>LR991092.1:12892500-17892500 GCA_905163515.2 Lymantria monacha | reverse complement strand
CTTAGGGGTCCACGGGTACGTAGCGAAAACGTATAATATATGCGCGCGCGCCGAGTTACGTAACGAGACAGTACATATGACAAACTGTGACTAAGCGGAGTTTTCGTTAATGCGTGCGGCGCGAGGTACTTAACAAGACTCAGCGGCGTCACACACGAACTTAGGCGGAATCCCACGATCGTCAAACGTCGCGCGAACTGTGGCGCGAACAGTTTTATAATAATATATGTAACTATTATTTTTACTATTATTTTTTTAACAAAAAACAAACAATTGGTTTTGACTCCTGGATATTCAATAACCTAAATAAATATTGTGTGCATAATATTTAAAAAAAAAAACATTATTTTTAGTACGTATTTTGATTTGATATAGCATATACTGCGAATTGAAACATTTATCGCAAGCAAAGCTATGAGAATCAACTAGTTTGATATATAAAATAATTTTGAAACAATATGAATATTGAGTCTCAGGTAGTACTCGAATAAACAAACCTTTGCGATATTCATATCACCATGTTTATTGACTGTACTCCGAGGCAATATTATTGTTTTTCGATATATTATATTAATTTTGTTTTCACATAGTAAATTATGTTACATCATTCAATCATTCTCCTGCTCTTATCCCAATTACTTGGGGTCGACGCAATATTTACTCCTCTTCCTACATATTGCAAAGAGTTATTGGCAATAATTTTATGACTGGTTGCCTGCCTGACGTCAACCTTCCTTGGGAATGTAATTGTTGACCAAAGGGCATCAGGTGGTGTTGGCCCAGGTCGAAATAAGGCTCTTAGTCGTCTTTTACGACATCCACGAGCAAAGTAAGGATTGGTAGTATTGGTAGCCGCTACCACACAGCATAGTAAATTATTTTACATTTATAAATAAAAAAGGTATTAAGCAGTGTTTAAACATAACTAAACAATATTTTTTTTAATAATTTTTATTTAAACTATATTTATTGCTAGCAAAGTTAGCAACCTCAGCCCCTTGATTTGTTTGTAGAAGTCAATATATCGCAGCGCCGCCTGGTGGCGAGTTTTATCAAGTATATAAACCTTTTTCGTGAAAAAATTATATCAATTTTCATAATGATCGGTCAAATAGTTTCTGAGTTTAGCGATGTCATATATACAAACATCCTATTTTATTAACAATGTAATAATAATAGTAAAATACAAAAATAAATACCTCTGGGCCAATCGTTACCTCACCATGAGGCTAACACAAAACTCGGAGGAACATTATATGGCTCCCTAAGTTCTTTTGATATAAAAAAAATATTTCACAAGATTTACAGGAAAGCTAATAAACCGCAGGGCAGCTTGTGGCGAACTGAATGTGAGTGGCGAGTGTGGTGACACTGCGGTCCTGAATACCCCAGAGAGTCGATCAGGGACTCGTCTCCAGCTGGCTAGAGTGGAAACCGAAGAGTGCCCGAAAGACTCTCAGCTCTGGCTTGCCTTAAACAGCTGGTCAAAGAGGGGTCGCCAGAGTTATATGCTCGGGGGTGGAAGTGTCATTTTCAAGGGCATAATTACGGAGAAACCATGGCTCTGTTTATCGCAGACTCAATGGTGAAACCGACGCCGCACCGCTCGACACCCCTAGCCACTTACACCAATGTTGGCCCCTGTTGCCCGTAGCTTGTGTGCCTGTGACGACTATTTAGGGGGCCCATTCAATGAGTTGGCGAGTCACCGTCTGCTGTTCATCTCTTAATATGGGTTTGAAGGCAGACGACAGTTTAAAATTTCATAAATTTAAGATGAACCAGTCCACTAAGCACTCACTCCCATATTCAAATATTAGATACCATCATCACACAATAGTTTTACACTTACTGCTGGCATTCCACGAATGTTAAATGTGCAGACATGGAATTACATCGGTAGGTGTCCCATCCCAATATTTAGATTAAATTTCACCAAAGGCCTCTGCGTGTTGGATCCATATCCCCATGTAAGCCCCCCAAAGAACCGGGCATCTTCCCTACGGAAAATCCCGTGAATAAAAAGGAGATACAAATAATAATAATAAATAATGGCAATGTAACTTACTTGGTACCACAAAATTATTCCAATTTTAATTGACGCATTTTTTTTATTTTTAGTATATCACAACGTTTCAAATAGAAGAATTATGATATTAAACTTTCAACGTGGCAATAATATATTTTATCTAACAAATAAAAATTATTTTTTTGATTTTTATTATTCCTGATGTTATTATTATTTTTTATTATTTACATTTAAGCATTAACGATGTAAGAGAGCGAGTAGGTATGAAAGAGAGTATTGGTGTAAAGATGCGAAAGGGCATGCTCCGATGGTTCGGACATGTGGAAAGAATGTCGAACGAACGTCTGGTTAAGAAGATATACAATGCGAAAATGGAAGGATGTAGGTACCGAGGGAGACCGAGACTGGCCTACATAGACCAGATCGGTCATGTACTGAAGGAAGGTGGAGTTAAGAGTCTCCGAAACCGGCGAGCGTGTATGAAGAGAATTATGAATGTTGAGGAAGCGAGTGAAGTATGCAGAGATAGAGTTCTCTGGCACTCTGTTCTCTCTGCCTACCCTGCAAGGGATATGGCGTGATGATATGTATGTATGTATGTATGCATTAACTGTAGTTTTCCGTGTAGACGGAGTATGAGTTCACCATCACTCTCTTGCACGTCATTATCGTAACATACAACTAAGTGATATAATATAAAGATAACACCTATCCAAGAAAAGGTAAGCTCGATATAAAACCCTATACCAACACGTCTGACCAGCATGGTATAGTATAAGTGAAGTTTACTCCCATTGTAGAAGAGACTCAAGCTCAATAGTCAGGCGTAGAGAGAGCTGAGATGATGACGAAACATTGTATATAATAAAACCTAAATCAGAGCGCGATCTTAATGAGAAAAATCCAATATGACAAATTACTGAAATTTAGCATTTGACATGCTTGATTATTTATAAAAACTTGATTATGAGCGAAAAATGATTGTCACAGATGTCCTTTGAAGACGAAAATATAATACGAGGTGAGAATTGAATGTCATACAACAGTTTACGCTAGTGTAGGTGGTAGCACGGTTGAAACGGATTGCCAGTATGTCAAATTAGTGGTCATAATTTTAATCCCAATATTGACTTTTCCTTTTAATAATATTGTAAGCTATTTTTTAAAGTAACCTACCTATAGCATTTAAAATTTGCATTATTCCTGTAATTTTATTAAAAAGTTAATAGTGGTTCAAAGAAAATTAAAATGATTTAACAATGAAATTGTAGATGACATTGAAATAATATCATCATCATCATCATCACAGCTCATACATGTCCCACTGTTGGGCTCGAGCCTTTTTCACAATGTAAGGGAAATTGACCCACTATACCACGCTGGTCAGACGTGTTAGTATAGGGTTTTGTTTCGACTTTTCCTTCTCTTGCACAGATGCTATATGCGTTTTATATCCCTTGGTCGTCTCTTACGATCACCCACGGGTAAGATGGTGTGGTGAATTGTATTCTTACTCCGTTACCACATGGATGATATATATATTTGTATATAATATATGAATACGTTTTACGAGATTAGATATTTATGTTACGTTGAATCTAACTTTTAAAATAATATTTTGAAATGGAATGCCAAATGCATGCAGTTATTTTAAATGCTATTTCAAGTATAGGTACTTCATTTCAAAACTTACATATAGGGATACAATGTAAACTAATAAAAGTATGGTGTCCTACTAGGTTTTTCTTCTTTATTGCTTCTGATGGCAAACGAGCAAGCAGCACACCTGATGGTAAATGTCACTGCGAGGCGGAGATGCTCTCCGACCTCTACCGGAGGGTTACCTCAGTGCGCGACGAGGGTGGCTCCCCATCGTCTAGCGAGATAGCCACCTGGCGCGAGGATGCCCGCCGAGACGTCATCGCCCGTTGGGTTACGCGGCTGGAGAGGCCTAGACACGGTGTTGTTACCGGTGAGGCCCTCCGGCCCGTACTGATGAAATAGATGGAGCGGCGGCACGGAGTCCTCTCCTTCCGGCTGGTGTAGGTATTGTCGGGGCACGGTTGTTTCGGCTTGTACCTGCACATGGTCGCGTGGAGGGAGTGGACTCCGTCCTGCTACCATTGCGGTAGTGACGAGAACACGGCGCAACATACGCTCGAGGTATGTACGGGCTGGGACGGGCAGCGCCGTGACCTCGTCGCTGTCATCGGTGCCGACCTGACGCTGCCGGCTGTCGTGAAAGCGAAGGTCGACAGCGTCAGGAACTGGGACGCGGTCGCCGCCTTCTGCGAGGCTGTCATCTCGCAGAAGGAGGCGGGGGAATGAGTCCGGGAGGATTCCCGTGACCCGGGCCGCCGCCAGCGGCCGGGGCAGCGCAGGCGCGAATATCTGCGCCTGATGCCGCCCTAACCGAGGCTTCGGGTGATCGGACCGGGGAATTGTCCCGTCACCCGACGTGGGGCCACCGCGTGAGGGCGACGTCCCGACGGCGAAAGCTGTCGGGGCGTCGACATGAGAGGAACCCGCAAGGGTAAACCGCCGGGCGGGCCACCGAAGACAAAGATCGGTTACCAGTGGCCCATTCGCGCGGTGAAAAGAGGTGTTTGCAGGGTGGGTCCATAGGGTTGCGCCCCGCCTCTTCTGTCGCCCCGGACCGATTTGTCGGGGCGCGACCCCATCCATGGTCCACCTTGCGGAAAAAAAAATGGTAAATGTCACTGCCGCTCAAGGACCTTGCAATACCAAGGGTATAGCTAGGCCGTTGCCTAACATTACAAACCCCAAACCCATCCCAGTTGGGCTTCCGACTCTCTCGCTCACAGAACAAAGCGCAATAGCATATTGGCATTACTCAGACGTCGATCTTCTGCGAGAGTGTGGTACTACCCCGGACGGACTGGCCCGCGGCTGTGCACAGAGAACTGTCAACAGCGTGGTCCTACCACTATGGAAATAGTTATATTATATGGTTAGGTACCTATACAATCTAACACTACCGCTACTTTCCTGAGTATGAGTCTTAAGAGAGGAATCATCATTGAATGATTCGTCACTGCAAGAGAAAACGAATTAAGAATTTCCCTTCCACTAGAGAGGAAATTGGTATCCAGCAGTGGGACATATACATAATTACATATATAATCATCATCATCTTAATCTCAACTCATATATGTCCCACTGCTCTGCTCGAGCATCCTCCGCCATAGGACGGCAATTTACGTTATTACATTACGCTGATTAGACGTGTTGGTATAGGTTCTATTTCGAGTTTCCTTTCTTTTAGTTTTTTTCTCTTAGATAAATATGATAGTACAGGCATCTACTAATATAACCCAGGCAAGGTAAGAAAGGCAATAAGTAGATTATTAAAAGCATTGAATATTAAAATATCACATTAACTTAGAAACAGAAGTACTGGAAATCCATTTCATACTGTGAATATAAAAATCTCTGTGAAAAAAAAATTCAATATTTTCACTGAAATATATCGAGACGAATACCGTACGCCTGCCAGTAAACTCGGGACTTTCTCCGATAAATCTTTCAAGTGAGGATGAATTCCCAGGACTGTGAAATGGTATATAAAATATTCATTCTTGTTGAAAAATGCAAGAATCCGTTCTTAACTCTCAGAGTACTTTTTAATACCTATTTTTTGTCCAAATCAAATTTATTAAACATGGTATAATATATACCTATGTACTCGTACATCCAAAAAATAAAGATTTTTATTACAATACTGAAGGTAACGCAAATATATCTTACCAATAGCCGAATGAAAACGAGAACATACCTGAAACAAGAAAGTATTTGATATAAATATATGAATTATAGGATAAACATTAAACAACGGGTTGAGAGCCCTCAGCGCTCACCCACAGTCCGGGTAAAGTTGTCATCGCCATCTGAGGCTAACAACTAAGACACACAAAAAAAAAAAAAAACATTAATGTCCCTTAATTTTTTGCACGCCATAACCTGACCATAGCCCATCCAGACGTTCAAGACGCAGTAGGTCAGTAAATAGTGCCATATCTCGCCCTAAGAACTTTGAGCCGACTATTGTAGGTATTTGTCTTGAATGGAAGTCCATTCAAGCCAATTCGAAATCGAAAAATTAACAAGTTTTTGTTTCATACTTAGCATCTAAGTGATATACCGACGTATAATGTGAAACAAACTTTGAAAAAAAAATATTAGTATTATCACAGTCCATATAATGTATTTTTCTCAAACATGCTTGGGAATTTGAGCATTATTTTGACAACCTTCATCGAGATAAATCGATATTGCTGTACTGACTCAATACATGAGAGCAGCGGCCGGCAAAAAATGTATGAAAATCCATCTCTGTCGTGTTTTAGCGGCCAAATAAATATACATGTAAATTCATATCTGTCGTGTATTTTAAAAATGAAATGATTTGTTACTTCAAAATATTGTAACCTTTAGGCAACTTATCAGAGTTTTATTTAAATTTCGAACTGGCTTGTAAGAGAAACCTGTTTGATAATGAAAAAATAAACAAATGAACCCTTTAACACGTGAAAAATGTTGTTAGTTGTTCGTCATGTATACAGTTCAACTTAGTACTACTTAGTTTTAATTTCCGCGAATTATTTGAGAAAACCACTATACAAGCCTTGGCCACAACTAGGAATTGATAGACTTACGTATGTGTGCCTCGGCTACGCCTCGACCCACATTTATACGTTCGTCCATCAATGCCTCTTTTGCTGGCCCCTGCAGTAATGTACTATTTTTTTATCTATATCTTTACAACACTTATATCTCTATTAAATTTTGGCCTACTGTAACGTTTCCCCATGTGATGACAGTCTAATAATAGAATATCCTCATCAAGCTTTATTGCCCATGGAAGTCGGAAATCGGCTACACGATCATTATCAGGACAGGTAGCAGTACTCTTCTGGTGTGTAATGACAATCTTGAGGAGGTTTATGAGGAGTAGTGGATGTAGATATAATTATAGATTATGTATTATAACCACATCACGCTCTTAATAGGTCAGTAACTATCACAGAATAATTAAAACTTGCTTCAGTTTTAACACGTTGTTTAACTAACTAAGAACTTTAGGGATTTCAACCGACTCTTCCTTTGGGTGTTACATAATAAATTCAATGCATATAATCTAGCAGACGGTCATTCTACCTGACTCAACTCATCTAATTTACTTAAAATTAAATATACTTAGTTTCATTCCAACTTATTTACTGTGAGTTTTAATCTCAGAAACTACGAGTTAATTGCTAAAGAAATTATTTTGTCATATAGGTAGCCTGTCGAGGAAGGTTCCAAAAAATACGTTGCGATAAATAGAAATGAATCTAGATTGGTTGCGAATCAGACAGTTTTCTAAAAATGGTACATCACAAATTAATGATTCTGTAATCGCCGTTGTCATAACAACTGATGAGATAATAAAAATTGTGATTCATGTATAATGAATACTATTAATGTTGATATTACTCGGCTGGGCAGCGTCAGGAAACTTAGGAAGATCTTCTCGTCTAATATTCCGCAGTGTCTGAAAATAAAGGTTTATAACCAGTGTGTGTTACCAACGATGACTTACGGCACTGAAACGTGGTCTCTAAATGTCGGTCTCATAAAAAGGCTCAATGTCGCTCAGCGTGCTATGGAGAGGGCTATGCTCAGTATTTCTCTACGTGATAAAATCCGGCATACGGAAATCCGTAGAAGAACGGGTGTAACCGACATAGCCCGAAGAATTAGCACGTTGAAGTGGCAATGAGCAGGCCACATCACTCGGCAAACCGACAACCGTTGGGGAAGAAAGGTTCTCGAGTGGCGATCACGAATCGGACGATGCAGCGTACGACGCCCCCTACTCGGTGGACTGATGACATTATCAAGGTCGCAGGTAACCGGATGCAGGTGGCGCAGGACCGTTGCAAATGGCATTCTCGTGGCCTCCCCACGAGAATGCCATTTTGCCTATGTCCAACAGTGGAAGTTTACGGGCTAATGGATGGATGGATGGATAGATGATATTACTTATACAGGGTGGAAGGGGACCGCTCCCGAAAACAAAGACAGGGAACCCTACTAGTCCTACTTGTAATGATAGGTTAGAAAAAAAAACGATTCGGAAGAAAAAATATCTTTTTTTTTTTTCAGAACAAATTTTAAGTTTTTTTCTCATTCCATCGTATTAGGACAGTGCCATGTAACGATAATAACATAAAAAATACGTAACTTTACTCAGATGAGAAAAAACCTTTACCTGTCTTTGTTTTCAGGAGCGGTCCCCTTCCACCCTGTATAAGGTGACGGGATGAACCGTGTATCAATTATTTCTAACACACAGGTACCATTAAAGGCCGTGAGGGATGAAAGCAGAGAATATCGCTACAAAAGAAAGAAAATTTAAAACATCTAGACAGCGTGGTTCTGCGGACTAAATACCGTGATCTGGAATTGAATACAATCCGCTGAATTGAATAGAATCTTTGTTTTATAAAACGGGACTATCCGCTCCATTTATAATCCAAGGCCAAGAGTATCACTTCGAAAGAAATTTAAGTACTACTACTACTAATATTTGTGGCAGGACCACGTTATTGACAGTTTTCTGTTCATTGTCTGAGTAATGGCAATATGCTATTGTACTTTGTTCGGTGTGCGAGAGAGCCGGAAGCCCAACTGGATGGGTTTGAGATTTGTATTGGTAAGCAGCGCCCTAGCTATACCCTTGGTAAAGGTCCATGGGCGGTAGTAACATATATCATCAGGTGTGCTACTTGCTTGTTTGCCACCATAAGCAATAGAAAAATACTCCTCTCCAAAGATTTAACAGGTCTTACATGGCACAATATATACCTACGCTTCTACAATTAAATACCTACGCAAGGAGTTCCAAGATACGCCAGTAAATAAATTTAAAAAATCAATCAAGTATAGATTTTACAAAAGAGCTTACAAAATCTTATATTATCTCAATTTTATATTATCTCAGACATTAACTATGTACTGGCAGTATATACTGATTATGAATATCTCCTAATTCAGCAATTTCCTCATTATTTTAACGAAAGTATCACATATATGTTTATTTTATTGTTACTACTATAAATGTAAAGCGTAGCGTGTTTTGCAAAACGAATTTTGTTTTTTTTGTCTGGTTTATAATTGTGGCAAAAGGAATATTATTGTAATATTACTATTGGTGACGCTCAATTAAAAGTCTGTTTGCTGTAGCTGCACATGGAGCGGATCCTTCCTTTCCCTTGTGGTTGATATGAGTGATTGCATCATCAAAAAAAAATATCACCCGTTTAATATAATATTATGGTTAAGTAACTAACTTAAATGTAATATAAATAGCTAATTATTTTTAAACGAAATGGGAGGACAGTCCTCCCGTGACCATGACCACTGTAAAGTTTTCGAAATACGATAGAATCCGTAAAAATTGTTTTATTTTAAATGTGTAATACTTACGTAAATATTAAAAATCATAACAAAATAAAGTAAAATATTATATTGTATTCTTTTTTGAATAGTTTAATACGAACAAAAAAAATTAAATTAAGGTTATTTAAAATCCAGGCCATAGTGCTATATTACTATCTATATCACGACAGTACAAGGACGTAAGTCAACGTCCTAAATTTTTCATCAAAAGGCACCCACTAAGGTCTAAGATTTATACGCAAAAAGGGACGTTGAATTATGTGTCCTCGATTATTTGATCCTTAGATTTTCCAAGGATATCTAAGCTTAAGATGAAATACATGCTAAAGTTATCTATGTGCTACGAACAAGATGTTTTAAGTTCTTGTATAATTTACTAAGATAACCGCAAACTGTAATACTTTTAGATTTATTATTAACTAGACTATTATTATATAGATTTTGTAAATATCCGAACCTACTAATATTATAAATATGAAAGTTTGTGAAGGTATTTGGATGGCTAAATGTTTATTACTCAATCACACGAAAATTATAGAACACATTCTGATGAAAATTAGTACATAGATAGACCATCTACTGGATTAACACAAAGTATATTTTCCATCACAATATTGTATTCTCTTGGAATAATTTTATGATAAAAATTAATATTCTTGAAGACACTTTCTATGCGGACGACGCCGTGGGGAGTAGCAAGAAATTATAACTATAACAATTTTTAGTACTTATGAATGCTTAAGCTTTTCATTTATCGTTAACAGAAAATGCAGTTAACAATGAATTCTTCTATATGTTTTAAGGTACCCTCTGAACAGGCCTCCTTAGAGACAAAAATACACATAGTGTGGTGAGATTTGTAATGTATCTATGACAAAATATAAATTTGCCGCCAAGACAATAACAAAACAATACAAGCGAAGCGCAAGAGTACTACTACCTGTTCTCATACTTATTTTTTGGCGTCGATTGCTTTTTTTTTCAAAGACAAAAATAATCCTGTCTCGATACTTAAAATTACATTTTAAATAATATATAAAATATATATAAATACCCGATACGAAACGAAAAATGATGTCACAAGCGGGGTTCGAACCCGCACCTATTGGGCATCCGGCCCAACCGTGCTGCCACTTACACCATCGTGAACTATTTTAGAACATGCAAATTTTGATTCATATTAAGCATATTAACTGCTAAAAATTTCAGTAATTTGAATATAAAATATACTTATTATTTATCTTTAACCTCTGCACAGAACAAATCTACGATAATTAATAAAATTTATAAGATATATAAAATATGGATAGTTATTCAAATAAATATAAATGTATAAGTATAAATTATGTGTGTGTGAAAGTAGAAGGATGTAGGTACCGGGGGAGACCGAGACTAACCTACCTAGACCAGATTGGTCACGTACTGAAGGAAGGTGAAGTCAAGAGTCTCCGAAACCGGCGAGCATGTATGAAGAGAATTATGAATGTTGAGGAATCGAATGAAGTATGCATATGCAAGGATAGAGTTCTCTGGCACTCTTCTCTCTGCCTACCCTGCAAGAGATATGGCGTGATGATATGGCGTATGTAATATAAATTACATAATACTTTTAACTTTTAAAAATTTATTGTTTGTAAATGAAAGCCATCACTGGTGAGTTGATTCTGCCAGAAAATCTAAGGATGTATATAGGTTTGACCTTAGTTTCGAATATATCACGACTAGCGGCTATTTTGATGATGGTTTAACCAGATATATAAACTATTAATTTAAAATCTGTTCAATTTTTACGTTGAAAGATTCAAAAATATCTACATCAGTTTTATTTTTATAATATTACACAAATTGTACTAAATTTTTTTTTATAAAAAACTTAATCCTTAAATTTATTGGTATTGCTTGGTTTAGTGTCACGCTAAGATTGATGACCCCATATTACACTAACCTATACAAGCTCCGTAAAGCCCCATCTCCACATTGTGATGTAGATTTATGACGAGCACATTTCTCGAAGAGGCTCGTTCGTATAGCCAGAGCCCATACGATACATTTATCTTATATGGGTCTGTAAATCACTGTAGCATGGTAGCTGTATAGTGTTAGATATTGCATGTTGCCTTTGGAACGATATAATTTGTTTGTCTATAAGAAGTTTTATATAATACTAACTTCTGCCCGCGGCTTCGCCCGCGTAAAGGGTTACTTTCCTAAAGTTTATCATCCCCTATTTTTATTTTACCCCTTAAGTGTAAATTTTTACCAAATTTTTATGTCATATTTATTTATATCTAATCAATAGCCTAAAAATAAGTTTCAAGCTTCTGGCTTTAAAAATGACGATACTTTCTTAAAACTTTTCATCCCCTTCTCTACAACCCTTTTTTGCATTAAAAAGTAGCCTACGTCCTTTATCAGGCTCTAGACTATCTGTGTACTAAATTTCATTTAGATCGGTTCAGTAGTTTTGGCATGAAAGAGCGACAGACAGACAGAGTTATTTTCACATTTATAATATTAGTAAGGATTGATTGTACAAAGGACTAGGCTGGCAAGGTGCTGGAATTCTATAAAATTGTAACAGTTACTAAGTTGTCAAAAATATTCGAATTTTCTTTATTTTTTTTTTAAGTAATACTTCTTTACTCATGCTTTACTTGGGGAGTAAGCTGGTGAATGCCTAATGAGAGCGTTATGAAAAGTGTGATCGAGCGAGGAGAACGAAAGTTGAGAGGGAGATATAAGTTAGTGACGATAGAAAGAGAGACAGCTATGTTTCGTATATTACTGTAGGGGCAAGAGAGAGAGGTGCGAGCACACATTTACTATCTATATCTATATATAATATATATAAGAGATTTCCACCTATTTATTGACTCATCACGATATCTCTGAAGCCATAAGGCCGCAATGAAAGGGAAATATTAGGTCACACGTATTGGTATAGGATTTTATTTCAAGTTTCTTCTTTTGTCTAGATGTTATTTGCGACTTCTGTCGTGTGATATACAGCTACATAAGGTTTTGCCTATATAGTCTTTTTAGTCATCCTTGCATGAAATTTAATTAGAATCAAATTAAATCTAATTTTTTGTCTTCAACTGCAAATTTGTTTTCTTATAAATATATTGGATTCATTTCATTGACTCTTTACACATTGTTTCCATCTCTTAATAATAATATTTTTATTATTTAAAATAAAATGTAATCAAGTGATTTAATATCCCCAAAGTCATGGAAAATTAAACATAATATAAATTTATCATAAAAGATATATAAAAGATCCACTGACCGTTTTTATTGCCAATAATTTTGTGATTGGCTCTCAAGTCTAAGAAGTTGTGATAGAATAACATTTTTCTACGAAACGACTACCAATGGACCTCAGCAACCTAAAGTAGAACCTAAATATGACTGGAATGGTTAACGACTATATCGCCGTGAGGAGCTGGAATAATAATACAATTCTCTCCCGTCTTTAAACCCGTCTACCCGTGAATGTCTTAAAACATAAGTAAGCGATTATAATATGCAGATACGACTTCTACGCCAGAAAAGGAATACTCGAACTAAAACCTTATACCAATCTGTCTGTCTTTGTTATTGCTTATGGTGGCAAACAAGCAAGCAGCACACCTGATGATAAGTGTCACTGGTGCCCATTGACCTTTGCTATACTAAGGGTATAGCTAGGCCGCTGCCTACTATTACAAACCCCAAACCCACCCAGTTGGTCTTCCGGCTCTCTCGCTCAACCAACGAAACGCAATAGCACATTGCCATTACTCAAACGTCGATCTTCTGTGAGAGTGTGGTACTACCCCGGACGGACTGGCCCGTGGCTGTAGACGGAAAACTGTCAATAGCTTGGTCCTACCACAAAATTTTATGTTTAGCGTGATATAGTAGATAAATTTCTCTCATATTGCGATGAAAGCTCGAACTAGCGGGATGAGTACAAGTTGAGATATGTTAGTGAACTATAAAAGGCACATATAAGAAGTTTAACGTTTATATAATAAAACGCAATACCCATTTTAGTCTCGGCCTCTAACATTTAAGCTTACAAACATTAAATGACCTTTATTTCATACCTAATTGCGTAGCGGTTCATAAAATATCTCTTGATTAAAAATAGTCTGTCAGAAAATTACATGCAAAAAGCCTACCTAGCCGTCAAACCTAAAGATTAGAGCCACCTGCGAATATTACGCAATCTTTGTGGTACGCCCACGACAAATTATGATGGAGTTTTTAACAATATTCTAAATTAAAAAAAAAACTGTCACGATAAGAATATATCTTATGATTGTTCAAATATATATATGACGTCTTCTTTTTCTTAACACATTTTTGTCTTTTTGTTGAGAGTGAGCTACCCTCATTATTTGTAAAAAAATAACTCACTATTCCTCACTTATATACAACGCCAACCCTAGCAATAATAAGAATAATTCCTTTTTAGATTAATTATATCCTTTTCCGTGTGGTGACGGAGTAAGAATACAAATCACCACCCCCTCTCTTACCCGTGGGTGTCTTAAGAGACGATTAAGGGATTATAATATGCATACAACATCTATGCAAGAGACGGAAAACTCGAAAAAAAACCCTATTCCAACACGTCTGACCAGCGTGGCATAGTAGGTCAATTTCCCTCCCATAGTGTAGGAGGTCCAAGCCCAACAGTGGGACGTATATGGGCTGCGATGATGATGATGATGATATTCTTTCAAATTAATTTATGCACACTAGGATTGTTCCGAATAGCACTGGCTTATACTCTTGAACCTCTCGCTATCTAAGCCCAGTACTAAGTGTCCTCTTCGAACGATTTTTTCTACCAAGTGCCGTAAAAGTGTGACCAGCGCAATCAATGAGATCTACCGACTTACTTAAATTAGATAACTCTGGCACTAATATTGCCATTATAATTATTTAATAGTATCATTTTGTTGTGTAATGTAATGGAGCCTTACAATCTAATCATACTATTAGATTTAATGATTCTAAATGATCACGGGCTGATAAAAATGTAGCTCTTAGAATTCATACATCAATGTTGTGTTATTTATATTATGTTAGGTGTTACCTTAACTTTGCGGAACGTTAATATCATCATCATCTCAGCTCATATATGTCCCACTGTTGGGCTCAAGCCTCCTCCATGATGGGGGGGAAAATGGGCTACTATACCACGCTGGTCAGACGTGTTGGTATAGAGTTTTGTTTCAAGTTTTCCTTCTCTGTCATAGAGATGTTATATGCGTTTCATATCCCTTAGTCGTCTCTTACAATCACCCACGGGTAATATAGGGGGTGGTGAATTGTATTCTTACTCAGTCACCACACGCAAAATAGGGTGTGGTGAATTGTATTATTATTCCGTCACCACACGGAAACGTTAATATACGATAGATTCTGTCAATCAATTTTCTATTACTTTAGCTACAATATTTTTTCCTGATCATAGATACCCTTGGGCCTTTTCGACTTCTCTATGACTACGTGAATGCGATACTTCAAAACCAATGGTCGATTAGTTAGAACGTGAAAGACTAATAAAAAACTCGCATTCGCATTTATTATGTATTTGTTTTTCTATAGAGTTCTTAGCTATTTAACTTGTTTTGTAATATTTTTCACGTTAAAACAACCGATAATTAAAAAAATACGATACTTAATTATTCTGAGAAAACATAATTGTCGAATATAATATAATGAGCACAATTCACGCTGCTATTAAGGATTTCTAGGTAAACAAATCCAATAACATATTTTGTCTAAATCATCATTTTCGTAGGAATTCTTCTTTCTTATCCCAATTACTTGGGGTCGATACAGTATATACTCTTATTTCATAGTACACTTTGCAAAGGTTATTGGCAATAGTTTTATGACCGGCCGCCTGCCAGACGTCAACCCTCCTTGTGAATGTAATAGTTGACCAAACGTCATCAGATGGAACTCCATCCAGGCCAACTGGCCTAGGTCGTTATAAGGCTCTTAGTCGTATTTTACGACATTCATGAACAAAGTAAGGGTTGGTAGTATTCGTAGCCGCTACCACACAGAACCTTATATTTTGTCTAAATAAGTAAACAAATTTTGTATTTCACGATCAGTAGTCACGTGCAAATAAAACAATAAAAAAGATACACCGTATATTAAAATATTAAATAATAAAGATAACAAAAGGTTTAATAAGATACAATGTTATTTAATTATTAATGGTAACCATATAGTATCATAAACATGACCCTTCTGCTCGTAAATATTCCATAGAATTTACATAACGATTCATTAGCCTTTATGACAATAGCTACATTTACGAGTAGATGGAGTAGACAACTGGTTAATAGGGAGTGTATATTGCCACAATTCTTGTGACCTAACGAACCGAAATAATATAAGTTTGTCTGTTCGCGACTCGAGTCAAGATGAGTTCCTAATTATGCAACTGCGAATCTCTACTTATCTACATCAGTACATTATTTCAGGATCATTTGCTCCTCAACATTTGTAGAATACACAACTTTTTCAAGCTTTTTAATACGGTATTAAGCGCTATTTGAGTAATTCGTACATAACTTTCTTTTTGCTAACTTTAACTTAATAAGAGAGTACTAAAGCCCTTCTATCCTCTCTTGAGCGAAACACTGACACCTTGGACTTAAAAATATCATGCATCATTCTCCTGCTCTTATCCCAATTACTTGGGATCGACGCAATATGTAAGAGGAATACCTCTTCCTACATATTGCAAAAGTTATTGGCAACACACGTGCCTTCTGGCTGAGGTGTTGGCTACAGAGAAGTTCTCGGCTAAAACCACATCCAAGGTATACAAATTTATCTACTTGCTCTAGTACATCATTACCTATTTTTACCCGACTGCAAAGGAGTGGTATTGTGTTTAACAGTCTATGTATGTATGTATGTATGTTTGTATGTTCCTTTGAAGCACTATATATACCAAACGCCTGGGCCGATTTTTATGATTCGCACGTCAATCGATTCCTCTTAATCCGGCGAGTGTCACTAAAGATATGACGTTATTGAAAATTCAATATGGCGACTACTGGACGCCATATTGTGAAAATAAAAAAAAATAACCTCAACAAACTATATCGAGTGGGGTATCGTTAAATAGGTATTTAAAAATCATTTTTAGTTTTCTCTCAACATTTTTCGATTTGACTGGGCGTTTAGGATCTATATTGATTTAAAGTTTCGTAACAACCTTTCTCACATAGGTATTTTAGACAGTAAAAATGTACGATGAAAAGACGAAAAATTCATATAACTGTATGTGGATGGACATATACTGAAGTATCTAGTAGGTACATTGTCCAATATACCATAGGTAGTCCTACCTAAAGTATCTGATGTCTGACGCGGTCGCCCATCTCCAATTTCTAACGATTTAGTACTCAACTTCAGTCGAAAAACGATATATAGTTAGTTACTTACCTACTTATTAATAAATAAGATAACTATAGCTACCTAGGTATATAAAAATAAAAAGTATTAAATAAAAAAAATGATTAAAAAATCAAAAAACCCGACTGCGTAAAAAGTCACCAAAACTACGTACATAATAAAAAAACTGAAAAGGAAAAAACAAGCACTTAGATGTCCGGTGGTCTAGAATGCCATAATATATTATTGAATAAATACTATTGCAGAAAATGAAATATATTTTAATAATAGAACATGACAACTGAACAGTGGGGATCCATTGAAAAATTAGATTTGCTGTCGAATAAAGGATCCCGATGTTCTATTACATATACTTCAGTATATGTCCATCCACATACAGTTATATGAATTTTTCGTCTTTTCCTCGTAAATTTTTACTGTCTAAAAAACCTATGTGAGAAAGGTTGTTACGAAACTTTAGATCAATATAGATCCTAAACGGCCAGTCAAATCGAAAAATGTTGAGAGAAAACTAAAAATGATTTTTAAATATCTATTTAACGATACCCCACTCGATATAGTTTGTTGACTTTATTTTTTTTTATTTTCACAATATGGCGTCCAGTAGTCGCCATATTAAATTTTCAATAACGTCATATCTTTAGTGACACTCGCTGGATTAAGAGGAATCGATTGACGTGCGAATCATAAAAATCGGCCCAGGCGTTTGGTATATATAGTGCTTCAAAGGAACATACAAACATGCATACATACATAGACTGTTAAACACAATACCACTCCTTTGCAGTCGGGTAAAAATAAGGAATTATACCGACAAAAATACGGACTGTATCGTAAGCGTGCGACACTAGTGAGAACTGTCACAGAGATCATGCTATATTTTATAGACTATAGTCATCTTTTATGACATCGACGAGCAAAGTAAGGGTTGGTAGTATTAATAGCCGCTACCACACAGTTTAAAAATATTATCTGTAACTTAAAAATCAATACTCACCATCTTTTTTAAACGATAATCTACGATTAGGTATGACTAGTTACTAACGTTGCGGTATCAGGGATAGAATGTCAATAGACGATCTTTTCGGCACCCCGTAAAAGCGCGGAAGGGACCGCTGTGGTTTTAGTGGGTATTTCGGTCGAGAAGTCGGCCGGCGAGTTCCACACGCGTCTCAGTTTTGATTACAGTTTTCCTTCTCATATTTGTCATTTAAAATAAGAACTATCAGTTATTGCCCGATCTTATTGGCCAGGTTTATTTTTCTAAGTAGATACAGTGAAAATAATCCATTACTTGTAGAGAAGCTTAATTTGTGCATAGGTGCGACTACCCCGAATACAATAGATTGGTTAAGGAATACGTAGCCGAAAGGGTAGTTCGCCGTATATACCACCGAAGGTAAATCGTGTTGACGTCATTGGTCCGCACAATGAGAAGTCGCGTAGATAACATACCGGCTGATACCATAGTCTGACAAAAAATGCTGTCACAGTCTTGTTAATTTTAACCAACCATGTTCTCGGCGTGTTTTGTCTGTAGAATAGGGAAGATAGCCGATTTTATCTGTACTTCCCTACTTAGTAAGCTCTTTATGTTTGCGACATTGAAACGCCCACGCCTTACGCGTACGTAATTAGTCAAATGTCATGTTAGTACGAGAAAAGAGAAACGTACACTTCTTTTGTGAAACAAAAGAAGTGTACGTTTCTCTTTTCTTTTCATAATAAAAATATCATAATCGCATAATCTTTAATGATTTTATAATCAAACTGCACAGATAGTATGCTCTGAATTGGGGCCGTCCGTAACAGTGTAGTGGGTTTGATTCTTGTGTAAGACAAGGCAATTTTTAGGCAATTAACGGATGATTATTCTTTGTCGGCCCTTTATGTTGTTAGTTTTTCAGAAACAGATATATAACTGACTCCTGAAAAGCGAGAACTTAAATTTATTCTTTTTACGATATTTTTTTGAATTCCTTTCTTGATTTTTTTAATTATCGTGTGAATTGAATAATAAAATGATAAAATAAGTGAGAAAAAGACTTAAATAACAAGAAATATCTTAATTTATTATTAAAATCTTAAACTAATCATTACTATGGCCAACTAATTACGAATAATAGTAGTTCCGATATCCAAGCGACCAAGTCGAGTCGAGTTCTGTAGAGCGCTTCTTTATATCAAGTGAATATCACAGTTTCAATTTCATTTTGCATCGTGTTTTAAATAGAAATAATTTAAATTTTTCTTCTCAGCCCATATATGCCCTCTGTTGGGTACGGAACTCCTTCAAAAGATTGATATTGAGCTACTACAGATACGGTCACCTTGCACAGAAATCATGGCAAAGGATTTTAATTCCAATTTTACTTATTTTCTGCTTACATCCCTTCATAAATTTTTACCCATAGCAAAGAAATGGGTGATGATCATCATATTTTAATACATTATCGTGCATATATCTATAAAAGAAGATGTTTGTATATATATATGACATCGCTAAACTCAAAAACTATTTGACCGATAATTATGAAAATTGGTAATTATATGTATTCTTTCACGTTTATATGCTCTCCACATTGATGTAACTCGGCACTAGGTGGCGCTGCGATATATCGACTTCTCCAACCAAACAAACATATAACACATCACTTTGATATATATATTTTTTATTGCTGATAATGGTAAACGAGCAAGCAGCAGGCCTGATGGTAAGTATTACTGCCGTTCTTGGACCTTTACCGTACAAGGGTTTACCTAATAAACCACAACCCAACTAAGTTAGGTTTCTGGCTCTCTCGCGCACCGAACGAAGCGCAACAGCACAATGCCACTGCTCAGACGTTAATTTTCTACTAATCTAAGGGGAAAATTTTTTTTTTTTTTGGTTCTGTTCGTCCATTCGGACAGGCAAAGGGGTTAAAGCCCATACAGCCAAGTCTTATTTAATTATTTTTCATATATTGTTCCTCATTTCTTCATAATATGTAGCCTTAATAGTCATTGTCTGTCAGTAAGTCAAGTCGTTACCATTAATCGGGCGCTGATAACCTAATCAATGATTTTCTTTGGGAGTTTTGGGCAAATATGCAAATACACGTAAACCACTATTATACCATATTCACTACACTTCAGCACTTTAACTGTACCATATTGCATAAAATACCAGCAAAATTATTCAATATAACACCACAAAACACTAAAGAAATGAATATAATACAAGAGCGTGACATGACATTTCCACATTCGCGCCAAAACTCCCTAAGGGGAAAACTGTCAACAGTGTTGCCATACACTACTAATAATAAAATTCTTCAATTGTAAATACTGCTTGTGTTGCAGTTTTTATGATTAAATTGCTAGTCATCAAATATACATTAACCACATCCATTAATCTAGCTTGCTTACTTTGCTTTAACTATATAGATACAAATTTCAATCTGTTAATATTAGCTTTTCTAACAAAGAAGTTTTTATAGCTTTGAAAAACGGAATATTTTTTATTACTTTTTTACACATAAATGTTATTTATAGAAAAAATAAATACTCTTAGTTCAACAATTATAGCTCAATTGTTGTGATATATTAATATAAAAGGTAAATTGATGTAATTTTATTGAATATGCTGGTGCCACTGCATCTAACTGCCATCACTATGTAAATAAGAACTAACGAGTGAAATTAGTTTGTAAAAGCATACGCTAATTGCAGCATATATTTTTTTTTCGGGGTAGGCGACAGTCTGCACACTCCTAGCACCACTCCGTCCTGGGCAACAGAGGAGCGTAAGCACGCACACCCGTAATCCACCCGTGATACTTCGCCTTCGTCGTTGGACCGACCACCGGAGCAGTGTGAACTTAACGTCAGTAGCTGGCCTGACGGAATATCCCCTGAGGGAAACCCTCTCCTTGACCGACGTCCCCCCCTCCCCCCTCGGGGAGGACGTCGGTCTTTCCTTATTTTCCACCCGCGGCCTTAGCTAGGGCGGCATCAGGCGCAGGTAGCGGTAGGTAGGCTTTATTCGAAATGACTACGGTTAGTTATTAATTATGTTATATTCGCTATGACATATTGATTTCTTTATTTTGCATTTGAATTAAGAACGCCACTGCCATGATGAATCAGAATTGAAAGCTAAGAATATCCAAAAAGTAAACATTGGATTACAGAGGTCAAATAGAAGTCACTATATATATATATATATATATATATATATATATATATATATATATATATATATATATACATATATATGCAGCAATGATATTTAGATCATAACCATAACAAGAGTGTGTGTATGTAAAGTCGAAGACATTCAATGTTTAATACAAGGTCTTCGTCGCCACCACGATTCTCCCTTTTATACAGTACACAAAAACATTCGTGAAATTAATTTCTACACTTTTAGATTATACGGTTTCAAACGCATCTAATCTACGTTTACGCTACTCATGCTTTTTTTTTCTTTCGGTGGGCTATGCATATGTTCGCGCCCCGCCAAATCTGTCCGGGGCGACGCAAGAAGCGGCACGCAACCCCATAGAACCACCCTGCAAGCACCTCTTTTCGCCGTGCGAGCGGGTCACCGGTACCCGATCTTTGTCTTCGGTGACCCGCCCGGCCGCTACTCATGCTATACATGCTCCGTTATCGTCTCAAAGACTTAATAATTTTGTTTACCGATTTAGTAGAAATTGACATGCGTTTACACTACACGTTAAACCTGCACGTTATTTAGTAAGCAATATATTAATAAAATAGAAAATGGTAAAGTCCTTGAGCATTTAATAAAACTTTTAAAATTTAAAATTACTAGTATATCTAAAATCTACTGCACAGATGGCTTAGTAGGTAAGATATCGACCTACAGTGCCAATTTCATGGATTCGATTTCCATACAGGACAATATTTTGTGCGATCCACAAATTTTGTTCTGAGTCTGGATTTAATCAGTTTGGAACAAATTATGTTTGTAAAGTCCTCACAATACAGGAGCTAGTTCCTTATTGCACGGATTGTTTTAATTTCTCCCCGCCTTGAATGACGGAAAACCTTAGTCTCAGTATCCTGAGTCCTAATACCTACCCTAAAAAGTACATAGCTGGTATTACCAGTAGGTACCAAAATATATGCAGAAATACTACTATGAATAACCTAACTAGGTCGACATTGCAAGAAAGTATTCTTACAAAAACCTTACGCTATTTTCTTATCTATATTACACTCATTATGAAATCTATTACTCACTTAGCCCATAAAACAGTAAAATATAACGTAAAAGCTTCGCTGACAATGTTGATGCACTTTAACTTAGTACAGTTGTAAAAAAAAAAAAATTGTCTACATTAAAAATACCTATAGTATAGTATTATAAAATATAATAGTCCTGTGACGTCATGACCTTAATTACGACAGCTTAATTATGTTATCTAATGTATTTTTAATATGAAACATCTAATGACTACCTCGTTAACCCGAACATTTCATTGACGAAACATTTAACTGCCAATCTTGAAGTATTGGACTCTAATTCTGTATCGAAGCAGAGTTACTAGTTTTCTATAGATTTAAAAAAAAAACTGTCAATAGCTAATCTCAACGTTTGGAATTGGCACCGGTGAAACCCGAATAAGACTCCTCTTTTATTAAATGGGACTAAAAATTATTTAGTAAAATGCAGAAATCTAGGTCTCATTCTTTTATCTTTAATGTTTATAATCCGTGAAGAGTTTGGACAATGATAATAGTGTCATATCCGAATTATCGATCTCTAGTCGATAGTGATTCTCAGTGACATCAAACTCCGATTTGGTATAATCATGGCTTGTTTGGTAACCTAATGAGTTGTACATGCTAACAGGGTGCTATGGTCCCCCATAGGATACTGTTTTGGTAGCCCAATTAGTACATAACTCTTATAAGTAACCCTTTAAGCGCCATCATCACGTGATTTTGATTTAACATCTTTTTAGATAAGAACGAGACACGTTAAGAAAATGCAATACTTGATGAATAAGTAAATTACAATTGATACTAGTTTCTAAGCAGACTACCTCAGTGACGTATATTATACATAGCATCTAGAGTCGACAGTTGTTTTGCTGAATCGGGTAGAAGGGAGGTAACTGGGTGCAACGACCTCCACAATGCCATCTACTCTAAATGCGAAACCATTTTCTCGAGTCTTCGTAGCTGAAATATATTTACGTATATTATGAAAGAAATGAGTTGCTTTGTTACGAAATTTGCTTCACATGTTACTTAATGATACGTAGTAATGTCATAGGGATTATAATGCAAATAGCAGAAGTAAATATAATCAAGTAAGTATAAAAAAAAGCATGACAGAAAATCCTTTGTAATTTTTTTTAGTTCATAGAATGATTAATATATTTTGGAAAGTTTTTGGAAAATATGAGTTTGGATATATGAAATTTGTTATTATAGGTGTTTTATAATATATTATTCTTTATTTGAACGTAAAATACATTTAAAATTTTAAATACTTTAATTCCATTCGATGGACTAAACTTTTTAATTTTTATGACAGAAATGCCATAGATTGTATTATATACTTTTATTTTTTTATATCATCCTGCACAAAGGAAATAATTCTCGTATTGCGAGGAACTTAACAAATATATAATTATCGGACACCAATTACACCCAAACTCAGGAAAACAATTTATAGATTGCACAAAGTATTGTTCTAAATGGGAATCAAACTTATGACATTGGTGCGATAGGTCGGTACCTTAACTACTACGCCATACGCGCAGTATATAAACATATACAAATTTGTCGATGTTGTCGTCTTCGTCGCTATTCATCATCATCATCATCATCATCACAGCCTATATATGTCCCACTGTTGGGCTCGGGCCTCCTCCGTAATGGAAGGGAAATTCACCTACTATACCGCGCTGGTCAGACGTGTTGGTATAGGGTTTTGTTTCGAGTTTTCCTTCTCTCGTATAGATGTTATATGCGTTTTATATCCCTTAGCCGCCTCTTACGATCACCTACGGATAAGATAGGGGGTGGTGAATTGTATTCATATTCCACCACCACACGGAAATTCGATGAATATATTTATGTATATTTGAAGTATACCGCTCGATGGTATACATTCACTATTACATTAAGTTTTATAAACGGCGATGTTTCTAACAGTTTTATTTTTTTATAATTTTAAATTTGTACATTCTTCTTTCTTTCACATCTGTTGGAATAACTAGTATTAAAATTACTTGAGATTTCTATATGAGACGACACCAAATTCAATGATTATAAATAATATTAGGCACTTATATAAAATAAATATATATATATATATATATATATATATATATATATATATATATATATATATATATATATATATATATATATATATTTATATATATATATATATACACATATATATATATATATATATGTATAATAATGCTACCAAATCAATCTAATGAAACGTTTTATAAATGAAGCAAAATCGTCGTAAAGGATTATATATTTTAAGCAATCAACGTTAAATGGCAAGTTATTTGAAAGTTTTCGAGTAAACACTCATTTTCAATGATTGAATCTGATGCGATTGAAAAGTTTTACGCACAGTAAATTCTATAATTCATAATTGAATATTTCTATTTAATGTTGGATTTTTTTACACTTAAAAACAAAGAAATATTTTTTATAAAATATGGTGGGATGTAGTAATTAGATACTCGTTATGAGACGACAGAATAATAATAGAATTCCCAAGCAAGTAATTGCTTATGGGAGTCGTAAAAATTGACTAAGGTTTTCACTAGGAGAGTGGGCAACAATCTGTCGCTGCGAAACCCATCCCATCGAAAAGTTAAATAATGAACTAGATATATCATCTATATCATCATTTTCCCGCTCTTATCGCAATTACTTGGGGCCAACGCAATATATACTCGTAGGTAATGCAAAATTTATTGGCAAGAGTTTCATGACCACCCGCTTGTCTGACATCAATCAACCTTCCATGAAAATGTAATTGTTGACCAGACGGCATCAAGTGGAGTTGATCCAGGTCGATGTAAAGCGCTTAGTCGCCTTTTACGACATCCACGAGCAAAGTAAGGGTTAGTAGTATTCATAGCTAGCTACCACACATCTAGTTACACATACACACACAAACATGTACATATCTATATATATAAAATTATTTGTCCTGAATAATGGAACAACGCACAGCCTAAACCGGTGGTCGTAGAGACCTGAAACTTCGAGGGTGTGTTTTTTGTGAGACGTAGGCATCCGATAAGAAAGGATTTTTTGAAATTCCACCCCTAAGAGGAAGAAAAAGCAAAGTTTGTATGGAATAATGTTATTCCTTGGTCCAATCGATTTCAAATTTTGCATAAACATTTTCTAACAGAACTGATGAAAGATATGTTTCGTGTTTTATTGAAATTTATCTTCTAAAGGGGTAGAAAGTTATTTTGAGGGTGATTTGCTTCATAGCTTATATCAATACTCCTTAGTGTTTTTGATTTAAAATTATGACATTTTATTTTCACAAATGTTTCTTCTTCTTCTTCTTATGTATTGGCAATCAGCTACATATACAAGCTATTGGTGCCAGTGTCAAGTTATAAATATTTTCACGTTTTTAGTCTTTCAAGTCAGTCGTTGTCTAAGTCAAATTGTCACCATTAACAGTGCAATGGCCACACTGTTAATGGTATCTTGTGGGAATTTTGATGGAAAACGAAAACGTTGTAAAGCACTTTTATATGATATTTACTACATCCCAGTATTTCCGCACATCACATTACATAAAATGCCATCAAAATTATCTAATATAACACGTTAAAACTCTAAGATATCGAATATAATACAAGAGCACCACATGACGTTTTCAAATTCCCGTCAAAAGTCCCACAAATGTTTGAGAACTAAATTCGATTTACATTAAAAAAACCGGACAAGTGCGAGTCGGAGTCGCACACGACGGGTTCCGTACATCTATAAAAACGCCAAAAAACAGACAATACTGTTGAATAGGAATTACTCTTAAATATTTCAATATTTGTTTCTATTTTAATTTAATTATTTATTTCTTAAGTGAATATATAACTAAATATTCTGTAAACATTCAAGCATGTTGCCGTTATTAGTATCGAACAAAAAGGAGTAAAAAATCACGTTTGTTGTATGGGACGTCATTGAATTCTTATTTTATTCTATGTTTAGTATTTGTCGTTATAGCGGCAACAGAAATACACACATCATCTGTGAAAATTTCAACCGTCTCACTATCATTGTTCATGAGTTACTACGTCCTGATGACAGACTGTGGGACGGACAGCGGAGTCTTAGTTACAGAGCCCCGTTTTACCCTTTGGGTAAGGAACCCTAAAAAGGTTGAACTCACATAAAAGCTAGGTACAAAGCGCATACTATTTAAAATTGGAATGTCTCGAAAGTCACCGCACTGTATTAGTACGACATTTGAAGGTTTCTAAGCTTTAGAGAGGTCATGCACTTTTAGGACATGGCCTCATGGGAACATAGTGTTTGAAATTGTTGGACAGCAATTTACCGGCATATTATGATTGAGAGCCATGATAACACATTGCATCGTATAAATGAAATCCATCGCTCATACAAAATCCGTTACTTAAAAACACACACTGATAAAAAAATATAATTACTGCAACTGTTTATTTTTATCATATGATTAGGAAAAGAGAAGACAGTCATCTACTATATTTTCGTTTACTGTGTAGCCAGTTTTTAATCAACATGTTTCCAAAAAACGAGATGTAAAAAGGTTGAGATATATTAGGAACAATCAGTAAGATGCGATAGGGAGATAGGAGGTTGATGCTGATCAGCTGAGTCCGAAGATGTCATGGTGTATGTGCGCTACTACAGTCGTCTCGGTTTTTTTATACCATTTACTTGCAAATATTTTAGATCATTCGAAGGGTTCGAATATCAAAATAAATCTTGCGAGTAAGTTATAAACATTGAGTCAGATAACCAGTCGAGTTCTTGAATACACTGAAATCTTACGACCTTCCAACATGCACATGTTAAAATTGAGAGTTGGCGCGTAATATAAATCATGTTGCTGCGAAATATAAAACCACCAAAATTATACAATGCCACCAGTTTGCAAGAAAAAACATTGCATCACTATGTAATCGGGGCAACTATACTGACTGGTTGTTCTCAGGCAGTCTGTATTCCTAGGATTCTTCTAATACTATCAAATTACCCCCTCGAATTCCTGAGAGTACAGTTTCCCTTCAGTCTGCTTCGCAATGACCATAAAACAAGCTCAAGATCAAACTCTTAAGGTAGCGGGAGTAGACTTGAGAGAAAGTTGTTTCTTCCATAGGCAGTTGTATGTGGCATGCTCCAGAGTAAACTCAGAGTAGCCTGGTATGCTAGAATTAGCATCTGAAGGAAAAACAAAAAATATTATTTGCAAAGAAATACTTTAGTTGGTGTGTATCGCAGGTCGATGGACCGGGTATTAGTCCATCGCTCGCAAAGAGGTCAACCTCGTGATAGTGATGCCTCGGCATCACAGTCGTTGGTTGCCGGGGCGTTGATGGTGATGATAACGAAAAGGGTAAACCACCGAAGCTGTACCAGTTGTCAGCCTAATGTCGTCGGGAAACACGGTGGGTTAAGTGCCCGCACACCGCCCTTCCGTCGCCTCAGTCGGAATGGGCGGGTTGTATTTAATTTTATATGATATAACAAAATGAATAACGTAGAAAACCTAACAAAAATACTATTTCATTTATTTTTTTGGTGGCGGGCTATGGAGGGGTCACACCCCGCTAAATCCGTCCGGGGCGACAGAAGAAGCGACGCGTGACCCCATAGACCCGTCCTACATGTACCTCTCTTCGCCGAGCGAGCGGGACACCGTTAGAACCAGTTTCGACTTCTACGCGGACGAAGTCGCGGGCAATTGCTAGTATATATACATAAAACCTACGAGTATTAACAAGCTTTCAGTCCTTTAAGAATTACAACGAAATATTTAAGCAGGCTTCTTTACCCTCTTACTCGAGTTTTGTTACTTGGATTTAAATGTCTGCGGTGAACGATCGCATAATTTAGTAGCTATATAGTTATAAATGTTTCACGAAGTATTACAAGCCGTAAAAGTGAGTATCGACAAAGCATATAAAAAACATATTAATTGTAATATGTAAAATATAATACAATAAAAAAAACATTACATAATTCAAATGTACGATCGCGTATCTGACGACGCGGACACAGTGTTGGTCACACAACCAGGTGGATTAGCAGCTTAGTGAATCTTGCTGGGGGTCGTTGGATACGGACAGTACAAAACTGCACTTTGTGGCGAAATATGAGGGAGGCTTACATCCAACAGTGGATGGCAAAAGGCTGAAGAATGAATATGGCCCAACCTTATAGTAATGAAGAAATAGGATTATACAACAAATTATGTATGTCACTCCGGATGATTTGGGCAGGGCGTAATAAATGTATGGACCAATATTTCAATTGCGATACCGGGGCCACAGTTAGACCGCTGCTTATCAATAAAAATCCCAAACCCACCCAGAAATTTGGGTTTCTGGTTCTCTCGCTCACTGAACGAAGCACAGCAGCACACTGCCACTGCTCAGGCGTCAATTATCTGTGTGATTGTAGTACCGACCCGGATGGACCGGCCCGGGGCTGTAGACAGAAAACTGTCAACAACCGGCAGCCTACCACTATTAGCTAATATGAAAAAGAGAAGAGAGATTCTAAACCATCGGATTTCAAAACGCACTAGCAAATTGCGGCTACTCATACGTCGATTTTGGGTACTCCTTCAGACGAGATGGCTCACACATGCAGACAAAAGCTATCAGCAGACTGACTTAGTACTTATAGAACTATCTAATAAAATCTGTAATGGTTTTTTCAACTGATTTGCATCCCACTATTGAATTCGGGTTCTCCCAGTCCTCCATAATATGCTGAAAGTAATATGCTGAATTACTTTACGCTCGCCAGACGATTTGGCAAAGGATTTCGTTTTAAATCATCCCTTTGTTATAATAACTGTCTACTTACTTGTCTTTTATAATAAATGCGGCAAAATAAAGAATTTGTATTCGTACTTCATCATGATACGGACAAGTTTTCTTTTAGTAGAAATTAATTAAATTTCTAAACACAATCGTATTAAAAATATGTTTGCTGAAACATTTCCAGATAACCGCTAACATTTATAAATTCTCTGAAATTTCTTGGTAAAATTTGTGATGATGAAAATCACATATTCAATTTAAACTTCGGTAGTACTTCGGTTAAACATTTTGTAAACTTACATTTGTTTGTTTGTGGCCTCTAACTGAATATACCACGGCTGTATCAATTTTGAAATGACATTAGTTGATGAAGCTAGTTGGTTATATGTCGTATTTCTAGTTAAAATCAAGTACGGATACGACGATACAAATAAAATAGATTGGATAATATTAAAGTAGATTATATTTTTTAATGGAGCATTTGTATTTACGTGTTATAATACAATATATTAAGGGATAGAAAACACCCCTTACTTTGCCGTGGGTAACTTTTTTATTGGCAAACGAGCAAACAATACACCTGATTATAAGTATTACTGCCGCCCATGGACCTTTGCAATACCTGGAGTACAGCTAGGCCTCGGCCTACCAATGAAAATTCACACCCAGCCACAAAGTTGGGCTTCCGGCTCTCCCGCTCCCCGAACAAAGCACAGCAGCACATTGCTACTGCTCAGACGTTGATTTTGTGCAAGAGTGTGGTGTTACCCCAGATAGACCGTTCTGTGACTGTAGACAAAATACTGTCATCACTGTAGCCTTACTACAATTATACGACAACACTTATCGCCAACCCATTTATTAAGCGTGATGATTATGCCATTGTCCCACCTTAAAAAAAATATACTCGCAATGGACATTGAGGCTGTTGACGATGATGGCAATTTCTTTTTTTCTTTTTATTACTTTTGGTGGCAAACAAGCAAGCAGCACATCTGATGGTAAGTGTCACTGCCGCTCATGGGCCTTTGCAATACCAAGGGTATAGCTAGGCCGCTGCTTACCAATATAAATCTCAAACCCACCCAGTTGGGCTTCCGGCACTCTCGCTCACCGAACGAAGCACAATAGCACATTGCCGATGCTCAGACGTCGATCTTCTGCAAGAGTGTGGTACTACCCCGGACGGACCGGCCCGCGGCTGTAGACAGAAAACTGTCAACAGCGTGGTCCTACCACTACTGGATTTTTTCTCTGGTATTTAGTTAAATTCGGCGAGCTGGTCAATCGGTTGCCGTAGATGGCTTAAATGATGGTGAGGGGTAATACGGCAGGTTATGGGCTTTTATACCGCCCTCACATCACCCCAGATGATTTGAACTGGGTGTGGCCAGACCGTGGCCTTACATAAAAAAAAAAGAAATGGTTTAGTTAAGTATTATGCGAACAAAGATTTATATCTAAATTTCCACTAGCCACGATTATAATATTTCACTTTATATACGCTTATTATATTATTCAGGACTTAAACGATTAAGATTATTTTTAATCTCTTCCTTTGATATACTTAATTTTAAAAGCTTTTACTAACTAATAGACAAATTATCTATTCAAATTATCTGTTGTTACTGAGAATTTCCTTAAGGAAAATTCAAAATAAAATTTTTCCGATCAAGGAGCTCGCTGCTACCGCTCTTGATATTGTCCTTAAAATTAATAATAATAATCATTGACGCTTCAATTCAAACAAGAGACCGGTTAGCATTTAAAATATTTTTAACAAGATATTTTTATATATAAGTAATGTTCTATTTTTATAAATGTCAAGCCTCGAGAGAAACCTAGCGAAGAAACTTCCGACGTCATAAATTTACAACATAGACTTTTAAATTTAATTAAAATTATCAGAGGACAAACTAGGTCAATTCCATTAATGTTGAAGTAGAAATTAAAAGTTCGAAAGTAATTTATGAAAAAAAAATACTTAAGTTAGTCCATTAAATTTCTTGAAATATGTATCTTTGTACGACCTCTTTTATTAATTAGAATTAAAATATTTTTTTTATCGAAAACTTAAATTTTGCTAATAAATACAAGTGATGCTTTAATACACAGACCACAGCTATCATACAGAAATATGTACTCTCCAATTCAAAATACGTTGAATGTCTCATAAGTAACTGCATATATTGCTAACTACACAAATATCCATAAACATTTCATATAGATGGCGTAGTGGGATGACTGCACTTTCATGCCAGTATCATAGGTTATATTCCTATGCAGGATAATACTTGTGCGATCCACAAAGTGTTGTAAAAATAAGAAGAAAGAAATAATAGATATCTTAGGTTTTTAAATCGTCACCATTCAAAAAAAATCTTTACGTCTAATCTTTAATCTCAGTGCCTTAGATTTCAAAATAACCATAACAATTAAAAAGACTTTCACACAAACATATATTATATAATCCATAATCACGACCCTTTGTCACACCAAAACATATGTTACACAATATTTTATAAAAGTTGGAAAGTATACAAAAACTATGTCCCAATTAGTTAGCCCTTTCCTTCCTAAACAGGGGGTACTGTTAATCACGTTAGTCATTACTCATACTGTATATTTATGAGTAAAGGCTAATCACAAGCTATTATTATGAGCAAATTAACTGACATTATACACTAATCTGATATAAAATCAAATATACGTTACCAAAAATGCTAAGGATATTTTTTATAAAATTTAACTCCTATATTTCACTATCTCTAATAACGTTTATAGACCAGATAGGGAATCGCTTTTGTCCCAATCGTATCTGCCATTTAAGCTACGTTGCCTATATAGGGATAACAATGTTCCAGAATAAAAGCAAAGATGGCGTAGTGATTACAATACTGATCTACCAGTGTCTGGGTTCGATTTCTACGTAGGCCAAGACTTTGTACAATACACAAATTATTATTTGAAATCTGGGTGTAATTTGTGTTCGTTAAATTGAATGATTGCAAAATCCCCAGCAAAATAATAATTACTTCTTTAGTGTCGGGTGTTGTTTTTAAAATAAAATTTACAAAAAAAATCAGATATTAGAACATTTCGTGGTTGTAACTCTCAGTAACTGATACGTGGTCATAACAACGGCAGCACAACTTAAAGTTATATGCCTTTGAAAATCATTTCCTAAATATGCCACGTAACTATATACATAAACTGAATATTTAAACAAACGTTTATATCTATTAGCTATTAAATATAATATGTAAACCGCTTGTCCTCGTAGGAATGTATATGTATAGGTTGAAAAACAAAGGATGAAAAACACATCGATTTCACGCTCACGAAAGCTATTTGTACTATAGAACACTTGCATGCATTCCTCTGAAAATATTTTACTCCCATAAAATATCAAACCTTACGTTAAAGATTACAATCTCTGTATTGGATTTAGGACATTTCCGTTGCCTGACTGCGTATTATTTATATTTAAGTATATGAATAAATTGTTATATTTTTTTCCTGACAAAGTTTTATGAAAATATCTCGAATGTTTCCTTTTAAATGTTAATAATACATCTTTATTTTAGCAAATAATTTTATAACAAGGAATACGTATATTCAATAATATTAAACCACTTCATTTTACTTAACCTTGAAAGTATCTACATTATTTTTCATAATTATTTATATTAATTACAAGGAATGATTAATTTAAAACTTGGCACGTATAAATTGATCTAATGACATTATAGGAAATTCATAACTGTATCTTAATATTATCGCAATTTTTATTTTATTCTTCTGCATATACATGTCCAACTATTAAGCCTGAGCCTTTTCCACAATAAGATTAAATCTCATCTCACGGTGGCCAAATAGGTTGGCAAAAAGGTTATTTCTAGTTTTCTTTCAATTCATTACATCTCTTAGTCGTTTTTTAAGATATCTGAGATTTTTTGATTATACAGATTAAAAATATTACTCATTCATCATTGTTTTTGATTTTACAAATTAAAAATAGTTATAATAGCCAATTTTTACTCTTATATAATTTAATCAACATAATAGCATAAAACTTGTCAATATCACCTAATCAACACGACTAAAAACACAAAGTTCCGTCAAAATACTTTTTTTAACATTTCAAGTACGAGGCAAGCTTGGTCTTAAAGGCTCATTATGTTCTATGCTGAATACTTAACAAATGTCATGCTACGCTATTATATTAAAAAAAATAAGCATATGATATGCACAAATTACGGTTTCCAGTGACAAAAATATTGTTGGTACGAGGCACTGAGTGGGTCACGTTTGGAAACCGAGCTGAGAAATGAAAATAATTACACGTCAAATGGTTTGAATGACGCATATTTAAAACTGTGAGGGTGCATGGAGAATTACGTCACGATTTATGCTCCACGTCTCGCCTACAGAAGTGGGGAGGGAACGCTCAAGTCACCCTAAAACATGTATTAAATGTAACGCAGATAAATGGATGTGAAAGTACGTTTTTTTAATTTTATCCTTGAGGTAAAAAAATATTGTCGCACCATGTGCTAATGTTGCTTTTCTAGAAACATTTCCAAGATATATAGATACCTAAGTATTTAACGGACCTAGTAGGTAAAAGACTCATTGCAATTCTATTATATTTCTATCAAAAATTTGCTCAAATATTACCATATGGAAGCGAAAGTTGGGTATGCAGAAAAGAGCAGAAATGCGATCTCTACGGCAAATCTATGGAGTTAGGCTGATCGACTGCATTCGCAACGACGACGTAAGAGAGCGACTAGGTATGAAAAAGAGTATTGGTGTAAAGATGCGAAAGGGAATGCTCCGATGGTTCGGACATGTGGAAAGAATGCCGAACGAACGTCTGGTTAAGAAGATATACAATGCGAAAGTGGAAGGATGTAGGTACCGGGGGTAACCGAGACTCACCTACGTAGACCAGATTGGTCACGTACTGATAGAAGGTGGAGTCAAGTGTCTCCGAAACCGGCGAGCGTGTATGAAGACAATTATGAATGATGAGGAAGCGAGTAAAGTAAGCAAGGATAGAGTTCTCTGGAACTCTGTTCTCTGTGCCTACCCTGCAAGGGATATGGCGTGATAATATGTATGTATATGTGTATGCTCATATATAACCTTATCGCTCTTAGAGTAATTACCGAACTGTTTTCCCACTACTTCGAGGATTAAGTTTGTTCTCTCTCAATCTCTATCGTTTTTTATTCGTTCTGTCATGCATTGTGCCAATTTTAATGGTGTATATAATACATAAACAGGATACACGTACTATCGAAATCTCTTTCCATCCAATTTCCAATTGTCTAAATAAATGACCCCATTAAATCAGGATAGACAATACTATTTATGTTCTTGGAATATAAATAAAGGAAAAAGCATTCAGCCAATAAGGGTTGGATCGTTTAAATTTTGGCAGCACGCTGCACATATTTTGTTTTTTTTTTATCTCAGTGTAGTGAACAATTACAAACTTATATAAGTAAAAACATCAAAGGAAGTCGTTACTGTGCTATATGGACCGTCGAAGTCATGGCTCTCTCTCGTATAAATTTAATAGCACTCTGCAAACAGTTGTTACGAAGAACCTATTGCATTTTTAACGATACGATACTGCAGTCTTATATTTTTTTTTTATTATAGAGTTTAAAAATTATGTTAATCAAGAAATTAATATGAAATGCGAATACTTTGGCTTCCAGATCGGCTATAATAATTAAGCTTTATCATCATCATTCTTCTACTTTTACCGCAATGACTTGGGGTCGATACAATATGTACTCTTCTTTCATAGTACATATTGTAAAAGTTATTGGTAATAGTTTTATGACCGACCGCTCGCCAGACGTCAATCCTCCTTGGGAATGTAATTGTTAACCAAACGGCATCAGATGGAGTTGGCCTAGGTCGTTATAAGGCTCTTAGCCGTCTTTTGCGACATCCACGAGCAAAGTAAGGATTGGTAGTATTCGCAGCCGCTACCATATTGCAATAATATTACGCTTTATTAAAGTTAAATTAATATGCTGACGAGTAAATTGTTTTTTTAAATAACGCTTAAATAGGTCTTATAAAAGATCTTAATCGAAATGAAGTTTTGATGCCTCAACTTATAAACTGATGGGAAAACTCATAACACTCCCAGCATCGATAGATATAATCAAACTGTGAAGTGTACAAGTTGAACGATAAAAATCAGAATCATAAAATATGTCCAATAATTTACCATCAGTCATCGATAAAAAAGTTTTTATACAAATTCAAGTGGCAACATCCAATAGACGAGGAAAATATGATCTTGAAATTTCAATATATAGAAGTATATATAATCGTATGATGTCTGATTAACAGCTTCCCTTTTTATAATGACAATCTGCGACTAATACTAGTCTTTATTTATAAATTATCAATTCATTTAAAGTTTTTTGACACACTATTAAGATCTGGGAATTGTATTACATAACGAAAATGTATAATACTAGCTTCTACCCGCGGCTTCGCCCGCGTAAAAGGTTACTTATCCTAAAGTTTTTCATCCCCTATTTTTATTTTATACCTTAAGGGTAATATTTTATATATATATATATATATATATATATATATATATATATATATACAAAATATAGTAATCAATAGCCTAAAAATAAGTTTCAAGCAATCATAATTTCTTACAACGTTGCATCCCCCTTTACAACCCTTTTTTTGCATTAAAAAGTAGCCTTTGTCCTTTGTCAGATTCTAGACTATCTGTGTACCTACCAAATTTCATTTAGATCGGTTCAGTAGTTTTGGCGTAAAAAAGTGACAGACAGACAGACAGAGTTACTTTCGCATTTATAATATTAGTAAGGATTTAAAATATAATATTAAAAACAGTTTTATTATATTTAGTACACCCTAGCAGTTCCTACGCATCCGTTAAAGTACCATCAAAATTATTTAATATAAGAAAATAAAACCAATAAGATATTAAATATAGCACAACACCACCACACTACGCCTTCACGTTGCCGCCAAAACTACCCACTTGCAACGAATATTCTACTAAATCTGCTCCCTAACCGTGTAATCAAATGAAATTCTTATGTGATCTATCAAATGACCTATGATAATTGTTTAAGGTCATGAAATAATAGCTATTGTTAATGAAATAAATAGGTGTATGAACAAATCAAGTTACGTACCGTTGTAGTTATCTATCTAATCTATCTATCTATCTATCTAATATCTTTAAACGAGCAACTCTGTATATGTATTTATTTTCTAAATCTCGGAAACGGCACCAACAATTTTCTTGAAATTTAGCATGCAGGGGGTTCCGGATACGACTAATCGATCTAGCCAATTTTCATTTGTAGAAAATATTTTGTTTGTTAATATTTTCGGGCAATGAAAAATATATAATATAATTTTGCGTTAGCTGACAACTATTAAAATATAAAGACAAATTTTGACGCTGTCATTAAGACACCTCAATTAGATAATCGAGCAGTCTAATCGAGGCCGGTTCGGCTCCTGTTTCTCTATTTTATTACTTTTTGACTTTTTATTTTTTTTTTTAATTATTTAATTAATTATTTTCATTTTATTTAAATATATCTTCAAAACACACTAAAAAGAAAATACCGAGCAAAAGCTCGGTCATCCAGATATTATTTTCTTAGCTACACAATTCAACTGAGCAACAGCAACAGCTACACAATTTAACTGATTAAAGCGCAGATTTCACAGGTTCACAGTTCGTTCTGAACTTTTTTATTTACACTATAAACCCTCTGGTTAACAAAAAGCTCGCCCCAATACTATTGCAAGGATCACAACAATGACGACATAAAAGTTCCAAATACCAAATCAAGATTTTTTTTTCAATAATCTCATTCATATATTATTTTTTTACTTGAAAGCTAACGCTATATGAACACTCGAATATACTCTTGGTTTTTATAAATAAAATATATAAATAATGAACTAAAAATCCTTGGAAATTTAAAAGTTGGTAACTATCTAGGAACTCTGGAAACTCAAATAGCTTAATATCCAAAAAAAAAAAAAAAAAGGTTTTCTATGAATCCCAATCGTATATATTATTTACAAAATCAAGGCTAGTAGGGTCTAAGAAACTGTTCGTTTATAAGGAATCGTCATTCAATATTTGTGCCAAGGTTTTAGAGATTTTTCACACACCCCATCTTTAGGGGCTTATTATATTATTAAAACGATTTACGATCTTCGAAGCATGTTTATTGAATACAGGTTCCGTCTTCTTGTACTCGTAAATATCTCAGTGAATTTGTGCCTACTCTGTGATGCTGGCGAATTGCCTGACCTCAGACAGGTTGGTGTCGTATTATTTATTTCGAGATTTTGACCAACAGCAACTCAATATTGATCTTTGCTTTTTTCTTTTTTACTTTAGGGATGTTATCTGCTTATAACTCTTGGTCAAGTTACATAACACGTGGGTAAGTAGTTGCTCAATATATTCTAAACATATCCATTCCATAATAGTCACACGGAAGGTTTGAAGATTCCAATAGTTGTTTTCAAATTTCCCAGCATAAGTAAGGGATAGATTATATTTTTAATCGGAAGAATAGATATTATATCTTTAATCTGTCTCTACACCGTGATCCACACTCCACACGAGGAGAATTGATAGGTTATTTTAACCAAAAATATTTTTTCTTAGCAGAATTAACACATTCATACAGTTTAGATACTCTTCAGCTCTATAATGCTTAGCGCCGTAAATAAATCCTTGCGCTCTCAGCTCAAGAAAATAATCTAAACGTAGCTGGCGTTTAAAATACAATAATATATTTATGTTAATAGTTTTTTATCATGGCACAATGCAACATATATATAGTGGTATAAGGGTTTTTGCTGTTTCCACTTCGAAAGTGGTATTTTAAATAATCATACATACATACATATCATCACGCCATATCCCTTGCAGGGTAGGCAGAGAGAACAGAGTGCCAGAGAACTCTATCTCTGCATACTTCACTCGCTTCCTCAACATTCATAATTCTCTTCATACACGCTCGCCGGTTTCGGAGACTCTTGACTCCACCTTCCTTCAGTACATGACCGATCTGGTCTAGGTAGGTTAGTCTCGGTCTCCCTCGGTACCTACATCCTTCCACTTTCGCATTGTATATCTTCTTAACCAGGCGTTCGTTCGGCATTCTTTCCACATGTCCGAACCATCGGAGCATTCCCTTTCGCATCTTTACACCAATACTCTCTTTCATAAATAATCAATCTATTATATTAGTATATAACATTCATAATATTTTTAAAATTGTAAAAATTTTAAGTTTATAATTTTCATTGTAAAAATGCGTAATTATATATCATCATCTCAGCTCATATATGTCCCACTGTTGGGCTCGTGCCTCCTCCACAATGGGAGATAAAAATTTAAATTGAAATTTAAATTATATACATATATGTATGGGTAAAGGAAGCGAGTGAAGTATGCAAGGATAAAGTTCTCTGGCACTCTGTTCTCTCTGCCTACCCTGCAAAGGATATGGCGTGTTGATATGTATATATGTATATGGGTAAACCTTATTGCGAACAAAATAATTATAGAGAAACACTTCTACTAATAATCAGGACAGATTCTGTATATGTTTTCTATTTAAGCATTTCAAATTTTAGCTTGAATGATTATTGTAAATATACAAAAATGGACGCTAGATCATTCAATCATTCAAATCACTGATTGGTCAACTATAAGTACAAGACACGATCGAACTCAACGCAATAAAATTAGGCTTTATCTCGTACGGGCGCAGTGAAAGCGACAACAGGGGCCGATATAGGGTGGCGACCTACTTTCACGTAAGTCCCTCACCCGCAACCCTACCGCATTCGAACGGCCAGCACCGCGTCTCAGCCATCGTCGCTTTTATACCACCTACTGACAGCTGTGCCAGAATTCACACTTCAATGTAAAGCTGACAAAGTGAAAAGAAAGCGCTACCGATCGATCCAATGCCGATCGTTTTCAAGGGATCACAATTAGTGGCGGTAGAGAGTGATTGATGCTGCGCACACCCGGTGCGGTAATACGATAGAAAAATATGTAATATATTTAGCTAAATGCTCTAGAGAATTATTCCAAAAGTTTTGACGAGGTAAATTGATTTTATGGAAAGTAACATGTGGATATTTCTTTATATTAATGTATGGAGAGAGAAGTAGGTGTGTGTGTGTGTATTTATAACCTATTTTCTCATTCAGCATAACTCATAATACTAGTTTTCTTTGCATTTTCCTTGTTTTGTATTAGTTGTATCATACACTTACGTTCCTTTGTTTTCGTTTACGACATCCCCATAAAAAAATTAAAAAAAAGGAATGAAACCATTGTATTTTTGGTTGGGCACACATTATTAAATTCATTTTAAAGATTCAGAACAATATTTGTGGATCGCACAAAGTATTGTCCTGCGTGGGAATCAAACCTAATAGGTATACTGGCACTGAACATCGGTATAACCACTACGACATCTGTGCAGTCGATGTTAGGTATTAATATTATAATATTTAATGCATTATCTTGCTTTTTTACATACATACATATCATCACGCCATATCCCTTGCAGGGTAGGCAGAGAGGACAGAGTGCCAGAGAACTCTATCTCTGCATACTTCACTCGCTTCCTCAACATTCATTTTCTTCTTCTCAACATTAATTCTCTTCATACACGCTCGCCGGTTTCGGAGACTCTTGACTCCACCTTCCTTCAGTACATGACCGATCTGGTCTAGGTAGGTTAGTCTCGGTCTCTCTCGGTACCTACATCCTTCCACTTTCGCATTGTATATCTTCTTAACCAGACGTTCGTTCGGCATTCTTTCCACATGTCCGAACCATCGGAGCATTCCCTTTCGCATCTTTACACCAATACTCTCTTTCATACCTACTCGCTCTCTTACGTCGTCGTTACGAATGCGGTCGGTCAGCCTAACTCCACAGATTTTCCGCAGAGATCGCATTTCGACCGCATTACTTTTACATTCATACTCTTTTCTGCATACCCAACTCTCGCTTCCATACAGTAATGTTGGGACAAGCACTGCGTTATGTATTGCTACACGTGCCTTCTGGCTGAGGTGGTGGCTGCCGAGAAGTTGCCCCAACGCTCCGTTCACTCTATTTCCCGCATTCACTCTTCGCTCTATATCAGTGGTGTACCTTCCATCTCGGCTAAATCCACATCCAAGATATACAAATTCATCCACTTGCTCTAGTATATCATTACCTATTGTTACTCTTACATCTGTTCTGGCTTCGTCTCTTTCAAAGACCATTATTATATTGTGGTAGGGCCACACTGTTGATAGTTCTCTATCTACAGCCGCAGGCAGGCCCGACCGGGGTGGTACCACACTCTCGCAGAATATCGACGTATGAATGGTGGCTTTTGCCGTTGTGCTTCGTTCGGTGAGCGAGAGAGCCGGAGCCTAACTTTCCGGGTGTGTTTTCGTGTGGTGGGTTCTGGTGATGCTTGAAATTTACGGTGGTAAGGTCTTGGTTGGGGCATTGGGCGTGAGGGGCTGATATGGGGTACAGGGAGACCCGGTGGGAATGGTCACCGCCGGCCACCTGCCGGTCAGCAGGGGACCCGAGCCCAGGACTATCCCCCCTGGGAGGCTGTCCCGCCAACCGGCGAAAATCCCGTTGCGGAGTCGTCGTGCCGGGGTGGGAAACCGGAGTGGAGCCCGACGACTACGGGCGGGGGGGCACCGGGGGCCCTTCCGTGCTTCGTGTCAGCTCCTCACAAAACCCACCCTCCAACCATGTACTATGCCCCGCACCTTTTTTTTTGGCATCACCGGACCCCATTCCACGAAAGTACACTCCCTTCCTCTTCTTATACAAAACCCATGAAAAGGAAACACAAAAAGAGAAGGTTTTACACGGCGGTCCCTCTATCCACATTTGACGTGGACTTTTGTAACATTAGGGGTTTACACAGCAATCTCGACGCCGTCTACCAACACCTCGAGACGGCGCGGCCTGCCTTGCTCTTTTTAACGGAGACGCAGATAAGTGCCCCGGATGATATTTCGTACCTGAATTATCCAGGCTACGAGTTGGAACACTCCTTCCACCGTAAAGCTGGGGTGTGCGTGTTCATCCGGGATGACATCTGTTGTCGCCGCCTTAGGGCCCTCGAGCATGGTGACCTGTCAATTTTATGGTTACGCGTAGACTATGCAGGGTATACCCGCATCTACGCGTGCCTCTACAGGTCCCATGGCAGTGATTCAGGGTCAACTCAATTATTCGAGAACGTTCAATGGGGGATTGACGAAATATTGGAGCAGTGTCCATCAGCGGAGGTGGTGGTTCTTGGAGACTTTAATGCTCATCATAAAGAGTGGTTGGGGTCCCGAGCCACTAACCTCTTGGGTAGGCATCTCTTCAATATGGTCTCGGCCTATGGTCTCTCACAACTGGTAACACAGCCCACCCGTGTTCCAGACATTGAGAGCCATGAGCCGTCTCTACTGGATCTTCTGCTGACTACACACCAGCACGGATACCGGGTAGTGGTCGAAGCTCCTCTTGGGTCATCTGACCACTGCTTGGTCCGTAGCAAAGCCCCTATTGCGAGGCCTAATCGCTGTAAAGCGACTGGGACTCGCAGAGTCTGGCAATATAAGTCAGCAGATTGGGATAGGCTTCGCGAGTTCTACGCATCCTACCCATGGAAGCAGCTTTGCTTCGCCTCTAGGGACCCTGACATTTGTGCGGATTGCGTTACCGATACCGTTATTACGGGGATGGAATTATTCATCCCCAACACCAAAATACCGGTCGGTGGCCGCAGCCGGCCTTGGTTTAATAAAACCTGCAGGACGGCTGCACAGCAAAAGCAGTCCGCATACCAGGCCTGGAATAGGGCCCAAAACTGTCGGGACCCAAATGTCAGGGAGGAGAAGCGAAAATTTAATGCTGCTTCTAGATCTAGTAAGAAGGCTATTGCCAGAGCCAAGGCGGAACATGTTGCCAGAATCGGCGAGCGATTGGAGAGCTATCCCGCCGGGAGTCGTGCATTCTGGTCGCTCGCCAAAGCTGCCCAAGGCAACTTCTGCCAGTCCAATCTCCCACCACTGCAGAAAAATGATGGCAGTCTAGCCCACAGTGCAAAGGAGAAGACCGATCTTTTAGGTCAATTCTTTGCCTGTAACTCAACTTTGGACGCTGGAACCGCCACACCACCTATCATCCCGCGGTGTGAAAGCTCTTTGCCTAAAATCCGCATTACGCAGCGAGCGGTGAGGCGGGAGCTGCGGCTAATAGACGTACATAAGTCGAGCGGGCCGGATGGCATCCCTGCAGTGGTCCTGAAAACGTGCGCCCCCGAGTTGACCCCCGTCCTCACACGCTTATACCGACTTTCCTATGATACTTGTAGGGTTCCATCTTCGTGGAAGATAGCCCATGTCCACCCGATCCCGAAAAAGGGAGACCGGTCGGACCCGTCGAATTACAGGCCGATTGCGATTACATCCTTGCTCTCCAAGATAATGGAGAAAATAATCAACCATCAGCTTCTGCAGTACCTTGAGGATCATCAGCTGATCAGTGACCGCCAATATGGATTTCGTCATGGCCGGTCGGCTGGTGATCTTCTTGTGTACCTCACTCACCGTTGGGCGGAGGCCTTGGAGGGCAAGGGTGAGGCGCTAGCGTTCAGCCTAGATATCGCGAAGGCGTTCGACAGGGTTTGGCACAGGGCCATTCTATCTAAGCTATCATATGGAATCCCCGAGGGACTCTGTAATTGGATCACCAGTTTTTTGGATGGTCGGAGCATAAAAGTAGTCGTCGCTGGCTCCTGCTCCGAGACCATGCCCATTAATGCTGGTGTACCACAAGGCTCGGTGCTCTCCCCGACGTTGTTTATTCTGCATATCAATGACATGCTCTCCATAGAGAGTATTCGTTGCTATGCGGATGACAGCACGGGTGACGAGCGATACACCGAGCATCAGAATGTCCCTCGGAGTATGTTACAGGAAAGACGGGCTCAACTTGTGTCTGAAGTCGAGCGCTCTCTAGGGCGGGCCTCAAAATGGGGTGAACGGAATTTAGTCCAGTTCAACCCCACTAAGATACAAGTTTGCGCGTTCACTGCGAAGAAGGACCCTTTTATCATAGCGCCTCAGTTCCAAGGAGTAACTCTCCAAATCTCCGAGAGTATTGGGATCCTCGGCGTCGAGCTATCGAACAAAGTCCAGTTTGGGAGTCATTTGGAGGACAAAGCCAAATTGGCAAGCAAAAAGTTGGGCGTGCTGAGCAGGGCCAGGCGGTACTTCACGCCGAGTCAACGTCTTGTGCTATATAAAGCACAAGTTCGTCCTCACATGGAGTACTGCTCTCATCTCTGGGCAGGCGCGCCTAAATATCAGCTAGACCCACTTGACTCCCTACAAAGGCGGGCAGTTCGAATCGTCGGTGATCCCAATCTCACGGAGAGACTAGAGTCGCTGGAGCGGCGGAGAGACTTTGGGTCACTCTGTGTACTCTACCGGCTCTTTCACGGGGAGTGCTCTGAGGAACTGTTTGACTTGGTAACACCGTCACCATTTTACCACCGTACCACTCGACACCGTAGCAGGGTTCATTCATTTCACCTGGAAACGATATGGTCCTCGACCGTACGTTTTCAGCGATCATTTCTCCCACGTACATGTAAGATCTGGAATGAACTACCTGCCGCAGTGTTTCCCGAGCGCTATGACATGTCCTTCTTCAAACGAGGTTTAAGAAGAGCTCTTCCTTCACGGTAGGCAGCGGCCTGGCTGTACCCCTGGTGTTGCTGGGTCCATGTGCAGCAGCATTACTTACCATCAGGTGTGCTGTTTGCTCGTTTGTCACCGTAGACAATAAAAAAAAAAAAAAAAATATTTTGGTTTTGCTCACATTCACGCGTAGACCCCTTTTCTTACAATCTTCTGTCATTCTGTCGACTAGGGTCTGCAGGTCAGTCGCTGACTGTACCAGAAGGACGGCATCATCTGCATATAGCAGAGCAGTGACCACTGAGTCGCCCATCTGGACTCCCACATTCATATCGTTCAACCTTTGGAGACATTTATCCAGATATATGATAAACAGCCTGGCTGACAGAACGCACCCCTGCTTAACGCCGGTATTGACGTCAAACCAGGGCGACATTCCATCATCCAGTCGCACACAAGCTCTACAGCCCATGTAACTGGACTGCACAGCCTGCAGCAGTTTACCGTTAATACCATACTCCGGTAAAATGTCCCAAAGTTCCTTTCGTACAACTGTGTCAAATGCTCTCTCCAGATCCACAAAACTGCAGAAAACCCTCCGACCTAGAGCCAGATGCTTCTCCACAATGCTTCTCCACACCCTTCCACTCCTGAAACCTCCTTGTGTCTCACACAGCTTGCTTTTTTATCATCGTACTTTTTGCTATTACGCTTACCAGAAGGGTTTGGCGATGGCATAATACACATTTCTTTTTAGTGCCCCAAAGAACAAGATATAGCTGTCTATCAGGCACAGTTCCGCTACTTTATATATTTAATAAAAAACATAATCACTATTTCGAATTCATTAAAAAATGTATAACACTTATCATACGACGCAAGTTTCCAATCCTGGATTTGCCTAATATAATTAATCCAAGAGTGGAACATAGGACGTCATAGCAGTTGCATATTGACTGTACGCTTGGACCAACGAGTAATCGTAAAAAAGTATTTGTTCGTCATTTTAATTATTATTTCATAACATTTCATCATTAAATATAACAGATATAAAGAAATCCATTCTACAAAACGTTAATTAACATCGTTTCTTTATAATTATATGAAACTTAATATTAATTCATCTCACAGAGTTCATCATTTTTCTACTCTTATCCCAATTACTCGGGGTCGATACATTATGTACTCTTATTTCATAGTACATATTGTAAAAGTTACCGGCAATAGTTTTATGACCGGCCGCCTGCCAGACGTCAACCCTCCTTGGGAATGTAATTGTTGACCAATGGGCATCAGATGGAGTTGGCCCAGGTCGTTGTAAGGCTCTTAGTCGTCTTTTACGACATCCACGAGCAAAGTAAGGGTTGGTAATATTCTTAGCCGCTAACACACAGCTTTATCTCACAGAGTTATGATAATATAATAAGTATATAATCTATTCAACAATACTTACGTTTATTCACTAAGTTATTCATTATATCTCTTGAATGTAATTAAAGATTGTTACTATAATACAGGTATTATGTATTTATTTATTAAGATTCATTAAGAAATCGACATTTTCACTCCAAAATTTACGGGTTCCTAGTACCCATTTCAGTGAATATTGAGCTTTCTTGCAGCATTGCTACTACGCAACTTCGAACTCAAGATAATATGTAATATTATTTTTTTTTTGCAAGACAACAATCTACACTAAGGCATAATCCTTGTATTGCAAATGACTTTTATAAACATATAATTTATGGACTCAAATTACACTCACAGTCAGAACAACAATTTATGAATCGTACGGAGATAATACGCAGAGTAATTCCTGCGTGAGCGTCGAACTTATGAAACTGGGAGTGGTCGATATTTTAATCAATACGACATCTATACAATTGTGCGTATGGTAGCCGAGGAGCAAGCAGCCTACATGATAGTAACTTGCGGACTACCAAGGGCACAGTCAAATCGCTGTAGGTTAGGGTTCCTATAACCCTACCCCCTAATACCCTTTCTTTTTTTTTTTTTTTTTTTGTTTGTGGTGGGCCATGGACGTTGCACCCCGCCAAATCGGTCCGGGGTGACGGAAGAGGCGGCGCGCAACCCCATTGACCCACCCTGCAAGCACCTCTTCTTCGCCGTGCGAGCGGGCCGATCTTTGTCTTCGGTGGCCCGCTCGGCGGTATGCCCTCTCGGGTAGCTCTCCTGTCGACGCCCCGACAGATTTCGCCGTCGAGGCGTCGTCCTCACGCGGTGGCCTCGCGTCGGGTGACCGGACAATTCCTCGGTCCGATCACCTGAAGCCTCGGTTAGGGCGGCATCAGGCGCAGGTATTCGCGCCTGCGCCGTCCCGGCCGCGGGCGGCGGCCCGGGTCACGGGAATCCTCCCGGGCCCGTTCCGCCGCCTCCTTCTGCGAGATGACAGCCTCGCAGAAGGCGGCGACCGCGTCCCAGTTCCTGACGCTGTCGACCATCGCCCTCGCAACAGCCGGCAGCGTCAGGTCGGCACCGATAACCCCCCCCCCTAATACCCTAGCATTAGGGTACTAATGGTGGGGTTTGGGTCTGTGGCTCTCCCGCTCACCGAATGAATTGTAGTAAGATATTACTACTACGTGGTGACTAGCCGGTTGCGCCATCCCATTTATCGCTGCAGTTTTGGCTACAAACCAAAAACTATCAGCAGTATGGTCCATTACTAATATTATAAAGTTGTTTTATAATCATCATTATCATCTAAACCCATATAGACATGAAGACTCCACGGACAAAACAATGAATGTCACTTTTTTTGTGAAACTAACCTTTTGATGCCCCTCATCAGCTTATTAGTGTATTATTTTTATACATTAATCAGAATTAGGTAAATTCATCGTAGTCTGCTATAATTTCAGTGACCCACTCACACGGCGTCGAAACGTATATGTAGGGCGGGTCTACGAGATCGTGCGCCGCTTCTCTGTCGCACCGAACGGATTAGCGGGGCGTGACGTACCGTAAACCGACGCCAAAAAAAAAGAAGTCTACAATAGTTAAATTTCACCTGTTTATCCAATACATGAAACAGGAATGTCTACGCGCCAAACGTCAAAAAACTTAGATGTCAATGTAACAGATGTCGCGCGTGCTTGCGTTTTGCTGGATTTTTATGATTGATTTTTATAATTTTGCCTGATTTTTATAATTTGCTAAAAAGTGTTCGATCTAAAGCTGAATTTTTCATTGTGGTAAACGTAGAACAAGAACCTGAGATAATTCGCAATTAGATAAATTTTCTATCGAACGCCAACTACTAGAAGACAGCTGTGTTCAACATTCGTAATATTAAAACATCTTCAGACAGAAGTTTTGTCCAGCACAGGCATTATAACACAGAAAAATAAAGGGTGCTAATTAAACAGGTTCATTTTTAGTAGCATCATTCGCTTCTAAACATCTACATTGCTTTCTAAATTACTAAGTCAGTCACAATTAACTAGCGTCTGTACAATACTATCTTAGCCACTAGTTACCTTCTAGGTAAGCCACCCCAAATACAATTCAGCATGATGGTTATTTTTAATACCTATATTTATAACATGTATTCAAGCAAAACTCAATCAAAACTTTTAAAATATTAAATAATATATGACATTAAAAAATATATTCTATTAACTTCTAATTTTTAAATATAACTCATTCCACATTAATTGATCGTCAAAATTTAGCTCAAATTGTCATTAAATAGTAAATTTAATTTTAATTGTCATTGTACCTAGTACCTAGAAACCGTTGAGGAAAGACAAAATATAAAACTTTACTTTTTGAAAAAATAATTTGTGAATAGAAATCTCATCATTTTACTTAGATTACAGAATAGAAACATATAAGGTATAGATACCTAATCAAAAGAAAAATAAACCATTATTGAATTATTAACCAAGCTTTAGTTAGCCTTCAACCCTTTCTTTTTTATCCAAGCGGTTATACTTTTGCCTCTAATGGTGGCGTTACGTATTCGAGTCTGATTGCAAGATCAAGTTTCTTACGTGCTTGCAGATGTATTTGCGATAAACGTCTGGATAATCAACAACCAGTAATCCATTCGATCTGATTGTTCCGTAGTTCATCGTTCGTTCCAAGATAACAAAAAACACTTTTTTGTATTCACCAAAACGCTTGAATTGGTGAATGAATCGAATGGCGCTCTCTGTTTCGTACAAAGGGCTGGTCGCTGACGTCTCGCGCGTTCGCGCCAAATCTTACAGTGGCTATTTTCACGATAAAAGAATACGGTGTATTATTTTACATACTAAGTTATAATAAATGATATTATTTATAGAGGCTTAAATTATGTTTTTGAGGACCTTGTGTTGACGCTGTAAAACCTATAATGGTAATGAGCTATAAAATCCGTGGCTGAGTTAGTAAATTAAATGGCAATGTATATATAGGTATAAGAAGGACAAGTTAAGATAATTGTTGATCTTTACTTGAGGCTTTCCATAGAAAATTAGTTGGTGTTTTAAAAAAGATGAATTAATTTATGTAGAGGCTATTGTTTGCCTTATAAGCAAAGCGTTGAAGTGATGCTCTATTCCCGATATATGGACATCAAGGACGTTTCAAAACTAAAAATAACTGTATTTTCTCACACTACACTTACAGAATAATATTATCATACATACGTCAAGAAAAAACATTCGTTTAAATGTATTTGATATTTTTAAAAAGCAATTATTCTTTTTAAAGTAAGAAAAAAGTTGATTAAAAAAATATTCGAGGACGTCCGAATGTCTGCTTGTCTGAATCTGGCACTCTCACAACCGTAAAAATTAATATATCGATTTTTTTAAAGCTTCATAATTGTTTTCCAATGTCATCATCATCATTCTCTTGCTCTTATCCCAACTACTTGGGGTCGACGCAATATGTCCTCTTTTTTCATACATCCCTATTAGACGTCATCTCTGTAGTCACTCCCTGTTTATACATATCATGCTTCACGCAGTCCATCCATCTTTTCTTTGGTCTCCCTTTACCCCTAGAGCCTTCAACATTCATACTCAAAACCTTCCTCGCAACATTACTTTCATCCCGTCTCATCACATGTCCATACCAGCTCAAACGTTCACACATAATAGCTTTCCAATGTACCTTATATATAATAATATTATTTCTCAGAGTTAACTATCATATTTTTTTATTTAAGTGACAAACTATTAATAACATTTGTATTTTTTTACAACGCTACTAAAAATCACAAAAGAGAAGTATTGCGTCAATCAAGTTTTAAAACAGTTTTGTTCTCATGAAGTTAAAATTTACTTCGATTCTCTACCAAATTAGCCAAAAAGTTATTTATATTAAAAAAGTTTAAGTTGATCTAATTATAATAAGTTTCAACATGTGTTTGATACATATTAATGTTAATTAAAAATAAGTTTAAAAGAAGTTTATCTCTTTATAATGAGTTTATACATGTAATTGTTGATACATTTGACAGATATTAATGTTATTTAATTAAAATTTGTTTAAAAGAAATTAGTGTCATAATAATAAGTATAAAAATGATATGTTATTTATTTTTAAGTAACTTTAAATATTGTCTTGTTAATGAAAGTATAATGAATGTCAATGCGATGCAAAAACCAAGAATGTGATGACATAGATTGTATATGCTAAGGAATATAGGCACAAGTTTCAGACATTTTGCAATAATTACTAAAATATAAAGTAAAGTATATTTTTAAATAACATTAAAAAATATGTTTATATAGTAATGACTTGTTTCGATATTTGAACATAAAATAACACAAGAAAATAACATAAAATAAAGGAATCATTGACACAGACTTTGAAAGTAAATAAAAATATCATACCTCATAATTTTTATATTATTTATCATTTCCTATTAGTCAATGCCATAAATGAAAGAAAAAAAAAATACATTTGAAATTTCGCGTCATTCTCGACGTAGCGCAAAACATAGCTTACAAGCATAGTAAACGAACCCATGGCTGTATGGGATTTGTTTCCTTTGCCTGTCGCAATGAACGAACTGAACCAAAAAAAATGTAAACGAAACCAATTTTCATAAGGTATATATACACTAAAGACTAAGCAGTTTATTTTTTTATTAATTGCAATCAAACGACAGAGAATTACCAGGCCATTTTCGAAAGGAAACAGCGCGTTGCGATTATGAAGCTTTTAAAAAAAAGAAATACTTCAATACATTAATTTTTACGGTCGTGAGAGTGCCAGATCCATACTAACAAACATCCGGATGTCCTCGAATATTTTTTTAAATTAACTCTTTTCTTACTTTAAACAAAATAATTGCTTTTTAAAAATATCAAATACGTGAAAACTAATGTTTTTTCTTGACATATGTATGACGGTATATCCGTTTATCGTACGTGTTAAGCGGAAACATGTTAACAAAGTATTCACTAATCGTGCCACCTAGCGCAAACTAGTTTAAGAGACGAACAAATCTAAACGACCGACCTCCATTTGGCAGTCTGAGCCCGAGTGGCACGATGCACTGGTCGCCTATCGTATTCTCGCTTACGTTAGTTTTGTGGACCTCTCATGTTGTCACTTGTGAGAGAGTAGTATCATGGTTGCTGCGCTTGGCAAGTGGGCTGGCGGTAGCGGTGGATGCTGTACCTTCTCCGGAGAAGAGCTGTTGCTCGTTCTCTTAATGAACCCTTGGGTGATTTGGCTGAGCAATCCACGGGCAGGTAAAGAAGTAGCGCTGGTTGTGGTCTTGTCCCGTGGTCGCATGGGCTATAGACTATCCTGTGTCATCCATCCATACCATATAGTTGTTTGTATAAAGGCAAAAAAATTGCCTGGGTCGGTCCTGTGAGTTCACTCAAGGTGTGAGTTGTGATTGGTGTATAGGTCTGAGGGTAATCGTAATTACTTGCAGTACGGTCAGTTGCAACTTTATATCCGCATTTATATTCCTCGTGTCTGATTCCTTCTTCTACATGTATGATAATATTACCCAATAAGTGCAGGGTGAGAAAAACACAGTCATTTTTAGTTTTGAAAAGCCCTTGATTTTCATATATCGAGGCGTGCAATAGATTTTTATTTTATTTATTTTTTGACTTTCATTGCTTTCCCCGTGGAGTCTTTATATGTTTCAACTACTGAGTGCGAGCTTCCACAATAGGAGAGAATTGACTAATTCTATGACAGGACATCTTGAGGTAATTCGAATTAGTAAGTGGTTACTAAAAACAGTAAAATAATTTATAATTGAATAGCCAGATGCTACAAAATTAAACATTTACGTGCATAGCATAATTACTGTACTACAGTAAAAAGTAATTTTATTTTGAATTTTTCTTCTTGTTATCTGGTTTCTACCCTTATTATTACGATTGATTATTACGATTACCTCTTGATTATTACGATACCCACGGGAAAAGAGTAGACCTCTACTCTTTTCCCGTGGTCTTTATCCGTTATATTTTTACTCTGACACCACACGGATTACAAGGACTGATAATATTAAGGTGAAATTATGAAATATTATATTTTTTTATATAGATGTCAAGGGTTATGGGCTGACCACACTCTATCTAACAACCCGGGTTATGGTGATGTGAAGCCTCATAATCAGCTGTATTTAATTTATTTCGGAATCGATTTCAGTAACCCGCACAAGAGTTTGCTATTTGCATTATGGAGGTAGCCCGTAGTAGTTAGTAATAAAAAAGAGGCTGAACAACAAAACGTCTTAAACCATACATAAAAGTCTTCGTGTTGTTAATAATTTATTTGTAAATTTCATATTCACTAATGTTTTTTACGTATATTAATATTCTCCAAAATTAGTACTATTCTCACTAGTAATTAATGACAATAACAGTTACAACGCTAACGCGATACTTTCTTATCTGAAATTACTGTTTTAACTTGAAAAGTTCATTCAACGTAGAAAGTGGAATAAAACAGAATTGAATAACGACAATCGAAAGCGACAAAGGATATTGAACTTTCCCGAGGCAGGATTAAACGTGTTATCGCTTCAACTAACACTCGTACATAGAGGAGTTGTATAACTTGCTAAAAGTTGTTCAGTTTGTATTTGATCGCATTTTATACGTGATCGAAATTCGTGTCATTCTGTGCGAATCAGAAATTAGTATATAATTTTTATAGGTAAAAGAATCACGCTATCGTTATTGTGACGTAGTAAATTCTTACTCTTTTTTTTTTTTGCGGTGGGCTATGGACGTCGCACCCCGCCAAATCGGTCCGGGGTGACGGAAGAGGCGGCGCGCAACCCCATTAACCCACCCTGCAAGCACCTCTTCTTCGCCGTGCGAGCGGGCCACCGGTACCCGATCTTTGTCTTCGGTGGCCCGCCCGGCGGTATACCCTCTCGGGTGCCTCTCTCGTCGACGCCCCGACAGCTTTCGCCGTCGAGGCGTCGCCCTCACGCGGTGGCCTCACGTCGGGTGACCGGACAATTCCCCGGTCCGATCACACGAAGCCTCGGTTAGGGCGGCATCAGGCGCAGATACTCGCGCATGCGCCGCCCCGGCCGCTGACGGCGGCCCGGGTCACGGGAATCCTCCCGGACTCGTTCCGCCGCCTCCTTCTGCGAGATGACAGCCTCGCAGAAGGTGGCGACCGCGTCCCAGTTCCTGACGCTGTCGACCATCGCTTTCACGACAGCCGGCAGCGTCAGGTCGGCACCGATGACAGCGACGGGGTCACGGCGCTGCCCGTCCCAGCCCGAACATACCTCAAGCGTATGTTGCGCCGTGTCCTCGTCGCTACTGCAATGGTGGCAGGACGGAGTCCACTCCCTCCGCACGACCGTGTGCAGGTACTTGCCGAAGCAACCGTGCCCCGACAAGACCTGCACCAACCGGAAGGAGAGCACTCCGTGCCGCCGCTCCATCCACTCCATCAGTACGGGCCGGAGGGCCTCGATGGTAACAACACCGTGTCTAGGCCTCTCCAGCCGCGTAGCCCAACGGGCGATGGCTTCTCGGCGGGCGTCCTCGCACCAGGTGGCTATCTCGTTGAACGATGGGGAGCCACCCTCGTCGCGCATTGTGGTAACCCACCGGTAGAGGTCGGAGAGCAGCTCCGCCTCTAGGTCCCACGGGGGTGTCCCGGCCAGTAGGCATGCCGCCTCGGTAGACACCGTGCGGTACCCTCGGATGGCTCTGACCGCCATGGCTCGCTGTGGCCTCCACAGTACAGCCCTGAGCTGGGCGTTCAGAGCCCTCGCCCACACGGGTGCGCCGTACATGGCCATTGAGCGGATCACCCCCGCATACAGCCGTCGGCCCTCCAAACTGGGTCCGCCCACATTCGGCATGAGCCGAGAAAGGGTGGACGCCGCGCCGACCAGCCGGGGAGCAATTTGACGGAAATGCTCCCGGAACCACCATCGCCCGTCGAGCACCAGACCCAAGTACCTCATATGGGCCTGGATACTGATGTGGATGGAGTTGACGACTAACGAGGCGCCGATGGGCAGCCTCACACGGGGCCCATGGAATGAAAGGGCCTCCGTCTTGTTTAGGGCCACCCTGAGCCCCAGCGCCTCGATTCGCCTGATCATCTCCTCGGTGCCGAGAGTGGCTAGGCTCGCCGCCTCTTCGAGTGTCGTTTCGTCTTTTTTTTTTTTTTTGTGACAGTAAATTCTTACTCTGCCACAAAAACGATAGCATTCGGACAATTCACCGCCCCTGGTTTTTTTTAAGTATCGTAATAGTTAATTACGGGTTCTTACAGCTGTTTACTATAAGAGATTTTAAAAAATAACCCCATGCAAACCAATCCCTGCGGCATGGTACAATAGACTAATAGTGATCGGGCCACGCTGTTGTTTTCTCTCTACAGCTGCAGGCCGTTCCATCCGGAATAGTACCATACTCTCGTAGGAAATCCACATCTGAACAATAGCAATGTTCTGTTGCGCTTCGTTCGATGAGCGAGAGAGCCGAAAGCCCAATTTTCGGGGTGGGTTTTGGGGGTTTTTATTGATAGGCAGCGGCCTAGCTGTACCCTTGGTATTGCAAAGGTCCATGGGCAGCAGTAATACTTACCAACAGACGTGCTGCTTACTCGTCTGCCACCACGAGCAATAAAAAAATACACCATATTTTTTTTTCCCTAAACTATTATATTCTTACTTTGTCATCACACGGACCATTCACTAATTTGGGTGTCGTACAAAATGAACAATGACGTAAGCCGATAACATCGCTGAAATACAAATAAATACAAAACAAATTCTATAACAACTGAACTGATCTCGTCGAAACGTATAAAAATCAATTTCTCTCTAATTGTGGTAAAGGCCCGTGTGGAATAGTAGCAAAATTATCTGACATCTCTTAGACGTCTTTATAAAAACCACGGGGAAATAAATTGGTGAATCGTATTTTTACTACTTTACATCTAGCCATACAGAAAATTTACGACGTTGTTAATTTATAAAATCTAATCTTTATAATTTAAATAAAACTTCTAAACCCCCGGATCGATTTTGATGAAATTTTTGTTTATGTTCAGGTGGATTCAAGAATGGTTTAAATTAACAATTGGTACTTTGTAATCGATTACAATCAATTCTGTTTTATTTATTTATTTGTGTCAGAACAACTTTTGTTAGGGTCAGCTAGTAACATAATAAATGTGAAAACGCATATCGTAATATGATATACGATAGGCTCAAGTTAAGAAGGGAATAAAATAGTAGATATTTGTCTTGCTACCGTAGCATGTAAAACGCGGGTAAAGTTTATTCTAACGTTCGGTAACTACATACCTAATATATTATAATTAAAACGTAACACACTACATTACTTACACTCGTTTCACAACGTGCCATCAACAAGGGTTACGTGGATACATCGTTTCAACATAATCAAAACTTAATTTTGTCACATTTAGTTCGTCGGCTTAAACCAAGCATTTTGGGTTTGAAAACTTTACCTCTTCGTGATTAATTATCAGTTAGAAGCAGTAAACAACACGTGTTATCTGATAGTTAAACAGATTTATGATTATAACTTTGATGCTCTCTTTAAATGGCTTTAGGTTTATTCTGGAATACGATAAGATCAAAGTTAAAAAAAAAACAAACGTGTTTGACGAATGTTTTATATTTTTTTATATAGATTATTCATCAAGTTCTCGTAAATTCTAATCTGACTGAATGTAAATGAAATCATAATTTATTTCAGCTTTATATATTGTTAGTCTCAATAAAAAAACTTTAATGTTAGTAACACTGATATTTAAATTAAATTAAAACTAAATTGAGTATTTGGCCGTTCGTAATATGACTGATTTATACGAATAGCTACAACTTTGTAATTTTTATATTGCTTGTATTATAATTTATTCTTTTAATAACTTCAGCTGGTAATTAAGAATTCTGTCCAAAGAAAAATAAGGAGAAATTTAATGTCGGATATATTTATAAATTTATAATTTCTGATTTAGTATTTGTGATCTAATGAGTTCTTGAGAGAACTTTTACTTTAAAAAGGTGTATATCAAATCTTTAATAATATAATCTTTAACAATATAATAAAATTATCCCATTTGAAAATTTACTAATAAATCATAAAATAGCTACAGAAATGAGTATTCTTTTTTTTGCGGTGGACTATGGAGGTGGTCACGCCCCGCCAATCGGTCCGGGGCGACGGAATAGGCGGCGCGCGATCCACCATGCAAAACGCCTCTTTTCGCCGTGCGAGCGGGCCACCAGTATCCGATCTTTGTCTTCGGTGGCCAGAAATGGGAACTCTAGCAGTAATTTATTTAGGAAGAAACCAATAGCTTTTATGTACCTATTAAAAGGACAGTTATAGCTACAGTAGATTCTATAAAACGAAATTTAATACAAATTTATCTAAAGTATATATTTCGTAACCCAGGGGCAAGGAAGAAGAGGTGTGGGGAGCGTCCCTCTTCTGTAAAATTTATAACACGAACTGCAATTGTAGTAATTTTGCCATATAATCGTTCTTTTCATGAGAATGTGAATACTGTATGTCCAGGTTTGGACTTCGATGGATAATCGATGTAAAGATATAAGGATTGATTGATCGCAACAGTATAAGTACGTTTTTTTTTTCAAGGTACGACAAATATTATCAATATCATCATAGCTCATATTCGTCTGCTAGGCTCATATCTCCTCTATAATGGAAGGAAAATTGACCTATTCTAGTCTAACTAGTCAGACAGACTGGTATGGGGTTTTATTTCGAGTTTTCTCCCTCTCGCATAGGTGTTATAGGTACGCATATTATATCTCCTTCTCGTCTTTTACGATATCCACAGGCAAGATGGGGAGTAGGTATTGTACAGGCGTCAAATATACTGGTCCATATATCCTGGTCTCCGAGAATAAGAACTTCTTAGTAGGTAGGTACACTATCTTTAATAACTAGTCGTGCAGATCCTCTCCTTCCCACATTTATCAGATTATTGATCCGGTATATAATGTAACACAATATTTACACAAAGAAATAAGTTATTAACATATTTTGAGCAAAAACTCATATGTTTAACGAGCTCATATGATTAACGAACATCGCAATAACAGGGATGCAATAACAGTATATCTCTAATTGAGGTTTGTTAAAAGGGACTAATTTTATATTAATTAAAAACAAGGCAACAAATATATATAGTAAGAATTTCCTGTGCGATATGCTGTGTGGTAGCGGCTACGAATACTACCAACCCTTACTTTGCTCGTGGATGTCATAAAAGGCGACTAAGAGCCTTATAACGACCTGGGCCAACTCCATCTGATGCCGTTTGGTCAACAATTACATTCCTAAGGAGGGTTGACGTCTGGTAGGTGGCCGATCTTAAAACTATTGCCAATAATTTTTACAATATGTACTATGAAAGAAGAGTACATATTGTATCGACCCCAAACAATTGGGATAAGAGTAGGAGAATGATGATGAATGTGTGAATGAATTTTTGAATCTGGATTCGGATATGTATATATATATATATATTTCGGATATGTATATGTATATTGATATATTAAAACTGTATACCGGTTTCGGATACTCCCACGGATGTGAAGTTATTTCGGATTATTCGATAGTTTTGGATAGTTTTAGTTATGAATATCGAATATTTAGGGAAGAGAAATACTAAATGTGATGTTTATTATATTATTCCCCTTTTCTGAGGCTTATGTTTAGGCTGTTAATTCAGTTTACGTGAAAGAAAACCTTTCATAAACTTTGTCATGTAAACTCTGATCCTATCCAAAATTATTCGAAACTTTTTTTATATCGGTTCTGATTACGGTTTCGGATATATTTGTATTTAAGATAACCGACAGTTTAGGTTACAATTAAGAAGCTCCATCACATTCCTAATATATAGGTCCTAGCATTTACGTTCGACAGAATACTTCTTTTTTTTTTGCCCTTTCGTCGCCCCGGACGGGGTATGTCCAGACCAAAAAAGGCGCTTTGCTTTCAACCCAAGAGTGGCGTACGGCCCATATGAACCGACCATTGGTAATTTAACTACCTAACAGCTACTCTCGTCTATTTACAATAGCTACCACCTCCAGTTGAGATGATGTATGTACTCTACAAACGGGAAACTCAACACTAACTACGATTGCCAATCCGCCTACCAAGTGCGGTAATTGTGGCATTATCGCACTAAGACAATGCTGTGTACAACAATAAGTTGATAGAATTAAATATTTCATCTATAACTTCCAAAATAATACATATGGGGAACAATAAGGAATAGAAATGGTGAAAATAAATGGAATATTCTTCTTATCTTTAGGAAAAAAACCGATCTGCTTTTTCAGACGAAATCTTACATAAGTTCTAATCGGATTGTAGCGGCCTATCCATTATTTGGGAACCCTGTTATATACGACATACATATATCACACTAAGTACAAATAAATATGTACATATCACTGTGATTATAATACGATTGTTTGCTGAATTATGGGTATAAATCAATATAGCCATATATATCAGCTCTTCTTTCGTTTTCGTGAACTCATCACTTTATTTGAAATAATACTACTTTTACGGATTCTATGGCGTTTGCATTTGATTTTTAATTTCCCGACGTTTTGAACACTTTACAGCGTTCATGGTCACGGGAGAAAGTGTTCTAAACGTTGAGAAATTATAAAATCAAATACAAACGCGATAGAATCCGTAAAAGTGGTTTTATTTCAAATGTGTAATACTCGCGTAAACATATGAATTCGTTAAGCTAATTAAAATATAAAATACGTAAAGATTTTATATAATATTAAGTGAATAATTTTATTCACATACAGGAACATTACATTCGCTGTGTGATGGTTTTTTTTGGCGGTGGATTACGGTGTGCTTACACCCCGCTAATCCGTCCGGGACGACGAAGAAGCGATGCGCGACCTCGGAGACTCGCCAAACAACGTACCTACCTATCGACGCCAGATTTGCAGTATGTACGATGTGCTTCCATCAGCAGTTACATATTGTGTCGACCCCAAGTAATTGGGATAAGAGCAGAAGAATGGTGATATATATAACAATTAAAATATATTCAAGCTCATAGTCATTCTCGTGTTATCCCAATTATTTGAAAATCGACATACATATGTAGTCCTCTTGCATCGAACATATTGCTAAAATTTTTGCCAATAGTTTTATGACCAACCAACTGTCTGATATCCACTCTCCTTAACAATGTAATTATTGAACAAAAGGCATCAGGTGCAGGTGACCCACTCGATATAAAGCTCTTAGTCATCTTTTGCATATACCACGAGAAAAGTAAGGATTTTTAGTATTCGTAACCGCTACCGCACCGTACATATTCAAGCTAACATTATATCCTTATCCATTTATAGAAGATCTTTGGTGTGAGTTGGTCGGTCGGCTGGTATGCGTCTATACTGTCTTCGATTATGATTTCATAGCATTTTAATATGGATAGTTAAATGATATTGCAAAAAAATAGCACATAAACGGTTAATATAAGATTTTTTTTTATAGTAAGCTATGATCTGAACACACCCCGTGCTATCAGTTCGAGGCGATAGAAGGTTGTCGTAAGACCTTATAACTTACCATATCACCTTCCAATGACATTGACTTCGATAGCCCGTTGCAACATATTATACATCACTGAATTTAGCCTGCAACGTACCTACCTATCGACGCCGTGCGAGTGGGCCATCGAAACCCGGTCTTTGTCTTCGGTAGCCGCTATATGATGGCTACGAATACTACCAACCCTTACTTTGCTCTTGGATGTAGTAAAAGACAACTAAGAGCTTTATATCGACCTGGGCCTAATCCACCTGATTCCGTCTGGTCAGGAATTATATCAAGATAATATATGGCCAATTTGTACGATGGAAGAGGGGTATATATTACGTCGATACCAAATAATTGGGATAAGAACAGGATAATGAAGATGATGATTTTGACTCATACATACATATACCTACATATCATCACGCCATATCCCTTGCAGGGTAGGCAGAGAGAACAGAGTACCAGAGAACTCTATCTCTGCATACTTCACTCGCTTCCTCAACATTCATAATTCTCTTCATACACGCTCGCCGGTTTCGGAGACTCTTGACTCCACCTTCCTTTAGTACATGACCGATCTGGTCTAGGTAGGTTAGTCTCGGTCTCCCTCGGTACCTACATCCTTCCACTTTCGCATTGTATATCTTCTTAACCAGACGTTCGTTCGGCATTCTTTCCACATGTCCGAACCATCGGAGCATTCCCTTTCGCATCTTTACACCAATACTCTCTTTCATACCTACTCGCTCTCTTACGTCGTCGTTACGAATGCGGTCGGTCAGCCTAACTCCACAGATTTGCCGCAGAGATCGCATTTCGACCGCATTAATTTTACTTTCATACTCTTTTCTGCATACCCAACTCTCGCTTCCATACAGTAATGTTGGGACAAGCACTGCGTTATGTATTGCTACACGTGCCTTCTGGCTGAGGTGGTGGCTGCCGAGAAGTTGCCCCAACGCTCCGTTCACTCTATTTCCCGCATTCACTCTTCGCTCTATATCAGTGGTGTACCTTCCATCTCAGCTAAATCCACATCCAAGATATACAAATTCATCCACTTGCTCTAGTATATCATTACATATTTTGACTCATGAGTCTCATATTTTGATTAAATATATTAAAAGCATGTAGGTACATACAGGGTGGAAGGGGACCACTCCCGAAAATAAAGACAGGTAAAACCCCCTTCCACCCTGTATGTACATGCTTTTAATATATTTATTGTGTATGCATGTGCTCGTATGTCTTTAGCATTCCATTGTTCACAGTACGTAATAAATTCAACTATCGATTAAGGAATAATATTATGATTACCACACATTTTATTGTATTGCGATGCATAATGGATATTAGTTGTGCAGAAAAAAGCGCCTGAGAAGAGGCTGGTGCTGGCTAGTGCACTGTATAATACAGATAGGAATTGTGGTAGTCGAACTGTGATAGATCATGCAATTAGAAGAAGAGATGAAAAAATCGGCTATTTACGTCACATTTATGAGCCAAATTCGAGAGTCAGCAGAGATGGAAGCAGAGTGAATATTCACGTCACAGCACCAACACCAAGCTGCACAGCAGCATAGGAAATGAGTCTTGAGCTAGCTCAGTTCACGGAACTGATAGTATATACTTAGACCCAGGCACGCTCTAATCTTAAGCCGTGTTCTACCCAAGTGCTCAGCATATTTACTAATTGATCACTGTTATTTTATAAACAGTCCAGTAATAATACTAACGATTAGCGGCTAGGTAGCAAAAATATTCAAGTCGGCCAATGATATTCAACTATTTATCTACATGACTTGATCCAACAAAAGTAGTAATACACTTACTACAACGAAAACTTAAAAATATTTGAGTAATTAAGTAGCTATTACAATTAAAAATTAATATTGGAAGAGAGCTAATTTATCGTTACGTAGACTTCTATATTTATAAGGACAAAAGAAAATGGAAATTTATTATATAAAGTAATGTTGTTTCACGAATATTGCTTTATCGATACGTCTATCATAACTGCGTAGCAACTTCAAAGGAGTACAAGTGATACGAGACGTGTCATGTTAGAATGTCATTAAGATAGTATCTCAATAGCAAGCTAACATCCAAGGGTAATATCTCATAGGTGTTACAATTAATTGAAGCTTTGTTGAATGATGACAAAGGTTTTACAAAGGTGTCATCTTAAAGATTCGTCATTGCTGTCAAATACCTATTTTCATATTAATTATATGTATATACATACATATCATCACGCCATATCCCTTGCAGGGTAGGCAGAGAGAACAGAGTGCCAGAGAACTCTATCCTTGTATACTTCACTCGCTTCCTCAACATTCATAATTCTCTTCATACGCGCTCGACGTTTTCGGAGACTCTTGACTCCGCCTTCCTTCAGTAAGTGACCAATCTTGTCTAGGTAGGTGAGTCTCGGTTTCACCCGGTACCTACATCATTCCACTTTCGCATTGTATATCTTCTTAACCAGACGTTCGTTCGGCATTCTTTCCACATGTCCGAACCATCGGAGCATTCCCTTTCGCATCTTTACACCAGTACTCTCTTTCATACCTACTGTAGTAGTCCGTAGTCCGTCCGTCCTATATATATATATATATATATATATATATATATATATATATATATATATATATATATATATATATATATATATATCATATTAATTATATTATGGTGGGTGGTAGCGGCTAAGAATACTACCGACCTTTTCTCGTGGATGTCGTAAAAGACGACTAAGAGCTTAATATCGACCTAGGCTAACTTCACCTGATGCCGTTTTGGTCAACAATTACATTCCCAAGGAGGGTTGACGTCAGGCAGGCGGCCGGTCATAAAACTATAGCCCATAAATTTTTGCAGTATGTACGATGTGCTTCCATCAGCAGTTACATATTGTGTCGACCCCAAGTAATTGGGATAAGAGCAGAAGAATGGTGATATATATAACAATTAAAATATATTCAAGCTCATCGTCATTCTCGTGTTATCCCAATTATTTGAAAATCGACATATGTAGTCCTCTTGCATCGAACATATTGCTAAAATTTTTGCCAATAGTTTTATGACCAACCAGCTGTCTGATATCCACTCTCCTTAACAATGTAATTATTGAACAAAAGGCATCAGGTGCAGGTGACCCACTCGATATAAAGCTCTTAGTCATCTTTTGCATATACCACGAGAAAAGTAAGGATTGGTAGTATTCGTAACCGCTACCGCACCGTACATATTCAAGCTAACATTATATCCTTATCCATTTATAGAAGATCTTTGGTGTGAGTTGGTCGGTCGGCTGGTATGCGTCTATACTGTCTTCGATTATGATTTCATAGCATTTTAATATGGATACTTAAATGATATTGCAAAAAAATAGCACATAAACGGTTAATATAAGATTTTTTTTTTTAGTAAGCTATGATCTGAACACACCCCGTGCTATCAGTTCGAGGCGATAGAAGGTTGTCGTAAGACCTTATAACTTACCGTATCACCTTCCAATGACATTGACTTCGATGGCCCGTTGACACATACACGTTGGCACATATTATACATCACTGAATTTAGCCTGCAAGACAGTGAGATACAATAATTATATCTCATTTTTTCGCAGACTAAATTAATAAAAAATCTATATATAAAATATAAAAATAAAATAAAATTTAATAGATGCATGTGTGTGTCAACGTATTATGAAACTCCGAGAGAAGGTGTTGTACACGAAATTGATAATATAGAGTGTACGTAACAAAATGTCGAAATATTTTTAAAACTTAACACCCATGTGTTTTACGAGTATATCATGTGTCATACGAGTTTTACAGATACTTTTTGAAGTGAAACTTCTTTAGAATCGTTGTGATTTCAAACTCGATGAAACGAAAAAATAAGTCCATAGAGACACAAACACATAAATGTATAGGATTCAGCCGGCGAGAGAATGAGATAGAACACATTAGACGTTCTCGGTCTCCTCTTTGTGCGACTCCCCACTAGAGAGATAGAGAGAGAGAGAGAGAGAGATAGAGATAGAGAGAGAGAGAGAGAGAGAGATAGAGAGAGTATACACGCTATTGGTTGATGTATGTAAAATAGATTTAAAAATAGTTTGCCAAAGTTTCACTTCTGATATGTGTACTTTGTACGCATGCATATTTTTTTTTTATTAAGAAAACACCCTTTTTTTTTTTATTGGTGGGCTATGGATGCGTCTCGCCCCGCCTAATCGGTCCGGGGTGACGGAGAAGGCGGCGCGTGACCCCATAGACCCACCGTAAAATACTCTCTCTTCGCCGTGCGAGCGGGCCACCGGTACCCGATTTTTGACTTCGGTGGCCATTAAAAAAACACCCTGTACTAAGAAAATAATCCTTGTATTGCGGGGGACTTTACAAATATATAATTAACGCAGACAAATTACACCCAGACACAGAACAATAGTTTGTGGATCACACAATCGTCCTACGTGGGAATCGACCCCACGAAACTGGCACGAGAGATCAGTATCTTAACCACTACGCCATCTGTGCAGACAAATATATAATCTATATCCTGATAGTTCATTCGTCTCATATATATTACATTAGTTAAATATTACTTAAATTTAGGAGTCGTTGGTGAAAACATGCACCATACACTCCTTTAGATTCCTAAAGGTTTTAATTATATAGCATTGTCATGCTAACAAGAAACAACGCTTATCTAGTAATGATAAACTTTGCTGACTAAACTTGATAAAAATTATATCGAGTCTCAAATTAAGTCAGTCTTCATAGAATTCATTTCTTCGATGAATTTAGAATGAAATTATTTATATTCTTCATCTTAACGTTCTTTCTACATCTTAAAAATATAATTCCTAGTACAATGCTTTGTGTTTTGTTAAGTAAGTCAGCCAACGATGGGATGTGCATATTTCATAGCTTTTGCTGTTTTGAATACTACTTATAAATTATTAAAGAGTTCTCTTGTTTCTAACTTTTGTTTACCGTAGTTTTATTATTTAAGCAGCGGTAACGTGGAACTTATTCATGAACATTGAAATCAAGTTTCAAATGGTAAAGAATATACTTCTACTTCCAACCGCAGCCTAGTATACAACGAATAATAAAATGGGTGTTTGACAAAGATAATAAGAAAGATATACAAATGGAAGCATCTATATAGAGAACACTCCGTAGAAGGCTTTGCCTTCAAGTTTTCCTTTCCTTACAAAAAAATAAGGTATTTACAAAAAGGCTCATGTTATTATGAGCGTTTATAGATGACCCAACATGGCACCTGTGTAAGAATCGAACCTTCAACATTGAGCAAGTAAGGTTACTTTTACATTATTATTATTCTCCTACTCTTATCCCAATTACTTGAGGTCGATACATTATGTACTTTTCTTGCACATATTGTAAAACTTATTGGCAATCGTTTTATGACCCGCCGCCTGCCAGACGGCAACCCTCCTTGGGAATGTAATTGTTAACCAAACGGCATCAGATGGAGTTGGCCCAGGTCATTATTAGGCTCTTAGTTGCCTTTTACGACATCCACGAGCAAAGTAATGGTTGGTAGTATTCGTAGCCGCTACCACAGAGCACGCAAGTAAGGTTACTATTTTAATAAAAGGAAAATCTTATACTATAACAATAATTTTCAACACTAATATATATATAACACTAATATATAATAGCTTTATACAAAATACTTTTCATATTTCCAAGCCGGTATCAAACTTTACAGAACATCGCATTTGGCTGCCAAGTTAGCTGGGCGCCCGCCAAGCATTACTCGTCTCTAAACGTGGTCTATCGTGATCTTCGTGTAGATACTGTACTCGCGACATCCTTGAGTGATTTTAAATTAGACTGAATTACGGCTTTGAGCATAGACTAAATACTAAGGCAAATATTCTGTTGTGAGGTCGCAATCTTAATAGAAGCACTTTAAGAGTTTTCGTAAAATATATCTGATTATATTGAAAACAGTGGCTTAAAAAATCGAGCAAATCATAGTCTAACGATTTTATAGTTTCTTACAAGTTTTTACAATAAGTAAAACTAAAAACTCTGTGTTACCCTTTTCTATCTTACAATTATGATTTATGTGATGAAATCAACTGACAAACGAATGGGTGAATGGACAGCAGAGGCTCAGTAATAGCAATTTATTGCAGCCCTTTTGTACGCAATCATAGAAATAATATACAGAAAAATTGTAATTAAAACAACAATATGATAAGAGCTTCAAACGACTATATTTTAGTGTTCCATACGATCTCACAAGAATCAATTTGCAAGAATATAGACATATAAAATAGTAATACTATATATAAAATAGTAATACTAATAATAATCATATTGTAATTACAGCGTATACCTACGTATGTCACGTTGGTCGTACGTATAGAGTATTTGTTCGACTTTCTTTCTCTTCTTTTAATGTTATATACTTGTCTGGTTGCTGTGTGGTTGCAGTTACGAATACTACCAACCCTTACTTTGCTCATGAATGTCGTAAAAACGACTAAGAGCTATATTTCGGCTTGTGCCAAATCAATCTGATACCGTCTGGTCAATAATTACATTTTCAAGGGGAGTAACGGCTAGTCATAAAACTATTGCCAATATGTACGACGGAAGAAGAGTACATATTGGGTCAACTTCAAGAAATTGGGATAAGAGCAGGATAATTTTGACTTATATCTGGTTAATCTTTGCCGGCAAGTGAAAGGAGGGATAGGTAAATTATATATATTCGCCGGGTGGGCCACTGAGCCGGGTGGGCCACTGAAGAAAAAGACCGCGTACCAGTGACCCACCCGCACAGCGAAGAGAGGTATATTGTAGGGCGGGCCTACGGGGTCTTGCGCTGCTTTTCCTGTCGCCCCAGACGGATTAGCGGGGTTTGACGAACCGTAGCCCACCGCCAAAAAAAAAAATGTGAATGATATATTTAGTCCGGACAGCTCGTTTTATCTATATAAATAAAAACGGTTTATTTTTCGTTGATGCATCAATCGCTCAAAATCAGCAAAACTGAATTGGCTATTCTTATAAATTTCAAAATAATGTAATTAAAGTTATTATGAAAAGTTAATATTATTAAAATCGGGAAATTTTAGTTATATCGTCCTTGTTCTTGCTATGATGTGTTTGTATCACCTCGACATACAATTAAAACAATGATTTTGTGAAATTATTGTTTGCTTTATTATAACAAATAAAACCAACAAAGAATTAACGATTACTGAATATCCAACTTTCCTTGGGGTCACTGGTTTCTAACGTTCGCAAACTCAGCAATATTCTAAAGTCAAACCAGATATCAGAATGAGAATGCTAACTAGTCATATCAACTGTCATATATATATATATATATATATATATATATATACTCTGGATAACCTGGACCGTCGGTTTAAAATAAAATTCTAGACACAGCATTTTATAAAGATTTCCATTCCATATCGTGGCCTTAAAATGGTGCTTTCTAAAAATCTCACTTACAGTGCATTTATCGTGATGTTCTGCATTTCTCTTCTATAGCGCTCTTGTAATGTAATCAATATCGTTCTCTTTATTTACAGTTGTAATAAGTTATAAGAACTTTATTTTATTTAATAATAATTTTACAATAATTTACTTAATTTCCAGAATAAATAGACCAACATATAATTTTCCGACTTGCAAATTTGTTATTATTATATTGTTAGTTAAAGCAAATTTTTATAATAACTATTTTTAACGTGATAACATCTTATAATCGATGAACTCCGGCTGCACGTCACAGTCCGCCTCAACGCAAAGCGTGCAAGTGAGAGCGCGAAACAAGTGATAGATAGATAGACATGCTACGCATTCTTTCATTTTAAGAATTTGTTTTTAAAATAAGTTAATGTGGTTTTCACTGTTTATGTTTCTTCAATTCTTAAATTATGCAATTTCTCATCAATGTTTTCTTATGACATTTTCATCATAAAATTATCTTCCGTAGCACGATTTTACAGACAACCGTCTGTTTTTCTTTTTATAAAATAAAATAAACGAAATAACTTTCCTTGTGGTGACGGAGTAAGAATACTAATCACCACCTCATATCTTACCCGTGGGTGATCGTACGAGACGACTAAGGGATATAAAACGCATATGACATCCATGCGGCAGAAGGAAAACTCGAAACAAAACCCTATACCAACACGTCTAACCAGCGCGGTATAGTAGGTTAATTTCCCTCCCATGATGGAGGAGGCCCGAGCCCAACAGTGGGACATTTATGGCCTGTGATGATGATGATGAACTTTTCTAAAACATATCATTATTCACTAATTATTATTATATTTATTTATTTATCAGTCGTGTTTGAAACTAATAGTAACCTATAAATCTTCTTATTAAATAAAACTCTATCGTTGCAAGTTTTATTGAGGCAACATTGTATAGAGGAATAAATAAACGTTGCAGTATAAGCATCAAATTATGTTTAAAACCTACACGCGTCACGTACGTTCATATCAATAAATGTTAGGACGGTTGTCGAAAAATTTTATACATTATATCTACGAAGTAAGATGGTAGTAAATTTTTGTGAGTAGAAAATATAAAATTGTTGTGTATGTGCTGTCACAGCACATATCGACGTTGCAACTCGGAACTAGGTCGGTCTGTATACTCGACCCAAAATTCTAGCACAGTTTGTTTAAGAATAACCAATTCTCTTGGTGGATATATTTTAAAACTTTTGAACATTATAACTTTTACAATGTTATTATGGTTACATTAACCAATGGCCACCGAAGTTAAAAATCGGGTCCCGGTGACCCGTTCGCACGGCGAAGAGAGAGGAGTTTTTACGGTGGGTCTATGGGGTCACGCGCCGCCTTCTCCGTCACCCCGGACCGATTTGGCGGGGCGAGACTAATCCATAGTCCCCCAAAAAAAAAAAAAAAAAAAAAAAAAAAAAAAAAAAAAAAAAAAAAAAAAGGTTACATTAACCAATAATATTATGATACACTTTCATTATTATCTCAGCTCATACACATCTCACGAAATGAAATTGACATGCTACCACGCGTTTCCACTTTCAGAGAACATCCATTTTATTTATTAAAGTGAGAATTTTATAGTGTCGTGTCTTTATCCGCGAATACTCAAACAGATATGTAAATACAGTAATTTCTCTTACTATCTTTATTTCATCAGTTCATTGACGCCTACTCTAGCATGTAGCATTCTACTTAATAGGAGAACGCTGAACTTAATCGCATTTGGTGTTATAATTTTCCCAGAAAATTTTTAACTATTTGCTTAGTAAACCCTTTTTTCTTGGGGAGAGACTATGCTATGATATGGTCACACCCCGCTCGATCAGTCTCAGACAACGGAGGGCAATCGGTACTCGGTTAAAGTGCTTAAAGATTCCTGAGCTAGGTTTTATTGTTCCCACTGAAAAGTAATGCGTGATGAAATATTGTATTTTTAACCCGTCACAATCTTTAGATCTATGGTGGGTACAAATAGGTATTTTTAACTGAGCAAACTTTAAAACTTTGACCTTGATAGCGGCTGCTTTCCGAGAAAATTTCATCGAAACCCGTAAGGGTAAAATTCTTGTAATTCTTTTGACAATGGTTATAGATGACATTGAAAAATGAATCTCTTAATGTTCTAAGAAGATCTTTTGATTGTGTTGAGATACGCAACAAATTAAATTAGAAAAGATAGACAGATGGAGTTGAAAGTATCGAATTCGATTATCTCAACTATTGATGTAAACTTGTTATAGACTATAGATTAGAACATTAATCTGTAAAGTGAATGGCTGGGAATCATGTTTAGAGTATTGCTAATCCCTACTAATATATAAATATGAATGTAAGTTTGTTTGTTACGCTTTCACGCTAAAACTACTCAATCGATCATCATGAAACATTGTACACATATTCTTGGAGGTATTAAAAGTAACATAGGATACTTTTTATTAAAAAAAAAATCAAAATTTTTATATTCAAAAAATCTCAAAATCTAGCTTCTTCAACGCCATCTAGCAGTCCAGTAATGAAGTTCCAACCCTGATTATTGTAATACCGTTGCACTGTATTACCGACGGTCAAAAATAAATATAGGGGATCAAAAACTTTAGGAAAGTAACCTTTTACGCGGGCGAAGCCGCGGGCAGAAGCTAGTATATCATAAAATAACTCTCATCTCTATACTGTAACTTTCAAATCATACTCAATTCAAACTCAGCATTAGAAGATTGAATTGTTTAGGTGCAAATGAGGAAATACGGCTAATTGTTTTTGTACAGCATTTGTGTAATTCCTTTTCTATACTTATAACGATGTATAACCTATTAACTTCCATCAATTAAAATAAATTTCCTATGCTATTTCTGTTTCAATAAAAGAATATATATATTGAGTTATGAAAATTTGAACTAAGTTTCCGTAGCACAGTACTAGTTTTTTCGTCATTTATAATGGTCTATCCACTCAAAGAAAGCCGTAAGTCGTAATTGAATGGAGTAAGAACTTCAACACTCATTTCTTACCCTTGGGTGGCGTAAAAACGACTAAGGGATATAAAACTCGAAATAAACACTATACCAACCCGTCTGACTCGTGTAGAATAATAGAAAAATTGCCCACCTATTGTGGCCTTGAGCCCAACAGTGAGGCTTCTGAGCTTGATGAATTCCTCATTGGCGTCCGGAAAATATGTATTTGCCCATATACTCAACTGTACCGCTCAGAAGCGTCGGCATATGATTGATAGTTATTTTTCTATACATCAGCCTTCTAAAATTCTTGGTGATACATTTCACAGTGTTATTTTTCCATGAGCCTATAAAGTATAAATAAAATCAATAAAGATTATTATACGCTAGTAGAAATTTTAAACAATTAAAACCATATTTACTTAATAAATCAAAAATACGTAATATTCTAAGATATAGAAAAAAAATTGTAAATGAGTACCAAACATACTATACTTATTTCGGCTCATTAGTCTCTACTCCATCCGTGCGGTTAATGTATTTCGCTTGATCTACTTACACGCGTTAACGATAATCACAATTTTTAATATCATTTATGGGTGCAGTTAAATCGCGATAAAGTATTGATAAATCTATGTAGTAAATGTTAGTTGCAAATATTAGTTGAGGCTTACACTACGATAACAGAATGTATACAATTCTATCTAACAGCTAAAGTCACCTAATGAAGCGGTATAAGTGATTAGTATGGAGTTTTATTCATTCAACTATCAGTCTATCTACGCTTACCATATATGTCTCCCTAGTAATGGAGTTTACTGCTATATTTGAATCAAATCATTTATTATTCATAAGACCTATAAGGGCACTTACATATTACAGTTACATTTTATTTGAAACTAGCAAGCTCAACCCGTTGGTTTGTTTGTTGAAGTCGATATATCGCAGTGCCACTTAGTGGCGAGTTACATCAATGAGGATATATGTACACCTGCTCCTTAAAAAATACATATACATAGCAATGATCAGTCAAATAGTTTCTTTAGCAATGTCATATATACATACATCAACTTTTATATATATAGATTTATCTAATAATCTACCACCGAATTGGAACGCAGCTACAAATAGAAGGTTCAACAAAAGACTCGTCACTTATAAGTTAAATATTTTAAATAAAATTTTATTAGCTCCAGTGTGATGCCCTTGAACCAAGATACATTTTTAAAGAATAACAAATACAAAAATTCTAAAAATATGGTAAGTAAATATCTGGCTGGTAAAATAAAATAAAACAAAATTGAACCAGATCACTTAATCAGCGCCCGGTTACAAATTAACTAGCTAACCTTGAATTTTCCTACGTGAGTGCTGCTGCTTCCTCTGGGGACCCCTTTACTTGTTTTTAAAATTCCCACGGAAAAGTAAGGTATAGTGACACATTATGCACCCTCTTCAAAAACTATACAGACTGCGACTGCACAGATGATGTAGTGGTGATGATAACGATCTACCGCGTCAGATGTAGAGGCAAATGTAGAGGCTCAATTCGAAATCGATCCCGCGGCACTTGACATGGTAGGTCGGTATCTTATCGGGTCCCAGGATGTCACGTATGTGGCGCGCCAGTAGACGATGCGCGTCACACTCTGAGGATATGCCCCGCATGGGGGCCCTAGCGCCACGTCCAGTTAGCCGTCATTTGGAGAGACCTGTCGCTGTCTACCATCATCTCGAAGATGCTTGACAGCAACAGGTGCTGGGCGTCGATGCCTTCCTTTTGTGAGGCTATCATAGATCATCGCTCCGCTGGCAGCGACTGGGGAGGAGGAGTCGCCGTTATGCGCACCTCCTTCCACCGACTTGAGGGACGACAGAACATAACCAAAAGGCCAGGCGTGGGGGTACCAAGGATCGAATGTCAGTAGACGATGTCTCCGACGCCCCGTAAAAGCGTGGCAGGATCCGCTGTGGTTTTAGTGGGTATTCCAGTGGAGCAAGCTGGGCAACGAGTTCCACACTCCCCCCGTCTGTCACCGGTGGAGGATAGCGTGTAAATGCGTTTGCTCAGCAATGTCAAAAAAAATTTCGTTATCTTAACCGATGTATCATCTGTGCAGCCGCACCTAATAATATCTTTGAAATTAGATACCTAACGAAAATATCTTATAGTGTATTGAGATCAACTCTTTAAGCCTTAAAACCTAGACTATAAAGTCTATAAACCTAGACTAATAAAAGTTACATTTGATAATCATCATTCACCACCAAAACTAGATAGATTTGCAAGCATCTAGAATTCCTAAGTACATTTGACTTGAATTGAATAGCTATAAACTTGGATTACAAAGTTCTCTAACTTTCATTGTATTAAAAGCATCTTTAGAGCAACTCCTTAGCTTCTAGCTGCTTTAATCCGATACAAGTTAAGTTCAATGGGGACATCTACCTGCCCTTTGATATCTACTACGGTATTCATTGGAGCAAGTCGAATCAAGTAGACTGGAATCAAACGAAAGGTATATAATATATACAAAGGCTTTCCATTTTCGTATACAGACCATTTGTTGACTGTTAGTCGTATGAATTTATAAAAACTTTGTATATTCGTGTATTTTTTTGAGTTGCAAAAGTTACTGCGCTAAAACATTTTCTTCAATTAATATGCATAAGTTAGTTTTTATAAATAATCATACCAGAGGTTAGCAGTGTGACTTACCATCCATTTATTTAATGGTAAAATTAATATTAACGGGATTTGTTTCATGAATTTTATTACTTACGAGTTTGTCGATATTTACGTCGCTAGATGAACAAAACTTATAAATGACCATATTTCTATTCGTGTGTCTTAATTTAGGATCAAAAATAAAATTAATAAATACGTAAATCATCTTAAAAACCTTTACATAATATAAAATACTATATATAATAAATATTTAATATTACACGTAAAATTAGTAAATATATTTTATAATCACCATATGCCACTTGCACGTTGCCGCCGAAACCTATTTATCACTTTATTTTTCTTTTAAACTAAGAAAATAATAAGACTTATAATCTATGAATTATCACTTCAACTAAAGTAATTGTCCGTCAATAAGTCAAATTGCCGCCTTCAACATTCCGTGCCCATCGTGTTAATGGTATCTTCTGAGAATCTTGTTAGAACACAAAAATATTACATATATTTTTGTGCAGTTATATCATATCGACATTTTTACACGTCCTATGTATTACATTATGTAAAATACCATCAAAATTATTTAATATATAACATTAAACTTAACTAAAGATCGACACATGATACTTTTACATTGCCGCCAAAACCTATTCATATGTAGAAATGTTAATAAAGTTCCAGTATGTCCTACTATCCATGACCAAGGGTGCAAACACTCTATAGCACTCACAAATTTAAAATTGTTCAGCATGCAAACGAGCAAATCGTTGTTGGTCTTGCTCATATATACAATCGGCAATTAGCACATCCAAAGAATACCATGGATGTCACAGACATACCTCATCATATTAACAAGCAAAACCGGTGAATATATCTTTAAAATCTATTCTATACACCACTAGTTGATATTATTTGATATTAATAGACTACAAATAGCGAAATGTTTCTTTAAAAAAAAAGATAGAACGACCACCCTGTACGAACCGATGAGCTTAAATGCGGCGCCAAACGTTTTTACTAAGTCTGCTTAATGAAAATTTGAGGCTTAAGTTTAGTAGGAGACTGCCCCAGACTGATTGATTGATTACCGCGTGAGGACAACAACCTGATAACACTGTTTTTATTGCCATGGTGCCGACGGGGGCGGTATCCGATAGGATATACCGCCGTGCTGTCCACCGAGTTCAAGAAATCGGTACCAGTGGCCTGTTAAATGACAATGGGGAGAAAATACGGTGAATTATAGGGTCGCACGCCACCCTTTCGTCGACCAAAATGGTTGGTGTACGCCCAGACTACAGACAAAGAGAGATGGCAAAGAGAGAAGATACTGCATATTATGTAATAGGGCACCCCGCAAGAATCAGATGTCCATGTGGTCAGATCATCGTCGTTACAAAAAAGAAAGTTAATACCCATTAATTTTTTCATGGTTGCCGAAAATTAGCTGAAATCTTTTTTATTTATTCGCACACACACACACATGCGTACACTGCTTGCGTACACAATAATTGTATTGTAAAAAATATTAGTTAAAATACAGGTATGGCTGATAATTAGCGCTGTACTTGAAGATAACAAAAGCTGATCCAATTCCTTTTGCCTTTTATTTTCATTTTACTGTAATTTCTTCTTTGGAGTTTGAAAAGGCAATAAATAAATTATTAATATTACATAATAATTATTATTAAATTTATATTTTATTTAAAACAAACAAAATATGTTTGGGAGCTTTTAGCCTCAATGCTATGCCAGCTCCATCATATCCTAACCTTATCATAATGCCGTATTCTACCTTAGACTAACTTTATTTACTAAATAGTCTAAATAGTCACGAGATCAAAATGATTTGACACAATATTGATGTCTTGGCTCTCCCTATATATTAATATCTTGGTTCTTCTCCCATTAAGCCAATATATGACGGTATTGGGGTGATTCCTCAGGTGTTGTGTGGAATAAAAGCCGTGGACTGTTTATTAGTATATTGAAGATGAAGTTAATAAGAAGATACAATGGTTGTCGCAACTACGGCGAATATTTAATTGTTGAGACATCTATCCGGCTCGAAGGACCATATGTTAGGGTGATTCCTCAGGTGTTGTGCGAAATAAAAGCCGTGGACTGTATATTAGTATAGTAGTAATGCACGTCTAATAATACTAATTACAATATCAGTTAATAAAATTTAATAATTAAAAAAAATAATTAAAAAAATCAAAAAACCCGACTGCGTAAAAAGCTAACTAAACTACGTACATAATAAAAAACTGAAAAGAAAAACAAGCACTTCGATGTCGGGTGGTCTAGAATTCTATAATATATTATTGAATGAATACTATTGCAGAAAATAAAATATATTTTAATAATGGAGCATAACAACTGAACAGTCGGGATCCATTGAAAAATTAGATTTACTGTCGAATAATGGATCCGTATATATATTTTCCGTGTGGTGACGGAGTAAGAATACTATTCACCACCCCATATCTTACCCGTGGGTGATCTTACGGGACGACTAAGGGATATAAAATGCATATAACATCTATGCGAGAGAAGGAAAACTCGAAACAAAACCCTATACCAACACGTCTGACCAGCGCGGTATAGTAGGTTAATTTCCCTCCCATTACGAAGGAGGCGCGAACCCAACAGTGGGACGTTTATGGGCTGTGATGATGAATATATTATAGAATTCTAGACCACCGGACATCGAAGTGCTTGTTTTTTTCTTTTCAGTTTTTTATTATGTACGTAGTTTAGTTTGCTGTTTACGCAGTCGGGTTTTTTGATTTTTTTTAATTATTCTTTTTTATTTTATACTTTTCAGTTATGAATACCTAGGTGGCTATAGTTATGATATTTATTAATAAGTAGGTACCTAACTATATATAGTTTTTCGACTGAAGTTGAGAACTAAATCGTTAGAAGTTGGAGATGGGCGACCGCGTCAGACATTAGATACTTTAGGTAGGGCTACCTATGGTATATTGGTCAATATACCTACTAGATACTTTAGTATATGTCCATCCACATTCACACGCACAGTCATATGAATTTTTCGTCTTTTCATCGTAAATTTCTACTGTCTAAAAAGCTATACGAGCATGTTCGAAAGGTTGTTACGAAACTTTAAATCAATATAGATCCTAAACGGTCAGTCAAATCGAAAAATGTTGAGAGAAAGCTAAAAATGATTTTTAAATACCTATTCAATGATACTTGACATAGTATGTTGACTTTCATTTTTATCATTTTCACAATATGGCGTCCAGTAGTCACCATATTGAATTTTCACTAACTTCATATCTTTAGTGACACTCGCCAGACTAAGAGGAATCGATTGACGTATGAATCATAAAAATCGGTCCAGGCGTTTGGTCTATATAGTGCTCCAAAGGAACATACATACATACATACATAAACTGTTAAACACAATACCACTCCTTTGCGTTGTACAGTCGGGTAAAAATACTATTAATTGACATTGTTTTTCTTTTTAAAGAACGATGAAGAGAATTATACATATGTATTACAACGACTCCGAAATGGAAAACGCGGCATTATCATACGAAGCATTTCCATTCGATATTTTGTGGAAGTTTCATTAAAACATGTTATGAAAGCAAAGATAACACCTATTTATGTTGTAAATTCCTTTGTAAACACAGCTGTGTAATTGAATTCCTTCATGTGGGTGCCGTTTAATGGAAAGGGTTAACATATTCTAAAAGGATTTTACAGGAAATTTGGTGCCTATTACTAGACTACGTTTCATTTCAACTTTCATATAATTACATTGTAGCTTAATTAAAATCCTATTATAATTCACGAAAACTCTTTAAATAAAAATTTAAGAAATTACATTTTGACTTGTATGTAACGGCACCTTTGAATATGATTTTCACGCTGTTTTAAACGTCAGATTAATTTGGAACTTTGCACACAACAAAGACCTATGACATTGCAATAATTTAAACAATAGTCTCATTGTCATTACAAAGTTAACGATTTTTTTCTATCCGTGTCTGAGGTTTTGGCGTAACTCGATAAATGTCACTATTTCTATTCTCTGTATCGTATTTTTTGATTCGATTATCTACAAAAGAGTGTTTTTTTTTAGTTTAAAATTAAATTATTATTTTACATTTGGAGGTGGGTAAAACAACCTTCCGTTATCTGTTTCCACTGCTTTAAATAATTAAGCTGCAGTGATAAGGTACAGGAGATAAAAGGCACAAAAACCGGCTGAGAGATCATCAAGGGAAGGACAGCACTCCAATGGATAACGTAACCCTAACTTCGATTGCCTACCCGCCCGATAAACGTGTCGATTAAAGCATTTTGCTTATTTCGGGAGATCTATATGCAATAATAGACGCTATAAGGTTGACAATAGCCAGCATCGTCTACTTTATATATATAATTCCTATGTACGTCTGTATGTCACTGAACTCCTCCTAAACGGCTGGACGGATGTTGTTGATATTTTTTGTGTGTGTTCAAGTGGATTCGAAAATAGTTTAGATTCGCAATTGGACCCAGTAAGTGGCGCTACGATCGAGTTGTGGAATTTTTACTTTTCGTACATTGACTGTTAGGCGGTGCGAAGTTTGCTGGGTCCGCTAAATCAATATAAAAATCCTTGTCTCATTATTCATTTACGCTTGTAAATATGTCAACGTAACCCAAACGACAGTGTTTTTTTTTTAATAAAGATAGCATAACTTTTATAAACTCAGGAAATTAATATGGCATATATTCATATTCTATTTTGCTGTATAGTAGCGGGTAAGAATACTACCAACCCTTACTTTGCTCGTGGATGTCGTAAAAGAGGACTAAGAGCCTTATAACGACCTGGGCCAACTCTATCTGATGCCGTCTGGTCAACGATTACATTCTCAAGGAGGGTGGACGTCTGGCAGGCGGCCGGTCATAAAACTATTGCCAATAACTTCTACAATATGTACTATCAAAGAAGAGTACATATTGTATCAACACCAAGTAATTGGGATAAGAGTAGGAGAATGAATGAATGATGATGAACAATAATAAAGTTGTACTTGTACGCCCGCGGGTTTCCTGTCGGTGTGATAATCAAAACGGTGAGCGGAGCAATTCAAATTTACACGATAGCAGTCGATGTTGCACAAAGAACGAAGGCGTCCGGTGCTAACCGAACGCGACCGATCATTGTGCCGAAACGCCCCGTGGTGACGGTATTTTCACTATCACATTCTTTTTGAATAAGAATACGATATATCACCACTCTTTATATTCACGAGAGAGCTAGCAAAAAAAAAAAAACAAGTTAAGGACACAAGCAAAACATCACTGCAAACGAAAGAAAATTCGAAAAGAAAACCTATAAAAACCCGTCTGGCCACTGTAGCTGATCCACCTCCCTCTCGTTATGACGGAGTATTGATCTCAACATTGGTACGTATATGAGCCGAGATGATAAAAATCATTAACTCCTTGTCATTTTTGTGACGAAAATTTTCATTAAATGTTAAAATACTTTAAGCCACTCAAATATTTTAGATTTAGCCTGATCTTACTTTGTAATACACAAAGGCGACTCCTTTGACGTTGAAAACAAACCTTTTATAAACCTCACTGCAAACCTTTCTAAACAATGAACAATATTCTGACTCGAGGCGATTACTTCACGTACCTTGCCACAGACTGTGTGAAGTTGTGTGAATAAAATATTTTTATTCCTATGAAAGCATTAAAAATAAAACTACTTTTATGGATTCTGTCGCATTTATATATGATTTTTAATTGCCCGACGTCACGTCAACTATAACGATGACTTGTTGGACGTGAGACACCTTAGTCCTCCCGTGACCATGAACACTGCAAAGTCTTCTAAATGTCGGGCAATTAACAATCAAATATGTATAAATGCGATAGAATCCGTAAGAATATTTTTTTCTCAAACATGCTTGGAAATTTGAGCATTATTTTGACAACCTTCTTCGAGATAAATCGAAATTGCTGTACTGACCAAATACACGCGAGCAGCGGCCGGCAAGAAATGTATGAAAATCATTATCTGTTGTGTTTTAGCGGCCAAAAAAATGTATATGTAAATTCATATCTACCGTGTATTTTAAAAATGGAACGATTTGTTACTTCAAAACATGGCAACGAAATAGGTAACTTATCAGAGTTTTATTTAAATTTCGAACTGGCTTGAAAAAAAAAACGTTCTATTCTATTAATGCCTCCTTTGCTGGCCGCTGTTCATATTCGTCAGTTCATATTCGTTCCACTATTGGGCTAGAGCCTCCTCCGCTATAGGAGTCAAATTACTTTATAACACCATGTTGGTCAGACGAATTGGTATAGGGTTTTATTTTGATTTTGCCTTTTCCTATGGTGATGTAGTCTGCATATTATATCCCTTAGTAGCCTTTTACAACACTCATAGAGAAGCTAATAGGTTGGTGAATTGTATTATTTCTTCGTCACCACATAGATCAGTAATATACATAACAGTACCTAAATAATTACCTTTTCTTCGAATTACCTTAATTTTGAATCGCATGTAGCATAATTCTTTATACGATCTACAAATAATTGTTCTGAGATTGAACGTAATTTGTGTCCGTTAAATCTGTATTTTTAATTTCTTCTGCTACAAAGGATTTATTCCATATTATTGTGTTATAAAAATAACTTCAAACTTTCAACTAGATATGTATCAATTGTGGGTTATTCAGCTTCATTAAATGTTGGCCACCGAAGACAAAGATCTGGTACCGGTGGCCCGCTCGCACGACGAAGAGAGGAGCTTTGCATGGTGGGTCTATAGGGTCGCACGCTGCCTCTTCCGTCGCCCCGGACCGATTTGGCGGGGCAAGACCACATCCATAGTCTACCGCAAAAAAAGAAAGCTTCATTAAATGTTTCTTCTAATCAATAATTTAGTTCATATATTTTTCATTATTTTTTTGCAAAGATTAGAGTAAGCAGCAACAATTAACAATTTATCTAATCTCATAAATTTATCTATCTTATTATAAACACAATCAATCGGCCCACCTACGTCCACTATCGCTTAACTAAGTCAGATTACTGACGCAGTTGGAGTATCCCAAGAGAGCGCTACAACATTCTTCTCTGGGGCTCCATTAGTTAGTATTAATAACTCCCACGACCAAGTAATAAAGGTAGTAGAACATCGAAGGTTAAAACATTCATCACAGGGGCAAATAAATTAACAATCCACGTAATAAGAATTATATCGCTATTGTCGCAAAAGATACAATTTTATAATCCACGGTGCTATAAGAACCGTGTCATAATTCTCTTACTCTTATCCCAATTACTTGGGATCGATACAATATGTACTCTTTTTCATAGTACATATTGTAAAAGTTATTTGCAATAGTTTTATGACCGGCCGCCTGCCAGGCATCAAACCTCCTTGGGAATGTAATTGTTGTCCAAACGGTGTCAGATAGAATTGGCCCAGGTCGTTATAAGGCTCTTATTCGTCTTTTACGACATCAACGAGCAAAGTAAGGGTTGGTAGTATTCATAGCCACTACCACACAGCGTCTGCTACAAGCAGTAGCCTCTGCTATAAGAAGCATGTATAATAAGAATAACATACGCTCAATACACGAATCAAACTTAGAACCTTAGAACAGTAATCGCATACTTATACTGCTACATCAGCTGTATATTAATTTATTTCATAAGTCATTATTATAACTAGGACTTTTGCAATGTCTTTATTAATTAAATTTAATTAAGTTGTACACGAGCCGGGCTAAATGTAAGTCATCATTAGTCGTTAAAAAGCCTGCCAAGGGCACAAGACGATTTGGTAGAGAGCCAACGTCACAGTGAAAACCGCAAACTTACTCCTTCGTACTTTGAGTATAACCTCAACATTAAAACAAGTGTATATTTTAAAATATTCTGCTATAGTTATATTATACTATATATATTTTGTACTGTCACAAAATGTTATTTTGTTTTACTTAATTGTATCCATTTGTTCATTTTATAATTAATATGTAGATAAGTTTTTGCAAGAAATATAACGTTTATTAGGATATGCCACCAGATGGCGGCGTAAATGTTTCTCAGTCATTTTTACTTAATATTTAATAAGTTGACTTTTTTATATATCTTTATATTAAACAAATTACCGCATGCTATCGTCTGGTAATATAAGTTTCCGACTGTATTGTTAAAAAAAAACAATTTTGAACGAAAAATAAATACATATCGTATTTATTTTTCGTCGTTAGTGGAAAACATGATCTTCAAAATGGCATATTAAACAATAAATAGCAGTATAAAAAGAAATTAAAAAAAAACATCTTTCAAAAATAATATATTTGGATTGTAGCAGCACGCTAAAGACATTAGACAATAAGAAATCAAATTTCTTTATTATAAGGACAATGCTGACAATTATTTTTTCATAGTTTTCTTTGTCTCTAAGCTCCTTTATTGTCCACTATTAACCAGACGGATCATCATTAGATTTATTCGCAGTTTATCTTCTTTTATAGAGAAATTATCAGTTTACGTCTATCCCTAGCGAGAGAACATTTTTCTAGATCAATCGAGCCTGTTAGTATTCAAAAATGCCTGACGACTGATTATTAGTTATTACAAGAAATATAATACAAAAAACGATATAGGATACTTTTCATCCAGGAAAAAAAGATATTCCCGCACGATAGAAAATTTATTGATAAAATCTACAGTAACGCGAACGTGGGCGCAGGCATTATTAGTGATTTATATGCGTCATATATTTTATATTCTAGTTGTCTAGACAAAATTCAGCTTCGAATAAATTTACTTATGCCCAAACAGTTAAATATCAAAGCAATTAAAACTCAAGTGCAAATAATTAATACAAAACAAATGACCTACCATTAAAGTGCAATTGAAATAGGGTTCACAATGCTGATGAATACCAATTTAGTGAACAAATGTCTTAATTAACTGAAAAGAGTATTTGAATACATAAACGCTTGTCTCGTTTTAATTACTTCGTGCATTGTAATGTCAAAATGGTTTTGATTCGATAATTAACCTTAGCTTCTAGCTGAAATTATTTCAATTCTACTTTATAATCTTATATAATATATATATATATAAATTACGCGTCACGTTGTTTGTCCGCGATGGACTCCTAAAGTACTTAACCGATTTTAATCAAATTTACACAACATGTGTAATTTTATCCAACTTAAAAGATAGGATAGCTTCCATCTCAATTTATAGTCGCAATATTATTTTATTGCAAATTATTTGTCTATTATGTGACAGTCACAATTATACGTTATCTCCAAACCATTCTAACAAATGGCTGTATCTGTTGACTGGATTGAGTAAGTATTTAATAGATGGCGCTATTATAAATGTACAAACGTTTAATATAAGCTATAATTTATTAGCATAACTACCACGTGTTACTGAGGCTACCTTAGACACAGTGGCCGAGTCTGCTGGTAATTATATATAAAAGGAGAGGCTAGAAATCATCTATTATGTTCATATACCATCTGCACTTAAAATACGCCATGGGAAAGGTGGAAACATTGCTATGCCACCTGCAGTCAACAACGACCTGCCATTTTTGCCGTATTATTAGTTACTTAGTTGCTGTTACTCGTGAATCTTTCTGCCCAACAATTGCCACTTCACCAAACTATATGATGCAACTGTTCTAATCCTCAGTTTCTATTCAATTAAACGACTTTTTTAGCTTGATCTGTTTGTATATTTATATATCTATTTGGTTCATATATATTTATATATCTATTTAGCTGGATCTGTTTGTATATTTATATATCTATTTGGTAATCAATGTGCAATGTGGTAGCCAGCTACGAATACTACCAACCCTTACCTTGCTCGTGGATGTCGTAAAAGACTACTAAGAGCTGTATAGACCTAGGCCAACCTGATGCCGTTTGGTCAACAATTACATTCCCAAGGATAGTTGACCTCAGGCAGAAGGTCAAAAAACTGTTATTGCCATTAATTTTTTCAATATGTACGAGCACATATTGCGTCGACCCTAAGTAATTGGGATGAAAGTAGGCGAAAAGTCAGTTTTAACATTTTAAATTAATATAATAAACTACCACCAGATAGGAACGAGACCGTTACTGAGAAGATCCGGCAAGAAACAGCGGGTTAGTCTATTATTATTACTGTTTTTTTTTTGCTCTGCTTTATGCAGATGATGCAGTCCTGCTGGCACAGTCAGCGACTGACTTGCAGACCCTAGTCGACACAATGACAGAAGATTGTAAGAAAAAGGGTCTACGCGTGAATGTGAGCAAAACCAAAATAATGGTCTTTGAAAGAGATGAAGCCAGAACAGATGTAAGAGTAACAATAGGTAATGATGTACTAGAGCAAGTCGATGAATTTGTATATCTTGGATGTGGATTTAGCCGAGATGGAAGGTACACCACTGATATAGAGCGAAGAGTGAATGCGGGAAATAGAGTGAACGGAGCGTTGGGGCAACTTCTCGGCAGCCACCACCTCAGCCAGAAGGCACGTGTAGCAATACATAACGCAGTGCTTGTCCCAACATTACTGTACGGAAGCGAGAGTTGCGTATGCAGAAAAGAGTATGAAAGTAAACTTAATGGGGTCGAAATGCGATCTCTGCGGCAAATCTGTGGAGTTAGGCTGACCGACCGCATTCGTAACGACGACGTAAGAGAGCGAGTACCTACTCGCTCTCTTACGTCGTATACATATACTATACGACTATACTATATACTCATACCTATGAAAGAGAGTATTGGTGTAAAGATGCAAAAGGGAATGCTCCGATGGTTCGGACATGTGGAAAGAATGCCGAACGAACGTCTGGTTAAGAAGATATACAATGCGAAAGTGGAAGGATGTAGGTGCCGGGGGAAACCGAGACTAACCTACCTAGACCAGATCGGTCATGTACTGAAGGAAGGTGGAGTCAAGAGTCTCTCTAATGTTGAGGAAGAGAGTGAAGTATGCAAAGATAGAGTTCTCTGGCACTCTGTTCTCTCTGCCTACCCTGCAAGAGTTATTTCATAAAGCGTTACTCCCTTGTTGTCGATGAGACAAAGATACAAATATAGTCAGTCCTTACTTTCCCTTAGCTGTTATAAAAATTGGTTGCGGATCTCACTGGACTTGATGACCGTGGTTATAAACCATCATATTTTATATTTTTTTTCTTTAGTTGAATCAACCGACAAAACGAGATTGTCTATAAATGAAACCTCTTGCATACTAAATTTCATGGAAATTGTTCGAACCGTTTCCGAGATTCTGAATATATAATATATATAGAAATGTTTGACTGCACGGATGGCGAAGTTGTTAAGATACCGGCCTATCGTGCCAGTACCGTGGGTTCGATTCCCTTGCAGGACAATACTTTTTATGATCCACATATTGTTATTCTGAGTCTGGGTGTAATTTTTGTCCGTTAAATTATATCATACCAGGATTATTTTCTTAGTGGCGGGTCTTGTCTATAAAAAAAAAGAAAATATATAAGAATTGCTCGTTAAAAGATATCTTTAACGGTAACATAGATAGTTTAGATATGCATCTCAAATAATTTATCACAAGTGCTAAATTTAAGAAATTTATAGAAAAAAAGAAAGTACGTAAAGGTGAATAAGAATATAAGAAAAATAAAAATCTCTTTGTCAACAATTTTTTTTTTTATCTCATTGCAAACACAATTACTTATTTTGTAACTGTCTAAGTAATCACCTCACCCAACTAAACATACAAAGTGCTCTCACATTCTTATCCTCAACAAATATTATTGTATACTACAAATAATTCAACAAGCCTTTATCTTGGAGCATTGAATATTTGTTAAGAACTTCACAACGATTGGTGAATATTCTTTCAATTCAACTATATGCACTATATAGCACATACTGTAAGTAGGTACCTATATACATCACGATATTAGTGTATTGTTAGGGCCGCATCTGCGTGTATCGTCCCGAAGTAATGTGTGGCGAAGCTTCGTACGTTTTGTACACTAAAAAGCTATCGCGATAAAACTGTGATCACATTAGCGACTTCGGTATTTTACACGAAGTATCATGCAATAATTAAAGATGGCCGAAATCATTTTCATCCGTTTAACTATGGATGACTAATTGCTTTACTATTACAGATATATTATGCTAATAATTACATAATGATTTTTTTGGATCCCTTCATGGGTTCCGCTTCATAATGGTGTAAAAATTCTAACACCATTTCATCACTCCACTCCATATTTATTGATTAGCTGGAGACCCTCGAACGCGTCTAAACACATCGAAAATTTTCGCATAAAACTTTTTCCAATAACTTCTACAATATGTACTATGAAACAAGAGTACCTACATATTGTATCGACTCCATGTAATTGGGATAAGAGTAGGAGAATGATGATTGAAAACGCTAAATATTTATTGGGGTTTCGCGGTTAAATATTTATTTATTTTTAGTTAGGTGGGCTGACGTCATCTTAAGAGCCGCATAAAGCTGTTGGATGCAAGTAGCACAAGACCGTTCTGAATGACATTCTGGTTGGGAGGCCTATATTCAACAGTAAACTGCTATAAACTCATGGATGGAAATTTATATTCGCTCCAAATAACAAAATGGAAACACTGATTTCGATAAGGGGACGTCCATTAATCACGTGATCTTTTTTTTAGCATTTTTAACCCCCCCTCCCCCTTGGTGATACATGGTGAGGTTTAAGACTATGACCACCCTCCCCCACCAACATCACGAGAATTCTAGTACCTATAAAGTAGTAAGCTCATTATATTCTCAGTTTTTGCTTTTTTATACTTTGCGAAAGGGTCTTTATACACATCACCTATGGCAACGGCAAGTCAAAGTCATACTATACGCCATATTTCAGTTTAGAAATCTCAGTGTTTGACGAAAAAATAAATACACGTGATATCCTTACTACAAAGTGATATTTCGTGATTTTTGTCATACTCTTAACCACTTTTAAAACCTCACGTGATTAATGGACGGCCTCTAACTTATTCTATTAGTCAAAACTAAACGTAAAACTTACCTAAAATATCACGAGCAAAAAATATAAGTATATCATAATTCATACGCTTACATTTCTTCCGTCATAAAGGTATTTGGTATAATGCTAGGTTTGAGTACTTTATTGTCGTTTTTTTTACATACCCAACGATATTAATATCTATTCATAGATCCATTACGCTGTTCCCATTTTCATTATTATTAAGAGCTTTTCATCATTATTCTTATAGTTAACTATGAGTTGAACCAGGCATTGACAAATTGCTTTAAATTTCGCTATCCATTACCCAAATTGATCTTAGTTTATTGTTGTGCAAATAACCCAGTTTAGTGTACATATTTTAATGTCATCAGACTATTCGTGTCCACTGTTGGACAATAGATCTTTCTAAGGTTTGGATAGTGCGACAACTCTCGTTTAGTTTTTACTAGTGGAAGGGCCACGCTGTTGACAGTTTTTTGTCTACAGCTGCGAGCCGGTCCGTCCGGGGTAGTACCACACTCACGCAGAAGATTGACGTCTGAGTAATGGCAATGTGCTATTGCGCTTCGTTCGGTGAGCGAGAAAGCCGGCAGCCCAACTGGGTGGGTTTTGAGATTTTATTGGTAGGTAGCTGCCTAAGCAATACCGTTGGTATTACAAAGGTCCATGGGTGGCAGTGACACTTACCATCAGATGTGCTGAATGCTCGTTTGCCACCATGAGCAATAAAAAAAAATAGTGGTGTGATTAAAGATCGCACTTGGTATTATAACTTTTCCAGAAGAATGCCTATTCGTCTTGTAATCCCTTAAACGGTTTTTAAAACTACCCATGGGAAACCAAGGGATGGGTATCACACTTTAATCACTATACAGAATCATTTGTTTTGATTAAAAAGAAGCGTTCATATATATATTTACCAATTAAATAAAAATATATTAAGAAATATGTTTGCATTTGCAATATATCATCTGAGCTCATATACGTCCCAATATTGGATGCGAGCCTCCTCCGCATTGGGAGGAAAATCGACTTACTACACTACGTTAGTCGTATGGGTTGACATAGGCCTTTATTTCGAGTTTACCTTCCCTTGCTTTGATTTTATATGCATATCAATTACTCGTCTATTAGATCACCCACGGGCAAGGCAGTGGGTGTTCACCACACAACACATATAAAATCATGATATAGAAAAATATATTCAAAAAATTATAAAAGAAAAGAATTTTCAATACTCTGTTGTTCAAGTTAGTCTAAATACCTATATTCAAATAAAAAGATAAATTCCAAATTTAAAACCGACTACAAAAACTACGATCTAAAAATTATAAAAGAATCTTCAATACTCTGCTGTTCAAGTTAGTGTAAATATGTTCAAAGAAGAAGATTAATTCCAAATTTAAAACCAACTACAAAAATTACGATCTAAAAATTATAAATGATTTCAATACTCTGCTGTTCAAGTTAGTGTAAATATGTTCAAAGAAGAATATTAATTCCAAATTTAAAACTGACTACAAAAATTACGATCTAAAAATTATAAATGATTTAATTACTCTGCTGTTCAAGTTAGTGTAAATACATATATTCAAATAAAATGATCAATTCCAAATTTAAAACAGATTACAAAAATTTCTAAAATTATAAAAGAATCTTCAATACTCTGCTGTTCAAGTTAGTGTAAATATATTTAAATAAAAAGATGAATTCCTAAACTAAAAAGGACTACAAACATTCCAATATAAAAACAATAAAAGAAAGAAAATCACCATTACACTGTTGTTCAAGTTAGTGTAAAAATTCACATTAATTACCAGCAGTAAACTACAATGAAGCTTGGCCAACAGTAGCATCCTCCTGAAGTGCAATTATTTTCTAACTCAATTTAATGTTCGTAATTTTCTAACAAACATTAGCCCCACATAATAAACTAATCACTACGTACAACTCATTTATCAGTCTCTGACGGGCTTAAGCATATAAATTATTATCCATTTTAAGAATACTTAAGCTGACGTAGATAATATGAACTTCCTAAAAAGAGACGTATTTTTTTATTCAAATGTAATAAGTTGAATTATAGATTACACTTATCCAATTTTGCAAAGTAAAAACTATGAATACCAAAAAAATACTATCATCACTTAGCCTTTCGATAATCGTAATAGTCATTCTCATAATCGCTATACTAGCCAGTTATATCAGTAATGTGTTATACGCCTCCCAAGAAAACGTTGCTGCTTGTTCTTCTAATAAACCCTCAGCTAATTTTTATGAATTTCAAGGACAAGCAATAGGTGGCCACAACTCTATTCTTATCCCGTTTCAATACGAAGAATACTATACATATATATACTCTATTAAGTAACTTTTACGCATAGAATTTAAAGTCAATTATAAATACAAATTTAGCGTTTATCGAATACTGATGTTAATGATTGATACGCACTAATGTACTGATTAAATTATATAATTGGATATCCATGTGGTGACGGAGTAAGAGTATAGTTCGCTGCCCCCTTTCCTCCCCGTGGATTTCATAAACGATATAATATGTATACAACATACATGCAAGCGCAGAAAAACTTTATTTCAGACCGTCTGAACTGGTATAGTAAGTCAATTTCTCTCTTATTGTGGAGGAGTCACGAACCCAGCAATGTTTTTATATGAACTGAGATGATGACATTATTGATTTATAATCATACTCGTCATTGTAAATTGAATATGGCGACTGGAAAAGTATAAGATTATTTTGAGAATAATATTCGATATTTTACTTACATTCCGTGTGGTGACGGAGTAAGAATACAATTTACAACCCCCTATCATAACCCGTGGGTGATCGTAAAGGACGACTAAAGACATAAAATATGCGTATAACATCTATGCAAGAGAAGGAAAACTCGAATAAAATCCTATACCAACACGTTTCCTTCTAGTGTGAAGAAGGCTCGAGCCCAACAGTGGCACATATATGAGCTGAGATGATTTTATTTACATATGTGACTTTTATACACCCTACTATTGGATATATAACATTATTCATAATGAAATAAGGTCGGGTCATACCATCACCGATGGGTCAACAATCAAACACATATACTTTTATGTAAGCTCATGGTTTAAGTAAAATATAGTTATAAAATAAAATTATTTTCTTTCTTTCTTACAATGGCAAAACAATAATGTCTTAGCAATAAAAAGCCAATCTATCCGAAATATTTTTTTCTTTTGTACTTTCTTTCTCTGATAGCGAGGTTGTCTTCTTACGTTCACTTATCCTCTCCTTTAAAACAATCTAATGATTAAGAGAAAGTGTCACAGTATACAGTATATTCATAAATCGTCAAAGACGTGCATATATCATATTGCCTAACAAAAATTAAGTTGAATAATAACATAATTTAAGCATTATTACTGTTTTACAAATAAAAAAACAGTAAGCATCTATTCTTTGAAAATGTCGAATGTGTATATATATATATATATATATATATATATTAGACATGTTCAAAAAAATAGACTTTCTTTTTTTTCAAAACCCGCAGTGAAATATCTTCCTAATCATGAAATAAGAAGCCTGTGAAAAGGGCAGCTCTTAATATTAATACTAAAAGGTCGCTCATCGTGAATTTCTATTTTCCATATAAATAACATGGGTTTTCAAAAAAAAAAAATAGTGGATTTTTTTTAACCGGTCTAATATATATATGTATTGAAACCGTCACCCGAGTCCTTCATGTAAAACAACGGAGAACGGATGGAGTGTGTCCAGAGTACGACCTACTAAAAAAAAATATAAAACATGTATAACCAATACTATAAGGTAGAGATAGATTACCAATAAAAAAATTCAATTCAATCTATACATATAATAAAAATGTAACGGGTCGCTGTCTGTACATGGAAGATATATGAAAAAAAATATTACTGGGACCTTTATCAACACTAATAGGACCCAAAACAATAATTTTTAAAATTTTTATCTGTTTGTCTGGTTGTCTGTGTGTTTGTGCACGCTAATCTCAGAAACGGCTTATTCGATTTAGACACGATTTTCACTAATATATTACGGTAAGCTTCACTTAACATTTAGGCTTTATTTTATGTAAATTGGGTTATAAAAAAAAAGTTATGTCAATTTAAAAAATGTTCGGAGAAAAAAATCTTAATCGATTTTTTTCAAATTACGAACAAATTATCTTCAGTAAAAATAAATAAACACGTGTTTCAGCATTTGTTGATTTTCACCCTCTGGGGGTATAAATTAGGCCTGCAAAGCGGGTTGGACGACTCATTAAATCATTAGCGCCAAGCCGATATTATTGAAGCTGGCAACTTTAAATGTTGACAGTAGTTTCCTTATATGACGTAGAGAGTCACTAAGAAAGGATTTTACGAAATTATACCCCTAAGTGGCAAAGTTTGTATGAAGAGAAAAAAAACTTTATTGATTCTTTTCAAATTACGAGTCGAATCAAATATTCTAGGGTAATATCCGGCATTTGTCAATTTTCACCCTCTGGTTGTGTAAATTAGGCCTGTGAAGCGGGTTGAACGACTCATTACCGTCAAGCCGAAACTATTAAAGCTAGAAACATTAAATTTTGAAGCACGTTTCTATTTATGACATAGAGATTCAATATGAAAGGATTTTATGAATTCCGCCCCTAAGGGGGTGTAACAAAACGACAAAGTGTGTATGGGGAGAAAATTTCCTTATCGACTCTTTTTAAATTACGTACTAATTCTTCGATAAAAATAAATAAACACGTGTTTCTCTCTCCCTCTCCATCAACCCCGCACCAGTGCCGTTGTGGCGACCAGTTCCAGCGTGAGAGCTCACACGATACACATAGTAGACGACAATAGGTTCTTGCCTAATAGTTTAAGATACAGGTAAAGTTTAGCTACAAAAATGTTCACTAAAAAAATAAATAATAAATCATATCTAACGAGGTCGCAACTCTGCTGGTGAAACAAAACAGTCAAATAAAGGGTAGCGATAATTATATTTTTATCCCATGGTCATACCGTAAATAATATATTAATGGCAATATAATTTGTAGAATGAATAGAACTTTGAATCACCTTTTTCTTTAGTGACCGGCTATGGTATATACACACACGCGCGCCGTACACGTACGTTGTGCGGGCGGGCCACTGCAACCGGGTATCATCTCGAGTCGAAGCCCTCATGCAGTGAACCTAAATACAGGTACTCACGCTTGCGCCGCCCAAAGCACCGACGGTAAAGCGTGTCAACGTAGAGTATCTTCTCTCGGACCCACCCTATAGCCTAATTCCGTTAGACAACTAACTCGCAGAATCGACACCTTAACGCATCCCAGTTTCTGACGCTGTTGATTATCATCCTAGCGATAAACCTTCAACACCTTGCATTGCTTTTTCTATTTAACTCTGTCAGAGATGACTTCTGCGTGGACGAAGTCGCGGGCAAAAGCTAGTAAAAAATAAAAAACAATGCAAAAACTCATAGAATTATTAATGTTAACAACGTTTACGAAATCCTTACTAATATTATAAATGAGAAAGTAACTCTGTCTGTCTGTCGCTCTTTCACGCCAAAACTACTGAACCGATCTAAATAAAATTTCGTACACGGATAATTTAGAACTTGACAAAGGACATAGGTTTCTTTTTAATGCAAAAAAAGGTTGTAAAGGGGAATGAAAAGTTGTAAGGAATTATCGTCATTTTTAAAGCCAGAAGATCGAAACTTATTTTTAGGCTATGGATTAGATATAAATATATATGACATTAAACTTTCGTAAAAAATTTACCCTTAAGGGGTAAAATAAAATAGGGGATGAAAAACTTTAGGAAAGGTACCTTTACGCAGGGGAAGCCGCGGGCAGAAGCTAGTACAGGATAAAGTCGTTCTCGCACCGGAATAATAAATAGATTAATATTTACCAACGGGCAGTGGAAAATGTGACTCGGTGGGTATGCCAACCAATTTTAATTCAAACCTTCATATTAAATTGGATTTTAACTGTTAGAAGTTTGCTTTAAGTGCATGCCTAATATTTTTGTAATTACAATGGGCACTTTTATAAGAGCCAACTCAAAATAAAAGTCAAAAGAAAAGTAATATAAAAGGAAAATTTACAAGAAAATGAACAACATGAAACTCTAATAAATAAAAGCTTAACAATGGATTGCCTTTTTTTTTATTTCTCACTCATTCGTATGCCAAAATTCTGTACATATTATGTAACTTGCATCAGAAAAATATTTATTTGTAATTTTTATGTATGTTTTTTTTCTTTTGTAAATTTTGCTAAAATTTTCTTTACGATAAGTACGTTATTTATTTTTAAAGATCGAATAATTTGGTAGATTAATTAAAAATACATTTAAATGTTCATTTTGTAGTTTGCGTGTGAAATGGTTGGCTTTCTACGAAATTTTCGCTTTATAAAGGAGTATTATACATATTTAAAATTAATCTTAAAACAGATATACAAAAGATTTTTTGGTTTTAAAATGTTTTTTTTTATATACTTACCTATTCCTAATCCCACAATTGGACACGATTGTCCTTATTAACGAGAAATAAGTTGGTTCCTATAAAAGGGTTTTGTTTTAAGTTTGACTTACCTTGTGATGACACTAAAGTTAAGTTAGAATAAAAATGAAATCATTTTTAGAATAGTTAGAATAAAATAGAAAAAAAACATTTTCTTTTTGTACTGGCAATGAATGATGAAACGAATGAAATGAATGTATTAACACTGTGGCTCAAAAGTTAACAAATGATACTGTAGGGAGTAGATATAAATCTCTGTAATAACGATGATTTATTAGACGTGATACACCTTGGTCCTGCTGTCACCATGAACACTGTAAAGTGTTCGCTTGTTCGCTGTAAAATATCGGGAAATCAAATACAAGCTCGATAGAATCCGTAAAAGTAGCTTTATTTTAAATATGTAATACTCGTGTAAATATTCTGATGTTTGTGATGATATCTGATCATTATATATATAGAATAATGAAATAAAGTATGGAGTCAATAATAATAGCAATTGCCCTCATGTTACGAAAGTTATTGATTGCCGGTCATCATCATTCTCCTACTCTTATCCCAATTACTTGGTGTCGATATAATATGTACCCTTCTTTCATAGTACATATTGTAGAAGTTATTGGCAATAGTTTTATGACCGACCGCCTGCCAAACGTCTACCCTGCTTGGGAATTATTGATTGCCGATATATATATGTATATATGACTAAGATCAAATTTGCTGTTGAAAATAAGGTTACACGTAATATACACTAAAACCGATAATTCTATTTAATTATAAACAGAAACAACACCATATCAAACAAACAGCAATAGAACATCAGAGCCAAACTTATCTATCTGTCACACTTAAAAAACTGTTAGGATTTTCGCAAATGGATCTTTACGAAATGAATGTAATTCATTTATCTTCCTTACTCGCTAGTTTTGCGTCTACCTTTTAGTGAGGTTATCAATAAATCACGACCGTGTTTCCCTACTTAGGATAATTTCTTTTACCTTTAGTAGCCCTGCCTTTGTCCATAAAATTATTTGTATATTTTTATATAGGGTTGTCTACGAGGCATAAACGTAGGCGTCATGCCTTTTTTTTCTTTTTTTTTGTGGTAGACTATGGACGTGGTCGCGCCCCACCAAATCGGTCCGGGGCGACGGAAGAGGCGACGCGCAACCCCATAGACCCACCCTGCAATCACCGCTCTTCGCCGTGCGAGCGGGCCACCGGTACCCGATCTTTGTCATCGGTGGCTAGGCGTTATGCCTACGTAATAAAATAAATTAGGGTATTTAAAAATAATATTCTATATTATTATTAACAAATACCAAAGTATACTGTTGTCGTAAATATATAAAAAATATTGTTATGAAATAATACATTCTTTGGAGTGTATTTTTAAACATTTTTTATTATCGAATGAAATTGGAATAGGGAACTACTTACATTCAATTCCAAATCTACACTTCAATCCTATGTGATTACCACAAAATCACTGATCACTGCTGTAATTGATAGAGAAAAGGTACATGGTTTAATAATCTAATTAAATATCTCACGATATTCAGGTAGATAACACTCTTACGATGAATGTGAATAAGTATCTTCTGGCAATCATGCTGTATAGTTTAATTGTGAAATAGGAGCCATTAACAAGGTGAACGGATATTATTATTGCAAGTAGTTAAAAGACATATTAGTCAGTAGTTCGGCAACTCTCATAAGTACACTACTGGAGCTAGTAGCAACCCTAATGTAATAATCCTCCAATATGCCAAAAATTCTCTTTCTTATTTTAGGTACCGTTTATGTATTTTGTAGGTTTTTAGAGAAAAGTGTTTCGCATCGTAGATTCTTTCGCAAAGGCTGTTACGACTTCAAAATTTAGCAAATGTGTACGTGTATAGTGAGCGTGAGTGGCGACCACGTATCGGACGTCGCAGTGTTTGGTCGCCCCGCTCACCAGGTGGACTGACGACCTGGTGAAGGTTGCTAGGAGTCATTGGATGCGGGTGGCACAAGACCGCACTTTGTGGCGAAATATGAGGGAGGCCTACGTCCAGCAGTGGATGACAAAGGGCTGAATGATGATGATGATGATGACCATGATGATGATATGTGTATAATCAACAGAGTAATAGTTTGTCTTGACTACTCTCTAGGAATGTTTATATCCACGCGGGGACGGAGTAAGAATACAATTTATTACCCCTTTCTTGCCTGTACATGTCTTAAAAGACCTATGGGAACGTGAATATGGGTTTAATAAGGAAAGAAGTAAAATTTTTCATAAAACCCTATGTCACCCTTCTGGTAGGGTAGATTACCTTTCCTCTCATTAAAGATTACCCGTCATGGTAATCATACCTTTCATTGTGTAGGAGAACCAAGTCCAACAATTGAGCGTATATGAACTGATAAGCAAAAGGACGATGTTTAAACAATACAGAGAAGCTCGGGATAAGAGCGTAATATATCTATCCAGAATCGAAACCGTTGTCAATTTAATTACTTAGTTTCCGTGAAATTTCGTACTCATTTAGGCCTTACATTTTTAAAGAAAATACAGTAATTAGTGAATTGATCTTAGCAATAATAAGCAAACCTTAAGCGATGTGAAAGAATCGAGTTAACTTTGACTAAAGGCGTCGGAGGTGATCAAACAACTTAATAAGCTCAAGAATATTTCGTGAATGACTTTTCTATTACAGACATAGTGTGACATTATACATATCAATTATTTTAATCGTATAGAGATACACTTATCTATATTGCAAAACATTTGTATTTTTGCTTATTTACTTTAAACCCAAGTAAAGAGAATTTTCGTGTGGTTAGAATACAATTCACCACCCCCTGTCTTACCCGTGGGTGATCGTAAGAGACAACTAAGGGATATAAAAATAAGAGAAGGAAAACTCGAAACAAAAACCTATACCAACACGCCTGACTAGCGTGGTATAGTAGGTCAATCTCCTTCCCGTTATAGAGGAGGCTCGAGCCCAACAGAGATATATAGGAGCCGAGATGAAATACCATTGAATATATAATATGCCAAGGATGTAAACGTTTGGAAATCAATTTTAAATATCTTTTCAACACATTATGTACAGCAAGCTTATATAGACTCAAAGTATGCAACTGCACCGGTTTGGGGCTATAGACTTGACCAGTATTACGATAGAATAAGGATTGTGTATTAAAATGTAGTGGTAGAACCACCCTGGTGATAGTTTTCTGCCTATAGCCGGTGTGTTCGAAGTAGTACCACACTCTCGCAGAAAATCGACGTTTGAGCAGTGACAATGTGCTGCTGCCTTTCGTTCGGTGAGCAAGAGCCGAAAACTCAACTTTCTGGGAGGGTTTGGGTTGGTTGGCAACAGCCTAGCTGCATCATGGGTATTGCAAAGGTCTATAAGCGGCAGTAACAATTACCATCAGGTGTGTTAGTTGTTCGTTTGCCACTATAAGCAAAAAAATGTTTACGTTTACAACAATACCCCATCGGCAATAAAAGGGCGAGACTAAAACTGAAAAAATATGTTCTTATAAATTTAATCCATAAATTAATAAATAATTATTCTTTAGACTATTGAACAAAAATATTATGTACAACAAAAACAATGAAATTTAAAACCATTTACAAAACAATCAAAGAAAAATATGTATTCCGAAATAAAGCTTAATCAATTCAGTCACAGGCCTAGTTCTATATTGCTCGAAAACAATTCGGTACGAAACAGCAAGTTTTGTACAACAAAACATAATACAGTTACATAGAAAGGTATGGAGCCGTACTATTGATCCACGTTTGCGCGTCGCTAACCTCACTCAATAAAGAAACTGATTCGGTTTATCTGAATTTTTCAAACTGAGACATCTTATTCTGAACACGAAAATTCCCGGCAACATCAACTTTGCAAAGCAAAATAACCTTTAAAATTACCCCTGAATGTCTTAGATAATTAGCACATTATTAGATCAGGTAGCTATACTACAGTACATCTCTAGAACGTTTAATTTTTAAAATCAGAAGCCATTACGTTATTCAAACTACGACCAAACTTTTTGCAATTTGCTGACACTATTCTCTATTCAAATAAAAATATATTTGAAATAAAACTATTTTAACGGATTCTATCGCGTTTGTAATTAACACTTTACAGCGTTCGTGATTACGGGAGAACTAGTCTTCCCGTAACCATAAACGATGTAAAGTGTTCGAAACGTCAGAAAATTAAAAATAAATACAACATACATACATACATACATATCATCACGCCATATCCCTTGCAGGGTAGGCAGAGAGAACAGAGTGCCAGAGAACTCTATCTCTGCATACTTCACTCGCTTCCTCAACATTCAGTACTTGACCAATCTGGTCTAGGTAGGTTAGTCTCGGTCTCCCCCGGTACCTACATCTTTCCACTTTCGCATTGTATATCTTCTTAACCAGACATTCGTTCGGCATTATTTCCGCATGTCCGAACCATCGCAGCATTCCCTTTCGCACTTTTACACCAATACTCTCTTTCATAACCTACTCGCTCTCTTACGCCGTCGTTACCAATGCGATCGGTTAGCCTAACTTCACAGATAAATACAAGTGGGATAGAATCCTTAAAAATAGTTTAATTTCAAATGTAATAATACTCGCGTAAACATAAAAAACATATTATTAAAGAATATATTTAAGATATAATAATCAACTTACCTGGTATGCATTGATAGACATAAAATTTGTATTAAATTAAATCTTCACTGAATCTCGTATCAAATTAATTATTTATGTCAACTATAATATAACCACAGTATTTTTTTTACACTATGTATAACATTGACACTGTAGAATGTATAAAACCTTACTAACAGTATACCACACAATGATACGCCCAAATCTAATCTAGATAACTAAATCAATAAGACTGATAAGACTCTTTACATCACATATTTGTACGAGGAAAACGCTATTAGATATATCACCTATATTGTATCTATGGTAGCTTTAATTGCTAACCAAAAGAAAATAATGTAATTGTAATTGCAAATTAAAAATATCTATCTATATTGTGATGGAGTAAAATGCAATCATATATGTCCGTCTGTTGGGTTGGAGCCTACTCCATAATGGAACGAGACTGACCTACTACAGCAAGCTGGTCAGACGTGTCAGTATAGGGCTTTGCTGTGAGTTTTCCTTCTTTTTCATAGATGTTATAAGTGTTTTGTATCCCTTAGTCGTCTTACGACGTCCCACGGGTGAGATAAGGGTTGGTGAATTGTATTCTTACTCCGTTACCACACGGAAAAAAAATAAAAAGCTACAATCAACAGCATCTCTGTTCCCATGGGTGATTGTATAAAAAGACGTGGGAGACAAGTAGATAGGAACAAAACGTAATCGCGTAATTTACCCGTCTTGTGGGTCATTTTCCCTCCCACTGTAGAATAGGTTTGAGGAATATTCAGAGATTACGTAAACCGATGTGGCAATAGCCTTACTTGCATAGCCTACTATAGTTATTGCTCTATTTTATCGCCATTGCTACGTGGTTATACCTACAGCTTATATGAAATGAAACTGGAATAAACTAACACTATAATACTGAACTGTTAGTCCATGTTAGTCGATGAAATTATGTAATACCTTCGGGTGTTTGCTTAGGTCAATGATTGTTAGGTCATTGACCTTTATAACGACAACCTAGAACTAATGTTCATGAATTTGTATGCGGTACCTCGATTGCTATTATCTATTTAGTGATATACTAGTGACGTAATAAATGTGGTAACATTATATTTGAACTTATAAATTTGAGTACGAGCCTTCTTTTGCATATCTATTCCAATTGATATTATTATATAAAGAAAGATATAGTACATTATTGCAGCGGCCAGCAAAAGAGGCATTGATGGACGAACGTGTAAATGTGGGCCGAGGCGTAGCCGCAGCACACATGCATAAGTCCATCAATTCCAAGTTGTGGCCAAGGCTTGTATAATGCTTTTCTCAAATAATGCGCGGAAATTAAAACTAAGTAGTACTAAGTAGAATTATATACATGACGAATAATGATCAACATTTTTCAAGTGCTAAAGGATTCATTTGTTTTTTTTTTTCATTATCACGCACAGGTTTCTTTTTCAAGCCATTTCTAAATTTAAATAAAAGTCTGATAAGTTACCTATTTGGTTACCATGTTTTGAAGTAACAAATCGTTCCATTTTTAAAATACACGATAGCACTTTCGTTCTACAGCAATTTTGATTTATCTCAAAGAAAGTTGTCAAAACAATGCTCAAATTTCCAAGCATGTTTGAGAAAAGGTTTTTAAGTTTAGACGTAGGTTACAGTTTCTTGAACCACTGATCTTATTTCAAAAATTCTATCGGTTATAAGAAGTTATATTATTCCTACAGGCCACTGTTAGCACCCATATATAACCGCAAATAAAATTTAACTTGACCAGAAAAAATACGAATTTGTCGAAAATATGTTTGAGTATTACTTTTACTAATTGGTACATTTCTTTTAAAACTAAAAGCCCTGACTTTCCAGATCTTTTTGTATGTAATTGTGAACAAGATTGTTTACACAAAAGTTAATAAATATACAATCACGACTGCACAGATGGCGTAATGGTTAAAATACCGACCTGCCGTGTCAGTGCCGTGAGTTCGATTCCCCGCAGGACAACACTTTGTGCGAACCATAAAGTGTTATTCTGAGTCTGGGTGTAATTTTTCTGCGTTAATTGCATGTTTGTAAAGTCCCCCGCAATACAAGATTTATTTCCTTAGTACAGAGCGGTGTCTTTTTAAAAACAAAATTCCCTTATCTTTTAAAAATCGCTAAGTATCTGCCGAACTAGGCATACTCCGAACTAGGAATCCTTTGTCTTGGGAAACAACAGAACATAATTCGTTATCACTTCATTTTCTTTATACGTCGTACAAAACGACTAATCGAAGTAAGCAGATGACATCATTGTTATATACTTATATATAATAATTGTTATTTACGTTTCTGTGACTATCCCCTATTAAATGCTTTTAAAAACTTAGATTTTTTGTTTTATGAATGACTAGCTTCTGCCCACGGCTTCGCCCGCGAAAAGGTTTCTTTCCGTAAGTATTTCATCCTCTATTTTTATTTTACCCCTTAAAAGTAAATTTTACAACATTTTAATGTCATATTTATTTATATCTAATTATCGGCAATAATCATTTTTAGGAACGTATAACCCAAATACAACATTTTATTTAAATAACTTCAATAATCAGAGAACTTTCATACTAACTTTGCATTCCCTTTTTACCTCCTTAAGGGATGATTATCGAAAAAATATTTTACACGTATTTTATGATTGTTAATGAAGAATCTTCATACTGAATTTCATTCAAATAACTTCAAAAACGGCAAAGTTTCATACCAACTTTGCACCACCTTTTAACCCCCTTAGGGGGTGAATTTTCAAAAATCCTTTCTTAGTGCTCCTCTACGTTATAAAAGGAACACCTGTGCAAAATTTCAAGTTTCTAACCCTTATAGTTTAGGCCCTGCGTTGATATGTCAGTCATTAAGTCAGTCAGCTTCTTCTTTTATATATATAGATAACAACACTGGACGTTTTTATTGATAGCCCTGCGATAAAACTGTAGACAATTTCTAAAGTGAAACTTCTTAGTATAATTTAAAAACCTAAAGATGTTAAAGCAAGAGAAAAATGGTAACATAGAGAAAAATGAGAGAGATACATATACAAAAGGGATTGATATATAGACCACAGTATAGAACCATAGAATAAAATAGTGAGTTAATTTATATCTATTACTACTTAGTCTGTGTTTCTATCTATATGAGAGTACCATTCCTATCACCTGTATGGTGCTACGTATTTTTCAATTTGTCATTTTAGATTTGTATAGCACTACATCTGTTTTAAGACGTATGCTGTAATGTTTTGGAAACGTCTAGAAATTAAAAATCCATTACAAATGCGATAAAATCCTCAATAATAAATTTTATTTTACTATGTAATAGTAAAATAACATCAGAATTGATTATGCCTATTAAAAGTTATTTGTGTTCGTTTTTTATATAATTAAATCACCTGTGATACAAAGATTTCTAACTTACTGCTACGTGGTTTAGAAAAAAAAATATGAAAAAGTATTTATTTAACGTTTATATTATGTAATCCCTGTGCTGTGTGGTAGTGGCTACGAATACTACCAACCCTTACTTTGCTCGTGGATGTCGTAAAAGACGACTTGTAATGGCAGGCGGCCGGTTTTAAAACTATTGCCAATAACTGTTACAATATGTACTATGAACAAAGAGTACATATTGTATCGACCCCAAGTAATTGGGATAAGAGTAGGAGAAAAAAATTGTGATATCCCTATCTTACCCATGGGCGATCGTAAGAGACGACTAAGGGATACGAAACGCATATAACATATATGCAAGAGATTGAAAACTCGAAACAAAACCCTATACCAAACGTCTGACCAGCGTGGTATAGTAGGTCAATTTCCCTCCCATTACGGAGGAGGCTCGAGCCCAACAGTGGGAGATATATGAGCTGAGATGATGATTATGATAAACCTATACATACTTAACTATTTTCAGGTAATGTTAGCACGAATATATTGCAATTTCAACATTTTATCTTGTGGATAACATAGAAACGAACAGGAGATTACGTCGAATACTATAAGAAGTATATGATAAAGAAAACGTGGTTTATTGTATAGTGCAGAAAATCCATGCCAATGATATAATAAACTAGTTAGAATTTCCCTAGGCGGCAGCTTCCATGTTTTTTTCTATTTTCTTTGTATTCATGCAAAGTATTTACTATTTTTTTCGTATGGGTATAAGTTAAGAATGAATGTAGGGTTGTAAGAAATGATTTAAAGTCATAAAGTGGTAAGATCACTGTAAAAAAAGACAGCAAACTCAAAACAAAACCATCTACTAACACATCTCCACTACCAAATTTTAGACGATTCGGACGTGTATTAAGGAAAGACTTATAAATAATCTTTATATTACGGGGGACTTTACAAGCATATATCATCATCATTCTCCCGCTCTTATCCCAATTACTTGGGGTCGATATGTACTCGTACATATTGCAAAAGTTATTGGCAATAGTTTTACGACCGGCCGCCTGTCTGATATCAACCCTCCTTGGTAATGTAATTGTTGACCAAACGGCATCAGGTGGAGTTAGTCTTAGGGGTGTCGGGGATAGAATGTCAATAGACGATCTCTCCGGCATCCCGTAAAAGCGCGGAAAGGACCGCTGTTAGGTTTTAGTGGGTATTCCGGCCGTCAATCTCATCGCCGGCGAGTCCCACACAAGTCTATCACTGGCGGGGGATGTGCGCAAAAGCATTTCCTCAGCGATAACAAAAAAAAAAAGGTGGAGTTAGTCTAGATCGATATAAGCTCTTAGTCGTCGTTTGCGACATCCATGAGCAAGAGTTGTTAGTATTTGTAGCCGTTACCACATCGCATTTTACTAACATTTAATTAACGGATAATCACACTTAAACTCAGAACAAAAATTTGTGAGTCACATAAAGTATTGTCCTGTGCGGAAATCGAACCTGTTATATTTGGCACGGTAAGTTGGTATTTGAATCCCTACGTCATCTATGTAGTCAACCTAAAGCTTGTAGCTGTTTTGCTGGCGGAGTATGGTTGGGCCGCACTTCCCATTCATTCAGGGTCATAGTAGGACCGTAGAGCAACAACAAATTAATATGAGACCGCTCTCAGTCTTTTCAGCTATCACTAGCCCTATAAGTACATTCTTATCTTCAACCCCCCAGAGACTTATTAAAGAAGGAAATATCACTCGCCAATACATACGATTCAGCTCTAGTTTTAAAAAAAATGAAGAACAAAGAAAATAATCACATTCCCAAACTAAGCAAACCAGCCATAAAACATAGCCAAAATCCTTGGCACGAGTAAGACAACATACTGGCGACCTCATACATATTGTACTAAAACTAGGATAGTTATGAATTTGACGCAAAACATTTTTTTTTGCGTATCGTCGTTCTTATAAATCCATTAATACTCTATGCTGTACATGTTAGGTTGAATCTAATCAATGCCGTACATTTTGTGTGGCTCCCAAAACCAACGATCGTTAGCCAAACGCTCATCAATCACAAGCTATCTATATCACACACAAAATATTAACCAATTATAACGACACCGATTTTGTATCATCGCTGAATGTTTAAAAGCACTTAAAGGTATATGGTATATAATTTACATTGCTTTTATTTTTAACTATTCTTGTATTCTGATTAATCTTAATTTATATTAATTATAGTATATACACATCAATTAATGATTAAAAGCGCTTAAATTTAAAATAACTAGCTTCTGCCCGCGGCTTCGCTCGCGTAAATGTTACTTTCCTAAAAAATTTAATTCACTATTTTTATTTACCCCTTAAGGGTAAATTTTTTACAAAATATCAATGTCATACTTATTTATATCTAATCAATAGCCTAATAATCACTAGCCTAAAAATAGTCTAATAAATAGAATAAATCTAGTTTTAAGCTTATGGCTTTAAAATGACGATACTTCCTTTCAACTTTTCATCCCCCTTTACAACCCGTTTTTTCAATTAAAAAGTAGCCTATGTCCTTTGTCAGGTTCTAGACTGTCTGTGTACCAAATGTCATTTAGATCGGTTCAGTAGTTTTGGCGTGAAAGAGCGACAGACAGACAGAGTGACTTTCGCATTTATAATATTAGTAAGGATTTACATTGCTTTTGTTTCTAAACGCATGTATTCTATAATGCTGTCAAATATCAATTTATATTCTAAAACTCATAACTATACAATATAACGCTACCGATTTTGTATTACGGAATGATTGATGACGCAAGGCATATATATTTTACGTAGCTTTTATTTTAATCTCCTGTATAAATATTTCTGACTAATATTAAATGTATTATGAAGCTTCTAACTTTATCTACCTAAGTATAATATCATAAGCAAATGATTAAAAGCAATTACATAAATGTACCCATACATACCTACTCTACGTTTGTTTTAGTTTTTTAACTCCTAAATTCGTAAACCTGAAGAATAAAAGTCATGACGAGTCTGATTTTTGTTGTAGGACGACCCCCACTAGGTGGACTGACGACATTATCAAGGTCGCAGGAAACCGTTCGACGCAAGTGGCACGGGACCGTTTGGAATGCCATTCTCGTGTGGAGCCATATGTCCAAAAGTGGACTTTTATAGGCTGATGGATGGATGGAGTTTCAAATTACTGAAATTTTTTAGCATTTAATATGCTTAATTATTTATAAATACCCGATTACGAAACGAAAAATGATGTCACAAGCGGGGTTTGAACCCGCACCTATTGGGAGTCCGGCCCAATCGTGCTGCCACTTACACCACCGTGAACTACTGTAGGACAGACAAATTTCGCTTCGTATCATATTTACGTCTTCAAAGTGACGTGTGCCATCTACCGGACAATGTTTACACATTGTATAGGGCTTAATACTTCAAACTTTACAGTTAGAATTGTATTAAACGATGACACAACCTTGTTATTCAAATTACTGAAATTTTTTAGCATTTAATATGCTTAATTATTTAGGTAGTGGATGGAGTTTGATTTTATTTCATAGTTTAAAATAAAATGTATATCCCGACACGAGCAAAAAAATAACTAAACAACGAACATTAGGTACGTCTTGGTCATCAGAAGAAATGAATGGAACTAGTTAGGACGAGTGTTAATGAGTCCAACCTTAATGGGTTTACCTATAAGTAATCCAGGATTTTGTATCCTATCTTCGAGCTCCATCATCAAAGTAGCTTAGTGGTAGGTACCATCATACATGAGTGTTTCAACTGTTAATATATTTATACATATATTTGAAAATTAAGGAAATATCTTGACTATGCGTCTAATATCCCTACAACAGGTAACGAAAAGAACTATATAACCTTGAAACACCTAAACAGATATCTATAAAACGTAACTAATAATCGTATCAGCTTTCTAAAAAAAATACCGCATCATGATCGGTCAATTCGCTTAGGAGCTACGATGTCATATACACACACACAAATCGTCAAACTTACTCTCAACTCTTCATTTTCAAACGCCTAACTATCATAACCTAGCGTTGTTGATAAAAATTCTAAGGTAATGTTACAAAACCCGTAACTACAGGTACTAATAATAAAAAGCGTGTAAAAATGTGCTCTTAGATTTATTACGTTTTCTATCTTAAATGTAGATATACTCGTAGATATAATGGTACGTTAGTGCTGTATGGTAGCGACCACGAATACTGCACTATTCGTGGTCGCTACCAGCTCTTAGTCGTCTTTCACATCTACAAGCAAGCTTGTAGATGTGAAAGCCGACTAAACTAAAGACGACTTGTAAAGCTTTATATCTACCTGGGCCAACTCCACCTGATGATTTTTGGTTAACAATTACATTCCTAAGGAGGGTTGACGGCAGGCATGCGGATGGTCATAAAAACGACTGGTCATAAAACTATTGCCAATAACTTTTTCAATATATACAAGTACATACTGCGTCGATCCCAAATGATTAGGATAAGTGCAGGAGAATAATAATATAATGGTACATTACTTAAAATTATTGCAGCTCTCTCATTAATATAACTTTAAATGATAACCCAATAAGAAAATGATAAATATCCTAGCTTTATACAAATAAGTTTTTATCGTATATAAAAATATAAGATGAAAACTATGTCAATTATTTCATACTCGTATGTCTACAATTACAAGACGATCTAAATAAGCGACCTACTTATTTTAAATTCTGTTAAATATAAATATTTCAAAATTTTACATATAAATTATTTTACAAAATCTAATATCTAGGACGAAAAGATGTTTAGCAATACTGTAACCTTTATTCTATTTGACCTACTTCAAAGAATAACACTGAACTAAAATAAATTATGTAGGTATATATCTATTGTTTATGTATTAAAAACCGTGACAGGCTATATAGTATTCATAATATTTGATTCCACAACGTGAAGGACTACGTGGAACTACTAATAATAATATAATTAATGCTATAACGGAGCCTTCATATAACTACCTTCTGTAAACCTAATCAATAAACAGTGAATATACAAAAGTAATCTATGTAAGTACTTACCAATCATGTGGAGGTTGTGGTCTTCTCCGAGCCTGTACACAGCATGGTGGCTCTTGTGGCTCGCAAGGTAACTGGAGCGCTGGTGGTGGCGGCGGCGGCGGGGTACATGCAAGCCTCCGCGCGGCCGCCGCTCCAACATACTCCACATAGCGTGACGGAGGTGGAGACCCAGCGATATCCTCCCGACAGGCGGGTCCGCAGCACTTCCTTGGCGCTGGAGGTGGTGGCCTGCAGGCCAATCCACAGTAGACCGGAGGCGGCGGGCGCAACGGTGCCGGGGGCCGTGGAACATACCGTTCCACTGGTACGTGTGCTGCAGGAGGCACGTACCGCGGCCGTCGCGCGCGCTCTGCCTCGGCACAGCGGCGCACCCGCCGCGGGGACGCCGAGAACCGATCCGGCAGCGGCGCGGGCGGCGGTGGGCTGAGCCTTTCCGGCGGCGCCACGCTGAACGCGCCCGTGGCCGGGAAACGTTCGCACGGTGAGCGCGCGTACTCCTCGCCCATGGCGCGCGGTTAGGGCCCGCCGCCGCCCGCGCGCTCTCCCAACCACGACGACACTCTGTCTCACATACCGCGCGACCACTCTAGCACTATCACTGGGCGGGTGCTCCGCGATGTTACGGGAGCCGCAGCGCTGTACCGATGTCCGCATTCACTTCGCGGCCGACATGACACAACTAGATCGATAGCGGCGCGCTGCGGCCTCAGAGCGCGCACGCCGCGGCGCCTATAGCTAAACACATCTCTCCTTATCTAAGCTTTATATTTGAGGCCTTCAAATAGAACTTTGTAGCTAGGGCGAGGCGAAAGTGAGTCCTCGGCCAAGATGGCCGCTCTCATCGTGTCCCTTAGCAGCGCGCCTGCGCTAATGCTCTGTGATGTGTTTGTTTTCACCAGGTTCTTGCGTGAACAGATCCTCGCACTGATATATTATCATGTCTGGTAATGTTTCACTATAACAGTCACTTTGATGTCGATAATGCCGTGGTGAGCTATACGGTGGTAGTTGAGCTCAGCTATTCGAGGGTGACGTGCGTCGTGGCTCGCGGTCGCGGGGTGCAGGGTGCGCGGAGTGCGCCGGTCCGCTGCGACGTCAAGACGGTGCGCTATCGACGCCATGTCAAGCTAACGCGCATTCAAGCTGCGCCGCTTACTCGCGTCCAACTTCACCACGAAGAAACACAAACACTCGATCACAAAACGACCTAGCCTATTTGTATTTTCAGTATCCTGTTCACACAAAACCTTAATTTTATACCGTCTCATTGAAAGAACCTCGATTTCCAATTTAACAGTAAGCCTGTCTCATAAAAAGAACATTCGAGTGCTTACATCTAAATGACCTATACAATTTATGTTTGAGGGTTATAAAAAACAGGCACCAACGTTATGTATTGTGTGTTTACTGTTGATGTAATACTGACTTGTTGTTATAACTGCGTATGCCTTTGTCAAATATATCTTAAAACTATTAAAGACATACTAAAAATTACTGATTTACCATTTCGACTAATCACGTTCACTAATAAGTTTCTCTCTATACGTAACTCTGCATTTTGAGCAGAATATAATTTTTCATAGCGACTGCCACCTGACCCCTGCAAAGTCAAAGTGGTAACGATATTTTAGGATTATGGCAGATATCAGGATATTTGAGAATACCGGAGTTGGTATATATATATCGGTTGTCATAAAGTTTATGAAGGTCGAGACGATGGATCTGCGTCCTCTTTACGCCATGAATTTCATACATCTATAAATACCCGATTATAAATACCCGATTACGAAGCGATAAATGACGTCACAAGCGGGATTCGAACCCACGCCTATTGGGATTCCGGCCCAATCGTGCTGCCACTACACCACCGTGAACTATTGTAGGACATGCAAATTTCGCTTCGTATCATATTTTACGTCTTCAAGGTGACGTATGCCATCTACCGGACAATGTTTACACATTGTATAGGCTTAATACTTCAAACTTTACAGTTAGAATTGTATTAAACGATGACACAACCTTGTTATTCAAATTACTGAAATTTTTAGCATTTAATATGCTTAATTATTTATAAATACCCGATTTCATACATCTTTTTTATTAAAAAGAAAACTGCTTACCTACACGATGTTCCCATTAGAGCAAATGATAATTAACAATTGACAGTTTAATGCGGATATAAATTCAAAAGCGATGCGTGTTGTGTGAAACAAAGCCGAGAACTTTGGTCAGTTCTTGATCTTACTACCGCACCACATTTTTGTTGGTTCAACTTAAGCAAAAATATTTCTAAAATATTGTTTTTCTGTTATTCTATTTCACAAAAATAAAAATGTAATAGCTAAACATGATCGTATTAAAATTAAAAATTATGTTTTGTAAACATTCAAATTTATACATTACGAAATGAATTTTAATCTTATGACAGGAATATCAATGCAATTGTAGGTGTTATTGCTACATCTATATCTTATACCGAAAATTTATATATTTTCTTTTTATTGCTTATAATAGCAAACGAGCAAGCAGCACACCTGATGGTAAGTGTCACTGCCGCCCATGGACCTTTGCAATACTAAGAGTATAGCTACGCTGCTGCCTATCAATACAAACCCCAAACCCACCAAGTTAAGCTTCCGGCTCTCTCGCTCACTGAAAGAAGCGCAATAGTACGTTGACATTACTCAGGCGTCGATTTTCTACGAGAGTGTGGTATTACCCCGGATGGACCGGCCCACGGCTGTTGACAGAGAACTGTCAACACCGTGGTCCTACCACAAGAAAATAAAATATATGTACATATTTACATAATTTCCCTTTTATATATCTATTTGTATTCTATCAGTTTCTTAAAGTGTCCCTCTACATTTTTTTTTAATTTAGTTATGTTATTGCCTCTGGTAAAATAGGTTAAGAACCTATTTTCTGTCATTACCGTTTTAGGATAAACTTACCGCGCTCCCTCTGTTTATACGAGATTATTGACCCAATTTTACACAAGTAGAACGCTTCAATTCTCAGAAGGATGGATTTAGAATAAAATTTACGTTTTTATCCAATACATACATATACATATGTCACTTTGGATAATTGTATAATTTTGTTAGAGTACGATAATAAAAGAAGAAGTATCATTTATATTTCTTTCTTTCTTCTTCTTTCTTTAGGCACAAGTATATATGATGTACTGTAAAGGCAATTCCTCCGGCTAAGTCCTTCTTGGGAATACTTTTGTTATAAGTAGTAATGCCCCTCACGTCGTTTTATAATTTGAATATAGCCAGAATGACCATAAGTCCTGTTACAAATAAAATGATTTTTTTTTATGAAGTAATTTAATCTTAATAAAACTTATACCTATGTATTTAGTTATAGAAGTTTCAGAAATAAAAAAAAATATTCGAAATGACTATCTTTGACTGTAATGCGAATCTTTAATCTATCTGAACAGGAGTCTATAGATTTGGTCGCATTGGTTTTATAGAAAGGTTAAAGAGTGACTCCTTAAGCCTTCCCTTGCCATGTTCTAATCTATTCGATGTCGGTATATCGTCTAAAGTAGACCATGACTCTAAAACTAACCATAATTTTTATAGCCTACCAATTTCCTAAGGGTTCAGACTATCAGTCTAGTCCTAGGGATTCAGATTTAAGCTAGATGAGAACTAGTATTATCTTAAAAGACCTTCACATTGACTGTGAGCCAAGCTACGGTAAGCTGTGCCTTGTGACCAGGTGCAGAGTCGTGTTAGAAAGTCCAAGGGTATTTCTAAGAGGTTTCACAAGACGATCAAAATAATCTCATGTTATACTTTGACTCAAGTTTTCACTGCTTTTTTAAAAAACTGAGCCTTCATAACTCTTTGATAAAACAAAATTCCAAATTAGAGATAAAAAAGTTTTTAACTTGTAAGAATATATACCAGTTATTACGGAATCACACTTTTTCTTTAATGTTGTAAGGTCAGATCATACCCAGCCCAAGCCAAAAAACCGAATCCTTGACTTTAGTGTCCCGCCCGACGAAAACGTAGCTCGGTTAAAAATGGAACATACATACATACATATCATCACGCCATATCCCTTGCGGGGTAGGCAGAGAGAACAGAGTGCCAGAGAACTCTATCTCTGCATACTTCACTCGCTTCCTCAACATTCATAATTCTCTTCATACACGCTCGCCGGTTTCGGAGACTCTTGACTCCACCTTCCTTCAGTACCTGACCGATCTGGTCTAGGTAGGTTAGGCTCGGTCTCCCTCGGTACCTACATCCTTCCACTTTCGCATTGTATATCTTCTTAACCAGACGTTCGTTCGGCATTCTTTCCACATGTCCGAACCATCGGAGCATTCCCTTTCGCATCTTTACACCAATACTCTCTTTCATACCTACTTGCTCTCTTACGTCGTCGTTACGAATGCGGTCGGTCAACCTAACTCCACAGATTTTCCGAAGAGATCGCATTTCAACCGCATTAATTTTACTTTCATACCATTTTCTGCATACCCAACTCTCGCTTCCGTACAGTAATGTTGGGACAAGCACTGCGTTATGTATTGCTACACGTGCCTTCTGGCTGAGGTGGTGGCTGCCGAGAAGTTGCCCCAACGCTCCGTTCACTCTATTTCCCGCATTCACTCTTCGCTCTATATCAGTGGTGTACCTTCCATCTCGGCTAAATCCACATCCAAGATATACAAATTCATCCACTTGCTCTAGTACATCATTACCTATTGTTACTCTTACATCTGTTCTGGCTTCATCTCTTTCAAAGACCATTATTTTGGTTTTGCTCACATTCACGCGTAGACCCCTTTTATTACAATCTTCTGTCATTGTGTCGACTAGGGTCTGCAGGTCAGTCGCTGACAGTACCAGCAGGACTGCATCATCTGCATAAAGCAGAGCAGAGACCACTGAGTCACCCATCTGGACTCCCACATTCATATCGTTCAACCTTTGGAGACATTTATCCTGATATATGATAAACAGCCTGGCTGATAGAACGCAGCCCTGCTTAACGCCGATATTGACGTCAAACCAAGGCGACATTCCATCATCCAGCCGCACACAGGCTCTACAGCCCATGTAACTGGATTGCACAGCCTGTAGCAGTTTACCGTTAATACCATACTCCGGTAAAATGTCCCAAAGTTCCTTTCGTACAACCGTGTCAAATGCTCTCTCCAGATCCTCAAAACTGCAGAAAACCCTCTGACCTAGGGCCAGATGCTTCTCCACAATGTTGCGCAGAGAGAACACTTGATCCATGCATCCCCTTCCACTCCTGAAACCTCCTTGTGTCTCACACAGTAAACCATCGGACACCATCCTCATTCTCCTTTCAATAATTTTACCATACACTTTTGCTGCCAAACTGGTCAAGCTTATGGCTCTGTAATTTGCGCAGTCATAACGTGAACCCTTGTTTTTAAACAAAGGCACGATGACTGCGCTATTCCAGTCCCCGGGAACCATTCCCGAGCTCCAACATAAATTGAGGAGCAACAGGAACGCCTCCCGGACACAGGAGCCACCAAGCTTGATCATCTCGGCAGACACCATATCAATGCCCGCTGCCTTACCATTTTTCAAACTTCTTATCGCCCATTCAACTTCATCCATACTGATGCCACCGGAGGACGCCGTTGTCGAATGTTGATCTAATAAACCACATGCGACACCGGCGCCAACCGTAGCATCCGCATACATATCGCCAAAATATTCACTCCATCGGCTTAACACGTCTTGTGTTTGTGTAAGAATGTCTCCACCTTTAGACTTTATTTTATTCATTCTGAAGGCTGACCAACCACCCCGAGACTTCTTCACCTCCCTCCAAAAGAGTTTGGTGTTACCCTCGAAGTTTTTAGTCAGCCTTTCTTCTGCACTCATACATGCTCTATCTCGTTTCTCTATCACTAAGGCCTTGGTGTCATTCTTACATTGCCGATATATTTCTTTCTTCTGTTCAGTCATACTGTCATTCAGATTCAAAGAAGAGACATAGTCCAGCCACGCTTTCTTCTTTTGCTCTACGGAAGCTGCCACTTCCGCATCCCACCATGCATCACCATTTGTATTTCTATGCTTCTTTGAACTTCCACATACTTCTTTCGCTGTGTCTACCATACTCTCTTTCAATACTCTCCAGGATTCTTCAATGTCCGATTGCGGCTGGCTTGCCATCGTCAGCCGTTCTCGGACACCCTCGGCATACTTTTCTCTTACACACTCTTCTTGCAACCTTTCAAATTTAATTCTTTCAAGCCCTCCGAAGTGGACACGCTCTCGCCAGTGCCTCCACCTTCTGAACAGACCACTAAATCTCGCAATAACGAGATAGTGGTCCGTATCGACTGTGGGGCCCCTGTAGGCTCTTGCGTCCAATATTTTGCTTCGGAGGCGACTGTCTACCAAAATTAAATCTATTATACTTTTCTGTTCATTCCTTCTCCATGTATACATATGGATGTCCTTATGTTGGAAAAATGTGTTTGACACAATAAGGTTTCTCTCCATGCATACATCCGCTATGAGCCTACCTGCGTCGTTCACTCTCTTATCACCAAATGGACCAAGTACGTCCTCATAGTCGGGACGCTTGGTCCCCACCCATCCGTTCAAATCTCCGCATACAATCACGCGTTCACTGGTTTCTGCCATATCCAGAACTTCCCTAACATTGTCCCAAAACTTCTCTAGGTCTGATGCCACCGAGGATCCTACGGGAGCATATGCTACAACCATGAATACCTTGGCGACACCTAGTTTTATACGGACCCAAAGAAGTCTGGGATCATACATTCCGTAATCCTTCACACCTGAGGCCAAGCGAGAGGACAACAGCACTCCTACCCCCATGCTGGCTCGATCGCTCTGTGATACACCAGACCACAGAGCCATCCCGCCACCAGGAAGATCGCAGGCGTCGCTGCCCCTTCGCTTGGTCTCTGTTACACAGAGCACGTCTAGCTGTTTGTCCGCCATGACGGATATCAGCTCGTGCAACTTCCCTTCCACACAACCTCTTACATTCCATGTGCCCACCCGGTACTCTGCTCTCCTCGACTCGCCTGACTGGGCAAGGCGTTATGGGTGGCGGCCCCCATCGCCGCAACTGCCGAAGTTCGTACCGACGGGGGCGGGTCGGTACGCGTCGCCTCCGGGAGACGCCCTAACCCGCATTGCGGTACGCATATCGAGCCGGATTATCAGTCTAATTAGACTGGCAGGGGACGCGAACGAGCACGCTCCGGACTATGCCCCCCTGCCCTGCCCGGTAATATGATTAAATGAGCTACAAGTAAATGTAGCATAATGTTCTGAGTAACAACTGCCCGATTCGAGTCTCGCGGCTGGCCACTACTTCATCAATATACATCATTTAAATTTTTTAGATAATTCTCAAATGTCTATTCTGAATCTGATTAGAACCCATCTTACTTCATATACATCTCACGATAAGGCGAGCAATTCAACTAATACCCTTTACGCATTGATAATAATCAATCGCGTTAGCATAGATGTGTTCCTTCTCATTGAATGATATTATCTATTGAGTTCCCTTAGATCTTCCCTTCTTCTTCGACACTAACGATAAAAAAAAGATTGTTAATGTAGTATATTATTAGTCTATTGCCATATGAAACATAATTATTTTATATAGGCTCTTTTAAACTTTCATGTTCGTATTCTATATACAGGTTGCCGATTTAATTAGTAGAATCCTTGAAGGGGGCGTATCAGACCATGATACACTATCCAAATCAGTAAAAAAAATAGTACCTAATTTTGATTAAATTGCCATACTAATAAGCGGTCAATACACTTGTACTATAAAAATTCGATGTAGGCATATACTCATGCGTGTGACATTGAACTAGTAGGCAAATAGTAGGCAAATAGTAGCACTTTATTTTGGAATTGGACAGAGCTAGAAGTCTGCAACTAACTTTAATGTTTTTTATGACGTCATTCCTACACCTAGCTTAAGTTATTCTAGTAATAAAATCGGCACCCTGTATAAATTTAATTGGTACCATACTGCTCAATATCATCTGCAGTACAAGCGTTCAGCCCATATGGCAACAGACACAGTACGGCTATGGACCAGGCGCCATCCGTCACCGCCTCGAATGTTTTGGGAGGGCTATGACCACATAATAGTATATGAAAAAGAAAATGAAACCGCTTAATATGTATTAAAGACATTGCAAAAAGCACACCTGCCGAATTTATTACATACATACTTATGTAGGAAGCTACATATTATGCTTAGTTGCGTGTTTTAACCCAGTTAACCAGCAAAGAGAATACCCATTTTCCCATTGTTTTTGTTCAAACAATAAATTGCTTTCCTGCATTACGGAATTATCCGATAAATTTTCGATCACCATCGATTTCATCAAGTATTCTTTCGAGAAAAATTGGCTCGTTATTTTATTTTACTAGGGCTATATCGTTCGAGGAATTTTAGGAGAAAGTATACTTCGTAAAGGCGGAATGCTCGTAAGTAATGTCTTTTAAGTTCTCTGTCTTTTATAATCTATACTAGTTTACATGTGCGGCCTCGCTCACATCAATAGTACGTGTTAAACTATAACCTATCTCTGTCTCAAATTTCATCCTAATTTGTACAACCATTATGTAGCAATCGAGTACCAAATCATCCCTCTAAAGCTTCACATTGAATGGTAATGACTGTAAAAAGCAGCCTATTATAAACTGTCTCATAGACACAAGAAATAAAAGGCTATTTTATTTATTTACTTTAAAAGAACATCCACTAAGAAACTTTAAATGGAAATGCAATCTTAAGTTCTACGGTACTAACTTTACCTTTAGCATCTAGTTAGCATCATGCTGAAACATGGCTTGGGTCTTTTGGTAGCATTGCTTTAAATAATATTTATTCAAAATAACATTTGTCCATGTGTAGTGACGGTTTAAAATATATGAAAATTAGTAAAAATGTCGTCTTTATTATCACATACACATACATACATATCATCACGCCATATCCCTTGCAGGGTAGGCAGAGAGAACAGAGTGCCAGAAAACTCTATCCTTGCATACTTCACTCGCTTCCTCAACATTCATAAATCTCTTCATACACGCTCGCCGGTTTCGGAGATTCTTTATTATCACCTTCCTGACTATAAGCGTGATCGGCACACTATCACTCCTATTGCAAAACACGGATACGGAGATATAGGAGCAAAACTACACGATATAGGAGCAAAACACACTGTGCGGATTCTCAGTAAGGTTTACAATCAGATGTCTCAACGATATTGTAAACATCAAACAATTCGCCGGAAATTCTGGGTACGAACATTTATGCCAATATTATAAAAATTATATCAATAAATTTCCTATTCATATGATACTCAGAATAATATTTATTATATTTTATTTTTTAATACCTCATATCTTTAACACTAAAAGAAATAAGCTAAAAGGACCAACACTAAAAAGGTAAAGTAAATGTAGGTATTACATGTATGTGTATGTATATGTTTTTTAAACATAATTAATATTCGCGATCCTATAAGCGTTAACCTGGTTTAGTTCCAAGTACAAACTAGTTATTAAGAATTTTCTGGTAAAATCCTGGAAAAACGTCGGCAACTGCAAAAAACCAACACATTCTTGTATGCTGATTCTCTAATACATTTTTGTTTGTCGATTCGAACTCGGAACCCTGCCATCGATAGTCGCCATGCTTATAACACTAACCAAAAAGACTACCATCATTATCATCATCACAGGCCACATATGTCCCATGGTTGGGCTCAGGCCTCCTCCGTAAAGGGAGGGAAATTAACCTACTATACCACGCTAGTCAGACGTGTTGGTATAGGGTTTTGTTTCGAGTTTTCCTTCTCTCGCATAGATAATATATGCGTTTTATATCCCTTGGTAATCTCTTACGATCACCCATGGATAAGATAAGGGGCGGTGAATTGTATTCTTACTCCGTCACCACATGGATAAAAATACTATATATTAACTAAATAATCGAAAAAAAAATATCAGTCGTTTTGTAACATTATTCGAACAAGTGACTCTTAATTTTACTTAGATACGTAATAGCAACAATTGACAATTGGCAGGTTTAACGTGACTAGCATTAATATATACTCTGGATCTTCAGTTAAGAAAAGGAAAAAAGAAATTATTTATTACTAAACAGATATCGTAATGGTCGAAATAGAGATCTTCTTTAGTTTTATTATAGGTTTGGTGTCTTTGTAGGTACAATTATTAATATCATCCAGAAATGGTTTTTCTCAGTCTGGATCTTATTTGTATGTGCTATTTTATTTGTATGTGTGATAGTTTTATAAATAATGTTCTCAAAATTATTCTAGGCCGTTACTTGGGGACTTAAAATTGTTGCTCGAAGACCACTTGAAATTATTATTTCTTGTTATCAAGAGCATTTGCGACATTAAGATAAATTTTCATTTATGCGCGTTATTATTGAACAGTGTATTTAAAACTATAGAAGACTGTACATTTTTTTTTGCTGTGGGCTATGGATGCGTCTCGCCCCGCCAAATCGGTCCGGGGTGACGGAAGAAGCGGCGCGTGACCCCATAGACCCACCATGCAACTCCTCTCTTCGCCGTGCAAGCGGGCCACCGGTACCCGATCTTTGTCTTCGGTGGCCATAGAAGACTGTACCTAGTATAACACTGGCATAAAAGTGACTGCAGTAAAACTGTGTGGTAGCGGCTACAAATACTACCCACCCTTTCTTTGCTCGTGGATGTCGTAAAAGACGACTAAGAGCCTTATAACGATCTGGACCAACTCTATCTGATGCTGTTTGGTCAGCAATTTCATTCCCAAGGAGAATTGACGTCTGGTAGGCGGCCGGTCATAAAACTATTGCCAATAACTTTTACAATATCTACTATGAAAGAAGAGTACATATTGTCTCGACCTCAAGTAATTGGTATAACAGTAAGAGAATGACGAAAAAGGACTACAGTAGGTATATCTGCTTATTATGAGCTTTGAAAATATTGAGAAACCTTAACATAATGATTATAAATCCTTTTTGAAAGTTGGTCACAACGCTGTCTTGAATAATTATTTAAAAACAGTATACCTTACGTAGGTAATGAAGAAGCATTCTATTCTATACACTAATAAAGAAATATTCTATAATATATTGAAATGAACTTAAGTTATTTGGTTGAGTTAATATTTTAATTAGATCACAATTGAAATAATGTCGTCTAAATGTCGGCCTCATAAATAGGCTCAAATTCGCTCAACGTGCTATGGAGGGAACTATTTTAGGACATGCAAATTTCGCTTCATATTATATCTTAGGTCTGCCGTCTGCTGTGACGTATGCCATCTATCGGACAATGTTTACACATTATATAGACTTAATACTTCAAACTTTACAGTTAGAAATACAGTTAGATCGGGTATTTATAAATAATTAAGCATATTAAATGCTAAAAATTTCAGTAATTTGAATACAGAAAGTGCTTTAAAATCTTTATTTTTGCTTAAAATAAATTCGCGCTGTGCACAAATGAACAAAACTGCAGGCACAGGTAATTCTTCGCTCATTTTAAATCAGAAGACTATCCGAATTTATTTTAGTACTATAATTGTATATTCTGTGGTTTTTATTCAATTCACATTTTCTACGTATATTACAATTTATTTTATATTCGAATTATTAATTTACTGCTTATAAATAATTAGAAAACTGGAAATGTTAATTTTAAGACTAACTGCCAGGTCCCAAAACAAGAGTCAAGCAAGAAAATGTTTTTTTTTGTGATTTTCTGTAGGAAATCAAATCTGAAAACTTTTAGCCTTGCGTTAAACGGAAGAACGGTGTACAGAGGTTCAACAGGTCGGGTTATGAATTTAACTTGCTTCCCTTCTCTGGATATTTAATAAACAAGTGATCTACTTAGCGGGTTACCTTTTATGTACCTCCCCTCTTGGACATCCTAGGAACAAAGCGTTAGGACATCGCCCTTAGTCATTTCTTTTAATTTAGCCTAGCATCGCATATGGTATTGTATGTCCTAGTCGGCCAGAATTCTATTTCATATATTGCTTTCATATTTGATATATTTAGCTACTTGAAAGCGAGAAAAAAGTGGCGAGATGTAATAGCGAAGAATAAAATCTCTCTAATATTACATGCTAAACTCTCTGATAAGAGTTATTAATTATGATGGGAAGCGTTAAAATTTTAATAAATTTATGTCATGTCAAGTATTTCCGGACTATTCTTTCCAACAAAACTCTTGACCTACTTCTAACCTTGTACGTACCCTGGGTATTAAAAGCTTCAAAGAAGTTTTGCATAAGCAACCTTTAAAGATATTTAAAATAATTATTTATAAGACAAGATTATTAACTTACAAAAAGGATAAAATTACTTACAAAAATTATTATAGACATGATCGAGTAACTTTATTGCCATATCTTATGTATATACATTTAATGTGCTATGATGGGTAATGTTTAACCACCTCCATTGATAGGCGAAGGTTGATGGTGTAATCCAGTGTTAGCCGGGTATGCCTATTAAAAGTATGATTCTTTCGACGCACATTGTCAAAAGAGAGAGTTGCATTATGTACGTTATTTCTTCTACTTTCAACAAATCTCCATCACAGTTTCTAATGACATCGTCTAACTTGAAAAGTTGGGTTATTCCATAAAAGAAGATGTACGCGGCATATCGCGGCTATATCGGGCTTACTAATTTTAGAATTCTTACCCTCAAACAAAACCCGTGCGATTGGTCTTCACTTTCTTCAGGCCATACACTAACAACTATTGAGATTAAAACTCTTCCACAATGGAAGAGAAAGTTGTATACTATCCCTAGCTAGGCAGAAGACATACAATTTCGTTCAGTTATCCTTATCTTGCAGTGATTATGTCCACCTAAATTACTTAATCGTCTTTTACAAGACAAAATTAAGCGTTGCAAATTGTATTCGTACTTCGTCACCACACGAAACACAGTTTCACACAAAACCGCTTTTCTCAGTATCAAAAAAAAAGAGGTAAAAGTCTTTATCGTAAAAAGACATAAAATTACTTCAGAACTCGTGTTTGACAAACAACTAAGGGTATTTTCAACATGCTTATCTTTTTCTTACATAAAAAAGGTTTGGAGTTGTTCACGTATTTTTTTTTTGATCTCTAGTTTTTATTTCAAATGGGTTGGGGAGAAATGTAATACAGCCATCGTTAATATCTAGTATATAAACACTAGCTAAACTAGTTATCATCTAATAAGAGGCGAACCCATTGGCGTCTCTCGAATATAGATATGTAATTTGTAACTCTGTAATTATTGGGATTGTCTTTAAAAAATTCTAATAGCAGTTATTGAATTAAATTTCGAATCTTTAACTATAATAGTTGAACACTTTTACCACTAGACTTTGTCTACACTTTGTTACAAAAGTGTTATCTATAGGCAAATACCTACTCATTCATTATTATCATTTCAGTCTATCTCCGTCCACTGCTGGATGTAAGCCTCTCTCATGTTACGCCACAGAGTGCGGTGCCTGTGCCGCCTACATCCAACGACGCCCAGCAAACTACACCAGGTCGTCTGTCCATCTAGTGAGGGGCCGTCCTACAGTGTATCGTCCGGTACGTGGTCGCCACTCTAGAAACGAATAATACCTAGAAAATACCTACTATGGGGCCTCAATACATTGCGGACCAGCGAAGCCAAAGCATTAATTCCAATATCCGAGCCGCTCAAATGGTGGTCAGATATAATTTTTTTATAGTGGTAAGACTACGCTTTACACAATTCTCTGTCTACAGCCGTAGGCCGATCCGTCCAGAGTAGTACCACACTCTTGCAGAAAATCGACGTCTGAGTAATGGCATTCTAATATTGCGCTTCGTTCGGTGAACGAGAGAGGCGGAAGCCCAACTGAGTGGGTTTGGGGTTTGTATTGGTAGACAGCGGCCTAGCGTAGCCCTTGGTATTGTTAAGGTCCATAGACGGCAGTGAGTTTTTTTTTTCGGCTTGCTCGTTTGTCACCATAAGCAATAAAAAAAAATTGGTAGTTATGGGATCACACTGTTGCCAGTTTTTTGTCTACAGCCGCAGGTCGGTCCACCCGCGGTAGTATCACACTCTCGCAGAAAATCGACTTCTAAGCAATGGCAATGTGACGCACGGTGATGCCTATTTGAGTAGCGAACAACGATGCGGGCTGTCGGCTCTCTAGCCGGCAGCTTAAGTATCTGGGTGGATTTTGGTTTTTCATTGACAGGCAGCAGCCTAGCTTAGCTTTAGTATTGCTGCTTGCTCGTTTGCAACCGTAGGCAATAATAAAAAATACGGAAGATTATGAGGTTAAACGCCGCCTTTCCATCACCTCAGATCTTTCGAAAAGGCTTATAACCAACAGACCATTACCTGCTAAAACAAAGAGTCTCGATAACAAAATACGTTGATTTTCCATTTGAATGTATCGAAGCAAAAATTTAATTCATCACTTTATTTATAGGGCAAAATATGCAGATAATATCCATGTAAGAGAAAAATAACTTCAATAAAACCCTGTCTGTACAACGTGATGTAGTAGGTAATTTTCCCTTCTATTGTAGAGAAGATTAGAACCCAGCAATAAGACGTATTTGAGCTAAAATGATGAAACGCTGATGACGATAATGATAACAGAAACCTATTTCAAATTACATGTTAGCAAGTAGTACATTACTGCAGCGGCCAGCAAAAGAGTTATTGATGGACGAACGTGTAAATATATATACATACGTAACACACATACATACATGTACATATACATACGTAAGTCCATCAATTCCTAGTTGTGGCCAAGGCTTGTATAGTGGTTTCTCAAATAATGCACGGAAATTAAAACTAAGTAGTATTAAGTAGAACTGTATACATAACGAACAACATTTTTCACGTGCTACAGAGTTCATTTGTTTTTTTTTTATTATTAAACAGCTTTCTTTTTCAAGCCAGTTCGAAATCTAAATAAAACTCTGATAAGTTGCCTATATGGTTACTAGAATTTGAAGTAACAAATCGTTCCATTTTTAAAATACACGATAGATATAAATTTACATATATATTTATTTGGCCGCTAAAACACGACAGATATGGATTTTCATACATTTTTGCCGGCCGCTGCGCACATGTATTTGGTCAGTACAACAATTTCGATTCATCTCGAAGAAGGTTGTCAGAATAATGCACAAATTTCCAAGCATGTATGAGAAAAACATATTATAAGTATACCTACACATATTATTTACGGCTCTTGAAACATGATTTGAACTTAACTTCTAAATAACTTTGAGATTGATCCTAGAAATATATTAAATAAAATTTTCTAAAAATTTTTCATAACAAAGTTGAAAGCAACCCTTGTAACGCGATGGAAATATAATATCAGACTTTATATTAAATCTCAAATGAGATTCGGATTTATTTATACTGTTAGTCATATCAGTAAGATTAAGAAAGTTGATGTCTGTCGATAATATTTATTTATGGACTAAGCCAAAAAAACAGAACTAAAGAAAATCGTGGATTATCAAAATTCTATGTTCAAATGTTCGTTAATCAAACAGCGTAAAACTTTGAATAGATTTGAATAAAATTTAGTACATAGATAGACGATTTTATGGATTAACACGGTAAAGCAAAGGCGGCAAAGGTATCTTAACCTTTTACCAAAAAGTAACTTTATGAAAGTTAATTTTTACGATGCCAGAGCTGCGAGCAGAAGCTAGATACTAAGTACTTTTCAAATGTTGAATAGGCAGACAATTGGTAAGCATGGTAATGAAGAATCATCCATATGCTCTGATAAATCCATTCTTCCCGAATGGTGACAAACTACGAGTTTATAGAGTTACTGCAAGGATCTTCCCCGTTGGTATTATACAAGTTGACCGAAGGAAATAAGCATATGTTTCCAAAACCGAAGAAAAAAAAGGCAAAACCAAGACGCATTGACGGTAGGAATTGCTGCTAATTTACTAAGTGACAGTTAGGCTTATCGATGAAACTGAACTAGCCTAAATTATTCTATCCTATTTGCAGTTTATTAATAAAAAAATTATGAAGGACAACAACTTTGAAATCCTTATTAACAATTCTCAGTTCGTGAATTGTAGTTTCAACTATCGCTATTAAATTTCTGCCACAGCTTAACTTAACTAAAACTATTTTTGCTATAAATGCTGAATATAACAACTCCTTTAAAGCTTATATCGTCAAGTATATCAAGTAAATCATACAACGTAATTCTATTTCGATCGGTACGAGAGAAGATAACAGGCTTGAACGTGCCCTAGTTCAGATAGAAAATCAGTGCTGCCACAAAGCTGACAGTTATTGGCTATAATTCGTGCGTAATAATCATGATTGGTACATGCTTTCGCTTCGTGCCTAAACACCGAATGATTCGTTAAATATAGCCTAAATTTATTCAGATTACTTTAGATGCGATGAAAAACATCTCCTACCAATACAATTTTTGTGATAAATAAGAATCGAGATATTAAAGTAATCATGAGAGTTACTCGTGTAAAAAGGAAATCTCTCGAAGCTATTGAATTGAACATACAATAACTTGTAGCATAATAAATAAATTTGTTATTTTTCTAGACTTACATACGCTTTATCCCTTATTCTTCATAAGCAGTAGGTACAACTGTTTATTTATATCTTCTTCTCTTAATTATTACAAGGTATATTATTTATGGTGATGGCGATGGATGCAGACGGCACAGAACCGCACTCTGTGGCATACCATGAGGGAGGCCTATGTCCAACAGTGGACGGCGATGGGCTGAAATGATGATGATGATGATGATGATATTATTTATCCATATAACTATGTAATATTTACTTCTGTATTCTGTACTGTGCATTCTGTACTTATAGTGAAGATACTAACAGTGATAATGCTTTTGCATATCAAATGGGGGCCTTAAAACGAGAAGACATGATTAGAATTTACATAAGAATGTGACTACGGAATAAGAATATAATTTACAACATTCTCTTTCCCGCAAGTGTGAAAGATGACTAAAATATCTAAAGAGATTCCGATGGACCGTTTAATTCATGGAAAAGGATAATACGGATAAGTTTTGAATCCCACGCCGCCCTTCTGTCGCCTGGTCGGTTGGACAAAGTATAATCAGGGCAGGTCACGACATCACGGCATTCTCTGTGTGGCAAACGGGTTAATAATATAATGTATTACCACCCTTCTTACTTTTCTTTGAGAGTCGTAAGAATCAGCAGAGAGAACACCAGGTGGGTAGTAGCATTTGCATGGGTAACTCATAACACCAAATGCCTCACCAAACCACTTATTATGGTGATTATGGCATTATCACCTTAACACGATTCCCAATAACGAGGTCTATATCAAACTGGAAATATATTTCGATTGCCTGCTCAAGAATATCACTGCATGTACAATACTATTTAAAACAGAAACCTAATTACCTAACCCCGACCTGTAATGATAGAACATTTCCTTGACAGTGTAGAGAAGGGCTTAACCATTCTTTACCCTACCTACCTAGCTTAGCTGTACCTCTAGTAATACAAAGGTATACGAGCGACAACAACACTTACAATCAGACGTATTTCTTGCTCGTTTTCTACCATAAGCTATAAAAAAGATAGGGGGCTCTTTCTTTTTAAGACGAACAAAATAATCCTGCTAACATGGACAGTAAATAATGTTCAAATCATATTTGCGATCATATATACATAGACATAAATAGCCTAAAGATAACTATTTATAGCCAAATCACACATTTCAAGTCACTTTAAAAGAACTATGGCCTAGTTGCCACTGACTGATAAACACAGTAAATATTAATGTCTGCCTGACACTAACATTTCATAAAGATATATAGTTGTAAGTACATATTAGCGACAGCGTGGGCATACCTACTAACAAAATGCCAACCAGATTGCGTGTTAGAAACCACGCTACGCGCCCCATGACTTTTGGAATTCGTTTGAATATTAAATTATTAATTGAGTGTTAATTGATTGAATGTTAAATTAATGAATTGTTAATTTGAATCCGTACAATCCATCAATAACCTCGAGTGACGGAGCGTGTCCGTGTAAAGTGTCTGCTGCCTGACCCAGCCCGCCGCCTCATTCCAACGAATTGTTAACCTAAGCAGATTACTGCAAGAGAGGAAAACTGAGCTCAAGGAATTAGTTCCGGTAGCGTGTTCAATTAGCAGAGACAAGTGTAATAAGACAGGTTATCGTGAACCACGCCGCTATTCCGTCGCCCCGGGTGATTTATCAGGATATGGCCAAGCCTAACAAAAAGAAAAAGTGCTACCAAAAATTTTAATATCATCAGTGAAAACGGGCATTAGTCTTCAGATCGATGAAAATAAAAAATATATTTGTTTTTATTTATTTATTTTTATATTATTAACCTGTGCCATAAATAGTATCAGCCTTAGAGGTTATTTGTATCACTATTCGGTAACTACTTATAAATATGTAATTCATTCGGCTTTAATTGCCCTGTACTGGCGTATTTTTGGTTTAAGAAGTTAAGAAGTTTTGAAGGATGGATTTTTAATTTAAGTTGGCGGTAAAAATACAATATAATAACAGCCCTTACTTTTCCATGACACTCGTAAAAATCACCTAACGTTTCTCCGAGAGAATAGACACTAACACTCCCGTGCAAATAACACTAACTGTCATCGGCAAACTTCTTAATTATGGCTATATGTCTTGCAAATTACTAAATCCAAACGTGAACATGTATAGGCATGATGATACGAATAGATGGGCAGAGCACAAGTTATTTTTCTCACGTGTATCGTAAAAGAGGACTTAAAATATTTAAGTAAAGAACAAATTTGCGAGGTAATGAAACTCAATACTTTTATAATGACTGTCTTAAAAAATATAACACTAAACCTAATATGACACTACGTAATACATTTACAAAACTAATAGTACCTAATTTTAAAAACTTCTTTGGTCAAATGTGTCTTAGTCACATCATACCGGTACTAATCAATAAATTACCACCGGAATTAAAAAAAGAAATTACACCAAAAAATTTAACTCACAAATTAAAAAATCATTACATAGAAGAAATAACACTCACTAACCAATGTATATTAAATAAATAGAAATGGAAACATGCTGTATCTGTGTCACATTATTAACTTGAGGGTATATCTATAGTATAGTAGTAGTATATCCACATTCACACAATTCATCGTTCCCTTTATGGAACTTTTTTTTTTTTTTTTTTTTTTTTTTTTTTTTTTTTTTTTTTTTTTTTTACGCTGTGGAAACACATTTACGCGCTAACCCCTTCCCGCCGATGTCGTGACGGGAGGGAGTGTGGGACTCGCCAGCCGGCTAGTCAAACCGGAATACCCACTAAAACCACAGCGGCCCCCTTCCGCGCTTTTAGCCATGACTATTATGCCTATTTTTTTTTTTTTTTTTTTTAAGACTCCACCTATATACTACTATAAAGATGCGGTGCGGGCGCGCTGCATACACACATTATATATAAGTGATTTGTAAATATTGTCGACGTCTCCTAGGTGTACAGATAAACCTAAACTGGTTTTTGGCTACACCTTTTAATAGATTTTAAGCACTTGATGTACAAGTATTAATAAATAAATAAAAAATAAAAAATATCAGTCCCTAGTGCTAAGCTATCTATTGTATTTAGCACGAAATAGTGATTCATTTTATTCGCATTATGTAGAAAGCCTGGACATTTATGAGCTGAAAAAGAAGAACCATCAAAATAACTTTAAAAATATTAGGTCACAAACAATCATTGAGACAATTAGATAATGTTAATGAACTCGAAGAGGGCTGTTGGCTGAACATAACGAGCTCGCACGTAAACTCGTTACTACCACTCCTCACAATGTTAATGCTATTAAACACTTTATTCGGTTTACCCAATCCCCATGTTATTCGCACACATATAAAGAAAAGTACTTGTTATGAAATTATACCATTTCCTTAATTATTTCAAATATAGGATATTACCTATCTTTCTTTTTTTTTGTCTTCACAATCTATTATGTTTATGGTATGACTTAAATGTTCATGATTAAAGCAAGGCAGTTTAAAGTGACAAGGTAGCAAAGCGGCTACGAATACTACCAACCCTTATGTTGGTGTCATAAAAGACGACTAAGACTTTTATATCGCTAGGCTAGCTCTATCTTATGCCGTCTAGTCAACTATTACATTCTAAGAAGAGTTGACGCCAGGTTACTCATTTGCCAAGGAATAGCACCACAAATCCAGTGTTCGTTACATTTAGATACCAAGTTTCTTTGAATGTAGGAGACCACACTAGCCATATACTCTGGTGATATTTTTCTGTAAGTAGTCTTCTATATTATGCCCAGTTATTAATAAATTGCACAACTCTTGCTACAAACAAATTCTCCTATTTTTCAAATTAGTCAACTTCTGCGAATTTTTGAAAATAAGTATAATTTGCTTTTTAGGGCAACTGAAAGTCTAACCAACAACTCAACGAATGTTTCAAGGTTCGCCTTCCTTTTATAGTCAAATGAAATAGTGATATGTGCAAAAAGTTAGGAAACTAATAATTTGCACTCTTCCCATAACAAACCTATTTTCAATTTGACCCTAATAGATAATAAGTGACCATATTTTATTAAGTAAGGTGGTCAACACTGTATCAAAACCACAAAAAATATTGCACTGTAATCAATTCGACCTTAATAGATACAAAATAATTTTATGAAAATAAAACAAATTGAAAAAAATTGTTTTTTTCTCGCGATATGTTTTGGCCTCGTGTACGAAAAGGTGCAAGTATCAGCAAATTTTATTTTTCTACTTGCATTTACTAATATATAAAGATCTTAAAACAACAAATATCTCGACAGCGGCAAGCAGCGGTAAAGGGTAAAAGTCTCGTTTAAAAAAAAATGAACACTAAAAATATACCATCTTAAACTATATTAGTTAATTGTATTTTATTAAACCTATTTTTATAATATTAATTATGAAACGTTATGAGGAAATCATAAGCATTCCAAAAATGTATAATACTTGTACATTTCTCTGAAAAACTTTTGAGTAATGTGGCGGTGAATTGTAGTAACGTATTGCGTCAAAATTACGTTATTAAACATGAGTTAGCTTTGATTCCTACTTATATACATTATGATTAACTAAAAAATTGCGAAAAGAAAGCTTATTTATTAGACTATATTAATTTATTAATTTTATACCATTACAACGACTTTCACATGAAACGGTTTTGAGGCTTTGTTTGGCTTTACCACAGTGGGCCGATTAGAAAACTCAATAGTTTTGTCAATCAAAAACCTTTGCAATATAAATATGTGATGTTAGAAGAGTACCTATTGCGTCGTCCTCAAGTAATTGGAATAAGAACAGAATGATGATGATGATGATGAATAATAGTGGTGCTCTCCGTGTGGTGACGGAGTAAGAATACTAATCACCACCCCTTATTTTACCCGTGGGTGATCGTACGAGACGACTAAGGGATATTATAAAAACGCATATAACATCTATGCGAGAGAAGGAAAACTCGAAACAAAATGGGCTATGATGATGATGATCAGGAATTATAAAATATTTATATTTGTTATACAATTTTCAGAAACTGCTTTAAAACGTATTTACATATCTAAAGGACTTATCCGAGATTATAGTTGATCGGTTTGGAGACTAATCGACCGCCAGAGCGAAACATTTGACGATTTGTTGTCGAGTTATAGTTGTGGATGCGTCCTCGAAGAGGTAACCTGTCAGGTGGGCCAACGTACTCAAAGAATCGGTTCTGGTGGCCCATTCAATGGGCGGAGAGGGATCAAGGAGTAGGTTTTGTTACTTCACACCGCACTACTGTTGCCTCAAGCCAAGCCTGACCAAACTAGTCTGTCAAAACAATGTGTAATTTAGTCTATTTATAGATACCTTATAAACACTCATTATCTAATAAATTATGATAACATATTGATCATCAAATATTTCATATTGGACCTAACATTATGAAGATAAATAAAATAATCATTAATATAAATTTTACAATAGTCACTATGGTGACAGTCTACGATTACAACCTTGGATCATATACGTCCTACTGCTGGGCTTGTATCTCTTCCACAATAAAAGAGAAATTGACCTACTGGTGACTATGTTAGTCAGGTTGATTTAGTGTTTTATTTCAAACCCTCTCCCTTCCTGTCCTTATTCCAAAGACAGCAATTTGACATTTATCCCAGAATTGCTAAATTCTATGAACGGCAGCTACCAGGTTAACCACTCGCTCGTCTTCTATCAAAGACGAAAAAAATAGCAAGCATATTTATGTTCCAGTTGTATTCAGTGTTCTACACTTGAACCTAACCCAGATCTCCAGTTTCGAAATACCACATTGTGTTTTACCACCTCGTATCATATTACTACTTACCATCAGTAAAACTTATAAAAGACTTTCGAAACTGTGTGGAAATTGAACTAGAATATTCAATATTAATATCATAGTTTTGCTTCTAGTTTATCACTGCTTAACAACGACAAACCAATTTAAAACTTTTAAAAACACTTTCGAGACTGAGTGGAAATTTGATCAGAATATTCAATGTTAATATCATAGTCTTGCTTTTAGTTTATCACTGCTTAGCAACGACAAAATAATTTATACCGCGTCAGTAAATTAGCAAATTTACCTGATACGCAACATTCTCTATAATAATCAAAATTGATTCATTATTTCGGTTAATTGGACATTTAATAAGTATGAAACACTGGTATTATTTATCCTATTTCCGATATTGGAACGAAGTTCCTTATCGCGCGTTGTGAAAGGGGGCTAGACGGAAAAAATTCTTACGAAAAGTTGTCACGACACTTTTTGCTATAGTAAGCTATTGTAAGCTGTGCGGCGTCGCATGTTTCTCTGTCTGTCTCTCTCTCTCTTATAGAAAGCAAGCCAGATATTTTCATTTCTATTTCGCATTGAACAGTGTGGTGTCGCGACGATTTTTTTTATAGATAGAGTGATTCAAGAGGAAGGTTTATATGTATAATATATGCATAATGTACTAGAGAAACACTGATAATTTTAGAGGTTTCTAATGTGATGTCGTAAATAAACACATTATTTTGCGCTTACATTGCAAACGCTGGCTGAACCCTACGAAATAGATCAAAATAAAGTACTACAGTATTATACAGCTTAAAAAGGCCTACAAAAAAGTCCGCGATGGTATATATCTATCTCTTAAGGATAACATACTATATCCATTTTAATACTTTAAAAAATGTTCTATTATAAAACGGTAATTGAAAAGCTATTTACACAAATACTGTATTAATCCTTATCATTTATTTAAACATTAGTTGGCTTGAGCATTTCATGAAGATATTTTTTTTCCTTCAGACCATGCAAATTAAATCAATACCTTAAGAGATATAGCAAAATCAAAATAATGCGCAACGAAATTATTTTCGCCCGTGACCGGGCCGCGTGGCCGGCTCGCGTTCGAGCTCGGGGCCGAAAAGTTTTGGTAGTCTAGTGGAATTGTATATCCTATTATTAATATTATAAACGTGAAAGTTTGTAATAATGTATGGATGTGAACATGTTTGTTGCTCTTTCACGTAAAAACTACTGAATGGATTTTGATGTTTATAGTAATATAGCTTGCACATCAGAATAACACATAGGCTATAATTTATAAAGATATTTTGCAAATTGGCTAAAATATAACGATAAAAATCGCTTAAGGCAGAAAAAAATTATATAATTAAAATAGAACTTCGTTCCATCCGGGTGTCCCTTGACACCTCCGGTTTTTTTTTATTCAATATGGTATTTGAAATAAGAACACTAATGAATCTAAATATTTATTCGCTATTACATTCAGTCTTACGCAAAAAAAATTAAATATAAAATAATTACACATTCTGCTCGATATTTACAACAATTATTGCGATAATATAACTGGAAAATAAAATAATAACTGGGGATTATCTATAATAAATTATCACTAGTTCTATGTTTCAAGTCGGTATTGTATATTAATTACTCGGAACAGCAGAATTTTGAGGCGGGCAATCATCCCAAAGCCACCACACTATTACCAACACTTCTATATTGATTAATATCAGTGCTATTACAGGAATGACTAATTTAGCTATTAAAGATTTTATAACTCTTTTAGCGGCTAGTAACGGTTGTATTATACCATTGACAAGAGCAGCTTTTAATCCAGTGAAATTTAGTCCGGTAGAGGATCCAGAAAGCAAAGAAAGAATTAAACCTAACAAACCACTTGGATTACCCGATACGTTATTAGTCACTGGCTGAAAAAGTGTAGATAAATTAGGTGGTAAAATTGGTTGAGCTGGTGGTAGAGGCACCGTAGCTGTTGGACTCTGGAAAGCTGTTGTAGGTACAAATGATGTGGCACTTTGTCTTGGATATGATCTTGCATATGGATACGATCGATAAGCGGACTCATTACTTTCACGTCCATAGAAAAAAGAAGCAGGCTGAAGATGCGATTCCATTTCCTTGTGATGAAACTGTTCCACTTCATTCAACGTCTCGATCAAATTATTATTTAGACTATTTCCTTGCATTGATGGTGTTAATCGATTGTCTGCATTGTTGTCTACATTAGTATGCAGGATTTGTGGCCTCCCTTGGGTACTTCTTCCTTGAAACTGTGGTGTGTGAGGATATCTATCTAATGTCCGAACTTCCAACGGCGGCATTACCATTAAGGTTTCACCGGAATATCCTAATACGAACTTCATTAACACGAGTAATATAGCACACACATGATTCATGTTGACTGAGTAATAATAAAATAAATATTCTACAGTTAATTACATACTTATAAATTAAATATAATGATATACGAATCAGCATTTTTGTAAAAAATCTGTGTCATGATTATAAGACGAAGCAATTATATTGACCTGCATAGTTCAGTATTAGTAAACATTAAGATGTCAGCTTATATTGATACCCGAACTGCAATCCAGCGACATGCATTGCGCAATATTATCGTCAGCTAAAACACTGAGCATGCTTTTGGCAATGGAACTGTCTTCGTCAAAATCGTCGATTAATAAAAATGTGGCAGTTGCTCCTATATAACTTCCCCAACCACTGCTCGAAGATTTTTGTATGATACAAGCAATTCTTTGCGAACAATCAGTAATCATTCTAGATTTATGGCCCTTTTTTTTCTTTTTAAAATATTTCACCATTCGCGATATCATAGGCCATAACAGAAATGCTTTAACTCCCAATTTTACAAATAACATTAGTACAAAAGGCAATAAAAGCATTTTTCCCACTATAAGCTTCAGAAAGCCTATAACTGCAGCTGACATCATAATCTTGGCGGCACTGCCGAGAATGCTTGCAAAGGATGACAAAGCGTCCGTTTTGGGGCATGACACATAATGTGGCGGATCCGAATAAGTTTTCCGTATGGGCTCTGAATATAAACTTGATGCACCAGTAAATAAATCCATAAATGGTAATATTTGAGAGTTCGATGGTGTCGCTGTGCTCAAAGTCTGGTCCTGAGCACTAGCTCGCGACGCGAATAAAATTACAACGAATAGTACGACCATAGCTCTCAAACTGTTCCACTTCAAATAATTTGGTTAGTTTAAAACCTCGGGCGTGAAATTCTAATTTCAAGATTAAATATGCAAGAACAGATAATTATCTGTGTGTAATTTAAAACAACGGTACTAGGGTCAAGTTTGTGCTTCTCATAATAATTTATGATGAAATAAAATTAAGATTTTGCCTACAAAATGTAAATAGACACATTAAAACTGTAAATGGTTTAATTGCTACGGGTTTCAGTAAATAAGTGTCCCTAGTGTAGTTAATCTTTATATTTAACTTACTTAGTCAGTCTAGCAAAATAGACATGTGTACTGGATGTATCCGCTCCAAATTCGGAGTAGAGTGGACTCCAGTCTGTAGCAATATGTAGTTAGTAACCGTACTCAGTCAATAACATATTCACCCCTATGACGTTAGATTTAGAATGTTACTAAGAGAAATCTAAATAAGTTACCCCTTTTTTTTTTTTGGTGGGCTATGGATGCGTCTCGCCCCGCCGAATCGGTCCGGGGTGACGGAAAGGCGGCGCGTGACCCCATAGACCCACCGTAAAACTCGTCTCTCTTCGCCGTGGGAGCGGACCACCGGTCCCGATTTTTGACTTCGGTGTGGCCAAATAAGTGGCCAAATAAGTTACCTCTCACATACACTTAACTTTTCGTGGACAAAGACACGAACGTATTAATAATATACATTTTATAAACATTATTTAAAGTACATATACTTCAAAATTTCAATAATAATTTAAACGGATTAAAAATATATCATGCCATTACCCCTTACTTTCTAGTGGAAACAATAAATCTGGCTGAGGTGCGCCCTCAGCCAGATTGGCGCTTCGGCAATAGTATTAGTATTATGGGTATTAAAAGTCAATTTTAAGAAGTATATTATACTTCTTAAAGTTGACTTTAAATACTCATTTCAACAATTGTGTTGATTTATAATGCTTATTAATATTATTGAACTAAACAGAGACTGTATATGGTTACGTCCTTTGCTACAGGCAAAAAAAAATGAGAGTCAAAAATAACAAAAAAAAAATCATGTTGGTCGCGCGCCATATTAAAAAAGAAGCTAATGATTATTTGTTAACTAAATTTCAATTCAATGGTGATCATTACAAGAAACGGGCATAAAAAAGCGTGTGAAAGCTTTAATAGTAGCAACATTTCACAAAAATATATTGTTCCACCATGGTGCTCGTCAGGTATATATATTTATCATTTACATTTTATAATAATTTCAACAGTTCATACTTCTTTGCAACAAAAAGTCTTGTTATTAAAATTATATGCAATTATAAGAAATGTTTATATTAGAAATATATTTTAAATAGTCTTTAATATTCTAAATTCTAAAAGAAACTCCTTCCCATTTATATAGATAATAATTTAAATACGTTAAAATTTTAAGATTGAGGTTTAATATCTCTATGTCTACGTATGCATAGATTAAAACAAATCATCATTCAATTTCTTTTATTATTTTATGCCCAGTCAAATCATCAATTGACTTTTGGCGAGAATAAGAAGGCATCATGTGGGTCTTGTATCATATTCAATATCGTCTTATTCTAACGTGTAAATTTATGATATAATTTATGTAAATTAAACAATTTTGACGGCACTTTGTTTAATGTGATGTGAAGGAACTGCTGGGATGTAGTGAAAGGGATATAAAAATACTTCAAATTTTCGTTTTTCCACCAAAATTCTCACAGATACCATTTACAGCATGGCCACAGCACTGTGGAAGGGAACAATTTGACTTTTTGACAGACAGTGACTATTATGACGAAACTTAAGACGTGAAGAAAATCGTAGCTCGACAATGGGCAATGGCTCATACAAGTAGATGATTGCTGATCTTCAATCTCATTCAATATCTCATGAATTACTATTCATTTTTTAAATATTCACGTTCTTTTAATATTTATTCCATTCCATTTTCGAAATTGTTTGAATTGGTTCGTTTTATCTGTTACTAGCTTCTTTTCACTCGCGTCATATAGATTAGAAATAATTTGGAAAATCCAAAAGCGCACGCCTCATAATTTTTATATTATATATCATTTACTATTAGCCAATGCAATAAATGAAGGAAACAAATCCCATACAACCATGGGTTTACAATGCTGCAAGCATTGTAAATGAACAGCTATGTTTACAACTACGTCGAGAATGGCATGAAATTTTAAAAGTATTTCCTTTTTTCATTTTCATTTCTTCATCATTCTCCTGCTCTTGTTTCAATTACTTGAAGTCGACGCAATATGTACCCCTATTCCTACATATTGCAAAGGTATTGGCAATAGTTTTATGACCGGCCGCCTGCCAGACGTCAACCGTCCTTGGAAATGTAATTGTTGACCAAACGGCATCAGATAGAGTTGGCCCAGGTCGTTATAAAGCTCTTAGTCGTCTTTTACGACATCCACGAACAAAGTAAGGGTTGGTAGTATTTGTAGCCGCTACCACACAAATTTTGCAATTTTATTTATGGCATTGACTAATAGTAAATGATAAATAATCCTGATTTTCACAAGCTTTTCTATTAATGATACGCCTAAATTTTAAGCGTTGTTCTGAAGATTGCTTATTTAATTTGGGCATTTTGAAATAAAATATTATTGATACGTTTTTTGACAGTATCTACACATAATAATCTCTCTCTCTCTCTCGCTCTCTCTCTCTCGCTCTCTCTCTCTCTCTCTCTCTCGCTCTCTCTCTCTCTCTCTCTCTCGCTCTCTCTCTCTCTCTCTCTCTCTCTCTCGCTCTCTCTCTCTCTCTCTCTACCTCTCTCTCTCTCTCTCTCAGCTCATATATGTCCCACTATCGGGCTCACGCCTCCACCATAATGGGAGGGCAATTGACACCACGCTGGTCAGAAGTGTTGGTATAGGATTTTGTTTCAAATTTTCCTTCTCTTACAAAGATGTTATATGCGTTTTATATCCCTTAGTCGTCTCTTACGATCACCCAAGGGTAAGATAGGGGGTGGCGAATTGTATTCTTACTCCGTCACCACACGGATAACTCTCATGCGCTTTATACTTCAAAATAAATATGGCGCGTAACAGAAAATTATATTATTAAATTATATATAAAATTTCTCCCATTCGTCGATAAAAAAGTTTCACTTCAAAAAGTTAGAGAAACTAAAAAAAATACAATTTTTTTTAAGATACTGAAGTTAACAGACATGTGACAATTTTTTATTTTTTTATTTATCATTTACTATCAGTAAATGCTATAAATGAAAAATTTCGTGCCATTTTCGACGTAGTACATACGACATAACTGTTCGTTTATAATAGGCTGTTTAGGATCTATTTCCTAAGGCCTGTCCGAAAGAGCGAACAAAAAAATGTAAACGGACACAATTTTCATAAAGTATACATACACTAATGACTAAGAAGTTTAGTTTTATTTTATTAATTGCAATTAAACGACAAAGAATTACCAAGCCATTTTCGAAAGGAAACAGCGCGTTGCGATTATGAAGCTTTTAAAAAAATTATTATTTTGATACATTAATTTTTACGGTCGTGATCCTGCCAGATACAAAATATTTTATCCGACGTCCTCAAATATTTTTTTTAATCAACTATTTTCTTACTTTAAACAAAATAATTGCTTTTTAAAAATATCAAATATGTTTAAACGAATGTTTTTTCTTGACATATGTATGATAATATTATCTATCCTATAAGTGCAATGTGAGAAAAATACAATCATTTTTAGGTTTGAAAAGTGCTTGATTTTCATATATCGAGAGTAGAGCAAGACCTCAACGCTTCGCTTATGAGGCGTGCAATATATTCACCATCTCATATAAAACCTTGCTTTAAAAAAAATAACATATTACCCTCGCCAGGGTTCCATCTATCATTGCACTAAACTTCATAAATATCGATTTGGTTTAAACGTGAAAACGTAGCAAACAAACGAATTCACATTTTCGCATTGTAGTACGAACTTCTGCCCGCATCTTCGCCCGTGAAATAGTAACTGGTTACTCCTAAGTCAGTATTACTTACATGTTTAATGACACAACATTAGAGTGATTAGAGTCATATAAATGGACTTGGCTGTTGCTTTAAATTTAAGTGACATTGGTAAATACAGCCTCGGGTTGAGAGCCCTCAGCGCTTATCAACAATCCGGATAAAGTTGTCATAGCCATTTGAGACTAACGACTAAGTCACAAAAAAATACAGCCATTAGTAAAATATGGGACCCCTCCCCCACTTCCCCGCTCCGGCAAGTACTCACCATCGGCCACGGAATTACTTATTGTTTTCATTTCGCATTATCTTCCAAATTACTTCATTAATTATCTTGCTGTAAGAGACAAAGTTTATCTCTATGAAATTTTTGTCGGGTATAAAACAAGCACTTACCAATTTGCAGGTCAGGCACTGGGGAAGCACTGCCATGATATTTTTAACCTTTGAATATTGATTTTTTGGATAATAATTTTATTATCTTTACCGAAATAATTATTTGTTACCGAACGGCGTACGCGAATGACACATGCATCGCGGGAAGAGGGAGGCGCATTGTAAGTACTAGTGGCCACCGTTCAGAAACGATCCCATTAGATCTTTTGTGCATTGGAGTTTTGGCGCGAATATGGAAATGTCATGTTACGCTCTTGTATTATATTCATTTCTTTCGTGTTTTGTAGTGTTATATTGAATAATTTTGCTGGTATTTTATGGAATATGATACAGTTAAAGTGCTTAAGTGTAGTGAATATGGTATAATAGTGGTTTACGTGTATTTTCATATTTTGCCAAAATTCCCAAATACGTCATTGATTTGGTTATTATTGCCCGATTAATAGTAACGACTTGACTTACTGACGGAGAATGACTATTAAGGCTACACAATATGAAGAAGTGATAAATAATATACGAATAAAATTAAATAACACTTGGCTGTATGTGCCTCAATCCCTTTGCCCGTCCGAACAGACGAACAGAAAAAAAAATCTTTTGTGCATTTTTAAAATTTTTGGCTGCAACAATTTCCATTTTGCCTGTTTTTATATGAATTCATAGAGTATATTTGAAAATTGCACCCGAACTTCATGTTCTAGCTTTTTTACTTTTAATGTCTCTTTAATTTTAATGAAGATGTAATTTTTTTTGTGTTTTTAGCTGTTATCCACAGATAGCTTGGCTAGGACTATGGGTAAGCGCCGAAGGCTCTCCATCCGATGAAATTAAACTAAGTGACGTCATCCAAGGGCACCCGTTGTGGGATACGTACCAGTGGCCGGCCCAATAGCGATGGGGAGTGAATACGGTGGTTTATAGGGCCACGCTCCGCCCTTCCGTCGCCCTGAACGGAATGGGCGGCATGTGTCCGCACCATAACCTTCCAAAAAAAAAGAGTTCTAGTCTATTAAAAAACTTGCACTAAAAAATAAATACCTTTTTTTTAATGGTCTACGGTCGGCGCACTCCTCGCACCACTCCGTCCGGGGCGACAGAGGAGCATAAGCACGCACACCCGTAACCCACCCGTGACACCTCGCCTTCGTCGTTGGACCGACCACCGGAGCAGCGTGAACTTGACGTCAGTGGCCGGCCCAAAAAAAAGAACCCCTATGACCCGATAAACATTGTAAATATACAAATCATTTCAGCTCATAATATATGTCCCACTGTTGGGCTCGAGCCTCCTCCAAAATGGGAGGGAAATTGACCTACTATACCACGCTGGTCAGGCGTGTTGGTATAGGGTTTTGTTTCGAGTTCTCCTTCTCTTGCATAGATGTTATATGCGTTTTATATCCCTTAGTCGCCTCATATGATCACCCACGCGTAAGACGGATAGTTAATGTACAAATAATAGACAGAATTTATATAACGGGTTGAGAGCCCTCAGCGCTCACCCACAGTCCGGGTAAAGTTGTCATAGCCATCTGAGACTAACAACTAAGACACAAAAAAAAAAAATATATTCTGACCCAGAACAATAATTTGTGGACCCCATATAGACTCTCCGTGTGGTGACGGAGTAAGAATATAATTCACCACCCCTTTTCTTGCCCGTGATTATCATAAAAGACGACTAAGGCATATAATATGAATATAACATCTATGCAAAAGAAGGGAAACTCAAAGTAAAACCAACGTGGAATAGTTGGCCTCTCATGGTGGAGAAGGCTCGAGCCCAATAGTGGGACGTATATAAACTAAAATGTGAGATAGATGATATTCTTTTCGTAGAAATCTATTCAAGGGCAATCAACACGAGAGATGATTTAAACCAGCGTTTCCCAATAGCGGGGTCGCGACCCGGTACCGGGCCATTGAAATAAAATACCGGGACACAACATTCTTGCCTTGTTTTGAACTTGGATTCTTTTCTAAGAAATAAGCAGCAGATCCACACTTTACACTAAAATTGAGTGACTAAATAGGCGATACCAAAATATGTAGTATTAATAAAATCTTTTTACTATTAATAAATGGGTATTATTTAGTATGCAAGGATAGAGTTCTCTGGCACTCTGTTCTCTCTGCCTACCCTGCAAGGGACATGACGTGATGGTATGTATGTATGTATTTTAGATAATGAAACCCGGTTGGGTTTAAAAGTAAATAAGTGGGTCACGAAGGGGCAGTGTGAAAAATCCCGGGCCATGGCAGAACGATGTTTGGGAAGCACTGATTTAAACCAAAATGCTATCTCGGCAGCAATGTCGTAATTAGCTCATTTTTTTAATGAAATATAAACTAAAGATTTGTATTTAGTATTGCGTTTAACTTTTACTTCCAATTGATATTCTCAGACCTTGGCAATGGTCAAAACTGCCGTGTCATTATATTATTTCAACTGCTAAAGCCATGGTAATATCGATTTAGTTAATGGAGCAACTAACACTGTTACGGTCAAAGTTCTTTCAAGTACCATTAAACTGTGAAAGCATACTTATTATTAGTTTACCCAGCAATTGTTAATTTACTGCATAATATTGTGACAATGTTCTTCTTTGATTATGTTTAAGACAAAAACTGAACGGATATAGTGCCTAAGCACGACGGACTCAATCATGGCAAAGAAAACAGTTTTTTTTTTACAATTTCTATCACTTTAATTTGCGTTGTGGTGCGGCTATGAATAGTACTATCATCATCATCTCAGCTCATATATGTCCCACTGTTGGGCTCAAGCCTCCTTCATAATAAGAGGGAAATGGATCTACTATACCACCCTGGTCAAACGTGTTGATCTAGGGTTTTGTTTCGAGTGTTCTTTCTTTTTTACCTATGCGATGTTATATGCCCTTTATATCCTTTAGTCGTCTCTTACAATCACACACAAGTAATATAGATAGGGGGTGGTGTGTCACCACAAAGGGAACATTAGTCGTGAGTACCGTAAAAGAGGACTAACCCATTCTAAGCTATAAGCTGTCTCTGTGCCAAATTTTATCCAGATTCGTTTTGGCATTATTGACTTTGCGGCGTTATTACAACATCCGTGTTTGTAGCAAAGATGCTGCAATTTCATGCAATATGTTTCTTTCTTGAGGATTCTCTTGAGATTTTTGTATAGTAAGATACAGCTCGAGTGACTATTTGATATTGCATAATATTAATAAACTATTTCATGAGATTAGATATGGGCATCAGAGAATGAATTTTTAGGACCTAAAAATCGTTTTTATATCGATATCCCGTGCCAAATCGATTCAGTGAATCGATATTTCACCCTCAAAAATCGAAATTTTATATTTTCTGTTTTTATTGTAAAGTAATTGTATGGTTCAACCATAACCAATTATTTATAATTAGTTTAACCTTTGCATTAAGATTTACCTAAATGCACCCGAAACTCAGGCGCAAATATGGACAATTTTATCAATTCGAAACTCAGGCGCAAATATGGACAATTTTATCAACTCGAAACTCAGGCGCAAATATGGACAATTTTATCACTGAAAAGTGAAAGAAAATCTAAAGGGATCGATTTTTTGGTTATCTATTATATCGAGTCTCAAATTTAAACCTTACCTATTTTTTATAAATCAATTCTTTGAATAACGATTCGAATCGATTTATGGATCAATCTTTTTCGAAGAGCCATCATCATCCCTAGATCAGATGTCTAAAAATACCACCATCAATTCCCATATGTCGATGACGGCATTCATAAGCATGATCTTCAAATTCTATGTTCACCTACGCAGAAATTATTTAAAAACTCATTGTCATTTTACACGAGTTCTAAATATTTGTGAATTGTTAAAATAAACACTGTCTAAATTCCATAACATTAGCACGCTATTTGTTCGCTCGTAGCGTCACGAATAAAACCTTATAAATCAAAACTTACATTAAATTGAGGTAAACATATTCGTACGTGTCAAATAATGTTATTAATGTAGTAAATAAAAATGATGACTCACCATCGTCCATGCGACAATTTCGACAGTTAGCGTTTTATAAGCTAATACTCGTCTAGGTCGAAATTCGACGGTAATTTATAAATTTGTTTAAGTTTTATTCCTATTCAAGTACTTTTCTCTAAGAGAGGATATAAAATCAATAGTGGTAGGACCACCCTGTTGACAGCTTTGTGTCTCTAGCTGCAGGCCGGTCTGTCCAGGCCACCGAAGACAAAGATCGGGTACCGGTGGCCCGCTCGCACGTCAAAGAGAGAAGTTGCTCGGTGGGTCTATGGGGTCACGCGCCTCCTCTTCCGTCACCCCGGACTGATTTGGCGGGGCGAGACACATCCATAGTCCATCGTAAAAAAAAGGCCGGTCTATCTAGGGTACCACACTCTCGCAGAATATCGACGTTTGAGCAGTGGTAATGTGTTACTGTGCTTCGTTCGTTGAGCGAGATAGACGGCAGCCCAACTTTCTGGCTGGATTTTGGTTTTCATTGGTAGGTAGCGGCCTAGCTGTACCCTTGGTTTTGCAAAGGTCCATGGGCGGCAGTAACACTTACCATCAGTTGTACTGCTTGCTCGTTTTCCAATAAGAGCGATAAAAAAAATTAAAAGACACCTCTATAATATTTATATGAATATAATCATTGCATATATATAGTTTATATCTTATAGATTTGCAGACAATGGAGGCTAACTATTTAAGTTATGGTCACATTTAGAGTAGTAATTAAACTCTAAATCTGGGTGTAAACAAAAAAAAATGGGTAAAAAAAAACCATATGTTTATAAAGTCTTCCGTGACACATTATCCTGCTCTTTACATAATTAACGACCCCAAGTGGGGTCAACGCATTTGTACTCCTCTTCCATCGTACATATTGCAAAAGTTATTGACAATAGTTTTATTGCCGTTCAAATATAAGAGAACAAGTCGAAAACGATGAGCGTTTGGTCTTTGCCTAATTTGTAGGTATAGCATAAGCAGCCAAGTATGTTTATAGAAAGTTGTTTATTACATTTGACAGAATTATTTTACTTATCTGTAACGAAGCAAAATATATCTGTCAGGGAAATGGAATTTCATTATTGCTATAAATACAAATCTCATCGGGCGTCAATGCTTTCTTCATTTCCATAGCTTGGTCGTTCTGCCGATATTATTATGATAGCGAATTTAAGTATTAAAGAGTTTTTAAATTATACCTCTATCTTTATTTTTTTTAAACATTCATAGAAGATAAAATTCAAAATATAACAATCAAGGCGTATCTGTAATTTTTTTTTAAATGGAATAGGTCTATAAAAATAATTTATTTATATGCTAAGAGGCATTATTTGAATTCATTTATATTGTTTTAAATAGTAATAACATAAGTAATAAACAAAACAATTATTGAGTTCGATTCCGTCTGTGAATTTAAAACCTATCTTTTTTTTTAGCGGTGGACTATGAACGTGGTCGCGCCCCGCCAAATCGGTCCAGGGCAAGGGAAGAGGCGGCGCGCAACCCCATAGACCCACTTTGCAAACACCACTCTTCGCCGTGCGAGCGGGCCACCGGTACCCGATATTTGTCTTCAGTGGCCCGCCCGGCGGTTTACCCTCGCGGGTTCCTCTCGTGTCGAAACCTATCCTAAAGCTGACTTTTTAAATATTAATTATAGGTATCTTATAATATTACGCCTCTTACACAAAACAGTTAAGTGCTGTAAGACAAATACATTTTGCTACACTTTCAAGCCCTCTAATACCTTCACTAATCACAGAACCAATTCGTTATTTACATACTATTGATAATTATAATAGTGGTAAGGCCACGCTGTTGACAGCTTTCTATCTACAGCCTCGAGCCGGTTCGTATGGGATAGCACTACACTCTCACAGAGAATCGACATCTGAACGGTGACAATGTGCTGTTGCGCTTCGTTCGGTGAGCGAGAGAGCCGGCAGCCCCACTTTCTGTGTGAGTTTGCGACCTAGCTGTACCGCATTTTTTTTTGCGGATTGGGCTACGGTCGTCGCGCTCTCCGCACCACTCTGTCCGGGGCGACAGAGGGGCGTAAGTACGCATACCCATAACCCACCCGTGAACCTCGTCCTTGTCGTTGGACCGGCCACCGGAGGCCTAGCTGTACCCCCTGTCATTGCGATCCACGGCCCACTATAACACTTACCATCAGGTGTAATGCTTGCTTGTTTACCACCGTAAGCAACAAAGAAAATAATCTGTTACAGAATTTTAATATATTTAAAAAAAGAGAGTTTTAATATATTCAAGAAAAGAGTCATTATGTATACAGCTTAACAATGTTGCATGCTAAAATTATAGCTAAGTAGTATATAACTAACTATAAATGAAACTGTTATGTTGGTTTGTCTTTTTGTCACGCAAAAACGTGGACTGACATTTTGCTTAGGGTTAATATAGATTAGTAAAAATGATATTGTATAAATCTCACGATTCCACTGAATTTATCGAGAGGCCTATGAATAGTTTTTATGTATATTAAAACCAATCCTTCCGTGATTATAAACGCTGAAAATGGAACAAAACCTTTGACGAAGAAAAATCCATAAAATAGTTTTATTTCATATTTATACACGCGTAAACGTCAATTATCATTAGAAATCCCATATAAGGTTATATGACGATAAAGATTTTACCTAAATGATACCTATAGATTTTTGGCAAGTTAATATATCTACTCATCATCATCATCATCATCACAGCCCATATATGTCACACTGTTGGGCTCGGGCCTCCTATGTAAAGGGAGGAAAATTAACCTGCTATACCGCGCTGGTCAGACGTGTTGGTATAGGATTTTGTTTCGAGTTTTCCTTCTCTTGCATAGATGTTATATGCGTTTTATATCCCTTAGTCGTTTCTTACGATCACCCACGGGTAATATAGGGGTGGTGAATTGTATTCTTACTCCGTCATCACACGGATAATAACCTACTCACAAAAAAAATATTTTAATTAGTGAGACGATAATCTGCACGCTTCTAAATGTAAATGAGCGAAGTCACAGTTATTGGTAGTAAAAAAATAATTCTTGGTATTTTATAAGTCTGCGCATATGTAAATTTGCTTTGTACATGCAAATAACTTTTTTGCAAGTTAATATTTACATACATCTTTTATTATTAATTACTAAATTACACCACATTTTTTATTTATTGCTCGTGTGTTATTAAATTTCACCTTCACCTATTCATTAAATTACATGTTATGTTGTACAATAGTTAGGGATGATTTATTTTGAGGCACATTAGTCTTTTGGCAATTAGTCAACACAAAATCTTTTTTTTTATTGCTAATGGTGGCAAAGAAGCATGTTACTGCCGCCCATAGACCTTTGCAATACCAAGGGCATGGGCCACCGAAGACAAAGATCGGGTACCGGTGGCCCGCTCGCACGCGCCGCCTCTTCCGTCACCCCGGACCGATTTGGCGAGGCGAGACGCATCCATAATCCATCGCAAAAAAAAGGGGGGTAACTAGGCCGCTGCCTACCAATACAAACCCCAAACCCACCCACTTGGCTTCCGGCTCTCTCACTTACTGAACGAAGTGCAATAGCACATGGCCATTACTCAGACGATCTTCTGCGAGAGTGTGGTACTACTCCCGACGGACCGGTCCGCGGCTGTAGACAGAAAACTGTCAACAGCGTGGTCCTACCACTATTGTGTCAACAGCGTGGTCTTACCACTATTGAAAATGAAATGTGCGTGTTAGCATAGCTTTGTTATCATAATCCCTCCGGATTGTGTTGTTACGACATAGTGCAAACGCAAACTGTCATATGTTTGTACTCTTTTTTATTTAATTTAATTCACATCTTTATTGTATCAAAAGGATATGAAAATATTCATATTTATCATTAATATGTAATTTGTAACTAAATAAACTCTGTAACAACCCTTTAATATATAAACATATTAACCAAAAGAAAAACAAAGCTTGTTCATCCAAATAGATATTACCAAATAGAATGTTTAACGAAAAGTTTGCCTATTTAAGTGAATCTAATTGCCGTTGAATTAAGTTCAATTTTAAAATAATCCGTGCGATCCAAAAACAGATTTGGCCGGTCTGAATTCGCGTAATGCAATTGGAGCATGCCGCCACCTGCCGCAAAACGTAATGAAGCTCGCTTGCACTAAAATATTAGACGAATTCTGCTTACTCCGTCTAATTACAGTCATTTTAGACTATATTTCGTTAACATTACAGTTTTGATGTCGGTTTAATGAGGTTTTATTTAATTTTAGGATTCAAATACTAATCTTAATATTAAGCGCGGCGTAATTGCTATATGATTCAATCATGTCTTTTTTTTTCTCAAAATTACTTTTATTTTTGTTGACGGCGGATTATACTCGTAGCTTGACCGCACATCATCATTATCATCATTATTCAGCATTTTGTCATCCCCTGCTGGACGTAGGCCTCCCTTATATTACGCCACAAAGTGCGATCTTGTGCCACTTGCATCCAACGACTCTTAGCACCTTCACCAGGTCGTCGGTCCACCTGGTGGGGGGGGCGACCGACACTGCGACGTCCAACATGTGGTCGCCACTCGAGAACCTTTCTTCCCCAACGGTTATCGGTTCATCGAGCGATGTTGTCTGCCCACTGGTAACACACACTGGTCAAAGACCTGTGTTTTCAGACACTGAGGTGTATTGGATGAGAAAATCCTCTTAAGTTTCTCGTACGCTGCCCAGCTGAGTTGGATGCGTCGGCTGACCTTTTTCTCGAAATTGGATTTACCTATTTGGACTGTTTGTCTCAGGTAAACATAATGATCGACAACTTCGAGAATCGCATTGCCAACTAGGACCGGTATTGGAATGACATGGGTGTTAGACATGGCTTCTGTCTTGTCCATGTTCATTCGTAAACCCACTAGTTGGGATATCCTGCTGAGATCGTTGACCATGGTGCCAAGATATTCCATGGATTCTGCCATAACGACAATCATCATCATCACAACAATCGTCTGCAAATCGAAGGTGAGTGATGTATTCGCCGTTGATGTTGATGCCGAGTCCGGTTCAGTCTAAGAGTTTGAAGACACACAATACAGTGATGAATTGAATGAATGAATTTATATGCTATGCTTATTCCTTATTATGAAATTCTTGTTTTCTGCGTACGTATGTGTTTGTACTTTCTGTTCTTTATTTATTACTTTAAGTAACACTATTTATAAATTCTTCATATATTATTATAGTATAAAATGAAAATGTAAAAAAAAATAAAAATAAAGTATATTATATGTATATACATATATAAATAATAATAGTTAATATTACTCCCTCATTAACTAGTTTTAATTTCCTACATTGTATCATTTATTTCCTTTCGCTTCACTTAACTTTCTTTACTTCTAATAAGAAAACTTTATTCAATTATTTCTCTAACTTTAAGTCAACATGTAATGCTCTTTCTCCTACCTTTTCTATTATATATGTTCTGTATTCTATTTAACCTTAATCTAATATTTATGTTCTCTATGTACTTTAATGTTTGTACTTTCTGTTCTTTTTTCACTTTCTAAATCTAATCTAACACGTTAAACAAGGTCCCTGATCATGTCAGGGGATACATAAGCCCACACATACGATAGTTTGGAAAAAAAAGAAAAAAAAAATACAGTGATGAACAGTTTCGGAAAGATAACGTCTCCCTGTCTCACTTCTTTCGGCAATTGGATCAGTTTCGTACTCTTATCCCAGATGGGCACTGACATTGTGGCGTTTCTATACACTTTAGCACTTCGACATAACGACAGACGATCGAACCGCACGCCGTTACACAATTTAGAGTAATATCAGGACAAAGACTTGTGACTCAGCTGTGAGTGCAGCGTTTCCTACTTGGCTAATCAGAATTTCTCTTTAACTTGATTGATATCTTGTCGTACTTCTCGATCCAACTTAGTAATAGATTTTATTACGAGTAACAATCCATACCTAGTCAGTAAAGCATAGCAAGCTTTAAAAAAATTAGTCTAAGTAGCAATCTGCGATGCTGGAGTTCATTATTTCCATCCTCATACAGGATAGTTCTTTGTATGATCTACCAGTTACGATTATATGTTGAGGATTAGTGACGCTCTGTTTGTAAAATCCTTTGCAATACAAGGATTTTTCCTAAAATTGATGGCTTGATAAGGTGTTTTTTATGCTTTTTGTTTGTCTAGTATACAAATGCGTAAACACATCTACAATTCGCCATACGGTATCATAAATGCACGGCACGTTAAAGGAAATGAGTCTATTGGCGCTAGCTGGGCCTAAATCCAAACTTGAAGCTCATTCCCGAGAATCTCTATGAGGAAAGTCTCTAAAATCGAAGAAATATGTAAAAATCTTTAACAACACATTAGCCCGTTGAGTATTTGATTTTTTTCAACAGGGCAGCATATTCGTAAGAAAATATAATTGGACATGTAGAGGTATGGCTAGTGACTGGTTCACTTTTTTGCAACTGACCCACTTCACACACTGTACCTAATCTCACGTATCTTTATGAATTTCCGCGTTCATAGACACAAAACATACCTATGAGTAAACAGAGTAAACAGTGTAACAACTGCCCTACTTATTTATTGACGTGGACACATGTTTACGCTCATTACATCACCGGCCAATTCCGAAAGCCGTATATTCGCAACAGCTATAAACCGGTGATTTCTACAGTTTTACTGAAAGGGTAGTATTGATAGTGCAAATTACAGTTTAACTCACCACTAAACCTTGCCACACTAATCAACCTTATAGATAAACAGTAAAAGAGCCACTAAAAATTATTACTAATATAATTTTCTTGAATGTATCAATTGATATTTGCCGTGTAATAACAGTAAAAATAATGTTAGGTAAACGTCCTGACACAAATCTCTACCAAAAGTACGTATGTAGGTATGTATGTACTTCTGGTAGAGTATTTATTATAAGATAATATTATATATTAATATTATATTATAAATACGTAAATAGACAACTTTTTTTGTTTTTTGGGGTGGGCTACTGGGTCGGTACTCTCCTCGCACCACTCCGTCCAGGGCGACATAGGGGCGTAAGCACGCACACCCGTAACCCACCCGTGAACCTCGCCTTCGTCGTTGGACCGGATACCCTCTGAGGGGTACCCTCTCGGCGGGTGACGGACTAATTCCCCGGTCCAGTCACCCGCGGCCTAACTTAAAATAACTTATGTAAATAGCAATATATTCGGTACCTATACAATATAAAGGTACAGACCACTAAGATAATTCTTTTGTTTCATTTAAAACAAATGAAAAACATTAATATGTTTTTTATTGTTCACCAAGTTCTTACTTGGTCATGTTAGTTTTCTATTTATCTTGTATTTTCGCAGGAAAAGTTTACGAAAGGAGGAAACCTAAGAAAGTTGCAATACCGAATTTGGCAATGCAATCCACGTATCCAATGCGAGAAAACATCTGGGAGTATCTTTATGAAGATAACATCGAACAGAACTTGAAAAACATCAATAAAAAGAGAAAAATAAAATGTAAACAAACAACGATTGAAAACAATGCAAATTGCAAGAAAACTGCAGTTTGTTTTCTTGGTTTATTGATTATTGGTTTAGGAACAATTGGTAAATGTAAATGATTTTGTCTTTATATTCAACTTCTGTGTTTTTTGTTGGCAAGCTATGGTCTGACATCATACCAGATCTGCAGAGATGATTTTATTTGCCTGTTGCCAAAATTTAGAAGTAAACAAAGTATCATTATTTTTATCATGCAATAATCCAACTAAAAAGACAACATGTCCCACCATAAGATAAAAAAATATAAGCGTTTGATAGTACGAATTTATAATAACTATAATAATATAATTTCTACCAGGGAAACTTAAGCTAATAGTATCTAAAATAATTGGTTGTTTAATAATATTAAAAAATAATGTGGAAAACACTATTAGAGCCGATTAAAGATTGGATATATTTCTTACTTATCGGTTCTTCTGCTTATCTTCAAGCCTTTGGCAGTCTAGTATTATTTTTCCCTTACGAAGATATCTCTTGGGAAACTTAGGATACCAACCATCATCGTTAGTTCGCCTGCCAAGCGTTGCGATTTTTTTACGTTACGATTATAATATTATCCTTTTTTGGCAAATAAATGTCGATAGATAAATAATGAATGGAGTGTGGTTCTGCAATGTTCAGTGTAATTATATAATTCGTATGGTAACAGAGTAAAAATATAACTCACCACCACCTTTCCTGTCCGTGAAAAACAACTAAGAAATATATAATTTAGTCAACATTTATGCAAGAAAAGGAAACTCTATATTTTTATATACTAACCCGACTGATCAGCGTGGGAAAGTCGATCTCCTACCTATTGTGGAAGAGGCTCTTGTAGAGGACAAAGAAATTTTCACCAGACAAAAGAACATAACAACACGATAGCAATTGCAAGCAATGCAATAATGTTTATATTAAAACATCATAAAAGTCGCATAAACTTAAGTTAAACGTTGAAAACAAGTTAAACGATCACATTCAACTTACGTTTATATAACTTAGATAATATTATACCAGTTCGTCTAAAACAATAATCTACTTAGTTTCAGTATCGTTTTGGAAAGGGGATCTTGAAGGAGACTTGGCGAAGTTAATCTCATTGTGTAAGTTCCTTCTACTTAATGTTATTCCTTAAATTTAGGTCAACTACCTTTTTTCTTGTAAGCTTTAATCTTAGCGACAAAAAACTACGTATACACGAAAGCGTGTAAGCTAATTGACTTTAATTATTTATAATGTTGTAATTAAATATCTTCCGTCAGGTAAGTTGAAAGGTGAGTAATTGCTTCAGACTTTATAAGGACTGCCTACTTTTATCTATCTAATATCTTTAAATGGAAAATTCTAGTATATTTCTATATTTATATTTTTCTATATATTCAGAATGAAAAGTGCCCAATAATTTCCATGAAATTTAATATTTAGAAAATTTCGTGGCCGATAAATCGATCTAGCTGTGACCATTTATAGAGAATCTCGTTTAGTATTTTCAGAGAGTGAGAAAAAATTAAATAGACTACGAAGGTAATTTTAGCCTCTGTCATCAAGAATAAAAATTGCGTAGTTATTAACTTAATCCAGACAGCGCTTAATCCAGACAGCCCCGGTTGGATCTTTATTTTTTATTCCTTTGCTACTATTTTCTGTTTTTTAATTATTATTTCTTCATTCTTCCATTAATTTTGATTTCATTATTTTATTATTGAAATAACAAAATAACGATTCCAAAAAAATATAATTTACTAAAAAGTAACCGAGTTAGGTTTGGCCATCCATATATTGAGTATAAAAAGTAGCAAAAATACTCTTCAGACATCGATTTCTGCGAAAGTATAATACTACTATCCTAAATTTCACCCATATATCGCTGTAGACAGAAATCTCTCATCAGTATGACCACTAAATGTCTTATGCAAATAATAAATGTAAGAAAAGAAAGACCGTAATCGGGTTTTTATAAAGAAAGACCGACTAAAAACCTTTATATAACAACAACTTTAAGTAGCAATTGCATCTAATCTTCGAGTTAAGAGCAATCAATGCTCACCCATAGATCGGGTTAAGCTACGAAAGCCTACTGCAGCTAACAGCTAAAAGACACAAAGACCAAAAAAAAGCGTCTAACATAAACTAACCACATTGAAGCGTATTTTTTTCAAAATGTTAATGTATATTAAATGTACCTGAGTGTAATTTTTCCATCCTGTAATAAAACCTAAAATGACTTTGCATTTTTATAAGTAAAAATTAAAAATAATCACTTACATACATACATACATATCATCACGCCATATCCCTTGCAGGGTAGGCAGAGAGAACAGAGTGCCAGAGAACTCTATCTCTGCATACTTCACTCGCTTCCTCAACATTCATAATTCTCTTCATACACGCTCGCCGGTTTCGGAGATTCTTGACTCCACCTTCCTTCAGTACATGACCGATCTGGTCTAGGTAGGTTAGTCTCGGTCTCCCTCGGTACCTACATCCTTCCACTTTCGCATTGTATATCTTCTTAACCAGGCGTTCGTTCGGCATTCTTTCCACATGTCCGAACCATCGGAGCATTCCCTTTCGCATCTTTACACCAATACTCTCTTTCATACCTACTCGTATAAAATAATCACTTACCTACAAGAAAACAAGGTGGTGTTTAGTATCGACTTTTAATATAATTACTTTATGAACAAAATTACTAGATGAAAAGATAATTGAGAAAAAAAGAACTATTGCTATAATTATTTTTACGTAACTATTTTAACAAAGTCAAGTTGAAATTAATTATTTTGTTACTCGTTTCAATATAGCCTTTAAACCTTTAAAATATGAATAGCTGATCGCACCACAACTATGTTTTTTTTATTACACAGAATATTCATTCATTTCAAATTTTATTAGTTGAGAGATAAAAATATAACATAATCGTATTTCAACACATAAATTTAGTCTCATATAAGTAATTGTGATAGTTTACTAATTTACCGTGTGGTGACGGAGTATGAATACAATTCACCACCCCCTATCTTACCCGTGGGTGATCGTAAGAGACGATTAAGGGATATAAAAAATGCATATAACGTATAGACGTTATATGCATTTCTTATATTCCTTAGTCGTCTCTTGCATAGGCAAGAGATGGAAAACTCGAAACTGAGCCCTATACCAATACGTCTGACCAGCACGGTATAGTAGGTCAATTTTCCTACTATTATGGAGGAGGCTCGAGCCCAACAGTGGGACATATATGAGCTGGAATAATGATGATGATGATTAACTAATTAGGGAACATTTTCAGAATTTACTGTGTAGCAACTGGACACTTGAATTAAAAACTATTGTTGTACAGTAACAGCTGAATATGAGGCACGGAGTCGCTAAGTTCTAAAACCAACGTATACTCATCCATATATCTGACCGCGTCTATACTTAATGTTTTTTTTCTGTCTGTATGTCTTTTAGCTGTTAGCCGCAGATGGCTGTCACAGCTTAACCCGGACTATGGGTGAGCGCTGAGGGCTCTCAACCCGGCTATGCTTAATGTTCTCACCATCTTCTTTATATATATAATTCTACTGTACGTGTGTATGTCACTCAACTCCTCCTAAACGGCTGGACAGATTTTGTTGATGTTTTTTGTGTGTGTTCAAGTAGATTCGAGAATGATTTATTCGTAATTGGACCCGGTAGGTGGCGCTGCGATCGAGTTGTGGGATTTTTACTTTTCGTACATTGACTGTTAGACGGAACGAAGTTTGCCGGGTCCGCTAGTCGCTTATAAATCAATATCAGTTAGATTCTCTCCTTTTTATAGTAATTGCTATGAGATGGACTTGCCATTATTTATAAATACCGTCCCACTTGATTTTACTACCTTACAATTAATGGACACAGATGACTAGCAGAGCCAGAACTACTATTTGCTGTGTGGTAACAACTACAATTTGTGTTTGTGGCAGGCATGGTATAGTCACACCCCATCCGATCCGTCGAAGGAGCGGCGTACAACCCCATAATCTGCCCTGAACGTAACCTTTCTACACCGTTCGAGCGAACCACTAGAAAACTACGAATACTACCAACCCTTACTTTGCTCGTGGATGTCGTAAAAGACGACAAAGAGCCTTATATCGACCTGGGCCAACACTACCTGATGCCATTTGGTCATAATTGCATTCACAAGGAGGGTTGATGTCAGGCAAGAGGCCGGTCATAAAACTTTTGCAATATGTAGGAAGAGGGGTACATATTGAGTCGACCCCAAGTAATTGGGACAAGAGCAGGAGAATGAAGATGATGATATATGAATTGTTTCTCTTAGTCATATTGTACGATATCCATTATCGTTAGTTGGATGGTGGTCAGATGCTGATGGTAAAAACGCCCATACCGAATGTCATTTTTTTAAATATGGTTCAGCCATTCGCTATTCACTGTTGGACATATGCCATAATCGCCACCCTTGGGTTGGTAGTATTCGTAGCCGCTACTTCACAGCGAAGATAATTCATACATATCCATCCATATTAAACATGGCTTTGACTACGGGAGCATTATCACTAAATTAATAAAACTGCCAACACAAGTAATTTTCAAACACGATTGCTTAAAATGATTTGAAATAATTTCAAGTGCTGGCTTGTTTAGATTAAAGAAAATATTATCTATCGCCGTTCGTATGAAATTTTCGTCTTTAGTATTTACCTATGATAAATTGTAGGGGTTTTATTTCTGCTATCACAGCTTTCTCCGATACATCTGCTGCAATCAGCGAAGAATGTTGTCGGAAACTTAAATATTTAACCGAAGAGCTTAATAGAGCTGAATATATCCTCAGGTATCATTTCAGTTTATATTATAACTAGAAATCATTCATTTACTACGTAAGTCTGTTTAATGAGGAATTTGGGTCGTACCATGTCTTAATTTTTCTTACATTGGACATTAACTCTCGAGGTTCATATCTTCTTGCGAAGCAAATGAACTTGCCTTTGCCTTTATAACTTCTTACATAGGGAAGGTCAATAGCTCTCGGAAAAAAATGCTAAAAAAAAGATCACGTGATTAATGGACGTCCCCTAACCTGTTGATGTCTTGCATTGTAAAATAAGGAATGGTGACAAGTTCTTAACTCCTCACCAATTTATTATAATATTCACTTCTAATGTTGTAAGACATTACTATGATTATCTTATACCAATTACTTGAGTCGACAAAATATGTCTTCTGCCATAATACATATTACAAAGTTTTGGCGATTGTTTTATGACCGGCCGCCTACCTAACGTCTCTCCTTGGAAATGTAATTGTTGGCTAAGTTAAGCTCTTAGTCATATTTTACAACACTCAAGAGTAATGTAAGTATTGATATTCCTTCTTCATCGCCATTTCAAACATTTTTAAATGTTTAAAAAACTCATTACCTAGATTAAGTATAAATATTTTAATACGATAACACAATTATAGGTATTAGTGAAGCGCAAAATATCAAGTTTCCCTTATAATTATAAGTGACAAACGAGCTTAAAAACTAATGTAATTACAGAAACACGCTCCGTACCCGCGCTATGATGTTGTCAGCGCGAACGAAGTCAGGTAACACATTTAATTACTGCTTAAATTACTTTAGGACTTACCATATAACCTACTTTGTTTATTGACATATGTCACGTTCGTACTAGTTAAACGTATAGTGCCACAAACTTATCTGACCCGGTGGCAAATTGATGAACTAATGACGCCATTTTGAAATGTCATCAAACGTCAATCGTCCTCCCAATTAGAGATGCGAAAAACGGCTCACTGAAAAGATAAAGAGAGATATAGCTTCTTTGATCAAAAGAGCTATATCACTCTTTTAGCTCTTTAGTTCATTTAACTCATATACAATATCCTGAGTTCATTTAGCTCATCAAGAGAGCTAGCTCTCTTATTGAGTTAGCTCATTTAATTTCAACTCGTTCACGGCTCTAACTCTTTTGAATAGTTCAAACTCTGAACTACGCGATCATTAAGCGATAAGCTTGATATGCATGAGCATGTAAATTTTGATTGGTGATCGCAGGATGAGATATAAAATATATTTATATAAAAAAAAAATAAAAAAATTGAAAGGTCTGTTTGTAATTTAAATGGTTAAAAACAGCTTTTCACTAAATGCATATGGGCTGACAGAATCGACTGTGTCCAGTGACAGCTTGCACTGATAACTATTGTTATTATTGAATATTGTTATTCAAAGATGAATATTAATTTTTTAAATATAACTTTTTATTTTTCAAACATGTTTTCTTTGTTGAACATACAACTTGTACGTTTAGTGCTCGCAATAGTCACAATGCATATCGGAACATGCTCAATACTTTTACTGTTCGGCGGTGATCGGCATATATCGGGCACTTTCGGTCGTCGACTGCTCGCACGACATGACGACGCGAGTAAAAGAGCCGATTGAGCCGTTGAACTATTAACTGAGCTACTGAGCTAATGTGAGCTAGATTGAAATCAAAGAGCTAGTTCATTTGTATCTCTCATTCAGGAGCTACCCAAGTCTACTCCCAATATGATGATATTTTAGTTGTTGGTTGTTTACTCCTTGGTTATTTATTTTTTGTGGTTTTAAAATGCGAAAAGCGATGCAATAAATATTATATTACAAGTTTTAAGTTATATGAAGGAAGAAAAACATCTTCAGGCATTATTAGTACCTTTTGAAAAATCGGATGAGCGAATAATAGCAGCCATATGTTAGTGTTGCTAGTTTTTGCAAGAAAAAGAACACTATTGATAAACATTAAATATAGTTTGTTATGTGTTAAATATAATGAATTGATTTGTTCTTATAGTGTAATTATATTTTGTATAGAATTATTATATATTTATACAAACAATACAATAATATTCTATTTATGTAAAAATTGTAATGAATGTGCTTGATTGTTATTAACTGCAACTGTAATGATTGTGTTAAAATATAAGTATTTATAAAAACTACACTTATGTTTCTTTTCTATTAAGCATAATAACATGTGTTCATTAGCATTGATGCAAGTGATGCAAGTCACACTTACCTACTTCCCATCCGTAAGCGCGCGGGAGAAAATACTATAATTCCATTTTTATGTCTTCCACAGGAAATTGTGTAAATGAGTGTTGACTAGTTATTTATAAACCCGTTACCACATAAGGAAATACTTACCGATTTTAATACAAATAGAATCTACTGGCAACACTAAATGCGATAACAGCGACGCTGTCACCGGGTCAGATAAGTTTGTGGCACTATAACTACTTTGCAAATAATTTGTTCGATTACCAATTGGTTACAAACTGATGAAAGATTTACACGCAGATTGAACCTATATAACAATACCACATTTCAATAATACTTATTTAAAGATATAAAATATAAGCGATGGAGGTATGCCAATCTGTAGTCTACCTACTCCTGGGAAACAGGCGTGAGAATATGTATGTATGTACGTACGATTTAAATATATGGTATTTATTTTATTACTGAGAGATGGGAGAAAGAAGGGAAGAGAAATATTTCTTGATATCAATGTCAGCCGTCTAGAAAATGTTTTGAAGGCTTCAAATACCAAGGGTGCAGGCAGGTCGTTGCCTATCGTACGTACAGGATTGGCGGAAATGGAAGGAGTTAAGAGTTTGTTTAGACTATCTCGCTTTATGAATGAAACCTATACCAAATAGTGACGTCTCACATGAAATCCACACACGCTCGAAGGCAATCTACGTCTTGGTAGACGTCAATTTCCTACGAGATTGTGATACTACCGCAAACTAATCGGACAATTTATGACTGCTGCCTGTCAGCACGGTGGCCCTACATCTCAAACTAGTCCAGTGCTATAAGGCATTTTTCATAAGAAAATAAAGAATTTCAATAAGAAAATGGAGTTACTACGCTAGCATAATAACTGTATGGCACTTTATTTGAAATTTAGGTTTAAATTTCATTGAAATGCAAATAATTTGTTGAACCTTTAACGTAAAAAAAAAATATTAAAATTTATTACGTAACAACGTAATTTACAACGTTACGTGTAAAGTACTGTCTGCCTTAAAATGCAACGTTTGCCATATATTTCCTACAAATTTTATTATGTATATTTAAGCAATATATAGAATTGCATATACCTTAAAATAATGGATTAAGTTAGATTTCTAAAAGCAAATGAATTATGGTTTATATCTGGACGTATACAATTTTGCATTTCGCATAAAACTGAGAATTAAACTATGATCACAGTTTCATGACTCCAATTCTCCTATCTCTCCATTGTTCCAATTTTCATCCTGATATATTCAGCTGATCTAGTGTGATTGAATAACAAACATCGATGAAAACTTTCGCGTTTATAAATAGTTAGATGGACCATACAATATGTTTCATAATTTATTTTCTTAAAAATTAAACAAAAGTAATTTCTCTAAAGATTATTATCAGCTGTAACGACATCAGAAAGTAGTATATATGGAGATTACATACAAAACATATTATCATTTTATATAATTTATCGTAATTTTAAAAGTTTATCAAATTCTACACATATAAAAATATGTATAAATAATACATTATAGCGAAAAGGAACTTTAAAAGCTTTTTAATGTTATCCTTTTATTGCCGCCTTTGGGGATATTACCAACTCGTATGACAAACGACCTGACTCTATTAGCTATATTATATTTAGCATATACAATATTATGTATGAAAAAAAAAACTATTTTTATTGATTTCATCTTCTAAACTCCCCCTATCGTGACCATCAATTCTGAAACGTAATATCCTGAATATTAAAGTAAAATTTTAATCGCAATAAAATGCGTAACAATAGTTCGCAATAGTGGCATAAATATTACAATCATTTTTGCTGTATAGTAGCGGCTACGAATACTACCAATCCTTACTTTGCTCGTGGATGTCGTAAAAGACGACTAAGAGCATTATATTGACGTGAAAAATGATTCAACAAATAAACATATCTTAAGTTTTTATTTAATGTAAACAATTTCATATCTCTATTTTGTAGAACCTTTATTAAGAAAAGTTGATTTGCTGATGCAATATTTTTTTTGTGTACGGGAGACAGAAACTTACTGACTACACATACTGGTCAAGATACCGATCTCTGGTGCCAAGTGTCTTTGGTTTGAATCCCAGGCGATGCAAAAAATTCCCATAAATACTTTGTGAGTTTCACAATTTGCTATTCTGAATCTGGATGTATTTTGTATCCGTTGATTGCATGTTTGTGAAGTCCTCTGCAATACAAGGATTACTTTCATTAGTGTAGGGTGTTGTCTTGAAAAAAAATCGCCAACGTTACGATTTTTCGAAAATAATTTTTGAATATATGTTTATTGTTTTTAGTATGTTATTGGTATTACAAGTAAATATCACTTAGTATAGGTATATAATTAATTCATTTGAATTGTTCTGTAAGACAGAACAATTCAAATGAATTAATTTTTATATATTAAGTTAAATTCATAAATAAATTTACAATCAGTTTCAGTTCCTATTGACACGCGATATATAGCAGGTGCTATAGCTTCGAAGGGCGACGACACAGACGAATGGGGTGGTCGCATCGCCCTGTGGGGAATAATACCGCTATGGAGGACTGCTCCACCACCAAGTATAGTACTCGCCTTAAGAGCTCCTACGTTATCAGACTGTTGGCCATTTATGTAAGCGATTTTAATTATTTGTTATAAGCTGAAATTAAAAGCTGTATTCTAATGTGGTGACGATATCATAAAACAATGTTCTACCTTCCTTTTCTATTCTACGGGTGTAAATGGCAACCAAACGAGGTAACTGATCAGCATCAAAGCAAGAGACGGTAAACTTGACATAAAACCTAACTCAGCCAGCTTGGTAGGTAATACACTAAATACACTTAATTTCTTTAGCATAGTGTAAACGGTGATCTAATGAGTTGGGAAGGAATGATAAATCAAAGCAATCATAAATTGTTTTCGCCAATTGCTAAACGGAAAGTAGAAATCAATGATCCGTTATATTCTAATTCCGTCGTTAAGGGAGTAATTATTTTTTATTTACTATACGAGATCATGATGCACCACGCCCCTGCAATGGGAAGAAAACTGTGAGCAAAACCTTCATGTTTTGGAATAGGTAAAAATCGCAGACGAGTCAAAACACATCCAAGCAAAACAGCTGTCAAAAATTAACTAAACATTAAAAATGACCGACCTTGTAAGCATAAGTAAGGGACATGAGTACAAAAAAATCAAAAATCAAATACATGTAGCCCGCGAAAATTCAAAATTCGTGATATTTTTTTAACAGACTATGTATATTGAATAAGATTACATGTGTAAGAATGATAAAATATTGAAACAAAGAATAATCGAATCAAAAAAGCTTCAAAATCCGTTTTAAATAAAAATAGATATAGGTATTAGATTTCACAAAAGCAAATTTTCATTTTGCATGAAATGTACTGATTTAGAATCATGAAGGAATTACGTATATAATGTCCTTAAGAGCAACAATATTGCACCTCTTTTTTTTTTTTTTTTGGGGGGTGGGCTACGGTTGGCGCACTCCTCGCACCACTCCATCCGGGGTGACAGAGGGGCGTAAGCGCGCACACCCGTAACCCACCCGTGACGTCGCCTTCATCGTTGGGCCGACCACCGGAGCAGAGTGACTTGACGTCAGTGGTCGGCCCGACGGAATACCCCTGAGGAGTACCCTCTCCTCGATCGACATCCCCCCCTCGGGTAGGATGTCGGTCTTTCCGCACGCGGTCGGCCTCTCGGCGGGGACTAATTCCCCGATCCAGTCACCCGCGGCCTTGGCTAAGGCGGCATCAGGCGCAGGTAATCGCGCCTGCGCCGCCCCAGTCGCCGGCGGCGGCTCGCGCCGTCGAGGAGACGCTCCTCGCGCACGCGCTCCGCCGCCTCCTTCCGCGAGACTACTGCCTCGCAGAAGGTTGCGACCGCGTCCCAGTTCCTGACGCTGTCGAGCATCGCCCTGGCGATGGTCGGCAGCGTCAGGTCGGCACCGATGATTGCGACGAGTTCACGACGCTGCTCTGCCCAAGCGGCACAAACCTCGAGCGTATGCTGCGCCGTATCTTCGTCGCAATCGCAGTGGTGGCAGGACGGTGTACTCTCCCTCCTGACGACCTTGTGCAGGTATTTGGCGAAGCATCCATGCCCCGTCAAAACCTGCACCAGTCGAAAGGAGAGCACCCCGTGCCGCCGTTCCAACCACTGCATCAGCACCGGCTGGAAGGCCTCTACGGTCCGCACACCGAACCGAGGCCTCTCCAGCCGGACTGCCCAACGGGCAATGACATCTAGGCGGGCGTCAACGCGCCAGGCGGTGAGTTCCCTCAAAGAGACCACACTGCCCTCCGCGCGCACCCTCGACACCCGCCGATACAAATCGGCGAGCATTTCCGCCTCCAGGTCCCACGGGGGACTCCCGGCCAACAGGCACGCTGCCTCCGTCGCCACCGTGCGGTACCCGCGTACAGCCCTGACCGCCATGGCCCTCTGTGGTCGCCACAGAAGAGCCCTGAGTCGGACGGTCAGGGACCCCGCCCACACCGGTGCGCCGTACAGGGCCATCGACCGAACGACCCCCGTGTACAGCTGTCGGCACGTAGCGCTCGGTCCGCCCACATTCGGCATTAGCCATGAAAGGGCGGACGCCGCGCCGACGAGCCGCGGAGCGAGCCTGCGGAAATGCTCCCGAAACCACCAATGCCCGTCGAGCACCAGGCCCAAATACCTCATATGGGCCCGGATGCTGATGTCAACCGAATTGACGGTGATCGAAACGCCGATGGGAGGGCCCATGCGGGGCCCATGGAACAAGAGGGCCTCCGTCTTGTCCAGGGCCACCCTCAACCCCAGCGCCTCGATCCGCCTGACGATCTCTTCGGTACCGAGAGTCGCCAGGCCTGCCGCCTCCTCCAGCGTCCCACCGCGGGCTGTGACGAGCGTGTCGTCGGCAACAATATTGCACCTACGACAAAATAACCAGGTCCAAATAACCAAATAGTTTGTATTCGGCGAAATAATAACCAAAATAGTCGTGCAATCTTTTTAAAATGTAAATAACGCAATTTTAGGTATTACTAAAATAGGGTATTTGTATTTACGTATTACATATTTGCTATTCCCCTTAATTTTCGATTGGAATATTGACATCCTCTTAAAAATTCCTCTTGTACCTATAAATATAGACTTCCTTTGTGCTGTATCTATTTTTGAACATATCCTAGCAGCAAAATTTCTTTGATTTCAAAAATATTATCTATAAAACCTAAGTATATTTAATATCATTTTAAATAATGGCGACTTTTCTTACATTTCAAGCACAGCGAATTTTAGTAACCCATAATGACTTAATATTAGGTAATATTATTGTGAATTTGTGATGCTATTGGAATAATTATATTGTAATTTATTTGCGCTGTGATCAGAATGATCGTTATATTAGTTAACATATAAATAAAATATTTCTTTAAGACATACGTAAATAACAACTCAAAGGCATTACGATTGCAAATAGCAAGACTCTAACCCTGGGCACCTTTCAAAAATCATGATTATTATCATTTTTAAGCGAACCTACAAGCCTTTTTCGAAATTTATTCTCTCATGGGTAAAATTGAATGTAAAAGTTTATATGAAAGCGCTATAATTTCTAACATTAAAAACATTAATGTAATTAAAACTTTTGGACGGGGCTTAAAAATATTTTCCGTTACATTTCTGTTTATTTTGCGAGCAGAAACTTCACGAAAAATGTCTACAATTGGAAATAAATATAAAATGTAGTTTTATTGAATATGAAGGCTTCGGTAGAGACTGGTGCATTTACTTTTCACGGATGATAAAGACTCGGTACGAATCACAATGGGCTATGGGGCCGCGCGCAGCCCTTCCATCGCCCCAAACGGAACTAATGAAGTATAACCAAACCATGACTTACCAAAAAGTTATAATTCCTTTATTTGCATTAGTAAAATTTTATTTAATAACATAAACAATAATATGTATCTACTCGTACCTATATTAGGAAACCACACCTACACACATGTAATAAAAAGAAACTGTTCTTCAAATTTCTTCTCATAAAATCAATTCAATTCTTCTCACAAAATCATTTTATAGGCCTGTTCGTGTTTGTCGACCCTATTTTATTTTTCATAATATATGTCAATAGACTATAAAATTCTCTTCCGTCTGTAACTAAGGAATACATTTTTTTTTAAATTTCCTCCTCTAATCATGAACAAGAAGTAAAATGTACCAAAATGAATATTTTATTTAAAAAAAAGTACATTTAAAACTTACATTTTAACAAGTCATTTGGTGATCATTTGTTCATTTTAACTAATGACGGTTATATCACGAAAAAATATAATTCAGAAAATATTAAATCCCTCTATAAACTATTTTATTAATAGAGAGGATAATATTTAAAAATAAGCGCCCCAAAAAGTCTGCTTCTCCTAAAAACCATAAATTATATTAATATAAAATCAACTAATTGTAGAAGCCGGCCCATTTTAGAATTGGTTTCTTATACCTTTTAGAAACTATTCCTTAGGAGACCTTAAAGAAGAGTTTCTCACAAGAACGAAATTTACTAAAATTAAAATTTTCCAAACGCTCGTCGCCGCCTATTTGAATTAAAATTTAAAAATCTCTTATACTTTATTAATTTAACCTCGATTTTTTTTTCCTTTTTAAGATATCTATCCTCTACCACAAGCGAGGCGGTTTTTTGAAAGAAAAATTAGTTTATTTAAATAAAAAAATTTATATATAAAGTTTATTTAAAAAATACTCAGTCAATCAACATGATCGCGCCGAGTACACCAAAGCCTCTCTCCAGAAAAGAAAGAAAAGTCATTCTTCATCATCATATTAGCTCATATACATCCCACCGTTATTAGCTAGAGCCTCCCCCACAATAGGAGGCCAATGACCATACTATACGACGCTGGACAGACGGGTTTGCATAGTTTCATGTAGTTTCCTTCACTTGCATAGATGTTTTATGCATTTTATATCTATAGTCGTCTTTTACGTTTTTTAAAGCTGTGTGGTAGCGGCTACGAATACTACCAACCCTTACTTTGTTCGTGGATGTCGTAAAAGACAAATAAGAATCTTATAACGAACTGAGCCATCTTCATCTCATGCCGTTTGGTCAACAATTACATTCCCAAGCAAGGTTGACGTATGGCAGGCGGCCGGTCATAAAACTATTGCCAATAACTTTTACAATAAGTGCTATGAAAGAAGAGTACATATTGTATCGACCCCAAGTAATTGGGATAAGAGTAGGAGGATGATGAGTCGTCTTTTACGGCACCTACCTACAGGTAAGATAGAAGGTGGTGACTTGTATTCTTAATCCGTCACCCCCTGTACACGCAATCAATACCTTTGAATAATGCTAGCGTTCTAAAAATACGTCCTTTTACTCATTTCTTATGAATTTTAATGTACTCCAGCCTTTTGACAGTTTAGAGTAAGCTGCTTATATTATTCAGGTATTAAGTACCTACCTATATATCTACATCTACTGGTTTAAAATATAGTTTTAGACACGCTAACGTAAATAATGACATTACTTTGTTTCCAAACAAAAATTTGCTACATTAAACATCAAAAATAATGTTACCGACCAACATGTATGTATGCAAATAAGATTTTCATTCAACAACAAACTTATGAATATTTGTATTTACAGTGGCTCATACGGCGAAATATTAATACAGCTACCGAAAATACAACGGATAAGTTACGTAACTATAGAACACGTACAACCAGATATAGCTCGGAGTGCTCCGAAGCATTTCGTTATATATGTTAGTAAAATTATATTACCGTGATATTATATTGTACGCTGAACATGAGCACTAAAACAGCAAAGGATAGTGCCGTTATACTTTTATAACTAATGTAGTATTAATGTGTCATGTGTTCATGAATTGTACCAACATTAGTGGTAATTTTGTGTCGTAAAAACCGATTACATTCCAATTCCATCTATCAACGGAACTGTTAGATAATAGTATTAAATGCTAGAAGATTAGGAAGCTGTATCTAATTATACATTAGGAGAAAGAGTGGGAGGATGATAACTTGTGTAATACTAATAATTCTGTAAAATACTTAGGCATGTTTTCCGTTACCCATACTTTAAATTCAGATAACACCTAAGCTATATGATATAACACCATTCAATCATTGATATCACTAGTCATTCAACATGTATAAATATATTAACTGCTGTAACTGTTACTTAAAATGATAATAAAATTATACAAAAACTCCCGACACAAACACTATATGTAAACTCGAAATAAAACCCTATGCCGACCTGTCTGATCAGCATGGTATAATAATTTACTTCACATTCACAAGAACATTTGTACCCAAGAGTGGGAAGTACATATATGACCCAAGATAATATAAGTATTTTTAAGGTTTCTAAAGGACGTAAGGTGAAAACGTTATTGCAAGAGAAGGTAAACTACACAAAACCCTATGCCAACCTGATTGGCCGGTGTAGTAGATTTTTATTTCATAGTGTACTCAACTTTGCAAGCCGCACTCAAAAATATAGTGTTTTTCACATGTAAATAAGAAAAAATGCTATCAAAACATAAATTATCTTATTAGTTAATTGTTATTAAGATAAACAAAGTCCAACTTTTATTCAATTTCTAGGGAGTTCTTGCAAACAACACTTCGATAAAAGTTTTGGACGGACTTTATCGCGCTGATGGACCGGCAAAACAATACTACAATATAAACTACAAGAAAGTTCAATGGAAGAGTGTAATATTTCGAATACTCACTAATCAAGGCAACAACAAGTATACTTGTGTATACAGAATTCATTTGTATGAAAATATGATGTATTGAAAATAATATGGTATTAAAAATAGATTGATAGATAGTAAAATAAATTGATATCATAAATTTTAATAAATAAAAATCTTTGTTATACTTATTCTCTAGGAGTTGCCTAAATCCATCATCCTATTGTGATAAAATGTTTATATTATAAATGCAAAGTTACATAAAACTAACATGTACCACTGTGTATTATAAATTAATTTTTCAGTTTCGATTTGATGACGGAGCAAGAATACAATTTCTTTTCTTGCTCGTGGGTGTCGCAAAAGAAGATCAGAGGATAAAACATTTGAATAACATCTATATAAACAAAAGAAAACTAAACAAAAACCAATTCCAATCTGTCTGACCAGAATGGTATGAGTCGATTTTGCGAGAAAAGACAGATCGAACCCAGGACATTACCTACGGGTTGAGATACACATGCACGTAATATTTTTGTAAAAAAGAAAGAACTTTATGATGCATATTAATTCATTAAATAATAAATTATACTAATTAATTAAACTTCCACATGTGGTGACGAAAATACATCGTAAAGATCCATTTCGTGAATCGCGTTTAAAAGCAATCCGCGCGTGTCACCGATGCGACAACAGTCAAAGTATGAAAACGTATGGCGCCGTTTCCGAGGTCCGCGACAGTCGTAAGCGACAAATGACGTTAGCTGCACCATACATCTTCATACATTGGCTATTGTTGCACGAGCCGGGCGCGACAGTCGCAAGCTTTTAAAAGCGCGCGGCCGCGTTTCAACGCGATCTACGGAAATGAACCTTAAGAATGTAAGAATACAATTCATCGTCCCTTTGGAAATCCTGCGGATCTGGCATCATTAAACGTTCACCGGATCCGGTACCAATATACCGGATCTGGCGCTAGTAATTTTTGGCAAAATAATAGAATTGTTGGATGAGTAGCTACTTTGTGAGACAAGGAAAAGGAACTACAGTTACAAATTCAGCAAGAAACCACGAGTTACAGCATACATACTAAAAAAGAAAAGTTTTTGACTACTAAAAAAGGAAAGGCCTAAATTGAAAGACTGAGTTCGAGGAGAATACTTGTCTGCTATTTATGTTTTTTTTTCGTATTTCCGTCCGGAATAAGAATACAATTCACCACCCCCTAATCTTACCCGTGGGTGATCGAAAGAGACGACTTAGGGATATAAAATGCATATAATATCAATGCAAAAGAAGGAGAACTCGAAACAAAACCCTATACCAACACATGTGACCAGCGTGGTATAGTAGGTTAATTTCCCTCCTATTACGGAAGAGGCCCGAGCCCAACAGTGGGACATATATGGGCTGTGATGATGATGATGATGATTCATGATTATTTACTGACAATTAGACCGAAAATTGTAAAGCTGAGAGGGCATTTTCGGCCGCAGGCTATATGTGCAGCTCCATTAGAAGTCGACTTAATTGCAGATAACACAATTATTAACACTTTATTTTCTACTATCTTTTTTTCGAAACCAAAATTGACTTTCTTACAAATGTAATGATTCATACTAAGACAATTATCAGTTAAAGTGCTACTTAAAATAATAATTTATCGTAAGCTGATGGAATTGTAGTAATTGCAAGACAAATTATTATTGAGATAATTGTGTCATTCATTAGACAGATTTATCAGATCATAAGGTTGTCTCTCATAAATATAAGACTTGTTTGTTAGCAACAGTTAACATTTTCAAATACTTTAATAATTATTGTGATCTCATCTCAGTAAATTACGTAAAATTCTTACTAAAATAATTGATCTATCTGTGAAAGTTATTATTACTATTATACTAGTACTTACCTACACTACTAAATTTTATTTGTATGCTCGTTGTCTAATCTTGACATTGGATTGGAAATAGAGTTAAGTAGTTAACTACCTATATTAAGTAACTACAATGGCACTTGGTTAAGTTGCTAACAGTTCATTTTTCGGGTAAGCGTAAATTATCCTGATTTGTTCAATCCGGCCGGACTGTAAATAACGCCGGATTGCAATCTAAATATTTGGTTTTAAAACACAGCCTTTACCTACTCAAATTAAAAATATTCGTTCAAATATTTTCCTGTGGTAACTAATGTTACCACACCCTCGCTAGTGGCAATTGTAAAAACCAGCTGAGAGATTACTATAACTCGGGAGCAGGACTCACTTCGTAATCACATAATACCAGCAGCAATCGCCCACGCATCTACTAATGATCATGATTACGACCTTATTCCCTACCGATGAAGGCCTATGTCAAATAGTGGACGTCAATAGGCTAATAAGGGCCATCCATTAATCACGTGAGGCTTGGAAAGGGGGGGGTGGGGGTTTCGTTAGGTGTTTGACAATCATCACGAAGTATCACAAGGGGGAGGGTTAGGTGTAGTAAGACATCACCTGTATTTATTTTTTCATCAAACGCGATATTTCTAAATCAAAAAGCCGCGTGTAGTGTCTTTGACTTGCTGTTGCCAGGCAATGAACGAAGTCCTCACGCGCCGCCAACGACAGTTGCCAGTTATTGTTTAGGCACCGAATACATATGCGTAAACTGTTACCTCATACGTTTTGCATTAAAACTATGTTTAAAGTAGGTGATCTATATAAATTCCTTTTTGCAAAATATAAAAAAGGAAAAACCTAGAATATAATGAGTTGTGGGCTCATTCTTTGTAAGTACTAAAAATACATGTGATGTTGGTTGGCATAATCTTAAACCTCACCACGTATCACCAAGGTTAGGGGTTAAAAAATGATAAAAAAAAGATCACGTGATTAATGGACGGCCCCTAATAGGAAGAAGTTTTTTGATAATTGTACATGTTAATTTGTAAATTTGTTTGATAATTGTAAGGGTGATGCAAATAAAAGTCGTCAATATGTATCTTTAAATTGTATTAACCACAAACGCTAAATTTATGAAGCGTTCCAGTCTTGGCCAGAACCTCCCCACGATGGTGTAGCTGCGGGAGGTGCGGCAGGAGCCGCTGCTGAGCTCCACTCTTCTTGCACCTAATGATAACATTTGGTTAGACATCATAATCTCAAGAGTTTGTACTTATAGCTAAGGTAAACTAGTGAATAGAAATATTCATTAATTTAATGCGATGCTTAAGTTAATTTAGTTAGATAGTTGTAGTATTTAATCACTTGTAAAAATTAAAAAGATGGGCATATGTAGCCTCAATGAAAATATCTTTTTTAGTGTATTGTCCTTAGCAGTAGGTCTTGCAAGTCTGCTAATTGCGGTCATTAGGACAGTTACTAATAATCTACATTTAATGAACTCTACTAATATAATCTACAATTACTTAATAAAAAACAAATAGAATAGATTATATACAAATCGCTATAAACAAAGTAGCAGAGCATATTTAGAATAAAATACTTAAATTGTCCAAGTGAAATAGAGTTTTTAATGGTATTACCTGAGCAGCCCAATCCTCTTGAGCGGGTGGTGCACCAAAGGTGGCAGCCGGAGCAGGTGGTGGTGCCGCATCCTCAGCCCATGATGTAACAGGCTCCACAGTCTCGTTCCAATCTTCATGCACAGGAGCAGCAACCTCAGGCTTGGGTGCAGCAACAGCTTGTTGCTATAGATGTAAACCATTACACTTTGCTACAAAATGTCTTAGGTTCTAAATTTGGCTTATAAAATGTCCTTTATCATCTCATATATGTCCCACTGTTGGACTTGAGACTCCTCCATAGAGGGTAATTTACCTATTTATCCAAAACTTGTCAGACATATTGGTATAAGGTTTAGTATTGCGTTTTCCTTCTCTTGCATAGATGTTATATGTTTTATACCACTTAGTTGTCTCTTATGATTACCCACAGGTAAAATAGAGGGTGGAGAATTGTATATTTAATCCGTCACCACACGGAGATGAAATGTTCCTATGAAATTATAATAAAAATATCAATATTCCATTTCAATTATTGTCTACAAAGCCCTGTTCTCAAAGTTCGACAGACACAAGAAGCTAGAGTCTATTGCGTCTTTGTATGCTGCGCGGCAGGTCGGCCTGCTAGCCTGTCTGACACTAATAAGCAATAGAAAAATTAATAACCCTTTAATTAGCAATTCTTCTTCATTTTGGTTTTGGCTACTAATATGAGTTGCCCAGTGTAAACTTTATTTTTCAAGATTATATTGCACTTGTCAAAATCTTCAATACTTTTTTTTAATCATTCATACTTCTCATTCTTTATGCAGACCTAATGGATAGGGGTACCCTTCCTTTTGTATGCTTCCAAATGGAAAACAGCGAAGGCGTGACAAAAGAATGTTCAATAAATATCAAATAAGTACTTGCAATGACTAAATAATTAGTTTTCTTAAGTCTTGTGTGATATCCACAGCAAAGAAAGCAATGTGGAGATGGATTTCATAGTTTTGTTTGTGACAAATTGAATTAAAAACAACGACCTGCTCTTTGGCCTGCTGCTCTTCCTTTTCACTCTCTTCAGGATCACGGTAGAAGAAAAGATCAACGACAACATCCCAACGTTGGTCACGAGCAAGCACACCACGAAGCCTCAAGACTTCACGAGCAAGCAACCACCACATCAGTCCAATTGAGTGAGAGGACTGAAAACAAAGATTTTACATTTTCTTATCAATAAACTATCACATATAAAAAATTATAATATATAATTTTGTAGCGAGAACCACAAATCAAAATTTAATCAATTTTCTCCAGTTTAAGTTGTATGAAATTGACACTTTATTTTCGACTATATCATTATCCATCGACTATGACATCCAATTAAGGACATAAAGCTATAGACAAAGAGAGATAATTCCATAATGGAAATACTTGGCAGACGAGTTAGCAATCACTAACAATTGGTACTATAAATTTTCCAGTAAATTACCACTGCCCTTTCTGTTGTTAATCTATCAGGCAATTTTTACAACTTTCATACAAATGCAACATTAAAATGTTTCCTCATTCATCACAATATGGGGTATTTGAACTTTTTTCTATGCATTCATTAAATGTCTGAAAATTACGTTGATAACTAAAAATTTCATATTTGTATTGTAAAACTTACCTTTGTATTGCAAGGAATGGCAATGTCAACAAAACGAAGAGGTGAATCGGTGTTGCAAAAAGCAATAACAGGAATGTTGACATAAGAAGCCTCAGTGATGGGCTGGTGGTCCTGAGCAGGATCTAGTACAATAAGAAGGCGGGGCTCGCGGAAAGCTGCTTGAATCTGTAAAAATGGTCAACCTACATCAATTGGCATTCCTATCAAAGTTAAATCAATTAATCTACTGGAATCAATCAGAAATAAGTTATAATCAAATCTGCAGATACAGTCAGTGGTTCCTTAGTTAGTTGTCATCACAGAATAGTAGAATATTTTTATACATATAATCTAAATCGTAGAGATAATAACTGCAGAAGATAACATCCTGGGTTCAATTTTTTTGTTCTGTGGTATTACCTGATTGGTGAAGGCACCAGGTGTGAAACGTCCAGCGATAGGGGTGGCACCAGTGTGAGCAGCAAACTTCAACACAGCTCGCTGGCCGAACGGACGTGAGGAGATAACGAACACGTCGGCAGGGTTCTCAATAGCTACAACAGCGCGTGCAGCGAGTACGAGCTTCTCCCATGTACGCCGCAAGTTGATGACGTGAGTGCCATCGGAACGGCGTTTGTAAACATAAGTTTCCATCTAAAATTAATGGAACAATTAATCGAAGCGACTGGTAAGGTAGTATTAATTGCTTAAGAAAATATTATCAGTTGGGAGAATATATCGTCAAAATATTCAGATATGAATATATGGAACGGATTCTTAGATCATCATATTAAATTTTCAGGTTATAATGTACATGTTATGATAGGTACCTGAAAGTGGACATTTTCTGATCCCAGATGGGTTGTTGCCGCAAGCATTTTGGTTACATCTTCCTCGTTGAGGGCGAGTATGTCTAATCCTCCCGACATCGTTGCGTTTATTTGAGTTACGACTAAACCTGAAACAACATACGTGAAGCCGCTTTAGGTCAATTCACGAATAATTGGTGGTGTAGACCATAAATTTAAATGGCATTTGCAAAAAGGCATACTGTTAATAATGTTAAAAGTATTCGAATAACTTTAACGCATGAGATTCAAAAGAAATTTTAAGATTTTAGTTTAACTTACGCGTGTAATGCCACTGGGAGACGAAATGGACCTAAAAGAACGAGGTCTGTCACTACTGTCAGTGACGTGACATATTTGTCAAAATTGTCACTGACACAACGTCAGTGTCACAAGAGAAGAACCTTAGAAAATTTAGCAATAGTCGATTGAATATATTTTAATAATATAAATGTATTAAAATCTGAAATTATTTACAATACATCCATTTATCAACTTAATAATGTACATTGCTAAATATAAGCCTGTCTACAAGTGTACAATAACATCATAATCGTCAAGCTTGGCAGGTGGTTTATCGATCGCAGTTAATGGTTGGTATAAGTTGTCTAGGAGAACGTTGCTGCACTGCCAATGACTTTTTACAATTACTCAATACCACATGAAGAATTGATAACATATTATATCCTTATGCTATCACCACAAGGGAAATTAATTTCAATATTTTAGTGTAATAATTTCTGACATTTTAAATTTACCTAACAATTTAATGATCCCAGAAACAGTGAAGTTTTCAGCATTCATGGTTATGTAATGATTACGATATTTGGCTCGTATAAAACTAGCTCCTAATGCTGTATTATTATTAATAACTTGTGCTTTGCCTGTGGCTTCACTGTTGTCGTTATTCTGTGATGTACCGTTACTACAGAAAAGCCTTTACGTAATATGTACCTTTTCTGAAGTATGTATCAAATGTTAGATGTCATAAATAAAGAATTAAGGATTTCATTAAATAGATTATTAGATATTTAGGGATTATTAGATATTTATTAAATAGATATTTAAGGGGGCATAGTCCGGAGCGTGCTCGTTCGCGTCCCCTGCCAGTCTAATTAGACTGCTAATCCGGCTCGATATGCGTACCGCAATGCGGGTTAGGGCGTCCCCCAAAGGCGACGCGTACCAACCCGCCCCCGTCGGTACGAACTTAGGCAGTTGCGGCGATGGAGGCCGCTACCCATCACGCCTTGCCCAGTCAGGCGAGTCGAGGAGAGCAGAGTGCCGAGTGGGCACGTGGAATGTAAGAGGTTGTGTGGAAGGTAAGTTGCACGAGCTAATATCCGTCATGGCGGACTAACAGCTAGACGTGCTCTGTGTAACAGAGACCAAGCGAAGGGGCAGCGACGCCTGCGAACTTCCTGGTGGCGGGATGGCTCTGTGGTCTGGTGTACCACAGAGCGATCGAGCCAGCATGGGGGTAGGAGTGCTGTTGTCCTCTCGCTTGGCCTCAGGTGTGAAGGATTACGGAATGTATGATCCCAGACTTCTTTGGGTCCGTATAAAACTAGGTGTCACCGAGGTGTTCATGGTTGTAGCATATGCTCCCGTAGGATCCTCGGTGGCATCAGACCTAGAGAAGTTTTGGGATAATGAAATATATATATAAATTTGGGAAAATTTAGTAGATCAACATTCAGCACCGGCGTCCTCCGATGGCATCAGTATGGATGAAGTTGAATGGGCGATATGAAGTTTGAAAAATGATAAGGCATTGATATGGTGTCTGCCGAGATGATCAAGCTTGGTGGCTCCTGTGTCTGGGAGGCGTTCCTGTTGCTCCTCAATTTATGTTGAAGCTTGTGAATGGTTCCCAGGGACTGGATAGCGCAGTCATCGTACCTTTGTTTAAAAATAAGGGTTCACGTTATGACTGCGCAAATTACAGAGCCATAAGCTTGACCAGTTTGGCAGCAAAAGTGTACGGTAAAATTATTGAAAGGAGAATGAGGATGGTGTCCGATGTCACTTCGATATCTACCAGCGGGTTTCTTTTGTACGTGACGAAGGTGGCTCCCTATCATTCAGCGAGATAGCCACCTGGCGCAAAGACGCCCGCCGAGACGTCATTGCCCGTTAGCCTACGCGACTGGAGAGTCCTAGACACGATGTTGTAACCGTCGAGGCCGTCCAGCTCGTATTGATAGAATGGATGGAGCGTTGGCACGGAATCCTCTCTTCCCGGCTGGTGCAGGTCATGTCGGGGCACGGTTGCTTTGGCAAATACCTGCACACAGTCGCAAAGAAGAAGTTGACTCCGTCCTGCCAACAGTGCGGCAGTGACGAGGACACGGTACAGCATACGCTCGAGGTCTATACAAGCTGGGACCGGCAGCGCCGTGACCTAGTCGCTGTCATCAGTGCCGACCTGACGCTGCCGGCTGTCGTGAAAGCGATGGTCGACAGCGTCAGGAACTGGGACGCGGTCGCCGCCTTCTGCGAGGCAGTCATCTTGCAGAAGGAGGCGGCGGAACGAGTCCGTGAGGATTCTCTCGACTCGGGCCACCGCCGGCGCCCTGGGCGGCGTAGGCTATTTAATAATCCCTAATATTCACTCCATCGGCTTAACACGTCTTGTGTTTGTGTAAGAATGTACTAAAATAAACGATATACTAAAATAAATGTACTAAATTAAATAGAACGCAAAATAATACTTTTTGCTATTCATAATTTTTTTTTTAAGACTTATGATGATCTGATATGTTTGTGAAGTGCCCGCAACTCGAAGATTATTTCTAGTGTGTAGGGTGTAGGTAAGTGTATCTTTAAAAAATAGGAAAATATGTATAACGCGTTGATCGATTTTTTCAGTTATCTTGCAAAAAAAAGAATCCTGAATCAAAATCAAAAACGTATCTTTTGCTTTATTAAATTTTAATAACTTACCTATATAATTTTTTATTACAGTACCTTCATGGCAACACTCAATTTCGATTTCAGTGATTTGATTGGTGTGGTGATGTGAGTGATGTGTGGCCCGTGAACGGAGATTATTTTTCCGTATCGGCATTGTAACGTAATAATTTTGAGATAATTCTGTAAGACAATTTATGCATTATGATTTCTTTACTGCCCTGACCCCAAGTGTTGTTAAGAGTTTGTATACTTTGTGAGTTATTTTGGTATTCGGTGACATTTTAGTGAAGTGCCTAATTTGATCATGGAGGCTATAGCAAAACACGATTTCAATGCAACTGCTGATGATGAACTCAGCTTTAAAAAGAATCAAGTCCTAAAGGTATGTGAACACTTCATAAAAATACAGTGAAAATGTAGATTTTATTATATGACATACTACTTCTAGAATTCTTCATATTACAGATACTAAACATGGAGGACGATATGAATTGGTACAGGGCTGAATTAGACGGCAGAGAAGGACTTATTCCTAGTAATTACATTCAAATGAAAAATCACAGGTAAATTGTCATTTCTACTGTAAAGGCTTTGGCTTTATATAGGCACATGCTATATGTAGACAGTGTAATTTATAAAAATCGTATTATACATAGAACACAGAACTTGTTGTGTATATCACATGAATTTGTATCATTTTATAATTTGTATTACCCATATACTATATAATACAATTCAAATAATATAGCTCTGGTTACCTAAACAATTCAAAGTAATTCTACTGAGACCCAAGATTTATATAGTCTTATAAAATTTGAAGAGGTTATAAGTATGACAATAGCTGGTATTGAGAAGTTTATAGTAGTATTAGTAATTATACTATGACACTTACATGCTGTAATACAAATGCTATTAAGAGTATTGATACTGGTATAGTAAATTTTCCCAATCAATATGCATTACATGGTCTATTTATGTGTGTATTCAACTTACTGATTAATATTATAAAGTCAATCTTTTGAATTTAATAAAGAAAATAATAGATTGTTATTGCTATAATCTCAATTTCTAGTTGGTATTATGGGCGAATTACGAGAGCGGATGCAGAGAAACTTCTAGCGAATAAACCAGAAGGTGGTTTTTTGATAAGGATCAGTGAATCAAGCCCTGGAGATTTCTCCTTATCTGTCAAGTAAGTAATAAGTGTAAAGAGAAAGAATAATGTAGTTATCATTATGTTTATGCTTCTCGGTGTATTTGTGTTTTCCTATTGGATTGTGAGTCATAAAATGATAATTCATTCGGCTTATACTGGATTTCTTTTAAAATAATAATTTCATGTAACATAGTTTTAACAAAAGATTATTCTTTATTATTTGTATCTCTTGGATATTCTTTTCTTTGTAGCTGTTTGTTTAAAATAAATTTTACTTATTCTTGGAAGAAAAATCATAAAATTAATGAGAATAAGCAACACAATGAATAAATGTCTTTAGTAACATTATAGTAGGTAACAACTAAAATACTATTTTATAAAAGAAATTTCATTGTATTATGTTTATGAAATAATTAGTCCAAAAGCACTTCTTTTTCAGGCCAAATATATATGTTCTATGTAGTCTCCTTGACGTCATCAACAACATGCTCTTATCCCAATTTATTTGGGATCGACGCAATATGTCTTCTCCTTCCATATGACTCTATCAGACGTCATCTCTGTGGTCACTCCTTGTCTATCCATGTCATGTTTCACGCGGTTCATCCACCTTTTCTTCGGTCTTCCCTTACCCTTTAAGCCTTCAACATTTATTCTTAAAACTATCCTCACAACGTTACCTTCATCCCGTCTCATCACATGTCCATACCATGTCAATCTTTCAAAATGTAGTCTCCTTGACAATAGGTGAAAAAAAAATTTAAAAATGCCTATTATAGTAATGTCCAGAAACTGGTTTGTTACAGTTTTTTTTTTCAAGTTCCTCTTATCTATACTAGTATTGATATTATCTGATTACATTATTTAGTCATGTTCTATGACACTAGTGGGGGAAAAAAAGGTGTGGTTATACTTTGTATTCATAAATAATCTGTCACCACATAGATAATATTAGACAGTCAATGGCAAATAATTCTAAGTCATTAACTATTGGTTATTATATTTTTCTCATTCTGAATATTGTAAAATCAGGCTGTATTAGTTTGTGTAGCATAGTTTACATTTCTAATACTTTTATGATTGGGATTATTCTTTTTTTTTTGTTGCCCTTGGTGACAAACAAGCAAGCAGCACATCTGATGTTAAGTGTTGCTGTCACCCATGGACCTTTGCTATACCAGGGGTACAGCTAGTCCGCTGCTAAATATCCCAAACCCACCCAGAAAGATGGGCGTCTGGCTCTGGCCTGTGGCTGTAGACAGAAAACTGTTAACAGTGTGATTCTACTACTATTACTAGAAATTAATTGACATATATCCTTTCCTTCCCTAAACTATATACTTTTTGACGACAATTAGATTATTTTCATTTTAGCTTATATATGTCCCACTGCTGGGTTCAAGCTTATACTAATATGATATATACATTGCTATAGGGTTGTATTTGGAGTTTTACTTCTCTTGTACCAGAATGGTATGCATATTACATCCCAGTCATCTTTTACAACATTCACAGCCAAGATATTTAGTGTTAAATGTAATTTTATTCTGACACCACATGGAGAAGAGATTAGATAAAATATCAAACTAATCTTTTCGATCTATGTACGTATGTCCCACTGTTGGTCACTGACCTTGTGTGAATGACGGAAGTTTCTACAAAATATTGGCCAGATGATGGTTTTATTTCTAGTTCTTTTACTTTTAGTAATATTATCTGCTTACATCCATTAATTAATTATTCACAATACCTATCATACTACAAGAAAGAAAGAGGATGTGACCAATCTATTCTTCTGTCACAACACAAAAACCTCCTGCAGATAATTTCATGTTAAAAACACAAATTAGTGATATTACATGCTATACTAGCAACTACTTGTGTGAAATTTCATTAACGACAGAAAGTTTTAAAAATGTATGAATGTGACATACTTGTGCACTACATCATATAAGAAGATCATCGTATAGATTGCTATATAGTGATGCTAAGACAATGCCAATTTCAAGGAATAACAATGCAATAAAATTATAGTGGGAATGGGAAGTCGAAAGGGAGTGCTCCGATGGTTCTGACATGTGGAAAGAATTCCAAACGAACGCCTGGTTAAGAAGATATACAATGCGAAAGTGGAAGGATGTAGGTACCGAGGGAGACCGAGACTAACCTACCTAGACCAGATCGGTCATGTACTGAAGGAAGGTGGAGTCAAGAGTCTCCGAAACCGGCGAGCGTGTATGAAGAGAATTATGAATGTTGAGGAAGCGAGTGAAGTATGCAGAGATAGAGTTCTCTGGCACTCTGTTCTCTCTGCCTACCCTGCAAGGGATATGGCGTGATGATATGTATGTATGTATGTAAAATTATAGTGGAGTTAATTAAATAATTTTAGAATATTTGTTTTTAGTATTTCTAGTAGTAGCATTTAACAGCTGTTTGGGCTATGCCTAGAGAAAATAATTGTAATATATGTCTTTATTTATAAAACTGAATATGTAGGTTTAGGATATAATATAAATAGCTTCTACCACAATCACTGACAATGATATTTATATTTTTTTATAGCGGCTTGATCTAAACTTGAAATTTATATGGAAATCCATTGGTTGGTCTACAGTTGTAGTCCAAATTGCCTCTGTTTATATAAGACATATTCTTGTAAGAAAACTGTTTGGTTTTGCTTATGTGTAAAGAGCAGAGTTAAAAAAGCAGCTTTCTATGTAGTCTATATTTCGACCTTTACGAAGAGTAAAGTCACATATGATTGTGATACCAAATCGTTTTTATTGTAGTTATAAAGTTAAACTGATCTATATATAAGAGGAACTAATTTCAGGATATGAATCAATCCTATACAAAACAATTGAGAAAAAATATTGTGGTTGACAAATTTTAAATAGCTCTTCCCTAAATTAATGATTATGCAGATGTAATTAGCAGTATTAGCAATATAAAAAAAATATTTTACGGATAGGTCGATTTATTTAGGTGATAGCAAAATTGAATACTAGAAAATTATTTACTATATTCATAGAAGAAAAAGTTAATATAAAATCCGATTTCAATATGCTTGATCAGTGTGGCATAGTTGATTATTTTCACTGCTATTAAGAAGGCTCTTTTAAACAGTAGTGAATCAAATATGGGCTGATAAAAAAAAAATATTGGGTGACTAATGTCATTACAAATAAGATTTTACTTTAAACGGAATATTAATGACACACTCATTCCATTACTAATTTTTGAAATATTGATCGTTAATCATACAAAAAGGGAATATAATCATCAAAATCATCCTATTTTGCACGAATTGATATGAATCACCATAAATGAATAATAATTATACTATTTTATTTATTATATTTTTCCAATTAGATTGCATTCTCATATCAGTTCCACAGAATAACAAAAACCCATGTGTAAAGTTGCTTTTCTATTTTAATAATTAATTGCATTACCTATCAATCAATCAATACGTAAATAAAATAGTTCAGTGGTATATCAGGTGACGCACAGCAAACAATTACATTACAGTTTAAATTGGTTGGTAATAAAAAATAAGTATCGCGCCTCAGGAACGTGTGCATGACTCACGTGCTATCCAACTTAGAGACGTTTTATTTTGTCTTGAATCTGTCTTGGCATGTCTTAGTCATATTACTCTCTGTGCTAATATCAAAACTTTACTTACGGCCGTATTGACGTACGTCTACGATAGGCAAGCCACAGATTATTTTTAACCCCCGACGCAAAAACTTGTTTATAAGTTTGACGTGTTTGATTGTCTGTCTATGACATAGTAACTTCTAAACGAATGGATCAATTATGATGTGGCTTTTTTTATTTAAAAGCTGTAGTGATTGTTCTTAACTACAATTTATGAATATCTGTTCAAGCGTTTCAAGGCCAACACTTCTTGTTAGCTGCCGTAGGAATTTTAGAATCATAATGGGTATTTACTATATCTTCATAATCTGGGTTGAGAGCCCTCAGCGCTAACCCGTAGTCCGGGTTAAGTCGTGACAGCCATCTGCGGCTAACAGCTAAAAGACATACACAAAAAAAAGATCCTTCATACATGTCTGTTATCCGTGTGGTGACGGAGTAAGAATACAATTCACCACCCCATCTTACCCGTGGTTGATCGTAAGAGACGACTAAGGGATATAAAACGCATATAACAGCTATGAGAGAAGGAAAACTCGAAACAAAACCCTATACCAACACGTCCGACCAGCATGGTATAGTAGGTTAACTTCTCTCCTATCACAGAGGAGGCTTGAACCCAACAGTGGAACATATATGGGCTCTGATGATGATGACATGTCTGTGACTTATCATTTGAAACAGCCATGTGTAATGCACTGAGCTACTCTGATCACAGAGCAAGAAGGTAGGAGACGTAATCCTAGTAAACTCATCAAGTGTTGGGCTCATTGGATTCGTTTTAAATTGTTCTGTTCATTAAAGTTTCTTTTTATGTCGAGGGTCATGTACTTACAGAATTAATTTTATGTTAGTAAATACCTTCCTAGGCAAAGCCTAGTCTAGTAAGATATTTATAATTATGTATGATAATTTAGATTTCCTTCATGAATTTGATGTTTTCTGAATGTATTAGTTGATCTGGTTTTTTGAAAGTATCAAATATTAGTTTTTAGAGACGTATGTATTTTGGTATTTGCAAACCTAGCGTTTAACGTTGACATTTTTCTGTTATTTTACAACTTGCAAGATTTGTTGACTATTACGCAACTTTTAATTATTTTTTTGTGATAGACTATGTCCTGGATACACCCCATTCTGTCCGGGAAGACGAAAGAGCGACGCGCGATCTCATAACCCACTATATTCCCTACCCTATCTCGCTGTGTGGTAGCGGCTACGAATACTAACAAGAACAACCCTTACTTTGCTCGTGGATGTCGTAAAAGACGACTAAGAGCATTATAACGACCTGGGCCAATTTCATCTGGTACCATCTGGTCAACAATTACATTCCCAAGGAGGGTTGACGTTAGGCAGGCGGCCGGTCGTAAAACTATTGCCAATAACTTTTACAATATGTGCTATGAAAGAAGAGTACATATTGTATCGACCCCAAGTAATTGGGATAAGAGTAGGAGAATGATGATTCCCTACCCTATCGCCTTTGCACTGGCCACTGGTACCAATTCCTCGCCTTCGGTGGAAATCTTAACTTCTTCAAATTACAATGAATTGTTTTACCACTTTATAATATTTCTCAATAAATAGTTTATATTATCCCGTGTGGCGACGGGAAGAGATTACAGATGTCGTCACCCCTTGCTTGCCCGTGGGAGTCGTAAACATCGGCTAAGGATCACACCGGGAGAGTGGGCAGCGGCTATCTCCCGGGAAACTTAATATCATCTACCGCGATCGCCATTCCGCCTGCCAAGCGTGGCGATTATGGCCCAAAAAAAATAAATGTATACACCAAAAGTGACGGCCCCCAGTCACGGCAGTTCCGCTGTGCCACGAGCTCATCTTAGTAGCGGGCTCGATGGTGGCGGGACAGGGGGTGCGAAGAATCTCCGGTCGCGATCTGTCTACCAAAAACATCGACCCTTGGCCCTGGTAACACACAACATTCGGACACTTAGGACCGACGAGAGGGTCATCGAGCTGGAAGAGGAATTGAGCAAAATCCGATGGGACGTTTTAGGATTATCAGAAGTGCGAAGAGAGGGAGAGGCACGATAATCCTCCGGTCTGGAAACCTGCTCTTCTACCGGGAGTGAGATCACCCATCCCAAGGCGGTGTAGGGTTTATCATTCGTAAGTCTCTCGTAGACAACGTGGAGAGGATTGAGAGTGTGTCGACAAGGGTAGCGTACCTTATACTCAGAATTACCAAACGTTGAAGGTCATACAGGTTTACTCACCGACCTTGACATACTCCGACGTCGTAGTGGAGGCCTTAAACGAGGACATCTGGAAAGCCATCCACACGTCCAAAACCCACTTCACGGTAGTTATGGGAGATTTCAACGCAAAACTAGGCAAAAGGACAGACGATCAGTTGAGAGTGGGGCAATATGGATTTGGACAGAGAAACCAAAGGGGCCAAAAACTGACCAACTTTTTGGAGAAGGAAGGCCTCTTTATGATGAATTCCTTCTTCAAGAAGCGGCCACAAAGGAAGTGGACCTGGATTAGCCCTGATGGATCCACTAAAAATGAGATAGACTTCATCTTGACGGACAAACGGCAAATATTCAATGATGTCTCTGTGATCAGCAGGATTAAAACTGGGAGTGATCACCGGATGGTTCGAGGCACATTGAATCTTCGTACGAAAGTCGAGCGGCCTCGCTTGATGAAGTCTATACTCCGACCTACACCTGTCCAATACCAGAACCCCGATAGCTTTCAACTCGAATTACATAATCGCTTCCAATGCCTGGAAGAGTGCGAATCGACGAACGATATGAACAACAGGTTCGTGGAAACTGTCCACGCGGTCGGGTCACAATTCTTCAAGGCCCGTCGCGCAACTAGGAACAAAAAAGCTTTCTGACCAGGCTCTCAAACTCATGGAGAGGAGAAAGGAAATGACGGTACAGTCTCCAGCCGATTGGTCCGAATTTAGGCACCTTAATAGACAAATCTCCAAATCTATGCGACGCGACATTCGCCGATTTAATACACTGCGTATTGAAGAGGCGATAGAGCGAAATCGAGGCTCCAAAGTGTTCGCACGAGATTTGTCTATCGGGCAGAGCCAAATGACCAAGCTGAAAACCAATAACGGTACTGTCATTTCATCCCAGAGTGAGATCTTGGGAAAGGTCGAAAGTTTCTATGGGCAGTTGTACAAATCATCCTTGAATCCTGTTGTCGGCTTGGTCCAAGACCCCATATCCAAGCTAACTCGGCACTACACTGAAGAAATCCCGGACGTCAGCTTGTACGAGATCAGAATGACTCTGAAACAGTTAAAGAACGGAAAGGCACCGGGAGATGACGGAATTACCACAGAGCTCCTGAGGGCAGGCGGCAAGCCCGTTTTAAAAGCCCTACAGAAGCGGTTTAATTCTGTCATTCTCGGGGGCGACGTTCCAGAGTCGTGGACCAGGAGCGTGGTGGTGCTGTTTTTCAAGAAGGGCGATAAAACGCTCTTAAAGAATTACAGATCCATCTCACTCCTGAGCCACGTATACCAACTGTTTTCAAGAGTCATTACGAACCAACTCGCGCGCAAGCTAGACGACTTCCAGCCGCTCGAACAAGCCGGTTTCCGAATAGGTTATAGTACCATAGACCACATACACACGCTACGCCAGATTATACAGAAGACCGAGGAGTATAATCGGCCTCTGTGTCTAGCGTTTGTGGACTATGAGAAAGCCTTTGATTCTGTCGAAACTTGGGCAGTTCTGCAGTCCCTTCAGAGGTGCCAAATTGACTACCGATATATCGAAGTGTTGAAGTGTTTGTATTAAAATGCTACTATGTCGGTCCGCATCCAGGATAAGAGTACGAAGCCGATCCAGCTGCAGAAAGGCGTGAGACAGGGAGACGTTATCTCTCCGAAACTGTTCACCACTGCGCTGGAAGATGTCTTCAAGCTCTTAGACTGGACCGGACTCGGCATCAACATCAATGGCGAATACATCACTCACCTTCGATTCGCAGATGATATCGTAGTCATGGCAGAATCCCTGGAGGACCTTGGCATCATGCTCAATGACCTCAGCAAGGCCTCCCAACTAGTAGGGCTGCAAATGAACATGGACAAGACGAAAGTCATGTCTAATGCCCATGTCATTTCTGTACCGCTCCTGGTTGGGAATGCGATTCTCGAAGTTGTCGATCACTATGTTTACCTAGGACAAACAGTCCAATTAGGTAGATCCAATTTCGAGAAAGAGGTAAGCCGACTAATCCAACTCGGCTGGGCAGCGTTCGGGAAACTTAGGAGGATCTTCTCGTCTAATATTCCGCAGTGTCTGAAAACAAAGGTTTATAACCAGTGTGTGTTACCAGCGATGACTTACGGAACTGAAACGTGGTCTCTAAATGTTGGCCTCATCAAAAGGCTCAAAGTTGCTCAGCGTGCTATGGAGAGGGCTATGCTCGGTATTTATCTACGTGATAGAATCCGAAATACGGGAATCCGTAGAAGAACGGGTGTAACTGATATAGCCGGAAGAATTAGCGCGTTGAAGTGGCAATGGGCAGGCCACATCGTTCGACAAACCGACAACCGTTGGGGAAGAAAGGTTGTCGAGTGGAGACCACGAATCGGACGGCGCCGCGTAGAACGACCCCCACTAGGTGGACTGACGACATTATCAAGGTCGCAGGAAACCGCTGGATGCAGGTGGTGCGGGACCGTGTTGAATGGCATTCTCGTGGGGAGGCCTATGTCCAACAGTGGATGTTTACGGGCTGATGGATGGATGGAGTTTATATTACTGAAAATCCATAAATAATTTATATTATTTAAAAATATATGTATATGCACATATAATAATTTTATTGTTAAAAACGACTAGTAATTCCGGAGTGTGACACATTCACAGAAACTTCGCTATAACCATAGAGTTATTATTATTGTAAAACAGAATATACATAGAAGCTAAAAAAATCTATCTACAGTTTTTACTCTACGTGCAGGTTTATATTATAGTATGACGTATGAGTAGTATGTATACCTAAACTGCGATCGAAAATGTAATCAATGGGATAAATTTAAACTAACTAATTATAAACTTGCGGGCTTGCGTAAATATGTACGTGAGAAAGTAGATACCGGGAAAATCTTTGCATGTAAAAAAAATATGTAAGAACATGACTACAGTGTTTGCGAAGTTTTCTCTAAACCAGTTCCCCTGTCAAATACATAGGTAGCGTGAATCAGCTGTACCTACGGAGATTGCGCTGAAACCAGTTTTTGGTTATAGATTTAAAGCGGGCCTCATTTGAAACTAACCATTTGGTATACGTATTTACGAATATTTTCTATAAATTATATATCTATAAAACTTAATTTATGCATTAGTAAAACTTCATAGGCAAGTTATATTCTAGAATTGTAGATATTTTTATCGGTTTTGCGCTCGGTAGATACATATATGATTTATTATATATAACTTACGTAGAGATTGTTATATCAGCCTTCCAACGTTTAGTAGTGCTCGCCGTAGGCTTGCCCTAGAGAAGTCCCACAGTGCGGCCTTGTACCGACTGCGACTGCGTCCAACGGCATTCTGCGTGTGTTTAGAGACCAAAGACAATTTAATTCTTAACTGCCTATCTTATCTAACCTATGCTCATGGTGTAACTCGTGTACAATTACAAGCTTTCTGTAATTTCTGTAAAGAATCTATCTATCATAACCTACCTATTTCTTTTTTCCGTAAATTAATATATTCAATAAAACAAAACTTATAAATGCCTATATTTGCTGTGATCAAACTTAATTCGGACATTACAAAATCCGCGTAATTATTATTAATGAGACATTTTCGACTTCTACGAGAACGAAGTACGAAGTTGCGGGCAAAAGATAGTATAGGCTTTCTTCATAAATCATGCGTACGTAATAGTACTGAGTTTAGTTTGTTAAAACATACATACTTCATATAACCAGGATCTTAATAACATATAAACGATGTTTTGTAGTCAATATCATATACCTACGGACAATAAGTAAAATCCTAACTACATTTTAACCGTATATTAATATTAGGATATTGTTTTAAATATACCAAAGTTAGAGAACTCTATATAGCAGAAACAGCTGTTGTGTTGAATAACGAACTCAATACGGTAATGGAATGTCTCAACTGCTGCGGCATTTCTATAGACAATTATAACGGAATCAACATTTCCGTTAATATTGCTTGTACCATACATATTTTACAATTATACACATATATTATGATTCAATTAGTTGCTCAAATATTTGTTCTATCCGCAGCTCTAGCTTGTAAAAATAGAGCGGTTAATTCTTCGTGTTGGTATTTTTTCGCTAACTTATCATCTCTTTTAGATAGCACACAAAACAACCGTGAAACCCCTAACGAGAGGCTAGTCGTACACCCGCTTTCACCAATACCTTAATTTTAGGTGACACTTACCAAAGGAAACCTGCTGTGTGGTAGCGACTACGAATACTACTAACCCTTACTTTGCTCATGGATGTCGTAAAAGACGACTAAGAGCCTTATAACGACCTGGGCCAACTCTATCTGATGCCGTTTGTTCAACAATCACATTCCCGAGGAGGGTTGACGTCTGGCAGGCGGCCGGTCATAAAACTATGGCCAATAACTTTTACAATATGTACTATGAAAAAAGAGTACATATTGTATCGACCCAAAGTAATTGGGATAAGAGTAGAAGAATGATGACCTACCAAAGGAAACCTGTATGACACAACATCAATGATTGATTGGATGTTATTTTCATTCAATATGTGAAACATATGTTGATAATTTAGGTGGCGTTGGTGAAATCATCACAAAAAGTAGTCATATGATAGATTAGGATGCTGACATAGGCAGATCTTTTAATATTTTATTCGAAACTACATCCTAATATTGCCTTAAATCAACTCATTCATCATCATCATCATCTAAGCTCATACTGTTGGGCTCGAAACTCCTCCATAAAGAGAGAGAAATTGACCTACTATACCACGCTGGTCAGACGTGTTGGTACAGGGTTTTGTTCCGAATTTTCCTTCTCTTGCATAGATGTTATATGCGTTTATATCCCTTAGCCGTCTTTTACGATCACCCACGGGTGAGACAGGGAGTGGTGAATTGTATTTTTACTCCGTCACCACACGGAAAACTCATTCAATCAACATGTATTCTCAGATGTCCGGATGGCGTTCAACATTTCAAGGTTCTTCGGGATGCTTCAAGCAAATTCTTCTTGTGGGTGGTGAAGTTTAATTCTTTGAACGAGCTCGTCGACTATCATCGTAATGCATCAGTAAGCCGCCTTCAGGATGTTAAGCTCAAAGATGTCGTGCCTGAAGAGGTTAGCACATTATTTTTATCTTATACATTTTTAATATAAATCCCACAGCAAAATACTCCAAATATTTAGCACAAGTTTTATCACTGCCTTATTTGAATAACTCGGCTACGAGAATTACTCTTCGTTCATGTGTTTTAACTTTTACCTATAGATACCACTATGCTTACATGTGCTTATATGTATATGCGTTAAAAGCTTATTATAGTTATAGGTAATATATGTATATATTTTTTTTATATCTAATTTATATGTTTGCATCATGATTATCTTCAAAAGTAAAGCATGCAAACATAATTTAACAAAATAACAATTTCTTTTATGTATATATACAGGGTGTCGATTTTATTACTAGAATAACTTAAACTATGTGTAGGAATGACGTCATAAAAACATTAAAGTTATTTGCAGACTCCTAGCTCTGCCCAATCCAGAGATAAAGTGATATGTTTCTTATCAAAACAGTAGATTTGTCAGCGTACATTGACTTGTACATTTAGACCAGCTCTGCGGAGGTGAGCGCAGCGAGAGCTGGACTATTTTCCTACTAATTCCATGTCACACGCATAAGTTTATGCCTACATCGATTTTTTATAGTACAAGTGTATTGACCGCTTATCAGTATGGCATTTTAATCTAAAGTTAGGTAATATTTTTTTTTTACTTATTTGGATAGTGTATCATGGTCTGATACACCCCCTTCAAGGATTCTACTAATTAAATCGGCAATCTGTATAATAATACTATGAATCATAATGTTGTTTATTAAGCATTTGTAAAGTAAATACCCTTAATAATTATTTTAAATTATCTTTCGTATTCCATGGTTATTTTTTTATCGGCATCACTTGTTGGATTTAGGTTTACTACAATAATTTATTAATACCATACCTAAATATTGTTTTTTTTTATCAAAATAACCATAATCATCTTATTGTCTTGTCCCACTTATTGGTGACGGCTTTAAGTGCTACATGTTTTCATCTCCCACGCACTTCTGTCAGACAGCTGCTCACTCCCTTTCTATCCACAACATCGATTACACAATCTATATATCATTTTTTTTGTTGTCTTTTGCGACTAGCAATATTAATTTCATCCTGTTACATCAAATGTTCACATGTTGTTTTGTTGATGACATCAAATGTTCACATTATGGACACCTGTCAATTTTTTGACTACCGCCACCACTCTTCAATGCTAATACAAGCATATTCCTTACTATATCTACTTTCGACACCTAAAAAAAATACCAGTAAGTATCTAAATAAAAATCTTGGCAACGGCTCGAACGATTTCAATGAAATTAGGTTCCATTTTTAGTAAACCTTGTCTTGGTGTTTTTATGCACTACAAAAATTTGCAAAAAAAATATAGAGCGAAGAGTGAATGCGGGCAATAGAGTGAATGGAGCGTTGGGGCAACTTCTCGGTAGCCACCACCTCAGCCAGAAGGCACGTGTAGCAATACATAACGCAGTGCTTGTCCCAACATTACTTTATGGAAGCGAGAGTTGGGTATGCAGAAAAGAGTATGAAAGTAAAATTAATGCGGTCGAAATACGATCTCTACGGAAAATCTGTGGAGTTAGGCTGATCGATCGCATTCGTAACGACGACGTAAGAGAGCGAGTAGGTATGAAAGAGAGTATTAGTGTAAAGATGCGAAAGGGAATGCTCCGATGGTTCGGACAGGTGTAAAAAAGGGCGAACGAACGTCTGGTTAACAAGATATACAATGCGAAAGTGGAAGGATGTATGTACCGGGGGAGACCGAGACTAACCTACCTAGACCAGATCGGTCATGTACTGAAGGAAGGTGGAGTCAAGAGTCTCCGAAATCGGCGAGCGTGTATGAAGAGAATTATGAATGTTGAAGAAGCGAGTGAAGTATGTATATAAACATTAAATTTATTTTAATGGTATCAGCAACTGAAAATATAATAAATTGGTTTTCAACACGTAATGGGTGATTATAACGAAAAAATGCTTGGAAAATATGATCAGTGTGCATTATTATTCACACTATATAGAAGTATAGTGAAAATCCGTATTTTCTACATATCTAGGTAATATTTTTTTTTTACTTCTAATTTATTCAGTGAGATTTAGAATAATCCTAACTCTATCAAACATCAAGGTTTCTATACTTTCTCTTTCTTTTTTCCCTATTCCAATCTTAATTTGTAAATTGTGTGTGTATATATATATATATATATATATATATATATATATATATAATAAGAATATCTTAATCATTCCAAATTCATGGATACTATAAAATACCCAAAACATCGGAACAACAAAATCGACTCAAAACGTGATAAAATCTGTAAAAATACTCGTACAAACTCCAATAAGTACCAGAAATCATTATATTCAAATCATGTCAAAAATAATATTATATTGGATAATTATACAGCTGAATTGCTTTCGTTTAGTTCCAAATACATCCAGCAAGAGTACCAAAATGCATGAACTCGAGCCGAATTTAAGATTTGTATGGAGCGCCTCGATTAAGCCACGAGATGTATAAAAACAAGGAATCTATTTTCGCTTGTCTGTGTTGAAAATGCGCTGTTTTGTTTAAACACACATAGTATTAATTTTTGCATCGCTACGTGTATAAAAGCAATCATAGACACGCTATGGCTATATAGAGCACAAGCTCTTTTATATATATATGTATATAGATTAAGAGATCTAGATTTACCCATCTTAGAAAAACATTAATTGATTTTTTTTATTTGCTCGCTGTTCTTTGTTTTAATTAACCAGTCATAAGGCACTTAAAATGAGTGGTGCATTTTAAGTTTAATATTACATTAGATATAAATTATTCGCTTCCGTCTAATCAACCAGTAACCTACTTAAAGTAAATATATCTCTGTATTGGATTCTGTGAATAGGCGTGCAAAAAATAATTTCGTTCAGACTATTTTTTAGAAATGAAACATTAGTGCTAGCGTTTCTATATTCTATGGCATTGAAATAGAAATATAGTTATGAATGCGTGTAGAAAATACATAATGTTATCCTTTCCATCGATAGCCAACAGGATAAAAGGGTGTTCGTACCATATATTGCAGGCATAAAATCAAATTTTCTATAGTCTGTTAGGTTGCTTAATAATTTAGCATCAGTGTGTCTATATTTTAACGTTTATAAGACTCGTACTTATATACACGCTAATTTTCTAAATGGGCTTCATACATACATACATATCATCACGCCATTCCCTTGCAGGGTAGGCAGAGAGAACAGAGTGCCAGAGAACTCTATCCTTGCATACTTCACTTGCTTCCTCAACATTCATAATTCTCTTCATACACGCTCGCCGGTTTCGGAGACTCTTGACTCCACCGTCCTTCAGTACTTGACAAATCTGATCTAGGTAGGTTACTCTTGGTTTCCCCCGGTACCTACATCCGACCACTTTCGCATTGTATATCTTCTTAACCAGACGTTCGTTCGGCATTCTTTCTATTATATTTCCATTTACGATGAGCTGAAATGTTAATACACAGTAGATATTAAATTTTCTTTTGAGGTCAAGAAATAACAAGAAAAAAAATATTGTCCTCAACAAGAACTCTCTTGCCATCCAATGAATTCTCCTGCGTCATCCCATGACGCCATCTACGATAGAATATGACTTGCATACCATTCGCGTTCACAAACTTTACTGCATAAAAATGTAAAATCATTCACATCTAAAATCTGTTGTAAGGCTTAATATTTTAATAATAGTATTTAGACGAGGCTACAAAAAAAATCATATGTATTTTCCAATAAAGTTAGACTACACTGGCTGGATATTTTTTGGTTCAATTCTCAAAAGAATCAGATATTTACAAATAATTTAATATTTTGGTATAGTTATATGGCTAAATTTGTAGTAATAATATAAATGCCAACAGGTATCATATCCAATGTGTCATCAACCTTTATTTATATAATGAAATAACATCCATAGACAAGGAAAAAGAAATGTTCGCCTGGAAATCCCCTTAGTACAATCTCTATTAACACTATTAGTATCGGTTAAACACAATTGCGCAAAGCTGGACTGTCTTATGTAAATACTCGGGCCGCTGTGACCCTGATATAACAAAAATAACCCGGTTTGAACCGTTGTAAAACTATGATGTTTGATTACATCGCTGCAATCGATTGAAAATTACATATTCGTGTTGTTTTCTCGTTATATATCAATTACTACTGAATAGGCATGATATATTGTGTTAAAAAATCACGTTGACTTGTTTAATAATAATTTGTGTATGGGCCAAAAAATATAATTAACGATGAACGTTTAGTCCCGAGTTGTAATCACAATATGACATAAGAGGAAACAAACGTATCAACTAACTAGTTATCTATTGTATTTTACTGGTATTCGCTTATTCATACATATATGTAACGTCGATGATGAAACACGCTATTTTCCTATATTAAAAATTAAAAGTTTATGTACTTTGTCTATAATACGATTTTCTAGAAAGTGCATCTCGAAAATACCCTATAAGGAATTCTTTCCAATTCTATTTAAATGCTAATAACAAATGGCAGCACATGCTAATTACACATGTAATTATAATTATTATTAATTTGCATTAATGAATAAGCGTTTTAACTAATTTCGATGCGATGGAGATTTCACTATCGTCTTATGTGCACAATCAGTAAAATATTGAATCCTGAAATTAACATTAAAATAAAATCTGCTTTCTAAATTTTACTTAACTGTAAAATAAATGCTGAACACGTAACTCACCATAAATTTAATTTATAGGTAACAAAATATGAATGTCGAGTATTTTTTTTTTCAATTGAATAACGTGAGTAACAGTAATAGATAGATACCGAGCAAAATTATCCGAAAGTCATAATACTAGCAAAAGATAAAGCGCAGTACTAGGAAAATTAAAAAAAAGAATCCTATCTATATTCTAGGAATCCGTGCAAATAAATATAGACGTATATATGGGTACTTGGAAAACGCATTCGTTTCAATGCAACACTAATTCATGAATCGTGATTTTTCCCATAAAAGTCGTTAACCTAGCATATACCGGTTCAACAATTTGACGTATTACTCAAAACTAAATTTAACATTGTTTTAGAAAGGGCACACGAATGCGAGACTGTATAATAATACGATTGAGAATAAAAAGCTTACAATACATAAATACTTAAATAGTAATACTTCATTCTATCCATGTAATAATAGTCTATTGAAGTCCATTGTTGGGCAAAGCTCCATATCGGGGATAATACCGTGGGAATCGCAGTTTGTGTTATATGTTTCGTAGGAGAATTCTAATTTGTTTTCTATTACTCCCTATGGCATAAGTAATGAGTTGTAACACATTCTATTCTTAACTCGTCACATCTTCAATACAATATCTTATATTTATTTTGATATGTTTGCTTTTAAGTAATTATATTAACTGGTCCAATAATAGTAACTTATTGTGTGTTAGTTGTTGTTTTCCTTCTGTAATGTATAATATGCTGCTTTTATGTGTGCCCGCCATAACATACAATTTAGGATCATCAATGTCTAGAACTATTGGAGATTAATAATTAATGACCAATAAGTCTTCAATCATACCATTAAAAATTGTTTTATTTTTCTCATCGTTCATGGTTAAATTTAGTCTCAAATCTGAAGTCTTAAGCAGGGGTGCAACACGTACATATATTGTCGTGCATCTTTAATATCAGTAAAAGGTGCGTTTCATACGCTGTGCCAAATTTACATGTTATCATTTGATGTCTGACACGAATGCAACCTGGCATGGTTACAATCAGCGGTCGCAGACTTACAAAACAGTCGAAGAAATGTCTTGGTTGTTTTATGAATATTATAGCGACAAGGCATTATTAGTACTCAAAGTATTGGGTATACACAAAGTATTTAGTTCGGACGAGGCCGAAATTGGGGTGGTAGCTAGGATGCCAAAGTGTAGGGCGCAGATCATGAAGAGACGTTAATATCACCAAACTATTGGTACTAAATCATAGCCAGCCCAAAAAAAAAGCAAAAGAAACTCGCATGGAGCGCTTAATATTTACGCTATTTCGTTTCAATTTCAAATTTACCAGACAAAAGATGTTAATAGCAGGACGATAACACAAATGGAAATTCTCATTCCACATAGAGTCAACAATATTTTTGAACCATAACTGTGTCATTCCATATAAGGACTTCACTACCGAACTTTACAACTATAATCACTCATTTGCATATCAGTGTGTAAATGCAGATAAGTACGCCACGATTGTGTCCAGAAGTTTTCCCACGGCGAGTTAACGGGCCATTGCATTTCATTGAATGATTACTGACTATATTAACGTGAGTCATATAACTGCGTGTTTTGTTGTGCTATTTCAAATGTTTAGTTCAAATTGAGGAAAGTGAGAAAGTGACACGGTATACCAAGCCTTCACTTGACAAAATCTCTATAGTTTATTGTGCGTCTAAAAGTGTTTTTACAATTGGACGCGTTAGTGCAGAAGTGAACCAAGTATTTTATTTTAGTCAAAATTCATAATTTTGACTAAAATTGATATTTTATTTGGAATGGATAATTTTTATCGTTTTAATTCTTTTATGAAATTTACAATGACGAAAACATCTTAGAATTTTAAATATTGGAATATTTTGATAATTATAAAGGCACAATATATAAATTATAATACAAGGATTACTTCTGTTCTCCAGCGGCCATTTGTCAGTAATGTATTCTAAATAATAAGCTAAAAATTAAAAATACTTGTAACATTAGTATTTTTATTTTTTTTAAGCTTTTAAAAATATTTTCACGACTGGCATACAACTGTGACATTTATTTTGTTTTATAATATGAGCGTCTCCAGGATTTGATTTTGGGGTTATATGAATAATTATAGAATTCTGTAAAAATTACTATATCGTATCAAGCTAACGCTATAAAATAGCCCCAAATATCTATATCCTAGTTTCGCCCATGCCTAGATTCACAAACCTTTTACAGGCCTAGCCTAGTTTTGGATCAACGGTAAATATTAATGTACAATTATATGTTGTTGTAATACTATGAGAATAATGAATGTCTCAAATATGCAGATTAACTGTATCAATGCTTTTTACATCTAATAGAATTTACACTTAAAAGTGTCTTTACTTTTAATATCCTTATTAATCTTCCTTATTTGTGTTGTTTTATGGTATTACCCAAGTGTGTGCTCGAAGCTGAATTTTGATGTTTTAACTACAATGTGTTAAAAGTCCTGTCTGATCTCAAAGGACCTTATTCCAAAGTCAAAAGCTAGAAAATGTAATTATTCATAATGATTACTATGTCGGCGTAATGATATCAAATGATTCTTGAAACTTAAATATTAATTTTATTATATGGCGAATTATGAAAGATGTTCAAATAATCAGTATTAAAGTTATCTGAGTGTTTTCAGCGTGTTTCAATACTTGAATAAATTTATTCAACGTGTCTACGCTACAAGCGTTTCACACGGTCCGGTCGTGTTTAAATTTCTCCATTGTATGAAATTTCATTTTTATTAGAGTTGTTATTTAAAAAGATAGGACCATGCCTGCATATAAAACGGAAACCAACAGACGGCAAATGCATCAGACAGGATTTTTCGCATTCTTTATAAATATTAAAAATTCCCTGCACTGAGGAATAATATGGATAAAATTACATCCAGACTGAAAAGAAGTATTTGTTGTTTATACAAATTGTCATGCGTGGCAGACGTAACCACGAAACTCAAATCTAGCACGTCACCTGTATAGTCAAATTAAGTATCTACTATATTAAAATAATTATAATTTTGCATAGATTAGAAAACTTGTGAACATTATTGGTATACAGAATTACCTACGTACTTATGTATGTACATAGGTATAACAGCTATATATGTAGTTAGTTTTGGATGGTAAGGATGGAGCGATGCGGATAATTGTGGTTTATACGTAACTAATGACTCCAATAATAATCATAAATAATAACATGGGAATCAGAACTAAGTAAATTTTAGTCGCACATAATTAAGTATAATATAAACATGAAAGTTTATATTGATGTATGGTTGTTTATTACAGTTTAATGGCGGCATAATCGTTAAATATCTTTTAATAAAACCATAATCATGTTTATATAACAGAGCAACTATCATTTGTAAAGATAGTTCAAGTTGCCAAAGTATTCAACATTTGCCAAATAGTAGTCAGTAAAATTCCTAAATGTATTAGGTATGTATTGATTTGACAATGATACATTAGTGAATTATGCGCATGCATTCTTTTTAATCCTGGTTTTGTAAATTGCCATTTCTTTTTATTTTATTTCATTTCTTATAAAAAATAAAACGTTTAAATAAAAATTGTTAAAATGTCATCAACCTTATCGACGATTTACCGCCCGTCACAACTAAGTTTAATATTATTTTCCTAAATGTAAAGGGTTAGTTTTACAATTATTTTTGTTTTGTGTATACATACATTCACAAAACCATAGAACTATTTTGGCAAGGTACCTACTTAAATTAAAACTTTAATGATTACATTAGTTATTTAATTATAAAAGAAATAATTTCTTTTAACTATGACTCCCCGTGGAGCGATGAGTAAAGTATACAGTTGTCGAGACACCTTACTTATTCATAAGAATCGGAAAAATCGGTTAAGTGTCTAACTAGAAGAATGAGTAGCATTTCTATTGGTAGAGCACCAACGTATAACATTTTACTACGATCGCTAACCTAGCTGCTGAGCATGATGATCAAGACACTATCTCCTCATCTGTGAGAGTGGCCTACGTTCAGTGCAGTGTACGGCTGAAAGGCTGAATGTTGAATATAAATAATTTACCCAGTTATCAGCTGGTTATTTTATTTGTTGATTTTCAAATCCTTTACATTTTTATTACAAGCGCCGAAATAATGCAATTGCAAAAAGACATTATATATGATGAATAGTTTTTGAATAATACTCTCATTTTAATTAAATAGTAATACTTCCAACTAATTAAACGTAAGCAATATCTATTTAGTTAATTTTGAATCGTGTGGTAGAATCTTAGTCATCTTATCTCATTGGAGTGGCCAATTTTTTCTGTAATACGTTTGATCACTTATTTGTTTTAGAAGTACAAAATGTCAAGTGTACATTTTTTTGGTATTTAAAGAAGTTGATATTATTTCTTTCAACAAAATTGCTAATCCTCACATATTTGCCATATTTTTCTTCGCATCGAACAGTCGTGTTATTGAAGATTGAGCTCAAGCTGGTGGTTAGAACTTTTTTGAAAAACGTTCACAATAACGATGTTCAACAATAATTATCGATATACACTTTATCATTTTATGTCGCTTTTCATCTTGTGTCACACGAAAAATAGTGCCTTTATTTCTAATTCATTGTCAAAACAACGCTGTATCATTTTCCAATCATTAGAAATTGATAGAGCTTCACTTTTAAACCGAAAAGTGACGTAATCCATACTACAATGTGAGGTCGCGATCTATCATCCAAGTGGAATAAATAAAACTATTTCAATTGACATCAGATCAAATAAATGCACTACGAACAATTACTGCAGCTGCGGGGGACCGAATAGAGAATCTGAGAATCCTTTTAATTTTCAGGCGAAACATCATCAACACGGTAGGATTAACCATGAAGTTCAAAACTATTGTACATCTGTATTATTATTACAATATTCATACCAATACTATAATTAGAAAGTATGTAATCGTGGTTCACGCAGAAAGTTAGCAATAAATTAACATAATTTTATACATACTTTTAATTAAATTCATGGCAGTTCCGTAAGGTAATTTAAGTCTTGTGTTAAACGCGGTGGATAGGAACCACCAACTCCGCCCGCCCTATTTGCTTTGCTGTCTCTGTGCTATACTGACCTTTAAAGGGTCCTAATGATTTTAATGCATACAACTGAATCAACATTTCATTTTATCACCGTTACGATCAAAGGATCGCGAACTATTCCATGTTACAGAATTTTAGATGCTTAGCTGCCTGCGATGTGATTAGATTTTTCATTTATTCTAGTATAAATTTGTTTTTTTTAATTAATTGCTCGTAATGTAATAACATGAATTATTATAGTATTCTTGTTGTTCTTCTATTATTCATAGAAATTATTTCTCAAAGAGGTATTCTGTATGAAATATCTCGCATATATATGAATAATATTGCATGAATATTAATGATTGATAAGCCATTTTGAATATTATTTTCTCCCTATAATAATAAAAATATTTCAAAAATTAAGCAGTTTTTTTTATCTTCATCTGATTCTCTCAGATGTGCCAACTTTAAAAACGTATGTTTATCCAAATGTGTAATTATATCGTTGCTAGGTTACAGTTATGTAAGTAATAAGTCATAATAAACCTTTATTTCTCACAAATGTTCAGTAGTGATTGTAAAATGTCTAAATAGATACAATTGAAAAAAGAGAAATAAATTTTATATACAGTTATTAATTATCATTCAATACAAGAACGTACCCATAATACGTGACCCAATTTTTTTTCTAATTTTTGCGCTTTACCTCCTCGGTGACATCGTGGTATGCACCAAGGTTCCTCCTCCCTCCTCTAGTTTATACATAATAGTTCATTAGTATGGTTTTAGATTATTCTTTTGCAAACACTAAGCTAAATAACAGAATTTGACTCAAATGTCTTTATTAATATGGCGCTTGCCACTGAAACCTACCTTGCATTTATTTGTGTATATATACTTACAAATAAATTAGTTTTAAAAGCGCTAACAATGACTACGTGAGTTAAACCTAGCCCACCCCTGTGATCAAACGCGGTATTTGAAATATAGAGTAACCCCATAAACAGGACACGTGCTATAGGTACGTCACCTAAGTATTTTGAATTGATAAATATTTATATTTATTTAGGTCTTCCTTACAAACTGATCACTAACGCTTCAAAAATTTTTTGCGTGTCTTCTAGTAACATTAAATTAGTCTACAGCAACAGAACCAACCAACCACTTAGTGACCAATATATTTAATTTTGATGATAGCTTGCTTACGCATTCCATCGTGTAGACTAGAAATATAGTATACGTTTTATGCGGCCGACTAAATATGGGACTATATGTATATGACTGGGAATGTGGTTTGTACTTACTAGGCAACTTATATGTTTTTATTTTTATACGTGAATGTATATCATAAAACTGTTATCGTCGGCCATTTTTATAACTTTCTATCGATTATTGCAGAAAATAGGTCAATTATTTTGCACACTAACATAAATCGTATAGCTCTTGAATTATTGACAAAGTTGATAAAACCGGACGCTACGTTAATATGACCCCTAGTCAATGTAATTATTTCAATTAATTTTCATAATTGGTGCCTAGCAGGCTATCACTGACGTGTGCTCGCTTCGTTAAGTTAATGGATTTATAAAAGAGCAAAAGTGTTTGCCCAAAACAATACCAATTTGACTAAGGGGAGTTATTAACGATTATTAAATTTGAATTATATTTTATACGATAGTGTAACGATGGGGTAAATATACAATATTTTAACTTTCCATCCTTTCCACATATCTTAAAATAATATTAATAATAATAATAGTTTTTTATTGTTTTCTTGAAAGACAGCGACACAATAATATTACCAAAAGGTAAAATAAAAAAAAAACTGTTTAGCATAGGTATTTTTTCTTTTAACTTCTGGCTAGCATAACATAGCACTTGTACCTCTCAGACTGCAACAACTTCGTGGTTAACAGCGGGGCATTTTGTAGACATAATGATAGACTGACTAACAAACGATACCTTTATATTACACTAGTACGTACAATTCTTAGTATGTATGTTTAAATTCGTTGTAACTCAACTGCTAATAGTAGTATTGTGACGACACTTATAAATTATTAAAAAAAATGTGACTCTCGAAATGCTGACAGAAAACATTTAAATAAACATTTGAGTTAATAATCTAATTTATCAATTGATATTTATGACCGTTTACAATGCCGTTGATTCTCTACTATGATTCTTGATATAAATACCTCTGGTTCAGACGTGGCCCTATTGGATACGGAAATTTATCGTAATGCGACGGAATATGACCTACTATTCCATGTTAACCAGGCTTGTAGGCATATGATTTTGTACAGAGTTTTTTCTTTTACAATATTGTTTTGTGCTTGCATATCTTATTGGTTTTCTACAACTGCAGGAAATGTTATGTAGGCAATTTATTTTTCACTCTATTCACCAAAAAAACTCTAAAAACTAAGCGAATATCTTGAAAAAATGTTTAATTTTAAAGGAAAAGTTCTGCTTATATAAGCGGATAAAGATAAGTATACAAACTTAATGGCAAAATAAAGCTAAGAATCTAGGTAATTTTTTGTATTTTTTTTTTTTTTTTGCTTATTTGGATACTTTATCTTGCGTGCCACTGTTATTGAAGGGATATCTGTGCTGTAAATTAGCTATGCTATCTAAAAAATGCTATGAAAAAATACATTTTATGTAGTACTTGTAAATGTAGATGAAAAAGAACCTTATAGTGATGAATAAGGAATACAATGTGTTACATATTTTTTATCTGAGTTTGTCCTAAGAGACGACCAAGGTAGACGTAAAACTTCACCATAATGGAAAGCAAAATGAAAATAATTATCATGACCCTTATTTCCAGTGTGAACTCAAAATCGAATCAAATTTTTCAACTTAAAATCAACGGCATATAAACATTCCGCTTTGTTTAGTAAACTGGCGTTAGTTTTTTGTTATTAAATTAAGGCTATGTTTGTGATTTTTTGAACATAGATATGCAAATGTTTAATCAAAAAAAAATGTTGATGTTGTACGTTTTATTGCATGAATTTTGCTATTATATATATACTTACACCGTTTTATGATATCTAAATTAGTTTTATATAACAGCTTTTACCACATCGACTTTAATGGAATATGGCCCAAGATTACCACCACGAGTTGCTTCGTTATATCAATGATACGTCAGGTATCTGCTGTTCTTGTGGCTGCGACCATCGAGACAGTTATTACTGTTGAAGAACTATTCAAAGTATGATGATTTATTGTTACATTCAGAGTACAAGAGTAAATAAATGGCGAAATTTAATTTCTTTTTAATTCGCCCGTTCTAGTAGGTTTCTTTTCTCTCGACTGTCTAATTTAAAACACTAATGTAACAGATTAGTAGATTACCGCTCTCGAATAATCGATCCCTTCAGTTTTTTAATAGTAACAGATATGCGAGTAGTAAATTCTCACCTGGGGAAGTAGCAATATACTCCTGCACTATGCTCAGTAAGCGAGAAAGCAAACCTTAACTTACAGTAAGCAGTAAACCTAGCTATGCTCTTGGTATGTCAAAGTTCCGTAAACGACGGCTATCGCTTACCATCATAGGCTGCCACCAAAGGCAGTAAAAAGACCGTAGTTTGTCATTTAATAAAATTTTTAAAATCATATAATTTTATAGTTAACAATATTGTAAACACAGCTTTCAAAAATATTTCAAAAACCTTACATAAATTATGCAAACATCATGAATGTGTTGAGATTCTCCCTCTGATTTTTTTATTAAAAGATATCATTAAAAATATATATTAAACGATTTCGTAATTAAAACAAATATGAATGACATACGCTAATAGGGAAATTGTCTCTCTTGTACCATGAATGTGATTTATTAATTGATCGTTGTGGCTTATTTATTAGTTAAATGGTTTGCCATAAGTAATAATGACTTGTAATTGGCATTGCAGATATTGGTGCAAGCGCTGTACGACTTTACGCCTCAAGAAGCCGGTGAACTCGAATTTAGACGTGGCGATGTTATCACTGTCCACGACCGCTCCGACCAACATTGGTGGCAGGTGAGCATATAAATTGTTCGCTACTGGTCAATTATGACAATCAAACCAATACAAAATAAATGAGATTTCTCCTGCGGTTGTCTACTAAGAGAACATTAAGAGACTACATTAGGAACAATATTAATATACTGAAAAAACCCATTGTCCATTATAGCGTTAAGCCTCTAATGGTCATTATAGCTTTATCCCTCATCTCATGGGCGAACTTACATCTAATATGCTCGCTTGTGGGATCCGGTCCAGCCATGGTCTTTATTTATTGTATTTTAACTATTGCGTTCGAAGGGCTTCGCACTGAAGCTAATTAAATAATAAATATGTACTATTTTTTTTTATATAAAAAATGAAAAATTATAATAACATAGATAAAATATAAATAGACAAACCCACTGAGTTTCTTGCCGGCTCTTCTCAGTAGCGGTCTCATTCCGATCCGGTGGTAGTTTATTAGATTAACTTTAAATGTAAAAAAAAAAATGACAATATGTAAGTGCCCTCGCAGGGTTTATGCATAATAAATTTATTTGAATTTGAATATTAAACGGTGATGGGGAATAGATATGTGGCTAGTTATAAACTCAGAAGTCTGTGTCGAAATCTCATTCTTGCCCGCTATTATCATTAAAACACTTCCGAAAGACGTAGGCAAATAACAACAGAAATCTTAACTCTCTATGTCAATCTACTCTGGTCGTCGTGGGATACTTTACGAATATCCTTTCCATTAACGAGGGAGCTCTACGAATTAATAGGACGTATATAAATTGAGAAGAAATATTAATTAAGCAGGTCACCGTAGTGCTACTTATATTGTATACATTTGCTGCTTTTTCATTCCGTTACGGCTCTAGGAATTTGAGTGTAATTCATAATAAAGATATATCTTACATTAGCACAGGGCTATGGTATGATCACGTCCCGTTCAATCCGTCGGGGACGATGAAAGTACGGCGTATAATCCTATAATCTGCGATACACGTACCTAACTTTCGCTATGTAAGCAGGCCACCAATACCCGATCTTTCTTTTTTGTATGTGACTTAGTTGTTACATCCACATCCAAGATATACAATGAATTTGTATATCTTGGATGTGGATTTAGCCGAGATGGAAGGTATACCACTGATATAGAGCGAAGAGTGAATGCGGGAAATAGAGTGAACGGAGCGTTGGGGCAACTTCTCGGCAGCCACCACCTCAGCCAGAAGGCACGTGTAGCAATACTTAACGCAGTGCTTGGCCCAACATTACTGTATGGAAGCGAGAGTTGGGTATGCAGAAAAGAGTATGATAGTAAAATTAATGCGGTCGAAATGCGATCTCTGCGGAAAATCTGTGGAGTTAGGCTGACCGATCGCATTCGTAACGACGACGTAAGAGAGCGAGTAGGTATGAAAGAGAGTATTGGTGTAAAGATGCGAAAGGGAATGCTCCGATGGTTCGGACATGTGGAAAGAATGCCGAACGAACGCCTGGTTAAGAAGATATACAATGCGAAAGTGGAAGGATGTAGGTACCGAGGGAGACCGAGACTAACCTACCTAGACCAGATCGGTCATGTACTGAAGGAAGGTGGAGTCAAGAGTCTCCGAAACCGGCGAGCGTGTATGAAGAGAATTATGAATGTTGAGGAAGCGAGTGAAGTATGCAGAGATAGAGTTCTCTGGCACTCTGTTCTCTCTGCCTACCCTGCAAGGGATATGGCGTGATGATATGTATGTGTATGTGTGTACTTAGTTGTTAGACGCAGATCGCTATGACAACTTTACCCAGACTGTTGGGTGAGTGCTAAGGACTCTCAGCCCGATAATTACTTGGTCCTTATCGTCGTTGGCATTTGCAACTGCTACGAAGAGGCCTCCGTATTCGGTTCCTTACAATTTTTTAGAGTTCTTCCTCAACCCATATAGCTACGTCCCCACCATTGGGTACAAACCTATTACACAATAGGAAGAAAATTGACATACCATATTTCGCTGACGCGATAGCCTTTTTTTGTTGTTCTTTTGGCGGCGGCCTGTGTAGTGGCCACACACTGCTAAAGCCGTCCAGGGTGACAGAAGAAGCGGCGCGCGACCCGCCCTACATGCACCTCTCTTGCGGAGCGGGCCACCGGAACCCGGTTTTTGTCTTCGGTGGCCGCACAGCGGTTTATCCTTACGGGTATCCTCTCGAGTCGATGCCCCGACAGCTTTCGCCTTCAGGGCATCAACCCTGTCTTTGCCTTCGGTGGCCAGGCTGTACCCTTGTGGTTATCCTCTTGAGTCGATGCCCCGGCAGTTTTCGTCGTCGGGGCATCGTCCTCACGCGATAGCCTGGATTAACGTTTTATTTAGAAGCTACTTTTGGCAATCAATATCTAGTCTATTAGTCACCCGCTACTCGTTATTATGACACCCGCGTAAATAAGGAACGGAGCATTATTTTGTTACTATATAATATTCATGTTACCACAGAAAGTTTGGTATTGTTAATTTTGTTTGATTTAATAGTAAGGATAACATCATGAGTATCACTTATTTGATCTATAAAAAAAAAACTTGAAAATGAAATCTGTAATTCAGAAAGCATGTTAAGCTATCTCCGAGTCGCGACTGATTAAGAATACAATATATCACTGCCGCATTAGTTTTTCATGAGAGCTGGTAAATAAAACCGACCGAAGAAAACTTATCATCACATAGCCTCACGCCTGTCTCCCAGAGGGGTAGGCAGAGACTACGGATTGCCACAAACCAAGATCCTGGCATACTTCCATCGCTTCATTCACACTCATAATAGTCTTCATGCATGCTCTACGATTACGCATACTCTTAATAAGACCTCTCGTCAACACATCTCCAACTTGGTGCAGAAAAGTATGACGTGGTCTTCCCCTTGTATTCGTCCCATTCACGCTTGCTTTATATATTTGCTTCGTCAACCTCTCGTCACTCATTCTTTCTAAATGTCCAAACCACCTCATCACAAGTAAGGTGTAATAATAGATTGTCCCGTTGTATCCCAATACTACACGGAAACATAATTAATAGGGCAGATAAAGATGTGATATTATTTCTCAAAACTATTTTATTGTCATCATAAAATGTTTTGCATAATATTCGCATCAATATTAATACGCAATTTTGAAAATTATTTTCATCTCCTAAGTATAATGTAATAATAATTTGTCATTCAAAATATCAGCTGTTCCTCTCATGTGTATCAAACTTTAAGAAACATTACATGCATACAATAAAGTGTATAAATATGCCCTTGATTGGTTACAGTTATATACGTAATCATCTACGTATTACGTCGTAACGACGACGTAAGAGAGCGAGTAGGTATGAAAGAGAGTATTGGTGTAAAGATACGAAAGGGAATGCTCCGATGGTTCGGACATGTGGAAAGAATGCCGAACGAACGTCTGGTTAAGAAGATATACAATGTGAAAGTGGAACGATGTAGGTACCGGGAGAGACCGAGACTAACCTACCTAGACCAGATCGGTCATGTACTGAAGGAAGGTGGAGTCAAGAGTCTCCGAAACCGGCGAGCGTGTATGAAGAGAATTATGAATGTTGAGGAAGCGAGTGAAGTATGCAGAGATAGAGTTCTCTGGCACTCTGTTCTCTCTGCCTACCCTGCAAGGGATATGGCGTGATGATATGTATGTATCTACGTATTCGTCCGGTTCTATTGACAACATATATATTATAGAGACAACGATTTGGAAGGGAAAGTTGCGAAAGATTGGTAATACTAAAATTTAATTGCATTAATTGTATTATAATGTTCAATAAAACACCTTGAGCGAAGCGATGGCTAACAACTGAACGTTTATTCATATTTTAAAACAGAAAAAGAATGAACTTCTCAAACAAAGACAGAGAATGAATATTATTGGTTTACATCATTGATTTACATTATTATAACTAGATAGCGCTATAGGTTTCATTTGATGTATTAAGCTATCAATTTTAACACCCCCACTACATCACATGAAACCATGAAACAGTGATTTTTTACAAATTAACAAGTCCCAAAGCTTCTATACAATGGTAATGCTTTGTTGCACCAAGTGCCTTTGTAAAGACATCAGCTGGCATATCATTAGTACACATATATTTAATATTTATAACATTATTACTGACAGCATCTCTTACAAAATGATAACGAATGTCTATATGTTTACTTTTTCTATGTAAAGCATGATTAACAATAAATTTTTGAGCACTCTGGCTATCATTGTATAAGGTAATAGGATATACATCTTGTTTATTGACTTCAGATAACAATACTCTCAAATACATAGATTCTTTGCATGCCTCTGCCATTGACATGTATTCGGCCTCCATACTGGAAAGAGCCACTGTCCTTTGTTTTCTGCTTTCCCACGATATAACACCCCCTGACATCATAAAACAATATCCTGTGTATGATTTGCGATCAATACTATTATTAGCCCAGTCAGCATCAGAAAATCCTAATAACTCAGAGTTTCCTTTTACATACCTTATGCAATAATCCTTTGTTCTCTTTAAATACCTGAGAATACGTTTAGCATAATCCCAATGAGTGCTATTGTGTCTAGAATTAAATTGACTTAAAAAACTAACACTAAAAGCTATGTCAGGCCTGGTTAAAACAGATAAATACATCAAACTACCTATTAGCTGCTGATATGGTATGTTAGTATCATTAACATTATCATTTTTATCAATATTTAGTTTAACCTCCATAGGTGTACTAGCCTCTTTACAATTTAACATGTTGAATTTAATTAACAGTTGATCAATGTATTGTTCCTGATCTAAGGTACAAGTATTATTCTTATTATCAATATTTACTCTCATTCCCAAACACTGCTTCACCTGTCCAAGATTTTTAATTTTAAATTTAGAACTCAATACAGAAATTAAATTATTTGTCTCTACTTTAGAATTTGAATACACAAAGAAATCGTCCACATACAAAGCAATAATTGTTTTAACATTATCATAAAATTTTGTGAACACACATGGCTCTATATGACTTCTTTTAAAGCCTAATTCTGTCAAACACTGATCAACTTTTTCATACCATGATCTTGACGATTGCTTTAAGCCGTAAATAGCTTTATTTAATTTAACAATTTTTCTGTTATTGTTACTATCTAAATCAACTTGTGGATAAGCCATATAAATAACTTCCTTCAAAACACCATTCAAAAATGCAGTTTTGACATCTAAGTGAATAACATTCATATCAAATTGTACAGAAAGTGCAAATAATAATCTTAAAGTACTGTGACGCACTACAGGTGAGAACGTCTCATCATAGTCAATTCCTGGTTTCTGGGTGAAGCCCTTTGCCACTAGACGAGCACGATATCTAACACTTTTGTCACTATCAAATTTCCTTTTATAAACCCATTTACACTGAACCAAAGTTTTACCTTGAGGCACTTCACTCACTACTACCCAGGCATTATTCTCTTCAAATGCCTTAAGTTCCTCTTCCATTGCATCAATCCACCTGTTATTGTCAGGGCCTCGTAGAGCTTGTTGGATATTAACTGGATCACTTTGATTCTCAGTATTAGACTGCATGCACAAGTTTGAGATTCCAAAACGCTGTGGTGGTCTCCTCGTCCTCTTTCGTTCTTCTGGGGTTGGAACCTCATCTACATTCTGCAATATAGAGTTATCAGTCTGATTAGTATTACCCATCTGGTCAGTATCTTCTTTAGGTTCTGTACCAGTGACTATATCAACAGACTCATCTGTTTCACTCTTAATTTCTTGCGTTTCTGAGGTTTCCCCCACTGAAACTGATATCTTGACATTTATATTATCCTTCAAGTTTTCTTGGATTATGACATCCCTACTCACAGAGATACATTTCTTATTAGGGTCGTAAATCCTATATCCTTTGACATTTTCAGCATAACCAACCAGAATATGTGGTTTAGATTTAGTGTCCCACTTAAGTCTTTTTTGTTTTGGAATATGCACCATGACCTGACTCCCAAAAATCCGTATGTGACTAAGATCTGGCTTATTATTGGTCCAGAGCTCAAACGGTGTCATGTTCTGTAATCCCGATGCTGGTGACCTATTTCTAAGATAAACTGCTGTGTTTACGGCCTCAGCCCAAAATCTTTTGTCTAGTCCAGCATCAAACAACATGCAGCGAGCCCTTTCAACCAAGGTTCGGTTCATGCGCTCACTTATTGCATTCTGTTCTGGGGTATATGTGTTAGTCCTTTGATGGACTATACCAGCTTCAGTCAAGTAACTGTCAAACAATGCATTACAGAATTCAAGACCATTATCAGTTCTAAATATTTTTATTTTCTTATTTAGTTGATTTTCAACTAAAGCTTTGAATTCCTTAAAATATTTAAATACTTGGTTCTTGGCTTTCAAAAAATAAACAAAGGTCATACGTGTGTAGTCATCAACAAAAATCAGGAAATACTTGCAGCCACCAACTGAAGTCACCTCCATGGGTCCGCACACGTCTGCATGAATGATATTCAGTACTTCACTGCTTCTCGTGCCCACATGGTTAAATGGTAATCGTGACTGCTTCCCTTGACAGCACACTACACATGTATTTTTATCAATGACAGCTTTGTCCTTGAAGTCTAAACCCACAACTGCACCTTCTTTCATTTTATTAAGGTCACTACTATTTAAGTGGCCCATTCTTCGATGCCACAGTTCGCTGTTCACGCTGTCAGTTGTCGTAAATAAGCAGCCATTTTTGTTTTCCACATTAAGTTTATAAACACCATCAACTAATCTGGCCTCTCCAACCAGTTGATTTTTCCTGTTATAGATATAGCAACAATATTTCTGAAAGTCCACTCTGTTACCATTTTCAATCAATTTACTCACTGATAACAAGTTTGTAGCGATACTAGGTACACACAACACGTCCTTTACTGTGATACAATATTTGGATTTCGACGTGATTGTAACAATATCGACATCACCCGAACATATCACAGGCATCATTTCTTTATTTGCTGCTGAGATTTCCTTTATGCTCGTGTTTTCCGATATGTTTCGAATATTGTTTACATTTGAAGTTATATGCGCACTCGCACCAGAGTCCAAATACCAATCATTCTTTCTAAAGTTTCCGCTTAAGAATACTGCAGAAAACGCATTAGAATTATTCGTTTTTGTATCTTGAACTTGTGTACACTTATTTTTATAGTGCCCGATCTGTTTACAACGATAGCACTTGATAACTTTCTTTTTGTTGACATTCGACTGGTTCGACATTACGCCATCTTGGAATGAGTTTACAGTTTTATTGAACGACTTCGATCTTTGATTGACATGGTGGCGCCCTCTAGTGTATAACGCAGTAATTTCCGTTGAATCTTCATTCCCAGACATGTCTAATAATTTTGATTTTACAACATCCGCCGTAATGGCGATTCCGGAATGTTCTATAGCCATCAGCATTGGAAAATACTTTTCCGGCAATCCCGCCAACATTAAACAGCCAATCCACTCATCATTCACCAAAAAACCAGTTCTTGATAATTTCTGCCCCGCTTCAATAATTTGAGTAATGTAACTTGTCATGGAATCTGAAGTCTCGAGACGTATTGATATTAAATTCCTCAATAACATGATCCTTCTCGAGAAACCCGAGTCATCAAACATTTGTTGTAATTTCTGCCATAGTTCTTTAGTAGTCTCAGCGCCCTTAATGTGTACATATAACGACGGATCGATGGTTAAAATTAATTTTGCTTTCGTCATGGCGTCCTCCGCAATGGCGGCTCCAACTCCTTCAGTTTTGATAAAATTTAGCTTTCCTTCGAGTACTAATAGGTTTTCGGCAGCAAACGCCCACTCACTATAATTGTCTCGACCTTTAAGTTTCGGCACATTTGCAATAAACGAGTTCGAACTGGAAGCCATGTTTATACCGATCACGGCGCACGCGGTGTCTGTGGAACCACGTGCAACACTGGTATATCTAGAATTCTTATTGACGCAATAGTCCACTTTACACTATTCCTACGCTAACTAATTGAAAACTATAACTTTACAAAAAAACTGACTCTGAATTATTTCTGGGCCCATAACCTATTATAATGTTCAATAAAACACCTTGAGCGAAGCGATGGCTAACAACTGAACGTTTATTCATATTTTAAAACAGAAAAAGAATGAACTTCTCAAACAAAGACAGAGAATGAATATTATTGGTTTACATCATTGATTTACATTATTATAACTAGATAGCGCTATAGGTTTCATTTGATGTATTAAGCTATCAATTTTAACAAATTGATTTGTAAAATGTATGTTTCAGGGTGAGATCGCGCACCGGCGTGGTCTGTTCCCCGCGTCGTACGTGACCGCGTACCACTCATAGTGGGAGCGCGAGCTCATCCTTGCCGCAGTCCCGTTCGCCTCGAGCATCTTGATCACACCGCAGCGTCAGCGTATCATCATATCAATAACTCGCGCTATTTACATCGAAATTTAAACTTATTTGTATAAATATATTGCATGGAAACGTTATTGTTTTCTTGGGTTTATTAGTGCATGTCGTATATTAGCGATTTTACGCGGTTTTAAACTATATAAGAGTTATTGAATATTCCCCTTACAAATAAGATTGAACTTGACATTTATAAACGTCTTATAAATATAATTAGTACTTTCACGACTATCAAAGATGAGGACAATATAGTTTAAAGTATTTTAGCTATAGGCCGTTTATAAAGCATGTATGAATAAGTAAGAGGGTATATTATCTAAGGCACCGAGTGTCATCAATGTCTAGATCGGGTAATTTTTAATTTTTATATAAAGTTTGACGAGTATATGGTGCTTTGTGTCCTACAGCTGTTTGATTACGATTGTTTACTAAATAATATTATAACAATAATCGCGGGTCGTAATCGCATATCTGTCCATTTTACTCGCGTGTTAAAACTGCCTTGATTTTTGCAATATAAGATGTAATTTGGTAGTACAAAAATTTGTGTCGTGTTCATCGTATTAATTGTTCTGTGACGAATTTATTGTCCTCTCAATTTTTAATATTGTGACAAGCGCTTGATGAGAGTGAATATTTTATCCTCGAAAACGTGCCAGAATGTTATTTGTAGTTTTTTTTTTTGAAATATATGTTTTAGTAATAAAGGTGAAAGGGATCAAATCAGTTTATACACTGACTACTCCCCCTCTATACACTTTTCTTATTCGATGTGATTTTTAAAATATGACCATTATTTATCCCTATGTCTTTAATGCTCATTATTAAAATATTTACCAATTATACTTTATTTAAGTGCTAATTTTAAGTTCAGCTTTACATTTTTTTTTGTCAATCTAATTATCATTTATTATCTGTAACACAGCATTGTATAATCTGTTGCGATAGTAATGTAGAATATAAATATCCTACAAAAAACTTAGCTCTCGTTAGAATTAAAAACATTGTGTTACGCACAACATACAATGCCACGAAAGTTATTTTAAATCGGAATTTATTTTATATGTCGACGATTTTATGAGAGAATGATTGTATAGTTATAATGAGTGATGTATGTATTTTATATAAAGATATTATATGTTGTAACATCTCGCTTGATGGCTTTTGACGTTAATTTTGGCGCAAATTCGTTACCTGTACGTATTTTGACTATTTACAAGTAATAATGAAATCGTCTTAATAACACTTAATGTGCAAGTATGTAATTCGATAATTTGTAAGGTGGCGAGTTAGTCCGTAATGGCTGTCGAATTCGATATAAGAATAAGTCGATATAACGATCTGAAGTCGCGAACACCGTGCCTCTTGGCGCTTGGCAGTGTCATTGTACTTAGTTAGCGTTTAACATTTAGTCAAGACTTGAAATTAATAAAAAAATAATAAAAATTTTGAGTGATCGTTGATCCAATGTAGATATTTATTTTTGTTATTGTATTGTACCCAAAATTACTATATTTATGCTAACATAATTGATAAAAAATTTATTCTCAACTGACGAAATTGTATCGTTGTATATCTAACGTAGGACCGATCGTTAGACGTAAGTGACATATTTTAGTGAATCGTGCATGGCCCCCCTCTTTCACCGAAGCATTTAAACCGTATATAATTATAGAAAATATGTTTTATGTGACGTATTAATAAACGTTTGATCGGTCAATCGTTGACATCATACAGTTGATATTTACATATATGTGTACATCTATTGCGCTTACATTAGAGCTGTACTAGTGACGAATAAGTGCGTAAAGGCAAGTTTCAATAAATCGGAAGTGCTATAATCTATAATAATCAAATATTTAAATAATTTAAGTTATGATTCTCCAATATTGTGGAAGATGTATAATATTTTTTACTAATAAATTTAATATTATATATTTGTTGGTTTTATTATCTGTTACATACTTGTGAGAACAGGAGTGAGGCGTTTTAGCAGGCAAGGATAAGTGTCATATGGTGCTCTTGTATGATATTCAATATTTTAGTATTTTAACGTGTTGTATTAAGTAATTTAATGCGTAAGAAGTACTGAGGGGTAGTGAATATGATATAACAGTGCCTTACATACGTTTTCGTTTTCCACTAAAATTCCAAAATGATACCTTTAACAGCCGAACGAACGTCTGGTTAAGAAGATATACAATGCGAAAGTGGAAGGATGTAGGTACCGGGGGAGACCGAGACTAACCTACCTAGACCAGATCGGTCATGTACTGAAGGAAGGTGGAGTCAAGAGTCTCCGAAACCGGCGAGCGTGTATGAAGAAAACTATGAATGTTGAGGAAGCGAGTGAAGTATGCAAAGATAAAGTTCTCTGGCACTCTGTTCTCTCTGCCTACCCTGCAAGGGATATGGCGTGATGATATGTATGTATACCTTTAACAGTGTGGCCGAAGGCGACGATTTGACTTACGACGACGCACGATGACTTTAAACCTCTAAAAAAACGAGTGGGTATCCTCCTCCACACTGTTGACAGGTCGGCTCATCCACACTCTCGTAGGAAATTGACTTCTGAGCAATATAAAAGTGTTGAGCTTCATTCGGTGATCGAGGGATCCAAAAGCCCAACTCTAGGTGGGTTGGGGTTGGTAGGCAACGGCCTAGCTGTATGCTTGGGTTGCAAAGGTACATGAGCAGTACTTACCATCAGAAGTGCTGCTTACTCGTTTGCCATTATAAACAATAAATAAATCGCAGATTATTGGACATTCTTGTACGAGTATATACAAAAATTCTCTAAGTGAAAGCCAGGCCTACTAGGTTTCATACACAATTTTTTAAAGGGATTTTTGATAAATGCCCATTAAGTATATATAATATGTTCTCTCTGCATACCCTGCAAGGGATATGGCGTGATGATATGTATGTATAACGAAAAAATAATCGAAATTTTATCATTGAATTGGATAGACACATGACGAGTTTTAATTACCAGTAAATTAGATTCAAGTAATTTTACTCTTCCAATTAGTAATTCGACTTTCGAAGTGAGAAATTTGATAGCAGAGAAAGGAACATACTAACAAAAATCGGTATTTTGATAGCACTCGGTAATAAATAAAATTTCCGTTACCTACATAATACTTTATTTATAACAACATTCATAATCTTTTAAACAATACACACTAGACATTAAATTACTATATCTAAAACGCCACCAAACGTTTTCATTACAGTTAATATAATAATAAAATACGATGTTAAAATAGAAATTAGACTATAAAAAGTTTTAGTTTCACATTTATAATGAGTACTGAAATTCCATAATTTAATTAAAGACATGAATAGGAAGAAATCAACAAATGGGCTTACTGTAGCACAGGTATTTTTATAAAATATAACGAGTGAGGCATGATAAGATGAAGTGAAAGATGTAAAGATGAAGTGAAAGAAAAGTTTTGGCAGGATTTTGATGAAATTATGATAGGTATACCAGAAAGTGAAGAGATATGTATAGGAGGTGACTTTAATGGACACGTAGGAGCGGGCAATGAAAGTTATGAAACAGTGCATGGAGGATGGGGGTACGGCATGCGAAACGCTGGGGGGGAGACGCTACTTCAAGCGGCTTTGTCGTTTCACCTGGCCATCGGTAATACGTGGTTCCAAAAAAGAGATGAGCACCTTATTACCTATAAAAGTAGCAACCACTGTACGCAGATCGACTACTTTCTTATTAAGAGAAGTAAGTTGGTCTGCGTAAAGGATTGTAAGGTGCTACCAGGTGAAGCACTAGTATCCCAGCACCGTCCGTTAATACTAGTGATGGAGCAAAGAACACCCTCTATTAAGACCAGAAACCGACCCCCTCCTAAGGTAAAATGGAGTATGCTTGAAAGGAAAGAGTATGCAAGTAGATTTAAAGAAAATGTGATGGATAAAATGATTGAAATGAATGATATGAATGATAAATCTGTGAATGAATGTTGGAATGAAATGGCTAGTTGTATTAGAAATACAGCTAAAGGAATACTAGGAGAAACGAAAGGAAAAGGTATAATTGATAGGGATACGTGGTGGTGGAATGAAGATGTGCAAAAGATCGTGAAAGAAAAGAAGAATGTATTTAAGGAATGGCAGAATGAACATAATGAAAGATTGAAGGAAGCAAAAAAGCTTGAATACAAGGAATGCAAGAAAAAAGCTAGACGGGTAATAGCTATTGCGAGAGCACAGGCCGAAGACATGATTTTTAAATCGATAGATGGGCCTCGAGGTCAAAAGATGCTATACCGCATAACTAAAGCCCGAGAAGAAAGAGCAAAAGATATTAGGCATGTCAGGTGTATAAAAGATGAAGCAGGTAAAGTGTTGATAAAAGAAGAGGAAATAAAAGAGCGTTGGAAGCAGTACTTTGAAAGGTTAATGAACGAAGAGAATTCATGGAGTGGAGTGTTAAAAGATGTATCAGAGAACGTCGGCCTAGTAAGGGAAATTACAATAGATGAGGTAAGAGAAGCAGTGAGAAGTATGAAAAATGGAAAGGCTGTAGGGCCCGATGGTATACCAGTTGAAGTATGGAAGATTTTGGAAGAGGATGGGTATATGTGGTTAACTTTATTCTTCGATAAGCTGCTGCGCGACGAAGTAATCCCCAATGAATGGTGCAATAGTACGCTAGTGCCCATTTTTAAAAATAAAGGGGATGTTCAGGACTGCGGTAGTTATCGAGGAATAAAGCTTATGTCACACAGTATGAAATTGTGGGAAAAAGTGATTGAGAAACGATTGCGAGAAGAAAGTGAGATCACCCAAAACCAGTTCGGATTTATGTCGGGCCGCGGGGCAACGGATGCCATGTTTGCACTGCGCCAACTGTGCGAGAAATATCGTGGTGCACATAAAAACTTGCACATGGTATTCGTTGACCTCGAGAAGGCCTATGACAGAATACCGAGAACAGTTTTGTGGTGGGTACTGAAAGAGAAAGGTGTGCCTGTGAAGTATGTTAGGTTAATCTGTGCCATGTACCGACAATCTAGGTCGTACGTGAAATCAGCGGCTGGAGACTCCGACGAGTTCAGTGTCGAAGTAGGTCTGCACCAAGGGTCGGCGTTAAGTCCTTACCTCTTCCTGTTGATAATGGATGCATTAACATCGGAGATACAGGAAGAGGCACCCTGGTGCATGCTATTCGCTGATGACATTGTTCTCGTCGGGAAAGAGGGCCTTGAGGTACAGAGCATGCTGGAAAAGTGGCGCTGTAAGTTGGAGAATGTAGGCTTGAAAATCAGCAGACCAAAAACAGAATACATGTTCTGTGATTTCGGCGGTCTCTCCAATTTTACACCCATAACTTTGGATGGAGTACCAATCCCAGTATGCTCGAACTTTCGATACCTCGGTTCTCTTATCCAAAGCGATGGCGACCTGGATCGTGCGGTGAAGCACAGAATTGATGTGGGATGGATGAAGTGGCGGCAGGTCACGGGTACAACATGCGACCCCAAAGTACCCCTTAAATTAAAGGGCCAAATATATAAAAGCCTAATAAGACCTGCTGTACTGTATGGATCAGCATGTTGGGCGATAAAAGCGACGGATGAGAGACGACTGCATGTAGCGGAGATGCGAATGTTGAGATGGATGTGTGGTGTGACAAGAATGGATAAAATAAGGAATGAACATATAAGAGGAAGTTTGAAAGTTGCGCCAGTGACGGAAAAATTAAGGAGTGAAAGATTGACATGGTATGGACATGTGATGAGAAGGGATGAAAGTAATGTTGTGAGGAAAGCTTTAAGCATGAATGTTGAAGGCTTAAGGGGTAAGGGAAGACCGAAGAAAAGATGGATGAACTGCGTGAAACATGACATGGATAGACAAGGAGTGACCACAGAGATGACGTCTGATAGAGTTGTATGGAAGGAGAAGACATATTGCGTCGACCCCAAATAAATTGGGATAAGAGCAGGTTGATGATGATGATGATGATAACGAGTGAGGCAAAAGATATAGGTACTGTGATTGGTTCAATTATGCCCATTTTCATTAACAACTCCTAAACTTTAGGAAACACCCAAGGCAATAGAAAACTCTCATAACATTGAGCATAGTGATTTTTTTTATGTTTACCTAATAATAAACCTTATTAGACGATATGAATAACACATCAATATTATGTGGTATTTATATTAATATTATTATTAGACGTCCCCTAAACTTAAGAAGTCATCTTAAAAATAGCTGTAGTGGTTAGTGAAATAATCATTTTATTAAATTATAAAACCATAATATCTATTTATAACAAATACCCTGCCACCTTGGAAGATTCTTTAAACAACACTCATTGTTTTAAACAATATTTATTTGGTAGAGTTATACTAAGTTTGTTTCAATTATGTGTATAGATTACATAAAACATTCGTCACTGCAAAGTTACTTTATGTACCGAGTGAAACAGAGAATGGAGCAGCTGGTCAGAAGGGTAGTAAATAATGATGGTAGGAACCCATAACAAAAATTTGAAGGGAAAATGTCGATTCGTAGTTTTCAATTTTGTCATCGCTTTTTCTTTGAAACTGAATGAAATGTACCAAGTAAATGATAAATAATTTGCTACATACTAATACTTTCTTAAATATTCGTTAGAACCTATATAAATCAATGGTTAGCTACAATATGACAAACGTCGCCTTTCCAAACAGCTAATGAGTCAATGACCCCTTGACTCATTGCCTTCAAATTTTCAACCCACCAACAAACCATCATTGCCTACCACCTTTCTGACCAGCTGCTTCATTCTCTGGTACACACGGTATATTATGGAAAATATATAATTACATCCATAAAAGTTACAGCCACTAAAACATTAAGCAAGTAGGCAAGTTAAAATTTTAATTAATCTATTATACATATTGACTATATTTTATGCTTAATGTATGTTAGTAATGTATTAATGTATAATATATATATATATATATAATATTTTGATCACATTAAAATTTATTAGGTACATGGTGGTTAGCCTGTATCACTAGTTTTATAATTATACTACCCCGTATATATCCGTATATACCCGGCTGACATCGTCCTGCCCAGAAAAGCAAAGCCACATAATATAATTTATAATTTTGTCAATTATAGGTATAATAAATAAAATTTTGTGACACACCAACAGCAACGCCACCTGCCGTGTCCATTGAAATATACACACTAAGAAGCATCCAAATCGGTTCATCATAACCTAATTCCTGTTAGTTAGGTGACAAAATAATTATATGTAAATATTAAAACGATTAAAATATTCATCAGTGAACCGTATCTAAAAATTACATGACCTCATTTAGATATTCAATACGAATCGCTAAAATGATCACTGCATTAAAAAATAGTAGAGCTTTACTTAGCTCTACAATGAAATATCTTGCAATATTATTATTTATAATGTGTTATTATTTTCGGTTAATCTAATACCAGACATATCAGGATGGACGAAATTCACAGATATCAATATAACTACACATTAATTTGCAGCGAAATAGTTTTAAAAACGAGATAAATTATTAAATTTTACTGTTAATTAACGGTGAGAAATCACTCTCAACCTTTTAAATTATATCTCTATTAAATTAAAACGATTTTCCTCCCAAGGCTGACATTATATTTTCAAACGCGATCCAATTGACTAAGGCCCAAGGTGCCAATCTCATCCATATGGGCACGAACCCTTTGTATACAGCGAAAAAACCTTCATTTTTAACAGATTGTTGCCAGCAGTCGAGCATGCCTCTATATAGTAAGCCTCTGCAAACAAATTTATTCAGATGTTGGTAATTTTTAATAAATTGGTTTTCCATGGTGTCAAAGGGATGATAATACACATGACACGATCTTTTACTTCTCCGTAGTAGTCGTAAAAAGAGATTGCGAAGAGAATGGCCAGCAGTAGATGCTCTCCTAGGAAACGTAACAACAACTTATTGTAATGGCCAATCCGCTTCCCCACCACCAAGACCAAAACTTTGATTGCATAGATGGTATAGTGGTTAAAATACCGACCTTCCGTGCCAGTTCCATGAGTTTGATTCCTACTACTTGAATACTACAAACCTATAGAATATTCTACATAAAATTACTTTAACATTAAACAAATGATAGAAAATACATTGTAGTTGAATAAAGCAGTTAATATATGCTAGTGTTGCTAGTGACTTTACTTAGATATTTTCATACAAAAGAGACCATTCCACTAAGTAATAAAATTCTTGCTTGACAAACATGCAACTAATCACCATACCCGGATTGATTTACTTGTAGAATGCATAGGTTTTGCTAGAAAATTGGAAGAGAATATGCGGTTCGATAAGTTCTTAGACCTCCTTCATTAGCCTCCAACTAAATTATATGGGATTGGCACATCATTGACGTTTCTTCAATTATAAACAGACTAATCAATAACGTAACATGCTAAATAGGGGTTCAGCTAAATTTAATGACCGTTCGCTTGTCTGAACGTCAAACCTCCTTGGGTTCATCTTGGCCATTATCATCTCAGCAAACCTCCTTCATAATAGGAAGATTATTAATCTACTATACTACACTGATCAGACTGGTTGGTATCACGTATCACTCACGACCAATGTTAAATGAATGACAACTACATCTAAACCTTCATTTTGATGAGGCATACCTTCCATCTGGCCTTATGGGCTGATTCATAAGCCGCGTTTTAAGAACATCCGCCGGCGTCCCTAGTATAGCAGCAACGAAACCAGCCATAAACGCTGCCATTGTATGAAGTAGCATGCCTTCAGGTATATCAAATTCTTTATTGAAGAACCTTTTAGAATAGTCATAAGCGGCCAGATCCCCCAAGTTAACTAGAGCAGCACGTTGCATATTTGGAATGGCACCTGCAATGTTTTGTTTATTTTTATTCATAAACTGTCTATGTCACAGTCTTTAATCTTTACAGATCATCATCCAATCTTGAGTACTCCTCTTCTGCGTGGATATTAGCCCACTACACCACACTGGAACATGGCTAGACATTTTGGAACAAGGGTTTACATCAATTCTTTTAGGTTATACATATATATTGAATACACAAATGGTGTAGTGGTTAAGAGACCGAGATATTGTGCCACGCGTCCGAGTTCTATTCACGTGCAGGACAATACTTTGGGGATCCCACAAATGGTTGTTCTTAATCTGGTTGTAATTTGTGGCAATTAATTATGTGGTTCTAGAGTCACTCACAATACAAAGGTAGCACTTATTAACACTTAGTTCTAACAGTCCTTAGTGCATGCAAGGCCTTTAAAAGTATATATTTCTGTTTTAATAGTTAAATGTTCAATAATGACCTAAATATGTAAAAAAATATCTTCAAAATATATCTCTTTTGAAGTTGACTTATAAAAATATATACAGGATTATGTGATATAAAATTTAAAAAAAAAATACTTTAAATTAATTTAGTCGAGATCAGCCAATTGTGCTTTATTGAGAAAACTCAAAAACTACTGGTCAAATCTGGTTCATATTTAAATGAAACTACGAAGGAAGACGCAGTTTTGAAATTAAAAAAAGAATCACCTAGACAATAGGGTCCGAGGTCACACATCAAACTCCTCCTTATTTTTATAAAAATGTTTATTCACACTCACCTCTCCAAAATCCTAGAATTCCACTTTGCTTATAAACCATCTTGTACACTTGAAAACAACCTGTGAACCGATGAGGCTTACCCTGCAGCACCCGCCGACCTTCGGCTTGCATGTGTACTTTCACCAGATCAGCTGGTGATGCGATTAATTGCGCCAGAGCACCGCATGTCATTCCGCCTGCTCATGATAATTATAGGTTTTAAACGCATTACACAGGTCCACAAAAAAAAAGTGGTCTGTGCTGGGGGTCCGACAAAGATTTTCCGATGTATTTTTTATCGCTTAATACGTATCTGAAGTCAAAATTGAGGGTCAAACTGCAAAAAAACGGAGAAAAATAAAAAAAAAAAAACAAAATTTGAGTCAAAATTGGGGTCAAACTGCAAAAAACGGGGAAAATAAAAAAGCCCGATGAAATCTACGACCTAATCAGTTTTTCTGTATAATAACACAGGTACACAAAAAAAGTGGTCTGTGCTGGGTGTTCAACATTTTCCGACGTATTTTTTACCGCTGAATACGAATCTGAAGTCAAAACTTGTGGTTTGACCCCAATTTTGACTTCAGATTCGTATGCAGCGATAAAAAATACGTCGAAATATCTTTGTCAAACACCCAGCACAGACCACTTTTTTTGTGGGCCTGTGTTATTATTTAGATGAGTTAGTGTTGTTCCTAAAGTAACCATTACTGGTTTACCTTTTCAGTATTAGCATAACAATAAACATAACAAACGCTGGTCTACTTCACAAGCCTATTATACTTATCTGTCTACATACGAAAATATGTGTTTTCTGTATGCTCTGGTAAAAGTGTTATCATTATTACATTGGCAAAATAATCAGGTACCTACTTATTACTACATTTCTTGCAACAATCGTAATATGGCAACGAATAACACATTTAATACTGAGTAATTGATCCACCATACCATTAGATAATGACAAAATACTAATAATTTTATTAGAATACTCTGTTTAAACACGGTACTCCAATAATTATTATAAATTTCATTATTATCTTAGGTCTACCTGTTGGGTTCCTTCACAATGGACAGGCAATTGACATACTATACAACATTGGTCAGACGGGTTAAAATACGGCGTTTTTCGACTTTTTTGTCATTAGTCATTACATAGATAATAATAATAATCTTTATTGAACACTAAATACATATGACAGTTTACATAGATGTCTCTGCCTCTTGAATTAGGTAATACCTGTCTTTCAAGAGACAGTTCCTTCCCGAAATACATAAATCTTGAACATCAAATTATTTTACAGTAACATACATTATAAATAATGAATATATATATATATATATATATATATATATATACATCTCATACATATATATATATATATATATATATATATATATATATATATATATATATATATATATATATATATACATATATATATATATATATATATCTCATCTAGGGTGTTAGTGAGCGCGCCCACACGTTGTGTATGTGTGTGTGTGTTTGTGATGTAGTGTGCGTGCATAGATGTTATCTGTATTAATATACAGATGATGGTGATGGGATATAATCATCCCATACGTTTTTACGAGATGGCGAATTCTTTATCCCTCACCATACGGAAAGAAAAAGAAATATATATTTATTTATTTCTTTTTTAGTTTGAAATAAGTTAAAATTATTGAGGCTAGATATAATCTAATCCTTATTTCTTTAGCACAAATTTGCACTATTATTGTCATCATCCTACAATGTTATTACAATCCCACGCCCCGCTTCTAGGCCTGGGCCTCCACAATAAGTGAAGAGACCTAGAGAAAAAAGAAAGAGAATTGACCTACTATACTATGCTGGTTAAATTGGTTAGTATAGAGATTTATTTCGAATTTTCTTTCTTTTGCATACATTTTATAAGCACATTGTCCTTGTTAGTCGTTTACGCTATCCACGGGAAAGATTAGAATGCGGTGCATTGTATTCTTACTCCGTCACCACACGGATAAATTTCTCTATTAAACATTACGACTCATCATCATCATCATCAACCTGCTCTTATCCCAATTTATTTGGGGTCGACGCAATATGTTTTCTCCTTCCATACAACTCTATCAGACGTCATCTCTGTGGTCACTCCTTGTCTATCCATGTCATGTTTCACGCAGTTCATCCATCTTTTCTTCGGTCTTCCCTTGCCCCTTAAGCCTTCAACATTCATGCTTAAAGCTTTCCTCACAACATTAATTTCATCCCTTCTCATCACATGTCCATACCATGTCAATCTTTCACTCCTTAATTTTTCCGTCACTGGCGCAACTTTCAAACTTCCTCTTATATGTTCATTCCTTATTTTATCCATTCTTGTCACACCACACATCCATCTCAACATTCGCATCTCCGCTACATGCAGTCGTCTCTCATCCGTCGCTTTTGTCGCCCAACATGCTGATCCATACAGTACAGCAGGTCTTATTAGGCTTTTATATATTTGGACCTTTAATTTAAGGGGTACTTTGGGGTCGCATGTTGTACCCGTGACCTACCGCCATTTCATCCATCCCACATCAATGCTTGCATCAATCAATGCTTCACCGCACGATCCAGGTCGCCATCGCTTTGAATAAAAGAGCCGAGGTATCGAAAGTTCGAGCATACTGGGATAGGTACTCCATCTAGAGTTATGGGTGTAAAATTGGAGAGACCGCCGAAATCGCAGAACATGTATTCTGTTTATGGTCTGCTGAATTTCAAGCCTACATTCTCCAATTTACAGCGCTACTTTTCCAGTATGCTCTGTACCTACCCTGACTTAACGCCGACCCTTGGTGCAGACCTACTTCGACACTGAACTCGTCGGAGTCTCCAGCCGTTGATTTCACGTACGACCTAGATTGTCGGTACATGGCACAGATTAACCTAACATACTTCACAGGCACACCTTTCTCTTTCAGTACCCACCACAAAACTGTTCTCGGTATTCTGTCTTAGGCCTTCTCGAGGTCAACGAATACCATGAGCAAGTTTTTATGTGCATCACGATATTTTTCGCACAGTTGGCGCAGTGCAAACATGGCATCCGTTGCCCCGCGGCCTGACATAAATCCGAACTGGTTTTGGGTGATCTCACTTTCTTCTCGCAATCGTTTCTAAATCACTTTTTCCCACAATTTCATACTGTGTGACATAAGCTTTATTCCTCGATAACTACCGCAGTCCTGAACATCCCCTTTATTTTTAAAAATGGGCACTAGCGTACTATTGCACCATTCATTGGGGATTACTTCGTCGCGTAGCAGCTTATCGAAGAATAAAGTTAACCACATATACCCATCCTCTTCCAAAATCTTCCATACTTCAACTGGTATACCATCGGGCCCTACAGCCTTTCCATTTTTCATACTTCTCACTGCTTCTCTTACCTCATCTATTGTAATTTCCCTTACTAGGCCGACGTTCTCTGATACATCTTTTAACACTCCATTCCATGAATTCTCTTCGTTCATTAACCTTTCAAAGTACTGCTTCCAACGCTATTTTATTTCCTCTTCTTTTATCAACACTTTACCTGCTTCATCTTTTATACACCTGACATGCCTAATATCTTTTGCTCTTTCTTCTCGGGCTTTAGTTATGCGGTATAGCATCTTTTGACCTCGAGGCCCATCTATCGATTTAAAAATCATGTCTTCGGCCTGTGACGACTATTATATTATTATTATTACGACTATTATAACTTAAATAAACAAAGATCGACAATATTTTTCAAAAGATAACATGAAGACTTTAGCGTCAGAAAGTCCTGGGAAGAGTATACTAACTCTTGGAACTATGATCATAATGAATCTAATTTACTATAAAAAAAAAATAATCTTAATTTCGTAATTTCTCACAAACTGCAGTAGTGCCCAATGTCATTTTGTAATTTTCATTCACAATTACAGCGCGCATTTGTTCATATGTTACGAGCCGACACCCTGAGTAGATGGCATGACGTTGGCACATTGGCATTAGCCCGCTCCATAGTTTGAGTGGGCCTTCCTTAGCAGCTATATTGAATGCCGTAGAGAACAAACCACGATGTTCCATCTAGAATAAACAAAAAAATTAAAAATACCTGTAAAGTAAATACTTACTTTCCGTGTGGTGACGGAGTAAGAATACAAATCACCACCCCCTATCTTACCCGTGGGTGATCGTACGAGACGACTAAGGGATATAAAACGCATATAACATCTATGCCAGAGAAGGAAAACTCGAAACAAAATCCTATACCAACACGTCTGACCAGCGTGTTATATTAGGTTAATTACCCTCCCATTATGGAGGAGGCTCGAGCCCAACAGTGGGACATATATGAACTGAGATGATGAAATACTTAAGATCAACATCAGCTTGAGAATAATAATAAACTCATTATTATCATAAACTTACTCGTATATAAGTTTGAAAAAGAATAACATAAGGTAACTTATGTATATATTATAAACTTATATGTATTTTACTGTATTTTTACTTCATGATATGCACATAAGCATACGTGCGCATGCACACAGACAATGGCTTAAACCACTGTCGAAAAAAAAAATTTTGTTCACTCATTACTCATTAGACACTTGGTGAGTCTTCTTACAAACAAAAAAAAATAATTAAAAGTTTTCTAACTTCAGCACTTATATGTCCCACTACGGAGCACAAACTTCTTCTACAATTACAAGGAAATTGGCCTACTGTATTTTTTATTTCTTGGTGGCAAACAGTGCACTTGATGCTAAGTGTTCCTGCTGCTCATGGACCTTTGCAATACCAAGGATCAACTAGGCCGATGCCAACAAACCAAAACCCATGCAGAAAATTGAGCTTCCGGATTTTTAGGAACCTAACCTAACGCAAGCTCTCACCGAATGAAACGCAACATCATATTGGCACTGCTCAGACGTCGATTTTCTGTGAGAGTGTGGTATATAATCTCATCCCTCAACCGCCTCTATATCACATTATATTCTTAGGCCATCCTACCAAGTTACGACAAAACGAGAAGTTATGCTTATTATAAATAATCCTGAACAAAATCATTTTTCCATATATGTAGTAACAAGGTGAAAATTCAATTCTGCTACTCCTTTCTTGAGTATGGGTGTCGTAAAAGCCGTCGCAAAAGATGAGAAAGGGATATCCCTTTGGCTGAAAAGGGAGATTGAGAAAGGGATATTTATATAGTGAGATAGTAGGAAAAACCGAAACAAACCCTATACCAACCCGGCTTATCAACATGGTATAGTAAATCCATTTCCCCGCTAGTGGAGGAGACTTAAATCCAGCAGTGGGTCATATATGAACTGAGATGGTGATGATGATGATGAGTAAAATGAATATTTGAAATCTTTGCTACCTTAAACCCATGTTTAGCAGCCGCTATTTCGTCTTGTATCTGAAGTCTTGTCTTTGCTAAATCAAATGGATAAGTTACTGGAAACAAATAAAAGTTAGAAATTTTGAATGGATACACTTATACAGTTGAATAATCTATTCATTATATACAAATGTACATTTCACCTCTTAAGGGCTTTTATGATGGATCTGACATGAACTGCGCTCAAAAGACCCTATTAAAATAAAGATTTAAAAAAAACTTCATAAGGGTGATCTTTTTCTGTGATACAAACCTTTTTGGTTTTTTCTGCAATTAGTGTACGACAATTCATCATAATCGTATAAAAAGAATTCCTCTTGTAGGATCTGTATTTGAATTGGTTGTATTGGAATATTACATTATATCAGGATTCAAAGAACATTACTAAACTAATGTAATATTTTTGAAAAAAAAATGATAACAATAAAGAATTAATAATAATAGACAATTCTGCTGAGTTTATCGCCGGTTCTTCTCAGAAGCAGTTACGTACCGATCCGGTGGAAGTTTATTTGATTAATTTAAAATGTTGAAATTGATAATATGTAATTGCCTTCGATTAATACACAATAAATGAATTTGAAAAAAATAAAATATTTCGCGGTTTTCACCAAGGAAATTTTTTAATGATTCTAAGTAAATCTATAGTTTATTCGAGTTTTCCTTCACTCGCATAGATGTTATATGCGTTTTATATCCCTTAGTCGTCTCGTACGATCACCCACGGGTAAGATATGAGGTGGTGAATTGTATTCTACTCCGTCACCACACGGAGGTTGGTTAGAGAAGTTTTGCCTAATATGTGATAAACACAAACATACTTGGCTAAAGATATAATGATAATATTTACCAATTTCGGCACACCATGCTGATAACACAGCTACAATATACCTTGTCACAACTGATTCTTGCAATTGCTTAGGGACTGGCTTTTCTATATCTATCATTAACATTTTGATGGTTTATTACTTGCTGTTGACGTGAAAAGGAATCTATACATAAAAGTGTACTGCTAATACTACAATACCTTGATATTCGCTTTACTGTGTACTTTGACTCATAGGTCATGCTGCTGAGAGTGTTAAGCCTACGCTGGGTGGGCCACTGAAGAAAAAGACTGCGTACCAGTGACCCACCCGCACGGTGTCGGGAGGTATATTGTAGGGCGTGTCTACGGGGTCTTGCGCCGCTTTTCCTGTTGCTCCGGACGGATTAGCGGGGTTTGAGGTACCGTAGCCCGCAGCCAAAAATAAAAGTGTTCAGCCTACAGCCATAGATGAGCTGGCTCGTCTGCGCTAATTGCACAGAAAATTGATGTTTTAATAGCAGCAACTTGCTACTGGTAAGTTCGGTGAGCCAGAGAGCCGGTCGATCATCCACGGGAAAGGAATCGGTTATGACATATTATTTTATATCCTTGCTCTGTCATTACACAATTAGTAAAATATCGGAACGAAGAAGAGTGAAAACATTCGGTACTGTAAAAGAAGTCAATCGTTCTTGGCAGTGTTAATAATTGAAGAATAATAATATTCCTTCCCAGTGTGCAGAAATCCGTGCCCTCATTGGTACGTGTGGAATCGTTATTACAGTTTGGTTACTAAACAAATTGTCCTTTAGGTATCAAATATGTAATAGTCACTACAAATATGAATATTGTAAAAACATGACTGATTTTAAATGAAATTATAGTTACTTACGTATCTTTATCAATAAAATCTTATGCTGCGAAAAGTATTTCGAAAATGCAATGAGAAAAATAGATCCTGAAAATTATCAATCAAAATACGACATTTGGTGATCTGATTGTCCCAATTACAAAAAGTTTCAAATTCAAGCTGAGATATTTTTAGTTTCTATCCATAGACACTATATTATTTCTGTCAAATTTTTGTGAATCAAACATCTTTTCTATCATAGTGTTCATTTCTCCAACGCAGAATTTCTGCTGCGATGTTTCCCGAGCACTTCGACGTATTCTTCTTTAAACGGGATTTAAAAAGAGCTCTTCTCTCATAGTATACAGCGACTTGCTAGCCTCTAATATTAGTATCATCTATAGACGACAGTTGTTACTTACCATCAAGTGGGCTGCTTACTCATCTACCACCAAAACGCAATAAAAAAAATACTTTATGCACGATTATTTCGCTTACTTCCGTTCCGTTCATCCTTTTTAAATTAAACATTTCTATGCTGGACTTTTTTTTAGAGGTGATCCTTGAGATAGTGATAGAATTTGTACATCACAAGATTTAACGGCCTATGGGTAATTAACATCTTCCTACTTTACGCTGACAAGTGGACTAAATCTAAGCATTATTTTAAATGTGGATTGGATTATACATATGGACTCAGATGGCCTCCAATCATGCCGATATTCCGTCAAATCTATAATGCCACTACTATTCTCACCGATCGAAAATAGCTTATTATAGTATAGTGACAGAGTAAGGGTACCTGTAATCAGGACCGAATAGTCATCTCATCAGACCGAAGAGAGAGAGAGAGAACAAGAATTCATTGCAATAAAGACAAGTAGGTAGTAAGAAATAAAAGGGATTTTGCCCGCGATATTTTTAATGACAACTAAAGCTTTTAAGCAGATAACATCAAGCAAGAAAAGATAATCTGGAATTAACGAGAATTCTAATTAAGCAAGAGAATTTCTCTTTGTGGTAAAGGATTATGCTTACCAGGGCGTAAATAGGCTGAGAAGTAAAAAGGTATTTACGATTTATTGGTTAGCCACTAATTGCATTGTGCACACATTAAAGACTACAGAGATGTTGAGAATAAATAATTATTATTTTTAGATGTATATTTTAATTCAATAATTCTCAATAAAACAACGTCAAATCAACAATAATAATGATTTACTATATTTAATAACATCACAATTTCAACAACTACTATTAAACTAGATATTTTTGTAACGATTACATTTTTGTATCACAATAATTTTTTATTCAATTATAAACATATATGCACCATTTAGCCACGTTATATCAATATTTTATAAGGCATTTTTTTATTATTCCATTCCAATTATAGTATGTATAATGCCTAATCCAGTTTGACAAAATTCTAAGTACACTATTTGTTTTTCATCTATCTATTTATATTATTTAAATTGTTTCATGCATACAAATGTCTTTTAAATATTAACTTAATACTTAATATTACTATATATAGCACCTGTAAAAATATTAGCAAAGATTTATTAGTGACTTATTTCTAGTATTTTATTATTGTGCAAGCGTCGTTGTATAACTTTTATACCTACGTACATACCTACTTATGTACTTATATATACATAGCTTATTAATAAATCTGTGCTATTTATACCTAATAAATAAATAAGTACCTATTAATGTCAATAAATAATATGTCTTTAAATATGTATTTCAAAATTGGTTGTACCTTAACAAGATTTCTATATACATACATATATTCAAAATACAAGACATTAAAAATAAAAAATAAAAATCGTTTGTTATCGTTCGTATCTATGATCAGAAGGTTTAAATAGTTAATTATAAAAAAAAAATACTTTAAATTTATTTTTAATAAAATCTTTGTTTCAATATGTGCAAAACACACATAAGTAAGTATAAATATTTGCGAATACATTAATTACTGGTATCGAAGCGTTAACGTTGTCAGTATATCAACGCTCACAGTATATGTACGCATTGATTTCTGATTACTTTATAATAATCAAAGATATTATTTGAAAACCTTAAACTTCAATGTAATTTAAAAACAAGATAAGCAAAGGTTAATCGAAAAGGACTCCTGATTATTAAATACCTAAAAATGTAATATATGTATATGTTTTTTGAGAAACTTATTCTCATTTTTGAACCGGTCACATCCTTGTAAAATTTTTAATGACTTAAGACTCAAATTACACAGGTTCTTATTTCAAGTAGAGTTTAAAACTCTTTCGAGCTATCGCAAAATCAGATTTTATTTCGAAGCATTCTGTTTAATATTTAAAATATTTAAGTTTTTTTTATCGATTTTAATAGGTATATCTTTTAAAAAGATCTGGTAATATAACTTGAAATCGGCATTCTTTCGAATGAAATTATATTTTTAAGAATATAGCTCCAGTTAAAAATCCTTTTGTATAGAATATCTAGACTTTTAAAACTTAAGCCTTAAGACAATTCATATACAGGGTGGAAGTGGACCGCTCCCGAAAACAAAGACAGGAGACCCTACTAGTCCTACTTGTGATGATAGGCTAGAAAAAAATCGATACGGATGAAAAAAAAATTTTTTTTTCACCACGCGAGGTCGTTCAACTCGAAAACATATGATCGTAAGTTTTCAATAGATTGCATCTTTTCTCATGAGTAAAGTTACTTATTTTTTATGGCATTATCGTTACTTGGCACTGTCCTAATATGATGAAGTGTGGGAAAACTTAAAACTCGTAAGCGGGTATTTAAAACTCGTGGTGAAAAAAAATTTTTTTTTCACCCCACTCGATTTTTTTTTTAGCCTATCATTACAAGTAGGACTAGTAGGGTTACCTGTCTTTGTTTTCGGGAGCGGTCCCCTTCCACCCTGTATATGGGTTATAACTTATAAGTCATTATATTTTTTTTCTCGTGCAACTTATGTTTTTCTAACTCTGTTGCTGATGCATTTAAAGCACACTAGAATATAGTGGTATAAGGGGGCGTCCATTAATTACGTGAGGCTTTTTTGAGGTTTTTTAGAGCCCCCCTCCCCCCATGGTGAGATGTCGTAAGATTTTTCTCGATCCCCTCCCCCATTCCCAAATCTCACGTGAGATTTTTCAAACCTAGTTCTTGGGTATAAAGGTTTTTTAATTTCATTTACACTTCACTATATCACTTTTACACCAGTTTCTGCTAAAATAAATTACGTGATATTTGCCAAGACCCCCCTCTCCCCCAAGTAAGATTTAGTAAGATTCTGCTCGACCACCGTGTATACCTCACGCAATTAATGTACGCCCCCCTAACTACATATAATGTTTACCTGTATTTGTGTCTACTATAATAATTATTCAATTTATATTATATCGTCGTTTTTTTTTTGCTAGCGGTCGTGTTACGTTGGTCTTACCGCACCCCACAAGGCAGGTTCAGGTTTCCAGTACCCACGCTCCGAACGCTCGCGATCTTTTGAGCGAACCTCTCAATGTTACACCGTACCTATTGTATATTCTTATATTAAATTAATATTATTAAAAACTGCGGCCGCCTATAGCTAACATGATATTCTCGAAAGCAATCCAATTAATTAACGCCCATGGTCCTAGTCTCATCCAGAGTGGCAGGAATCCTTTATAAAGGGCGAAAATACCTTCATTCTTCACAGATTGCTGCAAGCAATCAATCATTCCGCGATATATCATGCCTCTGAAAACATACAAAAGCAAATAATGTTACATACATTATCTATTGTTATGAAAGAAATTTATATGGCATTATAAATTAATTTGATAGTAGTTAACAAAGAATATATTATTATCAGTACCAATCCTGTCTTCGGCTTCGTACTGTGTTGGTTATTTAGGTAAATAGATAACAAATATTGCTTAAGAAATAATATTCGAAATCAAACCGCATTTTGTGATTAGCGCAGTATAATCACATAAGTAAATAAACGTACAGAGACAAACATTCAAACAACCGAGCCACGGTAGGTACATCACTACAAGTATGGTGCGCGTGTGTGCGTGAGCACTGGCGGCTCGTCACGTACGCAAAGAAACCTGTTTAGGCTGGTTCGGCCAGTGCTCAAACAAAGGGCTCACTCACCGCTCGCTGTGCATGGCGTCGTGCGTGTTTGTTATAATTTGAATAGGTTAGGTTCCTCGCTCCTTAGAAGCTTGGTCTCTGTACGTTTATTTACTCATGTGGTATAACACATTGTTGATTTGCGATAAATTCTCAAGCTCCTTTTAGGTAAATTTTCATTGATGAAATTTTGACAAAATCATTTTAAGATTATCACTAACTTGCGAGAGGTCCTTTTAATATGTTAGTGTAACCTGTATTGTTTCATGTATTAAGCTCAAAGTTCCATCTTCCATATGATGACCACTTAAGGATACAATATATATTTAATCCATATATCTACGAATACATATATTATTTCTCTTTTGCAGCCTAGTACCGCCTAAGAAATCTACCAACCCTTACACTGCTCGTGAAACTCTTAAAAGACTGCTAAGAATTTTACATATACCTGGGACAACTTCATCTCTAGACGTCTGGTTAAAAATTGCATTCCTAAGGAGGATTATACAGATTATCAGTTATAGAACTATTGCCAAACGCTTTGCAATATACAATATGTAATATGTATATGGACATATTGCATCGACCACAAATAATTGGGATAAGCAGCAGGACGAGGATGCTAATGACAATATTTTTTTCTGCCTATAAATATCGCTTATATAAGGCATTCATATTATTGGATATGCCATTTTGAAGAATATTTGCTCTCGGCAAAATGTTTCATGTAAAATAAATAAATACATGTCTTAACTTTTAAGAACGTACGGCTAACAAACTGTATGAAAATATAGTTACTAGTTCATAGTTATATAAATAATAAATCCTGTACTAATCGTGCAAAGCATTCGCACGGGTCTTCTAGTAATTCTTAAACCCTACATTTCACGCGAAAACGGTAAGAGACGACTAAAGAAATCAGATAGTAAAATTGCAAGAGAAAGAATAGAAAAGAATATAAAACTCAATATAAATCTCTTTTTATTCTACCAATACTGAGTATAAGCTTTCCACAATAAGAGTGAATTTTACTTTGTGATTCTCGTCAAATGGGATGCCATAGAGTTTTATTTCAAGTTTTCTTTCTCTTGCAGTGATGTTATTTGCCTAAGTTTTTAAGTTATATTTTACAAACTTTGCAGAATTGATAAGTATTCTTACTCTGTCATCAGACGAACGTTACTGGATCAGAAGAAAGTTACTGAAATATGAACTGCTATTTCCTTAGCCCATATACATTTTGTATATAGTAGTTATAGTTCGAATACTACCAACCCTTACTTTGCTCGTGGATGTCGTAAAAGACGACTAAGAGCCTTATAACGACCTGGGCCAACTCCATCTGATGCCGTTTGGTCAACAATTACGTTCCCAAGACGGGTTGACGTCTGGCAGGCGGCCGGTCATAAAACCATGGCCAATAACTTCTACAATATATACTACCCAACGACCTTCTCTAATAGAGGCAAATTAGCGTACTACACCACGCTAGCCAGGTCGGTTGGTATAGGTTTTTATTCAGAATTTTCTTCACTTATTCTATACTTAACGTTAAGTGAAATATTGTTAAATAATAACTTTTTTATAGAAAATACTGTAAAGAATAATAAAATAGGGAGAAGTTGGCGACGCGTGCAAAACGGAGCGACACGATTCTGCTACAATGACTTTGACCTAGTTACTGTGACCTCAAAACACAGTACATTCATTACCAACTACGCCATTCTATTTAGGTCTATAAATAGCTAAGCACTGCGTTCACTCTTGTTGATTGTTTATTGCAACGCACATTCATCATTAGATTTAGACGGTATAAATCAGCTGTTTAATGAGAAAATATTGTTCACCATTCAGCCTGTACAGTATTTCTTAAAACATACCAATAAATGTTATAAATTTTATAAATCCTTATTAATATTATAAATGCGAAAGTAACTCTGTCTGTCTGTCGCTCTTTCACGCCCAAACTACTTAACCGATCTAAATTAAATTTGGTACACATAGTCTAGAGCCTGATAAAGGACATACTATATATATCTAGCAAAAATTAAACGTAAAAAGGTTATAACCATAGCATATATTCTTTATTAATTTATTTAAGGTTTTGAAAGACCCACAATAAGTTAAAACATTTCTTTTATAGAACTACCTTATTAGAAATATTGTGAAACTCAATTCATCATCATCACAGCCCATAAATGTCCCACTATTGAGCTCGGGCCTCCTCCACAGTGGGAGGGCAATTAACCTACTATGGCTACTATACCGCGCTGATCAGACGTGTTGGTATAGAGTTTTATTTCGAGCTTTCCTTCTCTCGCATAGATGTTATATGCGTTTTATATCCCTTAGTCATCTCGTACGATCACCTACGGGTAAGATATGGGGTGGTGTCTGGTGAATAGTATTCTTACTCCGTTACCACACGGAAAACTCAATTACTTTAGATCAAAAGTACCTACGATTTAGATCAAGCAGTGCTATATAAACAATTGTTCAAGCACTGAAAAATGTAAATTTTGCATTACTTGCGACTACTTGTTAAGTTCGTCAGTTTGTCTGTGAAAAACATTTTTTTTTTGTTCACTCGGTGTTGCCAAGCAGCTGTCACGTCATGATTTTTATTTGCCCTTTTAGAATTTATATAATAGCGCGGCAAGTGCACAACAAAGGTCAAATATCTTGTATCCAGTTTTAATACAATAAATAATAACATGACGCGAATTTATTTACCTGCTGTTTCCTTTAAGCGTAATAATAACCATGGATTCAGAGTGCAAAGTATGTTAATGTTATTCTTTTGAAATTAAACTACTTTAACTACTACGGTTAGTACTGTAATAACAATGACATATTGGACGTAAGACACCTTAGTCCTCGCGTGACCATGATCACTGGAAAGTGTTCGAAACGTCGTAAAATTAAAAATCAAATACAAACGCGATTAGAATCCGTAAAAGTAGTTTTATTTCAAATGTGTAATACTTGCGTAAACATTAAAAGTCATAATGTTATTCTTAGTTATAAAATACCATCTTCTGCCCAAGGTTTCACCCGCGTTTAAAAATGACTTTCCCAATACAAAATATTGTCACTTACTTATCCCAAGGGAATACATTACCGGGATATAAAATATGCTGTGACAATCCAAGAAATACTCTATCTGTGAACCAATTATCATCCAAATCTGTTCAGTAGTATATGCGTAGGTAACATCCAAACCTCTTTACAATTTTTCTCTTTTATCTATTATTAGTATGATCAAATAGTCTACCTTCCATCTGGTCCCACTGGTTGGTTCATTAGTCTAGTTTTGAGTACATCAGCCGGTGTTCCTAGGACGGCGGCGACAAAACCTGCCGTAAACGCTGCCATTGAATGCACTAACGGAGAATCTGCCATGCCGAATTCGCGCATTAAAAACTGTTTGCTGTAATCGTACGCGGCCAAATCACCCATATTAACTAATGCTGCTCGCTGGACGTTAGGAACCGCACCTATAATAAATAATGAATAAATAAATATAATGAATAAATATAATACAATAAATAATAATTATAAATAATAAAATAAATATAATAATATATGTATGTATAATAAATCACCATTCATCATTCACCTACTCTTATCCCAATTGCTTGGGGTCGATACAATATGTACTCTTCTTTCATACTACGTATTGTAAAAGTTATTGGCAATAGTTTTATGACCGGCTGCTTGCCAGACGTCAACCCTCCTTCGGCATGTAATTGTTGACCAAACGGCATCAGATGAAGTTGGTCCAGGTCGTTATAAGGCTCTTAGTCGTATTTTACGACATCCAATGCAAAGTAAGGGTTGGTAGTATTTGTAGCCGCTACCACACAGCTAAATATAATATAATAATATAATATAATAAATATAATGACATTTTAAATTTGAATGCTCGTAAGAATTTTTAAAATTTTATACATATAATGCAAAATAATAATTTCTCTCAAATATAAACTCATTACAAATAATTAAGTAAATCAATCTGTTTCTACTTCTCACTCATATACTACGCCCCATGGTTGGGTATAGGCCTCCACTAGATAAAGAAAATCGGCCTAATAGTTAGCCCCGTGTAGCGACACTGGCCGTACGGGATAACATCAGGTTGTATCTTAAATTTCCTCTCCTTCATCTCAGCTCATATATGTCCCACTGTTGGGCTCGAGCCTCCTCCACAATAGGAGGGCAATTGACCTATTATATCATGCTTGTCAGACGCGTTGGTATAAGGTTTTGTTTCGAGATTTCCTCCCCTACTTACAGTGATGTTATCTGTTTACATCCCTAAATCAACTTTTACGAATTTCACGAAAAAGTCATCGTATTCGCCACAACCGATTTTATTAGTTAACTAATAATTTCTTTTTTCTTTACACATTCGTCCAAAAAACAGCTTTTTAAATAGTGTCTAATTAGTAATTGTCTATATTAGTACCTAATGGTCGTTAACCTCCCCAAGAGAGCTTATCAATCGATATGGCCTATTCATTTCTATTTTAGCATGTTAACAAATACGTCTATGTGAGTTTCTTCTTTCTTTTTATGCGAGTCTTTTCTTTCTCTGAAGCGTACCCTTATGAATCAATCTGATACTAATATCAGATTGATTCATAGGAGTACGCTTCAGAAAGAGAAAGAGAGATTAGTTTAGAATTCGTTAGTACAGGATATCTAACTCTGTCCTTACATATAAGACAACCCACATCACTCTGATTTACCTCTCCAAAAACCTAAAAGGCCACTTTCAGCATAAAGGATTTTGTAAACTTCTCTGCAATTCTTGAACCTTGGTGGTTTGCCTTGTAGCAGACGTCGCCCTTCAGTCTGCATCTGTACTTTCACCAAATCAGTAGGTGACGCGATCAGCTGCGCAAGGGAACCAGCAGCCAAACCGCCTGCAGAACTTCAAAGCAATTAAGTTACGTTGCAGTAAATTTGTTAATAAATTAGTAAAAAAAAACATTTGAAAAAGACAAATGAATGCCTTTTGTTCGTATTTCATATCCATTTATCTAGGCAGCTACTACGCTGAGCTCTCAGTACAAACCTAAGGCCCTGAAATATATGGCTTTTTGATGTTCTATCTTAATATATATAAATTACGTGTCACGTTGTTTGTCCGCGATGGACTCATAAAGTACTTAACCGATTTTAACCAAATTTGCACAGCAAGTATAGTTTGATCCAACTTAAAAGATAGGATAGCTTAAATCTCAATTTATAGTAGAGGAAAGGAAGGTAATATGGAATATGCAGTTAATATGGGATACTGAGATTTTATAAAAACTAGTAGTGCCACCTATGCCACGATGTTGTGAATTGAAGCGTCAAGTGAACCTATTAATCTGTGCAAGTGACAGTAATCCGCCATATTGTTCTTTTCTTTTTGAGACACGATCAACTAGAAGGCTGTACAACAAACATTTTTTGGTACATTTTCAATCTTTTGTTATCGTAACGTAAAATTACTTTATTTTTTATAACTGGTATTCAAACAATGCTTAGGGTACTAAAGTTTAAGGATATGTATTGATTTTCATCGTATATTGAAACCCCTAAATCTAAATTTTTTTTTTTGCTTATGCCGCCATGTTGCTAATATGGAATACTGTTAGTGCATATAATATAGTATACCTAGTATTCCATATTATATGAATTATATGAGCCATGGCATATTATATGAGCCTTGAATTATCGCAGTTCAAAAAATTTGCAGATTTTAAAAGAAATTTAAAAAGCACAATAGCTATAAGTCAAGTGAAAGGGAAAGAAAAAGTGCAGAAACAGAGCAAAGGGAAAGGCAAGGGTAAATCGTCAAAAAAGAGATTAAGGGAAGTTTACTCAGTTAGCGACTCTTCAGATAATAGTCTTCATGACAAAGATGACAATTACCTCTTCTCATATGACGAGACTATAAGCGAGGTACCGCCTCAAAATTATTCAGAATGCTTTTTTTTTGCAATAGAAAATATAGCCAAGATGATAAAGGAGAAGAATGGGTTCAGTGCCTTATTTGCCAATTGTGGTTGCATTGTGACTGCGCGGGTTATGAATTTAGTAACTACGTTTGTGATTATTGCAAATAATTTATATTTTTAAATTCTGATCTTTTTTTATATCGTTCGACTAATATGATTTATAATTAGTTTGATTTTTACTTATTCATATAAGTTATGTTGATTTTTAAACATTTTATTAATTCTAAGATTGCCAGACAAAATACTGTGATCAATAAAATTACTATTATAAAAAGGCTTTTGTTTGAGTTAATAAAACAACTGTTAAAAGTGTGTACAATTTTGGTGCAGATAATATGGAATACTATATTCCATATTATCTGCACCTTGGGTCAGTTGTCATTTTACAACATTTTTGATTTATGGTTGTTTTTTGTCAAGAAAATATAGTTATATTATTTTTGTAATGATTATTATTAAAGCTAATTAATGTTCCAACAAATTAGTGTGTGTATTTTAATTTTAACTCTGGGGAATATTTTTTTATACTCAAAATAGAAAATGGTATTCCATATTACCTTCCTTTCCTCTAATATTATTTTATTGCAAATTATATGTCTAATATTTGACAGTCAAAATCATATGTTATATAAAAGGATTTTAAAAGATGGCGGAATCTGTTGACTGGATTCAGTAAGTATTTAATAAATGGTGCTATGTTAAATGTACAAACGCTTTATATAAGCTAAAATTTGTTAGAATAAACAAAAAAGTGTTACTGAGGCTAACCTAAGCCACAGCAACGCGTGGCCTGGTCTGCTAGTTCTTGATAAATTATTTACGTTATCAGTATTTTAAAGGTACAGGAAACCACTGAACTTTTTATGTCTGAGAAGTGTGAAGTTGCCGTATTGGATCAGCGTAAATTACCCTGAAGCTTTCTCGTTGTGAAAGGAGATTAATTAACCATCTATAATATAATGGGAAAGAGTGATGAAGAAGATAGTTATTGCCGTGAGATGACGAAATTGAAATCTAATACAATGAATGAATATAAAGTCAGACAGTGAGTCTGCTGCTACATATTAAGTCAGGTGCAATATTAAGACCAATCTATATGCAAACTGATGCTTGTATGGCCACACTATTGACAGTTCTCTGTTTATAGCCTCAGGTCGGTCAGTCCAAGGTAGTATCACAATTTCGCAGAAAATCTACGTCTAAGCAGTAATAATGTGCTCTTGCACTTCGTTCAGTGAGCGAAAGAGTCGGAAACCCAAATATCTAGGTGGATTTTGGTCAGTTGGCACTGAACTCCTGGTATTACAAAGGTTCATGAGTGGCAATAATACTTCCCATCAGGTGTGCTGCTTGCTTGTTTACGTAAAATAATTTGATACATTATCCAAATCTTTGTACACTCATTCTACGCTACTCATAATAGAAACGAAATAGAAATAGACAAACAAAACCCTCACCTATGGATGCAATTCCCAACGAAACTTTCCCTTTATCATCTTTGAATGCGTTTCTAAAATGTTCGTAGAATATCAGCCTACACCCGGAATAAATGGTGTGCCTTTGGAACATAGGCATTAAACCGCTCCATAGTTTTGTAATTCCTTCTTGCTTGGCTATGCCTACTGCAGTTTTTATCATACCATGATTCTCCAACTGCAAAGGAATAATGTTAAAATTTATAAAAATTATTTTATATTTGAAATAAAACTACTTTTACGAATTCTATTCCATTTGTATTTGATTTTAAATTTCTCGACGTTTCGAATACTTTGGAGCATTCATGGTCACGGGAGGACTCCTCCCATGACTATGAATGTTGTAAAAATAGTATTAATAATTTATTTCAAATGTGTAATACTCGCGTAACAAACATCAGGTTTAAAAAAATATTTCATTTTTAGGGAACTATTATTTTGACATTATTTTCAAACTCAGATCCTTTATTAATATTTATTAATCGCCATACGTATTTAGCCAGACTCCATGACCGATATTGCAGAATTACACTAAGTGTCAGAATATTTGAAGATTCTTATTCCTTACAAAAATGTTCATAACAGCTGGCTCTGAAATATATTCATGACAGCTAGGATCAACGGTATTAACCGCTCTCGATGACACGGATTTTACACATCTAGAATATTTTTTAGACAATGGGCATATATACGAGTTTTCTTACTATGTTTTTGCTTTTCAGGCAAGTTAACAAACATATACATTTCACTGTGTATGGGGTTAGAAGAATAGTAAATGTCTTCGCTATCCTCTCTACAACACTAACTGCATAGAAGACATCTTACTCTAAGTCACCAACTTGTGTAATAAGTATTATGAATTAGATTCTCTCTTGTGATCAACAAATAAACTGTTCTAAGGTTATTAGTATAATTTAAAATAAAAAAATAAGGATAACCTACTTTAAATCCATGTTTCGCAGCCGCTACTTCAGATTGTATTTGTAATCTCGTCTTTGTCAAATCAAACGGGTATGTTACTGAAATGAAAATAAGCTTATTAGCAACAAAATAAAACGGGCGAAATTATAATTTATAGTAACGGTGACGAACCAGTGGTGGACTTGCTATTTGTGATAAGCAATTTGATAACTAGAACTCTGCCCGTAGTTTTACTCGCATTATAATTCACTTATGCTCCATTTTATGTGAAATTGCCTTGGTATGGATATGTGATGAGGAGGCATGAATGATGCGTGACAAGGAATATTATAAGAGATTATAGGACACAAAATGGATAGACGAATTGTGTAAATACGGTTATGGTTATGAAAGGAGTGTGTAGTGCAAATATGACGGCTGACTGGAGTTTGTGGAAGGTACGGATATATTTGCTACATAGTATGCAGGGAAGTATAATGATGAATGATGATGATCACTTATGTCCCACTTTTCTTTGAAATACTACCGAACAAATAACGTACGCTGCATAGACCTTAGAACATAGATTTTGTGATAAAACGCCAATATATAAAAATATTTTAGTCAGCTAAATATGTATACCTTGGCCTTTTTTTTGGGTTGGTTTATGGTCGGCGCTCTCCTCGCACCACTCCGTCCGGGGCGACAGAGGGGCGTACGCACGCATATCCGTAACCCACCCGTGAACCTCGCCTTCGTCGTTGGACCGGCCACCGGAGCAGCGTGAACTTGACGTCAGTGGCCGGCCCGAAGGAATACCCCCTGAGGGGTACCCTCTCCTTGAGCGACGTAACGCAACCCGGGGCGGACGTCGGTCCCGGGTTGCGTTGAAAAGACCCTTAGCGATCCTTAATGAACAGTAAACAAGGACTATGAGACATGCTAATTATTAGAGCAGAAGAAAACTGCAAAAAAAAAATTAAAAAAATATAGTGGTAGGACCACGCTGTGGATAGTTCTCTGTCTACAACCGCGGGCCGGTCCATCCGGTGTAGTACCACACTCTCGCTGAAGATCGACGTCTGAGTAAATGTAATGTGCTATTGCGCTTCGTTCGGTGAGCGAGAGAGCCGAAAGCTCAGCTGAGTGGGTTAGGGGATTATAATGGTAGGCAGCGGCCACTATACCCTTAGTATAGCAAGGTCCATGGACAGCAGTGACACTTACCATCAGGTGTGCTACTTGCTCGTTTGGCACTATAAGCAATAAAAAAAAATCGCCTGACTGATCTGCGCCTCAGCGATCAGCGCCTGATCCACATTGAATTAGTGGAACAATATCTTTTCTATTGTGTGAAATATTAAGTGTAGTGTTCCAAAACTCTACGCATAATCTTCCTCCACATTTACAGATTTAACACGGAAAAATTTAGACACTGCTGAACTATGGGATCATCTAGAAATAGTACCGCAATCGCCACACTTGGCAGGCGGTTGTTAATAGACATTGAGGCGTGTTACGTGTGGCCACCGAAGTCAAAAATCGGGTACCGGTGGTCCGCTCGCACGGCGAGGAGAGACGAGTTTTACGGTGGGTCTATGCCCTATGGGATCACGCGCCGCCTTTCCGTCACCGCGGACCGATTCAGCGGGGCGAGACGCATCCATAGCCCACCAAAAAAAAAAAAAAAAAAAATGCGTGTTACGTGCACGTGTTCCATGAGAGAGGTGATGCCCGCTAACCTGGTGAGACCTTAGCCGATTTTTACTCCCACAGGCAAGTGAGGGTAACGACAATTTTATTCATTCCGCCACACGGTATACGAAAAAATTGAGTCATTTAATTTTTTGCTGTCACCACGTTGTCTGTCATGTTTAAGTAGCACACAATAAACCCGCAAAATTTCAATACACGCTTGTAAGCTATACGTGAAATAAGATTGACAGCCTCTTGTGTTTCATATTACCGATAGCGCGAAAAAGATGTGTCATTTCCTTTACTCGTTCAGCGTCATATTACCTGTCTTGTAGAGTTACTATTACAGCACAGACTTGCTACATTGACAATGTATAAATTGGAGTAGGTTACGTAATAACATATTACCTCCTTCAGCTACGCATGCGCCAAGTACGGCGACGAGGTACCTCGTGGCAACAGAGTCGGTGATGGTTGAAGCGGGATGATCAGCATTACGTAACACCGGCATATTGTTTAATATGTTCAACTGCCAGTAACTCTCGTGCAGCCCATACTATCTGCAAACAAATAAAGTTTACCTATATCATATAAATATCAGAATACAAAACTATTAAGAAATCATATGATAAATCATATAATAAATCAACTTATTGTCCAATCCATCCATATATCCATCAGCCCGTAGACGTCCACTGTTGGACATAGGCCTCCCCACAAGAATGCCACTCAGAACTGTTATGTATCACTAACTCCTGTGCCTAACGATTCCCACAACTTTTAAGAGGTCATCAATTGACCTAGTGGGATGGTCGTTTTAGGCTGCATCGTCTAAGTGGTACGCCACTTATTTTGGCAGGCTAAGTCTGGACGCACTCCCTCCGTTTCGTCCGGGGTGACAATAGGACGATGCGCGGCCCCATAACCCACCGTATTCCCTCCCCATTATCATTTTTTTTTTTTTTTTTTTGTTTACGCTGTGGAAATGCTTTTGCGCACATCCCCCGCCAGTGACAGACGGGGGGGTGTGTGGGACTCGCCGGCCATGAGATTGACGGCCGGAATACGCACTAAAACCTAACAGCGGTCCCTTCCGCGCTTTTACGGGATGCCGGAGAGATCGTCTATTGACATTCTATCCCCGACACCCCTACGCTTAGCCATCTGGCCACGACCAGTCAGCCGTCAAGGCGGTGTGAGGAGGTGCGCGTAGCGGCGCCTCCCTCTCCCTGGTCGCCGCCGGCGGAGCGAGTTCGCAGACGCGAGTGCTTCGCGTTCTCGCTCCGCGGCCTCCTTTGCAGAGATGACTTCCTCGCAAAAGGAGGCCATCGACGTCCAGTGCCTGTCGCTGTCAAGCATCTTGTTGATGACGGTTGACAACGACAGGTCCGCTTCAATGACCGCCGACAGGTCGCGGCGCTGAGGCCCCCAGGCGGGACATACTTCCAGGGTGTGACGCGCATCATCGATTTGCGCGCCACACTCATGGCATCCAGGGGCCTCTTCACGTCCAATTCGGTGCAGGTACTTACCGAAGACCCCGTGTCCGGTAAGTACCTGCGTCAGCCTGAAGGACAGGTTGCCGTGCCTTCGTGTCGTCCAGCGGTTCCCCATTATCATTTAGGCCGACCAATCCGACCATTGATACCGAATTCTTGACGTCCATGACCGGTCCGGCGTCATGTCGTCACGGTTGTCAGTTCAACAAACGATGTGACCAGCCCATTGTCACTTCAGCTTGCTAATTTTTCGGATTATGTCCGTTACATCTTCATCCATGGATTTCCATTTTCCGGATTTTATCACGGAGAAAAATACCGAGTGCCGCTCTTTCTTTAGAATACTAAGTGACTTTTGAATTATGAAGTAAACACGAGGCCGACATTTATTATGAAATGTAAAGGATTAATCCTAAGAGGGATTTCTATACATAGTGTATAGAATACAATATCTTTTTCTAGTGTCATCTCATAAATCTTTAAAGTACTTGCATTGCAACTGCTGGTTAACCTTTTATTTTTAAGGTTTACCTACCTTAATAATTATCTTCACTATTTCCAAAAAAATACGAGCTAGTCTTTATCGAACGGATACATAATAACATAATTACTAAGAGAAGTAGGTACATTAATTATTATATATTAACCTTACCCTATTTACGTACGTAGTATCTAGTACTAGATACTTGTTGGTATTTATTAATTCCAATAGAGCACGCCCACCTATTTCTAAAGGCTAGTGGATTAATGAAATCTCTTGGCGGTTGGTCTTATCTATTTCATAATTTTATTGTGAAATATTTTATAGTGATTTATAATTTTAATACTATAAAACATTTTAAAAGAGATTTAGTTTACCTAGCTTATCTACTAACATTTATAATTAAAAATATCTGGATGGTATTTATTTTTACTGTGATTTGAAGATATATTTAAATAAAATAAAAATAATGAATTAAATAATAGTAAATAAAGAGAAACAGGATTCGAACCGGCCTCGATTAGGCTGCTCGATTATCCAATGCACGCGTTTTAATGACAGCGTCAAAATTTGCCTTCATATTTTAGTACTTGTTAGCCAACACAATATTATATTTTTTCATTGCCTGAAAATATTGACAAAACAATATTTTCTAGAAATAAAACTTAGCTAGATGGATTAGTCGTCCCCGGAATCCCCTGTATGCTAAATTTTAAGAAAATTGTTGGTGGCGTTGCCGAGATTCAGAATATATACGAGTATATATCTATAGATAGATATGAGGTCCAACTAAAAGTGCTATTTTATTACTACGCCATAAATGCTCAATAATACGCAGTATGTTACTTAGTAGACGGTTAAATAATGTTACTTATAAACATTAAATTTATGTAGATTTATTCTGTTAAAAAAACTCTCTTTATAGATAATAGTAATAATTTATTTCTGACAATATATCCATAAGAATCCGTATTAACAAAAATGAATAGCTGAAATGTATGTACGTGCATAACTTCTGAACGAGTGCATCAAATTGGATAATTCAATTATGAAATAAAATTTAAATTATGCATTAAAAAAACGCAGACCAAGTTGCACGAATCAGCTAGTTTTAAAATAATAATAAAACCATAAACAATCAGCAAAAGCAAATATTATGAAATAATTAAATTAGATCCCGAGTGAATTTGCAATTATACATTTATCTAACTAAAATTATACTCATAACAACCATTTACGTATATGTAATTTTACATTTATACCTCTCCATTTCGACGACAAAGTACCTATTCCTTGGAAACTTCTTCTTTATACTTTTTCACTGTTGAGCACGGGCGCGGGCGTTTCCAGATAAGAAAAATCAGCCTACTATCGAAATAAAAACATAATATACCGTCCCAGAATTGTTATCACAAGTTCTATTGTTATAATACTGTTTATCTACTAGTACTATTAATATAATAAATACTGATAAAAGGCGACTACCGATCAGGCGACCAATGCTTGCATAGCAACGTCTCACATGTTGTTGCCGATATGGCAATACAGTTGAAAAACTATAATTACTTATAGTTTATATAGCTGCACATCTAATGTTAAATGTTACTGCCGCCCATGGACCTTTGCAATACCAAAGGCATAGCTAGGCCGCAGCCTACCAATACAAACCCCAAATCTACTCAGTTGAGCTCCCGGCTCTCTCGCTCACCGAACGAAGCGCAATAGTAGGTACATTATTTTAATATATTATCAATAAATTGTTATCGTTCAAGTATTCTGATTCAATCATTTTCTCTTAGCAATAAACCTAATCTTTTTATCAATTATCAATCGATAAGTTTCTCTCTGATTACGTAAAGGTCAAGTTTGCGTACTTTGTATCTTTTAAGAATTTGTAAGGGCCTGTGCTTTTCCGTGTGGTGACGGAGTAAGAATACAATTCACCACTCCCTATCTTAACCATGGATGATCGTAAGAGACGACTTATGGATATAAATCGCATATAACATCTATGCAAGAGAAGGCAAACTCGAAACAATCCTATACCAACACGTCTGACCAGCGTGGTATAGTAGGTCAATTTCCCTACCGTTATGGAGGAGGCTTGAGCCCAACAGTGGGACATATATGAGCCGAGGTGACGAAGTAAAGAATGAATGAAAGAATGAATTCCGTTGTAGTTCTGCTTCTATTGCGAATAAGTGAAAAAGCAAATATACATACTACACAGATAAGATAATTCAGTTGCGGTTTAGATTCTCATATAGGACATTATTTTCGGCGTCCCTTAATTGAACATAACATATTACAACCCTAGCACGCTTTTGAGATAGCGAGTAATGGCGACTAATATTTGTTATTGTGTAGTAAATAAATCATTTTTATACTTGTGTTTCATTTATTGACTTTTTTTTTAAAACCCTAGGATTTTTTTTAGATATCGACGAGGTGATCGTAAACAAAAAGTAAGTATTTGAGTTTACGCAATAGGCACATTTCCTTGCGTAGAGATAAACACACTTCCTACTGAATTTGCAATTATTTTATTGAATGAATATTTTACGAATTAGAATAAATTTTGGTAGTGAAATTACAAATAAATACATAGTTGGAATTTTAGGTAAGTAGAATACAAAAATGTCAGTCCGGACCTGCTCTTGATTGTATATTATATTATAAACTAGTAACCCGCCCTCGCTATCTTCGCTATCTTCGGCAATATTCACTTAAATTACATACTATAAAAAGCATATTGATCTATAATAAATGCACAATTTATTTAAGGTACTTAATTGGATAAGGATTAATGCTGTATTGTATAAAATCACTTAGTAAATAATCATTTTTTAGTAGAGGATAAAAAATGGTTATGGTGGGTTATCCCTAAGAGATAGACATATGCCATCGTGGACTTTTTTGTTGAACTTTTTAAGATGGATAATACTGTAGTACATTATTTTGGTCTATCTCGTAGGGTTCAGCCAACGTTTGCAATATAAGCGCAAAAAAACGTGCTTATTTACGACATCACATTAGAAACCTCTAAATTAATCAGCGTTTCTCTACTATATTATGCATGTATTATACATATAAACCTTCCTTAAGAATCATTCTATTTATTAAAAAAAACTGCATCAAAATCCGTTGCGTAGTTTTAAAGACTAAGCATACATAGGGACAGACAGACGGCGGATAGCGACTTTGTTTTATACTATGTAATGTAATGATAGAAAAACAAAAATTGTGTCTCAACTACTCTTATTAATCTATTAAAAAGAATCAACAGCTAGTTTCCAAAAATTCAACGTTATTGTTATGCTGTAAATATTCAAGTTCAATAACAATTTCTCAACGTGGAACGTTTGTTGCAAAACATTTTGAAAATCGCGCTCTCTAGGTCATTCATCCGCCCCGTCGGATGTTACATTAAACTTTGGCGCTGCGGTCGCTCGAAATCGAGATCTCAGGCCAACAATCTACACCCTTAATTAAGAGGTCAGATAGGAACATCGCTCAGGCTGATTGGCTCTGTCGCCAGCGCGTGAAGCGATACAAGTGTGATTTCCAGCGCCAAATGCTGAGCGAGCCAAGACCTTCGGTGATCGGACTAACATTAGTCTGCCACATTTAGTTCTAGTTGTTATGGCTCGACAACGATGAAATTTTGACAGTAGTTTATTTTATGACATTTGAGACTCAATAAGTAAGGATTTCACAAAATTGGATGAGGTGAAACACAGTGTTAATTTTTATAAGAAGAACAAATCTTTATTCATTGTATTCAAAATAAGGAAACGAAAATACTTTCCCTTGACTAAAGTAAATTCTTTTTTCTTTATGTAAATACTTTTCCTGAACAGTAAATATAAACACGTGTTTCACAATTTGTTAATATTCCTCTTCTAAATGGTGTAAAATAGAGGCTTAAATATCGTGGTGCTACTTATACTGCATTTTTTATTGAATCAAAAAATAGCACAAATAAATATTAGATAGGATATAGTCTATACCACTTTTTTCTGGGCAGGCTATGGTCTGGACATACCTGTATATTCCGTTAGAGGCGACGTAAGATTGTCTATGTTATTGTGCGACCCAATAACCCACCGTGGTCCCACTCCTTCGCTATTGGAACGACCACTGGTATCGATTCCTTAACATTAGTAGCTGGCCCGGATATATTCCTACCTAAAAAAAAATGATGGAAATTGGAAGGATGTAGGTACCGGGGCAGACCGAGACTAACTTACCTAGAGCAGATTGGTCACGTACTGAAGGAAGGTGGAGTCAAGAGTCTCCGAAACCGGCGAGCATGTATGAAGAGAATTATGAGAGTTGAAGAAGCGAGTGAAGTATGCAAGGATAGATCCTTGCATACTTCACTCGCTTCTTCAACTCTAGTTCTCTGGCACTCTGTTCTCTCTGCCTACCCTGCACGGGATATGGCGTGATGATAATATATGTATATGTAAAGGAAAATATGAAGTTTAATATTTTTTGACGTTTAATTTTTCACCCTAAACACACAATTGTGGCAGTCATATTTAACGAGGACGTCGCACATGATTTATATATCTATAGACAAAGTCGCGGACTAAAGCTAGTAGTACAGATGTGTAGATATCTAATACTTGATAAACGTCAACGTTATAGGTATAACGTTGCACACGGAAACAAAATTGTACACGGTATAACGTTGTAACGCCAGTAGGTATTTATCATTATTTATTATACCTATAGTGGTAGGACTACGTTGTGGACAGTCCTCTTTCTACAACCGCGGGCCGGTCCGTCCGGGGTACCACACTCTCGCAGAAGATCGACGTCTGACTAATGGCAATGTGCTATTGCGCTTCGTTCGGTAAGCGAGAGAGCCGGAAGCCCAACTGGGGTGGGTTTGGGGTTTGTATTGGTAGGCAGCGGGCTAGCTATACTTTTTTGTATTGCAAACGTCCATGGGCGACAGTAACACTTACCATCAGTTGGGCTGCCTGCTCGTTTGCCATCATAAGCAATAAAAAAATACCTAGGTAGGTATATATTTATTTTTACAACAATGCATTTTTTTTTTACTTTTCTGATGTTAATGTAAAGTGGTGATAATGCTGACACTCGTTATTAATTTAATACAATAAGTTTTCACGCAGTTAGTGAATACCTATATAGAACGTAATAATATATAAAATTGCGCCATTGTACGATTGACCGCAAGTCTCAACCAATACTATTTATTATTTACTCTACCTTGTGGACAGTCAATAAAATATGAACTTTGTATCGCAATCAACATTCGTTATTGTTATTTATTGGATCTCATTGTAGCGTTTGCTAATATCAACATGCAAAGAATTAAATAAATGGTTATTTAAATATACTAGCTGACCTAATAAATGTTATTCTATATAAATTTAAAAAAAAAGCTTGTACGATGAAGACAACGCCATCTATGCATTCCGAATGTGAATTTAAGCTATTCAGAGACGCACCTAAACACAAATTTTTAATCAAATGTTTGCTGTAGTAAGAAATTTAGCACTATTAACATTATTGTTGTGGAAATATTCTTCTTTAACTCTTGGCAATATGACTAGAATCAATTTGTATGTGATATATACAGACAAATACAGGGCGGACTGGAAATACGCCAAATATGCAGTTACTAAAGACTAAAGAATGTACTTAATCTTTAGCAGACAGTTTTGGCGTTACAACGCTAGATAGCGTATACGTTAGAACGTCTAGATTTATGTCTTATTATGTTCTAATGTGAGAAGGTAATTGAACTACTATGCCATACTGGTAAGACGAGTTGATATTAAGTTTTATCTCAAATTTACCTTCATCGAACGTTATCTGCATAGGCATAGCATATGCCATAGTCGTCTTTAACGACATCTACGAGTAGAGAAAAATGGTGTATTAAATTCTTACTATGTTCCCACACGGAAATATAACGTGCTTACTGAAAAATCAAACCACTTGTTTAGGCGCTGCGACTGAAAGTAAATAAATAGTCTACTAAACTACCTTATTTACAAGTTAAAATTTGACCTAATTTCAGTTGTCTGTAGGTCAACTGGAAGATATATTTTGTTATTTTATTTCATGGAGAGCCTCTTTCATTACGTTGTGCGCGTAAAATATATACCATTATTTTACTGAAATTTGACCCACTTTCGGTTGACCTACTGGAACCAGAATGCACTATCACTAACGACATCACCAGACACTTAATCTCTCATATCAGCTAAGCTGTTCGGGCATAGTAGAAAACATATGTGTTCCACATAAACGAACTGACGAAAATAATAGTAAGTAATTGCAAACATTGCCTAGGCGACTGATATAATTCACTCATAAAATAACCTTGTAATAAAAGCTGCTATCATCAAGTCAGTGTCAAGAATAGATATATGTATATATTTACCCTTAGTTCATGGTTCTTCAATGTTGTTTATTTTTTATTTATTTTTTAATTTATTGCCCTTATGGGCAGGCTATAGTCAGTCGACCTTACTGCCTTGTCTTACGTATTAATTTTCTTCATATATTATTTATCACTTCTTCATATTGTAATTAGTCCTTGATAGTCACTGTCCCTTAGTAAGTCAAGTCGTTACCAGTAACTGGGCGCTGATAACCAAATTAATGATTTCGTTGGAAATTTTGGAAGAATACGAAAATACACGTAAACCACTATTATACCATGTTCACTACACTTCAACAGTTTAACTGTATCATATTTCATAAAATACCAGCAAAATTATTCAATATAACACTAGAAAACACTAAAGAAATGAATATAATACAAGTGCGTGGCATGACATTTCCATATTCGCACCAAAACTCCTTCAATGTTATTACGTGAAAATCAATAGCTAACTAATCAAATATAAATTGAGAAGCCAAAGGCCAAAGCTTTTAGTTAATTGATTTTATTAGACTTCTATGGTGTTCTTACTCGAATAAATGAACCTTTTGATATTTTGCGTTCTGGGCTACAAAAACGACATTGACTACAGTTTTTTTAAGGTAATAAGCAATATTTTTAAAATATTTACCTTTAAGGTAATTTAATAAAACATTTACAAATGAAATAAAACTATTTTATTGTACTTTTACGGTTTATTGTCTTTTTACGGATTTTATGGCGTTTATTATTGCTATGATCACCGGAGATGTGTTTTAAACTTCAGCCAAGTGAGAAATGAATACAATATTTATGAAAATTGTAAAAATTGTTTATTTTATATGTGTAACACCTACTCGAGTAAACATCGATTATTTTAAAATCATTTCAAAATCTAAACATGACCAAAATAAAAATACCATTTCATTATTCTCTTAATAAGAAGAAGTAGGTATTATTTGTAACTTTATTATTGTTTAATATATATATATATATATAAATAAAATTAAATTAAGAAAATAAAACCCAAAATATTTATGATGACGTAACACATGCGAAATGAATTCGCTTTGTCTCGATTTTAATGTTCGAGCTATTGGTGCCAGTGTCAAGTTATAAATATTTTCACGTTTATAGTCTTTCAGGTTAGTCATTGTCTAAGTCAAATTGTCGCCATTAACAGTGCAATGGCCACACTGTTAATGGTATCTTGTGGAAATTTAGATGGAAAACGAAAACGTTGTAAAGCACTTTTATATGATATTCACTACATCCCAGTAGTACCGCCGCATCATATTACATAAAATGCCATCAAAATTATCTAATATAACACGTTAAAAGACTAACATATCGAATATACTACAAGAGCACCGCATGACATTTTCAAATTCCCGTCAAAAGTCGTTTTTAATGTTATGAAAATTTACAAATTGTCGATACGTTGGCAGACTTCCACCGAAGTTAAAAATCGGGTCCCGGTGACCCGCTCGCACGGCGAAGAGAGAGGAGTTTTTACGGTGGGTCTATGGGGTCACGCGCCGCCTTCTCCGTCACCCCGGACCGATTTGGCGGGGCGAGACTAATCCATAGTCCACCAAAAAAAAAAAAAAAAAATGTTGGCAGACATAGTTAGAGTTTGTCTTTTTGGAAAAAAAATAAAGTGATCATAAATGTAAACCACCGAAGCTTGGTCCATCTTTTTTGATCTAGTTTAATTTTTTTAAAGAATATAATGTATATTAAAAGAAATAATTGGCTTATTATACCACGTAGATCAAATGATGGATTTTATTATGTCATGGCTATATTCATTATTCTTATGATGCTGTGTTGTAGCGGTTACGAATTTAACCCTTAATTTGCTCGTGGATGTCGTAAAAGACAACTAAGAACTTTATATCGACCTGGGTCAACTCCACTTGATGCCGTCTAGTCGAATTCATTCCCAAGGTTCGTCAGGCAAACGGCTGGTCATAAAACTATTGGTAATAACTTTATTTACAATAGAGGAGGACTACATATTACGTTAACCCTAAGTACTTGGAATAAGAGCAGGATTAATGATAATGATTCATTAAACTTCATATTAATTAATTATTATTAATGAGGATGTCCAATTTCATACAAGTACATAATATTTATTAACCGACTTCAAAAAGAAGGTTCTATGTTTCATTGTTACAATATTCTTTTAACATAGCCCCACATAAATAACAATAGACAGCTGTACAATCATTTTATATGGTAGAGGCATAATATAGAGTCAAAAAACGTCGCTTTAATAAAGTATTTAGAGATACTAAATCGATACGAATATAAGAAACTATAAATATTCATTTTAAGAAACAACGTCTATTATCTATCTATATGTATATACCAACAAATTTATACCCGCAACAAATTTATTTATAAAAATTTAAAGGAGTTGGAAAGAATGATACCACTTCCCTCCTAGGCAAAGCGGACGACAGGAAAACAAATACACTAAATTAAAGGTTTATAAAAATAAAGTCTTTTTCCTATTAATTTTAACTCTTCAGTTTATTTGTAATAAAATAAATAGTTTGTTTAAAATTGATTATTACAATTAAATTATTTTATTTGTATGATACCACGTGAAAATCTTATAATAATTGGCCTTCTTCTATTTATTGAAATGCATTTAAATTTTCCCCAAACAAATAAAATTAACATCACGCAAAAAAGGCTGAACAATGTGGTTGAAACTCGGGTGTGCAAATATTCTCATTGCAATGAAATATTATTTTAATGTGGTCTGAGAAAACGAAGATTACTTTAATAAAATTTTATTTTAATAAGATTTATGGCTTATTATATAAAATACAAAAAAAAAGAACTTTAACATACAAAAAATATTATATACCTACTAACTTTTAAATTTATATAAATAGGTAATATAATTAGTCGATGTTGGTGATGCAATATTTAATAAGTAATTCGTGATAAGTAATAATTCGTAATTTATAAAAAAATATATTAAGATATGCAAATGCAATAAATCAAACTTTGATAATAAGAGAGACTTATATTTGACTTTTAATTATGAAAACTTATTAAACTCACCTAGTTTCAGACAAACAGATCACACATCCATCATCATCCAGGCAGAAATGGACGGATGGAGGACGGAGGACGGCATAAAAATCACTAGAAGTCTATAAGGCCCTATCAGCTATCGATATCGTATGAGTAATGACGATGCCAAGGAAAGCAATCTCAAATCTCATTATAAAAATGCAAAACAAAATAAATTAATCATCAAAAGATCATTGATCGACTGCCACCCGTGCTGTCTCAGGTTTATATCCTAATATGGCGAGAGTCAGGTAATCTTTAATATCATATCAACGTCCGAACTGTACTCCGTAAAGGGCTATAGAAAAACCAATCAAGCCTAAAACTTATAGGACGAAATTTATAGCTATATAACACCTGTGCCAACTCTTTTGACTCTTAAAGCGTAAAAACCATATATATATATATATATATATATATATATATATATATATATATATATATATATATATATATATATATATATATATATAAATATATATATATATATATATATATAAATATATATATATATATATATATATATATAAATATATATATATATATATATATCATCACAGTGGAACTGTCAAATTGATTTAAAAAAACAAATAGTTCTTACCTATGTAGCCTCGCCGTGTACTTAGTATCGTGAAATGGAACGGCAAGCCAACCGACAAAGATCGAACAACGAGTAATACTGATAACGCTCTTTAGTCCGAACATATAGGTATATACATACGCATATATGTCGCGACTAACATAACAACTATCGGTGTCTATACATGTATTGTATATAAAGATAGGTCACTGCACGTTGGACTCAGTAATAATGTCCATAATGAAACATCCGTTAGCAATGAATCTAATGAAATTTGTTACACCATTTTAACACTACGCAATTTTATTTCAGACCGTTCATAAATTTATTCTACGTCACAATGTACATACAACTGTGTCATAAATTTTTAATTTTATACAACACCAGCTTTAACCGCACGCATGTGAGAAAATAAACGAATAGACGAGAAAAATAACTAAATAATAATAATAACAAACATATATATTATGTATCAATCAATTGTATTATCCGTGTGGTGACGGAGTAAGAATACAATTCACCACCCGCTATCTCACCCGAAGGTGATCGTAAGAGACGACTAAGGGATATACAACGCATATAACATCTATGCAAGAGAAGGAAAATTCAAAACAAAACCCTGTACCAGCTCGTCTGACCAGCGCGGTATAGTAGGTTAATTTCCCTCCCATTACCGAGGAGGCCCGAGCCCAACAGTGGGACATATATGGACTGTGATCATCATGATGATGATGATGAATCAATTGTGTTTATCATTAATTTATTTTACATAAAATTACGAAGTCTCGCTCTACCCGATACAGTATTTATTCTCCATCACTTCACGTCGTACAAAAAGATTGTGAATCAGAATTTAAAAACACTTTCATAATAAAAATAATAATTTTATAAAAGCATATTCGTGAATCATTAAAAACACTTGCTTTAACAACCCTCAATATCCCTCGCTGTACCTGTTGATGTGAGATTCTATTAAATGCCCTGATTTAATTAAATTATAAGCATATATAATTTACGCATATACATATAAATATTTTATGCAAAAAAAAAACAAAACAATCTGTAAAAAAATAACTTTAAGAGATATGCGCTTATGAAGATAGGATCAGTAAATTTTTATATAATAATGTATACAAAATTTCGTACGATTGAGAGACGACTATGCGAATGCCAATCGCAAAGGCATTCAAAATCAATTCCGTATCGAGCAAAAAATGTTTTTGGAATTTTCTACGAGTTTTTTGAAAAAATTCTTAATGAATACAAGGTTTGTAATTATGCCTTTTTTTTTTTTTGGGGCGGGTTACGGTCGGCACACTCCTCGCACCACTCCGTCCGGGGTGACAGAGGGGCGTAAGCATGCACACCCGTAACCCACCCGTGACGTCGCCTTCATCGTTGGGCCAACCACCGGAGCAGAGTGACTTGACGTCAGTGGTTGGCCCGACGGAATACCCCTGAGGAGTACCCTCTCCTCGACCGACGTCCCCCCCTCGGGTAGGATGTCGGTCTTTCCTCAAGCTTGTAATTATGCCTAGTAGACGACAATAGACCACGACCAAGACCCACGGAAATAAAAAATAAAAAAAAAAAATAATAAAAAAACAGCTTTAGAAGCAAGCAAACGAAAAATTTGTACTTTAATTTTATACACAATTTTTTCAACCCCTAATATTTCTTCATTCGAATTGCTTTTATCGACGAGGGTGAATCTGAAGTAAATATAATAAAAATAATTCAATGTTGCTTTGAATAATAATTCAATTGGTAATATTCCATATTTAACATAAGTAGAAAAAATCGGCCAAGTGTCGCGCACGAAGGGTGAAATTGCTGTTTCTTTTGATTGCGTTGACATAGAAGTTCGATTTTGTTACAGCTTAAAGGTATTATAGACCTGAGAATTTGATATGAATTTCAATTTAATACCCCTACACGTTCAGGAGGAAAGGGGTAGTGAGTTTATTTTTTTTTTATTTATGATATAATTAAAAATTTACGGATTTCACAATTTTTCCTTTACTGTGCTATAAGACGTTGCTTCGTACCAAATTTCAAGATTCTGAGTTCACGGGAAGTACCCTGTAGGTTTTGATGCCCTTGCGAGTGTCGAAAATATACAGAAATTTGCGACATAAACAGCTGTATCTTTTGATCGCATTAGTTTAGAACTTTTTTTCTTTTCTGATTTTTTCACAGCTCTAAGGGACAGTAAACCTAAGTATTTGATATAAATTTCAGCTTGATACCTCCACGCGTTCCTGAGAAAAACGGTCTTGACAGAGAGACGGACAGATGGACGGACGGACGGACAACAAAGTGATCCTGGTTCCGTTTTTTCCTTTCGAGGTATGAATCCCTAACAAAGTGATGCTAAAAGGGTTCCGTTTTTTCCTTTCGCGGTACGGAACCCTAAATACGATCTCAAACACAGATTACCATGATTTGTGTAAACTCAATAGGCTGAACTCAGTATATGTATCAATGAATCAATCAACAATATTAATGTCGATATTATTTTTTTCTAAAATATCTTACAAATAATCCTATTTGTACTTATTGAAAACTAAATAATACACAAGCAACATAGGATATTTCTTTTCATATATCTTCAATAGAAAACGACAAATAACACAAAGTTTTGTAAAATAATCTACTTAAATATTTTCATAAACATGCACACCTAGTTATACAAATAGTTACAAAATAAATTATCATTATGTTATTTTAAAAAGAACTCTATAAGCAAACCCAAACGATTTAATAATAATACTCACTATAACAAAAACAGAATTTATCCAGTGATGCTATAAAACTAATTTAAATATTTATAATAAATACAAAATAAACACATTGTTCTGAATTTGGTAGGACGCCGGACGTCCATTATGAAAAAGAAGCGGTTGTCAACGCTTCGCGTTAATTAAACAAACACGCGAAACGAGTTTACATAAATTTTCAATTTCAAATGTGGTTTAATTTACACTTACAGTTTACGCACGTCTTGAGAGAAGTCTGATCAATATATGACTTGCGTATCAGGTATTTTAGCATAACAACACTTAACTTCTACTGCGTTTGTTCAATGCCAAAGTAGTGATAATTACGAAAAAAAAAAAAAAAACAAATTTAATACCTATTAAATGCACGTTTATTACATAGATACTGCTTAAGGAATTGCATAGTAACTATTGCGTTATTTTACTGTTCTTATCACGGTTCAGCTGAGAAGATGGGTTATCAGTCTTCATATTTTATCATTATATATTTCACTTTAATTAAAATTTATTTTAATCTCAAATACTATCATAAACAAGTAACACCCCATCGATATATATGTACTACGTACATATAACTCTATGTAACACCCAAAATAACTATTTTTACATTAATTTCTAATAATATTTTCATTCATTCATTGCGCATACAACGACCACTTTTGGACATAGAAAAGGTAATAATAGTTATATATATACATATACACACACACACATCATCACGCCATATCCCTTGCAGGGTAGGCAGAGAGAACTCTATCCTTGCATACTTCACTCGCTTCCTCAACATTCATAATTCAGTCAGTTATTAGTTATTTATATATATATATATATATATATATATATATATATATATATATATATATATATATATATATATATATATATATATATATATATATATATATATATATCTATATATTTAAATATATGTATATAGAGAGAGACTAGCTGAATTTAATGTTTTTTTAATGTATTCTGGTAAGCAGTATGGCGGTTAACATCTTGATAAATCACATTGTTTTGGACACAAAACAAAATAAAGGCACTTCAGGTCTACTACTACCTATAAATATTTTGAGGAGGTATATCGCACTCATTTCAGTTCATATTTATGGCAACCAGCAGGGTTTGAGTCTTCTCCAATATGGAAGAGATTTGACCCACTATATCATGCTCAAGTTTTACTTCACTTGCATACCTACATTATTGGCATATCATACCCTTTGATTGTCATTTACAAGGCCCATGAGCAAGAAATGGGGAAAGGATGGTATTCTTATTTTGTCACCACACGGAAATATCACTAATATCAAAGTTTATATAGACATACATATCTAGAACAAAAGTAAATATAGGTTTGCAAACAGTTACATAATAACGTAGGAATCGTCGTTCCATATTATTATGTTTACAGAATTTATTAATTAATTATTATCGACCGACCCCGGTTTTATACTGGTGCAATTTATTTATTCATCAACATTCTCCTGCTCTTATTACAATTACTTGAGGTGGACGCAATATGTACTGCTCCTCCATCGTAATTGCATAAGTATTATATATTTATAATCATCATTCTCCTGCTCTTGTCCTAATTACTTGGGTTCGACGTACTATGTACGGCAGGGTTTCTTAAACTTTTTGTAGTCACGGACCACTTTCACAATTTAAACAATTCACGGATCCCTGTCCAAAACTATTATTGTTTTGAAAAAAAATCCTTAATTATGTATATTGATAAAGATACTTTTATTGGTATGTTCGAGAAGAGCACTAAGTCGTTAAAATCAATATTTCCGAAGATATTTAATGATAAAGTTTTTGTAATTTCAAGTTTTATCGAAAACCGCGTCAAATTATAAAAAAAGCATCCTTTCTTTATTATAAAATATTAAAAAGTAATTAGTTAAGAAAGTAATGATGGTTTCGCATAGAATTCGCCAACCAACAAAACAATGCGTCTCGTCAAATTTACTACACAATTTCCTACTAAATATGTTTACAGACTGACCCACTGCGGACCCCTGATACACATGCCAGGGACCCCTAAGGGGTCCATGGACCCCACTTTAAGAAACCCTGCTCTATATGTACCCCTCTTCCTATACATTGCAAAGGTTATTGGCAATAGTTTTATGATCGGCTGCCTGCCTGACATCAACCCTCCTTGGGAATGCAATGGCTGACCAAATGGCATCAGGTAGTGTTGGCCCAGGTCAATATAAGGATCTTAGTCGTCTTTTACGACATCCACGAGGAAAGTAAGGATTAGTAGTATTCGTAGCCGCTACCACACTGCAATATTATATATTAGATATTTACAATACAATTATTAAATATTTATAATATAATTATATATTGCAAAAGTTATTGGCAATAGTTTTATGACCGGCAGCCTGCCTGACATCAACCCTTCTTGGGAATATAGCTATGTAGTAGTCTCCCTTGTGGCTACGTGATAAGAATACGATTGTCATCATCCCACTTTCCCGTGGGAGTCGTAAAAATCGGCTAATGGTTCACGATGACATTGCAGAGCAGCTTTCTGCTGGTAAACGTTATAGTTTTACGTTACACCTCACTGCGATTGTCAACTTGCCTGGCGAGCACAATACTATCCTCTCATCTGTAGAAGATAAGAGAGTCCTACGTTCAATATTAAACTGCGAAAGACTATATGATGATGATATAGGAGTTAGGCTGTGGAAATATTACGGATATAGAGGTTATGAATGTATTTCCTGTTGACATTATTGCCTTTTAGAGAGACCTCTAAAAGGCGTGAATAGGAACTCAATATTAATTACTTCTTTGCCTTTTACAGCTTACTACAGCTTAAATAGTAACGCAGTTGGTATATATATCCAATATCTATAGGTTTAAGTGTTATTATTTAGTATTCTCTATTTTTAGTTCACAATTGTTTTTTTTTTAAATCCTCCAGATATCTCTCTCTATCTATTTTATTTTTTTGTTGACGCTGTGAAAACGCTTTTACGCGCTAACCCCTTCCCGCCGATGTCGGGACGGGAGGGAGTGTGGGACTCGCTGGTCGGCTAGCCCGACCGGAATACCCACTAAAACCACAGCGACCCCCTTCCGCGCTTTTACGGGACGCCGAAGAGATCGTCTACTGACATACGACCCCCGAGCCAGGTATTTGACCTGCTAAATCAATAAAAAATAATAATACTTAAGTACTAACTTTACAATATTTTATCTAATTTTAGAACTTTCACCTTTTCCATTTACCGTAATCGAATAATCGATAATGACAATAAAATATTTGGTGACCGTACTACTCGTAAATAAATAAAGAGCTCTACCATAACGTAAAAATTTCGATGAACTGCAATTATTAAAAAGTAACTATGTACCTACTACTTATACCATATATTTTACTACTGCTTATATCTTATCTATTAAAAGATTTAGGCAGCGTACAGGTACGAAAATGGAAATAAAAATAGATTTCGTCCTGATTAAAAATATGGATTTTCTATACTTCTATAGAAGTTAAAATATGCCTACACAGAAACAATCTGAAAAAGAAATCTTAATGACAATGATAACCGTATTAAAATATCTTATATCTTGTTTCAGATTTAAAAATAGACGGATTTTGTTTTGTTCTATTTAGAAACGTTTAAAATCCATGATAATAATATGAATGTGAAACAGTTGGTATTTCGTTTTTCGCGGTCAAGCCGTTGAATCAATTTTAATGGAATTTCTTATGAATCTTTGAAAACCAGCTTCTGGTTTTTGTGTGAGAATCTTCGCAAACGTACAATTGCTGTGCAAGACATTTTCAACGTATATTTAACTCAAGTAACATTAACATCTAGACACGGAACAATTACTTGCAGGCACTAAGTAATGTGCTGGGTGCGGATCGATCCTATGTCATTCAGCATACGAGGTCGCTACTTTTCCGTTCACCCGCCATTTGGATGAATATCTTTATATATGTTTACGAGATAAACATAAAAATGTTTGTCAATAATCAAGGGTAAGAAAAGGTTATTATGAAAAATTGTGTTATTCGACATACGAAATTAATTTATCTTTATGAAAATTTCATCCATCTTACACCTTCATTTAAGGAGGATGGAGATGCTAGATAGATATATCTACATACTTGTTATATTAACGCTGTAAAGTTCAAGTTCAAACGTTGTATTTATTTTGAGATTTATTCTGAAACCTTGTTTAAGAAATTGGAAATAGATTTCTAAACTTTTAAAGATTTAACCTAAGCCTGCTAAAATCTATGCATATAATAAAACAGAGTAGAATTAATAAAACACAGGAGATATTTCTAAATAATAAAAAAAAAAGTGAAATGTAAAATATATTGACAGAACACACGCCGATGCTTTGTGGAATTTTTTTTTTTTTTGTATAAATATATCTGTTAATTTTATCTCTAATCACGCAAAAACTACTTCGTCATTTTTTTTAATTTCGTAAGACTATGATTTATAATCTGCTATAACAACTTTATTTTTAAATAACGTCATTATAAAATTAAAAAAAAAAAAAAAGAATCTGCGCAGATGGGGTAGCGGGCATCTCATGCATCATTCATTAGTACTTTAATCGTATATCAACCATATGCCTGCATAGAATTGGGTAATTGCTTTCGTTTATAATTTACGAATTGATAGTTCATTAACCAATATGCTTTTCAGTTAAATACGTTTTCCTCTTGACACAGTTGACTCATTGTTCGTCTATAGGCATTACAAATGCATTCAATTGTTGGTCATCGACACCAGCCAACCTTTATCACCTTTAACGCGGCATACACAACCGTTGTATCCGCTGTTTTCTTTATTTGAGTCATACGTTTTAATAACTTGATGGTAATTTTATTATCGTGTGGGAATGAAGTAAGAATACAATACATAATAAAGTTAAGAATACAATTCAAGATTCAAAAACCACCAAGGATGACTCAGAAGATTACTATACTCATGTGAGTGTATCCTTATGTATGCATAACTACAGTTTGATATGATGTTTTGTTATTGTTTCTTTTCATATTACCGATATTAGATTTCGTAAGCCATATTTTATAAATAAAGCCATTTTATATTTAATTAAAAATGTCTTTATACATACATACATACATATCATCACGCCATATCCCTTGCAGGGTAGGCAAAGAGAACAGAGTGCCAGAGAACTCTATCTCTGCATACTTCACTCGCTTCCTCAACATTCATAATTCTCTTCATACACGCTCGCCGGTTTCAGAGACTCTTGACTCCACCTTCCTTCAGTACATGACCGATCTGGTCTAGGTAGGTTAGTCTCGGTCTCCCTCGGTACCTACATCCTTCCACTTTCGCATTGTATATCTTCTTAACCAGACGTTCGTTCGGCATTCTTTCCACATGTCCGAACCATCGGAGCATGCCCTTTCGCATCTTTACACCAATACTCTCTTTCATACCTACTCGCTCTCTTACGTCGTCGTTACGAATGCGGTCGGTCAGCCTAACTCCACAGATTTTCCGCAGAGATCGCATTTCGACCGCATTAATTTTACTTTCATACTCTTTTCTGCATACCCAACTCTCGCTTCCATACAGTAATGTTGGGACAAGCACTGCGTTATGTATTGCTACACGTGCCTTCTGGCTGAGGTGGTGGCTGCCGAGAAGTTGTCCCAACGCTCCGTTCAATCTATTTCCCGCATTCACTCTTCGCTCTATATCAGTGGTGTACCTTCCATCTCGGCTAAATCCACATCCAAGATATACCAATTCATCCACTTGCTCTAGTACATCATTACCTATTGTTACTCTTACATCTGTTCTGGCTTCATCTCTTTCAAAGACCATTATTTTGGTTTTGCTCACATTCACGTTCATTCACATTCATTTATACATAAAGACATAAAATAAACATTTTATAGACTTTATAGATATTTAAATTGTTTTTACAAATTCAAAACTTTTTTTCGAAAAGGGAAGACAGAGTTATAATCCTTACTAATATTATAAATGCGAAAAAACTCTGTCTGTCTATCTGTCGCTCTTTCACGCCAAAACTACTGAAGCGATCTAAATAACACAAACAAACACAGATAGTCTAGAGCCTGATAAAGGACATTTTTAATGCAAAAAAAAAGGGTTGTAAAGAGGGATGAAAAGTTCTAAGGAATTGTCGCAATTATTAAAGCCAGAAGCTTGAAACTTATTTTTAAGCTATTGGTTAAATATAAATAAATATGACATTTTCAATTTCGTAAAAAAAATTACCCTTAAGGGAAAAAAATAAAAATAGGGGTGAAAAAGTTTAGGAAAGTAACTTTTACACGGGCGAAGCCGCGGACAGAAGCTAGTACACTCATATATTTTCTTCAATTACATATATGCAAATGGACACCATGTCAACCGTTTTGGTAATAACAAAGGTAGGTACTTTCGACATCTCGAGAAAAATCTTATTACTTTCTGATTTTTGTTAACCCTGAAAATTGTCTGCCCCAAGTTTCTATGTTTAGTATAAATCGAGCACTGTATAATTTCAAAATGCAGTGTATTTATCTACTCCTAATAATTATTATCCAAGCCACGTGTCATAAAATTGTCACGTCCAAAAATTACGGAGCGTCCAAATCACAAATATGTGTATATACAAATATTATACACATCCAAAAAATCGAGGCCAGTGAGTGGTCGAGTTCAAAACTATTACTTTTAAGGATTAGTTGAAATGGTATTCATTGAAAACTAAATATGTATGCCTTGAAATCAGTTAGGCTGCTTGCACTGTGTGTGTGGCCCCATAATTCCCGTGTTCCCTCCCTATTGCCATCGGGCCGACCACTGGTACCGCTTCCTTGCCACCTGTGGCCGGTCCGGCGGACAATGGCGTCCCGGCGGGCGTCGCCCCGCCAGGCTGTCAACTCGCGGGGCGAGGCATTGCCGCCCACTGCCAGCGTCGCCGACACCCGCTAGAGTCCGGCGAGCATTTTCGCTTTCAAGTCCCACGGGAGAGTTCAGGCCAACAGGTACATTGCCTCTGTCGCTACCATCTATCGGCACGTGGCGCTAGTCCGCCCAAATTCGGCTTAAGCTGCCACGGACGCCACGCAAACAAGCCGCAGAACAAGTGGCCGAAAATGCTCCCGGATTCGATTTTCCCCTAAGCTAACAATAGATGTCATAATTTCATTAATACGTAATGATCCAGTCATACACCTAATTTGTCCGGTGCGACGAAAAGGCGCTACGCAGCCCCATAACCCCTTACCATATACGGTCATTCCTAACCGAAACAAACATACAAAATAAACAAAATATTTGAAATAAGAGTCTGACGTTGCATTGGGTAGGTAATTTATGCAATAAGTCAATTAGGCCACAATTATTAACCTCATTAAAACGTAATGTTTGTTCAGCGATAAAGTGCAATTGCGCACTTTAAAGTGTTGGTCTTATCAGGAATATTGATTTTATATGCAGGTAAATTATATTGAAATACTTTTTGTATTGTCAAAATAATAGAATTTCTTACTAAATACCAATACAAACGGTACCAATGATAAAGAACATTTAAAATATTTATGTATTTGTTCCTTCTAAACCCAATGTTTAAAATTTTTCTCCGTGTAATGACGGAGTAAGAATACAATTCACCACCCCTTATTTTACCCGTGGGTGAACGTTAAAGACGACTAAGGGATATAACATCTATACAAAAGAAGGAAAACTCGAAATAAAACTCTATACCTACACGTCTAGCCAGCGTAATGTTGCTACATTACAGCGTAATGATAAGAGTACTATTGACTACTGTTACTGCTACTATATTGACCGCCAATCATTTTCCCATTATGGAGGAGGTTTGAGTCCAACAGTGCGACATATATGAGCTAAGATGAATGAATGATGAATGAAAATTTTTGTCCGCTTGGTTCTTTTACCCTATGAAATGGCTTTACCTAATTCGACGAAAGATTTACTATCACATTACTCATCATTATTCTCCTACTCTTATCCCAATTACTTGGGGTCAATACAGTATGTACTCTTCTCTCATAGTACATATTGTAAAAGTTATTGGCAATAGTTTTATGATCGGCCGTCTGTCAGACGTTAACCCTCCTTGGGAATGTAATTGTTAACTAAACGGTATCAGATGGAGTTGGCCCAGCTCGTTATAAGGCTCTTAGTCGTCTTTTACGACATCCACGAGCAAAGTAACGGTTGGTAGTATTCGTAGCCGCTACCACACAGCAATACTACCAGATTACTCATGTTATAAGAAATAATTTATGCTACGCTTTTTTTAATCAATTAAGAGTGTGGGTAAAAAATTAAAAACCTTCAGATAGTAGATTCCTGTTCCAGAAGGAAAGTAGGTACACATTCAATATAATTCAAAATTGTTATAAACCGAGGCTTCGGGTGCTCGGACCGGGGAATAGTCCAGTCAACCGACGTGAGACCACCGCGTGAGGACGACAACGACGACGACGGCGTCGACACGAGAGGAACCCACGAGGGTAAAGCGCTGGGCGGGCCACCGAAGACAAAGATCGGGTATCGGTGGCTCGCTCGCACGGCGAAGAGAGGTTTTGCAGGGTGGGTCTATGTGGTTGCACGCCGCCTCTTCCGTCGCCCCGAAACCGATCTAGTGGGGCGCGACCACGTCCATAGTCCATTGCCAAAAAAAAAAAGTGTGTGTGTCAGTTCCGACGCACGACTGGAGTTTACTCCTTAAGTACGATTATCAAAACAGGCGCAAAAAAAAGCTCATTTGACTAAAAATAATATATATACATATATATATATATATATTTATTTACATTTATTAAAACTGTTCAGTGAAGTATTATCTCACGTCAGAAAGTGAAAGGTGTGCAGAATAGGTTGCGCACCAAAAACGTAACGAGGTCATTCGATCACTAGATTTTACTCCTCAAATTTTTCTCATACCGGGCGCCTTATATGAAAATCAATTCTTAAGGAGTAAACTCCAAAAATTATAGTAATCAATTCCTGTTCCAGAAGGAAAGTACACATTCAATATAATACAAAATTGTTACGTTTTTTATGTCTAATATTTAGTTGGGCAGCATTCCAAAAAAACAGGTGAACTCAAATAGTATTTGACAAATACATACAATGAGTGCCGTACAGATCGATTAAGGGACGGCCGACGGAAAACTTCGCTATTTTTAAAATCAATTTTTTAATTTGTTTTCTTTAAAGTGACGTTATTTTTCTCTGCTCCTTTTTTCTCTTGATCCCCAAACGGTGAGGCAGTATAGGCTGACAATTAATGGAACATACTCCAGCTTTCAATGAGAATCCGTTTTACATTTTACAGTTTGCTACCTGTTTTGAAAGGATATCATTAAAAAAAGTTATGAAACACGAAAGAAATAATAAATCAAGCCGTAAAATATTGTTAAAAGCGTATTTAAAAGGCAAATGGCGTACAGCGCTACAATGTATAAACACTTAATTAAAAACGGCAGAAAACAATTTGAGTGTTTAATTTAATTAACTGCAAGTGTGGCTTACTAAAGCAATTGTGTTCACGTGGCCGAAGTTATTGAAATATTGATGTTATTTTACTCAAAGCTAATAAGAATATAATAATACTAAAGTTGTTGAGGAGAGTTTAAGGTTCCGGAAACGGTTATAGATATGAAAATATTTCGGATAATTTCATACATACATAGGTACATAGTCTCACGCCTGTTTCCCAGAGGGGTAGGCAGAGACTACGGATTGCCACAAATCACGATCCTGACATACCTCCATCGCATCATTCACACTCATCACAGTCTTCATGCATGTTACGCGTAGGTACTCTTAATCTGACCTGTCAATTACAGATAATAGATTTTTAGATAAATGTTAAAGTGAAATGTTAAGTGTGGTGATGATCCTATCATTCCTCTTTCGAGAAGCTTACGTTTAGGCTGTCAATTCGACTGTTTCATAACATCCCTATATCTATCCTATCCTTATAAGGATCTATCTATAAGATTTTCACGAAAATGAACTATATGTTTTAAAGTCAAATCTCTACATAACTTAAATGGTATTTGTGCCTCAGGTTAATAGGTACCGGGCTGGCCACCGACGTAAAGGAATCCGTACCAGTTCAATGACGATTGGTTTGGAATGGGCCCAGGCGAATTGGCGGGCGACACCTCGCCCAATTCGCCTTTGGCCGTGGCGTGCAGCCTGTTTAACTTGCCTTGCCCAACTAACTTAGTGTGAAACTGTCTACCAAGTACTTTATTAAGTATGATTAAATTACTATTCCTTTAGTCGCTTGTGTGATGTCCTTCTTTGACAGGCTGTGGTCTAAAGCACGGAACGGTAGCAAGATCACATGAGACCCAACAACAGGCGTCTTTCGAACGGGCTCGCTCACCGGGTTAAATTAATAACAATACTAGCATAAACATCAGAATTTATGACAATAAATTTACATCTGAATCGCCGCATTAGGTTTTGGTGTCACGCATATTTGTAACGACTGAAATCCTTACTTATTTTTATATTATTGTTTTTTATTTGCGATTTTGCGATAAACTCGTTCTGGACCGCTATCTATAGCTACCGCTATATAAATTTGTAGTTATATATCAACGTCAGAGATGCTTTGATTATTAAGAAATTGAATACTTACTTATTCTTAAAGACATCATATATCTCATCTCAGCTCATATCCAACTATTGTATATCCCACTATTGGTCTCGAGCCTCCTACATAAAGGGAGGGAAATTGACCTACTATACCACGCTAGTCAGACGTGTTGGTATAGGGTTTTGTTTAGAATTTTCGTACTTCTTCCATTGATGCTATATACGTTTTGTGTCCGTTCTTACGATCACTAACGGGTAAGATAAGTGGTGGTGAAATGTATTCTTACTCTGTCACCACACGGTAAATCATACACCTATTATTATTTTTTTTTTTTTTTTTTTTTTCGCGGTGGGCTATGGACGTCGCACCCCGCCAAATCGGTCCGGGGTGACGGAAGAGGCGCCGCGCAACCCCATTGACCCACCCTGCAAGCACCTCTTCTTCGCCGTACGAGCGGGCCACCGGTACCCGATCTTTGTCTTCGGTGGCCCGCTCGGCGGTATGCCCTCTTGGGCTCCTCTCCTGTCGACGCCCCGACAGCTTTCGCCGTCGAGGCGTCGTCCTCACGCGGTGGCCTCACGTCGGGTGACCGGACAATTCCCCGGTCCGATCACCCGAAGCCTCGGTTAGGGCGGCATAAGGCGCAGGTACTCGCGCCTGCGCCGCCCCGGCCGCGGGCGGCGGCCCGGGTCACGGGAATCCTCCCGGGCCCGTTCCGCCGCCTCCTTCTGCGAGATGACAGCCTCGTAGAAGGCGGCGACCGCGTCCCAATTCCTGACGCTGTCGACCATCGCTCGCGCAACAGCCGGCAGCGTCAGGTCGGCACCGATGACAGCGACGAGGTCACGGCGCTGCCCGTCCCAGCCCGAACATACCTCGAGCGTATGTTGCGCCGTGTCCTCGTCGCTACTGCAATGGTGGCAGGACGGAGTCCACTCCCTCCGCACGACCGTGTGCAGGTACTTGCCGAAGCAACCATGCCCCGACAAGACCTGCACCAACCGGAAAGAGAGGACTCCGTGCCACCGCTCCATCCACTCCATCAGTACGGGCCGGAGGGCCTCAACGGTAATAACACCGTATCTAGGCCTCTCCAGCCGCGTAGCCCAACGGGCGATGACTTCTCGGCGGGCGTCCTCGCGCCAGGTGGCTATCTCGTTGAACGATGGGGAGCCACCCTCTTCGCGCATTGAGGTAACCCGCCGGTAGAGGTCGGAGAGCATCTCCGCCTCTAGGTCCCACGGGGGTGTCCCGGCCAATAGGCACGCCGCCTCTGTCGACACCGTGTGGTACCCGCGAATGGCTCTGACCGCCATGACTCTCTGTGGCCTCCACAGAACCGCCCTGAGTTGGGCGTTCAGAGCTCTCGCCCACACGGGTGCGCTGTACATGGCCATTGAGCGGATCACCCCCGCATACAGCCGTCGGCCCTGAAAACTGGGTCCGCCCACGTTCGGCATGAGCCGAGAAAGGGCGGACGCTGCGCCGACAAGCCGGGGAGCAATTTGACGAAAATGCTCCCGGAACCACCATCGCCCGTCGAGCACCAGACCCAAGTACCTCATATGGGCCTGGATACTGATGTGGATGGAGTTGACGACTAACGAGGCGCCGATGGGCAGCCTCACACGGGGCCCATGGAATAGTAGAGCCTCCGTCTTGTTTAGGGCCACCCTGAGCCCCAGCGCCTCGATTCGCCTGACCATCTCCTCGGTGCCGAGAGTGGCCAGGCTCGCCGCCTCTTCGAATGTCCTGCCCCGGGCTGTGACGAGCGTGTCGTCAGCATAGCAAATAACGCTCAGCCCGGGGGGGAGACTCCCTCTCAACCTATTATCTACTGAATCTTATATTTAGGCACCTATATAATGCTTGCTACGTAATGACTGATGATTTAGTAAGAATACATACCACTCACCATCACCCACGGATGTCATTAATGATTACTAAGGGGTGATATTAACTCTAACCGAGACCGCGGCTAAGTCGAGAAATCTCTCGACTCAGGTTACCACCCGTAGAGAAACTGACTACGCCAGTACGACGCCCTGACAACAATGTTGCGGGAGCATCAACGGAGGGTGTTAATCGAAAGGCTAAGCCGCCGGACAGGGCATAAAGTCAAGGACGAGTGCTTGTACCAGTGGTTAGCTCAAATAAGACTTAAAATACGGGAGGTTTTAGGGCTACCGTAGTCCCGGGCAGTTTGTACGGAATGTGACCAGACTCAAAAAAGGGTGATATGCAAAAGATGTAAAAGAATGGAAAAAATCCTATTCTATGTGTGACCAACGTGCTATAATATACATAATAATAAGTGGTATTCCTCCCTACTATTGCAGAGAAGACCCGTGTCGAATAGAGATGTTTAAGTTTTGAATTCATATAAATCATTTAGGTATCAGCTTTATTGAGATTTAAGTGGCAATAACATTAAATATAAATGGAATGGTTTAAAATTAATTTAAGTAGTAGCTTTTATAAATGATCGGTTACATTTTGATTCAAATCATGTCATTCGCCGATGCATGTAAACGCGAAGATTTGGATCGATAACATGTAAGTCATATAAGAGCTGAAGACCTCCTTATTCGTATAACTTATGTCAAATTGGAGTCCCAGTCCGGGGTATCTAGAAACCTATATACTTACTAGGAAAAAGCATTAAAAAAACATATTTGTTTGCATTGAGGCCTTATTCTTCTTACCCACCTTGCCACCAATGATATAGCCACAGCGAGCAGCAGCATTGATGATTTGAACGAATTATTATAATTTCAATTTTGTGTTCTCATTTATCACCTGATAGCCGCAAAGTAAACATTGAACTTATTACATAAATGACTGTTTAATAACGCGACCGCGAGAGAAAACGAAGGAACGAGACAAGTATACGGCTAATACGTGGGTGGATGAGGGACAGGTATATTTGAGCTTGGCCCAAATTCGCGGTGTAGCAATGAGCTGTGGCGCTAAAGAACGCGAGGCGAATGTAACTAGGGTGTAGCGTCCGCCTCACATCGCTACCGAATTGTGACTATGTACTTGTGACTATTCTATTCAACGGGGCAGATGTCGGGCTATTCTCAAGACTATTATAAATAAAATTATATCATAATCACTTTAATCCACCTTTACAATCAGCAATAAATTAAATTATATTTGAATTAATATGCTGTTAGATGTAATCGTCTTAGAATACAAAATGTCATCAGTATTTTGTTCTCCTGGGACTGTCGTACAGATTATACTTATATAAGAGAAATTTCTCGTTTTACGCTTGCAAATAATGCAATCAAAAAATATTCTACTAATAATAATAATAATTCTACTAATAATTTTATACTACTACTATTATTTATTTTTTACAGTTTATAATTTCATAGATATAAGATGAACCAGTCCACTAAGCACCCACTCTCATCACACAATAGTTTTACACTTAGTGCTGGCATTCCACGTATGTTATGTGCAGACGTGGAATGTCATCGGTAGGTGTCCCATCCCAAAATTTAGATTAAATTTCTCTAAAGGCCTCTGCGTGTTGGATCCATATCCCCATGTAAGCCTACCAAAGGACCGGGTATCTTCCCTACGGAAGATCCCGTGCATAAATGGAGATACAATAATAATAATTCTACTAATAATTTTCCGTGTGGTGACGGAGTAAGAATACAATTTACCACCCCCTATCTTACCCGTGGGTGACCGTAAGAGACGACTAAGGGATATAAAAATGCATATAACATCTATGCAAGAGAAGGATAACTCGAAACAAAACCCTATGCCAACACGTCTGACCAGCGTGGTATAGTAGGTCATTTTCCCTTCAATTACGGAGGAGGCTCGAGCCCAACAGTGGGACATATTATATGAGATGAGAGGAATAATAATAATATACGCAGTTAAGTATATTTTTTTCGTAGAAAATATATCGTACCTATCACACGAATTACATTTTACCACTCCAACGAAGCTGCGTAAGCGTGTCTCTTTTTTATTTAAACCATGCTTTTTTTAACATTCAATAAATTTTAATACACTACAGAGCGTTTGCGAGCAGCGATAGTCCCTATATCTTGATAGATATAACAAAATATCTGATGAAAGTTTGTACTCGTGCGTCTAAATTTCTAATGTCACGTTTCTTTTTTTGTTTAGGATTATGGGCTCAGCTGGTTGTAACATCCTTACACGGACTAGCGGTGAGCGCAGAGGGCTCTCAGTCCAAAACAATTATGCAACGGGTATCCAAGGGCACCCCCTGTAGAATACGAATCTTTGCTTGGAGCGTTACTAAGAGGTATGTGCGAGTTGTCAGGTTATATCAATTTATTTTACATGGAACGGCTTGCTTTATGCGGTCATAAAGATATAGTACAGCAGTGCAATATTCTCTTAAAACAAAACCATATAGTGGAGAGCGCCTTAGAACATATTATGACAAATTCAATAAATAGTTCCGGTGAAATGGGTAATTCCTTTCTCAGTGCCCATTTTACTACTTTACTCGGAATGTTGAACTCCGAGTAAAGTTTAGCCATTTGTGGCTAAACTTTACTACACAAGTCGCATACACAAAAAAAAACGTAATACTTTAGTTACAGGCATCCTGTTACAAAGTTATATTATAGTATTATTAATCAAAAATCCTTTGAAATGGAGATGAAAACTTTTTGCACGTAATAAACATTTAGGAATTTTGAATAACGTCATTAAATTATATAAAATGAGATTGATTTTTTCAATAATATTAAAATAATTGCATGGCATATTTGGATGGCAGCTAAGAAGACTTTCTGTGTGGTGACGGAGTAAGAATACAATTCACCACCGCCTATCTTACCCATGGGTCGACGATCGTAAGGGACGACTAAGGGATATAAAACGCATTTAACATCTATACGTGAGAAGGAAATCTCGAAATAGAACCTTATAAGGTTCTATATTGGTTGGTATACCAACACGTCAGACCAGCGCGGTATAGTAGGTCAATTTCCCTCCCATTATGGAGGAGCCTCGAGCCCAACAGTGGGACATATATGAGCTGAGATGATGATGAGATGACGAGATGACTTTTAAAATTAATTTTAGAGTTACTTAGCTACCTGTTCGTATTGTGGTGTTTTTAGGGATATATGCAGACGATAAGCGAAATAACAATCATCGGTTAAATTACTCATCTATTTTCTAGTAATCGACTTGAGACTATGGCAATTCTTACACACAGTGAATACTGCGTATGGAGTGTATTACACATTTGAGAGAAAGATTAGAAATAATCCTCTCACTTTTCACAGTCATCTAGGCGTCGAATTTGAAGGTGTAGTAGCGTTACATTTAATAATTTCTGTAATGAAAGTCTATTGGCTATTTAAAAGAAAGTACAACTTGAATTGAAAATAAATTTTGATGCTCCAGTGTCTTAAATATATGACTTGAGCTTGACCACATTCGAGTTCTCGATTAATGTCTATTATATTCTATTATATTTTCACGATAACGAAGTGGCTGGCACGAAATATCACATCATAATTGCAGAATAGCGCTGTCCAACTAACATCTGACGCAAAAGAAAGAACCTAATATAATCTATACTGTACGTAAACAGCTGTTCATACACACCTATACATATAGAATATCTACAAACGTGACGTCAGTTCATTCAAGAAACGGGTTTGAAATCAATGAAGTACTCCGCGTAATTTAGTTGACGTAAGTTGACCACTCGTACCTGTTACGTATTAGTAGTATTTTTAGTCCTTGTGTAATGTTTGCATTCGATTTATCAAATGACTAATTTTAAACCGTACAGGTAAGAAAGTTTATTGTTAATAATCTGGCAGTATGGTTATTCAATTCGCTATCCTCAGTTATCACTATCAGTAATTAGTAGTAGTTTGCTTTACAATTACGAATTTACGAATAATATTTTTATGTAGGTACTCTTTTCGACGATGGATCATGATTAGATCAATATTCCTTAGACGAGCAATTGGCACTATACGGTGACAAATATCTATTATATTTAGATAATGTAGGTACCTAATTCAACCACGAAAAATGTAATAAAAAACATTCACTCTTAATGATTGTTAATAATACTTAGCAAAACTTAATGCTTAGTTTGTACTTGTAGCCTTCAGATCCCAAAATAGTTTATGCACAAGGTAATAAATTTAATATGTGTAAAAAATATAATGTGTCACCCCCCCACACAGAAAGCATACACCAAATTTCTCTTTTATTCAGATGTAATAGAAACTCTATTAACACACGGCAAGCACACACCAAATTGTCCTTTTATTCCGATGTGCTATCACATCGAAGTAAGGACTTACAAGGGCTACAAGGGCTTTTCGTGTGATGACGGAGTATCTATATACTCCGTCACCACACGAAAAACGCACACTAAATCTCTCATTTATTCCGATGTTATAGATACTCCGTCACCACACGGAAAACACACACAAAATTTCTCACTTATTCCGATGTGCTAGATACTCCGTCACTACGCGGAAAGCACACACCAAATTTCTCATTTATTGCGATGTAATAGATCTTTCGTCACCACAAGGAAAACATACACCAAATTTTTCACTTATTCTGATGTGATAGATACTCCGTCACCGCACGGAAACGACACACCAAACTCACTTATGCCGGTATAACAGAAACTCTGAAACCACACGGAAATCACACACTATTTTTTCACTTATTCCAATGTAATAGAAATTCCGTCACCGCAAGGGAAACACCATACCAAATTTATCTCTTATTCCGATGTAATAGAAATTTATAGAAATGTCATAGCTTTATTTTTATATGCACTGTTTTATATAGACTTGCCGATGATAATGATAATGTCTTCCAGGTAATGTACTCAAGATAATGTCTTAATTATCAGGCTTAGCAGACAGTATGGCAATCGCATTTGGCATTATAAGTTCTCCAGGCAAACACTGCTACTCACTCTTTCTGTGACCAGTTGCGAAAAAAACAAAAATAGTTTTTATTACTTCCACGGTAAAGTAAGAATTAGTGATACATTGTATATTTAATATATCACCACACATTTATTAAAACCTGACTACGAGCGAAAAATGATTGTCACAAGTGGGATTCGAACCCACGCCTATTGGAAATCCGTTCCGAATTGGAACGGAGTGACAACTTACACCACCGTGAACTATTATAGGACATTCATTTTTTTTGTTTTTTTTATTTTTTGTTTGAGACATAGTTGTTAGCCTCAGATGGCTATGACAACTTTACCCGGACTGTGGGTGAGCGCTGAGGGCTCTCAACCCGTAGGTAGGACATTCAATTCTCGCATCGTATTATATTTTCGTTTTTAAGGAGACGTGCGCCATCTACCTAACATGGTTTACACATTGTACAGGCTTATTACTCAAACTTTGCAGTTAGAATTGTATTAAACGATGACACAACCCTGTTATTCAAATTACTGAATTTTAGCATTTAATATGCTTGATTATTTATAAAAATGTGAATCCCACTTGTGACAATCATTTTTCGCTCATAATCGGGTTTTTATAAATAATCAAGCATATTAAATGCTAAATTTTCCGTGTAGTGACGGAGCAAGAATACAATTCAAACCAATTCTTACCCGTGGGTGATCGTACGACACGACTAAAGGATATAAAAAGGCATTAATATCTATGTGAGAGAGGGAAAACTCGAAACAAAACCCTATACCAACACGTCTGACCAGCGTGGTATAGTAGGTCAATTAACCTCCCCATATGTAGGAAGCTCGAGCCCAACAGTGGGACATTTATGAGCAGAGATGATGATGAGATGATGGCATGCTAAATTTCAGTAATTTGATCACCACACAAATTTAAACTTATAATTTTATTTTAGTTATTATTATATTCCTTGTGATTTTTGTGTGCTACAAAAAATACTTTTTTTTCTGTTTTTAAGAGTACGAGACTCATACTGAAACGTTTTAGAAAATAAAAAACAGAATGATAATATTATTTTTTGAAATAAACTCCATTTCTTTCTAAGCACGCATGTGATGGAACCATTGACTGAGCCCATTCTATCTTATTATCTTCCACGCCTTTTTAAACGTAGAAACGATATTTTCAGGGTTCATAAAACTAATTCCTCTATGTTTATCTTTTATTTCGTGGCTTATGCCGAATGTGGGCGGACCGAGCGCTACGTACCGACAGCTGTACGTGGGGGTCGTCAGGGCGATGGCCCTGTACGGCGTACCGGTGTGGGCGGGGTCCCTGACCGTCCGACTCAGGGCTCTTCTGTGCCGACCACAGAGTGGCCCTCTGTGGCGGTCAGGGCCACACGCGGGTACCGCATGGTGGCGACGGAGGCAGCTTGCCTGTTGGCCGGGAGTCCTCCGTGGGACCTGGAGGCGGCAATGCTAGCCGATTTGTATCGGCGGGTGTCGGGGGTGCGAGCGGGGTCTCATTGAGGGAGCTCACCGCCTGGCTCGTCGACGCCCGCCGAGACGTCATTTCCCGTTGGGCAGTCCGGCTGGAGAGGCCTCGGTTTGGTGTGCAGACCGTGGAGGCCTTCCAACCGGTGCTGATGTGGTGGTTGGAACGGCGGCACGGGTGCTCTCCTTTCGACTGGTGCAGGTTTTAACGGGGCATGGATGCTTCGCCAAATACCTGCATACGGTCGTTAGGAGGGAGAGTACACCGTCCTGCCACCACTGCTACTGCGACGAGGATACGGCGCAGCATACGCTCGAGGCTGGTGCCGCTTGGGCAGAGCAGCGTCGTGAACTCGTCGCAGTCATCGGTGCTGACCTGACGCTGCCGACACTCGCCAGGGCAATGCTCGACAGCGTCGGGAACTGGGACGCGGTCGCAGCCTTCTGCGAGGCAGTAGTCTCGCGGAAGGAGGCGGCGGAGCGCGTGCGCGAGGAGCGTCTCCTCGACGTCGCGAGCCGTCGCCGGCGACTGGGGCGGCGCGGCGTAGGCGCGATTACCTGTGCCTTATGCCGCCCTAGTCGAGGCCACGGGTGACTGGGGAATTAGTCCGTCACCCACCGAGAGGCTGACCGCGTAGAAAAGACCAACGTCCTCCCCGAGGGAGGGTATGTCGCTCAAGAAGATGGTACCCCTCAGGGGGTATTCCGTCAGGCCGGCCACTGACGACAAGTTCACGCTGCTCCAGTGGCCGGTCCAAGGACGAAGGCGAGGTTCACGGGTGGTTACGGGTGTGCGTGCTTACGCCCCTCTGTCACCCCGGACGGAGTGGTGCAAGGAGCGCGACGACAGTAGCCCACCCCACAAAAAAAAAAAGATTTATCTTTTATTTTTGGCAAATATGTAAGTAAAATTCACAAGGTACCAGGTCGAGTTTGTAAATTCGATGACACACTAACTCTTTCGATTGGCAGATATTCGATTGTCCGTCTAGACTCTAGAGTGAGCTGGAGTGTTATTGAGGATCTCACTTCTTGGGCGCTACTGTCTTTCATTTTTCAAGACAACTGCATGATAAACAATGACTGTTACAGCAGATGATGACATACTAGTATGTACCAATCTACAAGCAACAGTCCAAAGAATGAGGCAATCATCTTCTTCCTTGACTGATGATGATGATGATGTAGAGAAGAGTAGAGTCTTCTCTACATCATCATCATCATTCTCTCCTACTCTTATCCCAATTACTTGGGGTCGATACAATATGTACTCTTCTGTCATAGAGTCATGTGGAATAACTGTACGCAATTTTAGTGAATTACTTCCAGAATAAAAGTTTCAAACTATTGAAGAAAAAATAACATTTATTCTGTTTTAATAAACCTTTGGCAGTAATAACAAAACATATACTTTTGTAAATAATAGTAATTATTAATTTTACAGCAATTTTTGATCATCTAGGGAAATGCGGACACTTATCCCCATCGCTGGGCAAGTGTACGCTCTCCTTCGGTAAGTTTTTTTGGGCACTCTGCTATAACCAATCTCGTTCATATTAAACATAAGACATGTCTGAGTCTCAAACATTTTCTTAAAGTACTCTCATAGATCACAACCACTTCTACCACTGTTCGCGTTTCGATTTTCGCTCTTCAACTAACTTCTTAGCTGTAATATAATCTGCTCTTGTCTAGAGACTTTCCGATCGGAGCATTTCCTTACGTATTTGCGCGGTATTCTAAATCTGGAAAGTAAAAAAGTGCTTAATACGAAGTTCGGCTTGAATGGGGTAAGTAGATGGCTGCGTACACTTACCCCCGTACACTTGCCCCAACCCGCCAAAGTAAAAAAAGCCTTAAAAAAATATAATATTACTTACCTTAGATAAAATAAGCATACGCCCACAAAATATTAATTAGTTGCTCCTGTTCCCAGTAACTTTGTTCATCAACTAGAACTAATTGCAAGACCTTAACCATGCAATTTAATTTTTCGAAAATAAATAAGAATATCGTGTAAAACAAAATTTTTCATTAACTATCTGAAGTCTTGAATGGTAAACCTGTGACACGTTACTCCTGCCTAATCGTCAAATGCGAACTAAATGCGACAGGTTTTGACCCGTTGTCAGCCGTACCGTTCGCAAAATATTCACTGCGTACACTTACTCGCCGCGTACATTTACCCCACATGACTCTAGTACATATTGTAACAGCTATTGGCAATAATTTTATGACCGGCCGCCTGCCAGATGTCAACCCTCCTTGGGAATGTAATTGTTGACCAAACGGCATCAGATGAAGTTGGCCCAGGTCGTTATAAGGCTCTTAGTCGTCTTTTACGACATCCACGAGCAAAGCAAGGGTTGGTAGTATTCTGTTGAGGTGTGGGGGATTGAATGGCATCAGACGATCTCTCTGGCACCCTGTAAAAGCGCGGATGGGGCCACTGTGGTTTTACTGGGTATTTGGGTCGTGCGGCGGCCGGTGAGTACCACACAAATCCTCCTTTTTTACAGGCGGAGGGATAGTGCGTAAACGCATTTCCACAGAGTGAAAAAAAAAGGTTGGTAGTATTCGTAGCCGCTACCACACAGCTACTACTTCACACTACTTCCACTTCTACTCTTCTCTACATTTGTCAGCAAATCTTCGAATGGAAACATTCATTACGTTGATTGCTTTTGGTTTCAGGTTCGTAACAATGTATCGCTAGTTTTCATCACCTACAATGATGTCATATACAGCATTCGAGTCACCTCCATCATACCAATTTTTGAAGTATCGAGCGTAATCAATCTAAACGACGTAATTTTTGATTTTCTGTCGAATTATGAGGTATCCCAAATTATCCAATAATAAATAATAGCTTTCCGACGCCTAAATGTTCATGTAAGATTTTTTGTATTTGACTATTACTAATAAGTAATATCTAATGCAACTTGAATCCGTTCATATTTCACCATTATAACAGCTTCCATAACTAGACACACAGCACTTAGTTATCTTCAGTAGTTTATGTAGGATTTCTACTTCTATGGTATATTGTTGTTAAGTAAGTAACGAAATCCGAATAAATCATTGAACAAAACATGCTGGACATTTTATAAATTGCCGCCAATTACCAAAAAAAAAAAGCTTTATGAATTCATAACACATCTATAGGTTCCCAAACAGTTCCTAATTTGAAATTTAAATGAATATTTCATCGTCTGATTTTCTTATTGGCATATTCCAATATGTATATTTAACTATGATTTCTTTTTATTGCTAGTGGTGGCAAACCAGGCAAACGAGCAAGCAGCACACCTGATGGTAAGTGTCACTGCCACCCATGGACCTTTGCAATACCAAGGGCTAACTAGGCCGCTGCCTACCAATATAAACCCCAAACCCACCCAATTGGGCTTCCGGCTCTCTCGCTCACAAAACGAAACGCAATAGCACGTTGCCATTACTTATACGCCGATCTTCTGCGAGAGTGTGGTACTACCCCGGATGGACCGGCCCGCGGCTGCAGACAGAGAACTGTCAACATCGTGGTCCTACCAGAGTACGACACTATGATTCAGGTATGATGGGATTTTTGTGGTTCTTGTGACAGGCTGTGGTTTGTTTGGTTGTGGATACGGTCCGGTCCTTCTCAAACGCCGAAGGGCGATGTGTGCGGCCCCATAATCTGCCGTATGGTATCCCCATCGTCATTAGTCTACTACCGATTACTCGACCACGGTAGCCAGTCCGTACATACGTTAAGCTTCGATATGTCATGAACAATTTAATAGTGGTAGCACCACACTGTTGACAGTTTTCTATCTACAGCCACGGGCAGGTCCGTCTGGGGGAGTACCACACTCTCGCAGAAAATCGACGTCTGAGCAGTGGCAATGTGCTGCTGTGCTTCGTTCGGTGATCGAGAGTGCCGGAAGCCCAAATTTATGGATGGGTTTGGAGTTTTATTTCGTAGACAGCCGCCTAGCTATACCATGGTTTGGCAAAGGTCCATGGATAGCAGTAACACTGTAACCAGGGCTTGCTCGCCGGCCACTAAAAGCAATAAAAAAAATACAACATCTCTGATAGTCGATGTGACGATTTAATATCCTATCCTAACAGTCTAGCCCTGGAATATAGCTATGGAAAATTTGATAGGCTATTAACTAAAACAGCTAGAACTCCATACCATAACAAAAACTGATACGCATAAAGTCTATTTTGAAGCAAATTTTTCACTTTAGTAGAATCTAAAAAGTAAATACAATTCTTCTAAATTATTAATAATTAATACCTATATACTACTATGTATCAAAATAATATATATAATAAGAATAGACAATTAATTAACTGTTAAAATGAATTACAAAGCTGCGCTAACTTTATCAAAAGGGCTTCACAAGAGGGCGGTCCCTCGCTAGGGGAAACGAGCATTTGAACATTTGAACCCGTCAGCGTTACTTGACACAAAATCAATATCCCTGATCCCATAAGAAGACTTTGAGTAATATGATGCGCATAACGTATATTTTCCACTGGCTCGTTGATGTTTTAGGTTTAAACATATGACAGTTATACATATGTATAATTTGCAGAGTGGTCGTCCATTGTCTAAGCTCAAAGATATTCATTCAGTCACATAATTTAAAGTGTTACCATAATATTTAGAACTAGCTTTTGCCCGCAGCTTCGCCCGCGTAAAGAGTTACTTTCTTAAAGTTTAGTAATTTTTTTTCCGTACATTAAATAAGAGAGAGCACGAAACAAACATGCACCGTCACCAACAATAGAGACGACTGTACATTCTTCAACTTCTCCATTAACGTTCAGATTTTCTTTAGCCATTTTAAAAAAGTCTAACCGACAAAACCTATACTTAAACCAAACGAAAACTAATCTGACATATGACAGTATGACTGACATAGCGATCTATCAACGCACAGCTCAAAAATTAAAAAAATAATCCTTATTTTTTACACACGCTAAACAAAAGTAAAGCCGCAAAAACTATACCTAATTAATAATAATACTCCTTAACGCGAGCGAAGCCGCGGGCAAAAGCTATTCGTCAATAAGAATCCGCTAGATATATTCTCTACTAGCTTTTGCCCGCGACTTCGTCCACGCTGAAGTCATCTCTGACAGAGTTAAATAGAAAAAGCAATGCAAGGTGTTGAAGGTTTGTCGCTAGGACGATAATCAACAGCGTCAGAAACTGGGATGCGGTCGCCGCCTTCTGCGAGTTAGTTGTCTAACGGAATTAGGCAATAGAATTAGGGTGGGTTCGAGAGAAAATACTCTAGGTTGACACGCTCTATCGTTGGTGCTTTGGGCGGCGCAAGCGTAAGTATCTGTATTGAGGTTCACTGCATGAGGGCTTCGACTCGACATGATACCCGGTTGCGGTGGCCCGCCCGCACAACGTAGATGTACGTGTACGGCGCGCTACATACCATAGCCGGTCACTAAAGAAAAAGGTGGTTCAAAAATCTATTCATTCTACAAATTATAGTGCCATTAATATACTATTTACGGTATGACCATGGGATAAAAATATAATTATCGCCACCCTTTATTTGACTGTTTTGTTTCACCAGCAGAGTTGCGACCTCGTTAGATATGATTTATTATTTGAGTTATAGAGTGAACATTTTTGAAGCTAAACTTAACCTGTATCTTAAACCATTAGGCAAGAACCTATTGCCGCCCATTATGTGTATCGTGTGAGCTCTCATGTCGGCACTGGTCGCCACAAAGGCACTGGTGCGGGGTTGATGGACAGGGAAGAGAAACACGTGTTTATTTATTTTTACCGAAGAATATTTGTACGTAATTTGAAAAGAATCGATAAGGAAATTTTCTCCCCATACACACTTTACTGCTTTGTTACACCCCCTTAGGGGCGGAATTAATAAAATCCTTTCATATTGAATCTCTATGTCATAAATAAACACGTGCTTCAAAATTTAATGTTTCTAGCTTTAATAGTTTCGACTTGGCGGTAATGAGTCGATCAACCCATTTCACAGGCCTAATTTACACAACCAGAGAGTGAAAATTGACAAATGCCGGATATTACCCTAGAATATTTGATTCGACTCATAATTTGAAAAGAATCAATAAAGATTTTTTTCTCCCCATACAAACTTTGCCACTCTGCTCGACCCCCTTGGGGGTATGATTTCGTAAAATTCTTTCTTAGTAAATCTCTACGTCATATAAAGAAACCACTGGCAACATTTCAAGTTGCCAGCTTCAATAATATCGGCTTGGCGCTAATGATTTAATGAGTCGTCCAACCCGCTTTGCAGGCCTAATTTACACCCCCAGAGGGTGAAAATCAACAAACGCTGAAATACGTGTTTATTTATTTTTACTGGAGAATATTTGTACGTAATTTGAAAAGAATCTATAAAGATTTTTTTCTCTGAACATTTTTTAAATTGCCATATTTTTTTTATTTATAAAGCAATTGACAGAAAATAAAGCCTAAATGTTAAGTGAAGCTTACCACAATATATTAGTGAAAACCGCGTCTGAATCGGATAAGCCGTTTCTGAGATTAGCGTGCACAAACACACAGACAAACAGACAAACAGATAAACAGACAAAAAATTTAAAAATCATTGTTTTGGGTTCTATTAGTGTTGATAAAGGTCCCAGTAAGATTTTTTCTCATATATCTTCCATGTACAGACAGCGATCCGTTACATTTTTATTATATGTATAGATTTTACAAGACGTACGGCGATAAATTCGCATAACAGTTAAAACTGTTAAAAGGTAAGTTTAGTTAGGTATGTAGACGAAACATCGTAGATATATTTTATATATTACATATATTATTAGCATATACATAGGTACATGTATTACATCATATTATTTTATTAAAAGTTACATAAATTATATTTACTTAAATATAAAAAAAAATACTGATGAGGAACAGTCTCCTATCCGTAGTCCGTACCTACCTATAAGAGCCATTTAATTTTATTTACATCCATTGTTTCAGTATAGGTATTGTATCTTTTTTGTAGGTACGCAAATTCCACAGACCTCCTTCCTAAATAAATTTAAGATATCAGTAGAATATAGACTAACCTTATTAAAGCATTTAATACTTTTTCTAATTGATGATTACTAAATTTAGAACGTAACATTAAATACCTACCTTCGTCATAAACGAAAAGAAAAAAACCTATAAAGGTCCGTTCTGTAGCTGTGTATACTATAATCGTTAAAAGCATCTATCGTAAAATTTTATGAAAAAAGATTCTCCTAATTGTTTGCTATTCGTGGGATTTTTAGGGTCGAAAAATAAATCAGGTAGATGGGTAAGTATTATGTCCGTTAGGCGCATGAGCTATTAAAACAGGTAACAAGAGGTTGAACCGGTAAAGAGAACGAATGAACGACGTAAAAGCAAGTCATACTTTTTTAATTATTTTATACATCTTTGTATAACTGATGTGATGACCGATGATATGGTATAGATATAGTTACGGGCAGAGTCAGAGGGGTGTTTTAGGGGATCAAAAATTTTCAAAATAAAAAATTGCTTTTTTATTTTTTTTATTTCTCGTTGATTACATTGTTATTTTTCACATTTAGATTCTATAACATGAATATATATTAGTGTTATTTTATGTATATTTCGGTTTTTTTTATTTTATAGAATTCCTCCAATATTAAAGCTTGAAAATTCCGTGGATATCGTCATAATGACATCACCTCATATTTACTGGAATACCATGCAAAAATACCACTGAATAGTACCTAGAGAGCCTTAGGACTCCTTCTTTCTTAGTAGTCCTACTACTTCTGAATAGTCCAGCCTCCAGCCTTAGGACTACTTCTGAATAGTCAACTGTATATATATGTTTGTGTTTGATTGTGTTGAGAAGTTGTTTACAGATGGTTTGGATCATTAAGGTTTCCAAATTCTGATGTTGATTCTGATGGGAAAAAAATGAGTGCTAGTGTGCTCTTATAACTTTCACTCCAACATGTTCATAACTAAGAGAGAGCCGTTAGCCTAGCTTGCGTGGGTTTTAATTAGTAAGCTGCGGCCTAGCTATACCCCTGGTATTGCAAAGGTCCATGGGCGGCAATAACACTTACCATCAAGTGTGATGCTTGCTCGCTCGCACTATAAGCAATAAAAAATTTAATGCCTCAGTTCAAAGCTTTGATACAAAATACATATGCAGTTTTACAAAACAAAACTAGCTGGTTCACATTGTTTTGCACAACTAAACATAACATGATTCGTATCCTCTATTTAACTCATTAGGAATTAAATCACATGATTTTTTTAATTTAAACATTATATTAGCAATTTAAATATATATTATACGATATTTTTAATTATGTATTGTTATTATTTTAATTGTGTAATAAAACAACCATAAAAAACGGTGTCGATAAAATATAACAAGCGTTTAAACATAATTCTAGTACTCCTAAGTACTGTAGCAGCGCTACGTAAAGACGCCGAATTGGGCCCTAAATCTTCCAGGAACCATTTAAACCAATTAAAATAAAATCTATATAATTTAATCATAATCAATTTAGCCGTTTCCTCCTCTCAAACTCAAACTTCTCTTAAGTTGTCTTATAAAAGTATGCATATTACCGATATCCAAAGCGTATTAAACGCTACGTTTTATACCTATAACTAAGTAAAAAAAAAAAATATTACAATCGCAGGTATCAAAAACTACCAAAGGTCTTAATAACGGGGGATATTACAAAGACGCTCGGGTGAAACACGGAAGTCAGTTAAATTAAACCGTAATGTTTAAAATCCCCTAAAAGTTAAAACAGAAGAACAACGACTGAAACAAAGAATGTCATTTGTTTGCATGCTAAATGATGTTTTCGCTCTACACGTTTTTGTAAGATAAACATTGCCATTATTATCAAGAGTATTTTGATAAAGTTAAGTATGTTTATATAGAAACGTATAATATATATACTAAGTATCGATTCGAAGTTATTATATTTAGATTAACAAACAAAAAGAAAACACCGAAAATATCAGATGTGCTAAAAATGGCTTAATGACATTATCGTCTTTTAGTACGACTATGTTGTAAAAGATGGCGCTACTAGTCGGTCATTACAAAAACGTATCTGTCTTGTGGTTACAAAAATATCTCGTTTCTCCGGATAGCAGCGCAGCGACCACGCCAAAGCACGTTGTGGTGATTATCACAAGTTACAACTCACTGACCTTGGGCCAAAAAGGGGAAACAATTTTAATATCAACTTTTAACTTTAGTATTTTTCTACTTGAACGATGTTATGACTACTTAGGTACGGAAATTTTATTCTGGGAAACTGCAATTAAGGATAGTTATACGTACATATGTATATAGGTAATAGATGAATTAATTTTATTAAACGTAATCTAAATTTCTTGACTTTGGTCTTTATACGTGCTGTAGAACGTACTTAGACATAACTTTACTTGATTGTTAGGTGTCAATAAGTAGGTAGGTAGGACAGTACGGTACCTATCTAGGTATCTAAAACTTTATTCAGATATCTGCCTAGGTATAAACAAATAAATAATAGGATTTAACTGAATAGGTATTAAGATAAGTGAGAGATAGCAAGGTGATTGGACTTTGGACTAAACTAACCAATTAGACAATAAATATTTTTATTAAACTGTCTCTGCCAAATGAGGCCCAAAGTAAGTGGATAGGTAGGTATCTAATTATCTATTGTATACTGAGTTATATAAATAGGTAGATTGCCTGTACCTATTGTGTTAACACAAACGCTAAAAAATATTTATGGCGTTTTCATGAACGACTTCTAAATTTTATGTGATACGTAAGATGACATTGACGTTAATTTTTTTTATGATCTTCAATTATGTATAATTAAAAAGTTAGAGTTTTCGATATCTACTTCTGGCAATACATATTTGACACAAGATGGATTTTATTTGTCATTTATATTGGCTTATGTGATACCTAAAATTTAGTGGGTGTTGGTGTCAACAGCCATTAGTAAAGTAAAATAAATAATGTTAATAGAATCTATTTACAAATACATATTATGAATTCCTAATTCATAAATAATGATAGATTACTACGTATTTAAGTAGGTAAATAGTTACTTTATATGTAACTCATGGGTCAGTGATGTTACGAACGCTACAGGTGAGACGCAAGGATCAGTTAAAGTCTACCTCAACGTGCGTTCTAGGAACACTGACAAGAAACATGTCTACAACTTTTAACATATTATGCAGTGACGCACAATCGCACCTAATTATATTAGCCGCTAGTCATATTTCCCGCTATTCAGTTAAACAACCTTCAGCGTTGGGTCGCGCGCGTCGCGTCGCTTTCATCGTATCAACATGCCTCCGTTAAGTGTCATACAATCTATTTATTATTTATACATCCGCTTTAAACTGAATATGTTCAAACAAATAATACAAACTTAACGAGCCTCCTTTTACTTATTTATATATTTAAAATAAAATTCTATATGGTATGACCTAATTAAATTCCTCACTATTTAGTTACCTAAGTACCTGTAATAATAGTAATAAAATAATACTTAGCGTATTTAGTAGAGTTTATAGATTGCGTTAGCATTTTGTTACTGTCAAATCCTTACAAATGCAGATAAGTACCTACAGATAGTACCTACTGAGTGTTTAAATGAAGTGGTGTGTATATTCATTTGACAAATAACGACTTAGTGGTATTTAAAAATGACCTACTTCCTTCGTATGTAGTACTAAAAACCATTCTTTTAATCTTTTCTAGTTATCTCATTAAGATTCATTATATTAATCAATTGTTTATTAGGTAGATGCCTTCCTGAATAGAGGCTCAAATACACATGGACAAAAGAAAACAATGTGTAGAAATTTTAAAGCGTTATGCACATTGTATTTTTGCCAAAACGTGATTCAACGGGCAGCATGCCCGCCCGTTTTAACGGGTATACAAGAGAAGCGATCCAGCCTTAACAAAAAATTTAACTATGTCGAACCCTCGTTTCTCCGAGGGCGCAGCTTTGGGTTCCCTTCGCACTTTTTGTGCCTCAAGCGCTCCGACTGTCGACGTTCACATTAGGGCTGTTTATATCCCCGACGTTCAACTGACATCGCATTGAAGCCATATTTTGGTTGATGGATATTCAAATTCATTATTTATTTAATCTATTTTCTTCATAAAATTGTATGTATACTTATTCTGTTCTATCTGTTCTATCTATATCTATATGCCCCTAAATTGTTCTATCTATAATTTATTTTTTATTCAGTTCAAGTGCATATATGCTATTGCACGGGCCTCTACCACGATGGAATACAAAGTGGTATATTATACCAAACGGGTTGACGTAGTTTTGTTTCTAGTTTTCTTCCTTCTATTTTGTCACCGCATGGTATTCATAATTTTTTTATTCTTAAATATTTTGTTTAATACAACTTTGATAGATGGTGAAATTAGCGTATTTTAGGGTAATATTACGTAGATTTCTAATTATAATTATGTATATTATACGTATATTATTGGTGTAGTGACAAGAAGTGAGCAAGAATACAATTTACATTATCTTGTCCGTGGGTATCGTAAAAGACGACTAAGAAATTAAATATGCATATAGCTAGAGGGGGAAAAATCGAAATAAAACCCTATATCAACCCGTATAAACGTGGTGTAGTAAGACAATTTCCCACCTATTATGCAGGAGCCTCGAGCCCAGCAGTAGAATATATATATGCTACACTCATCTTAGAAGTGATAGAGAGAGTATGACACCTCTTTTTCCTAAGTTACTTTTTGAATCCCACGAAATTAAGGGCGACCCTATCCTAATCGGGCGCGATCCACCCCAGCTACCGCTACCTAATCCTAATTTCTAATAATACTGCGCCCTAACCCGGACCGAAACTATGCGTCTAACGGCCGGTAGTCGAATATGTAATTATCCGACTCCAAATATTATGGAGTGTCCACCGCATAAAACGGACCTACTAAGAAAAGTATACGTACTCTTAGGTACGCACCTCTCCGTGGGCCTGGGTTTTATTAGTAGTATGTAACTACACCAAATTTTTATATAAATAATGTTATTTACATAGGTATGCTTCAAAAATGATGACGCATTTTCATTTCTAAGTAAAACGTACGACAAGGCAATGACTAAGCGAACTTTCGTATTTTCATATTTTAAATCTCTTATGTGTGTGGTGTCAGACTAAGAATACAATAACACGAATGACGATTAAATAATCATCATCATTGTCCTGCTCTTATCCCAATTATTGAAGGTCGACGCAATATGTGCTCCTCTTTCATCGTACATATTGCAAAAGTTATGGGCTATAATTTTATGACCGGCCGCCTGCCTGACGTTAAACCTCCTTTGGAATGCAATTGTGACCAAACGGTATCATGTGGAGTTGGCCCAGATCCATATAAAGCTCTTAGTCGTCTTTTACGACATCCACGAACAAAGTAAGGTTTAGTAGTATTCGTAGCCGCTACCACGTAGCAATTTCAATTATTTACAAATTTTTAATTATATTGTACATCAACATTGGGGAAGAAGAAAACTGAAATAGAGAAACAGAAATAGGAAAAATGTTATTGCAAATTATTATTGCAATCTATATAAATGGGAGCATTTTATATGACAATGTATGTATTAAACACTTAAGTTACAAGTTGAGGCATGAAAGGAGTCCTTTCAGTCAGTCATGTCATGCCACTCTATCATCTGTTCCTTTGGACAGTGTCTCCCTATATTTATTAATATGATTATTAGATAAACAATTAATTCGTAGGCACGTAAAATGTTTTTGAGATGTATACATATAATTTTTTATTACTTACGAAAGAAAGAGCCGGAAGCCCAACTGGGGTGGGTTTGGGGTCTGTATTGGTAGGCAGTAGCCTAGTATTGCAAAGGTCCATGGGCGACAGTGACACTGGCCATCAAGTGTGCTGTTTGCTGGTTTGCCGCCATAAGAAATAAAAAAAAAAAATTACAGTTTTAAATAGTGAATTTCCATTAAGTACAATCATTTAAAAAGTTTGATATCAAAAAAGTTTAGTTAGCTTTAGAACGCATGGTAGATTCTTACGTGTAATTTAAGAACATTTTGGGTTACTATCTGGAATGGTTAAATAGTTATAGTGAGACGTGTCGTCCCTTGTTGATATCATTATTATTTACTCATAAAAGAAACACTTTTGAGTCTTAATATAAAGATATGTAAAGCTTAAGATCGACAATCATCTTCCATTAGCAAGCAAACACATACCTAAATAAAGTTTTAGATATGTATGCAATGGGAAAGGAAATGGGTATTAATGTTTGTATTAAAATATATTAAATTGAATCACTAACTTTCTTATGCGAACGATGTTATCAAAAATTGAAAAAAAATAAACATCAGATTATGTCCGATTTCTTCATGTGGTGAAAGATTCGAAATAATGTGTCGTCAAGCTTTATTTTCCTGCGGATGTTGTATGAACCAACTGAAGGGGTACCAGAGGAACGGGTAGCAGTGTTTTCTGGGAAACTTAACTACTAACTGCGATAGCCAATCGAACTGCTGAGGGTAGCGATTATGGCATTATCCCTGTCAAACAGTGGCCTTCGAAGAACAGACTATTATGGCTTTTGTATAATTCCTTTTCAACTTATATAGATACATAACCCATTAACGCCGGTCCCTCAGTGCCGTATAACTGTAAATTACCCATATCCTATACCATATACTTCTACAATTATCGAAGAAAAAAAAATTACTGACTGCGGCTACCACTGCTTTTGTACAGCACTAGATTTTATATCATTTATTTTTAATAATCTACCAACTTGATAGATGAGAAAGAATAATTAGACCTAGTTCCTCATCTGCACCTGGAAAATTCTATTATCTATTGCATTCATCTGTACAGCTCCAAGATATCCATATAGGACTGAGATTTTTTTTTTTTTTTGTGTGTCTTAGTTGTTAGCCTCAGATGGCTATGACAACTTTACCCGGACTGTGGGTGAGCGCTGAGGGCTCTCAACCCGAGTTATTTTCTGATATATTACCAACCTTATAAACGTAATTTATAGTGGGATACCAATGGCCACTCCAATAGCATTGGAGAGGGAATATATTAGGTTCTAGGGACGCATGCTGTCCTTCCGTCGTCCCGGATGAAAGGGGTGGGGTGTGTCCATTCCAAAGGCTACCACAAAAAATAAAACAGTAGATTAGAATGTAGTCTACAATAAATGGGTAAATAATTCATCAAATATAATCCTTGGTTTAGATCTATACGTTTAAAACTTAATGTTAAAAAAATAACTGGTTATGTATGTAATATTATAATAAATAGTTCTATAAAACAAAAACATTTGTATCTGTAGAATAATAATAAATCTTATTAGGTCATTTTGTGACTCTATTTTAATGGATTTATTAAGCGTGATATAATTTAAATGATTTTCTCAAGTACAAAAGTGATTTCTATGTATTCCATTTTTATGAATTGTGCAAAATGCCTGCTATACATATAACCTTTTACGAGAGTTGTGACAGTTTTTTAGTAGACATCAATTCAGGTAAGGAAGAGTTGAACAGTTTTTAAAGGTGCGAATGCTCGACAATGCTCTTTTGAGTTTCGCAGATAATCCTTAAGATACATAGGAATGATATTTCCAAATACTATTTAGTACCGAAAATCAAGTTAATTTTCAAATTTACGAACCTAGGTATACATACCAAGTCCAGCAACATTACATTTAATTGTACATACAGCACATCTAATTGTAATATGAATTAAACACCTATGTGTCTCATTAATTTAGTGGTGTAAGTATACAACTGCTGAAACCGATATGCCGGGTTCGATTTTAAGTGAATTTCTGTGTTAGTAGCACTAAGTCACGAATTGTGGCCAGGAGATGACAATAAACTTTTCTTAATAAGCGTACCTTTTTAAGATATAATAACATAATGTAGATGTGTAGGTACTCCTCTGTCTAGGTCTGTGCGAAATAAGCACCTTCCTAGGCCTTTATCATAGGTAACTAGGTACATGGATTAAAAAAACAAACATTTTTATTTACCTGGTAGGTTTTTTTGGTTCGTAATTATTATTATGTAGGGCTGGTTACGTTCGATTTTTAGATAGAAATTAGACAGTTAACTAGATCTAATAGTTAACTGTCTAATTTTTGATTTTTGTGATATAATTATATACCTAGCCTGCCAACAGAATACAATTATATTCATACCTACGTAAAGTTCACACACAATGTCTAATCAATGAATGAAATAAAAGCGCAACATTACTACGAGCAAATTTTATTAAGTAAACAATAACACACCTAAATTAAAGAGGGATCAGCGAGCACATGGCGATCTATCTTTAGAAACAACAAAGCCGATTGGTGTGACGTTCCACCCCGGTGATATGTACGTCCTACTACCTAAATGCCTTATGTACACCGCTAGTTACTACTTCATGACTACTCCGAGCTCAGTGTGTACTGCAATGCAACGGAAAATATGCGTGTTTACCAAAGTCGTTTCGGTGGAACGGTGTCGTGTGTTGCGTCACGTTTAAGGAAATTGATAGTGCGCCGAGGCCGACGTGACTAACATTATCGTGATTGTGCTCATTATGTGGTAAATTTTTCAAATATCAATACATATTTTGGTGTTGTGCTACGATTAACATCAATATGGAATTTGTTTTTCCTCATCCCGTTTCTCCCTGTGGGTGGAGGCCAGACAAATGTCCGACGTTCGACACGCCGTGCGACCGACATAACCTTGTGATGTAGAGTAAGTATTTTTTGTTAGAATATCGATTCTCAAGTGGTGAAATATCAGAATTAGATAGTAATGTACAACTTAGCTTTATTTACTATAGATATTAAGCCAAATAAAACATTCTATAAAGTATGAATATACAAGAATTAAGCATACTTAATTCGAATAATAATATCGAACGTCATTGCGAGGTTCACTACACAAGATGGCGGCGAGTGGGGAGAGGGCGCCCAGTTGGCCAGGTGCTGCCGCCGCGTCGAGTTCGGCGCTATAGCTAAACTAAATACGCAGTGTTGTACATTTAGAACGTTCACAATGGCTACCGCGAAAGACACGTCTACTTTCTTTCTGGAGGCTGATGCAAAAGAATTTGATAGTGTATTACAGTTATATCCTCAAGCAATTAAACTAAAAGCTGAACAGAAAACAAAGAAAGCCGAAGAGCTTATAAAATTGGACAACTGGTAAGTACAAACGCCTTTTGAAAGGAGAAAATGCGGCCGTGGCGTGTCAATGAACTTGTATTGTGTGTGTATCCGTGCAAACTGATTTGATAGCTACCTCCCTCGCGGACTGCATCTCTAGTCCGCGGACGGCTCATTAAAACCACTGCGTCACGTGGGATCGATGTCAAATTGACACGATCGTTTTTCCTGAAGTCAGTGTGGGGGAAAATACCGCCGCGCTTAGGCGTTATAAAATGGTGGATGTCCTCTAAGTATCATGACTCGTTTTAATGCATTTATACGCTTGTTTAGAACTATTTCTCTTGTTATTCCATGTATTCCCTAAATAAATAAGGCGTGCTGATAACGTGTGTTTTATATTATTGTATAACTATGTACTTTTGTAGATAATACAACGCATTGTGAAGAATAACTCGACATCCGTTCAAAATGGTGACTTGGCTTATAAGTTACGTTATTTTTAGTATTTCAGCTGTTTTATCGTTTCTAAGCCCTTTTCTTATACATTGCTAACTTATATGTATGTTTACTTTGTAAAATGTATATAAATATAAGTTTTTCAAATCAGCTAGATGTCTCTAATGACTCATCGCGTACTTACGAACACTTAAACTTTTACCAAAGCACTCGTTGCTTATTTTGTCTATAAATTTGAACTTTTTTTGTGACTTGTTGAATGGAGCTCATAGTGGATTATCAAAAAAAGTTTTTACCTATCTATTATTTTCAATTGTTCTTTTTTTAAATTTTAATTAGTACATAACAAATACCTTTAACCTAAACAATTCTGTAAACACTTCAGTTGGATGCTACGATAACAGACAACTAAAATCAATATTTTGTAAGTGTGGTTTTTTTTTTTTTTTTTTTTTTTTTTATAGAAACCTTTGTGAAATCAAATTAAAAAGTATCGAAATTAAAACGCTGTAACCACCTAATGCACTTCTACATCAAAATTATTGGAATCCTCCAACCATTTAAGTGTGACTTTAAGGGAAAAAAATTTTAACAACCTAGGTCTCGACCGAACCAACCTAATCCACTGGCGCGGGTTTAGGTCGTTTTTGATTTTTTTTTTTAATTTATTATCGTTTATGTAAAAGTAACTTAATGCTTCTTACTAATATAAGTAACATTTTCATAATTAGATCGCTATTTAATCTAATTAGGTACCTAGGTATCTAGAATTGGTAAATGGGTTTAACCGTTATCATAACGAGAATGCGTTTAACAATGCAGTAAAAATCTAAATAAACTTATTCAACTATAATCAAATTTACTGATTAATCCATTTATAGATAGCTACTAAGAAGGCAGGTTCATATTTTCGAGAAAGTGAATACATAATAAAATTAAATAATTTTTCTAATCGATTTTTATTGAAGCTGACAAACGCATTCTGTCAGCGAGCCTACTACAAAGCATAATTATTTCTTTACATTGGTCTAGTAGCTTTGGAGCTTAGTGCGTTTAAATAAAAACAGATCCAGCTTTTGAGGTAAAAAAGAATTGGAGGTAAATGTGTCATTATTGGCATTATGCAGCCTATTTATTTTAATCATTAACGTATCGATGTCCACTGTTGGACATAGGCGTCCCCAAGCGCATAATGTCATTGTCACCAATTTTGGCAGGCGGGTTAGTAAATTGATGTTATAAGATGCCGAGAAGAGCGCTCCTACTAATTGTTCTAGTGATCCCTCAGCCGGTTTTTGCAAATACCATGGTGAGACGTATTGTATTCTTATCTTAAACCTTCTCACAGGGGCGTAATCGACTTAAAAAATACCCATATCTTAATAGGTGTCCGTTTAGGAAGTTGCTTCGAGGTGTCTTAAATATATTTACTCACTTATTTAACTAATGTGCTACTATTGAATGATTCGAGTTCAATATCTTACTTATCTAATAAGTACGTAATTAGTCATCGCATCAATCTTAAAAAATGTCAAGTTAATATCTTATATTTTAGTAATCTGAAAGACGTAACGGACATACATTGCACCTTACTGCCAAATAATGCTGGTCTTTATTTGGCCGAACAGGTCTAAAGCAAGTAGTAAAAATTATTACCAACCACCATACAGCAATTTACCACCTTAGCACCTTACATTTTTTTTTTTTTTTTTTTATTGGTGGGCTATGGGTGCGTCTCGCCCCGCTGAATCGGTCCGGGGTGACGGAAAGGCGGCGCGTGACCCCATAGACCCACCGTAAAACCTTCTCTCTTCGCCGTGCGAGCGGACCACCGGTACTCGATTTTAACTTCGGTGACCTTAGCACCTTACATAGAGTATTAACACGTTAGCTGCCATGTCGGGTTATATGTCCGACAAAACATACCTAAATTCAACGTTGTCGGGTGTATTTTCAAGCCTTTTACGATATTGAGTAAAAATTTGCAAAGCATTTTTTTACGATTTGTTATAATAGGCTACGGCAGTTAACGTGTTAAGACACCGAGGTTAAAGGCGTGGCTGTTTCGTAGATTAACATTGTTAACCTATGTCTTTTTAAAAGAAGCATTAGCTTACCATATGGCTCGCATATCTCTGTGAACATGTGCTAAACGCATATAGTATATGGTTGTCTCTCTCTAGCAATTAGCGTCCACTTCATGTTTTACGATATTGTTGCCTAGAGAATATAAAGTCATCGTAAAATTAAAATAGATTCATAAAAATGATTATATTAATATTTACTTTATCATGTCGCTGGATGACTGAAGTGGAATACGTTGAATATTTTATAGCCGGCCCAACTGGGTGGGTTTGGGGTTTTTATTGGTAGGCAGCGGCCTAAGCTCTATACCCTTGGTATTGCAATGGTCCATGGGCGGCAGTGACACTTATCATCAGGTGTGCTGCTTGCTCGTTTATACATAATAAATAAAAAAAAAAAAAAAAATCGACAAAATTGAGTGATAGGACCTTTTTTGTATCCAATGGTATCTAATTTACATAATGCTAAATTTTGTTAAAGTTCTGGGAATAATAATTCAGTTATGGAATTTTTATTTTTATGATTTATTAATAATCAAATTCTTCTTTTCCTCGGCACATATACGTCTCACTGTTAGGCTCGAGTGTAGAGTCTCCTCCACAACGGAACAGAATTTGACTTACTATATCATGCTGGTCAGACGGGTTGTTATAGCGCTTTGAGTTTCCCTTCTCTTGTATCGATGTATTCAGCATATCGTTTTTTACGACACGACGAACATTTGGGAAAGCGAATTGAAGTCTTACTTGGTCATCACATGGAAAGATGTGAATAATAAAGTTTATCCATGTGGTAAACAAGAAAACAAGGTGTTCCCTGCTATTTCGATTGGTGAATGTGAGATTTATACGAAATTGGAAGAGAACATCACTACAAAAGAAAAAAAGTTGAAAGGAGGCCTTACTAACCCGTCTGACCAGCGTGGTATAATAGATCAAAATAACTTCCCATTAAGGGAACTGGGACATACCTAGATGAGCTGTAAAGAAAGAAAATTGTGGCTGGTTTAAGCTTCAATATGCTGCCTATTTATGGAACTGAATACTACATAACGTAATACGGACTTCTTACAACTCAGCCTGTACTAAATATAAAATATGATAGCTATATACAACATTTTACAAAAAGCGGGCATAATAAAAAATGAGAAACAGTACCGAATTTAGCAAGAAATGCTATATCGGTAGGTGCTATCATTTTGGTACATAAATATACACGTAATACCTAAGTCCTTTAAATGCGTTGCGAGCCGGCAAGAGATGTGTAGTAGCGCAAAACTTGAAAAAATTCAAAGAGAATGCTGGTCGTTTGAGAGAAATTATATTTGCCGAATATGGATGAAATACAGAAATTCTGCTCCTTAAATGTTCCCTTTTTCTAAATTAAATGGCTTTATTTTTAAAAATAATTGTTCAATTATATTTTTTTTAATCATTATTTTCAGGTACCAGAATGAATTACCAAAGACGATCAAATCCAGAGGCAAAGATGCTCACATGATCCACGAAGAATTGGTGCAGCTGATGAAATGGAAACAAGCGGTAAGTCTAAGTGTATTTATTGTCTATTGAAACCTGTTTAGTAACTATCGCCGTATTGATAAAATTGTACACCTTATCTAACAGCTGCATGCCGAGAAAGAATTTTGAATCCAGCATTTTAATTTATAATTGCGATAGATATTGATCTTTTAGCGAATCCCACTTGTCGCGACATCTTGCTATGTAGTTTTACATATGCGCTTCCGACACCATAAATAAAAAAAGGTTCACAAAATGAAAACTACTGTGCCAAACTATCTTAAATTTTTATGGGACCAAATGGCAAGTTATTCCACATCAAACTAAAGATGAATCACGTAAATCCAATTATAAATCTCAGTGTAATCGGTGTACATACATAAAAAAAATATACTAATCGAATTGAGAACCTCCTCCTTTTAGAAGTCTGTTAAAAAATAAGATAGTCACGTGGAGTCCTTTTTTATATTAATGGCTATGGATACAAGTCCTTTAAGCCATGTGGAGTCCTATGACCGTGGATATTAAATACAACGTAAGGTAATCAGTAAGAAGGGAAAATAAAATAAAGTTATATGTTAGAGGATATATCTGCCTGTTTCGGGAGTACTTCAGCTCAAATCATTCTTAATTAAGCTGATGTAAAAATAATAATCTAAATAGTAACCTCCCATATTGACGGTCTTTGAGATTCATATCCAGTAGAATTCTTGGTGCGATCCACAAATGTTTGTTCCGTGTCTTTATGTACTTAGTATACATTAATTGTATGTTTATAAATTCCCCCTGCGTATGGAGTTACTCTTTAGAGTCAAGTTTAAAAAAAATATATCTATCCATCTTTTAGGTTTAAGTCTTCTGGGTTTATATGTAAGATCCTCTCAATATCTTAATTTTTCGTTCAGCCAGCAGAATCAGTGGAAATATCCCGTGATAGACACTGATTTTTAATTATTTTTCATTAGTACGGTTGCATTAAATGACAAAGTCATTAATATACATATTCTATTGTGTCCATCTCGTCACACTAAATCCATTTTTAACATTCTTTATTTCATATAATCCAGCATGAATTATATGGCCATATGATTAAAGACCACAAGTCTATGATAAATTAACATGCACATAATTAATTTTTAAAACTCCGATTTAAACAAATGTTATAAAATTGATAAATGTAAAAGGTGCTGTTTGTAGTTATTAAATGATTCATAGATTTTTTAGTTTATTGTACGTGGATTATGACATAAGTCATTCCTTTTTGTCTTCTTCAAACTATTTTGGTCCCACTATTGGGCAAGCGACTCCTTCATATTAGGAGAGTTACTCGAGTTCATTTTTTCATTATAGTTCATATATGTATGTCCCACTGCTGGACTCGAGCTTCCTCCATAATGGAAGGGAAATTGACCTACTAATACCGCGCTGGTCAGACGTGTTGGTATAGGGTTTCGTTTCGAGTTTTCCTTCTCTTACATAGATGTTATATCCGTTTTTATATCCTTTGGTCGATCACCCACGGGTAAGATAGGGGGTGGTGAATTGTATTCTTACTCCTTCAACACACGGAATAAATAATAATATAATAATTAACCTAGACCAGATCGGTCATGTACTGAAGGAAGGTGGAGTCAAGAGTCTCCGAAACCGGCGAGCGTGTATGAAGAGAATTATGAATGTTGAGGAAGCGAGTGAAGTATGCAAAGATAGAGTTCTCTGGCACTCTGTTCTCTCTGCCTACCCTGCAAGGGATATGGCGTGATGATATGTATGTATGTAATTAACCTAACCTAAAAAAAAGCTTTTCGATTTTTGTTTTCAATTTTATCTAGTAGGTGATATCCATTTACAAATTTTAATTGACTTTTACCACACTCGTGAAAATGTTATGGCAGAAGTATTATATTTTTAAATTATATTGTGAAAATTGTAGAATTCCTTTAGCAATTATCAAGGTGTTCACAATGGAGAAGTATTTGCCAAAGCGCACGTAAAATTCTAATAAGCATTATTCTCAGAATCTATATTTTGAACTTCCAAACGATTTGAATTTTAATATTTACCTGACTACGACAAAGTCAAAAGTTATTGTTTTTGTAAAAGTAAAATTGCAAGTTGCTTTGTCCTCTTTCAAATTTAACAAACAATTGAAATCTTTAAGCCCGTGAATAAGCACCATGAAGTTGCTAAATCCCAACAAAACGTTTTTGTAGTCATATTTTTTTTTATAGGCGTGTAATAAAAATCATAACATAAAACTTGCGAACTACCTGCCAAATGTTCTCAGAAAATTAAAAAAAATATAGAGGTGTTCCATTTTTGAATTTTTTAGCAAACAAGTTGCTTTTATAATGGTTTATAATACCATTAAACAATAGAGTAATGAGTATTAAATTTTTTTTCAACGATCTCAACCTTGTATGCCTTGTAATTACTTTTCAAAAAAAGAAATACATCATCATTGCAATATCTCAACTAGACGTTTATTGAAAGCCCAAAAAAATACACAATGCTATTGATTATGTTGTCTCATATTTTTTAAATAAGAAATCTTTAAAGTTATATTTGGTTCTTTCAAAATACATTGCGCGAGAATTAAATTTAGTGCACGACTATGATTTAATCTGTCAATAATCAATTTAATGTAACATCTGTGGCAAGATTTAAAATTTAAACTAAGATATAAGTATTCTTTTTCTTAACAGAGAGGCAGATTCTATCCACAATTATCATATTTGATAAAAGTAAACACACCAAGAGCCGTAGTTCAAGAGACAAAGAAAGCGTTCCGCAAGCTACCAAACATTGAATCCGCGATGACAGCTCTAAGCAATCTAAAAGGAGTTGGCACAGCCACAGCATCAGCATTACTTACAGCGGCGAGTCCCGAGATAGCACCGTTCATGGCCGACGAGTGCGTACAAGCAATCCCTGAAATGGAAGGAAGCGACTATACAGCCAAGGAATACCTCAATTTTGTAAAACATATAAGAAACGTCTGTGATAGGTTAAATAAGGTTAGTAAATGTTTTTATAATGAATATTCTAATATAATTCATGCATACATTATACTGTTTGTTTGGCAGAAGGCCCAAGTGTTCTTTATTAGATTTTGGCAGTTATTTTACGGCCGTTATTTAGCTTTGCATGAATATAATGACAAATAAACGTGTTCTACTGTTCTGTTAAATGCACGAGATGATCCACTACTATTTTCGGTTTATGATATTATTCAACTAACCCACAATTCTACACGTCGATAACATAATAACAAATTATAAAACAAAGGACGTTTTCGCCAACGCTTGCTGCATTAATTTAACAGACTTACGATTTACAATCTAGTATTATTATAATAGTTTGATACCTTAGTATGACGACGGGTTAAGAATACATCGCCACCCCTTATTTTTCGTTGGGAGTCGTAAATATCGTCTGATATATCTCTGATAGAAAGAGTAAACGTATTAGTTATTAAACCTTGCTACGACCGCTAACTCGCTTTCCAAGTGGCCTGAGTCGGACGTTAAGGATGTTTCGCTGACAAAGTCCCATTTATGAATCTGTGTCCCGTGAGACTCACTCTCAGGGCAATAATCCGTAAGCAAAACTTATCTATTAATGTTTGCGTTAAAAGAGACGATGCGACAAATGCAATTTACGAACTGCAATAGTGCATTGTAAAAATGATATATGCATATAATAATACTTTTCTTGAATATATCGAAATTCTTGCAAGTCCAATAACTAGATTAACTAGACTCTAGTATGTAGGTCACCGGTTTCAATTCTGGATCTTGCAAAAAGATTTGCTAGTTTTACCGTCACGTTATACCCAGTAACGTAAAGAAAATTGGGACAAAATTGCACATTCAGTTCCCTATCAAGTTGATAGGGAACTGAATGCTGGCTTTAAGTTACACAGTCAGAAATATACACCTTCAAAAACGCTTTCATAGATAGATTACAAAAATATTATTATAAATTGTTCATCAAAAGCTAAGTTGCACTAATTTTCTTAGGAACAAAACGGGTGTGGCAAGAAATGGTCAGCACATATGGTGGAGTTGGCATTATGGACACATAACATCGTTTCGGACCTTCGACCAGAACTACTCGGCAAAGAGCCTAGAACCACCGCACCCACAAATGGAGGATCACCGCTACCACCCAGTGACGAGAGTAACCTCGAGCCACCATCCACTAATGGGAACGGTAAGTAAAATCTGTGAATACAATTTGTCCTTAATTTTCCGAGGTAGTTCAGTTTTACAACTGATGAAGAATCATCAAGAAATTCTTCTAATTCTCTCCACCATTCTCGTAAAGAAACTCTGTCTATTTCTTTACCCATAATATAATGGGACGACAATCAGATATAGGACAGACGTTGTGTGCCCTCCGAAATACCGAAAGGCATACGTAACATAGGAATGTGTGTACGTTTTCGAAAGTGGCGCACGTCTTGTATTTACATATCGGGCTCAGAATGAAATTGAACTCTATACCTGCGTATTGGCTAGTGAAGTCTTCCTACCACCAGACTGACTATGTATATAATTATCTGTCTAGATAATAATGGTTTAGGTTTTTAATATTGAAAAGTATTCTACAAATCGGTTTTAAAAACACTAATCACGTGGTGACAATGGTTAAAACAGCTAGTTATGGCTAAGGGTGTTAAATATGAAAAATAAAAAAGATATAGCTGTGACATATGATAGCAAAGCTGAAATAATGATGAGTAATGATGAGTGAGTGAGTAAATGATGAAAAAAAAAAATGATGAGTAATTGTGTGTAAAATAATGATGAGTTTAGTCCAAATATCTATAAAACAGTAAATATTTAAGGTATGTATTAAAAAAATATATATTTATAAACTGTAAATTGGATAAAATTTTTAACGGGACTATCCTTTCGTGACCCAAGAAAATTTTAATCATATTTCCATGCTGGCCGAGCGACTTAGAGCATGGATTTGTTTTGCCCGTCTATTGATATTATCTGTTTATTCCACGGCAAACGAAAAGTTAGTGAATAGTATTTTTATGCCGGCTTTCACCAATTACCCCTAAAATTTGGGTAATACTAGAGTTAAAATAACACATATGTTTGATGTCATTTGTGATTTAAATCGCCTAAAAATTTCAATTAATTTCGGGTTGAGAGCCCCTCAGCGCTCGCCAACAGTCCGTTTAAGCTCCACAGCCCTCTCGGCTAACAGCAATCGCAGTGGATACGTTTTAGTGGATGTCCTAGACTAGGAGTCCCACACTCCCCGTTCCGGGGGGTAGTGCGTAACGCATTTCGGACCATTGCGATATAAAAAAAAAACAATTAATTTCACCGTATCATTTAGATTTCGTGAAAATGAGCATTCCTCCGTCACAAAGTAAAAAAAATAATAGTGGTAAAACTGTCAGCAGCCGCGATTCGGTCCGTCCGGTGTAGTACCCCACTCGTAGAAAATCGAAGTCTGAGCAGTGGCAATCTGCTGTTGCGCTTCGTTAGGTGAGCCAGAGAGCCGGTAGCCCAACTTTCTGGGTGGGTTTGGGGTTTACATTGGTAGGCAACGGCTTAGCTGTACCCCTGGTATTGCAAGGGTTCATGGGAGGCGGTAATACTTACCAACAGGCTGCTTGCTCGTTTGTCACTATAAGTATTAAAAAAATCATCATGTTATTTATATAATATGTAGTTTTCTTTTTGTAATACTACGTTTCGCTGCAGAATTTAATAACGACTCTGCAATTAGGTAGGTAACATGTTTTTTTTTTGTTATAAGACGAACCGAAGCGCAACAGAAACATGTATAATGATGAGAATTCACACGTTTACAACACGGTGGGTTTTGAAATTTTAACGGATCAATCCTGCTGAAGTAGTGACTTGCGACAAAAGTCCCGGCAAAATCTACATGGAGATGTCATACAAAGTCAGTTGACTTGTCATCTATACATGTGTACATTATTTGGTTGCAGTCTCTAGCTATGTCTTATCTATTAAGTCAATACCAATGAAGCAAGTCTTGCTCCGGCGTGGTATTTTGAAATCTATAAAGTTGAATATTATACTGAGAATTTTTTGCACGGGTTGTGGTGAATTGATTTCTTAATCTACTACACCAAATCGGAGTATAGGATATCGTGTTGTAATTGATGACTATTCTTTATGAGCTATCATGATTGCTAGAGTACGTTCATCTCGCTGCGTTAGTTTTAGGTGATCCTTATTAATAACCGCCCCGTGTGATGACGGTTTGCGGGAAACAGTTGTTGATAACAACAGGAAGAGGTAAGTAGTTAATGCCAGGAACTATTTACCTCATCCTGTTATTGGCGTTAATGAGAACAACATACTGTGCAGACTTCATACAAATCGACAATATATTCACGAAAATGCTATCTAACATCATTCTAGAATAATTTATATCTTGCTGAAATCTGGTAGTGAAATATAAATCGAGTCTTACACGTAGGTGACAGTGATTTAATTAGTTAAGCTATTGGAACTGCGTTCCAATGAAATGTCAAAACAAATCACTTTTTTGTTAATTTCTTCCATTTCACAAATGAATTTTAGCTAAACATGTTAAGTGAACAAAAAATAAATAGCAAAACGACTATACGGGGACTAGAACTCATATCTATTGCAAATCAATTCCAACGATTGAGCCTGTGTGGTAGGTACGTATGATAACCAAACTGTCACGGTCTTTATCGTTTACGGGCGACGTTTGTATACGCCATCTATCAATGTTTACACATTGTTTCGTTTCGATTTAATACTCTAATATTTTAGTGGGAACTGTATATATTTATATATATTATCGTTAACAGGACAAAATAAGTCAAGTTTGCTATTGTTATAGGTAAATTAGGGGCAGACTCAGTTAACGAAGACACAACGACGTCATGCACAGAGGACTCCATGGACGCCAAACCGGCATCACCTGCCACCCCCGCCACTCCCGCCTCCCCCTCTGACAACTCAGACTCCGCCTTCAGCACGCCACGCGCCAAACGGTAAGTATACTTATAGTAAATGTTTACTACATTAGTCTTTTTTATTGTGTTTTGTTGGTTAAGAATTCAATTTGTCACCATCCCTTATCTTTGCCATGTCAGTCGTAAAAAAACGGCTAAGGAAGCACTAGCAGAATGGGCAGCAGCACTACCCTAGCTTATAGCACCAACTGCGAATGACAGCTCGCCTGCCACGCGTGGCGATTATGCAATCTTTCTTCTTCTTCGTAGGGAGGAGACCTATGTTTAACAGTGAACGTCTGATGGACTGGACTCATATGTAGTACCGCATTTGTAAATCAAATCTATTGCACGAAACTACGTTTTGATGGGTATAAAGTAGCCTAAGTGCCGTTCTGTCCATATTTGTGCCTAATTTTATTAAGAACTGTTCTGGTAATAAACATAAATCAATCTAAACTTTCGAATTAATAATAGTAACAATATTAGTTTCTACGCATACATGTCGTATGATATGCGAGATCAGTCATCAACTGGCAACGCTCTAGGTTAAGTGCTAAGCAGTCTCAATAATCAATAGTGATAGAAACTATAACTAACCATTCATCAAAAAAAAATTCTCAGCAGCTTTAGAGTCTGGAACCGCTACATGGCAATATGTTAGTTAAGTGCGTTTAATAATTAATGGGTGAAATGTGAGTATATGATACACTTAATGGTAAAAAAGCTTTTTATCACACTGGGATACAAAACGTTTCAATTTTATAACTGTCACGACAATGGCTTTAGCCACTGTGTTTACAAGTTGAGTAGACCATGATTCCATAAAACGTTATTTTTGTCCCGCAGGCTAATGGAGGAGGCGAGTTCAGCAGAAGAGAACTCTCTGGGCGATTCCTCAGACGCGCCAGCGTTACCCATCGCAAAGAAACTTCGAAAAGCTACCCACTGACATTCGCGCACCCACCAAGCGTCCCTCGTGCGCCTATAAATAGCTTTCTAGATTAAAATATTGTACCTAGGTAATTTATTTTTCAATTCCGTTTAATTTTAACTTAGCATAAGTTTAAGAATACCGGTCGATTTTGTAAGTTTTATAGGGTATCGAAGTGGGCGGTGCGATGGCCGTAACGTGGTTAGATTACCACGTTGCGGTCATACGCGCGTCGCGTGTTTGAGATTGTACAATATTTCGATGTGAGTGTATCTCGGAGTAGGCCGCGACAGGGCCAGAGGCTGTACTACGAAATTCGAAAGTGAACCTTTTATCATCGTTTAGAATCCTACAACCAAAGCATTTCGGTTACGATTCAATCGCTTGGATGAATTTATAATAAAGTATACGGACTCGCACTCAAAAACGTTAATTGAAATTTGGCAGTTGCCATAAGCAAATAGGATTGATCGTAAGAATTAGTGACATTGGCAGTAGGAGAACTGACAAATTCAGTATTTGTTCGAATTTCGTAGCCAACCCTCAAGTTAGATTCGTTTGTAATTTTAACGTTCGAAAGTTCGCATACCGCGTGACATTCCAATAATTGTAATTAGTACGTCGGCGGCGAGGGCGCAGGGCCGTCGCCGCGGAGTGATCCGGACCAGATGCCTTGACGCCGAGAGGCGGTCACACTCACACCATTGCCTTATGACACAGTCTGCCCGCAGAGTTTATATGATATGCAACAAAATAATACAAAGGTCGTGTTACCCGGGCGCCGGGCACACGGGCCCACATGTAGTTTTATTGAACAAATACATATAAGATATTAATTTTATAATGTCGCATTTTTATTTTACCCATTCCATTGAAACTATTCTCTGAAATGTCGTTCGCGCAAAGAATTGCTCTGTCGTTATCGAACCCACTAACGACACTAGTAGATCATTACGTGCAGTTATTTATTTTCAAACAACCACAATTACATTACTAAGTATTTTACCGTTCACATTTTTAATCAAAGAATCTGTTTGGAGAAATTCTTTTTTAGTTCTATAATTGTAGTACAACCGAATACAGGGCAAATCTATTTATGCCACAGAATTTCTTAACAAAATACTTTGCATCACTTCTTGCTAAGATTGAAGAAGGGAAGAGAACTTTTGTCAAGGACTGAAAAAGGACCTCATAGTTTAGTTTTCTTCTTGTTTTGGAGAAGGCTCGTGCCTAACACAGTGTGACTGTATTGAGAAGCACGTATAATTAACATTCTTCTCGATTTATATACCTTATACTGTTGGCCTTGAGCCTTCTTCACAATAGAAGGGACATTGTCCTAATATATACCACGCTGGTCACACATATTGGCATAGGGTTTTATTATGAGTTTTTCTTCTCTTGTATAGATGTTATATGCATATGTCCTTTAACCTTTCGAATATCTCGAGGGCGCTAAAAAAAATTACGTCATCTGTCGCAGCGACCGAAAGGATTGAAAGTGGTTAAAACCAAACGGGCACAGATCTATAACAAGACGGTTTAAAAGGCGTGTGCACTGAACTGTGTCAAAACGGTCGAAAGGTTAATCATCTTTTCCGTCCGTTTTACCCACGTGTAAGATGAAGGAGTGGTGAATTGTATATTTACTTTGTCAACACATGGAAAATAATACATATGTCTAAAGTAAGTAATGTAACACTAGTCCCATGTCTCCCCTGCTATAAGAATTAAATCCTTGTATAGTGGCGTACTTTGCAAACTTGCTATTTATTTATCGTTGCAACTCCAAGTCTTACTGTTGTACATAAATAAACCTTGTCTACAATCAAGAGTGAAATTGTCTTACTAAACTAGAGACGTTTGAACAGCTGTTCTTCTCCATGTTAGAGGCTCATGTCCTGTAGTTATCTCGTTTAATAACCTTTTTGGCTATGATCTGGACATATCCGGTGCGAGGAAAGAGGAAGTTGCCCTGGTCAGACGTGTTAGTATAGAATTTTATTTCGAGTTTTCCTTCTCATGTTGATGTTATATGCATTTACGTTACCCACGGGCAAGACAGAGACGGTGAATTGTATTCTTACTTCTTTACCAAACCGAAACACTAGAAAAAACAATAATAATATACAAATTCACCAACAATAATTCGATTAGGACAAATCTACTTTTAAGGCATAGAAAGGTGATCCTCAAATGCCTGCAATTCTAAAGAGCTAAACTCCTCGTCATTTAAGATGCTGTAGAAAGATCTGTGCTCGAGATTTATCTAAGAGATAAACGCTGTAGAAGACTCGAGAGTAACCGACATAGCTCAAAGGATATACAGGCCACATTCGTCAAAGCGACAACCGTTGGAGAAGGAAGAATCTCGAGTGGCGGCCAAGACTGCAACTCATCTTGACCAAGACTGCAACTGTAGGCTTATCTCTCATAGATTGACGACATTATAAAAATGGGAGGCAATATCGTTGGGGGCACGAGGCACAGTACTGCCCTCTTGAGGAATTCTCGTGAGCGCCATGTCCCATAAACATCGATGACCTGATGGAGGCATGTATTTTTCTTGATAAAAATAACAATCTCTCATATCATATAGTTATCAACACAGTATTATTTCCTCTGTGGTTATCAATGAAACGTGAGTACAGTTATCTTCAATAACATTGATAGCGGGCATATATTTGTACGCCACTTTGTATAGGTATATAAAAAAACATAGAACCTCCTCCTTTTTGAAGTCGGTTAAAAATTACATATATCAGTGTGGTGACCGACTAAGAATACAATTCACCACCCCCTATGTTACCCATGGGTGATCGTAAGAGACGACTAAGGGATATAAAACGCATATAAAATCCATGCAAGAGAAGGAAAACTCGAACAAAACCCTATACCAACACGTCAGGCCAGCGTGGTATACTATATTTCCCTCTCATTATAGAGGAGGCTCGAGCCCAACAGTTGGACGTATATGAGCTGAGATGAAGATGAAAAAACTACATATTTCAATATTTTTTATTTTTAGTCTTTAATTGTGATCAAGTATGCATTTTGGTGTCCTACTATATCTTTGATAATACACTTAAAGGGACTTTAAACTAATAAAATTAAAAATGTATGTAGTACCATTTTTGACAGGCTATGGCTTGGCCACACTATAAGATGGTATGTGCCCCAAACTCACAGTATTATACCTCCTCAATTGAGTAGATCAGCAGAAACGATTCGTTACTTTTGGTGACCTGTTTTACATATTAAACTTCTGGGCGCCTATTCTGATCGTTTCAGAAGCAAAACGTCGAGGTATCGCTTCATGCGGTCAAACTAAATGTGGATGGCGTTTTAATCATCGATCTGACCACCCGCAACTAAGGCTAAGGGGAACAAACGCTTGGTGTTTAATAATTTAAATAGTAGGATACAGTGCTTTGATTTTAACCAATATTTGCTAATTACACTATTGCCACTAGTATATATATACTACAGTGGCATATATAGGTGCCGTGTGGTAAAAGATTATCAATACAACCTTTTACCCCTCCTCTGGGTTCCAAAAGAGACGACTAAATGATCTAAGCTCATAACATCATTGAGGAAAATTTAAAATATCACTTAACCCACGAACTACTGGTAGATTAGGTCAATTGCCCTCTAATCGGGACATAGACAACAGTGAATAGATAATCAATCGCTCACAATAAAAAAAAATATATTTCTGATGAGATTTAATGTTGTGCTTCTACATCCTTATTTAAATTAGGATATAATGACGCTACTCTGGTGCCGGCTGCCATACGTCCAGCGAAATCGGGACGGCGGGAAGGACGAGGGGCTCCGAGTAACGCATCTAGTACGTTGCGTGGTGCCCACACATCACTACCAGTCCCACTGTTGCTACCGCTGTTCGATCCGTTCCCAGCACCTACTGGTGACAGCGGCGAATCAGTAGTAGCTCTGATAACTGTAGCACGAGATTCACCTGTAATGATATTAACATTATAATCTCTTATCTTCTTATGGGGACGAGATAAAAATACAAGGTGTCATCACTTACTTGGCCGCAAGAATCGTACAGACTGATCGAGGGATTACCACACGAATTGATTACTCTGCTGGTAAATTTATAACACTACTGCGATTGCTAACATGTCGAAAAGCTTGTTCTAGTGTATCTTGTTATTATTGACGTTGGAGACGCCAAAGTTCAAAAACAGACGTTGATCTGAGGAATAGATGGCGTCTCTGACGTGGTGATATAATACTGTGCAACAGTTATATCCGACGGAGTGATGTAGGATGTTGTTTAAAATCTCTCTTCTCTTGTCAGTGGTGGATGGGTGAAATAATGAAGCACAGAGACCATATTCAATCAGGATTTTTTAGTTTAATTTATCAATTATCTTTAATATATCATTCCATATGAGTCTCTTTTAATTGCATAGGCTAGCCGCACACACACAATAATATTGTCAATAAAGTGTATATTGTCAATAATATTGTGTGTGTGCGGCCCGTATTGCGGTATTGTTCAATATTATTGCCGATTTATAGAAATTCTGATTTTATCAGGGGGAGGCAGGGGTATTGTCAATAATATTGTCGTATGCGGGCGCGCGGCAATATTTTAGTTGAGAAAAAGATTTCAAGGCAGGCGGACGTTCATGTTTTTTGTAAAAAATGGACGACGAAAACAGTACCATAACGAAAATAGTGTTGATAATACTACTTTCGCACAAAGTCAATATTTGTCAACATTAATTAAAACATGGGCAATTAAAAAAAAAGAAAATACAATGGTTAAAGAAAAAATTAAATTCTCTAAGAACTAATTTTCTAATTTTTAAAATCATTTTCTTCAGTAACTCTTAGTTCATTTATTAGATGAAAATGATTCAACTCTAGCTTTTTTTCTCATCCAGTCCTTAATCCATCGTTTCTTTCTTGATTGCCTTTTTTTAGTAGATAAAATTAATGCAATACTAAGTGCAACGACTTTTTTCTTTCTATCCATTTTATAAAACGTTCGCACACGCGTCTAGCTGCCGAGCGACTATATCAGATTGTACCACAAAATATTGACAATAATATTGCGTATTATGCGGGACCATATATTGAAGAACATTATTGACAATCTTGGATTGACAATATTATTGAGTGTGTGCGGCTAGCCATAGACGCCTCCTCTACAACGGAGGGGAAAGTAAGTTGCCGACGGATTAGCATAGTGGCCATAATTCAAATTCATCAATTTACAGAAAAGAGAAACCAATTTATGTTTTTCGGTGCACGAAATAAAAATTGGGTTTCTTATTCACTTTTCAATAATAAGTAATTGATTGATACATTTCTTGTTACTTATAGACTACATTGAGGAAATAATAATATTATCTCAAAGGCATCTATTTCTAACAGAACCTAACTTAACTTCGATGTGATGGATGTACTTACTAGTACCCAATGCCTCGTATAGAGATCTTAACTTGGAGCTCACAAAAAAATGTAGAGATATTGACATCATTTTTCTCTTATAGTTATCGCAAGTTATAATAGAGTCGCTATTACAAGTCCTTTTTCTCTCTAACAGATAAAAACAAAGCAAATAACACTGTTGAACAGGTTTTTCTTTGAGAACAGTATTGATGATCATGGCACATTTAGTGGAATTGTCACAGGTTTCTGTAGAGCTGTTAGTCTGCTTTTACGACAACCAGGATCAGTATTAGTCTTGATTGTTTTAAGTTTGGATACTAATAGGCTGTCCATTGCAATATTGATATACATATACAGGGATGTCGATTTTATTATTAGAATAACTTAAACTAGGTGTAGGAATGACGTCATAAAAAACAATAAAGTTAGTTGCAGACTCCAGCTCTGCCCAATCCCGAGATAAAGTGATTTGTTTCTTATCAAAACAATAGGTTTACCAGCGTACATTGACCTGTAGGTACATTTCGACCCAGCTGTGCGGCGTAAGCGTAGCGAGAGCGGGACTATTTGCCTACTAGTTCAATGTCACACGCATGGGTATATGCCTACATCGAACTTTTATAGTACAAGTGTATTGACCGCTTATCATTGGGGCAATTTAATAAAAATTAGGTACTATTTTTTATTACTGATTTCAATAGTGTATCATGGTCTGATACACCTCCTTCGAGAATTCTACTAATTAAATCGGCAACCTGTATACTATACATATAATAATATTGACATATCGATGTCTGTATATTATAGATATCATCATCGATCTCAGCTCATATATGTACATATCCCACTGCTGTTCGAGTCTCCTCCAAAACAGAAGAGAAATTGACCAACACTACCACGCTAGTCAAATGGTTTAGCTTTTATTTCGAGTTTTGCTTCTTTTGCATAGATATTAGATCCCTCAGTCGTCTTTTACAACACCCAGCAGTAAGAAAAGGAGTGGTTATTATTGATATGTATTGCAGAAATTTTAATATGGGGTTGTTTATTAGACCAACTGATGCCAAAACAACAATTAGATTTTTTTGTATATCTGCATATGTTTATACACTCATCACGCAAAATGAATACACAGAATTAAATATAGTTTTCATCGATATATTACTAGAGGCCTAACTTAAAATATGATAAATAATAAGAAAATTACTAATATATAAGTATTAAAGAATAATTCTCCGTGTGGTAAAGGTAAAAGAATATAATTCCCTACCTTACTTCCCCATAGGTGTCGTAAAATATGACTAAAGTATATAATAAGTAGATATTGTCTCTGCAAGAGAAGGAACACTCGAAATAAAACCCTATACCAATCCATCTGACTAGCATGGTATAGTATCTATGGTGTATCTCTATGGAGACTGGACCGGGGTTTAGTCTGATCGCCCGGAGTGAGGACGACGCTCCGACGGCCAAAGCTGCCGGGGTGTCGACTCGATATAGAATAGCCGCGAGGGTAGACCGCCGAGTGGGCCACCGAAGATAAAGACCGGGTTCCAATGGCCCATTCGCACGGCGTGGATAGGTACTAGACATGTGTAAGTAATGCGAGTGATGCATCACACGTAATATTACCCGACCGCGTACTGTCATATTACACATTGCGCGACTAAACATGACATGACATTAAACATCACACATCACATGACGCCGAACACTCGTGTACTGTTCTGTATTTCTGCAATGTTCGGTAATTTGGTAATCGTTATCTATCTCTCAAACGCGCCGTGTGTCTTTTCGGGAGAGTGAGAGGGATAGAACGACTGGACCGCGCTGCACCTGCGGTCGATAAATATTTATTTTGAGCTCTATTTTTAGAACATTAAGGCTTATATTAAATGAAATGTCATGTGTGATGTTTGAAGTGATGGTAAAATGTAATATTACTCGGCACGAAATGTAATGCCATATAACATTACTTCGCGAAGTACTGTTTCGCGCTTGTCTAATAAGTACGTTGTTAGGCGGGTCTACGGGGTCGCGCGCCGCTTCTTCGTCGCCCCGGATAGATTAGCGGGATGTTACCACACCGTAGCCCGTCGCAAAAAAAAAGTGTGGTATAGTAAATCGATTTCCCTCCTATTATGGAGAAGGCTGGCATCCAGCAGTAAGTTGAAATAATGATGAAAGAATAATAAGTGTCTCACCATCAGCACTGTGGTTATTGTGAGCTCTACAGTCGAGAAGCACTCGGAGTAAAGCGCGATGTTGGGGTGCGGCGGCATGTGCTCGCACTAACGCCTCTAGTTCCGCCCACACCTGTCGCCACAGTTCTTCGCGCCGCCCAGAAGATTTACCCCTATAATTATAACAATACCATTACTATCATCTCCGTCTTTGCTTTAATGAGACGTCGAAACTTGTCACGTTATTTGCGAATTATATTTCCACAATCATCTCATGTCCTAGGTAAATAAAACTATGTGTCACAAGGTGCGTTCACGCTAAACTCAATTAACTAACGCTAAGAAACCATTTAATTGATTCCTAAAGTCTTGTTTTTCTCTTAAAAGCAACACCCGGCACTAATTGCATTGTGGGGTGGTTCACAAACACCATTAATAGACACAAATCACAATAAGACGCAGAACTGGCTTGTATAGGGATTAAATTGAAGCCGGAATACTCGTTATAGAAGGTCGACATTTAAACTACTACGTCATCGGTGTTATTATACAGTTTAGTTGCCGTAGTTTTTCCTGTAATGAGCGAGGAATGGACCAACTAGCTGCAGTACATAAGGATTTGGAATGGCATCATGTTTTCTTCATATAAACAAAATATTCGGCAATGATTGAACGAATTTAACTTCTGAAGCTGCAGTATTGTATTGCTAGTATTACCTATAGCTTATATCAAGTAAAATGACAACATAGTAAAAGTTTCAATGTCTTTGCATGTAAGTGGTATAGCACCGTGATATGTAAAGGCCTCGATGAGTGTTTCCTATTAAAAATTCTTGGCTGAAAATATTTTGCCTATAAACTATTCAGATTCACGATGTAGGACTAATGTCCTACATCGTGAATCGGAATCGTGGATCGTGAGCGGAATTAATATTCCGCTTCCACGACCTAGAAGAATTCCTTGGATGCTCCATAAACAATTGTTCTGTATGTGGGTTCTATTTATGTGTTTGTAAACTCTTATTACGGATATATAAAAATGGTATTCTACCTAATGTTGGATGGAAGTTGAGAAGTAGGAAACTCGTGGCGGGATTCCATGGCTAGTAGGGACAGCAACACATTTCGGCAAGTCTCTACTTCTTCGTCTGTTAAAGTCTCTTGAACTACCAATCGCGTTAACGGCTCCAATACCTGTGAAATTATGATATTTGTAATTTCAAAGTTATAGCGCAAAAAGTACTGACTTTTCCCTCGATCAAACAACCTATGGATATATCATCGTTTGCTGGCAAGACGGCACCAATTAAACGTTATTGTATCAATCGCAGCTTTTACTTTTACATAAAGCACTCAATCTCATAGACAGCGGGCAAACGTAACTAATGTTTTCTTATGTTTACGCGAGTATTACACATTTGAAATAAAACTTCCCATCCTCCTGAATAAAACTTATCTATTTTAGTGGTAGGACCACGCTATTTACAGTTTTCTGTCTACAGCCGTGGGCCGGTCCGTAATAGTAGCCGTAGTACCACGCTCTCGCAAAAGATCGACGCCTGAGTAATGGTGATGTGCTATTGCACTTCGTTCGGTGAGCGAGAGACAGGAAGCCCAACTGGGTGGGTTTGGGTTTTGTATTAGTAGGCAGCGGCCTAGCTATACCTTTGGTATTGCAAAGATCCATGGGTGGCAGTAACATTTACTAGGTTACTACCATCAGGTGTGCTGCTTGCTCGTTTGACACCATAAACAAAAAAAACTCACGTCGTTTCGAACACTTTACAGCTTTCATAGTCACGGGAGGACTAAGGTGTAAATTTTATAATTAATACTGTAGCTGATAAATGTAAAACACTGTAATAACGATGACTTGTTGGACGTGAGTCTCCTCCCGTTACCATGAACGCTGTAAATTGCTCGTGACGCCGGGAAATTATTATGTTTATTGGTAAATCGTTAAAATAAAAATAGGAAATGGTGTTGTGAATGTACATACTTTTAAATAGTTTAAAAAGTTGCTGGTCTTTTTTTTAATTGCAAGTAAATATATTCCGTGTGACGACGGAGTAAGAATACAATTCACCACCTTTTTAACTTACTCCGAGAGTGTCGTAAAAGACCAAAGGATATGCATATGACATCTCGCAAGAGAAGGAAAACTCAAAACAAAATGCTATACCACCCCATGTGACTAGTTTGATATAAAAGGTCAACTTCCCTCCCATTATGTATGAGGCTCGAGCCCAGCAATGGGACGTATATATGAGATGATGAATTATAAGTAATTATATAAAATGAAGGTAATTTTACAGATTTTGTGTTAATTTTTTTAATATAAATTTATGTTAACAAACATTGCAAGTGCAACCATCTGGACAATGACGGTATTAGCCTTTGATTACGGTATTGTCTTTCAGAAGCTTTGGCATTTTCATTGTACATAAATTGTGCCCAGATGGCGTAGTCATTGCAATGACTACACAGACGGCGTAGTGGTTAAGATAGCGACCTTCCGTGCCAGTGCCGTGGATTCGATTCCCACGCAGGACAATAAGTACTTTGTGTGATCCACAAAGTGTTGTTCTGAGTCTGGGTGTAATTTGTCTGCGTTAATTGTTTATAAAGTCCCCCGCAATACAAGGATTACTTCCTTTGAGCAGTGTGGTGTTTAAAAAAAAAGACAAGGTACATTGTACATTAGCTTAACGGTAATTTAATAATAAAGACCCTTTTTCTTTTTTTCTCCGCAAGGTGGACCATGGATGTGGTCGCGCCCCGACAAATCGGTCCGGGGCGACAGAAGAGGCGGCACGCAACCCCATGGACCCACCCTGCAAACACCTCTCTTCGTCGTGCGAGCGATCGGGTACCGGTGGCCCACCGGTACCCGATCTTTGTCTTCGGTGGAATAATAAAGACCCTACAGATTATATTAGAATATTGACTTAACAACACAGACCGTCTTTAAAATGGCGCCAACATTTTATTAATTTTTTTATTGAAAATTGTTTTTTTTTAGATTTGAATTGAATGATGATAGTTATACTCACAGATCCCATATTGAATATGAGCGTAGAAGATATAGTTAGAGGCCAGTATGTAGAATGACGTTGTAATTTTGATCGCGCCCGACCGTTAGCACCGGTACCATTGAGCGGCAGCAAACGATTCTGTAGCATCAATGCACCAAACTCTTTTATTCTGTAATGCAAGAAATCATCATCATCATCAGCTCATAAATGTCATATGTGTCTGTTGGGCTCGAGCCTCCTCCATAATGGGAGGGCAATTGACTTACTGTACCACGCTGGCCAGTCGTGTTGCTATAGGGTTTTGTTTCAAGTTTTTCTTCTCTTACATAGATGTTATATGTGTTTTATATCCCTTAATCGTCCCTTACGATCACCCACGGGTAAGATAGGGGGTGGTGAATTGTATTCTTACTTCGTCACCACACGGAACATGCAAGAAATAGTTGATTAAAAATGCTGTTTTTTTTTATATATTCATCATCTCAGTCCACATATGTCCTTACTATTGGGCTCGGGCCTCCTCCACAATGGGAAGGAAATTGATCTACTAAACCACGCTGGTCAGACTTGTTGGTATGGAGCAGAGGTCGGCCACCCTTTGAATTGGAAGAGCCAAATATTTGAATTTATGAAAGTTTAAAGTTTTTAAAGAGCCACAATTTTTTTTTGGCAACAATAATTTGTGCCTAATGCTCGTTAATCAATTCTAAACCATTTTAATTGTTTTCTTTATAAAATATTTTTTTACGTATAGAACTAAAGAAAAGAAGAACTTCACTTCCAAAGAGCCGTATGCGGCTCGCGAGCCGCAGAATGCCGAGCCCTGGTATAGGGTTATATTTCGAGTTTTCTTACTCTTACACATATGAATATTATATCCCTTAATCGCCTTTTACGATATCCACGGGTAAGAAGATAAGGGGTGGTGAATTGTATTCTTACTTCGTCATCACGCGGAAAAGTAATATATGATAATAAATTTTTATCATAATTGTTTTTTTTTTAAATTTAATTTGTGATAATATTTTGCGTTTTATAAGTAAAACTTATGTGGGTGGGTGAGTGTGTGTGATTATTGTACTCCTAAGCAGGATGTTGATCAATTTTTAGGGCATACTTGAAGCTGTTAGGTGACATTGTTAACGTAATTAAGAAATTTATATTTTACTAGCGGAGCCGTCAAACTTCTTTCCGCCTAACAGTTAACCTATGAAAAGTAAAAAGCCTACAACGCGATCGCAGCGCCACCTACCGGGTCCTATTGCGAATCTAAACCATTCTTGCATCACTTCACTTGAACACACAATAAATTTCAACAAAATCCGTCCGGACGTTTAGGAAGAGTTCAGTGACATACACACGTAGGTACATAAGAATTATATATATAAAGAAGATATAGTTTAAACCAGATTTCATGTTATTATTTTATTTAGGGATCGTATAAAAAATATTACTAAAAATTACAACTATCCAGAATAACATATGTCGAAACAGCTGTTATGATATAATTTAATTGTGTATTAAATTACAGATACTCTATACTTACAGAATAATCCCTAACGATTGCGGGGAACTTTACAAACATATAATTAAACCGACACAAATTACATACAAACACAGAACAATAATTTATGGATCGCATAAAGTATTGTCCTGCGTGGGAATCGAACCCACGTCACTGGCACGGCAGGTCGATACCTTAACCACAACGCCACCTGTGCAATTAGTCATATGTACTGTAACTAGGTCATAAAACTCATCTGTTTATTTTTTTTTTCTCAGTCAAGGTAAGTCCCATTGTTAAGCTCGGACCTCCATAAGGGGAGAGAATTTGACCTACTATATCATGCTGATCAGACTGTCTGGTATAATAGTTTATGTGGAGTTTTGCTTCTTTTGCAGCCATATAAAAACATGAATATCTTATGGTTTTTTTGGAACGAAGTTCCTTATCGCGCGTTGTGAAAGGGGGCTAGACGGAAAAAATTCTTACGAAAAGTTGTCACGACACTTTTTGCTATAGTAAGCTATTGTAAGCTGTGCGGCGTCGCTCGTCGGTTCTCTTATAGAAAGCAAGCCAGATATTTTCATTTCTATTTCGCATTGAACAGTGTGGTGTCGCGACGATTTTTTTTATAGATAGAGTGATTCAAGAGGAAGGTTTATATGTATAATATATGCATAATGTACTAGAGAAACACTGATAATTTTAGAGGTTTCTAATGTGATGTCGTAAATAAACACATTATTTTGCGCTTACATTGCAAACGCTGGCTGAACCCTACGAAATAGATCAAAATAAAGTACTACAGTATTATACAGCTTAAAAAGGCCTACAAAAAAGTCCGCGATGGTATATATCTATCTCTTAAGGATAACATACTATATCCATTTTAATACTTTAAAAAATGTTCTATTATAAAACGGTAATTGAAAAGCTATTTACACAAATACTGTATTAATCCTTATCATTTTAAATACATTAGTTGGCTTGAGCATTTCATGAAGATATTTTTTTTCCTTCAGACCATGCAAATTAAATCAATACCTTAAGAGATATAGCAAAATCAAAATAATGCGCAACGAAATTATTTTCGCCCGTGACCGGGCCGCGTGGCCGGCTCGCGTTCGAGCTCGGGGCCGAAAAGTTTTGGTAGTCTAGAGGAATTGTATATCCTATTATTAATATTATAAACGTGAAAGTTTGTAATAATGTATGGATGTGAACATGTTTGTTGCTCTTTCACGTAAAAACTACTGAATGGATTTTGATGAAATTTATAGTAATATAGCTTGCACATCAGAATAACACATAGGCTATAATTTATAAAGATATTTTGCAAATTGGCTAAAATATAACGATAAAAATCGCTTAAGGCAGAAAAAAATTATATAATTAAACAGAACTTCGTTCCATCCGGGTGTCCCTTGACACCTCCGGTTTTTTTTTTTTCATAGTACTTACGGACAAAAAATATGGAGGTGAATTGTATTCTTATTCCGTTTACATGTGGTTTTCTCTTTTTTTATAATTATCATCATCATCTCAGCTCATATACGTCCCAATATTGGGCTCGACCATACTCCACAGTAGGTTAAATGACCTACTATACGACACTGATCAAACGCGTTGGTATAGGGTTTCATTTTGAGTTTTTTTTTTACAAATGTTATCTGCATATTATATCTCTTAGTCGTTTTTTTTACTACATTCACAGGCAAGAAATTGGGGTCCAGCGCTACGTCTTATCGGCGGTCGTTGGGAGAGACCTGTCGTTGTTGACCATCATCTCGAAGATGCTTGACAGCGACAGGTGCTGGTCGTCGATGGCCTCCTTTTGTGAGGCCATTATGAAAAGGAAGGAGGCCGCGGAGCGGTAACGCGAGGGGCTTGCCTCAGCTGACTCGCTTCGCTGCCGGCGACTGGGGAGGAGGAGGTGCCGTTATGCGCATCTCCTCCCACCGCCTTGAGGGACAATAGGACGTGGCCAGAAGGCCAAGCGTGGGAGTGCCGGGGATCGAATGTCAGTAGACGATCTCCCCGGCTCCCCGTAAAAGTGCGGAAGGGGCCGCTGTGGTTTTAGTGGGTATTCCGGTCGGGTTTCAGCTGGCCGGTGAGTCCCACACTCCCCCTCGTCTGTCACCGGCGGGGGATAGCGCGCAAATGCGTTTCCACAGCGATAAGAATAAAGAAAAAAAAAGGCACTAAATTGGGGTCGCCCCCGGTCATGGCTTCCCCCGACCGGGAGGCCGACGAGAGTGCTCCGCTCGTGACGGAGTTGGAAGTGGGGGCGGTGTGGCGCGGATTCGTTCCGTGCTGTTGGCGGTATCGCTGGACATCGCCAACGCATTCAATAGTCTGTCATTCAGCTGCATCAGGGAGGTGCTCCGATTTCATGGGGTGCCCTTGTACCTGAGGCGGCTGGTGACGGACTATATGGAGGGCGCAGTGTCCTCTGCGCGGGTCCCGCAGGGGACATTGTGCGGACGCCCATGTCGTGCGGCGTTCCACAGGGGTCGGTTCTGGGGCCGACTCTGCGGTACATCGGGCGAGGGCTCTGAACGCCCAGCTCAGTGCTGTTCTGTGGAGACCACAGAGATCCATGGCGGTCAGAGCCATTCGCGGGTACCGCACGGTATCGACCGAGGCGGCATGCCTACTGGCCGGGACACCCCCGTGGGACCTAGAGGCGGAGATGCTCTCCGACCTCTACCGGCCTCGGGTTACCTCAGTGCGCGACGAAGGTGGCTCCCCATCCTTGAGTGAGATAGCCACCTGGCGCGAGGACGCCTGCCGAGACGTCATCGCCCGTTGGGTTACGCGGCTGGAGAGGCCTAGACACGGTGTTGTTACCGTTGAGGCCCGCCGGCCCGTACTGATGGAGTGGATGGAGCGGCGGCACGGAGTCCTCTTCTTTCGACTGGTGCAGGTGTTGTCGGGGCACGGATGCTTCGGCTTGTACCTGCACACGGTCGCGTATAGGGAGTGGACTCCGGCCTGCCACCATTGCAGCAGTGACGAGGACACGGCGCAACATACTCTCGAGGTATGTCCGAGCTGGGACGGGCAGCGCCGTGACCTCGTCGCTGTTATCGGTGCCGACCTGACGCTGCCGGCTGTCGCGAAAGTGATGGTCGACAGCGTCAGGAACTGGGACGCGGTCGCCGCCTTCTGCGAGGCTGTCATCTCGCGGAAGGAGGCGGCGGAACGAGTCCGGGAGGATTCCCGCGACCCGGACCGCCGTCAGCGGCCGGGGTGTCGCAGGCGCGAATACCTGCGCCTGATGCCGCCCTAACCGAGGCTTCGGGTGATCGGACCGGGGAATTGTCCGGTCACCCGACGTGAGGCCACCGCGTGAGGGCGACGCCCCGACAATTTTCGGGGCGTCGACAAGAGAGGAACCCGCGAGGGTAAACCGCCGGGCGGGCCACCGAAGACAAAAATCGGGTACCGGTGTTCCGCTCGCACGGCGAAGAGAGTGGAGTTTTACGGTGGGTCTATGGGATCACGCGCCGCCTTTCCGTCACCCCGGACCGATTTGGCGGGGCGAGACGCATCCATAGTCCACCAAAAAAAAAAAGGCAAGAAATTGGAGTGGGTGTTGAATTGAATTCTTACTCCGTCACTACATGGAAAATTATTATAATACAAACCATATTTTTTCCACATTTGAAGTAAAATTATTTTTATTGATTCTATCGCGTTTGTATTTGTTTTTCAATCTCCCCACCGTTTCGAATTTATTACAGCGTTTATGGTCACGTGAGAACTAAGGCGCCACACGTCCAACAAGTCGTCTTTATTACAAAGCTTTATATCTACCCGCTACAGTATCAGTTATTAAATTTTGTCCTACATTTTTAATACAAATTCATTGTCAGTACAAAAAGAAATTAAATCTTAAATTAAACGTTTAATAATAACTGATCATAAACAATATAAAATTTTATATATAGAATTATTTTCTTTTTCCGTAAAAATAGTTTCAAATGTTTTATATTCTTAAACAATAAACAACCCACCTGTAATCTGTAACCCTTCCACCAGCGCCTTCAGATAATGCTGGTGGATCATCGTACGGTGTTCGTCCGCCTAGCGCACCGATCCATAACTCGCCACCTTGAGCTGCTAACACGTGGGAAGCCGATCTACCGCCACCTTTTCTATAAAATATCATAATTAAGATAACGTGTAAACATTATTTTAATTCTTCAGAACATTGGGAAGTGGGCATTCCCATAGAGAAGTCACCTATGGCCCGAGCTCATGCCACCGAGCTGCAGGAGCAGAAATGTGGTGCGGATACCAAAAAACCCATCCCACCGCATGTTTTTTCTCCACCTATTGAAGGGGTATTATCATCAGTACTATTTGCTTTGACTCCTATATACCGTCCGGTAAATTCCTCTTTCAGCCGTACCGTCTTCATCGACGGTCTTATTATATTCCAGAACGTTGGATCTTTGCGGTCAACCTCGATGCGGGGGCGGGATAATCTCCGTCCGACGCCCTGCCTAGGCCGAGATAAGATATGTAAGCGGCTTTCTTAACTGCTTACATACCTAAAATATAATGTCTTACGACAATCACAGTAAAAGGAAGGAGAGGTAAATTGTATTTTTATTTACGGAAATATTTTTACATCATGAAAGTAAAAAAAAATATTAAAGTCAATCAGAAAACTTACCTTGGCACCTCTAAAGTAACAGAACGTCCGTTCAGTAAAAAGTTAACTAGACAGGCGGAAGGTCGCGAGGCGACATCTGCAGGGGTGACTCGCCACAGCGACCCCGAACAACCACTAGCGCCGCCCTCAGCTCCACGTGGAGTCCACCATCGCAACACTACCTGTTTATATACAATTTCTAGGCTATATTATGCACTCATCGTACTCCTGCCCTTATCCACAAACTATTCTGATAATGGAACTCGACGGTCGGAGAAATCTCCGACCGTAAAGTTCCATGATCAGAATAGTTCAGTGGTACCATCCATGGGTGTTTCAAACGTTAAATCACAGATATATATGAAACTAGCGACCCGTCCTCGCTTCGCTTCAGTTACGTCAGTTCAGTTGTAAGAATTCCTTTCGGAGGGGGAATTTCTTAAAATCCTACTTCATCTGACCTTTACAGGGCAGAAAGAAAGTACACACCATATTCCAAGTCTGTAGGTACAGTAATGAAAAATGTGGATTTTTTGGGTTAACACCTACGCAATCCCTTTAGGGGTGGAATTTTTTAAAAGCTGTTCTTAGTTTACCTCTGTATCGTAACAAAAATACGCCTAACGAAATTCAAGTATGTAGGAGCTATATTTTAAAAAAAAATATTTTTGCATCCCAGCAAACCCATTTGCAGGTGGAATTTCGTAAAATCCGTTCTTAACTGACCTGTACTTGGCGAAAGGAATATTCCTACCAAATTTAAACTCTGTAGAACTTATAATCCAGAGATATTGTGATGAGTCAATACATAGGTGGGAATCTCTTATACAGGGTGGAAGGGGACCGCTCTCGAACACAAAGACAGGTAACTCTACTAGTCCTACTTGTAATGATAGGCTAGAAAAAAAATTGATCCGGTAAAAATAATTTTTTTTTCTCCACGCTAAGTCGTTGAACTCTTGAACATATCATCGTGAGTTTTGAACAGATTGGGTATTTTCTCATCTGAGTAAAGTGACGTATTTTTTATGGAATTATCGTTACATGGCACTGTCCTGATACGATAGAATGTGAAAAAAACTTAAAATTCGTTGTGAAAAACAAAAACATTTTTCATCCGAATCGCTTTTTTCTAGACTATCATTATAAATAGAACTAGTAGTGCTGTGCCACCTGTCTTTGTTTTCGGGAGCGGTCTAGTTCCATACTGTATATAGATTAAAATAAAACGTATTATGCTTCTAAGATCTCTAAGACAGCTAACAAAAAGATCTGATGACCTTGAAGCGCTTAAACAAATATTCATATATCGTAATACTATCTTAATCGCGTCAAATTTCAAATAAAAAACCAACCATATCATAATCGGTCCATGTATTTCGGAACTACAGTGTCACAGACAAAAAAGAAGTGAAATTTATAATACACCTTGTGTTATCGGGTTTTTATAAATAATTAAATGCTAAATTTCAGTAATTTGAATAACAAGGTTGTGTTATTGTTTAATGCAATTCTAACTGCAAAGTTTGAAGTATTAAGCCTACAATATGTAAACAATGTCGGGTAGATGGCGCACGTCACATTAAAGACGTAAATATGATACGAAGCGAGATTTGCATGTCCTACAATAGTTCACGGTGGTGTAAGTGGCAGCACGATTGGGCCGGATTCCCAACAGGTGCGGGTTCGAACCCCGCTTGTGACAACCTTTTTCGCTTCGTTATCGGGTTTTTATAAATAATTAAGCATATTAAATGCTAAATTTCAGTAATTTGAACACCTTGTGTAAGTTAAACATTAGATCTACTAGATTCTTCGCTACATAGTATTCTCTCGCTTTTAGAAAGCCAACAACATATCTCCACATATTACTCCAGTAAAAATCGACCCCAAATACAATCAGCAATAATAAAAGATATAATTATGATAAATTTATATTTTACAGTACTTACTGATTCAGCGGCTTCAGCAGGTGTTTGTGAAGCCCGTAGTCCGGCATGTGCTTCGGCTGAATGAATTATCTCTACGTCATAATTTGCACTTGAACTGGCGTTTTGTTCCTCCTATTATTTATAACTACATTATATTTTAAAATGATGTTAAAAAGGGCCGCCCCCTTAAGGAGTTAATCGCCACGTGTGGCGCGCGAGTTTGCTATTGTATTTGGTGTTTGGTGATAAAAGTTATCCATCTTGCACTGTTGTCCAACAGCCAACTATATAAGGATAATTGGGTAACTATGATAACGATTACCTAAATGGTAAACATTGGAAATTATAGAGTATATCCACAGTTTTGATTTTTCTTGGACGGAAGGATGGAGTGTTGCTCTGTAACCCGTACCTCTCTACTGAAACCTGTACCTCTCTATTCAATTGTCATTTAGGTTCACCACTAATACCGAGTACTTATCTGTGGTAACCTGCCTGATGAGTTATACTTTTAGGTACCAATTCCTATCGATGACCCAGCAACGAAGCACTGAGACGTCGCCCTCAAACAGTCAGCCTCTCTTAGTCTGATTAATCCTCGGCGCGTCAACCACGGAACACAATTTCACATTTATTTCAAACCATTCGCTTGTATAAGAAATTTCATGCTTTTGAATTTAAAAATTAAAAATCTTTCTTTTATAAGAAGATTTTGAATGATTATTCATTCAGGTGTTGCTCAAAGAAATAACATATTTCTTTGAGTTGATATTTCCATAAATCGCTTCTTAATTTCTGGGAAATTTTAACATAATTGGTGTAATAAAGGTTAGTAGGATTTTGATGACGGACATAGTTACCTTCATAGGGATGCCAGTAACCGTGGTGGTAGCCAGTCGATAATGCGGTAACACTAATCTTCCTAAAAGATTCGCTAAGGCACTTGCTCGAGTCACTATAACTTCTACGCCCATGAGTCCACCTCCCACCTGCAAGATGATTCATGTTATCAAGAAATAAGATTAAAACATGAAGTAGCAACTACAAACAAAATTAATTTTGGAAATATTTTTTTAATTTGTAGTTTAAGTTATTTTTTGGCTTTTGCCTGAACATGCAAAGGTTTAGTACATACATACATATCATCACGCCATATCCCTTGCAGGGTAGGCAGAGAGAACAGAGTGCCAGAGAAATCTATCCTTACATACTTCACTCGCTTCTTCAACATTAGTATCATTCATTATCATTGAGTCTTCCACCATGCTGTGCATTTTTCAAAGAAAGCCTTATCCAACACCACATAGCGTAATTCTATGCCGTTTGCATCTAACGACGCCCCATAATGAAAAACGAATTAGCATGTCCTTAGTTTTGTCAAAAAAGTGGAGAAAAATTGCAAAAGGTAGGTCCCATAGTATGGGGACGTTTCCATATCAGTTATTACCATGTGGACACATTCATCTAACCACCTATTTCAATAAAAAATTAATGAAAATTAAGAATTACCTCTGTCAACGGTTGATTTGTAACTCTAGTTTCAGTCTTTTCTGGTGTTACATTTATTATTACTAAATGACAGTAGTGAATTACCAGCGACCTGGAAAATAGTTTGATCATGATCATCCCATAATTTAGAATATTAAATTGAACTAATTTCTGTGTTATAGAGTTTTTCGTTATAACGAATGACGTTATACAGAATTTACACTGTATACATTTTATTATTACACTTAATATGTACCAAAATCTGAGATAAGTTGCTTGGGCTGGGGTAATTTTGCGTTGTTCTTTTTAATTGATACTCATTATTCTATATACATAAGTATATGCCTGTATACCAAAGAGTTACCCCTCTCTGCCTAAGGAGAATAAGAATTTTTACTTATTATAATAAGGTTAATGTGTCAATTAGACACTTTCGCTTTGTTCATTCTCATCACATTCTATATATATACAGCTAATCAATCAATCTATATATATACAGCTAATCAATCAGTATAATAGCAGTTTTAGAATTATCTAACTTATACTAACATATATTTATTTATCAAATACAAATTAATTTCTTTTAACGTCTCAACTTTCAACTCTTTTTAGCCTATTGTAAGATATTTAAATAAAATAAAAAATCTTCTTAATTCTTACATACCAAAAATTTAAAGTTGCTGTGTGGTAGCAACTATGAATACTACCAACCCTTACTTTGCTCGTAGATGGTGTAAAAGACGACTAAGAGCTTTATATCGACCTGAGCCTACTCCACCTGATGCCGTTTGGTCAACAATTACGTTCCCAAGGAGAGTTGATGTCAAGCAGGCGGCCAGTCATAAATCTATTGACAATAACTTTTGCAATATGTAGGTGTATATATTGTGTCGACCCCAAGTAATTGAGATAAGAGCAGGAGAACGATGATGATCACAAATTTAAGGTTTGCTAAACAGGAGGAGAAATCAATATACAAAGACTTTGTAGTAAAAAAAGTAAGGGGGTTGACATTTTACAAAAAGAAAATAAATTACTAATATGAAAGAACACTCACTGAGGTGTCGCATTAGTTGATTCTGATGTAGAAGCAGGCTGCACTATGGTTGCTTTTTTATTTTGTTGTACAATTGTATTATGTGCTATTTCTGCAAGACTATTGATAGAGTCATCATCTCTGGCGCTAGTTATACAAATAATACGTCCACTGAAACATGATAATACATCTAGAGTAAGGATATTGTGCATATGAAGTTTCAGGTCTGGATATGAATATGAGTACAGTAATCCCCCTTATAACATGGTACTTTTGTAACACATTTTTATATAATGCGATTCCAGTCCCTCATATAACACGGGTATATACACTAGGACTACACACAATATAAGTACATATTTCGTTAATGACATAGTTTTTTTTTAATATTCAATTTAAATCCCCTTCACGCCAAAATCAACACCTGAGCAGTGGCAATATGCTGCTGTGCTTCGTTCAGTCTATAATCATCCAAAGTTAATATGTAATTATAACTATGTTGGTTTAATGTTGCTGAGAAAAAGCTTATATTAAAAAAATAAAATTGAGTTTCTATTGATTGATTTAAGATAAATGTTATTGGTTATAATTACCGGTTCTGAAAAATTCTTTCAACAGGTCTTGAAGTTTGTGAAGGTGAGGATTCACTTAGAGCTTCTATGGCAGCACATAAACCCGCCACATCACCGCCTGCGCCTCGTCGTACTGGACCCACTAAGCATAATCCATTTAGTACCTATAAAAATATTTCTATTAATTATTGTTTTTAGCTAATTTAGTATTAGATATGTTTATAAATCTCATTTAAAAGAGAAAAGGGATTACAACATAGAGGACTTAAACTTACTTCTATTGAAAATCAACTAATATACCAATTAGACCAGTCTGTAGTTTTGTGTAGCAACCTGTTTTTTTTTATTGCCCATAGTGGCAATTGAGCAAGCAGCACACCTGATGATAAGTTTTACTGCGGCCCATGAACCTTTGCAATACCATATGGTACAGCTAAGCTGCTGGCTACCATTGCAACTCCAGAACCCATCCACAAATTGGTCTGCCGGCTCTCTCACTCACTAAACAAAGCACAACAGCACATTGCCCCAATTCAGTCATTGATTTTCTAGGAGAGAGTGATACTTCCCTGGATAGATGGGCCTTCAGCTGTAGACAGTAAGTCAACAAGAAACAAAGTCATAAAAACCAAACAGTAAAAAGAAAGAAAACTGTCAACACTCCATAGTGTACAGTAGGGCTCATCCCTACCACTATTAAATATATCAGAAAATGGTACATCTTTTTGAAATTTTTCTTTAGAAAACAGAAATCCTAAAATACTACCAGTAGATTAGAAGATGATTACACTGAAGATCAGGCAAATAAGCTCCATGGACTTGCAAACTAATTTTAACTTTTATATAGCAAGCTAAATATTTGAAGAATTGATTGATTTTAAGTATTTTAGTGGGCCTCATTTACTAAGCATCATAAAATCATATTATTTACTATTTCTAGAGTGTAAGTTATAATAAAAAATGTTTTACTTACATGTGTTAAATTTTGCTGCAATGTAGCCCATGTATTTAACATATGAGCAGCAGAATCACTAACAACAAACCGCACCTGAAATATGTTTTACAATTTATTGATAACAAAATTAGAATTAGTCTCCGTGTGGTGACAGATTAAGAATACAATTTACACCCCTCTATCTTGCCCGTGGGTGATTGTAAGAGACAACTAAGTGATATAAAATGCAAGTAGCATTTATGAAAGGTAAGGAAAACTCGAAACTAAACTCTATACCAATGTGCAACATGTCTGATCAACATGGTATAGTAAGTCAATTTCCCTCCCATTGCAATGTAAGGGTTGGTAGTATTTATTGCCACCTCCACACAGCATATGCTGAAATATATGCTTACATTTTAGAGGGAACTGTAAACTTCTTAATTGCACTTATTTTGAGAGATTTAATGAAAATAAGTACAACTGTTACAGTCAGCAAGGGATAATATAATACACCAATATTGATCAATTGTATTCATTGAAAGCCAAATCAGTCAGAGCGACGTTTTTGCGGTTACTCGTATGTCTAGTAAAATAATTTCTTTCACAGAAATGATTTTATTTTAATGTCTAGTCCAAAGTAAGCATTTTTAGAAACGGATAAATCTTACCAATTTTCCGTCTGGAAAGAGATCCCACACTATTCGGCAATATTCAACAGCAGCTTCAACACTGCAGGTCCATAAAGATTTACAAATTGGAGGTACGGGCAGATATCCTCGATTTTTTGGCACATCGAAATCTATTGGACTATCTGAGGATAAGCCAAAATACGGCGAATGGTCCAATACAAATATCGTCTTATGATTCGTAGGAAACATGATTACTGCTATATTATGGTTATCTAAATATTATTTTGTGTTTTTTTATTATCTATTATGACTATTTATGAACATAATTGATAAAGCAAAGCAAATAATTATAAGATTTTTAAACATTAGATCGCTTATTGTGTTTGAGGTGGGGGGGCACACTTAAAACATTTCTTATTTTTACTGACCGTCGCGCCGCCTACAGATTGGTTCACAGACTAGTAAGAGATACTACGTATCAGACTGATAACTGCCAAACAAGAATTTTAACCGTACGATTAGTGTCACTTGACATCCTAATTTTTTTTTATTGCTTCGTAACTGAGACGAAGGAAAATTCTTTATACTGCCAATCGGAATATACCTAGGTATATATAGTCACATGGATGTAATATATACATACCGACCTAAATAAAGTAGGTATACCTACTTCTTTATTATGGTTTTAATATTTCGCTTTTAAATGAAACAACTAACTATTTATTAAAAGATTTATTTTTCAATTTTCTTAAACTTGTTATACGCTTTTATTACATTGCAGGCAATTTAATACTTCGGAGACGGAAAATTTCAGTGCCTTCTTCTAATGTATTGCTCAATGGTCTGCCATCTGCATAGTGCACTGTAAAAATATATTAATTACTTAAATAATCAGATAAACAGCAAGGAAAGTAATAAATAAAGAAATTGGTATAAGGTCAAGATGGTGATATATGTTTGATTAATATTTATTTCACCAGATATTAAGTAATGTGTTCTTAAGTGTTAAAGCACCTCAAAGTAACGGTATTGGTGGTTAGTCCTAATGGCGATAGGGAGGAAATGAGCTTCACGCAACTTTGGACGATTCAGGCGGTGTGTGTCCACATCATAGCCTGATAAATGTTAAAGCACTCAACATTAGCATTTTAGGTCTCACTTAATCATCATACCGCCACAAAATTACATTATTTAGCCGTACGTCCCATTAGATGAGTAAACTCGGCGATTGAAATCTGCCACCAAGTAATATGCAGATGAACATGCACGACATCTCTTTTGCTCTTAGTGAATTTGTACGATACAATCATTTATTTGTAGTAGAGCCAGACTGAGGGCAGTTTTCTGTCAGTAGGTATATGTACCAGGCTCATCTGGGGTATTACCCCACACTCTCGCAGGAAATCGACATTCTGAGTAATAGACATATTCTACTACCCTTTATCAGGTGATCGAGAGCCAGAGAGCGGAGAGAGCCTTATGGTGGGTAAAGGCCTGGCGATGGAATTAGCATTGTTAAGCTTCATGAGTGGCAATATTCACTTACTATCACAGGCTAGACTTATCTAAAATAAGTATGTAAGCAAAAGTTGTTGTGATTGATTTACCTTATGAGAGCTGGTGCCTGTTGTGGGTTAAAAAAAACTGTATGTGATTAGTGTTTAAATTTACTTACAAAATTTTGCGCTGTATGTCAAAGTGGTGGATATAATCCTGGTTTTTTCGTCGTCTCGTCACCATCTCAAATCTCTCAGTCTTTTACCTGGAATATAAAACATTGTATGTTTATTAGTGTCTCAGCACTTAGATAGCCGCAATAACTTAGTGGGGAGACCAATAGACTTCTAACTTCTGATCTTGAGTTCAACCCCACGCCGCGCACAAAATTATGTGCGTAATAATCGTAAGTTGATAATAATCGTTTGCTCTAACAGTGAAGAAAAAATCACGAGGAAAGCAGCATATTCGACTTTTATTAAAAAGAATCCTCGGAATTTCACCGGATCCGGATCACCAGTACAGATACCTTGACTTTGGTAGCCACCCTTAAACAGCCTAGCAACTGATCAAGTCCTGGAATATAATTACCCCTTCGCGTTGCACAGGACCATAGGTATTTGCGGCCCGGTAATTTTTATAAATTATTCGCACCTGTCAAAACTGATTAAATTACAAAGACAATCCCAATATAAATGGGAATAAAATAGACTCGAGAATTATTAATTTCTCTCCATTTATGTCTTAAAACTAGTAAGATTCAAATTACTGAAATTTAGCATTTAATATGCTTAATTATTTATAAAAACCCGATTACGAAACGAAAAATGAAGTCACAAGCGGGGTTCAAACCCGCACCTATTGGAAGTCCAGCCCATTCATGCTGCCACTTACACCACCATGAATTACTACTGAATACACGTCCCACTGTTGGGCTCGAGCCTCCTCCACAATGGGAGGGAAATTGACAAACTATACCATGCTGGTCAGACGTGTTGGTATAGGGTTTTGTTTCGAGGTTTCCTTCTCTCGCATAGATGTTAGATGCGTTTTATATCCCTTAGTCGTCTCGTACGATCACCCACGGGTGAGATAGGGGTGGTTTAATTGTATTCTTACTCCGTCACCACGCGGATTGTATACTGTTACATCTTCAATTCAACAATTGTATTATAGAAATTGTGAAATACAGTGGTAAAAGTATAAATATTAACCTGAGTGCCTCTGTTGCTTTTAAGTCATTAAAAAAGTAAGGCAGGCTTGCTTGTTTTTATCTTCCATGCACTTCTATCAAGTAGTCATTTCTACACTAACCCCCTTTCTTTTGACGCGTTTGGAATATGTCCATTTTATTACTAAAACCTTTCTATCATAGATGCAGAGCTCGCAAGCAAACATATTAAGTATGTCTTGAGGTAATCATTAAGCAAATATTAAGTTTTAAAAAGTCATAATATTATAAAACTGAAGAGTTGGTCTGTTTGTTTGAACGCGCTAATCTCAGGAACTACTGGTCTGATTTGAAAAATTCTTTCAGTGTTGGATAGGCCATTAATCGAGAAAGGACATTTATAGGCTATATATTATCACACTTAGACCGATAGGAACAGAACACTAATGAAGGATGTTTCAAAATCGAGGTTTTTTTTTTTTTTAAGAGCTTCCGCTGTGTACACTACGTAAACGGTTAAAGTTTTGCAAAAAGCACGTATGACAGAATTGTTCCTCTTTTAAATTTCTAAAAAAGTCTAGAAGTGACAGAATATGTCTGTAAGAATTGATTCACTATAACCTTTTTTATGCCAACCAATTTTTTCTAAAATAATTCAATATTTGCGAAGGTGTTATTATAAACACGATATTAATCTTTATCCTAATTAATATGTCAATTATCAAAAATATTTAATTTAAAATAATATTGCCCTTTACAGCATTTGATTTCATTAAACATCTTGGCAGATATCGCAGTTTTAAAATAATATCACAGCAAAATAGTGATCAAGTACTGCGCGCGCGTTTATGACTAACTTTTGTCCGCGTGGAATAGTTTCTTTTGGGCTAAGACTATTTGACCAAACTTTGACCCAAGACTTCGATTACATAGAAAGTAAAAATAATACGTACATTAAGAAGCTGTTATAGGTATCTACATGACGCTTATTTATTTAAGAGTGGAACATTAAAACACTAGGTAAAAATATATATCATGCAGATTATTAGGTTATTCTAAAAAAAAACCCATTCACTAATGTTATTTTAAAGTACTTCTGCGCACACTATATTTTTAGTGTTGTTTTCTTCTCATAATTGACCACCGGCCATACACTGCATAAACAATAATAATAAATATAGAAAGTATAGATAAGACCCATTACTTTTACCTAACGTTTTGATGATGTACTCTTACTAATACAAATGTCATGTAATATTATTTAAAAATATTTCCACATTCTACATAATCGAAGTCGCGAGTTAAAGTTAAAGTTAGACCAAAGTAAATATTCCACATAGATGAAGTCGCGGGTAGAAGCTAGTTAATAGATATTTAACCTAAAATTCATAAAATTCGTAATAACAAACCTTATTTTGATAGTTTGGTGTATGTGGTCAAAATGTCTTTTCTGTTAGTAACTGTATGTAGGTCCACATTTTCTGAAAATATTAAAACAATTTATTGTAAAATTATAACATTTCCGTGTAGTGAAAGAGTAGGAATATAATCCACAACTACCTCTCTTGGCTATGGGTGTTGTAAATGATGACTAATTAATATAATATACATACATCTATGCCAGAGAAGGTAAATTAGTAATAAAACTCTATAAAAACCCATTTGACCAGCGTGTTATAGTAGATCAATTTCCTCCTTATTGTGATGTAGGCTCAAGCCCAGTAGTAGGATCTATATGAGTTGAGATATAGAAACATAGGAAGTAATATTACGGTATTTTATTTTCAGTAGCAGTCAACATATTAAGAAATATTACTAAAAATACAATTAAAAAGTACAGAAACATTAAATATATTAGATGCGTTCATATTATAGATAAGCTACACCTGTGCGCTTTTGTCTAACTATGAATAAACTATGTAACCCTTGATTGCTCCAAATACTTGCAAACTTTTCTCAGTTTTTATATATATATATATTGCCCGCATGAAGAAACAAATGCTGAAAGAATTTACAAATATACAATTGACAAACACAAATTACATCCAGACTCAAAGCAATCATTTGGACATTGAATAAAGAATTGCTCTCAGGAAGGATCAAACCCAGTTAGTATGGTAGGCTGCTATTTAGACCTCAACGTCATCTCAGTAATTGAGTTTTTTTGTGATGTGATTCTGAGAATCATATGCCCCATAGAATTCAGATAACTGATGCAGAGCTATTTTATTAGTTTTAACAATATTGTATCTATAGTTCACAGCTCATTAATCTGTTTTGCTAATGATTAAAATGAATAAATCTACTCTGGATATTCTCTATTATTATTATTTTTTTAATTTAGAAGGTACCCCATTGTACAGCAGTGTGAATTTAAATTAACAAAAGTTATGATATAATTACACTAAGAAATAAAATGTATGTTGCTACTTTTGGCATGTTTATTGGCAGTTGCAGTATGTATATATTTTAGTATACATTTTCTAGAAATATCACCATTTAATAATGTGAACATTTCTAGAAAATACTCTTAGTCCATTTTAACAGCACCTACAGGTAAAGAAAGGGTGTTTTTAGTAGTCACCATATGTGCAACACCGTACCGTACCTAACAAAATATGGATATGTTTTGGTAATCCTAAATACACAATGTTAATTATAATTCTGATTTATTATGGCATTTTAGTATAACATCCTCATATTCACACATTGTATATTAACTTTTGTGATATAAAGAAAATCAGTATTATGTATTATCGTAGTGATGTTACTATTAGTTAAATAATAATAAATAAATAATACAGGGATATTGGTGAAGATCACAGACTAGTAAGAGATACTACGTATGTGAAGATATTGACTTTTACAAAGAGTGCACCTATCTTCCCTAAAACTTCATTAGCAATAAAAAATAAAACTTGTTAGGTACCTACCGGCATTTTCTGCTGATGGTATTCTCCTCAAAATTTCACCTCCCTGGTAAACAAATTTGGCACTGCGCTGCATATGAGACGTGATTTGCATGTAAGAAATTTCTTCTCAAAGTGTTTGTTACAGTGTTTGTAACAAGCATTGTTTGAAGCTGTACTGGAGATAATGATCTCACACATCACGGTTTAAACATTTTAACCACTTAACGAGTCTTCTCGGTGCAAGGAAAATAATATAAAATAGCGTCCTTTTGCATATATTTACACACACTCTCGTAATACCTTTTGTAACAATCCAAAATAACAAACGTAGTCACAGTAGCTTTTATAATATCTGTAATATTATGGAAAGGATAAGCAAACAATAAAAAAAACTTCACTCGATCGACACAACCATAATGGCTGACTGCAAATTTGACATATTTGAGACAAGTAAAATGGCGGATAAATTATGCCGCAAGCAGCCAATCACAAAATCTTCGAGAACTGTCATATGACTGTAAAAACATATGGCGGACGGTCCACAACTTGTAGTATGAAGATTTTCGGCCGCGGATTGGTTGTACAAAGGCAAACTTAACTGCTGCCATTTTGTCCTGCCTGTCAAACGTTTGACAACTAGCGATGCGATATACTTGCAAAATCCCATACCAGGGCTTCTAAGTACGAGTACATAAAAATACCAGGGTCAAAAACCAGGTTTTAAAATACTTGAAAGTATTCAACTATGTTAGTATCAAAGAGAACTGCTAACTTCTATGCATACTAACTAAACATACCTCATCATCATTCTCCTACTCTTATCCCAATTACTTGGGGTCGACGCAATATGTACTTCTCTTCCTACATATTGTAAAAGTTATTGGCAATAGTTTTATAACCGGCCACCTGCCTGAAGTCAACCCTCCTTGGAAATGTAACTGTTGACCAAAATATCATCAGGTGGTGTTAGCCTAGGTCGATATAAAGCTCTTAGTCGTCTTTTACGAGATCCGCGAGCAAAGTCAGGGTTGGTAGTATTCGTAGCCGCTACCACACAGCGTATATAATGTAAACTAAATACTACACATACTAAACATTTAGTAAACAGAAACTATACTATACTTACTTATATACTTATTTACTTATATACAATACTTACTTAAAATATTTAGTAAACAGAAAACTTTGTTTGGTATGGATTCTAGTTTTTGATTTGTTATACATACGTCAGCTTATTTGATTGATCAACCGAATAGAACGTGCATTAAGTACATAGACAGATTTTGGTTCAAGGTCAAGGGTTCGGCCTTTATCACAAATACTTGGGCGCACTCGAACACGGCAACCCCCTCCCTGCGCGCCTCACCCGCCTGCACTGAACCCCGCGCTGCTTACGAACGTGAGTAAAGTGTCCAGCCGGGGTGGCTTCCATATTTGGAAATACTTGCATAGGAAATTGAGCCGTATTCCATGTCGACGTAATAAAAATCGTGTCAAAATCGTATAAATAAAAAAATACTTTGAAGTTCAGCGTCCATATTTCAAAATACTTGCATAGGAATTTGAGCCGTATTCCATGTCGTCGTAATAAAAATCGTGTTAAAATCGTATAAATAAAAAAATACTTTGAAGTTCAGCGTCCATATTTCAAAATACTTGCATAGGAATTTCAGCCGTATTCCATGTCGTCGTAATAAAAATCGTGTCAAAATCGTATAAATAAAAAAATACTTTGAAGTTCGGCCTCCATATTTGAAAATACCTGCATAGGAATTTGAGCCGTATTCCATGTCGTCGTAATAAAAATCGTGTCAAAATCGTATAAATAAAAAAATACTTTGAAGTTCAAAGTATTTTTCATTTACAAATTAGATTGTGTGTCTTATTCGCATTGTGGTACAGTTTGTTTTCTCATGCAAGTACTTTTAGGTGTACTGTTTCAAGTTCTTAGCACATCCGACTTATGGCACATACTTTCATACTTGCAAGTATTGTCTACTCGTACCAGGGCGCCGTACTTCGAAGGGAAACCCTGGTTTTAAAACCTGGTAACGTAAATACGTCTCATCTGTATTGACAACTGAGAATTGTTATTTTTTGTTCCTAGCATAGGTACTTATTGTCATCGATCTATTTTCGGTTATTGATATTCTTTCTGAAAATTATCTCAAGTTTCATTGTTAGGCTGATATTATTATTGTTTAGTTATCAGCTGATATGTTATTTTTTATATTTCAGGGTAGATCTCATAGTAAAAGAAAATTCTATATAATTACACATACACATGTAGATATGTATATATATATATATTACATCAACTTTAGTTCACCGCCTAAACTCTGGGTGGCAGCACTTTCCATACATGCATATTTTATCATCGAGTTGCCACTCTTTTTCAGTTTAATAAATTTACTCTTTGGTTTGAGGTTTGTATACATTTTTTTTTGGTTCTGTAAGTCCATTTGGCAGGCAAAGGGATTAAAGACCATACAGCTCAGATTTGTTAATTTTTTTTATTTTTATTTATACATACATACATATCATCACGCCATAAACCTTGCAGGGTAGGCAGAGAGAACAGAGTGCCAGAGAACTCTATCCTTCTATACTTCACTCGCTTCCTCAACATTTATAATTCTCTTCATTCACGCTCGCCGGTTTCGAAAACCCTTGACTCCACCTTTCTTCAGAACATGACCGATCTGGTCTAGGTAGGTGAGTCTCGGTCCTCCCCGGTACCTACATCCTTCCACTTTCGCATTGTATATCTTCTTAACCAGACGTTCGTTCGGCATTCTTTCCACATGTCCAAACCATCGGAGCATTCCCTTTCGCATCTTTACACCAATACTCTCTTTCATACATACTCGCTCTCTTACGTCGTCGTTACGGAGACTCGGTTTCGGAGACTCTTGACTCCACCTTCCTTCAGTACATGACCGATCTGGTCTAGGTAGGTTAGTCTCAGTCTCCCCCGGTACCTACATCCTTTCACTTTCGCATTGTATATCTTCTTAACCAGACGTTCGTTCGGCATTCTTTCCACATGTCCGAACCATCGGAGCATTCCCTTTCGCATCTTTACACCAATACTCTCTTTCATACCTACTCGCTCTCTTACGTCGTCGTTACGAATGCGATCGGTCAGCCTAACTCCACAGATTTGCCGCAGAGATCGCATTTCGACCGCATTCATTTTACATACAGTAATGTTGGGACAAGCACTGCGTTATGTATTGCTACATGTGCCTTCTGGCTGAGGTGGTGGCTGCCGCGAAGTTGCCCCAACGCTCTGTTCACTATATTTCCCGCATTCACTCTTCGCTCTATATCAGTGGTGTACCTTCCATCTCGGCTAAATCCACACCCAAGATATACAAATTCATCCACTTGCTCCAGTATATCGTTACCTATTGTTACTCTTACATCTGTTCGGGATTCATCTCTTTCAAAGACCATTATTTTGGTTTTGCTCACATTCACGCGTAGACCCTTTTTCTTACAATCTTCTGTCATTGTGTCGACTAGGGTCTGCAGGTCAGTCGCTGACAGTGCCAGCACGACTGCATCATCTGCATAGAGCCGAGCAGTGACCACTGAGTCGCCCATCTGGACTCCCACATTCATATCGTCCAACCTTTGGAGACATTTATCCAGATATATGATAAACAGCCTGGCTGACAGAACGCACCCCTGCTTAACGCTGATATTGACGTCAAACCAAGGCGACATTCCATCATCCAGCCGCACACAGGCTCTACAGCCCATGTAACTGGACTGCACAGCCTGTAGCAGTTTACCGTTAATACCATACTCCGATAAAATGTTCCAAAGTTCCTTTCGTACAACCGTGTCAAATGCTCTCTTCAGATCCACAAAAGTGCAGTAAACCCTCTGATCTAGAGCCAGATGCTTCTCCACAATGTTGCGCAGAGAGAACACTTGATCCATGCATCCCCTTCCACTCCTAAAACCTCTTTGTGTTTCACACAGTAAACGGACACCATCCTCATTCTCCTTTCAATAATTTTACCGTACACTTTTGCTGCCAAACTGGTCAAGCTTATGGCTCTGTAATTTGCGCAGTCATAACGTGAACCCTTGTTTTGAAACAAAGGCACGATGGCTGCGCTATTCCAGTCCCTGGGAACCATTCCCGAGCTCCAACATAAATTAAGGAGCAACAGGAACGCCTCCCAGACACAGGAGCCACCAAGCTTGATCATCTCGGCAGACACCATATCAATGCCTGCTGCCTTACCATAATAATATATCTATCTGTACATATAATAAAAATGTAACGGATCGCTGTCTGTACATGGAAGATATATGAGAAAAAATATCACCTTTATCAACATATATAGAACCCAAAACAATGATTTTTAAAATTTTTGTCTGTTTACCTGTTTGTCTGTGCGTTTGTGCACGCTAATCTCAGAAACGGCTTATCTGATTTAGACGCGGTTTTCACTAATATATTGTCGTAAGCTTCACTTAACATTTAGGCTTTCATTTATTATTTTATGTCAATTAGTTTATAAATAAAAAATGTGAGCCGTCATGGGACGCCTGGCAGATGTGAAACATCGTGTGTGTACAAGTCATCATCATCATCATCAACCTGCTCTTATCCCAATTTATTTGGGGTCGACGCAATATGTCTTCTCCTTTCATACAACTCTATCAGACGTCTTCTCTGTGGTCACTCCTTGTCTATCCATGTCATGTTTCACGCAGTTCATCCATCTTTTCTTCGGTCTTCCCTTACCCCTTAAGCCTTCAACATTCACAACATTAGCCTCACAACATTACTTTCATCCCTTCTCATCACAGGTCCAGACCATGTCAATCTTTCACTCCTTATTTTTTCCGTCACTGGCGCAACTCTCAAACTTCCTCTTATATGTTCATTCCTTATTTTATCTATTCTTGTCACACCACACATCCATCTCAACATTCGCATCTCCGCTACATGCAGTCGTCTCTCATCCGTCGCTTTTGTCGCCCAACATGCTGATCCATACAGTACAGCAGGTCTTATTAGGCTTTTATATATTTGGCATACATATATATATATATATATATATGTATGCATATATATACATACATACATACATATATATACATACACACATACATACCGACCGCATTCGTAACAACGACGTAAGAGAGCGAGTAGGTATGAAAGAGTGTATTGGTGTAAAGATGCGAAAGGGAATGCTCCGATGGTTCGGACATGTGGAAAGAATGCCGAACGAACGCCTGGTTAAGAAGATATACAATGCGAAAGTGGAAGGATGTAGGTACCGAGGGAGACCGAGACTAACCTACCTAGACCAGATCGGTCATGTACTGAAGGAAGGTGGAATCAAGAGTCTCCGGTATGAAGAGAATTATGAATGTTGAGGAAGCGAGTGAAGTATGCAGAGATAGAGTTCTCTGGCACTCTGTCCTCTCTGCCTACCCTGCAAGGGATATGGCGTGATGATATGTATGTATGTATGTATATATTTGGCCCTTTAATTTAAGAAAAATTAATTTTAACGTGTGTGTACAAGTAATATGCATAAAAGATAATATTATTACAGGAATTAAATATAGCCTAATGAAAAAATGAAGTATTACGAATTTGTTACAGAAAATGGTAACTTTATTTAATAAACATTTATTTACATGTGATATGAAAAAATAAAAATAAAAATGTTTCACATCAAAATTAAATAAAACGCAGGTTATGTGTACCGTAGTAAACAACAACGTCGAACTGAGTGAGAAGCCACACTGTACACTCTACTACACATAAAATATATATATGTATACCTTAGTATAGCGTGGCGACCCGTCGCCACGGCAAGCGTCGCCACCCCAACAATTCGGTTTACAAGTGAGCCTATAGATGTTTCACATCAAAAGTTATGTCTATTTAAAAAATGTTCGGAGAAGAAAATCTTTATCGATTTTTTTCAAATTACGTACAAATTATCTTCAGTAAAAATAAATAAACACGTGTTTCAGCATTTGTTGATTTTCACCCTCTGGGGGTGTAAATTAGGCCTGCAAAACGGGTTAGACGACTCATTAAGTCATTAGCGCCAAGCCGATATTATTGAAGCTGGCAACTTGAAATGTTGACAGTGGTTTCTTTCTATGACGTAGAGATTTACTAAGAAAGGATTTTATGAAATTATACCCCTAAGGGGGTGGAACAGAGTGGCAAAATTTGTATGGGGGAAAAAAAATCTTTATTGATTCTTTTCAAATTACGAGTCGAATCAAATATTCTAGGGTAATATCCGGCATTTGTCAATTTTCACCCTCTGGTTGTGTAAATTAGGCCTGTGAAGCGGGTTGAACGACTCATTACCGCCAAGCCGAAACTATTAAAGCTAGAAACATTAAATTTTGAAGCACGTTTCTATTTATGACCTAGAGATTCAATATGAAAGGATTTTATGAATTTCGCCCCTAAGGGGGTGTAACAAAGCGGCAAAGTGTGTATGGGGAGAAAATTTCGTTATCGATTCTTTTCAAATTACGTACAAATATTCTTCGGTAAAAATAAATAAACACGTGTTTCTCTCTCCCTCTCCATCAACCCACACCAGTGCGACTAGTGCCGACGTGAGAGCTCACACGATACACATAGTAGACGGCAATAGGTTCTCGCCTAATGGTTTAAGATACAGGTTAAATTTAGCTTCAAAAATGTTCACTTTATAACTCAAATCATAAATCATATATAACGAGGTCGCAATTCTGCTGGTGAAACAAAACAGTTAAATAAAAGGTGGCGATAATTATATTTTTATCCCATGGTCATACCGTAAATAGCATATTAATGGGAATATTATTTGTAGATAGAATAGAACTTTGAATCACCTTTTTCTTTAGTGACCGGCTATGGTATATAGATACACGCGCGCCGTACACGTACATCTACGTTGTGCGGGCGGGCCACCGCAACCTAGTATCATCTCGAGTCGAAACCCTCATGCAGTGAACCTCAATACAGGTACTAATGCTTGCGCCGCCCAAAGCACCGACGGTAGAGCGTGTCAACCTAGAGTATTTTCTCTCGGACCCACCCTATTGCCTAATTCCGTTAGACAACTAACTCGCAGAAGGCGGCGACCGCATCCCAGTTTCTGACGCTGTTGATTATCGTCCTAGCAACTAACCTTTAACACCTTGCATTGCTTTTTCTATTTAACTCTGTCAGAGATGACTTCTGCGTGGACGAAGACGCGGGCAAAAGCTATTAGGGAATAAAAACGTGATATACAAGTACGTTTGTAAACTCTAATACCGAAAAAAATGAATACTTTGGCAAGATATTTACTTTCATTATAAGACGTAATTCTATACATGTAATAAAATAATGAAATCAAAAATGTTTTCTCTATGGAGGTGGCTACGTATACTACCAACCATTTTGGGTTTCAACCACTTCTTATATGTGTAATACAAGACTACTAAGAACGCTACATCGACCTAGGCTAGCATTTTTTATTGTCGTCTGGATAATAATTATATTCCCAAGGACGGTTGACGTCAGGCAGGCGGCCCGTCATAAAACTTTTACCAAAATTATTTTGCCATATGTATGATATATTGCGTCGATCTCAAATTATTAGGATAACAGCAGATTGATAAAGATTAAGTCAAATTAAAAAAAAACTAAGTTTTTTATTATAGCTTAAGTAGATGATTGATGATGATGATTGTGTTTGATGCTGGCACAGCATCAAACACAAACTTGCACCTACGACTTATAATCCTTACTAATATTATAAATTGTGTCTGTCTGTCGCTCTTTCACGCCTAAACTACTGAACCGATCTAAATGAAATTTTGTACACAGATATTCTAGAGCCTAATAAAGGACATAGTCTACTTTTTAATGCAAAAAAAGGGTTGTAAAGGGGGATGAAAAGTTGTAAGGAAGTATCATCATTTTTAAAGCCAGAAGCTTGAAGCAGAAGCCCGGCGGGTTACCCTTTCGGGTACTATCCCCCGTCGACGCCCCAGCTAACTGCCGAGGCGTCGCCCTCCCACGCTCTGGCACTGATGATCGCGACGAGTTCACGACGCTGCTCTGCCCAGGCCACGCAGACCTCGAGCGTGTGCTGCGCCGTGTCCTCGTCGCAATCACAGTGGTGGCAGGACGGTGTCCTCTCCCTCCTCACGACCGTGTGCAGGTACTTGCTGAAGCAACCATGCCCCGTCAAGACTGGCACCAGTCAGAAGGAAAGGACCCCGTGCTGTCGACCCAACCACTCCATCAGCATCGGCCGGAAGGCCTCGATGGTCCGAACACCGAACCGAGGCCTTTCCAGCCAGATTGCCCTACACACGGGTGCGCCGCGCCGTACAGGGCCATCGACCGGACCACCCCCGCGTACAGCAGTCGGCATGTAGCGCTGAGTCCGCCCACATTCGGCATAAGCGAGGCGAACGCCGCGCCGACAAGCCGTGGAGCAAGCCGACAGAAATGCTCCCGGAACCACCATCGCCCGTCGAGCACCAGGCCCAAGTACTTCATATGGGCCCGGATGCTGATGGGAACCGAATTGACGGTAATCGAGGCGTCGGTGGACTGGTGCGGGGCCCATCGAATAATAAGGTCTTATCCAGGGCTACCCTTAGACCCAGTGCTTCGATCTGCCTGACAATCTCCTCGTTGCCAAGATTTGCTTGCCAGGCATGCCGCCTCCTCCAGCGTCCCACCCCGGGCTGTAACGAGTGTATCGTCGGCGTAACAGATTACGCTTAGCTCGGGCGGGAGGCTCCCTCTCAACGCCCAGTCGTAGCCGATGTTCCACAAAGTCGGCCCCAAGACCGACCCTTGCGGAGCACCACACGACATGGGCGTTCGCACAACGTCCCCTACTCGGTTCTTATAGGAACGCTGCGCCCCTCCAAATAGTCTGCCACCAGCCACCTCAGGTATATAGGCACCTATAAGTGACAGCCTCCGCGGCCCTCAGGCGCAGCAAGGCCGCGATCGTCGAACGCCCCTTTCGGAAACCGAATTGGGCGTCCGACAGATCGGGGCCAACCTCGCTAAGGTGCTGGCCGATATGGGCAGCCAGGATCCTCTCCAACAGCTTAACCGTATCATCCAGCAGCACGACGATCGGCCTATAGGCCGAGGCCGAGTTCGGAGACCATCCCGGCTTCGGCAGGAGCACCAGCCTCCTCTCCTTCCAACACCCAGGGAACTGACCAGACGCTAAACACGCGTTGTACAGTCCCCTGAGGCGTGGACCCAGGTGCTCGAGGACCAAGGCTAGCACCCGGTCAGGTACCCCGTCTGGCCCAAAATTTACCCTTAAAGGGTAAAATAAAAGTAGAGGATGAAAATCTTTAGGAAAGTAACTTTTTACGCGGGCGAAGCCACGGGCAGAAGCTAGTTGAAAAATAAAATTGTCGGCAACGACACATGTATCGGACGTTCAGCCACTATTTCGATCGAGCCCAACGTAATATTGGCATACTGCTTTGTGTGGCGCTGTTCACACTCGTCGGCTCGGAGCGCGGGCGAAAAAAAGCCGTAAAACGGTTTTCAGGCTACGCTATAATATAAAATTAGCTCATAGCACAACAATATCACGCACCATACATTGTTAAGGACACGTTCAAACTGTACTGTAAACTGTACTATATTTTATTGGCTTACTATACGCTATAAATTGGTGCGATGTGCTGACTTCATGCTGTACTATATCACGCCCCGCCGTCTTTTTCCTTCTTCACTCCCGGCCATTCCACAAGATCGCGATCAACTGAGCTTGCTATATACTATAAATGCTTGCGATAATATTGCGTAATGTGAACGCCATGCTATGTAGTATAGGTCCTTCTTTGCTATACTATGTAGCACAATAGTATAGCGTAGTCTGAAATTAGCCTGAGTTCTCCGCTACACCAAAGATAATACACAACAAAAGCCAACTCAAAACTGTTTTATACAGCTGTAAATCGACAGTAACGACAGTAGTGTTCAAATTTGCTCGGATCGGCAGCTTGAAATGTGAACAGTAGACCTATAGAGTAAAATAATACATTGGAAAAGTAGACCCGTCTAGCCGACTACGTTATAATTGTCGGTCCGACCTAATGTGAACCAGCACTAACTCCAACGGTTTAGGCAGCGTTTCCTTTTTTTTTGGCGTGGGCTATGGAGTGGTTACGCCCCGCTAAATCCTTCCGGGGCGACAGAAGAAGCGGCGCACGATCCCATAGACCCGCCCTACAAGTACCTCTCCACGCCGTACGAGCGGGCCACCGGAGCCCGCTCTTTGTCTTCGGTGCCCCACCCAGCGGTTTACCCTCGCGGGTATCCTCTCGGGTCAACGCCCTGGCAGCTTTCGCCGTCGGGGCGTCGTCCTCACGCGGTGGCCTCGCTTCGGGATGACTAGACTAGTCCCCAGTCCGGTCACCCGCTGCCTCGGCTAGGGCGGCATCAGGCGGAGGTACTCGCGCCTACGCCGCCCAAGGCGCTGGCGGCGGTGCGTGTCGCCGTAGAGGAGTTCCTCACGGGCACGCCCCGCCGCTTCCTTCTGCGAGACAGTCATCTCGCAGGAGGCGGCGACCGCGTCCCAGTTCCTGACACTGTCGACCATCGCTTTCACAGCGGCCAGCAGTGTCAGGTCGGCACACAAGTTCACGACGCTACTGTGCCCAGGTCACGCAGACCCCGAGCGTATGCTGCACTGTGTCCTCGCTGCAAGCGCACTGGTGGCAGCACGGAGCCGGCTCGCACCTTGCGACCGTGTACAGGTATTTGCCGAAGCATCCATGCCTCGACAAAACCTGCACCAGTTCGGAAGGAGAGGGCTCCGTGCCGCCCTGGGGGCGGTACACTTAAAACATTTCTTATTTTTACTGACCGTCGCGCCGCCTACAGATTGGTTGTACAAACTTAACTGCTGCCATTTTGTTCTGCCTGTCAAACGTTTGACAACTGAGAATTGTTATTTTTTGTTCCTAGCATAGGTACTTATTGTCATCGATCTATTTTCGTTTATTGATATTCTTTCTGAAAATTATCTCAAGTTTCATTGTTAGGCTGATATTATTATTGTTTAGTTATCAGCTGATATGTTATTTTTTATATTTCAGGGTAGCTTTCATAGTAAAAGAAAATTCTATGTAATTACACATACACATGTAGATATGTATATATATTACTTCAACTTTAGTTCACCGCCTAAACTCTGGGTGGCAGCACTTTCCATACATGCATATTTTATCATCGAGTTGCCACTCTACGCGTACAGCCGTCTACGCTGGGTCCGCCCACGTTCAGCATAAGCTGTGAGAGGGCAGACACCGCGCCGACGAGTCGGGGAGCAAGTCTGCGGAAATGCTCCCGGAAGAACCACCGCCCGTCGAGCATCGGGCCCAGATACCTCATTTGAGCCCGAATGCTGATCCGAATTGAATTGTCGACTATCGAGGCGCCGGCAGGTGGACCGTTACGGGGCCCATGAAATAACAGGGCTTCCATTTTATTAAGGGCTACCTTAAGCCCCAGCGCCTCGATTCGCCTGACCATCTCTTCGGTACCGAGACTGGCCAGGCTTGTCGCCTCTTCAAGTGTCCTGCCCCAGGCTGTGACGAGCGTATCGCCAGTGTAGCATATTAAGCCCATCCTGTTAGACTCCCTCTCAACGCCCAGTCGTAACCGATATCACAGAGTCGGCCCCAAGACCAACCCCTGTGGGACACCGCACGACATGGGCGTTCGCACAATGCCCCCTGCGCGATTCCCGCATAGGACACTGCGCTCGTACAAATAGTCTGCCACTAGCCGTCTCAGGGACAAGGGCACTCCGCGATACCGGAGCGAACGGTTTAGACAGCGTACGATAAGATAGCTCTTAAATGGCACACATTTTGTGAGTTACTTGCAAAGAGTAAAGTTATTAAACTGAAAAAGAGTGGCAACTCCATGATAAAATATGCATGTATGGAAGGTGCTGCCACCCAGAGTTTACGCGGTGAACTAAAGTTGAAGTGATATATATACATATCTACATGTGTATATGTAATTATATAGAATTTTCTTTTACTATGAAAGCTACCCTGAAATATAAAAAAAAAACATATCAGCTGATAACGAAGCAATAATTATATCAGTTTAACAATGAAAATTGAGATAATTTTCGGAAAGTACATCAATAACCGTAAATAGATTGATGACAATAAGTACCTACGCTAGGAACAAACAATAACAATTCACAGTTGTCAAACGTTTGACATAGAGGACAAAATGGCAGCAGTTAAGTTTGTACGAACAATCTGTAGGCGGCACGACGGTCAGTAAAAATAAGTAATGTTTTAAGTGTGCCCCCCCAGGTTACTTGATACTTAGCGTAATATTACCTATGGCCAATTACATAAAATCTTTTTAAATTGCAGTCTATGTTATGTTATCGTGATGTATAATCTATATTATTGTAAAGTTTTATTAAAATTCATTCTCCATTTTTTGTATGACATAGTAACAAACATCTATCCATTCTTACAAACTTTCTTGTCTTTAGTATTAGTAGGATGATGGGCGTTGATAAGTTATTATTGGTAGTTTTCCAATTACAGAGCATTATGCGACTCAGTGGCGCACAATGCCGAATTATGCTGATGCTTAATTGGAACGTGAATTAGTTTTTTAATGCACCAGCAGAGTGCGCTAAGTTCAGCGGTGAAAAAAAAAAAAAATCTCAGAGTAAGCAATTTCGTAAAGCAATTCTCGTAATTATGAACAAATAAGATTGTGTTGTCTTCTTCATCTTGATAAATATATTCTTTTCCACGAAAACATTGATGATTGCCAGCTTCATTAAATGGTTCAATCAAGCCATTGCAATGTTTACAAAAGTATATTTCTGTAAAATAAATTTGTTTATACATTCGAATTCTAAAATAAAATTGTATTCACATTTTAAATGTGGAATATAAAAAAAAGTCAATGTTTGTACCTTCATTCATAATTATATATTTTTTTAACACAGGTTGAATTAACTTTGATTATTGCCAAAAACTTTAAAAATTTTTTCACCAATAAATAATATTACTAACGATAATATAAATAAAGCATTTCGATCAATATGTCAACTTAAAGAATTATTATGTCAACTTAAAGAAAAAACACTTGTTAATTTTCAGTCACTAAGTTCGTATCGATTGCACGCATCAGACGAAAGCACTACTTTTAAGAGTGCTCGATTGTGCGAAGCGTTGCTGTAATTGGAACATTCAACGTTAAGCATTATGCCGCATAATGCGCTTTAGTGCTATAATTGGAAAACTACCATTGACTCCTGAGGATATTTAAACCACATGTGTTCAGCATAAAATTCATTTTCAGAATACCATTACTTTAATCACAAACAACTTTTTATAAATTTGAGTCGAGTTGGCATTAGTGATTGACACAGTGCTTCAATTACCCATATTACTATGGTGTATGCGAAATATCCGACTAAATAAAAGGTTTAAAAATTAATATAAAGCATAAAAATATAAGTGAATCACAAACTCTGGATAAACATTAATTTTAAATTTCGTTTTGGTATTCCAAATCAATTCAAATGGACAAAATATCAAAATATTTACTATTAGCATAGAGGGTACATCTCTATAGTGAATGTGAGAGAATGATAAAATGGTGCATTCGTCGATCAAACCGGGCCACACATCCGAAGTCAGAAATTAAATTATCATCCACCATTTTGTTTATTTTCGCGAAATTACGTATTTTGCCTGATACATTGTAGATTATTCCCGTTCTATCGCTATATGACACTGTGATCAACTTTTGCTGGCGATGATTATGAGATTAGGAATGTGCTATTAGCGTTCCTATCTATTATCCGACCCTTGTGTTGAAAGTTGTGGAAATCGGCCGTGCCGCAAGTAAACACTCTTTGAAAATTAACAGCTCAACGTTGAAGAAGAATAAAAACCCAAATACTCAAAGCATCCGTATCGATGAGAAGGGTTCCTTTAAATTCGTTCAACGCATTTTGAACAAGTTCAAAGGGAGCAATTCCCTAGCGCTAAAGGTACGTGTGAAGTGCAGTCATTGAACGTCATAAGTGATTGAACGGTGCACACACAGTCTTTATTGTGATATATATTTGTTCAGGAAATTTCAAGAGGTAGTGGGCGAGAGTCCCCCGTGGCGCGCCCGGCTAACATGAACCACACGCCTGCTACAGACAGGCAGCAGCACGATTCTAATGTGAACCAGGTGGAGGAGATGGAGACTCAAGATGGTTAGTGATGTCACAATATTTACATTTTGCATGTCCTTTTAGATCAGTCACATTGATAAAATAATTAGTAAAAAGTATATCGACTTCTACAGATTCATAATTTCTCATTTATTATATTCAAAATTGCCAATGCATTTACGTCTTTTAAATCTATTATTTGGACAAACTACTGTACATAACCTCAAATCGTGAATGCTATAATATCATTGTTATTTATTATATCTGATAGCAAACAACATTTTCAGTTAGATATGTAGTATATATGTAATGTCAAATGTAAGCCTATTAGATTAGTAATCATTTCTTTGTTCTAAAAGTGCAAGTCGCTGTAGAGTGACTAAAATTAAACTTCTAAATATAGGATATTACTGACTTACATTTTGACACAAATTTGTGTTGAATAATGTGATACATAGGTGAGAAAATACTAATTGTTTAACATATTAATTATAATGGAAGTGTTTACGTTGAATATGTTGCCTTTTTCATTGTAATTGTGTAGGTTGACTTCAAAATTTTTAATTTTATACTTCTAATTGTAATCAAGAATTAAATTTTATGCTAGCAATAATTGATATAAGAGTTTTGACCACTTAAGACTATAAATTATCTATGAACAGAAAAGTGTGAATGTGATAATTTTTATCTTTTGTATTGAGTATCAGTATTTTTGAAGGTCATATTAGCCATGAGATATTTATGATTATTTTTTAAAGATTCATTGTAAATATAGGTACTCTACAATTTGTTATGAGAATATTATCCTAGTTAATATAGTGTTTTGTATTAGATATGTCTTTTAAACTTTTAAATATTTAAACAAATTGCAATATTAAAGTAAAAACTCAAGCTTTAGTAAAAATCTAACAAATATATAGTTGGTATTAATCACAAGTTATGAAGTATCACTAGTTCAATTGGGATAACCCAAGCAACCATCCATAACTAACCATCATAAGATGGTAGACAATTACATACATACATATCATCACGCCATATCCCTTGCAGGGTAGGCCGAGAGAACAGAGCGCCAGAGAACTCTATCTCTGCATACTTCACTCGCTTCCTCAACATTCATAATTCTCTTCATACACGCTCGCCGGTTTCGGAGACTCTTGACTCCACCTTCCTTCAGTACCTGACCGATCTGGTCTAGGTAGGTTAGTCTCGGTCTCCCTCGGTACCTACATCCTTCCACTTTCGCATTGTATATCTTCTTAACCAGATGTTCGTTCGGCATTCTTTCCACATGTCCGAACCATCGGAGCATTCCCTTTCGCATCTTTACACCAATACTCTCTTTCATACCTACTCGCTCTCTTACCTCGTCCTTACGAATGCGGTCGGTCAGCCTAACTCCACAGATTTTCCGAAGAGATCGCATTTCGACCGCATTAATTTTACTTTCATATGTGTATGGTATGGTATGGTAGACAATTCAATACCATAAATAGTCAACAAACAAAGTATTAAATAAAATTGAAAATAAATTAAATTTTATGTGGCAATTATTTAATACATTTGTCTTTTAAAGTTTAAGTAACTAGAAACCTAAATTTTAAGAATGTGTAATGATCTAAATAAAGATCTTCATTATTGAAATTTTCTGTTTATGTTGATTTGTCATATTTTTGATTGTGGCATATTATTATTTACTTTAACTATAATAATTACCTTCGAAAATTGAACATTAGCAGCTGTTAGAACCTTGATTAGATGTACCTACTAATTTATTTTTTATTATTTTGTCAGTTAGTGCCACTGTCATAACTGTCAAATAATTGTTATATCAAGAAGTTGAAGGGACTTTTGACGGGCATTTGAAAACGTCGTGTGGTGCTCTTGTATTATATTCGATATCTTAGTGTTTTAACGTCTTATATTAGATAATTTTGATGGCATTTTATGTAATATGATGTGGCGGAACTACTGGTATATAGTGAATATCATATAAAAGTGCTTTACAACGTTTTCGTTTTCCATCAAAATTCCCACAAGATACCATTAACAGTGTGGCCATTGCACTGTTAATGGCAACAATTTGACTTAGACAATGACTAACTTGAAAGACTAAAAACGTGAAAATATTTATAACTTGACACTGGCACCAATAGCTCGTATATGTAGCTGATTGCCAATATATAAGAAGAAGAAGTTGAAGTTTGATGGCTTAACAAATAAGCTGTAGTATTTTTTTTGTTCAAATCTTAAGGAAATAACAGCAATCACAATTAAAATCTAATAATCTTAAAAGTTAATAAAAAATACTTCACACAATTATTTAAATTATTATTCACTGTTTTATGGAGCAAAATTGTGCTTATAGTGGTTTGTATATAGATTGTGTTTAATAAGGACAGAGAAAAAGAGATTTTAGTCATCGTATTCATCCATCCAAAATTTTATCTATGTGATATTCTCTAAAGGATTAATTAAGGTCATAGTGGGGGCTTAGGGATCAAATGGCGATCCCAATTGACATTATATGTCACCTGGGCAGCGCTGCCTCCCAGTACCCTGGTGTTCTCTTAGCTGGTTTTTATGATTCTTGCAGTAGAGTAAGGGAGGGTTATTTCAGGTGATATTATATTCCTAAACAGTCAATATTGTTTATATACATTCATACACTCAATATCGCTATAACTGAAGGCAAGTGCCTTTGACCTGTTTTTTTATAGTAGAAAAACTCTACACCTATTTACTGCAATTAATATTTTTAATAAATCACACTTGTTAGTATTAATGTCAATGATTGTGTTTATAAAGCATAATGCATTATGTAATTATTTACAGTGGAGACTGTTGATACTGTCACTGACAAGACTTGGGAAGACGATCTTATGAAAGGTCCTAATGGTGAAGTAGTCATGGCAGATGTGATGAAAACTCAGGAAACTACATCTGATATGCCAGTAAGTATAGAAATAGTAATCATTGGCATTTAGTAGTGATGTCTTATGACATCTTGGTCATTTTTTATTGCTTATCGTGACAAACAAGCAAGCAGCATGTTTGATGGTAAGTGTTACTGCTGCCCATGGACCTTTGTTATACCATAGGTACAGCTAGGCTGCTGCATACTAATGAAAAATCCACCCAGAAGAAGATTGGGCTGCCGGCTCTCTCGCACGTCGAACGAAGCGCAGCAGTACATTGCTACTGCTCAGATGTCGATTTTCTGCGAGAGTGTTGTACTATTCCAGACAAACGTGCCGACGGCTGTAGATACAACTACTCTGAACTGCATGGTCCTTCCATTATCAAACTTACGGAACATACTCATAATATATGACCATTTATTACACTTTTTTAAAATAAAGAAATTTATGGTTCTTAAACCTACTTGAATTCTTAAGTTGATATAGAGTTGTAGTACTAAAAAAAAATCGAAATGTTGAGTCAATTAATATACTTGATGATTGTACTCATGATGGAGATTATTTGGAATAATATACAAATATAACCAATAGTTGGTGTAGAATAAGTGTCTCCCGTAAAGACGAGAAGCGAAAGAAAAAAATTGCTTCTTTATGTGGGTTGTGTGGTGCGTCAAAGTAAATAATGTACAAAGAATTTTCAAAATAAACGTCTATGTTTTATTTTTAAATTATAGCTTATTTTTATTTCACAATTATTTTTTAGAAAGCCATGATGAATAAGAATAAGAAATATTTTTTTTTTAAATTTAAAATCATCATCATCATTCTCCTATTCTTATCCCAATTACTTGGGGTTGATACAATATGTACTCATCTTTCATAGTACATATTGTAAAAGTTATTGGCAATAATAATTTATGACCGGCCGCCTGCCAGACGTCAACCCTCCTTGAGAATGTAATTGTTGACCAAACGGCATCAGATGGAGTTAGCCCAGGTCATCATAAAACTCTTAGTCGTTTTTTACGATATCTATGAGCAAAGTAAGGGTTGGTAGTATTCGTAACCTCTACCACAAAGCTTTTTTTTAAAGAATATAATTATGTTAAATGCTCAGCAGCCTTCTGAATTCAAAATTACAACAGTCATCATTAGAGTATTTATATTATTTTAATAGCAATATAAATAACTCCACCTAACACAATATGAGACTTCCATATACAATTGTAATCGCCCCTGCCCATATATTATTTGCGTAAATCTACGTCGCGGATTAGGATGGCACATGATTTATGAGAAGATAAGCTTTATCTTAAATTTCCTTTTGGTCGATTCATATTATACAATTTTCGCATTTTTTTTGTAGCTTGCCTGTCTAGATGCTGAAATGGAAGACGATGAAGCGCGGTCAGAAGCGACTTTTCGTTTCACGGTGCAGAACTTCAGGAGTTTGAAGGACTCTGTACTATCCCCTCCGTGTTATGTACGGAATCTTCCCTGGAAGATTATGGTTATGCCAAGACAAGCACCATCTCCAGATCGTCAGCAACAAAAGTCTTTGGGTTTTTTTCTTCAATGTAATGGTGAGAGTGAGTCTTCGAGCTGGTCGTGCTATGCCATGGCCGAGCTAAGACTCATTTCTCACAAACCAGAAAATGAGCCTTTCCTCAGGAAGATTCAGCATTTGTTTTATAGGTTTGTCGTAGTTGATATATAGGGATTTCACAAAGTATCTGCTCATATATACATATAAACAAATTCTTGAAATTATAATTATCAAATTATTCTGACATCCACTTTCAATAAGGTGTTATAAATATTATCTCAGAAGAATACAATCTAAGAAAAATCCATCGATGTTTTAACTGGCCGCCGTGTGGTTTGAAAACGCCCTTAACATTTCTGCGTCCATGATAGGAGTTTGCAATCGTTTTTAACTACGTTTTAATCATTTTCAGTATTTTTATCTGTGATATAGTTACAAATGCTGGGATAAATATATATATATAAATCTGCCTACCCTGCAAGGGATAGGGCGTGATTATATGTATGTATGTACATATGTATATAGTTACAAATACTGTAAAATGGTAAAAAACAATTACTTTTCTTTTTTTGCGACGTTATTAGCTTAAAATAAGCTAATAACACCATAAGAAAAGACAAGTATTGAAATATAAAAATAAATGAGCAGGTACTTTGAAATTATTTTTAAGATGTGGCGTCCAGGTGAGGAATTTTATATGTATGAAGTCGGTTAAAAATGAGTGTGCTACTACATGTCTAAACGTTTCGGCTCAAGTTTTTGTGTGGTTATAGAATAAGAACAACTCGTAATTATCCGTGTGTTGTTGGAGTAATAATACAATTTATCACCCCTTATCTTGTCCGTAGGCGTCGTAAAAGGAGACTAAAGGATATATATTTTACATATATAGATATAATACATCTCACCAGCGTTGTATAGTAGGCAAATTGGCTTCCTACTGGGTCGCTTGAACACAGTTGTATATGGGCGGAGACGATGATAAAGTAAGAATTTGCTAGTTTGTCAACTGTGCCTTTCAAGCTGGTGTAAAAGATAACGAGAAAGGGATACAAGCCAATAACATAATTGAGAGTAAGGAAATCACCGAAATTCTAGACAAACGTGTTTTATTAGCGTTATTGCAGGTCAATTTCTTTCCTATTTTGAAGCAGGCCAGTATCTAATGTAGGTAGTACACCTGGTAGTCGGGTTGGAAAAAAAGAGGAAGAATCATTGTTTACTTAATAATATTTACGTACTATTCCTCACTTGTGTGTCACATGTAACCTGATTAGCTACGCACGGATCGGTATTCACGTAAAACACCTCATGACGTGAGGGGGGGCAATTGTCGTCATACGAATAGATCACGAAATCGAGATAAAATTTTTAATACGAACTTTGCACAAGCGAGATTGGTCTATTCTCGAAGGCTCATCGAGAACGGATCAATTCCCATTGAGAAAAGTCTGAATTACGCAATTGAGTTAAAATTTGAATGACGAAAATTGTCTCCCAGACTCGTAACTTTAAACATTTTAACTAATTGGATGACGTTGTCTTTAGCAAAGAGAATGATTGGGGTTTTTCCCACTTTATGACGTGGAACGATGTACTTGATCCAGAAAAGGGATACATAAAAGATGATTCAATCACTTTGGAAGTCCACGTTACTGCCGAGGCACCACACGGAGTATCTTGGGACTCTAAGAAACATACTGGATATGTTGGTGAGCATTTTCTTTCAATTCTCATAAGTAACAGGCATGCAAAGACTCAATAATATATAGATTTTATTGAGCAGAGTCTTTGGTAAAGTATATTCAGCTGCTGATCTTTCTCAGCTCTGCCTGTGGTAACGAAACAAGAATCATAAGTTTGTAGGAAAGCAAGAGTCCTTTCCTGTCAGTACCATAAAAATCAATTAAGACAAGAAAATCTCGAAACAACCACGTGCCATCCCTATTCTGGGCCAGCACACATATAGTTCATAACTATCTGTGTGCTAAATTGAATTAAATTAAAATTGTATTTTTTTGAAAGAGCATGAAAGTAAAATTAATGCGGTCGAAATGCGATCTCTACGGAAAATCTGTGGAGTTAGGCTGACCGATCGCATTCGTAACGACGACTTAAGAGAGCGAGTAGGTATGAAAGAGAGTATTGGTGTAAAGATGTGAAAGGGAATGCTTCGATGGTTCGGACATGTGGAAAGAATGCCGAACGAACGTCTGGTTAAGAAGATATACAATGCGAAAGTGGAAGGATGTAGGTACCGGGGGAGACCGAGACTAACCTGACTAGACCAGATTAGTCATGTACTTCCTTCAGAAGGTGGAGTCAAGAGTCTCCGAAACCGGCGAGCGTGTATGAAGAGAATTATAAATGTTGAGGAAGCGAGTGAAGTATGCAAGGATAGAGTTCTCTGGTACTCTGTTCTCTCTGCCTACCCTGCAAGGGATATGGCGTGATGATATGTATGTATTATATTTTTTTTTATATTAAACTTTTTATTAATGGTTTGTTTTAGGTCTAAAGAATCAAGGAGCCACTTGTTACATGAATTCATTGCTACAAACTTTGTATTTTACAAATCAATTAAGGAAGGCCGTTTACAAAATGCCTACAGAATCTGATGACAGCACTAGGTAATGTCAGAATTTTTTTTTTTTTTTAATAAAGACATGTTACGTTTATTTCTTTACAAACAGTGAGAGTAAGTTACAAAATGTTTATTAACGGGACTTTACAAACAAATAACTAATGAATATGAAACAGAAATATTTTAATTACTTGCCTATTACATAGGTATTTGATCTCTGTAGGAATCGATTATGTGATATTTGAATAGTTAAGTGGCCTAAGAAATAATCTCCAGTAGAGCTTGTTATTTAGACCACTTCGTCATCTATGTAAACAATTGATTATAATAATAATAACAATAAAATTGATTATTTTATGTACTTTACATTCTTTTTTAATTTAGGAGCTTTGTCTGTGAGCATGATAGTAGAAAAGTTGGGATAGAAAAAGAAAAGTTTAATTAAATTATATTTTTTACAGGTCTGTTGCATTGGCGCTTCAGAGAGTGTTTTACGAGTTGCAGTTCTCAGACAAACCTGTGGGCACAAAGAAACTTACAAAGAGTTTTGGTTGGGAAACGCTGGATTCTTTTATGCAGCATGATGTACAGGAATTTCTTAGGGTATGTTTATTCTATCATCATCATCATGATCTCAGCTCATATATGTCCCACTGTTGGGCTCGAGCCTCTTCCATAATGGGAGGGAAATTGACCTACTATACCACGCTGGTCAGACGTGTTAGTTTTATTTAGAGCTTTTCTTCTCTTGCATAGATGTTATATGCATTGTATATCCTTTAATCGTCTCTTACGATCAAGCTTTTAATTGTGATAGGGCCACGCTGTGGTTAGTTCTCCGTCTACAGCCGCAGGTGGGTCCGTCCGGGGTAGTACCACACTCTCGCGGAAGATCGACGTCTGAGTAATGGCAATGTGCTATTGCGCTTCGTTCGATGAGCGAGAGAGCCGATAGCCCAACTGGGATGGGTTCGGGGTTTGTATTGGTAGGCAGCGGCCTAGCTATAACATTGACAAAGGTCCATGGGCGGCAGTGACACTTGCCATCGGGTGTGCTGTCTGCTCGTTGTCACCATAAGCAATAAAAAAAAAAGCTGTGTGGTAGGGGCTACGAATACTACCAACCCTTACTTTGCTCGTGGATGTTGTAAAAGACGACTAAGAGCTTTATAACACAACCTGGGCCAACTCTATCTGATGGTTTTTGGTCAACAATTACATTCCCAAGCAGGGTTGAAGTCTGGCAGGCGGCCGGTCATAAAACTATTGCCAATAACTTCTACAATATGTACTATGAAAGATGAGTACATATTGTATCGACCCTAACTAATTGGGATAAGAGTAGGAGAATGATGATGAATCGTCTCTTACGATCACCCACGGGAAAGATAGGGGGTGGTGAAATGTATTCTTACTCTGTTACCACACAGAAAATGTTTATATACATCATAATACATACATACATCATTATGTATAAATTGATGTATACTTTACAGTCAGAGTATTATAGTAGGCCAACTTTCCTCACTGTCTGCGGGAGCCTAATCCTATTCTTGCTTAAAATGCAATGACGTGAAGAATAAAAGACTAGTTACAATAGATATTTCACATGAAGACAGAGTAAGAGTACAATTCACCGTCTCATTTTAGTTGTGGCTGTTTAAGGGATATAATTTTCTGCTTACACCTATACAAGAGAAGGAAAACGCTAAATGCATCTTAATACCAGCCCTGTCTGACAAGTGTGGTGTACTAGGTAAAATTTCTCCTGTTGTGTAGGAGGCCAAGCAAGCCCAGCATTGAAATTTAAGATTTCTATTGATCATCTTATAAATTTAATTAATAATTTTATAAGATGATCAATAGACATTGCATTATAAATAATAGCATGTTTATTATAAACATTTGGTATTATAACATCTATTATTTCATATCAAACAAAATATTTGGATACCTATATAAACATTGACAGTTTGGGTAGTCTGGACATTGATAACCATTAGTTAAATATTAACAAACCTAATTAAAATCTTTAAATTTACGGTAACAATGCTTTCTTATTGTAAACAGTAAATTCTTGACATGACAATTTATAGATTATCAGAAAAAAGATAAAACTAATAGTTATGTATGATTGTAGATTAGTTGTTAACAAATATTAATATTGTTTTTTTTTATTGCTAATAGTGGCAAACGAGCAAGCAGCACACCTGATGGTAAGTGTCACTGTCGCCCATGGACCTTTGCAATATCAAGGGTATAACTAGGCCGCTGCCTACCAATATAAACGCCAAACCCACCCAATTGGGCTTCCGGCTCTCTCGCTCACCGAACGAAGCGCAATAGCAATTACTTATACGTCGATCTTCTGCGAGAGTGTAGTACTACCCCGGACAGATCAGCCCGCGGCTGCAGACAGAGAACTGTCAACAGCGTGGTCCTACATCTATTAAATAATCTTCATAATATAGGATAATCTTCATCTATAAGTCTCCTCCGTACTAGAGAGCCTAACCGCACTGTTTTTTAATGTTTACAATCTCTTGCAGCACTGTAAACAGCTTACGTTACTTAGTTATTTACAACTTCCGCGGAAACAGAAATAGTTGTTACATTTTGCATTTCTTTGCCTGTACATTTTCAAAAATATATCTGCTTGTTGCTGCTAATTGCTGTAGTACATTCTATCATGTATACATATCTCGTTGAGACGCTCTTTAGGGATAATATAGAATTGCCGCATTAGAGGATTAAAATATTGGAGCCTACGCGTTAAAAAATGTTATTTATAGTCTTCTAATCTAAGAAGTGCATTTGGACAGCTGTCAGAGTAAGGTGTCTAGGTATGTGAACCAAATAATCGCTATCGAAAATATCCGATTTTGATGAGAAATCGATATTAATTCTTTGTAATTAATAATCGGTTTATTTTTCAAAAAGGAGATGAAATATTAAGTGCTAAATTAACACTAAACAAATTTAATTATTTCATCGTAAAATCTATTCATCATATTTAGTAGGATTAGGTTAAGTAAAAACAAAAACTGGATTTGAAAATAGCTATTTGTTCAGAATCTATAGTATTACTTGAATTATCACCGTCGCGAACATTAATAATTATATCCTTATCAATAAAATTGTCGAAACGTACATCTCTGTCATATATTAATCTAATATTTTTACCGATTATTTAGATATTCGCGAATTGGAAGTTGTCAAGCACTACTGTTTAGAACATTATGACGTGAAATTGTAAGATCGTCCATAATAATTATTATTTACAATGTTATTTTAATTTTAAATTAGTTTTACAAGTTTCAACATTACATTATTGTACAAGTAACTCACTCGCAACGTTAATTATGTAAATAACTTAATATTTCTTTAAAATTTCAGATTTATTGTTTGCAATCATGTGTATACGTTTGACCAAAGTTATTGTGTATTAAAAAATGCGAAACGTCCAAATGCACTTCTTAGATTAGATGAACTATAGTTGTAATATTCGCGTTACAAAAGTTATTTAGTGGTAATGGTCTAAATAGTTTATTTTCGTATCATTATGATGTCTTCGATTTTATAGCTTAGTCAAATCATATTCAAAAATGTTTTATTAATTAATTTTTAATAGTGATGCCGTCGCGATCCCTGTTAGTTATTAAACGGGTCTTAACACAGCGAGCAGCCTATCGAAATTATCTTCCAAAGAGTGAGGCAGTCTCGGTATCATCGCGAGGCCGCTGCGTGCGGCAAGGCCGAGCCATTGGTTCGTTAGTTCAGTTGAAAATTAAGACATCGTGGCACACATTCGTATTTGTTGCGGTGACAGCTGATTTTATACTAAATAAAAATATTTTTGACATTCAAAATAATGAAATATTTACGAAGATAATAACGTATGCAGTGACGCCTTTAAACCTTTGCACGTCTGAAGCGGTCAATACAATGGCACGCTCTATATAATTCCTTTTACTTTTTGTTTTTTGCTCCGCTTCTTCTACTCTTCAGTTATGTCATAACTCCTTCTAGCCTGGGTGCTTACTATACACATACATACATACATACATATCATCACGCCATATCCCTTGCAGGGTAGGCAGAGAGAACAGAGTGCCAGAGAACTCTATCTCTGCATACTTCACTCGCTTCCTCAACATTCATAATTCTCTTCATACACGCTCGCCGGTTTCGGAGACTCTTGACTCCACCTTCCTTCAGTACCTGACCGATCTGGTCTAGGTAGGTTAGTCTCGGTCTCCCTCGGTACCTACATCCTTCCACTTTCGCATTGTATATCTTCTTAACCAGACGTTCGTTCGGCATTCTTGCCACATGTCCGAACCATCGGAGCATTCCCTTTCGCATCTTTACACCAATACTCTCTTTCATACCTACTCGCTCTCTTACGTCGTCGTTACGAATGCGGTCGGTCAGCCTAACTCCACAGATTTTCCGAAGAGATCGCATTTCGACCGCATTAATTTTACTTTCATACTCTTTTCTGCATACCCAACTCTCGCTTCCATACAGTAATGTTGGGACAAGCACTGCGTTATGTATTGCTACACGTGCCTTCTGGCTGAGGTGGTGGCTGCCGAGAAGTTGCCCCAACGCTCCGTTCACTCTATTTCCCGCATTCACTCTTCGCTCTATATCAGTGGTGTACCGTCCATCTCGGCTAAATCCACATCCAAGATATACAAATTCATCCACTTGCATCACATCATTACCTATTGTTACTCTTACATCTGTTCTGGCTCTAGTACATCATTACCTTTTGTTACTCTTACGCGTAGACCCCTTTTCTTACAATCTTCTGTCATTGTGTCGACTAGGGTCTGCAGGTCAGTCGCTGACTGTGCCAGCAGGACTGCGTCATCTGCATAAAGCAGAGCAAAGACCACTGAGTCACCCATCTGGACTCCCACATTCATATCGTTCAACCTTTGGAGACATTTATCCAGATATATGATAAACCGCCTGGCTGATAGAACGCAGCCCTGCTTAACGCCGATATTGACGTCAAACCAAGGCGACATTCCATCATCCAGCCGCACACAGGCTCTACAGCCCATGTAACTGGATTGCCCAGCCTGCAGCAGTTTACCGTTAATACCATACTCCGGTAAAATGTCCCAAAGTTCCTTTCGTACAACCGTGTCAAATGCTCTCTCCAGATCCACAAAACTGCAGAAAACCCCCTGACCTAGGGCCAGATGCTTCTCCACAATGTTGCGCAGAGAGAACACTTGATCCATGCATCCCCTTCCACTCCTGAAACCTCCTTGTGTCTCACACAGTAAACCATCGGACACCATCCTCATTCTCCTTTCAATAATTTTACCATACACTTTTGCTGCCAAACTGGTCAAGCTTATGGCTCTGTAATTTGCGCAGTCATAACGTGAACCCTTGTTTTTAAACAAAGGCACGATGACTGCGCTATTCCAGTCCCCGGGGACCATTCCCGAGCTCCAACATAAATTGAGGAGCAACAGGAACGCCTCCCGGACACAGGAGCCACCAAGCTTGATCATCTCGGCAGACACCATATCAATGCCCGCTGCCTTACTATAAACAAACCTAAATATTGTGCTTACTATAAACAAACCTAAATATATTGTAAAATAAAGCGAATATATCTATGCGTTAATTTTTCTACTTTATAGTGTGGTTATCCACAAAATAGTGTATTTTTAGATCTTTTAAAATATTATTTAATCAATTTTTTAGCTCAATTTAAATTCTGAAAAGATTGATTTTGCTCATGTGGTTGCGATGCCGAAATTAGAGAGCGACATCTATCACGCCAAATCGCCGCTGCCAATATAAAAAAAATCGCAGCTGCGGTTATAAAAAATCCCTAATCCTGTAAGGATAATGAGACAAACTGTTTAGAATATTGTATTGTCATCGGTCCTTGTTAAGTACGCAAAATTTCAATTTGAGTGAAAATCGCGATCAAAGATTGCGTTACATATAAAACAAATTTGTATAAGAATGTTAATAGTCAAAATCGGCAAGCATTCAAATCTTAGATTTTTTATCATAATAATTGTCATTATTGATAAAAACTTGTTAAATATGATTTTAATAAGTGGCATATTTTAGGTACTGTTAGATAAATTGGAGAGTAAAATGAAGGGCACGTGTGTTGAGGGCACGGTGCCTCGTTTGTTTGAGGGCAAGATGACGTCGTATATTAAGTGTAAGAATGTTAACGTATCAAGCACCAGGGTGGAAACATTCTATGATATACAGCTTAACATCAAAGGGAAGAAAAACAGTAAGTATTTCATAGTTATATTTTCTCTATAGTCCACCAGTACAAGTCTCTTTGGAACCCATGATGCATAGACACAATTTACGCTTATTGCCTGCCATACATCTGCCTATTAATGTCCACTGTTAGTCGTAAGTCTCCCCAGAAAGTGCAAATGTTATAATCGCCAATATTTGCAGGTTGGTTGTGATCGTCGATTGGTTTTATAAGTTGCTCATTTTCCTTATGAAATCTGATCACAAAAGGTTTCTCGACTCCCACCAGTATGGTGGAGGAATATTGTGTGGAGTTGAGAAACCTACCACACAAATGTGGTAGGTTTTTCAACTCCACACAAATGTGTATATGTATATTTACCATACAATATATATGGCCTATTAAGTTTAGTTTATATAGCTTCAAAATATCCATATAGTCACTATAAATACATAGTATAAGTCCTCCCGTGACCATGAATACTATAAAGTGTTCAAAACCTCAGGAAATTAAAACCAAATACAAATGTGATAGAATCTATAAAAATGATTTTTTTTTAAAGCAAATTGCTGTATTTGTATAAGTTGGATATTTGGTTTGAGAATATTTAATGTTATTTCTATAAAATTGTATTTGCAAATTAATATATGCAAATATTAATATTCCAGTTGACGAATCGTTTAAAGACTACATCAGTACAGAAACATTGGATGGTGAGAATAAGTATGATGCTGGCGAACATGGTCTCCAGGAAGCAGAGAAGGGTGTGATCTTTGCGTCGTTCCCTCCAGTATTACATTTACATCTCATGAGGTTTCAGTACGATCCTGTTTCTGATAATTCTGTCAAGTTTAATGATAGGTAAGTGTTCAAAGAAATGGAGTCTTCGTTTTATTTAAAGCCTTTATTTATGAAGAGGTAGATATAAATATACCCACATTTTATCCCACATTATTTAGTTCCACATAATATGTGGGCGAGCGGCGATATATTCTGTAGGCTGATGGATGCTATTTATAGTTAGCATGATGTGGTAAGAATTCAAGTATTAAGTCCTTACATATGAAATTGGCGTTTTGTACGGGAGAAATATAAAGTCAATTTTTCTTTGTAAAATATATTTAATTAATCAAAGTACCGTATACACCGTTGTTATCTATGCACTTTTGCCATCTTATAGGTAGTTCATTGATCCCTTTACTGAAAAAAACCATGGGGGCGAGAATCAATAAACTCTTTGAAGGCGGCTTGGACTGCCGCATCGGAGTTGATTTTTTTTCCTTATAAGACGTTGTCCAAATTCCGAAAAAAATGGTAATCTGTTGGAGCAAGGTCCGGGCAGTACGGTGGATTTCGCAGACATCTCAATTGTGCGGTGTGATCACGGAGCAAATACAAAGAGGAGACGGCCTAAGTAACTGTGCACTGTGATTCTCAAGTAGGCCCTGACGTCATCACGTTAACATCAATAGTAGGCGTGGCCTATTAGTCTTCTGTCGTCGCTGACGGTGTTCGTACGGTGCATAAAATTATATTTTTGGTGTATTTTTATGTTATTACGAAGAAAACCATGAAGTGTTGTGTTTTATCATGTAAAAACTACTCCAATAAACGTACAGATGCTATGGAAAGAATCACATTCCATTTGTAAGTATATTTATTCATAATTTATCAAAATAATTTCTAGAAAGTTCTTTTGACGGTATCATGTTCAGAAATAATTTTACTCAACGTTAGATGGCACCACTTTTCGTAATAGGACCTAGAACAATAAAAGCACATACAGTTCAAACTATTAAGATTATTGTAATAACTAATAACCATGAGTATTACCTCCTACAAAAATATGAGTTTTATATGTAGTTAATAATTATTTTGTAAGCAATACGCCAGCTGTCGTTAACTATGAAGAACTATAAAAGTGTCAAAAATCCAGGGTCGTAATTAGAATATAATTATAACATTCGGATTTTTCATCAAAGAAAAATATTTTTTACACTACTTTAAATGAACCTATTATAATTAAACTGTAAATTTTGTATGTTTTAGAATACCGTCCAATGACGAAGTTAGAAGCAATGGATTTCAAAAATTAATAGAAAAACTGGACTCCTACGAAATATACAAAGATTTGTTCTTCTCATTTTAACAATGAAGATTTAAAGGACTGTATTGCAGCCAATAGAAACCACTTCGAAGAAGCTTTTTATATTTTAAATTGTTTTATATTTATGTATTAAACTAACACTGTAAAAGTCATAAATATTTTTTGCAATAGAAAAAGGTTTTTCTTTGTTACAGTATTTAGGGCAAGACTAGGTATAGCTCAAGAAATATATGATACAAAAGAGTATTTCATTTTTATTATTGGAACCAATGTCACCCTTTCTCCTTTATTTATTAATAATGTAATTGCACTCGATGCAATTTCTTGATAAGATTAACGAGGTTGAGCACGTCACAAAAATATTTAAAATGGTGGTGGCGTCGAATACCGGGTCTTCAAATTACTTTTGGCATGGCTAAGTTTTAGATGGCCCGTGCGTCAATCAAACGGTTGCTACCAGGAGGGGCTGGTCTGCTCGCTTGAAATACTCTTTTACATGTCTTGGTCATTGACACCATTGTTGCATTATCAATTGTATAAAGCCTTATTTTAATAGAGTGGTTTGATTCTTTTTTTATATGGAAAAGACAAAAAGGAAGGAAATAATACCGTGTAACTAACATATTTACTAAAAGTCCAACTACTTTCGTTCATTCGACAATTTGTTAGAAACCCAAATAAATAATTGTATTATTTGGTCGTATGAAAAGGACACAAATATGAAGAAAAAAAAGGTTTCTAAACTTCTGAGTTTATCAGAATGACAGTAAAGAAAAGATGGATTTTTCATAAAATATTAACATTATGAACAATGCTGACAAGCCTTATAAAGCAATTTTCGGTTAAAAACAGTAGTCATACACCTATTCGCTATGCAGAATTATTTGATTATAAACATTTGTATTTGAATAGAGCAAACAGCTAATACGATTTGTTTGTATCTTTGAAATAAAAAAAAATTAGCACTCCTTGATATAGGTAAATTCTGAGTACGTCCCTGTTATACCATACACTTACTGACATCTAATGCAAGATAGCTCAACTGCATACAATATACGAAATTAGTAGTTGTGCTAATAGCCGGTAGATGGACATAAAGGAGTGAGTGAGACAAGTACTATTACTTGTCTCACTTTCTCCATTAGCAGCGACCCCCTCACCCCCTGTAAATGACACGCATTGTTTCATAGAAAATATTCATTACAACAGCTCCTCTTTGTATTTGCTCCGTGGGTGTGATTGTGCTGTGTGGTGGTCTGTTGTGCAGTGTGTGGTCTTGCGTTGTCGTGGAGCAGCAGTGGCCTAGAGCGATTGACCAATCTCGGTTGTTTAGCAGCTAGTTCTTCCTTCATGGTTTGCAGTTGCTGACAATAGATATCTGCCGTAATCGCTTGGCCAGATTTTAGAAAGCTGTAGTGAACAACACCAGCGCAGGTCCACCAAACACTCACAAGTAACTTTTTCTGAGTCAATTTTCGTTTAGGGCAGGATTTGGTTGTGTCTCCAGGGTTCAGCCATTGCGACGAGCGCTTCCGATTATCGTACAGTATCCACTTTTCATCACAAGTAATGATTTGATTTAAAATCCCTTTATTATTTGTGTCGTTTGAGCAAAGTAACACCGCAGTCGACGCGCGTTTTCAAGTTCAATTCATGAGGTACCCATCGTTCAAGTTTTTTTACTTTCCCGATTTGCTTCAAGTGGATTAATACAGTATTATCACTTACCCCGAAGCCTGCAGCTATCTCTGAAGTGCTTTGTGATGGATCCGTTTCCACAATAGCCTTTAATTCTTCATTTTCCTCTTTAATCTCCGGCCGTCCACGGGGTTGGTTCTGAAGGTCGAAATTTCCAGAACGAAAACGTTGAAACCAAAAACGTACAGTGCTTTATTTTGCAACACCAGCACCGTACACATGATTAATCTTTCGAGCTGTTTCTGCAGCACTGGTGCCACGGTAGAACTCGTACTCGTAAATATATCGATATTTCATGTTTCCATAGTGCGGTAATAAGCGACGCCAAAGAAAAAAACAATGAGAGAAAACACATGAATAACTGTTTTCAAAACCCAAATGGACCAGCTAAATGAATTTATAAATTTGAATTTGGAATTCTTAACCAAAGAGGAGATATTTCAGATCAAAGTGGTCAGTATGACAAAACGCTAATTTCATATGTAAGGACTTAATATTACGTAAGTACAAAAAGGGCGCGAGGGTATATTGATCGCCAGCAATATTTATTTCTTGCCTGATGGATGTCATGGTCCAACGACATCCTCCTCTGTAGCAGGGCGGGGGACTGTTAAGGCGGTTGCGCCACATCTCCACCGCTGGATTAGTAGAAGACACGGCAGCCTAAGCTTTAGGATAGTGCAGGTGCTTACTGGACACGGAGTCTTTGGTAAGTACCTGCACATAATTGGAAGAGAAGGGGCCCCAGGATGTCACGAGTATGGTGCACCAGCAGACGATGCGTGTCACGCTCTAGAGGTATGCCTTGCCTGGGGGCTCCGGCGCCACGTCCTATCGGCGGTCGTTGGGAGAGACCTGTCGTTGTCGACCATCATCTCGAAGATGCTTGACAGCGACAGGTGCTGGTCGTCGATGGTCTCCTTTTGTGAAGCCATCATGAAAATGAAGGAAGCTGTGGAACGGGAACGCGAGGCGCTTGCATCCACCGACTTGCTCCGCCGCCGGCAACCGGGGAGGAGGAGGCGCCGTTATGCGCACCTCCTCCCACCGCCTTGAGGGACGATAGGACGTGGCCAGAAAGCCAAGCGTGGGGGTACCGGGGATCGAATGCCAGTAGCCGATCTCTCCGGCTCCCCGTAAAAGCGCGAAAGAGGCCGCTGTGCTTTTAGTGGGTATTTCAGTCGGGTTTCAGCTGGCCGGTGAGTCCCACACTCCCCCTCGTCTGTCACCGGCGGGGGATAACGCGTAAATGCGTTTCCACAGCGATAACAAAAAAAAAATGGTCCAACGACATCCACTGTTGCTATGATCAGCCGAAACTATTGGAATTTCGGGTAGTGTCTACATGAGGCACGCTACGAAGATTTTCTATCAACTAGTCGACCTAGCCTAAACGTATGCCTCTCTAAAGGAGAATAATACAATAGAACTTTTTTTTATAATTCCTTAAAAATCTAATATCCGTAATTGAATCTATCAGTAGTGAAACTGTAGGATAAACCGCAATAATTTCATATATTATATGTCCATATCCGAAACTGGTATATTGTTCCGAAACTTCATATCCACAACATCCTTAATATATACTTTATTAAAATACCATATCTATATGAACTTCGAGGTGTGGAGGAGACTTTGTCGAACAGTTAGATACAAAACAGTTGGAAAAAAAAGAACAATTGGTATTCATTGCAAGCAAATAAGAGATTAATAAAGTTCTTCATTTCTACAGGTTTGAATTCTATGAGCACATCAATTTGGATGCATATTTACAAGAGAAACCTGAAACTCCCGCTGACTACACATTACATGCAGTATTAGTACATTCTGGTGATAATCATGGAGGACACTATGTTGTCTTTATTAATCCTAAGGGTGATGGAAAGGTAAGAGATGGCTTGAAATTGTTTTTTGAATAAAGCAGTTCATTTATGTATTTATCAGATATGAATACAATATTCGCCATCCATTTGCTTACACGTTTTAATTTACTAAAAATAAAAGGACTAATGGTCTCTATAAATGCCTTTAAGATTTAACCCTCGGGAAATGCCGAGCAACGTGATATAAAGCCGCTGATAAATAATATATGAGAGTAGCAGAAAAGAGATATATTTCTTAATTTTTTTTTATGTAAATGACAACACTGCATCTTTGTATTGCGGGGCGATTTTACAAATATATAATTCACAGTAACCATTTCTTTACAATTGCTTATAGTGGTGAGGCACAGCTAGACTGCTGCCTACCAACCAAAACCCACCCAGAAATTTGCGCTTCTGTTTCTCTCACTCACTGAACGCAGCGCAACGGCACTTTGCCACTGTTCAGACTTCGATTTTCTGCGAGAGTGTGATGCCAATACCAAGTACGGACCAGCCCGCGGCTGTAGAAAGAAAACTGTCGACGTTGTGACCCTACCACTAAAACTACACATAGAATAAAAACTACACCTAGATTTAGATGAACAATTTATGAAACACACAAAGTATTTTGCTGCATAAAAATCGAACTCACGAGACACTTAGCGTAGTAGTGTGCAGTCTGTGCAGTCAGATATACATATATGACAGACATGTATGAAATTTTCCGTGTGGTAACGGAGTAAAAGTACAATTCACCACCGTTTACCTTGCCCGTGCGTGTTGTTAAAGATAAACTAAAGGATTATAATATACATAGAACACCTATGGCTCGAAGTAAAACCCCATAACAAACCGTGTAATCAGCGTGGTAACCTAGTATAGGTTAATTTTCTTCCTATTGTGGAGGATTATAGTCTATCTAATCTAAGAAGTGCATTTTGACAGCTGTCGGAGTAAGTTGTCTAGGTATGTGAACTAAATAATCACTATCGAAAATATCCGATTTTAGTGAGAAATCGATATTGATTCTTTTTAATTAATAATTGGATTATTTTTCTTTTCAAAAAGGAGATGAATAAATTAAGTGAAAAATTAATACTAAACAAATTTAATTATTTCAACATAAATTCGATTCATCAAATTTTGTAGAATTAAATTAAGTAAAATCAAAAACTGGATTTGAAAATAGTTATTTATTCAAATTCACTACTATTACTTGAATTATTATCATCGCGAACTTTACTTACTATTACTTGAATTATTTCCTTATCAATAAAACGGTCGAAACGTACATCTCTGTCAAAATCTCTATTCGATTAATTATATTAATCTAATATTTTTACCGATTATTTGGATATTCGTAAATTGGAAGTTGTCAAGCACTACTGTATAGAACGTGATGACGTGACATTGTAAGATCGTCAATAATAATTACTATTTACCATGTTATTTTAATTTTAAATTAGTTTTACGAGTTTCAGCATTAGATTATTGTACAAGAAAGTCACCCGCTACGTTAATTATATAAACAACTTAATAGTTTTTTAAAAATTTCAGATTTATTGTTTGCAATCATGAGTATACGTTTGACCAAAGTTATTGTGTATTAAAAAATGAGAAACGTCAAAATGCACTTCTTAGATTAGATGAGCTATAGTGTGATATACAGGGTGCCGATTTTATTATTATAATAACTTAAACTAGGTGTAGGAATGACGTCATTTAAAACATTAAAGTTAGTTGCAGACTCCTAGCTCTGCCCAATCCTTCGAGGAGCTGTTTCCACGGCAGTCGGAACACACGCCCCCGGTCATGGCCTCGCCAGAACAAGACCGGGAGGCTGACGACGAGAGTGTTCCGCCCGTGACGGAGACGGAAGTGGGAGCAGCTGTGGCGCGGATTCGTTCCGCGACTACGGCCCCCGGCCCGGACGGAATACCAGTCCGGGTGCTGACGTCGCTCCTCGAGCACCTCGAGCCTCGCCTCAGGCAGCTGTACAACGCCTGTTTGGCGTCTGGACGGTTCCCTGAGTGCTGGAAGGAGGGGAGGTTGGTTCTCCTGCCAAAGCCGGGACGGCCCCCGGATTCGCCGTCGGCCTACAGGCCCATCGTGCTCCTCGACGATGTGGGTAAGCTGCTGGAGCGCATCCTCGCTGCCCGCATCGTCCAGCACCTGGAGGAGGTGGGACCCGATCTGTCGGACGCTCAATTCGGTTTTAGAAGGGGGCGTTCGACCATCGGGGCCCTGCTACGACTGAGGCAGACGGCCGCGGAGGCTGTCACCGGCGGGGGAGTGCTGTTGGCGGTGTCGCTGGACATCGCCAACGCATTCAATAGTCTGCCATTCAGCTGCATCAGGGAGGCGCTCCGATTTCATGGGGTGCCCTTGTACCTGAGGCGGCTGGTGGCGGACTACTTGGAGGGGCGCAGTGTCCTCTGCGCGAGTCCCGCAGGGGACATTGTGCGGACGTCCATGTCGTGCGGCGTTCCACAGGGGTCGGTTCTGGGGCCGACTCTGTGGGACATCGGGTACGACTGGGCGTTGAGAGGGAGTCTCCCCCCCGGGCTGAGCGTGATATGCTACGCTGACGATACGCTCGTCACAGCCCGGGGCAGGACACTCGAAGAGGCGGCGAGCCTGGCCACTCTCGGCACCGAGGAGATGGTCGGGCGAATCGAGGCGCTGGGGCTCAGGGTGGCCCTAAATAAGACGGAGGCCCTATTGTTCCATGGGCCACGCGTAAGGCCGCCAATCGGCGTCTCGCTAGTCGTCAACTCCGTCCACATCAGCATCCAGGCCCATATGAAGTACTTGGGTCTGGTGCTCGACGGGCGATGGTGGTTCCGGGAGCATTTTCGCCGAATTGCTCCCCGGCTGGTCGGCGCGGCGTCCGCCCTTTCGCGGCTCATGCCGAACGTGGGCGGACCCAGCTTCGAGGGCCGACGGCTGTATGCGGGGGTGATCCGTTCTATGGCCATGTACGGCGCACCCGTGTGGGCGAGGGCTCTGAACGTCCAGCTCAGGGCTGTTCTGTGGAGACCCCAGAGAGTCATGGCGGTCAGAGCCATTCGCGGGTACCGCACGGTATCGACCGAGGCGGCATGCCTACTGGCCGGGACACCCCCGTGGGACCTAGAGGCGGAGATGCTCTCCGACCTCTACCGGCGGGTGACCTCACTGCGCGACGAAGGTGGCTCCCCATCGCTGAGCGAGATAGCCACCTGGCACGAGGACGCCCGCCGAGACGTCATCGCCCGTTGGGCTACGCGGCTGGAGAGGCCTAGACACGGTGTCGTCACCGTCGAGGCTCTCCGGCCCGTATTGATGGAGTGGATGGAGCGGCGGCACGGAGTCCTCTCCTTTCGACTGGTGCAGGTGTTGTCGGGGCACGGATGCTTCGGCTTTTACCTGCACACGGTCGCGTGTAAGGAGTGGACTTCGTTCTGCCACCATTGCAGCAGTGACGAGGATACGGCGCAACACACGCTGGAGGCGTGTCCGGGCTTTGACCGGCAGCGCCGTGACCTCGTCGCTGTTATCGGTGCCGACCTGACGCTGCCGGCTGTCGCGAGAGCGATGGTCGACAGCGTCAGGAACTGGGACGCGGTCGCCGCCTTCTGCGAGGCTGTCATCTCGCAGAAGGAGGCGGCGGAACGAGTCCGGAAGGAATCCCGCGACCCGGGCCGCCGTCAGCGGCCGGGGCGGCGCAGGCGCGAATACCTGCGCCTGATGCCGCCCTAACCGAGGCCTCGGGTGATCGGACCGGGGAATTGTCCGGTCACCCGACGTGAGGCCACCGCGTGAGGGCGACGCCCCGACGGCGAAATCTGTCGGGGCGTCGACGAGAGGAACCCGCGAGGGTAAACCGCCGGGCGGGCCACCGAAGTTAAAATCGAGTACCGGTGGTCCGCTCGCACGGCGAAGAGAGAAGGTTTTACGGTGGGTCTATGGGGTCACGCGCCGCCTTTCCGTCACCCCGGACCGATTCAGCGGGGCGAGACGCACCCATAGCCCACCAATAAAAAAAAAAAAAAAAAAAGCTCTGCCCAATCCCGAGATATAGTGATTTGTTTCTTATCAAAACAGTAGGTTTGCCAGCGTACATTGACCTGTAGGTACATTTCGACCAGCTGTGCTGCGGTGAGCGCATCGAGAGCGGAACTATTTGCCTACTATAGCCTATCTAATCTAAGAAGTGCACTTTGACAGCTGTCGGAGTAAGTTGTCTAGGTATGTGAACCAAATAATCGCGATCGAAAATATCCGATTTTAGTGAGAAGAAGAAGATTCTTTGTGATTAATAATCGGTTTATTTTTTTTATTTTTCAAAAAGGAGATGAAAAATTAAGTGCTAAATTAATAATAAACAAATTTAATTATCTCATCATAAAATCTGTTCATCATAATTAGTAGGATTAGGTTAAGTAAAAACAAGAACTGGATTTGAAAACAGCTATTTATTCAGAATCACTACTATTACTTGAATTATCATCATCGCGAACATTAATAATTATTTCCTTATCAATAACATTGTCGAAACGTACATCTCTGTCAAAATCACTATTCGATTAAATATATTAATCTAATATTTTTACCGATTATTTGGATATTCGTGAATTAGAAGTTGTCAAGCACTACTGTGTAGAACGTGATGACATGACATTGTAAGATCGTGATTCGTTACTATTTACCATGTTATTTTTATTTTAAATTAGTTTTAAGAGTTTCAACATTACATTATTGTACAAGAAAGTCACCCGCAACGTTAATTATGTAAATAATTTAATAGTTATTTAAAATTTCAGATTTATGGTTTGCAATCATGTGTATACGTTTGACCAAAGTTATTGTGTATTAAAACATGCGAAACGTCAAAATGCACTTCTTAGATTAGATGAACTATAGTTCAATGTCACACGTATGAGTATATGCCTACATTGAACTTTTATAGTATAAGTGTATTGACCGCTTATCAGTAGGGCAATTTAATCAAAAGTTAGGTACTATTTTCTATTGAAGGGGATGTCCCTTCAAGGATTCTACTAATTAAATCGGCAACCTGTATATGAGCTGAGTGTGGACTTATATGAATATTGGAAATGTAAAATTGCCAACTGCGATCCAATAGCGTTTTAGTTTAATCACTTAATTCATTATTTTTAGTTGTTAAATAAATTATTGTATAAGTTAATACAGTGCAACCTTAATATAACGAACCTCAATTTAACGATTTCCTCGATTTAACGAAATTTTCGTAATCCCTTTTAATCGTCCATAAGCGTCAATGTAAATTATACCTTTACAATACGAATTTTTTACACGAACACCTCTTTATAACGAATTTTCAACTATAAAAACAAAGTGAAAATACCTCTATTTAATGAATTTTGTCAACTCAACACGAGTTTTGTTGTGTAAATCTTTGAAATTAACGTTTAATTACCTGCATAATGTATGAACCCACCTTAATACAATATTAACAATAAAAGTAATTTACGGCTTTTCCTGCATTTAATTTTGATTTTTAATCTAAGGGAAAAATATCTTACCTACCTAATTGCTTTTAAATAGAAATATATATAAATATCATTTATAAGTAGAGGTTGTTCACTATAACAAGATGAGTACGTAATTTTGAGGTGAATAAAACAATTATTAAACTCGTTATAACAAATTTTAGACCAACTTTATCTCAATATAAAGAACCTCAGTTTAACGAATTATTTGATATAACGAATATTTACGAGTTCCCGTCGGATTTGTTATATCGAGGTTGCACTGTATTACGTTAAAAAGAAACGCATGTGTCTCGGGACGCCCGACAGTACTGATAACTTGAAACTTATCTAAGTTAAACAATTTAATATTAAAATTGTTTGCATAAAATTTAAGTAATTACCTAAGCTTTCTCATATCAAATGCCTAAGCTTTCTCAAATAAAAAAGGATGTAGTAGTTACCGGGGGAGACCGAGACTAACCTACCTAGACCAGATTGGTCATGTACTGAAGGAAGATGGAGTCAAGTCTCCGAAACCGGCGAGCGTGTATGAAGATAATTATGAATGTTGAGGAAGCGAGTGAAGTATGCAAGGATAGAGTTCTCTGGCTCTCTGCCTAACCTGCAAGGGATGTGGCGTGATGATATGTATGTATGTATCTATAATGTAAGGGAAGGTTATTTGATCTCAGATTAGACTATCCGAGTGACTTAAATTAACAATTAGTATGGCTAATAGAGTTTAAATTGTAATATTATATTATTTTACAGTGGTGCAAGTTCGACGACGACGTAGTTTCACGTTGTACAAAACAGGAAGCTATTGAGTACAATTATGGCGGACATGACGAGGATATGGCTTTGACTGTGCGTCATTGTACCAACGCGTACATGTTGGTTTATATTAGGTAAGCTATATGGCCTATATGGTTAGTTGTTTTCTTAAATATAAAATTAACATAACATTAATATATATATATATATATATATATATATATAATCAATCTTTTAATAGCCACAAGGCTATTACGAAGAAGAATTGTCCTGCCTGGTAGACGGACAGACAATACCTTGCATTTATTATTTACACTCATACTCCTATTCTGTGCAATAATTGAGAGAACAATGTGACACCGTACATTATATCGTGGTTGGAAGAATATCAATGTATTGGAGTCATTGGAGAGCCGGAGAGACTTTGGGTGTCTCTGCGTACTGTACAGGCTCTTTCACGGGGAATGCTCTGCGGAACTGTTTGACTTGGTACCACGGTCACTATTTTATCACCGTAACACTCGACACCGCAGCAGGGTTCATCTCATTTCACCTGGAAACGATACAGACGTCAACTGTACGTTTTCAGCGATCTTTTCTCCCACGTACATGCAAGATCTGGAATGAACTACCTGCTGCTGTGTTTCCCGAGCGCTTTGACATGTCCTTTTTTAAACGAGGTTTAAGAAGACCACTTTCTTCACGGTAGGCAGCAGCCTAGCTATACCCTGGTATAGCAAAGGTCCATGGGCGGCAGTGACACTTACCATCAGGTGTGCTGCTGGCTCTTTTGCCACCACCATCAATAAAAAAAAAAACAAACTGGAGCTGACATTTACTAAAAACGTTGTATACAATTTTAAGTAAAAATAAGTATGGGGAAATTAACGAAAGAATAGTTCTCTGAGTTTCTCGCTGAATGTTCGCCGTATCAGCCACATTTCGACGCTGAAAGATTATAGTACCCTGACAATGTTTATATTAAATAACCTTTAATTTAAATTTTGCCAACTACCCTCTCATCTTAATATATGTTATAAGAAGAGAGAAAATGAAGTTGCAGTAGTGATTGTCTGTCATTTACAGGGATTCACAGTTGAAGACCGTCTTGCAAGAAGTCACTCAAGCTGATATACCTACAGAGCTAAGTGAAAGGCTTGCCGAGGAAAAGAGAATTGAAACTGTAAGTTTAAATATCGGTCCATGTAATATAATATCGTACCATGTTTTTCTTGCTCGTTGGTAGGTTAATGATATGGACAGAATAGAAGAAGATAATATTCCTACAAGAGAAGGGAATATATTGTGTCACCGTCTGCTTATTCTCGTATGGGGAGTAGTAAAATCGGCCTAGTGAGCACCAGGGAATTGAGCAACTACACTCTATTGAAACTTATAGTACCAACTGCGCTTGTCATCGCGCCTGACATTTGTGGCGATTATGGCATTCGTGGGGAGGCTTATGTTCAACAGTGGACATCTGATAGACCGACGACGATGACAGAAATGAAAGGAATCTGAATAAAAAAAGGCAATTGTATATTAAGCTAATGCTAATGTTTTCTTCAAGGATACATAATAAGTAATAAGGCAATTTATATGACACATAACATCATTGATTGACAGATGTTATTCCCTTCAGCATGTAACATTGATGTTGCAATTGCCTTTGTATTACTAAAAATTTAAAGTGTCGTTGGTGAAAACGGGCATAAGACTTTGTACCACCAACCAAAACCTCCTCCATGAGGAGGAGGAGGATTGTTAGACCAAAAGTTCAACAATGGGGCGTACATAAAAACGGCTTGATGAATAAACAGATGGCTATTTATAATTCTTTATCCATATAAATATTCATGTTATAATCTACATACCTAAATTACGAAGGCGATGTCATTAGCCGCTAATGGGAAAACTCATAAAACCGGAATATAATTGCTTTTAAATGTCTACTAGTTATAGCTATATTGATTTAACGTAGCGCATTCCATACAATTATTGTCTGTATATTGGCAAATGGTAGAAAGAAAGAGTTATTGAAAAAGATTCTATGACCCTCTGTTAGGTACTAGCTTCCAGTATAAATGAAATTAGCAATAAACTTCAGAGTGAACTGTTAAGGTACCTGTGAAATTGGCATTATTAATGCCAATTTCACAGGTACCTTGTCATTGTCATATTATGCTACCATTTTCTAGATACAGTACCCGAGAAAGTGTAGTTGCGTGCATTCTAATATATGGACCGTTTATTTTGAAAGTGGTGTAAGTCCATTTTTGAGAAAAATGAGCTATCACGTAATTCATGCTTAATTTAATGTATTTTTTTTATATATAACTAGTCTGTGCTTAATTTCTCAAAAAAAGCCCATGTTTTGTACAACTTAAAATCGGTCGGTAAATGAAATTGCATAATCATCGATTATGAAAGTGGTGTAAGTCCAATTGACAGAGGTAGGTGGCATAGCAGATGGATGCCGATCAGTGCTTTATTATTTTTCATTTATTTTATACTAGCTGTGTCCCGCGGTTTCACCCGCGGACGATTTGCATTGTTTCCCCTTCGTGTTTCCACTACTCGTAAGTTAAAAGATAGATATTAAAAAATTAGAGAAATGTATTAGAAAATGTACAGCGCATAACCTGTGAGAAGAAAATAAATACGACAAGGCTGTATGACTCCGTATCTTTGCCCGTATTTTGGCGGATTAAAAAAACAACAAAAACAACAGTAGCGCCATCTTCTTGCAGAAAAATCCGAAATCTTATTACGATTTTTCTAATTTTATATTATTTAGGAGTTGAATTTTTAAATAAAATGTAGCCTATGTACTATTCCAATTCATACTCTGGCTGTGTAATAAATTTGAAACCAATCTATTACGTACTTTAGGCGATACCTTTATCCAAAAAAAAAACTTACAAACTTTAAAAACGACATGAAGCAGCTACTACCCTATATACCTCCGGTGCATCATGCATATATTGAAACACTACCACATGCAGAGAATAAGTAAATTCTTGTAATCAGTATCTTGTAATGACAATGTAATTGCCGTCTAAAATAAAATTTTATGTGTTGTTATGCGTATTTGTAAACAAAATTATATTATATTGAAGTATATTTTAATCGATATTTGATTTTTCAAAATTGAAATTAAACGATTTTTACAATTGTCTAATTTTGAAAGTGGTGTAAGTCCATTAACAGCACATAAATATGTGTTGTCGTAGTGTAATTAGCCAAAAACAAATTTATATAAACAAATTAAATGTTGATAAAACAATAGAAACAATGCCAGACCTCATATGATTTGCCTGTATTTTTAAATCAACAAATATAGTAGTAAACTTTAATTTTCTCGAAACAAAAGAAAATAGACTTACACCACTTTCAAAATAAACGGTCCATATACAGTCAGTCAAGTAAGAGCGTGGTCGACTTTACCGACAGTTAATGAAAGATTTCGCTCTAATTCCTTTGCGAGCCGATAGAGGGAAGCTTTGTCCTTGATGCATTGTCAACAAAGGTTCAGTTGTCGTTGATCTTTTGAACAAGAATCACGTTAAACGCCATGAGTGCTAAGTACGCGTCGCGCTACGAGGCTGTGTTCCTATGCATCCACCCGAAAGGTCCCAAAATGTCGCAATTAGCGGCTGCTAAATATATGAGAAAGTCAAAGGCATTTGTACAGAAGTGGATACAGCGATATAAAGTGGCTAAAAATGTCGATGATTTACCAGAACGTGGTTCGATAGGAAAAGTGAACAAAAAAGATGAAAAAAGAATAGTTAATCTGTTTTCGCGGAATCCTGCTTTAACACTGCGGCAAGGACAAGCAAAATTAATGGCAAAAGGTTTAAATATATCCTACGAAACTATCCGAACCCTTCTTCGTACTCATGATCTGAAATGGCGCAACACAATGAAGAAGCCTCTGTTGACTGAAAAACATGTGACAAAGCGACTCGCTTGGGCGCATGAAAATATTGATAGAGATTTTGAAAATGTCATTTTTACTGACGAATGTTCTATATGGGCACGTTCTGTCCTCACGCGAGCCTGGTCAACCTCCACCAATAGGCTTGTTCAGCGGACCGTAAAACATGGAATAAAGGTGCATCTTTGGGGCTGCTTCTCAAAGCAGGGATTCGGCACTTTGTACCTCTTTACTGACAACCTAAATGCCGAGAAAATGATAAAAATCTACAAAAAGGCTTTACTGCCATCTGCCAAACGATGGTTCATCACAAAAAATGAAGATTGGATTCTGCAGGAAGACAACGATCCTAAACACCGCAGCAAGCTCTGTACTCAGTGGAAGACTCAATCTGGCATCGTTACATTGGATTGGCCGTCGCAGTCGCCCGATGCAAACCCTATTGAAAATGTGTGGGCATATATTAAACAGAAGCTTCGTGGAAGACGCACATACACTTTGAAGCAGTTGTCTTGCGAAATTCGTCGGATCTGGAGATCCTTGCCACTAGAATACGCCGTCAAATTAGTAGAAAGCATGCCTCGGAGATGCCAGGCAATTATCGACGCCGGTGGTGACTGGACACATTATTGACCAAATTGCATCATTGCTTGTAATGTGTACAATGTATATATAAATATGAAAGTTTCATAAAATATTTTTTTTTTATAAATTAACACGACCACGCTCTTACTTGACAGACTGTAATACAAATATGTTAGTTGTTAAAACCGCAACAATTAAAAAAAAGGCGTGTTGGTAGTGGTAGAGCCACAATGTTGGGTGTTCTGTCTATAGCCGCGGGCTGCTCCTTCTGGGGTAGTACCACACTACCGCAGAAAATTGACGTTTGATCAGTGGTCATGTGTTGACCACCGAAAACAAAGACCGGGTTCCGGTGACACACTCGCACGGCGTCAAAAAGTACATTTTGGGGGCCGGATCTATGGGGTCACGTGCCGCTTTATCTGTCACCCCGGACGGATTTAGCGGAGTGTGAGCAGACCCAAGCCCATATAAAAAAAAATTGGTAATGTGTTGTTGCGCTTCTTTCGGTGAGGGAGAGAGCTGGAAGCCAAATTTGGGTGGGGTTTGGTTGGTAGGCAGCGGCCTAACTGTACCCCTAGTATTGCAATGGTCCATTGGCGATAGTATCACTTAACATTAGGTGTGCTGCTGGCTTGTTTGTCACCATAATCAATAAGAAAAATTATAGAATACGTGTATTTTATTTAAGTTCAGTTTTAATAACTGATACTGTAGCTGGTAGATATAAATCTCTGTAATAACGATGACTTATTGGACGTGAGATACCTTAGTCCTCCCGTGACCATGTACGCTCTAAAATTGTTGGAAAAGTCGGGCAATTAAAAATCAAATACGAACGCGATAGAATCCGTGAAATTAGTTTTATTTCAATACAGAGGGGTATCCTAAAAATAAAAAACAAATTTATTTATTTAATAGTAAAGATTAAAGAAATTTATTTTTTATTGATTATGGTGGCAAACGAGTTAGCAGCTAACCTGATGGTAAATTTTGCTTGCGCTCATGTACTTTTACAATACCAAGAGTACAACCAGACCACCTAACCACCAAAACTCACCAAAAAATTAAGTTGGATGACGGCTCTCTCACTCATCGAACAAAGCGCAATAGCACTTTGCCTCTGTTCAACCGTCGGTTTTCTGCGATTCACTTTTGACAAGGTAAACCTTGTCTGGGCACGAGGAAGGGCCCGCTCTTACTCTTTAGGTACGTTGCCCATGTTACTACATTGGTTGGTGCACAAGGTTTTAATTTATATTGAGTTTCCGTCTAGTAATGTTATTCGTTTATGAGATACATCTATGAGACATTATAAGTATCTTAGTTCTTAATAATAGTAATCTTAGCGCAACACCTCATGAAACTCTTTCGATCTGGATCTCGTGGAATACATACACACTATTCTTCCATTAACAATAATTTATCTCAGTTAACTCTATAACTATTGACGCGGACAAACGACCGCACAACCTTCGATATTTATAAATTTTTGGTTAATTTTGGCGCTTGTATTCGGAACTTGTATTTTGAATATCCCATTTGGAAGCCCATTGTGGAGGAGGCCCTGCGCAATATTGTGACGTATATGAGGTATTTTGAACAAAATTTATACTTTTCCAGATCCGTCGCAAAGAACGTAATGAAGCTCACCTTTACATGAACGTAAATGTAGTACTGGAGGAAGCATTTGATGGTCACCAAGGCAATGACCTGTACGATCCAGAGCGTGCCCACTACAGAGTGTTCCGTGTTCGGAAACAGGCCACAGTCGCTGAGCTTATGGAGATGTTGGCTGAAAATTTCAAGTATCCCCTCAAGCAACTTAGACCGTGGCCGTTTAGTGCGCGTTCCAACCAGGTATATTTGCTAGATATTATAGTAGTCTTAATAGTAATCTTCCGTTTTAGTACTATGGGCTTAATTATTTTTTATGACATCTAATTTTGATATGCATAAGTAGCTAAGCAACCTATTACTTAGTGCAAAGTGGTGATTTTTCTGAGATATGTAATAAACGTAGCCCCTGCGGCGACATTTCGTGATAGTGCTATGGGTTTCATTATCTTGTGTGACATCTAATTGTGTGCATAAATAGCTAAGTGACTTATTACCTAGTGCATTTATTACAGAACTTAGAAAAATGTAACCCGTTTTGTGCACTTAACCTTATTACTACTTAGGTAACTAAACGCTGAACTTTGTTCTCATGTTGTTGGTCTCTTTACTTAATTTCTGATTAATTTCTGGTCCCACCGCGCGACCTTGGCTATGGCGGCGTCAGGCATATGTATTCGCATCTGTGCCACCGCATACGTTGGTGCTGGTTCAAATGGTCAAGGATGTGGACTTGTTACGTAGTATAACCAAAAAAAACTAATAGAGACTTACTACAACTGTACTGACGGCATAGTGATCTTCTGTTTAGTAGTTCGATTCCCATGCAGGACAACCCTTTGCGCGATCCACAAATCATTGTACTGATTCTGGGTTAAGTTTGTTAAGATAGAAACCACTTACATGCTTGTGCAATCATACAAGGATGTATAAGCTTAATGCAGGTTGTCTTAACAAAATGTGAATATGATCGGCTATCTTCCCATTTAGGCCTAAATATTCCGAAACGCTTGCGGTGTAGTTAAAATTGAGAAAACAATCTTAAGAAGTTACTCGACTCGAAGTTACCACATATTTATTCGAGTTCAGTAACTTATTGGACTCCTTCCAAGTTTCTTATGTAATTGTATGGTATTATCAACAGACTTGCAGACCGACATGCTTAGACATCCTCAACGATCAGCACAAGTTAGTGGCCGATGTCTCAGAAAACATGAATCCTTGGAGTATATTCTTGGAAATGTTACCACCTGATTCCGGCTTCAGTGCTCTACCTAACTTTGACAAGGATAATGATGTAGTGCTATTCTTTAAGTTTTACGATCCGAAGCAGAAGCGTATACATTATTGTGGACATCATTATTTATCCATTGCTAGCAAGCCCGCTGATCTTATACCTATATTGAATAAGCGAGCAGGTAATTATGAAGAATTTTTTTTATTCTGATAGTCTATTGATACTTTGTGCCGTGTGGGGATAGGTTAAAGATACAATATGCCCCCAACCCTTACCATCCCTCATAATAATAGGTTAAGTGATCACCAGTAGCATGGGCAAAAGTAATCTCCTGGCAAACTTTATGATGATTTTCTCTTGGAGAGACCTTTGTCCAATAGTGAATATCGATAGATGATGGAAAGTGGATGGTGGCAACATTATCACTATCCTAATCATCTTCGGCTCATATATGTTCCATTGTTGAGCTCACGCTTTCTCCACAATAGAAGGGGAAGTGGCCTACAATACCGCGCTGGACATGTTGGTATAGGATCTTATTTTATCAAGTTTTAATTCTCTGAAATAGAAGTTATCTGCATATAACTTAGTCCTGTTTTACGAAATGCACGGCTACGAGAGGGCGGCATGAATTGTATTCTTACTCCAACACCGCACGGAAAATAACATGACGGTGACGTAAGAACAAATTGTTTTAATGTAAATTGTACATCTTTTCTAGGTTTCCCGCCAGATACTCCTCTTGTATTATATGAAGAAATTAAACCAGACTTTGTTGAGAAGATCAGTAATTACAATGAACCCCTCGAAAAGGTATTATTTATCAGTTTTATCCTACCAAACTATTCACTAGTAGTAAGCTTAGTGATTTAATTTAATATAATGTAATTATATTTATATTTAAAATGTATTTATATAATTATAATACATGTGATCAATTTTTTTTAAATTCAGAAACTGGTATTATAAATAGTTATGGTATATTTTAGTTCTAGTTTGATTCCTATATTCAGGTATCGCTGGCTGAGGTATAGTATTTTGACATCCTTATCAATTTTTAATATTAAAGGTTACTTGCGTATCTAGATCAATAAAATATTCACAAAATTCTTGCTACTAAGTTGTCACAACCTGCTTTGTTATCCAAATTTAATTTAAGTTTTATTATTAATACAAAAAGTCGAATTTTACATTCCTAGCACGTAAAAATAGAGCGATATTGAGTATTCGCTCTATATTTGCTTTCTCGAAACCTTGCTTTTTGGCTTATAAATCAACCGAGAAATTTATTTTCATGTACGAATGTTACGAAATTTGAGGCTAGTTTAACATTGACAGTTTCTCGCGTTTTAGATGCCGTAGTCCGGTAAAGATTTATTAAATTGTTTATTAATTTGTTTATACTAAAAGCTGCCCTGCTATCTATACGCTAAATGTAGATTAAATTAATAATATCTGTTTTTTACGCTAAACTAATAGAGCCTTAATTTTTAAGGTACATAACTTCACAGTACATAACTTCACAGACAGTCTTTATTGACTGATAAATGTCATTGCTTGGTGTTTAACCGTTTCCCATCTGACTGTTCGGTGCTGATATATTACGCATTTATATGAAATTGAATTTACTATACATACCAACTTCCTAGCAAGAAAACTCTAATAAGACTTAGTGAGCCAGCCACACTATGGTCTTTTTATACTTTTCGAATTCAGATTTGAAATATAAATTTATATTGCAAGCAAAGTTTAAAATTATTTTATATTGTAAACATGTCATAAATAAAAACATGACTGTTGTTTAAATGACACACCCAATATTATTGACGATACAATATTATTATAATGTTATAATGAATGCTTGCATCATTAGTTTATTTAGAATCAACATAATTTTCAATTCAGGTAATAACGTATATGTAAAATAGGTATTATATTGTATTTGCTTTCATCACCATTTCTTTATTTCGATAAGACTTGGTTAATAAGTCGATTTATCAATCATCAGATAAGAATTATCCGTAATATAATCTCATTGAATTTATATTTAAATAAATGAAAAATCTTGGTCACGTTATATATTATTGTAGTATTTTGTAATAATAGAAAAGTAATAGATAACCACAGGCGTGAATTTTTGTTTGGAATTTTTCCAATTGTTTTAAGATATTATGATATTTTCTTGTAATTTTTCTATCGATTTTTTTAAATTAATTTTATCTTCAAAAGAGATTAACAGATCACACTATCTATAGAATATGTATATTTCTAATTAATAATAAAAAAACCTAATTTTTTATACGCGTAAGTAATAAAAATTACGCAACAACGTTATTTGGTGATTCATAAATCGGCTTACGTGCTAGTATATTCCCATATATTTTATCAATGAAATATTATATGTTATTACTATGATTTTTGTGCCTATGCCACTTATATCCTCCGCCAGTAGCGACATTATCGTATACCAACATGTTACAACTTGATTAATGAACGCAATAGAATCACAAATTCAGACCTATATATTATATTTATTTAAAAGAAGAATTACTACGTCGAATATATATAGATTGGGTTAAGGGCACGCGAATAATGATTAGTGATTATCAATAAATGGCTCGATTTTACGTACGATCTTACTCCGGTATTTTCCCTTGTTCATTCATGGCTAGCTATCTAAAGAGAATAATACATACATACATATCATCACGCCATATCCCTTGCAGGGTAGGCAGAGAGAACAGAGTGCCAGAGAACTCTATCTCTGCATACTTCACTCGCTTCCTCAACATTCATAATTCTCTTCATACACGCTCGCCGGTTTCGGAGACTCTTGACTCCACCTTCCTTCAGTACATGACCGATCTGGTCTAGGTAGGTTAGTCTCGGTCTCCCCCGGTACCTACATCCTTCCACTTTCGCATTGTATATCTTCTTAACCAGGTGTTCGTTCGGCATTCTTTCCACATGTCCGAACCATTGGAGCATTCCCTTTCGCATCTTTACACCAATACTCTCTTTCATACCTACTCGCTCTCTTACGTCGTCATTACGAATGCGGTCGGTCAGCCTAACTCCACAGATTTTCCGCAGAGATCGCATTTCGACCGCATTAATTTTACTATCATACTCTTTTCTGCATACCCAACTCTCGCTTCCATACAGTAATGTTGGGACAAGCACTGCGTTATGTATTGCTACACGTGCCTTCTGGCTGAGGTGGTGGCTGCCGAGAAGTTGCCCCAACGCTCCGTTCACTCTATTTCCCGCATTCACTCTTCGCTGTATATCAGTGTGTATTCTAGTTAGTGAAATAATTATAAAATCGGATCAATAATTTCAGAGATTATCCTCTAAATCCTAACTTTTATACACTTTGCCTATGTAAAATTAGTAATACAAGTAAAAAAAATAAAGGTGTTAATAAGGATTAAAAAAAAAACGAAGCTCATAATTTGTTTTTAAAAAGCATGATTTAAAAAAAGGTAATAATAAGTTACATTCGACAAAATATCGTTCTAACATTAAATTTTATTTGTAATTGAAACAGCATTGTTGCGACATAAATCCAATCCTTCTTGCTTTTATTGTCAGATTTAACGTATTTATTTTCTCCATTGCATATAAGTTGCCCTTACCTTTAACTAAAGATAATTAGTATTCTTTTAGTTTTTCTTTTTTTAATCCTATAAAGGATGTTAAAGAATGAGTTATTTATTAGACTGTAGCGTTATATAGTGTATGTAAGCGTAACATATTGGTATACGGTGATGGCGTCGGATATAAGGCGGGCTTCCCTCGGGTTGAGTCGTGTGCACGCGGCCAGGTATTGGACGAGCTGATGGACGGCGATATCATCGTGTTCGAGCGAGCCGACCATCGACACGATGACCTCGAGCTGCCAACCTGCCAGGACTACTTCAAGTACATCTTCTTCAAAGTTGAAGTACAGTTCGTCGACAAAACTGTGCCCAACGACCCCGGGTGAGTTTCTATAAACAACATTTTATGCTGTTGTCAAATGTAACACGTTTTTATTTTACTTTGTAATTATTTTTAACATGAAAAATGCTTATTTAAAGCTTTTTATACGTATATTTTGTCACTTCTAAGTGATAGAGTACTTTTTAATGATAGATGATATTTATTATATGTTTAGGTTTACAATGGAGCTATCTATGCAGATGCGTTATGATCAGATGGCGCGAGCAGTTGGACAGAGACTCAACGTGGACCCTTACTTAATACAGTTCTTCAAATGTCAAAAGTATGTACATAACATGTAATGTTATTATTTAAATAACGAGCCTCATTTTTATCGCGGCTACATCGCCTTTTCCGTGTGGTGACGGAGTAAGAATACATTTTACCACTCCCCTATCTTACCCTTGGGTGATCGTAAGAGACGAAAGGGATATAAAACGCATATAACATCTATTTAAGAGAAGGAAAACTCGAAACAAAACCTCAACACTCAGTTCAATTAACACGCCTGACCAACGTGGTATAGTAGGTCAATGTACCTCCCATTATGGAGGAGGCTCGAGCCCAACAGTGGAACATAATGAGCTGAGATGATAATGATGATGGCGTCGCCAAACGAAAAGTCGCAAGAGAATTATGAATGTTGAGGAAGCGAGTGAAGTATGCAGAGATAGAGTTCTCTGGCACTCTGTTCTCTCTGCCTACTCTGCAAGGGATATGGCGTGATGATATGTATGTATGTATGTACGTCGCCAAACTTCGCCATGATAGAAGAGCTTGAGCTTTCTCACACAGCCTTCTGGCAGCTTTCCCGCTCTCTCAAAAAGGACATTGTGTCCATTCTCCCTCCTCTAAACCGACCAAACCAGTCACAAGCGTTGATGGACGACGAAAAGTCCGAATGCCTAGCCGACTGCCTAGAGCTTCAATGTACCCCGAGTACACTATACCCCGACGACATAAATCACCAATTCATCAAAGACGAAGTGGAACGTCGTACCACTATTTCGCGATCTAAAGTAAACGACAACCCAGACGAGCCTATTCCAACAGTGACCACCGACGAGGTCGTATCGGTAATCAAGGATCTACACCCTAGGAAAGCCCCTGGTTCGGATGGTATCTCTAATAGAGTTATTAAATTTTCCCCGCGCACCTCATTACTATATTGTGCTGCATTTACAATGCAGCATTCAACAATAACATCTTTCCCTCGCAATGGAAAGAGGCCGTGGTAATCGGAATCCACAAACCCGGCAAGCGACGTACCGAACCAAGTAGTTACCGCCTGATAAGTCTACTGAGAGGGTTAGTCAAAATTTACGAACGTATAGTCCTCAGTAGACTAAGAACATTCGCCGAGGCTAACAACCTCATCCCAGACGTGCAATTTGGCTTTCGTACTGGGCATAGTTGTGTGCGGCTAGTTCACAGAGTAGTAGAATACATAAGTGATCAGTCCATTATGAACAGATCCACGGTTGCAATTTTCCTAGATGTAGCGAAAGCATTCGATAAAGTGTAGAACGAGGGCCTGATTTACAAACTTTATCGTCTTAAGATCCCCGACTATTTAATTTTAATCATACATGACTACTTAAGTCATCGCAGCTTTCGCTGCAGGGTGGAAGGGACGTTGTCTACCTCCCACCCTATCAAGGCCGGTGTCCCACAGGTCTCGGTCCTCTCCCCTTTTCTATTTACGCTATACGCTAGCGATTTGCCCAAAAATTAATAGAGTTCATAAATCGCTTTACGCTGACGACACCGCACTTTTCTGTGCAGGTAAGATCCTGACAACAGTAGCAAAGACTCCAAACAGCGGTTACCGCCTTAGCCAATTGGTTTAGGAAGTGGAGAATAGAAATCAACCCCGATAAGAGTCAGGCGGTCATGTTCACATGTCGAAATGCCTACCTACTCTATCGATAGCATTCCGCCCCTTAAAATGTATAACAAGCCTGTTACTTGGAGCAGGCAAGCCAAATATCTAGGTGTAACCCTTGACGACCGACTCAGCTTCACCCCTCACATAACGCAAGACCACGTGCGTGCAGCTTTCGTGATGGGACGCCTCCATAGTTTAATAAATGCTAGGTCTAAATTAACGAGCTACGGGAGCACCGTGGTTCATTCGAAACCTTGATCTTCATGTCGACCTCGAACTACCGACCATCAGGCAATTTATGAAACTGTGCTCCCGGAGCTACTTTGACTCTGCCATGACACACAACCCACTAGTGGTTGGGGCGGCTTCCTACACGCCCTCTCGTAATTAAAAAATCCGATGTCCGCGGCACGTCATCCGCGATGACGGCGACGATATCACACTCGCTCAATTAAGAGCTTAGACGGCCCGCGAGGCCATTACGCATAAATATCCGCGGTTTCGTACTCGCCGTCGAGGTGCGAAATCGCGACGCGCAAAAATCATAAATCCAAACGTGGGCACGCCCACTTTGCCACCAGCGACGCCCCAAGCCGAGGTCCGTTCCCCACAGGGAGCCCTTGGGCGATGTCGCTTAGCCTACCTCAATCGGGTTGTCGGGGAGTCCTCAGCGCTCACCCTTAGTCCGCGTAAAGCTGTCAAAGCCATCCGCGGCTAACAGCTAAAAACACACAAAAAAAAGTCGCCAAACTTGCTTCTATAGTAGTAGGTAGCACTGATGATATTATGTTAACAAAATTAGGGTAACAATTTATTGTTGCAGCAATATAAGTATCTATCAACTAGATAAACACACTATACATACACACACATGCATACATGCATATATACAGTTGATAGATAAATATTTTACCATCAATTTCTATTTAGTTCTGGTAATTTTGACTATTTAAAATTAAGCCCGTGTTAGTTTCTAAAGGCAATTCTTGTAGGATTTCTTAGTTCAAATAAAATATAATGTGTTTATTTTATAAATTCAATGTTAAAAACTCTATACACTGTTACAGCTATAAGGATACCCCTGGCCTGCCTCTAAGATACTCGTATGATGGAATACTTAAAGATTTGCTAGTGTACTGTAAACCAAAGTGCCCTAAGAAATTATTCTACCAGATCTTATCTATTAAAGTTAATGAATTAGACAACAAGAAACAGTTCAAATGTTTATGGGTAAGTTTTATTACTATATTTCTTGTAGTTATATGTACAAGGTAAAATAAATTTTGGGCGTGAGCCTCTTCTACAATAAGGGAAAAATCTTATGCTAAGCTTGCCAAATAATATGGCATATAACTAGTTTTATTGAAAAAAAAGGCAAACTTGAGTATTGCTTTTATTTTTATGTAATTGTAAAACGCAACTTAAAACTTCTACTTCTCGTCCCTTTCCTTTTCTGGGCGTATTAGCAAATCTCTAACGATAGGAACTCAAAACATTGGAAATTGCCCGTGGCACCTTTAAAACTTGCAAATTTATTTAAGAATAGAAGTTATATAGATTTTAATATATCAGTTACTTTCAAGCTTCAGTCTTATTTTATAGCATCATAGAGCATAATTCGATTTACTTTGTTTACAGGTTGGTCCCAATTATAAAGAAGATAAAGAATTAATTTTATATCCAAATAAAGGTGGGAAAGTGTCAGACATTTTACAAGAGGCAGCTAAAGTTGTCGAAATGTCACCAGATGGATCGGGAACGTTAGTATTTCTTTGAAATTATTTAAACAAAAAAAAAAGAAAAATGCAACACTAGTAATATTACACTATTAACCTATTCCATAATTAAAAAAAAATAATAATTGCCGTATGCATCAGCCTAACTATTTATCAGCCTATTACCATTTGCTGTTGGACATATGCCTTCTCATGCAGGATTCTTAATGCCATAATTGATGCACTTGGACAGCGGATTAACTTAGTTAGCGGATTATTAGCATTTGGTGAAATGAGTTACAAACATAGCGTGGTAAAATAATTTTCTTTTGTAAAAGTTCTAATTATCGTGCAATTAAAATAATGAAAGGAGGATATTGTTGTTTTTGTTTATTAAAATGGCAGACAGATTGATTGTAGCAGTAGTTTTTGTAATTTTTTTTACATGGGGAAGGGGGAAGTTTAAAAATGCTAAAAAAAGATCACGTGATTAATGGACGTCGCCTTATCCGTGGGAGTGTAGCCGTAATTAATACAAGCCGTAGGTTTTCCATTAATAAATTTATTACGATTGGCGGATCATCTACACGAAAATTTAAACTGAAATTAGTCATTGAAAATATATATATTGTTTATTTTACAGGTTAAGAATTGTAGAGGTATCATGTCACAAAGTATTACCAGGCCCAGACCCTGAATTAACATTGGACCAAGTGACAATCTCACCGCCTAGACTGTACAGAATAGAAGAGATACCTAAAGACGAAATCAATATGCAGGTTTGTCCTTAATCTAGATCTTTTTTAAAAACATATCCTAATATATATGTAAAATTATTTGCATGTTTGTACGATTGCACAGATCTTGTAGTGGTTAAGATACCGATATACTGTGTCAATGTCAGGGGCTCAATTCTCACACAGGATAATACTTTGTGCGATTCGTAAATGGTTTGGGTTCAATTTGTGCTCGTTATTTCCACGTTTGTAAATTCCTCACAATACAAGGATTATTTACTTAATGCAGGGTGGTTGTTATGAAAACAGAAAAATGTTTAAACATTAAGTTATTATAGTCCTTAAATTAAAATATAGCTTGATCTCTGTGACAGATAGCGACAAAACCGATGAATTAATTATGAATACCCGTCATGTTTACAATTTTATTTTGTATCGCCTATATTTTCATTCTTTACATGCCACTTATATCTCAACTGAATTATGAATATAAAAATATGAATATTTACACCAAAATTTGTACCTCATATGTTTTGAAATACTTGTGACCATTTTATAAAAATATGATGCTTACGCAAGTACAAGGTCATACAGGACTAAGAATAAGATAGAGATGGGGGCAATCGATAAACGTAAATCAATAACATTATTATTAATTATTTTATAATTATTAAAACAAGTAACACCAATACATTACCTATATAATACACATGGTTAATCTATAAAGTAAGTAAATTGTGTTAATTTAATATTCAGACATCAGTTATAATATTAATAAGACCATTTTTTATATATTAAAAAGATAATTTCTTTTATAAAATAAACATGATTATTCATGAAATATTCTGTGACCAGGAACTCATCATTAACCTACAGGAATGCTCCAGCGATGATGATAATAGTGACGATGAACTTGGATATATTCCTTTCGAATAATAAAAATAATTAATTAACAGCTTTAGTTTAAATTAAATTAAAACCATTAATTTAAATTCAATAAGAGATTTATAGATTGTTTTAAATTTATAATAGATTAATCCATCCATTTGATTGAAATTCAATAAGATTTTCATACGTTGTTTTTTAATTGCAGTAACAATTAACATTAAAAAATAAGGAATTATATCGTCAAAAATACGGACTGCATCGTAAGAGTGCGGCACTAGTGACAACTATCACAGAGATTATGCTATATTTTATAAACTACTAGCTTCTGCCCGCGGCTTCGCCCGCGTAAAAGGTTACTTTCCTAAAGTTTTTCATCTCCTATCTTTATTTTACCCCTTAAGGGTAAATTTTTACAACATGTTAATGTCATATTTATTTATATCTAATCAATAGCCTAAAAATAAATTTAAAGCTACTGGCTTTAAAAATGACGATACTTCTTTACAACTTTTCATCCCCCTTTACAACCCTTTTTTTTTGCATTAAAAAGTAGCCTATGTCCTTTATCAGGCTCTAGACTATCTGTGTACCAAATTTCATTTAGATCGGTTCAGTAATTTTGGCGTGAAAGAGCGACAGACAGACAGAGTTACTTTCGCATTTATAATATTAGTAAGGATAATATTTATTGTCAATAGATTGGCAATGCAGTCTTACATGATAATTAGCACACTGTATTATAATGTTTTTGGTTTCATTTATGCTTTATGCTGGAGCAAGACTCGAGTCATTTGGCTTCTTGAAGTAAATATATCGCAGTCGAAGTCTTTTATTAGCTATGGTACAGTGTATCAATGTCCTGCTGAAGAGTTCCTTTCTTTAATGTTACAGGAGGACGAAATGATTGTTCCGTGCGCGCATTTCCATAAGCAAGTGTATGCAACGTTCGGCATACCGTTTTACACCCGCGTTAAACACAACGAACCCTTCCAGGCGGTGAAGGACCGTCTACAGAAAAAACTTGACATACCTGACAAAGAGTGGGAAAAGGTAAATTTAACTAACACCCAAACGATCTATATAACACCTAACGTCAAATTATTGATTGATGTTATATATCATTTAAGTTGTCTTAAAATTTAGGTGTTGAAGAAAACTACCATATAGACAGACTTATTTTTCAGTATATTTACATACATTCCAATACAGAGTTTCCTGTCTAGTGGTTGGGAAGTTAAACATACCACATGCTAGCCAGAAGGGTTGGTATAGCTTGTTGTTTAGAGTATTTCTTCAGTTATAGTAATATTTTCTGCTTACTTACTTTAGTAATCGTGAATTGTATTTTTATTCTCACCAGATGGATGTATGCCTCTATGTCTATTACTTTTAAATCATGAATCAGAAACAGATTTCATTGTGTGATACTACTTTTAAAGGAACTAAAAATATTTATGCCAAGTCTTTATTTATCTATTATCATTTATAGTAATAGTCTGTTAGTAAGTAAAATAATCCGTGTGGTGACGGAGTAAGAATACAATTCACCATCCCCGATCTTACCCGTAGGTGATCGTAAGAGATGACTAAGGGATATAAAACGCACATAACATCAATGCAAGAGAATGAAAACTCGAAACTAAACCTTATACCATCACGTCTGACCAGCGTGGTATAGTAGGTTAATTTCCTTCCCATTACGGAGGAGGCCCGAGCCCAACAGTAGGACATACATGGGCTGGGATGATGATTATGAAGTAAAATAGACACCTCCAATAGTGCAATGGCTCACTATTAAATGTATCTTCTGGGAGTTTTAGAGTAACACGAAAACGTTTGTAAAGCACTATTATATAATATTTACTACATTTCTGCGTTACATTACAATGAATGTCATCAAAATTATTTGCTATTAGTTGTTAAAACACAAAAATATTGATTATAACATATGACCGCCATCTGAGACGTGATACCAAAATGTAAAGAATACAGGTGTTGTTAAAGAAATATTTCATGTAGATTATGGTAGAAAGAACCAATCCTGTGTGGATTTATATGACAAGCGTAGTTAATGGCCTTTTCATTTCGGGAAAATGACATGTCGTCTAACAAGACGCGTGTGAATCAATGGAATTATGACATCTTACGATATATTTTTATATAGATTTTCCGAGTTAAGTACCCTTTCTTCATAAAAAATTACTAAGGCTATGCAGAGAAGAAAACTTGAAATAAAATTCTATCAACACGTCGGACTAACGTGGTATCGTAGGTTAATTTCCCTTGGTGTAGGCTTCATCCTAGCAGTGAGGTATGTATGGGCTGAGATGTTATTGATAGTTATAACATATTTGTTATTGTTTTATTTCAGTACAATTTTGCTATAGTGACGAATGGTAGACCTAATTATATAAGTGAAGGAGCGACAGTGAATATTTACGACTTCAGGCCCAGTAGCAACGCAAGTGAGTAGTATAAATATGTTCTTAAAATTAAATCTTATTATTGCAATTTTTACAATATAAAATAAAGGCAGATAAAAGCAGAAGGCTGTGGGATTATTGAAATAAATCCTATCTAAACCTGTCTGCCTGGTATGGTATAGTAGATTTGATTGCTCAACTCGAGAAGGCTTGTGCTCACAAGCGAAGACTATTGTCTTCGCTTGTGTGCACAAATGTATCTTCTGGGAGTGAGTTCACAAGCGAAGACTATTGTCTTCGCTTGAGAAGTCTCTCTCGCAGTTCGAGCTCTATCGCAGCTCCAATTAGAATGTTTGGTGCATTTAAATAGCTTATAACTTGCTATACTGGTGACGTGTACCGATAATGAAACCTGCACATGTAAGAGTTCTCAAAGAAAAGACAATGATCGATTTTATGTATGTGAATTGCCTTATTATGTTGTTATATAAGTATATTATTTTGCGGTGGCAAAGTCAGATTTCTTATAATTAAATTTCTAATAACAATTGATTGCATAGATGTACTGATAGATGTATAGTACTGTATTGATAGCCCAGTGTTCTAAGTAGCGACCTTCCGAGCCGAATGCTATATTGTGCTACAGAGGTCTGAATCCAAGCAATTTATTTATTTTACCTTATAATAGCTAATCACAAGCATTGCAATTTTAATAATTAGATTAGAGAAACCAATACGTACAAGTACGTGTAAATACGTCAACGTCGCAATCTAAACGCTAATATGTGCGTCTGCCCTAAACAGATTTCGTAGTATGAAAAAAGCATAGAATACTAGTGTCTCTAATCAATTTAAAAGCTTGTAATTAATTGTTTATCTTTTTTAATTATTTCAAGTAGTAGGCAAATACTCAATTACTACAACTGAGAATGGTTATCTCGTCTAAGGCAGGTCAAGTACTCAATTATGTGCCATGTCTCTAGGCATAATGTCTACCCATACTACTTAGGGCAGATGTTAAAAAAATTAACGTTAGATCAGCACATTAACAAAGATTCAATCCGTAAAAGAATATGTGCTAAAATTTAATATAGGTTTTTCACTTCCAGATGCGACGGCTCGACCTTGGCTGGGGCTTGAACATATCAATAAGACGCCGAAACGATCCCGCGTCAATTATTTAGAGAAAGCCATCAAGATATACAACTGAGCCATAATGTACGCTCCCTGGTTCACCTGACGGAAACAATCCGGGGCAGTGGGGCGAGACACAGACGCAGGCCAACCTACGCAATAGTACCACGACACGTTATTACACTCCATCCAACGTTATCTGAAACTCTTCATTGTTATTTACCGTGGATACATGACACACGAGTTTCATACCATACACTTTTCTTAGAACAATTTATAAAATCATTGGTGAAGTCCTAACAATATTTGTGTAATATTTTATTGACTGAGATTAAAACGCCTCTAATACGTACAAAAGGCTTGTTTTCTAACGGCCAATAATAAATGGGGCAATTGATGCGCTTATCTATTTTTTTTAATGATGGTAACACGAATTACTGCTTTAGTTTTACCTTTTGCACAGTTAGAACTTCACTGAAAATATGTTGGAATACTATAATTTATTTACTAAGTGTATGCTACGCTTATGTGCTGTGATACTATCGCATGGACACGCAATAATAATAGCCTTACTTACATTAAATTAAACACCAATGTTTGACCTCCTTTGCAGATAGTTATCATGTAGAAACGGATCCTAAATCAATATGGCATGTACACATAATAGTTCTGCTAGAAAAAAAGCTTTTATAAATTATTTGTAACAGTAGCTTTGTACACCCATAATAAATAAATATATTTACATAGGGTTGTGTCAAATAGATATCCACGTAGGTGGTACTAATACCGATTATTATGAATTGTATTTTTTTGTATATGCTCCAAAATATATATAAAAATTTATATTCGTAACACCGTTGTTAAATAAATGGAATTTCGTCAATTTTAAAATTGAATTTCAATCGGCGTGGTCACAAATATGATTTTTGAATTAAGTTAGTCGTAGTAAAGTGAATGGACAGACAAAAATAAATCAGCCGGTAATTCCGTCATATTTCTAATAGGGTGTTTGACACCTCTTACATGAAATTTGTGATTCTTCGGTAGTGGTGTAGTGATTTTTCAGTTAATATATACATGGTAACTTATTTATTGAACGGAACATACCATTTGTGTTGTCTTCAAGGCTGTGCCAACCGTCGTAAGTCTCGACTCAGCCAAGCCAAGGTCTGTGGGGTGATTCGGCAATGTAAAGCATTTTTCATCAAGATAGCGTTAATTTTGAATGAAATTTAGTAGCAATATGTGCCTATCGACGCTTGATTGTTTGTGTAAAGTTTAATAAACTGTAAAGGGTTATTATATTTACCGTTAAATTATAGCCTGCTTGCCGCAGATGCTTCTAATATTTAAAGAAAAAAAAAGTTTATTGTAACTGTTATTTCAATAATCAAGTTTGATGGAATGTATGATATAGTATCAGTGATATAACGCCCATAATAATAGCTCATAATAATAAAACCAGTCATTGATATTTATTTATATTCTCATATAAACGCTTCTTAGTATATTTGATTAATCCATGTAAAAAACATGATATTAACAGATAATTATCAACATTCTAAAAATATAGATATAAAAATAAACTACAATGATTTTTAAAAGAGTAACTATTTTTTTAGGGTGTAAGAAATTAATTTTGCATTTTAATTGACGCTATTGTGATAATAAATATTAGTGATGCCTGTCCTGTACATAGCTACTGCACATAAAATTTAAGAAACACCTAATTTGTGCTTTTCTATTGTTAATTAACACTCCCTACAACAACTTCGATATGTAATCTGTTTTTTTTTTATTATAAATTATTGGAGTATATATTATATTAAATAAATAACAAAATGTTTTATTGATTGTCGAATTGCCAATACCCCGGTGTATGTTTGAGGCGACAAGGGACTCGAGTGAACATAACATTGTGGAAAGGCGTAGCGTTAGCGGCCTCAAGTGTATACTAGGTTTAATTGCACATAATAGATTTATTAATAACGTTAGCACTTGTATTGTTAAATCTGGCTATAAACCTTTGAGTTGTCTACAGCGAACAGTTTGTGTTTTTATTTTCAACATATATTTGCTACTAGAAAACTGATTCTTATATTTTGAAGAGAAGATTCTTCATTAACACAATATCTAAATAAATCTTAATTCCAGGGATGTGACAGTATTTTATAGGGTACTGGTGTTTAATACTTATTTTTATAATAAAAATACGCGAGAATATTGTGTTATACAAATTAGTATAAGATATCTTTTCTCTGAAATATAATTTTTAATGTTACTACTTAATTTTTAACCGGATCTGCCAGATATATGTTACGTTTTAAATAAATGATTATGTCGAAATTATGTATATATATGATGTAATAAATTAAGAAAAAAAAATACAATAAGTTTTCGTAAAGATGCCTTAGACGTTTTAAGACATTTTTTTTGTGGTTTGAAATGATAAAGCTTAATTTAATTTATACCCTTTTAGTTATTATTTTTTTTTGTCTGGATAACATTCGCATATTAAGGTTTTATATTTATGTACAGAATTCAATGCGATATTTTCGCGTCTAGCTAGTTTTCTTTTTAATATTTCATTCAATACATCTCATTTTTTGTCATGTTAACAATGTGTGCGCTATATATATTATCATTAACACGGTTTGAGGTATTTTGAAAAGAAAAATAATGGCTTAGGATCTGGTATGTGCCTATGATAATAAAATGTGGCAAATGGGATTATATAATATAATAACCGGTTATCTATTGCCCTAAATAAACATTTGAACCATATTGTAGGCGAGATTATACAACTTGTACAAACATTGATGATACTACAATGTTTGTTGTGTTGGATTTGAATGTTTCACTGAATATAATCCTATATTTGTTTTATTTGGTTTGTTTTGAACGAAATCCTTGTTGATTTTGTTTGATTATTTTCGCCCAGAGTATAAATTGGCTGATGGTGAGTGTGTAAATTGTGCAAGTGACATTACCGATATGATCAAGATTCAAATTTTAATTATATCGATAATGCGAAATATAACGGGTTCGATTCCCGTCTATTTTAATTACGAAATTGCAACAAGATTTTTATTTAAAGAAATGTTTATTTATTGATTTGCATAAAGTGTATCAGTCAAACTTCAATTACATATTATGTTGTTCTATGCCATGCCCGTCTGTGCATTGGGCACAGATAATAAAAAGGTATGCCTTAATTGTACTATCGCCTGCCTGATGGCCCAATCATTACAGTAAGATTCATTGTGTAATGCCATAAGTATGCTATTGGTGTTTAAGCCTTCGGCTAAGCCTATAAATATATAGGCTCACTGTTGTGCATTTAACTCCTCTACAACTGAGATACCCTTACTACCTACCTATACCAAATTCGTGAAGCGGAGTGTTATGTTTTTCGAGTTTGCTTTGCAATAGTGTTTTCTGTATACTATTATTATATTCGCGAGAAAAGAAGAGTTGATGAATTGTATTCTTAATCTGTTTAGATTTAGTACTGTAATAACTACAAAATCCTTATTACGCCCGTAGGTTGTAAACAGAATAGTTATTTTAGCGAAATGTAAAAGTGTATGACTTTCCTTGTGTCTATGGCTTAAGATTTATGGAATATAGATATGATTAGACCCAAAGGTTTTGAATTAGAAGTCAGGTCACATCGTTCGTCGAAGCGGCGGGTGTTGGAGAGGAAAATTTCGCGAGTGGTGACCGTATATAAGATAACGCAGTATACGACAGCTTCCCACCAAGTGGAATGAGATTATAATCATAGTTGCGAACTGTTGGATGCAGATAGACCCTTGCTATATGGCTTTGAGAGAGACAGGATAATGCAGTGTACGACTGCTTCCCACCGAGTGGAATAAAGTCATAATCATAGTTGGGAACCATTGGATGCAGATAGATCGTTGCTATGTGCCTTTTTATGAGAGAGCCTTATGTGTAGCAAACTAGCAATAGACGGTGAAAGACCGATAAGGTGGGAATGGGAATAATTGATGCCAGCTTGAAATTTTTATAGAGTATTATAACTAAAAAATAAGATTCTCAAAAAGACATCATTTTGGCGGGAAAATTTCCTACTCCTTCCTCAAATACTGGAATACTAATAATTTATAATTTTTTGCAAAATATTTTTGCACGCGTCTGGCAATGTTAAAGCACCGACTAAATTGTCTGGCTTATTTTTTTTATTCATTAATCAACATTACACTGCAACATATAAAAATTGCATATTGCCTCAAATACATTTTTGGGAATAAAAAAAGAATATTTAAAAAAAATCAGGGGGTGACTTAGCCCCGCTACTCACCAGCCAGGTCTGCTATTCCGTATAGGGGTATAATAGGAGGGTTATGTGGCAAGTTTTCAGCTCACCTCAAACACCTACCCAAAAACTGGTGCTAGCTCTCTGGCTATAATTTCCTTGAAGCCTAGACAATGGACGTCGATATGCTTATGGATGGATAGCGTTTGTGTAATCGTTGTTGATTAGGACGACACATTAAATTCGAAAACATGGCATTCTTTCTCTTTGTACTGGTATCATAAAAGTTTTTCATCTTTGTTTATATGTCCCACTGCTGGGCTCAAACCTCAAAAATAGTGAAATTGACCGATTGATTGAGTAATGGACAGTAACACATTGCTTTCTTATCCTGTCACCCGCATATAATGTCTACAATATAACACGACTGTGTCGTAACAGCTACGAATACTACCAACCCTTACTCTGCCCATGGATGTCATAAAACACGATCAAGAGCTTTGTATCGACCTGAACCAACTCCACCTGATGCCCTCTGGTCAACAATTACATTCCCAAGGAGGGTTGAAGTCAGACGGCCTGACATAAAACTACTGCCAATAACTTTTGACTTCTGTGTATGAGAAGGAAAACTTGAATGAATCCCTATACCAACATGTCTGACCAGCGCGGTATAGTAGGTCAATTTCTGTCCCATTATGGAGGAGGCCCGCGCCCAATAGTGGGACATATATGGGCTGAGATGATGACGATGATGATGATCAGTCGTTTTTAATGACATGAGCGATAAAAGGGATGTTGGTAATGTAATCTTATGCTGTCACCACGGGAAATCGCCACAAAATTTTTACAAAAAGTAATTACAGAATCTATAGATTCTATATGCAGAATCTATAGATTCTGTAATTATTATAATTTTGTAAAATTTTAAACACATTAAAAGATGTTCTTTATTCTCTACATTCTTCCCATAGATTTCTCATTGGCTTCAAAGCAGGAGCATATACTCACAATTACGGCTGAAAGGTTTTGTCTATATAAGCAAATATTAATATGTTTGAAATAGATCCTTAAATACATACCTATTTAAAAATCAAGAGACAATAAAAGTAAATACTTATTTTGATTACACAGTGGTTAGGTTACCAATTTTCACTGTCTTGTGTCGAGGTTCTATTCCCAGGACAATATTTTGTATAAGCCACAAATTGTTGTTCTGAGCCTCGATGTAATTCGTATTTATTAATTGAATGTATGTAAAGTCCACCGCAATATATAGCTTATTTGCCACTGACGTCAAGTCACTCTGCTCCGGTGGTCGGCCCAACGATGAAGGCGACGTCACGGGTGGGTTACGGGTGCGCGTGCTTACGCCCCTCTGTCGCCCCGGACGGAGTGATGCGAGGAGTGCGCCGACCGTAACCCACCCCCAAAAAAAAAAATATATAGCTTATTTCCTTAATGCAGGGTGATTTTTGGGGTTCTTTTTAATAAAATTAAATGCTGTTTTGAAAAAAGTTATGGGCGGTGAAAGGTATATGGTATGTACCATAGATAACATGGTTGCAAAAGAAGGAAAACTCGAGATAAAACCAATATGTTTGACCAGTGCGATAGTAGGTCAATTTCTCTTCCATTCTGGAGGAGGTGTGAGCCCAAAAGAGGAATTTATCTGAATGATAATGATGACTTGTAAATCGGTCACCTAACCAACCTTACAGGTATTTGGCTTATATTATCATAACACATCCGTGTGGTGACGGAGTCAGAATACAATTCACCACACCACCACAAGATAGGGGATCTTACCCGTGGGTGATCGTAAGAGACGACTAAGGGTTATAAAACGCATATAACATCTATGCAAGAGAAGGAAAACTCGAAACAAAACCCTATATCAACACATCTGACCAGCACTGTATAGTAGGTTAATTTCGCCTCCCATTACGGAGGAGGCTCGAGTCCAAAAGTAGGACATGTATAGGTTGTGATGATGATGATGATGATTATCATCATAGCATTCAATGTATCTACATATGGGCACTACTCTCCAGGGTCAATAATTTGTAATTCAGGAAATTCAGTATGTCTGGCAGCTGTAAAATTGTAAACTTTATCCATACTCTGATCGTACCATAGCATGTAAAGCTTTTTTTTCAGCAGGCTATGGCCTGGACACACCCCGCCTGCTCCGCTCAGGACGAAGGAAGGAAGGTGTGTGGCATCATAACCCACAGTGTTCCTTCCGTATCGCCATTCGGTCGACCACTGGTACCGATGCCTTAACATCCGTAGCTGGCCCGGTGGGTTACCCTGACGGGTATCAATTCCATCGACGACCCGGCAACAAACAAGTGTTGCTGAGGCATCGCCCTCACGCGATTGGCCTTTCTGCGGGTGGTGGACTAATCTCCGGTTCATTCACCCACGACCTCAGCTAGTTAGCACTAGCCAACGCCCAACGCGTCAACGGTGGAGTGTGTTAGACTAGAGAATTTCTTCTCTGACACGCTTCGTGGTCTTATGTCGCCGCTTGTCAAGATAACCGCCTCACAGACGGCGGTGACCACGTCCCAGTTCCCGATATTGTTGAGCATCGTCTTAGCGATGGTCGGCAGCGTCAGATCAGCACCGATTATTGCCACGAGTACACGACGTTGCCTTGCCTAGATCCCGTAGACTTCGAGCGTGTACTGCGCCGTGTAGTGTAATATCCGTGCAGGTACTTGATGATAATACTCCGTCAATACCTGCACCCGTCGGAAAGAGGACCCAGTGCCGTCGACCCATGCAAAGCTTGCGATGCACAACGAACTTAAACTAAAATACACTGTGATTTTCCTTATTCTTCTCTTCAGTTTATTAAACGTTTTACCATAAGTTTTTTTAATTATAGTACTAACAATACTAACATAATATATAAATACATTATGTTACTAATACACTAACAAACTATGGATGTGTATGTCCGAAATATTTTTTTTATTATTTTATTATTATTTATGTAGAATTTCCTTCTCTTGCAACAAAGGTAGCTGCATATCATATCCTTTAATCGTCTTTTACGACACCCATTGCAAAGAGAGGTGGTGACTGGTTAAAACTGTTTTATGGGTCATATCTTGTGCTAATGCACTCAATACCTACCTACAAAATTTTACCACTAATACAGTTTTGTTTTCAATTTCAATTAATTAGAACCCTTGGTTGTACCTATTACAAGACAATCGCCTAATGAAATGGGTTGATGACATTTGATTTCTTAGTTCGAAACTACATGTTATGTATCTATAGCTTTTTTGTGTGACTTAGTTGTTAGCAGCAGATGTTTATGACTACATTACCCAGACTATGGGTGAGCGCTGAGGACTCTCAACCCGATATGTATCCATACGTGTTCGAAAACTATTAATATATTATATACTAGCTTTTGCCCGCGACTTCGTCCACGCAGAAGTCATCTCTGACAGAGTTAAATAGAAAAAGCAATGCAAGGTGTTGAAGGTTTGTCACTAGGATGATAATCAACAGCGTCAGAAACTGGGATGCGTTGAGGTGTTGATTGTGCGAGTTAGTTGTCTAACGGAATTAGGCAATAGGGTGAAGAGGACCGAGAGAAAATATTCTACGTTGACACGCTCTACCATCGGTGCTTTGGGCGGCGCAAGCGTGAGTACCTGTATTTAGGTTCACTGCATGAGGGCTTTGACTCGAGATCATACCCGGTTGCGGTGGCCCGCCCGCACAACGTAGATGTACGTGTACGGCGCGCGTGTGTCTATATACCATAGCCGGTCACTAAAGAAAAAGGTGGTTCAAAGTTCTATTCATTCTACAAATTATATTGCCATTAATATACTATTTACGGTATGACCATGGGATAAAAATATAATTATCGCCACCCTTTATTTGACTATTTTGTTTCACCAGCAGAGTTGCGACCTCGTTAGATATGATTTATTATTTATTTTTTTAGTGAACATTTTTGAAGCTAAACTTAACCTGTATCTTAAACTATTAGGCAAGAACCTATTGTCGTCTACTATGTGTATCGTGTGAGCTCTCACGCCGGAACTGGTCGCCACAAGGGCACTGGTGCGGGGTTGATGGAGAGGGAGAGAGAAACACGTGTTTATTTATTTTTACCGAAGAATATTTGTACGTAATTTGAAAAGAATCGATAAAGAAATTTTGTCCCCATACACACTTTGCCGCTTTGTTACACCCCCTCAGGGGCGGAATTCATAAAATCCTTTCATATTGAATCTCTATGTCTTAAATAAAAACGTGCTTCAAAATTTTATGTTTCTAGCTTTAATAGTTTCGGCTTGGCGGTAATGAGTCGTTCAACCCGCTTCACAGGCCTAATTTACACAACCAGAGGGTGAAAATTGACATATGCCGGATATTACCCTAGAATATTTGATTCGACTCGTAATTTGAAAAGAATCAATAAAGATTTTTTCTCTTCACACAAACTTTGCCACTCTGCTCCACCCCCTTAGGGGTATAATTTTGTAAAATCCTTTCTTACTGAATCTCTACGTCATATAAAGAAACTACTGTCAACATTTCAAGTTGCCAGCTTCAATAATATCGCCTTGGCGCTAATGATTTAATGAGTCGTCCAACCCGCTTTGCAGGCCTAATTTATACCCCCAGAGGGTGAAAATCAAAAAATGCTGAAACACGTGTTTATTTATTTTTATTGAAGAATATTTGTACGTAATTTGAAAAAATCGATAAAGATTTTTTTCACCGAACATTTTTTTAAATTGACACAACTTTTATATATTTTATATTTTTTAAACTAATTGACATAAAATAAAGCCTAAATGTTAAGTGCTTCACTTACTACACTACACACTACACTTCTGCTTACTACAATATATTAGTGAAAACCGCGTCTAAATCGGATAAGCCGTTTCTGAGATTAGCGTGCCCAAACACACAGACAAACAGATAAACAGACAAACAGATAAACAGACAAAAATTTTAAAAATTATTGTTTTGGGTTCTATTAGTGTTGATAAAGATCCCAGTAATATTTTTTTTCATATATCTTCCATGTACAGACAGCGACCCCGTTACATTTTTATTATATGTATATATACACTGGTGTGAAGTAAACATGTCAATAGTCGTGTAATAAATAATTCATGATTTTTATATACTCGTAAATCGGAAAATAGATGAGCACTTTTGAATAAAAAAACCACGCCTAAAATATAGGCAGTAACTAGGTAGGCATGTCTGGCTCTTCATCAAGTCTAGAGATTAGATAATCCTTCGTAAGCTAGCGACGCAATTGGCTTTGCAGCCTTAACTGTAATGGCAATTAATTATTAATCGTCGCCAGCGGAATCTACTTTGGTAATTCCCCTTCCGCTTTCCGTAGAACGGGGTCTGACTAGACAGAATGAAAAACTATATTAATTAATCCTACAGCTCTGCATTGTACGTTTAAAAAGCTTTGTAAAGAGCTTGCTTTCTCGTAATTTTATTTCTCATTATGATACTCTCCCAGGAATGCTAATTTACGTCGATGGGGCTTGTGATATGAATCGCTGTTTCAGACGCAAGAATTATGATCGGAATATTTTAAGTTTTTATGACTGTACAGAGAATTAATAATGACTCGTCCAGATATTGTAGACATTGAAACAAGTTCTTTGACTGTATATAGAGGAAGTATATACTTACTTAATGTATTTTTTTGAGTTTTTGTCCATCTACTGGGTGAATTACTTTGCCAGTAGGTATATTTGTTATTATAAAAATTTACTTGCAAGCGAGAAATAATTATCACACGAGGGACTTGAACCCACGTCTATCGTTCCAACGGCTTTACCAATTCGGCCATTCTGGGTTGGTACGTCTTCGCCATTGTCGTCGTATCGTCTTGTTCTTATTTCAATTAATTAATTATGTTTAAATTTTTAATTAATTTAATTAATTATGATTATGTTCAAATCAATTATACTTATCTGTAATCTATGTTCTAACGCAACTAAAATTAATTGTATTAGTGAAATATAATGTAATTATTAGGGACCTTATTGCATCAGTTTATTAATGTCGCACAGGATACGAGGCAGGAATGTGGCTGACTGCGAGGAATATCTACAGAATAGTGCGTCGTTAGCGTTAATCCGATTTGGGCATTGGCGCATTCGAGTATCCTAGTATTCAGGTCATCGGCATTCAGCCAGCCGCTTCATCCCGCGGAGCTCAGCTATGTGAGCTCAGGAATTCGAATGCAAATTCAAAATGCTATTAGATCTGCAAACATTCTACTTGCTATCAAACATTGTATTGTATGCTAACAAGTGTGCATAATTATCATATTTTGTTATTTTTTAAAGCATAATAAATGATCTTAAAATGAAGTATTTAGTAGGTATGCTGTAGTTTTTTTTTGGCTAGCTACTCGTATGGTCTGAGCCCCCCACTCACGTCCATTCAGTTCGGGGCAAGGAAAGAGCAGGGTATGGCTCCGTAACCGAAAAAAAAATTATATAATAATAATTAATCCTTTATTCTAGTGTAACTGTACCAAATCTATGCTTGTGTGAGTATCTATTATATCTTTATAGTCTTGCGTCTGTTTGAATTCAACTATGGAAGGAGTGATAGGCTCATCATCATCATCACTCCCAGCAACCTTCACCAAGTCGTTGATCCATCTAGTTGGTCTTATAATGCGTCGTTGTACGTTATCATACGTGGTCGCCATTAGAGAACCTTGAGCTTAGTTATGAAGCCTACATTTCATAAATCCTCTTACATCTCATAAAGCCTCATAACTAATGGCAGATACACTAATCACAGAAATTAGACTGCCCTTTTTTGTTTTATTTTTTTAATTTTTGGGGGTGGGTTACGGTCGGCGCACTCCTCGCACTACTCCGTCCGGGGCGACAGAGGGGCGTAAGCACGCACACCCGTAACCCAGCCGTGATGTCGCCTTCGTCGTTGGGCCGACCACCGGAGCAGAGTGACTTGACGTCAGTGGTCGGCCCGACAGAATACCCCCTGAGGAGTACCCTCTCCTCAACCGACGTCCCCCCTTCAGGGAGGATGTTGGTCTTTCTTCACGCGGTCGGCCTTTTGGCGGGTGACGGACTAATTCCCCGATCCAGTCACCCGCGGTCTCGGCTAGAGCGGCATCACCTGCGCCGCCGCCAAAATTAGACTGTCCTACCGCGAACTTCTAGAATCTAGGATATGAGGAGTCAGTATGCCTAAATATCGTAGCATCTAGCTAAACTAAGTTACCATCACAGATTATCACTATTCTTATAGGTTGCCGAAGAAATAGGACAACCGCTCGCTAGAAATAATACTGTCCATTTAAAACGACAAAAATTAAAGGTCCAACTAGAAAACGGGACCAATACGCTTGGGAATTTTAATGGCTAGGTGGTTAATGAGATAGAAATAAACTTATTTATAAACCCGAGTAAATTAAGATGAATTACTTTGGAATATCTTTTTTACTTATGTAATTTTGTTAAAGTGGAATGCTCCAAATACAATTAGTTTAGTCAGAAGTCTTTCATATATTTTAATAGATTATCTTATATGCTATGTGTTAGAGAAATTAGTCCGGTCAATTTAGACATTCGAAGCTATATAAAATCCCAACAAGCTGAAAATCAGTAAGATTGTTTAAAATATGATTAAAAATAAAATTTGAAAGTGCCTCATCTTTCCCCTGTATGGAAAAATTTTTGTTCAAGGTATAGGCAAAATGTGTTTTTCGCAATTTTCAGCAAAACGATAAGTTTTATCATAAAAATACTTCACACAAAAATTGTAGATCATTAAATTATCTACAAAAAATGTATCTATACTTTTTTCTTACGAGCCACCATTTTTGAGATATAACGATTCAAAAAGTTGTAAAAGTTCTAATCATCATAATATGCACACTTTTTGACTTTTGACCTTGAATATTTTTTTTCCATACAGGGGAAAGATGGGGAACTTTCAAATTTTATTTTTATTCATATTTCAAACAATGTTACTGATTTTCAACTTGGGAATTTATGTAGCTTTACTCTAATTTTTTGGTCTAATTTGACCGGACTAAAATAGTAAATAGGCATGCAGTGATGTAGTGTGGTGACGTAGTATGAACATAATCGTTACCAATCTTTCACATGGGTACCACGAACGCTGTAAAGTGTTGACATTGTTGACGAACGCTGTAAATTGTTGGAAACGCCGGGCAATTAAAAATTAAATACAAACATGATAGAATCTGTAAAAATAGTTCTATTTCTAAAAGTATGTTGATAGTATGCTGAAAGTATGCTGCTGACAGTGGTAGGATCACACTGTTGACAATTTTCTGTCGACATCCGCGGGCTGGTCCGTCCGGGTTAGAACCACACTCTCGCAGAAAATCGACGCTTGAGCTGGAAGCCTAACTTTCTGGGTGGGTTGAGATTTTCATTGGTAGGCAGCGGCTTAGCTGTACCACTGGTATTGCAAAGATACATGGGCTACAGTAATACTTCCCATCAGGTGTACTGCATGATCGTTGGTCACCAAAAGCAATAATAAATAAAAAAAAGTAACACCACTGCAAGAGACGGATATCTCACAATATACCCTAAGTCAAATTGAATCTCTGAATACTGTTTTATAGTAAGCTGAGTTCTTTGATCTTGAAGAAGTTCGGAAAGAAACTATGACACTACTGTCAAGACCCTAAGTTTTGTTGATTCGATATTTATAAAAGAAACATAACAAAATAATAAGAAAGGCGATTATCACTAAATTACTGAGATTTAGCTTTTTACACGCTAGGTTATTTATTAAAACTACGAGGGAAAATTGATGTATGTGTGGTCAGGTAAATGACACACGTCTTACATAAAGACGACAAAATAATACGAGCCATAATTTGATTGCTATACACAGCTAACACCTCACACTTGTCTAAGTGGTAGGATTGGAAGGGATTTCTAATAGGTGTGCGTTCGAGTCCCACGTGTGACAAATATTTTTTGCTTGTGAACAAGTTTTTATAAGGTGATACACCTTTTATGGTTTGGTATTCGTTAAAAGTGTAATAGACCTCTAAAAGTTTTGATATACCGTCACATATTATTATGGTACGATGACATTTTTTCTGAGGACAGGCTATGGGTCATTAGTAACACGCCCTGAACAGTAAAAGGACGGGCGTACAACCTAATTACATGTTGTAATGTAATTCTCTATCGCCACAGTTTTTATCTTTTGTGGTTTGTGAGATTAAGAGCTAAGAACTGTTTTAAGATTCAAGAAGAGCTCCTTTTCTTCAGTTCAAGTGAACTGCAATTAGATATGTAATGATTATGCATTTAAGGTTTGAAAATCCGTGAATAATCCGTGAAAATATCGAAATACTTCTTATTTTTAATTTAGGAATTCATCACTCGGCATAATTCTTTCTGTCTGCAACATTAGTCATTACAAATGTTTGATTAAGCCCTGAGATTCGACGGATGGTCTCTGAAGACTGCTTTTGAAACAGAGTAATCTACTCTACGCTCTATTGATGAGCCGCATTACCGATTGATGTAAGCTCAATTTGTTATTAGCACAACCCTGAATTATTAATTTATATCAAGAGTAATTAATTTCTGAGATAATACCAAGGTAGCATATGTATAATTGTATATCCTAACTAATGTTATAAATATGAGAATGTGTTTCTTTTTTTGTTTGCTACGCTTTCACGTCTTAAGTATTTATTTAAACGTTTTGAAATTTCTCATACACAAAAGACTATTACAGCAACGGGAACTTAACGGGAAATAAGACCCTTTTGAAGTTAAAAGGCAAATATTTGGGATTTAAGGTATTACATACATACATACATACATACATACATACATATCATCACGCCATATCCCTTGCAGGGTAGGCAGAGAGAACAGAGTGCCAGAACCCGGCACTCCGTTCTCCTCGACTCGCCTAACTGGGCAAGGCGTGATGGGTGGCGGCCCCCATCGCCGCAACTGCCGATGTTCGTACCGACGGGGGCGGGTCGGTACGCGTCGCCTCCGGGGGACGCTCTAACCCGCATTGCGGTACGCATTTCGAGGTTTTAAGGTATTAACACCGTTTAAACCAACTGCTGGGCCGTTTAAAACTATAGCACCGATCACTTTGTTGCGAAGCAATCGAACACGGAGTCTGATTCCGTTACATAAAGGAGGCGGCCAAGATTGTTACTTATGAATATTCATGTACAAACACAATATTAGTTTCATTACATAGTATTTGCTATCTTGATAACAGATCGAAAAATTTCGGTAATGTATCTTCAGTACTTAAAGATTTTTAAAAAAATAAGTTTTTATTTTGTTGCTATGACACAAATAGTAGGTGCTTTTAACAATGACATTATTATAAATATGGACAGAACGTGTATTTGTTAGGACATGTCTATATAGTCGTCGTTATACAATGTCTCAATCATGCTAGGCAGTTGATATGCAATCTCTATTAAGCTGCAGGAAAAAATATCTATTACATTTGGTGGAATACGGTAACTATAGCGTGCGATCTACTAAAATAATATAATAAGTCGCCATATTTTGTTACATACCTACGTAATTGTACATAAATAATTAAAACAACATTCAAAAATAATTTATTTATTGTTTTACACGATATTAACCCCCATATAGCACATGACGATTTGTCTTTATTTATTTGGGCACGTGAGTATCCAACAGGGGCGGATCTACTTAAGAAACTTGAGCCGCAGCCCAGGCCTTGGATTTAAAGATCCAGATAGGCTGGCTTAAGCATACATCAAAACTCTAACTGGTTTAGATTTTGTCGGGGCATGGTTGCAAATACCTGTACACATTCGCAAGGAGGAAGACGACTCTATCCTGCCAAAAGTGCGGTTGCAGCAAGGACACGGCGCAACATACGCTCATGGTTGCTGTAATATGGGCAGAACGAAGACAGTGAAAACTCTGAAAAGGTATATTTGCCCGTTTTTGTCACATTTCTCGTTGATGCTCCGCTATTATTGGTCGAAGCGTGATATTATATGGCCTTTCTCGATAAGTGGACTATTCAACACAAAATTTTCCAATCCAAAGCAGTATTTCTAGTGATTAGCGCGTTAATCCAAACAAACAAATATCTTTTCAGCTATATAATGTTAGTATAGACCCTCATCCCTAAAAACTGTAAACTCAAATATAAGCATTTTTCTGTTGGGACTCGTTTTATAAAAATAGTTAAAGCTTCGTCTAGGATGGCAATTACTGCAGTCTCGTCGGCCGTAATCCTCATCTTGACGAAGAAAAACTCGCCTAATTAATAGTGCAGCTTCCAGATTAATTACCGGGATCTCTCTCCGTCGGTTCTGTCCGTTTTTTTTTATTATTTGATTTTTATTACTTTATTATTTGAATATTTACCTTTAAGTAATAGAGTAAATATGCAAAATTGTAGTATCGTAAATGCAATATATAGTACAATAAGATTTAATTAAAAACTAGCCTTGTTTGGCTTTTAATTAAGTATACTAAAAAAAAATATAGAAACTGTAGCCATTAATTCGACTGGTAATAAGTAAATTTTTAATGTGCTAATACACTATTATTGACGGTAATAATACATCACATTTATGTCGTTTACCTTTATTCCCCCTTGTATTCATCACTCGCAAGAAATATTATAAGCATTACGACATTCTAATTTAATGCGACAGAATAAAATATACACGACAAACAAAAATAACAAAGTGTGTACCTACGTAACGTTAGTATTACCTCTGGCTGTGCTCCGGTGGCGTTTTGATTAAGTTGATTGATGTTCTCAGAGGGTTTCATTTAGTAAAACAAAGCTGATTGTGAAATATTCATTATTCTTTTTCCCCCGTCCTTTTATCGAGAAGACGGCCATGTTATTTACGACTATAATTTATTTACCTATTCCATTTGTTTGATTAAGTGTAAGATCGGGGACACGTTGATATTATTTTTTTAATATTCAGCAAACGTTTTGTTGTCTTATGAAATCTTTAACTTCTTCCATCCAAGTATAAAGATAGAAACATATAAAAATAAAAACTAGGCCGTCTGAACTCTTATGTGATTAGGAGTTGAGTAATTTGATTATTTGATAATGATTTCTGATGTTTAAGCGAGTATTACGCATTTGAAATAAAATTATAATTACAGATTCTATCGCGGTTGTACTTGATGTTTAATTTTACGACGTTTCGAATACTTTACTGCATTCATGGTCACAGGAGGAGTGTTCGAAACATCGGGAAATTAAAATTCAAATACCAACATGATATAATCCGTAAAATAATTTTATTTGCTAAATGTTAATTTTTTTATAAAACAATAAATGTGTTGCAATAAATAAAGGGATAAATTAATATCTCGTCGAATACCACTTAAGTTTTACTTCAACATTATGTAGGGTTTAAATAAGGTAATTGTGACACAAATTTTAATTCATACAAAACAAAAATGAAATATTGTCATATTTAATAATAATTTACGTTAAAAATAGTATAAAAATGTAATATAATATTATATTATTACGTTTCATATTATTTTTATATGTATATCTTGGCTTGTACATCTTGGATGTGGATTTAGCCGAGATGGAAGGTGCACCACTGATATAGAGCGAAGAGTGAATGCGGGAAATAGAGTGAATGGAGCGTTGGGGCAACTTCTTGGTAGCCACCACCTCAGCCAGAAGGCACGTGTAGCAATACATAACGCAGTGCTTGTCCCAACATTACTGTATGGAAGTGAGAGTTGGGTATGCAGAAAAGAGTATGAAAGTAAAATTAATGCGGTCGAAATGCGATCTCTACGGAAAATCTGTGGAGTTAAGCTGATCGATCGAATTCGTAACGACGACGTAAGAGAGCGAGTAGGTATGAAAGAGAGTATTGGTGTAAAGATGCGAAAGGGAATGCTCCGATGGTTCGGACATGTGGAAAGAATGCCGAACGAACGTCTGGTTAAGAAGATATACAATGCGAAAGTGGAAGGATGTAGGTACCGGGGAAGACCGAGACTAACCTACCTAGACCAGATCGGTCATGTACTGAAGGAAGGTGGAGTCAAGAGTCTCCGAAACCGGCGAGCGTGTATGAAGAGAATTATGAATGTTGAGGAAGCGAGTGAAGTATGCAAGGATAGAGTTCTCTGGCACTCTGTTCTCTCTGCCTACCCTGCAAGGGATATGGCGTGATGATATGTATGTATGTATGTGTATATTATTTTTAATGTTATACACAATATGTCAACATTTTGAAAATCGACCTAAAATAATATTAGCGTACCAAAACGAGCTTAACTTTTTGTTAGTTATACCTATTTATATTATTTAATTATGGGTACCTATCATATAAGGAAATAATAGTACGGAATATAATAAGGCAAATTATAGCATTTTGCCATAATGATCTGCTTTAAGTCTCCTATCCGATTATTCCACAGATAATAAAGATATCGCTAACTTTGATGATCCACCTGACGGATTAACCTTTCATATACTTGCCCTCTACACAATCATTGACGTCCTGGCAATATACCAGGAAGTCACCTCCACGGGTGAACTCACTGCGGGTAGAACATTGATGAGCCGCAGTGCTCCAGGTAGATCGACGTCAGGCGCATATATTCACGCCTCTGCTGCTTTACATGTTCACGGCGGACCATGTCAGGATGGATACTGATTGTCGTATGACGATGGGTTAAATAATGCAATTTGTCAAGCACCCTTTATATTACTGAGAAAGTTGAAAAAGTTACCCAAGTGATCGTTACCAAAATAGGCAGCAGCGATTGTCAATTGACTTGCCAAGCGTTACAGTTATGACAATATTTCCCTTTGTGGGTACGCTTGTCCAATATTGGATGTCGATATGATTAGATGGCTGTCAGGTTAGTTTTAATGGACTGCCAATAAAGGTGAATGTTCTCAATTCGTTCGTGTTTTTTTTAAATGTGTTACAGAGATTTGTATTAGAGCTTGAACCAAAACATGTACTGAATTTGATTATTTTTCCTTTATAAAACAACCGGTATTTACCAAGCGGTCTCATTTAAATATGATCAAGATTTGAGCAGTAGTTTTTTAGTTATTGTCAATAATGTGTATTTGCTTGATTTCCATAATATTATTAGGAAGTCGTATTTCTTTTTGTTAAAATTCTATAGGTATTATGTTAATGAAATCCACGGCAGCATGCATCACAATATTCTGTTTCTTAAAGTATATTTTTAAAAAATATGCTAAATATTTATCTAAAATTTATTATCATTATGTGATGATGACAATTAAAATTAGAAATATGTCACTTATACAATACGAATTACACGAAGAATAGCTGCAATCAATTAGATCTTATATTATTGAGAACAAAACCGCCCTGATTGCAGCTTGATTCATTAATAAAATAATACACGCGTTGGAATTCGGAAATCTTGGACATTTACGTACCTTAGTAGTTAATAATGGTGCAAGTTTTTAATAACATTATTGGTTTGGGGACAAGGGCTTTGCCTGCTTATGACTAAATCAATGGGGAAATATAATGGAAGATAAAAAATATGAACGCCTGGTACAGTCGAAAGCATGAAGCGTTACACTTTGGAAGTCTTTGCCTCGATGACGATTATAATAAGAACGGTACTAATATCAATGTATAAAATTTCACAAGCCCTCGACAGCACAATAACTAAATTACACTTTTAAACACAGTAATAATTATTTATTTTAACAAAAATAATATTAACCTAACGCTAACCTGCGGGGATTTTTTGAAAAACTTTTAACTACATTTGATCTCCAGTTGGGGCAAATGCATTGGCGACGCCCTTGTTTGGGGATCACCGCAAACTGTAAATTTATATGTAATTAACTTGTTTTGGCAATAAATATCATTATTATTTATGTCTATGATCAATTCATAAGAAAAAATAACTCTAAATACATCCAAAACATTACACGTTTTTTTATTGTTTATAGTTTATATAGCAAACGAGCAAGCTCACCTGATGGTAAGTGTTACTGCTGCTCATGTAGCATTGCAATACTAGGGATATAACAGAGGCCACTGCTTACTAACCTAAATCGACCTAGAAATTTGTTGCTCTCGCTCACCGAATCAAGCACTATTACCGTTATCTTGACGGATTTTATCGCTTTTGTGTGAAACTTTAGGAAAAATGTCCGAAACATTAGAAAAATAAAAATCAATTAATTGAAACGCCCTAAAATCCATAAAAACAATTTTATTTCATATGTGTAATAATCGCGTACATATTAGAAATGATTACCAATAATATTGTTAAATAGATAATTATAGTTTAAATATTAAAATAGCTCTAACAACATCATCATCACAGCCCATAAATGTCCCGCTATTGGGCTCGAGCCTCCTCCGTAATGGGAGGGAAATTAACCTACTATACCGCGCTGGTCAGACGTGTTGGTATAGGGTTTTGTTTCGAGTTTTCCTTCTCTCGCACAGATGTTATGTGCGTTATATATCCCTTAGTCGTCTCGTACGATCACCCAAGGGTATGACATGGGGTGGTGAATAGTATTCTTACTCTGTCACCACACACCACACCACATCTAACAACATAAAAGGACTCAACGTTTCCACATACATAAATTTTGCCTTTTTTTAGGCATTCTATGGCCTGGACACACGCCGTTCATTCCGTCCGAACGACGAAAATGCGGTGCGTGGTCCCAACACCACCGCGCTCCTACCCCATCGCCATTCGGTCGGCCACTAGTACTCCTTCCTTGACATGCATGTCCAGCCCGGCGGTCACAAATTTTGACTTAACTGTTCAGATTATCTTGAAATTTAGCTCAAAATACCTGCTATGAAACTATCTTTCAAACAAAAAAGCAATTAATTTACGAAGCATTTGTTTACGAGCTTTATGCTATAGATAGACACTTGAATGTATGTAAAGTTAACATAAGAACAATTCTTTATGGATCGAATATTAGAAATATGGAATATCATCGTCATCATCCTGCTTTTATCCCAATTACTTGAGTCGACACAATATGTACTTATCTTCCACTGTACTAAAGTTTTGGTAATAGTTTTATGATCCGCCGTTTGCCTGATGTGAACTCTCTTTGAGAATGTAATCCATCACCACACAGCGAAATAAAATATGGAACAGTAAATGCAAATAAATCTCAATAAACTATTGATTGCAACAAATTTTATTAACAGTGATACATAAATAATTACCATAAAATATACACAAAGGAAATATATTCAGATTATATAAAGCTTAAAACAACTACCAGATAAATTTCATAACACAGTTATAATTTCTCAATAATGTAAATATAAAAATGCAAATATACAGTGCGTTGAGTTTCGTAGTGCTAACTTCCTTTATATTTAGAGCCGACCAAGGCCTGTAGTGTAAAGAACTGTTTTAGTGCGTTGAATATCTTCGCATAGTACTTGGCTGAACTGACAGAAGTATCGGATTTGACTTTCCTGCATCTTATTTTTCTGCCGCCTGAAATGTGTAATATTAAATGACAAAAAAAGGATATTTTTTTTAATGTAATCTAGTTGTTTTGAATGTGATATTTACATGTTCTTACCATCTCGAATCTCATCTCTTCGCTGATACGCTCGCAAAGGTCGGTTGGTATGTCGGCCTCTGTGCACTCTTGCAGCACGTACTTTAGTTGTGATGTTCTGTGGAACATATTACCGTTTTATTATGTTATACAAGGAAATTCATTATTCCTTAAGTTTTTTTTTAAATCATCTTGTATGCACTAAAGAATATATACTTGTATCGCGAACTTCATAAACAATTAACGAATACAAATTACATTATAATTGAACATTCATTTGAATCGCCTAAGGACTCAGAACAAACATTTGTGAATCGCCTAAAGAATTTTACTGCATGTGAATCGAATCCACGACTACGAGACGTCGATTTTAACTACGTCATCTGTGCACTAAATATAGCACAATATAATTATGTACTGTACAAGCTGTACAAGCAGATTTTATTAGTGGAGGAAATTGGTCTACGCTCATTAAATAAGCTGATATTGATACACTTCAAAATGTATTTCTCTTACAGTTATATTTTCTTAGTCACATATAATGAAACATTCTTCTTTGCATCTTATTAAAAAATCATTGAAAATAAATAAAAAAAAAAATTACTGACATTCAACATGCTTGATTATTTATAAAAATTTGATTACGAGGTAAAAATGATTATCATACATGGGATTTTTTCGCTCGTAATCAAGTTTTTATAAAAAAAAAACACAATTAAAAAGTAAAAAAGCGATCTTAGTCATATATTACGACAATCGGCATGTAGAAAATGTGAGGGACGATGGCACTTTATATTCCTTAGTCCTTCACTATAATATCCTTATAATTATGTACAAAATCTTTCTAGCACAGCAACAAGTGTGAACAACGAGTGTTAATTAATAACCAAACCCATATCACAAGTGCGTCAAGTTCAAATTTCCTACTTTTGTTGCTACAAAACTTGTGATATGGGTCCTGTCGGACTTTTCATGGATTTTAGACGTAATCTGTGGGCCAAGTTGTCTCTTTATTCTCTAAATCCTCTAGTACATAGACAAATGTACTTACTGAATATATATGAGCATGTAGGCACTGGTTGCGCGTCTTGCTAGGTATGGGGCGTCTTCTTTGCCGCCAAAGTTGTATTCGATTGCTTCTTGTTTGCTGCATCGAGATACTACGTCGTCATCGAATTTGCACCACTAATAACAGAAGCGTTTAAATGAAAGTTTAAGTCAATATCATTATACATTTATAACCACTCTAGAGGCTTATATTCCGAACTTTTACTTAGCCGTTAAAAATGTTGGATGGTAACAGTATTTTTTTAAAGCTTATGGTGGCAAACGAGCAAGCAGCACACCTGATGGTAACTGTCACTGCCGCCTATAGACCTTTGCAATACCAAGGGTATAACTTAGGCCGCTGACTACCAATAAAATCCCCCAAACCCACCCAATTGGGCTTCCGGCTCTCTTGCTCACCGAACGAAGCGCAATAGCACATTGCCATTACTCAGACGTCGATCTTCTGCGAGTATGGTACTACCCCGAACGGACCGGCTCGCAGCTGTGGACAGAAAACTGTCCGCGTGGTCCTACCACTTTTATCAGACATATATTGATTAAAGTACTCATTAGGCCATAAGTTCAGTAGTGGCGTATTTTTTAATCTGTGTTTGCGTATAGTACATAATATTTTAAAACTTCTTTAGTGGCACGTTTATATGCAGCGACCATTTTTATTTTTGTATGGAAGCTCGTCGCTCAATGCCGATTGGGATAATCCAAAAGTAGCATACGAGCTAGGTCATAAGACAAACACGTTATTTAATGTTATGATAATCAACCGTTTAAAGGAAACACAATAACTTATCAAGGAAATTAAATAATTCCTTCACTTCTTCCTTATAAGAATCTTTTATCATTCTTTCTTCGTTTGTTTTGTCAAAAAGAAGAATAATATTAATCTAAAAATATCGTGCAATACAATAGACGTTGAAGAATTCTTGTTTCATATTAAAAAATAAAAGAATAATTTTAGTATACTTCCTAATAAAATTAAGAGAATGTTTGTGGGCAGGGATTACAACTTACAAGCATGCATAAAGATTAATTATTATTATTTTTGTTGATTTAATCGGGTTTCCAAATTTAGTTTACTGCGAGCAAATCTTTTTACCGATATTGAGTATAATAAACATTAAAATTCATATAGACATAACTGTGGGTGACGTGACCACGTGTGACCACGTGATTTGCTTAAGCAGACTGGCAGTCTGCTTATGCTTTAGCGTTTCAAAATAATGTTAATTATTATGATTTGAGACTAAGCAAAAAGATTGATTTCATCAGTTGCAAGTCTTATACTATCATGTTTTAATAGATATTAAACAAACTCCAAACTCCTCACCTTGCCATCACCTCTAGGATTAATAAAAACGACATAATGACCGCCATGGTTATCACCGGAATGCACGAGTACCGCGTGTAAAATGTAATGTGCCGGTATCGAAGGTGTTTCTTGAAGATACTGATCCAGGTTTATCTCATCATAGAATTCAAATCTGAAAGTCATATCTTAAAGTTAGGCTTAATTAATTACAGAAAGGCAGTTTTACATCCTATAAAAATAACTTTGCCAAAATATTATAATTGTAGGGTTCTTAAAAATAGATAACATCCATTCATCATTTTCCTAGGATTTTGTTTCGAGTATCCCTTCTCTTGAAATTATGTTATATGTTTATAAATCCCTTGGTCATATTAAGAAACCTCTGGGCAAAGAAGAGGTAGTGAATTGTATTATACCTTGCATCAATATGTAAAATATTAACAGAAATCTATTTACCCAAGTTCGTAGTGAAGTAGCGATAATATGATGTACAATGAAGCGAACATTATTTGAAACACTAGTAGACTAATAAGCTTCGGTAACATTTCAATTAAACTTACTGTATGTAGGTTAAGTAAATAAATAGGTAACTTTGTAAAACTAGTTTTAGTTATATCATCGCAAAATTAATCATAACAACGGAGGACACTAGTCCCTTTTGTACTAAAAACGAACGGCACCTGTGGCACTAATACTGGCTAATGAAGTCAGACAAAATTATTTTGGGTTACAACATTTGCATAATTATATTATACAGTTTTATTCAGACGCACACGTGGACTATTTGTTTTATGAAATAACTACTGTAGTAAGATAATTATAATATAAGCCTATTGTTTATTTCCGTGTGTTGACGGAATAAGAATACAATTTACCCACTTCCTTTCTTGTCCGTGTATATTGTAAAAGACGATTAAGGGATATGATATATAGATAAGATCTATGCAAGAGAAGCAAAACTAGAATCAAGCAAAAATCAGTGTGGAATAGTAGGTCAATTTTCCTTCTCTTGTGGAGGAGGGTCGAGCCCGGTAGTGGACCATATATGAGCTGAAGTGATGATAATGATGTTTGTTTGTTTCAACTGTCCACACGGTGTGGTGAGATGTTAAGAATACCACATTATATTATCTTACTTATTCTAGGGAGTTTAAAAACCGGCAAAAGGATTAGGAGTGTGTGAGTAGCATTCCTCTGGGAAATTTGTAACATCTGTTGCTAACACTAGTTCGTCTTCCAGGCGTGGTGGTTAAAGTATTACTTACCTTCTCTAAAAGACCTATATTCTATAATGAAATTTAATAGACTGGTGCTTGAATGAAAGTTTTCACTGGTTTACTTACTGAATTTTAATTTGCCAAGCAAATAATTAGTGGCGAACAGAGAGTCAATATTCATCATTCATTTTAGCCTATCGCCGTCCACTGCTGGACATAGGCCTCCCTCATGTTACGCCACAGAGTGCGGTCCCGTGCTCCTTGCATCCAACGACGCCCAGCAACCTTCACCAGGTCGTCTGTCCACCTAGTGGGAGGCATCCTACACTGCGTCGTCCAGTACGTGGTCGCCACTCTAGAACCTTTCTTCCCCAGTGGTTGTCGGTTCTTCGAGCGATGTGGCCTGTCCATTCCCATTAATGTTCACGTATCAATGTTCGGTAGGAACTAATAAGTACAACATTTTAGGACAACTATTGATACATGACTTGCAAGTACATTAATATGCAACTCAAGTGTTTCAAAAGCACTATGATAAACACCTTCTTTACATTTAAAATCAGGTGCGCAGTTTGTCTGTTATTTAATGAATAACAAAAAAGTTTCTTCTTAACCTACCTATCATTAAATTTGACTGAGGCGTCGCGCTGCGGATCGTAATGGAACCTCATGAGATGTAAATGCAACACAGGTGGGAATACATCGAATCGAACTCCTTTTTCCGCCTCCTGCAGTCCGTGTTCACCTGCATCGTATTTGTTTTCCCCTTCCAATAACTCCGTACTGATATAATCTTTGAATGATTCATAAACTGAAACAGAATTAAATGATTTGAATAATACAAAATAGTCATTCCCAAGTCATTACAAATTCACATTTTTCGATCCTATATTTTAAATTTATGTTCGGGGTTAAGAAATAATAATAACAATGTAATATGAACCCGTCACCACACGGGGAAGAATTGGACTAAGCAGATATCAAACTAATACTAAAAATTAATACTTACTATCATTTTTCCCTTTCACACTGAGCTGTATATCATAGAAAGTTTCAACACGTGTGCTGGTACAATTTACATTCTTGCATTTTATGAAAGACGTCATCTTGCCTTCGAATAATTTTGGTACGGTACCTTCCACTACAGTGCCTTTCATTTTGTTCTCTAATTTATCTAGAAGCACCTGAAAAGTAGCGTTGTGAATATTAATTGATTTCATGATACATGAAAATTAAAAACAATACCGGTCAGTAAATGATTGCTGCACCTATAGATATAGTAAACGCGTTAGATAACTAATTTTAAATTTTATTGTTATTACTTTTATAGATTCATGTCTTTTTACCTAAGAAATAAATAGAGGTGGCACACCACTTGTTCGCGTACAACTTTTAAAGTAAAACGGGAGTAGGCTCCTCACCAGGCACTGAGCCACTTTTCTAAAATTCGTACTAATATCGAGAATTGTTTGAGAAAATCTAGTTCCCTTAGATTTCCTTTCTATCATATAAACGTTACAGCCACCACAAGCCAGAGTTCCAATCCAGAACTTCCAGAACGGCAGTCCCATCCTTTAGTGGAGATTACATAAGTTAATTGAAGTTTATGGTTCTCGAAACGGAAGAAATTAGCCCAAAATATCACGCTGGCCGTGGGTTAGCACAGACTTTTATTTCGAGTTTTTTTTTCTTACATATCTTTCCTTGTCATGTGATCTGTTTAGTCACGGAGGGACAAGAAGGATTAATGAAAATCTTATATTTAATCTTATATTATATTCTTACTCGATCACCACACATAAAGCTAACACTAATGCTTTAGTTTTAGCAGTTAAAGCTATTGCTTGATAATATTCTATCCTAAACGACGTCGAGCACACTAGTTTCGAATCTTGGATCTATCATCTATCAACGTCCACTATAGGACACGTAGGAAAAGTGATAATGCTACATATTTGTAGTATTATCACTTTTCCTACGTTTGGGCAGCAGATTAACGACAGCAATTGGCGTTATGAATTTATCAGAAAAGTGCTCCAAGTCATTCAATAGGAGCTTCCTTAGTCGCATTTTAAGACCCTCACGGGAAAGTAATGGAGTGGTACATTGTATAGTTAACTCTTCATCATACAGGGAGCACGAATAATTTGTATGATTTTATATACTTAGAGCTGGAAAGTTTGCTAAAAGATCAATGAAAAGTTTGGTAAAAGATCAATCAAACATAGCACATACCCGTAAGAATTCTTGCACGTCATGTTGCATAAACGAATCTAAAGTCTCCCAGCCAAAACTTTTCGTTAGTTTCTTTGTAGCTACAGGTTTCTCGGCAAATTGTAGATCGTAGAAAACACGTTGGAGAGCGAAAGCGACGGAACGTGAACTATCGTCACCAACAGTCGGTATCTTATAGACGGCTTTGCGTAAGACATTTGTGAAGAACAACGTTTGTAATAAGGAGTTCATATAACACGTGGCGCCTTGGTTTTTTAATCCTGTAAAAAGCTTAGGAATAGTTTTTTATAGTCACATCTTTATTACCGACGATGTAGGAGTATCAGTCAATTAGGCTATCAAAATCCACTGTTGGATAGATCGCCTCGGCAAAGGGAGATACCGAAATAAATATCACACTTTGCATTCAAGTAAACAATTGCATTTGGCGGTATAAGTTTCTCAAAAGCATGGTGCTGCACAATTAACCAGTGAGTCTCTTATTCTCCTTTTAGGCAGTTTTTATGACTTCCACGGGCTAGCAAGGGGTGGTGATATATTGTATTCTTATTTGTCACCACATGGCGAGGGACATTTCAATATTTTATTCAAACTTTGTCTCAGATATTAGGGGTGCACTTCAATAGGTGTACCATTAACTGGGTATGAATGTAACTTTCAAGGTTGAAACTTTTAAAAATTGCTTTTGATAATTGAAATGACCATACTTAATACAGGATTTTATCTTAGGCTCTTATGATCCGTAGTCGCATACTTAAAAACTACAGAGCAGACGATGCATCGACAGTTTGTATTTAAATAATCGTTTTCTATGTGCATACAATTCTGAATGTTGAGGAATCGAGTGAAGTATGCAGAGATAGAGTTCTCTGGCACTCTGTTCTCTCTGCCTACCCTGCAAGGGATATGGCGTGATGATATGTATGTATGTACGATTCTGAATATTTAAATTACAACAGTCCGTGTGGTGACGGAGTAAGAATACAATTCATCACCACCCCTGTCTTACCCGTGGGTGATCGTAAGAGACGACTAAGGGATATAAAACGCATATAGCATCTATGCAGGAGAAGGAAAACTCGAAAGGAAACCCTATACCAACACGTCTGACCAGCATGGTATAGTAGGTTAATTTCACAATATAACCATAAAGAAATTCATAAAATATGGATTTAATTTAAATTTAATTATATTGAATTTAATTTTATTGATTACGCGAGTGAACACATAATACATAGTTATTTTTACGGATTTTATTTCGTTTGATTATTTGATTCAGTAAATATTCAAAATGTCGAGAAGTTAAAAATTAAATACACATAATTCCTCATTATGGATTCTCTCGAATTTGCATTTGATTTTTAATTGCCCGACATTTCCAACACTTTAAGGCGTTCATGATCACGGGAGAACTGTTTTCCGCCCGTAGTTTAGTCCTCTCGTTACCATGAACACTGTAAAGTGTCATAGAAATCACATGCAAACGCGATAGAATCCGTAAAAAGAGTTTCAAGTGTATGATACTTGCATAAAAATCAGAACTTCGTTATAAATTGTGATTGATCACTTTTTGTTTATTTACCATTTGATATGGTAGGCTATTTCCAAAAACATAGTTACGAAAGGAATAATAATTACCATACGTAGGACTGAAACCCATAACTATTGGAAAACGTGACTTCACGGGAAAGAAACGATTGGTTAGTATACTTCAATGGATATCGATTCAAGTGCCACGTCTGGTTATTATTTTTCGGTGTACAAATGAATTTTTATATCTCAGGCATGATGTAAGTTCAAACTTACTTCTTCTGAACCCGTGTCGGTAAAGTAACGGGGTCCCGCGATCATTTTAGACTATTTGTGCGCTTCACTGGCACTGTAGCTATTTGTATTGGTGTATGTCATAAATACTTTGGAATTTATAGTGAAAACAATTTACCTACGTAACCGGTATGTTTCTTTGAGTCCCATGATACACCGTGAGGGGCTTCAGCTATAACATGAGCTTCAATAGTGATTGAATCATCCTTCACGAAGCCATTCTCAAGGTCCATTAAGTCTTCCCATGATATGAAATGTGCGAAACCCCAGTCGTCTTCTTTGCTATAAAAATATTCTAATATAACTCCTAAACGCGACCACAGTGTAAAGATTTGGCTAGAAACTCAGCAGTTTTGTCTATTTTATATTTTTTTACTGACTTTTATATAATGGATTTTTTTTACCCAGCATTACGATTGCCATACCCCCAACCTCCATGCACTCTTTCATAACTACACTCTTTCATAATTATCATTTGCAGCTCCTACATGTCCATTAAAATCACCTCCTATACATATCTCTTCACTATCAGCCACACCTATCATGACTGTATCAAAATCCTCCCAAAACTTTTTTTACATTCGGCTGGGGGTGCATACGTAACCCCGGACCGATTTGGCGGGGTGCGACGTCCATAGCCCACCGCAAAAAAAAAAGGGGGTGCATACGCGCTAACAACATTCAGAATCATACTCTCCCAAACTATTTTTACAACTATTAATCTATCATTCCTTCTTATCGGTCGGTACGGATACGGTCGTCACACATTATTTCAAATTCCTATCTAATACTATACCTACACAATTTCTTTTTCCATTACTACCACTGTAGTAAAACTGGTATCCTTCACCAATTCCTCTAGCTCTAGTTCCCTTACATTTCGTTTTTTGCAGGCATGCAACATTTATTCTTCTGCTTTTTAACAAATCCGCCAACTCCCTTCCCCTTCCAGTCATCGTACCAATATTCCGACTCGCATACCTCAATCTTACTTCATTCATACTAAGGGCTCGCTTCTTATATCGTATCCGCCCGTGATGCAACAATCCTTGTCCATTTCCCGCAGTGACCGGGTGCTGTCCCTGCGCGTCGCCTGCGGGGTACGCCCTAGCTCTGTCATTGCTTTTCATAAAATAGTACATATTGCAAAGGTTTCGGCAATAATTTTTATAACTGGCCGCCTGCCTGACGTCAACCCTCCTTGGGAATGTAGTTGCTGACCTGACGGTATCAGATGATGTTGGCCCAGGTCAAAGTAAAGCTTTTAGTCGTCTTTTACGACACCCACAAGCAAAGCTAGGGGTTGGTAGTCGCTACCACACAGCGTATAATGGAAATGTTGAATACGTTTACCACAAACGAAATGCAATTATATAAAGTTTTAACGGTAGTTTAATCCGAAAAACTTCAGGAATAGAATTTAGCCAGAATTTTATTTCACAAAGAATACAAAGAAACACGGGTACTTACCCGAAAATAAGATATAAATGCGTTTGTATTTTTATTTTACCCTATCTTTCGTATTCGTTAGACTATACTATTTCCATTTCTTTATTTTCTCGATGACAGTTCTAATTTGATAGTTGTAGTGTTGTGACCAAATAAGTAATGATATCGATCGCATATATGTTTTGAACAAAGACAAATTCAACAAAAACATTCAAATATATTTTTTCAAGCTGGGAACACTCAATGACCCACCGCCATTTTGTATTTGTTTTAATCTGTCACTCGCAACAAGACGGTCGTGCTATATGGTCACTACATTTCTGTTCGCTGAGTTTTTTCACATTATCCATACGTTACGTTGTGTATTTTGTGTTCCTCCGTGTTGATTGCTGCCCAGCTGTCAAATATCAAAATGCCTAAAGGATCTGTTCTGAAAAGTCAGGCGAGAGAACTGGTGATCAGGTTCGTAATTACTTTGAAGCAGAATATCAAAATGGTGGCCCGCTATTACCACTGTCGCAAGTGCGAGAGCGTGTTGCGGCCGCATTAGGAATTAGTGGACCTACTGTTTCAAAAATTACTACCGAAGCTTACGGTACAAGCAAGCAAATAAGCTTCGTACGCCGAAGAAGAAACGCCAACCACGTCGTGTGACATCGGTTGACAACTTCGACGCTGACGCTATTCATCGTCATATATATGACTATTACTTGCGCAAAGAAATTCCAACACTTAAAAAACTTGTTGTTTCTTTACGTGAACGTGGTTTGTTCCATGGCCAAAAATCGTCATTAAGTTTAGTTTTGAAAGAAATTGGATTTTCTTATAAAAAATCGGACAAATGTAAAATATTGATGGAGCGTCACGACGTTGCTATGGCTCGCTGCGAATTTTTGAGCGAAGCCAAAAAGATATCAGATTGGTCAAATGTTATTTTCACTGACGAGACTTGGTTAAATGCAAACCACACAGTATCGAAGGACTGGAATGACGACACCGCCGCTTCCACTAGTTCAGTGCCAATGGGAAAAGGTGAACGCCTTATCATATGCCATGCAGGGTCTACGAAAGGATTCGTGTCAGATGCTTTACTGGCCTTTAAATCCAAGAAAACAGTGGACTACCACGAAGAAATGAACGCGGAGATTTACGAAGGATGGTTCAAAGAAATGGTGCAATCTCTGGAAGAACCGTCGATAATTATTAATGACAACGCTACTTCTCACTCTAGACAAATTGATAAAATGCCGACGCAGGCCAATAAAAAACAAGAGATAATTAACTGGCTCAAACATGTGGTGGATGATACTTTATTAAAAGTACAATTAGTGAATATTTTAAAATCTAAAAAAAGCCTCCCTAAAAGATATATTACCGATGAAATAGCTGCCGAATGTGGTCATTGGGTTCTTCGACTTCCACCGTATCATTGCCAGTACAGTGCTATAGAACTAATATGGGCACAAATCAAAGGACACGCCGCTTGAAACAATACCCATTCCCCTTTTACGGCAAACAAGATGTTAGATTTATTAAAAAATGCATGTGCGGAAGTAACCGCCGAACACTGGGAAATAATTGTGAGAAGAACCCAAAACATTATAGCGTCTGATTGGGAAATTCATGTGGCATTAGATAATATAGAAATACAGGAAATTATAATAAATGTTGAGGAGAGCTCATCAAGTGATAGTGGCGATTCATCAGATTTTGATTAAAATAAATATATGAACAATCAACATAATATAATTACATCTTGTAATGAAATGTAATATTAGTTAATAAATTTGTATAAAATTATCCGGCAATAGTTTAGTTTCTTACACTTTGTAAAAAAATATCGGGTCTCTTATCGTGTTACGTTTATCGATAGCTCCATCCCTATCAGTTTCTCCGACTCTGCTATGACCTTGTACGCGCGTAAGCGTCATATTTTTATTAAATAATGTATACATAATGTAAAAAAGACTCTCGTTCAAGTTTCCACAGGAGCTGTCATCAAGAAAATAAAGAAATGGAAATAGTATAGTTTCGGAGTTCATCTCGGACAAACAACGGGGCTTTTATATATGTATACAGATAATGCAAATAAAAGAAATACCAGTGATACATATGATGGAGCTTCCTACATAGATCATTGCCATCTTTCTTATGTGACAACAACTTTAGTTCTCCTAATCCATAGCACGACCATCCTGTAGAGTCACATTTCCCATTGCATTGGAGGAACACTCCTAAAGCCTTTTGTTGCTGGCGTTCTGGTGTTGTTGTATGGCGAAGCAGTATAAGTATCTTCCAGGGAAGACATCTGACGTAGCACGGCGGGGATAGGATTTGTTCTTTCAGGTGACTTATGTTCTGTATGGTGAAACGGAACGTAGCTTCTGATCTAGCAATATCGTCCTCATCTTGTGTTATCTTTACAAAAAAAAAAAGAAACTATTACACTTTGAAATCACTAAAATCACAAGGAGTCTCCTTAGAGTGTAAAATTTGGCAATATGGCCGTCAAATGGCAATAAACTCACCCCTCATTTCATGGATTTATCAGTTTATTCATGTTCACTGTTGGGTAAGCCTAGCTACTATTATCAAAATTGGTGTTATAACAAGAGTGCTGCTGTCTATATTTCGGTGATTTTTCTCGCATGATACGTTGTTTTTTCAAATAGAAATATATTAAATAGTATCTCAACTAACCTCTTTTGTTGCAGCAGTTGCATTGTCCGCACTGTTACTCTCAATCATTGTATAACAGTAAAAATAGCACTAAAACAAATTTCGAAACGATAGTTAAAAAAAAAACTACGTACTATTCGCTTTAATTGTCTAGTGTCACCTTTCAAAATTGAACTCACAATGTAAGATTAAGTGGACATAATTTTTTTACCTTAATCCCCAATTATTATACATAATGGTTGTTATCAAAATATAAGAAAAAAACTACGTTTTAATTTTTTTTGGACCGATGACGCATGTCATCTTGATTTTTGAGACTTCATTGTTGACAATTCGTATTTTAAATATATTATAAAAATCTACAATATTTATACATGAAGGTTGTATGTTGTAATTTTCAATATATATACACCAGCAAAAAGCTAAGCTTTATGAGGGTTCTCGTAGTTTTTTAAACGGGTAATCATTTTCGAGCCATTTTTTTAAAATTAGTTTCTATATATTATTATTGATATGGGCTTCGGTAAATAATTCAAACGACCAATCATTTTCAGATATTTTTTATTTATCAAACATTGGTTAATTCGGTGACATGATGTATTTGAATATTGAGTTTAGTTCTGTTGCAGCGATGTTAACTCTTTGGTTATATAGATGGCGTTAGTAGTATAATAACATTATATCCAATGAATTCAAAATTGTTACTGTTTATTTTTTTATTGGTTATAAAATTTGACAGATAACACAACTAGATATAAAGTTAAATTACTATCTTAAAGCACAAATCTATAGGCGTGATAGTTTTTTAGTAAAGTGTACCACAAAAATGCTCAGGTTGTGGGATAGTGTTAGAGCTCGCTTCTCCCGTCCTGATTATATTTATCCCTTTAGCTTGAATTTACATGATAGATTTTATGGGGTTTCAGTACCCTCAAACATTTTAACATTGGTCTGATTTTGGAATATCGTTATATTCCTGAAACTAGTTGAGCTAACAAACCGATCCTAATATCATCATCGCCATCATCATCATCACCATCTCAGCTCATATATGTCCTCCTTCACAGTACATTGAGGGGGACATTGACTTACTATAGCATGATGCTCAAACAACCTGTTTATTATGTTATGATTTATTCATAGGTTTTTATTTAAAAACTACTGAGATTTATAAGACATTTAACATGGTATTTATAAAAACTTGTTTACGAGTGAAAATAATTGTCATAGGTTGACCACGAACCCACACTTATTGGGAATCCATGTCAATCATCCTAATACTTAGACGAGTGTGAGCTGTCGTATGACAATCAATTTCTGGCTCGCATCATTTTGTCATCTTTGAACATCTTTGAATTAACAATGATAACAAATTGTATCGATATTGTTTTTTTTTTAGGTTTTTATTTCTAGTTTTCTTTCGTAGCATATTTTATGCATATTATATCCGTTAGTAGCCTTTTACGTCACGTAAAGGCTTGGGTGGCGATACTGGGGTACCGTGAATTGTAATCTAACTCTGTCACCACATGGAAAGATAATGGTAGGATTGAGAAAAATTGACTTTGGAGAATTTTATTACTACTAATACATTATATTCAAGTGTGAAGTGGCTATACTAGTCTATAGGTTACCTTTTAGCACGCCAAAATATGTATTTGCTATGAAAAGGAAGAAACCACTTGTTGTATGATCTATTTTTATGATTGTATGAACTAACAATTCTAAACAAGAAAACTTAGACTAGGGATCGCTTTAAAAATAATTATATTATTCTGTTGAGCAAAAGAATTTAGAAAAATATGAAAAATCATGCTTGTTTTTACCAGCGTAAGCCTTAAATTTTTGGCTACTCATAATACGATATAACTGACATATTGTCCTAGAAGTTACTTAAGGAGCTATTCATAAAAACGGGCATAATTTATCTAAAGCAAACCTATAAAAAAAGTTTCTGTGTGGTGACGGAATAAGAATACAGTTCACCACCGAGGGGGTGGTCTTACCCGTGGGTATCGCAAAAGACGATTAAGGGATTTTATATTAGATTGTGCATGTCATCTGTGCAAGAGAAGGAAAACTAGAAATAAAACTCTATACCAAAACGTCTGACCAGCGCGGTATAGTAGGTAATTTTTTTGTTTTTCCCCCTCATTATGAAGGAGGCCCGAGCCCAACGATGGGACATATGTAGGTTGAAATGATGATGTTGATGAAACCTATAAAAGTATTTCATCCTTAACATCGTCGTTTTGTCCTTTCCAAAGGGCAAGGAATAATTCGTATTCGATGGCACTATTTACATAATATGTGATTTCGTTACAGTTGATTTTGTCCGTTATAGACAGGTGGATCGAAGAAGATTAATATAACAAAGTACTAGGATTTTATCGCAATTTTAGACTTGTGGTGTAATATGAGGTCAATATTTCTTGACCGTATGAACTGTGTGGTAGCGGTTACGAATACTACCAACCCTTACTTTGCTCGTGGGTTTCGTAAAAGACGACTAAGAGCCTTATAACGACCTGGACCAACTGATGTCGTTTGGTCAACAATTACATTCTCAAGGAGGGTTGACGTCTAGCAGGCGGCCGGTTATAAAACAATTGCCATACATTTTTACAATATGTACTATGAAAGAAGAGTACATATTGTATCGACCCCAAGTAATTGGGATAAGAGTAGGAGAATGACGATTTCTTGACAGTGTTCAGTGTTCTCTTTCTTATAGAGTACATTATTGGTCTTCCTTTATAATGAGAATCAAATCGCGATAATATGAATCACATTATGCATCTATCGAATATCTCAAAATAAATATTAAATACATTTCATTCACAGTGTTTTATAGGATTAGGTATTTTATTATACTGTTTAAAGATCCATTTATGTCTAACGTAAATGAATTTGAACTGAAGTGCTTTGCAATAAATTTATAATGGTTAATAAAATCCCAACACACCTATTAGTGAAATCCTAAAAGGATTTTCACGTAGTATTTGCTAATGCAAATATAACAATTTTATTTGCTATCAATTTCATGGTAAATATTTATATAAATGGTATTAATCCCAAGAGTAATTAATAGTATTTAAATTTTATGTACTTCATATAAGAGAAAAGTGGTAAGAATGCCGAACGAACGTCTGGTTAAGAAGATATACAATGCGAAAGTGGAAGGATGTAGGTACCGGGGGAGACCGAGACTAACCTACCTAGACCAGATCGGTCATGTACTGAAGGAAGTTGGAGTCAAGAGTCTTCGAAACCGGCGAGCGTGTATGAAGAGAATTATGAATGTTGAGGAAGCGAGTGAAGTATGCAAGGATAGAGTTCTCTGGCACTCTGTTCTCTCTGCCTACCCTGCAAAGGACATGGCGTGATGGTATGGACACCTCTAAATAATTGCTGTGTAATATTACCACACGTGTTATTTTTTGGGTTAATCGCTAATCTCAGGCACTATTGGACGAATTGTAAGATTCTTTTAGTTTTGGATAGCTTATTTATCGAGGAAGGTTATTATAGCCAATTATTATAATTATAGTTATTAATTTTATATCTTACCATTATTGACTAATAGGGATAGAGCGTCAATGTCAAATGTTGCAAAATGTGGCATATTCTTTCGAGGGCGTCTGTTGTGAGTGCTGCACTGATAGGTCAATTTTCCTTCTATTTTCGTGGAGGATTCAGCCCAGCAGTGAGTGCAGCAATGGTTTACATAACGAAGAAACTGTTATCAATCCATATGTTCATAGTTCATTATATTATTAACGCTGACTGGTTAAAAATTACACAAAAATATCTCAACAAAATAGGATACAACGTGTATGATATGTATTACTTATCTGACACAAAAATAACTCATCATTCTCCTACTCTTATATCAATTACTTGGGTTCGATACAATATGTACCTACTCTTCTTTCATAGTACCTACATATTGTTAAAGTTATTGGCAATAGTTTTATGACCGGCCGCCTGCCAGACGTCAACCCTCCTTGTGAATATAATTGTTGACCAAATGGCATCAGATGGAGACAAAAATAACTATTAAAATAAAATTATTTTCAGTTATGTGGTTACTAGAATTCAAACAAAGCAACTTAATCTTCATGTTGTTAAAGAAGATGAAGACTAAATCACGATGGGAGTAATCTATCAGATAATTCTGAAATGAATCGTAAGGCTTGTGGGATTGATGATTTCCATTAACACTAATGGAATAAAATCGCTGTACCAGTAATGGATGATTGGATCCCCGCTGATTTACATTCGACGCCAATATAAATATTATGTAACTATCTAATATGAAATATACGTATATTTTATTCTATATAGAAACTTGTATAATGACTCCATTTATTTATCATGTTCGTATACGCGTTGTATTGTATTTTGCTGAGGTATTTTGTGTATGTCTATCTTCTTATCTATCTATCTATACATATAATAAAAATGTAACGGATCGCTGTCTGTACTTGGAAGATATATGAGAAAAAATACTACTGGGACCTTTATCAACACAAATAGAACCCAAAACAATGATTGTTAAAATTTTTGTCTGTTTATTTGTTTGTCTGTGCGTTTGTGCAAGCTAATCTCCGAAACAGTTTATCCAATTTAGACGCGGTTTTCGCTAATATATTGTGGTAAGCTTCACTTAACATTAGGGCTTTATTTAATGTCAATTGGTTTATAAATAAAAAAGATACATCAATTTAAAAAATGTTTGGAGAAAAAAGTCTTTATCGATTCCTTTCAAATTACGTACAAATTATCTTCAATAAAAATAAATAAACACATGTTTCAGCATTTCTTAATTTTGGTGTAAATTAGGCCTGCGAAGCGGGTTGGACGACTCATTAAGTCATTAGCGCCAAGCCGATATTATTGAAGTTGGCAACTTGAAATTATGACAGTGGTTTCTTTCTATGACGTAGAGATTTACTAAGAAAGGATTTTACGAAATTACACCTCTAAGGGGTGGAACAGACTGGCAAAGTTTGTAAGGGGAGAAAAAAATTATTATTGATTCTTTTCAAATTACGAATCGAATCAAATATTTTATGGTAATATCCGGCATTCATTTGTCAATTTTCACCCTCTGGTTGTTAGGCCTGGTTGAACGACTCTTTACCGCCAAACCGAAAATATTAAAGCTAGAAACATTAAATTTTGACGCAAGTTTCTTTTTCTGACATAGAGGTTCAATATGACAGGATTTTATGAATTCCGCCCCTAAGGGGATGGAACAAAGAGGCAAAGTGTGTATGGGAGAAAATTTCTTTATCGATTCTTTTGAAATTACGTACAAATATTCTTCGGTAAAAAAAAATAAACACGTGTTTCTCTCTCCCTCCACATCAACCCTGCACCAGTGCCGTCATGGCGACCAGTGCCAGCGTGAGAGCTCACACGATACACATAGTAGACGGTAATAGGTTCTTGCCTAAGAGTTTAAGATACGGGTTAAGTTTAGCTTCAAAAATGTTCACTCTATAACTCAAATAATAAATCATATCTAACGAGGTCGCAACTCTGCTAGTGAAACAAAACAGTCAAATAAAGGGTGGCGATAATTATATTTTTATCCCATGGTCATATCGTAAATAGTATATTAAAGGCAATATAATTTGTAGAATGAATAGAACTTTGAACAACCTTTTTCTTTAGTGACCGGCTATGGTATATAGACACACCGCGCCCAATCCGTAAGAGGTGACGCGTGACCCCATAGCGCGCCGTACACGTACATCTACGTTATGCGGGCGGACCACCGCAACCGGGTATCATCTCGAGTCGAAGCCCTCATGCAGTGAACATCAATACAGTTACTCACGCTTGCGCCGCCCAAAGCACGGACGGTAGAGCGTATCAACGTAGAGTATTTTCTCTCGGAACCACCCTATTGCCTAATTCCGTTAGACAACTAACTCGCAGAAGGCGGCGACCGCATCCCAGTTTCTGATGCTGTTAATCATCGTCCTTGCGACAAACCTTCATCACCTTGCATTGTTTTTTCTATTTAACTCTGTCAGAGATGACTTCTGCGTGGACGAAGTCGCGGGCGAAAGCTAGTAAAACAATATGTAGTCAAGTTTTACTACAGCCAAGATAGAACGCGGTGAATTGTATTCTTACTCCGTCGCCACACGGAAAATCCTTCAAATAAAATCCATCTAGTCTCTAGAAAAATCCAAATAGTACAATAGAAAAATTTTCGCTCATATAAATTGATAAAAAAGGATTTTCCGACACCAACGGAAAATGTAAGGGTTGATAGTATTCGAAGCCGCTACCATCCAGCCAGTTATATGTAATTATAGAGTTTTTTATTCCTATAATGTTAAAAATATATCATTAATTGTATCCAGCCCCATTAATTGCATCTATGGAACTATCTAAATCATCATCATCGTTTCAGCCTATCGCCGTCCACTGCTGGACGTAGGCCTCCCTCATGTTACGTCACTGCGGCGGTCTTGTGCCGCTTGCATCCAACTACGCCCAGCAACCTTCACTACGTCGCCTGTCCATCTAGTTTTTTTGGCATCCTAAACTGCGTCGTCCGGTACGTGATCGCCACTCCAATACCTTTCCTCCTCAACGGATGTCGGTTCTTCGAGCAATGTGGCCTGCCCATTGCCACTTCAGCGTGCTAATTCTTCGTGCTATGTCGGTTACACCCGTTCTACTGCTGATTTCCGTACTATCTAAATGTGCAAGAAATATTATTAAACTTTTGACTGCATAAATGTCGGAGTGGTCTAAGATTTCACGTACCAAGTGTCGTCGTCGGTTCGGTGTTTATGTAGGAATAATTTGTGTGGTCCATAAATGATTGTTGTGAATCTTGGTGTAATTTAGATCTGTTAATTGTATTTAAATAACCAAAATTTAGCATTTAACATGCATTTTTTTTTATTTTTTTTTTTGGCAGGTTATGGTGTGGACACACGTCGTCCTCTTCGTCCGGGGCGACGGAAGGGCGACCTGTGGCCCCATAACCTATCGTATTCCCTCCCCATCGCCATTGGGTTGGCCATTGGTACAGCTTCCTTGACATCCGTGGCTAGCCCGGCGGCATTTAACATGCTAGGTTATTTTGTACGATGTAGTAGTAATCTGTAAAATGTGTAAACATTGTCAGGTAGATGGCACACGTCTCATTTAAAGAGGTAAAATTTAATAGGAGCCGCAAATTGAATGTCATACAACAGCTCACACTTGTCTAAGTATTAGGACGATTGGAACGGATTTCCAATAGGAGTGGGTTCGAGTACCACGTGTGACATTGATTGACTTGTTGAATTCAGTTTTTTATAAATACTTAAGAATGTTAAATGTTATATTTCAGTAATTTGAATAACATGGTCGTGTCATCACTTAATACAATTCTAAATGCAAAGTTAAAATGTTAATTGTATGTTTGTAAAATCCTCCGCGAAGCAATTGGTTAGATATAGGACTTTTTTTTTGGGGTGGACTATGGATGCGTCTCATCCCACCAAATCGGTCCGGGGTGATGGAAGAGACGGCGCGTGACCCCATAGACCCATCATTCAAACTCCTCTCTTCGCCGTGCGAGCGGGCCACCGGTACCCGATCTTTGTCTTCGGTGGCATATTCTTTACTACTGGGTGTTGTTCTAATATATATATATATATATATATATATATATATATATATATATATATATATATATATATATATAGTTTTAAAATTGTTAATACGAGCGTAACAGTGTTGTACAGAATTTGTAATAACTATTCACTTAATTCTAATGAAATTTAAGTGAATTTCTAATTAGTTCGGTTCTGTGATACTAAAGTTTCGATTCCAACGCTTAATGGTTTGTGAGTGTCCTTGGATTAGTTGAACTAATTTAACTCAACGAAGTTTATTCACAAGACCTTTGGTTGAATTTACTTTCAATAAGGACTTAAGTAGATAATTAAATAAGCATTGTTGTAGGTATATTTAGGCTTAATATATTTTTAATAGTGTTCATGCATCTCAGCTCATATATGTCCCGCTGTTGGGCTCGAGCCTCCTCCATAATGGGAGGGTAATTGACCTACTATACCACAATGGTCTGACGTATTGGTAATAAGGTTCTATGCAAGAGAAGAAAATCTCGAAACAAAATCCTATACCAACAAGTCTGACCTGCGTGGTATAGTAGGTCAATCTCCCGTCCATTGCGGAAGAGGCTCGAGCTCAACACTGCTGGAATGATGATTTTTATTTTATAAAAAGCAATTTTAGTAGTTCTTTTCAGTAGATTATACTACATTGATTTGATGAGTTAAGTATATCGACTTCGCGCTCCTGGCGCGCGTGCCATGAATGACCGCGCCGAGAGTGCGTTCCACGGTACGCGTTCCAAATATATGAACTATACAAACTAAGCGCACCTGGCGCGCGAGGCAACAGTTTCAGTGTTTGATCGTTCATCATGCAGGCATCGTATGCGAGCAGCCGCAGCGTTATTAGTTATTCACAGTATTATGTATAAGAAAAAACAGAAACGAAGAGTGCGTTGTTGGATGAAAAAGTTTTACCGAAAAAGGATGTAGTATGGAATGACACTTATAACAGATATGCGCCTATTTATTATGATGCAAAGAACTTTTGCTATTTCACAGCAGTTCTTTTGTACCACATTGACGTCAACTTTGGTTATGCATCGCTTCGAACGCAGCAAACACACAAAATACTTTCGTGTCCCTCTCAACTGGCGCGCGCGCCACGTTTGATACGCGGTAAAAAACCGACAACAGATGGAACGACCCACTCCATGTTCGAGAGTTCCAACGAACACATTGGCGCACGTTCCAAAGTGGTATCCATTTTGCGCGGCCGGAACGCACGCCAATGTTCGTCCTTTTGGAGCGCGAAGTCGGTACGCGGCTTTACAGTTTAATCAATTCTTTAAGAAACTCGATACAGTATAGAATATATTACACTAAGGCATTTAAACATAAGAACATTTATATCCCATACCAGCATTTCTGGTCAGAATGGATTAATATAATAATTCATATTTTCTTTCCTTAAATTCATGGGGGGTTTAAGGTTCATGCATTGTGCATGTGTCTATATGAACTGAGAAGAATATTGTTAGTCTATTCGGATCACAATACAGTTTTTGACTTTATAGTATAATTTTTAGCTTGTTCACTTGTACACGGTAATCTTGGGATTTAAAAAACAATGTGAATTAAAAGTTGTATTCCAATCTATTTTTTTTTATTTTCTTTAAAATACAATATTTCTCACTAAAGCATACATTCTTCCTGTCGGGGGTCCCAAGTAATATATATTATCCCGGCTATACATCTACTACAATCTACTACACAAATAACATCTATTACAACATTAATTTGCCGATCGCATAAGGAATTGTTTCGCGTGGGCATCGAATGTATGACAGTTATTATGGAAGGCTATTCCCTAAACTACTACGTCATCTGTACAGAAAATATAAAAAATATTAAAAAGGTTTATACAATAGAATATACGATGCTTGGTTTCATAAAAGCGCATAAGTAATCATAATTATTATTTATTTTTTCTTGGAGTTTATGGCTTGGTTCCTAAGACCTTCAAGCCAAATCTTTGTTTATAAATTAACTTTATCTGAAGTCATCGTCCGTCAGTAAATTAAATTGTCGCCTTCAACGGTGCCATCACCACACTATTAAAGGTAAAATACCTTTAACAGTGTGGTGATGGCACCGTTGGGAATTTTAGTGGAAAACGAAAACATATGTAGGGCACTGTTATATCATATTCACTACACCTTAGTACTTCCTGCGCATCAGATTACATAAAATGCAATCAAAATGACTTAATATAACACGATAAAACACTAAGATAATGAATTATAAATTATAATACAAGAGCACTATATGATATTTTTCCTTTCCCGCTAAAACTGAATAGATAAAATGCAGAATGAAAACCACAGAGTATTAAATTACGTCACCTTCGAGCGAAATAGCTTGTTCTATGATAACAATGGAAGGAGCGCATTTATAAAATAGCCAATTGCGCCGAAAGCATTTACGTGATGGAAAATTTTGTGATCACGAAACAGCGGCCATTGTTATTTTAAATTATGTATTTGATTCACAGAAGATAGGTATGTATATACACGTATCAATGTGTGTTTATGTGTAACAAGCCCCCGATAAGTGATAGTCTGGCGAAAGTAAACACCCTTGAGACCAAACTTTGTTCAGCTAAATTAGTTTTATTAAACTAGAGGAACGTCACAAATAATTATGTGCTGAAAGCAATACTTTACGTGTATCATAGAGTCGACCCAATTGGAAATTAATTTATATATTGGAAATGAATGAATAGGTATAAAATTCTTTGTATTTAAGTAGGTATGACAGAATATTATGACCGTCAATCAAATCTATAAGAGTTAAGTATAATCATTGTAGATTCTTGTTTAAAGGAGTAAAACTAACCAAGAACGAAAAAGTTGCTATCAGACCAAAGCCTTTTGAAGGCCTAACACGCAAATTAGTGTTTATGCATGCTATGTCGCGCGTGCTTTAGTCTCCGCTCCTAAGTTATATGATATCTGTTTGCTGACGGATTAAGAATACAATGTATTCTAACCCTTGCTTTCCCATCGGACTAATTCCATTATACAATTCTAGCATGTAGCTACCTGTAAGCCAGAATTCACAATGGTCGCCATAGATATATAGATACTGAGATTTGAATTGCAAGCAGTCCCAGTCGAAGTATTGACGATATTGATAATTTCACTTTCTTGAATCCCACAACAAAAAAAAATAATTTCCATAGTCAAATAGGAGGATTTGGAAGTTTTTCATGGGTATTCTACTCCGGGCTGGCCACGGAGGTCAAGGAAGCGGTACCAGTTGTCGACCCAATGGCGATAGGGAGGGAATACGGTGGGTTAAGGGGCCACGCGCCGCCCTTTCGTCGCCCCGGACGGAATGGAGGGCTTGTATCCAGACCATTGCCTGCCACAAACAAAAAAAAAATGCATATCCTTCTAACCCGCTGAGAGATCATTAAGAGTATAGGCACCTGCCTGAAAAAATTATATCGCTACAATCGCGAAACTGCCTTTCAAGAATGGCGATGATGACGTTCTACCTCTTAGGGAGGATTAAGTTCAACAGTGAACGTGAATAAGCTGATGGGTGAATGCAAAATTATATGATAGCAAACCCGAGACTAGTCTAACGCAGACAGTAACTAGTACTTTGCAGGTTACAGTAGCGCGACACAAATATCTCATTTTGTTCACTTGGATATTTGCGTTGTCACTTTGAACTTTTTCTAGCTAGTACTGATATATTATGTATAATAAAATACTCTACGTTCTTTAATTATCGGATAATTATATTAGATTATATTAAATGTAGGATAGATTGGCACGACTTTCGATGACGGTAGTCACTTCATAATGAAGGCGGTGTAAAGCAAGATACGAGAAATTAATTAAATCGACGAGTCATCTTGTGATGACATTGTTCTGTAGGCAGATTGACATGGCCCCTGTAATTAAAATCGCGAATAGATTTTCAAGATATTGTAACACTCGTGATCATTTTTAAAGCGTTTTTAATTAATCGTGAATTAATGACTATTATTTTTGTTATAAAGACTAGCTTTTAAAACGAATCCATTGAAAAACAAAAATAGGTCGTTTCTTTAAGGACAATTGTTTATTTAACTGGCAAACTTAGTAAATTTACTTTCAAAACTTTCCTCATTCATTAACTCTTATTAGTATTTGTTTTTTTTTCTATTCCTGGTGATAAACTGGTAAAAAATTGCTTAAATAATTAAAAGTGATAAATCTTTATCGTATTTTCTAGATCCTCAAGTACCTAGTAATATCTTTTTAAAATCTAACATCTTTAATCGTCGTATTCAATCACGCCTACCGTCATCCACTGTTGGATATAGACCTCCTTATAAAAATGATAATAGCATAATTGCAAAATTTGGCAATCGGGTTGGCGTCTGCAGTTGGTGTAATAAGTTTTCCAGAAGAACGCTGCTGCCTATTCCCCTGGTGATCCATCCGTATTTTTAGGACTCTCACGAAAAATAAGGGATAGCGCCACATATGTATTCTTAACCTATCATTATACGAAAAATTAAAACTTAGATAACATAAAAACAATTATTGTATTATTATTATCTCGGGTCATATACGTCCCACTGGGTTAGGCCTCCTCCACAATAAGAAGGAAATTCACTTATTCTCCACCACGCTAGTCAAACATATTGGTATAGAGTTTTATTTCGAGCTTTCCTTCTCTTGCATATATATATATATATATATATAGAGCAAGCAGCACACCTAATGGTAAGTGTCACTGTCGCCCATGGACCTTTACTATACCAAGGGTATAGGCCGCTGCCTACCAATATAAACCCCAAACCCACCCAATTGGGCTTCCGGCTTTCTCGCTCACCGAACGAAGCGCAATAGCACATTACCATTACTCATACGTCGATCTTCTGCGAGAGTGTGGTACTACCCCGGACGGACCGGCCCGCGACTGTAGACAGAGAACTGTCAACAGCGTAGTCCTACCACTATTAAATGCACATTGTGTCCCTTAATCATCTTCTACGACACCCACAGGTAAGAAGGGTGAATTGTATTCTTACTCTATTGTATTCTTACTCTATCACCACACGGATTTTAATCATGTATCAAAATAACAGTTGTTTTCTTATTAAACTTAATTGTCATGTTGGGACGGAGTATAAATACACTTTACCATCTATTCCCATCCTACGGGTGTTGTATAAGACGACTAATGTATGTACTCGGATAACCACCACAATCAGTGTATAAAAAGGCAATTCGAAATAAAGAAAGAAAGAAATAAAGAAAGAAAAAAATAATAATTTTGTTCTCGTTAAAAACTAATGGAAATAAACATAACTAAAGAAAACAACTTCTGGTATAAAATGACATTAACGAGAAACAAAAAAGGCTATTGGCTCAGCTTTGGCTATTTTATTTTATAAAGTAGCGCTGATATTCTGCTAACACCTAGTACATTTTAAAGAAATTATTAAAAACATGACTAGTATAAAAGTGTCAGTGTGTGTGTGTGTATGTGTGTAACGATGTATGAATAATTTTAACATAAGTATAACAACATTGCATACATATATAATATAAATAAAATTGGCAATATTTAATAAAATAAAACTATACTATTCCATTTTATTAGTGGTAGGACTACGCTGTTGCACAGTAAGTTAGTATCCTTATCATTGTACGTAAGGCCTGTATACAACAGTGAAACAAGTATCAACCGAAAAAGAAGAGAAACTTTTAAATACTTGTTGGGCTTTCTTCATATTTTTTTTTACAAATATGAAATAAAACTATTTTTGCTAATAATAATGAAGATTTGTTGGATGTGAAATAATTTGGTACTCGAGACCTAGAATGTGGCAAAAGTGTTCAAAATTTCGTGCAAATAAAACACAAATATAAACGCGATAAAATCCATGCAAATATATTTATTTATTAAGGTATCTTAATTAAAATAAATTATAAACTTGTAGGCTGATTCTTCAATAAAATTAGATACGATTATAGTTTATAATATAGAATGATAAGCAATCTGGAAGTTCTCTTGGATCACAGACATCGTCCGGTCTCTGACAAAGATTGATGTTTACGCTCGAATGCAATAAAAAATATCATTACATTGACTTTCAACCAGGCTCACTTATTTAATCGTGATTGATTGATGCACCAACTATTTAGCTGTATACGAAATAATTTCATGTGTTTCATTTATTTCCCAAAAATCAATGGGATAGATTGGAGTGAAACTTTAGTATTAAATTTAATATTGTAATATTTAATTAATTTATTTACTTGTTAATCTTCGAACGGCCAGCAAGGTGTAACCCCCCCACTTCCTTTCATTTCATGGGGTGTGATGATGATGAATGTATTTATGGCATTATATATATAATATTTGTCCGTGTGGTGACAAAGAATACAATTCACCACCCACTTTCATGCCCGTGGGTATTGTAAAAGACGACTAAGGGATTATAATAAGCAGATAATATCTATGTAAGAGAAAGAATACTCGAAATAAAACCCTATACCAAATCGTCTGGCCAACATTGTATAGTAGGTCAATTTGCCTCCCATTGTAGCGCAGGCGTGAGCCCAGCATTTATTTATTTATTTTTAGGATTACCAACGAAAAATACACAAACATACAATATAGTAAAAAAAGAATCACATGGATCACGTTTTGTGCTCTTTCATTTACAGGTAACCACAACTAACTAAATGTTACTTAAACTCTTTAAAACAAAATATCCATTTCCTACTTTTTTAGAAAGGAAAACATAAAATGATAAAAAAATCAATATACAGTTGGCAAACTATATATACCTACATACATATATATATTTAAACATATACATATATACACATATATATCATTTGTACATATATATCACATATATAGCATTAGGATGTATATGGATACTGTGATGATAATAAACAATTGCCCCGTATGGTGATGGATTACAGATAAGATGTGTCACTACTTCTTACTTATGTAGAAGTCGTAAAGTCCCCTGTACAAATCCCCAGGCGAACTGACATCAGCACTTGCCATGATATTAATTTATAATACCAATTGCAAGGCATAGTCTTATTTTTGGGGACTATTGTTCTAGTTTATAGGATGTGGATAGCTTAAGCGTTGCTTTATGATTTAAAGATGATTGCCAGACGGCTTAAGAATAAAGGCATCGGGTATTACCTATTTCAATTACTTAACAAGATTAAAGAGCCGCATAGTAGTTGTACTGTGCCGATCAAATAAATTGAGGTAAGAGTAGCAGGATGATGAAAACATTGAGTAAATCCACTGAGTGCTCAGTAAAATTCTTTAATTTGAAAGTATCTAAATTACTAGTTTACCTAAAATTGACTCTCATGCGATTTGCTAATGAAAAATTTACTTTAAAATTAAAGTAAACGATAATGTACTAGCAATATTGTCAACGCAATTTCATTAACAATTCAATCTATTTGTATCAAGACAGGCGTTCTACGAAATTTATACAGAATTAATTTTGATTAAATGTGGCTTAATTGAATATTGATTTGTTTTGACAAGCGTTACGTGTAATGTTGTAAAATCAGGATTACAGTACATTGAGCTCATTAAATTTATCGACTAACTTTGTGGTATTGTAAATTATTTATTAAACAACTTCAAAGTTTCGAGGTTCTCTATTCGGATGTTCATATTTTTTATGTTGTTGTTTATTGGTGGCTAAGAATAGTATTCTCAACCCGTATGTTCCAACCCGTATATTACTCGTAGGCTTAAAAAAAAACGACTATGTGCTTTACATGGATTTGCATTAACTCCCTCTGACGCCTTCTGGTCAACAATTACATTACCAAGGAAGGTTAACGTCAGGTAGGCAGCCGGTTACAAAACATTGTCAGAACTTTTGCAATATGCACCAGCAAAGCAGAGTACCTACATATTGTGTCGACCCCAAGTAATTAGAATAAGGATGAGGGTGATTTTATTGTTTTGGATTTGCATAATTCTTTCGTTGTTTGAAATAAGTTTATTACTAATTGGCTTCATTTAAATTTAGTAGAGATCTGAAAAAGTAGGTTTATTTAAAAAAAAGTTAAAATTATGTTCATTTGCTTAAAAAATTAAATAACATATACCTAACCTAATCTAACCTAATTGATCGAATTAGGCGATACATGACGGCAATCTATTATTATTATTAGAAAATGGAGAAAAGGAAGTAAACCTACCACTTTCCCACAGATAATCAATATACCGTACACCTCAAGAAAGGAAGGATTATGATAAGCAGAGTTAAATAACAATAAAATACAGAGACTCTAATCAACTTTAGTTTACTTTACTTTTTTTATTCTTCTATTTTTGCATGGTATACCAGTTTGACAAAGCAAACTAGTTCGAAGAACCGGTAGACACGAGTGGCTTAAGACATCACAATTCGAGCTGCAACTTTCTTCCGACTTTTGAGCAGAGCGCCGGCACCGTGTAGGTTATTTGTGCATTTGCTATCTTTACCTAAATATACTTAGTAGGTACTGTTGAGTTACAAGATTTTCTCCAAGTATCAAATACTTTTGCAATCCAGTCTAATCTCGTCTCGAAGAAACTAGTAATATGGAGGTCACATTGAAAATTTTTAGAAAATAAAAAACTGAATGATATAGAAGTTGGTATCATTCTTTTTTGTTTTTTTTTTTATGATTTTCTTTTATATGCAAGCAAAAGCGATTTCCTCTAGTCAAATGTACGGCAGACATTTTAAATTGCCCTCAATTTGTAGAAAACAAATGACATACGAATTCATTACATTTCTATAGATGCCCAAGAGTCGAATTAGGAATACGAAATTTAAATTTTGTCATTAGTTATTTTTCTCCATGGATTATCTTTTAGTGTGATCCACGTGTATTATTTCATAGTGTACTTTTATACTAATGAAGTTGAAAGTGTCTCAACTTTTGCTGTACAATTTCATGTTTTCTTTTTTCAACCCATTAGTTTTTTAAACAAAAAATGAAAATTTTGTCTATTTACAGTACAAATTGATGAAATCTTGTAAAGGTGTCCTCTAGATAGTCTCATTTTCAATTCAGTGAAGGTCTAACTTAGAAATAACAGATAGTGCAGAAGTTATGGTGGAACAGAACATACACAGTTACAGTACATATGTACAGGCTAAATTCTTAACACACCTATAAATTGACAACATTCGTAATTTTCAAAATCGTTAAACACATTTCTGAAAGCATTTAAATTATGTTTAAATAGTAAACCTTAACAATATATTTTTTAAATACATTATATTCATCTAGTCACGAATAAATTAAGTATAATCGAATATCGTATAAATGGTTGGGTCCAAAATGGCATTATATTACACAAGCGACAAAAGACGTCCATTCCCCGGCCAAGCGTAAACTCAATTACTTCTGTTGGATTTTCTTCTCTACAGCTTCGAGAAGGCGAGAACTTGTTAAAAGTGATAAAATTTACTTTATTACTAAGATACGGTATAAATTGATGTTTTTTATTTACTTACATTCAGTTTTTTTATCTGGTTAAATATCTAGATATTATAGTACCGTGATGCTGAGTTGATTTTTTTTAATGACATCAACATTTTTTTTTTTCATAGAAGCATCTTGCTTTTTTAAAGAAAAAGTGTAAGCGAATGCAGTAACGAAACTTCCAGATGCAAATATTATAAATATTTGTATCTGCTGTTTAAACAACTTTTTAAATCTGATTTCTAAAATGCAAAACCGCCTTTTTAAGGAAAAGAATAAATAAACATCTATTTACATAAAGTTAAAAAGCAAAATTTTTTCTAAATATGCATGAATCAAATCATCAAAGCTGTTCTTGAAATATATAAAATGATAGAATTAAACGCGTACATACATTTTACAAGAATTTATCGTTTTATTATTGTCTTTAGACAGCAAATTAGATAACACGGTTGACTTTCTAAATTTTTCAGTGAATTATACACTGTCGACTTATAAGTGTCGCAGATCATTAAACCGTTTAGACAACGTGGAATTCTAAGTACGCCTTTTTTTTTGCGGTGGGCTATGGACGTGGTCGCGTCCCACCAAATCGGTCCAGGGCGACGGAAGAGGCGGCGCACAACCCCATAGACCCACCCTCCAAATATTTCTCTTCGCCGTGCGAGCGGGCCACCGGTACCCGATCTTTGTCTTCGGTGGTTCGCCCGGCATTCTAATTGCCCCCTGGAGGCGTCCATGTCTAATAGTGAGATATATAATACATATTTTCCGTGAAGAGCTGGGATACGAATACACCACTCCCTTTCTTGCCCATGGATGTAGTAAAAGATGGATAAGGCATATGATAACCAAATAACGCATATGCAAGAGAAGGACAACTCGAAATAAAAAAGGTTTTATTTGGAAATTGACCTACTATACCATGTTGGTCAGGCGAGTTGATATAGGGACACCCAACTTAACCAGCGTGGTATAGTAGGTTAATTTCCCTCCATTATGAAGGAGGCTCGAGCCTAGCAGTGGTACGTATGTAGGCTTAAATGATGAAAGATAACACAATACTGATGAAAAATTATTGATAATTTAATTTTTAATAATATATAAATTACACAGGCCTGCAAATAATGGGGTCATGTCAGCTGTTGAAAGAAGTGAAAGGTAATTTCCGAAGTAATTTTTTTGTGTAGAATCCGAATCCGGGGCATATTTTGTAATTTGAAATTGGCGTAACTTGGTAAAGAAAAATCGTAGTTGAACTCTGTGACTCTCTAATTGAAAAGGAAGAGTAGTACTATTAGTGTTGCCCAAATGCAAGAACAAGACGAGACTTAGTCAGTCTTGGTCTTGGTCTTGCGCCAATACACCTGGTCTTGGTCTTGGTCTTGCGCTCCCAGTCTTGGTCTTGCAGCAAGAGTCTTGCAAGTCTTGCAATTACCTATTAGTCTATTACTATTTATTAAAGTTTACTTTAAATCTTAGAAAAACGTATTAGAATTGAAACATTGTGAGCTTGAATTAACATAGCCATAGTAAAAATCAAGCAGATTAATAAATAACTGAGGATTTGATAAGAAATTCGAAAAATCAACTGACCTATATGTCGTTTTCCATGGAAGTAACTGTTTCTTAATAAACATTTATGATTTATAAGCTTACATTTGCTAAAACATGTAAAAAACAAATTAATTACAATAACTTGACTGTATTTTAAAGAACAATATCTGTCTAGAAAGAGATTGAACCCTCAACTTATATGAAATTTAATAAAAGAGTTTTACGATTTATCATTTATTTCAATAAAAAATAAAATACAACACAAATCAAACATAACAGTACACAACAGCTTTATCATTAGGTTATGTTACTTTATATCAATTCTTTTGACCAAGAATTAATACAAAGTAACCATCTGGCTGACTCATCACTTAACCTATTTCTATGTTTTCTAATTACTAATGATGCTTTAGAAAATAATCTCTCAGCAGGTACTGAAGTTGCAGGTATTGAGAGAAAATCACGGGCCATCTTCGATAAAGTCGGATACTCTGTCTCATGCGTCCTCCACCAATCTAAAATGTCTTCCGAGCTGACAGTTCTTGGTTTTCTCAGGTACTCCTCCAACTCGTCTATCACTAAGCCTTGAAGACAAGATCCAGATGACGTCGAGGGACATTCATAGAGTTTATCAAAGTCTATTACGTCTTCATCTTCATCACATACTTTATTTTCTTTTTTTGGTAATTCCAGAGATTTGTTCAGTGAGTGTAGACTTTTATATTCTTCATAAAGTTCATTGAACTTGCGCAGACTTTCTGTTTTAAGTTGCTTCCCCCACATTTTCAGGTCAAAAGTCTGAGCCTTATGCCTTGGGTCTAAAATTAAAGAAGTACAATAAATCCAGTTGCTCTTCTTATAATGTTTAAGCATTTTGTCTCGAGCTGCTTGGAAAGCTAGAATGAGCCTTTCATCCACTTCAGATCGATTAGGTTTCTCATCTAACTGTTTTACCATGGATTCAATTTTATCTAGCAAGAGATTGAATGATACAATGACTAGCGGTAATGTAACATATTTGTCTCCACCAAGTTTTGTACTTAAAAGTTTAAAGTTAATTAGAAATTTATGTAATTTTTCGAGTACCTGCCATTCACTAGCTGTGATTTGAAAATCATTAAATTCGGTGACAGAACTGCACAATATGTTAATGCCCGCTCTCACTTTTAAACCAAATCCAATCATATCATGTGTGGAATTCCATCTCGTTGGACAGTCAAGAATGGCATTTAGATTTGATGGCACGCCAGCTGCTTCACAAGCAGACTGAAACTTCTTCTTCACTATCTCACTTCTTTTTATTTTACTGGAAATACTGCGTAACTTTGTTACAGATGTACGCGAGTCAGCAATATTTGGTGCATATTCTTCATCTTCCTCATCCTCAGTTTCGTCTGCATAGTCTTCATACTGCTGATCTTGCGCGTTAGTGTCAGACTCATAGTGTAATGCTAAGGTCTTTAATAAATCTTGTACACCAAGGTTTAAAATGTGAGCAAAGCACCGGAAATGTTGATTGTCTGAATCAAAGTGTGGCGGCAGCTGTTTGCCCAGTTCATACATAAATTTGGTATTTGCAGTTGCGTTGTCGACCGTGATACCTTGTATTTTATCAATTATGTCATATTCCAATAAACATTCATGGAAAATCGTTGCAATATCTTCCCCAGTATGTCGACCGCGTGATGGTATAAAATCAAGAACTACAGATCGATACTTCCATTCGTTGTCTATATAATGCATAGTAACCCCGTAGTAACTCCTACCAGCAATTGACGTCCACCCATCAATAGTAAACGACATTTTAGATGATAATTGTTGAAGTCGTTCCTTGAGATTCAATTGGAGCTCTTCAAATCGCTCTTTGACTTTCCTTCTAAGTGTAGACCTTTTAGGAAACACCATATTAGAGCAAATACGTCGAAAATATACTTGTGTAGCTTCGTCATCGAAAAATGAGAAGGGAAGATATTTTTTCACCACCCAATCAACTGTAGCTGTCGTGATGTTGTCACTGCTGTTTTCCGACTGAAATAAAACAATAAATCTTGTGTTATTATTTAAAACATACTAGGTTTGAGCGTTTAGGAGGAGGAGGTTTGTTGTTGTTAAATCGAGAAAATCGTTAAATTGACATTTGTTATATTACCAAAATAACGTACTTAGTTGTTACTGGCCGATTATGAAAACAAATGAAAATATGGGTGTTTATAAAAAATATTTAAGACGATAATTACATACTTAATATGTCGCACCCCTAGATGAGAACACCACTAACTCAAAAATACTTACGTAAGTTAATGGCGTTTTTGAAAGTATCGCATGAATAGCTACGCGGAGTTAAAATTCCCGTAGCGACAACTTCGACCATTGTTAAAAAAATATTCTTACCTGTCCACTTCTTCCAGCGGTTACTAAAAAGCTTGTGATATCTCCACTTAATTTTGGTTTAACAGGAAGAAATATTTGTGATTCCTTTTTGTGGAAAGATATTAGATGTTTCCTTAAGCCTGAAGTGTTTCTGTTTTTCATTTTTATTTCAATCTTTTTATGTTGGTACAATTTACACAAGGCAGTTTGGGATGCATGAATTATTTCGAAAAACTCCTCAAATTTGCTTTTGGGTCTTTTAGATCTGTGACTCAAACTCTCGTTACTCGGACTAGAATAATTTGAATCTTCGTCACTCATATTAAATTGTACACGTGATACGTTTTTAGAAAACAACAAGAATTAGTAAAAACAATTATTAAGTTAGACTCGAAGCACAGCTCAATTGGAAATGACTGGAATTAAAATAATTCCTTTATTTATAGTACGTTTCCTTGCTTTCTACCGCGCCGCCTCGCCACGTGCCGGCTCTATTAAAAGGACGCCGCCGCAAATCAAACGATGCCGCGTGCGGCGTACAAACACAGATTATTACCTACTTGTACAGACGCGACGCGTGAATAAAATATATGTAAAGAATTAGTGCCAATCACTATTCTTTACATATAAGTGAATGTTTTGGCGTACATCTATACTTATCTATACTAATATTATAAAGCTGAAGAGTTTGTTTGTATATTTGATGACAGAAGTTTTAAAATAAATAAATAAATCCTGAACGTCACTATACCTCCAAAGTTACTATTCCTCGTGGACGAAGTCGCGGGCACTGCTAGTAAATACTTACTCTCATCATCTCTCTCAGAGATATTCGGGCTGGTAAGCAATACAAAACTCTTATCGCAGGCTTTTTATTTTATTAGTAGGTAAGTACCTACGCTTTTTATATTATTTTATTAGTTTTGTAGAATTTTTTTACACGTTTCAAGTATATTTAAAAGTGGCTACAATATTTATCAAACGGGTGATATTTGAACACTATTTTGCTATTTTTTCTTGTAAAAACTTAAGAAATATAATGACTAAATGTACAATAATAGTACCTAAGTAATTAGTTTAAAACCATATAATCAATATTATAATATATACTTACTAGAATAAATTATTATGACATCTACTACCTATCCTTAACATTTTTTCCTATCATAATACTACTTGCGTGATCAGTATAATGTATTCATTTTCATTCTAAGCACTCTGAAACTTATTTATTCTTTGGAACACCTGTAGGTACTCTTAAAATTCGAAATTATTTTGCATGAGTATACCTACGCCCTGTGGCGGCAATCAAATAGTGTCAAATGTTGTGATTTCGGCGCGGCGGCAACGATTGTTGTATATGATTTCAAAAGAAGCCGCCGGCGCGTGTATCATAACCATGTACTTCCGAAAAGCGGCAAATTTCTTTGAGAAGTAAGTACAAAACCTTTGATGCCGCATTATCAAAGTGCCGATGGTTAAAAAATAACTATGCATGCACTCAGTTTGATTTTAATGGATATTTTTTTATTCGCTATGTAGGTATGTTTATGGTATTAGTCGTAATGCGCATAGGTCCAGTTTTTCATATTCTTTGATACAGTTTTTTGCGTCTCATAGAATTCCTAAGCGTACCTATACACCGAACTGTTACACCTAACTACTCCGTGAAATAGCGCTAAGTCCTAGCTGCAAGACGCAAGAGTCTTGCAGGCTTAGTCTTGTTCTTGCTCAAGTCTTGCACGGTCAGTCTTGGTCTTGGTCTTGCTAAAAATACGCGGTCTTGTTCTTGGTCTTGGTCTTGCAAAAACGCAAGAACAAGACCAAGACTGCAAGACCAAGACTGAATTTGGGCAACACTAAGTACTATATGATACGACTAAAGAAAAATCCCAAAAAAATCCGTGTCTTCTGTACATAACCTCGAAAGTAACCAAAAACGCTATTTTTTGGGTAAGTATATAACCTCAAATATCTCAAAATTCTGACGTGATGGGCCAATTCTGATTCAGATTCTACGCAAAAAATTACCTCGTAAATGACCCTCCTCTTTCCAACAACAAAACCATGTTGGCCTGTATTATTAGAAACTTTAAAATTAATCATAATATTAAATTTTCTTTGATATCGGATATAGATCAAAATAATATAAGCAGAACAAATTGGTATATGTTCCATTTGTAGCCTTGTAATATTCGAAGTAAAGTTAAGACTTAACACGTGCTAATATATGAAAATAAAAAAGTCAGTAAGTCAACAATTCAAATCAATTCCAGTAATCCTTTCGATTGGCGGAGAGGAGTAATACAGGGTCCCGTGTCACTTTTTGACTTTTGATAGTTGCCCGCACCGTTTGGACGGGGTATGTTTAAACGATAGTCCATCAAAAAGGTTAAAACACATATAGACTAGTCAACAAGTGCCTTTTGGACCAACTTTTTTCAGCAGTCTCCGAAAATTATAAATGAGGTGTCATTCGATTCGGAATGGCATCTAGATGATTTTTGAAAAAAATGAAGTTCCGCTTGCAAAAATTGTAAAAGTTATTAACAATGAACTAAAAATGAAAAGGGGGGTTTAGTTTTTTGGAAATATCTCAAAAAGTAATAAAGATTTTTCAAATTTGAAAAAAAGATTTGAAAAGAGGAAGAAATTTCCTAAAAAAAGTCTTGACTCCCAAAACTGTAAGATCAATATTTATAATTTTCCCAGAGGGATGAAAATACGGCCGAAAACGGGTACTCTGGCTTACGCAAGCCACACCCACATCGGCCCTTTAATGAATAAACATTATTTAAACATACTAAATATGAAAATAAAAAAATGACAAAATTGAGGCACTAACTGAATAGATGAATGAACAATAATCTGCTTGAAAAAAATTTTTATAACAATTTTTCATTTAGTTATTCAATAGTTAATTAATATTTTTTTTTTGCTTGAACATGAACATTGCAAGTGTGATAATTGTTAAACTATAAATTTAAGATTTTTTTCCTTTCTTGGAGCAATTCTTGAAAGGCTTTAGAATAGAACCCCGTTGGAAAAATTAGAAAATATTTATTTTTCATTTTTTTATTAATAATTTTCGTTGTTAAAATTTTTAATTCTTTACAAATTTTTTAAATTTTAATTTAATTTTTACAAAATTTTAATTTTTAATTTTATATAAATGATAAAGGACATTTTTTAATGCAAAAAAAGGGTTGTAAAGGGGGATGAAAAGTTTCAAGGAAGTATCGTCTTTTTCAAAACAAGAAGATTGAATCTTATTTTTAGGCTATTGATTAAATGTTAATAAATATGATATTAAAATTTTGTAAAAAATTACCCTTAAGGGGTAAAATAAAAATAGGGGATGAAAAACTTTAGAAACCTTTTACGCGCGCGAAGCGGCGGGCAGGAGCTAGTTATATTATATATTTTAACCAATATTTAGTATTATAGTGGCTGTGTGGTAACAGCTACGAATATAACGACTCTATTTGTGGTAGGACCACGCTGTTGACAGTTTTCTGTCTGCAGCCGCGGGCCGGTTCATCCGGAGTAGTACCACACTCTCGCAGAATTATCGACGTCTTAGTAATATGGCAATGTGCTATTGCGCTTCGTTCGGTGAGCGAGATAACTGGAAGCCCAACTGGGTGGTTTTGGGGTTTGTATTGGTAGGCAGAGGCTTAACTATACCCTTGGTATTGCAAAGGTCCATGGGCGGCAGTAACATTTACCATCACATGTGCTGCTTGCTCGTTTGCCGCCATTAGCAATAGACAAAATGAACATTATCAACCCTTTCTCGTTGCTTATGGATATCGTAAAAGACGACTAAAAGTTTTATATCAATCTCGGCCAATTCCACTTGATGCTATCTGGTCAACAATTACATACCCAAGCGGGGCCGAGGTCAGGCAGGCGGCTATCCAAGAATAAATTTACATAAATGGATAGATCTTAGCTATTTCTATGATAAATTGGAGTTTAGAATTTCTACATCTATTTGAGTAAATACCTACTTAATTTAGATACAGACACTTTAAAGCTTACAACACTTATTCCAATATTTATGGTTAGAACTTATAGAACTATTGGATTTGACTAATTCATGTCAGAAATAATTTTAACACGTAGCTATGTACTAAAAGTTGAGCGAATTTACTATTACCGTAAATGGATCCGTAAGGAGAGCTTTTAACTATGCAATAAAATATCTTGAGCATAAAACTTATAGAAATTTTATTCACCCTATGGGGCAATTTAAGTGAAGTTCTATGTTTCCAGAAAAGGTTCCTTTTTATATACTTAGTTGAGACTACGAAGAATTTTGACAAGGCATATTTAGCAATAGCCTTTTTAAATAAAAATATAGAGTTTAATTAACTTTTGTCCCTTAAAGTTTTATTTCTTTTACCTGATTACTGAAATTTTTAGCATTTAATATGCTTAATTATTTATAAATACCCGATACGAAACGAAGAAAGCCCGCTTGTGACATCATTTTTCGTTTCGTATCGGGTATTTATAAATAATTAAGCATATTAAATGCTAAAAATTTCAGTAATTTGAATAACAAGGTTGTGTCATCGTTTAATACAATTGGCAACTGTAAAGTTTGAAGTATTAAGTCTATACAATGTGTAAACATTGTCCGATAGATGGCATACGTCACCTTGAAGACGTAAGATATAATATGAATCGAAATTTGCATGTCCTAAAATAGTTCACGATGGTGTAAGTGGCAGCACGGTTGGGCCGGATTCCCAATAGGTGCGGGTTCTTTTACCTGTTTAGATACTATCACTAATGGTATTTTTTCTTTTTAAATGGACAACTTCCTGTACTAAGGACTTTGTGTTTGCATCGCAGAGGATTATATTTAAATTTCAGTAATAAAATAAATCATAGTTTAATCATACATATTTTTTAGTGGTTAGACCATGTTGTTGACTGTTTTCTGTCTACAGCCGCGGACCGATCCTTCCGGAGTAGTACTACACTCTCGCAGAAGATCGACGTCTGAGTAATGGCAATGTGCTATTGTGCTTCGTTCGGTGAGCGTGAGATCCGGAAGCCCAACTGGGGTGGGTTTGGGGCTTGTATTGGTAGGCAGCGGCCTAGCTATACCCTGGATATTGCAAAGTTCTATGGGCGGCAGTAACACCATCAGATGTGCTGCTTACTCCTCTATCACCATATGCCATAAAAACACATATAATCCCATTTCTTTTTCGGGAAATGGTGTGGGCACACCCTGTTAATTCCGTCTGGGGCGACAGAAAGAACGACGTGCGCTCCATAGACCCGCTCTACATGTACCTCTCCTTCGCCACCGGAATCTTGTCTTCGGTGGAAGCACATATAATTACAATGAGGTTAAAAGTGTTGTCATTCGCTTTTTTATATTTATACTAACAAATAAGCCTTAGTCTTGAAAGAAACTATAATTACATTATCATACATACATATGAACATACCATCACGCCATATCCCTTGCAGGGTAGGCAGGGAGAACAGAGTGCCAGAGAACTCTATCCTTGCATACTTCACTCGCTTCCTCAACATTCATAAGATATAAATATATAGATATAAATATATATATATATATATCAACAGATATAAATTAAACACTAAACCACCATTTGTGAAAATATCTGTACAGAAATCGATCCCACGATAATATCCGGTAATAATTGCTTTCCTAATATAAAAACTAATGTGAGTTTTTGTCTATTGTCTACTCATTTCCGTCAAAGTTACATCCCGATTGTTATGTAATATTATAAATAAACTTCTTTCATGTAAAAAAAATACAGTATTTCCCAGGGTATTGGTTTATTACCGGTAGTCCGCTCGTACGGCGAAGAGAGGAGTTTGCATGGTGGGTCTATGGGGTCACGCGCCGTTTCTTCCGTCACCCCGGACCGATTTGGCGGGGAGAGTCGCATCCATAGTCCACCTCAAAAAAAAGGGTATTAGTTTTAGATAATAGTCCGGTATGACAGTTAACTATATATTAAAGTGTAATATGATGCCTGGAATACAAAAAAATCAAAAGAACCTGCTCCTTTTTTAAGTCGGTTAAAGAGACACACACATCACAGAAGACATCTCCTAATCTGAAACAAATTTGAAAGCGAAGCCGCGAGCTAAGGCTTGTTTATAATAAGTCCGATCAGAACGTTATCGTAATGCTTTAGATGGGAAACAGTAGGTACGGATAATCCATTAAAGGCACCGTATTTAATTCCATTAGCGTTAATGGAAAGTAGTGCCGTTACGATTCATTAGATAATTATTTTAATTATATTGCTTAAAATTATTATTTTCTTGATGTCGAAATCTACAGTAAAAAAAGCCAGTCAAGTACAAGTTGCATTCATGTAAAAAGGTATATAAGTTTTTGTATTATTAAAAGTAAAATAATGAAAAGTCATGGTCTCTCTAAGCACAATGCTCTTTCTCGCTTTCTCTTAATTTCTCTTTCTTTTTTAGTATGTTTCTTACATCAAATATTCTATTATTTAGTTTTAGGGACGCCCTTTATTTTTACAAGTAGTTTTAGGTTAATTGCGTGTATATTATTATAAATTTACAGTCTTCGGATTATTATTAATTCTATAAGACCTTGCTTCATGCCAAATTTCATAATTTTATGTACGGAATACTAAAAATAAAGATAAGTAATTTATACAAGTACTAGGTGTAACTGGTACTGGGGTACTATCCCAGAAACCTCCACGCGGTGTACCCTGGGTGCGGGCGGCGGTCCCCAGTTCTTCTGCTGTACTGTCGTCCGTAGCGAATATCTGCGCGATTTCGCTCCTTACTCTACTACAGTCGTAGTAGAGGTTATAGGACGCGAAATATCGGGACGGGCTCAGTCACTCATTCATTTGAGGGCTGGGCAGGCACTTGCCACCGCCCACACATCGTAAACCTGATTCTTTGCTTGTCTTAGTTTCAGGAGCGAGGGTCTTGGCTTAACCGCCCGGACCGCGAGGAAGACAACCTCTATAAAGAGTTCGAAGTAACATTCGGACTCGGAAATCACCCAGAATCTTAAGTTCTGGCGTGCGGCGAGAAGATGCATGGCAGATGGGTTGTTCTGTCGTTAGCACGCTCCAGCCAGGGCACCGGCTGACCCCCTGGTTGGTAAATGTAGGCTTGCCCGGGTATAGGGATCTCTGCCCGGGTCGACGTAATGTATCTCCCATTCTCGTGGGATTCACAATGGATACGCAAACTTTAAAACATTTAAAAACCGACGGGAATCCTTGTGATTCTCACACCACGGCCTTGTCAAGCCAAAGAAAAACTGACAACGACGCCTCGTCCTCAGGACTTGAGGCGTCCGCCAAGGGCCCGGCACAAATCGTGGAGGCCCAAAAAGTGAAGCGGAAGTCGCCCAGGAAGAGCCGGGGGCAGGCTTCCAGCTACAAGAGGAGGAGGGAGGAGCGGCGTGCGCGGAGAGAGGCTGCCGCCGCTGAAAAGGAGGACGGTGGCAGAAATGCTGCAGAGCCGTCTACGGACGAGGGCGACAGTGACGTCGCAGAGCCGTCCGTGGATGAGGGCAGCAGATCTGCCGCTAAGATGGACGAGGGCGGTATATCCGCAGGGCCGTCCAGAGGAGATAGCGGGTCGGACGCTAAAGCCCCCGCTAAGTCGTCGCCGCGTCCTGTGGCGGCGGCTGAGAAGACCAGGGAGGAGGCCCTCCCCTCGCAGGTGTGAAAGCGCCCCCTGAGCAAGGGAGGCAGCTCGGGCGCCGACTCCGAGGGGAGCGGGACCATCATGCCTCCACCGAAGGTGCCGGCTTCTCGCAGGGGGCGAGGGGCCGCAGTAGCAGGAAGAAGGTCGGTGACTCCTCGGCGTGAGGCGGCGCCTGCTGCGAGCGACGGCCCCCTGGATCTGCAGGCTGAAAATGCCCGCCTTAGTGGCGAGGTCTCAGGCCTGCGGGACCTGAACCGCCAGTTGGGGTCCGAGCTGAAGTCGCTGCGTCAGGTAAACCGCATGTTGGCCAAAGACATGGCCGACCTGCGGGCCCAGATGGCGCAGTTCCTACCGCCTGCGCCAAAGCTGACGGCCAAGGCGCGCAAAACAGCTGCCGCGGTGAAACCCGTCCCTGCGGCAAGGAGGACGCCCCCCGCTGCGGAGGGCACGCCGCCGGCTGAAGCCGTCACGGCCACCGAGCCGACACCTGTCCCGGTAGCGAGGAGGACGACTCGCGCCGCGGCGAAAAAGTCGCCAAACGTCTCGGAGCGGGCCCCGGTGGAGGCTCAACCGGAGGCGCCGACCCCGCTGCCGACCCCGATGCCAACCCCGCTGCCTGCGGTGGGGGGATTGCCGGATGAGTCCCTGCGCGCGATAATCGACGCAGTGGGCAAAATTGTCGATGCGCGCTTCGCTGTTCTGGAGGCAAGGCTGCCTCCAGAACCACGTGTCCGGCCGCCTCTTGCCGCAGATAAGCGGCCACATACGGCACCAGCCCCCGCCCCGCTGCCTTGTCAGGGTGGCCGCGTGGAGAGCTACGCCGCGGCCGCGGCCGGGCCTAAGCCCAAAGGCCCCGGCCCCGCTCCGAAGGGACCTGCCCTGAGGAGGAAGACGGCGCTGGCTCCTGCCGGACCGCTGAAGCCGCCCGCAACGAAACCGCCGGCGACGACCAGCGAGGCTGCGACAAGGCCTTCCGCGTCTGGCACGACTGCCGTACCCGAAGAGGGTTGGCAGGTGGCCGAGCGCGATAGAAGGAGTCGCGGCCAAAGAAGGAGAGCGGAGGCCAAGCGCGCCGCTGAGGTCTCCGCTCCCAAGGCAGGAGCTGGCGACAAGAAGAAGAGGTCGCGCAAGGGGCTCAAGCCGCCAAAGACAGCCGCAGTGGTGATCACTGTGCTGCCTGAGGCGGCCGAGAAGGGCCTCAGCTACGAGGCCGTCTTGAGGAAGGCCCGGCGGGAGCTAGACGTCTCCGATATTGGAGGCGTCGAAGCCAGGACCCGCAAGGCCCGGACGGGGGCTCGAATCCTCGAGTTCCCAGGGGCCGAGATCGCCGAGACGGCTGACAGCGTAGCTGAGAAGCTGCGAGGTCTGTTCGCCGAGGAGGGTGGCATCAGGATCGCCAGGCCCGTCAAGTGCGCCGAAATGCGCATTTCGGGTCTGGACGACTCCGTGACGGTGGAAGACATCCGGGAGGCTATTGCCTCGAAAACCGGGTGTCCCATAGACACCGTCCGGGTCGGTGCCATTCGTCCCGGTCCGGGTGGCGTAGGTGCTGCCTGGGCGCAGTGCCCAGTGGAGTCGGTCAGGCAACTGGCCGGCTCAGGCAGGCTCCTCGTGGGCTGGAGCTCGGCGCGGGTAACCGTGCTTGAGCACCGGCCTGCGAGGTGCTATAAGTGCATGGCAGTCGGACACACTCGACCGACGTGCACCAATTGCTTCGACTGCGGCGGATTGTGTTTCCGCTGCGGTCAGACCGGGCACGTGGCGGCATCTTGCGCCGCCTCGCCCCACTGCCCCGCGTGTGCGGCGGGTAATAAGCCCGCCAAGCACCGCATGGGTTCTGGGGCGTGCAGACCTCCTGCTTCGGCCCCAAAGGGGCGGGGCGGCCTTTCGACCACGGCCGCTCCCGCTCCTAGCGCGGCCCGATCGCCCACTGGCGAGGCGGAGGTGATGGATACGGCCCACTAATGGCTGCAAAATCCATTCACCTCCTGCAGGCCAACACCAACCACTCCGCCGGAGCGCAGGATCTCCTCCTGCAATCCATGGCGGAGTGGTCGATTGGTGCAGCCGTAGTCGCGGAACCGTACGTCGTGCCTGATCGCCCCAATTGGGTGGTCAGCCGAAACGGAACTGCGGCAATCGTCGTCTCAACGCAGCGGCACTTCCCGTCCTTATCCCTTTTGGATAGGGGCGAAGAATTTGTCGCTGCGGAATGGGGAGGGGTCACACTATACAGCGTTTACCTCTCCCCTAACAGGAGAATGGACGATTTCAGGGCCTCCCTCACCACCTTGGAGGCTTCGATACGGCGACTGGCACCGGGCCTCGTCCTGGTCCTGGGGGACTTCAACGCCAAATCCACGGCATGGGGGTCCCCTATGACGGACGACCGCGGACGGGCGGTCGTTGAGTGGGCGGCTTCACTGGGCCTCTGTGTTGTCAACAGGGGCTCAGTGAACACGTGTGTGCGGCAGCAGGGCGGGTCGATAGTGGACTTGTTGTTCGCTAGCCCCGCTGTCGCGCCACGGGTAAGGAGTGTAGTGAGAGTAAACTGGAGTGTCCTGGAGGAGGCGGAGACCCTGTCGGACCACCGGTACATCCGGATGGAGGTCTCCCCCCGGGAACCCGGTAGGGGTCACAGGGCGGACGGAGCTCCCGCGTTTACGCGGTGGGCTGTGGGTCGTCTTGATAGGGACCTACTGGCGGAGGCGGCCATCGTTCACACGTGGCTGTCCTCACCGCCCCCAGCGGACGGAGTGGACGCTGAGGCTGTCCGCATCCGCAGTGCGTTAACGCAGATCTGCGATGCGGCCATGCCCAGGGTGCGGCGTCTACCTCCGAGGCAGGGGGTCTACTGGTGGTCCCCAAGACTGGCGGACCTTCGCGCGGCGTGTATCAGTGCCCGAAGGTCCCACACCCGCAGCCGGCGGCGTCACCGCGACGCTGAGCGGGAGGGCCAGCTGTACGAGGAGTACCGCAGTGCGCGTACTACCTTTCGGCTGGCCATCCGAGCCGCCAAGGATGCGAGTTGGCAGGAGATGTTGGACGGTCTCGACCGTGACCCCTGGGGTCGCCTGTATCGCGCGTCGCTGAACAAGCTTCGCGCGCAGGGCCCCCCCCTCACCGAGACCCTCCAGCCCGACTTCCTCTGTAGGGTGATCGAGGAGCTATTTCCACGGCAGTCGGGACACACGCCCCCGGTCATGGCTTCGCCAGATCAAGACCGGGAGGCCGACGACGAGAGTGTTCCACCCGTGACGGAGTCGGAAGTGGGGGCGGCAGTGGCGCGGATTCGCTCCGCCACCACGGCCCCCGGCCCGGACGGAATACCAGTCCGAGTGTTGACGTCGCTCCTCGAGCACTTCGAACCTCGCCTCAGGCAACTGTTCAACGCCTGTCTGACGTCTGGACGGTTTCCTGAGTGCTGGAAGGAGGGGAGGTTGGTTCTCCTGCCAAAGCCGGGACGGCCCCCGGATTTGCCGTCGGCCTACAGGCCCATCGTGCTTCTCGACGATGTGGGTAAGTTGCTGGAGCGTGTCCTCGCTGCCCGCATCGTCCGACACTTGGAGGAGGTGGGGCCCGATCTGTCGGACGCTCAATATGGGTTTAGGAGGGGGCGTTCGACCATCGGGGCCCTGCTACGCCTGAGGCAGACGGCCGCGGAGGCTGTCGCCGGCAAGGGAGTGCTGTTGGCGGTGTCGCTGGACATCGCCAACGCATTCAATAGTCTGCCATTCAGCTGCATCAAGGAGGCGCTCCGGTTCCATGGAGTGCCCCTGTACCTCAGGCGGCTGGTGGCAGACTATTTGGAGGGGCGCAGTATCCTCTGCGCGGGTCCCGCAGGGGACATTGTGCGGACGCCCATGTCGTGCGGTGTACCACAGGGGTCGGTTCTGGGGCCGACTCTGTGGGACATCGGGTACGACTGGGCGTTGAGAGGGAGTCTCCCCCCCGGGCTGAGCTTGGTGTGCTATGCTGACGACACGCTCGTCACAGCCCGGGGCAGGACACTCGAAGAGGCGGCGAGCCTGGCCACTCTCGGCACCGAGGAGATGGTCAGGCGAATCGAGGCGCTGGGGCTCAGGGTGGCCTTAAATAAGACGGAGGCCCTATTATTTCATGGGCCACGCGTAAGGCTGCCAACCGGCGCCTCGTTAGTCGTCAACTCCATCCAGATCAACATCCAGGCCCATATGAAGTACTTGGGTCTGGTGCTCGACGGGCGATGGTGGTTCCGGGAGCATTTCCGACAGATTGCTCCCCGGCTGGTCGGCGCGGCGTCCGCCCTTTCTCGGCTCATGCCGAATGTGGGCGGACCCAGTTTCGAGGGCCGACGGCTGTATGCGGGGGTCATCCGCTCGATGGCCATGTACGGCGCACCCGTGTGGGCGAGGGCTCTGAACGCCCAGCTCAGGGCGGTTCTGTGGAGGCCACAGCGAGCCATGGCGGTCAGAGTCATTCGCGGGTACCGCACGGTGTCGACAGAGGCGGCGTGCCTATTGGCCGGGACACCCCCGTGGGACCTAGAGGCGGAGATGCTCTCCGACCTCTATCGGCGGGTTACCTCAGTGCGCGAGGAGGGTGGCTCCCCATCGTTGAGCGAGATAGCCACCTGGCGCGAGGACGCCCGCCGAGACGTCATCGCCCGTTGGGTTACGCGGCTGGAGAGGCCTAGACACGGTATCGTGACCGTCGAAGCCTTCCGGCCCGTATTGATGAAATGGATGGAGCGGCGGCACGGGGTCCTCACCTTCCGACTGGTGCAGGTGTTGACGGAGCACGGGTGCTTCGGGAAATACCTGCACACGGTCGTGTACAGGGAGTGGACTCCGGGCTGCCATCATTGCAGTAGTGACGAGGACGCGGCGCAACATACGCTCGAGGAATGCTCGGGCTGGGACGGGCAGCGCCGCGACCTCGTCGCTATTATCGGTGCCGACCTGGCGCTGCCGGCTGTCGCGAGGGCGATGGTCGACAGCGTCAGGAATTGGGACGCGGTCGCCGCCTTCTGCGAGGCTGTCATCTCGCGGAAGGAGGCGGCGGAACGAGTCAGGGAGGACTCCCGCGACCCGGGCCGCCGCCAGCGGCCGGGGCGGCGCAGGCGCGAATACCTGCGCCTGATGCCGCCCTAACCCAGGCCTCGGGTGATCGGATCGGGGAATTGTCCGGTCACCCGACGCGAGGCCACCGCGTGAGGGCGACGCCCCGACGGCGAAATCTGTCGGGGCGTCGACGAGAGGAACCCGCGAGGGTAAACCGCCGAGCGGACCACCGAAGACAAAGATCGGGTACCGGTGGTCCGCTCGCACGGCGAAGAGAGAGGATTTTACGGTGGGTCTATGGGATCACGCGCCGCCTTCTCCGTCACCCCGGACCGATTTGGCGGGGCGAGACGCACCCATAGGCCACCAATAAAAAAAAAAAAAAAGGTGTAACTGGTACTTCAGTAGCAAATAGCAAAAACTTAATATAAGCAGTCATAAATTTAGAGAAAAATTGGTCTATTTTTTACTTGATAGCCTATTTATTCTCTGGTCGGACGGGTTGACTGAAGGTTTTGTTTTAATAATAATATTATAATAAATAATTTATTTCAAGTAACAAAAACTCATAATTAAATTTAAAGTTTTCTTTTCTTGTTTATGATCTTGTTTAACAAATCTAACAACAAATATCTACTAAATTTATTGGTTTAGTAAAACGACCAATACCTCAATTACTATATATCCAAAAAATTATACCCAAAAATCTATAAATATATATGTATATAGATTCAAATTGTGATTGAACAGACGTTTGTCTTTTCACTTCTTAGTATTGCCTCAAAAAAGAATAACATATCAAAAATTTAAATATATGAATAGGAGCCAAGTTCAATATTAAGGTTATAACCGATTATCGAATTCGCTAAGAAAAGAATTAAGTTCATTTAGAACTCATAAAACAGTTTCTACATAATTTTGTTTACAAATTTAGAAATTGATTTAAAACGATATGCAACATGGTAAAATAAATGTCATTGTATTTTATTGCTGCTACATTGTTCGTTATTTAAAAAAAAGGATTTTAAATTAAAAAACGTATTTTTAAAATTTTTTTAGTATACATATATTTTTGGCTTTGGGGTTCCTTTTTACCCGACTGCGCGATGCAAAGGAGTGGTTGTGTGTTTAACAGTCTATACTCTTAATCCGCTGAGTGTCACTAAAGACATGACGTTAGTGAAAATTCAATATGGCGACAACAGGACAGCATTTTGTGAAAATTAAAAAAAAGAAAGTCAACAAACTATGTCGAGTGAGGTATCATTGAATAGGCATTTAAAAATCATTATTAGTTTTCTCTCAACATTTTTCGATTCGACTGACCGTTTAGGATTCTTTATCGATTTAAAGTTGCGTAACAACCATTCTCACATATAGGTCTTTAGACAGTAGAAATTTACAATGAAAAGACGAAAACTTCGTATGACTGTGCGTGTGAATGTGGACGGACATATATTAAAGTATCTATAATAGTAGGTATATTGGACTACCTAAAGTATCTAACATCTGAAACGGTCGCCCATCTCTGACTTCAAACGATTTAGTATTCAACTTCAGTCGTAAATCTATCTATAGGTATCTACTTATTAATAAATAAAATAACTATAGCCTAGCTAGATACTCATAACTAAAAAGTATAAAATAAATAAAAATAATTAAAAAATGAAAAAACCCGACTGCGTAAAAAGTGAACCGAATTACTAACACAATAAAAAATCTGAAAAGAAAAAAACAAGCACTTAGATGTCCGGTGGTCTATAATCTATACATATAATAAAAATGTAACGGATCGCTGTCTGTACATGGAAGATATATGAGAAAAAATATTACTGGGACCTTTATCAATACTAATAGAACCCAAAACAATGTTTTTTAAAATTTTTGTCGGTTTATCTGTTTGTCTGTTTGTCTGTGCGTTTGTGCACGCTAATCTCAGAAACGGCTTATCCGATTTAGACACGGTTTTCACTAATATATTGTGGTAAGCTTCACTTAACATTTAGGCTTTATTTCATGTCAATTGGTTTATAAATAAAAAAGTTATGTCAATTTAAAAAATGTTCGGAGAAAAAAAATCTTTATCGATTCTTTTCAAATTACGTACAAATTATCTTCAGTAAAAATAAATAAACACGTGTTTCAGCATTTGTTGATTTTCACCCTCTGGGGGTGTAAATTAGGCTTGCAAAGCGGGTTGGATGACTCATTAAATCATTAGCGCCAAGCCGATATTATTGAAGCTGGAACTTGAAATGTTGACAGTGGTTTCTTTAAATGACGTAAAGATTTACTAAGAAAGGATTTTATGAAATTATAAAGGGGGAGAGCACAGTGGCAAAGTTTGTATGGGGAAAAAAATCTTTATTGATTCTTTTCAAATTACGAGTCGAATCAAATATTCTATGGTAATATCCGGCATTTGTCAATTTTAACCCTCTGGTTGTGTAGATTAGGCCTGTGAAACGGGTTGATCGACTCATTACCGCCAAGCCGAAACTATTAAAGCTAGAAACATTAAATTTTGAAGCACGTTTTTATTTATGACAAAGAGATTCAATATGAAAGGATTTTATGAATTCCGCCCCTAAGGGGATGTAACAATGCGGCAAAGTGTGTATGAGAGCAAATTTCTTTATCGATTCTTTTCAAATTACGTACAAATATTCTTCGGTAAAAATAAATAAACACGTGCTTCTCTCTCCCTCTCCATCAACCCCGCACCAGTGCCGTTGTGGCGACCAGTGCCGGCGTGAGAGCTCACACGATACACATAGTAGACGGCAATAGGTTCTTGCCTAATGGTTTAAGATACAGGTTAAGTTTAGCTCCAAAAATGTTCACTCAATAACTCAAATAATAAATTATATCTAACGGGGTCGCAACTCTGCTGATTAAACAAAACAGTCAAATAAAGGGTGGCGATAATTATATTTTTATCCCATGGTCATACCGTAAATTGTATATTAATGGCAATATAATTTGTAGAACTTTGAACCACCTTCTTCTTTAGTGACCGGCTATGGTATATAGACACACGCGCGCCGTACACGTACATCTACGTTGTGCGGGCGGGCCACCGCAACCGGGTATCATCTCGAGTCGAAGCCCTCATGCAGTGAACCTTAATACTTACTACTACTTACGCTTGCGCCGCCCAAAGCACCGATGGTAGAGCGTGTCAACCTAGACTATTTTCTCTTGGAACCACCATATTGCCTAATTCCGTTAGACAACTAACTCGCAGAAGGCGGCGACCGCATCCCAGTTTCTGACGCTGTTGAATATCGTCCTAGCGACAAACCTGAAGGTTTTGACACTGACACCTTGCATTGCTTTTCCTATTTAACTCTGTCAGAGATGACTTCTGCGTGGACGAAGTCGCGGGCAAAAGCTAGTTCTATAATATATTATTGAATGAATAGTATTAAAAAAAATAAATAAAATATATTATAAAATATATTCTAATAATAATAAAATATATAATAAAATATATTCTAATAATATATATTCTAATAATGAAACATAACAACTGAATAGGCGAGAAAAATTAGATTTGCAGTCGAATAATGGAGTTTTTTTTATTGTGTACGTAATTCGGTTCACTTTTTACGCAGTCGGGTTTTTTGATGTTTTTAATTATAGACCGGGTGTATTCATCTATCTATTTGCTGCTGAGTTTATTCATAAAGTTTTAGTTACATATAGTAAATATATATTATGTATACATAAATAAGTTCGCGTAACATTAGTAAGTGAATGTTCAATTAAACATAACTCTCTTGAGAACTAACTTTGATCCCGAATTAGTTCTTCTTAGTTCCAACGCAATCGCAAACCATTAAACGCTGAAAGCTCAACTTTTGTATCACAAAGCTCAACCAATTAGAAATTCAATTAGTTGAACTTCATTAGCATTTATTGGATAAGTTCTACCAATAGCAGGACATTATATGAATGTTATTGAAATCAGAATATATATTATCACATATTTACTTAAAGAATTTTATGTTCGGAATAATGACTGGCTTTTTTTTATTCAAGCTATTTTTTGAAAACATGGAATGTGTGGGGCCATTTCATTCGGAGCGACGGAAGGGTGACGTGCAGCGCCATGTTAACCCACCGTATTTTCTCTACATCGCCATAGGACCGACTACTGGTACTGATTCCTTGATATCCGTGGCCGATCCGAAGTATTGCCTTTCGAGTATCATTTTCACTCATCACTCATAACTCATCTTCACATCATCTCAAGCGATCGGCCTCTCTACGAATGGCGGCATAATGACCAGTCCATCCACGCACCGGCGACGGAGTGTATCAGCGCGGAGAATCTGTTCTCTTACACGTAATACATGTAGCCTAAGGCTAAAAGGCTAAACCTGTGGTGACTGAGTTAAAATACAATTTAATACCAATTTTTTTTTTCAACAGTAGCGTTGTGAGATAGTGAAATACGTATTATATTGAGAAATATTGCGTCAGTATGATAATTACTTACTCTTCTAATGCGCAACGAAAGATGTATATTAACCGAGAAAAAGTAAGAAGAAAAAGAGCACAATATTACTGTATAATTAGCTTTGGGAAAGATATATTTGCCTTTCTGAGGTTAGCAGTTGTATGCAACTATGCATACACTTGCATTTCACCGCACAATCCATATTTAATAGATTTAATACCAAGTTCACTAAAATTAATTCAACAAGAAAAAGTTCCAAGTTTGCTGCTGAGAGTTGATCAAACCTATCAACATTTGTTTTTACCCTATCCAAAATTCGATACCAGAATTTCATGATCAAATTAGAGCGTACATTTTTATGCCATACGAATAACGTCATATATTTACCAAAAACGCTACGCACAGAAAAAATGATGGTGAAAGCCGATAAATCGTTACAAATCGTGCTAATCTCAGATGAGATTGCTCCATTGAGATTATTAGATTTATAGCAGCTGATAAGAGGATTTAATATGATATCGATAAAATAACATTACATTTTTATCCGTTATATTTGTCTTGTATTTTAAAAATGTACTACTTTTAACATATATGTAGTATGATAATACTTTTACGTGTTGTGACGCAGAAAAGATACAACTCACTCTCCTCTCAACTCCCTCTCTCATCATCATCATAACAGCCCGGTTTGGGCCTCCTCCGTAATGGGAGGATTAACCTACTATACCACGCTGGTCAGACGTGTTCGTATAGGGTTTTCTTTCGAGTTTTCATTCACTTGCATAGATCTTATACGCGTTTTGTATACCTGAGTCGTCTCTTACGAACGCCCACAGGTAATATAGGGGGTGGTGAATTGCATTCTTACTCCGCCACCACACGGACCCGCTTTCGTAGGTTTAATAAAATACTGCATAAGCGTATATTATGCAGAGAAAAAATAAGAGAAAGAAGATCTCAAATAAAACCCTATACTCACCCATTGGACCACCGTGGTATAATAGATCAATTTTCTTTCTATTGTGGAGCAGGCTCGCAGCTTTGCTATGGGGTAGCAGTTACGAATACTACCAATCCTTACTTTGCTCGTTGATGTCGTAAAAGACGACTAAGAGCTTTTTTTTATATAATAAAGTTTTGGTCCACAGACTTTTGTCCGTGCCTTTTTTATGTTTTGTATTTTAATTATTATTGTTATATGTATGTTATATAATTCAAGGTTTCTTGAAGTGGCTTTAATACATTTATGATGGTTTGATGGTTTATTTGTATGTATATTGGCGCGTTCTTGATGTTATATCATTGCATGTTCCTTTGGAGTTTTCTACTTTGCGCAATTGCAAATGCGCAAATGTTGATGGTGGAAAACCCCTCTGACTAAGAACTTTATATAGACCTAGATAAGATAAGATAAGATATTTATTCGCTGAGAATATGGTACAAAGATATATAATTACAAAGTAGAAGCCCGACATATTCGCCTTTAAAAGGCATGCGAATTTTTGAATATTAAAATCATATGTACATAACAATAATAACAAAAAAAAAAAAAAATAACAATATACCTATAACTTAATTTAAATTTTATATAACAGAAAATAATTTAATGTATAGAAGCACTTTTCAGTAAGCCAAGTCTTCAGTTTAAATTTAAATTTTTTTATCGGCATTTCTCTAATAGATTGAGGAATGTGATTGTAAATTTTTATTGACATATGATAACTATTCCTTAACTAGGTCAACTCTACCTGATGCCGTCTGGTCAACAATTACTTTCTCAAGGAAAGTTGACGTCAGGTAGACTTCCGATCACAAATCTATTGTCAATAACTTTTCCAATACGTACTATGGACGAGAAGTACATATTACGTCGACCCCAAGTTATTGAGATATTGATGATGTGGAGCAAGTTTAAGTCTGTCAATCATCACATTTTATTGTGAAGGGCGATGATCCCTTGTCTTGCCAGATCGGAGAAAGAGTGGAGCGTTAAGAGGCAATATAACGTACCATGCATTTTTTTTTCACTCTTTGGTAAATTTTCTTGAAATTTAAAAAATTCTTAGGATGCTTGTTTGTCAGCAAGCAATCTATCTAAAATTAGTTTGAACTGTGCTCGATTAAATAAAAGACTCACACGCTATTACTTAGAAATGTTAGTTGACAAAATGAGGGTTGAGTGATGTATCTCTAGTCATCTCTTTGGCAAGGTAATACTTTAATGTGCAATGAAAGTTAAAACAAATCTATTTGGCTATGTTATAATTAATACACACGTTGAGGATGCGAATGAAGTATGCAAGAGTAGAGGTCTCTGGCACTCTGTTCTCTCTGCCTACCCTGCAAGGGATATGGCGTGATGATATGTATGTATGTATAATTAATACATAAATAACTGTAGCAGATAATAAACACATATTAATACCAGTAATTTGAAAACGAAATATTACTTGGCTGCAGTTAGCAGAGCGAATAAATACTAATTAAGTACATTCTGTGAAATACACATAACAGACTCATTGTAGTTATATTCGGTAGTCATATCAGTAAATTGCCCATTAGACCTTAAGCGTATAATAACATTTCTGGTTCAGGCGATTCAATATTTATCTAATTGCGTTATAGAAGAATAATACTTATTCGAATTATTTGATTGCGTTTTGGAAGGACCTCGATATTAATGCTTTACCTAAAATCTAGAGCTTAATCCAGCTGCTGAAGGGACAATGAAGTGAAGGTTTTTCTTCCTTCACTTTGGAGTGCTACTGCGAGTTCCTGTTCAATAGGCAGAGAGATAACCAATCACCTTTCTTTTACTTTGGGCGGCTGGGCACAGTACGCTTGGACCATAGGCGACCCAAAAACGGGGATAACGATTTTACTACCGCTATTGAACGCGTAGGTATACTGAAACGTAAAAGTTTTGCTTCACGCTGAGGAATATTCATGCAAATGCTTATTTAATGCAAAATCATCGTTCCCTGATATTAAAATTAGCATTTATGCATGTAACCTTATCGAATTTAGAGAATAGAATACTGGACGCAAATTTGGGACGTGGTTATGATCATCATATGGTACTAGTTATCCACCTGCCCTTTTCAGTATATTTGACGATATGTATGCCAAATTTCTTTCCCTGTGGTGACGGAGTAAGATTACAATTCACCACCTCCTATCTTACCCGTTGGTATCGTAAAAGATGATTAAGGGATATAATATGCACATGGCATATGTGTAAGAGAAGGAAATCTCGAAATAAAACCCTATACCAATAACCTTAACCTAAGACGTATTGACGTCTGGCCAGCGTGGTATAGTAGGTCAATTTCCCTCCCATTTTGGAGGAGGCCCGAGCCCAGCAGTGGGCCATATGTGGGCTGATATGATGATGCAAGATTTCATGATGATCGGTCGAGTAATTAGTAAATACACGCCTTGTGTATGAGTAAAAACTGTCATATTAGTTGTTTATAATATTAATAAAGAGTTTGAACGTCATTTAATATGACGGTACTTGCGTTTATCATACGTGCTAAGCGGAAACATGTTAACAAAGTATTCACTAATCGCACCACCTAGCACGATCTTGTTTTAACCCATTCGTCTATAAATATTATAGTTGAATAAGAAATGCGTAATCCTATGCCTGTATTTAATTTGATGAGGAATTATATATATATTATTTAAAATATTTTCTATTGAATGATCAACACATTTGCTGTAACATTTTTATAATCGATATTGCATATAAATATGGGAAGGAATTAAATCTGTGTAAATAGAATTTGAGCCCTGTCTTCTATAATTCTTCTAGCTTCTGGAAAAAATGGCAAAATGTTGATCCATGAATCTAAACTAAGCGATAAAATGGTTACCTGTAATTAGAAATTTATAGGTATAAGTTAAGGAGATAAGCAGTAGCGTTCTCTTGGAAAATTTGTAATATTAATTACGATCGCCAACTTGCTTGTCAATCTCGGTGATTATGGCATTATACATGGCATACATTTCTCTAATTAGTTTAGTACACTACCCTAGTCAGATAGCTTGGAATAAGGTTTTTTAAAGTTTAATAACTTGTGAATAAACAAAAAGCCAGCAACCTTTTCATAATTTGCGAGGGATTTTGAAGTTTTTTTGTAGAATCTGTAATAACGGACTAAGATTAGTAAAAATCTGCTGGCTGTGGGATCGCCAGGAGTTATAAATGTTAACTCGCCTGCCAAGTGTAGCAATAGTGGCATTATCACTCTTTGCAAGAGGTCTGTCTTCATAGGCTGATTGGATGGATTTAAAGTTACCTTTGTTTCTGCTTTATAAGAAAAGCTATGTGTGATGCCTTTATGCAAGCCTTGCAGTATGCTGAAGACGTCGCCGGGAACAAGCGTTTCATGAATGATTTCTGTGAAATCGGCTCGCACGGACACTACTGATACTGTTCCAGTCGCCACCCAGTACATACGAGCTTCGCTGTCGCCTGCTACTACTATGTAATTACCTGCAAAATATTCCATTTCATCCATTATCATTATCTTTCAGACTTTGGCAGTCCCCTGGTGGTATCACCTACAGAACGCACTCCTTCATTTCATATGCCAGTACGGTAATCGACACGCTTGGCGTATGGTTTATCAGTTGTGTAGGTGTTATATGTTTTCTAGAAGATAACAGTTACCCGCTTTTCTGATAATTCCCTTTCGATTTTTAGCAGTTTCATGGATAAAAAAGTGGTTTCGAAGATTGGTCTTATTTCGTGGTGACACGAGATCTATTTAATTATTTAGATATTATTGAATAAAAACAAAGTATACTGCTAACGCATGCATAGGGATGACGGTATTCATCCATCAACCAAATGACATCGCTGATGCACCTATGTCTCTTACGAGAAGACCACTAGGGATGGACTTGCGCTCGACATTAGCGAGGATACCCGTGAGGGTAGACCGCCGGGTGGGCCACTGAAGAAAAAGACCGCGTACCAGTGACCCACCCGCACGGCGAAGAGAGGTATATTGTAGGGCGGGTCTACGGGGTCTTACGCCGCTTCTCCTGTCGCTCCGGACGAAATAGCGGGGTTTGACGTACCGTAGCCCGCCGCCAAAAAAAAAAAAGAAAGGGATGGACTTGCGCTGAATGCACGCGATCTCTGTAACTTTTATAATGTTGTCAGTTCACCTAGTGTCAGGCTTAGACTGTGTCGTTCGATAAGTGGTAGCTACTCGAGAATTTTTCTCCCAACGCTTGGCTAGCAATCTTTGACGAGCTTTCCGTATGGTAACAGAAAAATAATACAATGGATCACCTATTATCTAGCTTGAGGGTGTTGTAAAAGATGGCTAAGGTATATAATATGCATATCCATCCATCCATTAGTCTGTAAAAGTCCACTGTTGGAGATAGGCCTCCCCACGAGAATGGCCTTCAAAACGGTCCTGTGCCACCTGCATTCAACGGTTTCCTGCGTACTTCATGATATCGGCAGTCTACCTAGTGGGGTGTCCTACGCTGCGTTGTCCGATTCCTGGTCGCCACTCTAGGACCTTTCTTCCCCAACGGTTATCGGTTTTTCGAGCGATGTGGCCTGCTCATCGCCACTTCATCATGCTAATTCTTCGGGCTATGTCGGTTACACCCGTTCTTCTACGGATTTACGTATTCTGGCTTTTATCACGCAGGGAAATATCGAGCATAGCCTTCTCCATGGCACGTTGAACGACTCCGACCCTTTTTATAAGGCCAACATTTAGAGACCACGTTTCAGTGCCGTAAGTCATCGCTGGTAACACACACTGGTTATGAACTTTTGTTTTCAGACTCTGCGGAATATTAGACGAGAAGATCCTCCTCAGTTTCCCTAACGCTGCCCAGCCGAGAAGGATTCGTCGGGTGACCTCTTTCTTAAAATTGGATATACCTAATTGGACTGTTTGTCCTAGGTAAACATACTGATCGACAACTTCGAGAATCGCATTCCCAACTAGAACCGGTACGGATATGACATGGACATTAGACATGACTTTCGTCTTGCCAATTTCCATTTGCAGCCCTACTAGTTGGGAGACCTTGCTGAGGTCATTGGGCATGGTGCCAACGTCCTCCAGGGATTCTGCATATAACATAATATGTATATATGCAATTGAAATAAAACTCGAAATAAATTCCAATAACAACTCATCCGGTCAAAAAAAACGCTCGAGCCCAATAATGACGGTACGTATATAAGCTGAGATGATGATTATGACGAGTGATATAATGATATGGTGTTGGGATGATGATGTATTGTAAACATGAATATATCGTAGATTCGAAAAGTTATTTGCAAGTTATATTTTTATAGCTCGTGAGTCAATTTTTTACAAGTGAAAGGTATACTATGGCTATGCCTGTATTCTATGGATAAACTTTATCGTCGATCCGGATGTCACGGTGTTTAATTAGCAGAAGTCCTCATTTAATTGTTGGATCGTAGTAAACATAATGTACATAATCTAATTGTAATGGATATAAGGAATTTTCCTTATGGTGACGAAGTAAGAGTACAATTCACCACTATATTACCCGCAGGTGTCGTTATAGACTAGTGACCTGGTTGTCGTAAGGGATATCATGTGCAGGTAATATCAATGTAAGAGAAGGTAAACTCGAAATAAAACCCTATACCAATCTGTCAGACCAACTTAAAACAATTTCCCTTTTATTGAAGAGGAAATTCAAGCCCGTTATTGAGACGTATGTGAGCTGGAATGATGAAGGAGTATTGTATATAATTCTCACCAGGAAAGAAACTTGTATAATCTAGTACAACAGTAAGTTGCCGTAAGAATGATTCTCCAGTATCAGCGAATATATAGCAGTTTCTTAAATGGTGGCCGAACATTGCAGACATTAAATCACAGCGGCGTACATATGGGGTTTGTGATAATAACTCTGGAAGCTGAAATGACATATATTTTAACTTCGTTAGATAGTGCAATCACCAAAAGATTGCTGTGTGAACGTAAAAGTTTAAATTACGCTAACAGAGAAATGGAAGTGCAGTATGTAATTTTACTTTACGTGTAGTGACGGAGTATGAAGAATACAATTCTTCATACCTTATCTTGCCTGTAAATGTTACAACAGACTTTTATAAAAGACTACGTTTAAGAGATATAGGTAATATGCATATAACATCTATGAAGAGAAGAAAAACTTGAAATAAAACACTATACCAACACGTCTGAGCATCGTGGATCAGATATTTTATTGTGAAGGAGGGTCGAACCCAGTAGTGGAACGTATATGAGCCGAAATGATGTAATTTTAATTTCCATGAAAGAAATTAGCCATTGTATTGTTACTGAGAATTAATATGGAAATTATAAAGGTTTACTAAGGAAATAAGTGTGTGAGTCTATGCATATTTATCTTCACGGTATAGAAACTTCGAAAGCCGACAGTATATCATCCATCTTGTAAGTTATAGTTTCAAATGATATTATGTTAATCTTTGCTGCTGTCACTTTAACGATTTCTCCTTAATTAAATTATTTGCACAATTAAAATTAATTACCACTTCAACGTCAAACTTCCTAAAAACTTTTTGCACAATTAAATTGTAATAATATACTACCTGTCGCCCTCGTTTCGTTATCCAAAGTTGCTGTATGTATTTCCAAAACTTCTTTAACTGATAAGCTAAAATATGAATTTATTAATTAAGTCAGAGTAATGATTTTCAAGTGATTTTTTTGTAAATTTATGATTTAAAGCTCGTACTGTATATTTTTGTACATTTTAATGCAATTTTGGATATTTCAAATAGAACTATATAGTTTTTACGGATTCTATAGCGTTTGTGTTTGATTTTTAATTGCCCGATGTTTCGAACACTTTACAACGTTTATGGTCGCGAGAAGACAGTGATTTGTGTCCAAATTAAAAATCAAATACAAAAGCATTAGAATAAGTAATGTGTAATACTCGGGTAAGTATCAAAAATTCCAATTTTGGACAGTTTTATGTACCTTCCTATACCAACACGTCTGTACCCTCCCTATACCAACACGTCTGACCAGCGCGGTATAGTAGGTCAATTTCACTCCCATTATGGAGGAGGCTTGATCCCAGCAGTGGGACATATGTGAGCTGAGATAATGATGATGATTATGTACCTTGTTGTCTAAGGAGCTTTCGGTGGTAAACAAAATAATAAGTTATATATGTACTATAAATATGTTTCTCTTCTTACTCCATTTATGTGTCACTATTAATCACGGTACTTGTACATATTACGATATTCATCATTCTCCTATTCTTATCCCAATTGCTTGGGGTCGATACAATATGCACTCTTCTTTCATAGTACATATTGCAAAAGTTATTGGCAATAGTTTTATGACCGGCCACCTGTCAGACGTCAATCCTCCTTGGGAATGTAATTACTGACCAAACGGCATCAGATGGAGTTAGTTCATGTCGTTATAAGGCTTTTAGTTGTCTTTTACGATACCCACGAGCAAAGTAAGGGTTGGTAGTATTCGTAGCCGCTACACACAGTATGTATATATTACAATAGTAATTATCCTATTATAATTGCGTTGACATATGTATTTTGTTTTGACAAATTATGGTACATATGTACATGCCCTGCCCATATCTGTTCATGTCGTAGGAAGGGCAGCGTTAAGCTTTATAGCTTAATGTAATATCTTCCCATCGTCGTGCATACTACAGTTACTGCTCCTTGATATAACATATGTAAATTCTGACAAAAGGTTCTAATCTATGTTTTATACCCTACCTACCCTAAATTATATTACTAACTTATGCAATAATCTGTATATGTCAGATAATTGTCGCTTACATTTGTATAATAGGTAGGAATAGTTACATATTTTTCTTTTTTTTTATTCTAATGGACCTTTGCAATACCAAGGATATAGCTTAGGCCGCTGCCTACCAATAAAATCCCCAAACACCCCCCAGTTGGGCTTCCGGCTTTCTCGCTCACCGAACGAAGCGCAATAGCACATTGCCATTACTCAGACGTCGATCTTCTGCGAGAGTGTGGTACTACCCCGGACGGTCCGGACCTCAGCTGTAGATAGAAATCTGTGAACAGCGTGGTCCTACCACTATTTAAAGAATGATCAAAACTATTTAAAGAAAGATTCCAGATTTTATGGAAGAATAAATTTTCAGAATATTTACTTAATTTTTGTTATTATAGGTGACAATAATCTTCAAAATGTAATATCATATATTAAAAATTAAAAACACATTTGAAAAATAGTGCATAGATTACTACTTTACTTAGGAGGCGGCTTGTGCCGAATAGTGTCAATATTATAAATACCCGATTACGAAACGAAAAATGATGTCACAAGCGGGGTTCGAACCCGCGCCTATTGGGAATCCGGCCCAATCGTGCTGCCACTTACACCATCGTGAACTATTTTAGGACATGCAAATTTCGCTTTATATTATATCTTACGTCTTCAAGGTGACGTATGCCATCTACCGGACAATGTTTACACTTTGTATTGGCTTAATACTTGAAGTATTAAACTTTACAGTTAGAATTGTATTAAACGATGACACAACCTTGTTATTCAAATTACTGAATTTTTTTAGCATTTAATATGCTTAATTATTTATAAATACCCGATTACGAAACGAAAAATAGGTGCGGGTTCGAACCCCGCTTGTGACATCATTTTTCGTTTCGTAATCGGGTATTAATAATTAATCAAGCATATTAAATGCTAAAAAATTTCGGTAATTTGAGTGTCAATATTAATTATAATTTATTACAGATATATAATACTTACAAGACAATCCTTGATTTTTTAACATATCAAATAATTCTTTAGTTACTTTTTCATATGCAGTCAAAGCGTAATTATTGGCGTAAGCTAATTGAATGGAAGAGGCTACTACAATAGCAGCCAATATTTTGCCACAAACAAGTATTATGCCCAATATAGACATAGGGAGAATATTGTCAATCACAAACTCGTCACTGCCTGTTGCGGTTAATTGCGAGACCACAATATAGAACGAGGTAACGTAATCCCAACGACGATGTGGTGCGTCTCTGCGAAATAGAAGATTGTTGCTTATCATTCTTAGTATGCTTCAGTATTATTCCTTCTTTATCTTTATTTATTTATAATTATTTTCCGTGTGGTAACGGATTAAGAATACAGTTCACCATCCCCTTTCCTGCCGCCCGTGAGTATAGTAAAAGATAAATAAAGTATGCGATATGCATATAACATCAACATGAGGTAAACTCTAATAAAATCCTATAACAACCCGTTTGACTAGTGTCGTATAGTAGGCCAAATTCCCCCATTATGGAGGTGCCCAACAGTGGACTTATGTAAGCAGAGTTGATGATAATGAAGAGATGATCATTCTTTAGTGCATGGATTCTTAGTGGATCTCATCATAATTTCATTATATGGTAGCGGAGTATGTTTTACTTTTAGCCCAAATGCAAGAAGAATTTGGCTTAGATTTTTATATTGAGTTTTCTTTCTTTTGCAATGGTGTTACTTTCTTATACGCAATAGTGCTATCTAGATACACACATGAAAGAAGAAGTACAGAGAATCACATTTGAATATATTCTGTTGTAAATATTAAAACCGCAGTTCACAAAACTTACTAAGAATTAAGCAGATCATATCACCTTATTTCTGAATCGCTGGTTATGCCAGAATATAGATTAATAATCATAAATAAGATCAATTAATGTTACTTACGCGTCAATCTGGTATACTTTGAGAGTACGAATGTAGCTCACAGGTGAAGTTGCAATCATTGAAATAAGCCACAAACATGTAAATGTATGGATCATGAATATTACAACTATGACCGTCATCACGCCCTAAACAAAATGAGAAATAAAGCATGTAATAATTAATATATAATATAAATTTTCCATTCGGTAACGAATTAAGAATATACCGGTGTATTTAAAGAAGAATGTAAGCAATAATTGAAATAACAAGAGGAGGAAAATTCGTAACAAAACCAACCAGTCTGGTAATGCTTGTGTTGTGGGTCACTTTTCTTTTCATTCTGACACATGCTACCTAATAAGTGAGACGTTTAAGGGCCGAATAATAATATAAAATAAATAATACTGTTTTAATGTTAATTTAAACACAAAATTTAATCATACGATTACTTAACAGTTTATATTAAATTCATAAAAGGCATAATTTCTTGTGTCGATTAACAATAGGTACAGCTTACATTCTTATGTTGATTTACAATAAGTTATAAATCCTTATGTCACAGGGGACTTCACAAATATATAATTAAATTAATTACACACAGACACAGAACATTCATTTATGGATCGTACAAAGAATTTTTTTTATACTTTTAGTATAATAATTAATAACACATAGAACGATAGTTCGGCACTTCAAATGTTTTAAAAAGTGAAGCCAATCCTATTAGCGTGCAAGCGATTACACGAATACACACGCACACTACTATAAAATGGGGATTCCACTACAATGTAGTTCCCTAAAACTGAGGAAAATGAAATGCGTTATTTTTGGACATTCATGTGCTTCTCTTTGGATTTGATATTTTTACTTACTCCCGTATTTCTTAGTCGTTACCTCGACTTCAAATGAATACCCTAGAAAATTGCCATTTTAACGTTACATTCTATATTATAACGTCAAAATTACCTTTGAATTTGGATTTGAGTTCAAAGAAACGAGTAAATATAAATGCAATATTCCTAATACGCAATAAAACGGTTATTACATAGTAAATAAGCACGCATGTACGCGCCAGAAAAAAAAATGAAGGAAGGTATAGGTAATTATTATTTATTGCCTTTGGTTGTTTGCGTATAACTTCGTTCCAAACAGCTTATTAGAAGCTGTGGATATTATTAAAGTATATAAATATTGGTTCAACTACATAAATCGGTCATTAAACAATTGTTTAAGATTCGATTAAAAAATAAAAAAAAACATGTGACAAATTAATTTTACCCTTACGGATAGTAATATAGTCATTGCCATGCATCGTATCGTATCGTATATTATTTATTATTGTATTTTCCCTGAGTACAATACAATAAGGCTTTTTTAAAGCTATTTTACAATCTATGACATTTCTTGATAAGCTCGCCATTATATTCAAAAACAAGTTTTATTATCTTATAGGCGTTCAAAAATACTTTCCACAATTTTATTAACAAATATTCATTTTGCAAGAATACAATTTTTTAGAATTATCTTCACATTTTTTTTACTCATGGTTGTCGTAAAAATCTATTAAAAGAAATAACCTGATAACGTCACTCCAAGAAAAGAAAACATCAAAATAAAACTTTGTGAAAAAGTAACCAATTTTGAGTCGTATATAGAGAAGTAAAGAAAATAGAATACGCTGAGTAAGAGAATATAAACAGTAAGTGAATAAAAAATCGAAAGAAATTCTTGTGTTATCCCGTCTGGCCACTGGGTATTAACTACCACTGTTAGGTACCCAATTATTCCTTTCATTACGCTGGAGTTTTATGCACAACTGTGTATAATAAGAGTGAGATGTGTATAAGAAAAATATTATTAGTGAAATGGCCCTCTTGTAGCGGATCCTCATGGCCAAGATCGAGCTATATAGGAGCTAAAAGGAAGTAATTACCTGTAATGTTGTTAAATTGTTTGTGAGGTTCTTTGAAGTCATTCGGTAGAACTGGTATAAATATTTGATTCTAAACAATTTGTTGATCCGTAAGTAATGAAAAAGTTTTGTGTAATTTCTGAAACATATTTTTTAATGACAACACTTCTAAAGAAATAATCCTCGTATTGCGAGTACAGATATATAAATAACGAATACAAATTACACCCAGACTCAGAACAATAATTTGCGGATCACACGTATTATTGTCCTGTATACAAATCGAACCCGACACTTGTGGGATAAGTTGATATCTTCAGCACTACTCCATCTGTTCACTTATTATTTCGAAAGCAATAACTTTCATTCATAACTACATATATCTTCTATGTTGCAGCGCAAATAGAGACATCTCTATTGATCATAAACCTCCTCAATGATTAAGAGATGAACTTATTATATCTACAACGCAGCCAATGGCTACGCTGGCATTAAATTTCATTTCTTTTCTTTCAATAGTATTATCTGTGTAAATTGCTTGGTCATCTTTTATGACACCAGTAGTTAAGAAAAAGTGAAGATGTCTTGTATACTTACGTCTTTATAATATGGAATAGTATTGAACCAATCATACATTAATGATTAGGTGTCTTTTTTACTACTTAGTTATGGTACCCATAGTCATACCACGCAGGTCTGACGTGTCCGACCCTATAGCAGGGGTTTTTTTTCTTGTTGCCCATCTCTTGCGTAGATGGTACATGCATAATATATCAAAAACACGAATATTATACGGAGGAAGAAAGAGATTTTTGTGAAGATAATGGTGATTTATATCCGAATGGTGAGGGTTTTAGAGATACAATGTGCCACGATGTGATTTCTTTTCCTTGGGTATCCTAGGAGTTGACTAAAAATGTACGTCGATAATATCGATAGCAATTGCGGGCAACTTGAAAAAAATGGTCTATTATAACCGTATGATCAGGTTACCTTAATATTTTTGAGTTTTATTTTTATATACTCTAGTGAATACGAGTAGATATGTGAATGTCCTTATATACTTACTTGCTGTGTGGTAGCGGCTACGAATACTACCAACCCTCACTTTCTCGTGGATGTTGTAAAAGACGACTAAGAGCCTTATTAGGACCTGGGCCAACTCCATTTGATGCCGATTGGTCGACAATCACATTAGAGGGTTGACGTCTTGCAGGCGGCGGGTCATAAAACTATTGCCAATAACTTTTACAATATGTAGGTACTATGAAAGAAGAATACATAATATTGTATTGACCCCAAGTGATTGGTATAAGAGTAGGAGAATGATGATGTAAGAGTACTTACGGAAAACAAAAGCCTATAAATTCCAATGGAAAGTTAGCAACTAAATCACTCCAAATCCATAGCTTGTGTTGGAAGTATCTATGGCGACATTTTGGTCCATCCAGGATCAGATCTCCATGCTTGCTGATATATCCCTATACGTTAGCAATTAAGAGTAAATTCGAACTTAATAACAGCTTGAAAATATAGCAATGGCAGGTTAGTATTTGTTTCATCCTGTCCAAGCCGTTCGAGACGATAGAATGGTGTGGGAATTCATAAGAGCCATTAGGGTCGTCCACCGGAAATGAATCTCTGACTTCGGCAAGGATTCCTAGTCTCAGTTCTTACATAATTTTAATTATGTGTTTTAGTAAGTGAATAAATAAATAAAAAATATATATAAAGAGCTTAATATCTATATTATAAATATTGAAAGTATTTTTATTATCTGTATGTTACGTTTTGATATATCATCATCATCACAGCTCATAAATGTCCCACTGTTGGGCACGGGCCTCCTCCGCAGTGGGAGGGAAATTAACCTACTATATCGCGCTGGTCAGACGTGTTGGTATAGGGTTTTATTTTGAGTTTTCCTTCTCTTGCATAGATGTTATATGCGTTTTATATACCTTAGTCGTCTCGTACGATCACCCACGGGTAAGATATGGGGTGGTGAATAGTATTCTACTCCGTCACCAGACAAATGGAGAATACGTTTTGATATATATATATATATATACATATATATATATATATATACCTATATATATATATATATACATATATATATATATATATATATATATATATATATATATATATATATATATATATACATGTACGAGCCAAAATTGCTCACACAGCGATTTGCGTGCTATAAGTGCTGCGACCTAGTTAGCATGAGGCAGTCGTATACAATCCTCCGTAGTGCACAAACGTGTGTAGTATTAACGTTACGAGAGGTGCGACTCAGATACACCGGGGTTACCGTAAGCTACGGAAAATCCCAAACATCTTTTGGTCCTTCGAGAATCTGTGGAATGCTTGGTGTGGAAATTCCCAGTTACGTTAGCAAATCGGTGCTTTTGGCTTCCCAGAAGAGGGTCTCACCAAGAGCATTGAGAAGGTGCACATAACGTAAAGGAGGGAGTGCTACGCTAAGTACCAGCAATTAACGAACCAGCGGGGATAACGTCTACTGCTGCAACAACTAAACTAACTATCAAATAACAATGTCAAAAGAAGTTGAATTTGTAGAGCTCATAAATAAACAGCAAAACAGCTACGAGAAAATCAAAGCCCTGCAAAGCAATTACAAAAAGGATTCTGTAAGTAGAAAATCTATAGATTACCTTAACAAGCGCATCGAAACGCTACAATCTCTCTGGGATGAATTCTTATCAAACCATGAGATCTTGATAAAATATGAGTCGGTCAAGAGAGACCATGACTATTTTAAGGAGAACATTTTTAACATAACGAGAAGCATGTTTAACGAAACAAAAAAGTCTATGACTGAACTGCGAATCGAGGTTTTAACAGAGTCTGGATTTACGAGCATTTCAGCACCAAACAATCCTGGAACTAGTGGAACACCACAATCAGATGCATCGATAAGGCAACGGCTACCAGCAGATGAGACAAAAAAGCTTTTACGTCAGCAGATGTGTAACTTTAACGCCTTGGACCGAGCAGTGACCAAAATTAATCTTAATGAAATGAAAGAAAAGTGGCAATTTCAAGATCAACTAAACATCCTACAATCCAAGTGGGAAAACATCGACAAAATTCATTGGGAACTAAGCTACTTACTACAAGGAGACGACAAGGATTATGAGGCGAGATTCTACCATTGGGAAGAAGTCTATGACAACCTGAAGGCAGAGCTAAATAGAAAAATCTTTGAATCATCTCATTACGAAAAATTGACACCACGCATTGAATTGCCGGAGTTCAACGGAGTTTATAGTAACTGGGTTTCTTTTAGAGATTTATTCATCGAGATGATCCATAATAATCCAACACTAAACAAAACGCAAAAAATGAAGTTCCTAAAATCTAAATTGAGAGGAGAAGCTGAGTACGTATATCTTTCCCTCGGGAGCATGTACGAGCCAAAATTGCTCACACAGCGATTTGCGTGCTATAAGTGCTGCGACCTAGTTAGCATGAGGCAGTCGTATACAATCCTCCGTAGTGCACAAACGTGTGTAGTATTAACGTTACGAGAGGTGCGACTCAGATACACCGGGGTTACCGTAAGCTACGGAAAATCCCAAACAATACATATACATATATATATATATATATATATATATATATATATATATATATATATATATATATATATATAAGAAGAAAAGTAACAAGATAAAAGCATTTCAAGAAAACCTCTTTTTCAATTTGAATTTCCGTGTGGTGACGGAGTAAGAATACAGTTCACCACACCCTATCTTACACGTGGGTGATCGTAAGAGACGACTAAGGGATATAAATCATATACCTATAACATCTATGCAAGAGAAAGAAAACTCGAAACAAATCCCTATACTAATACGTATGACCAGCGTGGTATAGTTGGTCAATTTGCCTCCCATTATGGAGGAGGCGCGAGCCCAGCAGTGGGACATATTTGAGCTGAGATGATGATGAGATAATCATTTTGAATTTGTAACTTGAAGAAGAAGATAATATTAAACTTATTAACCTTAGCTTTTAGAATAACATATTAATTCCTTTCTTTATCTTTTCGGTTGATTCGCAATAAGTAGTTAACATCACTGCAAGAGAAGTAACCTCGAACTGGTAAGTATAGTATATATAATAATAATTATTATATTTAGAGGAGAGAGAGGTTTCATGTTGCACCGCGGCACTTAAAAGAGTTATAAAAGCAGATACAAATGCTATTCCAAATGATGATGTTTGAAATAAAACTATTTCCACGGATTCTAAAACGTACAAATGCGCACGCTCGCACGCACACGAACACGCACATGCACATGCACACGCGCATGCACACGCGCACGCACACGCGCACGCACACGCAAAGGCGCACGCACAAGCACACGCGCACGCACACGCACGCACACACAAACACACAGACACACGCGTTCATGGTTACGGGAGGATATCCTCCCGTAACCATGAACGCTGTAAAGTGTTCGAAACGTCGTCGGGCAATTCAAAATCAAATACTAATGCGTTAGAATCCGAATTGTTTTATTTCAAATGTGTAATATGTATTAGCGTAAATATCAGAAATCAATTATGATGATGTCATACAATAAATACAATTACCTGATGCATACAGAGATAAATATTTATATAGAAATAAACATCGAAGATTGCATGTATCCAGTATAACACGATACAGTCATTAAGGGTTACTACGTCGTATAGGCCAAGTACATAATGAGCAGTCACCATAAGACATGTAAAATAACCGCATCCCTGAAAATCATTCAATATTTTAATGAAATATAAGAGATTAATACCTGTTTCGACGACGCCTAAATATCTTCGACCCCTAAATTAGATCAGGAGCATTCTCGTAGGAAGCATAACAGAAACTGCGATCGCCAAATCACATGATAAACATGGCGGTAATGGCCACATCACCTCACAGTGGAAAGACCTGTGTTCTATAGTAGGCGTCGATAGGCCGCTAATTAGAAGATGAAGGGAAATTTACATGACATACTTTACAGAGCTCTAATTCCGGTATATTTCAAAACACAATATAAAATTTTTATTACCTATACTATTTCATAAGATACCGTACCATTTTGCTGTATCGTTTATTAATTAGGTACAGGTGTTTTAGTACATACATACATATTGTTATTGAAATGAATAATAGAATGACATTTATTTACCTGAAATAAATAAGTGCCAGGGCGTAGAAGATTAGGGGCATTTGAGTAACTTTGAAATGTATTTATACTTGTTGAGGATTTAGCCTGACTTAAGTTTGATTGAGACGCATTTATCGACATGTGGCCTGTGAATTAGCGATAAAATCAATATAAATATAATACTTATTATTATTTTTTATATAAATGGCGTTCACAAGATTTCGTTAATAACTCAAATTAGATTAACAGTTATACGAGTTAGAAAACTGAATTCTAAGAAATTATAAATAAGTTGAAGGTGGAGTCAAGAGTCTCCAAAACCGGCGAGCATGTATGAAGAGAATTATGAATGTTGAGGAAGCGAGTGAAGTATGCAAAGATAGAGTTCTCTGGCATTCTGTTCTCTCTGCCTACCCTGCAAGGGATATGGCGTGACGATATGTATGTATGTGTACATTTCTCAGCTAAGTCAGTCGAGTAAAAAAAGTAAAATCTACATACTTCGTTTGAAATAAAAACAGTCCTCAATGATCACTGTAAAGTGTTTGAAACGTCGAGAAATTAAAAGTCAAATACAAACGCGATAGAATCCGTAAAAGTAGTTTTATTTCAAATGTGTAATACTGGCGTAAACATCAAAAATCATTACACACTTCGTTGTCAAATATAATACTTATTAGATGTTTAATCAATAATAAACAATATATAAAGTCGTATAAAATTGTAAATAAATACTGATTAAATATTTACAATTTAACGCGAGAGAGAAAACATGAACAAATCTGTATACTTAAGAGTTCCTTAAAAATATTTTAAAAGAACGGTGAAATATTTGTTATGATAATAAGGTAAGCGGTCGATCCTTGACTGTTGTGAATATCAATGACAGCCTATACGATGCTTGCAAATATCGAGATATCTCTCTTGAACTTATATTATGCTATTATGGAGTTCATGTGAAAAGATCGTATATATTTTTTCATTTAACAAACCTGATGTGTCAAATTTACTAGACTCGCTTTTAAACGTAATGCCTGATTCCATGGATATTAGGTCAGCTGCTGATCCTTCGTCTGTGAAATCAAGTGTAATATTTGGAATTGTAATATGTTTAGTAATTATTCGGTGTGGATGTATAAAAAAGATTTAGTACTTCCACTCTTGTTATTTCGAGACTTTTTCTTTTACAGTGATATATTTTTTTTTACATCGCTTTTTTATAAGGCTATAGTTTGGACACACCCTGTCCGTTTCATCCGGGACGTCGAAGGGGTGATCTGTGGCTCTATAACCCATCTTCATTGAGGCGACTGCTGGTATTGAGTCTTTGATTTCCGTGGTCAGCCTGCTTAAATCCCTTAAACATCTTTTATAATATCCATAGAAAAGGAAGAAAATATAATTTCACCAAATTGCATTATTACCCCGTCATTATACGAAAGTGAATGAAAAGAAGGCAAGAGTGATAAATTATATTCTTACGCCGCTAACAAACGGCAAATTAATAAGTTAGATACGGTGAAATGTAAGTGAATAACAATTGTGTCGAGGCATTTTTATAATAATAATAACCTGTTATTCGCGGTAAAACTACTATTTCATAGGTCTTCTTTAAACTGGCAGAAATTTGTTTCAGTGGTCCTCTAATATCGTGGGCTTAGGAGGATTGTTAAAGCCAAATTGCTTTAGTGATCCGCCCAGCTCTTTCGATGACAAAATTCGCAAAAAATAATACAAGTAGAATTCAAATCACAATTGGCTAATTACCTATATTTAAATTTAAAAATAATAATTATAATATAACTGCTTCATTGGTTTAATGGCATAAGTAACTTCCTGCGATCATAAGACGCTGAAGTCTAATTTGAAAAAAAAAAATTTGAAGTTTTTTTAAAATTTGAACTTACAAGGACAGAGACGCAAAACTATAAAATAATACTAAAATATAACACTATATTTACCTGAAGAAGTATCTGTGTGGTAGCGGCTACGAATACTACCAACCCTTACTTTGCTCGTGGATGTCGTAAAAGACGACTAAGAGCCTTATAACGACCTGTACCAACTCTATCTGATGCCGTTTGGTCAACAATTACATTCCCAAGGAGGGTTGACGTCTGGCAGGCGGCCGGTCATAATACTATTGCCAATAACTTTTACAATATATACTATGAAAGAAGAGTACATATTGTATCGATCCCAAGCAATTAGGATAAGAGTAAGGAGAATGATGATGATTTACCTGAAGAAATATCATTCGCAATATCCATAGTAATAGGTAGAATATAGTTTTTGGATGTTTCGAAAGCCTTGTTTAAGGGTTCTTGAATTTTAGGATAGTATTTGATTAAGTTGAAAAAAGTTACACTTGATATTACTAATAAATCCAGATTACGACTTGCAAATATTGTAACTTCAGAACATGAAATTGGTTGCTAGAAAATAAAAATAATATTATATAACTATCATCTCTCCTTATTGGGACATGTGGAAAGAATGCCGAACGAACGCCTGGTTAAGAAGATATACAATGCGAAAGTGGAAGGATGTAGGTACCGAGGGAGACCGAGACTAACCTACCTAGACCAGATCGGTCATGTACTGAAGGGTGGAGTCAAGAGTCTCCGAAACCGGCGAGCGTGTATGAAGAGAATTATGAATGTTGAGGAAGCGAGTGAAGTATGCAGAGATAGAGTTCTCTGGCACTCTGTTCTCTCTGCCTACCCTGCAAGTGATATGGCGTGATGATATGTATGTATGTATGTATCTCTCCTTATTTTAATACTTTAGCCGCCGAGCTGACTATGGACGTCAAGGGTTCGGTACCAGTGGGAAATCCAATGGCGATGGGGAGGAAATACGGTGGGTTATTGGGCCACGTATCGCCCTTTCGTCGTCCCATACGATGCAGGCGGCGTGTGTCCAGACCATGCTGCTAATAAAACAACAATACTCTACATATAACAGAGGTTAAACTATCTAAAATACTTTTATATATATCTCTTTTTATATATAATACTCTATGTCATTATTGCCAAAGAGTGTAAAGATGCGAAAGGGAATGCTCCGATGGTTCGGACATGTGGAAAGAATGCCGAACGTCTGGTTAAGAAGATATACAATGCGAAAGTGAAAGGATGTAGGTACTGGGGGAGACCGAGACTCACCTACCTAGACCAGATTGGTCACGTAATGAAGGAAGGTGGAGTCAAGAGTCTCCGAAACCGGCGAGCGATATGAAGAGAATTATGAATGTTGAAGAAGCGAGTGAAGTATGCAAGGATAGAGTTCTCTGGCACTCTGTTATCTCTGCCTACCCTTCAAGGGATATGGCGTGATGATATGTATGTATGTATGTTAAAGATAGATGAAACACCACCACTAGAAGGTAGGGATAGATGAATTTGATTTCGTAACTCAAGTCTTACGTAAAAGAAAGTGATAGCCATACGTAAAAGATATAACCGTAAACAGGTCCACACTTCGAGCTTGCTGTATAAAATTTCTTGAGAAAATTCTCAAAAAAAAGAATAAAATTACGTAAGACCTTCAACATGACTTTTTTGCTCGACCCATGAATCGAACAGAAACACTCTGTCAGTTTTTTACAGTAGCATGTTTATCTCACGGAAATAATGAAATAGATAACAAAAGAATAAAAGAATAAGATCTAGTTAAGAAACGTGTTATAAATTGAATCCGTCAATTTTGTTTGTAGTCTATTGTAATGCAAAGACGTATTCCTGAGTAAATGTTATTGTGTTTTACGCAGTAAATAACAATTTTTGCTTCAATAACATATATTATAGAATGTCTACATTCAACCATTATGAATTCAATTAAGTTGAAAAGGCATTAATCTTTTATATTTTGAGTACTTTAGCCTAATAAAGTAGTTGGACGTGAGACTTTAGTCTTCCCGTGACCACGAACATTGTATAGTGTTCGAAACGTCGAGAAATTAAAAGTTAAATACAAACGCGATAGAATCCGTAAAAATAGTTTTATTTCAAAAATTTCAATATTCACCGCACAAAATTACCACTAACTTTAATAAAATTTTTGAATTGTGAATGAGATCTATTATATCTGTTTTAAAGGTGATTTCTGACTATATGCCAAATATTAAAGTTTAGTAAAAATACATCAGTTATAGTAATAATAGATCACTTATGATCAGTAGCAACTAGCAACAGAGAGCTACAGAGTTGGGTTGTCATTAAATACGGCAAAAACCAAAATTTTAAGCAATGGAAATCCGCAAGATATTTTAATACACAATGTAAAAATTGAATACGTGAAAGAGTATATTTATCTTGGGCAAATAGTATCATTTGAAAATAGCACAGAAAAAGAAATACAAAGAAGAATAGCTCTAGCTTGGAAGAAATATTGGACATTTAAAGAAATTATGAAAAATATCAACATTAATTTAAATATAAAGAAAAAAGTATTCGAAATGGCAATATTGCCTTGTTTAACCTATGGTTGCCAGACATGGTCATTAAGAAAAGAGGACGAGGAAAAGCTTGCTGTTTGCCAACGTAAAATGGAAAGAAGTATGCTTTGCATTAAAATATCAGATAGAATTAACGTAAATAATATAAGAAACAAAACAAAATTGGTTGATGTTCGAAAAAGAATTAGATTATTAAAATGGCAGTGGGCTGGTCATATATGCAGGTTGTGTAGCAATAGATGGACAAAGCGTTTGACAGAATGGACACCAAGGGACAAAAGAAGGAAATAAGGAAGACCCAAAAAGAGATGGAGGGATATTTTTATTCAGAAATGTGGCATAAATTGGATGCAAAAGGCGCGCGAAAGAGAAGCATGGCAAAGGTTAGGGGAGGCCTACGCCCTAGAGGCGACTACTGCATTATACCTAATGATAAAAAAGTTTAGTCTATGGAAAATTAGTTAGTAAGTTTATTATTGTTTAAGTTACTTTCTTTATATAATCAAATCCTGTATGTTATGTAACGTAGTAGAAATTAAAGGCTATTTTATTTATGACCAGTCACACATGTCTATTTTTTTATGTTGAAGCCCAATAATATTATTATTACTTACTCCAGTAAAGTTACCAAACATACCGCCAGGGCCCATGCAAGTAATCATTTCATTATATGAGGTTAAAACATCCACCTGAAGTTGTTAATATTGGATTAACTCAAATTATGTTAAGTAGGTATGTTATCATCATCATCATGATAGCCTATATATGTCCCACTGTTGGGCTCGGAACTCCTCCTTAATGGGAGGGAAATTAACCTACTATACCACGCTGGTCAGACGTGTTGGTATAGGGTTTGTTTCGAGTTTTCCTTCTCTTGCTGTTATATACGTTTTGTATCCCTTAGTCGTCTCTTACGATCACCCACGGGTAAGATAGGAGGTGGTGAATTGTATTCTTACTCCATCACCACACGGATTGTAGACGGACGGTAGATATGTAATTCATAAAAAAATAAATATGGCAATCTAAGAATATATTGCGCGACTCTGTCTTTATCATTCACAATACATTTCATCAGCAGTAGTTTTTTTCCAAAATAGGTATACAACGGCCATATATTCCACGTTAGCATAGTAGTTCGTTTCGAGTTTTTCTTTTCTAGCAGTGATATTTTTTGATTATGTCTTGCAATCATTTTACACAATATTAGCAATCAAGCAAATTATGCTTGTTTCGTCACCGCACGAGAAACGTGAACATTTTTAGTAAGAAAGCCATGTACTGTAATAATAGTATATTAATAAAGCTTCATAAAAACAAGGTACATTTTCAGCTAAAGCAAGAAGAATGTTTTATTTTTTTTAATAAATAGCATTACTTTTAAATATTATCTGTACATAAAAGTGATAGTATTATGATTTAAATGTCTTTTACAGTAATTCATTTAAAAAAAAGGAAGTTACATTTTATTTATTTTAAAGGCTTACACAGTAATATTTCCTGTAAAAAGAAGAAAAACGCGATATAATACTCTGTATTAATTTTTACCTTGTACCGAGCGTGGTATAGTACGACAATGTCTCTCCTAAATATTTCGTAGAAGGTTGGACATATATGAGCTGAGATGAATGAATGAATTATGAAATACAGAAAGAATGAACACAAAATATACCTCGAATGGAAACCATTCATAGAAATTCATTCATAGATCGCGCAAGGAATTCTTTCACATGGGAAATCCACCCACGGACTGGACGGGAGGTTAATAATTATACCAGTACGTCATCTATGTATTCATATTAGTCATAAATAATACCTGTGGTAACTAATATGTATATTTTATAATGATGTATAAATTCTGACCTTGCCACGGTAAATAATATATATGTAAGACTCTATATCTTTGCATTGTATAACAGTATCTCCTCTGAGGAAATACATCTCACGTAGGTGTTGAGTGATGACTCTGATGAAGGACTTTTCCATCTTGCCAAATAGCGGTACTTCTCGAAGTGCACGTTCATACATAAACACCAACGTATCTTCCATCAGAGCAGAATTTAAGCGCCGACATATTTTCTATACAATATATAAATATAAAAGCATTATTTATATGTTCTTTTTTTGTTGCTTATGGCGACAAACGAGCAAGCAGCACAACTGATGTTAAATGTTACTGCCACCCATGGACCTTTGCAATACGAAGGGTATAGTTAGGCCACTGCCTGCCAATACAAACCCCAAACCCACCCAGTTGAGCTCCCGGCTCTTTCTCTCACCGAACGAAGCGCTCGATATTCTGCGAGAGTGTGGTACTACCCCGGACGGACCGGCCCGCGGCTGTAGACAGAGAACTGTCAACAGCGTAGTCCTACCACAAAAGTTTCATCTTAAGAGTCTCTTAAGTGTGTTTAATGTTATTGATTTGCTTTATATAAAATTAACTTCAGTCATATCTGCTCTAGTATGTAAAGAAGGACAGATAAGTTTACGTTAAAAGATAATGTAATATTTGATTGAATTGTTTCTGTCATTACATAAACAAGTCATACATGCAATTGTGTGCTATTAGTATTATGAGGTCCAAAGTTTGAATTTTAAATTGAAAAAAAGTGTTGTTGGTTGGTACCCAATATTTATTTTCATTATATTTATAAAATTTAAACATGTTGCTCGAGTTTGAACCTGTATTTAATGGCAATAGGTTCGACATGTAATAAGCATGCGGTTAAATATCGTGGGAAGAAATGTAGCATGTTGACTTATCCTATCGGGGTGGACACAAGAAGGTAAAAAAAATATTTTTAATAATTTAATGTAACTTTTAGCCGTTTTTGACAAGTTATTCTGTTCTGTTGCCTCTCAACGTCTATTGAATATCGACAATGTAAACTTTAAAATTTTAATTTCAGACAGTTTATTATTTCACCAACCAACCAACCTGTGGATCACTACCATTGGTTCTCTTCCAAATATATTCAAAATATTTTAATGTTTTAGTTGTAAGTGTTGAATCAACATTTTCTTGATATAGAAAGTTCTCCAGATCCTTTGTTTTCTCCTAAAACATAATAAAGTTGAATCTCGTTAAACAATAACAATTACTTTATGGCAACTTGGTCGCTTTTATATATTTAGGCGAAATAGTTTTACAGCCAATAATTTAATATCCTGTGATGTATCGCCGATAGCGTTGTTTATTTGTTTCTAGAAAAAATATTTGACGGTACTTCCGTTTATCGTACAAGAAAGATCCTGTGTCATCCATCCATACCATATAGTTGTTTGTACAAAGGCGATTGCCTGGGTCTGTTCTGTGAGTACACTTAAGGTAAGAGCTGTGATTGGTATATAGGTGTGAAAGTAATTGGGATCACTTGCGGAACGGGCATTTGCAACTTTGTATCCGCATTTTATGTTCCTCGAGCCTGTCTACACATTTATATCACTGTTTTGGAGATTGCGTCATAATTACGTAATTTCACCACTAAAAGCAAGAACTTATTACCGGTGGTCCGCCCACATGATTATGGAAAGATACATGTACGGCATAGGTATGAGGTTGCAGCCGTCCTTAGACTGTTTCTAAGAAAATGTATACTTACATTATGGTCCAACAAGGCACTTGCAGAAGCTGCTCTTGTTGACGCAACGTAACCAAACATGAATGCGAAGTATAAAACCCCAGTAATCTGTAGGCACATAATATGCCACATGTCTACTTTGTTCCACATACTGACAGGATTACAGCCAAGACCTGATGGAAAGTAATTATAACAAAATTTTAGGATTCATTAATTTTACCAAAATGAAGTCAGAATCACAATCAACAGCGTATTCTTTGCTAAATTTTCTTCGATATAGGATCCAGAAATAGTTTAATTTATCTCTTGGGTTGGCTATCCTTCTTGTTTTTAGCGGTTGTATTGTTAAACAATTTGAAAGTGATAGATTGCCTTCCTATCGTCCGACCCGGCATTAGCTCAAATTCTCTCTTGGGCTTTCCTAACTTCCATATTTTTATGGCCAAAGTATTCGAAAGTGTGGGGTTGGGATTTATAAAAGTAAACATTCTTTATGCTTCAAGTATTATATTATTATGAGTCATTGGACGTGTGGTAATGTTAAAAATACAATAATTAACAACCCTCTCATTAGCATGGCTATAATAAATCAAGTAAGGGATGTAAGCAAAAAACGACACTATCAAATACGCGCATATAAAGAAAATACGCGCATCTGTATGGCCAACGTTGTGTAGAATAATTTCCTTCATGTAGATTAGGCCGGTGCCCATAACCTGTGTCATATAGCGTTCAAAAAAGGGTCTCGACATACATACATACATACATATCATCACGCCATATCCCATGCAGGGTAGGCAGAGAGAACAGAGTGCCAGAGAACTCTATCTTTGCATACTTCACTCGCTTCCTCAACATTCATAATTCTCTTCATACACGCTCGCCGGTTTCGGAGACTCTTGACTCCACCTTCCTTCAGTACATGATCGATCTGGTCTAGGTAGGTTAGTCTCGTTCTCCCCCGGTACCTACATCCTTCCACTTTCGCATTGTATATCTTCTTAACCAGACGTTCGTTCGGCATTCTTTCCACATGTCCGAACCATCGAAGCATTCCCTTTCGCATCTTTACACCAATACTCTCTTTCATACGGTTTTGTTTTTTTGTTTTTTGTTTATTTTTTTCACCAATACTCTCTTTCATCTCTCTTTTCTCGTCTCGGCATCGGTAATAGTTATTTAACCATTTAAATAAGAAGTAACGTTTCATCATCATCATTATCATTTCAGCTCATCGCTGTCCACTGCTGGACGTAGGCCTCCCTTATGGTACGCCACAGAGTGCGGTCCTGTGTCGCCTGCATCTATCGACGCCCAGCAACTTTCACCAGGTCGTCTGTCCACCTAGTTGCGTCCCACACTGCGTCGTCCGGTACGTGGTCGCCACTCTAGAACCTTTTTTCCCCAGCGGTTGTCGGTTCTTCGAGCGATGTGACTTGCCCATTGCCACTTCAGCGTGCTAATTCTTCGTGCTATGTTGGTTACACCCGTTCTTCTGTGGATTTCCGTATTACGGATTATATCACGCAGAGAAATCCTAAGCATAACTCGCTCCATAGCACGTTGAGCGACTTTGTGCTTCGTTACGAGACCTACATTTAAGGACCACGTTTCCGTGTCGTAAATGATCACTGGTAACACATACTGGTCGTAGACCTGTGTTTTCAGATGCTGAGGTATGTTGGACGAGAAGATCCTCCTAAGTTTCCCGAACGCTGCCGAACGAAGTAACGTTTAATAGAAATTAATTCATTATTTAAATACCAGGTAATATTTAATAGAAAATGATTGAACAACAAATAAATCAGCCGATACTATATAGGTATACGCTTTGAGTTGGACAACAGAAACTCGTTACTACTACGGCAGGCAACTATTACAGCGAGCGGACGAGCCCATATCTAATACCAAGACTGATGAATTCTTTACCTACTTCCATTCTCCATATTAAAACCTTAGAAATATGATAGACACATTTTGTAACATATCCGACTTTTCAGTTGCTCAATATATAGCTAGCTTTCACTCGAGGCTTCACCTGCGTAGTTTGTCGATAAAAATCCTAGCCTATCTCCTTTCCCAGGTTTCAGTCGCGCACTCGGTATCACTCGGTGTCTCTCAATGGTTTTAGTTTGGTTTTTGCAGAACTCTATTTTCTTTCAAAAGTAAAACAATCCTAAGTTACTCATTATAACATCAGCTACTCCGCAGTGAAAATTTAGTTAAAACCGATCCAGCCTTTTGAGAAATTGGCCGGAACAAACATACAGACCGAGAAGAAATTTAAAAATAGTTATTTACATAAGTACCGTATATACTTCATACGCATTTAGTAAAAAGCTGTTAATTTGGAATTACAAATAGATAATTTAATTTTATTTATATGTATAGTATATTATTCTCTTTTCTATTCTTCTCTTACCTACAAATATTTCATATACCCAGTAGAACGTATATGTGTATTCTTCGTATGCATCTGTAAGGAAAATAATACTATAGATAAATGTAAACAAGATGAAGACGCAAACACAATGAGTACGTAGCTGAAATCGCGGGTCATCGGAATGGGATAAGCTAGCCACCCGCAAGGGAGGTTGATCGGGTTAGGACGATGTCAGCAACTAAGTATACAATTTCCAGCTATTTGTATTTACTTACATGTACTAGTAAAGCTGTTGTTATTTAATATCATCACAGTAGAGCAGTTAACGAATATAAATGATGACTGATGCGGTAAATATGGTACACAAACACTGACGAATATAAAGGCGGTTGCAAGATTCACTATGGTGATGGCTATTGGAAGGAATTTTACTAGCACTAACAACGGGTTCACATTCATGATGTCGTTCTCGCAGAATTTGAAAACTCCAACTATTCGGGTCACCTGAATGATATAGATATTTATTAAAATTATTTTGGTTAAGTTTTGAAATATTTGTAGAGAATTTTGCTTTTTGTCATAGAATTATCTCTTGATATTCTGACAGGAAACAATAACTGAAAAGCGCTTTAAAAAATCATTAATTTTCTTTATATAAGAATTAAATTAAAATAAATGAATAGATAATAATAACTTTTAAAGAAAATAAAACACACTGAAATTTAGCCATATTTGGAAATATTTTAACGCTATACGTTTTTTAGATTGTGAGGATATGTGCTTGAATTCTAATTTTCACTGAAATTAAAATTGGACCATCATTGTATCCTTATTCCAACTAAAAGAAATAATCTAATTTGCTTCATAAATAAAGAAGCTATGTCCTAATACATATAAGAATATTTATATATATATATATATATATAAACAAAAAACACTTCTTTACTTTCTTTACAGTTGTATGGAGAAACATATACTCTTATTTTTATTTTATTTTACATGGGAATTGAGTGCTCGACGTGTGACTTGAAATATCTCTACTAAGTTCTTTAGACCATCTATGCGGCTAATTGACCATGATTGTTAATCATGTAATATGCTCGTTACTGTCTCTATATATTAGGGACTAAATTTACTATAGTGAAAAATATTTTCGCTCACGTAAAGCATACGATTAATTCTGTACACATCTAGATTTGTATTTTCATTCACCACTCGAACCTGAAAAGTTATATTTTTCTAATATTCAATATCGTTAAACTAAAGAAATAAGTTCAATTAACTTACTCATTCAAAATTAAGAAAATATTTTGAAAAACATTGTAATAATATTAATAACGCTTTAACCACAGCTTGAATTTTGAATACATGATAAAAGATGTGATTATATTTTTAATTCTATTTCCTCTATGTTATTTAAAATAGTATTTGTTTGTACTTGAGATATAATTACAGGAAAATATAAATGGTAAATTGAATATCACTATTATTATTAAGTATAGATTAACAATTGCTTATAAAAAAGTCTAGCCGCATTTTTCAATTATTTTCTTTTTAACTGACTTAAAAAAATGGAACCTTTTTTTTCTCAATTCATCTGCATTCTATTTTTATACGTTTATTACCTCAGACCTATTTCCAGGTGAACCGATGCTCATGGTTTTATTTAAAAATAAAAAAAAAAAAATCCTTGTAGTGCAAGTGATTTTGTTTTTACTTTTTCTTTATATTATTTTGTAAACATATAAAGGAGACAAATAATACATAGTTCCAAAGTTTGTTGACCGCAAAAGCAACTGTCATGCGTGGGGATTGGCATATACTATGAGCACTTATAGTATAGATTTGATTCATACTAATATTTAAAGATTTTGTTCGCCTCATAAGAATCAATAAGTTTCATTGTCAGATCTTCCTCAATGTGACCGTGTGTTGATCCGGTGGTAGCATATTACATTTATTAGGTTTAAATTAACAAATTCTCATGGTAATTACCATAATTTTAATGTTTAATAATAACTGTCCAAAACAATGTAATTTTTTTATGCAAAAATTATTCAAATGGTAAAGTTTCATAACTAGTTGATGTTAGATAAAATATAAAAGCCATCAAATTACTGAAATGTAGTATTTAACGTACTTGATTATTTATAAAAACTTGATTACGAGCGAAAAATGACTGTCACATATGCGACATTTATCAACATTATACGCTCGTAATCAAGTTTTTATAAAAAGTCTTGATAATAACTATGATTTTTTGGACGTGAAGCGATTTAGTCCTTCTATAAATGCTGAGAAATGTTAGAAACAAAACTAAAAAACAAATCTAAATGCAATAAATTACACATGCGTAATATTGAAGTCATAAACGCTGTTATATTGATTTTTGAATTAGGCATTTACTACTTAGTCCATTTTAACATGTAATATTTATTTTATTATTTACTAAGACAATATAATTGAATAAGAAGAAAAAAGAGTAGGTTTTGAAACTGAAACTTACCAATTGCTCAAAAGGGAATACACTCAGGAGGTCCCATGGAAAAGTATTTTTCAAATATCTCGATACACAAAGCAAAGGATGGGTGACTAGTAAATTCCTCTCATCGTAATAAGCTACGTAGGCCATTACTACAATATCTATGTAAGACAGTATGTCTATCCAGTTGTAATTACCACCAAACCGTAGTTGTTTAGTCTGCAATTATTTTCAATTATAAGAACGCAACTTTCGATTACTTCTTTTTTTTTATTGCTTATGGTGGCAAACAAGCAAGTTTTAGGGGTGGGTTATGGTCGGCGCTCTTCTCGCACCACTCCGTCTGGGGCGACAGAGGGGCGCACACATGCACACCCGTAACCCACCCATGAACCTCACCAACGTCGTTGGACCGGCCACTGGAGCAGCGTGAACTTGTCGTCAGTGTCCGGCCTGACGGAATACCCCCCGAGGGGTACCCTCTCCTTGAGCGACGTAATTGGGCGGACGTCGGTCCCTCCTCGCGCGGTCAGCCTCTTGGCGGGTGACGGACTAATTCCCCGGTCCAGTCACCCGCGACCTCGGCTAGGGCGGCATCAGGCGCAAAGCAGCACACCTGCTGGTAAGTGTCACTGCCACCCATGGGCCTTTGCTATATCAAGGGTATAGCTAGGCCGCTGTCTACCATTACAATCCCCGAACTCACCCAGTTGTGCTTCGGGCTTCTCAGTCAAATTCTTTAAAGATATAAGAAAGTTTTTGCTTTTGGGAGATAGGCATGCTATGGCATGATCACATCCCACGTGATCCGACCGGAACGACGGATACGGTATGGGGGTTTGTTTGCTTCTTTGTTACATTTTCTGATTTTAATTTCATCAATCAATTAATTGATTATTATGACATTTAGTATGTACATTTTGAGTAAAGAAAAGGAAACTTTTTATTCAGATATAAGTTGCCAGTTGTTGTTATAGAAAAATAATACAAATTTTTGGGTGGTCATTCGTTGTAAACACTTGGCCTTCTAAAATTGCATCCATTGGTATAAATTGTATCCTTCTATAACAAATTGCATCCATATCGTATATGCTGGACTGTAATAAAAGGTATCATGATATTACAGAAGTTAATCTGCGCAGGGTCCTGGACAAAATTGGTTCAAAATAATAATTAAAGACTCACTGCAATATCATAGGGCACAACGATTATATAGTAAACGGCTAGCATAAGCTGCAATATGCACCATAACTTGAGGAATATACCATGAGGAGTTATACTGCCCGGCACGAATATATATCTGACGTGTCTATTAAACAAACAACACAATAATTCTAGCTTCTGAGAATATAATGGAATAAATATATGTGTATGTTGACGTATTTAATATTCAACAGTGGTTATACCGTTGTTATATTCAACAGTGGTTATACCGTTTAGTCCGAACTAAAGTCTTGTAGTATTTTGAGTTTGCCGTTTCGAGACCCATTGGAAAAGAAGGGGTGGGACTGTATTCATAATCCATATTCATTATCAGTATTCTTAATTCGTATTCTTAATCCCTTATGTTTTTTTATTTCATTATTAAAACCGGAGCAATTTTTATTTTATTTTTAAAAGTAAAGCTATGTTCCCGTGGTAGCGGAGTAATAACACAATTTATCATTTCTTTTGCTTATCTGTGGATGGCGTAAAAGGCGACTAAAGGATAACATCTATGAAAGAGAAGAGAGACTTTAAATACAATCCTGAACTAACCAGCCTACTTGATCTACTATACCTAGCTGATCAAATGATCAGCTAGGTATAGTAGATCAATTTCCCCTTTACTATGGAGGAAGCTCAAAGTGGGACATATATGAGCTGAAATGATGATGATGATGACAGCAGAACTAGTATAAGTAAGTACATAAAAAAGGAAATAAATAAATCCATCTATCAGTCTATGTGAATACAATTCCATCCTCTTTTTTGTCCGTATCATAAAAGACGACTAAGAGATATGATATGCAAAATAAAGATAAGTCGAAATAAAATCCTTTACCAAATCGTCTGAGCAACTTGGTAGATTAGGTCAGTTTCTAGAGGCGTCTCAATCCCAGATGTATATGAGCTGAGATAATGATAATAAATAAATACATAGAGGCCTAGGAACCTAGCTGTTACAATTTTATTAATAAATTTGATGTATGGTAATTTAGAATATGGTATTACCTGAGCATACCCAACTTGTCAAATGCTTCCATGTATTGCATCCTCTTTTCTGGAGTGGATAGTATCACAAAACTTTCTTTTATCTCTTGCTGAAAGAGAAAGTTTGAAAGATGGCGAATCTTTGATGTGACGGTAAAGTTAAAAATTGAACGTCTAATGTGGTATTGATATGAGATGAGACAGGATGAAAGTTTTAAGCATGAGGCTTCAGGAGTAATAAAAATCAAAGAAAAGATGCGTTAAGTATGACATGAATAGAATGGAAATGAAAACAGATATAATATTTGATAGGAATTTAAAAAAAGACGATATATTGTGCTGAACAGTAATGCAACTGTGAAGTAATTGGGATATGAACAAGCGGATGATGACGACATCTTGCTAAAAAATTAGCAATTTCAATGCTATGTGGCAAATAAATTATTGTTGAACAATCATTAGTAAGAAACAGCTATCTTAGCTAATGGATTTAACTCACAGTCAGCATAAATAAGAAGAAAAACCTGCTGATAAGCTATTCAATATAATTTTGTTACGTAACCTTCAAGTTTTATATGAAATATTTGTTCCTTTGTACAGAATACGTATGTCTTTAGATCTTATTCCCCATCTGGCGATAGGTTAAGAATATATAAGATTAACACTGCACTACGCGTTTGTGTTTTATTTTTAATTTGCAATGGAAATCCTAAAAACTGGTTGAGGGATCACTAGGAGAATGGGCAGCAGAATGCGATCGCCAACTTAGCTTATAATCCCTCCTGGTTTTCTTTGGAGTTTCCTTTATTTCTGATGTAACGATATGTTTATTTAGTCATATTATTATGTTCTATGTCATTCGCGGGAAAAGGGGCAGTTTTGGTATGTTATATTCTTAACTTATTAATAATTTACTCGTAATACAATGTAGTATACACTTCAAATATATTTTGAAAAGGGGAAGATGAATTTTATTTTAGTGAGACCATTTGGGATCATCTCGGCTCATATACGTCCCATTATTGGACTTGAGCCTCCTAGATAATAGGAGGGTAATTGATCCACTATACCACGCTAGTCAGACGGATTTGTATAGGGTTTAAGACGTTACTATTATATTTACCGCTATTCTATTTCTTTTTGCATTCAATCGTCCTGTTAGTGGTTTCGCTTCTTCGTACGCGGCCGCTCTTATTGCAAGAGCCGAGTCTTCTAAAACCTAAGCAAGAGTATCAATAATAACAGTTTAAAAAAAATATATTAATAAAGTATAGAATATACTTTACTCTTACTTAAAAGGGGTCTATGCGTGAATGTGAGCAAAACCATAGTAATGGTCTTTAAAAGAGATGAAGCCAGAACAGATGTAAGAGTAACAATAGGTAATGATGTATTAGAGCAAGTGGATGAATTTGTATATCTTGGATGTGGATTTAGCCAAGATGGAAGGTACACCACTGATATAGAGCGAAGAGTGAATGCGGGAAATAGAGTGAACGGAGCGTTGGGGCAACTTCTCGGTAGCCACCACCTCAGCCAGAAGGCACGTGTAGTAATACATAACGCAGTGCTTGTCCCAACATAACTGTATGGAAGCGAGAGTTGGGTATGCAGAAAAGAGTATGAAAGTAAAATTAATGCGGTCGAAATGCGATCTCTACGGAAAATCTGTGGAGTTAGGCTGATCGATCGCGATTCGTAACGACGACGTAAGAGAGCGAGTAGGTATGAAAGAGAGTATTGGTGTAAAGATGCGAAAGGGAATGCTCCGATGGTTCGGACATGTGATAATTTACTATCCAACCATTCGCAAATTAGCTAATCGTCTTTCGCTGTTGGACATAGGACAGAGCAAGGAGAAATAATGGCAATTTGGCAGCCGAATAGTCTCTTCGGAGACTTATAACCCCAAGGTTGCAAGTCCCCCAAGAGACTGCCGCTGGCCATTCTTCTGGTGAATCCCGACAGCTGGTTTTTATGAGTACCACGGTGGTCATATTGTATTCTTAAGCTATCAACACGGTAGTAAGAGAATGAAATGAATATATAGTATCACTAATTATTTTAGTTTTAAATTATTTATTGCTTAATATTACCTAATCTATTATATATACTAAAGTGAGCTTGAAAATACAAAATACCATAGAAAATAATAATAATATGATAAAAAATTATGACAATAGGTCTATTATTTTTAAGAAAATCGCGGATATAACCACGTACGGATTCATTACAGAGAATCCTTTCGCAAACCTCTTAAAAATAATCTGCAGTTTGAATTATTGGTGAAAAAAAGTGGTGCAAGGTTTTTTACAGATTTAATTAAGTTTGGAGTATCTTCTCAGACATTCTTAACATGAAATTTGGCAATGCCTCTAGTAAACGATAATAGGCTCTAATACCTTTTATGTGCAATTCAAAATTGTATTGTGAAATGTAGGTATGGGGTCGTAGTTTGGTATATATAAGCTCAGTTGTTCGGATATAAAGACGTGAGAATATAAAGGCGTTACCGTCTCAATAGGCAGTCCTACTTCAGGGAATGTGCCCCAACACTGCATCAAGGCGCTGTATTCCACATGTAGTAATATGCAGTTTGTTGATGTCATCACAGTATATACCTTTAACCAATTTAATATTTATTTATAACATGATACTTCAGTAATATCTACTGGTCTGCCGGGAAAAAACGTGGAAGGGGCCGCTGTGGTTTTAGTGGGTATTCCGGTCGGGTTCCAGCTGGCCGGTGAGTCCCACACCCCCCCTCGTCTGTCACCGGCGGGAGATAGCGCGCAAATGCGTTTCCACAGCGATAAAAAAAAAGAAAAATATCTACTGGTATGTTTATTTTTCTATCTCATTTTAATCTATAAGCAGATTTTTTCTTTTGAGTTTTACAATACGCTGGTCTGACTTGACATATCCACCCAACACTGATTTCAGTGAGATGCAACACAGCGGTAATAGGGATTATCAATTTTGGCGAGCATCCTGCGTCTATTCGAGAGTCAGCTGTGGCTTCGAACGCACACTTCTATCATATTAATATTTTAATATATATATTTTTGTACAAGAATATTTTTCATCCTTCCATTCATCAGTCCATTGACGTTCACTACTGGACCTATTTATGTCCCAAGGGAATATAATGCCAAGTTCTTGCTCTTAGGTTTTACACAAATATTTTTTACATACAATCCATGGCGTATTATTCCATACAACACTTTAGTATATATTCGTATAATATCTCAAGATAAGCCGCTTACAACATCTCAGGATAACGTTTTGTATTGGACATAGGTCCTCGTCCCCGCGAATGTGAATAAATACCATTATCGCTACATTTAGCATTATGCTCACAATCCAGAGTTCTCTCAAGAAATAAGTTACCATATAATATAAAGACTAACACAAACACTCAAACACAGACACACATACTACACAGACACCCACATAAACATACACACAAACTTTTCAATTCATTATTTTTAATTTTTATTTCACCAAATGTCACCATTTATAATTGCTCATCATTTAGAAGAACAAACTGGTACCTTTAATACAAGTTACTACAATAGCAGTTAAGGTACCAGTCACCAGATGTGTATGACAAATTAAGTAAGATAACCCTTGTAATAATTAAATAAATATTATTATTATTTAGCAGATGCGTTCGTGGTCCCAGTTGATGCTATAAGTTTACATACAGAGCACTGCTGCCCATCTCCCGGTGTTCTCTTTGCTAGTTATGACTCTAGGAGGAAGGTAAGGCTTAGTTACACATCATATTCCTAATTGATCATTACAATATTGACGCATCTTAGTTTCTTTTGACACCAACGAGAAAGGAAGTGGTGTATATATAATCTTAGTTTCCATCGCACGTATTACAAAAGTTTTGGCTATAGTTTTAAATTCGGCCGCCTGCCTCACATCATACCGCTCTTGAGCATGATAACCTGGACTACATTAGATGCAGTTAGTCTAGGTTGACAAACTTTTAGTCGTCTCTCTTGAGAAAAGTATAACACCATTTCTGTGGCTGAATCTCTATGGTGAGGCCTACTTTCAGCAGAAGACCGTGAATGACTGATGATGATTAAGTTATTGTTTGAACCACAAGCAAAATTATTTTTAAAACATTCTTACGATCATCATCATCATCATCACAGCCCATATATGTCCCACGGTTGGGCTCGGGCCTCCTCCGTGATGGGAGGGAATTAACCTACTATACCACGCTGGTCAGACGTGTTGGTATAAGGTTTTGTTTCGAGTTTTCCTTCTCTTGCATAGACGTTATATGAGTTTTATGTACCTTTTTTGTCTCGTACGATCACCCACGGGTAAGAAAGGGGTGGTGAATTGTATTCTTACTCCGTCACCACACGGATAAAACATTGTATTCTTACTCCGTCACCAAACGGATCTAAAACATTAGACTGAAGTATATCTTTAATATATTATACTTAATTACGTATATTGAATCTTGTCGACGTAATATAACACCACAACGACCATTTATTACAAGCTAAATGCTTTGACATTGATTAATGTATTAATTATTCTGTAAAAGGATAACTAAAGGTACAACATAGAATTTATATAAAACAATATACGTAGTTAAAATATCGTTTATAATTAAATGAAAAGCAACGCCGTAAAATTTACCTTTGGTAATCCAAAGAGCATTTCAAAAATACCAAAAGAACTTCCAGGACCAATTGTTCTTTGCTTTTTACCAGTATGATCTAATATATCACAGTGACCCTGAAAATTAAAATGTAATAATATCTATATGGAAATGGATAGAGATTATAATTAAGAGTGGTAGGGCCAGAATGTTAATAGTTCTCTGTCTACAGCCGCAGTCTGGTCCGCCCGGGGTATTACACACTCTCGCAGAAAATCGTCTGAGCAGTGGCAATGTTCTGTTGTGCTTCGTCCGGTGAGCGAGAGAGCCGGCAGACCAACCTTTATGTTTGGGATTTTTTTATTGGTAGGCAGCGGCCTAGCTGTACCCCTGGTATAGCAAAGGTCCATGGGCGGCAATAACACTTACCGTCAAGTATACTGCTTGCTCACTTGCCACCAAGAACAACAAAAATAAAAACAATATAGTTACTATACTCTATCTAATCTAAGAAGTGCACTTTGACAGCTGTCGGAGTAAGTTGTCTAGGTATGTGAACCAAATAATCGCTATCGAAAATATCCGATTTTACTGAGAAATCGATATGGATTCTTTATAATTAATAATCGGTTTATTTTTTATGTTTCAAAAAGGTGATGAATAAATTAAGTACTAAATTAGTACTAAACAAATTTAATTATTTTAGCATAGAATCTATTCATCATATTTAGTAGGATTAGGTTAATTAAAAACAAAAACTGAATTTGAAAATAGCTATTTATTAAGAATTACTACTATTACTTGAATTATTAGCGTCGCGAACATTAATAATTATTTCCTCATCAATCAAAGTGTCGAAATGTACATCTCTGTCAAAATCTCTATTCGATTAATTGTATTATTCTAATATTTTTACCGGTTGTTTGGATATTCGTGAATTAGAAGTTGTCAAGCACTACTGTATGGAACGTGATGACGTGACATTGCTAGGTCGTCATTAACATTTATTATTTACCATGTAATTTTTATTTTAAATTAGTTTTACGAGTTTCAACATTAGATTATTGTACAAGAAAGTCACCCGCAATGTTAATTATGTAAATAACTTAATAGTTGTTTAAAATTTCAGACTTAGTGTTTACAATCATGTGTATACGTTTGACCGAGGTTATTGTGTATTAAAAATGCAAAACGTCAAAATGCACTTCTTAGATTAGATGAACTATAATTATATCCGTGGTCAAAATTAATATAAGTTTTGCCAATCATATTTTCTGTCCCTCAAGCACAATATTTTCTTCATAGATGCCTAGAAGAAGTAAGTGGCTTGTTCTGCATTTGTAACAATGCGTAAGCGAAATTTCAATACAATGGCTTGAACAAGTAATACATCAAAGTATCTTACACAAACAAAGAAACTCATATTCAAATCTGCAATAATAATTAGAATGTAGATACGTAATTAATAAGCTATATCTATAGATTCCTTATAAGGAATAATTTAATACACGTCTCATAAGTCTATATGCTATGTTTAATTTAACAAAAGTCTATGTATTATGTTTAATTTAACAAAAGTCTTAAGAAGTTCTTGTATGAGTTTGGTTTAGTCTATATTAATCGGGACCTGTATTTGTGAAAATTACAATATCAGTTAACATTGGATTATGTTCTATTGACGAATACATTAAGAATAGCAAACGGCGATTTAAAATTAGCATATTTCAAAGGATATTTTTTATGTAAGTGGAATGAAAATGATGTAGTTGATTAGGTCTACCCAATAGAGCGCCAGATAGATACTGCTAGAATCGTCATACATCATAAGCGGGTTGGCATTCGCAGTAAGGTGTTACGTTACCCAAGAGAGCGCTGTCTTAGATGACTAGGATCAAGGGTCATGAATCCCTTAGCTGATTTTTATGACTTCCACGAGCAAGTAAGGGGTGACGATAATTTTATTTTTATCCTGTCTCCATGCAGAGAATTTTTGAAGTTTACTCCTTAAGAATCGATTTTCATATAAGGCGCCCGGTATGAGAAAAATTTGAGGAGTAAAATCTAGTGATCGAATGACCTCATTACGTTTTTGGTGCGCAACCTATTCTGCGCACCTTTCACTTTCTGACGTGAGATAATACTTCACTGAACAGATTTAATAAATGTAAATAAAAATACATATATTATTTTTAGTCAAATGAGCTTTTTTTGCGCCGGTTTCGATAATCGTACTTAAGGAGTAAACTCCAGTCGTGCGTCGGAGCTGACACACACACTTTTTTTACTTATCATTTTCAATCACAAATGACAATAAGTATATAACTATTGTCTGCGACTCACACTTTTCAGAATATACATATCTCGTCCTATATCCGCACCATGTTGTACAACTTCATTATCCGGTAGTAGTATTTTTCTCGTATTATTCGCAACTGTTTGCAAAAAGTCGCGATTGCTTACCTACATAAAACAACAAGAAAATGAAAGAGGACACAAGGAAACAATCACGAATGTAGAAGAAATATATGTACGTCGCATGCAACTTTATTAAAACGTAGCGTCCATTGTTTTCAGTTGAGTCTGTTATATTTTTGAAAGCAAGGGATCTATTTCATTCATTAAAAATTCTCTATAAGTTTATAATATATTTTTCGACAGCAAAATTTTACCCGGCTAAAATTAATAATGCAAAAGTTTGTGAGGAAGGATAAATATATGTTTGTTACTCTTTCAAGTAAAAAGTATAGATCAGATTTTGATGAAACTTTACAATAATATAGCTAATAGATAGCAAATAGGCAATTTAAGATTTTATGTGACTTTATTTCTCTATACGAGTATATAGTACCTATAAAACAAAGTCGCCGCTGTTGTCTGTATGCATAAATATTTTAAAAAACGCAACGCATTTTAGTGCGGTTTTTAACAAAAGCCGGTGATATAAGAGGAAGATTTGTATGTGTAATATGTGCTTATCACATCTCAGCTTATACACGTCCCACTGTTGGGCCATAATGGGAGCGCAATTGACCTACTACACCACGCTGGTCAGACGTGTTGGTATAGTGTTTTGTTTCGAGTTTTTCTTCTCTTACATAGAAAATCTATGCGTTTTATATCCCTTAGTCGTCTCGTACGATCACCCACGGATAAGATAAGGGGTGGTGAATTGTATTCTTACTCCGTTAACACACAGATAAATATATATGCTTATAATAAAAAAAAAAACGATAATTTTGTAACGTGATATTGTAAAAAATATATTTTTATGCGCTTAAATTACAAAAGCTGGCTATACTTTACAAGATATATCAAAATAATATACTACGAAATATTAAATCTTAAAAAGAGTTACAAAAAAAACATCCGACGGTTTATTTTTCTCCTAAGGATATCCCACAGTAACCATGTATGTTATCTTTAGAGCCGAAAACCCACCCCGGTTTTGGGGTTTGTATTGGTGGGCAACGGCCTAGCCTTTTTACCTTGGTATTACAATGGTCCATGGGCGGCAGTGATCTTACCATCAGGTGTGCTGTCTGATCGTTTGCCACCATAAGCAATAAAAAAAAAGACAGTACTAAGAAATAATAGTTTATTTAGAAAGCTGTTTTAATTTGTAGTTATAAGTGTTATACCTTATCCAAATAAATACATTAGATACATGGTGCATTTAATGTACATTAAAATTATCCTGAACAGCATATCATTAAAATTAATATCCTAGAAGTTACGAGATATTTAATATATGGGAATTTAATATACAGAGTGACTGAGTACCGAAGCGAAGCGAGGGCGGGTCGCTAGTTTATTAACATTAGTAGTATATCATCCTTTGCAAGTTGAATTATTAATCATTAATATACACGTTGTATTTTTGTTCGAGGGAAAGCAAATCTTAACTAAAAATACCTGAAGGGTTGTATCCTATTTGGAAATAATTTTTTACCTCAAATAAGGGACAACTTTTCAAAGATTCAACCATTTCTATTGAACGTACTTCTTGATTTAAGTTCGTCGACATATCACTGAAGATTTCTTCTGGAGATACGGCGTTGTTGTAATACCTGATGGTAATAAAAATAGTCACATATTGTTTCTTTTTTTTATACACGTCAGAATTTGTACTATTATAAATTACGCTGCCAGTAGGAGTAGAATAGTAACTAAAATACATACTATGAAACATATAACCTCCTCCTTTTTGAAGTCGGTTAATAATTGTCAACAAATCTGTTAAAAATTAGAATTAGAATAGATTTTTCTCACCACTGTACGCAGAAAAACTTTCTCACACGAGCTTTGATTTTTCCACTGACACGGTTAACAGAGAGGAAATAAAACAATTCTCGTATTGATTCCTGTAAATACAGAAAAAAAAGCTATTAAATTACGAACATATATTAGATAAAATATTTAAATATTCATCAAATTAAATTATTGAAATCTGTCTGCCATAATTTGATTTTATTTATCTGAATAGCTGAAATTTTCCAAATAGATTTACAGATGACTATACTTCTCCGTATGATGAAGGAGTAAGAATACAATTCACCACCCCCTATCTTACCCGTGGGTGATCGTAAGAGCCGACTAAGGGATATAAAACGCATATAACATCTTTGCAAGAGAAAGAAAACTCGAAACAAAACCCTACACCAACACGTCTGTGCAGCGTGGTATAGTAGTTCAATTTCCCTCCCGTTATGGAGGAGGCTCAAGCCCTGTCGGGCTTAGTGGGACATATATAAGCTGAGATGATGGTATGAAATATTTGTGCCATCTAAAATATGTTAGCGCCTGTCTTCAAAATTCCAATTAAGCATTTAAGTAAATAGTACCTACATAATAATAAATAATTACATACTCTGAATTTAATTTTCCTTTGAGTAAATAATAAATAGTTGCTGCAAATTCTAGCCGTATAAAAGCAGTTCAAATATGCTCCTACTACAAATAATATCATCACCTGAAAGTAAATTATGATGTTAATAAATAATCATGTAAATTATGTTATTAGAAGTGTATGGTTAGTGTTTATTCATACCAATTAGCATAGGTATAGTTATAATAATATACTAGATAAAAGATATCTATACATATATTGAAGGTATTTGAAAATATACGAAGTATGGTGTTAGAATCATTGATAGAACACATTCCGATGATTTTAAGATTACTTGTCTTTTTCTGTTAATTTGTTTACAAAACAAGTAAACATTTCTAGACTACATTTCTTGAAATTAGTTATGTTAGTGGTTAACATGTTTAGGTAATATACAGAAGTATTTTATTATAAATAATTGAAAGAAGCTCACGGATACAGCTAGTAAATGAAAATAAGAATCTAATAAAGATGCAGAAAATAAACAAATACAAATATAATTATATCCACAAATATGATTATATTATAATTTGAAATAAAACTACATTTACGGATTCTATCGCGTTTGTATTTAATTTATAATTTCCCGACGTTTCGAACACTTTACAGTGATCGTGGTCATTTTTTGATCACTTTACAGTGATAAAAAAAAAAAGAAATTTCAATAGGGAGGATGGCTGGGTATTATCATCAAGCTGGGATCCTGTTATTCACTTAATTAAAAATAAAACTAAGAAAACCACCACAAGACTGCAAGACACTGTGAGCACTTATTGTATAGATTTGACCCACAATAATAGTTAAATTTTAATTTAATTAATTTTAGTAAGATAAAGTAGGCCGCCACTCTAAAATTCAATAATAAAATTAGTATCATGCCTCCTGAGTTTTCTCGCCGGATCTTTCTCAGTGTGGCCGTGGTCCGATCCGGTAGTAGCTGAACAGTTTTTGTTAGTTTTGTAAAAATTGTAAAATTGCCACAATAATAATTATCATAAATTAAATACCTTAATAATAGCAAATCATGAACAACATAAATTTTATATATATAATCATTCTCTTTTTGTACTGGCAATGAATTTGTATTAATTTTTGTATAAAAATGTGGGTCAAAATTTAATCTTATCGGGTAGATATAAATAAATTTCTGTAATAACAATGACATATTGGACGTAAGACACCTCAGTCCTCCCGTGACCATGATCACTGTAAAGTGTTCGAAACGTCGGGAAATTATAAATCAAATACAAACGCGATAGAATCCGTAAATGTAGTTTTATTTCAAATGTGTACCTAATACTCGCGTAAACATTAGAAGTCATTATATTATAATTTAATTAAATAAAAGTTATATAAAATATATGAAATAAAAAAAAAATATATGTAGGTGACGCGACAATATAGTCAATTTATTATCGACATTACATCATAATTCCGGAAAATAGCAAATTAAACAGGAGAACACGAGCTAACAAACCTAGAAATATCGTGAGGACGAAGAAGATGCCTATTGTTAGCAGAACGAAGATTTCTATAATGTTAGATTATATTCTAAGGTATAGTGCTTCTACTTACTATAATTAAATCGTTGCCTCCAGGTGCGATATCTGTAGTTCCTGAACCTGTAAATACAGCAGTACCAAAACCAAGCGCTGTTTTTAGAGGGTACTCATGTCTTGCATCATTCGACGTAAATAATTTTGTCTCCCAGAAAATTAATTGTGACATCCAGGAACTCTGTCGACAGAATAAAAAGTAAAACATTTTTGTTGTTGCTAATAAATTTGTTATGTATTGAGTTAGCTGACAGATTTGAATAAAATCTTAATTTTCATGTCGCGAGTTCCTACAAAATTTCATATATTTTTACGACTAATCATCATCTCAGCTCATATATGTCCCACTATTGGGCTCGAGCCTCTTCCATAATGGGAGGGTAATTGACCTACTATACCACGCTGGTCAGACGTGTTGGTATAGGGTTTTGTTTCGAGGTTTCCTTCTCTTCCATAGATGTTATAAGCGTTTTATATCCCTTAGTCGTCTCGTACGATCACTCACAGGTAAGACAGAGAGTGATGAATTGTATTCTTACTCCGTCTTCACACGGAAAAATTATAAAACTACTTCCAAAAAAAAACTTTTGCAATATGTAAGAGTATATATTGCGTCGACCCCAAGTAATTGAAAGAAGAATTGAGAAGAAGTAATTGAGAGTTAGAGAAAGATAAGAATCGATATTGTACGATATGATAGAGTAGCCATTGAATCTACAAAGTAACAATTTATAGATGATATCTATATTTTTTATAAAATCAACAAAAACTCTGTAGGGTATTGATTAATAATGGAAAGAATCCTTTTTTTGCCGGGGACTTTACAAATATACAATTAACGATTAAAAATTTTCTATACTCAAAACAATTTTTGAATCGCATAAAATATTGTTTTGCGTGGGAATCAAATCCATGACATTTGGCACGGTAGATCGATATTTTAACCACTAACGCCATCTGTCATATATTTAATGTATTGTAGTTATCCCACTATTCAGTACTACGTTTATATTTATTTCAAGTTTTCTCCTCTGATGTTATTTGCTTATATTGATTTGTGGTCATTTACGAAACCGGTATGGAAAAAACAATAGTGAATTACAATTGTAGTCCGTCACCAAACGGACTAATTGTGATTATTCAAATGAATATAATATAAAAACTAATTAATAAAATATTACCGTATAGCATAATTTTCTTGGACATGCTAATAGATATAATAAGCATCCGGACCAATAGCATGGTATTACAAATATTAAACTATACTTGATCAGACTTTGGAACTGTAAATGCAAAATTATATTATATTTATTTTTATTACTTTGTTTCTTGACAGGAGAACAGTCCTCCCTTGACCATGAGCGCTATAAAGTGTTTGAAATGTCGGGAAGTTATAAATCATATATAAACGCTATAGAATCCGTAAAAATAGATTGAACTAAAATAATATCTATATAGGGTGGTAGCGGCTACGAATACTACCAACCCTTACTTTGCTCGTGGATGTAGTACAAGACGACTAAGAGCCTTATCCTGGGCTAACACTACCTGATGCCATTTGGTCAGCATTTGCATTCTCAAAGAGGGTTGATGTCAGGCAGGTGGCCGGTCATAAAACTATTGCCAATAACTTTTGCAATATGTAGGAAGAGGGGTACATATTGGGTTGACCCCAAGTAATTGGGACAAGAGCAGGAGAATGATGATATATATAATATATATTTTGTTTCCTTATATATTATATATTACGACCGCGTAATTATGCATTAATAATAGACTGTATTACTACTCTTTTTTCGTCCTCGGATGCCGTAAAAGATGTTCATGAGAAGTAAAATACTTTTACTAAAGGAGAAGGGAAACTTCAAAATAAAAGTCTGCTAACCAATTTGAATAGTGTAGAACAGTAGGCTGATATTCTTCTAATTACGCAGGATGTCCATGCCAACATATAATTAATATGAGATGTAAAAAAATGACTACGTATTATTTTATTTAAAATATTATGTTATTTATTCTCTTTTGTGTCTGTCATGTTAAGAATATGCTGGCGTTCTTAAGAAATTATTGACAATGACTTTGTATTTCATACCTTCGTAGGCCAGTGGCTTTTTTCAGTCCACTTATCTAGGTAATCCCAAATATGCCATACTTGCAATGTAGGGAGCAGCTTGGCTATTTGACCAGCTACCGTTTCATTATATGGATCCAGAGTATTAGTAAATACGTACAAAGGAAATACTGATATTACATCGAAATAAAAACCAACAGTTGCCATTTTTGCTTCTGCTATATCTTTTAAAGTTTCTTTTCTTTTATTCTGTAAGGTAATTTTATATTATAATAACAAGATGTTATAAGAATAAGAAATGCTGTGACTCATATAATTAAGTAAGGGTAAGAAAATGAAACAAAATAACAGAATATAATCTTTAAAGTGACACATGAAACTTAAATATTGATACAGTATTATGAAATAAATACTCGTATCTCGATACTAACAAAATCATTTTTCAGAAAGATGATAGAATATCGTTGTTACGCAAAAATATTCGGTAATAAATTTGATGTGTATAAAATCATGGGCTTTTACTAATTACTGTCATCTTACTGCTCTTATTTCAATTACTTGAGGTTTGATTTAATATGTATTCGTCTTCCATCGTATATATTGTAACAGTTTTGACTTGTTGCCCGCCTGTCAATACGTCGTGTGAATGTAATTGTCCATAAGACGGCATTAGATAGAGTTGAAACGGGTTGATACAAAGATTTTAGTATTCTTTTACGATAATTAGGAGCAATGTAAGTGTTGATATTATTCGTAGCCAACATCATGGGTATAGCTAATATTGCGTATACATAAATCAAAGACAATACGTTAATTAGTTTAAATTAACAATGTACACGCAAGGTTTATATTGTTTGTTTCCATTTAACGAACACCTTTGTCAGCAATAGTTACAATAACAATAACCACAAAATTGCTTCATTATAGCTGAATCGTTTGTAACTAAACTGTAAGTATTCACTCGTGTAAATAGTTCCCTAGTGATTAATATATATAGAAAGGGATTCATGATTATTTGGTGATGGAGTAAGAATAGAATGAGTTATTGAGTCGCTAATGCTTTATTAATAACTAGCTTCTGCCCGCGGCTTCACACGCGTAAAAAGTTATTTTTTTAAAGCTTTCCATCCCCTAATTTTTATTTTACCCCTTAAGGGTATTTTTTTTACAAAATTTTAATGTCATATTTATATAGCCTAAAAATAAGCTTCTGGCTTTAAAAATGACGATACTTCCTTACAACTTTTCATCCCCCTTTACAGCTTTTTTTTGCATTAAAAATAGCCTATGTCCTTTATCAGGCTCTAGACTATCTGTGTACCAACTTTCATTTAGATCGGTTCAGTAGTTTTGGCGTGAAAGAGCAACAGACAGAGAGAGTTACTTTCGCATTTATAATATTAGTAAGGAAGTAAGGATTAAATCCATTGACTAACGTGACAGAGTAAATAAAGCTTTCTCTCAGTGATGACAGAGTAAGAATACAATTCACCACCTCCCATTTTGCATGTGGATGTTGTAAATGACGACTAAGGGATGTGATTTTCTTATAACATCTGTGCAAGAGAAGGCAAACTCGAAAAACAAATAAAAACTCTACACCAACACTTTTGACCAGAGTGTATATATAGTAGCTCAATTTTCCTCCCATTGTGGATGAGGCTCGAACCCAGCATTAGGGCGTATATGAGCTGACATGCTGAGGAGTGCATTACAATACTAATTTGTACAACTCTTTCATACTTCAGTCTCGCTCTCTCCTTTTTTGTATCTGCAACTGCGAGCATGTTGTTCAAATAATTAATAAACAAATATTTAATAAAACTATGTCATTATTATAAAAGTAAATACTTATTCAAACGCCTTGTTCATTTATGAGCCATTTATTTTATAATGAGCTGATATCTGGATGACCTGAATTATGCTATTTGTAAAATATATTTGAATATTAATAAATAATTAATTTAATAATAAAAAAAAACATTAATAAAAATAAAAAAGGAAAAATAATAAAAAGTAAAATTCATGGGTGGAACCGGGGCTATCTGGATTAGACTGCTCGGTTTCTCGACTGAGCTATTTCTTATTCTTGATGTTATTAGCTAAATTAACATTCATATTCTAATTAGCTATATCATTTCATTGGTAGGAAATATTGACAAAACGATATTTTTTATAGATGAAACGAAAGTTACATCTATTTATCGCCCCTGAAACCTCCTGCATACTAAATGTTGCGTGTGCTTAGTTTAGTTTAGAGATTAGTATTATAGATTTATTTAACAGGGAGGTTAGCATAGTAATGGCCAACATTGGGACGTATATGAGTTCATAAAGAGGTTACATTCTGTGGCTTTGTGAACATGAAGTTTCTGATCTATAAGTAATTTTATTTCTTTTTAACTTACACTAAAGGTTCATCACACCACTCAGTTATATAAAATATTCAATAGTCCGAATTGGCATGTTGAATTGATAATGGTTAATGAGAGAAATTTTTTATCATCATCATTCAGCATTTTGCCATCCACTGCTGTACGTAGGCTTTCCTAATATTTCACCACAATGTGCGATTATGTGCCGCCCCCATCCTACTACTTCCAGCAATCTTCCCCAAGTCGTCGGTCCACCTGGTACGGAGGCGGCCAACACTGCGTCGTACGATACGCGGTCGCCACTCGAAAAAAATTCTTCTGCAGCGGGTATCAGTTCGTCGAACAATGTGGCTTGTCCATTGCCACTCCAGCGTCTTAGCGATGTGGCTTGCCTATCACCACTTGAGCATGCTAAGCCCATTGCCACTCCAGAGTACTAATTCTCCGTGCTATATCAGTTACACCCGTTCTTCTGCGGATTTTCGTATTACGGATTCAATCTAACTGTCAATCACGCTGAGCGACTTTGAGCTTAGTCACGAGGCTTACGTTTTATCGTATCGTAACTTAAAAAAAATTTTCATGATGTCGGATATTTTTAATGATCAATTAGTCATGAATTCATGTATTCTATATAAAAAAATATTGGGTTGTGGAGTGTGGAAAATATTTTCATATAAAATAAAGTAAAAAAAACTGTCATAGAATAATAAACGTATATATCGTAGATTCTAGAGTTTGATTACATTTTTAAATACCTTCATTACTGTAATAAAAAAATATTATTATATTCACATACCTTCTTAATAATAGCGGTGGTAAGTTGTATATAAATATTTAAAAGGAGCCCAGCGGGCACAATAGATGAGACCACTTTTTCAATGTCTTCAGCTTGTGAATGTTGACTCTGAAGTGCACTGTACGGTGACATGATACATACGTACAAAACCATTATAAAATGGACGATATCAAAAATATTTGTCTGAAATGTATTTGTTTTTATTATTCTTAAGAATTAAGGCATGTCCATATCTTTATTTACTTAAGAACTGAATTCTTAAGAATGTGTGAAACCATCTTTTCATATTCCATGGAATTTCTAAAAATTGGTTAAGTGCGCGCCAGAAACTTCAATAATGGACGTCGATAGTCTAGTAGAGGTATGGATAGCACTCTCAAATTAACCAATAACAACTTGGTGTTTTTTCCTGTGGTGATGAAGTAAGAATACTATTTATTATTCCCTCTCTTGCCCGTGGATATCGTAAGAGATAACTAAAAGATTCGACATGCAGTTAATCTATGTATAGAAGTAAACTTGATGTAAAACACTCCAGTAATACGTTTGACTAGCGTGGTATAGTAGGTCAGTTTTCCTCCCACTGTGAAGGAAGATCAAGTCCGGATACGTCCACTAACGTATATGAGTTGACATGATAATAAACATGGTATACGTATTAAACACGTTTACTTCAAAAGACAGACTTCTTCTAGCAATTTTAAATATTTTTTTTATTATCTGTCAGCATACTGTCCCGACAATTTAGAGTGCCCGTTTCCATGAAATTCTATAATCTGCCATAATAACTTCCCCTTTTCAGTGACTCACTGCTACTGTATTATTGGTTAAGCCACCGTCATAGCAAAAAGTGTGTCTGTCACTTCGAGATAACGGGCTCATTGTTGAAATCTGTTTTCCGCCGTAATGAGAAGGAAATTTGGGTACTATAATACCACGCCAGAAGATTTGAAAAAAGGATTAGGTTTCCTTTTTTTTAAATTGCCAAATCTATCAGTAAAATCGAAACCACTTTTTTATCTTTTAGATATAGGTCTAAAAGATAAAAAAGAGAAGGGGTGTTTTGCTGCTGACACAGTACTCTTAGGCTGTCTCTACAATTAACTAATGGTTAGTAGTGGTAGCTATTATTCTAATTAAGCATCTCTTTATTTCAGACGTCTAGTTAATCACTGGTTAAACGGGAACCAGAAAGTATTTGTTAAGTTTTTAATTTAAGATGTACATACTAAATCGGTATCTGGTATTAAAATCCAGGGCCATCTGGACGTTAAACATATAGGTGGGTCTTCGATAGTCGTCACATTGGCAGACATTTGATACAGCTCCAAGTAATCGGTGATAAATTTTGGATGGCGTACATTGTTCTCGCCTATAAAATATGACATTATCATTAAATATTACAAACTATATTTTGGCGTTAATTACTTAACAGTTATAAATATTGTGTTACTAAAAATTGATAGCGTTTATATATACATCTATCAGTTCATTGATTTATGTGTCCCTAAAGCATGTCGCCACGATTAGCAGACCATTTGATCCTCGCAGTCGATATTTTGCAGCTATTGCATATTCTTTTAGTGATTCTTCAGTCTGTTTTAACGACTCTCAAGGGAATATAGGGGGTGGGAAAATTTTATTTTTCATCTATCACCACAAAAGGATAGCTAGTGTGTATAAAATTTTATCGCGCACATTAAAAATTATTTGATATTATATTTCTGAAAATAAAATCAAATACACACATGATGCGCAAAAATCCTTTAAGGCATCCCTCATTAATTGTATCTAAAATATTTCTCTAATTTAGGGTAATGAGTTAAAAATTTGAATGTTTAATGCGATGTTTGATGATGTTTGCGTAGAACGCCTGAAGGCAACTTTTCCTCTATACATTTTCAAAGCTCAGTTACCGTTTCAAAATGTATTTACAGCTTTAAATAAACACTATTTCTAAATTATTATTATATATAGTTGTACAAGTTGTTTGTTTAAATGTATTTATCTCACGCACGACACAATATTACAAATAAAGTATCTGAAAATTGGTTTTCATTAAATATTCTTATTCAAAATTTAATAATAATTATTCAAAATTAAATTAATTAAATATTCTTTCTGCGTGTGGTGACGGAGTAAGAATACAATTCACCACCCCCTATCTTACCCATGGGTGATCGTAGGAGTCGACTAAGGGATATTAAACGCATATAACATCTATGCAAGAGAAGGAAAACTCGAAACAAAACCATATACCAACATGTCTGACCAGCGTGGTATAGTAAGTCAATTTCCCTCCCATTATGGAGGAGACTCGAGCCCAACAGTGGGCCGTATATGAGCTAAAATGATGATGATGAATTTCCTTGTTTCTTGAAAATAATTTGAAGATAAAAAGTGTAACGCTACTAACCAGTGTTCCTTATTACTACTACTCGTTTATAATTATATTAAATTTAAAATATAAAAAAAAATGTTTTAAACATCAAAGAAAATCTCTTATTGAAACTCAATTTATAGTTCTTTGTTTTATTGTTCATTCACCACATGGCTCTTAATCCTATGAAATAAGGCATGAGCCCATTGTCAATTACGGCCAGAGTCTTTTCTTAGCTCGTCTTAGGCAAGGCTTTATTTAAATTTCATTAAACAGTTAAAATTATTTTTATACAACCTAGATTCCATTTCCTGTACGTCTAGTTCGCCAGTCAGGGACGTGACAAAGATTTTAAGGTAACTAAATTTGAAATATAATATTAACATTATTAGGTCTTATTAAGAAAGTAAATGTAACATTACCTCTATAATACATATGAGAGTCATCTATAAAAGTAGGGTCTTCTTTCTCGACACCAGCCAAATTATCTTTGAGCACTTTCATGGGCCGGTAGCGCGTACGAATTAGTCTCGAGTCGCCTTTATCGTATCGCTCAATTGCCTCCTGGGGAGGCAATAATGGTCTTTAACTATACATGTGTACGAAATATAGATGGGTCTAGTTACTGTCTATAGTGTAGATTTAGTCTACGGGTTGCATAAAATACAAATATCATTTGCTGTCGAAGTAATTACCAGTTTGTTTAGAATAAAATATATTATTTAGAACTCGCTTTATTTTATAAGTAGCTATGCCTGTGGCTTCGACAGAGTTTATGTAGGTGTTGTCACTAATATTTTTTTCTATCCCTTAGGTACAGTTTTTTTAGGATGGCAGATATCTAATAGATTTTCCGTCTCACGGACAATTTGTATGTAAAGATTATAAAATGATCGGTTAAGTAGTTAAAGAGTAGAAACCTAACAAACAAATTATAATTTTCATAATTACAATATTGGTTACGATAAATTGTAACAAAATCTTATTGTTTCATAAAATTTAAATCATCATCATTATTGTAATTTATATACCTACGTAGCACCTTTGTATACCAAATATGAAATATGTATATACATGTTTTTAACGATTGTACCATAAAAAACTATACTTTTTCTTCTCATTCTTTACAGTACCTCATTATTCTCCTACTCTTATCCTAATTACTTGGGGTCGATAAAATATGTACCCTTCTTTCATAGTATATATTGTAGAAGTTATTGGCAACGGTTGTATGACTGGCCGCTTGCCAGACGTCAACCCTCCTTGGGAATGTAATTGTTGACCAAATGGCATCAGATGGAGTTGGCCCAGGTCGTTATAAGGCTCTTAGTCTTCTTTTACTACATTCACTTCTTTTACGACATCAAAGCAAGGGTTGATAGTATTCGAAACCACACAGCTTATTCTTTTTTTTATTAGCTTATTATTTACAGCACCTATGGCCACGAATTGTCGTGACACTCGAAATTAAAATGACAAATATTTTTATACCAATAATACTTGCGCAAACATCAGAATTTACTGTTTACCAATTTTTTTAAGGCTAATGATAAATTTAATTATTTTTAAATTTAAAAGCAAGGGATGAAACATTAATTTATTTTTTTGTAAATTTCGTTTCATTTTATATCTAGGTACTTCATATCCTTTTTTATTTTATCCGTTATATAATTTATATATATGTATCTAAGATAGGCTATCACTTCTCATATGCTCTGCATAAGCTGCTAACCTGTTGCTATCAGTACTCTGAGATGGTAATCAATACCACACTGTCCAGCCACATTGAAATTTTCATGTTAACTTTTTATTGGGACAAAGTTATCTGCTTATCTTTTAGTATGATATCGATTTTAGTATGATATGTGAGTGTAAGAGTGATGGTAGCAGATTATATGTTAAATTAATTGACACATTTGAAAAGGAAGCACCTCTTCCTTCCATTGAAGATTTCATTCTAAACATGTTCACTGTTCCAGTTAAATAATAATAATGTTCATGTCACACACCAGCGATATTTCAGAAAAAACTTGACTTATATAAATTTCTGCTTACTTGTCTGTATCTTGAGTCTCTAATCCTTTTCTGTATTTTATTCCGAATAAATTCTTGCATCGTTGGGTGCTCGGCTATAGCTCTCATGAAATCCGTTCTGCGTAATACCTGCACCGTAACGTAATACAGTCCTAATCTGGCATGCATAGGCATGGCATATGCAGAGTCAGAGATAAATTTCGGATCAAAAAAAGATTGTTGTAGTGTCTTTTTTTTGCAGATTAACTTGAATATCTAGAAGTTTTTTTTAAGGGAATTCTCAAAATCCGGCTAATGCACCTTATTGCGTGGTACGGAAGATTGTGTAACTAAATGTGAGTTGCTTACACATTTGTTCTCTGCTTTAAAAATTGCACATAAATAAAATAAACAAAATGTATAAATAAAATAATAAAATCATTTGATTTCAGCCTATATAAGTCTCACTGCTGCGCTTGATCCTTCTCTACGATAAGAGTGAAGTTAACTTACTACACCAAGCTGTTTAGATGGGTTGGTATAGGGTTTTATTGTAAGTTCTTCTCTTGCATTGATGTTATTTATACCCTTAGTCGATTTTTATGACATCGACGGGCAAGAAAAGGGGTTGAGAATAGTATTTCTTCTTCGTCATCACACGAAGTTAAAAAATAACAGAAGTAAATATATATGTCTATATTTAGTTGTAATATCCACATATCATCAAAGACACTTCACCATGTGGCTTTTAATCCTCTGTAGCAAGGAGGAATTATAGACACAATTTATAAATTCATAATATTAATAAGAGTTTACTAACGAACAAAGTCAATTATAGTTTAACTAATACAAGATACGAACGTTGTGCTTCACAGTTTGCAGTCAAAGGTTTATATGTTAACGATCTTAGCAATTCAGATATATAATATAGCTTCTTAAAAAATATAACATAAAAATGACAGGCGCTTAAAGATTTATTTATAGGTGGTAAATATAATGGTAAATAATTTCTTGAACGGCGTTCGCAGCATGCCGACACATCGCTCAGGGGTGGGTACTCTGAAGTTAATTAAGGTGGGATATGGTTAGACCATAGCCTAACAGAAAAAAAAATGAATTGTTCAATATTAACATTTTTTTTTATTAAATAATCGTCAGAGTTGTCGATTGAAGAGTACTAGCTATCTGACAGTCTTGTTTAAAGATTTCAATTACTCTTGTCTTATTGACATCTAAAATATGTAATCAAAATTTACCTGTAACTCAACATAAGTGGCGGCCTTCACTGTGACTTTAGATGGTATTGAGTAGAATAAACTTAACTCTCCAAGAACCTGTATAAAGAAGTGTAATTAAAAGTACATTTATATAAAAACATTGATAAAATTCATTCACCTGATAAGTTTGTATAAAACGCATTATAGTTTTTTAAAATGTAATATTACCATGGGTCCTAGTTTTGGTGTTTGGCTTTCTGATAATCAGTATAGCAGAAATTCTATGTTATTCATCTATCCATCCATCTATCCATCTATCCTTTAGCCCAAAAACGTCCACTACTTGACATAGATCTCCCCATGAGAATTCTACTCAGAACGGTCCTGTACCAACTGCATCCAACGGCTTTCTGTGACTTTCAAGATGTTGTTAGTCCACCGGGTGGGGGACCGGCCTACACTGCGTCGTCCGCTTTGTGGTCGCCTTTCGACCCTTCTTTCGATCGAGACCCTTTCTTTCCCAACATTTGTCGGTTTGACGCCCATTGCAACTTCGATGTGATTTAAAGACCAGGTTTCAGTGCTTTAAGTCATCGTTGGTAATACACTGGTTAAAAAACTTTGTTTTTAGACACTGCATCATATTGGACGAGAAGATCCTCTTAAGTTTCTTAAACCCTACCCAAACCGAGTTGGATTCATCGACTGAACTCTTTATTGAAATTAAATCTACTCAATTGGACAGTTTGTGCTAGCTAAATATAATGATCAACAACTTCGAGAATCGCATTGCCAATCACAATCGGTACAGATATGACACGGATATTGGACATGACTTTCGTCTTGTGCTTGCAGCAAAATGCTATAACAAATCATCAATCTAAATTTAAATCTAAAATCAATCTAAATTTGGTAATTGTACAATCAGACATAATTAATTGCTAAAGAAGAGTGCAAAAAGATCGATCCAGTTGTTAAATCAGATAACTAATTTGCACTCGTATTCCTATACTAACAGTTCCTGTTTTGAAAGCAATCATAGGGCTGTCATCGTCTTCGTCAGAAAGTAGTTCGACTACACCTTTTTTAATGCATATCATGCCATTCTTTACTACGCCTTGACTCCAAATAACTTGTCCAGATAGAAATAACTCATGATGTATTAATAGAGATATTTGACGCATGAAAGATTCATCTGCAAATGGTATTTACATTATTTAAAAAGAATTAAGATGATAAAGACTCTAAGAAGAGCTAAAGTTTTATTAATATACAAATACTACTACTAAAATATATAAATTAATGTATACTATTTATAAATTCATGTAAAATTCTGTTACATCAGCAGTCACGTTATTTGTCAGTTCCTGTGATAATAAACATCTGTGATAGATTTAGGTGTAGTTAGTACTCCTACTTACTAACTCATACTGGTCTTATATTTGGTTTACTTTTACAAAATTATTATTATCCATTTGGCTTGTGAAAGATAAATGTTATTGAGAGTCGCTCCGTGAAACAATATATTCTAGTAATTTTGAATAGACTAGCAAATATATCACAAAATTAATATGTCTTATGTAATAAAATTTGAATAAAAAATACCTACATTATTTATTGTTCTGGATATGGCAGAAACCAGTGAACACGTGATTGTATGCGGAGATTTGAACGGATGGGTGGGAACCAAGCGTCCCGACTATGAGGACGTACTTGGTCCATTTGGTGATAAGAGAGTGAACGACGCAAGTAGGCTCATAGCGGATGTATGCATGGAGAGAAACCTTATTGTGTTAAACACATTTTTCCAACATAAGGACATCCATATGTATACATGGAGAAGGAATGAACAGAAAAGTATAATAAATTTAATTTTGGTAGGCAGTCGCCTCCGAAGCAGAATATTGGACGCAAGAGCCTACAGAGGCCCCACAGTCGATACGGACCACTATCTAGTTATTGCGAGATTTAGTGGTCTGTTCAGAAAGTGGAGGCACGGGCGAGAGCGTGGCCACTTCGGAGGGCTTGAAAGAATAAAGTTTGAAAGGTTGCAAGAAGAGTGTGTAAGAGAAAAGTATGCAAAGGGTGTCCGAGAACGGCTGACGATGGCAAGCCAGCCGCAACCGGACATTGAAGAATGCTGGAGAATATTGAAAGAGAGTATGGTAGATACAGCGAAATAAGTATGTGGAAGTTCAAAGAAGCATAGAAAAACGAATGGTGATGCATGGTGGGATGCGGAAGTGGCAGATTCCGTAGAGCAAAAGAAGAAAGCGTGGCTGGACTGTGTCTCTTCTTTGAATCTGAATGACAGTATGACTGAACAGAAGAAAGAAATATATCGACAATGTAAGAATGACACCAAGGCCTTAGTGAAAGAGAAATGTGATAGTGCAAATATGAGTGCAGAAGATAGGCTGACTAAAAACTTCGAGGGCAACACCAAACTCTTTCGGAGGGAGGTGAAGAAGTCTCGGTGTGGTTGGTCAGCCTTCAGAACGAATAAAATAAGGTCTAAAGGTGGAGACATTCTTACACAAACACAAGACGTGTTAAGCCGATGGAGTGAATATTTTGGCGATATATATGCGGATACTACGGTTGGCGTTGGTGTCGCATGTGGTTTAGTAGATCAACATTCAGCACCGGCGTCCTCCGATGGCATCAGTATGTATGAAGTTGAATGGGCGATAAGAAGTTTGAAAAATGGTTAGGCAGCGGGCATTGATATGATGTTTGCCGAGATGATCAAGTTTGGTGGATCCTGTGTCTGGGAGGCGTTCCTGTTGCTCCTCAATTTATGTTGGAGCTCGGGAATGGTTCCCAGGGACTGGAATAGCGCATTCATCGTGCCTTTGTTAAAAAACAAGGGTTGACGTTATGACTAGTTATGACTACTACTACTACTACTTATGACAGTTTGGCAGCAAAAGTGTACGGTAAAATTATTGAAAGGAGAATGAGGATGGTGTCCGATGGTATACTGTGTGAGACACAAGGAGGTTTCAGGAGTGGAAGGGGATGCATGGATCAAGTGTTCTCTCTGCGCAACAGTGTGAAGAAGCATCTGGCTCTAGGTCAGAGGGTTTTCTGCAGTTTTGTGGATCTGGAGAGAGCATTTGACACGGTTGTACGAAAGGAACTTTGGAACATTTTACCGGAGTATAGTATTAACGGTAAACTGCTACAGGCTGTGCAGTCCAGTTACTTGGGCTGTAGAGCCTGTGTGCGGCTGGATGATGGAATGTCGCCTTGGTTTGACGTCAATATGGGCGTTAAGCAAGGGTGCGTTCTGTCAGCCAGGCTGCTTATCATATATCTGGATAAATGTCTCCAAAGGTTGAACGATATGAATGTGGGAGTCCAGATGGGCGACTCAATGGTCACTGCTCTGCTCTATGCAGATGATGCAGTGCTGCTGGCGCAGTCAGCGACTGACCTGCAGACCCTAGTCGACACAATGACAGAAGATTTTTTTTATTGAGCGTTGGGAGTTTGGGACAACTTCTCGGTAGCGACCACCTCAGCCAGAAGGCACGTGTTGCAATACATAACGCAGTGCTTGTCCCAACATTACTGTATGGTAGCGAGAGTTGGGTATTCAGAAAAGAGTATGAAAGTAAAATTAATGCGGTCAAAATGCGATCTCTACGGAAAATCTGTGGAGTTAGGCTGACAGACCGCATTCGTAACGACGACGTAAGAGAGCGAGTAGGTATGAAAGAGAGTATTGGTGTAAAGATGCGAAAGGGAATGCTCCGATGGTTCGGACATCTGGAAAGAATGCCGAACGAACGTCTGGTTAAGAAGATATACAATGCGAAAGTGGAAGGATGTACGTTTGGGGGGAGACCGAGACTCACCTACCTACCACCACCAGATCGGTCATGTACTGAAGGAAGGTGGAGTCAAGAGTCTCCGAAACCGGCGAGCGTGTATGAAGAGAATTATGAATGTTGAGGAAGCGAGTGAAGTATGCAAGGATAGAGTTCTTTGGCACTCTGTTCTCTCTGCCTACCCTGCAAGGGATATGGCGTGATGATATGTATGTATGTATGTACATTATTTATAATTTTACAGCTAAAACCTTAAATGATTTTAATAATCACCAGTTCGATCATAGAATTATTTTTTTTTAAAATAAATATTGTTTGGAATCAGTATTAATTACATTTTACTTATTTGCTAATATTAGAATTTGGTCCAGGGTTTTGTAATTATTTGCACGCGCTTAATATAAAACAATGTGGATGACCGAGCCTTGCTCGGTATTTTCTTTTTAATGTGTTTTTTGAAGATATATTTAAATATAGTAAAAATAATGAAAAAAAAAAACAAATCGAAAAGGCAAAATAATAAAAATAGAAACTAAAAAAATATCGAGCAAAAAGGAACAAAAATCACAGTTTGTTGTATGGCAGGCCCCTTAAGTATATATTTTATTTTGTTTTTTAGTACTTGTCGTTATAGCGGCAACAGTCATGCATCATTTACTGAAATTTGCAACTGTCTAACTATCATTTGAAGGTTTCTAAGCGTTAAAGAGGTCATACACTTTTAGGACACGGTGTCATAGGAACGTGGAGTTTGAAATTTAAAATTGTTGGATAACGATTTTCTAAACCGAATATTGTAATTGAGAGCCATGATAACACATTGGATTGAATAACTGAAATTCATCGCTCATAAGATGCATTAACCGTTTTTATTTGACTCTGGCGAGGGTATATTTACCGTATAATGATTAGGAAAGGAGAAGATAGTCATTTGCTATATTTTTGTTCACTGTTTAGTCAGCTCTTAATTAATAAAGATATTAGATTAAAAAATATATATTATTTTTAAACTTTTACAAAGTTTATGCTTAAAATAAAGTGGTTGTTAGGACTATAGAAGGAAGGAATATAGAGACAAACCACTTACGAGTATCTTTAAACAGCAGCGAATTATGAAAGCTATTAACGTTAATATCAAAGATTAGTTCCATTTGTAGCTGCAATGGAAGTTTGTATAGTTGTTCCGATCTTAATATACCGTCTTTCATTTGCCACAATTTGAGTTTGTAGTTTGAGCACTGTTCTATTAACCATCTTGGTGCTCCATTGAACTTCAGATAGTCAATCATGTGCAAGTACTAAAATAGTATTGGTTAATTAGATTAAGTTTGTACCCTTTTATTATTATCTCGCCTTTGTTTTCTAATCTGTATGCAAAAAAACCATACCCACGTATAAGTGGTAGGCCAAGGTCCGTGTGTAGCCATAAATAGGTTGGCATGTTTGCAATGTGGTACTACCAGACTATCGTAGAAAATCGACATCTAAATAGTAGCAATTAATACTGTGCTTCATTTGATAAATGCAAGTGGTAGAGATACCCATCCCATCCCCTCCTGTTCTTATTTCATTAACTCCAATTCTGTACCTTTCTGCATAGTTCCTGCTTGCTATGAAAATTTTCTCGGAAAATTTTAAAGGCTTCGGCAGGGTTGCACTTCTGGTATAGGGTATCGAACCCTAGGTATTTACAAAAGGCTACAACCTGTAGCCATTAATGGTTTTTAGAAGATATTTTGGTATCGTAAAAGCCCTGCGACCTTGTTAGTAGATTCTTATAAAATATGGCAATTACAGTTAAAATTTATATCACAGTATTATAGGTAATATCATATCATTCTTCTGCTCTTATCCCGATTTACTTGGAGTCGACGGAATATGTACGTGTACATATTGTTTAAGTTATTGGTAATAGTATTATGACAGCCCACCTGCATGACGTCAACTCTCCTTGGCAATGTAATTGTTGACCAAACGGTGTCAGATGCCGATAGATCAGGTGGATGTAAATAATAAAAAGAATCCTTACTAATATTATAAAAGTGAAAGTAACTCTGTCTGTCTGTCGCTCTTTCATGCCAAAACTACTGAACCGATCTAAATGAAATTTGGTACACAGATAGTCTAGAGTATGATAAAGAACATAGGCTACTATTTTATGCAAAAAAAGGTTGTAAAGGGGGATGAAAAGTTATAAGGAAGTATCGTTATTTTTAAAGCCAGAAGCTTGAAACTTATTTTTAGGCTATTGATTAGATATAAATAAATATGACATTAACATGTAGTAAAAATTTACCCTTAAGCGGTAAAATAAAAATAGGCGATGAAAAACTTTAGGAAAGTAACCTTTTACGCGAGCGAAGCCGCGGGCAGAAGCTAGTATAAAATAATAATGGGCAATAATAAAAAAAAAATACAAAATAAAAATAAATAAACATATTTCAGTATTAGACTGCGATTATTCGGAACAGAGATTAGTATGCCACCCTAAGAAAGGTCAACAGCGGGTCCGGGCCCTTTATTTCCGGAACGTCAATGAGGGTAAGTAAGGAGATAATTTGCCCGTCGGCCCACCCAAGTCAACGAACTGATTCCGGTAGTTCGCTCAGTAAGCAAAAAGGGATAAAACAGCAACTTATGGGGCATCATGCTTTCTTTCACTTATTCTAGATTGTTTGAAAGAGACGTCGTCAGACTATATAGCCTGCCGGAACAAGCCTGCAATATTATAAAAAAACGCGTTTATGTCTTCGGCACGCGAAATACTTAGTGCTCTTTGAGTAAACTAGTATATAGAGTTGAAGAGCATACCTTTGCCATATAATTCTGTTTTCTACTGTGTTGAATAACCAATTCCCATGCAAGACTCCCTATGAAGCGGTAGCGGAAGTAAACAAAACCGAGAAGCATCAAACTTGAGGTTAACCATTTTTGACAACATGACTAAAATATTGACATAATTTATATATTTGTTATAAACAAGGTAATTTATGGGTATAACGCATACAAAATTATGACGATATAATATTTAAAAATTAATCCTATAGCACACATTTCTGCTGTTGATATTCCTATAAGTCATATTCTACGATGGTTGATTCGAGTCTTGATTCTTGTATCCGTAATAATTTTAATCACAAGAGAAAAATAATTGGAAAGATGTAGTATATTTTTCTCTTGTGTAATTTTTTTTATTGGTTATGGTGGCAAACGAGCAAGCAGCACATCTAATGGCAAGAGTTACTGCCACCCATGGACCTTTGCAATACCAAGGGTATAGCTAGGCCGCTGCTTACCAATACAAACCCCAAACCCACCCAGTTGGGCTGCCAGCTCTCTCACTCACCGAATGAAGCGCACATTGCCATTACTCAGGCGTCTGGCTGTAGACAGAAAACTGTCAACAGCGTGGTCCTATCACTATAATATGCAGGAGTTAGAAAACAAAATTGATTGAAGAAAATAATATATCTTATGGATATTTTTTTACCTTTTCTAGCGTAGTGGTTAGTAGTATACATACTATCTTGGCCCATAGGCTCAATACTTTATTAACGTTATTTAATTCTTTACTAGGTATCTGGGTCTTTGACTACCCTTCTGCCTAGTCTTTAGGTTGCAGTTTTATTTATAACTTAGCCATGTGCTAAAAATTCATATCATGATTCGATGTGATACCTCTAGATATAATTCAAAACTCAAGCCAATTTGCCTTAATATTATTATTGTTGGAACAATGCATATATAGGATCAAGTCGAATATCATTGTCAAAGACTATATTTTTATAAAATTTGTTTTGCCAAAAAAAATTATCACCGCACGTGGGATTTGAACCTTGATTGGATTGGATTTCAAATAGATGATTTTTTTACGTTCAAATCCCACGTATGGCAATCGTTTTTCGCCTGCAATATTAATAACATAAAATGTTAAAGGCTATCTCAGTAATTTTGACTAGATTTTTTATATTATTTTAATATAAACTTACCACAGGAAATGAGTCACCAAATATTACATTGAAGTAACGGCAAGCACAATAATACCAACAACTTCTATAACTGCGAATAAAGATTATATAAATTACAAACTGACTCTTCTTTTTAGGGTTCCGTACCCAAAGCGTAAAAATGGGACCCTATTACTGAGACTTCGCTGTCCGTCCGTCCGTCTGTCACCAGGCTGTATCTCAAGAACGGTGATAGCTAGACAGTTTAAATTTTCACAGATGATGTATTTCTATTGCCGCTATAACAACAAATACTAAAAATAAAATAAAATAAATATTTAAGGGGGGCTCTCATACAACAAATTTGACTTTTTACCGTTTCTTGCTCGATACTAATAACGGTGACAGGTAGACGCTTTAACTATTCACAGAATATTTAATTTTATGTTCTCTTTTTTAAATAATGGTACGGAACCCATCGTGCTCGAGTCTGACTAGCATTTGGTTTTCTTTTTTCGTCTTTCTTCTCAAAGTAGAGATAGATAGAATAGAGATAGATTCTAGATAAGATATATACCATTCCTTCATCCATCTAATAATCCTGTCGACCTCAACTGTTAGATATTCCAATTTCCAAGTGTGCATTCCTATATCCCTGTGAAGGGTTATAATGTCATAATCACCACCTTTGCTAGGTGTTTATGGCAGTTGGTGTTATAAGTTCCCCAGAATAGTCGCTGTCCATTACATACATACATATCATCACGCCATATCCCTTGCAGGGTAGGCAGAGAGAACAGAGTGCCAGAGAACTCTATCTCTGCATACTTCACTCGCTTCCTCAACATTCATAGTTCTCTTCATACACGCTCGCCGGTTTCGGAGACTCTTGACTCCACCTTCCTTCAGTACATGACCGATCTGGTCTAGGTAGGTTAGTCTCGGTCTCCCTCGGTACCTACATCCTTCCACTTTCGCATTGTATATCTTCTTAACCAGGCGTTCGTTCGGCATTCTTTCCACATGCCCGAACCATCGGAGCATTCCCTTTCGCATCTTTACACCAATACTCTCTTTCATACCTACTCGCTCTCTTACGTCGTCGTTACGAATGCGGTCGGTCAGCCTAACTCCACAGATTTGCCGCAGAGATCGCATTTTGCGAGATGGGGGTGGCGGTGGCGCGCATGCGCGGAAAATCCACCGCCCCGGGCCCGACGGTGTTCCTAACCGCGTGCTGGTCCTGGTCCTCGACCACCTGGGTCCCCGCCTCAGGGGGCTGTTCGACGCGTGTCTAGCGTCCGGGCGGTTCCCTGAGTGCTGGAAGGAGGGGAGGCTGGTGCTCCTGCCGAAGCCGGGACGGTCTACAGTGTTGGCCTCGGCCTGCAGGCCCATCGTGCTGCTCGACGATGCGGGCAAGCTATTAGAGAGGGTGCTGGCTGCCCGCATCGAGCGGCACCTCGTCGGCACGGGGCCCGATCTGTCGGACGCCCAGTTTGGATTCAGGAGGGGTCGTTCGACTATCGCGGCTCTGTTGAGCCTGAGGGCCGTGGCGACAGAGGCTGTCGTTGGCGGAGGAGTGCTGTTGGTGGTGTCCCTGGACATCGCCAACGCATTCAATAGTCTGCCATTTAGCTGCATCAGGGAGGCGCTCCGATACCACGGGGTGCCAGTTTACCTGAGGCGGCTAGTGGCAGACTATTTGGAGGGGCGCAGCGTCCTCTACACCAACCGAGTAGGGGACGTTGTGCAAACGCCCACGACGTGCGGTGTTCCACAGGGGTCGGTCCTCGGACTCACCCTGTGGAACATCGGCTAGGACTGGGCGTTGTGAGGGAGCCTCCTACCCGGGCTGGACGTGATCTGTTACGCCGATGACACGCTCGTCACAGCCCGCGGTAGGACGCTTGAGGAGGCCTGGTGCTCGACGGGCGTTGGTGGTTTGGGAGCATTTCCGCAGGCTCGCTCCACAGCTCGTCGGCGCGGCATCCGCCCTTTCGTGGCTTATGCCGAATGTGGGCGGACCGAGCGCTACGTGCCGACAGCTGTACGCGGGGGTCGTGCGGTCGATGGCCCTGTACGGCGCACCGGTGTGGGCGGGGTCCCTGACCGTCCGACTCAGGGCTCTTCTGTGGCGACCACAGAGGGCCATGGCGGTCAGGGCCATACGCGGGTACCGCACGGTGACGACGGAGGCAGCTTGCCTGTTGGCCGGGACTCCCCCGTAGGACCTGGAGGCGGAAATGCTCGCCGATTTGTATCGGCGGGTGTCGGGGGTGCGAGCGGAGGGGGGTGTGGTTCCATTGAGGGAGCTCACCGCCTGGCGTGTCGACGCCCGCCGAGACGTCATTGCCCGTTGGGCAGTCCGGCTGGAGAGGCCTCGGTTCGGTGTGCGGACTGTGGAGGCCTTCCGGCCGGTGCTGATGCGGTGGTTGGAACGGCGGCACGGGGTGCTCTCCTTCCGACTGGTGCAGGTTTTGACGGGGCACGGATGCTTCGCCAAATACCTGCACACGGTCGTTAGGAGGGAGAGTACACCGTCCTGCCACCACTGCGACTGCGACGAGGATACGGCGCAGCATACGCTCGAGGCTTGTGCCGCTTGGGCAGAGCAGCGCCGTGAACTCGTCGCAATCATCGGTGCTGACCTGACGCTGCCGACCATCGCCAGGGCGATGCTCGACAGCGTCAGGAACTGGGACGCGGTCGCAGCCTTCTGCGAGGCAGTAGTCTCGCGGAAGGAGGCGGCGGAGCGCGTGCGCGAGGAGCGTCTCCTCGACGACGCGAGCCGTCGCCGGTGACTGGGGCGGCGTAGGCGCGATTACCTGCGCCTTATGCCGCCCTAGCTGAGGCCGCGGGTGACTGGATCGGGGAATTAGTCCGTCACCCGCCGAGAGGCTGACCGCGAGGAGGCGATGTCGCTCAAGAAGAAGGTACCCCTCGGGGGGTATTCCGTCGGGCCGGCCACTGACGACAAGTTCACGCTGCTCCGGTGGCCGGTCCAACGTCGAAGGCGAGGTTAACGGGTGGGTTATGGGTGTGCGTGCTTACGCCCCTCTGTCGCCCCGGACAGAGTGGTGCGAGGAGCGTGACGACCGTAGCCCACCCCACAAAAAAAAAAAAAAAAAGAGATCGCATTTCGACCGCATTAATTTTTACTATCATACTCTTCGGGTTTCTATCATACTCTTCATCATTCATTTTACTATCATACTCTTCATCATACTCATGCGGGTTAGGGCGTCCCCCGGAGGCGACGCGTACCGACCCGCCCCCGTCGGTACGAACATCGGCAGTTGCGGCGATGGGGGCCGCCACCCATCACGCCTTGCCCAGTCAGGCGAGTCGATGAGAGCAGAGTGCCGGGTGGGCACGTGGAATTAATGCTGTCCATTCTCCTGGTAATCCCTTAGTCGGCTTTTACGCCTCTTAACTAAAGTAAAAGGAGGTGATATATTAAAAACATGTTGCTACTCGGTTAACATAGGAACATTTCACTTATTAATTCGAGTTTCGCGTAATAAAAGGTAAGTCTATATAAGATAAACTCTCTAATAAGACCAATTTGAGACACCATCAGCATTTCTGATTGATTTTTTATACATTTTTACTATGGTGTGTCGATTAAAATGCGAAAAGAGAAAGTGTTTCTGGTTTTTTCCGTATCTAAAGTAATTACTCTACAAAGCTGCATAGATGGCGCAGTGGTTAAGATATCGACCTTCCATGCCAGTGTGATAGGTTCGATTCCCACACAGGACAATACTTTGTGCGACCCTAAAGTGTTATTCTGAATTTGGGTGTAATTTGTCTCCGTTAACTGCATATTTGTAAAGTCTCCAACAATACAAGTTATTTTCTTAGCGCAAGGTGGTGTCTTTTAAAAATAGAACTTCAGGGATAAAAAATCTTCAAGGAGTTTCAGTTAAAATAAATGAATTCTGGATGTAGATTTAGGTTAGAATATAGTTATACTGCAAGTAAGTCCAGATTGAGATATAATTATAAATAGACGCATACAAATATACACAAAATATATCGAAATACTATAATTTATGTTTAACAGATTAACGCGTACCACCTATAGTGTATTTCTAGAGGGACTTACTAAAGGGAGTGCTATTTAGTAGTATTATTTAACTAAGTATTATTTAACAAGCCAATTAAATAATTTTGACTATAATATTAATGATCGTATTTGTAATTCGTTGCCATTTTAAATCAATTAAGATTTTGAATCTAACGTGCAGTTCTATAAATATATGTATTTAAAAAAAAAATCATGTTGCAATAATACAGTAATTAAGAGAAAACTTAAATTGTACTTACCATCTTAGCTATTTACAAACCACGCCATTAAATATTAAGGATATTCTGAGGCAATAAGTAATTAATTGTCTGTATACTGGTAGGGAACACCCTCAATACCTATTAATAATTGATTACATAACAAACGAACATGGGATTCACGATAATAAATTGGATTTAGCTAAGGATTTTTAGTATTATCTTAGCGTTTCGTAGGGTAGCAATATTAATCTTTTTGGGTAGACGCACCGAAGATTAATTTACAACCAGCAAGAAGGTGGACTACTATAGAATGACTGTTATTTTGTTGTCTAGACGTCCATGTGAGTAGACATCCGAAACGTTATTCTACTAGGCGGGCTATTGAAGTCAAAGAATCGATTACGGTGTAGTGGTGCGGGACAGTACAGACAGGTTATGGTGCAATATGGCACCCTTTCATCGTCCTTAATTGGATTCCCAATATGGCGTACCCAGACCATAGTTAAAAAAATAGCTGCAATATTAATAAGTTTGAAAAACATTGTTACTATATTTTTTCTTCCAATTCAAGTAGGGGTGAGCTATGTTCATGATATCTCACTACCCCTTTGTTTTTTATGGATGAGACGAGAGATGAAAGGGACGTATGTATGTAGATGACGTGATTTGCAAATAAAAGAAAATAAAAAAAAATAAATTTTTGTCAATACGGCTAGCTAGCGTAGTATAATTAGTAGGTCGATTAGCTTGTTATTGTGGAGAGGATTTGTAACCCATAGTGGGACTTATAAGTTCAAGGAAAGGAAAAACTTTACAATAAATAGTCGAGAAAAGAAGTTCATTAAAATTAATTAAATTTACCATAGCAATATAACGGCATTCGTAATACCTCCTTTGTATATAATTTTATAGACACTTGTTATGTATTTCTAAGCAAATGCACTAGCTTTACTAGTAAATAGATATAAAACCTTAGAAAAAATAGATATAATGAATTCTGATGTTTACACGAGTAGGTATTACACATTTAAAATAAATGGGCGGACCTTGCCTACCGTGATCACGAACTCTGTAACATATTCAAAACACCGGAAAAGTAAAAATCAAATACAAAGGCGTTAAAAAATAAATACATACATACATACATATCATCACGCCATATCCCTTGCAGGGTAGGCAGAGAGAACAGAGTGCCAGAGAACTCTATCTCTGCATACTTCACTCGCTTCCTCAACATTCATAATTCTCTTCATACACGCTCGCCGGTTTCGGAGACTCTTGACTCCACCTTCCTTCAGTACATGACCGATCTGGTCTAGGTAGGTTAGTCTCGGTCTCCCTCGGTACCTACATCCTTCCACTTTCGCATTGTATATCTTCTTAACCAGGCGTTTAAAAATAAATAGATATAAATATATTATAAGTTAATATAATATAAGCAAATCCGCTGAAATCGTCAAAATCAGCAAATCTCCTCAACAATAGGACATTGTTGAGGAGATTTGCTCCTAGCAGTGGGCCGTATAGAAGCGGAGATGATGATGAATACATGACTACATTATAATTATAGTTATACACCTGATGAATTAAGAATCAAATTTATCACCACCGTTTACTTTCCAGTGTTAGTCATGAGAAACAGTTCAGAAAACCAGGAGAATGGGTAGTAGCGTTTTCCTTAGTTTAGAACACTAACTGCCATGACCAATCTGCTAATTCAGCGTGGCATCCAATACTCCACTATTGGACGCCACGTGGATATGTCAATAAATGGATAGACAGATGAAATATAGTTAAAAATTATTACTTATCAAAATTCAACGTCTTAGCATTAACGTGGGGTGGATACCCGAGGTCATGCCACGGTTGCTCCAACTGATCTGATTGATTCAGGTAGTACCAAATACATGTACCGGCATGCAGAATCAACGCTGTGGTCACAATTTGTTCTACGAAGAATAGTAATTTTCGTGTTTTACGCATCTGTAGACAATTTACGTCGTTAAATATTATATAAATATATACTAGCTATGCCCGCGTAAAAAGTGACTCCTAAGAGTAAACTATTGTTCCAAGGGAACACGTTACCGGAACGAAAAGTATCCTATCGGTTATTCTAGGAAATAGTTTATCTATGTACTAATTTTCATCCAAACTTGTTTAAAGGTTTACGCGAGATTGAATAACAAACATTCAAATATCTTCACAAATTTTTACATTTATAATATTAGTAGGAAGTCGTATAACATTACAATTTTATCGTTGAAGAAGTTAAAAAGAGCGTAATACATTAAAATGTCGATCTTGGTAAGTTTTTAATCTCAATATAATTTAATATGCCGACTATTCTTGTTTACAGAGCACGAAGATATACTAATGTGAATTTCATAATAGAAAATATCGCTCACAAGCACTTTAAAATTCGAAACCGGTAATTCAACGTAATAATATATAATATATTTTGTGATTAAATACACAATAGATAAACAGCCATACTTGCTATGTGGTAGCAGCTACGAATATTACCAACCTTTACTTTGCTCACGGATGTCGTAAAAGACGACTAAAAACTTTATATCAACCTGGACCAATTCCACCTGGTGCCATTTGGTCAACAATTACATTCCCAAGGAGGGTTGACGTCATAAAACTATGGCCAATAACTTTTGCAATAAGTATGTTTACATATTGTGTCGATGCCAAGTAATTGGGATAAAAGCTGGAAAATGATGATGAAGAGACAAATAACTATGCATATTACACAATTTAATGCTCCCCAGTTTTCAACAATACGTGTCTGTGTAGTGATATTCATGCTTATATTCACATTTACGATGTTAAACCGCTCGAATGCCTCATTGTTATGGACATTGCATGCGAGAATCATAAGTACACAATGGACAATTGTTTTGACACTGGACTGGTGGATAGTGCCAGCAAGAACTATCACAATATTTGCGTGATGGACGTAGCAAAATATAATACACAAATATAAAAGCTAATACTATAAACAATAGTCAGACAAAAGTCCTACACCGAAGACAAAGATCGGTTACCGGTGGCCCGCTCGCACGGCGAAGAGAGACGCTCTGCAAGGTGGTCTATGGGGTTGCGCGCCGCCTCTTCCGTCGCCCTGGACCGATTTGGCAGGGCGTGATCACTCCAATGGCCATCATAAAAAAAAGACAAAACTCCTATCAAAAATTCGAATCCCTTGATTAAGTAATACATAGGGTATTAAGCAATAAAATATTTCATAATATGTAATTAAAATCTGTAACTTAAATTCAAGTAACTAATATATTATTGTTTTAATAAATATTAGCACCGCTTCTAATTTTTGTTTCTATCGGCCGTGATCTAACAAGATAGTCTATGTTTTGACAAATATAATTTATCATCATGATTTATAATCAGACAAATATCGTAAGGAACGACTTAGGTACCAGTGCCGGTGTTTACTTGGCCATTCGCTTAGAGGTCGACCTGGGGGAGTGATTGGTTTGGTACTTGGTACACCCAGGTAGCTAGTTGGGCGAGTCATTGAAGCTAAGAAGTAGACGCCGGTGGTCCGCTAAATTATCTGAATCGGTAATAGTGCAGACTGTGGGACTGTACGCCGTCATTTCGCCGCCTGGCTTGGGCGGGGCATGATCGGACTATATAAGATTTATCGAAAATACACTAGTGTAAAAGTTGACAAGCTTTAAATAGCCAACACGGTATAGCCGCAAAGAGCAATTGCCTTTCAGATGATGAAGAGCAATAGAAAATATAGAGGCTAAAAAGATAGTTCCACGACAATAAAGCTTAAGGATCTAATCGCACTCTACCATTTAGAGCAACAGTAGGGTAACGTGAGGCCTTACAGCCCTCAGCGCATCCGCTCTCCGTCATTTGAGCGTGCTTTCACTTTCTTATTAGTCCTATTTCTTAGTAGTACTCCGTGAACACTTGAAGCCAATGGGGCATCTTAATATTGTACTTACTTTCTTTATTAAATATTTAAGTAACATAGTTATGTCAAAACACGATGGAAAAAACTACTATTTGATAAGTACATACGTACCTGTTCTTTTATCTCTTGAAAGAAATGAAATAATCTATATATTCGTCCAATTTCAATCCAACGACCAGCTAAAGTGAGTGTTTCTCCAACTTTACTTTGATCTGCAAAATGTACATAGCATCATCAAATTATTTCTACATATATGGGATATTTATTAATTGTCAATGGATTCAATCTATAAATGTTTCACTATTAGACATTAGGTTTCCTTACAATAAAAGGGAAATTGCAATCTATTTTACCACTGCAGTAAATTTATGTAAATTCACTTCCATTCATGATGATGATTTTTTACTTAACTTAGGATTTTCGACAGTGGATCATACGATTTGTAGTAAAAAAAAAGAAAGGCTCGAACGAATAATTATCCATACTTTGTAGAAGTTTCAATGGTCTGAGATATTTAAAAGCTTCATCATCTCAGCTCATATATGTCCCACTAATGGTCTCGATTCTCCTCCATAATGGAAGATAAATTGACCTACTTTAACCACGTTAGTCAGACGTGTTGTTATTGGGTTTCATTGTCGAGCATTTCTTCTATTACATTTTATACACTGAATAATGTGGTAAATTCTAGTTGTATTTTTACTATTTTCTTCCTTTTTTTTTAGTTCTATATGTACTAATGTAGGACACGAGTTTTCCCCTATAATAAGAAGTAATTGTCTTGTCCGAGTTAAGAATATAATGTGTTGTCATTCCTTATTTTATCGACGAAGTTGTAAAAACCAGCTAAGGAATCGCAAGCAGAGAATAAGCAACACCAATCTTTTGGGAAATTTTTAATATCACTACCGTCATCAAAAAATGATGCATGGTAGCGGCTACGAATAATGTCAACCCTTACTTTACACATGGATGTCGTAAAAGACGACAAAGAGCTTTATATCGGCTTGGGCCAATTCCACCTGAAGCCCTTTGGACAACAATTACATACCAAAGGAGGGTTGACGTCAGGCAGGTTGGCATGTTTATATATTGTGTCGATCTTAAATAATTGGGAGAATTATAGTCATCAAACCATCTTCCAAGCGTGGTGATTATGGCATTATCCCTCTTCGTAGAAAGGCTTAAGTCCTATAGCGTCTATACTTTTACAAGTTGATACAGGATGGAATAGGCAGGTAGCCTAATAGACTAGGCTAATCATATGTTATATGTTTACGATGTTTAATTATTTCTTGTACCTAGGAGGATCGTAGGACGTATTTTTAAAACATCACCGTTTATAAATATGATTTACATAATATTTTAACTTACAGATTCCGATTAAAGGCACTAGTGATAGTACATCATAAATGAGGCAGAAGGTATTTCTTCTATATATTCTAACATGTTGTCTTACAAGAGGCCAATACGCATGAAGAATATGCACTAATACATCGATAATGAAGACAATCTCACAGGTCCGAATGCTTATGTCAAGATACCAATTATGGTTCAAACAGTATGCAACTAGAAAGTGCACTAAGAACTTGTAGACTATTGTTAAAAGTACTAGTGTCTGAAATAAATACATATCATCATCATCATCTCAGCTCATATATGTCCTACAGCTGGGCTCAAACCTCCTCCACAACAGGAGGGAAATTGTCCTACTACACCACGCTGGTTAGATGTATTGGTATATGATTTTATTCTGAGTTTGCCTTCTCTTGTATAAATATGAAATGCATATTTTATCCCTTAGTCGTGTTTTACGATCACCCACGGGTAAGATAGGATGTGTTGAATTGTATTCTTACTCCATCGCCACACAGAAATAAAAAACATACATATATTATAGATAAATAATATGAAATTTATTAATATTTATTATATATTGACTACACAGTTGGCAAAAATTTCAAAGAACAGGCTCGAGTTTTAATTTGCTCAAATAGTTTAATGTATATATTCATTTGTTGCACGTACCAATAATAATCAATAGATTAGAAATACCAACAATAAAGTTACAAAGTCTATTTAGAGATATCGCATCTTTAGGGGCTCACCGGCTTTTCGACTTACTGAGAATTACAACTTATCAAGGTTCGAGTTATAGAGATTTTTTGTACTTATTTAGTTCTTATAGTTACTAGTTCTAGGGGTAATTTTAAGTGGTAGCGTCACGCATCTGACAGTTTTCAGCTTGTATGCGTAATTGGACCGCCGCGTCAAAATCAAGCTGGGTATCGTTACCAAAATAGGCTAAGATGATTAATCTGCTTTGACAAGCGTCTCTAGTTACTATTTTACCTGAAACCATGCATTCCAGGCAATCATAACAAAAGCTTTAGTGTATTTTTGAAATTTTCCTTCCCAAAGAAATTGACCTCTTTGTTTCTTCGCTATAGTTGTTCCTAGGGTATCAATGGATGTTGCCAGTTTACTCCTCTCTGTACTTATATAAAAAAATATTATTATTAACTAATACTATAACACCGTAGAATAAAAAGTGTCACATTCCCGTAGAAGAAATAAAATAAACTGATCATGAACAATATAAAATTTTAAATATAGATTCATTTTGTACTGACAAAAATATTTTTCAAAAATATTACTATTATATAATTATATAATATTATAAGAGAGTATTGGTATAAAGATGCGAAAGGGAATGCTCCGATGGTTCGGACATGTGGAAAGAATGCCGAAAGAACGCCTGGTTAAGAAGATATACATGCGAATGTGAAAGGATTTAGGTATCGGGGGATACCGAGACTAACCTAGACCAGATTGGTCACGTACTAAAGGAAGGTGGAGTCAAGAGTCTCCAAAACCGGCGAGCGTGTATGAAGAGAATTATGAATGTTGAGGAAGCGAGTGAAGTATGCAAGAATAGTTCTCTGGCACTCTGTTCTCTCTGCCTACACTGCAAGGGATATGGCGTGATGATATGTATGTATGTATAATATTATATTATTTTAAAATATTACTGTTATTTTGACAGCTTAGAGACAGAAGCAATCATATAGACTTACTTAATATCAATGGAGGGCTGACTGATACTCCTATGTATATGCGAAAACATATTCAGATTTTTTCAAAGTAGGTTATTTTATATTACAATTATAACTTAATATAATTATTAAGTGTTATTATGAAGTTGATTAACAATTGCTATTTTAGACAATTGTAGCCTACTTGAACTCTTTTACTATTTTTTTTTATATTAATAAATAGGTAATATAACTAAACTATGTACAAACATATTTTACAACTGTATTTTTTTATTGGGACCAATTCCATCACACATTCCCACTATTGTAACTCTTGTAAACCAAGATCCTAATGATCTCCATAGATGACACCGAGGTTTGACCCTCTGGCAGTCTCGGGAAATGCTATTAATTGTCTTGGGACCTGCAACAAATTTAATTAGAAAAGTTAAACAGGAAGAGTTGGTAAATATTGATTCAATTTCCCTCCTATGCAATGAGGGAGACATAAAGCAAAATTAATTATTTACAACTGTATATTAAAATTGTAATAAATTAAAAATTATTTATAATATTTAGTTTTTCCTGTGGTGACGGAGTAAGTCTACAGTTCACTACCCCCAATCGTGGGTGATGGTAAGAGACGAGAGATAAAATATGCATATAACATCTATGCAAGAGAAGGAAAACTCGAAATAAAATCCTATACCAACAAGTCTGACCAGCGCGGTGTAGTAGGTCTATTTCCCTCCTAGTGTGGAGGATGTTCGGGCCCAGCAATGGGACCTATATCAGCTAAGATAATAATCATACATACATACATACACACATATCATCACGCCATATCCCTTGCAGGGTAGGCAGAGAGAACAGAGTGCCAGAGAACTCTATCTCTGCATACTTCACTCGCTTCCTCAACATTCATAATTCTCTATTTCTTTCATTCTACACGCTCACCGGTTTCGGAGATTCTTGACTCCACCTTCCTTCAGTACATGACCGATCTGGTCTAGGTAGGTTAGTCTCGGTCTCCCTCGGAACCTACATCCTTCCACTTTCGCATTGTATATCTTCTTAACCAGACGTTCGTTCGGCATTCTTTCCACATGTCCGAACCATCGGAGCATTCCCTTTCGCATCTTTACACCAATACTCTCTTTCATACCTACTCGCTCTCTTACGTCGTCGTTACGAATGCGGTCGGTCAGACTAACTCCACAGATTTTCCGCAGTGATCGCATTTCGACCGCATTAATTTTACTTTCATACTCTTTTCTGCATACCAAACTCTCGCTTCCATACAGTAATGTTGGGACAAGCACTGCGTTATGTATTGCTACACGTGCTTTCTGGCTGAGGTGGTGGCTGCCGAGAAGTTGCCCCAACGCTCCGTTCACTCTATTTCCTGCATTCACTCTTCGCTCTATATCAGTGGTGTACCTTCCATCTCGGCTAAATCCGCATCCAAGATATACAAATTCATCCACTTGCTCTAGTACATCATTACCTATTGTTACTCTTACATCTGTTCTGGCTTCATCTCTTTCAAAGACCATTATTTTGATTTTGCTCACATTCACACGTAGACCGCTTTTCTTACAATCTTCTGTCATTGTGTCGACTAGGGTCTGCAGGTCAGTCGCTGACTGTGCCAGCAGGACTGCATCATCTGCATAAAGCAGAGCAGTTGCCACTGAGTCGCCCATCTGGACTCCCACATTCATATCGTTCAACCTTTGGAGACATTTATCCAGATATATGATAAACAGCCTGGCTGAAAGTACGCACCCCTGCTTAACGCCGATATTGACGTCAAACCAAGGTGATATTCCATCATCCAGCCGCACACAAGCTCTACAGCCCATGTAACTGGACTGCACAGCCTGTAGCAGTTTACCGTTAATACCATACTCCGGTAAAATGTCCCAAAGTTCCTTTCGTACAACCGTGTCAAATGCTCTCTCCAGATCCACAAAACTACAGAAAACCCTCTGACCTAGAGCCAGATGCTTCTCCACAATGTTGTGCAGAGAGAACACTTGATCCATGCATCCCCTTCCACTCCTGAAACCTCCTTGTGTCTCACAGAGTAAACCATCGGACACCATCCTCATTCATAATAATCATATTTTGTTATAAAAGGTTTTATAGAAAACTCATTTGAATATTGGGTTGTACTATTGCTTAATAAGTTAATACACACCCGAGTTAATAGTTTATTTATATGTTTATTTAATAACTAGCTTTTGCCCGCGACTTCGTCGCGCAGAAGTCATCTCTGACAGAGTTAAATAGAAAAAGCAATGCAGGGTGTTGAAGGTTTGTCGCTACTTCGCTAGAACGATAATCAACAGCGTCAGAAACTGGGATGCGGCCGCCGCCTTCTGCGCGTTAGTTGCCTAACGGAATAAGGCAATAGGGTGGGTCCGAGAGAAAATACTTTAGGTTGACACGCTCTACGGTCGGTGCTTTGGGCGGCGCAAGCATAAGTACCGGTATTGAGGTTCACCTGCATGAGGGATTCGACTCGAGATGATACCCGGTTGCGGTGGCCCGCCGCACAAGATAGATGTACGTGTACGGCGCGCGTGAGTCTATATACCATAGCTGGTCACTAAAGAAAAAGATGGTTCAAAGTTCTATTCATTCTACAAATGATATTGCCACTAATATACAATTTACGGTAAGTATGACCATGGGATAAAAATTTAATTATCGCCACCCTTTATTTGACTGTTTTGTTTCACCAGCAGAGTTGCGACCTCGTTAGATATCATTTATTATTTGAGTTATAGAGTGAACATTTTTGAGGCTAAACTTGACCCGTATCTTAAATCCTTAGGCAAGAACCTATTGGCGTCTACTATGTGTATCGTGTAAGTTCTCACGCCGGCACTGGTCGCCACGACGGCACTGGTGCAGGGTTGATGTAGAGGGAGAGCGAAACACGTGTTTATTTTTTTTACCGAAGAATATTTGTACGTAATTTGAAAAGAATCGATAAATAAATTTTCTCCCATACACACAATAGGGTATGTAATAAACCCGGTGGAACCCGTCTGGATTGATGTAGGGTTTTCAAGTTTTTTTTCTTGCACAGATGTTATAGGTATTACATATCCTTTAACCATCTTTTACGACACATGTATATGACAGCCCATATCAATACTGAAGTAATGAAATAACGTTCTTAAGTGTATTAATGATATTTTTGAAATAAAAGTTTTTTCATAATAATGCATCTACTTCATCATCATCTCACCTCATATATATTCCATTGTTGGGCTCGAGCTTCCTCCACTATAGGAGGAAAATTAATTTATTATACCACGCTGGTTAGCCGTGTTGGTATAGGATTTCGTTTTTCAGTTTTCCTTCTCTCGTATAGATGTTATACGTTTTATATCCCTATCACTCAAGGTTGAGATAGGGGGTGAAGAATTGTATTTTTACTTCGTCACCACATTGAAAATGCATCTACTTACACATGAAAAAATATAAAAATGTAAAATTTACCCTTTTCTGTGAGTGGAAAATAACGGAAACTGGGTTAAAATGTTAATTAGTCGCTGCCAATCGTAGCGCAATGAAACCGCTAACGTTAACTAGTACGATCGGTATTCTGATATATTATATAACAAAGCCCCCATATGAAATAAAATTGTATATACAAAACGAAATATATAATTCCCAAGAACGGTATTTAAATCGTAATCGTTATAATCTTCAACGGAAACTATTATAGAATTTCTCTACGTATTTCTATTGATCATTACTATTTTCATACATTTTATAAATGAACTAATACACTTTACATTATATCTTATTCCCATATGTATGGGTACTCTGTATTGGTTGTGTTTTTATTAATTGAAGTACCCATTTACTTCAACTCTTTAATATCAGCTGCTTAAACCAGCTTCACGCAGTTTCAAAGTATAAAAAAGTTATATGGTTTTTGAAAAAAATTCTGCTTATAAAATTTTCTTCAGACTTTATTTTCTAGACATGAAGACCGTGAAAAATATAGATACATCCAAATGATAAAAAGTCACGATATTGAGAAGTCCATACCAATTACCATACATGTTTATACCAGTCTCAATTGAAAGTTTAACGACCTCATCTAAGATTTTATTTGGTTTCAAATCTATCATTATTATAGCATTATTAATATCTCTGTACGTTTTCCTCATATTTATATATGTAATCTCATTTTACGACATTCACCTATTTTTTATATTACAGAGGAATATAATTTTCAAAATGGAGCACCAAACAGTAATGTTGATCCGGTATTATGAGAAAAAAATCATAACCACAAAACACTTTTTAGAAATAATATTAATATATTATTTATTGTCATCGTTAAAATCTAATATTTTTCTCTGTGAAATTAGAATAACTGAAGAAATGAAACAGTTGCTTATACAACCTTAAAAACTTTAGTGTTTGTGATATTATATTATGATTGATGCACTGATAACAAGGCACGGAATATTATATCAGTTAAAATTAACTATACTCCTAGTTTTAGTGTTACGTGCTACCGCTGAAGTTTCATCATTAAAAATATTACGACTTCGTAGTTGCAGTACTGTAATTATATTAGTTTTAACGAGCTGCGTCCTCGTTTGTGTTATACGTTATAACAAAGGTACTATGGAACCCTTGCGACATTTTCGTATGGTAACAGAGCAATATATTTTTTTTGGCCAGCTGGGGCATCTCTCCCAGCTGTCTGTGTCGACAACAGGCTGTCTATTATCCCGTGATAATGCCGAAAATGTGGCTCGCATGAATTGTCCCGCATGAAGATCAAAACTACAATAAGCACGAGAGAACAGTGCTTAGATTGCAGATGTGTAGTTGAGTCCATTTAATACACGCAAGATGTCGAATTGAGCTGTCAAGAACTTGTAATTAAGAAAAATTGTGTTTGTCATCATCATCGTCATCATTCTGATCTCATTCCAATTATTTAGTATATACGTATTAGTATATACTTTTCAACCATCGTATAGGAGTATATTGCAAAAAAATTGGCAATCGTTTTATGAAAGGTCGCCTGCTTGACGTCAACCCTTGGGAATATAATTGTTGACTTAACTGCATCAGAAAGAGTTGGTACAGATAATTGTAAAGTTTAGTCATGTTTTACAATACCCACAAGCAATGTAAGTATTGGTAGTATTCGTAGCTCACCATATTGGTAGTATTCGCAACCACCATTCAGCAAAAGTAACTAAGCTATGCCCGTTTCTTTCTAAACTAAGTTCCACTATAAGTATAAAAATAAGTACAGGTGTCAAATTACTGAATTTTTTAGCATTTAATATGCTTAATTATTTATAAATACCCGATTACGAAAACGAAAAATGATGTCACAAGCGGGGTTCGAACCCGCACCTATTGGGAATCCGGCCCAACCATGCTGCCACTTACAAATTCAAATTCAAATTCATTTATTATGCATAGGCCCTGCGAGGGCACTTACATATTGTCAGTTTTAACATATTATATTAATTCAATTAACTACCACCGGATGGGAAGTGGACCACTACTGAGAAGATCCGGCAAGAAACTCAGCGGGTTAGTCTGTTGTTTTTTCTTTTAAATCTTTTTTATACAAAAAATGGTACAACATATGTAATAAGAAATAGCTCCAGTGTGATGCCCTACGAACCCAATAGTTCAAATAGAATGTAAAATAACCACGGCTGGACCAGATCCCACAGGCGGCCCCCGATCACGAGTTAACTACTACGGCAGCCATCACTCCCCTCAACCACCTTGGAGGGAAGGGAGAGACTCGCCCCACGCAGCTACCGCAAGAAGACCTTTCAGTGAGCATGACCAATACCATGAGCTACAAACGCTAACCAAAGTCAAAATTCATTGGGCAAAACACGCTACGCTTTACAAGTATGTAAAAATATTATAAAATAAAAACGAACAGTTTACAAATATATAGTAATTGCTGAATGAGGAGCTGCTCATAGCCAGTCTGTAGTATCGCTTAGATAATCCTCGATTTTATAATAACCTCTTTTACAGAGTCTGTTTTTGACTGCCCTTTTAAATTTATTCACAGGCATGTCTCGGATATCTCTTGGTAATTTATTATAAAAGCGTATACATTGCCCCATGAATGACCTATTAATTCTTTCCAGACGAGTAGTGTGTACAACTAATTTGTCCTTATTCCGAGTATTAATACAATGAATGTCACAATATCTTCTCAATACCTTCACAATATCTACTGATATTTCTTTTTACATACAATACATTCTTGTATATACAAGGTGGAGACGACCATACGACAATAATTTTAATCTAGTGTATCTGATGACTTGCCCAGCCTTTTTTTTTTTTTTTTTTTTATTGGTGGGCTATGGGTGCGTCTCGCCCCGCCAAATCGGTCCGGGGTGACGGAGAAGGCGGCGCGTGACCCCATAGACCCACCGTAAAATCCTCTCTCTTCGCCGTGCGAGCGGACCACCGGTACCCGATCTTTGTCTTCGGTGGTCCGCTCGGCGGTTTACCCTCGCGGGTTCCTCTCGTCGACGCCCCGACAGATTTCGCCGTCGGGGCGTCGCCCTCACGCGATGGCCTCGCGTCGGGTGACCGGACAATTCCCCGGTCCGATCACCCGAGGCCTGGGTTAGGGCGGCATCAGGCGCAGGTATTCGCGCCTGCGCCGCCCCGGCCGCTGGCGGCGGCCTGGGTCGCGGGAGTCCTCCCTGACTCGTTCCGCCGCCTCCTTCCGCGAGATGACAGCCTCGCAGAAGGCGGCGACCGCGTCCCAATTCCTGACGCTGTCGACCATCGCCCTCGCGACAGCCGGCAGCGTCAGGTCGGCACCGATAATAGCGACGAGGTCGCGGCGCTGCCCGTCCCAGCCCGAGCATCCCTCGAGCGTATGTTGCGCCGTGTCCTCGTCACTACTGCAATGATGGCAGCCCGGAGTCCACTCCCTGTACACGACTGTGTGCAGGTATTTCCCGAAGCACCCATGCCCCGTCAACACCTGCACCAGTCGGAAGGTGAGGACCCCGTGCCGCCGCTCCATCCATTTCATCAATACGGGCCGGAAGGCCTCGACGGTCACGACACCGTGTCTAGGCCTCTCCAGCCGCGTAACCCAACGGGCGATGACGTCTCGGCGGGCGTCCTCGCGCCAGGTGGCTATCTCGCTCAACGATGGGGAGCCACCCTCCTCGCGCACTGAGGTAACCCGCCGGTAGAGGTCGGAGAGCATCTCCGCCTCTAGGTCCCACGGGGGTGTCCCGGCCAATAGGCACGCCGCCTCTGTCGACACCGTGCGGTACCCGCGAATGGCTCTGACCGCCATGGCTCTCTGTGGCCTCCACAGAACCGCCCTGAGCTGGGCGTTCAAAGCCCTCGCCCACACGGGTGCGCCGTACATGGCCATCGAGCGGATGACCCCCGCATACAGGCGTCGGCCCTCGAAACTGGGTCCTCTCACATTCGGCATGAGCCGAGAAAGGGCGGACGCCGCGCCGACCAGCCGGGGAGCAATCTGTCGGAAATGCTCCCGGAACCACCATCGCCCGTCGAGCACCAGACCCAAGTACTTCATATGGGCCTGGATGTTGATCTGGATGGAGTTGACGACTAACGAGGCGCCGGTTGGCAGCCTTACGCGTGGCCCATGGAATAATAGGGCCTCCGTCTTATTTAAGGCCACCCTGAGCCCCAGCGCCTCGATTCGCCTGACCATCTCCTCGGTGCCGAGAGTGGCCAGGCTCGCCGCCTCTTCGAGTGTCCTGCCCCGGGCTGTGACGAGCGTATCGTCAGCATAGCACACCAAGCTCAGCCCAGGGGGGAGACTCCCTCTCAACGCCCAGTCGTACCCGATGTCCCACAGAGTCGGCCCCAGAACCGACCCCTGTGGAACACCGCACGACATGGGCGTCCGCACAATGTCCCCTGCGGGACCCGCGCAGAGGATACTGCGCCCCTCCAAATAGTCCGCCACCAGCCGCCTGAGGTACAGGGGCACTCCATGGAACCGGAGCGCCTCCCTGATGCAGCTGAATGGCAGACTATTGAATGCGTTGGCGATGTCCAGCGACACCGCCAACAGCACTCCCTTGCCAGCGACAGCCTCCGCGGCCGTCTGCCTCAGGCGTAGCAGGGCCCCGATGGTCGAACGCCCCCTCCTAAACCCATATTGAGCGTCTGACAGATCGGGCCCCACCTCCTCCAAGTGTCGGACGATGCGGGCAGCGAGGACACGCTCCAACAGCTTACCCACATCGTCGAGAAGCACGATGGGCCTGTAGGCCGACGGCAAATCCGGGGGCCGTCCCGGCTTTGGCAGGAGAACCAACCTCCCCTCCTTCCAGCACTCAGGGAACCGTCCAGACGTCAGACAGGCGTTGAACAGTTGCCTGAGGCGAGGCTCGAAGTGCTCGAGGAGCGACGTCAACACCCGGACTGGTATTCCGTCCGGGCCGGGGGCCGTGGTGGCGGAGCGAATCCGCGCCACTGCCGCCCCCACTTCCGACTCCGTCACGGGTGGAACACTCTCGTCGTCGGCCTCCCGGTCTTGATCTGGCGAAGCCATGACCGGGGGCGTGTGTCCCGACTGCCGTGGAAATAGCTCTTCGATCACCCTACAGAGGAAGTCGGGCTGGAGGGTCTCGGTGAGGGGGGGGCCCTGCGCGCTTCGCCGTTCAAGCTTATTACAAGCTTATTCAGCGACGCGCGATACGGGCGACCCCAGGGGTCACGGTCGAGACCGTCCAACATCTCCTGCCAACTCGCATCCTTGGCGGCTCGGATGGCCAGCCGAAAGGCAGTCCGCGCACTGCGGTACGCCTCGTACAGCTGGCCCTCCCGCTCAGCGTCGCGGTGACGCCGCCGGCTGCGGGTGCAGGACCTTCGGGCACTGATACACGCCGCGCGAAGGTCCGCCAGTCTTGGGGACCACCAGTAGACCCCCTGCCTCGGAGGTAGACGCGGCACTCTGGGCATGGCCGCATCGCAGACCTGCGTTAACGCACTGCGGATGCGGACAGCCTCAGCGTCCACTCCGTCCGCTGGGGGTGGTGAGGACAGCCACGTGCTGACAATGGCCGCCTCCGCCAGTAGGTCCCTAAGTTCCTCACCCGTGGCGCGACAGCGGGGCTAGCGAATGACAAGTCCACTATCGACCCGCCCTGCTGCCGCACACACGTGTTCACTGAGCCCCTGTTAACAACACAGAGGCCCAGTGAAGCCGCCCACTCAACGACCGCCCGCCCGCGGTCGTCCGTCATAGGGGACCCCCACGCCGTGGATTTGGCGTTGAAGTCCCCCAGGACCAGGACGAGGCCCGGTGCCAGTCGCCGTATCGAAGCCTCCAAGGTGGTGAGGGAGGCCCTGAAATCGTCCATTCTCCTGTTAGGGGAGAGGTAAACGCTGTACAGTGTGACCCCTCCCCATTTTGCAGCGACAAAATCTTCGCCCCTATCCAAAAGGGATAAGGACGGGAAGTGCCGCTGCGTTGAGACGACGATTGCCGCAGTTCCGTTTCGGCTGACCACCCAATTGGGGCGATCAGGCACGACGTACGGTTCCGCGACTACGGCTGCACCAATCGACCACTCCGCCATGGATTGCAGGAGGAGATCCTGCGCACCGGCGGAGTGGTTGGTGTTGGCCTGCAGGAGGTGAATGGATTCTGCAGCCATTAGTGGGCCGTATCCATCACCTCCGCCTCGCCAGTGGGCGATTGGGCCGCGCTAGAAGCGGGAGCGGCCGTGGTCGAAAGGCCGCCCCGCCCCTTTGGAGCCGAAGCTGGAGGTCTGCACGTCCCAGAGCCCATGCGATGATTGGCGGGCTTATTGCCCGCCGCACACGCGGGGCAGTGGGGCGGGGCGGCGCAAGATGCCGCCACATGCCCGGTCTGACCGCAGCGGAAACACAATCCGCCGCAGTCGAAGCAATTAGTGCACGTTGGTCGAGTATGTCCGACCGCCATGCACTTATAGCACCTCGCAGGCCGATGCTCAAGCAGGGTTACCTGCGCCGAGCTCCAGCCCACGAGGAGCCTGCCTGAGCCGGCCAGTTGCCTGACCGACTCCACCGGGCACTGCGTCCAGGCAGCACCTACGCCACCCGGACCGGGACGAATGGCACCAACCCGGACGGTGTCTATGGGACACCCGGTTTTCGAGGCAATAGCCTCCCGGATGTCTTCCACCGTCACAGAGTCGTCCAGACCCGAAATGCGCATTTCGGCGCACTTGACGGGCCTGGCGATCCTGATGCCACCCTCCCCGGCGAACAAACCTCGCAGCTTCTCAGCTACGCTGTCAGCCGTCTTGACGCCCTCGGCCCCTGGGAACTCGAGGATTCGAGCCCCCGTCCGGGCCTTGCGGGTCCTGGCTTCGACGCCTCCAATATCGGAGACGTCTAGCTCCCGCCGGGCCTTCCTCAAGACGGCCTCGTAGCTGAGGCCCTTCTCGGCCGCCTCAGGCAGCACAGTGATCACCACTGCGGCTGTCTTCGGCGACTTGAGCCCCTTGCGCGGCCTCTTCTTCTTGTCGCCAGCTCCTGCCTTGGGAGCGGAGACCTCAGCGGCGCGCTTGGCCTCCGCTCTCCTTCTTTGGCCGCGACTCCTTCTGTCACGCTCGGCTACCTGCCAACCCTGTTCGGGTGCGGCAGTCATGCCAGACGCGGAAGGCCTCGTCGCAGCCTCGCTGGTCATCGCCGGCGGTGTTGGTGCGGGCGACTTCAGCAGTCCGGCAGGAGCCGGCGCCGTCTTCCTCCTCAGGGCAGGTCCCTTCGGAGCAGGGCCGGGGCCTTTGGGCTTAGGCCCAGCCGCGGCCGCGGCGTAGCTCCCCACGCGGCCACCCTGACAAGGCAGCGGGGCGGGGGCTGGTGCCGTATGTGGCCGCTTATCTGCGGCAAGAGGTGGCCGGACACGTGGTTCTGGAGGCAGCCTTGCCTCCAGAACGGCGAAGCGCGCATCGACGATTTTGCCCACTGCGTCGATTATTGCGCGCAGGGACTCGTCCGGCAATCCCCCACCGCAGGCAGCGGGGTCGGCGCCTCCGGTTGAGTCTCCACCAGGGCCCGCTCCGAGACGCTTGGCGACTTCGTCGCCGCGGCGGGAGGCGTCCTCCTCGCCACAGGGACGGGTGTCGGTTCGGTGGCCGCGACGACTTCAGTCGGCGGCGTGCCCTCCGCAGCGGGAGGCGTCCTCCTCGCCGCAGGGACGGGTTTCGCCGCAGCAGCCTTTTTCGTGCGCGCCCTGATCGTCGGCTGTGGCGCAGGCGGCAGGCAGTGGTCCACTTGGGCCCGCAGGTCGGCCATATCCTTGGCCAACAAGCTGGTCACCCGCCGCACCGCCTCCAGCTCGGACGCCAACTGGCGGTTCAGGTCCCGCAGGCCTGAGACCTCGCCACTAAGGCGAGCATTTTCGGCCCGCAGGTCCAGGGGGTCATCGCTCACGCGAGCAGCAGGCGCCGCCTCACGCCGAGGAGTCGTCGACCGTCCTCCTGCTACTGCGGCCCCTCGCCCTCTGCGAGAGGCCGGCACCTTCGGTGGAGGCATGATGGTCACGCTCCCCTCGGAGTCGGTGCCCAAGCTGCCTCCCTTGCTCAGGGGGCGCTTTCGCACCTGCGAGGGGAGGGCCTCCTCCCTGGTCGTCACAGCCGCCACCGCAGGACGCAGCAATGACCTAGTGGCTTCCGACCCGCTGTCTTCTTCTCTGGACGGCCCTGCGGATACACCGCCCTCGTCCATCTTAGCGGCAGATCCGCTGCCCTCGCCTACGGACGGCTCTGCGACGTCACTGTCGCCCTCGTCCGTACACGGCTCTGCAGCAATTCTGCCACCGTCCTCCTTTTCAGCAGCGGCAGCCTCTCTGCGCGCTCGCCGCTCCTCCATCCGCCTTTTGTGGCTCAGGCCGTTGCCCCGAGTCTTTCGAGGCGACTTCCTCTTCTTCTTTTGGGCCTCCACGATTTGTACCGGGCCCTCGGCGGACGCCTCAAGTCCTGAGGACGAGGCGTCGTTGTCAGTTTTTCTTTGGCTTGACAAGGCCGTGGTGTGAGAATCACAGGGATTCCCGTCGGTTTTTAAAAATGTTTTTAAATTTAAGGTATCCATATGATTCCCACGAGTAGGGGAGATACACAACGTCGACCCGGGCAGAGATCCCTTTACCCGGGCAAGCCTACATTTACCAACCAGGGGGGCAGCCGGTGCCCTGGCTGGAGCGTGCTAACGACAGAACAACCCATCTGCCATGCATCTTCTCGCCGCACGCCAGAACTTAAGATTCTGGGTGATTTCCGAGTTCGAATGTTACTTCGAACTCTTTATAGAGGTTGTCTTCCTCGCGGTCCGGGCGGTTAAGCCAAGACCCTCGCTCCTGATAATACGCCTCAAGACAACGTGTCTTGAAGCAAGATATCAGGTTTACGATGTGTGGGAGGTGGCATGTGCCTGCCCAGCCCTCAAATGAATGAGTGACTGAGCCCGTCCCAATATTTCGCGTCCTATAACCTCTACTACGACTGTAGTAGAGTAAGGAGCGAAATCGCGCAGATATTCGCTACGGACGACAGTACAACAGAAGAACTGGGGACCGCCGCCCGCACCCAGGGTACACCGCGTGGAGGTTTCTGGGATAGTACCCCTGTAAGAGTCACCCTAGATGAACAAATTTTAAATTATTTTTCTCGCAAATTTGACACAGGTTGATAATGTGGAGAACTTAAAAAAAGGAATTGTACGATCTTTCGACAAGTTAAAATACATCGCCGTCAATGGCGACCTGTTAACAAGAGTTCGAAATAATATTTTAAGACGATATAATTTGTGCGTTCGGGTCCATGGCGCACATATCGAAAATTTAAGTTTAACGACCAAGTGAATTATTAAAGTTATCGTGATTATTTTAATAAAATAATCAAGTGAGAATGAATAGCGCCCAATGTATTTACCTACGTTTCGAAGTTGTAACATATGATACCACAAGGTCACTCGCCGCTTGCCGACCACAGGTTAGTGAACTAATATTTACAAACGGTGTTCTATTTTGTTTCAATATTTATGATAAAAAGTTTGTTTGAAAAAAATGTTTTTTAAATATGCATGCGAGGACTTTTTTAATAGTTTCAAAATACTCCTATACACTAGTATTGACGGTGCTTTCATTTATTGTCGCATTGACGTCTCCACTCTGTATATTGTGATACAACAGTCAGAATATTTGCTTCTTTGAATTTCTCTCGAAATGAAACTCTTGGGCCTAGATTATAAATTGCGCGGACAGCCCTTTTTTGGAGAACAAAGATACTACTCAGATCCGCGGAGCATCCCTACAGTAATATGCCGTATGACATAAGACTATGAAAATAAGCGAAATAAACTATTCTAGCTGTTTCAATATCAGTCAATACTCGAATTTTTTTGACCGCATAAGCCGCTGAGCTAAGTCTGTTTGACAATTTATCAATATGAAGGCCCCATTGGAGTCTAGCATCTATAGTGATACCTAAAAATACAGTTGATTCCATAAGGTCTAGAGCCACACCATTCATTTGAACATTGGTTCCCACTTGTCTCACATTAGGTGTGGTAAACTTAATACATTTTGTTTTCTTCTTATTAAGAACTAGATTATTTGTACTGAACCAATGATCAACGTTTGACAGTGCGTTGTTCACATCGTCATAATTAAGCTTTTGTCTTTTGATTTTAAATAGCAAAGATGTGTCATCTGCGAACAACACAATGTGTTGACTTTCTCCTATATAGTAGGGTAAGTCATTCATGTAAACAAGAAACAGAAATGGCCCCAGAATGGACCCTTGTGGAACGCCCATTTTGATGACAGAACCAGATGATCGTGCACCATTAACATCGACCCTCTGAATTCTGTTGTTTAGGTAGGAAGTTAAAAGCTCAAGAGCGTTATTCCTGATCCCATAGTGGTATAGTTTTTTGATAAGGGTTTCGTGGTGCACACAATCAAATGCCTTAGACAAATCGCAAAATATACCCAATGCTTCATGCGATTCCTCCTAGGCTGCAAATATATTCTTTAACAATTCTACACCCGCATCAGTAGTAGAGCAATTCTTTGTGAAACCAAATTGAATTTTATGAAAAATACTATGTTTATTAAAATGACTTAACATCTGATTGAGTAAAATTTTCTCAAATACTTTACTAAGTGTTGGTAGTATGGAAATAGGGCGAAAATTGTTAACATCTGACATACTACCAGATATGTGCAAAGGAATTACTCTACTAATTTTCATGAGTTCAGGAAATACACCTCGAGCAACACAACCATTAAACACAAATGCCAGGTGGGGAGCAATAATAGATACTATAAAATTTACAGTCTTTACAGATAAGCCCCACGGATCTGCTGTTTTTTTTATATTAAGGGTTTAAAAGACTTTAAGATGTCATTCACACTGACATCTGAAAATTAAAGGAAGTGTTACATTTCACAATACATTGTTTAAGGAGCGATTCAGCTAAAATAGCGGACGACGCTAAATATTTTGTTGTTAGTACAGGCACATTTGTAAAATAGTTTTCAAATACTGTCGCCACTTCTTTAACCGCTTTCACATTTTTATCACCTATCTTTAAGTTGAAATCCATTTTCCGTACAATGTTCCTACCGGTTTCACTATTTATCACTTTCCATGTCATTTTAATAATATCACTAGACACCATCGTGAAATATTTTAGGACATGCAAATTTCGCTTCATATTATATCTTACGTCTTCAAGGTGACGTATGCCATCTATCGGACAATGTTTATACATTATATAGACTTAATACTTCAAACTTTACAGTTAGAATTGTATTAAACGATGACACAACCTTGTTATTCAAATTACTGAAATTTTTAGCATTTAATATGCTTAATTATTTATTAATACCCGATTACGAAAACAAAAAAATGATGTCACAAGCGGGGTTCGAACCCACACCTATTGGGAATCCGGCCCAACCCTGCTGCCACTTACACCATCGTGACCTATTTTAGGACATGCAAATTTCGCTTCATATTATATCTTACGTGTTCAAGGTGACGTATGCCATCTATCGGACAATGTTTACACATTGTATAGACTTAATACTTCAAACTTTACAGTTAGAATTGTATTAAACGATGACACAACCTTGTTATTCAAATTACTGAAATTTTTAGCATTTAATATGCTTAATTATTTATAAATACCCGATTACGAAAACGAAAAATGATGTCACAAGCGGGGTTTGAACCCGCACCTATTGGGAATCCGGCCCAACCCTGCTGCCACTTACACCATCGTGACCTATTTTAGGACATGCAAATTTCGCTTCATATTATATCGTACGTCTTCAAGGTGACGTATGTCATCTATCGGACAATGTTTACACATTGTATAGACTTAATACTTCAAACTTTACAGTTAGAATTGTATTAAACGATGACACAACCTTGTTATTCAAATTACTGAAATTTTTAGCATTTAATATGCTTAATTATTTATAAATACCCGATTACGAAAACGAAAAATGATGTCACCTTGAAGACGTAAGATATAATATGAAGCGAAATTTGCATGTCCTAAAATAGTTCACGATGGTGTAAGTGGCAGCACGGTTGGGCCGGATTCCCAATAGGTGCGGGTTCGAACCCCGCTTGTGACATCATTTTTCGTTTTCGTAATTGGGTATTTATAAATAATTAAGCATATTAAATGCTAAAAATTTCAGTAATTTGAATAACAACGTTGTGTCATCGTTTAATACAATTCTAACTGTAAAGTTTGAAGTATTAAGTCTATACAATGTGTAAACATTGTTCGATAGATGGCATACGTCACCTTGAAGACGTAAGATATAATATGAAGCGAAATTTGCATGTCCTAAAATAGTTCACGATGATGTAAGTGGCAGCACGGTTGGGCCGGATTCCCAATAGGTGCGGGTTCGAACCCCGCTTGTGACATCATTTTTCGTTTTCGTAATCGGGTATTTATAAGTACAAGTTTCCTCCAGATTAGAGCAGATCCAGATTCAGATTAGGGGTATTTGACTACACTGACTTCCCACAGTGAATGCGTTAGTTGAATCACCAGAACAATCTTTTCTGTGATCAACAGATGATTGTAAATAGTCTGGAAGTGCTCTGTATCTGTTAAATTTATGTTTGTAAAGAACTGACATTTTTTTCAAATTTTGACGACTCAACGGGCTAATTAAAGTTCAGGTTCAGTGAACTTTAATACATAAAAATCATACTTGATCCGGCTCCACAAAAATTTTATCATCGCTGTGATTGCAGGTCTTTTGCTATTTACTCAAGATTTTGAGGATTTTGATGGAAGATTTTGATATTGACTTCCAAATTCGGTTTCAACAGGTCAAAATACATGTCCGTAGGTGGATCCGGTCTGGTCTGGTCTCGGCAGTGCTGTGACCTCGTCGCTGTCATCGATGCCGACCTGTCGCTGCTGGCTGTCGTAAAAGTGATGGTCGATAGCATCAGGAACTGGGACGCGGTCGCTGCCTTCTGCGAGGCAGTCATCTCGCAGAAGGAGGTGGCGGAACGAGCCCGAGAGGATTCCCTTGACCCGGGCCGCCGCCGGCGCTGTGGGCGGCGCAGGCGCGAGTACCTGCGCCTGATGCCGCCCTAGCCGAGGCATCGGGTTATCGGACCAGGGACTAGTCCGGTCACCCGAAGTGAGGCTACTGCGTGAGGACGATGCCCCGACGGTGAAAGGTGTCGGGGCATCGACTCGAGAGGAACCCGCGAGGGTAAAAACCGCCGGGCAAACCATCGAAGACAAAGATCGGAAACCGGTGGCCCGCTAGCACGGCGAAGAGAGGCGCTTTGCAGGGTAGGTCTATGGAGTTACGTGCCGCCTCTTTCGTTGCCCCGGACCGATTCGGCGGGGTGTGACCACCTCCATAGTCCACCGCAAAAAAAAAGGTGGGTCCGGTCAAATGTATATCCAATTTTTTTTTGAGTGCCCGTGTAGTTAATGATTTTGACATTTTGTAAGAGTGTTACTAATTATATAGTAATAATTAAAAAGATGTATAATTCTATTGTCATAACTGTCTGGAGCTAATCCTATTAACTTTTATTGCTCAAAGGGACGAACATTATAATGGTCACAAGTGGCTTAAGGTCACTTCAATACCGATTGAGGTGATTTTTAAGTATATAATAATAAAAAAGAAATATATAAATATCTCTAATAACAGACTGTTAATAAAGATATTTAAATATTTAATTTTGTTTATTCCATGCAAAAAATCCTAAGTAAAAAAAAAGCATATTTAAGTCAGTATAGAGTCACTTAATACTTTTTTTTGGAGAAATGCTATGGTCCATTCAGGAAGGCGTACAACCCCATAACTTACCTTATCTCTCTATCCAACATTAACATCCGTGATACGGTTAGACCAAGATCTGACCATGTTAGCGTTATTACAAAAGCTTTATCACTCATTACAGGTTTAAATATTTATTTTTGACCCACTTTATTGTAGAACATTAATTGCTAGTAGAAAAAGTAACTGTAGTTTAGTAGTGCTTGAGTTTTATAAAGAGAACATCAAAATTAATTTAAATTTTAACATCTAGTATTATTGTAAATCAGATCTGCATAATAAGTACTCACAGTGCTCTGAGTTTTCTAATGATGTAGTGCTTTCTTTAGTATTGTTCTTAATTCGATATATAACATTCCTTTTAAATATTCTCAGTAATTTAATCTATACAATATCTATACATATAACAACGCAGTAGAAACCGCATTCTGTACATTTGAAAAATCTATTAAAAAATGAATGTAGGCAGGCAGAAAACACTAATAGAACACATTTATTTTATTTGGATTTTTTTGTATGTATGTATGTACACGTTAATCTTCAAAATTATTAAAAGGATTATTCCGCAGTTTTAACAAGTAGATTAAGTCTAACTCAGTACAAAATTTAGCCTTTGTTTCATTGAAATCTGATATCAGTAAAAAGAGTTATGACCATTTAAGTTGCCCGTTGATTCCTGGCGGTAAAACAGCTCACACAGTGCGATCGATTTAGAGAGCAGTGAAACACCGAGATGTTCAATAACACGAAACTGCGATAAATATAGTGGTAAACGAGCAAGCAGCATACCTGATGGTAAATCTTACTGCCGTCCATGGAACTTTGTAATACCAGGGGTACAACTGGACGGCTGTCTACCAACCAAAACCCACTCAAGTTGGCTTCTGATTCTCTCACTCACCGAACGAAGCGCAACAACACCTTGCCACTGCTCAGACTTTCACTTTTCTGCGAGAGTGTGGTACTACCCCAGACGGACGGGCCTGCACACAGAATATTGTCAAATTAATAGTGGTAGAGCCACTAATAATGTTTTAAGATTGCTGTCTAATCGTTTGGATGAATGCATAATCGCAAATAAAAAAGCCGTAGAGGCTGTGAATCAAGCACTACGAAATTTTCATTGTGATGGAAAGTTAATCGTTTTTTTCTCTAAAGATTTTCGGCAAATCTTTCCTGTTAAAACTCGAGGAACTAAAATGTTGAGATCAATGCTTCACTGAAGAATTCTTATCTGTGGCCCCAAGTAGAAAAACTAATTCTAACAATCATGCAAGCAGATCCGTGGTAGCCATTCACACTCCCAAGAATTTGATGATGTTTTAATGAAAATTGGAGAAGGCCTTCCTTGATGAAAATGGTCAAATGACTGCCGGAAATACTTGGGACTAGTCTGAATTTTTTAATTTGTCAATGATGAAATTGCGGGGATTAGCTAGTTATACATATATACATACAACATGATAAAAGCAACACAAATCTCCAAATTATATATACTAAAGCAATATAATTAATCTGAAACTGTTCATATGTAAACAGAATGGTACGTTATTATAATACACATTAACTTCAAAGAAATTATTAAAGCCGTTAAAATGTTTATCAAAGCAATTTTAGATGAGGCCATATACTCCTTTAAAATACATAATGGTTATATAAAAACAGATAAGACAGTGATTCTATTAAAGACGCGTAGCGACTAATATATTATAATATTTTAAAGTATGTAGCTGTTTCATGAACTGTTTATAAAATTTTATTTTTTATTAAAGTGACTAGTTAACCCAGCGAACGTCGTTCCGCCTAACATTCAATGAATGAGCAGATTTAGGATTTTAAAATCCTAATTCAAAATGATTAAGTTCATTTTTTTGTTATGATAATAAACAAAAAAAAGTATACATTTTAAAGTTCAACTATTTTAATTATGTGTTTTGATTTTTTTTTTATTATTTTTGCACATGTACTCGTTTTTTGGTGCATTGTACAGTATAGCACCTTGAGATATACGGCAGTTTTTCCTTTTGTTATCAGGCGCAGAAGGGCCTTTCTTCTTGCGCGTCAAAATTTAGCTGGTTGTTGATTTCTGAGGTTTGCTCCACGATTTCGCATTGTCAACCGAGCCGTTTCACGGCCTGCCTCATTTTACTCTTGTGATTGAGAAGCACGAAGACTGATCATACTAACGCAGCGGTCTTCACATGCTATATCTCGTTCTGCTTCGAATCCTAATTACATTACGGCTTTGTCGGGAAATATTAGATCTTCTTGGTCGCGGCTTTGTTAATAATAACATTGACACAGTAAGATTTATTATAATAGTATTCTTAACGCTCGCACAAAATAAAAATATCGACCGGTTAACTTTAAATTAAACGTTTCGCGGTATTTTTTTTTCTTTTTTAAAACAAACCATAGACAACATTACGTAAGCTGTCAGTTGCGTTTTGTTATATCAAGAACAGATAAAGGGTTGGCTTTATGTTTTGACTGATGTTTTTTAATATTTTATTTGTTGATAAACATGATATTTTAATATTTATTATCATATTCCCGACGAAGACATATACAAAGCCAGCCAAGCCAGTCCAGCCGTTCTTGACTTATAAATGGTGTAACTAAGACTTTCTTTTGTAGGTATATATAGATACAACCGAGAAGAAAGTGGCGTTAATAATGTTTAATAGTTAACTTTTAATTCATACATCAAATCACATGAAATACGAAGTTATATTACAACAATACTTTTTGAATTACATATAATTTAAATTTGATGTTATACATTTCCCAGTGAGCATTAATATCCACACACTTGGTGTCTCGATGTCTGAATTTTACGATTTTCAAGAAAAAGTAAAGGATGTATTGTATTTTCAAAGCGTCATCACACGAGAAGATTTAATTTAATTATTATTATTTTTTTTTTTGGAAATATACCTATGTCTATTATTAGAGCAGTTCACTCTAATAATAGACATCATCATTTCATCTCAGCTCATATATGTCCCACTGTTGGGCTCGAACCTTCTCCATGATGGGAGGGAATTTGACCTACTATACCACGCTGGTCAGACGTTGTTGGTATAAGGGTTTTGTTTTGAGTTTTTTTTTCTTAGTAATAGTAATAGCAGACATAGTTATATTATAAACTACGATATGACAGAGATATTATTATAATGTAAGAGCTAACAATCCTTTATTTAACACTGTTACCAACTAAAAGTTCAATTAAATGTAATACCCTAGAGGTCTAAGTTTGCCTCTCTAAATTAGTTCAACTAAATCTGAGGGCGAAGTCACTCACCAAACATTGGACGAGAGTGTCCAAAATTTTGTACTATAAAACAAAGATATTTAGAATTTCAGTAGAGAACTCCATTAGTTTTATGTACACACCCATTTCTACAAGTCGTGAAATTTCATATCATCATTCTCCTACTCTTATCCCAATTACCTGGGGTCGATATAATATGTACTCTTCTTTCATACATATTGTAAAAGTTCTTGGCGATAGTTTTATGACCGGCCGCCTGCCAGATGTCAACCCTCCTTGGGAATGTAATTGTTGACTCAACAGCATCAGATGGAATTGGCCCAGGTCGTTATAAGTCGAAAAATTTTATATGTTGCTATATATATTATTTCACAATAGGTATGCGTCCGATATATCAAAACGAATCTGAAATCGGATTTCAGTCAGAAATCGTATCGTATCGATATTCAACACTATACAAACTGATTTTAGAAAACGTATTTCGGCAGAAACTAAATCAACACATATCAAAACAAAACGACGAAAACGCAAACTAATAATAAATCTAATCATCGCGCAATCGTTTTCTATTGCTAGTTTTGCAAACCAAACCAATATTTGAAAACTTACTAACTATCTCTTTCACTCCGCTAAGCGATCTCTTAGTCAGAATGAGAGAAAGCGAATTTCATTAAAATTCGCCTCCTTTCATTCTAACTAAGCGATCGTTTAGTGCAGTGAAAGAGATGGAGAGAATTGCGGTTTCTAAGAAACTAAGAATGGCAGATTGATACGAAACAGAATTATACGGGACAGGGAATAAGATCTATATCAGAATGCAACTACTTCCATGATAATATTACGCAATACGTTTAAGTTTTGCGTTTGTTAAATAGATTTTTTGAATTATTGGAGAGTTTTGATCCACACTTGACCTTGGTGATACGTGCAGTGTGCGCGTAATGTTATTTTTGTGTTCTCGTGAACTATATAATTATATAGGTATTTTATGATTCAATACTATACTAACGTATGTTAGTATCGTACATACGATTTGATGATAAATAAGAAATAACTATTAAATGTAAAATGGTAAGAAAAAAACCATACTAAAAATGTACATTATATAATATAATCATGAAATCATTGTAAATATGACGATTTTTAAATACGCCAGAAAGTTTTGTATCACACTCAAAACAAAACATTTTTGTTAGTCTAGTACTCTAGTTAAGCCTAGATAAAGCATGAAGGAAAATCGTACACCTAAATCCAATCAACAAAGAAACTAAAGAAAAATATTTTGAATGCGTTTGTTCGTTTGCGTTTTTCGTTTGCTACGCTAAAATAACTAAAACCATCGAATATCGATCGAGACTAAGGTAAATCCGCTCCGACCATCGCTCTGGAAATCGATTTCTGAAATCGGTTTTTTAAATCGATTTCAATATCAGAAATCGAATTTGTATCGGTTTGCGTAAAAATCTGAAAACGCCCATCTCTATTTCACAACGTAGATCACAACATATCGTAGATCAACACAAAGGTAAGATGTATAGGATAGGATCAAGGTGGAATAGGATATAAAGAAGTCTTAATTTTATGTGATGAACAGCCTGCAGACCGTCAACTTGCAATTTTTCATACAAGTTCTGCGTTCAGAACGTCGGGCAATTAAATTAAATACAAAAACGATACAATGAGTAAAATAGTTTTATTTTAATTTATGTTTATTGTGACTTAAACTGCTTCTTTGATTTATGAAAGTGTGCACCTGAATTTAAATGCTGGGTCAGCATTAAGTGTTGTGGCGGTCTTTTGCAGATATTCTCAATTTTCGAAAAGTTTCAAAGATTGGCAAGCTCGGAAATTAAAACTTTTCCTGGTTATTACCAATAGATTTACCTCTATTTACATATGAATTAGGATGTTATGAAATGTAGGTGCATTTACATCTCTGTCTACCCTTTGGTGGCAAAAGATTGACTTTAGAAGCATTATTAGTGTCGCTCTTTTATACAAATAGTTTGTTTAGAGAAGTAATACATCTTTATAATATATAAACCGTTACATATAAAACGTGAGATCATTAATGTTATTATAGAATAGTTATAGAATATTTGAGTACTTCGTTATATAATAAACTTAATGGACTACTTGTTAGATAATCTTCGAAACATAATGCCTGTGTCTAGGTAAATACATTTCATCTTTCAGCAAAATTGATGGCCTATCAGTCAATTGCGATAAATGAGCGGTCTGATTGGAATCCGATGCAATTACATTTTTTTTTGCTTCGTTCGAGCGTAAACGTCAATCTTGGTAGCGGGAGATAACGCTGAGGCAATTTCCTGATTTTCTATCGAAAACCATTATGTCTAATTGTGTTGATGGTGTACGCTAATTTACTTTTTCATCTTTCATCATGAAATCATAAAACCTTGTGATAATCAAGTAGTAATGCAACCCACTAGAACTCATTAAATTAGGCGGTATTTTTAAATTAGTAAAAATAATACACTGTTTTCTTTTCACTTTAAAATTAAATTAAACAAAAATTTATTATATTATTATTATTAAGTGAAAAATACCATATCTTTCAATAATTATTCTATTTTGAGTTAGAATAACATGGTCAACAGTCTTTCCTTTCCTGTAGATATCGTAAAATCTATCAAGTTTACGCTGATAATGAAGTTTAAGCTCACTGGAAATAAAACTCTATGTCAAACTGTCCGGCCAAAGCCGTGTAGTAGGATAATTTTCCCTTACATTGAAGAGTAACAAAGGACGCACACGGACTGAAAAAAGGAAAAGAAAATATCAAAGTTAAAATATCAAACTTTGTTATATTAAAGATATTTCTTATGCTGTAATAGTGTATTAATCCATGTGGTGACGGAGTAAGAATACAATCCACTACCTCTCCTATCTTACCCGTGGGTGATCGTAAGAGACAATTAAGGGATTTAAATGCAAATAACATCTATGCAAGAGAAGGAAAATTCGAAACAAAACCCTATAGCAACACGTCTGACCAGTGCGGTATAGTAGGTTAATTTCCCTCCCGTTACGGAGGAGGCTCGAGCCCAACAGTGGGACATAATTGGGCTGTGATGATGATGATGATGATGACGATGAATGGTGTATTAAATATACAACTCTTCTATCAATTAAATCAATTAATTATAATTTAAAATAAACCATTCAAATATTATTTATTTGCTGCAAGAGATGACATATTCCGTTATTCTGTACTAATATTAAACGACACCTTAAATTAACCTTTGTATACAGAAACAATGCAAGCGTTTTACTAGTACAAAGGAGTAATTATTACGTGTAAGATTCATGTATTCGTCATACATGTAAAACAATCAGTATTCTTCATTCTCTCGTTGAGCTAATGTTACACATACAAAATAAATAAAAATAATATGTTTCTATTATTTTCTTAATAGTTTTCTTTTAAATAGTTTTTTCCGTGTGGTAATGAATTAAGAATACAATTCACCCCTTATCTCGCGGTGTTGTAAAAGACAAGTAAGGGATTTAACATGCTTGCACCATCTATGTTAAACAAGGAAAATTCAAATTAAAAACACTATACTATTTGGTCTAATAAACGTGGTAGATCACTTTCCCTCCTATTGTAGAGAAAGACGGAGCCCAGACTTGGGACTTACATATATGAGCTGAGATGATGGTAATGATGAAACAGTTTCTCTTATTACAAATATTTTCTATGTGATGACAAATATAGCATACAATGGTGTTCGCTGTGGGTGTCGTACAAGACGACTAAGGGACATAATATGCATATAACATGTATGTAAGAGAAGGAAACATCAAAATACTGATACGTCTCATACAGGGAATTCGACCTATTATGTCATTCTATGTCATAGTAGATCAAATTCCGTCCTATTATCGAGGAGGATCAACCGCAGCAGTGGGATGTGAACTGATATGACATTAATACGAACATGTAAATTATGTAAATATAGTACATTACAGCGGCCAGCAAAACAGGGATTGATGGACGAACGGGTAAACATACACGTAAGTCCATCAATTCTTAGTTGTGGCCAAGGCTTGTATAGTGCTTTTATCAAATAATGCGCGGAAATTAAAACTTATTAGTACTACATAAGTAGAAATGTATATATGACGAACAACGTATAACATTTTTCACGCGCTAAAGGGTTCATTTGCTTTTTTTTCATTATCAAACAGCTTTCTTTTTCAAGCCAGTTCGAAATTTAACTAAAACTCTGATAAGTTGCCTATCTGGTTGCAATATTTTGAAGTAACAAATCGTTCCATTTTTAAAATACACGATAGATATGAATTTACATATATATTTATTTGGCCGCTAAAACACGACAGACACATTTTTTGCCGGCCACTGCTCGCTCAGTCCAGCAATTTCGATTTATCTCGAAGAAGGTTGTCAAAATAATACTCAAATTTCTAAGCATGTTTGAGAAAAAAAAACCTTTATTATCAAGTTTATATGACGTCTTAGTAGTAATAGGAGTACAGATAGATCTGATATTCGTGTCTTTCAAAAACATATAATGACAAACGTCTAGTTATATAATATCGTTGTGTACCATTCACTTTCACATTTAAAAAATGGACCTCGTCCAATTTCATCGCCTCCTTAAAACGATTTCATTCCTTTTAATTAATCAATTTCTAAGACAAGGGAACAAGGTCTTTACAAGATGACTCGTCTATTTAATTAATTTTGGGTATCTTGTATTATCCCTAGTTTAATTATAAAGTGATTGTCATTATCAAAAGGTGTTACTGGAGCTTTCGAAAACAATGTAAGTGATATAGAAATTTGAAAGTCGATAAATGTTTTCATTTTATTGCTTCACAATGAAAGTTTTAATGTGTAAAATAAGTATGTACGATAAATCCTCATTTCTGTTATTTTTTTTAGGCAAATAATTGTTGTATACCCCACTAAAATCTGTTGAGGTAATGAATAGTCGTTGTGGGACGCCATTACCTGCCTTCTTTAGCCTCTCTCTCCTAATGAGCAAGTTACGATGGCCGGGTCGTCTTTCCATGATTCCTTGACCTCGGTGTATTAATCTATAGGAAAATTCTCGTTGTTGCTTGACCACGAAAGAAAAATAAGGAATTCCTATGACAACCTATGGTCAAGAGTAGTTTAATGGAATATTTATATTTTCTAAAGCGTCATATTAATGAACGGGTTCTTGTGTCGCGGGGTACTTCACAAACATACAATTAATGGCCATAAATACTACCGATTTACCTACCGATAAGGTTTAAACCCATTAGTGAGACATATATGATCTGTAAACAAAATAAAAATATATATACATGGTTCGCTTTTTTTTCTAAAATCGTTTACGTGTGCATTTAGTAAATAACTTTTATTACACGCATTTTATGGGTAAGAAGCGCTCAACGAACGCAGCGAGATTGCTTCTAAACGTTTTTCATTATAATATAATTCACAGTAAGCCCTACTTACAGCAAGAGTTTATAGATGCCTGCCGGTTTTAGTAATGGCGAGTAATAAAATAAAATTATAATCGTTTGTAAATATGATTTATCTATTTATTACAGGAAATATTCAACAATATAGATAAGGTTTTATGATATTCAAGTTACAAAGGAAATCTTGTTTAAACAAGAACTAAATAAATTACAATTTATAATTGTGAGAATAAAAGAAAATACTTATTAAAAATAGTAAAAGCATTGTCAGTTTATCTCATAATAATATTGTTTTCATGTAAATCTAATTGAAAATACCAAATTATCAGAAGTGAAATATAATGATTTCCGATGTTTACACGAGTAATACATATTTGAAATAAAAGTATTGTTTTGAAAAAATAAAAACATTTTACGGATTTTATCGCGTTTGTATTTGATTTCTACTTTTCCGGTGTTTCAAACACTTTACAGCGTTCACGGGGGAACCTACGTTTGTAATTAAAGAGAAATTAAATAACATTGGTGAAAATAGAAAAATTTTGTTTTGTAATTGTGATTTGATTGTATTTTATACTGCTTCGAACGATATATTATAGGTATTTTTAATATATTTTTTACTAATTTCAACGCATTTTAGAATACAATAGTTTCCTCAAGAAAATATTATTTTTTAGGGTTCCGTACCCAAAGGGTCAAAACGGGACCCTATTACTGAGACTTCGCTGTGCGTTCGTCCGTCTGTCACCAGGCTGTATCTCAAGAACGGTGATAGCTAGACAGTTGAAATTATCACAGATGGTGTATTTCTATTGCCGCTATAACAACAAATACTAAAAATAAAATAATATAAATATTTAATCCAAGGGCTCCCATACAAAAAAATGTTTTTTTTTTTAGTTTTACGGAACTCTTCGTGCGCGAGTACAACTCGCACTTGGCCGATTTTTAATTTAGTAAATCGCTTCTTTTAAAACTAAATTTATGATATCAAAATATAATTTAAAAACTAAAACGACACTATTTAACGCTTTCGCGGTATGAAGGCTAAATGCTAGCACCTCACCATTGCCCTCCAAGGTAAAAGCCTAAATGTGTGTAAGGTATACAACAAAATCAATTATGAAGTGTAGTACAATCAATGAAAATATACTAAAAAGCACAACACGCGTTCGACAATAAAATGTTTTTTTTTATAATCGCGTTTGTTTAGGACGTTAATATAATTTTATTTGAGAAGGAGGCACTTAGTACTACACTATAGATTTTTTACAATGGAGAATATTCAGTTAGACAAAACGATGCCTGTTGAGATAGAAAGTAATGTATGTCTTGTTGCTAGTTGTTCGCATGGCATGTTGGGTACCGGTTAGTTACAGCGAATGAGCTTATGGTGCATTGAAACAAGAGAATGCGGTGCATTATGATTTAGTTTATTGTTAAACAATAAACATCGATTGTGTGCTATACGGTAAGTAACATGGCGAATTGAAAATTATCTACTATATAGCTGCTATATATTGGGGAAGAAATTATCGAAAGGTCAACTGGCACCTTTTTTGGATAGGATATGGTCAAGTCTCTCAGTTCTCAGACCACCTGGAAAGATTTCGGTGGCTCGCCCGGCGCCGTCACCTTTTCTGGTATGTGTGTCCTCTACCTATTGAGGTAGGACGACATCAGTAGTAGGAATTCTCGCCTATCTCGTCCTACATGCTGGGGGTCAAGTAAGTTAGCGTAAAGCTACTTCCCGCAAGTTGTTTTATAAGTTAGAGCATAAACATTCCACCAAAAATTTAAGAAAAGCAATTTTGTGTTTTAATTCAAAATACATATTAAGGGCCATATAAATATATATTATCTCACTATATCTTTAAACGAGCAATTCTTGTATATATATATATATATATATATGTAATCTGAATCTCGGAAACGGCTCCAACGATTTTCTTGAAATTTAGCATACAAGGGGTTCCAGGGGCGATTAATCGATCTAGCTAGGTTTCATTTATAGAAAATATTATTTTGTCAGTATATTTCGGCAACAAAAATATAATTTTTCGTTGTACTAAAACTATTAGAATATGAAGGTTTTCAAAATTTTGACGCTGTCATTAAGAATAGACATTTAGCTCAGTTGGAAAATCAAGTGGTCTAATCCAAACAAACTGAAGCTCGGTTCGGATCCTTACTTTTTCTTATTTACTTTTTGGCATTATTTTTTATTATTTTATTAATTACTATCATTTGCCCGCGTTTTTGTCTGCGAAGAAATCGATAATGTTTTAATAGGATTTTTGTTTGTTTTTTACGTTATTATTTACATTGTTATTTATAGATAATTATGTATAAATGTGTGTACTCTTATATAGTATAACAATCTTATCCGTGTGGTGACGGAGTAAGAATACAATTCACCACCCCCTACTTTACCCGTGGGTGATCGTAAGAGACGACTAAGGGATATAAAATGCATATAATACTATGCAAGAGAAGGAATACTCAAAACAAAACCCTATACCAACATGTCTAACCAGCACGGTATAGTAGGTTAACTTCCCTCCTATTATGGAGGGAGCCTGAGCCCAACAGTGGGACGTATATGGGCTGTGATGATGATGATGATAACAATATTTGTTATAGTGTAGGGAAGGTTTAATAAACATAAAAATCAAATGAAATTTTGTTATATATTATGGACACCAGGCTTTTTCTTAGCAGGCCATGTTTTTAACACAACGCGCTCATTGCGACCGAGACGGCGGAAGGGTAGTGTGCGGCCCAATAACCCACCGTCTTTTTCATCGAAATTAAGCCGACCACTGGTACCGCTTCATTGACATCCCCGCCCACCCACGGTTCTACACCTATTATAGTATTTCTTTGTAAACAATATCTTTGGTTTCCTTTCGGATCCTAGAGTTACCAGGCTACTCTGTGAGCTTACTCTGAAGCATGTCACATACAACTGCCCATGGGAGAAGCAGCTTTCTCTCAAGTCTACTCCCGCTACCTTAAGAATATGACCTCGAGCTTTGTTTATGGTTATTGCGAAGCAGACTTTAATGGCAAACTGCACTCTCTGAAATTCAAAGGATTAATTTGATGGTATTTGGAGAATCCTAGGAATAAATATAGACTCTGCTCAAGAACAAACGTTCAGTATAGTTGACCCGATTACATTGCAATGCAATGTTTTTTTTTGGAAACTAGTGACATTGTATAATTTTGGCGCGCCAGCTCTCAATTTTAAGATGTGAGTTGGGAGACCAGGAGCCTTCAGAGTATTCAGGAACTCGACCGGTTGTCAGACTCGGGGTTTATAACTTATTCGAAAGATTTATTTTAATATTCGACCCCTTCGAATTATTTAAAATATTAGCGCACGACATAGTAGCGCACATAGGTAGGTCATGTCGTCATGCGACCAATCTGATCAGCATTAACATCCTGTCTCCCTATTGTATCTTACTGACTGTTCCTAATATAACTCAGCCTTTCCGTCTCAATTTTTACAAATATGTTGATTAAACCCTGACTAAACAGTGAAAAAAAGATAGAAAATGACCATCTCTCTTTACTAATCATTATGCGGTAAAAATACCCTCGCCAGAGTAAAATTAAAATGGGTAATATATCTTATGAGTGATGGATTTCAGTTATACGAAGCAATGTGTTATCATGGCTCTCAATTACAATATTCGGCTTAGAAAATTGCTGTCCAACAATTTAAAATTTCAAACTCTATGTTCCTATGACGCCGTGTCCTAATAGTGACCTCTTTATAGCTTAGAAACTTTCAAATGCCGTGTTAATACAGTATTGTGACTTTTGAGACATTCCAATTTTAAAAAGTATCTATGTCTATTGTATCAAGCTTTTATGTGAGTTCAACTTCTTCAGCATTCCGTACCAATAGCGTAAAACGGCACCCTATAACTAAGACTTCGCCGTCCGTCCGTCCGTCCATCTGTCTATCACCAGGCTGTATCTCATGAACCATGATTAGTTAGACAGCAGTCAGACAGAAATTTTCACTGATGATGTGTTTCTGTTGCCGCTATAATGTCAAATACTAAAAAACAAAATAAAATAAATATTTTTTTTTTTTTTTTTTGGGGGGTGGGCTACGGTCGACGCACTCCTCGCACCACTCCATCCGGGGTGACAGAGGGGCGTAAGCGCGCACACCCGTAACCCACCCGTGACGTCGCCTTCGTCGTTGGGCCGACCACCGGAGCAGAGTGACTTGACGTCAGTGGTCGGCCCGACGGAATACCCCTGAGGAGTACCCTCTTCTCGACCGACATCCCCCCCTCGGGTAGGATGTCGGTCTTTCCTCACGCGGTCCGCCTCTCGGCGGGTGACGGACTAATTCCCCGATCCAGTCACCCGCGGCCTTGGCTAGGGCGGCATCAGGCGCAGGTAATCGCGCCTGCGCCGCCCCAGTCGCCGGCGGCGGCTCGCGCCGTCAAGGAGACGCTCCTCGCGCACGCGCTCCGCCGCCTCCTTCCGCGAGACTACTGCCTCGCAGAAGGTTGCGACCGCGTCCCAGTTCCTGACGCTGTCGAGCATCGCCCTGGCGATGGTCGGCAGCGTCAGGTCGGCACCGATGATTGCGACGAGTTCAAGACGCTGCTCTGCCCAAGCGGCACAAACCTCGAGCGTATGCTGCGTCGTGTCTTCGTCGCAATCGCATTGGTGGCAGGACGGTGTACTCTCCCTCCTGACGACCTTGTGCAGGTATTTGGCGAAGCATCCATGCCCCGTCAAAACCTGCACCAGTCGGAAGGAGAGCACCCCGTGCCGCCGTTCCAACCACTGCATCAGCACCGGCCGGAGGGCCTCTACGGTCCGCACACCGAACCGAGGCCTCTCCAGCCGGACTGCCCAACGGGCAATGACATCTAGGCGGGCGTCAACGCGCCAGGCGGTGAGTTCCCTCAAAGAGACCACACCGCCCTCCGCGCGCACCCCCGACACCCGCCGATACAAATCGGCGAGCATTTCCGCCTCCAGGTCCCACGGGGGACTCCCGGCCAACAGGCACGCTGCCTCCGTCGCCACCGTGCGGTACCCGCGTACAGCCCTGACCGCCATGGCCCTCTGTGGTCGCCACAGAAGAGCCCTGAGTCGGACGGTCAGGGACCCCGCCCACACCGGTGCGCCGTACAGGGCCATCGACCGGACGACCCCCGTGTACAGCTGTCGGCACGTAGCGCTCGGTCCGCCCACATTCGGCATTAGCCATGAAAGGGCGGACGTCGCGCCGACGAGCCGCGGAGCGAGCCTGCGGAAATGCTCCCGAAACCACCAATGCCCGTCGAGCACCAGGCCCAAATACCTCATATGGGCCCGGATGCTGATGTCAACCGAATTGACGGTGATCGAAACGCCGATGGGAGGGCCCATGCGGGGCCCATGGAACAAGAGGGCCTCTGTCTTGTCCAGGGCCACCCTCAACCCCAGCGCCTCGATCCGCCTGACGATCTCTTCGGTGCCGAGAGTCGCCAGGCCTGCCGCCTCCTCCAGCGTCCCACCGCGGGCTGTGACGAGCGTGTCGTCGGCGTAACAGATCACGCCCAGCCCGGGTGGGAGGCTCCCTCTCAACGCCCAGTCGTAGCCGATGTTCCACAGGGTGGGTCCAAGGACCGACCCCTGTGGGACACCGCACGTCATGGGCGTTCGCACAACGTCCCCTACTCGGTTGGTGTAGAGGACGCTGCGCCCCTCCAAATAGTCTGCCACTAGCCGCCTCAGGTAAACTGGCACTCCGTGGTGTCGGAGCGCCTCCCTGATGCAGCTAAATGGCAGACTATTGAATGCGTTGGCGATGTCCAGGGACACCACCAACAGCACTCCTCCGCCGGCGACGGCCTCAGTCGCCACGGCCCTCAGGCGCAGCAGAGCCGCGATCGTCGAACGAAAATAAATATTTAAGGAGTGCTCCCATACGACAAACGTGATTTTGGCTCCTTTTCGCTCGATACATTTTTTTATTTTCTATTTTTGTATTCTTGCCTTTTTAATTTATTTTTTCATTATTTTAATTATATTTAAATATATCTTCCAAAACACACTAATAAGAAAATACCGAGCAAGGCTCGGTCCTCCAGATATTGGAACGTAATAACCAAAGTACAACATTATTTTAATTATTACAAAGCTTACGTTATGAAGGTTTTTGCTAAGGGTAATTTTCCAGAAATATGACGAACCTGGCCTTTACCTTGTATGTTATATTTTAAAATAAATTAAGCAATTTGTAACTGATATTAAAGGCAAGCAAAATTAATGTTCTTGTTGAAAATTATATATTCTGTGAGGGTGAATTTGTTGCTTATTATGTCCTACACTCTGCTATGATTAATTTCACAAGGCAAATACCTTGAGGCTCTGTTATTATATTGTAATCGTTTTAAATAAGAGGTAAAATAGGTTAATAAAATGATTAAAAGGTCTTTAGTAATTTTGTTATGTTAACTAGCTGTAGGACATTTTTTAATTACTGCATCAGAATGATATGAATGTACGCATACCATGCAATTAAAACTTTTTACGAACTCTTATACCCGAAGTCTTATAGCCGCTAAAAAGTTTTGTGTGTTGACTTCGTTATTGTTATGCGAGAAGGATCTCATTCTATGTAATCTATTTGCAAAATATTACTAATTTTTAGAAAAATACTTGTAAGATTTACAGACATATTTACAAAACTATCGTATACAATATCTACATAAAAATCGTCTGTTTAAGTTATTGGCAATAAATGTTGAAACTCATTTGAAGTGATTAATAAACAATTTATTTTTTTATAGTCATATTTTAGCAGCTACTACATCTGACCAGCGCGGTATAGTAGGTTAATTTCCCTCCCATTACGGAGGAGGCCCGAGCCCAACAGTGGGCAATTTATGGGCTGATGATGACGACGAATTAAGAATGTGATAGATATGTGATCATACCTAATCTTTTCAGTGGGTATGGTAATAAATAATCTAATCTTTTCAGTGAAAAAATAAATAAATAATCTAAAAAGTAATAAATAATCTAATCTTTTGAGTGAGATAATTAAGAGATGTTCCGACAATATAAGTGCTAGAGAAAGAAGAAAAAACAATTATGCAAATTTGTCTGGCTAGGGTGATATAGTAGTCCACCGAAGTTAAAATCGAGTACCGGTGGTCCGCTCGCACGGCGAAGAGAGAAGGTTTTACGGTGGGTCTATGGGGTCACGCGCCGCCTTTCCGTCACCCCGGACCGATTCGGCGGGGCGAGACGCACCCATAGCTCACCAATAAAAAAAAAAAAAAAAAAAGGGTGATATAGTAGCCATCGATGGCAAACACCGGTTTCCGGTGGCCCGTCCGCACGGCGTTGACAGTTACATCAGGTTAGAGGGACGCGCGCCTTCTTTTGCCCTGGACAGATTAGGTGAGGTGTGACTATACCATAGCCTGTCCCAAAAAAAATTGTATGGTATAGTAGGTGAATTTAGTTCTTATTAAAAAAGATGCATTATGACCGATACTGAATCTTTAAGCATGAGATAGACTAGAATTTGTGAAGAATATATTGGTGAATTATCCTTTTTTTGAGGACAGGCTTATGCCCCGTAGACCGTCCCCCGGAGGCGACGCGTACCGCTCCGCCCCCGTCGTCGGTACGAAAATCGGCAGATGCGGCGATGGGGGCCGCCACCCATCCATCACGCCTTGCCCAGTCAGGCGAGTCGAGGAGAGCAGAGTGCCGGGTGGGCACGTGGAATGTAAGAGGTGGTGTGGAAGTTAAGTTACACGAGCTGATAACCGTCATGGCGGACAAACAGCTAGACGTACTCTTTGTAACAGAGACCAAGCGAAGGGGCAGCGACGCCTGCGATCTTCCTGGTGGCGGGATGGCTCTGTGTTCTGGTGTACCACAGAGCGATCGAGCCAGCATGGGGGTAGGAGTGCTGTTGTTCTCTCGCTTGGCCTCAGGTGTGAAGGATTACGGAATGTATGATCCCAGACTTCTTTGGGTCCGTATAAAACTAGGTGTCACCAAGGTATTCAAGGTTGTAGCATATGCTCTCGTAGGATCCTCGGTGGCATCAGACCTGGAGAAAGTTTGGGATAATGTTACGGAAGTTCTGGATATGCCATAAACCAGTGAACGCGTGATTGTATGCGGAGATTTGAACGGATGGGTGGGTACCAAGCGTTCCGACTATGAGGACGTACTTGGTCCATTTAGTGTTGTATCATACACATTTTTTCGACATAAGGACATCCATATGTATACATGGAGAAGGAATGAACAGAAAAGTATAATGGATTTAATTTTGGTAGACCAAGAGCCTACAGGGGCCCCACAGTCGATACGGACCACTATCTCGTTATTGCGAGATTTAGTGATCTGTTCAGAAAGTGGAAGCACTGGCGAGAGCGTGTCCACTTCGGAGGGCTTGAAAGAATAAAGATTGAAAGTTTGTAAGAAGAGTGTGTTAGAGAAAAGTATGCAGAGGGTGTCCGAGAACGGCTGAAGATGGCAAGCCAGCCGCAATCGGACATAGAAGAATGCTGGAGAATATTGAAAGAGAGTATGGTAGATACAGCGAAAGAAGTATGTGGAAGCTCATAGAAGTATAGAAAAACAAATGGTGATGCTTGGTTGGATGCGGAAGTGGCAGCTTCCTTAGAGCAAAAGAAGAAAGCGTAGCTGGCCTATGTCTCTTCTGTGAATCTGAATGACAGTATGACTGAACAGAAGAAAGAAATATATCGACAATGTAAGAATGACACCAAGGCCTTAGTGAAAGAGAAACGTGATAGAGGAAATATGAGTGCAGAAGATAGGCTGATTAAAAACTTCGAGGGTAACACCAAACTCTTTTGGAGGGAGGTGAAGAAGTCTTAGGGTGGTTGGTCAGCCTTCAGAATGAATAAAATAAGGTCTAAAGGTGGATACATTCTTACACAAACACAAGACGTGTTAAGCCGATGGAGTGAATATTTTGGCGATATGTATGCGGATACTCGGGTTGGCGCCGGTGTTGCATGTGGTCTAGTAGATCAACATTCAGCACCGGCGTCCTCCGATGGCATCAGTATAGATGAAGTTGAATGGGCGATAAGAAGTTTGAAAAATGGTAAGGCAGCGGGCATTGATATGGTGTCTGCCGAGATGATCAAACTTGGCGGCTCCTGTGTCTAGGAGACGTTCCTGTTGCTCCACAATTTATGTTGGAGCTCGGGAATGGTTCCCAGGGACTGAAATAGCGTAGTCATCATGCCTTTGTTTAAAAACAAGGGTACACGTTATGACTGCGCAAATTACAGAGCCATAAGCTTGACCAGTTTGGCAGCAAAAGTGTATTCTAAAATTATTGAAAGGAGAATGAGGATGGTGTCCGATGGTTTACTGTGTGAGGCACAAGGAGGTTTCAGGAGTAGAAGGGGATGCATGGATCAAGTGTTCTCTCTGCGCAATATTGTGGAGAAGCATCTGGCTCTAGGTCAGAGGTTTTTCTGCAGTTTTGTGGATCTGGAGAGAGCATTTGACATGGTTGTACAAAAGGAACTTTGGGAAATTTTACTGGAGTATGGTATTAACGGTAAACTGCTGCAAGCTGTGCAGTCCAGTTACATGGGCTGTAGAGCTTGTGGCGGCTGGATGATGGAATGTCGCCTTGGTTTGACGTCAATATTGGCGTTAAGCAGGGGTGCGTTCTATCAACCAGGTTGTTTATCATATATCTGGATAAATGTCTCCAAAGGTTGAACGATATGAATGTGGGAGTCTAGATGGGCGACACAGTGGTCAGTGCTCTGCTCTATGTAGATGATGCAGTCCTGCTGGCGCAGTCAGCGACTGATCTGCAGACCCTAGTCGACACAATGACAGAAGATTGTAAGAAAAGGGGTTTACGCATGAATGTGAGCAAAACCAAAATAATGGTCTTTGAAAGAGATGAAGTCAGCACAGATGTAAGAGTAACAATAGGTAATGATGTACTAGAACAAGGGGATGAATTTGTATACCTTGGATGTGGATTTAGCCGAGATGGAAGGTACACCACTGATATAGAGCGAAGAGTAAATGCGGAAAATCGAGTGAACAGAGCGTTGGGACAACTTCTCGGTAGCCATCACCTTAGCCAGAAAGCACGTGTAGCAATACATAACGCAGTGCTTATCCCAACATTACTATATGGAAGCGAGAGTTGGGTATGTAGAAAAGAGCATGAAAGTAAAATTAATGCGGTCGAAATGCGATCTCTACGGAAAATCTGTGGAGTTAGGCTGACCGACCGCATTCGCAACGACGACGTAAGACGGCGAGTAGGTATGAAAGAGAGTATTGGTGTAAAGATGCGAAAGGGAATGCTCCGATGGTTCGGACATGTGGAAAGAATGCCGAACGAACGTCTGGTTAAGAAGATATACAATGCGAAAGTGGAAGGATGTAGGCACCGGGGGAGACCGAGACTCACCTACCTAGACCAGATTGGTCACGTACTGAAGGAAGGTGGAGTCAAGAGTCTCCGAAACCGGCGGACGTGTATGAAGAGAATTATGAATGTTGAGGAAGCGAGTAAAGTATGCAAGGATAGAGTTCTCTGGCACTCTGTTCTCTCTGCCTACCCTGCAAGGGATATGGCGTGAATCATCACGCCAATAAAAATATTTTATTTATATTATTTAAATTGTACATACATACATACATATCAATGTATGTAGGTATGTATGTACAATTTAAATAATATAAATAAAATCTATATATATAAAAATGTTAAGTTGGTTTGTGTATGCTTCAAAAACTCAAAATGGTCTGCATCGATTCAGCTAAAATTTTACTATGATATACAACACGCTCTAAAGATTGTTTTTATCTATTTTTCACGTTACTAACATAACCCTAACTGCGCCATCTGTCGGAAGCGAGAGGAAGTCTCGCCATATTAGGTAACGACAACCGCAGTCCGCAGCAGATGACCATAAGTTCTTGCAGATTTATTTTATTGCTGATCCAGAAATTCAAACAGCTACGCGATGTAATACAATCGACGCAACCAGCGAATACGACTATATGACAAAAAAAACATTAGGCATGTATACTCTACTCCCCGTGCGAAGCCGGGGCGGATCGCTAGTATTTTATAAGAATCTTCATCAATATTAATATCTTGGTCCTATTTTTAATTGCCTATTATTAAACTACTGTTGTTTATTTTATTTAAATATTCTAAATTTCGTAGCCTTCGGTTATTGAGGTAAATTAAATCTAAATTTACATAGGTGGAATTTACACGCATCAGATGAAATCGCCCATTTACGAACCAGTTTGTCATTACGAATAGGCATTAGGTTAATCAAAGCGCATATCGGTTTACTTAAATTAATTACGTATTTCTACTGGTCGAACAGTAATTCTAGCAGGATTAGAGCGAAACGTATTATTGACCATTATTACAAGGACTTGTAACATAATAGTTTGATGAACCCTTTGCAATGTTACTAGAGAATTCGTAGGTGGTCTTAATGTTTAAATATATTATTGTTGTCCCAATATATCATTGATGTCCCAATTCACAGATAGGATTTATGATGTCTAATAAGAAATGTATTTTTAATTTCAAATGTAATTATAATTTTCCTTGTGTTGACTAAATGTAAAAACATGGTTCTTGCCAGTAGATATCGTAAAAAAATATTGAAAGAAGTGAGCAAAAACATCGCTGTAAGAAAAAGAAATCTTTAATATTCAACCATATGCCAACTCTTCTGGCTAACGTAGTGTAGTAGGTTAATTTTGCTCATCTGAAGGATTTATGAAGTTATACCAAATAGAGAGCGGATGTTCAGTTATGTGTTTTGAAAATTTATAACAAAATATATGAGGGAATATTTTGTTAGTGGTAGGACCACGCTGTTGACAGTTTTCTGTCTACGGCCGTGGGCCGGTCCGTCCAGGTTAGTACCACCTGCTCGCAGAAGATCGACGTCTGAGTAATGGAAATGTGCTATTGCGCTTCGTTCGGTGAGCGAGAGAGCCGGTACCTTAACTGAGTGGGTTTGGGGTTTGTGTTGGTAAGCAGCGGCCTAGCTATACCCTTGGTATTGCAAAGATCCATGAGTGGCAGTAACACTTGCCATTAGATGTGCTGCTTGCTCGTTTGCCACCAAAACCAATAAAAAATGAATATTTTTTTGCAATGTAAAAAACAAACTAGTGTAATTAGAGATTCGAAGAAAATCAAGAGGAGTTCTCGAATTTAAATTAATCAAAAAATGTAATAATAATGTTAACATAAAAATGTGATATAAATAAAATAATTATATATGTAAATGTAATGTATATTCAACAAGTCTGTTATTTCGGTGAGCGTCATAAAAGATGACTAATGGACGTATACAGATAACATTACTGAAAGAAAATGTACATACATACATACATATCATCACGCCATATCCCTTGCAGGGTAGGCAGAGAGAACAGAGTGCCAGAGAACTCTATCTCTGCATACTTCACTCGCTTCCTCAACATTCATAATTCTCTTCATACACGCTCGCCGGTTTCGGAGACTCTTGACTTCACCTTCCTTCAGTACATGACCGATCTGGTCTAGGTAGGTTAGTCTCGGTCTCCCTCGATACCTACATCCTTCCACTTTCGCATTGTATATCTTCGAGAAAGAAAATGTAATATTGAAATAATATTTTGTGCTATCGGTCTGACTAGTGCGGCATAGTATTTTTTTCATATTATAGTTCAAATCATTCACATTAGAACAACTAAACAGATTCGGTTGAAATTTCGCACGCAGATATATTTATCTCTCAAATACGTTCGGTTCCCGTGAAATGGACGTGATTGACAAAATTTACATTAACGCTAACAAAGCTATCAACAGATACTAATTAGACAAAATGCTTCATATAAAAATATAATATATAGAAGCAGATTCAGAAAGAGCTGACGTTGTCAAAGAACGAACTCCATATACGAGAAAGTACGGACTGAATGAATCACAAAGGAAAAGTTTATTAAAGTGAACAACTGCAATTTCGCGCTGCGAAAGCAAAAAACTAACGTGCAAAGGCACAGTAGAATACTACATGAAATAGTGCTGACATACAGATATAAAGACCTACGAGCACTGACTGCGAAATTTGTATGAGCAGGTTCAAAAATTAAAATACATAAACGGTCGAAGGTTATGGCTGACATAGTTGTCGATTTATGTCACAATATATTGTTAGGTGTAATTTAAAGTGACGGTGACAGCGCGCCTGTTGGTCGGAACTTCACCATGGGGCGGAGATGCTTGCCAGACTGTACAGGTGGGTGTCAGCGACTCGGGCAGGGGGCGGCAACGTCTCACCCAGAAAGATGGCCACCTGGCGGGGCGATGCTCGCCTGGACGTCATTGCCCGTTGGGCAATCGGGCTGGAGAGGCCTCAGTTCGGTGTTCCGGCCGTCGAGGCCTTCTAGCCGGTGCTGTCAGCAGTATAGGATCCTTTCCTTCTGACTGGTGCAGGTCTTGATCGGGCATGCTCGGCTGCTTTAATCATAGGTGCCGATCTGACGCTGCCGACCATCTAGATGCTAGACAGCGTCAGAAACTGGGACGTGGTCGCCGCCTTCTGCGAGGCAGTCGTCGTGTAATTTAAAGTAAGTTAACTATGTATCTGCAAAAGCGTGGTACTACCCCGACGGGCCGGCCCGCAGCTGTAGACAGAAAACTGTCAACAGCGTGGTCCTGCCACTAAAGAAAATTTTATTTCAAAACCTTGATTATTCTTTGCGGTTTTATAATATTTATGAAAATGACTTAAAATTAATTAGTAATGATATATTTTATCGATCGATATATGTAGAGTTTTGGAGAGAACGAAATAATGTCGCGTGCTCTTTTAAATCATATTAAATATTTTAGTAAATTTGGTGTTATATTTCATAACTTTATCGCCATTTTGTGTAATATAAAGTAGAAAAAGTGCTGAAGTAACGTGCAGATAAAATGATAATACATATTATTTTGTTATTAAAATTTGTAGAATGGAAGGTAATGGTTTCACTTACTGTAATAATTGCTTTAAAAATAGTGACCATTGGTAAGTTATAATTTGGGGTAACAATCTTTGTAACCATTACAAACAATTCTTTTTATATATTAAAATAAAAATATAGCGAAAAGATCCTTTTCAAAATTTTTTATCTCAGTTAGACCAAAGCTTAGAAAACTACCAAAAATTACGCTTTCCAGGTTTCATATATTTTAATACAATAACAGTACAGAACAGATGCTAATTCTCTAAAGAGTAAAAATGTACAATAGCAGTATAAAAGGTAACCTTGGGTTGCACATTATTAGGAGCTAGTTAATGATGTTCATTGGATACAGATTCTAAGTCCTTTAATATATATTAATAACTATTTAGTGAAAAATATTCAATCATCCAGTGCACGGTGAGACTGAATCAGTAAAGTCAATTCCTGATGTTTACGCGAGTATTGCACATTTGAAATAAAACTATTTTTACGGATTCTATTACGTTTCTACTTGATTTTTAATTGCCCAACGTTACAAACGCAATGAAATCCGTAAAAATAGTTTTATTTCAGTAAAATTTATTTTATAAAAGTAATTTAATGATTTTATCTTCGACTTATAACGACCTGGGCCAACTCTATCTGAATGGCATTTGGTCAACAATTATATTCCCAAAGAGGGTTGACGTCTGGCAGACGGCCGGTCATAAAACTATTGCCAATAACTTTTACAATATGTACTATGAAAGAAAAGTAGGTACATATTGTATCGACCCCAAGCAATTGGGATAAGAGTAGGAGAATGATGAATTTAATGATCTTATCATTGCAGGTGGCCTTTCAATATAATTTTTTTGGAGTATGATCTAAATATTTATCAAATTCGGTACTATATGTAATTAGCAATATTTTGTCTATTTCTGATACTTACGTGTAACGTTATTTTTGTTTTTGGTTTCACAATTAGATTTTCTAGAAATCTTAGCATGTCGTTTTAATCATAAAAATTTCATTCTACTAGCAAATGAAGTTGTATTATGGTTTATTATGGTTTAAGTCAGAAATTTACATTTATCGCGTAATATACGTACACATTAGATGTAAATTTTTGAGCTATGGCTGGCAGTAATTTGTACCTTTGTGTTTTATAAATAAATAAAAGAATTCTTTACTCCGAGTCGCAGCGGCAAATTTGCTGTGCGAATTAACAGCATGAAAGGTAACGAACGTTGTGCATTTTGTCGGTAGTAATCAGTCAGAACTGTCAACACCGTGGTCCTACCACTATTAAACATCAAATGAAATGACTACTGGCGTAGTTTAATAGTGGTAGGACTGTGGTCCTACCTGATGATACTTTTCTATCTACAGCCTCGGGACGGTCCGTCCGGAGTCAGTCGGTCCGTCTATCTTCTCGCAGAAAATCGACGTCTGAGCAGTGGCAATGTGCTGTCGTGCTTCGTTCGGTGAGCGAGAGAGCCGGCAGCCCAACTTTCTGGGTGGGTTTAGGATTTTATTAGTAGGTAGCGGCCTAGCTATCCTTGGTATTGCAAAGGTCAAGATATAGTAAGAACAAGAAAGAAAGAAAATGCACTTATCTTATATAAGTAATTATATATTATATATAATTACTTATATAAGATATGTACTTGTACTTCTATGTGGTTTTCTGCTTCTTCATGCTGTGTTACCTACATAAAGTATCTTAGTTGTCTTCATCAGGCATAGTGCCTTTAAATTTGACCAACACACAATATACTTGTGAAATTTAATTCAATACTAAACGCGCCACTGGTGTAAGATTAATATAGCTTAAGATTAATAGATAGGAAGGAAGGAAGCATAAAATATGATTTTGCAAATGAGTACGGAATGTGCTGTGGCTATTATTCATAAATAAATTTTATTAGAATATTTTAAATACAAAGATTGAAAATACAGATCTTGAAAAAAGTAATATTACTTTGGAATAAATTTAAAATGATAGGAATACATTATGTTAATTAATATTAGTAAGAACATAGATAAAGTAACCAATATAGTTAGACAGAGGTATGCTTATTTAAGTAAGTTCTCATAACTTTATTAGAAAGCGAGGGTCCAACTTAACATAACACCCTTGAGAGCTTACTTAGCTATTGAATTAGTTCTACTCAATCCGCGGACAGTTGCAAAACCACTAAACACTCAAAGCTAAACTTTCGTATCACAGAGCCGACCCAATCAGAAATTCAGTTAGTTAAACTTCGTAACATAAGTGGGTACCTATTATAAGTTTGTTGGAAATTAGGCATTTATGATGAACTATGAAATATTGATACAAGAATCTTACTACTATTTATAAATGTGGAAGTTTGGATAGAACGTTTGTTACTCAATTACTACAGAATGTCTGAACGGATGTGAATGATATTTAGCACAAACATAGTTTATAGATTGGAATAGCACATAGTCGAATTGTATAAATACACCAATCAATACTGACACATAATAATAGTATATTTAATGTAATTTAAATATGAAATCGAATAACTCATATCTAGTCTTTCAATACAATGTCTTTAAGATTTGTTTGCTGGTAATAAATAAAGCAAATCGTCTTTTATTTATTATTCTTTTCAATCTTTGCGATCTGTGATGGCATAAGAAAATTATATACCATTCTTTCCTCTCTCATACTCGTTATAAAAGGCAACTAAAGGATGTGAGACACAATCACTTAATAATAAAAAACTTCAAATAATCATCATCTCAGTTGATTTGGAAAATTTACTTATCACAGTAATCAATCACCCTTACTGCATAATCACGCTGAAAAAGAATTTCAAATAACTATAATAAGTCGATAAATTAATTCGGAAAACGTAGAATAATACGTAATATTAAGGAATGCCTTTTAATATTAAGCCTTTTAATATTAAAGAGAGCAGTGCCTAATTTAGAACTTGATGGACTGAAGGATATTAAAAAATTCTTTTACCGAAAAAACACTTGTATTTAACGTAATATTTTTTTTTAAATTGATGTATACTAATACGTTAAATGATTTTAACAATATTTTATGATAAAATTTTAACAATATTTTATGATGAAAAATCGGCCAAGTGCGAGTTGAACTCGCGCACGAAGGGTTCCGTAAAACTAAAAACAATCAAGTGGTTTTTGAGACGCTTCAATCCCTCTACGAGATCGTGTTGTCCCTATCTGAGTCCAGGTCCCGCCACAAATACAATGCGGAGAAGGAAAAATCTAGGCACGCCCAGGAATTAGTTCGTATCGAGAGAGCACATAACAAGCAAATCTCAGAGCTCTCAATACAAATGGCAGCACTACTTACCTCCACAACAACAGGGCTCCAGGAAAATCTAAAGGAAGCCCAAAACATTAAGAAATGGCTCGAGTTCGAGACCGTAGTTCCTTATGAACAAATAAAAAACAACTACCATTTAATAAAAAAATTAAACACCAAACTGGACTCCACAATCACAACCTCAAACCAGACGTCACCTCAGACAATAGAGCGACTCTCAGCAAATCAAGAAAAAATCAACCAATCTATATCTCTGTTTGTTGTATGGGAGCTCCCCTTAAATATTTATTTTATTTTATTTTTAGTATTTGTTGTTATAGCGGCAATTAGATATACATCATCTGTGAAAATTTCAACTGTCTAGCTATCACCGTTCTTGAGATACAGCCTGGTGACAGATGGACGGACGGACAGCGAAGTCTTAATAATAGGGTCCCGTTTTTACCCTTTGGGTACGGCACCCTAAAAAGAAGAAAATATTGAAATAATATCTTGTGCTATCGGTCTGAGTAGCGCGGCATAGTAATTTTCTTTGTATTGTAGTCTGTTAAGCATTCACATCAGATCAGCCACAGAGATTCAGTTGACATTTCACACGGAGATATATTTATCTCTCACCCTACTCCATAATCACGCTGAAAAAAATTTCAAATCACTGTAATAAGTCTACAAATTAATTCGGACAACGTAAAATAATACGTAATATTAAGGAATGCCTTTTAATATTAAGCCTTTTAATATTAAAGAGAGCAGTGCCTAATTTAGAACTTGATGGACTGAAGGATATTAAAAAATTCTTTTACCGAAAAAACACTTGTATTTAACGTAATATTTTTTTTTAAATTGATGTATACTAATACGTTAAATGATTTTAACAATATTTTATGATCATATAACTATTGAATGTATATCGTATAACTTGTTTCTAGAACCGGAAATTCTTTTCTATCAATCAATTGCGATAAATGAGCGAGTCTGATTGGAATCCGATGGGATTAGATTTTTTGCTTCGTTTGAGGATAGACGTCAATCTCGAAAGCGGGCATTACTAGCAAAGCAATTTTTCTGTATTGTAGACTATTATTAGCCTGAAGCAGCTATTGTTTCTAAACGAGTTTAGTTGTGGGATGATTTTTGTATATCTTTGTTTAGTCATAAATACATTTTTATAAGGATGATTGTAACGTATGCACAGCTATGTAAGTGGACTGTATGAGGTGAGTTTACGAAACTAGGTGAGGAATTGATATTATTTTATCCCTGCAAGCCGCGAAGAAGTAATTAAAAAATACTCCACCAACCTTTCTTCCACTTTCGCCGAGGGCAGTAGTGTCGTCGCAGTAGGCTCGCCAAACCGCGCGGTCAGCTTCACTATAATTCTATATAATTATGCAGTTCACAGCACCACAAAACACTATTATGGTGGTTCCAACAGTTCCGTTAAACTATGTCCCACCAAGGATTAGGCAGGTGCGGCGATTACGAATATACCGATGGCACAACCGCCTGGCGGATTGAGTTGTCTCTAATCTTCTACTTAACTGTCATAACGACGGTTGCAGAATCGAAGTTGTGAAGTTTCTCCAAATACTTTCCACATAACTCGCAAGGATCGAACAATGATGTTAACCGTATCTGCAATTATATTAGGATTGGAATACTGTTTTATTTATTTAGAAGGCAATGGATATTTATGATTTGGATATAACTATAAAAAAAAATAGTATGCAAAAAAAAATTAAGTGAATATAAACCATAGTTACAATATCTTAAACATTCTCTGATCAAATTGGTGACGTACTGGGGAAGGTAAATTATGTTTATTAGGTAAATCTGTAGTGTCTTCTGTTTTAATAAACTGCCGTGATTTTATGTATACCTACTTGATTTTTTATAGTTTATTAATTTCTACCCGCGAATTTTCATGCATAGTATTTTCTTTGCCGTTTGGGTTTTTTTTTTAGCCTTTTCCATAAATCTTGTTTTTGGTTTACGAAGGTAATGATAATTTTATAACAAGGATACTTCAGCTGCCGATTATTAAATGGATTTTTAAAACTCGATTAAGTATTCCAAAGAATATTTTCTATATCATCACCATCATCCTGCTCTTATCCCAATTACTTGCAGTCGAGGTTATATGTATTCCTCTTCTCTTGAAAGTACATATTGCAAAAGTTATTGGGAATAGTTTTAAGATCAACCAATTGCCTGACATTAAACCTTTCTGGAAATATCATTGTTAACCAGACGGCATTAATGGAGTTGAAATATCATTGTTAACCAGACGGCATTAATGGTTGGGTCATCATAATATAATAAGCTTTTAGTCGTATTTTACGACATCCATGAGCAAACTGAGTGTGAGTGTGAGAGTTGGTGGTATTTGTAGCCACACTGCACCATTTCTTAGATATAAACATATATCCCACATATAAATTTTATATCTAATATACTAGTATACATGACCAGGTCAAAATCTATCTGAAATAATTATATATGAGAATTTGTTGCAGGATTGTTAAATCTGAATATTCATAATCATGATGATACAAATCATATCGAACGGTATTTGAAGAGATTTGTGTGTTATTTATTATAATTAAGACAGGTATTACATTTTAGGAAGTATCGCAGAAGTATGTTTATTGCGCAGTTAGTTTATAGGCACGTATTAAATAATTTTACAGTGGAGAATGTAAATTTTATCTATTCTTAACCTTATTTTCATTCGGCACAGGATGTAGAAGTTTTTAAGTAAAATGTTAGGAACGTTGAATCACACTTGTCGTATATATTAAAGAAAATAATACATTATTTATTCCGTTCATACTAAGATACATTTTTTAGCAATTTGCGTACCTCATTTTATACATTTTGTATGTAGATAAGCTTAAAAGGATATGAAATAAAAAACGTCGCACGTAAAATATTTTTTCATTTATTTGACACGTGAAACTTTGTCAAATGTTCTTATTTCCATTAGAAATTTCTCTTATTTCTTACCAAAGATGTTCTTTCAAAAATGATTTCATTTAATTTTAGTAAAATAAAGTAAGCCGCTACTTAATAGTCAATAATTAGTATTATGTCCATCGAGTTTTTTTAGCGGGTCGTTCTTGGTTTGGTTGTGTCCGATCTGGTGGGCACTTATTTGATTTGTTAGAAATAAATTAATAAATTGTCATGATATAATAGTTATCATAAAATTAATTTAATATATAATACTGTAGTGGGTAAACATAAATCTCTGTAATAACGACGACTTGTTGGACGTGAGATACTTTAGTCCTCCCGAGATCATGAATGCTGTAAAGCGTTCGAAACCTCAAAAAAATTTAAATGAAATACATACGCGATAAAACCCGCTATAATAATTTTATATTAATTCTACTCATGCATGTTTCACAATTTTTAGCAAAAAGCATTCGGAAGTACGAATATTAATTTGACTGCAGAAACTTTCATTACTCTACTTCTCTTCACTTAAAACTCAGTGAAAACACGCTTGTAAAAGAACAAAATGAAACTAAAAGGATACTAATTTCGCAACAAAAAAGTCTCTTATTATTTTGTGTAAATACACAAAATTAAGTGTAGGTAACAAAAATCCTATTTTAGTACTTTAAATTCAGGCTGCGGTCTAGATTGCGGTATTCCTATCTTTATTAATCTATTTTATAAGTATTTAGTGAGCTAAATTCTTTGCCTAATCTGCTTTTACTTTTAAATAATAGCGGATCGTTAAATTTTATCTGGGTTTTTATTATGAGTCATTAAGAAATGTAGAATATTATCTCCCCGTAATTTACGCATATTTGTGCTATTGTTCATTTGTATATGTTATAATCCGTGTGGTGACGGAGTAAGTTCACCATCCCCGTGGTGACCACCACCACATCTTACCCGTGGGTGATCATAAGAGACGACTAAGGGATATAAAACTCATATAACATCTATGCAAGAGAAGGAAAACTCGAAATAAAACCCAATACCAACATGTCTGACCAGCGCGGTATAGTAGGTTAATTTCCCTACCATTGCGAAGGAGGCCCGAGCCCAATAGTAGGACATATATGGGCTGTGATGATGATGATGATGATATGTTATAATATAGATTAGATTTAATTGTAGTTTGCAATTACAATTACCTGACCAATTACAATTAACTGACCGTCAAGTTTCGACTGAATAACTCTACTAGGAATACTGCATAATAAAATATCTAAATATATTTCAGTTCATATTCTAAATATATATATATTCTAAATATATATATGTTTCAGTTCATATTCTAAATATATTCACATATTGGTTCAGTGTTTTTATATGTTTTGGTATTTTAATCTCTTCTTCAATTTAAAAGAAAATTAAAAGCGATTATACTAAAAAAAATATTACAAATAAAGTATAAACAGACTCAATATAATGATTGTGTGGTATTCAAATGTTAAATAAAGAATAAAAAACACAAAGTAGTCATGAGGACTGCTGACAGAAGTGAATACTTAAACCTATGAAAATAATGTATATTATAAATTAAAATAGAACATTAAGTATGTATCGCAGCTATTTTTACGACGCTCACACTGTTTACTTCGCTACATAGCAAGAATACCACGCGCATGTGCTTGGGATCTACCGACTCTCTCTCCTACTTTTTACCTTTGTGTATCTTTCTTTCTCTCTCCCACTTGCGTTGGAATATTGGACGCTACTCGTTGCTAACGCTCGCGCTGGCCTGTAACAGGTATAGTACGTGCATGCGTTTGAGTGCCATTACGTTAAACGTTTAACGCAACCTTGTTGGAAGTCGCATTAGAAGTTTCACTTCAATATTAGCTTTGTCGGTCTTAATCTATACTCGATATAAATAAAAATAAATAGCTGAAATATATGTACGCACTTATGCGCTGATGAACGAGTGCACCAATTTGGATAATTCTTTTATTGTGTTCGTTATTGTCAGGAGAAGGTTTAACGAGTTCTGATGTTTACGCGAGTATTACACATTTTTAATTGCCCGACTTTTCGTACATCTTACAGTGTTCATGGTCACTCGTCGTCGTCCAACAAGTCATCGTTATTACAGAGATTTATATCTACCCGTTACAGTATTAGTAATTGAATTTTGTCCCACATTTTTAATACAAATACATTGTCCTTTATATATAAAATTTTATATTGTTTGTGATCAATTATTAGTAAACATTTAATTTATGATAACTATTAATTGTGGTAATTTACTAGTTTAAAATTAACAAATTTATTCAGCTACCACCAGATCGGCACGCGGCCATCACGCGGCCATACTGAGAAAGATCCGGCAAGAAAACTCAGAAGGCATAATACTAATTATTTACTTTCGAAAGGAGGCTTACTACTTACTAAGGTTGAGTAAATTAATTAAATTCATTTATTATGCACGAACCCTGCAAGGGCACTTACATGATGTCAGTATTAACATTTTAATTTAATCTAATAAACTACCACCAGATCAGAATGAGACCGCTTCTGAGAAGATCCGGCAAGAAACTCAGCGGGTTTGTCTATTATTGTTATTTCTTTACTGTTTTTTTTTTATAAAAAAAAGATAATATAAAATAAAATAGTACAACATGCTTATACACGCTAGGAAAGCCCCTGGTTCGGACGGTATCTCTAATAGAGTTATTAAATTATTCCCCGTTCACCTCATTACTATCGTGCTGTATTGTAAATGCAGCGCTCAACAATAACATCAATGGAAAGAGGCCGTAGTAAACGGAATCCACAAATCCAGCAAATGACCTCCCGAACTAAGTAGTTACCAAGGGGTTAGGAAAAATTTACGAACGTATAGTCCACAGTAGACTAAGAACATTCGCCGAGGCTAACAACTTTATCCCAGATGCGCAGGTCCTCTCTCGTTTTCTATTTACGCTATATGCTAGCGATATGCCCAAATTTAAAAAAGTCTAAAGCAAAGTCTAAAGCACTTCACGCTGACGACACTGCACTCATCTGTGCAGGTAAGATCCTGACAACAGTAACAAAACCTCTTCAAACAGCGGTTACTGCCCTAGGCAATTGGTTTAGGAAGTGGAGAATAGAAATCAACTCCGATAAGAATCAGGCGGTCATGTTCACTAGTCAAAACGCTTGTAGCTACTCTATTGATAGCATTCGGCCCCTTAAAATCTTTAACAAGCCTGTCACTTGGAGCAGGCAAGCCAAATATCTAGGTGTAACCCTTGACGACCGACTCAGCTTCGCCCCTCACATAACGCAAGTCTACGCGCGTGCGGCATATGTGATGGGACGCCTCTATAGTTTAATAAATGCTAGGTCTAAATTAGCCATGAGCAGCAAGATCCGATTATACATCACTTGCACACGGCCAATTATGCCCTATGCTAGCGTAGGGTCGCGCATGTTAAGGCACATAGGATCCACAGGCTACAGACACTTCCAAGAAGGTTCATGCGCCGAGCTACGGGGGCACCGTGGTTCATACGAAACGTCGATCTTCACATCGACCTCGAACTGCCGACGATCAGGCAATTTATGAAACAGTGCTCCTGGAGCTACTTTGACTAATGACACACCCCAAGCCACTAGTGGTTGGGGCGGCTTCCTACACGCCTTCTTGTGCTTTATAAATTCGAGGTCCACGACACGTGATGGACGATGACGACGACGACGATTACTACTAGCTTACACGGCCCGAGAAGCCATTACACATAAATCCGTGGTTTTATCATTGCCGTCTAGGTGCAAAATCCCGAAGCGCAATAATCATAAATCCAAAAGTGGGCACGCCCACTTTGCCATCGGTGATGCCCCAAGCCGAGGTCCGTTCCCCACAGAAAGAGCTCTTGGGCGATGTCGCTTAGCTAACTTTAGTGGGTTTGAGAGCCCTCAGCGTTCACCCATAGTCCGCGTAAAACTATCAAAGCCATCTACGGCTAATAGCTAAACAAAAACAAAAAATTGCAACGTGCTTAGTAAAAATTAACACCAGTGTGATGCCCTTCAAACCTAATTGTTTAAATACAATGTAAAATACCATGGTTGGACCGGATCTCAAAAGCGGCACCTGATCACGAGTTAACTACTAGAGCAGTCATCACTCCCCTCAACCACCTTGGAGGGAAGTGAGAGAACCGCTCCACGTAGCTACGGCAAGTAGACCTTTCAGTGAGCATGACCAAAAACTATTTAATAATTTAACTATTACTGTGGATCAAATCTACACAATAACTGTTCATAGTATCTTGCAGTCTTGTGGTGGTCTTCTTTGTTCTATTTTTAATTAAGTACATACATACATACATACATATCATCACGCCATATCCCTTGCAGGGTAGGCAAAGAGAACAGAGTGCCAGAGAACTCTATCTCTGCATACTTCATTCGCTTCCTTAACATTCACAATTCTCTTCATACACGCTCGCCGGTTTGTGTTGTTATTTATCAATCACAAACATGCCCTCAATCTCCTCGTATGATTTGGTTTGGAGATAATCTCTAAGAATATTTTTACACCTTGAAGTTGGTAAGGGGTATAAATTACATTCTCTATTTATAGTATTGTATAGATGCCCACTGAGGCAACGGTAGTGGCGACTAGCAAGAGCAGTTCTCACACGCAAAATTGGACATATTCGATTTTTTCGTCGTTTTTTTATTAGTAACCCAGGTTCATAAGGCACTGATGTATGTCTACGAAAAATTATGTAGAATACACAAAGTTGTCTCACCGTAAGAACTTTCAGTTCTCCATATAGCAGTGTACTGGGGTACCAATAAGGTTTGCTAAGCATCGCTTTTAGGACAGCTCTCTGTGCTCTCTCCAAGCGTAATAGTGAAGTCTTAAAGGTACCCCCCCACACTAAGATACAATAAGTAAGTAGTGATTGCACCAATGCTAAATATATTGTTTTTAACAGCGGTACATCTGCCACACATCTTAGCTTCTTCATTGGGAAAATTAACTTACGAACACGAGAGACCAGCACATCAATATGTTTCTGCCAACCCAGTGTACAATCAATGTGCACACCCAGGTATCTGATGCGTGACACTCTCTCGATAGATGGACAAGTACATCCACGTCGATCGGGAGTGGGACAAGTGTGGACTTTAATATCACTTATTATGGGTTGAGAATTATGGTTTGCAGAAAAAGTGACATAGTGAGTTTTTTTAATATTAAGACTTAACAATTTGGCGCTTAACCAATCGTCAACCATAGCAATAGCAGTTTCAGCAGAATGATGTACCGAATCCCAAGTATCACCGCTTATTATAAGCGCGGTATCATCTGCGTATAGAAGAATCTTGCAGTCGGGTATTGAAAGCTGGCACAATCCATTCACATACATAAGAAAAAGCGTAGGACCGAGTACACTGCCCTGAGGGACACCGAAATGAAGAGTTTCATCATCACTAATGTAAGAACCTATTTTGACTCTTTGGGTTCGATTTGTAAGATAGTCCTGGAATAATTTTAGAGCAATACCTCTGACACCAAGCTCTTCCATAATTTTTAGTAAAATGGGAACTGATAAGGTGTCAAAGGCCTTGGTCAAGTCTAGAAAAATGGTTATAATTTTCTTCTTACTATCAATGTTTTGAACAATGTGATTTGTCAACTCAAGAACAGCATCTTCAGTGGACTTACCCTTCCTAAAACCATACTGATTGGATGAAACCACATTATTATGTTCTAAGAAGGTAATGAGTCTTTTATTGAGGACTTTTTCTAATATTTTGGACAGTACCGTTAATACAGAAATTGGCCTATACTCTGTTATATTGCGTCTATCTCCAGCCTTAAAAACTGGAATGATCAGAGATTCTTAAAGTCCGTCGTCGTCGTCGTCCGTCGTTAAGTCCGAAAAAGAACCGCTAGTGAGACAGAGGTTACATATATGTACGATAGGTGGAACTAAGATATGTCTAGCCATCTTGAGAACAGATACAGGTATGCCATCAAAACCCACTGCACAGTTGTTTTTTAGTCCATCTATAATAGCATTTATTTCCGAATTGTCTGCACTTAACATGGCCAAAGAATTACCTTGAGGATTAATGAGTCCAGTATTTCGAAAATTTGAACCTCTACTCGTATGTTCAACAACCCTTAAGTTAGCCAAATTCAGACCAACATTTGCAAAATAATTATTTATGACGTTTACAGAATCATGTGGATCATCAGATACGTCCGAAAGGCGCAAGGGTTCGGATTTTTTTTCATCTTTGCAATAACTTAATGATTTAATAACTTCCCATGTAGCTTTAGGGTTGCCGCTGGCCCTTTCAAGCTCATTTTTATCATGTTGTCGTTTTATACTTTTTAAAAGGTTATTACAAAAATTACGATACTTGTTGTAAGTGATTTTGTAAGATATATCGTCGGGGGCACATTTTGATTTTATGTGCAGTTTATCTCTATTTCGGATACATCTCAAAAGTCCGGGAGTGATCCAGGATTTGATAATTCTTTTACGATGTGGATGCTTTTTTACAGTAGAATTATTATCAATAATTGTTGATATAGCGGCAATAAAAAGATCAGTGCATTGATTGGGTTCGTTGGAACTGAGTATTGGCGTGAAGTCATATGACTCTAAACAACTAATAACATTAGGTAAATTGATATGTTTGTATGTGTTAGTACGCTTCTCACCCAAGGTCACCATATCAATACAAAATAACGTTGGGGCATGATCAGTAAAGTAAGAATCAAAAACAAAAGTTGTGGATCGTTTTGTCGTTCGTAAGTAACACATGATCCAAACAACTATCGTTTCGTGTAGCAAAATTATGCGCTGGGAGTAGACCATGAAAAGATGTTATTGCTAAATAGTCTTCTGAATTAGTATCCCTGTTATCGGGCACGATGTTTATATTTATGTCACCAATAAGGGTATTTGTGGCTGAAAGAGATGATAAAATATAATTTAGTGAGCTGAAAAATTTTTCAACTATTCTACATGAAGGAGATCGATAAATTGCTACTATCACAATATCCGGCATAATTTTTAAAATTAAACAGTTAGCGTCATAAAATATTGGCTCGGTAATAGTGTATTTTAATTCGGATCGGATATATATTATAATACCATCATTTTGATTCGTATATACAGACTTCTCTGGAGTGTAGCCATTTAAAACAGGAACATGCGATACTTTGCTTAACCAACATTCCGAAAGAATAACTATGTCACATATAACATCCAGAGAAGACATAAATATGGTAAGGGCATCAAAATTACAATTGATACTCCGTATATTAACGTGAAGTATATTCAGTGTTCCCTTCGTCACGTGCAAATGATGTAAGCATTGATTTGGCGAACACTCAAATGATTAAGATATATTTAACGATCCGATAGAATCCATATATCTTCAAAATTCAGCCATAGTCAACAAAAGAAGTTTTTAAGGGTGCGGAAGAAATATGTAGCTGGTCTTTAAAATCACTATAACGACAACGCTATATATAAGTATATATATATAGTAAGTAGATGTATTTCGAACTATGTATGTAATAAAATAAATCCTCGTATAAGAAAATCTGTAGTCGCGGTTTGTGATTGAATATGTATATATGTATGAATGATGGTGACACTGAAGAGTAAATATATGTAAAGTATCTGTACGTGTAAAATAACATATAATTTTTCTGAAGAGTGTATGTATATTTCATTGCAGACAAAAAAATAATAATAGGCATGCATAATCGAATATAATTAACAAATTTAGAGAATAAACACTTTTTTATTGTAAAATTATGTAAAAAAATATGTATAAAATTAACAGGCTGAATAGCGGAATATAGTCATTCTTCAGTTGGCAATTTTTTTATGTCAGCCTCGCTATTAATGCGGTATCCCGTTTTACCTTCCTTCTTACGTATGTAAATTATGCCGTGCGATGTCCAACAGAAATTATAGTTATTCGATTTGCAAAAGTCACGAGCCAGGTAATATAAGCGCTTTGTTTTGTAAGTTAAGCTTTCAGATATATAAATTATTTGGTTTGGACCTTGGAAATTAAGTTTCGAAGACGACAGTTTTCCGCCCTTATTCATTCTATTATAAGTTTTTACAGATACCAGTAATTTTTCTTTCATGATAATTGTGGAGAAATTTACAACAATGGGCGTGCTCGTCACTGACTTCGATTTTAAGCGATACACATCTCGTATATCTGATGATTGTATTGACAGTCCTACAGTTTTACCAATGTTTATGATAGTACTTGATAATTGGTCTTTTGTTTCATGGGATTTGTATGGTAAGTTTCTCAATTCTACGCAGGACGCCCCTTTGAAGGTTTTCTAAGTTTTCTACCTTGTCTTCTAACACCTGTATGTAAGCTTGGGTTTCTTTACGTTCAGTAGAAAGCTTGTGAAATTCTTTCATTAGGTCGTCATATTTACCAGAAACGTAATCGATTGTACTTTTCATAGAGGAATGCAAGTCTTTTATTTCATTAACCGCTGTTTGTAAATTAGTGTATTTAAGGTTCAATTTTTGTTCAAGGTTTGAAAATAAATTTTAAATTTTTAGTTTAATTTCAGTCGTAAACATATTAAAATCATCTACCTGGTCGTGTTTGCGTTTTCGGTAGGTAAGCGAAACTTCTTTCTCCATTGGCTGACTCGACAATTCAGGATCCGATTCATATTGCGATAACGACTTAGGCGGAGTGCGTTTCAGAGGCATTGTATCAATATCCTTAATATATCAATAAAATGGCAAATTTGTATGAAAAAATCAGTAAAAAATTACAAAAAAAAATTAAAAATCACGAAAACAAATAAAATTGCCAAAACTTGTGCGTACAGGATTTGAACCCACGACTAGCTCTATTTTGGATCGATCGTTTCCCCAATACGCCACGAGAACTTGACGTAGTGAAGTAAATCTTAACTTCCGGACAGTTATTATAAGTTGCTCCTTTGAATCTGGACGCCTAGTACTTTTTATTAAACGGATGGCACAGCGAACATAGTAGTAATGTAATTTTTTTTTTCTTTGTTTCTTTCATCTTGGGTACTTACCCAGATCCACTCACTGTATTTGTTCGAGCCACTTATGCTATCCTAGTAGTTGTTGGTGATAAGTGTTCTACTATATTGTGTACTCTATTCCCCCCGCATTCACTCTTCGCTCTATATCATCGTTTTTTTAATTAAGTAATACAATACAATTAAATAACCCAGCTTGATGATAATACAGAGCCATCTTCTCTATTGAATTTTTATGGTTTTTAATTTAAATAGACTTGCGAACCATTCTAATTAGGTATCGGTGTTCTTTTGCGAGGGTTCGTGGTTTATCCAACTTTTTTTTTTTTTTTTTTGCGGTGGGCTATGGACGTCGCACCCCGCCAAATCGGCCCGGGGTGACGGAAGAAGCGGCGCGCAACCCCATTGACCCACCCTGCAAGCACCTCTTCTTCGCTGTGCGAGCGGGCCACCGGTACCCGATCTTTGTCTTCGGTGGCCCGCTCGGCGGTATGCCCTCTCGGGCTCCTCTCCTGTCGACGCCCCGACAGCTTTCGCCATCGAGGCGTCGTCCTGACGCGGTGTGGTTTATCCAACCTAACATAATGGCGGACGCGGCCCTGACAAATTCATTTATTATGTATAAACCCTGCGAGGACGATTGTATATGTTGTCAACGTTAACATTTTAAATTAAGACAATAAACTGCCACCGGATCTGCACGTAACCGCTACTGAGAAGAACCGGCAAGAAACTCTGCGGGTTTGTTTATTATTATTATTTCTCTACTGACTTTTTTATAAAAATAGTAGCAACGTGTGTTAGAAAGAATTAGCTCCAATGTGAATACCTTCGAAGTACAACACGACTAATATTATGATGGATATTATAATTCGATTATAAAATTGAATTTAATTATGAAATAAAATTAAGATTATAAATTGAAAAATGCAGATGAAATTGCGCGGGTCAATTAGTGTATGTTATTTATAATGGACAATATTGTTGTGTAAAACTTACACATTAGGACTTACAGGTTTCTTTCTTACTTCAAATTGTTATCATTATTTTTGACAAAATCATTAAATTCATGCTATTATTACTTTCACATGCCCGTACAGGCAAAATAGATACGTCAAGTAAACAAACCTAATATTTAATATACTCTATTTTTGAGAAATAAATCATTTCAGTTCAATATCATAGCTTGAGTTACATACATTGTATGTTTAGGTTGAGTTGTATACATTAGATTTTTTTTTAATGAAAAGACAGCATCCTGCAATAAGGAAATACTTTTTGTATTTCGGGGGACTTTACAAACATGCAATTAACGCAGACAGATTACGCCCAGACTCAGAACAACACTTTGTGGATCATACAAAGTACTTATTGTCTTGCGTGGGAATCGCACCCACGGAACGGATGGTGGCATGGAAGAATACCGAATTCTAACCACTATGCCATCTGTGCAGTCAAATACATTAGATGGCTCCTCTCTAGCAAAATAATGTTACCGTGAGATTCGATGAAAGTGGTGTAACGTCATTTGATGGTTTCGCGTGGGGTGGCTTATAATTAGTCCTTCGAGTTCTTTTTAAATAGTTACTTCATTAAATGATGTCGTCTGAAGTAATTACATCTATTTTTTACCATTCATTGCTTAGAAAAATAGTATATAGTATTGGCGTCATATTATGTTATACGACTTTGAGCATTTTCAGAGAGAAAGATTTCTACCGTAAATATTCATTGATAATATAATCTCGTCATAGATTTTTATTTTCAGTTACTGCGAAGTATATGTGGAAGTGTGTGTATGTCATGTAAACCATATGTTTATTATTGATAGTTTTACTAGTTAGTGAAAACTGCTGAGGTTTTGAAAACGATACTAAGGTACCTCAGGTATTGCACTGCCGTGACTACGATGTTGTGTCCAATTCCAAAAACTAGCCGAGGATTCATCAGGAGAATGGAGAACAGCAATCTCCTGGACAACTCATACTGCCATCTGCGATCCTTAATCTATCTACCAAGCGCAGTAGTTATGACCTTATTCTCCATTGAGAAGGCCCAACTTCAACAGTGAATGTGAATACTGATGGCTGGATGGAATATAAATAATGTAATTGATAGCGTCATCATCATTCTGCTCTTATCCCAATTACTCGGAGTCCATTCATATTTTACCTTACATATTGCAAAAGATTTGCCAATAGTTTTATGACCAACTGTCTGCCTGGCGTCAACCCTCTCTAAAAATATTGGTAGTATTCATAGTCACCACTACCTGGCAATTAATAGCAATAATAAAATAAAAAAGATTGTGACGACTATCCGTCACTACCTCATCGTGAAATTAAAAAAATGACAAATAGAAAATATAAAAGGCAAATTCTACTAGTACATGAAACATGTAACACGAAATAAATAACTGTATAATATACTGTATAAAATGAAGCAACAATTTTTTGTTTGCATATAGATAACAAAATAAAATGAAAGTTTTATATAGAGTACATACGCAAAAGGCTTTGACAGATTTCATGCAAATCAGCTTTACAAACAGTGTATTACGGTTTTACTATCATAAACTGGAGATATTCTGTCAATAAATAAAGAGGGTTCATATCGCAAAAATATTGAAAAATCATCATGTGTGTGATGTGTAAACTGCAAAACCCTCATTTGATATATATATATATATATATACTGGAGAAATAAATAGGTTCTTTATAAGTATATGTACATATACTTATAAAGAACCTATTTATATATATATATATATATATATATATATATATATATATATATATATATAATAACCTACTTACTCCAAGAGAGTACTAGTAGTCTATCATGTAAGCTATGAGTAGTAACTATATGTTATAAACCAAATATTTGCATGTCTAAACGGCAGAATGTATAAGGCTCTCACTATTATGTTTGTCATCTTCATGTAACTACCTGCATTCCAGCGAATAAAATTATTATTATTATTATTATACAATCTCAAATCACGTTACGACTTACCACGAAGCGCTCATAGTAAATAAAATAAAATTACTCAATAAACTCCAGTGTGACAGAGTCTCGACCTTATTCACACCTCACTGATGACTCCGTAACTAACTTAAGTCCAATTTCCCGTTAAGCTTCCTCCTTGTCCGCAGGCAACCTTTGAAGAACTTTTTTATTGTTTTTTTTTTTTGCAATACTAACTTGAAAGTCGTGGAAATTCCTTGACAGTGGTTTATCTAGAATATTGTTTTGTGTTCGCTGATTTTATTATAATGATAACTTTGAAGTATCTTTGTAATCAAGGAAGTGCTTGATGAGGTCAAAGGTGAAAACATTGAACAAATATACTAAATAAAAACAGAGGCATTTTCTAGCACGTCTTCTTGACATATGTTTTAATATAATATTTTATATTGTAATAATCTTTATATTATATATATTTTCCATGTGCATAACATCACTGCAAGAGAAGGAAAATTTAAAATTAAATCTTATATTAAGCCATTTGACCAGCGTGCTATACTATATACTAAATAAAATAAGCAAATTTCTCTCCTATTGCTGAGGACCTTTGAGCCCCGCCGTAGAACGTGTTTGGGCTGGGATGATAACACATATTATAAGATTAAAAAATTATTGCCTATATTTTAAGCTCAGCTTTTTATCTGCCAAATCCAAAAAGTCGAAAGTTTCTTTATTGGCTATATAAAAAATATGCTGTTGAAAGTGTCACATATAATGTCCAGCGAGGAGATCAGTAAAAAAAGAACGTCAAATAATTCATATATATATGATATATGCCTTAAAACGAATGGGACAGGAGTACTCACGTCATGGTCAATGATAATTTTAACGCGGAACGAGCTTCGCCTGCCTAGTTGGGCCATAATATAACACGTAAATTGCATTGCTTATTAGCTTGAAAAATATATGTACTTAAAGAATAATAATTATAAATGTAGACAATTATCCATCAAACTACTGAAGTCCAATGTAGGAAATTAGCTTCTCCAAGGGAGATAATACCAAAGTAATATCAAAATTACCTTTGGCAATGAATTTAGTAATAATAGTTGAGATTTACAGTTGTCCAGATGAGTGCTATTGCCTATTTCTATAGTGCTCCCTTAGCAAATTTTACAACTTATACGGGAAAGGAATGTGTGGTATGACATATTGCAAATTAATACACACACATCTATATATGTTTCTTCTTTACCATTGAAGCAAACTATAATTAAATAATCACGACTTAAGTCATTCTCTGAAAGTTATATTTTCTCTCCATCATATTTCTGTCTCTAAAAGTCATATGTCCTTTGCGTAGTTTATTAGTCTGCCACTCCGCTGTGACTAGTATTTATTTTTTAATAATGGACAATTCGAATGAGATTTTTATATTGCTTCATTCAATTGACCATTTTTTATGTTTCTTTTTTTAACTGTCCATTCTTATATTTCTTTTAAAAGGTTTTATTAAAACAATTTAATACAATAAAATATAACATTTCGAAGTGAGGAATTGTATAAAATGCGTCCTCTTTTTATATCAAAATTTATGCGTGAAAAATGATGGCAAACAGTATTCACTTTTGAATGAATCGTGGAGGAAAATCTTGTTATTCATTTACAACCAAATGCTTTTATTATTATTGTAAGATTAAAATTTGTTGTGAATAAAGAACAGTAAAATTAATAATTTTAAGTAAAGAAATTGTTTTGAATAAAATGGCTCTTATAGCAGATGAATAAAGCTTTGATGCCAAATTATATTATAAAATAATAAATGTAAGTGGAAATATTTAGTTATAAGCATCTATTTTAACATCGAATTTTATATTTTTCTTACTAGGCGATGCACCTTTCTTTTATTTAACAAAATGGCTAATGGCTATTAACGAAGATTATCTGAACCACCGAGTTTGGTTGGTATTTCGTTTTTAGGATTTTTGGGTAAAATTGTATCTATATTTTGTAGCGACATCGGGGATTTCTTTTTGGTTGGTTTCTTTCTTTTTTTTCTTCGTATTAGTAATCAGCTACGTTACGAGCCATTTTGCCAGTGTTGAGTTATAACTTTCTTCATGTCTTTAATATCTTCATGTTAGCTATTGCCCGTCAGTAAGTTAAATCGTGGCCATCATCGGGCTATAGCCATACTTTTAATGGTAAATTTTGTTAATTTTGATGGAAAACAAAAATGTTACATTGCATTCTCTATATTTTTTTTTATTCTTTTTTTTTTTTTTAAAAACACCACCCCGCACTAAGTAAATAATCCTTGTATTGCGGGGGACTTTACAAACATGCAATTAACCCAGACAAATTACACCCAGACTCAGAACAACACCTTGTGGATCACATAAAGTAATGTCCTGCGTGGGAATCGAACCCACGGCACTGGCACGGAAGGTCGGTATCTTAACCACTACGCCATCTATGCAGTCATTCTCTATATCCCAGCATTACATAAAATGCCATCAAAATTATCTAATATAACACGTTAAAACCCTAAGATATCAAATATAATACAAGAGACCCCATGACGTTTTCAGATTCCCGCCAAAAGTCTACCTTTTTGGTTGTTTGTCCGTTTGGACAGACAAAGGCAACAAAAGCCATACAGTCAAGTCTTACACAAGTTTTTTCACATATTATTTTTACACTTCTTCTGATGGGCTGACAGAAAGTGACTGTTAATAGGCTACTCAATAAGTAACTTATTAATAGTCATTGCCTGTCAGTAAGTCAAGTCGTTATCAGTAATTGGCGCTGGAAACCAAATTAATTGATTGATTTCTCTGGATTTTTTTTAGCAGAACATAAAAATATACGTAAACTGCTATTATATTATATTCTCTACACTTCACGTACGTTATCTGTGTTATGTTAAATCAAAATAGAGTAAATAATAAAGATGATGGCCGTTAAGCGTTTTGAACGTGGTTGTCATGTCAACCCATCATTCTCCTACTCTTATCCCAATTACTTGGGGTCGACACAATATGTACTCTTCTTTTATAGTACATATTGTAAAAGTTATTGGCAATATTTTTACGAACGGCCGCCTGCCACAGACGTGAACCCTCCTTGGGAATATAATTATTGACCAAACGGCATCAGATGGAGTTGGCCCAGGTCGTTATAAGGCCACCAGTGCCAGCACGCCAAATGTCGCCGTCGTGGAGCAGGCCCCGGCAGAGGTCCAGCCGGCAACACCGATCCCACTGCCTGCGGTGGGGGGCGTGTCGGACGAGGCCTTGCGCGCCATTATCGACACCGTCGGTAATATGGTCAATGCGCGCTTGGCCGTTCTGGAGGCAAGGCTGCCTCCGGAACCACGTGTTCGGCCGCCTCTCGCCGCGGACAAGCGGCCATATGCGGCACCAACCCCCGCCCCGCTACCCTGTCAGGGTGGCCGCGTGGGGGGGAGCTACGCCGCAGCCGCGGCTGGGCCCAAGCCCAAGGGGCCCGCTCCAAAGAGAAAGACGGCACCGGCTCCTGCCGGACCGCAGTCGTCGCCCGCACCGACACCGCCGGCGACGACCCGCGCACCCGCGACTGCGCCTTCCGCGCCTGGCACGCCCGCTGCGCCCGAACAGGGTTGGCAGGTGGCCGAGCGCGGCAGAAAGAGTCGCGGGCAGAGGAGGAGAGCGGCGGCCAAGCGCGCCGCTGAGGTCGTCGCCCCCCAGGCAGGAGCCGGAGGAGGCAGCAGCAGGTCGAAGAGGAAGAGGCCGCGCAAGGGGCTCCGGCCGCCTAAGACAGCCGCAGTGGTGATCACTGTGCTGCCTGAGGCGGCAGAAAGGGGCCTCAGCTATGAGGCCGTTCTGAGGAAAGCCCGGCAGGAGCTCGACGTCTCCGACATAGGAGGCGTCGAAGCCCGGACCCGCAAGGCCCGGACAGGGGCTCGGATTTTGGAGTTCCCTGGGGCCGAGGGCACCAGAACGGCCGATAGCGTGGCGTCGAAGCTGCGAGGTCTGTTCGCCGAGGAGGGTGGCGTCAAAATCGCCAGACCCGTAAAGTGCGCCGAAATGCGCATCGCGGGTTTGGATGACTCCGTGACGGTGGAAGACATCCGGGAGGCCATTGCCTCGAAAACCGGGTGTCCCACGGACACCGTCCGGGTTGGCGCCATCCGGCCCGGTCCAGGCGGCGTAGGTGCCGCCTGGGTGCAGTGCCCAGTGGAGTCGGTCAGGCAACTGGCCGACTCAGGCAGGCTCCTCGTGGGCTGGAGCTCAGCGCGAGTCACCGTGCTGGAGCACCGGCCTGCGAGGTGTTTCAAGTGCATGGCGGTCGGGCACACCCGGCCAACATGCACTAATTGCTTTGACTGCGGCGGACTCTGTTTCCGCTGCGGTCAGACTGGGCATATGGCGGCATCTTGCGCCGCCCCGCCCCACTGCCCCGCGTGTGCGGCGGGCAATAAGCCTGCCAAGCACCGCATGGGCTCTGGGGCGTGCAGACCTCCGGCTTCGGCTCCAAAGGGGCGGAGCGGCCCTTCGACTCCGGCCGCTCCCGCTCCTAGCGCGGCCCGATCGCCCGCCGCAAGCCAGGAGGTGATAATGGACACAGCCCATTAATGGCTGCCCAGTCCACTCACCTCCTGCAGGCCAACACCAACCACTCCGCCGGTGCGCAGGATCTCCTCCTGCAATCCATGGCGGAGTGGTCGATCGGTGCAGCCGTAGTCGCGGAACCGTACGTCGTGCCTGATCGCCCCAATTGGGTGGTCAGCCGGAACGGAACCGCGGCAATCGTCACCTCCATGCAGCGGCACTTCCCGTCCTTATCCCTCTTGGATAGGGGCGAGGAATTTGTCGCGGCGGATTGGGGAGGGGTCACACTGTACAGCGTTTACCTCTCCCCTAACAGGAGAATGGACGATTTCGGGGCCTCCCTCACCACCTTGGAGGCTTCGATACGGCGACTGGCACCGGGCCTCGTCCTGGTCCTGGGGGACTTCAACGCCAAATCCACGGCGTGGGGGTCCCCGATGACGGACGATCGCGGGCGGGCGATCGTGGAGTGGGCGGCGTCACTGGGCCTCTGTGTCCTAAACAGAGGCTCAGTGAACACGTGTGTGCGACAGCAGGGTGGGTCGATAGTGGACTTGTCGTTCGCTAGCCCCGCTGTCGCACCACGAGTGAGGAACTGGCGTGTCCTGGAGGAGGCGGAGACCCTGTCGGATCACCGTTACATCCGGATGGAGGTCTCCCCTCTCCGGGACCCCAGCAGGGGTCACAGGGCGGACCGAGCTCCCGCATTTCCGCGGTGGGCTGTGGGGCGGCTGGATAGGGACCTACTGGCGGAGGCGGCCATCGTGAACACGTGGCTGTCCTCACCACCCCTAGCGGACGGAGTGGACGTTGAGGCTGTCCGCATCCGCAGTGCGTTAACGCAGGTCTGCGATGCGGCCATGCCCAGGGTGCGGCGTCTACCTCCGAGGCAGGGGGTCTACTGGTGGTCCCCAAGACTGGCGGACCTTCGTGCGGCGTGCATTAGTGCCCGAAGGTCCTACACCCGCAGTCGGCGGCATCGCCGCGATGTTGAGCGGGAGGGCCAGCTGTACGAGGCGTACCGCAGTGCGCGTACCGCCTTTCGGCTGGCCATCCGGTCCGCCAAGGACGCGAGTTGGCAGGAGATGCTGGACGGTCTTGACCGTGACCCCTGGGGTCGCCCGTATCGCGCGTCGCTGAATAAGCTTCGCGCGCAGGGCCCCCCCCTCACCGAGACCCTCCAGCCCGACCTCCTTCGTAGAGTGGTCGAGGAGCTGTTCCCGCGGCAGTCGGAGCACACGCCCCCGGTCATGGCTTCGCCAGATCACGACCGGGAGGCCGTCGAGAGTGTTCCGCCCGTGACGGAGTCGGAAGTGGGGGCAGCCGTGGCGAAGATTCGTTCCGCCACCACGGCCCCCGGCCCGGACGGAATCCCAGTCCGGGTGTTGACGTTGCTCCTCGAGCATCTCGAACCTCGCCTCAGGCGACTGTTCAACGCCTGTCTGACGTCTGGACAGTTCCCTGAGTGCTGGAAGGAAGGGAGGTTGGTTCTCCTGCCAAAGCCGGGACGGCCCCCGGATTCGCCGTCGGCCTACAGGCCCATTGTGCTTCTGGACGATGTGGGTAAGCTGCTGGAGCGTGTCCTCGCTGCCCGCATCGTCCAGCACCTGGAAGAGGTGGGGCCCGATCTGTCGGACGCTCAATTTGGGTTTCGAAGGGGGCGTTCGACCATCGGGGCCCTGCTACGCCTGAGGCAGACGGCCGCGGAGGCTGTCGCCGGCAAAGGAGTGCTGTTGGCGGTGTCGTTGGACATCGCCAACGCCTTCAATAGTCTGCCATTCAGCTGCATCAGGGAGGCGCTCCGGTTCCACGGAGTGCCCCTGTACCTCAGGCGGCTGGTGGCAGACTATTTGGAGGGGCGCAGTGTTCTCTACGCGAGCCCCGCAGGGGACATTGTGCGGACGCCCATGTCGTGCGGTGTTCCGCAGGGGTCGGTTCTGGGGCCGACTCTGTGGGACATCGGTTACGACTGGGCGTTGAGAGGGAGTCTCCCCCCCGGGCTGAGCGTTATTTGCTATGCTGACGACACGCTCGTCACAGCCCGGGGCAGGACATTCGAAGAGGCGGCGAGCCTGGCCACTCTCGGCACCGAGGAGATGGTCAGGCGAATCGAGGCGCTGGGGCTTAGGGTGGCCCTAAACAAGACGGAGGCCCTTTTATTCCATGGGCCCCGTGTGAGGCTGCCCATCGGCGCCTCGTTAGTCGTCAACTCCATCCACATCAGTATCCAGGCCCATATGAGGTACTTGGGTCTGGTGCTCGACGGGCGATGGTGGTTCCGGGAGCATTTTCGTCAAATTGCTCCCCGGCTGGTCGGCGCGGCGTCCGCCCTTTCTCGGCTCATGCCGAACGTGGGCGGACCCAGTTTTCAGGGCCGACGGCTGTATGCGGGGGTGATCCGCTCAATGGCCATGTACGGCGCACCCGTGTGGGCGAGGGCTCTGAACGCCCAACTCAGGGCGGTTCTGTGGAGGCCACAGAGAGTCATGGCGGTCAGAGCCATTCGCGGGTACCGCACGGTGTCGACAGAGGCGGCGTGCCTACTGGCCGGGACACCCCCGTGGGACCTAGAGGCGGAGATGCTCTCCGACCTCTACCGGCGGGTTACCTCAATGCGCGAAGAGGGTGGCTCCCCATCGTTCAACGAGATAGCCACCTGGCGCGAGGACGCCCGCCGAGAAGTCATCGCCCGTTGGGCTACGCGGCTGGAGAGGCCTAGATATGGTGTTATTACCGTTGAGGCCCTCCGGCCCGTACTGATGGAGTGGATGGAGCGGCAGCACGGAGTCCTCTCTTTCCGGTTGGTGCAGGTCTTGTCGGGGCATGGTTGCTTCGGCAAGTACCTGCACACGGTCGTGCGGAGGGAGTGGACTCCGTCCTGCCACCATTGCAGTAGCGACGAGGACACGGCGCAACATACGCTCGAGGTATGTTCGGGCTGGGACGGGCAGCGCCGTGACCTCGTCGCTGTCATCGGTGCCGACCTGACGCTGCCGGCTGTTGCGCGAGCGATGGTCGACAGCGTCAGGAATTGGGACGCGGTCGCCGCCTTCTGCGAGGCTGTCATCTCGCAGAAGGAGGCGGCGGAACGGGCCCGGGAGGATTCCCGTGACCCGGACCGCCGCCCGCGGCCGGGACGGCGAAGGCGCGAGTACCTGCGCCTGATGCCGCCCTAACCGAGGCTTCGGGTGATCGGACCGGGGAATTGTCCGGTTACCCGACGTGAGGCCACCGCGTGAGGACGACGCCTCGACGGCGAAAGCTGTCGGGGCGTCGACAGGAGAGGAGCCCAAGAGGGCATACCGCCGAGCGGGCCACCGAAGACAAAGATCGGGTACCGGTGGCCCGCTCGTACGGCGAAGAAGAGGTGCTTGCAGGGTGGGTCAATGGGGTTGCGCGCCGCCTCTTCCGTCACCCCGGACCGATTTGGCGGGGTGCGACGTCCATAGCCCACCGCAAAAAAAAAAAAAAAAAAAAAAAAAAAGGTCGTTATAAGGCTCTTAGTCGTCTTTTACGACATCCACGAGCAAAGTAAGAGTTGGTAGTATTCATAGCCGCTACCATACAGCTTTATTTTTTAGAAATTCTATGTACATATATATATGTTTAAATGAATTTAACTTCGAAATCTATCTTATGATCATCGAAGAACCTTATATCAGAACTTTTTGAATGCGCCATAGCATATCATTTTAAATTAAAAAAAATGATATCATTAATACATTACTACACACTACTTATAAATTTGAAATCACTTTCGTAAAATCTATTCGAAAAGTAAATTAAATATAATTATTTGTCATTTACATTTTATAGACATAATGTTGACGACATGTTGACATAATGTCGACGGCGAAAGCTGTCGGGGCGTCGACAGGAGAGGAGCCCGAGAGGGCATACCGCCGAGCGGGCCACCGAAGACAAAGATCGGGTACCGGTGGCCCGCTCACACGGCGAAGAAGAGGTGCTTGCAGGCTGGGTCAATGGGGTTGCGCGCCGCCTCTTCCGTCACCCCGGACCGATTTGGCGGGGTGCGACGTCCATAGCCCACCGCAAAAAAAAAAAAAAAACGTCGTTATAAGGCTCTTAGCCGTCTTTTACGACATCCACGAGCAAAGTAAGGTTTGGTAGCATTCGTAGCCGCTACCACACAGCAGGTTGTCATGCCAACTATTGTATTAAAAAAATGATTGATGTATTTTGGTTTATTATAATTGTTTTTTTCAAGATATCATCCCGCACTATGAAATAAATCTATATATTACGAGAGATTTCACAAATATACATATTACCGAATAAAAATTAGGCTTATATTTAAAATAACCATTAGTGAAATTCATTCAAAGGCTGTGTACCGGTGGCGTGCCCACATGGCGCTTGTAAGATAGGTTATCAAGTTGCACCATACCTTTCGTCGCCCCGGACGGATAACAGGGCGTGACCATAACATAGCCTCTCCCAAAAAAGAAGGAATCGAACCTACTAGACACTGCACGGGAGGTATCTAACTATCTAGTTAGACCACTTCCAGTGCTTATATTGTTGTTAATGGGACAATGTGGGTGTGCAAAAAGTAATAATAATAGCATTAACTATGTTAGTAAACCACACAAATGAAGCTGCTGGCAAAGGTATATTTAGTGTATAGCAGTTAATAAATAAAGTAGTGAATAAATAAGTAAAAGAAGAGTAAATAAAATAAAGTATAAAAAAAGTATTAGCAAATAAGTAAAAAAAAAGACAATTCAATTTTTATTTACTATGGTTAATTCAATAACCGGGTACTATTTTTGCAATTTTCTACAGAACTGATTTTTCGGAATTTTTGATAGTTTGAAAAAGCCCTCGTTTTAGATAACGCGTTTATTAAATATCTCGTTAACAGTGCATCGTATGACAACCTATGAAATTTGATTACATTTCTTATCACTGTAATTTCAAATCTTTTTCTGTATAATGCATACGTTATTTATAGCCCCCCAAACGTTTTTCAATATGGTTGTTACTAAAAAGTGGTGAGAAGTGTAATTTTTAAGGGCATATAATTACGGAGAAATCACTCGCAGGTCTCCGTATACCGGAAACTTGCAATACACGTGGAGCAAATAAAGAAACATTTAAGGCCAGCTTTTCGGCATTCACTTCATGAACTGAAACGTCTACAAAAATGTCGATAAAATAAAGCCCAGGGAGAGCCCTGTCCCGCTAAGGAGGGGATCAAAACTGTTGAAAATTATGCCTAAAAACTGTTGGAATATTAAAAGGGGGGACTATACCATACGATCTGAAAAATATACCAAAATATGCGCATGATCAGATAATCATCATACAGCGTTAAAATATCGTGGTTATTGTGCGTCGATTCGAAATTTACAGCGTTATAACTCTTAAAGTATAAATGCGACCCATTTTATACGCAAAGGTTTCAGATGAAACTTGTCGAAATTTTCATGTTTTATAAATTTGGTTACCATAATTTCATAGTATCATCAACCATTAACTGTTTATTTATCAATAACCACATTGAAAAAGTATGGAGCGTAATAAATAAAAATGTAAGATTAACAAAATTAAAAGTGGTAGGAAATGACAATTTGATTATATTATCTATGAAAATGATCTTGATTATTTTTGTCCTACGATGTACGGTTAATGAGTTATTTAATGAAATGCGTAAATGCGTTTTCTGAGATGGCGGCTAAAGCTGGCGCATCGCGTACCGCGAATTTCGAGCACCCTCGAAACATTTCTAAAACAAAGATCCATTTTGTAGAAAATTGCATTAATAACTTACTTTTTTGCCTTGGCTCTAAGATTAGGTGAAAATAAATAGAGGTAATATCAAAGTACTGATTTGACGCTCTGTTGAATTTGGTATGGATTCAAATCAATGTGACAGGATGAGGAACATTGACAATGGATTAGATCCCAAAACAAAATAAATAACTATATTATTACTTTGTACATAGTGCGTACGTTAGCGTGTATGAGCTAACATTATTATGATTAAAAACTAGAAGATCCTAATTCAAATTTCATATAACTTTTTTAAATTGTTTTGACGTTAATTACGTCCATATGCTAGGAAACAATGATATTCTAAAAGTATCAAGTTATGCTACATACAATCTTGTCCCTTGAAGCAAGCAAAAAGAGAAAGTAAATTTTAGTATGAAGAATTCTCCGCATTAATCAGGTTGGTGATTTGGTTCCCAAGGGCAATAATTAGCATGCTAGGTGTTTACATTTACCATTGTAGTTGCTGTTTATATTATATTCTTAACTCGTTACTACATGACCAAAAGTAAAGATTATTTTTTATTTTTTAATTAACTAATTAGGTAAGAATTTATGAATTATTGATAGTCTTACAATTAGCTAGGTACTGAATAAATTAACCGACTTAGTTTCACATAAGATCTTACAATTTTATAGCTAGAAAATTTGCGTTGGGACATTTGATATTTTATTTGATATATTTTAAATTCACTAATATGTGCTCTCTAAATGTCGGACTCATAAAAAGGCTCTAGGTCACTCAGCGTGTTATGAAGAGGGCTATGTTCTACGTAGTCTACGTGATAAAATTCGGAATATGGAAATGCGTAGAAGAACTGTTGTAACCGTTATAGTCCGAAGAATTAGCACATTGAAGTGGCAATGGGTAGGCCATATCGCTCGACATACCGACAACCGTTGGGGAAGAGAAGTTCTCAAGTGCAAGTGACGACCACGAATCGGACGACGCAGCATAGGACGACCCCCACTAAGTGGACTATTGACATTATGAAGATCGCACGAAACCGTTGGATACAGGTGGTACAGGACCGGTTTGAATAGCATTCTCGTGGGGGGCCTCCCCCCAATATGACCCATGTCCAACAGTGGACGTTTACGAGCAGATGGATGGATGGGCTGGCAGCATTATCACTTTGAATGGCAATGCTAATCTTTCGTGCAAAATATTGTCCAGCCCTCTGATAACATGAACCAGTGTCTTTTTACGATCTCTTTACACAAACAACGAAACAAAACGAAACGGCTTGAATATATAATTACCAATAAGATTATTGTACTTTCGCCGCTTGAGGTTCTCTGCAGATGTGGTAGCAGTCAGCTTAACTAACTAACCTAACCTGACGTGCTCGAAAGATGTGATGACGCAAGAGTATCAAACGCAGGTAGCGTCTCACACCAAAGGTCGACCCATCTTCCAGGGCAGTAAAGACATGCCGTTGATACATTGTTACTACATTTGTTTTAAATAGTAGATATAAACTAATTAATTTAATAAATATTTTGAATTTATTATTAAGTTAATTTTACTGAATTTAGGAGTGCTAAAATTTTACATAAATTATCTGTTTCAGTAGATTCTCTGAATTGAATATTCCTTTTTTTGGGGCTGAACACACGCCGCCTGTTCCGCCCGGGGCGACGGAAGGGCAGCGCGTGGCCCCATAACCCACCGTATTCCCTCCCCATCGCCATTACCGTACCGCCTTCTTGACATTCGTGGCCAGGCCAGCGGAATTGAATATTCTACGAGTACTTCTTATTACATAGTTAACGCACAAATTTTCTAGTGCAGAAGTTATTTAGTGATGCTCCATGTTATGTAAATTGAGTTATCTGTGGCCCAACGTCCGGTCATACAGTTCTATCTCGTAAAATTCCCTTTCTGTGAGCCCCGTTGCCGTAGCAAAATTGAAGTATTTTGCATTTTGATGAAATATTACGTACAGTGACAGCCAGAAAAATCTCCACTCTTACAAAATTTGTCTCCTGTATGATAATATGATTGAACAATGTAATTTACGCGCTTTTTTTAAACTTAATAGCTGATGATATTCCGACTGATTAAATGGAAATGTTCAAGAATTTTACTTTAAAGTTATAAGTACATATAATTACAAGTTCATCTTCACAACGATTTAGTTTATAAAAGGTTTTAAGTACATAATTTATAGCCCTGGTTAAATACTAATGATGTAATGACTTTAGATAAAATTAATCAAGTAGGAGAAAATCTTGCAGATTCTTTCGAATTGCCGCCTCATATTTTCAATAAATTTTAAGCAAGCAAAATTAGTAGTAGTAATTCATCATCATTCATTTTCCTGCTCCTATCCCAATTACTTGGGGTCGACGCAATATGTACTCCTCTTCCTAGATATTGCAAAAGTTATTGGCAATAGTTATAGGACCGGCCGCCTGCATGACGTCAACCCTCCTTGGGGATGTAATTGTTGACCAATCGACATCAGGTGTTGTTGGCCGAGGTCAATAAGCTCTTAGTCGTCTTTTACGATATCCACAAGCAAAGTAAGGGTTGGTAGTATTCGTAGCTGCTACCACACAGCAAAGTAGTAGTAGTAAGTATAATGCTTTAATAAAAGAAAAGTGAAAGGGAAAGGGATTTAAACTCTAAATCTTTGCGTTAATGTTCATTAGTGTCTCCTTTTGATTATCATTACTGTACTCATCATTTTCCGTGTGGTGATGGAGTAAGAATACTATTCACTACCCCATATCTTACCCGTGGGTGATCGTACGAGACGACTAAGGGATATAAAACGCATATAACATCTATGCGAGAGAAGGAAAGCTCGAAACAAAACCCTACACCAATACGTCTGACCAGCGCGGTATAGTAAGTTAATTTCCCTCGCATTACGGAGGAGGCCCGAGCCCAACAGTGGGACATTTAAGGGCTGTGATGATGATGACTCATCATTCATTGGCTTAATATAGATTAGTCTTGTAAAAACTAGAAAATCTTATATTCAATATTTTTTTTTATGTCCACTTCATTAAGAAGAAGGAAAACTGAGAAATATACAACAAAAATTAAAATAGTGTTCACGATTGACCTATTGTTTGACGCCGTCATAAACTACAGGTAATACCAAAAGTAAAATAATGCTAAAGGTAATACCTAAGTAAATACGGCCTATACCTGTAGCCGTATTTTATCAGATCACTACTGACATCATCATAATCCTTCCTTTATCTTAATTAGATTCAACGCAATATATACTATATTTTCATCGTACGTACTGCTAACGTTAAAACACCGGAAAATAGACCTCAAATCGCTACTGACATGAATATCAAAATTTAAACTGCACAAATTAATATTTTAATTTGTTTTATTAATAATTATATTTAAGTAGTAAATAAGAAGTTCATTAGACACATTTAAATCTAATGTTTCCATCTAGTGAAATAAAAAATATAATTTTCACAAAAAAATTATACGCATACACGTCACTTATACTTACCTTCGTGAAGTGGACTCGTAAAACCTCACAGCTGGCACGTCCATTACGTCCGTAGAGAAGTGATCACATGCCAAATGCCAAAATGAAAACCCATAAAATATCAACCATACATTATTTACATCATGTGTATTGAACGTAAATTGCTACTCTTGTTATTGCAAGTCATAAAAATATGTTTTATTTTATTCCCAAAAAATAATTCCGATGACAAGTGGCTTCGTAAATGTTGCGAGATGAAACAATTTAGGTTATACGTATAAAGAGATTACTAAAATTGCTCATTACCCAAAATAGACTCGGTAAGATATTATTTCTGAGTAAAACATTATTTTTTATATAAAAATTAACCTGAACGTGATATTGCAGGGCGAAATAAAAATATTGTAAATCAAAAACATTTTTTTGTGTTACTACAATAATTTATTTTTCATCAAACTCACTTGTAATTTCATTGCAAGTTTAAAATGATGAAATAGATTCGTACGTGCTTCTATTTTGATTTTTATTTTAGCGAAGATAACTTAATTAACACCTTGGCCGCGGCAGGTAAAATAATTAACCTTCATCTGGTGCGGCGGCGTGTCAAAATGTGCCCCCCACAATATTTCCACCAGTGCGTGGTAGGTCTTTAATGACCCACTAGCACTTAGTTAGATTTAAATGCTATAACTTTGCAAAAACATGGTGCATACAATTTTTTTTTGTACTGTTAGAATAACCTTGAAACCAAATTTCTTAGGTTCAATTCGCCCCGGGATCTACCAAACAGGAAATGAGAAATAAACCAGAAAAAGCGACAGGCCGATATCGACTTGAACGGCACTAAAAAGTATTTTTGGCAGTGACGGACAGACAAAAATAAAGGGATATCGAAAATAAATCAAAATTATTAAATATTAATTTGTAAAAGAAATGATTTTTTTTAATTTACTTATCCCGACTAGACATTGTTTCGTCTTCCTTAGCAGGACCGGACCGGGCATGCCCGATCTGGACCAGATAAGGTATGTAATGCAGAAGATATATCTGGACCCCATCAGGAAAACCTTATCGGGTCAAGATCAGGCATTCCTGATCGGGTCCAGATCAGGCATTTCTGATCGGGTCCAGATTAGGCATTCCTGATCGGGTCCGGATGATATTTTACTGATCGGATCCAAATCAATCATCTGTGTTATATATCTTGCCTGATCCAAAACGAGTATGCCCAGTCCGGTCCTTTTAAAAAACATGAATATCTTAAAAAACATGTTTAATAAATAAAAATATAAGTTAATATATGACGTAGGCAGCGAATGCAATGCAGTGCTATATTCTTATCATAGAGAGTCCCAGTGAGCTGAGCTGTTCCAATTAGGGCGCAACCACCAGATGCTAACGACTTCTACTGTCGCCTGAATTTCTCAATCATGACCTGATCGATCTGTTTTGATCTGATTCGATAACAACTAATTTAATATTAGGCGATGTCATTACGCTTCGGAGAATCTTAACACCGCGATTCAGATAATGACGTCATTTTACTAACGCCATCAACAATTTATTATGACCTAAAACATTAAATTAGCCTAAAATATTAGGGGGGCATAGTCCGGCACGTGCTCGTCGCGTCCCCTGCCAGTCTAATTAGACTGAATTCTAATTAGACTAATCCAGCTCGATATGCGTACCGTAGTGCGGGTTAGGGCGTCCCCCGGAGGCGACGCGTACCGACCTGCCCCCGTTGGTACGAACTTAGGCAGTTGCAGTGATGGGGGCCGCCACCCATCACGCCTTGCCTAGTCAGGCGAGTCGAGGAGAGCAGAGTGCCGGGTGGGCACGTGGAATGTAAGAGGTTGTGCGGAAGTTAAGTTACACGAGCTGATAACCGTCATGGCGGACAAACAGCTAAACGTGCTCTGTGTGACAGAGACCAAGCGAAGGGACAGCGACGCCTGCGATCTTCCTGGCGGCGAGATGGCTCTGTGGTCTGGTGTACCACAGAGCGATCGAGCCAACATGGGGGTAGGAGTGCGCTTGGCCTCAGGTGTGAAGGATTAAGGAATGTATGATCCCAGACTTCTTTGGGTCCGTATAAAACTAGGTGTCACCAAGGTATTCATGGTTGTAGCATATGCTCCCGTAGGATCCTCGGTGGCATCAGACCTAGAGAAGTTTTGAGATAATGTTAGGGAAGTTCTGGATATGGCAGAAACCAGTGAACGCGTGATTGTATGCGGAGATTTGAACGGATGAGTGGGGACCAAGCGTCCCGACTATGAGGACGTACTTGGTCCATTTGGTGATAAGAGAGTGAACGACGCAGGTAGGCTCATAGCGGATGTATGCATGGAGAGAAACCTTATTGTGTCAAACACATTTTTCCAACATAAGGACATCCATATGTATACATGGAGAAGGAATGAACAGAAAAGTATTAATTTTGGTAGACAGTCGCCTCCGAAGCAAAATATTGGACGCAAGAGCCTACAGGGGCCCCACAGTCGATACGGACCACTATCTCGTTATTGCGAGATTTAGTGGTCTATTCAGAAAGTGGAGGCACTGGCGAGAGCGTGTCCACTTCGGAGGGCTTGAAAGAATAAAGGTTAAAAGGTTGCAAGAAGAGTGTGTAAGAGAAAAGTATGCAGAGGGTGTCCGAGAACGGCTGACGATGGCAAGCCAGCCGCAATCGGACATTGAATAATGCTGGAGAATATTGAAAGAGAGTACGGTAGATACAGCGAAAGAAGTATGTGGAAGTTCAAAGAAGCATAGAAAAACAAATGGTGATGCATGGTGGGATGCGGAAGTAGCGGCTTCCGTAAAGCAAAAGAAGAAAGCGTGGCTGGACTATGTCTCTTCTTTGAATCTGAATGACAGTATGACTGAACAGAAGGAAGAAATATATCGGCAATGTAAGAATGACACCAAGGCCTTAGTGAAAGAGAAACGTGATAGAGCATGTATAAGTGCAGAAGATAGGCTGACTAAAAACTGCGAGGGTAACACCAAACGCTTTTGGCGGGAGGTGAAGAAGTCTCGAAATAGTTGGTCAGCCTTCAGAATGAATAAAATAAGGTCTAAAGGTGGAGACATTCTTACACAAACACAAGACGTGTTAAGCCGATGGAGTGGATATTTTGGCGATATGTATGCGGATACTACGGTTGACGCCGGTGTCGCATGTGGTTTAGTAGATCAACATCCGACAACGGCGTCCTCCGATGGCATCAGTATGGATGAAGTTGAATGGGTGATAAGAAGTTTGAAAAATGGTAAGGCAGCGGGCATTGATATGGTGTCTGCCGAGATGATCAAGCTTAGTGGATTCTGTGTCTGGGAGGCGTTCCTGTTGCTCCTCAATTAATGTTGGAACTCAGGAATGGTTCCCGGGGACTGGAATAGCGCAGTCATCGTGCCTTTGTTTAAAAACAAGGGTTCACGTTATGACTGTGTAAATTACAGAGCCATAAGCTTGACCAGTTTGGCAGCAAAAGTGTATGGTAAAATTATTGAAAGGAGAATGAGGATGTTGTCCGATGGTATACTGTGTGAGACACAAGGAGGTTTCAGGAGTGGAAGGGGGATGCATGGATTAAGTGTTCTCTCTGCGCAACTTTGTGGAGAAGCATCTGGCTCTAGGTCAGAGGGTTTTCTGCAGTTTTGTGGATCTGGAGAGAGCATTTGACACGGTTATACGAAAGGAACTTTGGGAAATTTTACCGGAGTATGGTATTAACGGTAAACTGCTACAGGCTGTGCAGTCCAGTTACATGGGCTGTAGAGCCTGTGTGCGGCTGGATGATGGAATGTCGCCTTGGTTTGACGTCAATATCGGCGTTCTGTCAGCCAGGCTGTTTATCATATATCTGGATAAATGTCTCCAAAGGTTGAACGGTATGAATGTGGGAGTCCAGATGGGCGCAGACCTGCAGACCCTAGTCGCACAATGACAGAAGATTGTAAGAAAAGGGGTCTACGCGTGAATGTGAGCAAAACCAAAATAATGGTCTTTGAAAGAGATGAAGCCAGAACAGATGTAAGAATAAAAATAGGTAATGATGTACCAGCAAGTGGATGAATTTGTATAACTTGGATATGGTTTTAGCCGAGATGGAAGGTACACCACTGATATAGAGCGAAGAGTGAATGCGGGAAATAGAGTGAACGGAGCGTTGGGACAACTTCTCGGTAGCCACCACCTCAGCCAGAAGGCACGTGTAGCAATACATAACGCAGTGTTTGTCCCAACATTACTGCATGGAAGCGAGAGTTGGGTATGCAGAAAAGAGTATGAAAGTAAAATTAATGCGGTCGAAATGCGATCTCTGCGGAAAATCTCTGGAGTTAGGCTGACCGACCGCATTCGTAACGACGACGTAAGAGAGCGAGTAGGTATGAGACAGAGTATTGGTGTAAAGATGCGAAAGGGAATGCTCCGATGGTTCGGACATGTGGAAAGAATGCCGAACGAACGTCTGGTTAAGAAGATATACAATGCAAAAGTGGAAGGATGTAGGTACCGGGGGAGACCGAGACTAACCTACCTAGACCAGATCGGTCATGTACTGAAGGAAGGTGGAGTCAAGAGTCTCCGTAACCGGCGAGCGTGTATAAAGAGAATTATGAATGTTGAGGAAGCGAGTGAAGTATGCAAAGATAGAGTTCTCTGGCACTCTGTTCTCTCTGCCTACCCTAAGGGATATGGCGTGATGATATGTATGTATGTATGTAAAACATTAAATGTTAGAATGGTTGTTACAATATTATTATATTTATTTCTATCTATGTTTTCAAATGTACCTATTATTTATTTTTGTCTTTACTTTAAATATAAATTATTTTTATATTATTAACCAAACATTATTATTATTATTAAATACATATGATTAATTAAAGATTTCAGATTAATCTCCTCTGATGCAAATACAATTTACACCGTGGCATAAATATGACAATCATGATATGTTACTTTTTTGAATTATGATTGATATTTTTTTTTGTGTTAGGAAAACTGTTTCTGGTCCTGTAACACTACATGCCTTACCATATACTTGATTATATTTTACATCAGGCTTTCCTTATTTGGTCCAGACCTGGTCCTGATCCGGTATGCCTTACCATACTTGATGATATTTCACATCAGGCTATCCTTATTTTATTATTATTATTTATGCTAAAAATTCTCTGGAAATCTCAACCATATCAATAAAAATTGATGATGCCGACTCAATTCTAATTGAGGTTGATTATAACACAATAATTATAGGAACCTACCGTTCGAAGTCAATTAGAAATCTCACCGCATTTTTAAACTCCTTAGATTCTACACTTCTTTCCTTAAAGCAATACTCGACTATTATATTAACAGGCGACATAAATATTAACATACGTGACAGCGCAGACCAGCAAGTGGCAACGTTTCTGAGTCTCATGGCGTCTCACGGTCTGCTCCCAGCCATCACCAAGCCATCAAGAGGTAACTTCTGCCTAGATCATATTTTTATTAAATCAAACACACTCTCTTTTGGTCTTGTCTGCAAGTCATCCATTACCGACCATGACATTGTTATATAGGCTGCACATCTTACATGAAACAGAAAAGGCTCCAAAGACGTGACAGACGTATTGTGAATGAAGATGCTGTGGCTGCAGAAATTAATCTAGCCGACTGGTCCTCTGTTACGTCTGAGGACTGCGCTAACTCAGCTGTAAAGGCCTTTAGATATATTGACAAGTGCTATGCATAAACACACAAGAAATATCAGGATGGGACGCAGATGTGTCACTATAAAATCTTGGGTAACCACGGGTCTACTTAGATGTATGCGTCATAGGGATAAACTACATCTGGATGCTAAACGTCACTCTAAAGACCCCGTACATCATCTAATCTATACAAGATACCGCAATTTTTGCAACAAACAAATTAAAAAAACAAAAAATCGGCCAAGTGCGAGTTGTACTCGCGCACGAAGGGTTCCGTAAAACTAAAAATCTCGTTTGGTGAACAATTACATTCCCAAGGAGGTTTGACGTCTGGCAGGGGGCCGGTCATAAAACTATTGCCAATAACTTTTACATTATGTACCATGAAAGAAGAATACATATTAATGTAACGTACATATTAATGTAACGTAATTAAGGATATTTGTTATTTTACAACGAAACACAACGACTCCTCCAGTCTCCTGCACAATGTCATAAATAGTCCATGCCAATCACTGGAGCGCTGTAATACACACTTTGTGTCAGTTGGTAATAATTTAGCTATAAAAATACTTGACCGAAGGCGTACCACGGAGAATGCGCTTATATCATCACATAAACCTTCAGTTAGCATACCGGACTCATTATTCTTGGCTCCAACAGACCCTTACGAATTACGTAGACTCATTGCACAGCGTAAATCACACAGTGCACCCGGTCCTGATAAGATAACTGCCTCGTTACTAAAAAAGTGTCTTAACTCAATCCTAACACCCCTATTGCATATATGTAATTATAGCCTAGCATCCGGAGTCTTCCCTGAATGCTGAAAAACTGCCGCAGTATCCCCCATTTATAAAAACGGTGATAAAAATCAACCGGATAACTATAGACCTATAGCCCTGCTAAGTATAGTCTCTAAACTGTTGGAAAGTATAGTTAATACCCGTTTGGCCTCATACTTGGAAAAGCATCACGTAATATCAGACAGACAATTTGGATTTCGAAAGAGCAGGTCCACTGAAGATGCTGTTTCACTCCTTGTCAACACGATATCTTCTTACATGGAAGCAGGAGAAAAATGTATAGCTGTATTCCTGGATTTGGCCAAGGCGTTCGATAGCGTCTCGGTGGGTCTGCTTCTTAAGAAGATTGAGTATCTGGGAATTCGTGGAGTGGCTTTGAAGTGGTTTACAAGTTATCTAACTGAGCGTAAACAGTTTGTGAAAGTGGGCCCATACACTAGTAGTAGTTTAAGAATTGAATATGGTGTTCCACAGGGCAGTATCCTTGGTCTTTTTCTTTTCACCCTCTATATGAATGACATTGTCAACTGATCCCTAGTTAATGCAGATGTGATAAGTTATGCTGATGACACTGTTATTGTGTTCCACGGTAACACTTGGGACCAGGTGTACGGCCTTGCCGAGAAAGGTGTATCTGACATTGCCCATTTGCTCGATGAAAACTTGCTGACACTAAACGCTAAGAAAACTAAATACATCGCCTTTTCTAAAACTACTGTCGGCAGCCCTGCCAATAACTCCATTTTGAAATTGCACTCTTGTGGAATCTTCAAGTCTCAGCCTGACATCTCATGTACGTGCACTCAAATAGAACGCATCAAGTCTTTGAAATACCTAGGTATAATAATGGACGAACACATCAACTACAGAGAACATATTGCATCTCTTTCTGGTCGAGCAAGAAAATTAATATTTCTAATGAAGAAACTCAGAGACTGTACGCCAATTGAAATCATGAGACAGTTCTATTTTGCACTATGCCAGTCTATTCTATAGTATTGTATTTCGGTATGGGGAAGCGCATGCAAAACTCATCTGATAAGAGCAGAAATCGCCCAACGTGCTATTATAAAAGTCATTCTGAGACGACCATTCAGATATTCCACAGACAGCGTATACAATGAATTTAAGGTACTCCGTGTGCGACAACTTTATATTTTAAGCGCTACGGTCAAGACACACAAGATACTCTTAAACCGTGATGATTTTGATGCTCTTACAGGACGCCGAGTATTCAGAATGCCAACGCCAAAATGGTCCTCCTCATTAGCTCTCAGAAGCCCGCTTTTTTTCCCATCCTAATACATACAATAATGTATGCAGAAATTGTAAGATAGTGAAGTGTAGCACACCAACTTGTAGAAATATTGTCAAAAATTGGTTACAAACAATGTGGAAAAACTTCTGGATTATAAATCGCCTTTCCTGTGAACTTGTCCATGGTAATAAATTTTATCCACATTCACAAAACCTCACGCAAAGCAGATAAACGCAAACACATTAACACACAAAGACACACGCATACACATGCACATACACACGCACATACACACATAGTCACACATACACACACACACACACACACATATATACACACACACACACACACACACAGCCACACTAACACACACACATACACACTTACACGCATACACACACACACACACATGACACGACACAACTCGTTAGTAACTATTGGTGATTTTTCTTTTTTTACATATTTATTTATTGTTTTGTCAACTCGTGCTTTGAATCCCAAGATACAGGCCTTGTCGCCTAGTTTGGGGATCACCGTAAAATGTAAATTTTATATGTAATTAACTTATTTTGGTAATAAATTATTATTATTATTTGGTCCTGATCTGGTCCTGATCCGATATGCCTTACCATACTTGATGATATTTCACATCAGGCTATCCTTATTTGGTCCTGATCCGGTATGCCTTACCATACTTAATGATATTTCACATCGGGCTATCCTTATTTGGTCCTGATCTGGTCCTGATCCGGTATGCCTTACCATACTTGATGTTATTTCACATCAGGCTATCCTGATGGTCCTGATAGGGTTTGCCCGATCCGGCATGCCTCATTCTGTCCTGATCCGGTCCAGATACATGATCTGGTTGAACCATACTTTTTTTCTAGTCGGGATGTAGTATGCCTGTCTTCAAAACATATGACGCAAAGCTTTTAGTTGCATTTCCTGCAATATTTTTTAACTTTTTCTTTGCCTGGGTACTATTGAAGGTTCTCCTCAGTTTCTCTTAGCACCCTGCACAATTTCGCCGTTTATCGCACATCTCAAGGACGTGATCATTGTCTTTATTTAGGTTTTACATGATTTTCTGAAATATTTGTTGTGATTGATGATGATAAATAATCATATAACTTACTGAAATGTAGCATTTAATATGCTTGATTATTTATAAAAACTTGAAAACGAGCGAAAAAAAAGTATTGCCACATATGGGATCCCATAATACTAGTCTATTGTCTTTTTATTGCTCGCCATCGTTGATTATATCGAACGAACGCTACTTCATATCAGTTAGATAGCACAACACAAAATGGCGCGGCGCGCGCCCTGTGCGGAATCGGGTCGCCCGAGGCCTGTTGCGACGGCGGGCTGAAATAGGCCCACTGTCGCACTGAGTGGATGTTTTTCACCGTTAGTGCATGGTAGGCTGAAAACGGCCTGCTAATATCTATAATTTTGACTACAAACTGAAATATATATTTGTCTCTGTCAAAATCTTAAAAATACCTGAGATAATCGTTCCGCACCAGCGAGAGGGACATGATTTTCTTCGTCCGCACTAGCTAAAATATCGTGACAGGCCGAAATGGGCCTGTTCTGCAGTGAACGTGTTAACTCGTACGCCCAGAAAAAGATTGATACATAGAAATGTTATGATCTCACCATACCTGTATGGAATAAAAAAATATTTCAGTTCAGATATATCTGTTTTCACTATGAATTAATGCTTTCTTAACACGGATCGGTGCGATAATATTGCAAATTTACGCAAATACATCACAATAATTTGACATACATATATAATACTACGTAGATATTGCATCGAGTTGCAATTAGGGTCTATTAGCTTCTAACGAGAGTTGATTCGCTATAATTATAAGTATAAACTCTTAACACAGCTTAGCGTGATATCTTTGAAAATGTACGTCAAAGATAAATCTCACACACTGAATTGTTGTAAATATTTATAAATAGAGTTAAGTGTACATTTGCTTATAGTTAATAGATACCTAGCTTTATAATATAAATGAGTATGGTCATGATCATATAAAAGAAGAGATCACAGAAATATTAATTACTTTAGAGGGGCCATTAGTCTTATTTTGTACTAAAACCAGTGTCGTCGCTTTACTCCCTCTAGTTAATGTTAACACATACGCAATGCTATGCTTACAACTATTTCGCACACAAACACATCACACATACATTATTAGCAAAATCTTCTATAGTAACGTATAAAATATTACCTACGAAAAAATTTCATGTACGCTAGTGCTTACCGTGGTCGATATATTAATCAATATTAATTCGATATCTGTTTACCGAAAATATGTCTAATACTTATTTTTTCGGATTTTAAATTAAATACATACAGATATGTTTGTAACCGTTTACAGTGTGATATATTAAGCTTGTTTTTATAACAAGATAGAAATTTCTAGATACTTATTGTTTCAATTATAGAGGAATCACCAATCCGTACAAATAAAAAAAATACAAATCAGTTTTAATATGACGCAATAATAATATAACCAACATTGAAAACCAAATTGTCATTTTTTGCTTTTTTAAAGTCAGTTTTTTATTTTAGAGTAATTATTCGTATTAGTATTTTTATATTAGAAACAATAAATAGATATTTATTTTGTCTAGTCTAATTGAAACTACTGATCCAATTTTGTTAATTTTTCTGATTATTATACAGTTGCAGTAAAAACATGCAATTAATTTTACTTTGCGTTTATTTAAACACTTTGTACATTAAACAATTACAAAACACATTATTATATTAAAAAATTACTAAATAGAAACAAAGTATAAAAAAATGATTATAGATATATACCCATTTAAATACTTAAATCGTCAACGCATCGGAATTGAAACATCACTATCGATATCCGAGGTCAAATTTAATTTTTTTATGAAAACCAATGTTAGCTCAGCGCTAGCAACATCGTAATGAACGCAATATATTGCGTGGTCTCTCAAATAATAATATATGACATTCATGTATAGCAGACGATGTATAATGTTCTATCTGTTTTGCGATTTTATTGTTTTCGTTTACAAACGACATAATACTATAATAATATTAACAAATTTTATTGAAATAATATGTTTCTAAGCTTACTGATGAAAGGAAATCAATCAATCCAATCCCGGATTTATACTACACACTTGACTTCTTTTTCTACACGTTATAACCGCGCAAGATGGCATATTTTTACTTTTTTTGCAGAGCTTCGTTCAATGTCACTGTATGAGCGCAACTATTGGCGGTAAAACGAATTTTGACTTACTACAAGCATCTGCTCATATATGCGGCGCGCCTGCCCCGCCCACAAGGCCGTTCTAAGGTATTAATATTTCTGTGGAAGAGATAAACATGAACTGAATTATTAACTAAAAATTTATTTTCTTGAAAATTGTTTAATTCCACCAGAAGTTGAAGTTTCAGATACTTCATTGTTTAATTTATCAAAATATTAAGTTATATAATTGTATTATTTTGGGCATATTATTGTTAAGTTTAGTCCTAACAATACAATAGAATACCACATAAAATATTATCAAATTATTAATCGTCTACCAATTCTTGCTTGGTATTAACAAAACAGATAACCTAAGATGTTTACAGGGCTCTGGTTTCGCTATGATCAATTAGACTCCTAACGTAGCGTGGCGTGATACTTTCGAACAAAATATTGAGTCTAATGCATCGATTTAACCTAAGTGATTATAGATATCCGTCCAATTGCATTAAGAGTATACTTTTTCATAATGCATACGGGCCGTCATGAGTTAAGAATAGTTAAACGTTGTTTCTATAATATATGAAAATGTCACTAAAGAATAGTAGTGGGTCGTCTACTATTTTTCAGTCGACGCAACGAGACCGTTTATCGTCGATGATAACTAGTTGAAAAAGCAGTCTAATCGTCGACTAGTTTATGTCGTAGACGCTTAGACAAGACGAGACGTTTAGTTTATATTGTGATGTACGTTGATCGTCAACGTGTTTACGTTGTCGTTTACCAATGGACGATCAACGTTATTTTATTAGACAACAATATTTAATATTTACGAGCATGTTGAAATGAACTCTCCTTCATACTTTTTCCAGACTTAGGACTGGCAGATTTATTATTTTAGATAGCTAATAGGAAATAATAAGATTAAATTATTTAAGTTAAATATTATGAACCTAGCGCATTTAAAGGTTCATTTCATTTTATGTAGGTACATAATCAGTTTCAAGTATTTACATATTTACACGACTTTAGAATATTCATTACATGTAGTTTGCAAACCTTCCTTCATCTAAATTTATATTTAAGAACATTAATTCTTCTACTTTGTTGGTTGTTGATCTTGTCCTGCGCTGATTTAAAATTAAGCCTGATTTGGAAAACAAGCGTTCGCAAGGAACTGATGCTGCGACTATATTACAATGTTGTATGTACAATTTTAATAATTTAGGATAAACATGACGATGGTTTTTTCATCACAGAAGGGGACAGCAGTCACCTTTGACCTGCGCTGCGCGTAACGCATTCAAACGAAACTAAAAAATAATGTAATAAACAAAATTTCAATTTGCAATCCAATACTTAATTTATAATAAATGCAACACAAAACATATACTAATAAAAATAGAGTCTATTTTGATCTAGCAATAAGCTAAGTGCAAGTATTAAAACTAAAAATGTTTCATTGTACAATGTACATTGACGCTCCAATATGTAATGTTCCATCACATGACAGCACTGTTCAATGAATTGCAACTCAATCTATTTAATAATTTCGGTTCGACACGCGCCCACGGGCGGTGAGGTTTGCGTTAAGGAGCGTAGCGAGCCGCGAGAGCGCACACGCGTCGCGTCGTCGAACTTCGGGCGCACTCGTAAGTCGTCGTCGGGTTCGTGTGTCATTCGTCGATGCGACGACCGATTCGCGAAAACCGTTCATTCATAAACATGTTTATCAGTCAACTATAAACTGGTCTATTAGTTCACGGCAAAGAAACAGTCGACAAAAACTGTTCGTTTATTCAACGACCACCACTACTAAAGAAGAACTGATTAAGTTTTACACATAAATTTAAATACAAATTGAGAAATTTAGCATATTATTGTTCAAAGGTTTATAATATATTCATAGTTGTATCTTTAACAAAAAGGTTTAATAAAGTTATATTTTACGAATAAACATCAAGGGTAATTTAATTTTCAGTAATCTACATTTTTTCGTTGATTAAAGAAGGGATGTAATTTGTTTTATACGTTGATCTTTAAATATTTTAAATTGAAGGTAATATTTTTATTAAAGTTTCTAAAAATATAAAAAAGCTGTATTTTATAAAAACAAACATAGACATTGTCTAAATAAAAATCAATCAATTTTAGTAATACAAAGTAAGCCGCCTCTAAAATTTATAATAAAATTAGTGTTATGCCTTCTAAGGTTTCTTGCCGGATCTTTCTTAGAGTGACCGCGTTCCGATCCGGTGGTAGTTTAATAGTTTTGGCTAGATTTTTTTTAAACTAGTGAATTGCTACAATATTATAATTATCATAAATTAAATGTTTAATATAACTGATCATAAACAATATAAAAACATTTACATATAGAATTATTTTCTTTTTGTACTGGCAATAAATTTGTATCAAAATGTGGGTGAAACTTTTAATATCTGATACTGTAGCGGGTAGATTAAAATTTCTGTAATAACGATGACTTTTAGACGTAAGACACGGATTCTGCCGACGGTGTGTTTGTGGTTAACACGTGTGTCGAGAATTGTTTCGGTTTTTATTCTTTTTGTGGCAGTTGTGACTTGTTTTAGTGTTGTGTGTGTTTGTGTATCGTCATAGTGACGTGGTGAAAGGTTTGTTTTGTGTTTTAACACTGTTTGTTCATAATGGCTGATAAAACAAAACCTCCTGATCTCCCCGATACTTCCTACCCCTCCACTCCGCCTAACTTCAGTCTTCATCACTAACCAAATCCTCTATCGCAATTTGCCGAAGTGGTTTGCTCTTTGGCAGATTCTGATAGAATGCAAGTAACATCCCGTAAACGCCCGGTAAATGAGGAATTACCTAACAATTCCCGCCCTTCTAAACAACCTAAAAGCCAGATATCTAGGGAAAAATATACAACTAGCGACAAAGCACCATTTATTGTACATGTAACACGTTTAGAAGCTAATCAAAATGATGGCACAGTCTTACATCCAGTTACATTTGATCTTTTCCTCCTTAAAAACAATGTTTCAAATATTGTACTGGATGGATAAAAAAAGGGTAAAAAAAGTTGGGCGAAACAGAGTTTCCGTTGAATTCAATTCCCCTCAGGATGCCAACTCATTTCTTAGTAACCCCTTACTTCGCAATCACAAATACTTAGCCTCTATACCATCCTTTAATGTAACTCGCTTGGGAGTTGTCTCTGGTGTACCCATCGATATGTCTGAAGAAGATGCTATGATTTATATTACAGTCCCTATAGGTTGTGGTAAAATCCTAAAAGTTAGACGGATCAATAGGAAAAGTCTCAAAGATGGGGTTCCAGAGTGGAAGCCCACGGAGACATGCGTCAGTACATTCGATGGTCAAGTATTACCTAAAAGGGTCTTTTGCTGCTACAATTCCTTACCAGTGGAACAATATATTTATCCTACCATCCAATGCTACAAATGCTCTAGGTTTGGCCATGTCGAATCTATTTGCAGATCTAAGCCACGTTGCATTAAATGCGGACATGATCATCAAGGCAATGGATGTGAAGTACAGGAAAAAGATGCTTTCTGTATTCTGTGCTCTGGTAATCATTTTGCTAATAGCAAATCATGCCCAGAGCTCGGCAGGCAGAGGGCTATTAAGTCTATGATGGCTGAGAAGGTGGTGTCATATGCTGAGGCTAGCAAGTCAGTCCCCTCTGTTTACCGTTCATATGCTGATATTGCAAAATCAATGCCTTCTCCCACTCCCACACAATCTTATAAAAAAACAGTTTACCTCAAACCTAAAACACATGCTCCTCTTTCACCTTCTTATGACAAAACTAGTCACCTCAATATAATAAGATCTCCTCAGCCCACTCAGCCTAATGGCTGTGCACTCGACAACACCAGCTCTCAATCACCTAATAATTCTGGTGAAATTATTACTCTTCTTGTCCAACTTCTAACTTCTTTCATGTTCAATAGTAATGCTCAATCTGGATTTGTGATGCCTAGTGCATCACAGTTACCGTACAACTATGCTAATAGACTTATTTCTCTTCTTCTAAACCATAAAAATGGCTCACCAGGTGTTTCTACAATAGAATGTGAGGAGCGTGTTTCATAAGAAGCATGACCTCATACACCTTTTAAATAAATACTCTCCAATAGCTTTTTCTATTTCTGAGACTTGGTTAACACCGAGTCTTAACTTCCATATCCCTCATTATAACGTTATTCGATGTGATAGAGCAGATGGCTATGGTGGCTCTGCTCTTTTTGTCAGTAACCGTTTTCCTCTTCTTCCTATTCCTATCACTCCTTCCACTGAAGGTATGAACATAGCAGCCGCTCGAATTACAGATATAACTGTGCTGTCCGTATATATTGCTCACCCACAGCAAAGTTTACTGCCAGTTCTTAGGAGTATTATCCAGGGAATGAGTGGCCCAATCCTGGTTATGGGTGATTTTAATAGCCACCATTTTAGATGGGGTTCAGCACGATATGATGTTTTTGGAGAAGGTCTAATAGAAATATTAGACGACCTCAATCTATGTGTATTAAATGATGGCTGCTCTACACGAAGGATCCTCCCAGGGCAACAAAGTAGCTGTTTAGATCTTACCTTTTGCTCCCCAGACATTGCTGTCTCTTCCTCTTGGCTATGCACATCATCAACATATGGTAGCGACCTGGCCCATCCACTACCCAATTATTATATCTTTCTCCGGAAGGACATATTTGGAGAATGCTCTTCCCCCCTCTTAAAATTTAACATTTCTAACCCTGATTGGACTCAGTTCTCTTTAGATTTAGATATTAAAATCAACATTCTTCCAAACATCAACCTCCATCATCTACAGCACTTAGCCTCCCATGCTCAGACATGTTGCCAGAAATTTATTGAGGCTCTAACCTCATCTGCAGAGGCTTCTTTCCCCATCAAAAACAGGGCATGGGGTAAAATCCCATCTCCACCATGGTGGGACCCTGAATGCACCAGAGCAGTCAAGGAGAGAAAAGAGGCTGAGAGAAGTTATAATAGAAATATGAGCATTAATAATCTCCTTCTGTACAAGCAAGTAGCTGCAAGAACGAGAAGACTGCTTAGAAGAAAGAAGCGAGTCGGGTGGTTCAACTTTTGTTCATCTCTGTCCCCAGCCACTCCGTCAACTGTTGTATGGAAAAGCATTAAGAGATTTAGGTCAGGTTGCTTTCCATCCTCCCAGTCAGCATTGACTCATGAGATTGCAGAGCTGTTTTTAACAAAATAGCACCTCCCTACGCTCCATCCTATGGGAAGGTTTATTACCACCACCTGTAGGACTATCAAATGATCCATTGGACGAACCTTTCACCTTTCTAGAACTGAATATGATACTCAAACATGTAAAAGATTCCTCACCAGGTCTGGATGGCATACCATATTCCTTTATCACCCACGCATATTCCAATACAAAGAAATATCTGTTTAGTATTTTAAATTACTGCTACAGTAATGGTTGGGTTCCAGATGAATGGAAATGTCAAATTATAATACCGATTCTAAAACCTGGCCAACACTCTGAGGATCCTAATATATAATATAGACCTATTGCCTTGTCCTCTGTATTGTTAAAGCTTCTAGAGCATCTAATAAAAAACCGCTTAGTGTGGATTCTGGAATCTCGCGGTTTACTCCCAACTTCGCAATTCGGTTTTAGAAAAGGCTTATCTTCCATGGATAGCATAGGGATTCTAATATCGGACATCTGGACCTCCTTATCTAACAAGGATTCAGTCTTTGCAGCATTCCTAGATGTATCTTCTGCATATGACAGCGTCATTCTTCCTATTCTCAGGCAGATAATGCGTCAGCTGAGACTACCGGCAAAGATGACTTACTGCATATGTGAAATGCTGATGTCCCGTTCGCTTATCCTAAGAGTACATGGCGTTTCCTTGGAGAGAAGGTTTTCTTATAAGGGCCTCCCTCAGGGATCAGTATTAAGTCTTATACTATATAATCTGTATACTTCAGACATTGGTTCATGCCTCAACATGGACTGCCACATTTTGCAGTATGCAGATGACTTAGCTCTGTATGTTCGAAATGCTTCTATCAGTCATGCTGCTTCTTCTCTTAGCATTTCACTAGACTCCCTGAACGAGTGGTTGATGACCCACGGGTTATGTCTTTCAGTACCCAAAAGTTCAGCAGTGGTCTTTAGTCGCCAAAGAACAATCCCTCAAATCATTGTGCATATTCAAGGTCAAGGGATCTCCATTGTGCCTAAAGTAAAGTTCCTGGGAGTGTTTTTAAATGCGAAATTAACAGGTATTCCTCACCTAAATTATTTAGTACAAAAATGTGAAATAACATTTAAAATTTTAAAAATTCTTGCTGGGGTATGGTGGGGTGCTCATCCCTATACCTTGAAACTTGTGTATAATGCATTGATTCGAAGCAAAATGGATTATGGGTCTTTCCTGTTAATCCCCTGTAAAAAAGGAGCCTTAGCCCCACTGGATAAGTTACAAGCCAAGTGCCTCCGTATCATCTCTGGTTGTATGAAGTCCTCTGCAATCAATGCACTGCAGGTGGAGTGCAAAGACCCACCTTTGTCGTTGAGAAGACAATATTTAGCATTCCGTTTCATATCCAGAATGGTGGGCAACAACGGTCACCCCTATTACAAAAACTTCAGCAATTAAATGTGATATGTCAAACAAATGCTTATTGGCGCTGCAAAGATATACACTTAACAATTAAAGCTCTTCGAAGCCTCCAAAGTTTAGAAGGCCCCATTAAGACATTTGATAAACTCCCTCTATTCCAGTTTCAGTTCAACATACTAACTTTTCAACCCGATATTCTTCTTGATATTGGCATCTCCAAGAAATCTAGTTCAGCAGATACAATTTTCAATGCCCGAGTTCAAGAAACCTGGACTGACTATCAAAGATTTTTCACTGATGCTTCAAAATTGTCTAAATCCAGTTACACAGGGGCAGCCATATACTTTCAAAATTCTAAAATAGCTATAAAATTCAAATGTCCAAAGGAGGCTTCTGTTTTCACAGGCGAATGTGTTGCCATATTGGAAGCTTGCCCTGTACATAGAGTCCCATAATATTAGCAAGGCAGTTATCTTCACTGACTCCATGAGCTGCTTAAAAGCCCTGCAGCAGAGCCCATTTATGAGTAGAGTTCACAGTCACCTTATTTTGGAAATTAAAAGGAGTATCTTATCTTGTAACACCAACAATAAGGTTATTCAATTGGTCTGGATTCCTAGCCATTGTAGGATCAAGGGTAATGAGTGCGCGGATAGCCTCGCTAAATCGGTTGATTCTTCTCAACTTTGTGACATGAGGCATTTTGAACATATTGGTTATGATCTGCAAAGCCTAGCTGGGGATTTTCTATATTCGTCTTGGCAACAACTTTGGGATAGTACTAGTAAAATTAAAGGTGGTTCCTTCCATTCTATTCAGCCGCTTATTCCTCGAAAACCCTGGTTTAACCACTTTAAAAAAACTGCCCGAAGCCCTATATCGTCAATTTGCTGTATGCGGATTGGCCATTGTTGTTCACCTTTGTTTTTGCACAAGATTCGTGTCCGGGATTCTTCCCTATGCGAGTGTGGTATTGACGAAGGCAACTTAGATCACATATTTTTTAGTTGCCGTAATAACCAAGCAGCTATTGATTTGTATAAATGTGTTATCAATTTAAAAATTCCTGTACCTATTAACTTTTCTTCACTGCTAACTTATTCCTCTCCACAACTTTTAAGAACCCTTATTCACTTTATTTGTCAAAACTCAATTAGATTGTGACGTTCTAAAAAAATAAGAATACAATTAGTAGTAAGGTTATTCTACGCTACCCATCAATAACATTGCTTAATAATATTACCCATATATACACTAACCAAATATTTAATTTATATATATGTTACATGTGTTTTGTCCTTTTGTTTCAGCGTAGAAATAGAAAAAACGAGGCCCACATCAAGCCTTACCACAGTCAGGCGTTCAAAATTGTTTTCAATTGTTTTTTGCTATATACACACGTTTTTCACTCATTATTTGTCATTGGCAGAATTGTCGACACCGGCACATTGCCATGAAGAAGAATTGAATTGAATTGACGTAAGACACCTTAGTCCTCCCGTGACCGTGATCACTGTAGTCTTCGCATCGTCGGGAAATTGAAAATCAAATAAGAGATTATCATATGTTAAGAGTATTTGTGGTGTTAATCTAACTAATGTTGTATGTAAAAGTTGAATATTAGTTACTCGATCACACTAAACTGTTAAACAGATTTGGATTAAAATTGGCGCATAAATAGACCATTTTCTGGAGTTATACATAGGGTGCGTTTTATCTTTGCAATATATCTCTCTTCAGGTAATAGTTCAGAATTAGGAAACTTACTTTTCATGCAAACGAAGCCCCGAGCAAAAGCTAGTTTAAAGTATTTTCTACTTGCTTTAGTTGCTTTTTTAGTTTATAGCGTTACCAGAATCATAGTTCCTAACCATATCTGGATATACGATTTATCTACTTCTGAAAATAAATCTGAGTTTAATCATACTGGGGTTAGCCAATTTATTTGAACTACCACTATTCCAGTTTGTAGGAGGACGGAGTAAGAATACAGTAAACATCACTTTCATTCTTGTGAGTATCGTAATAAACAATTAAGGTATTTAAGCAGATAACATCACTGCAGGAGAAGGAAATTCCGAAATAAATTATATTATTAAATATCGTCATACATCATAGTATCTGTTAAATACAATATTAGCCCACAACTTTTACTGATACTTTAATTGAAACATGAGTTTCTGTTTGTTTAGCTTGATAGTTCAAAATGGTGTCATATTTCCACATTGATAAATCAGTATTAATATTCTTCCCCGAAGTCAAGGAATCATTTCTAGACCTTTTAATTGGAGGGGAGGTTTATACCTCTCACATTTACTTATGGAGTCTCACGCCGCACGTTTGTCATCCCAGTGAATCTAAAGGGACTCTGGAGAGTCCATCGTCTTTTAAAAAATAATACTAATATTTTCTATATTTTCCAGCGCGCTCACGTCTGGAGTTAAATAAGGTCTCTCAACTTATATTAATGTGAAAACTCGTAAATCCTCCATTAGAGATTGTATGCAAAAGTTAAGGAACGACCGGTACTAAAACGTGAGCTTTAATACGTTTCAACCTTTGAGTTTATGTTATATTCATTGTTCATTTTTATTTTATTATGTTTTTTTTTTGACAAAAACTAAAGATAATAATATATTTAGAGTTAATACTCGAAAGTTAATATAATACTCCAACATTACTATATGGAAGTGAGAGTTGGATATGCAGAAAAGGGAATGAAAGTAAAATTAATGCGGTCGAAATGCGATCTCTATGGAAAATCTGTGGAGTTAGGCTGACCGACCGCATTTGCAACGACGACGTAAGAGAGCGAGTAGGTATGAAAGAGAGTATTGGTGTAAAGATGCGACATGATGGACACGTGGAAAGAATGCCTAACGAGCATCTGGTTAAGAAGATATACAATGCGAAAGTGGAAGGATGTAGGTACCAGGAGAGACCGAGCGAGACTCACCTACCTAGACCAGATTGGTAACGTACTGAAGGAAGGTGGAGTCAAGAGTCTCCGAAACCAGGGAGCATGTATGAAGAGAATTATGAATGTTCAGGAAGTGAGTGAAGTATGCAAGGATAGAGTTCTCTGGCACTCTGTTGTCTCTGCCTACCCTGCAAGGGATATGACGTGATGATATGTATGTATGTATGTAATACTCTAAATATATTGTTTATATTATATATACTCTTTATATGCGATGATCTATAAACTTTCTTTTCTCGTGGGTATTATGAAAAGTCATACAGGCGTTTCTTTTTTCTTATTAATATATATTTTTTTAAAGACAACACGCGGCACTAACACATTAATCCTTGTATTGCGGGGGACCTCACAAACATAATTTAACTGACACAAATTATACCCAGACTCAGAACAACACCTTGTGGATCACACAAAGTATTGTCTATGGTCATCGGGCCCAAAGCACTGCAACCGTAGGTTGGTATATTAAGCATTTGGCTATCTGTGCAATGTTGTTAGATAAACAAGTATTTTAAATAACTTAATGTGAATGAATTTAACTATTACATTTTCAAACTTAGTAAGCATTGTTAATGAGAAAAATGCCGCTAGGCAGGACTCTTTAAATAATATAGAAGCTGAGATATAAATATTTGAAAATAAGTGAAAAAGAGACTTTTTAAAAATTCAAAAATATCTCTAGTGGTCAGATTTACACATACCGGGCTGAAATTTTATGGAACGTCTCCTGTTAAGGTGTACTTTTGAGTAAAAAATCAAAATCAAAATCGCTGACCCTAGTGCACACACTTTCGTCGAGATTTAATGGATCTGCCCATATATAGACGCCGCTTATATTGGCTCGAAATGCGTACCGCAATGCGAGTTAGGGCGTCCCCCGGAGGCGACGCGTACCGACCCGCCCCCGTCAGTATGAACTTCGGCAGTTGCGGCGATGGGGGCCGCCACCCATCACGCCTTGCCCAGTCAGGCGAGTCGAGGAGAGCAGAGTGCCGTGTGGGCACGTGGAATGTAAGAGGTTGTGTGGAAGGTAAGTTGCACGAGCTGATATCCGTCATGGCGGACAAACAGCTAGACGTGCTATGTGTAACAGAGACCAAGCGAAGGGGCAGCGACGCCTGCGATCTTCCTGGTGGCGGGATGGCTCTGTGGTCTGGTGTACCACAGAGCGATCGAGCCAGCATGGGGGTAGGAGTGCTGTTGTCCTCTCGCTTGGCCTCAGGTGTGAAGGATTACGGAATGTATGATCCCAGACTTCTTTGGGTCTGTATAAAATTTGGTGTCACCAAGGTATTCATGGTTGTAGCATATGCTCCCGTAGGATCCTCGGTGGCATCAGACCTAGAGAAGTTTTGGGATAATGTTAGGGAAGTTCTGGATATGGCAGAAACCAGTGAACGCGTGACTGTATGCGGAGATTTGAACGGATGGGTGGGGACCAAGCGTCCTGACTATGAGGACGTACTTGGTCCATTTGGTGATAAGAGAGTGAACGACGCAGGTAGGCTCATAGCGGATGTATGCATGGAGAGAAACCTTATTGTGTCAAACACATTTTTCCAACATAAGGACATCCATATGTATATATGGAGAAGGAATGAACAGAAAAGTATAATAGATTTAATTTTGGTAGACAGTCGCCTCCGAAGCAAAATATTGGACGCAAGAGCCTACAGGGGCCCCACAGTCGATACGGACCACTATCTCGTTATTGCGAGATTTAGTGGTCTGTTCAGAAAGTGGAGGCACTGGCGAGAGCGTGTCCACTTCGGAGGGCTTGAAAGAATAAAGGTTGAAAGGTTGCAAGAAGAGTGTGTAAGAGAAAAGTATGCAGAGGGTGTCCGAGAACGGCTGACGATGGCAAGCCAGCCGCAATCGGACATTGAAGAATGCTGGAGAGTATTGAAAGAGAGTATGGTAGACACAGCGAAAGAAGTATGTGGAAGTTCAAAGAAGCATAGAAACACAAATGGTGATGCATGGTGGGATGCGGAAGTGGCAGCTTCCGTAGAGCAAAAGAAGAAAGCGTGGCTGGACTATGTCTCTTCTTTGAATCTGAATGACAGTATGACTGAACAGAAGGAAGAAATATATCGGCAATGTAAGAATGACACCAAGGCCTTAGTGAAAGAGAAACGTGATAGAGCAAGTATGAGTGCAGAAGATAGGCTGACTAAAAACTTCGAGGGTAACACCAAACTCTTTTGGAGGGAGGTGAAGAAGTCTCGGGGTGGTTGGTCAGCCTTCAGAATGAATAAAATAAGGTCTAAAGGTGGAGACATTCTTACACAAACACAAGACGTGTTAAGCCGATGGAGTGAATATTTTGGCGATATGTATGCGGATGCTACGGTTGGCGCCGGTGTCGCATGTGGTCTAGTAGATCAACATTCGGCGACGGCATCCTCCGACGGCATCAGTATGGATGAAGTTGAATGGGCGATAAGAAGTTTGAGAAATGGTAAGGCAGCGGGCATTGATATGGTGTCTGCCGAGATGATCAAGCTTGGTGGCTCCTGTGTCCGGGAGGCGTTCCTGTTGCTCCTCAATTTATGTTGGAGCTCGGGAATGGTTCCCGGGGACTGGAATAGCGCAGTCATCGTGCCTTTGTTTAAAAACAAGGGTTCACGTTATGACTGCGCAAATTACAGAGCCATAAGCTTGACCAGTTTGGCAGCAAAAGTGTATGGTAAAATTATTGAAAGGAGAATGAGGATGGTGTCTGATGGTTTACTGTGTGAGACACAAGGAGGTTTCAGGAGTGGAAGGGGATGCATGGATCAAGTGTTCTCTCTGCGCAACATTGTGGAGAAGCATCTGGCCCTAGGTTAGAGGGTTTTCTGCAGTTTTGTGGATCTGGAGAGAGCATTTGACACGGTTGTACGAAAGGAACTTTGGGACATTTTACCGGAGTATGGTATTAACGGTAAACTGCTGCAGGCTGTGCAATCCAGTTACATGGGCTGTAGAGCCTGTGTGCGGCTGGATGATGGAATGTCGCCTTGGTTTGACGTCAATATCGGCGTTAAGCAGGGCTGCGTTCTATCAGCTAGGCTGTTTATCATATATCTGGATAAATGTCTCCAAAGGTTGAACGATATGAATGTGGGAATCCAGATGGGTGACTCAGTGGTCTCTGCTCTGCTTTATGCAGATGATGCAGTCCTGCTGGCACAGTCAGCGACTGACCTGCAGACCCTAGTCGACACAATGACAGAAGATTGTAAGAAAAGGGGTCTACGCGTGAATGTGAGCAAAACCAAAATAATGGTCTTTGAAAGAGATGAAGCCAGAACAGATGTAAGAGTAACAGTAGGTAATGATGTACTAGAGCAAGTGGATGAATTTGTATATCTTGGATGTGGATTTAGCCGAGATGGACGGTACACCACTGATATAGAGCGAAGAGTGAATGCGGGAAATAGAGTGAACGGAGCGTTGGGGCAACTTCTCGGCAGCCACCACCTCAGCCAGAAGGCACGTGTAGCAATACATAACGCAGTGCTTGTCCCAACATTACTGTATGGAAGCGAGAGTTGGGTATGTAGAAAAAAGTATGAAAGTAAAATTAATGCGGTCGAAATGCGATCTCTTCGGAAAATCTGTGGAGTTAGGCTGACCGACCGCATTCGTAACGACGACGTAAGAGAGCGAGTAGGTATGAAAGAGAGTATTGGTGTAAAGATGCGAAAGGGAATACTCCGATGGTTCGGACATGTGGAAAGAATGCCGAACGAACGTCTGGTTAAGAAGATATACAATGCGAAAGTGGAAGGATGTAGGTACCGAGGGAGACCGAGACTAACCTACTTAGACCAGATCGGTCAGGTACTGAAGGAAGGTGGAGTCAAGAGTCTCCGAAACCGGCGAGCTTGTATGAAGAGAATTATGAATGTTGAGGAAGCGAGTGAAGTATGCAGAGATAGAGTTCTCTGGCACTCTGTTCTCTCTGCCTACCCTGCAAGGGATATGGCGTGATGATATGTATGTATGTATGTGTGTTATATTGGCCAACCGCTTAATATAAAATGACGTTATTATAAGCCTAGTTTGGTTTTTATATAAATTCCTTTATAAATATACCTCGCTAAATGACGGAAGGCCGGTTATTGTGACCGCCATGATTTCTAATGTCTTCGCCCGCTTTCGTTGCCTTCTTCCGCCCCTTCGCTTGATGTGTGCATTGCACGTGGCTCTTTTTTGTGTTATTTCATAATGACAATTACGAGTCGATAGTTAAAGATTGTTAGTGATTTGTAAACAAAATGGCATCACAATGTTATTTTTTTTAGTAAAGAATAAGAGTGGAAAATTTAACTGTTAGGTAAAAATACTGGCTTTTATAATCTTATATCATGTAGATTGTAGGTTATTCTAAAAAAAAACTCGGAACTAATGTTATTTTAAAATAACTCTGCGCACACTATCCGCGTTCTCCCCTCATGACCGCCCGCAAAGCCTTACATATTATACGCGCTGTATTTGATTATTACTTTGCTGCGATGTTATTCTAAAACTGCGATATTTCCTAAGATATTCATTAAAATAAAATTAAGTTAAATTTTGTTTTAAATCAAACACTTGTGATTAATGACGTACATATTTATTTGGATAAGCATTAATATCATGTTTATAAAAACACCTTCGCAAGTTTCGCATTATTTTAGACCTAAAAAAGTTATAGTGAGTCCGAACTTTAAAAGATGGATATGTTGTCGCGGACTTTTATTTGGAACCTTTAAAGGAGAACAATTCTGTAATACACGATTTTCGTGAAACTTTAACCGTTTACGCAGCGATAGCCCTCAAAATCAACCCAGTCAACAAATATCGCCATCTGTTAGATTCGTTTGGAGATAACAGATAATTGTGACTATCAAACAATAAACAAATAATTTGCAATAAAATAATATTGCGACTATAAATTGAGATGGAAGCTATCCTATCTTTTAAGTTGGATCAAACCACACATGGTGGTGCAAATTTGATTAAAATCGGTTAAGTATTTCAGGAGTCCATCGCGGATAAACAACGTGACGCATAATTTATATATATATATATATATATATATATATATATATATACATATACTTATATACGCACACACACACATATATATATATATATATATATATATATATATATATATATATATATATATATATATATATATATATATATATATATATATATGTATATATATATTAATTCCTGTCGAAACATGTCAGAAAATGATAATGTCTATGCATCGGTGTCAAGCGGTAATTACTAACAAAGGTTTTGCTACTGGGTATTGATTTTACACGTAATAAAATGGAGCTGTTAAAGATATTATAATAACTATAAATTATACTTAACTGTCCTTAATTAAATGTCCAAGTAAAGAATTGTACCTTAAAATTTAATACATGTTTAACCTTTGATATTAAATACTTTTATCTATTTATTTAATCTTTTATTTACAGCCATTTATATCATAATAATCGGACCAAATTATGCAAATAATAGGTGCTGAGAAATCAATAGGGTTTTATATTTATATGTACATAATCGGTTATAGCTCTTCACTATTTTGAATGTCCCTAATTAGTTGACCATGACTGTAGTAAGTATATATATATATATATATATATATATATATATATATATATATATATATATATATATATATATATATATATACTTTACTACATTCCAGAATGTTATTTAAATAACAGAAGGAGGAGAACGTTTTATTTAAAATCTACGCGTTAAACAATGTTATTATTGTACTGTTAATGGTACCATCTGGAAATTTTGATTACAAACAAAAATATTTATTATTATTTATTTGTAAAGCACATTTATATCATATTCACTAAATCTTAGAATGTTATTAAATTAATAGAAGATAAAAATGTTTTATGTGAATAATTACGTAACGCTACACGTGACGTGAATAATTTATTATAGAGATCAATTAGTAGAAGTATATTAAAAACAAACAGTACCTATATTATGATCGATTATAAAAACTGATCTAAGCTGAGTGGTTTACAACCTTCATTAGACGGTTGTATTATTATTACAATACAAAATAGGTAGCACGTCGCTCAATAGTACATTTTGAACAAACTCTATAAAAACCATGATTATAATTCCGTTTAAACATATTATAATTATTCAATATTTCTTTGGTACTTTTCATAATTTTTGGTGTTACAAAAAATGCACTAAGTTTTTAATAAGTATTTGCATTATCTTTGAATTGCTTATTGCGATCTTTAATGTTTTCAGCTACTTACTATTTCAAGATATATCAAAGTTGAAGACTCAATTTATGTACACATTTGCTGTTAACTGTTCTTCTATCGTAATTATAATGTCAGCGATTTACCACGGCGAAAGATTTCAACTTCTAATAAGTAATTTCGATGCATTTTATAGTTTATTACACAATAAAGTTTATTTTGACAGATTATCAAAAAAACAGGTGCAGCTTACTATATATATATCTATATTCTTCATTATTAAACTACTAGTGGCTTTGTATGTTCGATTATTTGAAATAAGTGATATCACCGAAGTAAATGTATTGATACAGCTAAGGTTTTACTATGATGTAATTATGTGTGATTTGCGAATTGCACTGGAGTACTTCATTTTGTACTGTAGGTACGCTGTTTGTACTTTTTGAACAGTTAAATGATATTACGAGATTTCTTACTAAAGAGTTAATAAAACTAGATAGAACTGAGGAATTATATGTTATCAATGAAGATAGAGTAACATTTATCGAAGAACCTATTAAGCCGCATGATATATGGATTTCTGCGTATAAAAATATCAACTACAGTTCCACGTTATATAATGAAATTTTTAGTAAGCAGGTAGTACTTATGCTGTAATTTGTTTATGCTAGTATTATTATTCGTATATACATTTACCTAAATATTTTCGTGAAAATAACTCTTAAAAGGAACAAATCAATCCTTTGAATTGTAGATTTATTTATATTGTGATTTCAAAATCAACTAAACGAAATAGCGATTAACTAAAAAACTACTAGTATTCTTCTACTTCTTAATGAATGGCCTCTGTGAGTGATTAACCACAACTTCGCCAATGTCAAGTAAAATTAGTTTAAAAATATTAATAGATTTATATTTTAGTCGTCAGTCATGTCTAGACATGTGTAAGTAATGCGCTTGATATCAAAACATAATATTACTCGGGCGGGTAATATCACATTAAACATTACGCGACACACCGAGGCATTACACATCACATCACGCAATACGTAATGAATTGCGTGATGTGATGTGTAATGCCGATCGTTAGGCTATGCACTCTTGGCTATAGCCCGAATTTCGCGTAATGTAATGCTTGCTTGCTTGAGTTGCTAGCTAATTCCTCAACGCATTATTGTATTGTACGAAATAAGAGATCTTAAATCTACCTCTCTCACTCATTGCAGAATGACTGGGTACGTATATGTACCTAAACCTATACCATGATCGCGCTTATACCCGTTAACATTATTGTATAACCTTGAATCTACAATTTATCAAAACAAAGAAAAAATATAAAGTAAGTAGTATATGAAGATTGTCAGTTCTAAGCCTGGAAAAGTATGAAGGGAAATCAATCGACTATTTTACATTAATCATATTACGCAAATCGGGTAAAAATTTAATATTTAACACATGTAGGTAACATGTGATAAATATCATAAAATAATAAATATTAATTTGCAAAATTCGGATCACAATATTATGCGAACCGAACTCGAATGTAATATTACTTTATGATATTACAAATGTGATATGTATCACATTTGTAATATCATAAAGTAATATTACGTTTCGCGTCATGTAATATGGTGTGATATGACATTTCAAAGTAATGTTTTGCGCATGTCTAGTCATGTCCATTGTCTAAGTCCAACTACTAGTATAAAAAGAATAATAAAAGATGAATGAAATTGACATCATACAGCCGTCTTATTGTTTTTTTTATAACATTGATTCTGTGGTAGTGTCACTCTAAATCCTAAGGATTTTAACGAGATATTTCAAATCTGTTTAAGAATTTAAAAGTTACGTTGTGGTTTATTGCCGAAGTAGCAGACGACTCATGTTTCGTTATGTAAATTACATTTCCTCTAATCAGACAACCAGATTTAGACTTAAATATTGTGATTGCTATTGAGAATTTCTTGTTGAAACGGTCACATACTTTTTATCTGACCTAAGATTTGAAGCTAGTAATCAGTTACACTGATCACCAGCCGCAAATATATTATATTGTAAAATCAAGCAGTAATGTAAAATTATTACAATTATTGCTAAAGAAATGTTTACTAAATTATTATGTACTGATTATTTTATTTCTTTTAGTTAACCATGATGCAGTTATTAATTACTTTGTATTGCATTATGGTGCTGTATGGGACTATCACAACGGCAGCGGTGAGTAATATACCAAAGTCCAATATAAATCTATATATATAAAAGAAAGTTGTGTTAGTTACAACACTTATAACTCGAGAACGGCTGCACCAATTTTTATGATTTTTATGTTTTTGAGTTTGTTGTCGTCGGGAATAGGATATAGGATATTAAAATATGATATTAATAAACAAAAAAAAAGAAAATTAAAAGCACATCAATTCTAAACGTCCATTTGTTGATTATGTAACCAATGGCAATTGACAGCTCACTTCATTACGTGGTCTAATGGTTTGTTTGGAAAATACCGCGAAAAGTTAAAATTATAATTTGGAAAATCTAATAGTGCACTCCTCATAATTTTATATTATTTAGCATTTACTATTAGTCAATGTTATAATATGCACGATAAATAAAGCGCCTTAATTATTTCTTTGAGCAAAATCTGGTAGTAATATTAAATAAAATTGCACTTTAAAAAAAACAAAAATTATGCGTGCGTATAAAGTACGTACACATATTAGAAGTGACACTTTGGCTGACAACTGTCTCTCTCTCTCTCCCTCTCCCTCTATCTCTCCCTCTCTCTCCCTATCTCTCTCCCTCTCTCTCCCTCTCTATCTCTCTCTCTCTCTATGTCTCTCAATTTTATATTATTTAGCATTTACTATTAGTCAATGCTATAATATGCACGATAAATAAAGCGCCTTAATTATTTCTTTGAGCAAGATCTGGTAGTAATATGCAATAAAATTGCACTTTAAAAAAAAACAAAAATTATGCGTGCGTATAAAGTACGTACACATATCAGAAGTGACACTTTGGCTGACAACTGTCTCTCTCTCTCTCTCTCCCTCTTTTCCCCCCTCTCCCTCTCCCTCTCTCTCTCCCCCCTCTCTCTACCTCTCCCTCTCTGTCTCCCTCTCTCTCTCCCTCTCTCTCTCTCTCTCTCTCTCTCTCTCTCTCCCTCTCTCTCTCTCTCTCCCTCTCTCTCGCCCTCTCTCTCTCTCTCTCCCTCCCTCTCTCTCCCTCTCTGACTTTTTTTTATTGCTTATGGTGACAAGCGAGCAAGCAGCACACCTGATGGTAAGTGTCACAGCTGCCCATGGACCTCTGCTATACCAAGGGTATAACTAGGCCGCTGCCTACCATTACAATCCCCAAACCCACCCACTTGGGCTACTGGCTCTCTCGCTCACCGAACGAAGCGCAGTAGCACATTGCCATTACACAGACGTCGATCTTCTGCGAGAGTGTGGTACTACCCCGGACGGACCGTCCCGCGGCTGTAGACAGAGAACTGTCAACAGCATGGCTGCAACTATTTATTAAAAATCCTCTCTCTCTCTCTCCCCCTCTTTGCCTCTCTTACTCTCTGCCTCTCTCCCTCTCTCTCTCTTTTCTTTACCTTCTTGCGCTTATAATCTCAACTCGTATATGTCCCACTATTGGGCTCGCGCCTTCACCATAATGGGAGGGAAATTGACCTACTATACCACGCTGGTCAGACATGTTGGTATAGGGTTTTGTTTCAAGTTTTCCTTCTCTTACAAAGATATTATATGCGTTTTACATCCCTTACCTTAGTCGTCTCTTACGATCACCCACGATTAAGATAGGGGTGGCGAATTGTATTCTTACTCCGTCACCACACGGACAACCCTCCCATGCGCTTTACACTTCAAAATAAATATGGCGCGTAACAGAAAAACGTTACGATATAAAATTTCTCCCATACGTCAATAAAAAAAGTTTCACTTCAAAAAGTTAGAGAAACAAAAAAAAATGCAATATTTTTAAGGTACCTGATATACTGAAGTTAACAGACATGTGACAATTTTTCAATATTTTATTTATCATTTACTATTAGTCAATGCCATAAGTGAAAAAGAAAAATAATTTCGTGCCATTCTCGACGCAGTACTAAACATAGCTGTTCGTTTACAATAGGCTGTATGGGATCTATTTCCTTTGCCTGTCCGAATGGACGAACAAAAAAATGTAAACGAACCCAATTTTCATAAGGTATACATACATTAGCGTTTTGGTTAAATAATTCGTCGTTATTAAATGAAAATGGAATAGGAGATGGGACATCTAATGGAATGTCGCCTAAGGGGTTATCAGGTTCTTCGCTAAGTTCGGGCATTAATTGTTCAAATGATGGTGAGTGATTTTCGTTTATTGGATGTACGGGAAATCGTGATAATGCATCGGCATTGGTGTTCATTTTACCTTTCTTATGCACTATATTGTATTCGAACTCTTCCAGTTTAAGCCGCCAACGCACCAGTCTTGATTCTGTATCTTTACAATTGAATAACCACTGTAGAGGTTTGTGGTCTGTGACAATAGTGAAACGGTGCCCGTAGAGGTACGGCCGAAAGGCTTTGGTTCCGAAGATTATAGCGAGGCATTCCTTCTCAGTTACGCTATAATTGCCTTCTGCTTTGTTAAGTGTACGAGAGGCAAAGGCAATAGAGCGGTCTTAACCGATTGGACCTTGAGATAGGATAGCTGAAATGGCATAGTTTGAAGCATCGCAGGTTAATATGAATGGTTTAGTAAAGTCCGGGTAAGCGAGGAGTTTGTCTATTAAACTTTCGAATCCTAATTGCTGTTCATTCTTCCAAACAAATGGGACATCCTTTTTTAGGAGGGGTGTCAGAGGTTTTGCTAATTTAGAGAAATTAGGTATAAATCGTCTATAATATGAAACTAGTCCGAGAAAAGATTTTATGTCCTTGGGACATTTTGGAACTGGGAATTCGGTGACTGCTTGTATTTTGTCAGGATTAGGTTTCACTCCTGCGTGATTTATTACGTGACCTAAGTATGCGACCTCTTTACACAAGAATTCGCATTTATCTGGTTGTAGTTTCAAATTATAGCTTCTGAGTCTGTCGAAAACAGCTAATAGGTTCTGCATGTGGCTTATTAGATCCGGCGAGTGGACGACGATGTCATCCAAGTACACAAAATACTGCGAGCCTTGAAGCCCGGATAGACAGGTGTTCATTAACTTTTGGAAAGTTGAAAGTGCGTTTTTGAGCCCGAACGGCATTCTTGTAAATTGGAAGTGCCCCTGAGGTACGGAGAAAGCGGTTTTAGCAGCATCTTCCGATGATATAGGAATTTGATGTAATCCAGAAGCTAGGTCTAAGGTGGTGAAGTATTGGCATTTGCCTAATTGATCCAATATCTCTGTTATCTCTGGAATGGGGTAGGTTTCGTCCATAGTAATGTCATTGAGTTTTCGATAATCAATTACGACCCTCCATTTGCATTCTCCTGAGGCATCTTGTTTTTTGGGGACAACCTAAATAGGCGAGGACCATGGTGAATTTGAGGTTTTTATTATATTTTGTTCTAGCATCTTGTTTATTTGTTTCTCAACTTCTTGTTTGTGACATTCTGAAAATCTGTATGATTTTGTATAGGAGTTGTATAGGATAGTTTGTATAAGATATGTTTGTATAGGAGTCTGTGTATTAATAATGATATCATGTTTAGTGGCGTTAGTAAAAGTGAGTTGGTCGTTTGGTAAATGAAAAATATCAGAGTAGTCCGTACAGACTTGTAGTAAAGCACCCTTCTCTTCTTCGTTAAGATGCGACATTCGTAAGTGCTTGATGACTTCTCTAATTCTATCGAGGATGCTGGGGAAGAGGTTCTCAGAGAGAGGCGCACAGGATTTAGTATCTAATGGTTCAAGTACGAGTCTAAGGTTAGGATGCAGAGTGACGGGTTTTTCGGATGTATTAACGACCGTTATATTAATGCGATGATTTTCTTTTACTTGGACGATACAATTAGCGACTAATAACTATTCTGATATGTGTTGATCAATGATAATGCCCTCTTCAATATGTGGGTTAGCTACTGTGCATTCGATAACTGACTCTGAGTGGGGAGGTATAGTATATACTGGTTCAGAGAAGTTTAATTTTATTGTATTATTGTCTATACGTAAAACGCCTTCATTATAGTCAATTTGACAACCAAACTTTTTCATGAGATCGTTACCAATAATACCATCGTGACTTAGGCTAATCTCTTCGACTACATGAAATTCGTGTTTATATAGGTTAGGAGCGTTCTGAAGGATTGGCATATGGAAGCTACCCATTGTTAGTGTTATGTCATCGCCAGGATCAATTCCTTTTAAGGATATTATAACGTTACTTAATTTGGGCACTTTGGACATAGATTCTCGTTTCAGCAGGCATACGAAGGAGTCAGTGTCTACTAGAAAAGATAGTAGACACATTTTGATTTGGTATTGGGTTTAGTATCTAAGTTGTAATTCGTAGTTTTCTTGTTCGGCATAGTTTTTGATTTAGTAGCTTTAGGACTGAGTGGATTCAGAGATTTTGTATGGTTCAGTGAATTCAGAGGTAAGCAATTCTGAATTGCTTGTGTTGAGCTTTGGCGAATGATGTTGATACATATTATTATTATTAGATACAGTGGATTCAGAGGATACAGTGGATACAGAGGATACAGTGAGATTTGTGGTATCGTCTTTGGTTTTATAAATATAATTTCTCGAACGATACCGGTCGAGAAATTTAACTCGTTTAAATACGGGTTATCGACTTCGTCGACACCATTATCTTCAGGTTGGGTGACAGTAAAAGTCCTTCTAGGATTATTGGAATTCGAATTTTGTAGAGGATTTTTGAAGCAAGTGTATGGCGTCTGAGAACTCGCTTGATTTCGGCTATTATTATACTGTCGTTTACGACAGTTTTCTATTAGGTGTCCTACATTCTTGCAGTGTCGGCAAATCATATCGTTTGTATTCACATTTCTGGAATAGTCGTTGCGGGTGTATAGAGAATCGGTGGTCGATTTAGATTTGGTTGATATTCACGACGAAATGGAAATTTTTGCCTGTCGGAAAATCCTACATTTGGTTGGAAAACTTTCTTAGTCGTACTCGGAATTAGTTTTTCTTCGGCAACTACGAAGTTGATAGCGGCGTTTAAGGAATCGGGGTTACGAAATCTTATTATTTGTGCTAGGCGTGGTTGGAGTCCTATCGTGAACGTATGGAGGGCGAGATCCTCCATTGCTGCGACTCGGCCGACAATTTTCGCTTTCTTTTTGTTTGGATTCGAGATTTTTATTTCTGTTAATAATTTGGCCAAACATGTTTCTATTTTAAGCGCGAATTAGTTAAAATTTTCGTTGTAGCTTTGACGACACTCTTGTAGTTCGGAGAGTAAATGAGTATAGTGTTTCCTTTCGCCAAATTGTTGTTTAAGGAAATCTATAAATTGGTCAAAGTTTTCAAATTCTTTAATACTACAGTATGTTTCGGCACGACCCGTAAGCTGACTTAAGATATATTTAAATAATATCGGTTTTTGTTGTTTATCGATTAAAGAGTATGTACTCTGACAATTTGATATAAAAGGGTTGAGTTTCTCTCTAGAGCCATCGAACGGCTTTATAAATTTTAGGAGTACGTTAAACTCCACCTTTGCCTCGGTCTCGCTGCAGACAGGTGTGCTTCTGTGTGTGCTAAGGAGTTCTTCCTTTACATCTAATTTGGCGGTCGCCATAATGATTTAGAAAAAGAAATTGAAATTAAAATAGAATCTAACAAGTCGTATCCACACTAATCTAGCTCACGACACAGGAACAGGATATGGTTGCTTATCGGTAAGTATGTAAAGTGCACATGTCTTACGCTTTGTTACAATGTAGCGTCTTACAGTATGACGCTTAGATAATTAATTTATGTTAGAAATAGCACAATAGAATTTAGTGTACAAAATTAATATTATGTTATAGACAAAAATATATAATAAAGTACTCTGAGTTTATTTTGCGCTTTAATACAGTTACGGTAATCAAAGTTTTTGACTCACAGTAGTACGATCCCAAGCAGGGTTAAGATCAGCATGTTAATGGCTGCTGGCTCGTGGTTGTTCCTCATACTTTAGGGTTTTCCGTGGATGTACAGAAACTGTTCGTAGCGTTTATAGTGATACACTTCACTGACACTTTTATCTCACTGTAAAAGCGGCGTTCAGTTTCAATATTAACTAATATTAACTTGCCGCACCTTGGGGTGTTTCGGAGACGTATTTGGGCGAATAGGGGATGTTCGATAATCCTACCGTTGCCACCAAAATGTTATACGGGATTATTAAACACTGTTTTTAAAAAAAAACTTTTAATACGAACTAGAAAAATCTTAGGAAATAGTAGAAAATGGTATTACTTCCGACGCGTACCGACTTTGAATGAGTTGAGTTGCAGACTGACTGGGCTCTACGGATGGGTCCCTTTATATAGTTATAAAGTGCTGACACAGGGGTAGTAGGTAGACCCATTTACTAGCATGGGGTGGATATAACAGAACGAATGCACAAATCACCGATTCGTTGACATCCGTGGCCGGTCTGGGAGATTCACTATTTGGGTAACCTCGCCATCAACGCCGCACCAGTGCCGCCGGGGCGTCGCTCTCGCGCGGTATGTATAGTAGACGGCAATATGTTCTTGCCTAAGGGTTTAAAATAGATGTGAAATTTAGCTTTAAAAATTTTCATTCTATAACTCAAATAATAAATCATATCTAACGAGGTCGCACAATAGTTTGAGTCAGTTAAGAGAGGTCTATTTCTCACACGGGCAAACGGTCAAATAAGGGGTGGTGATAATTATATTTTTATCCCATCGCCATACGGTTAATAGGATATTAAAGGCAATATAATTTGTAGAATAAATATAACCTTGAACAACCTTTTTCTTTAATGACCGGCTATGGTATATAGACACACCTAGCCCAATCCGCCCGAGGCGACGCGTGACCACATAACCCGAGGTACGCGTACCTCTACGCCGTGCGGGCGGGCCACCACTACCGAATGTTTGTTAGCGGAGGCCCGTCCGGCGGGATACTCTTTCGGGTATCATCTCGAGCCGAAGCCCTCACGCAATGAACCTCACTACAGGTACTCAAGCCTGCACCGCCTAACGCAACGGCGGTTGAGCGTGTCACCGTAGAGTAGTAGTGGGTCGTCGACGATTTTTCAGTCGACGCAACGAGACCGTTTATCGTCGATGATAAACTAGTTGAAAAAACAGTCTAATCGTCGACTAGTTTAAGTCGTAGACGCTTAGACAAGACGAGACGTTTAGTTTATATTGTGTCGTACGTTGATCGTCAACGTGTTTATGTTGTCGTTTACCAATGGACGATCAACGTGTTTACGTTGTCGTTTACCAATGGACGATCAACGTTATTTTATTAGACTACAATGTTTAATATTTACAAACATGTTGAAATGAACTCACCTTCATACTTTTTCCAGACTTAGGACTGGCAGGTTTATTATTTTAGATAGCTAATAGGAAATAATAAGATTAAATTATTTAAGTTAAATATTATTATTATATTAACCTAGCGTATTTAAAGGTACATTTCATTTTATGTAGGTACATAATCAGTTTCAAGTATTTACATATTTACACGACTTTAGAATATTCACTATTTACATGTAGTTTGCAAACCTTCCTTCATCTAAATTTATATTTAAAAACATTTATTCTTCTACATTGTTGGTTGTTGATCTTGTCCTGCGCTGATTAAAATTAATCCTGATTTGGATAACATGCGTTCGCAAGGAACGGATGTTGTGACTATATTACAATGTTGTATGTACAATTTTAATAAATTAGGATACACATGACGATGGTTTTTCCATCACAGAAGGGGACAGCAGTCACCTTTGACCTGCGCTGCGCGTAACGCATTCAAACGAAACTAAAAAATAATGTAATAAACAAAATTTCAATTTGCAATCCAATACTTTATTTATAATAAATGCAACACAAAACATATTTATACTAATAAAAATAGAGTCTATTTTGATCTAGCAATAAGTTAAGTGCAAGTATTAAAACTAAAAATGTTTCATTGTACAATGTACATTGACGCTTCAATATGTAATGTTCCATCACATGACAGCACTGTTCAATGAATTGTAACTCAATCTATCTAATTAATAATTTCGGCTCGACCCGCGCCCACGAGCCGTGAGGTTTGCGGGATGGGTAAGGAGCGTAGCGAACCGCGAGAGCGCGCACTCGTCGCGTCGTCGAACTTCGGGCGCCTTCGAACACTCATAAGTCGTCGTCGGGTTCGTGTGTCATTCGTCGATGCAACGACCGATTCGCGAAACCGTTCATATATAAACACTAGCTTTTACCCGCAACTTCGTTTGCGACATTGAGGTAGTTTCATTAGCCTATAGTAGATCGTCTGTAGACATATTTAATAATTTTTTGAGGTAGTCATTTAGGGTAAGTATGTCGTTCATTATCATTTGCCTGCCTTCATCCCACGCTAAGTGGAGTCAGTACAACACGTTCTTGCCTTCCAAAAACACCTTTCAGCTGTCACCTGTGCATTCACGACTTTCATGTACATATACTCGTTTATACAATACATCCATCTCCTCGCCGAGTCTCCCACGATTCTCACGACCATCCACAAGGATATTGATAACCCTCCTTGTCACATGCCTTTCATGTCCCTTCATCACAATATGTCCCTACCAAGACAATCTTGCGCTCCTAATCTTCTCTATTACTGGTGCTACTTTCAAGCTTCCCCTACTATATTCATTTCTTATCTCATCTAATCTTGTCACCCCACACATCTACCTTAACATACGCATCTCAATAGCATGTGATCTTCTCTCATCCGTCTTTTTCCATGCCCAACATTCAGATCCATACATAACGAAAGGTCTAATGACACTTGCAGAATTTCTGCTTAAGTTCTCGCGGCATCCGTGCGTCACATATTGTTCCCAAAACCTGTCGCTATTTCATCCAGCCTCCATTTGTTCTTCTACTAATTTCCCAGTCAATATTGCCGTCGTTTTGGAAAAGCGACCCTAAGTACTTAAAATCAGAGCAGATCGGTAGGGATACGCCATCTAAGACAATGTGAGAGAATTGGGAAGAGCCACTGAAGTTACAGAACAAATGTTCAGTTTCGGTGCGGCTTATCTTAAGGCCAGCTCTTTCCAACCTCTCTTGCCATTTTTTCAGTTTGCTTTGTACCTCAACTGCGGCCTCTCCAATGATAACAATGTCATCTGCAAACAGCATACACCAAGATGCTTCCCTTGGTATGTTCCATGTCAGAGCATCCATCACCAGGAGGAATAAATAAGGGCTTATAGCCGCACCCTGGTGCAAGATTACTGCCACATTGAATTCGTCAGTAACGATGACTTCGGACCAGATATTCATTCGCGCTCCTGCATACATAGCCCTCACTAATCTTACATACTTCCCAGGCATTCTTTGTTTCTTCAAAAGCCACCACAGAACTTCCTGAGAAACTGCATCGTACGCCTTCTATAGGTCTATGAATACCATGTGCAAGTTTTTATGTACACATTGGTATTTTTCCATAAGTTGGTGTAAGACAAAAATTGCGTCCGTGGTATTCAGTCCTGGCATAAAACCAAATTAGTTCTGGGTTATCCTACATTCCTCTCTCATTTTTTCTCTATTACTTTCTCCCATATCTTCATGCTATGTGATATAAGCTTTATTCCTCCGTAGTTGTTGCATTATTTTGTACTTTTAAATATGGGCACCAGAGAACTGGAACACCATTCGCTTGAGATAGACTCTTCATGCAACAACTTGCCGATAAACAAAGTCAGCCAGTTCCGTCAGATTTCAGAAATTTCCATACCTCCACAGGTCTGTGCTAACTTTTTTATTTATTATTTATACATACTCTAGACAGCCTTTTGTACTGCATCTTTACTTACTTCCTCTACCAAACCCAAGTTGGTCGATAGATTCTCTATTTTACCAGTTCAAACGTTCTCATCTTTCATTAATTTCAAAATAACTCTTCCAGCGCCCTTTTATTTCTTCATTATTCATTAAAACTCTTCCATTACAATCTTTTATACATTTAACATGCACAATATCTCTAGCATTCCTTTCTCTCGCTTTCGGTAGACGGTATAATTCTTTATGTTCATTGGGACTACCGAGACATTGATATATATAGTCATCACTTTGATATAGTTTGGTATAGTATCTATTGTCTTACTTACCTCTAGCAATTGCGACACTTTTTTTACCTTTTTTCTTATATTCCACATAGACTGTTCCTTTTTTGCTCTTTCAACACCGGGTTATCAATACTCATAATTTTCCCCTCTTTAAAAGCATTATTTTTTTCTTTCAAAACTTTTTGTACACTATCATTCCACCACCATGTATATATCATTCCTTTATCTTTCGTCTCACCTAGAATATCTTTCGCTACTTCTCTTACATAGGAAGCCATCTCATTCCAACATTTATTTACTTTCTTTCATTCTTTTCTTCGTCTTAATCATTCTATGAACTACGTTCTTCCGAAATTCTTTCACGCTTCTTTAGGTTTAAAATTAGCTACTTGCACTGAGATTTTAACTTCCAGTAACAGTAAACTATGTTGGGAAGTTAAGGCTGACCTGGAATTACTTTGCAGGCCCCTACTGCGCTATTTTATTTATTCTAAGAAGAAAGTAATCTATTTGGCTGCTGTGGTTCGCACTTTAAAGTGTTATTAAGTGACCTTCGCGCTTCTCAAAGAATGTATTGACAACAGCAAAATCGAAGGCTGACGAAGCCTGCAGTAGAATTTCGCGTTTCGCCTCACTAAGCTCCACCCGCCATGCACTCTTTCATACGCTGCAATCATCCATGTCCATTAAAATCACCTTCTTTATAGTTTTTCTCACTATGTGAAATACACATTAATATTGAACCCAAATCCTCCCAAAACTTACCTTTCGCTATATCATCACATCCAACCTATGGCGCATACACACTCATAATGTTCATTATTAAATTTTCCAAAACCACTTTAATTATTTTAATTCTGTCATTAATTATCTCTACATCCGTCACACATTTTTTCAATTTTTTGTCCACCGACACTTTACCCACTCCATTTCACTTACCATCGCCTCCAGAATAGAAAAATTTAGAACTCATTCCAATCTCTCTAGCTCTCATACCCTTCCATCTTGTCTCTTGCACACATGCTACATTCACTCGTTTTCTTTCCAGAACACCCGCCAGCTCTCTTCCTCTTTCAGTCATCGTACCTATATTCCAGCTTACCATCTTCATTCTTACTTCACGGACTTGCGTCTTGCGTCGCACCCGACAACACTTTTTTTGGCAAGCTATGGTCTGAACATACGACCGAGACTTTAAACTATGAGCGATATCCTTTTGCCAATAATAATATTTATGAACTAATAACCTGAATACAAAATTTCATTGAAATAATGTAGGTAAATACAAAAACTTTTATACCTATTAAATTGGCACCCTCTTAGGGATTGAATCCACAAAAAGGGTTATCGGCAATAATCATTTAGGAACTTATAACCCAAATATAACATTTTAATTAAATAACTTTGAAAATCAGAGAACTTTCATACTAACTTTGCATTCTCTTTTTACCTCCTTAAGGGATGATTATCAAAAAACATATTTTACACGTTTTTCATAATTTTTAATGAAGAACCTTCATATTGAATTTCATTTAAATAACTTAAAAAACGACAAAGTTTCATACTAACTTTGCATCACCGTTTTACCCTGTTAGGGGGTGAATTTTCCAAAATCCTTTCTTAGTGCACCTCTGCGTTATAAAAGTAACACCAAAACCAAACTTTCAAGTTTCTAACCCTTATAGTTTACGCCCTGCGTTGATATGTCAGTCATTAAGTCAGTCAGCTTCTTCTTTTATATATATAGAAGATATATTTATACTAGCTGACCCGGCACACTTCGTTCCGCCTATCAGTATAGGAATGAGCAGATTTCGATTAATTCAAAGTTATTAAGATATTTTTTTTATTATATGATACTAAATATGAATGATATATACATTAAAAAAAATATTTTAATAACGTGCCAGCAAGATGAAGAATTACCTTGTGTTATACGACATTTTTCTTCTTGGGCATTGAAATTTATCCTATTTTGATCTCTGAGATGTGCTCGACGATTTCGCATTGTTAACCGAGCTGGTTCACGGGCTTCCTCACTTTGCTCTTGTGATTAAGAAGCACGAAGTTGGGCCATATTATTGTGGCGGTCTTCCCGTGCAATAATTTGTTCTTCTGCCGTGATTACAATTGTGATGTTTCGAATTCTAGTTACGTTACAGCGTTGTCGGCAAGATTTGATCTTCTTGGTCATGGTATTGTTGATCACAATATAGACACAATATCATTTATTATAACAATATTCGTAAAAATTTGTAACACTCGCACAAAACGAACAGTGACCGGTCAAATTTAATTTCAACTTTTTGCGGTATTTTCAAACAAACCATAGATAACATTATGTGAGCTGTCAGTTACGTTTTGTTACATTATCAAAAAATGAATGTTTTGAAATAAGGTTTTTTTATATTCTTTTTTTGTAGATTAATATTTTAATATCCTATTCACGACGACAACAAACTCGATAACATAAAAATCATAAAAATTGGTCCAGCCGTTCTCGAGTTATAAGTTTTGTAATTAACACAACATTCTTTTTTATATATATATAGATATACTAGCTTTTACCCGCAACTTCGTTTGCGATATTGAGGTAGTTTCATTAGCCTATAAGATATCGTCTATAGACATATTTAATAATTTTTGAGGTAGTCATTTAGGGTAAGTAGCTCATCATCATCATTTGCCTGCCCTCACTCTATGCTAAGTGGAGTCGGCACAACACGTTCTTGCCTTATACAAACTTCTTTTAGCTGTCACCTGTGCCTGCATTCACAGATTTTATGTACATATCCTCGTTTATACAATACATCCATCTCATTTTGGGTCTCCCACGATTCTTACGTCCATCCACAAGCATATTGCTAACCCTCCTTGTCACATGCCTTTCATTTTTCTTCATCACCCGTCCCTACCAAGACAATCTCGCGCTACCGATCTACTCTAATACGGATGCCACTTTTAAATTCCCCTAATATATTAATTTCTTATTTCATCTAATCTTATTACCCCACACATCCATATTAACATACGCGTCTCAGTAGCATACAATGCAATCTTCTCTCATCTGTCTTTTTCCATGCCAAACATTTAGATCCATTCATAACGACAGATCTAATGACACTTGTAGATTTTCTGCTTAAGTTTAAGGGGCATCCGCGCGTCACATATTGCTCCCAAAACCTGTCGCCATTTCATCCAGCCTGGTTTATCTAACTTTCCGGTCAATATTGCCATCGTTTTGGAGAAGCGAGCCTAAGTATTTAAAATTAGAGCAAATCGGTAGGGATACCCCATCTAAGACAATGTGAGAGAATTGGAAAAAGCCACTGAAGTTACAGAACAAATGTTCAGTTTTGGTGCGGCTGATCTTAAGGCCAACTCTTTCCAACCTCTCCTGTTATTTTTTCAATCAGCTCTGTACCTCAACTGCGTCCTCTCTGACGATTACAATGTCATCTGCAAACAGCATACACCAAAGTGCTTCCCTCGGTATTTTCGATATCAGAGCATCCATCACCAAGAGGTACAGGTATACTGTCTGTGCCAACTTGTTTACCATTTTACATACTCTGAACAGCCTTCTTTACTTCATCTATACTTACTTCCTCTACCAAACCCAATATTATTGGTCGATAGAATCTCTATTTTACTTTCGTTGTTCTTATTTTTCATTAATTTAAAAATAACTCTTACAGCCCCATTTTATTTCTTCATCATTCATAAAAACTCTACCATTACAATCTTATATACATTTAACATTCACAATATCTCTAGTATTCCTTTCTCTCGCTTTCGATAGACTGTATAATTCTTTCTGTCCATAGAGACTACCGAGACTTTGATATAGTCATCGCTTTGATATAGTTTGATAAAGTATATAGTGTCTTACCTCTAGCAATTGCGACATATTTTTTACTCTTTTTCTTACATTTCACATAGGCTATACTTTTTACTCTTTCAACACCATCAGTTATCAACACTCACACTTTTCCAGTCTTTAAAAGCATTCTTCTTTTCTTTCAAAAGCTTTTGTACACTATCATCCTGCCATCACGTATATATCATTCCTATACTCGTCGTATCACCAAGAATATCCTTCGCTACTTCTCTTACATAGGAAGCGATGGCTTCCTATGTAAGAGATTCCTATGTAATGAGATGTCATTCCAAAATTCATTTACAGTCTTTTCTTTCATTCTTTTCTTTATCTTAATCATTCTATGAACTACTTTCTTCCGAAATTCTTTCACGCCATCTTCTTAGGTTTACTACTAACTTAGCTATTTGCATTGAGATTTTAACTTCCAGAAACAGTAAGCGATGTTGGGAAGTTAAGGCTGACGTGGTATTGCTTTGCAGTCCTCTACTACGCATATGTTATTTCTTCTAAGAAGAAAGTAATCTATTTAGCTGCTGTGGTTCGCACTTTAATGTGTTATTAAGTGACCTTCGCGCTTCTCAAAAAAAGTATTGACAACAGTAAAATCGAAGGCTGACGCAGCCCGCAGTAGAGTTTCGCCTGCCGCGTTTCGCCTCCCTAAGCCCCACCCGCCATACACTCTCTCATACGCTGCTTTCATCCTTCCTACATGTCCATTAAAATCACCTTCTATATGGATTTTCTCACTATGTGGGATACGCATTAATAAAATGTTCAATATTAAATTTTCCAAACCAGTTTAATTATTATAATTCTGTCATTCAGTATCTTTACATCCGTCAAACATTTTTTCAATTCCTTATCCAACACTATACCCACTCCATTTCTCTTACCATCGCCTCCAGAATAGAAAAATTTAGAACACGTTCCAATCTCTCTAGCTCTCATACCCTTCCATCTTCTCTCTTGCACGCATGCTACATTCACTCGTCTTTTTTCCAGAACATCTGCTAGCTCTTTTCCTCTTCTAGTCATTGTACCTATATTCCAGCTTACCATCCTCATTCTTACTTCACGGACTCGCGGCTTGCGTTGCACTCGTCCCTGATGCGACAACACTGTTTTTTTTTTGGAACGCTAAGGTCTAGACACACGATCGACACTTTAAACTCTGAGCGATATCCTATCGCCAATTATAATGTTTAAGAATTAATAAACTAAATACAAAATTTTATTGAAATAATGTAGATAAATACAAACACTTTTATACCTACTAAATTTGCACTCCTTTTAGGGATTGAATTTACAAAAAGGATTATCGGCAATAATCATTTTTAGGAACTTATAACCCAAATACAACATTTTATTTAAATAACTTCAATAATCAGAGAACTTTCATACTAACTTTGCATTTTCTTTTTACCTCCTTAAGGGATGATTATCGAAAAAATATTTTACACGTATTTTATGATTCTTAATGAACAACCTTCATACTGAATTTCATTCAAATAACTTCAAAAACGGCAAAGTTTCATACTAACTTTGCACCACCTTTTAACCCCCTTAGGGGGTGAATTTTCTAATATCCTTTCTTAGTGCTCCTCTACGTTATAAAAGGAACACCTGTGCAAAATTTTAAGTTTCTAACCCTTATAGTTTAGGCCCTGCGTTGATATGTCAGTCATTAAGTCAGTCAGCTTCTTCTTTTATATATACAGGATTGTTTTTCTAAGAGTACCCAATTTTTTTTAGGATATTCTACATATAAAAAAAGTTATAATAAAAATATAAAATATTTAGAATCACTAGTAATTACCTAATTATTTACATTTGAAATTATCTAAAAATATTCATGATTTATGGACAAACTTTTTTTTTACGCACGGCCATTCATAAGTAAGCAATTATCGAATGCACACAAGTTCATGTTAGAAGTTATGGACACCTATCTACCTACATTGTAGTGAATACACACACTAATACAACCGACACAACAGTATCAGTTATTGTGTTGGTAATTAACCAATTACCAACACATGTAACATAGTAAATAAGTTTATGATTAAAATTTACTTTCATACTATTTAAAGGGCTTAGAACTGCCATAATAAACAGATACATTAAAATACTAGTTTATTATTTAAAACCACATACATACTAATGTTCGTATTTATTAAGGTGTATTTAAAAAGTGGAATGTACTATTTACAACTAGGTATTAATCTTACCTTTTCATTTAGTTCCATGAAAAAACCCTATCGTGTAGTGAGTATAAATGTACAATTCGTTTAACACTTGCTTAAATTGTTTTTTAATGTTATTTGTGTTCGGGCACCTTTCACTTCACTTAAATGCAGTAATCATTTTTCTATGAAGGGCCTCACTATACCTACTCACTAATTTGCATTTTTTTTACTTCGCATACCACGTAACTTTCAGCACTAAGAAAGTAGCCAGCACCATACACACATTCTTTAATATTCGCGGTTTGAATATCTTACATGATTTAATAACCATCGTTGGATATAAAAAATAAAAATTAGCACGCGCTCATAATTAGGTCACGGTCAAGACTAGACTTGGGTAGCTCCTGAATGAGGGATACAAATGAACTAGCTCTTTGATTTCAATCTAGCTCACTATTAGCTCAGTAGCTCAGTTAATAGTTCAACGGCTCAATCGGCTCTTTTACTCGCGTCGTCAGTTCGTGTGAGCAGTCGACGACCGAAAGTGCCCGATATATGCCGATCACCACCGAACAGTAAAAGTATTGAGCACCGATATGCATTGTGACTATTGCGAGCCTAAACATTATATGTTCAACAAAGCAAAAATGTTTGAAAATAAAAAGTTATATTTAAAAAATTAATATTCATCTTTGAATAACAATATTCAATAATAATAATAGTTATCAGTGTAAGCTGTCACTGGACGCAGTTGATTCTGTCAGCCCATATGTATTTAGTGAAAAGCTGTTTTTAACCATTTCAATTACAAACAGACCTTTCAATTTTATTTATTTTTTTATATAAATATATTTTATATCTAATCCTGTGATCACCAATCAAAATTTACATGCTCATGCATATCAAGCTTATCGCTTAATGATCGCGTAGTTCAGAGTTTGAACTATTCAAAAGAGTTAGAGCCGTGAACGAGTTGAAATGAAATGAGCTAACTCAATAAAAGAGCTAGCTCTCTTGATGAGCTAAATGAACTCAAGATATATATGAGCTAAATGAACTAAAGAGCTAAAAGAGTGATATAGCTCTTTTGATCAAAAGAGCTATATCTCTCTTTTCTTTTCAGTGAGTCGTTTTTAGCATCTCTAGTCAAGACTAGAGTTCACTGGGGTGAACATCGGCGTGTGCACAGCGGGTACAAGGGGGGGTTACGAATTTTGCCGAACGCTTATCGAAATACCGACAAAGAAATACTTGAGTACCTATAACTTCGATTTATCGGGAATGTTTCTTTGTGTGCGTGGCGTGTGTTTATAATTTTGAATAACTAACGTAGTGTCATCAAATTTAGTGTATCTCGGAATGTTTAAAATTTAGTATGTATTTTTTTTTGAAAATAAAAACATATGTTTTTATTTCACTAATCAATTATACTATCGAATCTGAACCTCCTATGTAAATTTGGGTACCTCTTGAAAAACAACCCAAACGTTGAGGCCAGTTGTTAATAGAAGCAGGCACTCTTTCCATGGGAAAATTCTTCACTGCCAATCGTATGAATTGTTTTAGGGACTCCAAATTATCATGGTGTTTAGTGCAAGCCGTACTCCCTAAAACTGACCATAAATCATAATCTAGCGGATTAAGATCGGGACTAGACGACGGCCAGTCAGCTCTGATGAAGTCCAAAACGTTCGTTTCCAACCAAGATTACGTAGATCGAGCTTTAATACCCGTCGCCGATTCTTGCTTGCCTAAGTTATCTTTTAAAATACGCAACATGGTTTTAGGTGCTATCTTCATCTCCCGAGATAAAATCGTTTGCTTTCGGACAGGATTTCTTTGAATTCTTTCTTTTGAAAGTAGTAGGTACTTTGACCACCTTTTTCGTACGAACACTACGTGGACGGCCAAATCTTTTTCTGTCACAAACAGAGGAGGTTTCATTGTACCTATTAATAACTCGGTACACAAATATTTTACTAATACCAAGCGTATGGAGTGTTTTAAAAATTGCATTTGTCTCCATACCTATTTTGTGTAATGTAATCACAGCGATTTGGTTCTCTTTATCACCCCATTCCATTTTAATATCGCAAAATATTGTACAATATATTGGCGCCAAAATGAAAAAACACACCATATAAAAATGACAGATTCCAAATTCAATTGTACTATTTTGTTTATTTTTAATTATAACAGTATTATGGCCAGATTAAGTATGAGTAGAAGAATGAGTCAGACATGAGGTACAAAAATGCGGATACAAAGTTGCAAATGCCCGTACTGTAAGTTTTCACCATTACTTTCACAGCTATATACCAATCACAGCTTACGTGAACTCACCTTACGTGAACTACCTTAAGAGAACTCACAGAGCAGACCCAGGCAATCGCCTTTGTACAAACAACTAAATGGTATGGATGGATGATATAGGTAGTCTTTCCCGTGCGACCATGGGACAAAGCTACAACCGGCGCCACCCGTGAATTCCTCAGCCAAATCGTTCAATGGTTCACGAATAGAATGAGCAATAGCTCTTCTCCGGGAAACGTGCTAGGTGGCGTGGTCAGAGAATACTTTTTTAACTGTTTCCGCTTAGCACGTCCGATAAAATATATATATACAACATACATACATACATATCATCACGCCATATCCCTTGCAGGGTAGGCAGAGAGAACAGAGTGCCAGAGAACTCTATCTCTGCAAACTTCACTCGCTTCCTCAACATTCACAATTCTCTTCATAGACGTTCGCCGGTTTCGGAGACTCTTGACTCCACCTTCCTTCAGTACCTGACCGATCTGGTCTAGGTAGGTTAGTCTCGGTCTCCCTCGGTACCTACATTCTTCCACTTTCGCATTGTATATCTTCTTAACCAGACGTTCGTTCGGCATTCTTTCCACATGTCCGAACCATCGGAGCATTCCCTTTCGCATCTTTACACCAATACTCTCTTTCATACCTACTCGCTCTCTTACGTCGTCGTTACGAATGCGGTCGGTCAGCCTAACTCCACAGATTTTCCGTAGAGATCGCATTTCGACCGCATTAATTTTACTTTCATACTCTTTTCTGCATACCCAACTCTCGCTTCCATACAGTAATGTTGGGACAAGCACTGCGTTATGTATAGCTACACGTGCCTTCTGGCTGAGGTGGTGGCTGCCGAGAAGTTGCCCCAACGCTCCGTTCACTCTATTTCCCGCATTCACTCTTCGCTCTATATCAGTGGTGTACCTTCCATCTCGGCTAAATCCACATCCAAGATATACAAATTCATCCACTTGCTCTAGTACATCATTACCTATTGTTACTTTTACATCTGTTCTGGCTTCATCTCTTTCAAAGACCATTATTTTGGTTTTGCTCACATTCACGCGTAGACCCCTTTTCTTACAATCTTCTGTCATTGTGTCGACTAGGGTCTGCAGGTCAGTCGCTGACTGTGCCAGCAGGACTGCATCATCTGCATAAAGCAGAGCAGTGACCACTGAGTCGCCCATCTGGACTCCCACATTCATATCGTTCAACCTTTGTAGACATTTATCCAGATATATGATAAACACCCTGGCTGACAGAACGCACCCCTGCTTAACGCCGATATTGACGTCAAACCAAGGCGACATTCCATCATCCAGCCGCACACAGGCTCTACAGCCCATGTAACTGGATTGCACAACCTGTAGCAGTTTACCGTTAATACCATACTCCGGTAAAATGTCCCAAAGTTCCTTTCGTACAACCGTGTCAAATGCTCTCTCCAGATCCACAAAACTGCAGAAAACCCTCTGACCTAGGGCCAGATGCTTCTCCACAATGTTGCGCAGAGAGAACACTTGATCCATGCATCCCCTTCCACTCCTGAAACCTCCTTGTGTCTCACACAGTAAAACCATCGGACACCATCCTCATTCTCCTTTCAATAATTTTACCATACACTTTCGCTGCTTAACTGGTCAAGTTTATGGCTCTGTAATTTGCGCAGTCATAACGTGAACCCTTGTTTTTAAACAAAGGCACGATGACTGCGCTATTCCAGTCCCCGGGAACCATTCCCGAGCTCCAACATATATATATATATATATATATATATATATATATATATATATATATATATATATATATATATATATATATATACTAGCAAACCAGGCCATGCGTTGCTGTGGCTAATGTAGCCTCAGTAACACGTGGTGGTTATACTAATAAATTGTGGCTTTTATGAGACGTTTGTACGTTTAACATAGCGCCACCTATTAAGAACTTAGTCAACAAACAGATAATTGTGACTGTCAAATAATAGACAAATAATTTGCAATAAAATAGTATTGCGACTATAAACTGAGATGGAAGCTATCCTATCTTTTAAGTTATATCAAACTACACATGCTGTGCAAATTTGATTAAAATCGGTTTAGTACTTTAGGAGTCCATCGCGGACAAACAACGTGACGCGTTATTTATATATAATATATATATAGATAAGATAGCTGTATAATATATATATATATATATATATATATATATATATATATATATGTTTTGTTTCTTATATTTTTACATGTTGTGTGTTTTATTTTCACAGACTAATTATTCAGTCGTATTGCTGTGCTTAAATTTAATGGTTATAATGGAACTCATATTCGCTATCCTTGTAATATCGAAGGCTGGACAATGTGTGGAAAATAATATGTTCAACATTAGGCGCAAATTATGTGAGCTTTATATAAAGTCAATTGAGAGTAAGTATTACGTATTACTACCACCAGTTTTTAAAAGGAAGTGAAATAAGGAGACACGACTAACGCAAAGAATTATGGTATGATTCTTAAAAATTAATGATATCAAGTTTCTTTCGGAAAACAGACATGACGACAGTTACTAAGAATCACTAAAATAGTGATTTAATTTAATAATATAGAATACAAAGATTGTAAAAAAAATGTTTTGTAATAATAATGCGCGATTAAATTTAAAATAATTTTTAAAAAAGAAAATTGATAATATATTGTTTCGCCATATTAGGTCAAATACCAATCAGAAATGAGTGACGTCACGCTTTCGTTTATCAGTAAATTTTGTTAGCATCGTAGTTCCAACTGAGCTCTTTATCGTATTATTACTCCGTTTACCAGATATTTTGTGGTAAAAAGTAATTAAGGATATCACTTTTATGCTATCATATAATTATACAAGCTGTAGCGGTAGAACTAGGATTTAGGATTTATTACAGGAAATAGCTCAAATTTGTCGAGAATAGATTAGTTGATACTGGAAAAGCTATTTGTATCAAGTAATGCTTTTTTGTTCAGCATAATTTCGAACTTCCATGTAAGTATTGTTTAATTTATGAACATAAACACAATATAGAACTCAAATCCCGTAATTACACATATTGTTTCTTTTATGAAAGTGCATTTTAAGGTTATGTTATGAAAAAAAATGAACTTCTATTGTTTATTTCAGATCGTCACAACCACCATACGGTGATATGATGCTGTGAGCAATGTTGAGCTTAAATGTGACGGGCAACTCTGTACAGTGAAGTGTACAATTTTCCCAAAACGAAAGGTTCATGCAAAGTCGTACGCAGTGACATTAATAGTGGACAAAGATGAAGAAGCTGTTGTTTCTATAAATGTCAGTACTGTGTTGCTTCTCAATGTATCCTGCAAGCACGCTATTGCTTTCCTTGTGTAGGTCCACCAGAGGAGTGAAGAGCCAGTATGCATTGCTGTTACTAGTTTAAAGTATATGATAGCGAAACAGTTATACTGAATAACTCTTTCACCGGTGTAACCTATTTTTAGAAAAGTTTGTCCTCTATAATGAAGATATTGTGAATAGATCATCAAAACAGTCTTTGGTTTAAATTGCGTTATGGCGGAATCACAGCATCTCGGGCATTTGAATTTAGCCGTTGCAAGAAGAATGACGGGCTCTTATTTCATTGATAATGAGAGGAAATATAGCAGACACAACAGTCATGTAGCGTGGTAGAATTTTAGGAGAAGATGTAAAACACTAGGAATGTATGATCCCAGACTTCTTTGGGTCCGTATAAAACTTGTTGTCACCAAGGTATTCATGGTTGTAGCATATGCTCCCATAGGATCCTCGGTGGCATCAGACCTAGAGAAGTTTTGGGATAATGTTAGGGAAGTTCTGGATATAGCAGAAACCAGTGAATGCGTGATTGTATGCGGAGATTTGAACGGATGGGTGGGGACCAAGCGTCCTGAATATGAGGACGTACTTGGTCCATTTGGTGATAAGAGAGTGAACGACGCAGGTAGGCTCATAGCGGATGTATGCATGGAGAGAAACCTTATTGTGTCAAACACATTTTTCCAACATAAGGACATCCATATGTATACATGGAGAAGGAATGAACAGAAAAGTATAATAGATTTAATTTTGGTAGACAGTCGCCTCCGAAGCAAAATATTGGACGCAAGAGCCTACAGGGGCCCCACAGTCGATACGGACCACTATCTCGTTATTGCGAGATTTAGTGGTCTGTTCAGAAAGTGGAGGCACTGGCGAGAGCGTGTCCACTTCGGAGGGCTTGAAAGAATAAAGGTTGAAAGGTTGCAAGAAGAGTGTGTAAGAGAAAAGTATGCAGAGGGTGTCCGAGAACGGCTGACGATGGCAACCCAGCCGCAATCGGACATTGAAGAATGCTGGAGAGTATTGAAAGAGAGTATGGTAGACACAGCGAAAAAAGTATGTGGAAGTTCAAAGAAGCATAGAAACACAAATGGTGATGCATGGTGGGATGCGGAAGTGGCAGCTTCCGTAGAGCAAAAGAAGAAAGCGTGGCTGGACTATGTCTCTTCTTTGAATCTGAATGACAGTATGACTGAACAGAAGAAAGAAATATATCGGCAATGTAAGAATGACACCAAGGCCTTAGTGAAAGAGAAACGTGATAGAGCAAGTATGAGTGCAGAAGATAGGCTGACCAAAAACTTCGAGGGTAACACCAAACTCTTTTGGAGGGAGGTGAAGAAGTCTCGGGGTGGTTGGTCAGCCTTCAGAATGAATAAAATAAGGTCTAAAGGTGGAGACATTCTTACACAAACACAAGACGTGTTAAGCCGATGGAGTGAATATTTTGGCGATATGTATGCGGATGCTACGGTTGGCGCCGGTGTCGCATGTGGTCTAGTAGATCAACATTCGGCGACGGCATCCTCCGATGGCATCAGTATGGATGAAGTTGAATGGGCGATAAGAAGTTTGAGAAATGGTAAGGCAGCGGGCATTGATATGGTGTCTGCCGAGATGATCAAGCTTGGTGGCTCCTGTGTCCGGGAGGCGTTCCTGTTGCTCCTCAATTTATGTTGGAGCTCGGGAATGGTTCCCGGGGACTGGAATAGCGCAGTCATCGTGCCTTTGTTTAAAAACAAGGGTTCACGTTATGACTGCGCAAATTACAGAGCCATAAGCTTGACCAGTTTGGCATCAAAAGTGTATGGTAAAATTATTGAAAGGAGAATGAGGATGGTGTCCGACGGTTTACTGTGTGAGACACAAGGAGGTTTCAGGAGTGGAAGGGGATGCATGGATCAAGTGTTCTCTCTGCGCAACATTGTGGAGAAGCATCTGGCCCTAGGTCAAAGGGTTTTCTGCAGTTTTGTGGATCTGGAGAGAGCATTTGACACGGTTGTACGAAAGGAACTTTGAGACATCTTACCGGAGTATGGTATTAACGGTAAACTGCTGCAGGCTGTGCAATCCAGTTACATGGGCTGTAGAGCCTGTGTGCGGCTGGATGATGGAATGTCGCTTTGGTTTGACGTCAATATCGGCGTTAAGCAGGGCGACGTTCTGTCAGCCAGGCTGTTTATCATATATCTGGATAAATGTCTCCAAAGGTTGAACGATATGAATGTGGGAGTCCAGATGGGTGACACAGTGGTCTCTGCTCTGCTTTATGCAGATGATGCAGTCCTGCTGGCACAGTCAGCGACTGACCTGCAGACCCTAGTCGACACAATGACAGAAGATTGTAAGAAAAGGGGTCTACGCGTGAATGTGAGCAAAACCAAAATAATGGTCTTTGAAAGAGATGAAGCCAGAACAGATGTAAGAGTAACAATAGGTAATGATGTACTAGAGCAAGTGGATGAATTTGTATATCTTGGATGTGGATTTAGCCGAGATGGACGGTACACCACTGATATAGAGCGAAGAGTGAATGCGGGAAATAGAGTGAACGGAGCGTTGGGGTAACTTCTCGGCAGCCACCACCTCAGCCAGAAGGCACGTGTAGCAATACATAACGCAGTGCTTGTCCCAACATTACTGTATGGAAGCGAGAGTTGGGTATGCAGAAAAGAGTATGAAAGTAAAATTAATGCGGTCGAAATGCGATCTCTTCGGAAAATCTGTGGAGTTAGGCTGACCGACCGCATTCGTAACGACGACGTAAGAGAGCGAGTAGGTATGAAAGAGAGTATTGGTGTAAAGATGCGAAAGGGAATGCTCCGATGGTTCGGACATGTGGAAAGAATGCCGAACGAACGTCTGGTTAAGAAGATATACAATGCGAAAGTGGAAGGATGTAGGTACCGAGGGAGACCGAGACTAACCTACCTAGACCAGATCGGTCAGGTACTGAAGGAAGGTGGAGTCAAGAGTCTCCGAAACCGGCGAGCGTGTATGAAGAGAATTATGACTGTTGAGGAAGCGAGTGAAGTATGCAGACATAGAGTTCTCTGGCACTCTGTTCTCTCTGCCTACCCTGCAAGGGATATGGCGTGGTGATATGTATGTATGTATGTAAAACACCTACCAGTATTCTACTAAGCAAGAAAATTAAGAAGGTGTGGACTCATACTGTCTAAAGAGTACCCTATGACCCTCGGGTCACCAAATGGGATCTGTGAAGATAGCATTATAAAGATAAAGTGTCTTATGAGTGCTAAAACATACCAAAACTATGTGAAGAATGGTAAACCCACTGAGAAATATATTGATGATGCTGCTTCAAATTTATTTGAAAAACTGAGATCATAAGCGTCATCATACATAATAAATATATATATATATAAACTCATTTGCAAAAAAAACGGGCGGTTTTGATTTTCATTCATATTTAAAAAGATACAATACCAAAAAGGTTTCAATCGTTTGTACACGTTACTGGCCGGTTTTAAAAATGCTATGGTATTTAAAAAAGTACGTTCTAAATTCAATTTTTCATTTGATGTTCATTTTTACAGAAAACCCCTTTTTATCCTACATTTTTGGCGCGAAGTTCCAGAAGTTAACATCGACTTTCATAACTTTTATTCAATTTTTATCAATTAATTTCATATCCTTGACTGTCAAAGCTTTATTTAATGCTGGTTGGCTGTATCAAAAATGGTAGATAAAGTGGTAAAAGCTACCAAAATTATCGCGCTGCTTGAAGAGGGTTGCAGCCAATGTTTCGTGGCTAGGAGGCTAAATGTTAGTCGCTCGACAGTCCAAAGGACCTGGCAGCGATATCAGGAGACTGGTTCCGTCGAGAGAAGGCCTGGTTCTGGAAGAAAACCATGTACCCAACCACGGGATGATCGTTTTCTTGTGAGTCGCGCATTGAGAAATCGCAAATCTTCGTATGTGGATCTTAAGAACAACCTCCAAGAAGTAAGAAATGTGCATATTAGTCTATGGACGGTCAGGAGGAGGCTTCTCGCTGCCAATATACGCAGTCACCGCCCGGCCCGCGGCCCCAAATTACTCCGTGAGCACAGAGTTCACAGGCTTAGGTTCGCTAGAAATTGTGAATCATGGACTCAAGACGATTGGAATAGGGTTTTGTTCTCTGATGAAGCCAGGATATCTCTGTTCGGTGAAGATCGACGTCGGCGAGTGCTAAGAAGACAAGGAGAACGCTTTGCAGAGGCATGTTTCGAAGAAATCACACCTTATGGTGGGGGCTCTGTTATGTTTTGGGCAGGAATAAATTCAATGGATCGTACAGAGTTAGTCTTCATTGAAAACGGCTCACTGACTGGGCATCGATACATAACGGAAGTTCTAATTTCTCATGCACAACCCGCATTGGCCGCTCTAGGTGAAGACTCGATTTTTATGGACGACAATGCTCGCGCCCACCGATCCCGCGATGTTAATGCGTATGTGCAAGAGGTTGGCATTCGTCGTTTGGATTGGCCAGCTCGAAGTCCCGACCTCAATCCCATAGAGCATGTCTGGGACGTTCTGAAACGGCGTGTGAGATCAGTACACCCGGCTCCGCAGACCATCAGAGAGCTGAAGAATGTGATTACTGCGGAGTGGGAACGTATTCCGCAAGCAAGTATCCGGGATATACTCGCTAGCATGCCCAGACGAATTCAAGCTGTGATTTTAGCTAGAGGGGGTCACACTCGATACTAAACATTTATCTGCTTTTACTTTATTAAAGAAAAACAAACAAAAAAACTTTTTTATTTTTACTTCATGAGCATATGCACTACTAGCGAATATACACTACTAGCGAGGTTTAGCATTATTTCCCATAAATTGTATCTAAATTTTATGAAATACTGATGAAAACGATTATTTTCTTATTAATTTACCAAATTGTGTGGATAAAACTAACTATAATTATCAAACAAAGAAATATTAACATTTGAAATGGTTCATTGCTTAGGTGCCCGTTTTATTTGCAAATGAGTGTATATATATACATATATATATATTTATACATATATATATATATATATATATATATATATATATATATATATATATATATATATATATATATATATATATATATATAATACATATATATATATATACATATATACATATATATACATATATATATATATATATATATATATATATACATCCCCAAAGTGATGTTGCGTCATACATGGCGCTTTTTACCGATGATGTTGCATCCAACTCACTTGTTGCATCATTTATACGGACGCACGATTGCCCAGCTCTCAAATTCAGCCAGAGGCAGCCAAATGGTTGATACAACGCATGGGTAAAATATTGGCGTGGAGTCCATTTTGTCACTGGGGTGATTTTTGCCGTATTTTTTAGTTCTGCACTATACCGCGCAAGTTCGGGAGGCCGCCTCAGCGCGGCGTATATTATTGGCGTATATTCACTATTTTGGTCACAGACATTATGTCGATAATGTTGCTTCTGTATATAAATTAAAAAGTTTTTATCGATTTTAATTAGTAGTTTAATTGCGTCACACAAAATGGCATCGTGCAAAGGGCATCGCGGGGATTACAGAAGTGAGGGGGCGGAGTTAGCAAAAAAAAATTCACTACTGCGTGATTGTCGTTATTTGCGTTTTTTAATTTTTTTATGGTCTATATTAATAAGCGTATATTCGATGTTTTTTTTACATAGATCATGTCGGCAATGTTGCTTCTGTATAGAAATTAATAAGTTTTTATCAATTTTAATTAGTGACAACTGCGTCACACAAAATACTAATGCAGGAATAAACATGATGTCGTCTATTGATCCAGCGATATAGATGTGGGCCAACAGCCTCCACTGTTTGTCTTCCTGTTACGGAGGATTCTATCTACCTTTCATCGCTGGATCAAGGTTCCCCAGGCCGTCACCATCACTCTGTCCAGTTCTCTGTCAGAGATCTGCGCACTCTAGGCTCGCGCCGTGGCACGAAGCCAGTAGGCTTCTACCTGGACCTCCGCTTCAAGCTCCCAGAGCGGGTCACCTGGTGGTGGCCTGCGAGCCCTATTTTGTTCCTCACTCACCCAATTGGGTGGGGGACAATAACGAAGATGTGGCTGTTCTGTCCAGAGGATGTTTCGGCCCTCCCCTCTCTGCACTGGAGAGGGCAATGGTTATGTTGTGGTAGGGTGGCGAGACTTCGCTATCATCGATATCTATTTCTCTGGCCATTGGTCAACTCGACCTGGAAATGGGTCGGTCTGTCATAGCACAGCGTTGGGGCAGGACGGGACAATTATTCACAGACATAGAGGGGCTTGCACGTCAAATGAGAAGTGCCCTTGAGGCAATCTGCGATGCGGCGACGCCAAGGGCTCGGTGGAGGCCGCTGCGCCGTCAGATATACTGGTGGTCACCTGAGATTGCGAATCTTCGGTGGCTTCTAACCGGGCGCGGCGTGCCTACGTTCGATATCGTCAAAGAGTTGACCGGGACGACGTCCTTGAGGGTCAGCTGCGAGAAGAATACAAGACGAGGAAGAAGACTTTGCAGCTGGCCATCAGCCAGGCGAAGGAGAGGGCTCGTAAGGAGCTACGTGCAGGCCTCGACCGGGACCTGTGGGGGCACCCATATCAGCGGGCGCGGAACAAACTGCGTGCCTGTGGTGCTCCCATCATCGAATTCGATGGACTCGGGTTTCCTGTCGGGGATAATGGGGGAGCTGTTCTCGCGTTCTATGGGACATTTTCCCCCTCGAATGGTTCCTCAGTCGGTAATGGAGGTGGAGACCACAATTCCACCCATCACCGACCGAGAAATGGAAGTGGCCCTTTCGCAACTTCACGGGAAAAGGAAAGCGCCTGGCCCGGACGGCGTCCCGGGGCTTGTGCTCGGTATCGCCGCATAATACCTCAAGAGTGAACTCCGGGAACTGCTCAACATGTGTTTGAGGTCCGGGCAGTTCCCGAAGCAATGGAAGGCTGGCAGATTGTGCTTGCTGCGGAAGGAGGGTCGTGCAGTTGACTCCCCTTCTGCGTACAGACCACTGGTGCTGCTGGACGAGACGGCTAAATTGTTCGAGAAGGTGCTTATGGACCGTCTCGTACAGCACCTCGAGGAAGTCGGGCCGGGACTGTCAGGATGTCAATACGGCCAGGGGCGGCTGGTCAACAATCGATGCATTGGCCGCCCTGAAGTCTCTGGACACCGAAGCGGTGGCCCAAAAGGAGGTTCTTCTGGTGGTCTCGCTCGACATCAAGAACGCCTTCAAGAATCTTTCATACGAAACATTGAAGGAGGCATTTCGGTGGCATGGAGTGCCTCCGTATCTCCGAAGGCTGTTAGAGGCGTACCTCGAGGAAAGGCACGTGCTCTGGGAGGGGGGTGACGGGCGCATACATCGGGTGGAGTGCGGCGTCCCACAGGGCTCGGTCCTCGGTCCGGCTCTGTGGAACGTCGGATTCGACTGGCTCCTACGGGGTCGGCTTTTCCCCGGGATGGAGGTCATCTACTATGCGGATGATACCCTCGTCACGGCGAGGAGGCCCGACTTCCGGGGAGCTGTCCGATTGGCAGAGGAGGGAGTTGCGCTCGTCGTGGGCCGGATCTGCATGTTGGGCCTGAGGGTCTCGGCGGAGAAAACCGAGGCCCTCCTATTTCATGGCCCGAATTGAGGTCCTCCTCGAGGAGCACACATCGGTGTATGGGGTTGCCGTGCCAGTGCGTGCTCAGATGAGATATCTGGGCCTGCACCTTGATGTAACCCTGATGTGTCTAGATGGAATTTCGGGCCCCACTTTGCCTAGCTCGTCCCAAGGCTCGTCAAGACGGCCGCGCTGTTGGGTAGGCTTCTGCCAAACACTGGCGGTCCCGGGTCGTGCTGCCGGCGTTTATACGCCAGAGTCGTGCGCTCCATGGCGCTGTACGGAGCCTCTATTTGGGCTGATTCCCTCACCACCCGCAACATAGCCCTTTTGCGAAGACCGGAGAGAGTCATGGCGGTGAGGGCTATTAGGGGCTACCGTACGGTTTCCTGGACCGCGGCGACGTTATTAACGGGCGACCTACCTTAATCGTTAGTGGCTGAGGCTCTGGCGGAGGCTTACCGAATCCGCGTTGCGACGCGGGCAAGACCTTTATGCCACGTCTTTACTTATCTTGAGATTAGCTTATTCAAATCAACATTTATCAGTAAACTAAATCGTCACATTCAATAGTGCGATGACCACACCATTAAATATTTCTTCTAGGTAATTTTGTGATTATTTCTTCTGACATTAATTTTAAATCCTAGTTTTATTGTTGTTAACATAAACTGGAAGAGTTTGTTTGTTTTAAGCACTGATATCAAGAAGGATAAACTGCATTAAATTATATAAAATAAATTAGTTTTGATGTGCACTACCAAAGTGGCGTATACGAGATCTGTTTAAAAAGTATCACAAATTATATAATGTACTAGTTTTTGCCCGCGACTTCGTCCACGCAGAAGTCATCTCTGACAGAGTTAAATAGAAAAAGCAATGCAAGGTGTTGAAGGTTTATCGCTAGGATAATAATCAACAGCGTCAGAAACTGGGATGCGTTGAGGTGTTGATTCTGCGAGTTAGGTGTCTAACGGAATTAGGCAATAGCGTGGGTCCGAGAGAAAATACTCTACGTTGACACGCTCTACAGTCGGTGCTTTGGGTGGCGCATGCATGTGTACCTGTATTTAGGTTCACTGCATGAGGGCTTTGACTCGAGATGATACCCGGTTGCGGTGGCCCGTCCGCACAACGTAGATGTACGTGTACGGCGCGCGTGTGTCTATATACCATAGCCGGTCACTAAAGAAAAAGGTGGTTCAAAGTTCTATTAATTCTACAAATTATATTGCCATTAATATACCATTTAAGGTATGACCATGGGATAAAAATATAATTATCGCCACCCTTTATTTGACTGTTTTGTTTCACCAGCAGAGTTGCGACCTCGTTAGATATGATTTATTATTTGAGTTATAGAGTGAACATTTTTTAAGCTAAACTTAACCTGTATCTTAAACCTATTGCCTATTATTAGGCAAGAACCTATTGCCGCCCACTATGTGTATCGTGTGAGCTCTCACGTCGGCATTGGTCGCCACAAAGACACTGGTGCGGGGTTGATGGAGAGGGGAGAGAAACACGTGTTTATTTATTTTTACCGAAGAATATTTGTACGTAATTTGAAAAGAATCGATAAGGAAATTTTCTCTCCATACGCATTTTACTGCATTGTTACACCCCCTTAGGGGCGGAGTTCATAAAATCCTTTCATATTGAATCTCTTTTGAATATCATAAATAAAAAATTGAATGTCATAAATAAAAAAGTGCTTCAAAATTCAATGTCTCTAGCTTTAATAGTTTCGGCTTGGCTACCGCCAAGCGTTTGGACGACTCATTACCATGAGTCGTTCAACCCGCTTCACAGGCCTAATTTATACAACCAGAGGGTGAAAATTGACAAATGCCGGATATTACCCTAGAATATTTGATTCGACTCGTAATTTGAAAGGAATCAATAAAGATTTTTTTCTCTTCATATAAACTTTGCCACTCTGTTCCACCCTCTTAGGGGTATAATTTCGTAAAATCCTTTCTTAGTAAATTTCTACGTCATAGAAAGAAACCACTGTCAAAATTTCAAGTTGCCAGCTTCAATAATATCGGCTTGGCGCTAATGATTTAATGAGTCGTCTAACCCGCTTTGCAGGCCTAATTTACACCCCCAGAGGGTGAAAATCAACAAATGCTGAAACACGTGTTTATTTATTTTTACTGAAGATAATTTGTACGTAATTTGAAAAAAATCGATAAAGATTTTTTTCTCTGAACATTTTTTAAATTGACATAACTTTTTTTTTTATAATCCAATTGACATAAAATAAAGCCTAAATGTTAAGTGAAGTTTACCACAATATATTAATGAAAACCGCGTCTAAATCGGATAAGCCGTTTCTGAGATTAGTGTGCACAGACACACAGACAAACAGATAAACAGACAAAAATTTAAAAAAATATTGTTTTGTGTTCTATTAGTGTTGATAAAGGTCCCAGTAATATTTTTTTATATATATCTTCCATGTACAGACAGCGACCTGTTACATTTTTATTATATGTATAGATAATAAGCTAGCTGGCGAGTGTACGGAACGGACGTGTTTACGAATTTCTTTAATTAAATAAAATTACCTTTTAAAGCAAATTGAAGCTTATATCTCACTAACGTAATTCCATTACCGCAATCTTTATCAAAAGTGATTTAAAACATTACTAAATTGAATCTGAAAGCGAAGACAGCTGTTAACACCCTCTTCACCCCCGCGGAGAAAAGAGACGGGCTGCGATATTTCACCTCACTTTCTCTACTACGCGTGAGTACTTATAAAAACTAGCATTGATAAGAAATGAGTGTGCATCGCTCACCAACGCGAGGGCTTATTACGTATGGCAATAGCGATTGCACGATGGAAACTTTAAATGTTACTGCTGGTGGGTCGCAACCAGACCTTAGGGAGATGGCGAAACTATGTGCATCCAGAACACAGCAGACAACATTTAGGCAAAAGAGAAAACAACCCGATGAAGATTTCTCGTCAAGATTTGATGAATTTGAAAGGAAAATTATGTTAGCTTTAACAAGTATGGCCGAAACTCAAAATGAAAAATTGAATACTATATCACAAGATGTTTTGCTTATCAAAGACCAAATAGCACAAATGAAAATTACAACTGATCGCCTTATATCGGAGCAAAATAACTTTAAGCAAGATTTGGCAAATATCAATAATTTTAATATGAAAACAGCTAAAAGAATTGAAATTATTGAAGGTGAAATTGTGGAAATCAAGACTAATACAATTAATACCCAAATATCACCAGAGTTGTCTTATGAGGACTTGATAAGTGAAATTAATGAACGCACGCAAAGGGAGAAAAATTTAATTATTGCTGGAATAGACGAAATTTACTCTAATAGCTCGGCAGAACGACGCTGTCACGATATGAATCAAGTCATTAAATTGCTACAGTCCATTATTGTAGATTGTGCAAAACCATTAAAAGTCGTTCGCCTAGGTAAATATAACGCCAATAGAAGTCGCCCTTTAAAAGTATATTTTACAACATCTGAAACGCCAAAATTAATACTTCGAAATAAAGGACCTCCAAATAATGACCTGATGAAAGTTAAAATCTACTCCGACGAAACCCCATATCAAAAAAGGGTGATGAATAATTTGAGAGATGAATTGAGACGCCGGACTGAAGTCGGTGAAAAAAACCTAACTATTAAATTCATTAAAGGCATCCCAAAAATTATAGAAACTGCAACAAAAAACTAGCTGTATCTGAATCTAAACAAAATATGCTAACTCTATCTAATATATCTTATGAAATCGTTAATAACTATACAGATTGAAATCAGAACAAAAAAGCTTTAAAATTCTTATACTCTAATATACGTAGTATCGTGAAACCGGGTAAACTAGATGAACTAAGATGCATTGTACATTCTTTCTCTCATAAGGTGCATGTAATAATATTAACAGAAACATGGATTAAATCCGAATCGGAGGCAGAAAATGTACAATTACCTAACTATACCCATTATTACAACTTTCGAAATAATAAACGAGGTGGAGGTGTATCAATCTTCGTACATAATGACTTAAGTCACAATCTAATTGAAGAACTTAAGGAGAATGACAACCACTTCTTATAGATCCACTTGGATAAGTTTTGTTTAGATATAGCCGCAATTTATAAACCAGAAAGAACGAACAGTTCAGACTTCCTCGAGATTTATTCACAACAGTTGCTTAAACGAAAGAGAGCGATTGTGTTTGGTGATTTCAACTATAATTTACTGAAGAGGAGTCAACCTACCACAGCTTATAAACGGATGCTAAAAGAGAATGGATTTACGATATTAAATAACATAGACACAGAACATTGCACACGAGAGACACAAAGTACAAGGGCTATCCTTGACCACGTTTGTTCCAACATAAAGAATAATACCTTCCATTTGGCCATTATTAAAACTATGATTTCGGACCACAAGCAAATTTATTTCGAAATTAATAAGCTTGGAACAATGAAAAATGAAAAAATTGAATACCAGACTATTAATTATAATAACTTCTATAGTACATTAAAAGACATAAATCCAGATGAATGTAACAGCGATTATGAAAAATTGGAGAAAATGTTATTGCAAGCGATTATGAAAAGCAAGACAACGAAAATTAAAATATTAAATCCTCTAAAATCAGATTGGATATGCAAAGATATAATACAAGCTATTAATAAAAGAAATAGACTAGGATACATACATATGAAGTCAGGGCAAGATGATCAAATAGCAAAAATGGAATACTTAACTGAAAGAAAGAAAGTACAAGAATACATACAATCAACTAAAAGTAACTACTACCAAAAATTATTTAAGGATTGTGTTAAAAAGCCAGTTAAAATGTGGAAACTTATTAATAACTTAAATAATAACAAGATTAAACTGAACTCTGCCCCCACAAAGCTTGAAACAAAATCTGGCCCTATAACGGATCTCGCAGAAATATGTCAATACTTCAACTCCTATTTTGCTAACGTAGGCTCAATCTTAGCTAATAGTATACCTCAGACACATCGTAATTTTACAAAAACCCAAGCGAGCTATGATTGGAAATGTAAAAACCCAAGTATACTGTGTGATTATAATCCTACTAGTATTGAAGAAATTGATAAAATAATTACTAACTTAAACTCAAATACAAGTAGCGGTTTAGATGGCATAAGTTGTAAAGCTATTAAAAGTGTTAAAGTTCTCATCCTGAGTGAAACTACACGATGCATTAACAAGTGCTTAGAGAGTGGGCACTTCCCTGACTCCCTTAAAATAGCGCGAGTTAGTCCTATATTCAAATCAGGCAGTAGGCTAGATGCAGGTAACTATCGCCCAATTTCAGTGCTCCCAATTATTTCTAAAATATTCGAGAAAGTTATTTATAACCGTCTCGAATACCACCTAAATTCTACTAACTTTATGTCTGATAAACAATATGGCTTCCGCCCACAATCAAACACCCTTTCCGCCTGCATAGATCTTATAACTGATATAAAAGTAAAACTTGATAAAAGTCAGATTGCTTTGGGTGTTTTTATCGACCTAAAAAAAGCTTTTGATACAATCTGCCACAAAATACTTTTGCACAAGCTATACGCTATTGGTATCACAGGAATGGCGCATAAGATGATCCAGTCATATCTTACAAATCGGACTCAAGTTGTTAAAATTAAAAATGTTCAAAGTTCTTCTGAAAACCTTACTTACGGCATCCCACAGGGTTCTATTTTGGGCCCTTTGTTGTTCTTAATCTACATCAATGATATAAGTTACTTAGGCTTAAAGGGCGAAATATCATTGTACGCTGACGACACGTGTTTGTTTTATTATGGTGATAAAATTACAACCATAATAGAAGAGGCCCAAAATGATCTTAATCGTCTCGTGTTATTTTTCAACTCTAATTTATTAACATTAAACACTGCAAAGACCAATTACGTTATTTTTAGTGCAAAAAATAAAAAGATACCTCATTTTGAACCTCTTACTGTTAATAATGTCCCACTAATTAAACTCAATACCGAAAAATATCTTGGTCTTGTTTTAGATAGCCGTTTGAACTGGAAATCGCATATCGAAAAAATATATAAAAAAATATCAAACTTAATGTTTGTTCTACGCGGCAATATACGCTGTTACTCAAAATCAGTTCGCTATATGATATACAATTCTTTAGTAAAGCCTCATTTAGATTACTTAATAGAGTTATGGGGTTGCGCTGCCAAATCTAACATAAAATATTTGCAAATAGCACAAAACAAAATTATAAAGTTATTATTCAATTTTGATTACTTAACTCCAACGGCAACAGTTTATAAAGAAACCCAATTGATGTCATTATCACAATTATACAAATATAATACATGTATACTTGTGCGTAAAATACTTAATAAAAATATTCACACGAAAATTACATTTACACTAAAATCACATTCTCGAAAACGTTCTATGAGGCGTGGTAGCGATATACAGTTATTATCTCCACGAACAAACTACGGCAAGAAAAATGTATTGTACGAAGGAGCTCAGTTGTATAATAAATTACCAAACGACATCAAACATATGAAAACATTTCTGTTATTTAAAAATAAATTAAAACAACATGTTTTGGGCGACTTTTCACAATTTTAATCCTCATAGCAATTGAAATGTCTATTAACCGCAACTTGCATAAGAATAGCAAGCAATATGTAATAAGGTCTTTATAGTCATTTTATATTTTTAAGTCACATTTTGTTATTTACCCTCATGTATATTTTGTTATTTACCCACTTTTGAATTTATTTATTACAACAATAACTTTAGTTTGTTATTAATTCCGTGCACTTCCTATTATTAAGTTTATCTTGTATTTCTCTTGTAAGTGAATTGTATTCTTTTAGAGAAATAAAAATCTTTAACCGTAATAATATACGGAAGCGATATACCCATATATTTAGATGGATTTAGGAAAATCGAAGAAATGTATTGATAACTAAGAAATATACACAGTGTCGCATGATTTCCATCATGAACGGACACCACAAACCAGCGAGAATTATTCCAAATTGAATATTATCATTTCCTGTTTAAATAAAATTTCTCGTCGACAATGGAATTCATATGACAGCAATGTAACAATATTCGCACGATTAACTATTGGAATCCCATTGACAATGGTGGACGCTACAGGATTCGACTTTGAAAAGACGCAACAACACTTCAGCGATTTAAATATATATATATATATATATATATATATATATATATATATATATATATATATATATATATATATAAAAGAAAGTTGTGTTAGTCACTTATAACTTGAGAACGGCTGCACCAATTTTTATGATTTTTGTGTTTTTGAGTTTTTTGTCGTCGGTAATAGGATATTAAAATATAATAATAATAAACAAAAAAAAAAAATATTAAAAAGACATCAATTCTAAACGTCCATTTGTAGATGATGTAACCAATGGCAACTGACAGCTCACGTCATTACGTGGTCTAATGGTCTGTTTGGAAAATACCGCGAAAAGAAATTATACATACATACATACATATCATCACGCCATATCCCTTGCAGGGTAGGCAGAGAGAACAGAGTGCCAGAGAACTCTATCTCTGCATACTTCACTCGCTTCCTCAACATTCATAATTGTCTTCATACACGCTCGCCGATTTCGGAGACTCTTGACTCCGCCTTCCTTCAGTACATGACCGATCTGGTCTAGCTAGGTTAGTCTCGGTCTCCCTCGGTACCTACATCCTTCCACTTTCGCATTGTATATCTTCTTAACCAGACGTTCGTTCGGCATTCTTTCCACATGTCCAAACCATCGGAGCATGCCCTTTCGCATCTTTACACCAATACTCTCTTTCATACCTACTCGCTCTCTTACGTCGTCGTTACGAATGCGGTCGGTCAGCCTAACTCCACAGATTTTTCGCAGAGATCGCATTTCGACCGCATTAATTTTACTTTCATACTCTTTTCTGCATACCCAACTCTCGCTTCCATACAGTAATGTTGGGACAAGCACTGCGTTATGTATTGCTACACGTGCCTTCTGGCTGAGGTGGTGGCTGCCGAGAAGTTGCCCCAACGCTCCGTTCACTCTATTGCCCGTATTCACTCTTCGCTCTATCTCAGTAGTGTACCTTTCATCTCGGCTAAATCCACATCCAAGATATACAAATTCGTTCACTTGCTCTAGTATATCATTACCTATTGTTACTCTTACATCTGTTCTGGCTTCGTCTCTTTCAAAGACCATTATTTTGGTTTTGCTCACATTCACGCGTAGACCCCTTTTCTTACAATCTTCTGTCATTGTGTCGACTAGGGTCTGCAGGTCAGTCGCTGACTGTGCCAACAGGACTGCATCATCTGCATAAAGCAGAGCAGTGACCACTGAGTCGCCCATCTGGACTCCCACATTCATATGGTTCAACCTTTGGAGACATTTATCCAGATATATGATAAACAGCCTGGCTGACAGAACGCACCCCTGCTTAACGCCGATATTGACGTCAAACCAAGGCGACATTCCATCATCCAGCCGCACACAGGCTCTACAGCCCATGTAACTGGACTGCACAGCCTGTAGCAGTTTACCGTTAATACTATACTAGGGTAAAATGTCCCAAAGTACCTTTCGTACAACCGTGTCAAATGCTCTCTCCAGATCCACAAAACTGCAGAAAACCCTCTGACCTAGAGCCAGATGCTTCTCCACAATGTTGCGCAGAGAGAACACTTGATCCATGCATCCCCTTCCACTCCTGAAACCTCCTGGTGTCTCACACAGTAAACCATCGGACACCATCCTCATTTTCCTTTCAAAAAAGAAATTATAATTTGAAAAATCCAAAAGTGCACACCTCATAATTTTTATATTATTTATTATTTACTAATAGTCAATGCTATAATATGCATGATAAATAAAACGCCTCTCTCTCCCTCTCTCTCTCTTTCTCTCTCTCCCTCTCTCTCTCTTTCTCTCTCTCCCTCTTTCTCTCTCTCCCTCTCTCTCTTTCTCTCTCTCCCTCTCTCTCTCTTTCTCTCTCTCCCTCTTTCTCTCTCTCCCTCTCTGCCTCTCTCCCTTTCTGCCTCTCTGCCTCTCTACCTTTCTGCCTCTCTCCCTTTCTGCCTCTCTGGCTCTCTCCCTCTCTCCTTCCCTCCCTCCTCTCCGCCCTCTTTCTCTTTCTCTTCTCTCTACCTTCGTGCTCTTATAATCTCAGCTCATATATGTCCCACTATTGGGCTTGCGCCTCCACCATAATGGGAGGGAAAATTACCTACTATACCACGCTGGTTAGACATGTTGGTATAGGGTTTAGTTTCAAGTTTTCCTTCTCTTACAAAACTGTTATTTTGCGTTGCGTTTTATATCCCTTACCTTAGTCGTCTCTTACGATCACCCACGGTTAAGATAGGGGGTGGCGAATTGTATGCTTACTCCATCACCACACAGATAACTCTCCCATGCGCTTTACACTTCAAAATAAATATGGTGCGTAACAGAAAAACGTTACAATATAAAATTTCTCCCATACGTCGATAAAAAACTTTCACTTTAAAAAGTAAGAGGCACAAAAAAAGATTGCAATATTTTTAAGATACCTACTGCAGTTAACAGACATGTGACAATTTTTCATTATTTTATTTATCATTTACTATTAGTCAATGCCATAAATGAAAAAGAAAAATAATTTCGTGCCATAATCTCGACGCAGTACTAAAAATAGCTGTTCGTTTACAATAGGCTGTATGGGATCTATTTCCTTTGCCTGTCCGAATGGACGAACAAAAAATGTAAACGAACTCAATTTTCATAAGGTATACATACACTAATGCCTAAGCAGTTTAGTTTTTTATTAATTGCAATTAAACGACAAAGAATTACCAAGCAATTTACGAAAAGAAACCGCGCGTTGCGATTATGAAGCTTTAAAAAAAAGAAATATTTTGATACATTAATTTTTACGGTCGTATTCTTGCCAGATCCGGAATATTTTATCCGACGTCTTCAAATATTTTTTTTAATCAACTATTTTCTTACTTTAAACAAAATAATTGCCTTTTAAAAATATTAAATACGTTTAGACGAATGTTTTTTCTTGACATATGTATGATAATATTATCCTATAAGTGCAATGTGAGAAAAATACAATCATTTTTAGGTTTGAAAAGTGCTTTATTTTCATATATCGAGAGTAGAACAAGACCTCAACGCTTCGCTTATGAGGCGTGCAAAATTTGACCGGTCAGAGTTCGTTTTGTGCGAGTGTTACGAATTTTTACGAATATTGTTATAATAAAACATATTATGTCTATATTATCGTCAACAATGCCGTGGCCAATAAAATCAAATCTTGCCCAACAAAACCGTAACGCAGTTAGAATTCGAAACATAACGAACGTAACCACGGCAGAAGAACAATTTATTGCACGGAAAGACCGCCGCGTTAATATGGCCCAACTTAGTGCTCCTTAATCACAAGAGTAAAGTGAGGCAGGCCGTGCTGTTGACAATGCGAAATCGTCAAGCATATCTCAGAGATCAACAATTAGTTTATTTTCAATGCATATGAAGGAAAATGTCGTATAACACAAGGTAATCCTTCGTCTTACTGGCACGTTATTAAAATTCTTGATTATTTGAATTTATATATTATTCATATTTATTCTTGATTCTCCTACTCTTATTCCAATTACTTGGGGTCGATACAATATGTACTCTTCTTTCATAGTACATATTGTAAAAGTTATTGGCAATAGTTTTATGACCGGCCGCCTACCAGACGTCAACCCTCCTTGAGAATGTAATTGTTGACCAAAGGGCATCATTGAGTTCATGAATCATCATGGAGTTGGCCGACGTCGTTATAAGGCTCTTAGTCATCTTATACGACATCCACGATCAAAGTAAGGGTTGGTAGTATTTGTAGCCGCTACCACATAGCTAAAAATAACTTAATAATTTTAAATTAATCGAAATCTGCTTATCTCATTCATTAACTGTTAGGCGGAACGAAGTGTGCCGGGTCCGCTAGTCTATATATATAAAAAAAAGTTGTGTTAGTTACAACACTTATAAACTCGAGAACGACTGAACCAATTTTTATGATTTTTATGTTTTTGAGTTTGTTGTCGTCGGGAATAGGATATAGGATATTAAAATATGATATTAATAAAAAAAAACATTAAACAAACAGTTCTAAACCTTAATTTGTTAATGATGTGACAAAACGCAACTGACAGCGTACGTAATAGTTTTCTTGGGGAGTTTTGGCGCGAATATGGAAATGTCATGTCACGCTCCTGTATTATATTCATTTCTTTAGTGTTTTGTAGTATTAATATATATTGAATAATTTCTCTGGTATTTTATGGAATTTGATACAGTTAACGTGCTGAAGTTTAGTGAATATGGTATAATAATGGTTTATGTGTATTTTCATATTTTGCCAAAATTATCAATAAAATTATTGATTTGGTTATCAGCGCCCAATTAATTGTAGCGACTTAACTTACTAACGAATAGTGACTATTAAGGCTACGCAATACGGAGAAGTGATAAATAATATGTGAAAAATATCGCAGTGCTTGTCCCAACATTACTATATGGAAGCGAGAGTTGAGTATGCAGAAAAGAACATGAAAGCAAAATAGTCAGTCGACCTTACTGCCTTGTCTTACGTGAAAATTATTTTTACACACATACATATCATCACGCCATATCCCATGCAGGGTAGGCAGAGAGAACAGAGTGCCAGAGAACTCTATCCTTGCATACTTCACTCGCTTCTTCAATATTTATAATTCTCTTCATACACGCTCGCCGGTTTCGGAGACTCTTGACTCCACCTTCTTTCAGGACGTGACCAATCTGGTCTAGGTAGGTGAGTCTCGGTCTCCCCCGGTACCTACGTCCTTCCACTTTCGCATTGTATATCTTTTTAACCAGACGTGCGTTCGGCATTCTTTCCACATGTCCGAACCATCGGAGCATTCCCTTTCGCATCTTTATGCCAGTACTCTCTTTCATACCTACTCGCTCTCTGACGTCGTCGTTGCGAATGCGGTCGGTCAGCCTGACTCCACAGATTTTCCGTAGAGATCGCATTTCGACCGCATTAATTATGCTTTCATGCTCTTTTCTGCATACCCAACTCTCGCTTCCATATAGTAATGTTGGGACAAGCACTGCATTATGTATTGCTACACGTGCCTTCTGGCTGAGGTGGTGACTACCGAGAAGTTGTCCCAACGCTCCGTTCACTCTATTTCCCGCATTCACTCTTCGCTCTATATCAGTGGTGTACCTTCCATCTCGGCTAAAACCACATCCAAGATATACAAATTCATCCACTTGCTCTAGTACATTACCTATTTTTATTCTTACATCTGTTCTGGCTTCATCTCTTTCAAAGACCATGTGAGCAAAACCAAAATAATGGTACATAAATTAATGATAAATATTGTTATGCAACTGTTAACATGCATAGGCATATCTATTTTATTAACTTTCTAAGGAATAATGGTCTATCTAATTAGTTTAATATACTGAAACACTCTTAATATAACAAAATACTTCTACATCAGCTGTTTTATCTAAAATCAATGTGTCATAAGGCCTGATATATAGACATAACTGAAATAAACTAATCAACATAATTCATTCTATATCTTTATGTTGTCTAAACATAGCTAGCCTTGATGCATGTGATATTTTATACAAAATGATAGAAATTAAAGATTGAATTAATAATTTTATTTTGCAATAATATTTACATTTAACGCTAAGTTTTAAATTAAAATATTTAGAAAATAGAATAAGAAAAAAAAAGCAAAAGGGGCAATCAGGCATCTAAAATTTCCTCCGCATGGTCTGTCCACCGGTAATGTGCCCAGAAGGCTGGCAGCATTACCACGTTGAATGGCAAATCTAACATTTTGTGCAAAATAAATAGGCCAGCCCTCTGATCACGTGAAGTAGCGAATATTTTTCTTGCGATTTCTTTAAATAAAATGTGAGTATTTGGACCCCAAGGCCAAGTGCAAGTTGCAGATATGGCAGCAGCGCCAGCACAACCTGACGTACTCGGAAGATGTGATGGCGCAAGGGTGTCAATGCAGGTAGCGTCCCAAACCAAAGACCTACCCATCCTCCAGGGCAGCAAGGATATGCCGTCCGTTAAGGATTACAATAAAGAATAACAACGCTACTTGTGAGTGCATACGAAAGCATCAGCAAGACATCGTAGATAGACACCATTACCTTTGCACCGTTTTCGGGCGAAATTTAAATTTGATTTTATTAATTAAATAAAACCGTTTAAAAATGGTAGTTTTTTTTGCACAAACATTTACTTTTTCTGCGGAAATTAGATCTATTTTCATTAAAGTACATGATCTAAAACACAGTGGAGTAATTTTTCAAAATCAGTCATCACGCCTATTATCTATTTACATTATTGCCAGCCTTTTGCTGGCTCTGCTGGACGTAAGCCTGCATCATAGTTCACCACAAAGTGTGGTCCTGCTTCACCTACATTCTGATGAATGTCCAACGTCTAATTTGGACTTCAGACGCTCTTATTACAAAATTGTGACTAAAATTACAATACATTTAGGGTTCATTGATAGCTTTCTGTGTCCAGATGACACTGTGATAACCGCATCGGGTGATGATACTCATACTAGTTTTGCTAATAAAAAGAAAATTGTTTCAGATGAAAACTACTGCAAAAAGGTTAAAGAAATGCTACGCTGCATTTGCACTCACCCTGTTCGAGTTTATATCATGGGTAATGCAAAACTCAACATGTCTTTAGTACCACTATTTATCGCCTTTATAACATCCAACACTGTCATTGCATTACAGTTGAACAATGTGCTTTAATGTGTTAGCTGTAAAATGAAATTAGTTAGATATTTTCTTAATAATTTAACGCTGTTATGTTAATTGGGTTAGATAGAGCTTTATCAAACTTAGATTTTGTCATATAACTTTTAGTTCAAAGTAATAGCTTCGTGAGTCTATTATCATCAATCACGCATAGTTTTAAATTTAGAGATTTTTAGTTTCATATTATCTTAACCTTAACGTTTTTCATTCGTTTTGTAACTTTCAAGGACCACATAATTTGTGTTCTCTATCAATCATTGATCAAATGAATAATAGGTTTGCACTGTTTTGTATAATAATGTTTGCGTTTTTATATATATTCAGGCAACTTATATGACAATAGCTCTATATCGTGTTAGACTACGTTTGAGATAGCCAATATAAAATTTTAAGTAAAAATGCGTGAAAATTATTAGATAAATATAATTTAAATTTAAAACTATAAAATATATATCTCTTATCTTTGTTCTAAATTTTTGGCATGTATCTTAATAGTGTGTGAATAAATATATTTTCTTTGCGATGAATTTATTTTAGTGACATAATAGTATATAAAAAAATAGATTCTTTTTCCTATTAAATGGTCATTAAAGTAATATATGATGTTGTCTTAAAATAAAATACATAATATTTGAAAATGACACACAAGGATTATATACCAACGAGCTAAGTATAAACATAATGGGCATTTAAAAAATAGCACATAATTCATAATTAAATTCATTTATTTATATTATTATCATTCTTATAATAACAATAACTGCCTAGTTTCTTTCTGTATTTTTCTCCATTGTATAATAGTTCCAACAACAGAAGTTTGATAAAAGCTAGTCCTGTATAGAATATGTTTCTATGCATGACTGGGCATCTTCTATTGCTAACTTATACGAGTATATTAAATATAAATCTTATCATGTTAAATGTTGCTAAGACAGTTCCATATGATTCGCATCGTTAAAAAGTTATCAGATTTCATATATCTTCTAACTCTCATATAGTATATCTTCACATAGTATGATTTAAGATATGAGGCGCTCCATTAGTCACGAAATAGAAAAAAAGTAAGAAATGATTTGGTTGAATGATCATCATCATCGCAATCGACGCAATATGTCGTGTTCTTCCATACAGTTCTATTAGACGTCATCTTTGTAGTCACTCCTTATCTATCCATGTCATACCTTACACAGTCTATCCATCCTTTTTTGATCGACCTAAATAAAGCCTTCAACATTTATACTTAAAACTTTTCTCACAATATTACTTTCATACCGTACCATTAAATGGCTATACCATGACAACTGTTCACTCCTTAACTTTTCTGGTACTGGCGCAACTTTCAAACTTCTTTTAATATGTTCATTTCTTATTTTATCCATTCCCATTACACTACACATTCATCTCAACATTCGCATCTCCGCTAAATGCAGTCGTCGCTCATTCGTCACTTTTGTCGCCCTACATGCTGATCCATACAATACAGCAGGTCTTATTAGGGTTTTATATATTTTGCTCTTTAATTTAAGGGGTACTCTAGTCGCATGTAGTACCCGTGACTTACCGCCAATTCTGTGCTTCACCGTACGATCCAGGTCATCATCGCTTAGGATGGCACAGATTAACCTAGCACACTTTTCTCTTTCAGTGGCCACCACAAAGCTGTTCACGCTATTCTATTATAGGCCTTCTCGGCATCAATGAATACTATGTGCAATTTTTTATGTGCATAACGGTATTTATCACACAGTTGTCGAAGTGCAAATATGGCATCTGAAGTTGTCGAAGTGTAAATATGGGCAGACATAAATCCAAACTATTTTCAGCTGATCTCGCTTTCTTCTCGCAATCGGTCCTCAATCACTTTTTTCTATACGTTCATACTATGTGAGCTTTATTCCCCGATAACTGCCACAGTGTCAAACATCACCCTTATTTTTAAAAATGGACATTAGCGCACTTCTGCACCATTCACTGGGGATTACTTCAACATGCATCAATTTATTGAAGAACAAAGCCAGCCACATACATATATCCATGTTCACTCAAAACTTTCCATACTTCCACTGGTATATCGTCCGGCCTTACAGACTTTCAGTTTTTCATGCTTGTGACTGATTTTTTATCTAATCTATTTTAATTTTTCTTACTAGACTGACACACTGACACATCTTTAACACTTCAATCCTTAAATACTCTTCATACATTAAAATTTATTCTTTCAAAATATTCCTTCCAATTCCTTTTTTTATTTCTTGGTCTTTTATTAAAACTTTACCAGCTCTACCTTTCCTCCACTTGACACTCGCTCGTTCCTCTCGTGTTTTTAGTAATACGGTACAGCGCCTTTTGCTTTCGAAGCCGATGGCCTTCGAAAGCAAAAGGCGCTGTACCGTATCGTTAGATGTAACGAATTATAAATTCTGTCTTGAGCCTGGGCTCTCACAGTAGCTATTGCTCGATTAGCTTTTTCTTACATTGCTTGTATTCAATCTTTTTCGCTTTCTTCAACTTTCATTATCTCCTTTCTGCCACTCTTTAAATGTTTTTAGGGTCTTTTACACATCTTTATTCCACCACCATGTATCCTTATCAATTATATCTTTTCCTTTAGTTTATTACACATACATACATACCATCACGTCATGTCCCTTGCAGGGTAGGCAGAGAGAACAGAGTGCCAGAGAACTCTATCCTTGCATACTTCACTCGTTTCCTCAACATTCATAATTCTCTTCATACACGCTCGCCGGTTTCGGAGACTCTTGACTCCACCTTCCTTCAGTACATGACCGATCTGGTCTAGGTAGGTTAGTCTCGGTCTCGCCCGGTACCTACATCCTTTCACTTTCGCATTGTATATCTTCTTAACCAGACGTTCGTTCGGCATTCTTTCCACATGTCCGAACCATCGGAGCATTCCCTTTCGCATCTTTATACCAATACTCTCTTTCATACTTACTCGCTTTCTTACTTCGTCGTTACGAATGCGGTCGATCAGCCTAACTCCACAGATTTTCCGTAGAGATCGCATTTCGACCGCAATAATTTTACTTTCATACTCTTTTCTGCATACCCAACTCTCGCTTCCATACAGTAATGTTGGGACGAGCACTGCATTATGTATTGCTACACGTGCCTTCTGGCTGAGGTGGTGGCACCGAGAAGTTGCCCCAACGCTCCGTTCACTCTATTTCCCGCATTCACTCTTCGCTCTATATTAGTGGTGTACCTTTCATCTCGGCTAAATCTACATCCAAGATATACAAATTCATCCACTTGCTCCAGTACATCATTACCTATTGTTACTCTTACATCTGTTCTGGCTTCATCTCTTTTTGTTTATTCTAGTATTAATTGAGCCCTACTCCTAAGACTACTAACTAGCTATTTCATTCCAACATTCATTCACAGATTTATCCTTCATTTCATTATTCTTTTTAATTATTTTACCTATCATATTATTATATATGTTGAAATCGACTTGCATACTCTTTTCTTTTAAGCATACTCCATCTTACCTTAGACATACATCTTACCATCTATTCTTATTTTGGTATATAGTATTAGAAGCCTATGTTGTGGAACTAGAGCCTCCCTTAGCCTCACAATCCCTTACTTCTTTACCTAACTTACTTTTTTTGACAAGAAATTAGTCAATTTGCGTAGAGTGGTTACTATTTTTGTAGGTAATAAAGTCTTCCTCGCTTTTATTGAACCTCGTGTTAACGATAGCCAGATGAAAAGATGAGGTTATTTGAAGTAGCTTCTCACCACCAACATTTCGCTTTCCATACCCTTTTCCTTTATGTACTCTTTCATAACTATCATTTGCTACTTCAACGTGTCCATTAAAATTACCTCCTATATATACCGCCTCACTTTCTAGAATACCAATCATAACTTCATCGAAATTTTGCCAAAACTTTCTTTCACTTCATTCTTATATCCGGCTCGGAGTACATACGCGCTAATGACATTCAGAATCACACTTTCACAAACTATTTTCACTACTATTAACCTATCATTCATCCTTGTTACGTTCGTTACATATTCATTCAAACATCTATCCTACACCATTCTTTTTGCCATCACCGCCACTGTAATAAAACTTGTTTCCTTCATCAATCTCTCTAGCTCTAGTTGCCTTCCATTTCGTTTCTTGCAGGCATGCAACATTTATTTCTTTTCCTTTTTAACAAATTCACCAATTCCCTTCACCTTCTAGTCATCATTCCAACTCGCATGCCTCAACCTTACCTCTTTCATTCTAAGAGCTCACGTCTTACGTAACACCTGCCCGTGATGCTATTGCATCCCTTGTCCATTTCCCGCAAACATCGGGTGCTGCACCTGCACGTCGCCTGCGGGGTACGTCCTAGCCCTGTCGTTATTTCTCATATTATCATACATTCTGCAAAGGTTTTGGCAACAATTTTATGACCGACTTCTTGCCTGACGTCAACCTTCCTTGGGAATGTAGTTGCTGACCAAATGGCGTCAGGTGGCTCAAATCAAGGTAAAGCTTTCTTTTACGACACTCACAAACAAAGCAAGGGTTGGTGGTGGTGGTCTTTGTAGCCGTTACCATACAGCAAGAATATAGATGCAATTATCAGAAGAAACATTTCACTCAAATAATAATAAAGAGTTTACTAATATAATAATATTAAATTTGGAATTAGAGACGGCTTACATAAAAACGTATTCTGATGAGTAGTAGTGTATCTATTAATATAGATACATTATTTAATCTTTATATGCACAATTCTTCCCTACGTGTGTAAGTGAACGTCTCATAAACATTTTAAGAAATCTTATTTTATATTATTTAGATTTGTACAGAACAGCGTTCATTAACCTAGTTGACTGACTCATGAAGTACTGAAAGTAGAAATATAAAACTCTCATATTAGTAATGCCGAGACTCAATAACAAAGTCTTTTACGAAATTTAACTCCAAAGGGGACACCCCAGATACTTTTAATAATAAATCTAATTAATTTTTTTTTAGTAGGCTACGGTTTGGACACACCTTGCCCATTTCGTCCGAGGCGTCGTGTTTATTCCTCATCGCCACTGTTAGGTCGACCACTAGTAACGCTTCCTTTGCTTCGCTAAGTACCTGCACACGGTTGTAAGGAGGGAAAAACACCGTCTTGCCACCACTGCGATTGCGATGAGGACACGGCACAGCACACGTCGAGGTCTGTGTGGCCTGGGTAGAGCCGTGAAGTTGTCGCAATCGTCGGTGCCAACCTGACGTAAAGTAGGATGCAGTAGCTGACTTCTGCGAGATAGTTGTCTCGCGAAAAAAGGCAGCGGGGCGGGGCCGAGAGGAAATCCTCTTCAGTGACACGTTCTGCCACCTGTCGGCGCCTAAGACGGCGCAGTCGTGATTACCTGCGCCTAATGCCACCCTAGCTGAGGCCGCGAGTGAATGGACCGGGAAATAGTCTGTCGCCCACAGACAGGCTGACACGTGAGTGACGGGGGTTGATAACCGAAAGAGTTACTGGCCACGATGAGGCTGGCCACGGATGTCAAGGAAGCGGTACCAGTGGCCGGCCCAATGACGTTGGGAGGGCATATGGTGGGTTATGGGCTACGCGCCGGCCTACCGTCGCCTCAGACGGAATGGACGTGTGACGATATGTTTCCAGACCATAGCCTGCACAAAACAAATCGCTTCCTTGACATTCGTGGCCGTTTCGGTAAGTTACCTGGTTTATGGCGGACTGATCCCCAGTCCATTCAACCACGACCTCAGATAGGGCGGCATCAGGCGCAGGTTCTCGCGCATGCGCTGCCCGATGCGCCACGAGCGGAATGTGTCAGCGTGGAGAATCTCCTCTCTGCGCCCCGCCACCTCCTTCTGCGAGACAACTGCCTCACAGAAGGCAGCAGTTGCGTCCCAGTTTCTGACGCTGTCGAGCATCGTCTTAGTGATGGCTAGCAGCGTCAAGTTGGCATCAATGATTACGACAAGTTTATGGCACTGCTCAACCCAGGCCGTACAGACCTTTAGCGTGTGCTGCGCTATATTCTCAATGCAATCGCTTTGGTGAAAAGAAAGTGTCATCTTCTTCCTCGTGACCATTTGCAGGTACTTGCCAAAGCAACCATGCCTGGGCCAGACCTGCACCAGTCGAAAAAAGAGGAACCTCATATCACCCAACTACCTCAGCAGCATCGGCTTGAAAGACTCCATGTTCCAAATTAAATCAAATCAAATAATTTATTATGCATAAGCCAGAGAAGAAAGAGACGACTAAGGGATATAAAACGCATATAACATCAATACAAGAGAAGGAAAACTCGAAACAAAACCCTATACCAACACGTCTGATCAGCGTGGTATAGTAGGTTAATTTCCCTCCCATTACGGAGGAGGCCCGAGTCCAACAGTGAGACATATATGGGCTGTGATGATGATGATGATGATGTGGTTGTTAGGTAATGTGTGTATGCATGCGTGTGATATAATCTGTCACACGCATGTATACACACACTCATCGTAAAATTTTCCTTCTGCGAGGCAGTAGTCCTTCTGCGAGGCAGTAGTCTTGCGGAAGGAGGCGGCGGAGCGCGTGCGCGAGGAGCGTCTCCTCGACGGCGCGAGCCGCCGCCGGCGACTGGGGCGGCGCAGGCGCGATTACCTGCGCCTGATGCCGCCCTAGCCAAGGCCGCGGGTGACTGGATCGGGGAATTAGTCTGTCACCCGCCGAGAGGCCGACCGCGTGAGGAAAGACCGACATCCTACCCGAGGGGGGGATGTCGGTCGAGGAGAGGGTACTCCTCAGGGGTATTCCGTCGGGCCGACCACTGACGTCAAGTCACTCTGCTCCGGTGGTCGGCCCAACGACGAAGGCGACGTCACGGGTGGGTTACGGGTGTGCGCGCTTACGCCCCTCTGTCACCCCGGATGGAGTGGTGCGAGGAGTGCGCCGACCGTAGCCCACCCCCCAAAAAAAAAAAAAAAAAAAATCGTAAAATTTTGTTGCAACTACCCAAAAAAAATTTTGTGAAAGTTTGGGCACTTAATATTAATATCAAGTCTTCGAACAAGGCGTGTAAAGATTTCCCATTAAAAAAATACGGAAACTCTGATTTTTTTATCTTTAAATTTCTATAGCTCAGTGGTATTTCATAGCATCGCTTCGACCATGGACGGTTTTTTTTAGAATTGAATGCTCTACAAAAGGGTCCATTGCAGCCAAGCCGTAACTCTTTTTGGGGTTTTTTGGTAAATCGTGTTTTTTGGATATTATATTTAGGTACGAACTACATACTGATGAAATGTAAATAACATTTTTTTTCGATCTTACCGATATAACAATTAAAATATTAATGAATTGATTAGGGGTTATGTAAATAAAAAATCACGAGTGCATATATTCTAACATTTTATTAGAAATAAGTACTTACTTTTTTATAGTTTATCAATTAATGGTTTCTGATGTTTATGCGAGTATTACACATTTGAAATAAAACTAGTTTTATGTATTCTATCGCATTTGTATTTGATTTTTAATTTCCCAACGTTTCGAACACTTTCATCACTGTGATCATGGCCACCGGGGAGGACTAATGTGTCTTACGTCTAAAAAGTCATAGTTATTACAGAAATTTATATAAATTTTAAATATACTTTATCAATTAATGAGATAGTATATAGTTTTTGTTTACAGTTTAAATTATGAAAATACTTCCTTCCATACTATATTGCGGGTATGTTGAGGATTTTCATTTGGAAGATGGACTTTAAATGTAGATCGCCTGTAGGCTCGCCGCTGTAGGTCGCCTTACTCATGAAAATTTTATATGTAGATATAACAAGCTATGCATGAAGACGGGACTGGACTTTAAGTCAACTCCAACAGATTCAAATATTTGTCCTTGAGACTTGTGGACAGTTATAGCAAATGCTGATCTAACTGGAAATCGGTGACGCTGCACGGTGCATCGCAGTTGTCCTTTTGATAAGTCAAGGGTTATCCTTGGTATGTGTACTTTTTTACTGGATTATTCACCAGTAAACATTTTTGCCTTTATTATGTGATTGCACAGAATTGTTACAATGAGTCTTACACCATTGCGTAGGTCTTCTGATAAATCTAAATTACGCAATAACATTATTATCGCATTTTTTTTTCAATATTAATTCGTGTGGTGGCAAGTCTGAAATGTTGACATTATTGAGAAATTCTGTTGGAAATTCGGTTGATCTTTCATTAAATCATGACTATAGTAGATTTTGTACTCCTCGCCGGGAAGTTTGGCAACTAAGTCATCATTATTTTTTTCAACAAGTGCAACAAATACTCTGAATGTCATCCCCTCATAATTTCCATCGGCTAAGCAGATACTTCATCAATATGATTGTTGCTTGTAATGATATTCAGTGGCAATTCAATTTCATCCATATTAGTTAGAGTCAGATTGCCGTTGCCTAATTTTACTAAATAATCAGCAGATTGTCGTTGCTCTATATAAACGTGCATATTTTCTTCTAGTTTAAAAGTCTTAAAAACGGACCATAAGGAATATCACATAATTTAAAGATCTAATAACTCAGTTTTATTCACATGCGGCTGAATAGGCAGACATTGGTGGAAATTTCCTTCTAGTACTATTACTTTTCCACCAAAGCGAGATCCAAATTTCCAATGGATCGCAAAAGTATATCAATGTTTTGCAAACCATATTTTGGAAGCATTGGCGCTTCATCCATAAGAAAAATATCTATTTGTGCTAATTGTCTCGCTATAGAGGAGTTAGGTTGAATACTTGAGACTGAATCTGTTGTTAATGGTACTTTTAGGCTAAAAGTTTTATGACAAGTACATCCATTAGGCAATAATATGGAAGCAATAACAATAAAAGCCATATATTTTATTCAGTATCGTTTTCTAGTCAGCATGTAGTATAAAGTTTTATATATGAATGTGTTCCCAGTTTCCCCTGGACCATCAAAGAAGGAGCATTTAATTTCAGATGCTTTATTATTTACAGATGGAATTAACGACTTCAATCTGTTTTCTTTTTAGTAACTGGTACATTTGCTCTCCTAATACTACTGATTCATCCGTTTTCAAATTCACCTGATTATCTTCAAGATTGTAATTATGAATATCCTCAAAGCCAAAAGTTTGTACCCAGTATTGGAAATTTCAGCCTTCTGTTGCTTCAGTGTTTAATTTTGTAGCAATAATTCTGTAACCGCGATTAGTTCCATTTTTTATACATTCTCCATTTTGCTGGGCTGGATGTATAAAAGTTTCTGAATAATTTTCTTTAAATTTTTTCCCACAGACGCTTTGGATTTTCAGGAGATCCCTAAATCAAAATTTGAACAAAAAGGCATCATCATCTCATCACATGTCTTCGCTAAGGGCATTTCAGATAATGCAGATTCTCGTAATCGTTCTATCCATTGTTGATCGTCGTAAGTCAAACCTTGTGCTAAGCAAGTTTGTTTATACGGTTAATATCGGATGCCTGTTACGGTTCGAAGCTCTTCAAAACTTGTTGCATCTTTTACATGAAATAGTAACAATCGCAAGTGGTAAAATTGCGGTTGAGCAATGAAGTTTACATTGTTAATCCTACGAATAACTCGCAAATAGCCGAACTCTTGACTCCCATTTGCTATACCCTACGATCCATTTAAAGTTTTCAGGCATAGGCGTAGGGAGTTGCCAATAAAAATGATATTGACGTTGAGACATTGTCGCTTGACGGATTATGATTTTTAATTTCGGCTTTGTCCTTAAAATAAGCTTCCAGAGTAGATAGACCTAAAAGGGGTCTCCCTTTTGGTTAATATCAGCTAAATCTTCATGGATTTGATCTAAGTTTGCAATCCGATACTGTCCTAGTAATGGATATCCAGTGGTTGAACACTACGACTTATTTTTTCATTTCAATGGCAAATAATCGCCAAAATTCTCCTGGTGGCGTGAATCAAGGTTTTCATACTACTACTTCTTTTTTTTTTAATAATATTAATAATTTATTCTTAAACTTCAGAGTACATTTTTACATAATCCCTGTCTCTTGAATTAGGAAAAACCTGTGTCTCAAGAGACAGTGTCTTCCCAGTTTACATTTTACACATAACATTTATTTTACAATAGCGGATTTAAAGTATTACAGAATTAATTAGGTATCCAATTATATTGATACGTGTGTGTGTGTGTGTTGTGTGTGAGTGGGTGTTGTGTGTGAGTGTGTGTTGTGTGTGAGTGTGTGTTGTATGTGAGTGTGTGTTGTGTGTGATGATGATTAACGATTATCAATTAGCGATTCAGCTCTGTTATAGTCCATATCAATGACTAGGCTGTATATATGTTTTTTAAAGTTATAGTTATTTGTGTTCCTCACACCAGCAGAATATAATTGGTTATATATTCGTGGCGCTCTATAGTCGTAGTGTCGTTGCGCAAAACTGGATTTAACACGTGGCACGGGGCATCTAAAATGTCGTTTAGTCAGTATCGGCAGCTGTGGGACAGTGATTTTGTGATATCTACGTAAAATCTGGTATAGATACAGCTGGCGTATTGTAAGTACACCAGTGCGTTTATGTACATCAGTTGTGGGGTGTCTGTACGGCAAGTACATAAGAACTTTTAGTACGGCGCGTTGCGCGCGCTCAAGTTCAATTACTGCCGTCTTCGACGCACCACCCCATGAGCAAACACAATAGTTTATTATACATTCACATAGGGCCTTATACGTTTGTATTAATAATTTTATAGATGCTATCGACCGTAAATTTTTAAATATATAAATCATCTTCCTCAAACGTGTACACAGACCAGATATATGTTCGTCCCATCGTAATTTATCATCGACAATAACGCCTAAATATTTAATACTACTTGCTTTCGATAAAGTATCACATGAACACGAGTTTTTATTGTACTGAAATTGTTCATTACATGGATAGGTATGGATTTTAATTTTAAAGTCTATATGTGGCCGCGATATGTGGTCTTTGAGAAACACAGATATTTAGATTTCGCTGCATTTAATGTTAAAAGATTATACTCAAACCATTTTGTTATATTGGCGATGCCAATTTCAGTAGCTTTCTTTGCTAGTTCCCAAGTACGAACATGGAAGATAATGACGGTGTCGTCTGCAAACATTACAATCTCAGCACTACGTAAAAAAACTTCATAGTACTACTTCTAGAAACATAGACAATTTCAACGCTCTTAGACATTTTAAGGTTTCCATCCATCCATCCATGAGCCCATAAACGTCCACTGTTGGACATAGGTCTCCCCACGAGAATGCCATTCGCAATGGTCCTGTGCCACCTGCATCCAACAGTTGCCTGCGACCTTGACATCCATCTATTTTTCCATATTTTTTAGGGGGAATAATGCCATAATCGCCACATTTAGCAGGCGGATTGGCGATCGCGGTAGATGATATGAAGTTTCCCGGAAGATAGCCGCTGACCACTCTTCCGGTGTGATCCTTAGCCGGTTTATACGACTCCCACGGGCAAGTAAGGCGTGACGACAATTGACAATATTCTTTTGCCGTCGCCACACGGGTAAGTTTTAAGGTTTATGTATTGGTAATTAACTTTAACATAGTTACTGATTGCAACTATATCAAGCCTACTATGACTATAGAGGATAACTCGATGGCGAACTGTTATGCAAAATTTCCTATTTCAAATCTTTTACAAAAAGGAAACGTTTGTTCAGTACATCTTATTACCTTTGTCACAATCCAGCAGGAAGTCCCCTCAATACTCCAGATATGATAGTGAAACCGAAAATCTAATGAGCCAAGTGCAATTGGGTGAAATTGATGCTAATTTGCATATCACGAAAAACCATTCAGGGCTGAAAGAAAGGCTACTACACCCTGTAAAAAAATTATCCCTTTTCATATTTTACACCTAGATTTTACTGGACCGTTTCAATAATCTAAAGATCGTTATAAATACGTATTAATAGTTATCGATGGCGTTACAAAATTTTGTATACTGAAACCACTTTAAGCGGACAAGAATTATAATTGAGGGTACGTGAGACTGGCTTTTATTTGGAACCCCTTTGCTAGTAATTACAGACAGAGGAACCACATTTTCTTACAATCGGGTACAATCACTGTTTAGAAAAATGTAAATCGAAACTCGCATGATATCTACCCGTACCCTTTGTGGTAATAGCAAAGTCGAGCGTTGTATAGCTACAATTATAAATTACTACATGAAATAATATTAACTATAATATAGAATACATTGTATACTTGTATGTGAGTCATGACCATAGACGTTATGATAAACCTGCCCCATAATTTAAAGGCCTGTATGAAATTATTTATAGAACAATTACAGAATGATAGATTTTCATTGAGAGGTAAAAATAATTTAAGAAATATCAGTAGCTAAAGAGAAATTACGAACTTAGCCAGGTGAAAGGGTAGAACAAGATATATCATTTGAAGACCTGAAATTGAATTAGAATTCAGACCAAAACAGATTGATAAAGAAGAGTATGATTTTTTTAATAATTTTATTAGGAAATAAATTAAGTTAGAAAATTGAAATTCGTTTTAATACGGTCTAATCGTGAGAGAAATAAAATTTGTCATATACATACATACATACCATCACGCCATGTCCCTTGCAGGGTAGGCAGAGAGAACAGAGTGCCAGAGAACTCTATTCCTGCATACTTCACTCGCTTCCTCAACATTCATAATTCTCTTCATACACGCTCGCCGGTTTCGGAGACTCTTGACTTCACCTTCCTTCAGTACATGACCGATCTGGTCTAGGTAGGTTAGTCTCGGTCTCCCCCGGTACCTACATTCTTTCACTTTTGCATTGTATATCTTCTTAATCAGACTTTCGTTCGGCATTCTTTCCACATGTCCGAACCATCGGAGCATTTCCTTTCGCATCTTTACACCAATACTCTCTTTCATACTTACTCGCTCTCTCACGTCGTCATTACGAATGCAATTTTTTTTCCCGCAAGGTGGACCATGGATGTGGTCGCGCCCCGACAAAACGTCCGGGGCGACAGAAGAGGCGGCACGCAACCCCATGGACTCACCCTGCAAACACCTCTCTTCGCCGTGCGAGCGGGCCACCGGTATCCGATCTTTGACTTCGGTGGCCTTACGAATGCAATCGTGATGACGGAAAATCTGTGTGATTTGCCGTAGAGATCGCATTTCGACCGCATTAATTTTACTTCATATAGCATACACAAATTTCAAAACGAAATTAAATTTTACCGCTGGTCGGTTTTTGATCTGATCCTGAATATCATATTGCGGCGGGTGATAGGGTTGATATGTTAAGGTCAGTAGTCACAAAATATGGGGGTCAATCTTTGCCCTGATACTTCACCGAAATTTACCATAAAGCGTAAGCAAGGTATACATACACTAAAGACTAAGCAGTATAGTTTTTTTAGTGTTTAATTGCAATTAAAAGACAAAGAATTACCAAACCATTTTCAAAAGGAAACAGCGTGTTGCGATTATGTAGCTTTAAATAAAAGAAAACTTCGATACATTAATTTTTACGGTCGTGATTCTGCCAGATACAGAATATTTTATCCGACGTCCTCGAATACTTTTTTAATCAACTATTTTTTCTTACTTTAAACAAAATAATTGCTTTTAAAAAATATCAAATACGTTTAAACGAATGTTTTTTTTGGCATGTGTATGATAATATTATTCTGTAAGTGCAATATGAGAAAAATACAACCATTTTTAGGTTTGAAAGTGCTTGATTTTCATATATCGAGAGTAGAGCAAGACCACAACGCTTCGCTTTCGAGGCGTGCAATATATAAAAAATAATAATAATTTAAAAAATAAAACTATCGCACATATTATGCTGCGTCACTTTTGCATCTAGATGGAAGGATAAAGACGTTATCGGTTCATCTGAATAAATTATTAAAGAGGTCATTTAGCAGAAGTAAATTATATTAAAAACAAACAGTATTTTATAATCGATAATAACAATTTACTTATGTTGTATGATTGCTTTAGTTTAGATATACCTAGCATTCTTTACGCGAGTTTTGTATTACTATAGTACGAATTAAGTAGTACGTAGGTCAACATCAGATTTTTAATTAACACTAGAAACAATGATTGTAATTCCGTTTAAACATATTATATTTATTCAAAACTTCTTTTGTATATTTCGTAATTTTTGGTTTTTCAAAAAATGCACAAAGGTTTTAATAAATATTCGGATCATGTTAGAATTACTTATTGTAAGCTTTAATCTTTTAAACTACATATTACTTGAAGACATAATAGCCTTGAACTCTCGATTTCTGCACACAATTGCTGTTAACGGATTTTCAATCGCAACTATAATATCAGCAATTTACCACAGCAAAAGTTTTGAGCAGCTTATGAACAATTTTGATGCGTTTTATAGCTCATTACATGATAAAACTTATTCTGATAGAATCTCAAAAAAACAGGTATTGCTTAGTGTATACTTCGCTATATATTTGATCAGTAAATTACTAATTATTTTGTATATGCAATTAATGCAAATAAGAGGTATGAGCAAAGGAAGTGTAGTGATGCATCTAAGGTTTTACTATAATTTATTTGTGGGGGATTTTCGAATTGTAGTAGAGTATTTCCTATCTTACTGCACGCTGTTTGTACTTGCTGAGCAGTTAAATGTGATTACGAGATGTATAAATAAGGAGGTAACGAAACTAAGCAGGAAAAATAAATTACGTGTCAGCAATGAAGATAATGTAATATTTATGGAAGAAACCATGAAGCTGCATGATCTATGGATATTTGGGTATAAAAATATCAACTGCAGTTCCAAGTTGTATAATGAAATTTTTAGTAAGCAGGTAAGTAAAATATCAAATAAATAAAAATCAAATATCCCCGTGTGGCGACGGGAATAGAATACAAAGGTCGTCACCCCTTACTTGCCCGTGGGAGTCGTAAAAATCGGCTAAGGGTCTCACCGGGAGATTGGGCAGCGGCTATCTCCCGGGAAACTTAATAACATCTACCGCGATCGCCAACCCGCTCGCCAAGCGTGGCGATTATGGCATTATTACCCCCCCAAAATAAATATGGATGCACAAAAAGTCACGGCCCCCAGTCACGGCAGTTCCGCTGGAAACCGCTGGATGCAGGTGGCACAGGACCGTTATAGATGGCATTCTCGTGGGGAGGCCTATGTCCAACAGTGGACGTTTACGGGCTGATGGATGGAAGTAAAATAAGCAATTACATATGTTGTAAAATATTATTTTTAATGACTACACTTTTTATTGAAATGACACCAAAATACGAATAAATTCGTCTGTTTTTAACATCAATTTTTTTTTACCAACAATGTGCGTTCAAATCAAGCAAAAAAAACAAAACCTAACGAAAGACGAAAAAACTTGGCACTATACAGTATACAGACGTCACATTGTTTTTTTATTAACTTGGATTCTGTAATAGTATCAGTCGGAAGGCTGAGGATTGTAATGATACATTCAAATCTGCTTAAGAATTTAAAAGATATAGTGGAGTTATTCTTTAAGGAGTAGCAGAAGACTTATTTTTAGTCACAAAATTAATAACGTCCTCCCGTCAGGTTTAGTTTTAAATATCACAGTTGTTTAATGATTTCTGATGTTTACGAGAGTATTACATATTTGATTTAAAACTATTTTTATGGATCGCATTTGTATTCAATTTTCAATTCCCCAACGTTCAAACTCTTTACAGGCGTAGAATTCGTAAAAAATTATTTCAATCGTGTTTTGATATTTCTTTCTTAACTAACCAGACAGACCATCAGATGATATTGTTATTTAATTAACTACAATTTAATAATAAGTTCATCTGACTCGTGATTTTAAGCTGGTAACCTATCAACTTAACGATCAACAGTCACAAACATATGTTATTTCTGAATCAACTAAATTAAATACATAAGTGGTCACAAAATAAAATTTATAATTGACTTTTTTATTCATTTTAGTTATCATTGATGCAGTTAATAACTACTTTGTATTCCATTGTGGTGCTGTATACGACTATTACAACGATAACGGTGAGTAATATATATAAATCAAACGGAGATTTTTTATCCTTCTCAGTTAATAGGTACATGTATATCTTTTGGTCGCAAATTATATTTACAATGGGGTCAAATTGTCTTCCTTCTTTCAACTGCCGTGTACACAATGTGATCGCTGATGATTCAATAAAAAGAATCAGAATTTTCCTTCTTTTGGAGAGATATAATCACCTAGATAAATTCATTATTTTACTTTTACAGATCAATTACTCATCGGTAGTGTTGTGCATAAATTTGTTCCACATGATGGTACTCTTTTTCGCTATCTTTGTGATATCAAGAGCTGGACAATGCGTAGAAAATAATACTCTTGAGATGAAGCGCAAGCTGTGTGAGCTATATATGAACTCAATTGAGAGTAAGTATCACATGCCTTTTTTTTCTTTGTTTAAGCCGTCCGAAGCGACATAGAAGCGGCGCAGGACCCGATAGACCCGCCCTACAATATTCGTCTCGACGCCGTGCGAGTGGATCACTGGAACACGGTCTTTTTCTTCAGTGACCCGGCGGTCTAACCTTTTTTTTTTTTTTTTTTTTTTTGGTGGACTATGGATGCGTCTTGCCCCGCCAAATCGGTCCGGGGTGACGGAGAAGGCGGCGCGTGACCCCATAGACCCACCGTAAAATCCTCTCTCTTCGCCGTGCGAACGAGCCACCGGGACCCGATTTTTAACTTCGGTGGCCCGCCCGGCGGTTCACCCTCGCGGGTTCCTCTCGTCGACGCCCCGACAGATTTCGCCGTCGGGGCGTCGCCCTCACGCGGTGGCCTCACGTCGGGTAATTCCCCGGTCCGATCACCCGAGGCCTCGGTTAGGGCGGCATCAGGCGCAGGTATTCGCGCCTGTGCCACCCCGGCCGCTGCCGGCGGCCCGGGTCGCGGGAATCCTCCCGCACTCGTTCCACCGCTTCCTTCTGCGAGATGACAGCCTCGCAGAAGGCGGCGACCGCGTCCCAGTTCCTGACGCTGTCGACCATCGCCCTCGCGACAGCCGGCAGCGTCAGGTCGGCACCGATAACTGCGACGAGGTCACGGTGCTGCCGATCCCATCCCGGACACACCTCCAGCGTGTGTTGCGCCGTGTCCTCGTCACTCCTGCAGTGGTGGCAGGCCGGAGTCCACTCCCTATACGCGACCGTGTGCAAGTACAAACCGGAGCACCCGTGCCCCGTCAATACCTGCACCAGCCGAAAGGTGAGGACTCCGTGCCGCCGCTCCATCCACTTTATCAGTACGGGCCGGAGGGCCTCAACGGTAACAACACCGTGCCTAGGCCTCTCCAGCCGCGTAGCCCAATGGGCGATGACGTCTCGGCGGGCGTCCACGCACCAGGTGGCTATCTCGCTCAACGATGGGGAGCCACCTGCCTCGCGCGCTGTGATAACCCGCCGGTAGAGGTCGAAGAGCATCTCCGCCTCTAGGTCCCACGGGAGTGTCCCGGCCAATAGACACGCCGCCTCTGTCGACACCGTGCGGTACCCGCGAACGGCTCTGACCGCCATGGCTCTCTGTGGCCTCCACAGAACCGCCCTGAGTTGGGCGTTCAGAGCCGATCACCCCCGCATACAGCCGTCGGCCCTCGAAGCTGGGTCCGCCCACGTTTGGCATGAGTCGCGAAAGGGCGGACGCCGCGCCGACCAGCCGGGGAGCAATCTGTCGGCAATGCTCCCGGAACCACCATCGGCAGTCGAGCACCAGACCCAAGTACCTTATATGGGCCTGGATACTGATGTGGATGGAGTTGACGACTAACGAGGCGCTGATGGGTAGCCTCACACGGGGCCCATGGAAAAGTAGGGCTTCCGTCTTGTTTAGGGCCACCGTGAGCCCCAGCACCTCGATTCGCCTGACCATCTCCTCGGTGCCGAGAGTGGCCAGGCTCGATACCCGGCGGTCTCCCTCACAGGTATCTTCTCATGTCGACGCCCAGTTAGCTTGGCGCGAATAGGCCTCCCTAGCCAAGGCAGCGGGTGACTGGACCGGGGAATAGTCCGTCACACGCAGAGAGGCTGACCGTGTGAGTGCGGCGTCGACGGGGGATAGTACCCGAAAGGGTAGTCCGCCAGGCTGGCCACGGATGTCAAGGATTCGTTACCAGTGGCTGGGCCAATGGCGATGGGGGAGGGAATACGGTAGGTTATGGCCTTATGGGGCCACACGCCGTCCTTCCATCGTCTCGGACGGAATGGACGGCGTCTGTCCAAAAAACAAGGTACACTATGACGATCGCATCGAGTAACATTCATTCTAGTGACGCCATTGACGAAAATGTTTATTTCAGATGAAAACTACTGCAAGAAGATTAAAAAAATGCTACGCTATAATTGCACATATTCTGTGCCAGTTTATATTATGGGTAATACAAAATTCAACATGTCTTTAGTACCGCTATGTATTGGATTTATAACATCAAACACGATCATTGCATTGCAGTTAAACAATGTACTTTAACATGTTCGCTATAAATTGGAAATTGTTAGGTATTTTCTTAATAATTGAATGCTGTTATTTTAAGTGAGTTAGATAGAAACCCGATTACGAGCGAAAAATGATTGTCACAAGTGGGATTCGAACCCACACCTAATGGAAATCTGTTCCAATCGTGCCGCCACTTACACCACCGTGAACTATTGTAGGACATTCAATTCTCGCATCGTATTATATTTTCGTCTTTTAAGGAGACGTGTGCCATCTACCCGATATTATTTACACATTATACGGTTCACAGTGGTGTAAGTGGCAGTACGATTGAAACGGATTTCCAATAGGTGTGGGTTCGAATCCCACTTGTGACAATCATTTTTCGCTTGTTATCGGGTTTTTATAAATAATCAAGCATATTAAATGCTAAATTTCAGTAATTTGGGATAGATAGAGTTTTATCAAACTTGATTTTGTCATAGAATTTTTAGTTCCATGTCTCAACTTAGTAAGTCTATTATCATCAAGGTTTTTCTATGAAAACCAAGCTAAGCTGTGTAATAACGTCATGTTAAACGGTTAGTCAATATAGGCGGCGTCACAATAAACGGATTCTACTATATTTGATATAATTTCACTGCATTCAATTCACAAAATACTTGTAAAAATTCAATTAACATACGAAAGAAAGATAGACGTGGAGCGGAAAATACATAATAGTCGGTAGTTGTACATACAACACGCTTTTAATAATTTTCCATAATTCAGCTATATTGAATATACCTATTATTTCTATAATTTTTAAGTAAATCCTTAAAAAAAAAATAAAAGCCGCGGTCGAATATTTCAAGATACCGATGTTTTTGCAACTTTGTGACGCGCTCAATTTTTTGTCTTACATTTAAATCGTGAGATTAGTCGGAAGAATTTGATTTCTGCGTGTAATAAACTTATTTTGTTTAAATCTTACGCACCCGACTTGGTGAGTGAATTGATTTTTTTTTACTAATCTGATGAACTACTCTAAATGTAACCACCTACATTGATGGATCGTACTTGGTGGAAGTACCTAACAAGGTACAAGGATTTTTCCCTAATATTAAACTGGTTAAGAAGATATACAATGCGAAAGTGGAAGGATGTAGGTACCAGGGGAGACCGAGACTAACCTACCTAGACCAGATCGGTCATGTACTGAAGGAAGGTGGAGTCAAGAGTCTCCGAAACCGGTGAGCGTGTATGAAGAGAATTATGAATGTTGAGGAAGCGAGTGATGTATGCAAAGATAGAGTTCTCTGGCACTCTGTTCTCTCTACCTACCCTGCAAGGGATATGGCGTGATGATATGTATGTATGTATTAAACTGCTGAGCTCAGGTCACATACGAAATCCCATCTTGGCCTGCCCTACTAATAGTAAAATTTTGATATCATATTGCCGGGGCTAAGGAACTAAAAGTCAAACATTTACACCAATTGATAATTTGCGAAGAAATATATTTAAATGGTTGGAAAATTCAAAAGTGCACGCCTCATCATTTTTTATTATTTATCATTTATTTAGTCAATACCATAAAAGAAATAAAAAGAATACTTTGAAATTTCTCACCATTCTCGACGTAGCACATAACATAGCTTGCAAGCATTGTAAACAAACACATGGCTGTATGGGCTTTGTTCCCTTTGCCTGTCCGAATGGACAAACATAAACAAAAAGAAATGAAAACGAACCCAATTTTCATAAGTTATACAAACACTAAGGACTAAGCTGTATAGTTTTTTATTAATTGCAATTAAACAACAAAGACTTGCCAAGCCATTTTTTGAAAGGTTGCAATCATGAAGCTTTTAAAAAAAGCAAAGCAGTCATGAGGACCGCCGACAGAAATGAAAACATAAAATTATGTAAAAAAAATCATTTTTTTTATAATATTAAATGTTTTGCCGTGTGGTGACGTTGTAAGAATACAATTTACCAGCCCTTATCTTACCCGTCTGCCTATCAACCCGGATGATCGTAAAAGACGACTAAGGGATAAAATATGCACATAACATCTATGCAAGAAAAGGAAAACTCGAATAAAACCTTATGCCAACACATGTGACCATCGTGGTGTAGTGGGTCAATTTATCAAAAACTTGAATAATTAATAATTATTATTATTACATATAAATTAAATATAGTAAACAAATACAAGATTGGGTGAAATCGGCGGTCCCGAGTTCACCTGATCTAGTCTTTCACCTCAGAGCGTGATGGATCAGCTTCACTTACAGCCTATGAAAAAATCTGTGTGCGGTGCGCCGAAAGAAATATTCACTTCAAAAACAAAGTATTTCGATACATTAATTTTTACGGTCGTGAGAGTGCCAAATCCATATGTACAAACATCCGGACGTTTTTGAATATTTTTTTAATCAAATTTTTCTTATTTTAAACAAAATAATTGCTTTAAGCTGTGTGGTAGCGGCTACGAATACTACCAATCCTTACTTTGCTCGTGGATGTCGTAAAAGACGATTAAGAGACTTTTAAAGACCTGGGCCAACTACATCTGGTGCCGTTTGATCAACAATTACATTACCAAGGAGGATTGACGTTTGGCAGGCGGCCAGTCATAAAACTATTGCCAATACATACATATCATCACGCCATATCCCTTGCAGGGTAGGCAGAGAGAACAGAGTGCCAGAGAACTCTATCCTTGCATACTTCACTCGCTTCTTCAACATTCATAATTCTCTTCATACACGCTCGCCGGTTTCGGAGACTCTTGACTCCACCTTCCTTCAGTACATAACCGATCTGGTCTAGGTAGGTTAGTCTCGGTCTCCCTCGGTACCTACATCCTTCCACTTTCGCATTGTATATCTTCTTAACCAGACGTTCGTTCGGCATTCTTTCCACATGTCCGAACCATCGGAGCATGCCCTTTCGCATCTTTACACCAATACTCTCTTTCATACCTACTCGCTCTCTTACGTCGTCGTTACGAATGCGGTCGGTCAGCCTAACGCCACAGATTTGCCGCAGAGATCGCGTTTCGACCGCATTAATTTTACTTTCATACTCTTTTCTGCATACCCAACTCTCGCTTCCATACAGTAATGTTGGGACAAGCACTGGGTTATGTATTGCTACACGTGCCTTCTGGCTGAGGTGGTGGCTGCCGAGAAGTTGCCCCAACGCTCCGTTCATTCTATTTCCCGCATTCACTCTTCGCTCTATATCAGTGGTGTACCTTCCATCTTGGCTAAATCCACATCCAAGATATACAAATTCATCCACTTGCTCTAGTATATCATTACCTATTGTTACTCTTACATCTGTTCTGGCTTCGTCTCTTTCAAAGACCATTATTTTGGTTTTGCTCACATTCACGCGTAGACCCCTTTTCTTACTCTTCTCATATCATCTTTTGTCATTGTGTCGACTAGGGTCTGCAGGTCAGTCGCTGACTGTGCCAGCAGGACTGCATTATCTGCATAAAGCAGAGCAGTGACCACTGAGTCGCCCATCTGGACTCCCACATTCATATCGTTCAACCTTTGGAGACATTTATCCAGATACATGATAAACAGCCTAGCTGACAGAACGCACCCCTTTTTTTTTTTTTTTTTTTTTTTTTTTGGTAGGCTATGGTCACACGTCGCCCGTACCGTCCGGGGCAACGGAAGGGGAGCGCGTGGCCCCATAACCCACCTTATTCCCTCCCCATCGCCATAGTGCCGGCCACTGGTACCGCTTCCTTGCCTTCCGTGGTCAGCCCGGAGAACGCACCCCTGCTTAACGCCGATATTGACGTCAAACCAAGGCGACATTCCATCATCCAGTCGCACACAGGCTCTACAGCCCATGTAACTGGACTGCACAGCCTGTAGCAGTTTACCGTTAATACCATACTCCGGTAAAATGTCCCAAAGTTCCTTTCGTACAACCGTGTCAAATGCTCTCTCCAGATCCACAAAACTGCAGAAAACCCTCTGACCTAGAGCCAGATGCTTCTCCACAATGTTGCGCAGAGAGAACACTTGATCCATGCATCCCCTTCCACTCCTGAAACCTCCTGGTGTCTCACACAGTAAACCATCGGGCACCATCCTCATTCTCCTTTCAATAATTTTAGCATATACTTTTGCTGCCAAACTGGTCAAGCTTATGGCTCTGTAATTTACGCAGTCATAACGTGAACCCTTGTTTTTATGCCATATCTCTTGCAGGGTAGGCAGAGAGAACAGAGTGCCAGAGAACTCTATCTCTGCATACTTCACTCGCTTCCTCAACATTCATAATTCTCTTCATACAGCTCGCCGGTTTCGGAGACTTGACTCCACCTTCCTTCAGTACATGACCGATCTGGTCTAGGTAGGTTAGTCTCGGTCTCCCTCGGTACCTACATCCTTCCACTTTCGCATTGTATATCTTTACAAATTACAATAACTATAAGAGTTAAGAAAAATATAAAATGCATATCTTTTACCTTTCTTAAACGTTTTTGTTTATATTTTAATCGTGTGTGTGTGTGAGTGAATAAATATTTTCAGTGCGATGAATTTCTTTTATTGACACACAAAAAAAAAACAAAAGCAATTAAAAATTATAAAAGCAATTTAATTAGCTATTCCCATTATATAATGATTGAACTTTGATATAAAACTATTTTACAGAGTTCTCATTTGACCACAAAACCTGTAAAGTATTTGAAACGTCGAAAAAATTAAAAATTAAATACAAACGCGACAGAATCCGTAAAAACAGTTTTATTTCAAATGTAATTATATAATGTAAATGTATAAAGTAAATACTTACAAAAATATCAGATCTCATTTTGTCATTGAAGTGTTATGTGTTGTTGTAGTAAGAAGCACAATAATTGAAAATGAAGACGTAGGTAGGTACTTAGAATAATAACCACAGAAATATTATTAATTAATATTTGAGGTAATTAATATTTCTGTGATAATAACTATATACATATGTTCACGCAGCTGAGTTACAAAGCAGACCGGCAAATGGCTGGAGAGGTTGGAAAGAATTGACTTTAAGATCAGCTGCACCAAAACTGAACATTTGTTCTGTAACTTCAGTGGCTCTTCTCAATTTTCTCACATTGCTTTAGATTGGGTACCCCTATCGGTCTGCTCCGATTTTAAGTACTTAGGCTCGCTTCTCAAAAACGACGGCAATATTGACCGGGAAGTTAGTAGTAGAATGAATGCAGGTTGGATGTAATAGCGATAGGTTTCGGGCACAATATGTGAGGCGTGGATGCTCCTTAAACTTAAGGGGAAAATCTAAAAAAGTGTCATTAGACCTGTCGTTATGTATGGATCTGAATGTTGGCCATTGAAAAAGACGAATGAGAGAAGATTGTATGCTTCTAAAATGCGTACGTTAAGATGGATGTGTGGCGTGACAAGATTAGATAAGATACGAAATGAGTATATTAGGGAAAGTTTGGAAGTAGCGCCGGTGATAGAGAAGATTAGAACATGACAAAGAGGGTTATCAATATACGTGTGGGTGCACGTAAGAATCGTGGGCGACCTAAAAAGAGATGGATGGACTGGGTAAACGAGGATATGTGTTTGAAAGTTGTGAGTGTAGATATGACGGCTGATAGAAGTGGAGGGCAAGAACATATTGTGCCTAACCTATTTGGCGTGGGAAGTGGGCATGTAAATGCTGACTACACTACATAAGTTAATCAAGCTGCGGTAACAGTTGGTGGAAAGAAAAATATAATTTTACACAATATCGAGCACTCCAATCATTATTCATAGTCTTCTTCAACATACATACATACATATCATCACGCCATATCCCTTGCGGAGTAGGCAGAGAGAACAGAGTGCCAGAGAACTCTATCCTTGCACACTTCACTCGCTTCTTCAACATTCATAATTCTCTTCATACACGCTCGCCGGTTTCTTCAAAAGGGGGTATAATGCCACAATCGTCACGTTATAGGTTTCTTTGGAGAGTGCTGTTGCTCACTCACTTATTCGATTTTTACAACTTCCACGAGAGAGAGGGATGATGATACTATGTACTTTTAACTAGTCATCACTTGGTGTTTGTATATCAACGATCAAAGTACAGATGTGGTTAATTAATTATGTAACTATTTTATTTTTAAAGACAGCACTTTTTGCAAAGTATAAATCCTAGGTTCAGGAAAGATATTGTAATAAGTATTTATCTACCATTACAATCGGGTGATATCTATCGCTTTAAAAAATATATTAGCGAGCAAACTGTCCATGTACTCATTTAACAGAGTTTTTTTTCTCCAACTAAATCAATATCTCAACTAAATTCCCCCTGCTAGGCTTAAGCCTCATTCAAATTAGGAACAACATTGACGCATTATATTATGCTAATTAGACGGGCTGATATATAGATAGATTTTCTTACTCTTACACGGAACATCTATTTGTATATTATATTCTTTAGTCGTTATAGAATTAGGTGGTTAATTGTAAATACTTACTGTGTTACCACATGGATGCGTTTACATAATACTCGTACATTTATATAATTATAATACCCAACAGTAAATTGTTGTGTCTGATATTTCATAAAACCTTATAGGTTTTACCAGATATCATTAAAACCAAATATCGTTTTTAAAGTCAATACAAGTACTGATGTATATCGCGTGCAAAATAAAATCATAACAACTTGGCACAGAGGTTCGATAATGTGAATACTAATTCATATGTGCAATACTTTCTTAAATACAAACAGTACATTAAAAGATTTAAGAATATAATTTAAACAATTTTCATTAAGATATTACAAAATGAACTACCTACCTACCTTATTATAGTAGTGCAAAAGACCTGTAAATACTTACTGGCTGTCAAGAGTGGCGCGCGACGATAAAATGAAAATGGGCGGGTGACTCGTTAGCGAGCTGCAACTCGCGATGATCACTATTTGAATATCTACTAACAGAATAGACTTTACAGTTCAAATAACAGAGATCAGTATCCTTTGACACAAATGGCTTTTTAAAATGACGGCAGAACAAAGAACGCATAAAATTCTTTCATACAAAGGATTTCTTAAATATCACAGACATAATGTCTAATTAGATGAATTGTTTCTGGTTTCTTTGGTAACATAATGTGTAGAAAGTAAAAAGTACTCACCGCTTATGTACAATGTTAATTATGTACAATAGGCTATAGGTAATTTTATTTCTTTTAACCAATATCAACATTTTGGGGTAATCTTAGTAACCTTACCGTAGTAATCATAGTTGTGATAGGGTTATACTGTTGACAGTTTTTTGTCTACAGCCGCGGGCTGGTCCGTCGTGGAGAAGGCTCGAGCCCAGCAGTGGAATACGTAAGTGCCCGGTAAGGTGATGATGATCATGATGAATTATGAACATAAGATTAAGAGAATCGACTAATTATTTAATCCACCATCATCGTCTGTGCAATGCCCACCGTTTTTTCATAGAGTAATAAAACTCATATACGTTTAGCTACACAATCCACCCAGCAAACACCACGCTAGTGTTGATGTTTTGTTGTTGATATGCGTCTGTATTTTCTTTCGACTGAAATTAAATACATAGACCGTCGATCGCTAAACAAGACAATACTGAACAGCACATTAATTAAGTTCGCTTATAGTAAAACACCGTATATTACGTTTTATTTTGCAGCTCATTCTGGACAAGGAATGCGACAAGGAATAAAAGTAATATTGTAAAACAGATTTGTTTACAGTATTTATTTATTTAACTTTATTGCTTATGGTGGTAAACGAGCAAGCAGCACACGTCATGGTATGTGTTAGAAAAGAAAATCTCCAAACAAAACCTTATACCAACTCGTCTGACCAGCGTGGAATAGTCTTTTTTTTTAATGGCAAGCTATAGAATGGTCACACCTACATTTACCCGCCCTAGACGTACCTCTCTTCGCCGAGCGAGCGGGCTACCGGAACACGGTATTTATCTTTGGTGGATAAGGCTCGATCGTCAGAAATATATGAGCGGGGAAGAATGAATGATAAATATATATTCTAAAGTAAATAATTTTCTAAAATCTTCATTATTATCATCATTATCTTACTATTATCCCATTACTTGGGGTCGACACAATATGTCCTCTTCTTCCATACAGTCCTTTCAGACGTCATCTCTGATCCCCCACATATGTTAAATTATTGTATGTAATAAATTATTAAACTTTGCATGTATCGAATTATTACATACATAAAATATAAAAATTAAAACCTATAAAATGTCCACTCTGAATTTTTTTATCAGACGCGTCCATTTAATGGGTTCACAAATTTCTACTCTGTTATGTAAGCTATAAAACATATTTTTCATTTAATCTACAACAGTAATTCCGGTGACAGGTGGTTTAAATATCGAGGAAATTAAACTTGTTACGGTTATGACGATAACGTAAAATATTAATAAGAATATTAATCATCAAACGAGGTCTCTTACGATAATATTAGTAGTTATAGAGAGGAACTTTCGTTCGATGTATTATATTATAGTAAAAATGTAAACATATATAAATTGACATTTTTACTATAATACATACTATATACTATTTCTATATATTTATTATGTATTATACTATATATATATATATATATATATATATATATATATATATATATATTAGGGTGATTCATTTCCGCAATTTTTTTTTTCGTTGCTCATGCAAAATATTAATCTACACATAGAAAAAACATTTTCACCAAATTTGAGATCTAAATATTAAGTTTAAGTACTTGCAATTTAAATTTAAAGTTTTACTATTTAAAATGCATGTAAAAAAAGTTTTTTTTTTTTCAAATTTTTAATGCTTACCCGGTTTTCACAATATCGCAAATCGGTTTGATGGACCTTGTGGGGAATTTCACGCTCTTCAAAATAGCCTTAGAGTTTTTTTGTGTAACTCGCACTGGTTCACCAGTAGGAGTCGTCAAAGTACAGTTTTTAATAAAAATATATATTTTTTTAATTTTTTGAGCAAACCGCCAAAATTAGCAAGAAAAAAAGGACTGACTCATAAAATAAAAGTTATCCAACCAATATTTAATGAATTTACAGCCATTTTTATACCGGAAAATGTAAGACATTGATAAATATTAACTCATAATGTCATTTAGATTCATTTATTACCATTATATTTCTTTATACTAAGAACTTTTTCAATGAATGATTTTTACATATACAAAGTTGGCGTGAACAAAGTTTACGATGAAAAAAATTAAATTTTTACTAATTTTGGAATTTCGCTACAAAAAATTGAATAATCTTCATTTTCATTTTTTTGCTAAACGACAGAAATGTTGAAAAATTGCAAGATCTATGTTACAATTTTATTCTTGTAGTTTTTTTATGAATTCATGTGTTGTTTTTGTATTCATTATGAGTAAAAAATCATACTAATTTTGAAAAAGTTCGTAGTATAAAGAAATAAAATGATAATAAATAAAAAAAATGAATCTAAATAACATTATGAGTTATTATTTATCAATTTCTTACATTTTCCGGTATAAAAATGGCTGTAAATTCATTAAATATTGGTTGGATAACTTTTATTTTATGAGTCAGTCCTTTTTTTCTTGCTAATTTTGGCGGTTTGCTCAAAAAATTAAAAAAATATATATTTTTATTAAAAACTGTACTACTTTGACGACTCCTACTGGTGAACCAGTGCGAGTTACACTACACTATTATTGAAAATAGATATCAAATAGAAGAATCTACCTTGGTCGATAACAAGTGTGGGCAACTGCCGATAATATCATAGTGTAATCACTAATAGTCGACCGAGCGTGCCGATAATGGCGATCATTTCTTCCTTAACATTATCTCCAGGCAACTGCTTGTTATTATAGCATTGATAAAAAAAGTCAAGGGATACTCGATATTTGATGACCTAAGAATGTGTTCGGAGTCCTACTATACTTCAATTATAGTAGGACTTTTGAAATATTTAATATTTTTTTTGAAATTAAACTACTTTTACGGATTCCGTCGCGTTTGTATTTGATTTTTAATTTTCATAAGTTTCGAACACTACAGCATTTATGGTCACGGGAGGGCTAAGGTGTCTCACGTCCAACAAGTCATCGTTATTACAGAAATTTATATCTACCCGCTACAATATCAGTTATTATATTTTGACCCACATTTTTAATATAAAGTCATTGCCAGAACAAAAAGAAAATGATTCTATATACAAAATTTTATGTTGTTTATTATCTGTTATTATGAAACGATGAATTTAATATATGATAAATATTATATCCGTGTGGTGATGGAGTAAGAATACAATTGAGCATCCCCTATCTTACCCGTGGGTGATCGTAAGACGACTAACGACTAAGAGATATAAAAAGCATAATTATAACGTCTATGCAAGAGAAGGAAATCTCGAAACAAAGCCCTATACCAACACGTTTGAGCAGCGCGGTATAGAAGGTTAATTTCCCTTCCATTGCGGAGGAGGCCCGAGCCCAACAGTGGGACATATAGGCTGTGACGGTGATGGTGGATGCAAATATTATATTGTGGCAATTTACTAGTTTAAAAAACTAACAAATATATTCAACCACTATTGGATTGGAACGCGGTCATACTGAGAAAGATCCGGTCAGAAAACTCAGTAGGTATAAAACTAATTGCCCGCTGTATAAAAAATAAAAGGCATAATACTAATTATTGACTTTTGTCAATAATTACTACTAAGTCTTCAAAAGTTAATAGTTACTATTAGCCTACTGAGTTTTCTTGCCGGATCTTTCTCAGTATACTAAATAATTAGTATTAGTACTCAATATTTAGTATTGATGCCAAGTGGTAACTGTTGGTCATGGAACTCCACAATATAACCTTGGTATTGCTAATATATCAACCAATCCGCGTTTATTTTTTGTTAAAATATGAATTAATTGCAATATTCTTAACGCCTACACATTATTAGACAGTTTAGTAAAAGTTGTCCAATAAAGTGTAATATTTTTGAGTAATTAAGTTCTGATATTAAGTAGAATTTCCACTCATTATCAGAGTTATTAGTCCTACAAAGTTAGTAGTTGGTAAAGACCTATACTGATGTTAAGATAACATTAGATAGCAAAGTTGAAAACCCATAAAACGTGAGAGCACAGTATGATTTATATTGTACGCGTTTATATTGGAAACAGGTTAGTTCTTTATTAACAGCTGACTTAAAAATGAATGTAGATATCCGTGTAATGAAGGAGTCATCAGTAAATTGTTATCTCGTAAATTATACGAGAGGTTTGAAAAAAGAATATGCCTCAATGATTATCGGCAACAAGTTTGATTACTTGAAGGCAATGCATATAAGTAGTTCTTTATAAAAAAAAATGTCATTGAGCTTTAGCTTTTTTATTTTTTTTTATTGCTGATGGTGGCAAACGAGCTAGTAGCACACCTGATGGTGCTACTGCCACCCATGGACGTTACTAGGCCGCTGCTTACCAATAAAAACCCTAAACCTACCCAGAAAGTTCGGCTGCCGACTCTCTCGCTCACCGAACGAAGCACATCATATTGTCATTGTTCGGACGTCAATTTTCTGCGAGAGTCTAGTACTACCCCGGGCCGACCGGCCCGCTGCTGTAGACAGGAAACTATCAACAGTGTGGTCCTACCACAAGTCTTTAGTTTTGTAATGGCTGTATATATTTCATTAAAATGTAAATTAGTTTTTGAGTATCATCATCATCATCAGGTGATATATATATATATATATATATATATATATATATATATATATATATATATATATATATATATATATATATATACCGAACCGCCACATTCCTCTGTCCGAAGGACCAGACGGGTTGATATAGGGTTTCATTTTTAATTCTCTTGCAGTGATGTAATTTATTATACCTCTTAGGTACGATACGATTACTCACGATACTCGTGAGAAAGAAAGCGATAGTGACACATTGTATTCTATTAAACAATTTGGTCTTGATTGCATACATTGGTTGTCACCGAGGGGAGGGTAGGTTGTTAATAATTTAAAAAATGGGTTATTTAACATGTGTACGTTCCTATATTTATATTGTACACTCAAAGATAAATTAATAAAATTATATGGCTTTAAACAAAGAAATTAATCATTACAATGTTTCACTGGCCATGGACATTTGAGTAGATATTTTAATATCAAGGTTACCTTTAATGAATTTATGAAATACCAAATGACGGTTTCATTATTAGAAAAGAAACTATATAGGGAAATTACACAAAGAATTCGTGGTCTGTCAATAAGGTGTAGAGTGGTAACATAAAGGATCGTGAGATGATATACTGCTTGTGACTATAATCACCTCGGATCACCAGGTGGGATACGGTCACAGTACACTTTGCAAGAAAAAGTCAAGAGATAATACATAGTTCACAAGCTATATTGAGGAAATGAGAAGGTATTGTACACAGTTGTGTGTTGTACGCTGATGACACTACAATAATAATAAAGGATCGTAATATAAATAATCTAGAATATAAGATAAGAAAAGCATTAGTCAGGATCATTGAGTGGTTAGGTCATAATTACTTACACATTAACATATATAAAACAAAAATTATACATTTTCAGACTTACAATAGCAATTCAAATAAATTAAACATAAAGTATAATGATATACTTGTTGAGAAGATAGATGTAAGATCCTTTTTAGGCATCATAATGGATAAATATTGTAACTGGAAACAACATATTGAATATCTCTGTTTAAGTCTAGACATATTTGTTTACGCATAATATCATTGAAGACGAAATCAACCTTACAGACTGCTTTAAAAGCTTATCATGGATATGTGTCATAAAAAAAATACGTTAAAAAAACCGACTTCAAAAAGTGTGCTATCTATTGATAGGTTTGAAATCGGTGCCAAGCCATAAACAAAATTATAAACAGCTTACTTATTGTAATGAAATTCCTACACTAAAGACACCGACACCGACTTCAAACCTATCAATAGATAGCATATCCAAATGATAGTATTTTAAGTTATTTTGTAATTTTCAGTTTTTGAAGTCCGTTTTTTTAAACGTAGTTTTTAATTTTTTACTTTTTGGTGTAACAGATACACATAGGTTGTTGTAGTAGTAGCGGGGCTTGAGTTACTCGTTCATTTGTCGCACACATACTTAATGCTAATTTTAGACTTATATGGTTTTCTCATGGGTACCATAGTCAAAACTGGACCAAATTGAAATGCGACCACACGGGAAGCACCAGCTTTCAAAAAAAAAAGAATCATTAAAATCGCTTCGCCCAGTCGAAAGTTTTGAGGTAACAAACATGAAAAAAAAACATACAGACGAATGGAGTACCTCCTCCTTTTTTGAAGTCGGTTAATTAAGATATGCTATTATACTGTGAAGTAATTCAGTAGATGTGAATAGAGCATTCGTTTTACAAAAAAAATGCATTCGAGCTTTGTTTGGATTACAGCAATCAGAGAGTTGTAAAGAACATTTAAAAAAATGGAATCATTTGGCACTGCCGAGTATGTACATACCTATATGAAATTTGTATTTTCCACACTTATTCTGCAATCACAATGATACTGTGACAAGATCAGGTAGACATACTCACAAACTATTAGTATAAAAAAAGTTAAATGTATTTAGTAAGAACGTGTATTGCAGGGCAATACTTATCTATAATAGATTTAAGGAAAATAAATAAATTTAAATATTATTAACTACAACTATTCAGATGTGTATTAGACAAATTTTATTATAGTGTACAGGATTTTTTAAATGATAAGGAGCTGTGACTTGAAAGAAATTTAATTAATATTATATAATAATAATAGAATTTGTGATTGTTAATATTAAAATTATTAAAATGACGTAAATAAATATTTTGTACACCAGTTAATAGTAGAATATGGTTAGTGCTTAAAATTTAAGAACAGAGAACTTTTATATACCCGGATTCTTACAAATAAATGTTTCTAACAAACTCACCACGTATGAACCCGCTCGTCATATTGATTTTTTATATTTCTTAGAATTCTTCCTACACAAATCAAACTACAGATATGAGTTTGTATATTGAGTATATTCTAATTAACTGCAGATATTTTTATGGAGATGTTCATTTGATAATTTATCACTTTTACATATTACTTGGCATATTTATTTTCTTTCATGTTAGATCCGTCAACCTTGAATTTTTTTGTCATAACACATTTACAAAAATGGTTTCTATGACGAATTTTAACAATTAAACGATGTTTACCAAAACATAAATTTTTGTAACGATGTCATGAAGGGAACGTGTTTAATTTCAACGAAATCCGAAAAGCCACATGTCATCAGGATTATTTTGTGAGATAAAAAATAAAAATATCTTTTACGACTTCCAATAACGAGAGTAGCAATTCGTGACGAATACGAACGCTCATGATATAAGTAATGTCAGGGCTTGATATTTTATGTATTTTCATTTCGACGTGTCATAATATTTGTATGGATATAATAGTTATCTCAGCCACGAGATTTTATGACGTCTTATTTAAGTCAATAAGTTTTAAATAATATTAAGCTTATTTTTTATTCTGCTAATTCATGAACTAACTGCGTCCATCGTTGGACTTAGAGCTCATTTAGATGATTATATAATTCTAAGTAAAATGCAAAAATGGCAATGAAAACTTTATTTGGCAAGAAAGTAAATGATGTATTACGTTACCCTTCCATGGCTACTCATGATAATAGATTTTACAAATAAAAGAATAGTAATGAAATGGCTCTCAAGTGAAAGAAATTGCGAGATGTAATAAAAGTACATATAAAATGGTTTCCATAATAATATGGCATATAGCACCTATGATCTTGATGTCTCTGGTTTCCATTGCAGGCACGTAAAAGTGCTATTGTTTCGTGTAGATTTTGTCTAAAATATTTCAATAAGAAGCGAAGTTTGTATCTATATCAAGTGACAGTTATTTATACAAGTATGAATTTAAATTACAATTTTATTAAGTCCAAGCAAATTAGCTGAAATTATTGTTTTATATTGTAACTTTAAAAGCACTATTCTGTTATGTTCTATGTCTCTATTGCACGCCTCATAAGCGAAGCGTTGAGGTCTTGCTCTACTCTCGATATATGAAAATCAAGCACTTTTCAAACCTAAAAATGATTGTATTTTTCTCACATTGCACTTATAGGATAACATTATTATACATATGTCAAGAAAAATTTCGTTTAAACGTATTTGATATTTTAAAAAACAATTTTGTTTAAAGTAAGAAAAAAGTTGATTAAAAAAATATTTTCTCAAACATGCTTGGAAATTTGAGCATTATTTTGACAACCTTCTTCGAAATAAATTGAAATTGCTGTACTGAGCGAGCAGAGGCCGGCAAAAAATGTATGAAAATCCATACCTGTCGTGTTTTAGCGGCCAAATAAATATATATGTAAATTCATATCTGTCGTGTATTTTAAAAATGGAACGATTTGTTACTTCAAAATATGGTAACTAAATACGCAACTTATCAGAGTTTTAATTAAATTTCAAACTGGCTTGAAAATAAACCTGTTTGATGATGAAAAAAAACAAATGAACCCATTAGCACGCGAAAAATGTTGTTCGTTGTTCGTCATGTATACAGTTTTACTTAGTACTACTTAGTTTTAATTGAGATTTAATTGAGAGTCATTATTTGAGAAAAGCACTATACAAGCCTTGGCCACAACTAGGAATTGATAGACTTACGTATGTGTGCCTCGGCGACGCCTCAGCTCACATTTATGCGTTCGTCCATCAATGCCTCTTTTGCTGGCCGCTGCAGTAACATACTATAAGGACGTCCGGAGAGGGGGACTAATAAGCCCATGTAAACCCATGGCGGTATGGGATTTGTTTCCGTCATTTATAGCATTGACTAATAATAGTAAATGATAAATAATATAAAATTATGAGGCGTGCGCTTTTGGATTTTCCAAATTATTCTATATTTATTACACTTGAAATGTAATACATATCACTACTGATTTAATGGCCAAGATATTCTCTTATAGTCATTGAATTACGTAAATGAATGCGGAGGCGATCAAGATTGACAGTAACGAATAAGTTAATAGACAAAATTATTAATTTGGTTACACACAACTGAATATCTAAATATATTTATATACACAATACTCAATAAAAACCTTTCATTTGCGAGCTTTGTATTAAATATTTTTTTTTACTAGACCAAAAATTTAAGGTACTAACATATAACAAAATATTCTGTATATTTAGTATTATTTGTTTTAAATTTATTAAAAATATTGTAATGAAGTAAAAATTTGATTTATTACCACTCCTTTGCCTTAGATATCGTTAAAAACAATTGAGGAATCTATACTATCTATACTAATATTATAAAGATGTAAAGTTTGTGAGTTTGTGATTTTGTGACGTTGTAGGGAGTAATCTCTGGATTTACCCAACCGATTTTAAAAATTATTTTACCAATAGAAAGCCACGTTATTTGTGAGTGACATAAGATATATATTTTATTAGAAAAAAATACGATTCCCTACTAAAACTTCAATAATGTAAACCAAGGTATGAAAAAACTTGCCATAAAATATATTTCATCGCAATCGCTGCGGAAACTATGAATGCTAAAACAAAAAAATGTTCTACAATATTAAAGAACATATTAATATCTATAAACAACTTTGCGGTACCATATGTCTAACTATATGTTGTAGTTATGTCAGTATAACTATTTTTTTAAAAGAAATGTTAACAAAAAACAAACCCTGTCAAAAATACCACGTTATTCATGTCTTTGTATTAATCCTTATCCAAATTAATTATTATTTAAAACTATTTCAGTACCTGAAGATTACTTTTTAAATTATTAAAATCGGCCATTGCATTCAAAAGATATTACGAGTTTAAAAATATCAATCTAAACAAAATGTTACTAATATTATAAACGCGAAAGTTTGTAATTTGTGTAGATGTATGAAATGATGGATGTTTGAGAGTTTAAATCACAAGACCCTTTTACTGTTTATAATTTGGACGAATAGTTAAAGAAATAATAGGACATAGGTATGGACCCGCGACCGTGTATTAATCTATTGAGTGATACTTCTATTAGACGATTTTTCTATTGCTTTATCACTAAGAAAATTTAATCTTTAATAGTTTTAGATAAAATCGTTTTTTACAGTATGTTTTTTTGGTTGCATAGTTTAAGAGATAATTTAAAAATTTTACATTCTGCGATGATACATTTATTTCATTATATGATTAAAATTTAGCACAAGTAGGTTACTACACACCTAACTTTTTTCCTAGAGACTCACTAAAATACGTGGCCGGCCCGGCAGAACATATTCCGTTCACTGTTCACAGAATAAGTATATTCCGTTCACTATTGGAAGCCTACCCCATAGATGAAACGAGTGCGGCAATCGCTACGCTTGGTCGGCTGCTTAGTATAGCAGTGAGGTATTGTAAGTTCCCCGGGAATAGACTGCAGTGCATTCTGCTGGTGAGAATGAAACGCTCATATAAGGGGTGGCGATAATTATACTTTTATTCCATCGCCATACATAAAATATAATATTAAAGGCAGAATAATTTGTAGAATGGAAATACAAAACTACGCTGAGTTTCTATGGTTCAACCTACTTTGAACAACCTTTTTCTTTCGTGACCCACTATGGTATATAGTTACAATCTGTACGAGGTGATGGAAGGGGCGGCGCGCGACCGCTTAACCTGTCGTAGGCGTACCTGTCTACACCGTGTGGGTGGACCGCAACCGGATGTTTTTCAGCGGTGGCCCATCTGGCGGGTTACTCTTTTGGGTATCATCTCGAGCCGAAGCTCTGGCAGCTTTCGCTGTCGAGGCATCTGCAGTGAACCTCACTACGGCTGACGGCCTAGTCTCCGGTCCAATCACCTGCGGCCTTGGCTAGAGCGGCATCTGGCGCAGCTACTCACGCCTAACGCATCACCGGCAGAGTGTGTCACCTTGGAGGATTTTCTCTCGGGCCCGCCGTATCACTTAATACCGCGAGACAACTACCTCGGAGAAGGCCGCGACCATATCCCAGATTCTGACGCTGTCGACCATCGTCCTAACGACAAACCTTCAACATCTTGCATTGCTTTTTCTATTTACCTCCGTCAGAGATGACTTCTACATGGACGAAGTAGCGGGAAAAAGCTATCTTTTATGTATCATCATCATTCTCTTTTTCTTATCCCAATTACTTGGGGTCAATACAATATGTACTTTTCTTTCATAGTACACATCGTAAAAGTTATTGGCAATAGTTTTATGACCGGCCGCCTGCCAGACGTGAACCCTCCTTGGGAATGTAATTGTTGACCAAACGGCATCAGATATAGTTGGCCCAGGTCGTTATAAGGGTCTTAGTCGTCTTTTAGGACATCCACGATTAAAGTAAGAGTTGGTAGTATTCGTAGCCGCTACCACACAGCTTCTATCTTTTATATATTTATTACTAAAATATAATGTGTTATTTACGAAGCTATTTTAAACAATACAGTATTATTTCTTATCCAATTAAATACTTACATTAGACGCGGTGCATTTAATATAAATCAAAAGGGCTTTTTACAGGAAATTATTAAAGTAGGTATAATATCAAATATATGGTATTAGAGAGATTGAAAACGCGGGTCAGAACGACCGAAACCGAAGCGAAGCGAAGGCGGGTCGCTAGTATGAGATAAAGCCGGACTAAGACAGTGGATAACATCACTCGAGAACAAAATTCGACCAGCGAGTTATAATAGATACATTTTTTCTCACATTGTGAAGGATTTCAAATAGTGAGACATGTAAGGACCAAACAAAAAGAAGAATAATATTTCACAAGTATAAAATTGAGGATGTTGTGGAAGCAATGAGGCAATCGTGTTGAAGAGATTATTACGATGTCAACTTTACGATATGATGACGCTTCGCCACACGCTATAACTCAATTAAGTGGTTCAACAATGTTATTCGCATATGAGCAGGTTGGAGATTTACGCAGTATAGGTATTATATACATCTGTGCACTATTTCGAAGAAAATAAGCCCAATTTTCTGGGTGGGTTTTAGTTACTATGCAGCGATTTAGCGGTACCCTAGTATAGTTAGGGTCCAACGAACAGCAGTGATACCATTAGATATGCTGCTTGCTCGTTTTCCACCGAAACAATAAAAGTATTTAATTTAAAAAGCTGATTCCGTTTTTTGTGTTGTGGTTTTCAGTTTAGTGATAGAGTAAGCATATAATTCATCACTTCTTCTTTTTTAGCGAGTATCGTTTAGACTATTGTACCAAAATAACATGTGACATACGAGAAGGAAACTTTAATCTAGGTGCCTAATCAACATGATGAAGTAAGTAACTCCTATCCCATTCTGAAACAAAGTCGCGGCCAACCGCCGGCCGCAGAACGTATGTTGAAAATGAATGATAATTTCGGTTTGTAAAACAAAAACAGTGCTCAGTTATATAAAACTAAGATTCGACAGTCTCAAGGAATCAAAAAGTCTAAAAAAGATAATAGAGTTTCAAGAGAAAATAAATATATGTATTGGTCACAAGAGTTATTCTGTGTCCGAAATAGTTTTTGTTTTAATATACATATATGAGTCCCAAAAACTTGTGTTATTGCCATCTATTTATACTACAGGATTTGCCTTCTTTAATAAAGTTTCGTATTTTGATGTTTGAATATATTTGGTCAGTATATAGCTAAGATGCTCAGACGGGCGTTTAGTCCTGTTTTATTTAACTCATATAACTTTTGAAAGGTTTTTCATAACATTTTAAGCAGCACAAGTATATTGGTTCCAGAATTATTGATTATAATCATTTTAGTAGTTATAGCTAGACGTAATACAACTTTAACAGATAATATTTATACAATTGATCAATCTGATTGGACAAGTCATTTAAGGTCAGAAAAAAATATTAGTGGAAACAAAAATATACTATTTTTTTTAATTAATAGCAATTTTCTATTTTACGAAAAATTAATGCATTTCTTAACAAAAACAACTGGAACTTGCTCAAATACAATTTCATAAATTTATGCATGTAACAGTGTGTAAATATTTAATAATTTTTATAGATTGATGCATTTTTTTTTGCTTTCCTAAATAGGACACGAGTACTTGTATATACTGCCACGCCAAGTGTCTGCGACTGTTTAAGCGTTAACGACGTCTTACTTAATTCTTCTTGTTATCTCCTTCCGTGTGATAACAAGACGTTCGTCTTTATCTTTCTTTTTTATTTAATAATAGTTTTATATAGATGTCGACAGGTGATCATATGGTATTATATAGAGACCGAAAGGTGTAATAGGCAGTTGTACAACTTATTCCAGAAACCCGTTTTAGGCTTGTAGCACTTGCAACTCACACTCACAAACACATCGACCGATCAAATCTAATTTCAACGTTTTGCGGTATTTTCAAAACAAACCATAGACAACATTACATGGGCTGTCAGTTGCGTTTTGTTATACCATCAACAAATGAGCGTTTAGACTGATATTTTGACTTATGATTTTTAATGATTTTTTTTTGGTGATTAATATCGTATTTTAATATATATTATCCTATTCGTGAAGAACATACATACATACATACATACATACATATCATCACGCCATATCCCTTGCAGGGTAGGCAGAGAGAACAGAGTGCCAGAGAACTCTATCTCTGCATACTTCACTCGCTTCCTCAACATTCATAATTCTCTTCATACACGCTCGCCGGTTTCGGAGACTCTTGACTCCACCTTCCTTCAGTACATGACCGATCTGGTCTAGGTAGGTTAGTCTCGGTCTCCCTCGGTACCTACATCCTTCCACTTTCGCATTGTATATCTTCTTAACCAGGCGTTCGTTCGGCATTCTTTCCACATGTCCGAACCATCGGAGCATTCCCTTTCGCATCTTTACACCAATACTCTCTTTCATACCTACTCGCTCTCTTACGTCGTCGTTACGAATGCGGTCGGTCAGCCTAACTCCACAGATTTTCCGCAGAGATCGCATTTCGACCGCATTAATTTTACTATCATACTCTTTTCTGCATACCCAACTCTCGCTTCCATACAGTAATGTTGGGACAAGCACTGCGTTATGTATTGCTACACGTGCCTTCTGGCTGAGGTGGTGGCTGCCGAGAAGTTGCCCCAACGCTCCGTTCACTCTATTTCCCGCATTCACTCTTCGCTCTATATCAGTGGTGTACCTTCCATCTCGGCTAAATCCACATCCAAGATATACAAATTCATCCACTTGCTCTAGTACATCATTACCTATTGTTACTCTTACATCTGTTCTGGTTTTATCTCTTTCAAAGACCATTATTTTGGTTTTGCTCACATTCACGCGTAGACCCCTTTTCTTACAATCTTCTGTCATTGTGTCGACTAGGGTCTGCAGGTCAATCGCTGACTGTGCCAGCAGGACTGCATCATCTGCATAAAGCAGAGCAGTGACCACTGAGTCGCCCATCTGGACTCCCACATTCATATCGTTCAACCTTTGGAGACATTTATCCAGATATATGATAAACAGCCTGGCTGACAGAACGCACCCCTGCTTAACGCCGATATTGACGTCAAACCAAGGCGACATTCCATCATCCAGCCGCACACAGGCTCTACAGCCCATGTAACTGGACTGCACAGCCTGTAGCAGTTTACCGTTAATACCATACTCCGGTAAAATGTCCCAAAGTTCCTTCCGTACAACCGTGTCAAATGCTCTCTCCAGATCCACAAAACTGCAGAAAACCCTCTGACCTAGAGCCAGATGCTTCTCCACAATGTTGCGCAGAGAGAACACTTGATCCATGCATCCCCTTCCACTCCTGAAACCTCCTTGTGTCTCACACAGTAAACCATCGGACACCATCCTCATTCTCCTTTCAATAATTTTTCCATACACTTTTGCTGCCAAACTGGTCAAGCCTATGGCTCTGTAATTTGCGCAGTCATAACGTGAACCCTTGTTTTTAAACAAAGGCACGATGACTGCGCTATTCCAGTCCCTGGGAACCATTCCCGAGCTCCAACATAAATTGAGGAGCAACAGGAACGCCTCCCAGACACAAGAGCCACCAAGCTTGATCATCTCGGCAGACACCATATCAATGCCCGCTGCCTTACCATTTTTCAAACTTCTTATCGCCCATTCAACTTCATCCATACTGATGCCATCGGAGGACGCCGTTGTCGAATGTTGATCTACTAAACCACATCCAACACCGGCGCCAACCGTAGCATCCGCATACATATCGCCAAAATATTCACTCCATCGGCTTAACACGTCTTGTGTTTGTGTAAGAATGTCTCCACCTTTAGACCTTATTTTATTCATTCTGAAGGCTGACCAACCACCCCGAGACTTCTTCACCTCCCTCCAAAAGAGTTTGGTGTTACCCTCGAAGTTTTTAGTCAGCCTATCTTCTGCACTCATACTTGCTCTATCACGTTTCTCTTTCACTAAGGCCTTGGTGTCATTCTTACATTGCCGATATATTTCTTTCTTCTGTTCAGTCATACTGTCATTCAGATTCAAAGAAGAGACATAGTCCAGCCACGCTTTCTTCTTTTGCTCTACGGAAGCTGCCACTTCCGCATCCCACCATGCATCACCATTTGTTTTTCTATGCTTCTTTGAACTTCCACATACTTCTTTCGCTGTATCTACCATACTCTCTTTCAATACTCTCCAGCATTCTTCAATGTCCGATTGCGGCTGGCTTGCCATCGTCAGCCGTTCTCGGACACCCTCTGCATACTTTTCTCTTACACACTCTTCTTGCTTAAAAGATAATAATAATTGCCTTAAAATGTGTGCTTAGAATAAAAATAAAATGTACTTTCCTTTAAGAAAAATTGAGCTATGAAATTTAAATTTCACTTACTGAAATTAGGAGTGTTGGTCACAAACCGCTTATTTCTGTAATGGAAAACTTGGCCGGCCCCGTCGGGATTTTGTATCGCCTTAGTTTTCTTTTGAAATCTTTTGAATTATTTTCTGAAATTAGGTATATTAACTATTGTATTTTTATTATGGTTTTTGTTAAGAATATTTTATACGTCGGAATTTGCAAATTTTATTAACAATCTGTATCTTAGAGTGTGTTGGTACATATGTATTAACCCCAAATTTTTCAATCTACTTTTAGCAACACGTCACGATTACATGATGAGTGAGGGTATTAACAGAGGATGAGCTCATTATAGGTAGTTTATATTAAAGTTTAAGTTACGTTTGAGGTTATTAAATGTGAGGTTCTGGAGTTAATATCTTTCCAGAGTGTGTGTTGATAAGTATTAACCTATTCTACAGTCAACATTTTTATTATAAGTTATTGTTACATAGTTACCCTGTTATATAATTATTATGTATGTTGAATTTTTGTATCAAAATACAGATATAAAAAAAATGGTATAAGATATCAAGTTATCTAAGAACAATGATCAGTCCACGCTCATAGTTTAATAAACTATAAACTTTTTTTTTGGTTCCCAAGTCCATACATCCAATTCTTATTTAATTTTCTTTATATACTATTTAACAGTTCATATTGTGTAGCCTATTAATAGTCCCTGCCATCAGTGAGTCAAGTCGTTACCATTAATTGGGGATGATAACCTAATTTGGTTATTATTTCTTTGGGAACTTTGGAAAACCATGAGAATACACGTAAACCAATATTATATCATATTTACTACACTCCAGCACTTTCACTGTATCATATTCCATAAAATACCAGAAAAAATTATTCAGTATGATATTACAAAACGCTAAAGAAAGTAATATAATACAAGAACGTGACATGACATTTCCATATTCCCACCAAAACTACATAAACCATAAACTATTTTAATAGTTATAAACAAAAATACAATTGATTGAATTAGGCGATACATGGCGGAAATCCATATTATCTTAATAAGGAGGAAAGGAAGGAAGAACCACCTCTTTCCCACGGTTAATCAATATACCGTACACCTTAAGAAAGAAAGGAATACGGGATGGGATCAAGGTGAAATAGGATATAGGAAATCTTGTAAATAAATAGTTAATCGGATCGCATTTGAAGCCGAACCGTCCTGAGGATGCCTCGTTTAGAGGCGAAACACGTGTCGAATCTTTATTCGAATTTCTGCGGCAAATTACAAGTTGAAGTTCTGGAGGGTGCTCATCACAAGAATAAGATTTCCTTCTATCCTATTCCACCTTGATCCCATCCCGTATTCCTTCCTTTCTTGAGGTGTACGGTATATTGATTAACCGTGGGAAAGTGATGGGTCTTCCTTTCTTTCCTCCATTTTAAGAAAACAAAAATACATTTTTTTTTATAAATTATCCTGCCCTTTTCCAAATACTTGAGGTCGACGCAATATGTACTCATCTTCCAACATACATATTGCATGACTTTAGTTTTATGACCGGCCGACTGCCTAACGTCAACTCTCATAGGGAAAGTAATCGTTAACCAGATGGCTTAAAATAGACTTGGCCGAGGTCAATGTAAAGCTCTTCTTTTACAAGAGGCGTCTTTTTCGATATACAGGAATAAAGTAAATGTTGTTAGTATTCGTACCCTCTACAATATGCACTTTTTTATGATTAAAATTTATATGTATTTATTTATTGTAGTTTCAGGAATAAATAAAATAGGGTTTTATTCGAAATGATCATGTACCTTTGACTTTATTGCAGGCCTTTAATCTGTCTGGCTACGAATCTGTGGATTTATACACAGTTGCCGTAGGAAATGTCACTTTTGTTCTAGAGATTTCTTAATTAAATATCACTAATTCATTCAGAGCAGGTTACGTGTTCTAAAACTGACCGTAATTTGTAGCCCAAGGGATTTATATCTGAGCTAAAGGAGAACCAACCTTTAGCTCTTATGAAGTCCGGAACATTAACTTCGAGCCAAACTTGGGTAGCGTGCCTCGTGATCAGGTACAAAGTCATGGTAGAAAGTTAAAGGTACGTTTCTAAAAAGCGAATTGTTAAGAAATTTGAAAACATTTTCTTAAACAGTCTCCTAATACACTTTTGCTAAAATTTTCCTTTTTATTTCCTTATAGAATTTTAGTGATTACTAGTTTTAAGAGAATTAACAGGAATTAACATTAAGGCTTTCAGTTCTTATAGAAAACGGCTGCCCTTATGTTTTATGGTCTTGGATAGAGGATATGTTGGTTTATCTATTAATATACGAAAATGCGAAACTTACCATTTTAAGTGTCTTGAAAATAACTGACGGATTTATACCCACTTTATAAAAGGCAATCACTATACTTAATTGTGTTTTTATTTATCACCATATTGCATTATTGAGATTTAAAATTAACCTCGAAAAAATATGTGAAATGGCGGGCAATGATCTGAGTTTCTAACAATATAAACACATTCCAAATTTGAATTTAAAATATAACACTCAAAAGTTTCTAAGTTGTAATAATATTTGTGGCCAGTAATAATAATAAATATAGTTTGGAAAATCCAAAAATGCACGCCTCATATTTTTTTATTATTTGTGATTGTGTGTCAATGCCATAAATAAAAGGAAAAAAAATACGTTTAAAATTTCGCGTCATTCTCGACGTAGCGCAAAATATACAATTATCAGGGACTTTTGACGGGAATTTGAAAACGTCATGTGGTGCTCTTGTATTATATTCGATATCTTAGTGTTTTAACGTGTTATATTAGATAATTTTGATGGCATTTTATGTAATGTGATGTGCGGAAATACTTGGATGTAGTGAATATCATATAAAAGTGCTTTACAACGTTTTCGTTTTCCATCAAAATTCCCACAAGATACCATTAACAGTGTAGCCATTGCACTGTTAATGGTGACAATTTGACTTAGACAACGACTGACTTGAAAGACTAAAAACGTGAAAATATTTATAACTTGACACTGGCACCAATAGCTCGTATATGTAGCTGATTGCCAATACATAAGAAGAAGAAGAAGACAATTATCAGCGTTTGCAAGCATTGTAAACTGATCCAATTTTCATAACGTACCTATACATATGGTACACTAAAGACTAAGCAGTTTAGTTTTTTATTAATTGCAATTAAACGACAAAGAATTACCAAGCCATTTTCGAAAGGAAATATCGCATTGCGATTAAGAAGCTTTTAAAAAAAAAGTACGGTCGTGAGAGTGCCAAATCCATACGGCAGACATCCGGACGTGCTTGAATATTTTTTAATCAACTTTTTTCTTACTTTAAACATTGCTTTTTAAAAATATCAAATACGTTTAAACGAATGTTTTTCTTGACCGATGTATGATAATATTATCCTATAAGTGCAGTGTGAGAAAAAGTATAGTTATTTTTAGTTTTGAAAAGTTAGTTTTAAAAAGATTTTCATATATCGGGAGTAGAGCATCACCTCAACGCTTCGCTTATGAAGCGTGCAATTATGAATTAAATCATAAAGCGGAACAGTATTAAACATTTGCATTCCAATTTTAAATATTTTCATATTATAAGGCGTAATATTTTCATATTATAAGTCATTTATAAGGCGTGCGATTGTAAGAAAAGGGGTCTACGCGTGAATGTGGGCAAAACCAAAATAATGGTCTTTGAAAGAGATGAAGCCAGAACAGATGTAAGAATAAAAATAGGTAATGATGTACTAGAGCAAGTGGATGAATTTTTATATCTTGGATGTGGTTTTAACCGAGATGGAAGATACACCACTAATATAGAGCGAAGAGTAAATGCGGGCAATAGAGTGAACGGAGCGTTGGGACAACTTCTCGGTGGCCACCACCTCAGCCAGAAGGCACGTGTAGCAATACATAACGCTGTGTTTGTCCCAACATTACTTTATGGAAGCGAGAGTTAGGTATGCAGAAAAGAGCATGAAAACAAAATTGATGCGTTCGAAATGCGATCTCTACGGAAAATCTGTGGAGTTAGGCTGACCGACCGCATTTGCAACGACGACGTAAGAGAGCGAGTAGGTATGAAAGAGATTATTGGTGTAAAGATGTGAAAGGGAATGCTCCGATGGTTCGGACATGTGGAAAGAATCCCAAACGAACGTCTGGTTAAGAAGATATACAATGCGAAAGTGGAAGGATGTAGGTACCGGGGAAGACCGAGACTCACCTACCTAGACCAGATTGGTCACGTACTAAAAGAAGGTGGAGTCAAGAGTCTCCGAAACCGGTGAGCGTATATGAAAAGAATCATGAATGTTGAAGAAGCGAGTGAAGTATGCAAGGATAGAGTTCTCTGGCACTCTGTTCTCTCTGCCTACCCTGCAAGGGATATGGCGTGATGATATGTATGTACAAACAGTGCAGTGTTTTGTTAATCACTGCACTGAAAATTGCACAGAGGCTTAGTTTAAGAAGGTCTCTTATATGAAGTAGCATAGATCTAATCTTCGGGTAGGACAGTTCTTTATGCGATTTACAAATAATAATTTTGGGTATTTATTAGTAACGATAAATTAACAAAAAAAAGTAAAAAGGTAAAGTATAGACGACTTATACTCATGTTATTATGTTTGTAAGAGCCATTGCAAAACAATAATTAATTACATAAGCACTATGTTCTTTAAAAAAAATCTAAATTTAGGATTTTTTTTAAATCTCTGTACATATGTATATACAAAGTGAATATATTTAATAGAGGATCCTTTGCCTGTTCTATTGGACATCCAGAACCAAAAAAAAAAAATTAATAGGTTTTAGCGGGCAAGGAAAAGTGTCATGTGGTGCTCTTACATATTATCAAATATCTTAGAGTTTTAAAGTATTATACTAAATAATTTTGATGGCATTTTATGTAATTTCATGCACAATAAGTACTGAGGTATATATATGAGGATCTCTCGCTCACCGAACGAAGCGCAATAGCACATTGCCATTACTCAGACGTCGACCTTCTGCAAGAGTGTGGTACTACCCCAGACGTACCGGCCCGCGGCTGTAGACAGAAAACTGTCAACAATGTGGTCCTACCACTATTAAATTATTATTAAGTATTCAACTAAGATCATGAGATTACCATCAGAGGCATGATATAATACGTAAATTGCATGTTAATTAATATACATGTATATGTAATAAGTGCGATCACTATAGTACGCGGCCTTACTGTTTTAGCATTTTCTCTGTTTTTGAGAAATAATAGAATAAACCAGTAGAGAAAAATATTACCTTTTTAGTTGTGGCCTTTTAGTAATGTTATTTTTACACGTTTTAGCATGAATAATGAATGGTGAGAAATCGTTATTGCAATGTTAATTTGTCGAAGAATAAAATAAGTATATTGAATAACTCTAAATAACTCACTATTAAATTATTCAGAAAGTTACGCCAATAGAAACGCCTTCCAAAGAAGATGAATTAAAAGTATAGTTCACCAGCTTCAAAAATTAACCTTAAATTTGATAAGGCGATTAAGAAATATAACTTGAATTTTACTGGCGCTAGGAATAACTTAAATAATAATTAACAAAATGTTGACAATGGAAAAAATGTCTCTTAAAATTCACAAAAGAGTTAAAACGCTACCTGTACAAAGAGGCTGGTATAGATTTAAAGTGGTAGAGGGAGGTGCTCAAAGAGGACGAGGGGAGGATTCACTAGGGGGAACCGGGCGTGGATCTCGTTAGCGACAATTTTTCTCAAGGATCTTTCTAAGAAATTGTTACAATTTCGATTGTCGCGAATTACGGTGGAAATAATATCTCGTAATCTTTTTTGATTAAATGAAATTGATTGAAAGACCTTTGTGAACATTGAGATCAGTCTACTCAGCTAAAGTATAAAATTCTGAATAGCTATTAAATTGAAGTGATCTTTTCGTTGCCATGAAATAGATATTTGATAATGAAATAGTACATTACTGCAGTGGCCAGCAAAAGAGGTATTCATGGACGAACATATCCATTTATCTCTAGTTGCGGCCAAGGCTTGTATAGTTCTTTCTCAAATAATGCGCGGAAATTAAAACTTAACTTAAACTAGTACTAAATAGAACATTTTATTTGAAAATATAGATATTGAATTTACAATTATTCAAAATCAATGACAAACAACGAACATTTTTCACGTGGCAAAGGGTAAATTTGTTTTTTTTTTTCAATATCAAACAGGTTTCTTATTTAAGCCAGTTCGAAATGTAAATAAAACTCTGATAAGTTGCCTATTTGGTTGCCATGTTTTGGAGTAACAAATCGTTCCATTTTTAAAATAAATGATAGATATGAATTTACATGTATATTTATTTGGCCGCTAAAACAGGACAGGAGGAAAGGCGCTAAACAGGAGGAGATATGGATTTTCTTACATTTTTTACCAGCTGCTCGCATATATTTGATCAGTACAGCAATTTCGATTTATCTCGAAGAAGATTGTCAAAATAATGCTCAAATTTCCAAGCATGTTTGAGAAATAGATATTTGACAATGAAATAGGTGTAATAGTATAAATATTCTATTTTGCCTAATACTAGATAATGATAATTTTAGTTAGATTGTGCACTACTTTTCTAGAACAATCGAATAATTAGAACCATTTCTGTCAGTACGACGGGAGCAAAAATAAACATAAAGCATCAGATGGATATTATAAAAGAATACCTTTAAAATTGTGTTGGTTTATTAATAATGTGATTTTTTTTCATGTGACTCAACTAGTTAACTTATAACATTACTTTGTATTCAGAAGTACTCGTATCTTAAATTGTTTTAAAGTACAGAGCGTGCTGTCCCGATATAAGCCTCCCTGAAGGGTTATATTGCCATTGCTACCTGTCTTGGCGTTTACCAACTTGCTTAGTTTCACAATTTTTTTGGGTGGTTTATACCACATTATAGTGTTTGTTTATTCTTTATTACCCGTCTTCGAAACACCTAAACACTGGCTCGACAATGCCCACGGATTGGTATTGCTAATATAAACTTAACTATTCACACACCAGTCCACACACCTAAGAGTAGTGTTCACCTGACATTAATGACAGCTCCTGTCATGCCTTTTTGCCGCCAATCCATGGCACACGAGACAGCGTATGTATGCCTAATTCCATTATTCGCATACACTACATCCCTTCCTTAAAGTAAATTTGATAAATGACAACAAGAGACTTTTAAATCAAATCACTATATTTCTGCGACATCAGTCTTTCCAGGTTACATTAACACAGTACAATTATCTTATATGTATTTATATAAATAAGTAGTATTTCCTATGAACAGACATTACAATTATAAATGTTATAAGACAATACAATACTAGAAAATAAATCAATTATTGGCACATTAAATCATTGTTTCATTTACTCTCTTTCCATGTCATTGTTCTTCCTCTCTTCCTATGTTCCTTCACCTTGGTATTTCCTCTGAACGGCTTCCCACTGTCCTTCTACTCTCTTTAGATGTATTACATTCCTTCTTAGTACCTGCCCTGTAATATCATTCTTTACAGTGACATCTCCTTTGTTGGCACTTTGTACAGTATGAGGTGTAGGGTTGTAGTTTGAGCTGAGCTTGTTCATTTTATCCATATTCTTGACATAGACCTTCTCTCCTTCAGTTAAACTAGACTCTATGGCACCTCTTCTTTTGTCAGCATATTCTTTCCCTTTTTCCTTCTGAATCTTATCTCGCTCACTCACATCCGAGTCAAAATCAGTGTTTTCTAGTCTATCAATTGATGGAATTTTATCTCTGTTCTGCCGTCTAAAGAACAGCTCTGATGGTGACCTGCCTGTGTTTGAATGAGGAGTGCTGTTATACATTAACAGGTATTCCATCAGACTTTCCTTAATTTCCTTTTTATCTAATTGACTAATCTTGAGGCGTTTCACTATATCTCGATTTTGTCTTTCGACCTCGCCGTTCATTTGGGGCCAGTATAGCACTGTATTATGGACGATGATATTGCATTCTTCACAATATAAACGAAACTCCTCGCTCACGAACTGCCGGTCGTTGTCAACAGTAATTGAAACCGGGACCGGGGATCATAAAAATACTGAAAGAAATCTTCAGTAGACTAGGCTACTAGTCTACTGAAGATTTCTTTCAGTATTTTTATGATCTGGATACTGGTTATGACTTTAGTTATTTTTACCTCTTTGTAACGACTATAATAGTCAACCACAACAAGCAAATAGTCATTATTTGGTAAAGGTCCCAAAAGGTCCATTGCAACATCAACCCATGGAGCTATAGGAAGCTCTCGCCTTTTCATGGGCGTTGGAAGGTTCGACAGTCCTACTAAAGTGCAGCTCTTGCAGGACTTCATAAGATTTTCTGTATCCTTATCAATTCTGGGCCACCATACTTTAGATCTGAGCCTACCCTTCATTGCAACAATCCCAGGGTGGCCTTCGTGTGCAGCATCAAGTACCCCTTTCCTTAATTTCTGAGGTATCACAATTCGGTTTCCTCGAAGTAAAATATCTCCATAAAAACATAGTTCACTATCAAAAATTTTATAGCTCTTGACAATCTCGTTCCACTCTTTCTCATAGACTCCTTTCTTAACACCTCTTATTTCTTCGTAGTTCACTGAAGCTTCAATAATAGCCGACAATGAGATTGCACGTGGTCGTGCTTCTTCTACAATTTGATATATGTGTTCATCTCCTCCTTTAGATTTAAAATTTATTAATTTGCATAGGCGAGATAATGGATCAGCGATGTTTGCCTTTCCTGGCCTGTAGATCACATTGTAATCATATGATTGTAGTCTGAGCACCCATCGTTCGATGCGCGCACAAGGCTTAGATTTTTGTCCGAATAATATCTCCAGTGGTTTGTGATCAGTAATAAGGTCAAACTTCTTACCAAATGGGAAAATATTAAAATGCTCAAGGGACCAAACTAGAGCAAGGGCCTCTTTTTCTGTTTGGCTGTATTTCCTCTAGCAATCTGTCAGTGTCCGGTTCCCATATGCGATTATTCGTGGACCGTTCGAGTCAGTCTGTAGTAAAACAGCTCCAAGGCCTACAGGGCTGGCGTCAGCGATAACTTGCGTTTTATCTTTAACATCGTAATATCCTAGAGATTGTATTTGGGTTAGTGCTTCTTTCAGCTCTGTAAAAGCCTTGTCTTGTTCTTTTGTCCAAAATGGCTTGAGATCTGCCTTTTCCCCCAATTTTTTTTTAATAGTTCTTTTAGAGGTTCTGTTCTAGTAGCTAAATTTGGTAACCACTTGTTAACATAATTTAAAAGTCCTAAAAAACTTTGTAGTTCCTCTGTGGTTGCCGGGGTTCTGAAGTTTGAAATGCTCTGTATATATTTCGGCAATGGCTGTACTCCTTTTGCTGATAGCTAATGTCCCAAGAAGTTAACATTTCCTACCTTGTATATACACTTCTGTGGGTTTAGGTGTACATTATTGTCCTTCAATGTTTTCATCACTCTTTCTAATCGCATGTCATGTTGTTCTTCAGTATTTGCATAAACCAGTATGTCATCGATAAAGTTGACTACTCCTTCACATTTAACTAAAAGTTTCTCAAGTACTTTTTGAAATATTTCTGGGGCACAACTGATCCCAAACATTAATCTTTTATACCGATACAGCCCTGCTGTTATAAAGGTGGTTATATATCTACAATCAGGATGTAATTCCAATTGATGAAAAGCGTCCTTGATATCTAATTTGCTAAAATATTTAGCTTTACCAATTTCCGGTAGTAATTTATCCATACATCGTAAAGGATGATTTTCTCTCAAAATTGCCATGTTAGCACGTCTCATATCCACACACAATCGCAAATCTCCATTGCCTTTCAAAATCGGTACCATTGGAGAAACCCATCTTGAAGGCCCGTGTACTTCTTCAATGATATCCCGGGCAAGTAGGTCTTGGATCTTATTCTCAACTTTCTCTTCGAGGGGCAGTGGTATTCGCCGGTATGGCTGTGAGACTGGTTGTACATCATTATCAATAGGGATTTCTACTAGAACATTTTTTAGCTTGGGAAACAGTTGTGATTGTGACATGGTATCTTCATCAATTTTATTAATATCCAACCCAATTTTCAAAACACCCAAAAGTGTGGCTGTTTCTTTTCCAAGCAAGTCTCGCGTACCTCCCACAATAACATAAACAGTTGCATGCTCTTCTCGTCCATTTATTCCAATTATGGCTTCGAATGATCCTTTAACATTGAGTGGAGTGCGACTGCCATATGCTAATAGTGTTTTGTTTGGATTGGATATCTGGTTAATTGTTGTAGCTCCTAGACTTTTCAAGGTTTCCCAAGTTTCCTCTGTAATCAGATTCACTATACAGCCTGAGTCAACCAGCATTTTAGTCTTGATGCCCCCTATGGTACATTCGACTGTGGCATCGTTATCAATATTGAAGACATAATCAACTTCAACCCTTGCTTTCTTGTTCCCATTTGTATTGGTGCTAGATTGGTAGTTGAATTTCCTTTTCATGCCACCTATTCTACAGTATTGACGGAAATGTCCCAGCTTACCACATGTGAAACAAGTTTTCCGTATTGCAGGACAATCTTTGTAATCTGTTTGATGAGTTTTATTTCCACAACGTCCACAGGGTTTTATATTTTTGTTGTATACTGAATCCTTTCTGGTTTTAACAAATCCATTTTTCTTTTCTCTATTATATATAGCATTTACTTCCTGGTTTATTTGATTATTATTTTGGCATACTTGTATCTTGTCTTCATATATTTCTAGTTGGTCAGTGACAACTTCCAATGTATTAGCTTCTGTGACGATCTTTTCTAAAGTAATGCTGTCTCCTATTGTAAGAACCTTTTTTCGTAGTTCAGCTGAATTGCATTTTTCCGTGATCTGATCAATCAAGTGGTCATCTTTTTTATCAAAGTTGCATTTTTCTGCTTGTTTTCTAAGTCGCACTAAGACACCTTCAAACTTCTCTTTCTCTTCTTGCTTGATCAGTCTGAACATGTGGCGCTCAAAAACTCTGTTGGTTTGTGATACAAAGTATTCATCAAGTTTTTTCATGGCTGTGTCGAAAACATTGACTCCCGTTGCGGCTTCAACATTTGCACCAGGTATGTTATAAAATATGTCTTGTAAACTTCCTCCCCCAAAATGTAGTAATGTTGCTCTTTTTTTCAAGTCAGATGTGACTTCAGCTGCGTCTAGATATATAAGCAGTGACCTCTTCCATCTTTCCCATTTACTGCCAATGGAGCTTCGGTCACCATCCAAGTCTAACCCCTCCAGTGTTAGTGATGGTTGTTGCGTCATAGTGTTTTTTGGCCACCCGAAATATTAATTTAATTAACCTAAAATATCACCCAGACTATTCTCAATTTAATGAGGGTTGTCAACCAGTTCCAATTTAATGGAGACATTCATTTAAATGTCAGACTATTCTCAATTCAATGAGGGTTGTCAACCATTACAAATTTATTGAGGTATACATTCAATACCAGGTTATTTCAACCTCACTCAAGTTGTCAACCAGCTTCAATTTAATGAAGCATTTATTTGAAATACCAGACCATTCTCAATTTAATGAAGGTGGTCAACCATTTCCAATTTAATAGAGGCACTCATTTGAACTACCAGACATTTCCCAATTAAATGGAGGTTATGTCAACCATTTCCAATTTAATGGAGGTACTCATTTGAACTACCAGACATTTCCCAATTCAATGGAGGTTATGTCAACCAATTCCAATTAAATGGAACGTTTATTTGCACTACCTAACAATACCTAATTTAATGGAGCATGTCTGTTTTAATTTAATTTAAATAAGCATTTTTCTGTATTATTACTAATGAAACTAACAGTTTAGATGGTAATAGAAATAGTCAACAGCACAACTTGGTAGAAACTATTGTAGGTATACTCCTAACCCAAAGTTGCAAATATAAGTTAAGTTAGGAGTTTATAACTCTAAATTGACAAAATAAAACATTTGCATGTAGAATAGGAATGAAAACTACGAACATGCCTTCGATTTAGCTGAAAGTGTAACATGAAAGCATATCATTTGTGGTTTCATGTTCTTACTTGTTTAGCGTCGTAGGTACCTACATACCTATATATAGAGAACAACTTTGCATCAAACTTTTATATTGAATTAAGGTTAGAAATGACCAATGTATTGTAATATTCGTGTTATTGTATCATTAATTAACCGTAGTGAAGTAGTAATACGGAAATGTTTTGATTTCGGATTGAAAATATGATTTCAATTTGTACAACGGTCATATTCCGTACTAAATTTTTTTGTGATAAAACTTACCTTTTTCCTCGTCGCCACTTATAATGTTTGTTTATTCTTTATTACCCGTCTTCGAAACACCTAAACACTGGCTCGACAATGCCCACGGATTGGTATTGCTAATATAAACTTAACTATTCACACACCGGTCCACACACGTAAGAGTAGTGTTGCACGTATGTATGCCTAATTCCATTATTCGCATACACTACACACATCATCATCATCACAGTCCATATATATGTCCCATTGTTGAGTTCCGGCCTCCGCCCTAATGGGAGTGAAATTAACCTACTATACCACGCTGGTCAGACGTGTTGGTATAGAGTTTTATTTCGAGTTTTCCTTCTCTTGCAATAGATGTTATATGCGTTTATATCCCTTAATCGTCTCCTACAATCACCCACGGGTAAGATAGGGGGTGGTGTATTGTATTCTTACTCCGTCACCACACGGATATTACTTTATACCACATAGATTAAACATTATTTACTCGAGTGATTTTCTAATATCTATAATAATTATGTAACACAATTACTTCATTTGTTAATTGATGTGTAATATACACATTAGTTATACATAACCATAAATAAATTTTAAAACCTTCCATGAAAGAATATAGCTATTTATATAATCCGATTTACCTCACCTCTGCACTCGGGCCGATTTGAATCAGCGTCATTCCAATATTCAGTGGAGCGACAAATCAGCACTTCCATATTGCCTTCATTTGGACACCCACCTCGATATATGAAGATTTGATTTTTGAATAAGCCAACAGCTGCCGTATCCCTATTTATTTTATGTTTATTACATTGTTCTTTTTAAAAATACATATAATATTTCATTATATGTATGTGTAGTGTAGGTAGATTAATAAGGTATAAATGTATTTAATATTATAAGTGTTCAGTAGGTAGTTTTAAGATAATTATGTCAGTCTCGTCATTCGCAATATATGTGTGCTCTGCAACGCTGTGTTTTACTTACGAACATTACAGTATGATTTATTCATATTTAATATATATATTTATTATAGAAGATCAGATATATATCAGATATTCTAGCTGAAAAGGGTATAATAATAAATAAAATGGGCATAATTTGAAGTTTATCAGTGATGGATTTTAGATTTCGAAGAATCTTCGAAGTCCATAATTAGTTCATAGTATATACCAGGGCACTCTTCGAAATCGAATAAGAAATGTATATATCTATTCTAACCTATCGATCTACACTCCACTAAATACGTAGATATCTTTTAGAGGGGAATAATTCCATAATCACCACACTTGGTAATCGTAGTTGATGTTATGAGATTGTTAGAGGAGTTTTCCTGGCCATTCTTCTCAACCGATTGCTTGGTTATTTTTTAGGTAATATTTTTTTACTTCCATCGCAAAATAAGGGATTCCACTTTGTATTGATAACCTATACCACTGTACACGAGTAAAAAAGAACTTAAAAAATATATAGTGATTGAGATAATGATTAGTTTTTGACTACAAAATCGTGGTAAGTATTAACAGATTTTATTAATCAAAATTGTGGATAACTTAGTAATGTGAGTATCTATTTTATGTATTAATTTAAGTTTTAGTCCGTAGTAGAATTTTTATATAAAAATCAAAATCTGCAACGATATTTTTATCAAATATTTTAAATTTAAATTACTTAATTGCTTAGAAATCCAGACCTTCGTCCCGCCTTATCAGTTAAAATGGAAAAGTCCTTTTAACATTTCCAAGATCGTTTATATAAATTCGTCACGAATATGAAGGCGTAGAATATAAATCACGCTAGGACTCGACGTTTTATGGCTTTTAATTTTGGCATTTTATGTTGTGATAACATCTGCGGACGTAATGTGCGCACCAGCCAGTCTTTACGAGTTTCACTTTATGAGTTACAATGACACTACCGATAATTTCATATTTTGCACTAGTGGAAAAGTAGGTAAATAATTGTAGTAGGTATATTTCGTTGCTATTATTATCTAGAAAGAACTAGATGCTCTTCTGAAAGGTTATGAGCCTATGCCACTATGATTAAATCATACAGAGAGATGAAAGTAACGAAAATGCGGTATGGGGTTCCATAACTTGTTGTATTTCCTCCCTCCATTTATAGTGTGGTCCATCGGCACTGATCCCTTGATGTGGTGATTCGCCTGGTGAATTACTTTCTCCGGTACCTACAACTGTCGATGTGGCGATGGTAATAAAGCGCCACGGTGTCACCCTCACTCGGGTGGCGAATAATAATTTTATCTATTAATTAAATAATTTATCTACTCTAACGTGTCAGGACCGCTGATAGGTAGCTTACCTGAGAAACTGTTATAATTCGAAGATAACCGAAAGATGATAATCGAGTAGTTTAAAAAGTGTGTTTCAAGTATTTTGTATATATATATATATATATATATATATATATATATATATATATATATATATATATATATATATGCGGATGAATTTGTATATCTTGGATGTGGTTTTAGCCGAGATGGGAGGTACACCACTGATATAGAGCGAAGAGTGAATGCGGGAAGTAGAGTGAACGGAGCGTTGGGACAACTTCTCGGTAGCCACCACCTCAGCCAGAAGGCACGTGTAGCAATACATAACGCTGTACTTGTCCCAACATTACTATATGGAAGCGAGAGTTGGGTATGCAGAAAAGAGCATGAAAGCAAAATTAATGCGGTCGAAATGCGATCTCTACGGAAAATCTGTGGAGTTAGGCTGACCGACCGCATTCGCAACGACGACGTAAGAGAGCGAGTAGGTATGAAAGAGAGTATTGGTGTAAAGATGCGAAAGGGAATGCTCCGATGGTTCGGACATGTGGAAAGAATGCCGAACGAACGTCTGGTTAAGAAGATATACAATGCAAAAGTGGAAGGATGTAGGTACCGGGGGAGACCGAGACTCACCTACCTAGACCAGATTGGTCACGTGCTGAAAGAAGGTGGAGTCAAGAGTCACCGAAACCGGCGAGCGTGTATGAAGAGAATTATGAATGTTGAAGAAGCGAGTGAAGTATGCAAGGATAGAGTTCACTGGCACTCTGTTCTCTCTGCCTACCCTGTAAGGGATATGGCGTGATGATACGTATGTATGTATGTATATATATATATATATATATATATATACATATATATATATATATATATATATATATATATATATATATATATATGAGCCAAAGCTACAAATGTGCTAGGTACTAACCTATTTCCAAGACGGCCGACAGCGTAGCTGACAAGCTGCGAGGTTTGTTTGCCGAGGAGGGTGGCATCAGGATCGCCAGGCCCGTCAAGTGCGCCGAAATGCGCATCGCGGGTCTGGACGACTCCGTGACGGTGGAAGACATCCGGGAGGCTATTGCCTCGAGAACCGGGTGTCCCATAGACACCGTCCGGGTTGGTGTCATCCGCCCCGGTCCGGGCGGCGTAGGTGCCGCCTGGGCGCAGTGCCCGGTGGAGTCGGTCAGGCAACTGGCCGGCTCAGGCAGGCTCCTCGTGGGCTGGAGCTCGGCGCGGGTGACCGTGCTTGAGCACCGGCCTGCGAGGTGCTATAAGTGCATGGCGGTCGGACATACTCGACCGACGTGCACTAATTGCTTCGACTGCGGCGGACTGTGTTTCCGCTGCGGTCAAACCGGGCACGTGGCGGCATCTTGCGCCGCCCCGCCCCACTGCCCCGCGTGTGCGGCGGGCAATAAGCCCGCCAAGCACCGCATGGGCTCTGGGGCGTGCAAACCTCCAGCTTCGGCCCCAAAGGGGCGGGGCGGCCCTCCGACCACGGCCGCTCCCGCTCCTAGCGCGGTCCGATCGCCCGCCGGCGAGGGGGAGGTCATGGATACAGCCCGTTAATGGCTACAACATCCATGCACCACCTCTTGCAAGCCAACACCAACCACTCCGCCGGTGCGCAGGATTTACTTCTGCAATCCATGGCGGAGTGGTCGATTGGTGCAGCCGTAGTCGCAGAACCGTACTGCGTGCCTGATCGCCCCAATTGGGTGGTCAGCCGAAACGGAACTGCGGCAATCGTCGTCTCAACGCAGCGGCACTTCCCGTCCTTGTCTCTTTTGGATAGGGGCGAGGAATTTGTCACGGCGGAGTGGGGAGGGGTCACGCTCTACAGCGTATACCTCTCCCCTAACAGGAGAATGGACGATTTCGGGGCCTCCCTCACCAACCTGGAGGCCTCGATACGGCGACTAGCACCGGGCCTCGTCCTGGTTCTGGGGGACTTCAACGCCAAATCCACGGCGTGGGGGTCCCCTATGACGGACGACCGCGGGCGGGCGGTCATCGAGTGGGCGGCTTCACTGGGCCTCTGTGTTCTTAACAGGGGCTCAGTGAACACGTGTGTGCGGCAGCAGGGCGGGTCGATAGTGGACTTGTCGTTCGCTAGCCCCGCTGTCGCACCACGGGTGAGGAACTGGAGTGTCCTGGAGGAGGCGGAGACCCTATCGGACCACCGGTACATCCGGATGGAGGTCTCCCCTCTCCGGGACCCCGGTTGGGGTCACAGGGCGGACGGAGCTCCCGCGTTTCCGCGGTGGGCTGTGGGTCGTCTTGACAGGGACCTACTGGCGGAGGCGGCCATCGTTCACACGTGGCTGTCCTCACCGCCCCCAGCGGACGGGGTGGACGCCGAGGCTGTCCGCATCCGCAGTGCGTTAACGCAGATCTGCGATGCGGCCATGCCCAGAGTGCGGCGGCGTCTACCTCCGAGGCAGGGGGTCTACTGGTGGTCCCCAAGATTGGCGGACCTTCGTGCGGCATGTATCAGAGCCCGAAGGTCCTACACCCGCAGCCGGCGGCGTCACCGCGACGCTGAGCGGGAGGGCCAGCTGTACGAGGCGTACCGCGATGCGCGGACGGCCTTTCGGCTGGCCATCCGAGCCGCCAAGGGTGCGAGTTGGCAGGAGATGCTGGACGGTCTCGACCGTGACCTCTGGGGTCGCCCGTATTGCGCGTCGCTGAATAAGCTTCGCGCGCAGGGCCCCCCCCTCACCGAGACCCTCCAGCCCGACTTCCTCTGTAGGGTGGTCGAGGAGCTGTTTCCACGGCAGTCGGAGCACACGCCCCCGGCCATGGCCTCGCCAGAACAAGACCGGGAGGCTGACGACGAGAGTGTTCCGCCCGTGACGGAGACGGAAGTGGGAGCAGCTGTGGCGCGGATTCGTTCCGCGACCACGGCCCCCGGCCCGGACGGAATACCAGTCCGGGTGCTGACGTCGCTCCTCGAGCACCTCGAGCCTCGCCTCAGGCAGCTGTACAACGCCTGTTTGGCGTCTGGACGGTTCCCTGAGTGCTGGAAGGAGGGGAGGTTGGTTCTCCTGCCAAAGCCGGGACGGCCCCCGGATTCGCCGTCGGCCTACAGGCCCATCGTGCTCCTCGACGATGTGGGTAAGCTGCTGGAGCGCATCCTCGCTGCCCGCATCGTCCAGCACCTGGAGGAGGTGGGACCCGATCTGTCGGACGCTCAATTCGGTTTTAGAAGGGGGCGTTCGACCATCGGGGCCCTGCTACGACTGAGGCAGACGGCCGCGGAGGCTGTCACCGGCAGGGGAGTGCTGTTGGCGGTGTCGCTGGACATCGCCAACGCATTCAATAGTCTGCCATTCAGCTGCATCAGGGAGGCGCTCCGATTTCATGGGGTGCCCTTGTACCTGAGGCGGCTGGTGGCGGACTATTTGGAGGGGCGCAGTGTCCTCTGCGCGAGTCCCGCAGGGGACATTGTGCGGACGTCCATGTCGTGCGGCGTTCCACAGGGGTCGGTTCTGGGGCCGACTCTGTGGGACATCGGGTACGACTGGGCGTTGAGAGGGAGTCTCCCCCCCGGGCTGAGCGTGATATGCTACGCTGACGATACGCTCGTCACAGCCCGGGGCAGGACACTCGAAGAGGCGGCGAGCCTGGCCACTCTCGGCACCGAGGAGATGGTCGGGCGAATCGAGGCGCTGGGGCTCAGGGTGGCCCTAAATAAGACGGAGGCCCTATTGTTCCATGGGCCACGCGTAAGGCCGCCAATCGGCGTCTCGCTAGTCGTCAACTCCGTCCACATCAGCATCCAGGCCCATATGAAGTACTTGGGTCTGGTGCTCGACGGGCGATGGTGGTTCCGGGAGCATTTTCGCCGAATTGCTCCCCGGCTGGTCGGCGCGGCGTCCGCCCTTTCGCGGCTCATGCCGAACGTGGGCGGACCCAGCTTCGAGGGCCGACGGCTGTATGCGTGGGTGATCCGTTCTATGGCCATGTACGGCGCACCCGTGTGGGCGAGGGCTCTGAACGCCCAGCTCAGGGCTGTTCTGTGGAGACCCCAGAGAGTCATGGCGGTCAGAGCCATTCGCGGGTACCGCACGGTATCGACCGAGGCGGCATGCCTACTGGCCGGGACACCCCCGTGGGACCTAGAGGCGGAGATGCTCTCCGACCTCTACCGGCGGGTGACCTCACTGCGCGACGAAGGTGGCTCCCCATCGCTGAGCGAGATAGCCACCTGGCGCGAGGACGCCCGCCGAGATGTCATCGCCCGTTGGGCTACGCGGCTGGAGAGGCCTAGACACGGTGTCGTCACCGTCGAGGCTCTCCGGCCCGTATTGATGGAGTGGATGGAGCGGCGGCACGGAGTCCTCTCCTTTCGACTGGTGCAGGTGTTGTCGGGGCACGGATGCTTCGGCTTTTACCTGCACACGGTCGCGCAAAGGGAGTGGACTTCGTTCTGCCACCATTGCAGCAGTGACGAGGACACGGCGCAACACACGCTGGAGGCGTGTCCGGGCTTTGACCGGCAGCGCCGTGACCTCGTCGCTGTTATCGGTGCCGACCTGACACTGCCGGCTGTCGCGAGAGCGATGGTCGACAGCGTCAGGAACTGGGACGCGGTCGCCGCCTTCTGCGAGGCTGTCATCTCGCAGAAGGAGGCGGCGGAACGAGTCCGGGAGGAATTCCGCGACCCGGGCCGCCGTCAGCGGCCGGGGCGGCGCAGGCGCGAATACCTGCGCCTGATGCCGCCCTAACCGAGGCCTCGGGTGATCGGACCGGGGAATTGTCCGGTCACCCGACGTGAGGCCACCGCGTGAGGGCGACGCCCCGACGGCGAAATCTGTCGGGGCGTCGACGAGAGGAACCCGCGAGGGTAAACCGCCGGGCGGGCCACCGAAGTTAAAATCGAGTACCGGTGGTCCGCTCGCACGGCGAAGAGAGAAGGTTTTACGGAAAAAAGGTACTAACCTATTTTAATTTCCCTTGAACCTCTTCTGAAAATGTTTTTTACGATAGCCACGTATCAACCATATTGTTTAGAGTTTCTCTTTTATAATAATGTTGTCTGTATACATCATTTACTCTTTTTGTACCGACACCCGTAGGTAAAGAATCGGTGGTCTATTGTATTTTTACCTCGTCACTACAGAGAAACTAACTAATATTATATTTAACAAACTGTAAAGGAGTGTAAATTTGCTGCTACGGTTTCATAGAAAGGCGTTCGGGTGAAAAATAGAATAAACTGGACTTGAAGAAAGAATAATTCGATTTGCATAACTCACTGGCTCGTTGCGTCATAACCTTTTATAATTTGATGTAACCGACTACAAGCAAACGGAATAAAGATGTTTGATATAATATATAATACTACATACTACATAATATTATTTACTATATATCTACATATATACAAATTGATTGGGATTGGCCAATGAAGTTTTCACTTCTGCCGTGCGGTCTTAAGCGCACACTCTTTTTTTTTATATAAAGGCATCATTTAAGGAATAATCTATGTATTGCGTAGCACTCTAAAAACATACATTCTAAACAAATTACACCAACGTTCAGAACACGAATTTGTATGTTTTAGCATTAAGCACAGGCATGTCTACGCAATCTAATGTTAAGCCGCTTACACTCGTTCCACCGACGACAAAGACCGGGTTCCGGTGGCCCACTCTCACGGCGTCCATAGGTTTTTTTTTAATGTTTATGATGGCAAACTCGCAATCAGCACACCTGATGGTAAGTGTAACTGCCACCCATGGACCTTTGCAATGCCAAAGATACAGCTAAGCCGCTGCCTATTAATACAAACTCATCCAGTTAGGCTTCTAGCTCACTCGCTCACCGATCGAAGTGTAACAGCACATTGTCATTGCTCAGACGTCGATCTTTTGCGAGAGTATGGTACTACCCCGGACGCCCACGGCTTTTTATTTTATTAAAGACCATTCAATGGTCTTCATTACTATTTGAAAGAATACATTGAAAGTTTTTATTGCATAGTGTTTATTAATAGTAGGATTAGTAGTAGGTATTTAAAATATTCTAAATAATAACGACGCAAATGATTATAAAGATAAAAACATCTTTAGCTTTATATATCAGGTAAGCACTTAATGTACTGAAAGTATTCAGAGTAAAAGGTTATTTAGCTTATAGAGTCATCCCTTTTGATAAGGGTTATTATACCTTTGTTACATAAAATATTGTTAACTCTTTGAAAATTGTAATGTTAATATTTGCTCTTTGTAATATGTTAACATTTGACATTACTGATAAATGAGTTATTGTATTATTTTATATCTCACTATATCTTTAAACGAGCAATTCTTGTATATATATATATATATATATATATATATATATATATATATATATATATGTAATCTGAATCTCGGAAACGGCTCCAACGATTTTCTTGAAATTTAGCATACAAGGGGTTCCAGGGGCGATTAATCGATCTAGCTAGGTTTCATTTATAGAAAATATTATTTTGTTAGTATATTTCGGCAACAAAAATATAATTTTTCGTTGTACTAAAACTATTAGAATATGAAGATTTTCAAATTTTGACGCTGTCATTAAGAATAGACATTTAGCTCAGTTGGAAAATCGAGTTGTCTATCCATACAAACCGGAGTTCGGTTCGGATCCTTCATTTCAGCCTATTGCCGTCCACTGCTGAACGTAGGCCTCCCTCATTTTACGCCACAGAGTGCGGTCCTGTGCCGCCTGCATCCAACTACGCCCAGCAACCTTCACTAGGTCGTCTGTCCACCTAGTGGGGTGGCGTCCCACACTGCGTCGTCCGGTACGTGGTCGCCACTCTAGAACCTATCTTCCCCAGCGGTTGTCGGTTCTTCGAGCGATGTGGCCTGCCCATTGCCACTTCAGCGTGCTAATTATTCGTGCTATGTCGGTTACACCCGTTCGTCTGCGGATTTCCGTATTTCGGATTCTATCTCGCAGAGAAAGCCCGAGCATAGCCCGCTCCATAGCACGCTGAGCGACTTTGAGCCTGGTTATGAGGCCTACATTTAGGGACCACGTTTCCGTGCCGTAAGTCATCACTGGTAACACACACTGGTCATAGACCTGTGTTTTCAAACACTGAGGTATGTTGGATGAGAAGATCTTCTTAAGTTTCCCGAACGCTGCCCAACCGAGTTGGATTCGTCGGCTGACCTCTTTCTCGAAATTGGATCTACCTAACTGGACTGTTTGTCCAAGGTAAACATAATGATCGACAATTTCGAGAATCGCATTGCCAACTAGGACCGGTACAGGAATGACATGGGCATTTGACATGACTTTCGTCTTGTCCATGTTCATTCGTAAACCCACTAGTTGGAATACCCTGCTGAGATCGTTGAGCATGGTGCCCAGGTCCTCCATGGATTCTGCCATGATGACAATATCGTCTGCGAATCGAAGGTGAGTGATGTATTCGCCATTGATGTTGATGCCGAGTCCGGTCCAGTCTAAAAGCTTGAAGACATCTTCCAGTGCAGTGGTGAACAGTTTCGGAGAGATGACGTCTCCCTGTCTCACGCCTTTCTGCAACTGGATCCGTTTCGTACTCTTATCCCGAATACGGACTGACATTGTGGCGTTCCTATACAAACACTTCAGCACTTCGATATAACGATGGTCGATTTGGCACCGCTGAAGGGACTGCAGCACCGCCCAAGTTTCGACTGAATCAAAGGCTTTCTCATAGTCCACAAACGCTATACACAGAGGCCGATTGTACTCCTCGGTCTTCTGGATAATCTGCCGAAGCGTGAGGATATGGTCTATGGTGCTATAGCCTTTTCGGAAGCCAGCTTGTTTGGGCGGCTGGAAGTCATCGAGCTTGCACGTGAGTCGATTGGTAATGACTCTCGAAAACAACTTGTAGACGTGGCTCAAGAGTGAGATGGGTCTGTAGTTCTTTAGAAGAGCTTTGTCGCCCTTCTTGAAGAACAGCGCCACCACACTCCTGGTCCACGACTCTGGAACGTCGCCCCCGAGGATAACGGAATTAAATAGCTTCTGAAGGGCTTTTAACACCGGCTTGCCGCCTGCCTTCAGGAGCTCTGCCGTAATTCCGTCATCTCCCGGTGCCTTACCGTTTCTTAGTTGTTCGAGAGCTATTCTGATCTCGCACAAGCTAATGTCCGGGATTTCTTCAGTATAGTGCTGAGTTAGCTTGGATCTGGGATCTTGGACCAAGCCGACAACAGGATTTCGGGATGTTTTATATAACTGTCCATAGAACCTTTCGACCTCTCCCAAGATCTCACTTTGGGATGAAATGACAGTGCCGTCATCGGTCTTCAGCTTAGTCATTTGGCTTTGCCCGATAGACAGATCTTGTACGAACACTTTTGAGCCACGATTCCGCTCTATCGCTTCTTTAATACGGAGCGTATTAAATTGGCGAATATCGCGACGCACAGACCTGGAGATCTGCCTATTTAGCTGCCTGTGTTCGGACCAATCGTCTGAAGACTGTACTGTCATTTCTTTTCTCCGCTCCATGAGCTTGAGAGTCTGGTCAGAAAGTTTTTTAGGTCTATTAGCGCGGTGAGCCTTGAAAAATTTCGACCCAACCGCGTGGACAGTTTCCACGAACCTGTTGTTTATATCGTTCGGAGATTCGCACTCGTCTAGACATTCGAAGCGATTGTGTAGTTCGAGTTGAAAGTTTTCGAGGTTCTGGTATTGGACAGGTGTAGGTCGGAGGGTAGACTTCATCAAGCGTGACCGTTCGACTTTTGTGTGGATATTTAATGTGCCTCGTACTATTCGCTGATCGCTCCCAGTTTTAATCCGGCTGATCACTGAGACATCATTAAATATATGTCGTTTGTCCGACAAGATGAAGTCTATCTCGTTTTTTGTTGAACTGCCGTGACTGGGGGCCGTTTCTCTATTTGTATTGCTCATAAGGGGTTAAAGCCGTAATCGCCACGCTTGGCAGGCGGGTTGGCGATCGCAGTGTGGTGTAATACGTTTCCCAGGAGAGAGCTGCTGCCCACTCTCCTGGTGAACCCTTAGTCGATTTTTACGACTCCCACGGGCAAGCAAGGGGTGGCGACACATGTATTCTATCCCGTCGCCACACGGGAAGGATCGGATCGGATCCTTACTTTTTCTTATTTACTTTTTGGCCTTATTTTTTATTATTATTAATTATTATCTTTTGCCCGCATTTTTGTCTGCATAGAAGACGATAATGTTTTAATAGCGTTTTTGTTTGTTTTTTACGTTATTAAAATAATATATTGTTATTTATAGATGATTATGTATGTTTGTATTCTTATATAGTATAATAACCTTATCCGTATGGTGACGGAGTAAGAATACAATTCACCACCCCCCTATCTTACCCGTGGGTGATCGTAAGAGACGAAGGGATATAAAATGCATATAACATATATGCAAGAGAAGGAAAACTCAAAACAAAACCCTATACCAACACGTCTGACCAGCACGGTATAGTAGGTTAACTTTCCTCCTATTATGGAGGAGGCATGAGCCCAACAGTGGGACGTATATGGGCTGTGATGATGATGATGATGATAATAATATTTGTTATAGTGTCAGGAAGGTTTAATAAACATAAAAATCAAATGAAATTTTGTTATATATTAGGGACACCAGGCTTTTTCTTAGCAGGCCATGTTTTAAACACAACGCGCTCATTGCGACCGAGGTGACGGGAGGGTAGTGTACGGCCTCATAACCCACCGTCTTTTCCATCGAAATTAAGCCGACCATTGGTACCGCTTCTTTAACATCCCCGCCCACCCGCGATTCTACACCTATTAAAGTATTTCTTTGTAAACAATATCTTTTGTTTTCCTTTCGGATGCTAGAGTAACTAGGCTACTCTGTGAGCTTACTCTGAAGCATGTCACATACAACTGACCATGGGAGAAGCAGCTTTCTCTCAAGTCTACTCCCGCTACCTTAAGAATATGACCTCGAGCTTTGTTTATGGTTATTGCGAAGCAGAATTTAATGGCAAACTGCACTCTCTGAAATTCGAAAGAGTAATTTGACGGCATTTGGAGAATCCTAGACATAAATACAGACGCTGCTCAACAACAACCGATCAGTATAGATGACCTGATTACATCGCAATGCAATGTTTTTCTTGCAAACTGGTGGCATTGTATAATTTTGGCGCGCCAGCTCTCAATTTTAAGATGTGAGTTGGGAGACTCTCCCAACTCACATCTTCCTTCAGAGCCTTCAGAGTATACAGGAACTCGACCGGTTGTCGGACTTGGGGTATAAAACCCTAACTTATTCGTAAGTTTATTATATTCGACCCCTTCGAATTATTTAAAATATTTGCAAGTAAATAGTATAAAGAAATCGAAACGACCATAGTAGCGCACATAGTTAGGTCATGTCGTCTTGCGACCAATCTGATCAGCATTAACTTCCTGTCTCCCTATCGCATCTTACTGATTGTTCCTAATATACCTACATATATATAGCCTTTCCGTCTCAATTTTTACAAAAATGTTGATTAAACCCTAACAAAACAGCGAAAAAATATAGAAAATGACTATCTCTCTTTACTAATCATTATGCGGTAAAAATACCCTCGCCAGAGTAAAATTAAAATGGGTAATATATCTTATGAGCGATGGATTTCAGTTATACGATGCAATGTGTTATCATGGCTCTCAATTACAATATTCGGCTTAGAAAATTGCTGTCCAATAATTTAAAATTTCAAACTCTACGTTCGTATGACGGCTTGTCCTAAAAGTGTATGACCTCTTTATAGCTTAGAAACTTTCAAATGCCGTGTTAATACAGTATTGTGACTTTTGAGACATTCCAATTTTAAAGAGTATTTCCATTGTACCAAGCTTTTATGTGAGTTCAACCTCTTCAGGGTTCCGTACCAAAAGCGTAAAACGGCACCCTATAACTAAGACTTCGCCGTCCGTCCGTCCGTCCATCTGTCTATCACCAGGTTGTATCTCATGAACCATGATAGTTAGACAGCAGTCAGACAGAAATTTTCACAGATGATGTGTTTCTGTTGCCGCTATAACGTCAAATACTAAAAAAACAAAATAAAATAAATATTTAAGGGGTACTCTCCTATACGACAAACGTGATTTTGGCTCCTTTTTGCTCGATACATTTTTTATTTTCTATTTTTGTACTTTTGCCTTTTTAATTTATTTTTTTTCATTGTTTTAATTATATTTAAATATATCTTCCAAAACACACTAATAAGAAAATACCGAGCAAGGCTCGGTCCTCCAGATATTATTTCTTATCATCATAATCTCAGTTCATATACGTCCTGCTACTGGGCTCAAGTTTCCTCCTCAATGAGAGGGAAATTGAACTACTATCTAACACGACGTCGGCCAGACGGGCTGGTATGATGATGATGTATATAAAATCTATATAATATTATATACCTTAGTCATCTTTGTATCGTGAATTGTAAAACACGACTTTCTTAATAATTTTTAAAAATTGTTCATTTATTTAGCAATACAATACTATAATAATATGATATATCAGTCTAGATATTTAGTAACCTTTCCTGTCAAGTGTAGTGAGTTTGATTCTCAGCATCTATGATGTGTATATGATTGTCTAGATTGTTTCATATTTTTTTGTTTGTAATGTTCCCAACATTCTGTTATTTAGAAAAATAACTCGATCAGAGTTACATATACAAATATTAAAATTAAACGTGAAATCTATCGTAGTAGTAAAGCCATACTATTGACTGTTTTATGTCTATCCTCGCAGAATCTGAAGAATTGATATCTGAGCGCAATATGCTGTTGCGCTTCATTCGGTGAGCGAAATAGCCGGCAGGCCCACTTTATGGGTGCATTTTGGTTAATAGGCAGTGACCTAGCTATATTCCTGGTATTGTGAAGTTCCATGAACGGCAGTGACACTTACCATCAGGGGTGCTGCTTGCTCGTTTGCCACCATAAGCAAAAAATAGGAAATATTAATTGCATAAAAATTCTCCGTGTGGTGATGGAGTAAGGATACAATTCACCGCCCCCTATCTTACCCGTAAGTAATCGTAAAAGACTACTAAGGTATAAAATATGTCGTATAAATATATATATAATAAATATATATATAGATACTCATCTTGGCAAGAGAAGGAAAACTCGAAATAAAACTCTATACCAACACGTTTGGCTAGCGTGGCGCAGTAGATCAGTTTCCTTCCTAGTATGGTGGAGGCTCGAGCCCAGCAGTGGGACACATATAAGCTGAGATGATGATGGTGATAACATATTATTGTTCTATCATTATGTATTTAGTCGAATTACTTCGTTCGTCCGATGGTTATACAACTTTCGACCGTGAATTACCGGCTTAATACATATAATATCTATGTTTTAACTTATTGGTGATAAAGGCATAATATTATAAAAAAAAAGAAATCACGTAGCTATAAATTCGAATAAAGACGCAATTCTCATATTGACTCTACAATAAAATTGCTTCACGTCTTTCGTCGAATTGTTCGGATGGAAAATCGCTAATGAGGGTGAATGTTACTCAAAGACGAAACAATCAGGTACAATTTGCCTATTTCCACTCCGTTCGCGCCATTATGTATTTTATAATGTTACTTTTTATTACTGAAGAGGTAGGAAGTGTTATCACTGTATTACGCATATACTTCATCATTCTCCTACTCTTATCCCAATTGCTTGGGTCGATATAATATGTACTTTTCTTTCATAGTACATATTGTAAAAGTTATTGGCAATAGTTTTATGACCGGCCGCCTGCCAGACGCCAACCCTCCTTGGGAATCTAAATGTAAATGTTGGCATCAGATGGAGGTGGCGCAGGTCGTTATAATTACGTTATAATTGCATATGTTATGGTGTATGCATAATACACTATCAAGTATACAGTTGTATGCAAAAGTTTCCGGCCAAACAAAATAAAGTTTCCGGCCAAACAAAATTTTGCGATTAAGTAATGTATGAAGGATGCGAAGTGGAAACACAAATATATCATCACAAAGTATCTTTATTATAGAACCAAAATGTGTAACTAAATATTTTCAAGTAACAGTTAATAAATATTTACAACAAAAATAACAATGTTCACCTTTTCATAAGTGTCCGGCCAATTTCCAAGAAGCTACAATTCGCTCTGTTTTGTTTATGTTATCGGTTACAAAGGTATGTAAACATTGAGAACTATATTTCTTTCATATTCTACCTTTAGTAATAATCGGTTAAGATGCCTAAAGGCACGTCTTTAGACATACGTGAAGTAGTAATCAAGTTACACACTGAAGGAAACGTTTCACGTGTAATAGCCAATCTTTTGTCATTAGGAGAATCCACTGTTAACGATATTATAAATAAGTGGAAGACTACAGGTGATCTAAAAGATAAACCTTGCCCTGGAAGGCCCAGAAAAACAACGAATCGCGTCGATAAGATTATTAAAAGAAAGGCTGTCGTAGAGGTAAAAAAGAATGCTGTGATCATCGCACGTGAATTACGCGAAGAGAATTTAGCTGACATTAGTCAGAGTACTGTTTCACGTAGATTAAATAAAGTGGGACTTTTTGGACGCATTGGAACTAAAAAACCACTACCACACCACCACACATTAGTAAAAAAATAAGAAGGCCAGATTGGAATTTGCAAAAGCACACCAGTACTGGACTACTGAAGAATGGAAAAGAGTGCTATTTTCAGACGAAACTAAAATTAATTTGTTTGGAAATGATGGGAAGATATGTTCGTCGACCTAAAGGTACTAGAAATTCTTCTAGGTATCAAATACCAACAGTAAAACATGGTAGAGGTGGTATTATGCTTTGGGGTGCATTTTCATGGAAAGGCATCGGTCCACTTAACAAAATTGAAGAAAACATGAACGCTGATATGTATGGAAACATTCTATCAGTACAAATGCTACCTTCTACTCGTCGAAATTTGCCACTAAATTGGATTTTTCACCAAGATAATGATCCAAAACATCGATCGAAGCTACTCCAAGAATTTTTCAGGAAGAAAAATGTTCGTGTTTTGGAGTGGCCGAGTCAATCACCAGACTTGAATCTAATAGAACATTTGTGGCGAGAACTCAAACTAAGAATAGGAGTTGAAAATCATAGTAATAAAACTGTTTTGTGGAAGAAAGTTCAGGAAGAGTGGAAAAATATCTCACAAGATCGAATCGTCAAACTCATTGAGTCAATGCCTCACCGATGTGCCACCGTGATCGTCGTCGTGAGCTTCGAAGGGTATGGCTACTGAGTACTGATGAAAATAATATATTACATTTGTTACCATTTTTGGAATTTGTTCAAGTTATCGTGTTTTTTTTTTCATGTTTAGTAGAGAATTTATATTTGGCCGGACACTTATGAAAAGGCAAAAATTGTTATTTTTTTATAAATACCTATTTATTAAGCATTACATAAAAAGTTTGAAATATACGTTTTGACATATACATACATACATACATATCATCACGCCATATCCCTTGCAGGGTAGGCAGAGAGAACAGAGTGCCAGAGAACTCTATCTTTGCATACTTCACTCGCTCGAATGCGCAAGAATGTGAGCAAAACCAAAATAATGGTCTTTGAAAGAGATGAAACCAGAACAGATGTAAGAGTAACAATAGGTAATGATGTACTAGAGCAAGTGGATGAATTTGTATATCTTGGATGTGTATTTAGCCGAGATGGAAGGTACACCACTGATATAGAGCGAAGTGTGAATGCGGGAAATAGAGTGAACGGAGCGTTGGGGCAACTTCTCGGCAGCCACCACCTCAGCCAGAAGGCACGTGTAGCAATACATAACGCAGTGCTTGTCCCAACATTACTGTATGGAAGCGAGAGTTGGGTATGCAGAAAAAAGTATGAAAGTAAAATTAATGCGGTCGAAATGCGATCTCTGCGAAAAATCTGTGGAGTTAGGCTGACCGACCGCATTCGTAACGACGACGTAAGAGAGCGAGTAGGTATGAAAGAGAGTATTGGTGTAAAGATGCGAAAGGGAATGCTCCGATGGTTCGGACGTGTGGAAAGAATGCCGAACGAACGTCTGGTTAAGAAGATATACAATGCGAAAGTCAAAGGATGTAGGTACCGAGGGAGACCGAGACTAACCTAACTAGACCAGATCGGTCATGTACTGAAGGAAGGTGGAGTCAAGAGTCTCCGTAACCGGCGAGCGTGTATGAAGAGAATTATGAATGTTGAGGAAGCGAGTGAAGTATGCAAGGATAGAGTTCTCTGGCACTCTGTTCTCTCTGCCTACCCTGCAAGGGACATGGCGTAATGGTATGTATATATATGTACGGAGAAAGGTCGTGATCAATATTGGGGCGTATATGGATTGAAAACATCATATAAAAAAAAACACAACACAATAAAATTATGAACACAGAATAACTAATCAATACAAGTAAAGGCGATAAAATCCGTAAATATGAATTTGAAATAAAACTTCTTTTAATTAATTGTATCGCGTTTGTTTCGAACATTTTACAGCTTTATGGTCACGGGAGGACGGTCCTCCCGTTACAGCGTTCATGGTCCATGCGGCCATAAACACGGTATAGTGTTTGAAATACAACTATTTTACGCAATTAAAGCTATTTTGATTGATACGTCGGGAAATTAAAAATCAAATACAAACGTGATAGAATCCGTAAAAATGATTTTAATATTAGATGTTCGACTCCCTCGACTCCCTCTTGACGCTACTAGCGAATAGACGTGTTTTTAGTTTCTGCTAGTGTAATTTCGCTTGTATCATTTGAAAACAACTAGATATATTTTCGCTGGAAGTGACATCATGATTCGGTCACCAACAAAGTCGTCGTCACTTACTGATCCTACTGAACAAGCTTTTACTAAAGAAAGAGCAATTTCATTTACGCGTAAATGAAAAATGGACCCAATAATAGAAGCACTAGAAAACTTGAGAACAGATATGAGTACGCAACTTTGCAACATGCAAGAACAGTCTAACACTAAGTTTGATGAACTGAGAAGAGAAATGGCTTCTTGGAATGAATCTTATGATAAAAAATTACATGAATTGAAGCTGTCGATAGAAGACTTACAAACAGAAAATAAGAAAAACCTGAAGGTTATTCAAACTATGAAGGAACAGCTGGAAGCTACCAAAAGAATGCAAAGAATGAATCATATTGAAATAAGAAACATTCCTATTCTGCCCAATGAAGATATCCCTGAAATTATCAACAAAATTGCAGAAATTATTAACATCATAGAAAACAGTAAGAAAACATCATAGTCGGCGATATACGAAATGCTCATCGGCTACCTAATAAGAACAAATATATTGTTGTTGAGTTTACTAACACTCTTAAGAAAGAAATTTTTTTAAAATCATTTAAAAGGTATAATTTGAGTCATTTAGATAAAAAATTTGCCACCGATGTCCTGAGGATTCCAGGTAAGGAAAAATCCATAATCTATATATCTGAGCTCCTAACACCGCAAACTAAGCAACTTTATCATCAAGCACGTCTTCTTGCCAAAACTGATGGCTATAAATTTTGTTGGGTTAAATATGGTATGGTACATTAAGAAACAGGAAACAACACCGGCAATTTTAATTAACAGTACTGAGAAGATACTCTCTTTAAAAAATAATGTCACAGATGAAATTTTGTGACTCAGTTTGTTTTTCCTTTGTACTAATATGTTTTTCATCAAATTACTTCTATACAGTAATAATATACTTTATGCCTCTATTAATTACGGTATTACTATTTATGTTAATATGTATATCTATGTAATGTTATCACGTGTCGTTTCTTTATTTATGTATTTATACTGCACATATCTTGATTCTGGATACTCAACACTTAATTTTCTGAATACGGTGGAGTATTCACAGTCCCGCGTCCTCTGCGATGGCTGTATGAACTATTTTAAAGATAATACTAAATTATGAACAGAAATGCGGATGAACTAGCTTTGGATATTGATGAAATTTCTATATCCAAGGCCTTCGTTGTGGAGGAGACGGAGGACTGTGCTCGTTATATAATGAGCAAATATGACTCGTTAACTGTACTGACTCAAAATATCAGAAACATAAACAAAAATTTCAACGATTTCAATATTTTAATGAAAAGAATTAATATTGACATTGACGTCATAATTTTGACAGAATGTTGGTTAAAATTTGAAATGGCAATTCGCATACTTTCTGGATACAGCATTTATAAAACTGCACGTGTACTCAATCAAAATGATGGTGTAGTTATATATGTAAAATCAGATTTGACTGCTTATGTTAGTGAACCTGATTTTTTTGATGCCAATTGCCTTGTTATCGAACTAGGAAAGTTATGTATTATAGGTATTTATAGACCTCCTTCTTTTAGAAATGTAACTAATTTTATTACATCTTTAGACACATTATTAGAAAAATATAAAAATTATAACAATATCGTACTTATTGGTGACTTAAACATTGATATTAGTACAGGCAATATGTCGATGGAATCAAATGAACTGCTTTCAGTAGTAGCTACTCATGGCATGCTATCTGGCCACACTTTTCCGACGAGAACAAATTGTTGTATTGACCACATAATGCTCAAAACGCGAAATGAGAGTATAGTGGCTGTTATTCGAACGGATTTAACAGACCACGATACAGTTTTACTTAACATTTCCAAAGTTAATATGCGTTCATGTTCAGAATTTAAAACTATAAAAAATATTAATTATAATGCTATTTCTAAAAACCTACATAATACTAACTGGAGCTTTATTCTGAACTCAACAGATCCAAATGAAACCACCGATATCTTCTTAAATTATCTTATAGATATTACTAATAAGCCCACACTAACAAAAAAAGTATCTTGTTCTAAAAGACTGTTAAATAAAGCCTTGGATAACTATTAGACTTATAAAATCAATTAGAAAACGCGATAGTCTTCATAAAAAACTCTGAAAATATCCAAATGATGAAAACTTGCAAAAATCTTATTATCAATATCGGAACATCTGTAACAGGGTTTTAAAGGCTGCTAAACGAAAGCATGATAAAAATTTGTTGAATAACTCTTTGCATAAACCTAAATTATTATGGCAAAATATTAAAAATATCTGTAACCTAGGCAATGATCGAACTAAGAGATGCCTTGAATTAATTGATCCTTCTATTTCACCGCAACAGTTGGTTAATAATTTTAATACACATTTTGCTAGGGTTGGTGCCTCACTCGCGAAGGAGATTGCAAATAGTTTCTCTAAAAACTACTGTAATCTGCTAAGCAGCAATAGTAAAAACTCTTCGGCATCTTCTTTTGTCCTATATCCAACTTCAGAATGTGAGGTCATTTTTTTTTTTGTGTCTTAGTTGTTAGCCTCAGATGGCTATGACAACTTTACCGGGACTGTGGGTGAGCGCTGAGGTCATTAATATAATCAACTCGCTAAAAACTCAATGTGCACCTGGTTGGGATGGTATTTCAAGTGAATTTTATAAGTATAATAAACATGCTCTATGTAAACCTATGTCTCACATTTGTAATAACTGCATTTCATCTGGCATTTTCCCGCAAGCCCTAAAAAAATCAATTATTTGCCCAATCTACAAGAACGGTGACCGACATCAAGTTTCGAATTACAGACCAATTTCATTACTTCCTACACTATCTAAAATTCTCGAAAAAAATATTAATAAAAGGTTAGTAAAGTATTAAGAGAGTAAAAATCTTTTAGCAAATAATCAATTTGGTTTTCGACAAAATAAATCAACTGCTGACGCTATCGCTTTTCTGACTAATGAGGTAGTAAATATACTGGACAGCGGCGAAAAATGCTTGGGCGTATTTTTTGATCTAACTAAAGCCTTTGACACAGTTTCTATACCCATCTTGTTACAAAAGTTGGAACAATTTGGTGTGAGGGGACTTCAACTTAACTTTTTCGAAACCTACTTATCCAAGCGAAAACAGAGTGTTAGAATTGGAGACTGTTCAAGTGACGAGGTAGTAGTGACTTTCGGAGTGCCTCAGGGTAGCATTCTTGGCCCTACGCTATTTACAATTTACATCAACGAACTGTGTAGCATGCAACTTCCAAACACGATTATATCTACGTATGCAGATGATACCGCATTGATATTCTCTGGCAGCTCATGGGAAGACGTAAAAACTGTAACATAATGTGGTCTTGAACAGGTGTCTAAGTGGCTTAAGAATAATATATTAACGCTTAATATTTCAAAAAGTAAATTTATTCCTTTTTCAATTAGCAGTAAAATTAACTCAAATTTAAACTTACAGGTCAAAATATATTCATGTCAGCAGTTTTACAAAGCATCTAGCTGTAGCTGTCCAAATCTTATGGCAGTAGATAATATTAAATATTTAGGTGTTCATTTAGACAAACACTTGAAATGGGACACTCATATTAATGTTCAATCCGCTAGAATCAGGAAATTGATTTATATATTCAAGAATTTGCGGCACGTTGCTGAAACCGACTTAATCAGAAAGGTTTATGTGTCTCTAGCCCAATCTCTTCTAATATATTGTATACCGGTATGGGGTGGAGCTTCTAAGTCATACATTATAAACATAGAAAGGGCACAAAGATGCATTCTGAAAACCATGTTATTCAAACCATACAGACATCCCACGAGACTGTTATTTAACGAAAGTAAACTGCTAACAGTTAGACAATTGTACATACTTCATCTGCTACTTTATCAACATCGGAAAATAGATTACATAGCTATACGTAAGAATATATGCCACAAAAGAAGAAATTATAGTGTTTGTATTACACCACACAACAGAAACAAATTTACGAATCATCAAATTCCATTTCTGTCTGCATATCTTTACAATAAAATTAATAGAGAAACTAATATTTTTGAAATGACCAGGTTTAGATTAAAGCGAGAAATCCAAGGATGGCTTCTTAATACAAGTTATAACGATACGGCAAATCTGTTACAAATTGTAAACTAACAAATCGCTCAGTGCCTACGTATATAAGTGCACTTGTGCAAGCTCCCTTGCGAGATGTGTTGGCTGTTTATGCTGATGTGATTGTTTGTGTTATTTACTCATTTTATTTGTTTATTTATCGCGTCTTACGATCAAATTTACATCAAATTGTGTGTGTGTGTGGGTCTTCGCACTCGTTTGTTAGCGTGTGTGCGCCTTCGTGTGTGTGGGTCCGCGCACTCATGTACATGCGTGCCTACGTTATCAAGGACTAAGAGAGTGTTTATGCGCGCGTTGCGTTTGCGGATGGGTGTGCGTTTGTGTGTATGTGTATGTGTGTGTATTTGTGTGTGTATTTGTGTGTGTATTTGTGTGTGTATATCTGTATGTATGTGTGTGTGTGTACGCGTGGATGTGCATGCGAGCGTGTGTTTCTTAGACTAAGTATGCATGGGTATCTGCGTATGTGTGCGCGTGTGCGTGCGCATGTGTATGTGTACAGACAGAAACTTTCTATCTGCAGTAGTTAATTATAAAGCAGAAAATTCATCTTTACAATACAAAATATCATATAAATTTTAATAAAATGTATTTATTTGTTTTGCCACATCTAGTCACTGTGAGCGTAGTTTTATGTTTATGCATCTGTGTCAGTCACATTCTTGGGTCTGCATTACAGTATTATGTGGAGGGTATCTACAGATTCGGTGTGCAAATATAATATTATACGTGTAATTTTTATCATAAATTTTATATTTTATTCAATTATATTTAATTATTATTATAATTTATTCAGTTTATTTTATTTTATAGTTCTTTTCTTTGTATTTTTTTTATTCATTTCGTTTAATATACTGTAAGAGTGTTAATGATATTACATACCGTATTGTAGAATAATAAGTTCAATCATTCGAATTCTTATAGTACAATTACATTGAAATGTGTATGGCATATTACTACTTTACGTACGTACTTTACGTTACACTGAAGATTGCATGTGAGTAAATTTATTTTATTATCTTCTTTTTTTTTGATAATTTTATTGGATTCTAGTGTTTAAACATAATTATGTATAATAATAACAATTATGTTAAATATATTTAAAACTAACATCTTAATAATAATTTATAATTATCATTGTACTAGTAATCGTTAAATACCTAAGTTTAGAGTTTTTATTTTTTATTTAGTACCCACCTAATATAGTTAATACTATTTTAATTTCATACTTTTTATTGACAATCTGTTTAAGTCTCATTTAATTTTAGTTCTATATTTTTTTTTTACCTTATCTGCTATTAACTTTGCTTGAAGAACTTTGTACAGAAATGCTAAATGTTTAATTTCATTTAGCGATACCGTTGCCCAATAAGTGCATTTTCCAGTGAGGTCAAGGGGGACCTGATATCCTAAACACAGGGTGACCTAGTTAGGAGTTAGGGCTCATCGATGTACTTATTCGTTATATAAATTTAATAAAATAATAGCTCGCTTATATAAATTTAGACATTACATTTTAATATAATATAAATTGATGTTGGTAATAGGAATTTAAATCATGTAGGGTGTTCATTAATTTCATAATCATCTTCTGTTTATATAACTTACCTACTATTCCTTAAGTGACAGTAGTAACCTAATATATTATTATAAAGTATAATAATAGTATAGTACCTAAATTAGTATAGTATTTCTATAGTAGTAGTATATGGAATGTTAGTATTTTATTTTTTGAAACAATAAAACATTATTATTATTAAAAAAAAAACATTATTTGCTAATACCTACATAAATGGAAACTAAAATCTACATAAATGATTATGACAGGAATTTAATGTTATGACTGACTAAAAATTAAAGGGAGTAGTTTTCTTCAATAATAACAATGATTCCTTTTTAGAATAATTTTATTCTTGCAAACTTATTTATAAACTCTAGAGTTGTTTCAATTTGATTCAAATAGCACTGGTTTATACTCTTGAACCTTTCACTAGTTAAGCTCAATACTAAGTGTCCTCTTAGAATGATTTTTCCTACCAAGTTCGGCAAAAGTGTGGCCAGCGCAATCAATGTAATCTACCGACTAATTTAAATTAGAACTCTTGCACTAATATTGCCATTATAATTATTTAATAGTACCATTTTATTGTGTAATGTAATGGAAACTTACAAAATATAACGTATTCTAGAAAAGAATGAGGAGCATTACCAAGTTGTGAATACATAACGATTACTAGCAATAAGATAATGTATAAGAAAATAATCGATAAATAAAACCTCGTGCCCGCCCATTACCAGCGATGCTAATTTCTATTTACATATCTCGTTAAATATATAAATATAACATAGATATATATATGACACGTATGTATATTTATGTCTAATATGAGTATTGTGAATAAGCTTACAGTTGCATATTTCTTATTTTTCATTTTAACCCCACGAACGAGCTTACATTAAAAAGGCAGACGTTCGCCTCTAGAGATCTTTTTTTATCGTAGGATGTACCTATATATGGTACTTAAGTTACTAATAAAATTGAACGTAGGCATTAAGTGCCTCTTTTAGCGTTAAATTGCTTATAACATTTTGAAGTTTAGTGGACAATAAATCTTTGCAGTATAGGTTTTAAATTTCCATGAGCACAAGTACCGGGAAAATGCGTACTTGTATCAAAATTATGGAAATAATAAGCAAACATTTTAATTGTATATTTATAACCATACTAACCTACTTCCACATACTTCAATTTTACGTAAAACTTGAAACAAATTAAACATTAAAGTTTCATATTGAATAACAATTAATAACATCAATAAATCATTGGATTGCCTACTATTGACTACCTAAAAAATAGCTTTCATTTAGTTTTTATAACTTTAATTTTATATGTAATTTTATTTTCATATGTATTTATTTTATAGAACAATAAATGTTGAAATACCAAGACTGTCAGGCTCTATTGATTTTTTTTTAAATAATAAATTAGTGTAAAGCAACAAATTATCCGTATTATGTGGATTATAATCATCATCATCATCTCAGCCCATATATGTCCCACTGTTGGGCACGGGCCTCCTCCGTAATGGGAGGGAAATTAACCTACTATACCGTGCTGGTCAGAGGTAATGGTATAGGGTTTTGTTTTGAGTTTTCCTTCTCTTGCATAGATGTTATATGCGTTTTTATATCCCTTAGTCGTCTCGTACGATCACCCATGGGTAAGATAGGGGGTGGTGAATTGTACTCTTACTGCGATACCACACGAACATGGATTATAATATATCAACCATATTTGCCCTAAGTGCGGGTTTTGTCAAGATAAATAAGGAACAAATAGATCAATGAAATCTTAAACCAAAAAAAAAAAATTAACCCGTCTGTCTAATAGGTACGCAAGTAGGTCAATTTCTTTTCCAGATAGTGCGAAATTACTCTGCAAAATTATTACGTTCATCAAGTATGTATTCATAATTAAATTCTTATATCCATCCATCCATCCACCAGCCCGTAAACGACCACTGCTAGATCTAGACACCTAAAGAATGTCACTCATAACGGAGGACGCTACAGGAGTAGCACCTGCCTTCAACGGTTTCCTGCGACTTTCATAATGTCGTCTAGGGGGTAAATTTTTCTGTACAAACCTAGGGGGTAAATTTTTCTGTACAAACCTAGGGGGTAAATTCTTATGTACAATTATAAAAATGTAATAATTTTTGTGGGGATGCCCATCAAAACGTAGTCGCTAGTATCATTAATGAAATTAATATTAATTGAATTTATAGACAGAATTTAATTCACTAATTATTGAAATAAACTATATTCGAATTGATAGAAATAAACGCAACTGCAGAATAAATATAAGATATTCGAATGACATATTCTAATATTAAACATTTGTAACTCCATGTGAAATGTGACGTCTCAACTATATGGCGGTAATTTGAGAGACGCGACACCAAAGCTATTCGACTCACTATTTGTGCTCGCTCATTCAGGACATTCAGATCAGATGGCATACAGATAGCGCCATTTACAACCTGTATTGCATGAAATAAACTTGGTGCTTTAGTGTAATCTATATTTTTGTAGGTTTTGTGATAGCATTTAGTTAAGTAAGTTTATCATAGTGATAGGTTAAAATATAGTATTTTAACCTATCACTATGATAGGTAGAGTATATATGTAATGATAATGTCAAGCGTTTTGAACTAAACCGTATAACTTAATAGTTGCTGTGATACGATAGCTGGTGGTGATGAGATTTTCAGTTCGTATAATATCCATTTTTTCGCTACCATATACATAATATATATATATATATATATATATATATATATATATATATATATTTACCTACTAAATTATCTTAACAAATCGCAACCAATAAAAAGCTTTCATTTTAATACAAACCGGAAAAGATAATATAACGTATTTTTTTATGGAATTATCGTTACATGGCACTGTCCTAATACCAGGGGTACAGCTAGGCTAGCTAGACAAAATATTTCAGTTTTTAATACTTTGTTTATACTGAGTACTTGTACTTAAGGAAAATAGACAGCAGCATTCGGTGAGAAACTTATTAGATCAACTGCAGTTGTTTGGTCCTTTGGTTAACTTAGTGGTTTTCGCAGGTAGTCAGTTAGGTTAAGTAATAGCTTATACGAGGCACCAACTTCAATTTTTTTTTAAAATGTAAGAAAGTAATTGTAAAATAAATGAGATATACAGGATGGAAGTGGACCGAAAACTTTTTTCATCCGAATCGAGTTTTTTTCTAGCCTAACAAGTAGGTTTAGTAGAGTCACCTGTCTTTGTTTTCGGGAGCGGTTCACTTCCACCCTGTATAAGATTGAGTAGGAAATCGTATTGCTTTTTTGCTTTTTAGATCCTTGACATTTTTTGAAAGCTGTGTTTTTCTTTAAAAATAATTTATAAATAATAAAATTGTCATACTCGTATACAGTAGAATACTTATTTTTGGAAGCTTTATTTTAATTTCAACTGCGCTGGTCTGTATTCAAATCTTAAACATTTAATTAACTAACTGCGTGAGATCCGACTCAGTTGAAATTTTATATACTTTTGGGCTAGGTAACCGTACAAACAATAGTAAAAGTCAATAGTCAGTATCACAATTGGCGGTTTACATTTTGCTATTTAAGCCCCTTAGTATGTGTATCAAATAAAATGGCTTGAAGAGCAAAAAGCGGTGAAATAATTGTCAATGCTCCTTATGATTATACTTACACTTAAATGACGATTTTCATACATAATACAACCCTTAGTTTTGTTCTTATAGTGGTAAATTAAAAACATCCAGACACGCCTTTCTTTATTTTTATACAACAACAATATTTTACAAACAAAATAAATATCCATACTAATGTCAAATCTCATATCCCTGCTTAAGATTTGATATTCCAAATACACAGTAGCACGTATTTTTCTTTAATACCAAAGAGCCCAATAGAAAATTTTATGAATGTAACTTCAAAACTGACAAAATTTAATAAAAAAATTGCAATTCCTATTTTACACCCTTAAGTAAGAAATTGCCAAAATGCTGCCAAAACACGCAACTCTTTATTTAATATTAAATTTGAAAATACATTTTTTTACGGATCAACCTTCAAAACTGACGAAGTTGCATACAAACTTGCAACCCCTATGCACACATTTAGGAATGAAATTTCTAATACCTTTGAAACACGTACTTATTTATTTAATATTAAATAGCAAAGTTCAAATTTTCACAAACGTAACTTTAAAACTGACAGAGTTTCATAAAAAACTTACAACTCCTGTTTTACACACTTTTTTGAAGTGAAGACTTCTTTAGCGGCTTTGTGCATCATTTTGGGGTGGATAAAAATGTTAAAATTGCGTCAGGACACTGACCTGATCGAAAATTCGTAAGATGGACGTAAGACGTAGATATCCCTCTCCCTTTCTACCGCACGGCGAAATGCAAGCCTGCTTCTGCTGTTTCGTGTAAGCGGCGCAGGGCGTTCGCGCGAGTGCGTGTGTATGTGTGTGTGTGTGTAAGTCTATTAATTTAATTTTTAAATAAAGAATTCGGTTTAACGATGTCAAATGATAGCTATCTTAGCACAACGAAATATAAAACTACTGTTGATGCGATGATACGATGATACTATGATACGATGAATATAGACCATATTAGACATTTCAATAGATTCTAATCAAAATTGTTCGTTCCTTACTTCAGCTACCATAAACCTATTATATCAGTTTTAGAGATTGGCGATGGTGATGCTGGTAATGATAAGTTGATTTTTCTGAGAGATAAACTTTTAAATGTATAATAATTGTAATAGTTCTGAAGTGTTAAAAATTTTATGTAATATAAATTATCATGTTTGTGTAAGATAGCTCAATAAATGAATATTGTATGTAACCACATAAATGATAGTACTTTTATACTGATAAATAAAGCAATCCGTGCGAAATTATTCCCTACATTTCCAAAATATTCCAAAATGCATAACGTTAATGTTCAACATAATGACTTCTAATGTTTACGCGAGTAATACACATTTGAAATAAAACTACTTTTACGGATTTTATCAAGATGCGGCGCGCAACCCCATGGACTTACCCTGCAAGCACCTCTCTTCGCCGTGCGAGCGGGCCACCGGTACCCGATCTTTGTCTTCGGTGGCCCGCCCGGCGGTATACCCTTGCGGGTTCCTCTCGTGTCGACTTTTTCACCCTTAGGAGAGGAATTTCCAAAAATGCTGAAACAGGTGTTTTTTTTATTTAACATTAAATATACACTTCTCACAAAAATTAAGGGAGCAAGAAAAAAATCCAAATTTTTGGGGGATTTTCAACAGGCTGTAACTTATACAAAAATGGTCGTACAGCAAAAAAAAAAAGCAAATTGTAGCTCTAAGTGTCTAGTTTTCGGATCTGACTTTGATTTTTTTTTTGTAAGTGTTTACGAGTAATCTTAAGAATACCACCGAAAAAAAAAATTTTGAATTTGTTTTGGTTTTTTTTTAATCTAAGGACGTGGAAAATTTTTTTTTTTGATTTAACCTCTATATGGACTGGATAGCTTAGTTATTCAGCTTTAATTTGGTTTTTTATAAATCTCAATACGAGCATTTCTCACTGAGATATCGGTATTTGAATGGAAAAAGATCATTTTGTCTTTGATTACCAATATCTCAGCAACCAATGATTGCACAGAATTTTTTTCAAAAATTCAATCAATCGGGAAAAAAAAGCTGTTCGCTGGATTAAATTGCAAAGTAAAAAGCACACTTAACATTAGTGGTTTCCGCAATATTTTTGATTGGGCGCTTGATTTTCCAAAAAACCACAAAAAGCCCATTTTTGGTTGCTTTTTCAAATTCATGTAATGATTGAAAAAAATTTTTTTTTCAAAAATAAATAGCCAATCCTTGTACAAAATTTATTCAAGTTTTTAAAATCAACCTTAAAACTTCTGTCCGATCATTGGTTGCTGAGAAATTGGTAATCAAAGACAAAATAATCTTTTGCCATTCAAACACCGATATCTCAGTGAGAAATGCTTGTATTGAGCTTTTTAAAAAACCAAATTAAAGCTGAATAACTAAGCTATCCAGTCCATATAGAGGTTAAGTCAAAAAAAAATTCTCTACGTCCGTAGATTAAAAAAAAACAAAAAAATACGAAATTTTTTTTTTCGTTGGTTTTCTTAAGATTACTCGAAACCAATTTTCAAAAAAAAAATTCAAACTCAGATCCAAAAATGAAACACTTGGAGCTACAATTTGCTTTTTTTTTTGCTGTACGACCATTTTTGTATAAGTTACAGCCTGTTGAAAATCCCCCAAAAATTTGGATTTTTCTCTTGCTCCCTTAATTTTTGTGGTATGTATAGAAAAACAAATTTTCAGGTATTTAACTTCACCGGGCGGCGTCGGTGCTGCCTGGGTGCAGTGTCCGGTAGAGTCGGTCAAGAAATTGGCTGACTCAGGCAGGATCCTCGTAGGCTGGAGCTCGGCGCGGGTAACCCTGCTGGAGTCCCGGCCTGCGAGGTGTTTTAGGTGCATGGCGGTCGGGCATACCCGGCCAACGTGCACCAACTGCTTTGACTGCAGTGGACTATGCTTCCGCTGCGGTCAAACCGGGCACATGGCGGCATCGTGTGCTGCCGCACCCCACTGTCCCGCGTGTGCGGCGGGTAATAAGCCCGCCAAACATCGAATGGGGGGTGGAGAGTGCAGACCCCCGGCTTCGGCTCCAAAGGGGCGGAGCGGCCCGGCGACCCCGGCCGCTTCCGCTCCTAGCGCGACCCAATCGCCCGCCGGCGCGGAGGAGGTGATGGACACGGCCCACTAATGGCTACCGAGTCCATCCACCTCTTGCAAGCCAACCTCAACCACTCCGTCGGTGCGCAGGACCTTTTCCTGCAAGCTATGGCGGAGTGGTTGATAGGTGTAGCCGTAGCCGCGGAGCCGTATTGCGTGCCCGAACGATCTAATTGGTTGGGTAGCAGTGACGGCTCTGTGGCAATCGTCGCCTCCACGTCGTGGCCTTCCCCGCCTCTGTCTCTTAAGGACAGGGGTGATGGATACGTTGCGGCGGACTGGGGAGAGGTAACGCTCTACGGCGTGTACTTCTCCCCTAACAGGAGTGTGGCAGATTTCGGGGCCTCCCTCACCAACTTGAAGGCCTCGATACGGCGACTGGCACCGCGCCAAGTTTTCGTAATGGGGGACTTCAACGCCAAGTCTATGGCGTGGGGGTCTCCCAGGACGAACGATCGCGGGCGGGCGGTTGAAGAGTGGGCGGCGTCAGGCGAACAGGGGCTCAGTGCATACGTGCGTGCGGCAGCGGGGTGGGTCGATAGTGGACTTGTCGTTCGCTAGCCCTAATGTCGCACCACGTGTGAGGAGCTGGTACGTTCAGGAGGAGGTTGAGACCCTATCCGACCATTGATATATTCGGATAGAGGTCTCCCGGAACCTCCGCCAGCCCAGCAGGGGTCACACGGCAGACGGAGCTCCCGCTTTTCCGCGGTGGGCTGTGGGTCGACTTGATCGGGACCTACTGGTGGAGGCAGCCATTGTGCATTCGTGGCTGCCGTCACCGCCCTCGGTGGACGGGGTGGACGCCGAGGCTGGCCGCATTCGCTGTGCGTTAACGCAGATTTGCGATGCGGCCATGCCCCGTGTACGGTGTCTTCCTTCGAAGAGGGCGGTTCCCTGGTGGTCCCGGGAGTTGGCAGAGCTTCGAGCTGCGTGCCTACGTGCTCGGAGATCATATACCTGCAGTCGGCGGCGTCACCGCGACGCTGAGCGGGAGGGCCAGCTATACGAGGCTTACCGCAGTGCGCGGTCTGCCTTCAGGCTGGCCATCCGTCAGGCCAAGGACGTTAGTCGGCAGGAGATGCTGGACAGTCTCAAGCGTGACCCCTGGGGTCGCCCCTATCGTGCGGCGCTGAGTAAGCTCCGCGCGCGGCCCCCCCCCCCCCTCACTGAGACTCTCCAGCCCAGCCTCGTCACCAGAGTTGTCGAGGATCTATTCCCACGGCGGACGGAACACACGCCCCCGGTCATGGCACTGCAGGATAGTGACCGGGAGGCCGACTACGAAAGTGTTCCGCCCGTCACGGAGACGGAAATGGGGGCGGCGGTGGTGCGAATGCGTGCTAAGACCACCGCTCCTGGGCCAGACGGGGTACTCGACCGGGTGCTGGCCCTGGTCCTCGAGCATCTGGGTCCACGCCTCGGGGAGCTGTACAACGCGTGTTTATCGTCTGGGCAGTTCCCTGGGTGTTGGAAGGAGGGGAGGCTGGTACTCCTGCCGAAGCCGGGACGGTCTCCGGACTCGGCCTCGGCCTATAGGCCGATCGTGCTGCTGGACGATACGGGTAAGCTGTTGGAGAGGATCCTGGCTGCCCGTATCGGCCAGCAACTTAGCGAGGTTGGCCCCGATCTGTCGGACGCCCAATTCGGTTTCCGAAAGGGGCGTTCGACGATCGCGGCCTTACTGCGCCTGAGGGCCGTAGTCGCGGAGGCTGTCACTGGCGGTGGGGTGCTGTTGGCGGTGTCTCTAGACATCGCCAATGCATTCAATAGTCTGCCATTCAGCTGCATCAGGGTGGCACTCCGGTATCACGGGGTGCCTGTTTACCTGAGGCGGCTGGTGGCAGACTATTTGGAGGGGTGCAGCGTCCTCTATAAGAACCGAGTAGGGGATGTTGTGCGAACGCCCATGTCGTGCGGTGTTCCGCAGGGGTCGGTCTTGGGGCCGACTTTGTGGAGCATCGGCTACGACTGGGCGTTGAGAGGGAGCCTCCCGCCCGGGCTGGGCGTAATCTGTTACGCCGACGATACACTCGTCACAGCCCGGGGTGGGACGCTGGAGGAGGCGGCACGCCTGGCAACTCTTGGCACCGAGGAGATTGTCAGGCGGATCGATCTTATTATTTCATGGGCCCCGCACCAGTCCACCCACCGACGCCTCGATCACCGTCAATTCGGTTCCCATCAGCATCCGGGCCCATATGAGGTACCTGGGCCTGGTGCTCGACGGGCGATGGTGGTTCCGGGAGCATTTCCGTCGGCTTGCTCCACGGCTTGTCGGCGCGGCGTCCGCCCTATCTTGGCCTATGCCGAATGTGGGCGGACCCAGCGCTACGTGCCGACTGCTGTATGCGGGGGTGGTCCGGTCGATGGCCCTGTACGGTGCACCCGTGTGGGCGAGGTCTCTGACCGTCCGACTTAGGGCTCTGCTGTGGCGGCCACAGCGGGCCATGGCGGTCAGGGCCATACGCGGGTACCGCACGGTGGCAACGGAGGCAGCATGCCTGTTGGCCGGAATACCCCCGTGGGACTTGGAGGCGGAGATGCTCGCCGGACTGTACCGGCGGGTGTCAGTGACGCGAGCAGGGGGCGGCACCGTCTCGCTTAGTGAGATGGCCGCCTGGCGGGGCGACGCCCGCCGTGACGTTATTGCTCGTTGGGCAATCCGGCTGGAAAGGCCTCGGTTCGGTGTTCGGACCATCGAGGCCTTCCGGCCAGTGCTGATGGAGTGGTTGGGTCGACAGCACGGGGTCCTTTCCTTCCGACTGGTGCAGGTCTTGACGGGGCATGGTTGCTTCGGCAAGTACCTGCACACGGTCGTGAGGAGGGAGAGGACACCGTCCTGCCACCACTGCGATTGCGACGAGGACACGGCGCAGCACACGCTCGAGGTCTGTGTGGCCTGGGCAGAGCAGCGCCGTGAACTCGTCGCGATCATCGGTGCCGACCTGGCGCTGCCGACCATCGCTAAGGCGATGCTCGACAGCGTCAGGAACTGGGACGCGGTCGCCGCCTTCTGCGAGACAGTTATCTCGCGGAAGGAGGCGGCGGGGCGACTCCGAGAGGAAATCCTCTTCGGTGAGACGCTCCACCACCGGCGCCTGGGGCGGCGTAGGCGCGAGTATCTGCGCCTAATGCCGCCCTAGCCGAGGCCGCGGGTGACTGGACCGGGGAATAGTCCTTCACCCGCAGAGAGGCCGACCGCGTGAGGGCGACGCTCCGGCAGTTAGCTGGGGCGTCGACGGGGGATGGTACCCGAAAGGGTAACCCGCCGGGCTGACCACGGAAGGCAAGGAAGCGGTACCAGTGGCCGGCCCAATGGCGACGGGGAGGGAATAAGGTGGGTTATGGGGCCACGCGCTCCCCTTCCGTTGCCCCGGACGGTACGGGCGACGTGTGACCAGGCCATAGCCTACCCAAAAAAAAAAAAAAAAAAAAAAAAAAAAGTATTTAACTTCAAAAGTGACTAAGTTGCATACAAACTTACAATCCCTTATTTTTTACACTTAGGGGATAAATTGCTGAAACACGTGTGTATTTAATATTAAGTAGACACGCATCAAAATTACACGCATCTAACTTCAAAACTGATAAATTGTCATAAAAAGTTGCAACCCCAATTTTACACCCTTAGGGAAGAAATTACCGTAAATGATAATACACATATTTATTTATTTAATATTAAATAGGCAAGTACACACTTTCGCGAATCTAACGTCGAAACTCACAAAGTTTCATAAAAAAGTTGCAACCCCTTATTTTTCACCCTTAGGGCAGAGATTTCCAAAAGTGCTGAAGCACGTGTTTATTTATTTAATATTAAATAGGCAAATATATTTTTTTACGAATCTAACTTCAAAACTAATGAAGTTGGATACAAATTTGCCACCCTTATTTTTCAACCTTAGAGAAGAAATTTCCAAAAATCCTTTCTTAGTGAGCGCCTGCAACATAAAAGACCTCAAATCAAGTGCCAAAATTTCATGTATGTTGTCCCAGCAGCTTAGTCTGTGCAATGATAATGCTAGAAGCAAGTTAGTCTTATATTATTAGGAACATTGATTGCACTGCGGCAATAATGAGCCGAACATAAAAAGAGGGCATAGGTTATAGAGACTAACAACGTACATAATGGGTATCTCACTCGGAATTGTATTTCAAGCGTCTCCAAACAATCTTGGCTCAGTTTTTTTTAGCAGGCTATGGTTTGGATACACGCCGCCCTATCTTTCTGGGGCGACGGAAGGGCGGCGTGTGGCTTCATAACCCACCATATTTCCTCCCCATCGCCATTGGACCGGCCACTGGTACCGCTTCCTTGACATCTTTGCCCAGCCCAGCGGGTTACCCTTTAGGGTACCATCCCCCTCTCAGCAATCAACCTCTTTGCGGGTGATGGTTCATTCCCGGTCCAGTCACCCACGGCCTCAGCTAGGTCTTGCCTCCTCAGTGAAGACTACGATTTAAATTGTCCATGATACTCATGTTACGGTTAAATTGTAGTTTGAGTGATGATCGAGGCTCTTTACATCTTTCGAAATGCTTTCTATATTTTTCACATGCTATAAATACGTACAGCATTATACAAGTTTTCTCCGCAGCATTCTCCTAATGAACTTAAAATACCAACTGCGGTCAAGCTTGGCGATTAACATAATCGCCAACCTTGACCGCAGTTGGCATTATACGCTTGCCCTTTCTATATGGAGACCAATGTCAGCAGTCGACATCAACAAGCTGAGAAATGGCGAATCTCCGTTAAGTTAGTCAGCCATAAAACAATACGTAAGGAACAATGCTTTAATTCATTGAATTGAAATTTATAGTCCGAGAGCCAGTAACAGATATATATGACCAAGTTCCTCTCAAGTGATAATTAGTAAAATGCATCAGAAAATCGAACCATAAAGTCTCGTGAACGCCAGCTGCGGCTCGGTGGGTGGGATGAGCAGTTGTAACCTCTCACGCTCGAAGAACAAAAAAAATACATTCACTCATTTCCTTTCGGCTAAAAATTTATCAAATTATAGCTAACCCAATATCTCAACAAAAAAATAAAATCAGCTGGCTATAACATAGTGTAATGTACGTCAGCTGATGTCTCGATCATGGGAAAAAAACACTTCACTTTCAGTGATATGCTCTCAAATAAAAATTTACCTGATGATAGCTTATATGTAACTATTGATAAATATATACGTCAGCTGGCTGTATCTCGGTGGAAAAATCGTCAGCTGATAATTTGAAGGTCGTTACGTAGAAGTTAGCCAGAAGCATTTACTGACTATTTAAATGCATCAGCTGACTAAGTTTCCCTCGACTTACTGCTAGCTGATTTTTTTTTATTTATCACAGAAATATATTTAAAATCAGCTCACAAATTTTCATGTGAGAGGAAATGACGTCTTTTTAATTATTCTTGTTATTTTTAAAGATTCAAACAATACACGCTAGCATAGCATAGACAGTATTAAGGTACGCTTGGAGGGGGTTAGTTGTACGCATGCTCGGGGTACCCTTTTGTTGAGGGCACTGGAAAACATTTTTAGAAGTAGAAAAGAAGTGCACTAATCATAGAGTAATATAATACATTGGAAATAGAGAGGCCACTCTCGATTTTTTTTGTCGCCACTAATGTCAATGAAAGCGCCATCTATTACGCGACTCAATAATTATTTCCTACCCACGCATGCGCAATTCGGACGTGTGTCCGGATTGCGCATGCGTGGGTAGGAGGAATAATACACACACACATACTTCTCACACACACGTAGATACTTCTCACACACAGATACATCTCTCTCTCACACACACACTTAATTTATTGTTTTAAATAAGGTAATTTCTGCCATCTAGTTTTAGTTATTAACATTATTAGTGTCAAAGCAAACAAAACACTCAGAAACGTGATCTAGATAGCGCTATATTAAAAAACGACTGTGTTCCCCCCCCCCTGGTACTAATGTACGTTTAGAATAGACGAGCAAACGTAGTCAGACGAAAAGAATATTCTAGAAATATTGTTGTAGTATCTGTGAAAAATCTATAAAAATGTCTAATGTAACGCCTTTTTGCGTTTTTTGCAAAAAAACAAAATCTATTTCTAATTTAAAATCGTTCAGTGAAGAAAATCTTATTAAGTGCAGTGCTATATTGAGTGTAAGAAAAAATAATAAACTAAGTGGACACGAGGCTGTACTTCCGACAGAAAAAAAACAATTTTCAGCTGTACCACAGTGAGTGTTATAGACGCTTTACGGCTTTGCCCCCAAAGTATCGCAAAATAATACCAAAAGATGCATCTGCTGCGAGATTACAGTATGTATATAAATTATTATTTTTTTGGGTGGGTAGGAAATAATTATTGAGTCGCGTAATAGATGGCGCTTTCATTGACATTAGTGGCGACAAAAAAAATCGAGAGTGGCCTCTCTATTTCCAATGTATTATATTACTCTATGATTAGTACCCTTCTTTTCTACTTCTAAAAATGTTTTTCAGTGCCCTCAACAAAAGGGTACCCCGAGCATGCGTACAACTAACCCCCTCCAAGCGTACCTTAATACTGTCTATGCTATGCTAGCGTGTATTGTTTGAATCTTTAAAAATAACAAGAATAATTAAAAAGACGTCATTTCCTCTCACATGAAAATGTGTGAGCTGATTTTAAATATATTTCTGTGATAAATAAAAAAAATCAGCTAGCAGTAAGTCGAGGGAAACTTAGTCAGCTGATGCATTCAAATAGTCAGTAAATGCTTCTGGCTAACTTCTACGTAACGACCTTCAAATTATCAGCTGACGATTTTTCCACCGAGATACAGCCAGCTGACGTATATATTTATCAATAGTTACATATAAGCTATCATCAGGTAAATTTTTATTTGAGAGGATATCACTGAAAGTGAAGTTTATTTTCCCATGATCGAGACATCAGCTGACGTACAATACACTATGTTATAGCCAGCTGATTTTATTTTTTTGTTGAGATATTGGGTTAGCTATAATTTGATAAATTTTTAGCCGAGAGGAAATGAGTGAATGTATTTTTTTTTTCTTCGAGCGTGGGACGTTACAACTGCTCATCCCCCCCACCGTGCCGCAGCTGACGGTCATAAGGCGTCATGATACTATTGTCTGATGCGTATCACCAATTATCTCTCGAGAAGAAATAATTAACCAAATTTTCACCTGGCTCTTGGACCATTATATATCTATACATATAATAAAAATGTAACGGGTCGCTGTCTGTACATGGAAGATATATGAAAAAAAATATTACTGGGATCTTTATCAACACTAATAGAACCCAAAACAATAATTTTTAAAATTTTTGTCTGTTTATCTGTTTGTCTGTGTGTTTGTGCACGCTAATCTCAGAAACGGCTTATCCGATTTAGACGCGGTTTTCACTAATATATTGTGGTAAGCTTCACTTAACATTTAGGCTTTATTTTATGTCAATTGGTTTATAAAAAAAAAGTTATGTCAATTTAAAAAATGTTCGGAGAAAAAAAAATCTTTATCGTTTTTATTTCAAATTACGTACAAATATTCTTAAGTAAAAATAAATAAACACGTGTTTCAGCATTTGTTGATTTTCACCCTCTGGGGGTGTAAATTAGGCCTGCAAAGCGGGTTGGACGGCAAAGTTTGTGTGAAGAGAAAAAATCTTTATTGATTCTTTTCAAATTACGAGTCGAATCAAATATTCTAGGGTAATATCCGGCCAGAATCCTAAGTTCTGGCGTGCGGCGAGAGGATGCATGGCAGATGGGGTATTCTGTTCCTAGCACGCTCCAGCCACGGTACCGGCCGACCCCCTGGTTGGTAAATGTAGGCTTGCCCGGGTACAGGGATCTCTGCCCGGGTCGACCGTTAGTTCTCCCATACTCGTGGAAATCAAATGGATTTGCCTAAAAATATTTTACCAGACGGGAATCCAGCGGATTCCCACATCACGGCCTTGTCAAGCCAACGTAAAACTGACAACGACACCTCGTCCTCAGGGCTTGAGGCGTCCGCAGAGGGCCCGGCACAGACCAAGGAGGCCCCAAAGACGAAGAGGCGTGGGAGGCCCCCGAATAGGGGGAAGTCTTCCGGCGCCAAAAAGCAACAGGCGGAGCGGGAGGAACGGGGGGCTCTCAGGGAGGCTACCACCGCTGGACCCCAAGATGATGGCGGCGGATCTACTGCAGGGCCGTCAATGGACGAGGGCGACAGTAGTGTCGCATAGCCGTCCAAGGATGAGGGCAGTGGATCTGCCGAAAAAATGGACGAGGGCGATTCCGCAGAGCCGTCCAAGAAAGTCAGCGGGTCGGTTGAGGAAACCGCCCCCGCCAGGTCATCACCGCATCTTGCAGCGGCGGTCCTGACTGTCAGGGTGGAGGCCCTCCCCTCGAAGATGCGGAAGCGCCCCCTGAGCAAGGAGGGCAGCTCGGGCACTGATTCCGAGGGGAGCGTGGTGATCATGCCTCCCCCTAAAGTGCCGGCGTCTCGCAGAGGGCGAGGAGCCGCGACGACGGGCAGGACGACCCACTCCCCGGCCGGCGGAATGCATGGAGGGGCGGAGGCTGGTAGGCGGGCCGTCAACGAGGCGGCTACCGCGAGGGTGCTGGGGGTGTTCTCCGGCATCCCTCCCACCGAAGTGGCGGCTGCTGGTGCCCGCACGAGTGCCCCAGCCGCGAACATGGAGGCCCTGCAGGCCGAAAACGCCCGCCTTGGTAGCGAGGTGTCAGGCCTGCGGGCCCAGAACCGCCGTTTGGAGTCAGAGTTGGCCGCGGTACGGAGGACCAACCGCCTCCTTACCAAGGACGTGGCCGACCTAAAGGCCCAAATGGCGCGGCTCGTGCCGCCTGCGCCACCTGCGCCGCCGGTCAATGCTGGCCGCCGAGGAACCGTCGCCGTCGTCGCCGCCCCGAAGCCGCCCCGAGGTGCTGGCCGTCCATCGGTTGCCGCCGCGTCGAAGACGCCGCCGACCAGCACTAGCCCGCCAAATGTCACCGTAGTGGAGCAGGCCCCGGCAGAAGTCCAGCCGGTAACACCGATCCCACTGCCTGCGGTGGGGGGCGTGTCGGACGAGGCCTTGCGCGCCATTATAGACACCATAGGGAATATGGTCAATGCGCGCTTGGCCGTTCTGGAGGCAAGGCTGCCTCCAGAACCACGAGTTCGGCCGCCTCTCGCCACGGACAAGCGGCTATATGCAGCACCAACCCCCGCCCCGCTACCCTGTCAGGGTGACCGCGTGGGAGGGAGCTACGCCGCAGCCGCGGCTGGACCCAAGCCCAAGGGGCCCGCTCCAAAGAGGAAGACGGCACCGGCTCCTGCCGGAACGCAGTCGTCGCCCGCGCCAACACCGCCGGCGACGACTAGCGCGGCCTCAACTACGCCCTCAACGCCCGGCACGCCCGCTACGCCCGAACAGGGTTGGCAGGTGGCCGAGCGCGGCAGAAAGAGTCGCGGCCAGAGGAGGAGAGCGGCGGCCAAGCGCGCCGCTGAGGTCGTCGCTCCCCAGGCAGGAGCCGGAGGAGGCGGCACGAAGAAGAAGAGGCCGCGCAAGGGGCTCCGGCCGCCGAAGACAGCCGCAGTGGTGATCACTGTGCTGCCTGAGGCGGCAGAAAGGGGCCTCAGCTATGAGGCCGTTCTGAGGAAAGCCCGGCGGGAGCTCGACGTCTCCGACATAGGAGGCGTCGAAGCCAGGACCCGCAGGGCCCGGACAGGGGCTCGGATTTTGGAGTTCCCTGGGGCCGAGGGCACCAGGACGGCCGATAGCGTGGCATCGAAGCTGCGAGGTTTGTTCGCCGAGGAGGGTGGCGTGAAAATCGCCAGACCCGTGAAGTGCGCCGAAATGCGCATCGCGGGTCTGGACGACTCCGTGACGGTGGAAGACATCCGGGAGGCCATTGCCTCGAAAACCGGGTGTCCCCTGGACACCGTCCGAGTTGGTGCCATCCGGCCCGGTCCGGGCGGCATAGGTGCCGCCTGGGTGCAGTGCCCAGTGGAGTCGGTCAGGCAACTGGCCGGCTCAGGCAGCCTCCTGGTGGGCTGGAGCTCAGCGCGAGTCACCGTGCTGGAGCACCGGCCTGCGAGGTGTTTCAAGTGCATGGCGGTCGGGCACACCCGGCCAACATGCACTAATTGCTTTGACTGCGGCGGACTCTGTTTCCGCTGCGGTCAGACTGGGCATATGGCGGCATCTTGCACCGCCCCGCCCCACTGCCCCGCGTGTGCGGCGGGCAATAAGCCTGCCAAGCACCGCATGGGCTCTGGGGCGTGCAGACCTCCGGCTTCGGCTCCAAAGGGGCGGAGCGGCCCTTTGACTCCGGCCGCTCCCGCTCCTAGCGCGGCCCAATAGCCCGCAGCAAGCCAGGAGGTGATGATGGACACGGCCCATTAATGGCTGCCCAGTCCACTCACCTCCTGCAGGCCAACACCAACCACTCCGCCGGTGCGCAGGATCTCCTCCTGCAATCCATGGCGGAGTGGTCGATCGGTGCAGCCGTAGTCGCGGAACCGTACGTCGTGCCTGATCGCCCCAATTGGGTGGTCAGCCGGAACGGAACCGCGGCAATCGTTACCTCCACGCAGCGGCACTTCCCGTCCTTATCCCTCTTGGATAGGGGCGAGGAATTTATCGCGGCGGATTGGGGAGGGGTCACGCTCTACAGTGTATACCTCTCCCCTAATAGGAGGATGGACGATTTCGGGGCCTCCCTCACCACCTTGGAGGCTTCGATACGGCGACTGGCACCGGGCCTCGTCCTGGTCCTGGGGGACTTCAACGCCAAATCCACGGCGTGAGGGTCCCCGATGACGGACGATCGCGGGCGGGCGAACGTGGAGTGGGCGGCGTCACTGGGCCTCTGTGTCCTAAACAGAGGCTCAGTGAACACGTGTGTGCGACAGCAGGGTGGGTCGATAGTGGACTTGTCGTTCGCTAGCCCCGCTGTCGCACCACGAGTGAGGAACTGGCGTGTCCTGGAGGAGGCGGAGACCCTGTCGGATCGCCGTTATATCCGGATGGAGTCCCCCCCTCCGGGGGTCCTCCCCTCTCCGGGAACCCAGCAAGGGTCACAGGGCGGACCGGGCTCCCGCATTTCCGCGGTGGGCTGTGGGGCGTCTAGATAGGGACCTACTGGCGGAGACGGCCATCGTGAACATGTGGCTATCCTCACCACCCCCAGTGGACGGAGTGGACGCTGAGGCTGTCCGCATCCGCAGTGCGTTAACGCTGGTCTGCGATGCGGCCATGCCCAGGGTGCGGCGTCTACGTACGACTACGATTGTTCTTGTTTCTATAGCTTTATGAGCGTCCGTCACTTGCACATATTGTCCTATACTGTGATTAGCACTCGTATATAATACACAATTTTCCACGTTATGTCGCTCCTTGTATTTTACATCTGTACACATTGGCGTTCCTGCCGCCAATAATTTCCACTGTTCAAATTGATTGTCAGTTAGGCGGCATTCGTCCATAAAGCATGCATTAATATTTATTAGAGATGCAAAATTAAATGAACTACTCGGGCACAATCCCGTGAGTCGTGTAAAGTTGTAATGTATATTGACCAAACTTTCCATAATCATAGTTTTGCCTGTCGATGGTGGTCCTTTGAAAAATAAATTGTTCCTCTTGCCCGTATTTCTGCTCAAGTGGTTGAACGTTTGTCTTGCAAAATTTTCCTCATCTATATTGTTGTTCTTCAATATGTCCTTCAATATACTGACTTGTTCTTCCACCTTGTCGTCATCGTTACACTCGGGGTCCAATGACAATTGATACTTTTTGCAACGTTCCATTCTTTGTTTCAACGTTGCCGAAAATACCAATATTCGGGCAACTGTGATTGCGGTTTTGATCCGTTCGTTCGCTCGCGGTCTGAATAAAAACTCAATCCCTTCAGGCGTTTGAGATAATACTCTTTCTCCATCACCTTCGTTAAAAGCCCGTTTTTCACATAGTAAGAGAACAAGTTTTGAATTGGATAAGTAATTATTTCTTTCATTTCGTTTGCGCTCAATAGTGTATCGTCTTGTACCCGGCGTCTGTTCCTCTCCAAGGTCATCGTGTGCTTGTTCATGCTCCATTCTCCGTCGTTCATTTGCAAGTACACTGCCATGGGTTTGCACAATTGATTTGCCCATTCTTCGCTCCCCCACTCTTTGTTGTATGCCTTCCATTTCAGGTGTTCTATCTCTCCCTTGGGGATCTTCGCCGTCAGATGGCGGTTGCCGTTGCGCTCCTTTACCTTCAATACTATGAAGGGCACATTTGCAATAGAGGTAATCCACTGGTCCGAGAACATTTTTAAGGATTTCACGACCATCGCCGCCATGCAGGTACTCAACCAAGCAATACAAACATGTAATACTCTCACATTTGTGCTGGCCGCTTCGAATAATTCGTCCAAGTGTGGAGTTGTGTCCCCATTGTTTACTTCTAGATATATACACGATGTGCCAGTGTTTTCTTCTGGCGTTACAACCTCGTTCGTGAACACATACGAGTTTCCAAGGACTCTTGCGAACGTTGTTGTATACGCGTCGGTTGGATTGCCCTTCAAGTTGGTCAAAAGGTAGCGGCCTATTAACTCCTCGTCGTTCTTCTTGCTCGTCGATAGTGACGATGAGGGGATATTCGATGGCGTCGTGTGATTCGTCAGATTCAATGGTGGCGAGCTCGGTGGTGTGTCCAATGTCTTCGTTGTCGGCCAAGGCTCCCAATTGATCGGTGATCGCGGTGGTACAGTATTCTCTTCTGTGTCCTCCTCCTTGTTGTTGACGGTGTTCGACGGTGGCGGCGGTGCTGCTGGTGGATTCTTCTTCTTCTTCGAGTCCATGGTGCTTCTTAAACCATTCACCGAGTAAAGGTTCACTGCTGATAATGTGGTAGTAATACGTCGGTCGTTGAAACATGACTGATGTTCGATACTCATTTTGCCTCGTACCATCTTGTCGCGTAAAAGTAGTATTAAAGACCTTGATGCTAATCAGTTTCTGTCCTGAATATTAATTTTCTTTGTTGTCTGCTGACCTTTATAAAATGTTGTAATAAAATATTTAAATAATGCTGTTGACATTTAGATAAGTTTCGGTCTTGAATTCTAATTTTGTTTCCTGATGCCCACGTTGCACACACTCGACTAATTCGGAAGCTTCCTTAAAGATTTGGGCATAAATACGGTCATTTTGTTTGTTAAAATATTGCTCAATTGTGAAGATTTTTTCACCCGTAAACAAAATTTTGCACTTTGCGTGCCGCTTCAGTAGTTGTTTCGATTTTGCCACCCTATTCTTTTTTAAATTATCAGTTAAGAAATGACCAGTATGCTTCTTATAGGCTGCAAGTCCTAAGTCATCTTTTAAAATACGCGACATGGTTGTAAATGCTGTCTTCATCTCCCGAGATAAATGTTTTGGACAGGATTTCTTTCCCTTACTGCTTTGACCACTTTTTTCGTACGGACACTACGTGGACGGCCAGATCTTTTTCTGTTACAAACAGACCGGTACACAACCATTTTACTAATACCAAGCGTATGGAGAGTTTTAAAAATTGCATTTGGCTCCATCATCATACCTACTTTGTGTAATGCAATCACAGCGATTCGGTTGTCTTTATCACGCCAATCCATTTTAATAGCGCAAAATATTGTAAAATATATTGGCGCCAAAATGAGAAAACACAATGAATAATCAAATAAAAATTATAGAATACTATATATAGTCCACTGATTTCAGAAACATATTTACAAACATATTATAAACAACAATTAAAATATGCCAAGAGTTTACATATTTAGAGTACATTGTTAAACTGTAGTGCAATGATAGTATTGGATGTTATGAAAGCAAAACATGACAGAAGCAAAGACATCTCGAATGTTAATGTTCCCATCACATGAAATTGCACTGGATGCGAGTAGCAGCATCGAAGCAGATCCTTAATTACTTTGGAGTATTTCTCGCCTGAAACAATTTGTCTTTTAAATTTAATGCATGGTAAAAAAATATATTTTATCGTAATTAAAATGAGTGAATATATATATATATATATATATATATATATATATATATATATATCCTTTCAGTCGACACCCCAACAGTTTTCACCATGAGGGCGACGTCCTCCCCGGTGGTCTCACTCCGGGGCGACCAGACTAATCTTCGGTCCGGTCTGCCTGCCTGCTACTTCGGCTAAGACGACATGAGGCGCAGCTACTCGCGCCTACGCCGCTCCAGGCACCGGAGGCGGCCCGAGTCCTCATGAAGAAGATCCTGCCGGACTCGTTCTGTCGCTTCCTCACCGCGAGACCGTTATCTCGCAGCAGGCGGCCACCACGTCCCAGTACCCGATTCTATCGATCGAGTCAGGTTGGTACCGATGGCAGTGACGAGGGCAAGGCGCTGCCAAGCACAGGTCGTACAAACCTCGAGCATGGACCTTAGTCTGAGGCCTCTTTGACATCTTGTATATTTTAAGTGTATTTTTGAGTGTAGTTGCGTTTTTCTTGGGCTATTGTATATTATTTTAGAAGATGAAAAGAAAGACGCCGTGTTCCTAATGTAATATTCATTTATTACTCAAATATTCTTATAGTATCCAATTGTTATAATGAGAAAAAAAAAACTTATTATATCACGCTGGTCAAGCATGTTGATAAAAAGTTTTATTTCGAAATTATGTTTCTCTTAGATTAATTTAATCTAATTAAATTACTTAGTAGTCTTTTAGGACAATTACAAAAATGGAATTGATGATGAATTGTGTTCTAACTCTGTGACCACACGAATAATATTCTTTTTCATGACACACAGAATATTTTGAAATTCTGTCTAATATAATAAATGTTTTAGTGTTATTTCCTTTTTTTCCACCATTCGGGGTGACGCTGGGGTGGCTTGTGGCCCCATAATCCACTGTTTTCCTTCCCTATCACAATTGGACCAACCACTGGTATCGCCTCCTTGACATCCGTGACCGGCTCGGCGGTTTATCTTTTTGGGTATTATCTCCATCGACGCCCCGACAACAAACAACTGTGTTGTGTTGCTGAGACCATCGCCCTCACGCGGTTGGTCTCTCTGCGGGTGATGGACTAAATTTCCGCTCATTCACGCCTAAACCACTAATCCGGTTTTAAAAATTCTTTCATCATCATCATCATCACAGCCCATATATGTCCCACTGTTGGGCTCGGGCCTCCTCCGTAATGGGAGGGAAATTAACCTACTATATCGCGCTGGTCAGACGTGTTGGTAAAGGGTTTTGTTTCGAGTTTTCCTTCTCTTGCATAGATGTTATATGCGTTTTAATATCCCTTAGTCGTCTCTTACGATCACCCACGGGTTAAGATGGGGCGGTGAATTCTATTCTTACTTCGTCACCACACGGACAAAAATTCTTTCACACGTATATATTTTAGGCTATATTTTATCCCTCGGGTACCGGTGGCCCGCTCGCACGACGAAGAGAGGAGTTTGCATGGTGGGTCTATGGGGTCACGCGCCACCTCCTCCGTCACCCCGGACGGATTTGGCGGGGCGAGACGCATCCATAGTCCACCGCAAAAAAAAGGCTATATTTTATCCCCATATTTTCACAGTAACCGGAAATACGCCGAAAATTGCTAGTTAGTTCTAAATCTATATACAAGTCATCTATGTATATACTAACTCAAATTTCAACAAATATGATTACCAATTTCCATATAATAACATATAAGATCATACTCACATCTAATGGAGGTTATATAAAGCTTGCACAGCCTACGTTTAAGTGCAGCAGAATTATTTTGCATGTTTTGTCCAGCCTTTGCAATTGCAAATATAAAGCTAATATATATCATAATTGGTAATATATTTATCTGAATATTAAAATTAATTTGCGTTAAATTGCCCTGTAAAATTCAGATTTTAATTACTCTTATGTTAATTTTTTTTTTCCTAAAACATTCCGTGTGCCTCAAGGAACATAGATACAAAAATTAGCTTAAATGGTAGAGCCAATCTCGAGTTTTGCGCTTAACAACATTGACTTTTAATGATTTCTAATGTTTACGCGAGTATGAAATAAAACTAGTTTTACGGATTCTATCACGTTCGTATTTGATTCAATCGCGTTTGTCTTTACAGCGTTTATGGTCACGGGAGGACAGTCCTCTCGTGATCATGAACGCTGTAAAGTGTTCGAAACGTCGGAAAATTAAAAATCCAATACAATATAGATCATCAGCGATAGAATCCGTAAAAGCAGTTTTTTTTTATATATATTTTTTTTTATATATTATATATATATATATATATATATATATATATATATATATATATATATATCATCATTTCAGCCTATCACCGTGCCGCCTGCATCCATCGACGCCCAGCAACTTTCACCAGGTCGTCTGTCCACCTAGTGGGAGGGCGTCCTACATTGCGTCGTCCGGTACGTGGTCGCCACTCTAGAAACTTTTTACCCCAGCGGTTGTCGGTTCTTCCAGTGATGTGGCCTGCTCATTGCCACTTCAGCGTGCTAATTCTTCGTGCTATGTCGGTTACACCCGTTCTTCTGTGGATTTCCGTATTACGGATTCTATCACGCAGAGAAATCCCGAGCATAGCTCGCTCCATAGCACGCTGAGCGACTTTGAGCTTGGTTATGAGGCCTACATTTAGGGACCACGTTTCCGTGCCGTAAGTCATCACTGGTAACACACACTGGTCATAGACCTGTGTTTTTAGGCACTGAGGTATGTTGGACGAGAAGAGATATATATATATATATATATATATATTAGTGATTTATCCTACATAACTTACCTTAATTACTGAGGCTACTCCGTATAGTATTATCATAAGATATATAGCTAACAATGACAACATTAGAGTTAACTAAAACAGAAACCAAGTTATTAATACCAACATATGTAATATATAAAATATTTGAATTATATTATATAGTTAATATTAAAAGAGAGAAATCTAAAATATTTTTTTAACTTTCGGATAAAGCTCAAGAATGATTGACTTAATGTCAGTATACGCGTATTATTTAATATTTACCTGTGCGCTAAAAATTTGGTTAATTAAGATTGAACTGCAGTGTATATTCTTATATGCAGACATCCATTGATCAATTGTCTTAATATTGTCCTCTGTACATGTTATATCTAAATTATTGCTTACATATTTTCTCTTTATTTCTGTTATCTCGTTACTAATATTCCGTATAATTACTTTTAATTGTTCAGAAATAACAAACAGTATACAAAAAACTAATAAATATTCAAACATTAAGCGTAAATTCCACATAGATCTAGTATAATGCAATAATATCTTTGTTATTACATCTTGAGAGCCGATATCTAATGTTGTATATAAAATGACATCAGCGATTTTATGGCTACATAATATAAAAATGAATAATGTCAGAATTTTTTGTGCTTTTGATAATCTATCTGAATAAACATTATCATTGATAACATATTTCAAGTAAGTGTCAAAATTATTAATGAGAAGCTGGAATGCATTACTTTTGTATATCGCTGCAATTAACAAAATTATAGAAAATACACCCATGCCAAAACCGTGCATGGCGTTAATTTTGTACGAAAATACACGATGCGATTTGGTAGCGACGTGATAAATCACAATACATATATCTGTAAGGATACAAATAGATATTAAATGCTTTTTTAGCTTTTTGAAGGAATAAAAATTGCGAAAAACACATGTAAAATTTTGGGCAATTAAAAGATATTTTAAAAGCGGAATCATATTTATGGAATTTTACGATTTTTTTAAATAACTGTTGTAACAGCCAGTATTTAATTACGTCTAGTACGAGCAATATGGTTATGTGCGTTGGTAGTGCGTTATCGTTGGATCTAATTAATTAATAAATATCGATTCTTATTGTTCGAACAAGTTTTAAATATGTACGAGTATGCCTAAAGTTTAATTGAAAAAAAAGACATGACACAACATTTTAACTCGCTTCTGTCCGTGAACATGAAGGCTATTTTTGCGTATAGAAGATATGTCATTTTACAGGAATTTTCATTATTTTTTTCATTGCATTCATGTGGAACAATTGAAAAGTAGTTAGTTAGTTTAGTTAGTTTAGTTAGTTTAGTTAGTTTAGTTAGTTTAGTTAGTTTAGTTAGTTTAGCTAGTTTAGTTAGTTTAGTTAGTTTAGTTAGTTTAGTTAGTTTAGTTAGTTTAGTTAGTTTAGTTAGTTTAGTTAGTTTAGTTAGTTTAGTTAGTTTAGTTAGTTTAGTTAGTTTAGTTAGTTTAGTTAGTTTAGTTAGTTTAGTTAGTTTAGTTAGTTTAGTTAGTTTAGTTAGTTTAGTTAGTTTTGTTAGTTTAGTTTTGTTTAGTTAGTTTAGTTAGTTTAGTTAGTTTAGTTAGTTTAGTTAGTTTAGTTAGTTTAGTTAGTTTAGTTAGTTTAGTTAGTTTAGTTAGTTTAGTTAGTTTAGCTAGTTTAGTTAGTTTAGCTAGTTTAGCTAGTTTAGCTAGTTTAGCTAGTTTAGTTAGTTTAGTTAGTTTAGTCAGTTTAGTCAGTTTAGTCAGTTTAGTCAGTTTAGTCAGTTTAGTCAGTTTAGTCAGTTTAGTCAGTTTAGTTAGTTTAGTTAGTTTAGTTAGTTTAGTTAGTTTAGTTAGTTTAGTTAGTTTAGTTAGTTTAGTTAGTTTAGTTAGTTTAGTTAGTTTAGTTAGTTTAGTTAGTTTAGTTAGTTTAGTTAGTTTAGTTAGTTTAGTTAGTTTAGTTAGTTTAGTTAGTTTAGTTAGTTTAGTTAGTTTAGTTAGTTTAGTTAGTTTAGTTAGTTTAGTTAGTTTAGTTAGTTTAGTTAGTTTAGTTAGTTTAGTTAGTTTAGTTAGTTTAGTTAGTTTAGTTAGTTTAGTTAGTTTAGTTAGTTTAGTTAGTTTAGTTAGTTTAGTTAGTTTAGTTAGTTTAGTTAGTTTAGTTAGTTTAGTTAGTTTAGTTAGTTTAGTTAGTTTAGTTAGTTTAGTTAGTTTAGTTAGTTTAGTTAGTTTAGTTAGTTTAGTTAGTTTAGTTAGTTTAGTTAGTTTAGTTAGTTTAGTTAGTTTAGTTAGTTTAGTTAGTTAGTTAGTTTTACAATAACATAAAATTAAAAAACACAAAATTAAGATTGATTTGGGGGGCATAGTCCGGAGCGTGCACGTCGCGTGTCCTGCCAGTCTAGTTAGACTTCATTCCGGCTCAAATAAGTACCGCAGTGCGGGTTAGGGCGTCCCCCGGAGGCGACGCGTACCAACCCGCCCCCGTCGGTACTAACATTGGCAGATGCGGCGATGGGGGCCGCCACCCATTATGCCTTGCCCAGTCAGGCGAGTCGAGGAGAGCAGAGCACCGGGTGGGCACGTGGAATGTAAGAGGTTGTGTGGAAGGTAAGTTGCACTAGCTGATAACCGTCACGGCGGACAAACAGCTAGACGTGCTCTGTGTAACAGAGACCAAGCGAAGAGGCAGCGACGCCTGCGATCTTCCTGGTGGCGGGATGGCTCTGTGGTCTGTTGTACTACAGAGCGATCGAGCCAGCATAGGGGTAGGAGTGCTGTTGTTCTCTCGCTTGGCCTCAGGTGTGAAGGATTACGGAATGTATGATCCCAGACTTCTTTGGGTCCGTATAAAACTAGGTGTCACCAAGGTATTCAAGGTTGGACACGCCGGTTCTTCGCTCGTGGTGCGAGAGCGGGGCTAGCGAACGACAAGTCCACTGTTGACCCGCCCCGCTGCCGCACACACGTGTTCACTGAGCCTCTGTTTAGGATAAAGAGGCCCAGTGACGCCACCCACTCCTCGACCGCCCGCCTGCGATTGTCCGTCATAGGGGGAAGTACCCCAGGACCAGGACGAGGCCCGATGCCAATCGTCGTATCGAGGCCTCCAAGTTGGTGAGGGAGGCCCCGAAATCGTCCATTCTCCTAGTAGGGGAGAGGTATACTCTGCAGAGCGTGACCCCTCCCCATTCCGCCGCGACAAATTCCTCGCCCCTATCCAACAGGGACAAGGACGGAAAGTGCCGCTGCGTGGAGGTGACGATTGCCGCAGTTCCGTTGCGGCTGACCACCCAATTGGGGCGATCAGGCACGCAATACGGTTCCGCGACTATGGCTGCACCAATCGACCACTCCGCCATGGATTGCAGGAGGAGATCCTGTTCACCGGTGCAGTGGTTGGTGTTGGCCTGCAGGAGGTGAGTGGATTGGGCAGCTATTAGTAGGCCGTGTCCATCACCTCCTCACGGGCGGGCGATCGTGCCGCGCTAGGAGCGGGAGCGGCCGTGGTCGAAAGGTCGTTCCGCCCCTTTGGGGTCGAAGCCGGAGGTCTGCACGCCCCAGAGCCCATGCGGTGCTTGGCAGGCTTATTACTTGCTGCACACGCGGGCCAGTGGGGCGGGGCGGCGCAAGATGCCGCCATGTGCCCATTCTGACCACAGCGGAAACAGAGTCCGCCGCAGTCAAAGCAATTGGTGCATGTTGATTTTGACGCCACCCTCCTCGGCGAACAGACTTCGCAGCTTCGACGCCACGCTATCGGCCGTCCTGGTGCCCTCGGCCCCAGGGAATTCTAAAATCCGAGTCCCTGTCCGGGCCTTGCGGGTCCTGGCTTCGACGCCTCCTATGTCGGAGACGTCGAGCTCCCGCCGGGCTTTCCTCAGAACGGCCTCATAGCTGAGGCCCTTTTCTGCCGCCTCGGGCAGCACAGTGATCACCACTGCGGCTGTCTTCGGTGGCCGGAGACCCTTGCGCGGCCTTTTCCGCTTCTCTCCTCCGGCTCCTGCTTGGGGAGTGGAGACCTCAGCGGCGCGCTTGGCCTCCGCTCTCCTCCTTCTTTGGCCGCGACTCTTCCTGCCGCGCTCGGCCACCTGCCAACCCTGATCGGGCGCAACAGGCATGCCAGGCGCGGAAGGCGCAGTCACGGGTGCGCTAGTCGTCGCCGCGTCGGTGCGGGCGATGACTGCGGTCCGGCAGGAGCCGGTGCCGTCTTCCTCTTTGGAGCAAGGGGCCCCCTTGGGCTTGAGGCCAGCCACGGCTGCGGCGTAGTTCCCCCCACGCAGCCACCCTGACAAGGTAGCGGGGCGGGGGCTGGTGGCGCATATGGCCGCTTATCCGTGGCGAGAGGCGGCCGAACACGTGGTTCTGGAGGTAGCCTTGCCTCCAGAACGGATCGACCAGATTACCGACGGTGTCGATAATGGCGCGCAAGGCCTCGTCCGACACGCCCCCCACTTTGTTTGTGGGTGGGTGGGTTGAATGGGTTGGTGTCGCCGGCTGGACCTCTGCCGGGGCCCGCTCCGCGACGTTTGACGGCTTCGTCGCCGCGGCGGCCGAGCTAGCGCTGGCTGGCGGCCCACGCCCTGCGGTCGACGGCGTCTTCTTCTTGGGGGCGGCGACTGCTCCTTGGCGGCTAGCACTGGTCGGCGGCGCGGTTGGCGCAGGCTGCATGAGCCGCGCCATTTGGCCCCTTAGGTCGGCCACGTCCTTTGTCAGCAGGCGGTTCGCCCGCCGCACCGCAGACAGCTCGGCCTCCAACTGCCGCGAGGCCTGCCCGCCGGCCCGACACCTCGCCACTAAGGAGGGCGTTATCGGCCTGCAGGGCCTCCATCTGAGCGTCTGGGGCTCTCGCGCGGGCACCAGTGGCCGCCACTTCGGTGGGAGGGATGCCGGACAACACCCCTAGCAGCCTCGTGGCGACCGCCTCGTTATCGGCCCGCCTGCCAGCCTCCGCCCCTCCACGCACTCCGCCGACCGGGGAGTAGGTCGCCCTGCCTGTCGCCGCGGCCCCCCGCCCTCTGCGCGACGCCGTCAATTTGGGGGGAGGCATGATCACCACGCTCCTCTCGGAATCGGCGCCTGAGCTGCCCTCCTTGTTTAGGGGGCGCTTCCGCACCTTCGTTGGGAGGGCCTCCCCAGTTACCGTCAGGGCCGCCGCCGCAGGACGCGGCGACGACCTGGCGGCGACGGTTTCCTCAGCCGACCCGCTGACGTCTTTGGACGGCTCTGCGGCAATGTTACCGCCCTCGTCCATCACGTCGGCAGATCCACTGCCCTCATCTCTGAACGGCTCTGTTACAGAACTGTCGCCCTCGTCCGTTGACGGCTCTGCAGTAGATCTGCCGCCGTTCTTCTCCAATTTGGCGGCATCCCGCGCACGCGCGTGGCACTCTCGCTGCTCCGCCTGAATCTTTTTTCTGGCGGGGGAAGCCTTTCGCAAATCAATCCGTTACGGCTTCCGCCGCTTCTTCGGCTTTTGGGCCTCTATAGTCTGTGCCGGGCCCTCGGCGGACGCCTCAAGTCCTGAAGACGAAGCGTCGTTTGTGCCAGTTTTCTGTTGGCTTAGCGAGGCCGTAGAGTGGGAATCCTCGGGATTCCCGTCTTGAGTTGGTGTTGGTGTAAGTGTAAAAGAAGAAAAATCCATATTGATTCCCACGAGACTGGGAGAAATAAATCGTCGACCCGGGCAGAGATCCCTGTATCCTGGCAAGCCTACATTTACCAACCAGGGGGTCAGCCGGTACCCTGGCTGGAGCGTGCTAGGAACAGAATACCCCATCTGCCATGCATCCTCTCGCCGCACGCCAGAACTTAGGATTCTGGGTAATTGCCGAATTCGAAAGTCGAATTCTTTATAGAGGTTGTCTTCCTCGCGGTCCGGGCGGTTAAGCCAAGACCCTCGCTCCTGAAACTACGCCTCACGACAATATGTCTTGAAGCAAGATATCAGGTTTACGATATGTCGGCGGTGGCATAAGCCTGCCCAGCCCTCAAATTAATGAATGACCGGGCGCGTCCGAAATTTCACATCTTGTACCCTCTACAACTAGAGGGTCAGGAGCGAATTAGGGCTCAACCCATTGCTGGGGACCCACCCTCGCGCCAGAAATTCGCTGCGAGCGACAATTTTACAGAAGGATCTGGAGGACTGTCGCTCGCACCCAGGGTACACCACGTGCGACCACCGAAGACAAAGATCGGGTACCGGTGGTCCGCTCGCACGGCGAAGAGAGAGGAGTTTCACGGTGGGTCTATGGGGTCACGCGTCGCCTTTCCGTCACCCCGGACCGATTTGGCGAGGCGAGACGCATCCATAGTCCACCAATAAAAAAAAAAAAAAAAGGGTACACCACGTGGAGGTTTCTGGCATCGTACCCCTGCTGGATATAAACCTTTCCATTTGGGATAATGCTAAGGTAATTATATATAATTACCACGCTTTTTTTTTGCGGCGGGCTATGGTCTGGTCACACGGTGCTAAATCCGTCCGGAGCGATAGATAAAGCAGCGCGCGACTCCATAGACTCGCTCTGCAATGTACCTCTCTTCGCAGAGCGAGCGGGCCACTGGAACCCGGTTTTTATCTTCGGTGGCCGGTGGTTACCCTAGCGGGTTTCTCTCGAATCGATGTCCCGGCAGCTTTCACCGTTGGGGCATCATCCTCACGCGATGGCCTCACTCCGGGCGACTGGACATGGAAACTAGAGTTGGGTATGCAGAAAAGAGTATGAAAGTAAAATTAATGCGGTCGAAATGCGATCTCTGCGGAAAATCTGTGGAGTTAGGCTGACCGACCGCATTCGTAACGACGACGTAAGAGAGCGAGTAGGTATGAAAGAGAGTATTGGTGTAAAGATGCGAAAGGGAATGCTCCGATGGTTCGGACATGTGGAAAGAATGCCGAACGAACGTCTGGTTAAGAAGATATACAATGCGAAAGTGGAAGGATGTAGGTACCGGGGGAGACCGAGACTAACCTACCTAGACCAGATCGGTCATGTACTGAAGGAAGGTGGAGTCAAGAGTCTCCGAAACCGGCGAGCGTGTATGAAGAGAATTATGAATGTTGAGGAAGCGAGTGAAGTATGCAGAGATAGAGTTCTCTGGCACTCTGTTCTCTCTGCCTACCCTGCAAGGGATATGGCGTGATGATATGTATGTATGTATGTTATTTCTCCCTCGCACGTACTTGTATACACAATTTGGTCAAATTCGCTTACAAGGAGAAGAACTGTGGAACCCACAAGCAAGCAAAAGACCGCTATTCAGTGAAATGTTGGGGTACCTCATTATACAACTGGTGAGATGTGACGATTATCAGCTAACTCAACATGTTACTGTTTATTGTGCGTTTCATATAAAATTTAAAAAAAGACAAAAATGATTATGTTTAAAGAATTTTTTCTAATTTCATGTTTACCATATTCAGATAGCTTTCATTTTTATGAAATTCAGAGAGATTTTTTCATTTCTGAACTTCATGTCTCCATTTCTTGCAGTCTTTAATGACGTGATACAAGTATGTAAATTTCCAAGGTTTGTTTCGTGAAGTCTAAGTCATGTACTCATATTTTTGTGAGAGAGTGAGTACTATATATAATAATAATAAGTTGGGCTGTGTGAGGAACTGTAAGGTGGTGCCGAGTGAAGCACTTGTATCGCAGCACAGACTGTTAGTGTTAGATACTGAGATAAAAATACGCTCACTTAAGACCAAAAACCGGCCCCCTCCTAGGTTAAAATGGGGCATGCTTGAGAGGAAAGAGTATGCAAGTAGATTTATACAAGGTGTGATAGAACAAATGAGTGGAATGAATGATATGAAGAGCAAATCTGTGAATGTATGTTGGAATGAAATGGCTAGCTGTATTAGAAATATAGCTAGAGTAATTTTAGGAAAAACGAAAGGAAAAAGTGTAATTGATAGGGATACGTGGTGGTGGAATCAAGATGTGCAACAGGTATTGAAAGAAAAGAAAAATATATTTAAGAAGTGGCAGAAAGAGGATAATGAAAGTGTGAAGAAAGTGATAAAGAGGGAATACAAAGAATGCAAGAAAAAGGCTAAAAGGGTGATAGCTACGGCGAGGGCTCAGGCCCAAGAAAGGATATATAACTCCTTAAATGGGCCTCAAGGGCAAAAAGCGCTGTATCGCATTACAAAAGCACGGGAAGAACGAGCGAGAGATATTAAGCATGTAAAGTGTATAAAAGATGAAGCAGGCAAGGTTCTGATGAAAGATGAGGAAATACAAGAGCGTTGGAAGGTGTATTTTGAAAGACTAATGAACGAAGAGAATGCATGGAGTGGAGATTTGAAAGATAAATCAGAAAACTCCGGCCTAGTGAATGAAATTACATTAGATGAAGTAAAAAAGGCAGTGATTAGTATGAAAAATGGTAAATCTGTAGGGCCGGATGGTATACCAGTTGAAGTGTGGAAGATTTTAGGAGAGCGTGGTTATGAGTGGCTGACTTTGTTCTTCAATAAGTTGCTGCAGGAAGAAGAAATCCCCGACGAGTGGTGCAATAGCACGTTAGTACCCATTTTTAAAAATAAAGGGGATGTTCAAGACTGTGGCAATTATAGGGGAATAAAGCTCATGTCACATAGTATGAAAGTGTGGGAAAAAGTAATCGAGAAGAGACTGCGAGAGGAAAGTGAGGTCACCCAAAACCAGTTCGGTTTTATGCCGGGTCGTGGGACAACGGATGCCATATTTGCACTGCGTCAACTATGTGAAAAATTTCGTAGTGCACACAAAAACTTGCATATGGTATTCGTTGACCTCGAGAAGGCATACGACAGAATACCAAGAACAGTTTTGTGGTGGGCACTGAAAGAGAAAAGTGTACCTGTGAAGTATATAAGGTTAGTCTGTGCTATGTACCGGCGATGTAGGTCATACATAAGATCAGCTGTTGGAAACTCCGATGAGTTCAGTGTTGGGGTGGGCCTGCATCAAGGGTCGGCGTTAAGTCCTTACCTCTTCCTGTTGATAATGGATGCCTTAATATCGGAGATACAGGAAGAGGCACCGTGGTGCATGCTTTTCGCTGACGACGTTGTTCTTATCGGAGAAGATGGGCTTGAGGTACAGAGCATGCTGGAAAAATGGCGCTGTAGATTGGAGAACGTTGGCTTGAAAATCAGCAGAACAAAAACAGAGTGCATGTTCTGCGATTTCGGCGGTCTCTCCAATTTTACACCCATATCTCTAGATGGAGTACCTATACCAGTATGCTCCAACTTTCGATACCTCGGTTCGCTTATCCAAAGCAATGGCGACTTGGATCGTGCGGTGAAGCACAGAATTGACGCGGGATGGATGAAATGGCGGCAGGTCACAGGTACCATATGTGACACTCAAGTACCCTTAAAATTAAAAAGTAAAATATACAAAACCTTAATAAGGCCTGCCGTATTGTATGGGTCAGCATGTTGGGCTACAAAAGCGACGGATGAGAGACGGCTGCATGTAGCAGAGATGCGAATGTTAAGATGGATGTGTGGCCTGACGAGAATGGATAAGGTAAGAAATGAGTATATAAGAGGAAGTTTGAAAGTGGCGCCAGTGACGGAAAAGTTGAAAAGTGAACGCCTGACTTGGTATGGACATGTGATGAGACGGGATGAATGTAATGTTGGGAGAAGAGTTTTAAGTATGAATGTTGAAGGCTTTAGGGGTAAGGGAAGACCGAAGAAAAGATGGATGGATTGCGTGAAGCATGATATGAATAGAAAGGGAGTGAACGCAGAGATGACATCGGATAGGATTGAGTGGAAGAAAAGGACATATTGCGTCGACCCCAAGTAATTGGGATAAGAGCAGGGTAATGATGAGTGAGTACTATATATGCGTTTTCAATTTGATTCTGGACAAATTAAATACATTTAAGTGCTATTGTTTTCGGTCAGTTTTATAGGATGTGTTACAAATATATATCAAATTTTAAGTCTAGAACATTTTATTTAATTATTTTATGTCTTTGCTCGATTAAAATTATTAGATATTTACTTAGTTAAACTTGAATAAGTGTTGGAAACACAAAGATTAAGAAGATAGAAGTAGATGAAAATAGAAATTATTACCTGCCACTTAAGGTAGAAGGTCTACCTTAAATAACAGATAATAATAATTTCTGTCGAGATTGGAATGAAGAAACAGGACGCTTGCAACGATAATTGATAGGATATATGTATAATTTTCTTGTAATTATTTATTTATTTTCTTCTTTTTTTCATATTTTCATGCATTGTTATACTTCTGAGCCAAATTTGAAGAACCTATCTCATCTGGAAGTTTTTTTTATTGCTTATGGTGCCAAACGAGCAAGCAGCACACCTGATGTAAAGTGTCACTGCGGCCCATGGATCTTTGCTATAACCAAGGCTATATATAGCTAGGCCGCTACCTACCATTACAATCCCCAAACCCTGGGTGGGTTTTTGGGTTGGTCTTCCGGCTCTCTCGCTCACCGAAAAATGAGCAACAGGACATTGCTATTACTCAGACGTGGATCTTCTGCGAGAGTGTGGTACTTTCACCAGACGGATCGGCGCGCGGCTGTAGACAGAGAACTATCAACAGCATGGTCCTGCCACTAATAGTTAGTTTAAAATCAATTTCAAAATATCATCAAAACCCAAATCTCGAATAATCGATACTCTATGAACCTTTTCTCCTTATAGATATTAGTCTGCGGTAATTATATTTATTTTCTTCCTGTAAGTAATTACTGAGCATTTGGATGGATTTTATTAGATTTTACTAGCGAGCGCATCAGACGCTGAAGAAATGGCTTTAAAATTTTCATATCGTCTGCAAAGCAAAGAAACCTTTGAGAAATGGAAGCATGTGTCGATCATCATTCATCATTCCTCTACTCTTATCCCAATTACTTGGGGTCGATACAATATGCACTTTTCCCTCAAAGTACACACTGCAAAAGTTAATGGCAATAATTTTATGATCGCCCGCCTGCCAGACGCCAACCCTCCTTAGGAACGCAATTGCTGAGCAAACAGCATCAGATGGAGTTGGCCCAGGTCGTTATAAGGCTCTTAGTCGTCTTTTACGACATTCACGAGCAAAGTAAGGGTTGGTAATAATTATAACCGCTACCACAGAAGCTGTGGAAGCATGTGTCGATATCTTTGCAAATAGAAAGTAAATAGAAGCATGTGTCGATATCGTTCACAAAGATTAAGAACAAAAGCAGCTTTAAAATCGAGCCTTGGGGGACACTGCTAGGCACAGGCACCCAACTGGATATTTAACACTAGAAGGGCCGCGCTTCATACTAGACCTTTAAAGACCGCAGCGGTCAATTTGACGGTACTAGAGATTCAGTCAGAATACTTATGAGATTATTCTGTATATTGCATTAAAATAAAATAAAAATAATATCTATTTATTTTTTTAATAATAATAAACCATTTTAGCACATAAACTGAGTAACGTTTGTAAAAGGTAGTTTTTTCATAAAATTTTAAACATTTTCCACAAACAGCTTTTTACAAACTGTGCAGTTTTCACACGGGTTATTTTTTTTTCACAATAACGATTGACTTGACATTGCCGCCTCTTAATGTTTGTAGTAAGTACATCATTCACTTATTTCAGAATTACTTTCTCGTCTTTGAGTCACAGTGGAAGTATTTTTTCTTCACATACTCTGCACGTAGATCGCTTACTAGTTGAAGGATAAAATCATAGCAAAGAAAATATTCCTATGACTTTTCGGTATAGAATCTACGAGTTTATAGCTGCTAAATCAAGTTTATCGTAAAAAACGTGAACAGGCCATCTCCGATTTCCAGCTCTTACAGTGTACTTGCGTGCCATTTGATCGATGATATCTACATCAAATTTTTCTTGCATTATAGAATTCAATTACTACATGGACTACATTACTATATGGAAACGAGAGTTGGGTATGCAGAAAAGAGCATGAAAGCAAAATTAATGCGGTCGAAATGCGATCTCTACGGAAAATCTGTGGCGTTAGGCTGACCGACCGCATTCGCAACGACGACGTAAGAGAGCGAGTAGGTATGAAAGAGAGTATTGGTGTAAAGATGCGAAAGGGAATGCTCCGATGGTTCGGGCATGTGGAAAGAATGCCGAACGAACGTCTGGTTAAGAAGATATACAATGCAAAAGTGGAAGGATGTAGGTACCGAGGGAGACCGTGACTAACCTACCTAGACCAGATCGGTCATATACTGAAGGAAGGTGGAGTCAAGAGTCTCCGAAACTGGCGAGCGTGTATGAAGAGAATTATTAATGTTGAGGAAGCGAGTGAAGTATGCAGAGATAGAGTTCTCTGGCACTCTGTTCTCTCTGCCTACCCTGCAAGGGATATGGCGTGATGATATGTACGTATGTATGTATGTAGTGGTAAAATTAATTAATGGGAATGTGTTTAAAACTCCAGAGATACTCTTAAATAATTGTGGAAACAATATAGATAATGTGTACCTATGCACTAAATATAAATTGCAAGCTAAGCTTTAGCTGTGAATACCATGGATATTCTTATATATTATGCAGACATCCATCGCTGAAATTGCTTTACACTATCTCTTGTGGATATCTAACAATTTTAATTGTCTCTTTCCCGTGAAGCCTGTATCGCTGTGATCCCTATATACCTAGTGTAATAACATTAAGTTATTCAGAAATTAAATACAGTATCGACAAACTATGAAATATTTAAGTGTGAAGGTTAAATTGCTAGAGACACATCACAGTTAAATAATACGGTTATTATTGGATTTGTTTTGTTTATCTCAGCTCATATAAGTGCCACTGCTGAGCTCGAGCCTCCTTCATAAGGGGAGAGAAATTGATTTACTGTATCACGCTGGTCAGACGTGTTAGTGTAGGGTTTTGTTTCAAATTTGCCTTCTCTTACATAGTTGTTACATGCGTTTCATATCCCATAGTCATTTCTTACGATCACTCACGGGTAAAATAGGGGGTGGTGAATTGTATTCTTACTCCGGCACCACACGAATAATTTGTTTTCTTATATATGTGTTGTAAGTTATAAGTGTAGAAGTTGGACATGATACAATATTTATGAAAACTCATAATATTTATAATATTTCAAATATATCCTTTGCATTATACTTGTAGAAGAATAGGTCAGATACAAGGAATAAAAATGCGGATATAAAGTTGCAAATGTCCGAACTGCAACTAATCACAATTGCTTTCACAGCTATATACCAATCACAGCCCACACCTTAAGTGAACTTACAGAGCAGACTCAGGTAATGTCTTTATACAAACAACTATATGGTATGGATGGATGACATGGAATAGTATTTCCCGTGTAAACACGGGACAAGACTGCAACCGGCGCCACCCCTTTTCCTGCCCATGGATTGCTCATCTAAGGTTTCGTTAAGGAAACGTACAACACCTACCGCTACCGCTGAAAACATTAGGCATTCCTTAGATGGGTCCTGTGTGAATAGGCTCTCTAAATATAACGATACTAACTGTACATTGAATGGTAAATGGACATTTTTAATTTTATCTATTAATTCAATGCTATTTTTAATATTGTATTTTGGTTTAAAGTAAGGCTTTTCCTTTGTTAGTGTATTTAAATGTTTGGCTAGTTTATATGTAAGCGCGTGTACATATGAAAAAACCGACCGAATAGGTATTTGTTCCTTATGAAATTTAGTCAAACCATACAACAAAGGACATTTGGGATTCATCATAATTAGGTGTTTGCCAAGATATGAATTCGGTGGAAACAGTAGTTTAGCATATTTATTACCCAATTTTAGCTCAGTTTGAAAACGTTTTGTGACATCAGAGGGCAAGTGTTCGAATTCATCAGTTAGTATGACGTCGTTTATTTTATTGTTATATGCTGATTTGTGGATGATAACAACAGTATTTCCCTTGTTTGCTTTGTTTATAACTAAATCATTAATTCCTATTTTATTTTGTATAGATTTAAATATTTTGTATTCTGCAGTATAACATTGACTGCCTTTGTATTTTTTTAATTGGTTGGCGGCTAAAACATTTGACTATATAAACATACATACATAACATCACGCCATATATCTTGCAGGGTACGCAAAGAGAACAGAGTGCCAGAGAACTCTATCCTTGCATACTTCACTCGCTTCCTCAACATTCATCTTTCATACACGCTCACGCTCAATTCTCTTCATACACGCTCGCTGGTTTCGCAGACTCTTGACTCTACTTTCCTTCAGTACGTGACCAATCTGGTCTAGGTAGGTTAGTCTCGGTCTCTCCCGGTACCTACATCCTTCCACTTTCACATTGTATATCTTCTTAAGCAGACGTTCGTTCGGCATTCTTTCCACATGTCCGAACCATCGGAGCATTCCCTTTCGCATCTTTATACCAATACTCTCTTTCATACCTACTCGCTCTCTTACGTCGTCTTTACGAATGCAATCGGTCAGCCTAACTCCACAGATTTTCCGTAGAGATCGCATTTCGACCGCATTAATTTTACTTTCATGCTCTTTTCTGCATACCCAACTCTCGCTTCCATACAGTAATGTTGGGACAAGCACTGCGTTATGTATTGCCAAACGTGCATTCTGGCTGAGGCCGAGGACGTCAGCCTCTCTGCGGGTGACGGACTATTTTCCGGTCCAGTCGCCCGCAGCGTGGGTTAAGGCGGCATCAGGCGCAGGTACATGTGCCTGCGCCGCCCTTGGCGACGGCGGCAGATTGTGTCTAAGAATGCGTTGTCCGGTACGCGATCACCACTCGAGAACCTTTCTTCATCATTGGTATACGATTCGTCGAGCAATGCAGCCTGCCCATTGCCACTTCAGCATGCTTATTCTTTGTGCTTTGCTGGTTCATCATCATCATTCAGCGTTTTACCATTTACTGCTGAATGTAGGCCTCCGTCATACTTCGTCAAAAAAGGCAGTAGTGTTTCACCCGTATCCAACGATCCCAGCAACTTTCACCAAGTCGTCGGTCCACCTGGTTGGCACTTCAACACTGCGTCGTGCAATACGCGGTTGCCATTTGAAAATCTTTTTTTTTCAACAATTATCGGTCCATCGAGCGATATGGCTTAGCCCTTACCACCTAATTGTAGCAACCTTGTAGCACCCCCTAGTACCGCTTCCTAGTCCACACTAGCACCTCATAGTCCACAAACGCTATTAACTTATTACTGTTGCTTAACTTATTACTCAATAAGAATAATCGAAAGAACGTAGAGGTCGGACAGGTTTCCCTGCTAGCGCAAGCACAACAGAGGATTCATGGAAGATATTTTGTTTATATGTTAAAATGATTAAATAAAATTTGCGTTCTGTTTTGTCAGTGTTCCAACTATGAGTATATTTCCTTGAAATCCAATGTCTTATATCATCCAGAAAATGTACGTATAATTCAAAATTAATATTTATAAATAAATCATATTTTCCGTGTGGTGACGGAGTAAGAATACTATTCACCACCCCATATCTTACCCGTGGGTGATCGTACGAGACGACTAAGGGATATAAAACGGATATAATATCTATGCGAGAGAAGGAAAACTCGAAACAAAACCCTATACCAACACGTCTGACCAGCGCGGTATAGTAGGTTAATTTCCCTCCCATTACGGAGGAGGCCTGAGCCCAACAGTGGGACATTTATGGGCTGTGATAATGATGATGATAAATAAAGCATTTTTTTTAGTATATCTGGCATTCAATAACATAATTTATTTTTTACGATTATCAAGTCTTTTGTAGAATTTAATTAGTGGTAGAACCACGCTGTTGACAGTTTTTGTCTACAGCTGCGGGCCGATCCGTCCGAGGTAGTAACACACTCTTGTAGAAGAGCGACGTCTGAATAATGGCCATATGCTATAGCGCTTCGTTCGGTGAGCGTGAGAGCCGGAAGTCCAATTGGATGGGTTTGGGGTTTGTATTGGTAGGCAGTGGCCTAGCTATACCTTTGGTATTGCAAAGGTGGCTTACCGGTATGCATGGGCGGCAGTATCACTTACCATCGGGTGTGCTGCGTGCTCGTTTGCCACCATATAAAACCAATAAAAAAATATATAATTTTACTAGTAATCAAGTTCTTCAAATGATCCAGTAAAATATATGCTATTATAATTGACTATATTATTTCGAGTTATTAAGCAATAGTAAAGCCAATAATTGGAAATGTCTAATTGAAGCATTATGATAATCCTAAAAGTATGTGATTATAAATTCTTCATCAAATTTAGCCCAACCATAGATACTGACCTCCCGTGCCGAGTCTCGTTGTATCGATGCCCACGCTGCCCATTGCTTTTATTTGTGCGATTCATAACTGATTATTTCTAGCCTTAATAGGATTTCAGTTCTTCACTTCTATATTAGTTAGGTCCCGCGTGACATAAGGCTTTATTTCTTAGTGCGAAATGTTAGTTTTTTTATAAAAGAAAATGAAAATGAAAGTGATGAATAAAATTATAAATACTATATATTAGTATTGATTTATAATGGAATAAAAATGAAATAGCTCTTTTCTTAACATATATGTTGAGTAAAACCTTTAACAAGTTGTCATGCGTATATTCCAATTGCCCCTTTATTATAATTGCCCTTCACTACATAGTATAAAACAAAGTCGCTTTTTCTGTCTTCTTGTTCCCTTGTATGCTTAAATCTTTAAAACTACGCAACGGATTTTGATGTGTTTTTTTTTAATAGATAGAGTGTTAATAGATAGATAGAAGGTTTATACAGGGTGTATCAGAGAATGGAGCAGCTGGTCAGAAGGATGGTAGGTAATGATGCTAGGAACCCATAATAAAAATTTGAAGGGAAAATGTCGATTCGTTAATAAATTACAAGCATTTAAAGTTTTCAATTTTGTCATCGCTTTTTCTTTAAATCTGAATGAAATGTACCAAGTAAATGATAAATAGTCTGCTACATACTCATACTTTCTTAAATATTCATTAGTACCTAAATAAATCAATGATTACGTTTGCTACAGTATAACAAACGTCACTTTTACAAACAGCTGACGAGTCAATGACCTTGAAATTTTCCCTTAAAATTTTTGTTATGGGTTCCTACCATCATTACCTACCACCCTTCTGACCAGCTGCTCCATTCTCTGATACACCCTGTATGTATAATAACATCCATTAAATAGTGGAGAAATACTGTTATTTTTGAGGTTTCTAATGTGATGTCGTAAATAAATACATTATTTTGCGCTTACATTGCAAACGCTCGCTGAACCCTACGAAATAGATCAAAATAATTGTACAGCTTAAAAGGGCCTACAAAAAAGTCCGCGATGGTATATGCTTATCTCTTAAGGATAACATACAATATCTACTTTAATACTTTAAAAAATGGTCTATTATAAAACGATAATTGAAAAGCAATTTACACAATTACTGTATTAATCCTTATCATTTTAAATACATTAGTTGGCTTGAGCATTTCACGAAGATAATTTTTTTCCTTCAGACCATGCAAATTAAATCAATACCTTAGGAGATATAGCAAAATTAAAATAATGCGCAACGAAACTATTTTCGTGTCGCCTCGCGTTCGAGCTCGGGGCCTAAAAGTTTTGGTCACGGAGCAAATACAAAGAGGAGCTGTTGTAATGAATATTTTCTATGAAACAATGCGTGTCATTTACAGGAGGTGAAGGGGACGCTGCTAATGGAGAAAGTGAGACAAGTAATAGTACTTGTCTCACTCCCTCCTTTATGTCCATCTACCGGCTATTAGCACAACTACTAATTTCGTATATTGTATGCAGTTGAGCTATCTTGCATTAGATGTCAGTAAGTGTATGGTGTAACAGGGATGTACTCAGAATTTACCTATATCAAGGAGTGCTAATTTTTTTTTATTTCAAAGATACAAACAAATCTTATTAGCTGTTTGCTCTATTCAAATACAAATGTTTATAATCAAATAATTCTGCATAGCGAATAGGTGAATGACTACTGCTTTTAACCGCAATATTCTTTATAAGGCTTGTCAGCATTGTTCATAATATTAATATTTTATGAAAAATCCATCTTTTCTTTACTGTTATTCTGATTAACTCAGAAGTTTAGAAACCTTTTTTTTCTTCATATTTGTGTCCTTTTCATACGACCAAATAATACAATTATTTGTTTGGGTTTCTAACAAAATGTCGAATGAAAGTAGTTGGACTTTTAGTAAATATGTTAGTTACACGGTATTATTTCCTTCCTTTTTGTCTTTTCCATATAAAAAAGAATCAAACCACTCTATTAAAATAAGGCTTTATACAATTGATAATGCAACAATAGTATCAATGACCAAGACATGTAAAAGAGTATTTCAAGCGAGCAGACCAGCCCCCCCCGGTAGCAACCGTTTGATTGACGCACGGGCCATCTAAAACTTAGCCGTGCCAAAGGTAACTTGAAGACCCGATCTTCGACACCACCACCATTTTGAATATTTTTGTGACGTGCTCAACCTCGTTAATCTTATCAAGAAATTGCATCGAGTGCAATTACATTATTAATAAATAAAGGAGAAAGGGTGACATTGGTTCCAATAATAAAAATGAAATACTATTTTGTCTCATATATTTCTTGAGCTATACTAGTCTTGCCCTAAATACTGTAACAAAGAAAAACCTTTTTCTATTGCAAAAAAATATTTATTACTTTTACAGTGTTAGTTTAATACATAAATATAAAACAATTTGAAATATAAAAAGCTTGTTCGAAGTGGTTTCCATTGGCTGCAATATAGTCCTTTAAATCTTCATTGTTAAAATGAGAAGGACAAATCTTTGTATATTTCGTACGAGTCCAGTTTTTTCTCTTAATTTTTGAAATCCATCGCTTCTTAACATCGTCATTGGACTATATTCTAAAACATACACAATTTACAGTTTAATTATAATAGGTTCATTTAAAGTAGTGCCATCTAACGTTGAGTAAAATTATTTCTGAACATGATACCGTCAAAAGAACTTTCTAGAAATTATTTTGATAAATTATGAATAAATATACTTACAAATGGAATGTGATTCTTTCCATAGCATCTGTATGTTTATTGGAGTAGTTTTTACATGATAAAACACAACACTTCATGGTTTTCTTCGTAATAACATAAAAATACACCAAAAATATAATTTTATGCACCGTACGAACACCGGCAGCGACGACAGAAGACTAATAGGCCACGCCTACTATTGATGTTAACGTGATGACGTCAGGGCCTACTTGAGAATCACAGTGCACAGTAACTTAGGCCGTCTCCTCTTTGTATTTGCTCCGTGGTTTTGGTAATGTAGTGGAATTGTACGAGTATATCTTATACATGCCTACAAAAAAGTCCGTCATAGCATAAATATCTATATGCTCAAGATGGGCGGGCCACCGAAGACAAAGATCGGGTACCGGTGGCCCGCTCGCACGGCGAAGAGAGGAGCAAAAAATCTACATTTCCATATACTGGCCCCACAGACTTCGAATTTGGTGTGGACTTTCTTTCTGGCATATAAAGGTCAGATGAAGTAGGGTTTTAAGAAATTCCTTCTTCGAAAGGAATTCTATGTAGTAAAAGTAAACAACACAACTGAATTAACGTAACCGAAGCGAAGCGAAGGCGGGTCGCTAGTTTATTATAATGGAAAGCAAAATGATAGGGAAAATGCTCAAAAATGGCACTTATTTAAATGACTTACGGTGTTCTTAGTCTATATCATAATACAAATGTTGTTATTGATTTTTAATGAAATTATAATATGTAATCTCATCTAATGTATAATTGTAAGCTTTATTTTTAACACATTAAAGTACATTATTAAATTGTAGTACGACTATAGTGTTTGAAATTGCGAAAGCAATACATGACGAGACTAATGATAAAGTTTCCCATAACTTCAACTTGCACTGGATGAGTGTAACAGCAGCCGAGCAGACCAATAATGAGCTTAGAATGTTCTTCATCTGAAACAAATCAAAATGTAATAATTTGCTATGCTAATGCTAGTCGAAGAATAAGCTATTTTTAATTAAAATTATTTTCTTTTGGCAGGCTGTGGTCTGGACACACTCCGTCCAATCTGAAGGGCGGCATGTGGCTCCATAATCCACCGTGTTTCCCTCCTTATCATCATTGGAACGACCACTGGTACCGATTGCTGGTCGGTCCAGCGGGTTACCTTTCAGGTACCTACCATCTTCATCGATGCCTCGACAACATACAACAATGTTTCTGGGGCGTCACCCTCACGCGGTCGGCTTCTGAGGGGGTGGCCGCCTAAACCCCGATCCATCCATCCGCAATATCGGCTAGGGCTGTATCGGGCGCAGGTACTTGTGCCTGCACCGCCCGACGCGCGGGCGGCGGTATGTGTCAGCGTGAAGAATCTCCTTTCTCACACGATCCGCCGCCTGCGTTATGTATTACCTTAGAAATAATTTATTTATCGCTCTTGAAAATAGATATAATAAGTCCCTTTGTCATTAGCCCTTCAATTTATTTTTACAAATCATTATGTAGGTGCGCTACAAATTTCGTGGAACATAAAAATCTAAGATTACATTATTGATGCTTTATAATACTTCGATATTATAACGCTTAAGAAATTGATATTTATGTTTAGTTCTGTGATTACTATTTTTTTTTAATTTTGGGATGTTTGATATTGTTCGTTAAGAAAGTTAATATATCATTAATAATAACGATGCACTTATATTTGACAATGATAAATGATAATTTATATGGTGCTTTAACTTGCTATCTCTTATTATTATATTTTTTTAATTCAATTAATTGTTCGTTCAAGATAATCGAAAGACAGTAATTCAATTATAAGTAAATGTGTCATTACGAAGGCAAGGAAGAAAGTTAATTTCAAGGTAGGCCTCAAACCTGGAATAACGTAAATGATTCATTACCAATGTATTTGAAATAAAACTATTTTATAGTTTATATGGCGGTTTAATTTTATATCTACTATTGCAACAATTCGAATACTTTTTAACGTTTAATGTTCAAGATTGCAAACAGCACTCCGTAAAAAGTTTCAACCACATGAATTATAAAATACAGTAAAACCTACATACATACATACATATCATCACGCCATATCCCTTGCAGGGTAGGCAGAGAGAACAGAGTGCCAGAGAACTCTATCTCTGCATACTTCACTCGCTTCCTCAACATTCATAATTCTCTTCATACACGCTCGCCGGTTTCGTAGACTCTTGACTCCACCTTCCTTCAGTACATGACCGATCTGGTCTAGGTAGGTTAGTCTCGGTCTCCCTCGGTACCTACATCCTTCCACTTTCGCATTGTATATCTTCTTAACCAGACGTTCGTTCGGCATTCTTTCCACATGTCCGAACCATTGGAGCATGCCCTTTCGCATCTTTACACCAATACTCTCTTTCATACCTACTCGCTCTCTTACGTCGTCGTTACGAATGTGGTCGGTCAGCCTAACTCCACAGATTTTCCGCAGAGATCGCATTTCGACTGCATTAATTTTACTTTCATACTCTTTTCTGCATACCCAACTCTCGCTTCTATACAGTAATGTTGGGACAAGCACTGCGTTATGTATTGCTACACGTGCCTTCTGGCTGAGGTGGTGGCTGCCGAGAAGTTGCCCCAACGCTCCGTTCACTCTATTTCCCGCATTCACTCTTCGCTCTATATCAGTGGTGTACCTTCCATCCCGGCTAAATCCACATCCAAGATATACAAATTCATCCACTTGCTCTAGTATATCATTACCTATTGTTACTCTTACATCTGTTCTGGCTTCGTCTTTTTCAAAGACCATTATTTTGGTTTTGCTCACATTCACGCGTAGACCCCTTTTCTTACAATCTTCTGTCATTGTGTCGACTAGGGTCTGCAGGTCAGTCGCTGACTGTGCCAGCAGGACTGCATCATCTGCATAAAGCAGAACAGTGACCACTGAGTCGCCCATCTGGACTCCCACATTCATATCGTTCAACCTTTGGAGACATTTATCCAGATATATGATAAACAGCCTGGCTGACAGAACGCACCCCTGCTTAACGCCGATATTGACCTCCAACCAAGGCGACATTCCATCATCTAGCCGCACACAGGCTCTACAGCCCATGTAACTGGACTGCACAGCCTGCAGCAGTTTACCGCTAATATCATACTCCGCTAAAATGTCCCAAAGTTCCTTTCGTACAACCGTGTCAAATGCTCTCTCCAGATCCACAAAACTGCAGAAAACCCTCTGACCTAGAGCCAGATGCTTCTCCACAATGTTGCGCAGAGAGAACACTTGATCCATGCATCCCCTTCCACTCCTGAAATCTCCTTGTGTCTCACACAGTAAACCATCGGACACCATCCTCATTCTCCTTTCAATAATTTTACCATACCTATATATTTACCTGTGTATTAAATATATATTTGTTTAAATAATTTTGAACTGCAATAAATAATCTTATATGCAGACATCCATTTGTGGAACTGCTTTGCATCATCTTTTGTAGATATAGCAATTTAATCGACAATCTCTCCTGTTGTCAGCTTCAACGTTCTGTGTAATGATGTTAAGTTGTTCAGATATGAAATGATTTATTATTAATAATTTAGCTGATTCTTCGTATCTATTAAGCCAAATAGGATTACTTTGTAAAAGGCAAACTTCTCGTTGTTTGTCTCTTTTTAATATACCTTATTCAAGAACTTCATATAGACAAAATGTATTTATAAAACGTGCTTGTAGCTGTTACAATATTAAGTATAACAACATAGATATTTTTAAAGAAACTCTTAGTACTTTTAGATCTCAACTTTCCAAATTTGCGGCATAACTTGTAATTTCATGTATTTCTTTTCCTACTTCTTTACTTTTCCTTTTATTTTATATAACATCTAATACTTATCTCTTTTAATTACTTATTTCCTAATTAATATTAGAATCTTCATTGGTGACAGTGTTAATTTTTTTTTCTTATTGTAATTAATTATAATACTGTATGTTTCTTTGATGCAATAAATAAATAAATATTACATATAGTGTAGAGAAAACAATAAAAAATGCGAGTATGAAGAAGTATGAAGTATATTATAGAGAAATAAGTTATATTCAAATGATATCGCTGTAATTGTATTTATTTTATGATATCCATTATAGTTGGTTAGAATTATTACGATTGTATATAAAAACGGCACAATTGCGCATATGAAGAAAATGCTTAGAAGTATTGTTAGAATTTTCTGGATTTTCAATAATATATTATAATTAGTCGTATCGTTTGTAAATTAGTAATAAGTGTTAAAATCAAGTACACATAAAATGCTGAAATATTTTCGTATTGCATACCTGTAATAATATTAATTGAATTGAAAATAAAGAGGTAATAATTCTAAATAAGATGTGATGCCCAAGTTCTAATTCGTCTGGAAAGAAAATTTGACTCAAAATGTTAGGTGCTGGCATGTGTGTCTAAGATCAACCATATAATTAAAATAAAAATCAGCCGAGGCGTTTGGTCTGTATAGTGCTTCAAAGGAACATACAAACATACATACAAAGATTGTTAAACACATTATCACTCCTTTGCGTCGCGCAGTCGGGCAAAAAATACGACTACGTCTACTAAAACTGCAAAAATTACGAAAAACACCCACAAAATTTTCAAACATTAATAAGTATTTTAAAGGAGCCGTTTTCATGGTAAATTCTATGTGAACTACTATCTAAACTAAATCTATTTACACTATTCGATTTTTGTACCGCGTATAACAATCGTAATCAGTATATTAGACACATCGAATTATTAACATATGTTTTGTTTGCTTTTAATACAATTATTAAAATAAATATACCATTCATAGCAAACGTCTACTTCAATTTCATTCTTATTTATACACATTCAAGATACTTTTAATTATTTTAACGGTATGTTTGATAGGTACTCATCAAGAAAGTGGCACAAAATTAATATCTTTGGTATTAATTTTGTGCCACTCTCATAATCACTTCTCTCTTAAATATTACTTTTTTTACGAATTTTATCTTTTTTATGTATCTTAATACTATCACGATATGTTTCTGCATTCAAATTTGACATGTAATGTGACGTCATTATTTCAGGTGGCTCTATCCACTACAAGTGTTCTTGCAATAAGTTTTTTCGGCTATGATGTCTTACCAATTGCAGACCTAATTTGCAAAACATCTGTATTATTTTCACGGTTTTTGTATGAACTATCCTTCCCTCATAAGTCCACAGAAAACATATTCATAAGTCCGCTTCAAAATTGATGAAGAACTAAACTAAGTCCTATGAACCCGCATGGGGTCATAGGCGTATGGGTATAAACTGCTGTGACCCCCATATGGATTCATAGGACTGTTAACTTGTTAACTTAACATTTTACTATCAGTTTAGAGTACATTGTTAAATTGTAGTGCAATGATAGTATTGGATGATACGAAGGCAAAACATGACAGATGTAAAGACATGTTGATTGTTAATGTGCCCATCACATGAAATTCGCTTCGCCGCTTCGTCGTGCCGTCTCGCTCACCCTCGTGAGCGACTTACAACGCCGTGTTGCATCGTGAATTCCTGTGGCGTTCAACGGTTTACGTCATGAAGCTGTACCGGTACGCGTCGCGTTACGGCTGCTCGACTGTGCCATTGTTGTGCCGTAGGTGTTCAGTTCCGCGCTCCTCCAGTTTTATTTTGTCCTTCTCAAGACAAAAGAATTTCATTTCTATTAGTTAAGTCGAGTATCTATATTCGAAGTCCAAGTATCTATATTATTTAGTCCCCGGTGGAAACCTATAGGTGCCAACGAAGCCGAGTGAGATAAGAACCCAATTGACCTGTCGAGGCTACCAACCGGAAGAGCTAGAGCATCCGGTCTTGGAGATCTCCTAGTTGGACTTAGGCTACGGCTCTTCATGATTTTTCTGTGTAAGCCTAACGGCCTAAGCAGATAAGAACCTTTCGCACGTTAAGATTGGCGAATTGATTACAAACTTAGGGCTCACTAGATAAGAATGTATTCTCCCGACCTATACCCGGTTGGGAGGCACACCTACACACCATTCACTCAGGGCTAATCCTGCCTAGGTTAATGGGCACCTACTTACACCCTAACCATTTCACTTTTCCAAAATGGCTATGGAGAGCAATAATAAGATTCAATACTCTCTGGAATATTTATTAAACATCCCAGCAATCCACGACGTACTCGTGGCACTACATGGTAAGGAAACGTTCCTCTACCAGTAACCTCTACCGCATCACCCGCCCATAGCCCAACTGCTACAAACATCTTGGAGACCTTTTCCCAAACATATCCACCGCCGCCCGCGGCAATGGATATTGGGGTATAATGCTCCGAGAGTTGCTCAACCGAACAGGAGGAATCCTCCTCAGATTCCTCATCCTCGGATGAAAAAGACTTTAAAAAGCGTCTGTCCTTCCAAAAGTTCCATTAAGACAACAAAAAAATAACGATGGCACATAACACATATACACACATAACACGTCTTCTGCCACAGTAAACTTCATGTCCGCGCCTAGCACGCGGCCCGCTACCGCTCTTGTAGTCGGCCCATCCAAGCCAATCACGAAGGAAGCGTGCGTTTCAGATCTTGTGTTTCGCTTTTCTACTAAGTATTTCTTAGATACTGTGATGTTATTTAAAAAAGCGAGTACTTGCTCACACGTGGTCTCCGGTCGGAATGACCAAGCTTGGATGAATTTCATTTGCTCCGCGGCTTGAAGTTGGTCACCTGCGTTGCCCGTGCCCACAATAACAGGTCGGGTTTTTTTCTTATTGCGGCTGGTCACTACCTGCCACTGTTGTCCTAGATTAACAGGGTTCCTAATGGGCGATTCATTTGTTGGCATTAGTTTAGATGGCGATTTTAGGTCCAATGCGTTTGTTGACAAAGTAGCAGTTGGAATATTTTCTGTCTTGCGATCAGCTGACACTGTTACCAAGTTTTCACGTCGAACACTATCTTTAGATGTTATTGCGGTAGCTACGTATCCATTGCCGCGTTTGTTGGCCGGCTTCGCCGACTCCGCTATAGCTAGCGAAGCATTGGTGCGCGCATTTTGGGCAGCTCTCTGTATCACCGCCGCTGTGTCAGGCACGGTAGTAGTTGTATTCGTGTGGGTAGTAGCGTTTTCTCTTGAGAACTTGAAATCAGCTATTATGGCTGATTGTTCAGTTATTCTTCATTCTAACAACTCAAATTTATTAACAAGAGTCACTAATGTATCCTGCACCTCACGTAATACATTTTCGAACGTATTCTTCGACATTTTCATGTATAAAACACTTTATTTTACTGTGCGTTACTTTGCGTTATAGATGACTGTATACTATATTAGAGATATATATGAGCTACGATAATGAAGATGATAATGGTATGATTTGATGAGTACGTTTCCTATTGTGATGTAGGTATAGAGGTTTTATAGTTTTAAGACAAACCTGTCGTGAAGTGCTTGTCTCCAACTCCGATCCGAAACCGCAGAACTGTGCTAGATTACGCACTTACGCTGCCTTCTGCTAAATCTTCTCCTAACCACTCCTCCTTATAGAAATTGAACCTCTCTGAAAAAGTATTTCTTTTTGGTAAAAAGTGCTTACTTAATTTTTGTACCAGTTTGTGAAATTTCACGTTGTCCAACACCTACGGAAATACTAGATCCTTTGCCACCCTATAGGTTTCTTCTACTAATGTCGTAAACAGTATAGCTCATCGCTATATGGCAGATTTATCTGTCTCGTTATTAATATTATTCGCCCTACAATACTGAATAAAATGATTACTAAAATACTCTACTTTTGCGAGCGGTGATCAAAAGTAAGGTTTCCGCCAAACATTGTACTGCCCATTTCCAAAATTTCGCGATAACGATTTCTAAATTTTTATTATTTTCACATTCACACGATGTGATCTTCACATTCACACGTCTGGATATTTAATCTCGTCATCAATTATTCCATATTGAAAAATATTTATAACAAAATGCTTAAATTTTATCGAATATTTTATTTCTGAGCATCATTCTCCTACTCTTATCCCAATTGCTTCTTTCATATTGTAAAAGTTATTGGCAATAGTTTTATAACCGGCCGCCTGCCAGACGTCGACGGTATCAGATGGAGTTGGCCCAGGTCGTTATAAGGATTTTAGTCTTCATTACGACATCCACGAGCAAAGTAAGGGTTGGTAGTATTCGTAGCTGCTACCACACAGCTTTTTATTTTATTTCTAAGCAACAAACAAAAACGAAAGATTCCGATTAATGAAACATAAAACTATAAAACCTCTATACATACATTACACCTATGTACCGTTAAAGTAATTAACCACATCTCGTTAAAATAATGTAATTGTTAGAATACTGTAAGTCCTCTAAGAATCAACATTAAACAAAGTGTGTTCTATCAATATGACAATTTACATGAATAATTTATTTCAAGGTTACGCTATCAATTAATATATGATATTAAAAGCAACCAAAACAGCTATTTGTGGTTCAGTGTATCCGTTTTATTGATCACTATTATAACAGCAACACTACATTGTATATACAAGTGTTGATACAGTCAAATATTTTAAATATACTTATCTGTCAATCGAAAATATAATACCTAGAAAATATAAAACCATGAATACTGCTCCTTTAAAATACCTTTTAATATTTCAAAATTGTACAGGAGTTTTTCGTAATTTTTGCAATTTAAATAAGTTTAGTCGCATTATAATAATTATTTGGATAATTATTGATATACACAGTGCGGTAGTTAACATTTTGTTCCAAATTTTGTTTTGGGACCAATTGCATCTAAGGTTTAATAAAATATTTAGTTTAATTGTACCGGTATTTTCAATTCCACTAATAATCTTACCAATATGCCACACAAAAATATTTCAGCGTCTTATTTATAACTTCCACACTTATAACAACTTTACAAATGGTACTTACTACTATAATAAAATGTCTAAAACTCAAAAAATACTAACAATATTTATTAGTGCCGTCTCTATTTGTGAAATTATGACGTTTGTATATATATTGATAATAACTTTGGTCAACTGCAACGCATATAACCAAAGAGATACATTAATATCCATATTATTTCACTTTAATGTGTTTCTGTGCAATTTACGCTTTACACTCGAATATTTTATTGTTTTATCGATACTGTATGTAATCTCTGAACAACTTAATGCTATCACACTAGATATTATAGCAGAGACACAAGCTACACGGGAAAATAACGACGAAATTGTTATGATATCCACAAGAGACAGCGTAAAGCATTTTCACCGATGGATGTCTGCATATAAAAATATCCATTGTAGTTCAAAGTTATTTAAACAGATATTTAGTGCCCAGGTACCATATTACATAAATATATAGCCAAACTTTGTATATATAATGAACTAAAAATAAGTAAAATTCTATTCAAGAATTTTTAGCTATATCTGCGCTATTGAATAAAGTTCGTATGGTGACGATCAAAGAATACAATTTTGCCCCATTTCTTTGTCTTCTATAGATATAGTATTGATTTACTAAGTAATTTAAGCAGATATCAAAGCTTCTAGAAAAGTGATACAGTCCAACACCATTAGGGAACTTGCTATTATACTTTCCATTCTGAAAGAAACTCGTGTCCAACGGTGAAATATGTTTTACTTAAATATGGAACCACCTACTTTAAATTGAACTGGATAGTTGCTTAAAACGTTACCCAAAGCAAAAACATTGAAAACAATTAATTACCGTTATTATATATTTTATTTTAGATCACTTGGATGCTGGTAATTTTAAATTTCTACTTCATGGCAGTACTCTATTATATAGGAACAACATTGGCAGTAAGTGTTCTACCCATCTAAATAAATTTTAATAGCTATTATTAAAGTTTATTGCAACCAAGTTGTAGTATTTAATAATAATGTCCTATACCAAAACGATTGACCATCAAAGTAGGTATAGTTGGTAGATTTTGTCAGAGTTCTGTTTTGACAAAGGTTCAAGCCTATACGAATTGGCATCAAATAATAACATCATACACTACCATGCTCTACTCAGCATGTAATATATAAATCGGCTAAATACTTGTAAATAAAGTACACCAAGTAGAGGGGCTTCGAAATAAAGAGTAATAGCAACACATCAAATTAGTTGGATTGGCCAAAGTCTGCGGCCAAATAATAATATATGTATATACATACGTGGACTTTAAAGGAAAAGATAATGATGAATGATTATGATCTAAGAATACTATGTAGGCATCAATCCTTCATAGGATTATGATGTAACTATAAGGTCGGAGAACAGTTTCTTCGCATTCTATATGAAAATTCAAGATATATTTTATAAATTTCATTTAGATTTAATTACAATATATATCTGCCATCTTGTTCGATGACTGTCTGGCGATCTTGTATACTATCTAAAGAATTCTGAAGAGACCGAAACAGTTGGAAATTTCAAGGCGCAAGGTCAGGGCTATATGGTGGATTCATTAACATTTCCCAGCCAAACTCTTAATTTTTCTTTCTTCTCTCATTTTCTTGTTTTAATCTTATCAGTTGTTAGCAGTAGAGATACGAATTGATGGTTCTGCCAGGTAATAAGCTCATAATTAACAATACCCTTCCCATCCCACCACACACACACACACACATCACCTCATTGCGAGTTTGCCCGGGTTTTGCCACAGTCTCTGAAGCCTAACCGACCTTTGATAACGACCTATCTCGCACGTTCTTATCGTACGTGATCTACTTTTCATCCCCAGTTTTCAATCTCTTCAAAAACGGTTCGATTTCTTTACATCTCAATAAAGAATCGCAAGTGCGTAACATGGTTCATTAGGTTTTCTTCAGTGAACTGGAGTAGCGCATCCAAATATCAAACTTTTTTTGGATACCCAACTTTTTTCAAATGGGCCAAAACTGTTTTGTGGTCAATTCCCAGATCTTCACCTACATACGTCGTAACTACTAACATGCCGATCTTGCCCCCACTTTTTTCAAAAATGGCGTCCATTTTATCAGTGACTGGGCAACCAGAGCGAGGTGCAGCTTTGACATCAAAATTTCTGGATTGAAAATGTTTAAATCAACTTTGTGCTACTCTTACTGACCCTGCACATTTTTTTTCGTGGCTTGCGTTGCATTAGTAAAGGATTTTTTAATAAAATTTTAAAATGTATTGAATTTCTTCATTACCTTTATTTTGACAGAAAGAAAAACAAATGAAAAACGGCGACATCAATGTTTTATTAAATCTTTTTTGGAAAGTAACCTTTTTAATAATATCGAAACCAGCCAGATGCAACTAGTACAGCCAAAGAGATTTTATTAAAAGTTTATTCAGTTTATATTATACGAAAAGACTTTTCCTCGACCTATTATTTATAATACTGTGAACATTTTCTGAGTCTGTAATATTCACTTATTATGACTGAGAGATATAATAATACGTAAATATACTAGTGGGATCTGGAATGCTAGGTCATATTGTTCACTTAATTCAATTACTAATTAATTCATCAAAAGTTAAAGGGCCTTGAAGACTACAATTGGTTTTCTAATGTGCTTCATTTTCTGCAGTACGAGTAACATAATTGCTTATTTAATATAATTTTCTTATATAAAACATTATCCACAGAGTAAATGTTATTCCGAATTGAATGTGAATATAGTTCCAATAACTATATTTTTTAGCGCTATATATGTTATAGCTAAAGCTGGACAGCGTGTACATAACAATGCTACTGCATTGAAACGAAACTTGTGTGAATTATTAATTAAATCAACTGAAAGTGAGTATTCTTCAATAACCCTACATCTAATCTCCATAATGAAAATGAAATTAACCTACTACACTAATAAATTACCTTTTTTGTGACATTATCTACTTATGGCATATATGTCTTCTATTACGACTTGGAGAATAAGAGTTCAGGGGTGTGAAAGATGGGGTAGCGATCATTTTCCACCACAAAGAATGTTTATTATTTATACAGCACGTATAGTATTTAACAATTGTATTTTATTTTTTTTAATTTTTATGATAATAAACTATCTTATAGTTTATGCTTCAGCAATTTTACTTCAACCTTTACTTGTATATTTTTTTTAAAGAAAATAACCTGCGCTAAGGAAATGACTCTTGTATCGCGGCAGACTTTACAAACATTGAATTTAACTGTCATAAATTACACCCAGACAATTTGTGGATCATACTAATTATTGTCCTATGTAGGATTGAACCCGTGGCACTGGCACGGTAACTTAACCACTACGCCATCATCATCATGCCGTAAATACTGTAACAAAGAAAAACTTTTTTTCTATTGCAAATAACATTTATTACTTTTGCAGTGTGTTAGTTTAATACATAAATATAAAACAATTTAAAATATAAAAAGCTTATTCGAAGTGGTCTCCATTGGCTGCAATACAGTCCTTTAAATGTTGAGGACAGTTGTCAATAGAAGCACGCACTCTTTCCATGGCAAAAATCTTCACTGCCAATCGTATGGATTGTTTGAGGGACTCCAAATTTTCATGGCGTTTAGTGCACGCCGTACTCTCCAAAACTGACCATAAATCACAATCCAGCGGTTTAAGATCGGGACTATACGACGGCCAGTCTTCAGCTCTGATGAAGTCCGAAACGTTTGTTTTCCACCAAGCCTGCGTAGATCGAGCTTTATGACCCGGTCGGAGTCTTGCTGGCAGGACTATTCTTGGGTATTGAACATGGTTTTATTAAGGGGCTTCACTACCTTTTCAAGAATGATATCTTGGTACACTTGTGCCGATGCCACACAAAAGTATGGCTCAGTCACTCCTTTATAGCTAATACCCCACCAAACTATCACTGAAGTCGGATAATACCTACGTTGCACTCTGTCGACTAATTGGGAAGCTTCCTTAGAACTTTGGGCATAAATACGACCATTTTGTTTGTTAAAATGTTTCTCAATTGTAAAAATTTTCTCATCCGTAAAAAAAATTGTGACCTCTCTTTGCGTACCGCTTCTTTAGTTTTTTCGATTTTACCACCCTATTCTTTTTTAAATTATCAGTTAAGAAATTACCAGTACATTTCTTATAGGCTGCAAGTCCTAAGTCATCTTTTAAAATACACGACATGGCTTTAGGCTTGCTATCTTCATTGTCCGAGATGAAATCTTTTGCTTTCGGACAGGATTTCTTCGAATTCTTTCCTTTACTGCTTTCATCACCTTTTTCGTACGAACACTATGTTGGACGGTCAGTTTTTTTTCTGTCACAAACAGAGGAGGTCTCATTGTATCTATTAATAACTTAACTATTACAGGTTTCTTTGCTGTTTCTACTTACTTATTAGGTTAATTAATAAGACAGATTGTTACATGTCAATTACAAATATTAATAAGATTAAGTAGGTATAATAGAATGTGAAAGTATAAAATGAATAAAAGTTAATAAAATTGCATAAAGTTAAATATTAATATCAATGTCAAATATGGAATGTCAATATTTTAAGATAAATAAAATTAAAAATAAATAATCTTTGAAAACGTCTGAAATTAATTATAATTGACATGTAGGCCAATCGCATGTCTCATAATGGGACAGTCAAATCGGCCCGCTACGACCAAATATTTTACAAATACCAAGCGAGTCTCTCCGTTTTAAAAAATTGCATTTCTCTCAATACCTACTTTGTGTAATGCAATCATAGCGATTCGGTTGTCTTTATCGCCCCACTCCATTTAATACCGCAAAATATTGTACAATGTATTGGCGCCAAAATGAGAAAACACAATGAACAATCATAAAAAAATGACAGATTCCAAATTCAAATGTAATGTTTTGTTTATTTTTAATTGTTACAGTATTTATGGCTAGACTACATATATACATATAAATTGTTTTGCTATGTATTATTTTAGTTACCATTTAATGTCACGCTAGATTAATCCAACGAACTTTTCTATTCTCTTCATTTTTATACATAGAGCAGATTGATCTTCGTAAATGCTCAATTATTTAAATCGTAGAATGCCATAAAAACATTAAATAAAATAAAAAAATATCTCATTAGATTCAATGAAAGGGTTAGCTGTTATCTATTAACAAGCTTTTAAAATTGTTATTTTTTTTTCAGATAAAGATCAGTGTAAACTCGTTAGAGATCTACTTCGCTGCTTTTATACTCATCCTGTGCAAGTTCAAGTTTTGGAGACTTTACTCATCAGCATGTCCTTAATTCCCACAAGTGTTGCCTTCGTAATGTCCAACACTATTGTCGCATTACAATTCAACAATGTACTCTAGTGTACATATTTATAATTATCATTAAAGCTATGATTAGTAAATTATTTTGATAACACAGATGGCATAGCGGTTAAGATACTGATCTTCAATGTCAAATATCGCGATTCAGTTACCACACATTACAATACTTTGTATTTACACAAATTGTTGTTTCTAGGTGTAATTTGTATCCGTTAATTGTACGTTTGTAAAGTCCCCCGCAAGGATTGATTCCTTAGTACTAAGCCATCGTCCTTCTGTTATCCCAATTACTTGGCGTCAATATGTATATATACCTCTTCCATCGTATATACATATTACTAAAGCTTTTTTTTATTGCTTATGGTGGCAAATGAGTAAGCAACACATCCGATGACAAGTGTCACCGCCAACCATGGACCCATGCAATACCAAGAGTACAGCCAGGCCGTTGCCCACCAACACAAACCTACCCAGCTGGCCTTCCGGCTCTCTCAGTTTTATGACCGACCGCCTGCCTGACATCAACCCTCCTTAGGAACGTAATTGTTGACCAATCGGCATCAGATAGAGTTGGCTCTGGTCACCATAAAGCTTTTAGTCGTATTTTACAACATCCACGAGCAAAGTAAAGGTTGGTAGTATTCGTAGCGGCTACCACACAGTAATGTCATAGTAGTATTGATATAGATTGTCTCCAATAGTTTTACATAACTATATGTCAAATCTTTTCTTGTTAGGTTATGATTGATCATCACGCGTCCAAACCATACAAGGTGACAGAAAGGTGACATGGAGCTTCATAATGTATTACCTCTCTTCGTGATTTCAACGGGTAGCCCCATTGATTGCTGACATTGATGGCTTCTTATAAAGCCTTGTTTTCGACAGACCTGGTCCTGACCTTATTTGGGCATAATCCTGAACCGATTGGGGTTACAAAAGGAAGGCGTGCAGCTCCATAACCTGCTCTATTACGTTGCCATCGCTATCTGCGGGCTTACTTTACATTAATTTCTTCACGTTGGTAGACCGCCCGCTGTAACCCGACCTTTTCAGGTACCATCCACTGACGAGTCTCTCAATCATGCGGTTGATCTCTCTGCGATAGAAGGACTAATCCCTGGTTCATCTACCCATGACTATTTATCAAAACTAAACAAAGCATAAAGCTATTTCGCCACTGTATCGCATATGGAGTGCCAGAGAATGGATGGGGCAGCAGATCCTTCCTTAATAAGTTCCTTGGAGTGGTTTCGGCCAATGCTGCCACGACACTGCTTTGGACGATAAAGTACGGTAATACACACATGGCCTTAATCGGCACGGGTTTTTGTGTTTTATAGTGATACATCAGATGTTTCAGCAGCGCTGCTCAAGGTCATGATTAAGAATTTGCAATAAATGAATAGGAATGAAATTGAATATTGTCTTTCGTATTTATAATTAATGCTACAAATGCGCTGGTTTGTTTGAATTACAGATCAGATCCATAAACATTTTTATGTTCACTAAGCTAATAATTCTATTGTTTTTCGACGCTCAGTTTAATGATGAGTACCATACAAAATGTACAATTTGAGTTTAAAGTAGTTAGCATATAATATAATATTATAATAACTTTGTCACGATCAAAATATTGAGATATGATTATTAAAACATTGTGCATAAAACAATATATACTTATTTTTCTAAATAACCGTGATCATTATTTATATTTTTTTCAAAAACAAACAGAGTCAAGTAGCATGAAACGGGTAGATTATTATGCGAAATTCTTCCGTCACACCTCTCTGTGGGTCACGGACCGTTCCCCGGTACCAGTCACCCGCGGCGAAGGCTGAGGCGACATCAGGCGGTAGGCGGCGGTATTCGTGCCTGCAACGCCCCAGGCACCGGCGGCGGAGCGTATCACTGAGGAGGATATTCTCTGGAACCCGACCCGTCACCGGCGCAGGTAGCATGGTTGACAGCGCCAGGTTGACGTAAACGCATTTGTTATAATGTTTCGTTAACCGGTATCGGCCAAAGCAGTATAAAATCAACGGAACAAATTTTGGTTGATGTTACAATTAATGAGCACTCATTAGAGCTATTGTTACATGTGCTACCATCAGATATTATATGTATCAGGTCTATTTACGCAGTGACATAGTGATTGGTCTTGAAATTATGAGTTTAGGGTTTTGAATTATGATGACGAGTACTAGCTTTCAGCTGTTAAGGAGCAAGGTTGTTAATAGCTGCGTTATCCAGAACTCTTTACCTGATTTTAGTTGTATTGATACAGATATACCCTTTGACCATAGGTCACAGCTTTTAGAGATGATAAATCATTATTATTCTGATTATTTTGTAACCGGTATGCTAACCACGCGTGTAACGACGGGTGACTTAGAAATACATTTAAAGGATCCTTGCAAAACTGCCCAAAGACATTCTTATAGATTAACCGTTGAGAAACTTAACATTATAGCGAAATAAAGTGGATGGACGAGCGAACATAATTAGACCGAGCTGTTCGTCTTTTGCTAGCCCAGCTTTACTAGTTAAAAAACAAGACGGGTCAGATAGGATGTATATCAATTATAGAGAGCTTAATGAGAATAATTTTGCCAATAGATACCCTCTCCCAATTATCACCGATTTAATATCGCGTTTACAAGGAGCTAAATATTTTACTAAACTCGATTGTGCTAGTGGATTTCATTTAATTCCATGCCATGGAGAGTCCATAGAACGTATGGCCTTCATAACTCCAGATGGCCAGTATGAGTATCTGACTATGCTTTTTTGGTTTGAAGAATGCTATCACTGTATTTCAAAGAGCTATTGTTAATGCACTAGGACCCATGATACGTGATTACGTCATCGTTTACGTTGATGACGTTAATTCAGGCTAATTAAATAGAACAGGGACTAGAACGGCTTGATACAGTTCTAGAAGTGCTAAGCAAATCTGGCTTTTCCTTAAATTCTAAAAAATACTCTTTCCTTAAATCTAAAATTGAGTTCTTAGGCTATGAAGTTAAAAATAGTACTATTAAGCCAAATAAAAGAAAAGTAGATTCCATCACTGCATTACCACCCCCGTTACACATCTAAGGCAATTCATAGGGTTAGCTTCATATTTTCGACAATTTGTTGCACAGATTGCTTGTTTAATGGCTCCTCTTTATACAATAACATCTCTGATTAGAATGGTCCGTGAAATCTTTCGGAATCAAGTACTTAACTATTGGTTAGACACCAATAGTTAAGTATCAAGGTATTGTAGTGGGGTTCTGAATGAAAGTATTTATGTATTTGTATAGATAAGTGTGGGTAGCTGTAAAATTTTATACCAATAGCCGTAATTATAATCTGATCCGGGTGATTTCCAATCATGCAGATGACGGAGCACTTCTTGAAATGTTCCTGAAGGGATAGATTCGTATGAAATTGTCACTATATTCAATATAACAATATAGTATATTGTTAGTAGTTTCTGATTGTATCCTTTCAGCTTGAATGTTATGTACAGGACTTTGCACATATACTGGTCTAGAAGTTTTTAATTTATCTGAAGAAATTTTGATATTAGCATACGGATTTGAATAATTGGTAAGGTTGGCAGTGTTTTGTTTGATGGTGCGATAGAAATTTTTTTCATTCAAGGTGAATTGTGCATTTTGCTGTATTCTCTGTGTACATGAAACCGGCCTCTTATAACTGAAAGTCTCTTTTTAAATGTGTCTAGAACATGAACAGTTTGTGTATTTGGTTCCTCGTGAGTAGTGTGTGTTTGGTATTTTCTTTTTATTTTATTTTTTATAATTCGTATTGTTTTATAATCATCCCTCCTCCCTCGTCATTTACTATTATTTCATGATTCTATTACTGTGTTTAACTATTTTTTTACTTCTGTTGCCTTGAATATATTGTGTCAAATAGCCTATTTTCTTACGTATATCTTGCAATTTTAATTCAAACCTTTGCTGTCATTTGGGCTTATATTTCTTTTATTGATGTAATGTTTTTGGTCCTAGTTTTAATTTTAATTTTGCACTATTAACCTTAGCAACTGTCCAAGCTGCACAATATATAGCCGTTTGTAAGCTGTAGAAGTCAGAATCATCAGTGATATTTTCTTTTAACGCTCGCTCGGCGTAGAGAGATACATATACCTAGGGCGAGTCTATGGGGTCACGCGCCGCTTCTTCTGTCACCCCGGACGGATTAGCGGGGCGTGACCACTCCATAGCCCGCCACCAAAAAAAAAAGCGCTTCCTGGGCGGATAATTTAATTAAAAAGCAAAAATATATTTTGTTTACATCATCATAATTCTCCTACTCTTATTAATTTACAATTACTTGGGGTCGATACATGGTCGGGCGAATCGAGGCGCTGGGGCTCAGGGTGGCCCTAAATAAGACGGAGGCCCTATTGTTCCATGGGCCACGCGTAAGGCCGCCAATCGGCGTCTCGCTAGTCGTCAACTCCGTCCACATCAGCATCCAGGCCCATATGAAGTACTTGGGTCTGGTGCTCGACGGGCGATGGTGGTTCCGGGAGCATTTTCGCCGAATTGCTCCCCGGCTGGTCGGCGCGGCGTCCGCCCTTTCGCGGCTCATGCCGAACGTGGGCGGACCCAGCTTCGAGGGCCGACGGCTGTATGCGGGGGTGATTCGTTCTATGGCCATGTACGGCGCACCCGTGTGGGCGAGGGCTCTGAACGCCCAGCTCAGGGCTGTTCTGTGGAGACCCCAGAGAGTCATGGCGGTCAGAGCCATTCGCGGGTACCGCACGGTATCGACCGAGGCGGCATGCCTACTGGCCGGGACACCCCCGTGGGACCTAGAGGCGGAGATGCTCTCCGACCTCTACCGGCGGGTGACCTCACTGCGCGACGAAGGTGGCTCCCCATCGCTGAGCGAGATAGCCACCTGGCGCGAGGACGCCCGCCGAGACGTCATCGCCCGTTGGGCTACGCGGCTGGAGAGGCCTAGACACGGTGTCGTCACCGTCGAGGCTCTCCGGCCCGTATTGATGGAGTGGATGGAGCGGCGGCACGGAGTCCTCTCCTTTCGACTGGTGCAGGTGTTGTCGGGGCACGGATGCTTCGGCTTTTACCTGCACACGGTCGCGCAAAGGGAGTGGACTTCGTTCTGCCACCATTGCAGCAGTGACGAGGACACGGCGCAACACACGCTGGAGGCGTGTCCGGGCTTTGACCGGCAGCGCCGTGACCTCGTCGCTGTTATCGGTGCCGACCTGGCGCTGCCGGCTGTCGCGAGAGCGATGGTCGACAGCGTCAGGAACTGGGACGCGGTCGCCGCCTTCTGCGAGGCTGTCATCTCGCAGAAGGAGGCGGCGGAACGAGTCCGGGAGGAGTCCCGCGACCCGGGCCGCCGTCAGTGGCCGGGGCGGCGCAGGCGCGAATACCTGCGCCTGATGCCGCCCTAACCGAGGCCTCGGGTGATCGGACCGGGGAATTGTCCGGTCACCCGACGTGAGGCCACCGCGTGAGGGCGACGCCCCGACGGCGAAATCTGTCAGGGCGTCGACGAGAGGAACCCGCGAGGGTAAACCGCCGGGCGGGCCACCGAAGTTAAAATCGAGTACCGGTGGTCCGCTCGCACGGCGAAGAGAGACGGTTTTACGGTGGGTCTATGGGGTCACGCGCCGCCTTTCCGTCACCCCGGACCAATTCAGCGGGGCGAGACGCACCCATAGCCCACCAATAAAAAAAAAAAAAAAAAAAATAGGGTCGATACAATGTGTACTATATTTTTTCATACACATATATATATATATATATATATATATATATATATATATATATATATATATATGCGTACCGCAGTGCGGGTTAGGGCGTCCCCCGGAGGCGACGCGTACCGACCCGCCCCCGTCGGTACGAACATCGGCAGTTGCGGCGATGGGGGCCGCCACCCATCACGCCTTCCCCAGTCAGGCGAGTCGAGGAGAGCAGAGTGCCGGGTGGGCACGTGGAATGTAAGAGGATGTGTGGAAGGTAAGTTGCACGAGCTGATAACCGTCATAGCAGACAAACAGCTAGACGTGCTCTGTGTAACAGAGACCAAGCGAAGGGGCAACGACGTCTGCGATCTTCCTGGTGGCGAGATGGCTCTGTGGTCTGGTGTACCACAGAGCGATCGAGCCAGCATGGGGGTAGGAGCTGTTGTTCTCTCGCTTGGCCTCAGGTGTGAAGGATTACGGAATGTATGATCCCAGACTTCTTTGGGTCCGTATAAAACTAGGTGTCACCAAGGTATTCATGGTTGTAGCATATGCTCCCGTAGGATCCTCGGTGGCTTCAGACCTAGAGAAGTTTTGGGATAATGTTAGGGAAGTTCTGGATATGGCAGAAACCAGTGAACCCGTGATTGTATGCGGAGATTTGAACGGATGGGTGGGGACCAAGCGTCCGGACTATGAGGACGTACTTGGTTCATTTGGTCATAAGAGAGTGAATGACGCAGGCAGGCTCATAGCGGATGTATGCATGGAGAGAAACCTTATTGTGTCAAACACATTTTTCCAACATAAGGACAGGTCCTTCTCCATGTATACATATGGAATGTATACATGGAGAAGGAATGAACAGAAAAGTTTAATAGATTTAATATTGGTAGACAGTCGCCTCCGAAGCATAATATTGGACACAAGAGCCTACAGGGGTCCCACAGTCGATACGGAGCACTATCTCGTTATTGCGAGATTTAGTGGTCTGTTCAGAAAGTGGAGGCACTGGCGAGAGCATGTCCACTTCGGAGGGCTTGAAAGAATAAAGGTTGATAGGTTGCAAGAAGAGTGTGTAAGAGAAAAGTATGCAGAGGGTGTCCGAGAACGGCTGACGATGGCAAGCCAGCCGCAATCGGACATTGAAGAATGCTGGAGAGTATTGAAAGAGAGTATGGTAGACACAGTGAAAGAAGTATGTGGAAGTTCAAAGAAGCATAGAAACACAAAAGGTGATGCATGGTGGGATGCGGAAGTGGCAGCTTCCGTAGAGCAAAAGAAGAAAGCGTGGCTGGACTATGTCTCTTCTTTGAATCTGAATGACAGTATGACTGAACAGAAGAAAGAAATATATCGGCAATGTAAGAATGATACCAAGGCCTTAGTGAAAGAGAAACGTGATAGAGCAAATATGAGTGCAAAAGATAAGCTGACTAAAAACTTTGAAGGTAACACCAAACTCTTTTGGAGTGAGGTGAAGAAGTCTCGGGGTGGTTGGTCAGCCATCAGAATGAATAAAATAAGGTCTAAAGGTGGAGACATTCTTACACAAACACAAGACGTGTTAAGCCGATGGAGTGAATATTTTGGCGATATGTATGCGGATACTACGGTTGGCGCCGGTGTCGCGTGTGGTTTAGTAGATCAACATTCAGCACCGGCGTCCTCCGTTGGCATCAGTATGGATGAAGTAGAATGGGCGATAAGAAGTTTGAAAAATGCTAAGACAGCGGGCATTGATATGGTGTCTGCCGAAATGATCAAGCTTGGTAACTCCTGTGTCTGGGAGGCGTTCCTGTTGCTCCTCAATTTATGTTGGAGCTCGGAAATGGTTCCCAGGGACTGAAATAGCGCGGTCCTCGTGCCTTTGTTTAAAAACAAGGCTTCACGTTATGACTGCGCAAATTACAGAGCCATAAGCTTGACCAGTTTGGCAGCAAAAGTGTACGGTAAAATTATTAAAAGGAGAATGAGGATGGTGTCCGATGGTTTAATATGCGAGACAAAAGAAGGAGGTTTCAGGAGTGGAAGGGGATGCAAGGATCAAGTGTTCTCTCTGCGCAACATTGTGGAGAAGCATCTGGCTCTAGGTCTGAGGGTTTTCTGCAGTTTTGTGGATCTGGAGAGAGCATTTGACACGGTTGTATGAAAGGAAATTTGGGACATTTTACCGGAGTATGGTATTAACGGTGAACTGCTGCAGGCTATGCAGTCCAGTTACATGGGCTGTAGAGCCTGTGTGCGGCTGGATTATGGAATGTTGCCTTGGTTTGACGTCAATATCGGCGTTAAGCAGGGGTGCGTTCTGTCAGCCAGATTGTTTATCATATATCTGGATAAATGTCTCCAAAGGTTGAACAATATGAATGTGGGAGTCCAGATGGGCGACTCAGTGGTCACTGCTCTGCTATATGCAGATGATGCAGTCCTGCTGGCACAGTCAGCGACTGACCTGCAGATCCTAGTCGACACAATGACAGAAGATTGTAAGAAAAGGGGTCTACGCGTGAATGTGAGCAAAACCAAAATAATGGTCTTTGAAAGAGATGAAGTCAGAACAGATGTAAGAGTAACAACGGGTAATTGATGTACTAGAACAAGTGGATGAATTTGTATATCTTGGATGTGGATTTAGCCGAGATGGAAGGTACACCACTGATATAGAGCGAAGAGTGAATGCGGGAAATAGAGTGAACGGAGCGTTGGGGCAACTTCTCGGTAGCCACCGCCTCAGCCAGAAGGCACGTGTAGCAATACATAATGCAGTGCTTGTCCCAACATTACTGTATGGAAGCGAGAGTTGGGTATGCAGGAAAGAGTCATCATCATCAACCTGCTCTTATCCCAATTTATTTGGGGTCGACGCAATATGTCTTCTCCTTCCATACAACTCTATCGGACGTCATCATCATCATCGGTATGCAGGAAAGAGTATGAAAGTAAAATTAATGCGGTCGAAATGCGATCTCTACGGAAAATCTGTGGAGTTAGGCTGATCGATCGCATTCGTAACGACGACGTAAGAGAGCGAGTAGTTATGAAAGAGAGTATTGGTGTAAAGATGCGAAAGGGAATGCTCCGATGGTTCGGACATGTGGAAAGAATGCCGAACGAACGTCTGGTTAAGAAGATATACAATGCGAAAGTGAAAGGATGTAGGTACCAGGGGAGACCGAGACTAACCTACCTAGACCAGATTGGTCATGTACTGAAGGAAGGTGGAGTCAAGAGTCTCCGAAACCGGCGAGCGTGTATGAAGAGAATTATGAATGTTGAGGAAGCGAGTGAAGTATGCAAGGATAGAGTTCTCTGGCACTCTGTTCTATCTGCCTACCCTGCCAGGGACATGGCGTAATGGTATGTATGTATTTACGTATATATATATATATATATATATATATATATATATCTATATATATATAACTCAAAGATGACTGACTGACATAGTGATCTATCAACGCACAGCCTAAACCACTGGACGGATCGGGTTGAAATTTAGCATGCTGATAGATGGTATGACGTAGGCATCCGCTAAGAAAGGATTTTGATTAATTTTACTTCCAAGGGGATAAAATATGGGATGAAAGTTTGTATGAATCTTTGTCAATTTTAAACCGATCGGGCTGAGACTTTGCATGCATAAAGCTACTATGACGTAGGCATCCCCTAAGAAAGGATTTTGAGATGCAGGCTATATAAGATTAGTAACTTTTCAGTTTAAAATATACGAATTTCTGTATGCAAACGCCATATACATTGAGTTATTTTGGAGAGAAATTTGAATTATCCATTTTTGTGCATAGTGCATAGATAATATATCTAGCGGATTACATTTAATGACTAGCCTTTGCCCGCGGCTTCGCTCGCGTTAAGAAGTATTATTATTAAATAGGTATAGTTTTTGCGGCTTTACTTTTGTTTAGCGTGTGTAAAAAATTAGGATTATTTTTTTAATTTTTGGGCTGTGCGTTGATAGATCACTATGTCAGTCATATTATCATATGTCAGATAAGTTTTCGTTTGGTTTAAGTATAGGTTTTGTCGGTTAGACTTTTTTAAAATGGCTAAAGGAAGTCTGAACGTTAATGGAGAAGTTGAAGAATGTACTGTCGTCCCTATTGTTGGTGACGGTGCATGTTTGTTTCGTGCTCTCTCTTATTTAATGTACGGTACACAAGATAGAGCGATGGGGGTGCGTTCAGAAATTGTCAGATATGGGAAGATAGTCATCAAAATGTCCACTGGACAAATCTTTGCTGAATCGTAATCGCCTTGCCGGATAGTCGTGATATCCAGATTCCGTATATATGATACCGTTGCTATAAACTTCAAACTTAAATGGGAATATTAATCCTGCTGCTATTAACTCACAAAATCCGCCATAATTAGCATTTTTAATCATATCAGCAAAATATTCGTCAGATGTTACGTAGTTATCACCATTCCTGTCGTGGGTCATAATTGAAAACTTGCTCCAGTCATTAACCACAAATCTGACAATTTCTGAACGCACCTCCATCGCTCTATCTTGTGTTCCGTACATTAAATAAGAGAGAGCACGAAACAAACATGCACCGTCACCAACAATAGGGACGACAGTACATTCTTCAACTTCTCCATTAACGTTCAGACTTTCTTTAGCCATTTTAAAAAAGTCTAACCGACAAAACCTATACTTAAACCAAACGAAAACTTATCTGACATATGATAGTATGACTGACATAGTGATCTATCAACGCACAGCCCAAAAATTAAAAAAATAATCCTAATTTTTTACACACGCTAAACAAAAGTAAAGCCGCAAAAACTATACCTATTTAATAATAATACTTCTTAACGCGAGCGAAGCCGCGGGCAAAAGCTAGTATCTATATATATATATATATATATATATATATATATAGATAATTTTCATTGATAATGAAGTAAAGACGCAGCAATTTGTCATGCGTATAATCTATTTCCTTTTACTATAATGGAAGCCATAATGATGGGAAAAATACTCAAAAATGGAGCTAATTTAAATGTCTTTAGTGCATCATCACAAAAGAAATGGTCTTATTTTTGTTTAATGAAATTTATTACTTATGTTACCTACATGATAAACAATCCCATCTAATGTATAGTTATAAACCTTCATTTTAAATTCATTAAAGTACATTATTAAATTGTAGTACGACGATCGTGTTTGACATTGCAAAAGCAATACATGACGGGACTAATGACATGTTGATGATAAAGTTTCCCATAACTTCAACTTGCACTGGATGAGTGTAACAGCAGCGGAGCAGATCACTAATGAGCTTAGAATGTTCTTCATCTGAAACAAATCAATATGTAATAATGTTCCATGCTAGTTGGAGAATAATCAATATTAATTTTTTCTTTTTCCTTCGTTCTTTCCTTCTTTTCATTCGTTCGTTTTATATCATCATTGTATGGTAGATATACCTTAATGTTATATCAGACAGGTATCCTCTAAACTAAAACGCTACAGTTGTATAATGCAGTCGTGTAATGTATCTGTAGTTCTTGGCAGGATGAAATATTGATTACTAAAACCTTTCAATCTGTTCACATAGATTTTTGTACCTTTTTTTTTTTTTTTTTTTACGCTGTGGAAACGCATATGTGTGGGACTCACCGGCCGGCTAGTCCAACCGGAATACCCACTAAAACCACAGCGGCCCCCTTCCGCGCTTTTACGGGACTCCGGAGAGATCGTCTACTGACATTCGATCCCCGACGCCCCAACGCTTGGCCTTCTGGCCACGCCCAGTCGGTCCTCAAGTCGGTGGGAGGAGATGCGCATAACGGCGCCTCCCCCTACCCAGCCGCCGGCGGCGGAGCGATTCAGCGGGCGCAAGCCTCTCGCGTTCCCGCTCCGCAGCCTCCTTTCTCTCCATGACGGCCTCACAGAAGGAGGCCATCGACTCCCAGCACCTGTCGTTGTCGAGCATCTTTGAGATGATGGTCGACAGCGACAGGTCTCCTCCAACGACCGACGTCAGGACGTGGCGCTGGGGCCCCCAGGCGGGGCATACCTCCAGAGTGTGACGCGCATCATCTACTGGCGCGCCACACTCGTGACATCCTGGGGCCCCTTCTCTTCCAATTTTATGCAGGTACTTACCGAAGACCCCGTGTCCGGTAAGCACCTGCACCACCCTGAAGGTTAGGCTGCCGTGCCCCCTACTAATCCAGCGGCGGAGATGCGGCGCGACCGCTTCCACAGTCCCCCGCCCTGTTACGGGGGACTCCAGATCCTCCCGCCACCGCCGGATGACTCCCCTTCGGGCCACTTCCAAAGCTCTGCCCAGTCTCCTTGCGGAGACTTGCTCGCCGCTGGCGCGCGCCTCAACGCGCAGCCGGTAGGCCTCCGCCAAGGCCTTAGCCATATGCGGCCAAGGCGGGTCGCCCGCCAACAGTGTCGCTGCAGTCCAAGACACTGTACGGTAGCCCCTAATGGCCCTCACCGCCATGATCCTCTGCGGACGTCGCAGGAGGGCTCTATTGCGGGCAGTGAGAGACTCTGACCAAATACGGGCACCATAGAGTGCCATAGACCGCACAATTCCGGCGTACAGTCGCCGGCAGGACGATCCTGGACCGCCAGTGTTCGGCAGAAGCCTGCCTAGAGCCGCGGCCGCCTTCACGAGCCGCGGGACGAGCTGGGCAAAGTGTGGCCCAAAATTCCATGTAGGGTCTAGGTGCAGACCCAGATATTTCATCTGGTGCCGCACCGGCACGGCAGCCCCTGACACACTGATTTGTGCTCCTCGGGGGGGACCTCGACGCGGGCCATGAAATAGGAGGGCCTCGGTTTTCTCCACGGAGACCCTCAGGCCCAACATACCGATCCGGCCTACGACGAGCGCGACTCCCTCGCGTGCCAATCGGGCAGCCCCCTGGAAGTCGGGCCTCCTCGCCGTGATGAGGGTATCATCCGCGTAGCAGATGATCCCCATCCCGGAAAGAAGCCGACCTGTACTGACTTTCCGACAGTCCCGGCCCGACTTCCTCGAGGTGCTGGACGAGACGGTCCGCGAGCACTTTCTCGAACAATTTGGCCGTCTCGTCCAGCAGCACCAGTGGCCTGTATGCGGAAGGGGAGTCGATTGGGCGACCCTCCTTCCGCAGCAAACATAACCTTCCACACTTCCACCGCTCCGGGAACTGCCCGAACCTCAAACATACATTGAGCAGCTCCCGGAGTCCGCCCCCGAGGTACTCCGCGGCAATGCCAAGCACAAGTCCCGGAACGCCATCCGGACCGGGCGATTTCCGCTTACCGCGGAGTCGAGAGAGGGCCACTTCCATTTCTCGGTCGGTGATGTGCGGAATGGAAGTCTCCACTTCCACCACCGACCAAGGAGCCATTCTAGGAGGAACATGTCCCATAGACCGCGGGAACAGTTCCCCCATTAGCCCCGGCAGAAGATCCGAGTCCATCGTCTCGATGATGGGGGCGCCACAGGGTCGGAGCTTGTTCCGAGCCCGTTGGTATGGGCGCCCCCACGGATCCCCGTCGAGGTCCGCGAGCATCTCCTCACGGGCCCTCTCCTTCGCCCGGCTGATGGCCAGCTGCAGAGTCTTCTTCCTTGACTTATATTCCGTCCGCAGCTGACCCTCTAGGACGTCGTCCCGGCTGGCCCGTTGACGACACCGGACGTAAACACGCCGCGCCCGATTGGAGGCCACCCGGAGATTGGCAATCTCGGGTGACCACCAATACACCTGTCGACGCGGCGGCCTCCGCCGTGCCCTCGGCATTGCCGCATCACATACTGCCTCGAGGGCGTTTCTGAACTGGCTTGCGAGCTCCTCTACGTTCGTGAGCAGTCGTCCTGTCATGCCCCAGCGCTGTACTATGGCAGACTCCCGGGCCATATCCATGTCGAGCTGGCCTATAGTCCATTTTGGGAGTCCGCCTCTTCTTCCGCGCCGGGGCCCTTGGGGTCCCCTAGGAGTGGAGATCTCGAACCGTATGTAACGATGGTCCGAGAGAGTCTCCACCCCTTCTTCCACTCTCCAGTCACTCACCTCACGAGCGACACCGTTGGAGGCGAAAGATAGGTCCACCACGGACCCACCCTGGTGTTGCACGCAAGTGTGAACCGTCCCTCTATTAAGGAGAGACAGACTGGAGAGCAGGGACCACCTCTCAACGGCCGTGCCCTTGACGTTTGTGGCGGGGTTCCCCCACGCACGAGACTTCGCGTTGAAGTCACCGAGGACAACAATTCTCCTCGGCAACTGACGACGAACCGCGGAACTGACGGAATCCAAGAATATCTGGAACTCCGCCAGTCCGCGGTTGGGGGAAAAGTAAACGCCAATAAGAACAATGTCTCGCCACCCCACCACGACATAACCATTGCCCCTCTCGAGTGTAGAGAGGGGAGGGCCGGCACCTCCTCGCGACAGGACTGCTACAACTTCCATATTATCCCCCACCCAATTGCGTGAGTGGGGCACAAAGTAGGGCTCGCTGGCTACACAAGTCTATATCCCACTCCGCCATGGACTGCAGTAGCAGGTCCTGAGCCCCGGCGTAGTGGTTCAAATTCGCCTGGAGGAAGCGTACTCTGTCTCCCATTTAAGTTGACATTTCGGCTTCTTCCTGGCCTTTACGGCCATTCACTGATGTGGTGGCCTGAGGTCCATGGGCCACCTTTCCTTTACTTTTCGATGGGCGGGCTCGACAGAGTCTCCCCCCCATCGTGTGCTCCTCTGGTTTTCCAGCGGTTGAGCACACCGCGCAACGCGGTGTGGCCATGCATGCGGCCGATTTGTGCCCGTTGCCGCCGCACCTGTAACAAAGTGCAGAGCGGTCAACAGCAGACAAACACAGCGGTGCCGTATGCCCCAACTCCAGGCACCGGTAACACCTCAGTGGGAGGGTCTCCAGCACCTGGACGCCAGCCGAGCTCCAGCCGACCAGCAGTCTCCTGGCGTTGGCGAGCACCTTCGCAGCGGCGACGGGGCATCGCACCTTTGCCATGCCCATGCCGCGGGGCCCACGCTGGACTGGTCCGACCTGGACCTCCACGGCATCACAACCACATGCGCGAACAACCGCTGCACGGATTTTCTCCTCAGTGGCGGAGTCGTTCATTCCGGTCACCCGGATATCAGTCCGTTTGACAGGGCGGACGACATCCGCCACACCCGCAAGTGCCGTGCGGAGATTTTCCGCCAGCTTGTCCGCAACCTCCGCTGACTGGGACTTGGGCAACTGAAGGACTCTAGCCCCAGTCACCGAGCGCCTTACTTTGAGGCCCTCCTTGATCCCCATCCCCTGGAGATCTACTCCTTGCTCGGTGCGAAGCATCGCGTCGGCGTATGTCACTCCCTTCTTTTCCGCTTCCGGCTGTAGTTTTAGAATTACAACCGGTGAGCACGGGGGAGCGAGCGCCGACTTCAGCTTCCTTTGCGCCATAGCAACCGGATTGGGAGCCATGGAGGACGCAGCAGCCCCCGAGGGCACTGCAGGAGGGGAAGACTTCTTCCCCTTTCCCTTTTTGACTACTGTAACCCAGCTGTCTGCGAGTGCAGGCTGGGCCAACGGAGCCACCCCTGAGGGGCCAGGGACGGGCTCAACAAGGGGCGCCGGTGCCGCTGTACGGGTAGTGGCAGTATTCTTCGCGGACTCCGTAGTTTTCTTCTTGTCCGCAGCCAGCAGCAGACGTACAGACTTGGCCGGGAGAAGGCGGTCCTCAATGCCCGCAAATCGTGCCGCCATCATTTCCCCGAGGGACTTAATTAGAGAGGACTTTAAGTCCTCTATCACGTCCACCTCTGGCGCGAACAAAGGTGCAGATTTCACCGGCTTCGAGGCCCGTATCTCTTCAAACTGCCTTCTATGGGCCTTGATCTCCGACTTTAGAGACTCGTTCTCCTTCCGAAGCCGGGTGACTTCCTTGCGGAGCGCGAGCAAGTCGTCTGCTCCGGGACGCGTCAAGAGGCCATTGATACAGGCCATCAGGGCCTCCGCGCTCTCTTTCAGAATTTTCTGGTGCGCCCCATTGAGATGCCCAGAACTTCTAACTGCCCGTTGTATTTCGGCCATCTTGCCGTATCCGTAGCCCTGGATGGCTGTCGGCTCCAGCGTGGCCAGCTCATCTTCTTTAAAATTGCCACCAGTTGCTGAGACCATTGAGCAGACACTACCAGTATCGGAGTGACTATCATCACCGTCCTCCGCTGCCTGATCTTTACGGGCTAACTTCTTACGGGCTTAACTTCTTTCCGGGAGAGGCCAGTTTCATGGCCCTTGGCCTTCCCTTTTCCTCTCTGTGCCGTGCTTATTTTTGGTCTGGGCTCTGAATTACCATCGGAGATAGACCTAAAAAACTGCAGACTCAGAGAACTGCCAGTTCTTTTGCCGGAGCGTAAGATACGACTATTCTCACGCAGATGGTGCGTGGGCGGGGCCATAATCACACCAGATGCCTCACTTTCACTCCCTATTGGCCTCGACTCCGCGCTAAGCGCCTCCTTCGCATCCGCGCTAAGCGCCTCATTCACATCCGCGCTAAGCGCCTCCTTCACGTCTTTTTTATTAAGGGGGGGGTTTTTTAAGTTTAAAGATTCCATAAGAGATCCCACGAGTACGGGGTAAATAAAAGTCCACCTGAGCAGGTACCCCTTTGCCCAGGTAACCCGATTTAGTATACCACGAAGGTCGGGAGGTATCCGTGGTTTGACCTCTAGCGGGTTGAGTAACTCCCCAACCACCCACAAGGGGGCGCCCCAAGGCGGTTGGTCGACGCCTTGGGTCTTTGAGGTTTTTTTAGAGTGGTGTACTCCACGCGGGCCGTCCAATTAAGGCAAGCCCCTCACCTTCCGACGAGTTCGCCGACGGTGGCCGAAGCCTGGCCGACTGGACGTGTCTCCACGAACAGTCGTCCCCGCCGCCTGAGACCTGCGTCGCCACTACTCGGAATAAGTCCAAGATGCCGACCAGGCCCTACCGCCATTTCTGGCTCCTTCCCTATGCCTACGGCTTCTGTCAAAAGACACTCGTAGACCCTAACTCCATGTCAGTTATCTGCCACCAGCGAACGCTCCCGAAGCAATTGGTCCAGGTGCGATCGCTGGGCCCAGGATGCACCACGGGGAGGTTACTGACGTCGCACCCCATAGATTTTTGTACCTAAGACAAGGGATCAAAGTAACCCATCCCTTTATTATACATTAGACCACAGTAATATTAATACCTTAGAACGGCTTTGTGGGTAGGGCAGGCGCACTGCACATAAGAGCAAATGCTCGTGTTAAGTCAAAATTCGTTTTACCGCCTAATAGTTGCGCTCATATTGGGACATTGAATGAAATTCAAAAAATATGTCATCTTGCTCTGTTATAATGTTTCAAAAATGAAGTCAAGTGTACTTAATCCAGAAAATGGATTTTCTTTAATCGGTAAGTGTAGACACATATTATTACAGTGACATTTGTTAATATTATATTAATGGTATTAATTAATAGCTACCAATTGTTTTGAAAAAAAAAAAATATTTGATCTCGGATATCGATAGTGTTGATCCAATTTCGATGCGTTGTCGATTTAAGTATTTAAATAGTATGTATGTATGTACAAATTTCATGATGATCATTCGAACTTCGTGGCGATTAATTAATTAATAATAACATAATAATCAATATAAAATATTAATATATATAATATCTCTGATTGGACTTAATCGCGTAATAGTTTTTTTTGAAATAAAAGTTATTCATTGAACAAAGGACTAATTTGTCCAAAATATAATTTGAGATTTGACATTTATTATGAAATCAATATTAATTTTACATTTCCAAGAGATCCAAGTATTAGAAAACTGTGGATTGAGGCAACTGTACAAACATAACACAACAACAATAAAAATACTATTTTAAATATAATTTAATAAAAAAAAAACTGACGTTCAAAAAGCAAACACCTCAAATTGGTTTTCAATGTTGGTTGCATTATTGTTGCGTCATAATAAAACTGTTGTGTGTTTTAAATATAAGAAATTTATCAAAAAATATCCAAATAATTTTATTATAGCTAAGATAATAACAAATATTTTTCTAGAAAGAAGAAAGAAAGAAAGAAAAATAATTTATTGCTGTTTCACGGAAACGACACAAAATAACATGATGGTTTAAGTAAAGTAAATAATAAAAGTGTATAAAACATAAAAAGCACTAAAAAGTAAAAATTAATAAACAAGAAAAAACATTTACAAAACAGGTGAACAAAATATGGATTGTATAATTTTAATCAAATAAATATGTTCTAATATGGAAATATTTTTTTGCATTTTCTTAAGAAATTAGTAATAAACGCATCCTAATTCAAGTAAATAATGTGCAAATCAGTAAATATAAATATCTATTTGGATTATTTATTAAGCCGTCTGAGGTACGACACGTCACCATTTATGATATGACTAAACTACGTTAATACTTATAGGTTAAATAAAAAAAATGTGTGTGTAATTTTTTATTGTTAATATAATTCATTTACCTTACTATAATATTTGTCTTACTATAATAAAAGTCATAATAATGGCAAAAATGCTCAAAAATGGAGTTCTTTTCAATGACGTACGGTGTTTTTAGTCCATTATCACAACAAAAAAAATATTTTTATTGCAGTTTAATGAAATTTAAGGTAACAAACAATCTCATCTAATGTATAGTTATAAATCTTTATTTTAAATTCATTAAAGTACATTATTAAATTGTAGTATGACGATAGTGTTTGACATTGCGAAAGCAATACAAGACGGGACTAATGACATGTTGATGATAAAATTTCCCATAACTTTAATTTCTACTGGATGAGTATAACAGCAGCGGAGCAGATCACTAATGAGCTTAGAATGTTCTTCATCTGAAACAAATCAATATGTAATAATGTTCCATGTTAGTTGAAGAATAATCAATATTAAATTGAAATTATTACAATATTTTTTTCATTCATTTTACAACATTTTTGAGATATTGTATGGTAGATATACCTCAATGTTATACCATACCGGTATCCTATAAACTTAAACGCTATAATTGTATAATGCAGTCATATAATGTATCTGAGGTGCTTGGCAGGATGCAATAGTGATTACCAAAACCTTTCAATCTCTTCACATACATGTTTGTACGTAAGTTAAGGGATCAAAGTAATCCATCCCTTTATTTATACATAAGACCTTACGAACATGGTATAATGTCAAAACTACCATATTTGACATACGGATTGTCTATGGTAGTTAGATGTTATTAGTTGCTCTGGTACTTCCCTGGAGGATTTTTACGACTCCTAATATAAAGTATTGAGTGATAATCAGCGCCATGATGATATCTTTAATAACAATTTAATACGATACCATCTTTGAGCTCATACCAATTGTATGATGTATATTAGGTCCTTGTTCTGGCTATTGGCTTATTTGGATTTTGTGGTCCATTTTTGTTTCTCTCTTCAAAATATCATTTAAATCATAAAAAGATACGAAGGCAGACAGTTTTAAATTCATGATACGATACCTAAAGATCACAAAAGTAGAGTAAATGGGCAAAGCTAGTATGGGTTTATAGACAATATCACTCCTCTTGTGGTGACAGGTTAATAATACAATTTGTCATCCCCCTCTTGTCTTCTTGTGGGAGACTCATAGGAGTATCACCGATAATATGGGCATCAGTATTCACTTGGGTGACATAACACAACTGCAATTGCTAACCGGGCAACCACACGCGATGATTATGGTATTTTCCCTTCTTGGAGAAGCTTAGATATTTCGTTGGACAGTATGAATTTATTATGACAAAAAAAGAATATTATACCCACTCTCAATCGATTTGATTAACAGTTCACACAATTTACGCTTCAACATAGTAGCACTGTTGTGTACGCCTTGTCCAGCCTTCGCTATCGTATATATGCCGCCAAAAAATATAATCATTGTTATCATATTCAGATTCAATTCTAAGATTGTATAGTTGCCCTGTGGATAATGTATTCATATATGAAAAGAGAAGCGATTGAATTATTCTTAATGCGAAATTAAAGAATATAAATAAGTTATTTGTAGCTGCTTCAACTCATTTACTTTCAACTGATTGAATCTCACGGGTTGTCTAGATTCTTTTAACTTGTTTAGATATAATTTTCGCATTATTTTATCTCATTTTTACGAGTACAAAAAAATAACCTTAAAGTTATTTAATATATTAACTTACACATATCATATAAAAAGTCAGCGAAACGTAAATGGTTTCAGAACAAATAGTTTTCTTTTGGTTAACACAGATCAACCCTAGATCTGCTTGAATTTATGTTCTTGAACTCTTTGAGAATTTATCTTTATAATTAACTTCTTGATGCGTGTGATGACGGCGTAAGAATACAATTCACCTCCTCCTTTTTTACCCATGAGTGTCATTAGAAAAGACTAAGGGATTAATATGATGACTATATAAATGGTGTAATGGTTAAGATATCGACCTACCGGGCCAAGTATTGTGGATTCGATTCATATGTAGAAATATTTTTTGCGATCCAGAAAAAATATGTTCCAAGTCTGGGTGTAATTTGTGTTCGTAAAATTGAATATTTGTAAAGTCCTCGCATTGTAAAGATTATTTCCTTAGTGTCGGGTAAACAGTATTTGATCTATGTATATTTACATCAAGGTACATTACATTAGATTTACATATTATACTAGATTATAGATTATACTACAAGTTAGTACTAAATTAATCCATAATAGCTGGATGATTGTAGTTCTTTTTGGGTCTTCAAAGATATATTTATAATAAAATAATGAAATTTATACATATATATATATATATATATATATATATATGTATATACACATATATATATATATATATATATATATATATATATATATATATATACATATATATATATATATATATATATATACATATATATATATATAAATACAAAAGATAACAAATAAAGAAATTAAGGATCCAAACCGGAGCTGTCTCGATTAGACTGCTGAACATTCCGATTAGGCTATATATATCTAGTCTTAATGACAGCGTTCAAATTTGTATTCGTATTTTAATAGTTTTCAGCCAACGAAAAATATTTTTTCATTGCCTGAAAATACAGACAAAAGAATATTTTCAATGAATTAAACCTAGCTAGATCGATTAATCGCACCCGGAACTCCCTGTATGCTAAATTTCATGAAAATTCTTGGAGCCGTTTACGAGATTCAGATTATATATGAAAGAATTGCTCGTTTAAAGATATTAGATAAATAAATCGCTTACCGTAAATATTTTGATTATATAATACAGCATTACCATGCAATAGAAACACAAAATCACCAACAGCATAGTGATCTATAATAAAGAAAATACGTTTTAAAATTATCGCTGAATTAATAAGTTATAATATACATAATTTTGTTTAATATAGGTACATAATTTTGATTAAATTTTCTGGATATTTGAACTGATAATTGCCAGTTTAATATCATCATCATCATCATCAGCACAGCCCATATATATCTCACTGTTGGGCTCGGGCCTCCTCCGTAATGGGAGGGAATAAAAATAAAAAATATGTCTTTTCAGATTGGCTCAGCTGGTGGTTCAGATGGCTTGACACCACAACATTTAAAACACCTTACGAGCAATGGCTGTGGTGAAAGTGGTGAGGTGCTATTAAGAGAACTGACGGCTTTTATTAACTTGATGCTGTCTGGACAGGTCAATAGTGATATAATTGACGTGCTCTATGGTACCAATTTTTGCACTTTAAAGAAGAAGGACGGCGGCATTAGACAAATAGCAGTTGGTATGACGTAACGTCGGTTAGCAGCCAAAATTTGCTGCAAAAAAACAGCACCGCAGTTTGCTAATACTTTTCAACCATTTCAATTAGGTTTTGCGTCAAGAGGCGGTTGTGAAGCTGCCATCCATTCTACTCGCACTTTTTTATTCAACGATTGCGCCGAAGTTTTGCTGAAGGTGGATGTAAAAAATACATTTAATGTTATTTTAATAGGGGTACCCTTTTAAAGGAGGTGAAAGATAAAATTCCTAGTCTGTACAACTTTCTTTGGCTATGTTACGGTTCTTGCACCAAATTAACATGTAATAGTAATGAAATTTCATCTGCTGTTGGTTGCCAACAAGGTTGGTCTTGGTCCAGCTAGTTTCCCGCCGAGACGTCATCGCCCGTTGGGTTACGCGGCTGGAGAGGCCTAGACACGGTATTGTTACCGTTGAGGCCCTCCGGCCCGTACTGATGGAGTGGATAAAGCGGCGGCACGGAGTCCTCTCCTTTCGGCTGGTGCAGGTATTGTCGGGGCACGAGTGCTTCGGCTTGTACCTGCACACGGTCGCGTATAGGGAGTGGACTCCGGCCTGCCACCATTGCAGCAGTGATGAGGACACGGCGCAACATACGCTCGAGGTATGTCCGAGCTGGGACGGGCAGCGCCGTGACCTCGTCGCTGTCATCGGTGCCGACCTGACGCTGCCGGCTGTCGCGAAAGCGATGGTCGACAGCGTCAGGAACTGGGACGCGGTCGCCGCCTTCTACGAGGCTGTCATCTCGCAGAAACGAGTCCGGGAGGATTCCCGTGACCCGGGTCGCCGTCAGCGGCCGGGGCGGCGCAGGCGCGAATATCTGCGCCTGATGCCGCCCTAACCGAGGCTTCGGGTGATCGGACCGGGGAATTGTCCGGTCACCCGACGTGAGGCCACCGCGTGAGGGCGACGCCCCGACAATCTTCGGAGTGTCGACGAGAGGAACCCGCGAGGGTAAACCGCTGGGCGGGCCACCGAAGACAAAAATTGGGTACCGGTGGTCCGCTCGCACGGCGAAAAGAGAGGAGTTTTACGGTGGGTCTATGGGGTCACGCGCTGCCTTTCCGTCACCCCAGACTGAGTAGGCGGGGCGAGACGCATCCATAGTCCACCAAAAAAAAAAAATGGTCCAGCTAGTTTCAGCCTCGCCATCAATCCTGTCATCCAACAGCTCCAACGTTTGGTACTTGGACGATGAAACTTTGGGTGGTGACGTAAATGTCGTGGTTATTATAATACATTGTTATATTATAACAGATAATTTACAAAAAGATCTAATAATACAAAAATTCAATATATTGGCTCCTAATAGAAAAATCATTGACAAACGTTCCCTTTATTTATTGGGTGCCCCTATTTTTGACAAATCTTTCCCTCCTTTTTTCGTAGAAAAGATTAAAAATTTTTTAGAATGTTCAGATCGTTTATTCGAAATATATAGATCAATACCCATATGGCTTTTACTATATTTCGACATTGCCTTTTTATGTCTAAATTCATATATACGATTCGTTGTTGTCAACTTTGGAAGCATACAGAAATTCTCCAAAGCTTAGACAAAATAGTTAGAGATACTTTGGCATCAATTTTAAATATAAATTTAGAAGAACGAGAGTGGCTTTAGGCATCACTTCCAGTACGTTTTGGAGGTTTGGGCATTCGCTCAATTTCTGGCGTAGCGTTGCCTGCATTCCTGTTCTCAATTTGTGAGTGCTATACTCAAAGTTTAAGTGGTTGTCTTGCAATTTTAATAAAAATCTTCCCGTAGACTCGTCATCTCAGCGGCTGTGGGACGAGCCGTTCTGAAAGCTTATACGGAAACAACTTTTCGATACGTGCTCGAGCTCTGCAGATCGCGCCCGTCTATTAGCTGATGGTGAGTGGGAATCGGGTCTACGGTAACAGGCTCACCCTTCACTACGTATTGGAACATTAATGGACTCTTCTTCTTTCCGTATTGCAGCTTGTCTACGCTTGGGTGCATATTGTTGTGCATCGCACCGTTGCCAATGTGGTTTTGTCGTCGACCGGCATCACGGCCTCTCCTGCTTAAAGAGTGCAGGTAGAATTCCCCGCCATGCCAGTCTTAATGATATCCTCCGTCGGGCTTTTACCAGCGCGAACTGGGCTGCTATTTTAAAACCTTGCGGCCTAGTTCGTGTTGATGGTAAAAGGCCCGATGGTATGACATTAACTCCGTGGAAGATGGGTCGGCCTTTGGTATGTGATGCAACTTTTGTTGATACCCTTTTTTTTTTTTTGGCGGCGGGCTACGGAACGGTCACGCCCCGCTAATCCGCCCGGGGCGATAGAAGAAGCGGTGCACGACCCCGTAGACTCGCCCTACAACATACCTCTCTACGCATTGCGGGTGGGCCACTGGTACGCGTTCTTTTCTTCAGTGGCCCATCCGGTCTACCCTCACACTATCCTCTCGGGTTGATACCCTAGCGCCGTCATATCTTCCCGGAACTAAAAATAAGGCTGGAGCGGCGGCAGAATCAGCGGAGAACCTCAAAAGACGCAAGCACTGTACTCTAGACAATGTATACATATTTGAGCCTTTTGGGGTGGAAACATTGGGACCGTGGAAGCCTGGGCCCATTATATATTTAAAGAATTAAAAAAGCACCTTAATGAAGCGACTCGCGACCGGAATGCTGGGCTTTACTTGGCACAGAGGTTAAGCATTGCCATCCAACGTGGCAATGCTGCCAGCATTCTGGGCACGTTAGGTACCTATTGGCAGCAGTTTATTTGAATAAGTGTTTAGATTTGTTTTTCTTTTCCTTTAGTAAATTCTTATTTAGGCTTGGTAATAATGTATCCTTATAGATTGAGTTATTATTTATAAAAAATGGATTTGATAACGAACTAGATTTGTGTTATATGTTCGCCATTATAGTTAGATGTAATTGATTAAACGAATATATCATGATTAGATATATATCATTTTTAAATAAAAATTATATTAATTTTATATATAAAATTTGTTTTAGCAGAACGTCAGTGTTAGTCTGATGGTAAAATTTCTTTTTAGGTTAGGCAACATTTATTATTATAAATATTACCAAATCTCTCTCTCTCTTACTCTTAGAGAAGAGATTTGCTTCTTGACTTGAAGCTAAACTTTCACCATGAATAGAGTAACTGATACAGCATGTGATATAGTATATATGATAGTAGTTCCTGAGATGCGCGCATTAAGATAAATAAGTTATTCAGTTTTATAATAGTAACATAGATTATGGATATTTTTAATGAAATTTGACGTATTAACAGATACAGTAATTATATTCTAAATAAATGTGTCACTATAATGGAAACCTTATTCATAAGGCCTAAACCTGAAATAATTAATTATAATACCAAATAATAATTAATTAAATTACCAATGTATTTGAAATAAACTATTTTGTAGCTTTTATAGAGATAGATTTGATATAGCGAATTTTGTAATTAGGTACTATCGCGGCAACACAAATATTTTTCACCCTTTAATGTTCAAGATTTCAAATAGCACTCCATAAAAAAAGGTTTATATATGGTAGGTACATGAATTACTAAATGCAACTAAGCCCAAAACGTATAATTTCACTATCTTAATTAACGAAATTCGAAATTAAAAGATGATATTCTTTACCTGTGTATTAAATGTTTGTTTAAATAGCTTTGAACTGCAATAAATATTCTTATATGCAGACATCCATTTGTGAAACTGCTTTGTATCATCTTCTGTAGATATAACAATTTCATCGACAATCTTTTCTGCTGTTAGCTTCAACGTTTCCATTGTTTTATCTCGTGTAATGGCGTTAAGTTGTTCAGATATTACATATAGTGTACAGAAAACAATAAAATATTCGAGTGTGAAGCGTATATTATGCAAAAATACGTTATATTGATATAAGGTAATTATAATTGTATTTATTTTATTATAGCCATTATAGTTGGTTAGAATTATTAAGATTGTATATAAATACGACGTAATTGCGCATATTAAGAAAATACTTAGAAGTATTGTTAGTATTTTCTGGATTTTCAATAATTTCTTATAGTAAAATGTATCATTTATAAGTTTGTAATAAGTGTCAAAATTACACATAAGATGCTGAAATATTTTAGTATTGTATACCGGTAATAATATTAATGAAATAGAGAAAAAGGGCATAATAATTCTAAATAAGATGTTATTTCCGAGCTTCAATACATCTTCAAAAAAAACTTGGGCAAAAATATTAAGTACTATAGCATGTAGTTCTAATATCAACCATATAATTATTAAAATACGACTACACTTACTAAAATTACAAAAATTATGAAATATACACACAAAATTTTCAAAAATTAAGAAGAATTTTAACGGAGCTGTTTTCATGGTATCCCCTATGTGAACTACTATCCCAACTAAATCTATGTCTAGTATTCGATTTCTGTACTACGTATAGCAATCGTAATCAGTAGATATATTAGAAATATCGAATCATCAACACTAGTTTTGTTTACTTTTAATATAATTATTAATATGACCTTGAAATTTATTATGCATGTCAAATATCGTAATACATGCTTTATACAAATTAAGGATTATTTTACACACATACATATTATCACGCCATATCCCTTGCAGGGTAGGCAGAGAAAACAGAGTGCCAGAGAACTCTATCCTTGCATACTTCACTCGCTTACTCAACATTCATAATTCTCTTCATGTATGCTCGCCGATTTCGGAGACTCTTGACTCCACCTTCCTTCAGTATATGACCGATCTGGTCTAGGTAGGTTAGTCTCGGTCTCCCCCGGTACCTACATCCTTCCACTTTCGCATTGCATATCTTCATAATCAGTTCGTTCGGCATTCTTTCCACATGTCCGAACCATCGGAGCATTCCCTTTCGCATCTTTACACCAGTACTCTCTTTCATACCTACTCGCTAGGGGGGCATAGTCCGGAGCGTGCTCGTCACGTCCCCTGCCAGTCTAGTGAGACTGCTAATCCGACTCGAATGCGTGCCGCAGTGCGCGTTAGGGCGTCCCCCGGAGGCGACGCGTACCGACCCGCCCCCGTCGGTACGAACATCGGCAGTTGCGGCGATGGGGGCCGCCACCCATCACGCCTTGCACAGTCACGCGAGTCGAGGAGAGCAGAGTGCCGGGTGGGCACGTGGAATGTAAGAGGTTGTGTGGAAGGTAAGTTGCATGAGCTGATATCCGTCATGGCGGACAAACAGCTAGACGTGCTCTGTGTAACCGAGACCAAGCGAATGGGCAGCGACGCCTGCGATCTTCCTGGTGGCGGGATGGCTCTATGGTCTGGTGTACCACAGAGCGATCGAGCCAGCATGGGGGTAGGAGTGCTGTTGTCCTCTGGCTTGGCCTCAGGTGTGAAGGATTACGGAATGTATGATCCCTGACTTCTTTGGGTCCGTATAAAACTTGGTGTCACCAAGGTATTCATGGTTGTAGCATATGCTCCCGTAGGATCCTCGGTGGCATCAGACCTAGAGAAGTTTTGGGATAATGTTAGGGAAGTTCTGGATATGGCAGAAACTAATGAACGAGGGGAGTCCAGATGGGTGACTCAGTGGTCACTGCTCTACTCTATGCAGATGATGCAGTCCTGCTGGCACAGTCAGCGACTGGCCTGCAGACCCTAGTCGATACAATGACAGAAAATTGTAAGAAAAGGGGTCTACGCGTGAATGTAAGCAAAACCAAAATAATGGTCTTTGAAAGAAATGAAGCCAGAACAGATGTAAGAGTAACAATAGGTAATGATGTACTAGAGCAAGTGGATGAACTTGTATATCTTGGATGTGGATTTAGCCGAGATGGAAGGTACACCACTGATATAGAGCGAAGAGTGAATGCGGGAAATAGAGTAAACGGAGCGTGTTGGGGCAACTTCTCGGTAGCCACCACCTCAGCCAGAAGGCACGTGTAGCAATACATAATGCAGTGCTTGTCCCAACATTACTGTATGGAAGCGAGAGTTGGGTATGCAGAAAAGAGTATGAACGTAAAATTCTCGGACACCCTCTGCATACTATTCTCTTACACACTCTTCTTGCAACCTTTCAGCCTTTATTTTTTCAAGCCCTCCGAAGTGGACACGCTCTCGCCAGTGCCTCCACTTTCTGAACAGACCACTAAATCTCACAATAACGAGATAGTGGTCGGTATCGACTGTGGGGCCCCTGTAGGCTCTTGCGTCCAATATTTTGCTTCGGAGGCGACTGTCTACCAAAATTAAATCTATTATACTTTTCTGTTCATTCCTTCTCCATGTATACATATGGATGTCCTTATGTTGGAAAAATGTGTTTGACACAATAAGGTTTCTCTTCACGCAAACATCCGCTATGAGCCTACCTGCTACCTACCTTCACTCTCTTATCACCAAATGGACCAAGTACGTCCTCATAGTCGGGACGCTTGGTCCATCCATTCAAATCTCCGCATACAATCACGCGTTCACTGGTTTCTGCCATATCCAGAACTTCCCTAACATTATCCCAAAACTTCTCTAGGTCTGATGCCACCAAAGATCCTACGGGACCATATGCTACAACCATGAATACCTTGGTGACACCTAATTTTATACGGACCCAAAGAAGTCTGGGATCATACATTCCGTAATCGTTCACACCTGAGACCAAGCGAGAGGACAACAGCACTCTTACCCCCATGCTGGCTCAATCACTCTGTGGTACAGCAGACTACAGAGCCAACCAGCCACCAGGAAGATCGCAGGCGTCGCTGCCCCTTCGCTTGGTCTCTGTTACACAGAGCACGTCTAGCTGTTTCTCCGTCATGACGGTTATCAGCTCGTGCAACTTACCTTCCATCCAACCTCTTACATTCCACGTGCCCACCCGGCACTCTGCTCTCCTTGACTCGCCTGACTGGGCAAGGCATGATGGGTGGCGGCCCCCATCGCCATTATTTTAATTTCATTATTGTTCATAAGCAATCAAGAAACTTTTAATTATTTCAACGATGAAATTGATAAGAACTCATCAAGAGAGTGGCACAAAATTAATATCAAAGATATGTTAAATATTACTATTTTAACGGATTGTATCTTTTTATGTTTTATAATAATAATAATTTAGTCATAACTTCAGAATTAATTTTTATATAAATCTTGTCTCTTGAATTAGGTAAAAAAACAATCTGTGTTCCAAGAGACAGTGTCTTCCCAGCTTACACAAAACATTTATTTTACAGAAGCGGGTATTTATGTTTTAGTTTTAGATACTATCTTGTGTATTTCAACATGCATGGAAAGAGTATTTGTTATCCAACATAACATTGTTATTACAGAAGGACATTATTATCTTATTACTTATTATTCTTTCTTTTATCTTAACAGCTTTAATTGTTATTTTTACCCTATATATTGATAATGCTGTGTGGTAGCGGATACGAATACTACCACCTCTTACTTTGCTCGTGAATGTCGTAAAAAACAACTAAGACCCTTATAACGACCTGGGCCAACTCCATCTGATTCCGTTTGGTTAACAATTTCATTACAAAGGAGGGTTGACGTCTGGCAGGCGGCCGGTCATAAAACTATTGCCTATAATAACATTTACAATATATACTATGAAAGAAGTGTAGTGTACATATTGTATCGACCCTAAGTAATTGGGATAAGAGTAGGAGAATAATGACCTTATACTTATATTGATACAATATTTATTAAGCACTAGCTTATACATTTCTGTGTGGCGTAGTAAGGATACAACTCAACACTCTTTTTTTTCCCACGAACGATGTAAAATACGGCTAAAAGATATAAGCAGACAACATCAATACTAAAGAAAAACAATCAACATGAATAGTATTAACTTGTATTGGACGGACGTATATGAGCTGAAGAAAAAGAGGCTTTTCTACAATTAAAGAAATAAATAGTGATGTTATATTATAGTTATTAGGTCATTGTTGGTAATTCTATTATTGAATACATTTCATCCATCCATCAGCCTGTAGAAGTCTAATTTTGGATATAGGCCTAGTAGCCACTTCATCGTGCTAATTCTTGATGCTATGTCATTTATATCTTTAAATGAATATACTAATTATCGCACATTATGATACCATAATATATAAATAGATAAATACATACTGGGTATTATTCAAATAATAACTGGGCATTAGGGGTAAATATTATCAAATTATTATTTGATATATATATAAACGAGCAAGCATCACACCTGATGGTAAGTGTCACTGCCACACATAGAATACAATACCGCAATACTAGGGATACAGCTAGGCCGCTGCCTACCAATAAAAACCACAAACCAGAAAGTTGGGCTGCCGGCTCTCTAGCTCAACGAATGAAGCACAACAGCATATTACCATTACACGAGAGTGTGGTACTACCCCGGACGGACCGACCCGCGACTGTAGACAGAAAACTGTTAACAGCATGGTCTAACCAGAAATACTGATACTAAATACTGGGTATTAGTCAAATATTAGTATACCGATTCATTATTATATTTGCTGGTACCAGCGGAATAATCATCATAATATAAAATGGAAATTTTATTGATTTTGATGTGTTCTTTCGTATTTCAACTTTTCCACCCCATATCTTTGCCGCGTCACATTGTAAAAATGACGTCTTATAATAGTTTTTTGACGATATCCCCTGTTCAACAAATTCTATGATAGAAATATTAATATTTTATTAGAGGACAGAAAATTTCCCATAATTTATGTCAATTTATCTTTATCGTGCGTATATGGTTATACGTGATAAAATCCGGAATACGGAAATCTGTAGAAGAACGTGTGTAACCGACATAGCCCGAAGAATTAGCACGTTGAAGTGGCAATGGGCAGGCCACATCGCTCGACGAACTGACAACCGTTGGGCAAGAAAGATTCTCGAGTGGCGGCCACGAATCGGACGACGCAACGTAGAACGATCCCCCCACTCGGTGGACTGATGACATTATCAAGGTTGCAGGAAACCGATGGATACAGGTGACACAGGACCGTTGCAAATGGCATTCTTGTGGGGAGGCCTATGTCCAACAGTGGACGTTTAAGGGCTGATGGATGGATGGATAAATATCTTTACCATAAAATCAATAGTTTCGATGTATGAGCACGTCACTGTGCTATTCGATACGCGTTTTGCTGAATAACTTACGTGTCCATATTATAGGTATTATTTGACTAAAATCTGGTATTTTTTTACTCTATATTCACTTATCGTAATAATATATATGGCTTATATCTATTATGAATATATTAATTACATCTCTACAAATAAGTAGGAGTATCGACGTACATTTCGATGAAGTGATTAAAAAATGTTGATGCGAGACCCGTAATAACGTCTAACGATTTAAACGTTATTACGGATCTCCCATTAACATTTTTTCTGTTGAATGATTTTGAACGAACCATTCATTTCTTGAAGCATTATGCTATATAGCACAAAGAGACGACAATCATTTTACAGTTGAGTAATTTTCAAATAAAGCTTTTCCTTCCGTGAATATGTATCTACTTTGTAATCTTAAGATGTGTATATAAAATATGTCTGTTTGTATTTTAGTTTAGTTTCAAATATACCATAAATTCTTTTAAAATTAATCGGTGTATCTAGTTCTTCATCATCATTATCATTCTGCTGCTCTTGGACAAGAGCAATTGCAATTGGGACCAATTACTTGTGGTTTACGCAATATGTACGATACTACGATAGGCGCATCACGTCGTAAACTACTTCAAAGTCAACGATTAACACTAATATTCTTATGAAAGGCATACTGAACAGTTAGTACCGAAGCCTTGCCAGTGCTTGCAGGTTTACTTTCGGTCGACTTGGAGATACAAAGGCGCGCGTCAATGTATTATTCTACCAGGGAAAACATGAGCACCGATTTTCTTCTACCACGCAATCGTATTAAAATTACCAGACTTTTCGCATCGCAATCCATCGTGTACGAAAAGCGCCTGACCGAATGGCAGGAAAGGTGTGACTCATCAACTAAGGGTCGTCATTTATATCTTTTCTTCACTTCTATTCGAGATCGTTTAGAGAAAATATGGTTGGAAATTGACCACATTGTAGCACAATTCCTCACTGGTCATAGGAATTTTAGAGGTAAATTATTTTATTTTAAACTTGTAGCTTCACCATTTTGTCAATGTTCTACATCTAATTGCGAGTTTGAGCAAACAGCTCACCACATCCTCTGGGAGTGCAGTCTCTGACGTAACGAGCGCGATCTCATGTTAGACAGTCTGAAAATACGTCTGGGGTAGTATATTATACAGACCTTGTATCAACTCAAGAAAATTCCCGTGCGTTCAGGCGCTTCTGTCATACCTACTATTGAAATCAATGTTAAGGCTCACATATAGGCCCCATAAGCGTTGCCATATCCGTGGTACTGTACTGCTGCGCTTAACGTATTAGTACATCCTCTTATCTATTGGCCTATTAGCCAATTTTTGCTTCATGTCTCCCGCTTTGCATAGGAGGGAAGTGAAATTTTTTCAACTCCTCCTGTTTTTCTTTTCTAATTAAATTTGTTGCGGGTTCCAAGACAGTTAAAAGCGTTTCCCGGGACTTCCCGAGGGTCAAACCTCGGTGTCTTATATGGAGACCATTGTGGATCTTGGCTTACAGGAGTTACAGTGGTGGGAATGTGTGGTGGGATTAGTCCCAAATAAAAAAAAATATGTACGATATTGTTTGACTGCTATTTGCCATAGTGATATCTCTTGAAGCTAACATTTTTCCGTTAACAGAGAAGTAAAACAAATAAGGGGTTTAGATTTACAATAGTAACATAGATAGATATGTTGTTTTTTTTATTCCTGTACTTATAAATGATGTGCGGTAAAGAGCTATTGTAATGCATAGATTATTGAAAAGTAATTTGATATAGTAATTGTTTATAACCTCGATTAATAAATACAGGAATTCTATTCAAAATAAATGCATCATTAACACGGAAAGGCAGAAATTTGCCTTACAAGGCCTGGAATAATTAAGTATAATCATTGCCAATGTATTTGGGATAAAACTATTCCAAAGCTTTTATAGCAGTCTAATTTTGTAATTACTATCGTGAAAATTCAAACACCTTTAGACTTTTAATGTTCTAGATTTCAAACACTCTCTTCAGCACTCTTTTTTTCTTTTTTTTTTTCGGCGGGCTATGGAGTGTTCACGCCCCGCTAATCCGTCCGTCCGTCCGACAGAAGAAGCGGCGCACGACCCCATAGACTCGCCCTACAAGTACCTCTCCACGCCGTGCGAGCGGGCCACCGGAGCCCGGTCTTTGTCTTCGGTGGCCCGCCCGGCGGCTTACCCTCGCGGGTATCCTTTCGAGTCGACGCCCCGGCAGCTTTCGCCGTCGGGGCATCTTCCTCCCACGGTGGCCTCGCTTCGGGGCGACCAAACTAATCCCCGGTCCGGTCACCCGCTGCCTCGGCTAGGGCGGTATCTGAGCGGAGGTACTCGCGCCTGGGCCGCCCAAAGCGCTGGCGGCGGTGCGCGTCGCCGTAGAGAAGTTCCTCACGGGCACGCCCCGCTGCTACCTTCTGCGAGATGACCGTCTCGCAGAAAGCGGCGACCGCGTTCCAGTTCCTGACGCTGTCGACCATCGCTTTCACGACGGCCGGCAGTGTCAGATCGGCAATGGTTGCAACGAGTTCACGATGCTGCTGTGCTCAGATCACGCAGACCTCGAGCGTATGCTGCGCCGTGTCCTCGCTGCAACCGCACTGGTGGCAGCAAGGAGCCGGCTCGCACCTTGCGACCGTGTACGGGTATTTGCCGAAGCATCTATGCCCCGACAAAACCTGCACTAGTCGGAACGAGAGGGCTCCGTGCCGCCGCTCCATCCACTCGATCAGCACCGGCTGGAGGGCCTCCACGGTACGTACACCGAATCGAGGCCTCTCCAGCCGTGCTGCCCAATGGGTGATGGCCCCTCGGCTGGGCGTCTTCGCGTCAGGCGGCCAACTCGCTGGGCGATACAATGCTGCCCTACTTGCGCATGCTAGACACCTGCCGATAAAGCTCGGCGAGCATCTCCGCCTTCAGGTTCCACGGAGGTGTTCCGACCAATGCGCACGCAGCTTCGGTCGCTACCGTGCGGTATCCGCAAAAAGCTCTGACCGCCATGACCCTCTGTGGACGCCACAAGAGAGCCCTGAGTCGGGCGGTAAGAGGCCTCGCCCACACGGATGCGCCGTACAACGTCATTGAGCAGATTACTCCCGCGTACAGCCGTCGACATTTCACGCTGGGTCCGCCCACGTTCGGCATAAGCCGTGTGAGGGCGGACGCCGCGCTGAGGAGCCGGGGAGCAAGTCTGTGAAAATGCTCCCGGAAGAACCACCGCCCGCCGAGCACCAGGTCCAGATACCTCATTTGAGCCTGAATGCTGATCGGGATGGAGTTGACGACTATCGAGGCGCTGGCAGGTGGACCCTTACGGGGCCCATGAAATAACGGGGCCTCCGTTTTATTAAGGGCCACCTTAAGCCCCAGCGCCTCGATTCGCCTGACCATCTCTTCGGTACCGAGAATGGCCAGGCTTGTCGCCTCTTCTAGTGTCCTGCACCGGGCTGTGACGAGCGCATCGTCAACGTAGCATATTAAGCCCAGCCCGGGGAGGAGACTCCCTCTCAACGCCCAGTCGTAACCGATATCCCACAGAGTCGGCCCCAAGACCGATCCCTGTGGGACACCGCACGACATGGGCGTACGCACAATGTCCCCCGCGCGATTCACGCAGAGGACACTGCGCCCATATAAATAGTCTGCCACTAGCCGCCTCAGGTACAAGGACACTCCGTGATACCGGAGCGCCTCCCTGGCGCAGCTGAATGGCAGACTATTAAATGCATTGGAGATGTCCAAAGACACCGCCAACAGCACCCCTCCGCCAGCTCTTCAGCACTCTGTAAATTCATTTCATCACTCCATAAAAAAGTGTCACCCACCTGAATTATTAAATACAGTAAAATTAAAATATTATAAACTCACTATCTCAAATATCGAAAATAGGTGAAAGACGTTACTTACCTGTGTATTAAATATTTGTTTAAATAACTTTGAACTGCAATAAATATTCTTATATGCAGACATCCATTTGTGAAACTGCATTGCATCCTCTTCTGTAGATATAACAATTTCATCGACAATCTTTTCTGCTGTTAGCTTTAACGTTTCCATTGTTATATCTCGTGTAATGGCGTTAAGTTGTTCAGATATAACATATAGTGTACAGAAAACAATAAAATATTCGAGTGTGAAGCGTATGTTATAGAGAAATGAATTACAATGAAATAATATCACTACAATTGTATTGATTTTATATATTTTATTATACGTATTATAGTTGGTTAAAATTGTTAAGATTGTATATAAAGACGACATAGTTTCGCATATAAAGATAATGCTAAGAAGTATTGTTAGTATTTTCTGGATTTTCAATAATCTATTATAACAAGACGTATCATTTGTAAAATTGTAATGAGTGTCAAAATTACACATAAGTTGCTGAAATATTTTCGTATTGCATACCGGTAATAATATTAATAGAATAGAGAATAAGGGCGTAATAATTCTAAATAAGATGTTACTCCCGAGCTTCAATGCATCTTCAAAAAAAACTTGGACAAAAATGTTAAATACTATAGCATGTATTTCTAATATCAACCATATAACTATTAAAATACGGCTACACTTACTAAAATTGTAAAAATTACGAAAAATACCCACAAAATTTTCAAAAATTAAGAAGAATTTTAACGGAGCCGTTTTCATGGTAACCTCTATGTGAACTGATGTCTAAACTAAATCTATGTCTACTGTTCGATTTCTGTACTACGTATAAGCAATCGGTATCAGTATATTAGAAATATTGTATCGTTAAGACTAGTTTTGTTTACTTTCAATGTAATTATTAATATGACCTCGAAATATATTATTCATGTCAAATGTCGTAATACATGCTTTATACAAATTAAGGTTTATTTTAATTTCATTGATATCCAAAGACAATCAAGATACTTTTAATTATTTCATCGATGAAATTGATAAGAACTCATCAAGAGAGTGGCACAAAATGAACATCAATGGTATGATAAATATTACTATTTTTATAGATAGTATCTTTTTATGATTTATGTTTTAGTTTTAGATACTATCTTGTGTATTTCAACATGCACGGAAAGAGTATTTGATATCCAACATAACATCGTTATTACAGAAGGCTCTATCTTATTTCTAATTGTTCTCTTTTTTATCTTAAAGTTTTAATTATTATTTTTACCCTATATATTGATACAATATGTATTAAGCACTAGTTTATACATTTCCGTGTGATATAGTACGGATACAACTCAACACTCCTTCTTTTCCCACGAACTTTGTAAAAGACGTCTAAAAGAAATAAGCAGACAACATCAATACTAGAGAAAACAATCGAGAAACCTTATACAAACTTGCATTGGACGGACGTATATGAGCATCGTTTTCACGACAGCCGGCAGCGTCAGGTCGGCACCGATGACAGCGACGAGGCTGCGACTGCCCGTCCCAGCCCGAACATACCTCGAGCGTATGTTACGCCGTGTCCTCGTCACTACTGCAATGGTGGTAGGATGGAGTCCACTCCCTCCACACGACCGTGTGCAGGTACTTGCCGAAGCAACCGTGCCCCGACACTCCGTACCGCCGCTCCATCCACTCCATCAGTACGGGACGGAGGGCCTCGACGGTAACAACACCGTGTCTAGGCTCCTCCAGCCGCGTAGCCCAACAGGCGATGACTTCTCGACGGGCGTCCTCGCGCCAGGTGGCTATCTCGTCAGACGATGGGGAGCCATCCTCGTCGCGCACTGAGGTAACCCACCGGTAGAGGTCGGAGAGCATCTCCACCTCTAGGTCCCACGGGCATATAGGCACGCCGCCTCTGTCGGCACCGTGCGGTACCCGCAAATGGCTCTGACTGCCATGGCTCTCTGTGGCCTCCACAGAACAGCCCTTTTTTATTTTTTTTGTGGTGGGCAATGGACGTCGCACCCCGCCAAATCGGTCCGGGGTGACGGAAGAGGCGGCGCGCAACCCCATTGACCCACCCTGCAAGCACCTGTTCTTCGCCGTGCGAGCGGGCCACCGGTACCCGATCTTTGTCTTCGGTGGCCCGCTCAGCGGTATGCCCTCTCGGGCTTTTCTCCTGTTGACGCCCCGACAGATTTCGCCGTCGAGGCGTCATCCTCACGCGGTGGCCTCGCGTCGGGTGACCGGACAATTCCCCGGTCCGATCACCCGAAGCCTCGGTTAGGGCGACATCAGGCGCAGGTATTCGCGCCTGCGCCGCCCCGGCCGCGGCCGGCGGCCCGGGTCACGGGAATCCTCCCGGGCCCATTCCGCCGCCTCCTTCTGCGAGATGACAGCCTCGCAGAAGACGGCGACCGCGTCCCAATTCCTGACGCTGTCGACCATCGCCCTCGCAACAGCCGGCAGCCTCAGGTCGGTACCGATAATAGCGACGAGGTCGCGGCGCTGCCCGTCCCAGCCCGAGCATTCCTCGAGCGTATGTTGCGCCGTGTCCTCGTCACTACTGCAATGATGGCAGCCCGGAGATCATTCCCTGTACATGACCGTGTGCAGGTATTTCCCGAAACACCCGTGCCCCGTCAACACCTGCACCAGTCGGAAGGTGAGGACCCCGTGCCGCCGATCCATCCATTCCATCAGTACGGGCCGGAGGGCCTCGACGGTAGTGACACCGTGTCTAGGCCTCTCCAGCCGCGTAGCCCAACGGGCGATGACTTCTCGGCGGGCGTCCTCGCGCCAGGTGGCTATCTCGTTAAACGATGGGGAGCCACCCTCTTCGCGCATTGAGGTAACCCGCCGGTAGAGGTCGGAGAGCATCTCCATCTCTAGGTCCCACGGGGGTGTCCCGGCCAATAGGCACGCCGCCTCTGTCGACACCGTGCGGTACCCGCGAATGGCTCTGACCGCCATGGCTCGCTGTGGCCTCCACAGCACCGCCCTGAGCTGAGCGTTCAGAGCCCTCGCCCACACGGGTGCGCCGTACATGGCCATTGAGCGGATCACCCCCGCATACAGCCGTCGGCCCTCGATACTGGGTCCGCCCACATCCGGCATGAGCCGAGAAAGGGCGGACGCCGCGCCGACCAGCCGGGGAGCAATTTGGCGAAAATGCTCCCGGAACCACCATCGCCCGTCGAGCACCAGACCCAAGTACCTCATATGGGCCTGGATACTGATGTGGATGGAGTTGACGACTAACGAGGCGCCGATAGGCAGCCTCACACGGGGCCCATGGAATAGTAGGGCCTCCGTCTTGTTTAGGGCCACCCTGAGCCCCAGCGCCTCGATTCGCCTGACCATCTCCTCGGTGCCGAGAGTGGCCATGCTCGCCGCCTCTTCGAATGTCCTGCCCCGGGCTGTGACGAGCGTGTCGTCAGCATAGCAAATAACGCTCAGCCCGGGGGGGAGACTCCCTCTCAACGCCCAGTCGTACCCGATGTCCCACAGAGTCGGCCCCAGAACCGACCCCTGCGGAACACCGCACGACATGGGCGTCCGCACAATGTCCCCTGCGGGGCTCGCGTAGAGAACACTGCGCCCCTCCAAATAGTCTGCCACCAGCCGCCTGAGGTACAGGGGCACTCCATGGAACCGGAGTGCCTCCCTGATGCAGCTGAATGGCAGACTATTGAAGGCGTTGGCGATGTCCAACGACACCGCCAACAACACTCCTTTGCCGGCGACAGCCTCCGCGGCCGTCTGCCTCAGGCGTAGCAGGGCCCCGATGGTCGAACGCCCCTTCCGAAACCCAAATTGAGCGTCCGACAGATCGGGCCCCACCTCCTCCAGGTGCTGGACGATGCGGGCAGCGAGTACACGCTCCAGCAGCTTACCCACATCGTCCAGAAGCACAATGGGCCTGTAGGCCGACGGCGAATCCGGGGGCCGTCCCGGCTTTGGTAGGAGAACCAACCTCCCTTCCTTCCAGCACTCAGGGAACTGTCTAGACGTCAGACAGGCGTTGAACAGTCGCCTGAGGCGAGGTTCGAGATGCTCGAGGAGCAACGTCAACACCCGGACTGGGACTCCGTCCGGGCCGGGGGCCCTGGTGGCGGAACGAATCTTCGCCACGGCTGCCCCCACTTCCAACTCCGTCACGGGTGGGACACTCTCGACGGCCTCCCGGTCGTGATCTGGCAAAGCCATGACCGGGGGCGTGTGCTCCGACTGCCGCGGGAACAGCTCCTCGACCACTCTACGAAGGAGGTCGGGCTGGAGGGTCTCGGTGAGGGCGGTACGCGCACTGCGGTACGCCTCGTACAGCTGGCCCTCCCGCTCAACATCGCGGCGACGCCGCCGACTGCGGGTGTAGGGCCTTCGGGCACTAATGCACGCCGCACGAAGGTCCACCAGTCTTGGGGACCACCAGTAGACCCCCTGCCTCGGCGGTAGACGCCGCACCCTGGGCATGGCCGCATCGCAGACCTGCGTTAACGCACTGCGGATGCGGACAGCCTCAACGACCACTCCCCCCGTCCGCTGGGGGTGGTGAGGATAGCCACGTGTTCACGATGGCCACCTCCGCCAGTAGGTCCCTATCTAGACGCCCCACAGCCCACCGCGGAAATGCGGGAGCCCGGTCCGCCCTGTGACCCCTGCTGGGGTCCCGGAGAGGGGATACCTCCATCCGGATGTATCGGTGATCCGACAGGGTCTCCGCCTCCACCAGGACACGCCAGTTCCTCACTCGTGGTGCGACAGCGGGGCTAGCGAACGACAAGTCCACTATCGACCCACCCTGCTGTCGCACACACGTGTTCACTGAGCCTCTGTTTAGGACACAGAGGCCCAGTGACGCCGCCCACTCCACGATCGCCCGCCCGCGATCGTCCATCATCGGGGACCCCCACGCCGTGGATTTGGCGTTGAAGTCCCCCAGGACCAGGACGAGGCCCGGTGCCAGTCGCCGTATCGAAGCCTCCAAGGTGGTGAGGGAGGCCCCGAAATCGTCCATCCTCCTATTAGGGGAGAGGTATACACTGTAGAGCGTGACCCCTCCCCAATCCGCCGCGACAAATTCCTCGCCCCTATCCAAGAGGGATAAGGACGGTAAGTGCCGCTGCGTGGAGGTGATGATTGCCGCGGTTCCGTTCCGGCTGACCACCCAATTGGGGCGATCAGGCACGACGTACGGTTCCGCGACTACGGCTGCACCGATCAACCACTCCGCCATGGATTGCAGGAGGAGATCCTGCGCACCGGCGGAGTGGTTGATGTTGGCCTGCAGGAGGTGAGTGGACTGGGCAGCCATTAATGGGCCGTGTCCATCATCACCTCCTGGCTTACGGCGGGCGATCGGGCCGCGCTAGGGGCGGGAGCGGCCGGAGTCGAAGGGCCGCTCCGCCCCTTTGGAGCCGAAGCCGGAAGTTTGCACGCCCCAGAGCCCACGCGGTGCTTGGCAGGCTTATTGCCCACCGCACACGCGGGGCAGTGGGGCGGGGCGGCACAAGATGCCGCCATATGCCCAGTCTGACCGCAGCGGAAGCAGAATCCGCCGCAGTCAAAGGAATTAGTGCATGTTGGCCGGGTGTGTCCGACCGCCATGCACTTGAAACACCTCGCAGGCCGGTGCTCCAGCACGGTGACTCGCGCTGAGCTCCAGCCCACGAGGAGCCTGCCTGAGTCGGCCAGTTGCCTGACCGACTCCACTGGGCACTGCACCCAGGCAGCACCTACGCCGCCCGGACCGGACCGGATGGCGCCAACCCGGACGGTGTCCATGGGACACCCGGTTTTCGAGGCAATGGCCTCCCGGATGTCTTCCACCGTCACGGAGTCGTTCAGACCCGCAATGCGCATTTCGGCGCACTTCACGGGTCTGGCGATTTTAACGCCACCCTCCTCGGCGAACAGACCTCTCAACTTCGACGCCACGCTATCGGCCGTCCTAGTGCCCTCGGCCCCAGGGAACTCTAGAATCCGAACCCCTGTCCGGGCCTTGCGGGTCCTGGCTTCGACGCCTCCTATATCGGAGATGTCGAGCTCCCGCCGGGCTTGCCTCAGAACGGCCTCATAGCTGAGGCCCCTTTCTGCCGCCTCAGGCAGCACAGTGATCACCACTGCGGCTGTCTTCGGCGGCTGGAGCCCCTTGCGTGGCCTCTTCTTCTTCGTGTCGCCTCCTCCAGCTCCTGCCTGGGGGGCGACGACCTCAGCGGCGCGCTTGGCCGCCGCTCTTCTCCTCTGGCCGCGACTCTTTCTGTCGCGCTCGGCCACCTGCCAACCCTGTTCGGGCGTAGCGGGCGTGCCGGGCGCTGAGGGCGTAGTCGCGGCCGCGCTAGTCGTCGCTGGCGGTGTTGGTGCTGGCGACGACTGCAGTCCGGCAGGAGGCGGTGCCGTCTTCTTTTTGGTCGGAGCGGGCCCCTTCTTTTTGGGCTAAGCCGCGGCCGCGGCGTAGCTTCCCCCCACACGGCCACCCTGACAAGGCAGCGGGGCGGAAGCTGGTGCCGCATATAGCCGTTTATCCGCGGCGAGAGGCGGTCGAACACGTGGTTCTGGAGGCAGCCTTGCCTCCAGAACAGCCAAGCGCGCATTGACCATATTACTGACAGCGTCGATAATGGCGCGCAAGGCCTCGTCCGACACCCCCCCCACCACGGGCAGCGGGGTCGGTGTCACCGGCTGGACCTCTGCCTGGTCCTGCTCCACGACGGCGACGATTGGCGTGGTAGTGTTGGTCGGCGGCGCACGCTCCGCGGTCAGAGGCGTCTTCCTCTGTGCGGCGGCAGCCACTGGACGGCCGGCGCCTTGGGCCGGTTTCGGAGCGGCGACGACGGCGACAGCTCCTCGGCGGCTAGCACCGGCCGGCGGCGCAGTTGGCGCAGACGGCGCAGTTGGCGCAGGCGGCACGAGCCGCGCCATTTGGGCCCTCAGGTCAGCCACGTCCTTGGCGAGGACGCGGTTGGCCCTCCGCACCGCGGCCAACTCCGACTCCAGCCGGCGGTTCTGGGCCTGCAGGCCTGACACCTCGCCACCAAGGCGGGCGTTTTCGGCCTGCAGGGCCTCCATATTTGCGGCTGGGGCGCTCGCGCGGGCACCAGCGGCCGCCACTTCGGTGGGAGGGATGCTGGACAACACCCCCAGCACCCTCGCGGCGGCCGTCTCGTTGTCGGCCTGCCTGCCAGCCTCAGCCCCTCCACGCACTCCGCCGGCCGGGGAGTGGGCCACAGAACAGCCCTGAGCTGGGCGTTTAGAGCCCTCGCCCACACGGGCGTATAAGCATATACCTACGATAAAGATATACAAACATAAATTATGGGAAATTTTCTGTACTTTAATAAAATATTAATGTTTATATCATAGAATTTGTTGAACAGTGGATATCGTCAAAAAACTATCATAAGACGTCTTTTTTACATATACGTCATTATCAAGGTTGCAGGAAACCGATGGATGCAGGTGGCACAGGGCCGTTGCAACTGGCATTCTCGTGGGAAGGCCTATGTCCAACAGTGGCCGTTTACGGGCTGATGTATGGATAGATGGATATCATTATCGTAAAATTAATAGTTTCGTGTATGAGTGCGTCACTGTGCTATTCGATACTCGTTGTCTCTGAAAAACTTACGTGTCCCTATTATGGGTATTATTTAACTAAAATCTGGTAACCTATTACTCTATATTAATAAGTATATACAATATATAATACATATTGTTTATATCTATTATGAATATATTTGTCACACTTCTACAAGTAAGTAGGAGTATTGTAAGTAAGTGGACTATTTCGATGAACTGTTTAAAAAATGTTGATGCGAGACCCGTAATAACGTCTAACGATTTAAACGTTATTACGGATCTCCCATTAACATTTTTCCTGTTGAAAGATTTTGAACGAACCATTCATTTCTTAAAGTATTATGCTATATAGCACAAAGAGACGACAATAATTTTACAGTTGAGTAATTTTCAAATAAAGGTTTTCCTTCCGTGAATATGTATCTACTTTGTAATCTTAAGATGTGTAGGTATATAAAATATGTCCGTTTGTAATTTAGTTCTGTTTCAAATAAACTATAAATTCTTTTAAAACTAAATTAATTGGTGTATCTAGTTCTTCATAGTCATCATCATTTGCCTGCTCCTGTCCCAATTACTTGGTGTTTATGCAATAGGTACTTACAAAAGTTATTGGCAATAGTTTTATGACCGGCCGCCTGCCTGACGTCAATCCTACTTGGGTATGTAATTGTTGACCAAACGGCATTAGGTGAAGTTGCCTCTGGTCTATATAAAGTTCTTAGTCGTCTTTTACAACATCCACGAGCAAAGTAAGGGTTGGTAGTATTCGTAGCCGCTACCACACAGCATTGGTGTATCTAGTTCTTGTGGTATATGAATGTTATTGCTGATCTAACCATGGTCTTCTAGCAAATTTTTAATTCTTGGACCAAAAGTTTGAAATTGACAATTTTAATTAGCTACACTATGTAATATAAGTCCGATGGTTTGTATTTCATACACACTTATGATTATGTACTTAATGTATGTTTTAATATATATTTTAATACCATGTTTATTAATTTATATATTTATTTTAGGATATTATGTAGATAAAGAAATCGTGATGTGTGGTAGCAGCTCCGTATACTGCCAACCCTTATATTGCCCGTGGATGTCGTAAAAGACGACTAAGAACTTTATTTATATTGACCTGGGTCAACTTCATCTGATGCCGTTTGCTCAACAATTACATTGCCAAGAAGGGTTGACGTATCATTACGACCTATCACTCGTACCACTATGATACTTCTTTTATTATATTTATGCTTCAACTTATCTAATCTTGTTTCTCCACACATTCATTTTAACACATGCACCGTAGTAGAATGCATTCTTCTCTCAACTATCTTTTTCATTGCCCAACACTCCGGTCGACATACAAGGCGATAAATTTCCCCTTAAGTTTAAAGTTTCCATTGCAAATTGTTACTGAGCCTTGGCGCCACTTTACTCATCCAGCATTCATTCTAATAATAATCCTAATCAATAATATACTAAAAATTATAACACTAATAAAGTAATATATCAAAACAAATCCAAAATTCATAATTTGTATTATTATAACAATAAGAATGTTCCGTTTTTTGACGTCATTCAAATGGAAAATCGTTAATGAGAGTGAACGCTACTTAAAGAATATAACAAAGATAACACCTAAAAACATTTTACCTATATTTACTTCACGATTCTAAAATAATATTCCTTAATAATACCTACCTAGTTTCGAAGAATTTATTTTTATATACATACATTTAAATTGATGTTATTTTATTCTTAATTTGATAGATAAACGTGGATTCATAAGTGAAAGATCCACCACAATAATCAAACGAGAAGTGGGGATAGATAAAAGAACTGTAAATGGGGTACCCAGCTTAGCTCCGTTGTGGTAGCTATCTAGCCTTTTCCTTTCTGCTCGCATCCACGTACGACTATTCTAGCCTTGTACGTACCATTTTTTTTTTGCGGTGGGTTATGGACGTGGTCGCGCCCCGCCAAATCGGTCCGGGGCGACGAAAGAGGCGGCGCGCAACCCCATACACCCACCCTGCAAGCACCTCCATTCGCCGTGCGAGGGGGCCACCGGTACCCGATCTTTGTCTTCGGTGGCGTAGCTATCTAGCCTACGGTGCTACAATTTAACACTGCTACCTCAGGTGCTCCACTCTATTGCTAATAATAATCCTAATCAATAATATACTAAAAACTATAACACTAATAAAGTAATATATCAAAACAAATCCAAAATTCATAACTTGTATTATTATAACAATAAGAATGTTCCGTTTTTTGACGTCATTCAAATGGAAAATCGTTAATGAGAGTGAACGCTACTTAAAGAATATAACAAAGATAACACCTAAAAACATTTTACCTATGTTTACTTCACGATTCTAAAATAATATTCCTTAATAATACCTACCTAGTTTCGAAGAATTTAATTTATATACATACATTTAAATTGATGTTATTTTATTCTTAATTTGATAGATGAACGTGGATTCATAAGTGAAAGATCCACCACAATAATCAAACGAGAAGTGGGGATAGATAAAAGAACTGTAAATGGGGTACCCAGCTTAGCTCCCTTGTGGTAGCTATCTAGCCTTTTCCTTTCTGCTCGCATCCACGTACAACTAATTTAGCCTTGTACGTACGGTTTTTTTTTTTGCGGTGGGTTATGGACGTGGTCGCGCCCCGCCAAATCGGTCCGGGGCGACGAAAGAGGCGGCGCGCAACCCCATACACCCACCCTGCAAGCACCTCCCTTCGCCGTGCGAGGGGGCCACCGGTACCCGATCTTTGTCTTCGGTGGCGTAGCTATCTAGCCTACGGTGCTACAATTTAACACTGCTACCTCAGGTGCTCTACTCTATTGCTGTGTGGGATAGTATTCCACTATATTTGACTCTCCGAAGAAACAGAAAGTATAATCCTGCTAGGTAGGTCACTATCTATCGAGACAAAATTAAACTAAACATAAGCAGCTGTGATGTGTTTATTAGCGATGGGGAAGGAACACGATATATTATGGGGGCATGTGTCGTAGAATGGACGGAGTATGTCGATACCATAGTTCCATTCAGAGTCCTCCCGTGACCATGAACGCTGTAAAGTGATCAAAACATCGGGCAATTAAAAATCAAACGTAAGAGACGTAAGAATCTTCGCCGCCGCTCTAACGACTTTAATCTATACATAAGATTAGGATCATCGATTATTCGAACTGCACGTCTTTACAAGGATTCAGGTGGATTTAGCTGATATTTGGCACTTCCGCCGAGAGATTTAAGTAGTACTTCATAATTGGATGAACCAGTGCTTTGTATATTACTCGTACAAGTCGTTATCTCCGCGTGAAGTATCCCTGAGCTCTATTGAGGACGCCCAGTTTTTTGCTTCCAAATTTGGTTCCCAAACTAGACTTGGCTAGATGTTTTGACGCTGAGAAGTCCAATACTATCGGAGATTTATAAAAAGGATCTCCTTCTTTGCAGTGAATGTATGTTTCTATAAAAAAAGGAAAAATCGTTATGCATTGAAAGTCCTTTTATAAAAAACTTATTGCAACATCTCATTGAACAACAATTTATACATACACATATATTACGTTGCATCTAGTCCTATATTACTCATCATCATCATCATCATGCTCTTCTTATCCCAATTACTTGGCGTCGACGCAATATGTCATCTTCCTCCATACAGTCCTATCAAATTCAAATTCAAATTCATTTATTATGTATAAACCCTGTGAGGGCACTTACATATTGTCAGTATTAACAATTTAATTTTAATCTAATAAACTACCACCGGATCGGAACTAGACCACTACCGAGAAGATCCGTCAAGAAACTCAGCGGGTTTGTCTTTTATTATTTCTTTCCATTTTTTTTATATATATAAAAAGAATGGTACATAAAAGAAATAGCTCCAGTGTGATGCCCTTCGAACCTAATAGTTTAAATACAATGTAAAATAGCCAATGGCTGGACCAGATCCCACAAGCGGCACCCGATCACGAGTTAACTACTAGAGCAGCCATCACTCCCCTCAACCACCTTGAAGGGAAGGGAGGGACCCGCTCGACGCAGCTACCGCAAGTAGACCTTTCAGTGAGCATGACCAATACCATGTATTACTAACGCTAACCAAAGTCAAAATTCGTTAGGCAAGACACGCTACGCTTCACAGGTATGTAAGATCATTATAAAAAAAAACATAAAACAAACAGTTTACAAAGACAAGGTAATTTCTTAATGAGGAGCTACTCATAGCCAGTCTGTACTATCGCTTAGATAATCCGAGATTTTATAATAACCTTTCTTACAGAGTCTGTTCTTGACAGCCCTTTTAAATTTATTCACATGCATGTCTCGGATATCTTTTGGCAGTTTATTATAGAAGCGTATACATTGCCCCATAAATGACCTATTAATTTTTTCGAGACGAGTCGTGTGTACAACTAATTTGTCCTTATTCCGAGTATTAACACAATGAATGTCACAATACCTTTCAAAATTATTGATATTTCTTTTTACATACAATACGTTTTCGTAAATATATTGCGATACAACAGTCAGAATATTTACTTCTTTGAATTTTTCTCGAAGTGAAACTCTTGGGCCTAGTTTATAAATTGCGCGGACAGCCCTTTTTTGGAGAATAAAGACACTACTCAGATCCGCGGAGCATCCCCACAGTAATATGCCGTATGACATAAGACTATGAAAATAAGCGAAATAAACTATTCTAGCCGTTTCAATATCGGTCAATACTCGAATTTTTTTGACCGCATAAGCCGCTGAGCTAAGCCTGCTCGACAATTTTTCAATATGAAGGCTCCATTGCAGTCTAGCATCTATAGTAATACCTAAAAAAACGGTTGATTCGACAAGGTCCAGAGCCACACCATTCATTTGAACATTGGTTCCCACTTGTCTCACATTAGGTGTGATAAATTTGATACACTTTGTTTTATTCTCATTAAGAACTAAGTTATTTGTGTTGAACCAATGAACAACATTAGACAGTGCGTTGTTCACATCGTCATAATTAAGCTTTTGTCTTTTAATTTTAAATAACAAAGATGTGTCATCTGTGAACAACACAATGTTTTGATTGTCTCCTATATAGTAGGGTAAGTCATTAATGTATACAAGGAACAGAAATGGCCCCAGAATGGACGTTATCACTGCAGTCACTCCCTGTCCATACATGCCATGCCTCACGCAGTCCATCCATCTTTTCTTTGGTCTTCTTTTACCTCTTAAGCCTTCCATTCATATTTAAAACTTTCCTCACAACATTACTTTTAACCAGTCTATTCCCATGTCCATACCATGTTAACCTTTCACTCCTTAACTTTTTAGTCACTGGCGCAACTTTCAAACTTCCTCGTATATAGTACTATTAGCAGACGAAGGATTTTTAATATAAAGAGGAAACAACTAAATGGTTCCTAATATGTAACACTGAAATATTATTTATCGCAATTACTTTCATTTTCCATAAAACCAACCAATACGTAAATTATAAGCACTCCTTAAACTAATTCTAATACTTCAACGATATAAATATAAAATGGTAATTGGTACACGAACAAGCAGAGCTCCCGCACGCTAGACAGCTCGATGTGTAATGCCGTCTCTAGTCTCCGTAACTGCGCTTTATATAGGCTGCGCTACCCGCTTTTCGTTAATATTAATTTGACTCCTAATACGGCCTCTCCTGACAGTGCTTCGTCCTCGAGCACCTCAGCAGCGCCAAAGTACCCCATGACGTCGGCGCTCACGTTGGCAGACGACTCGATGGCAGATCCCAACAGCAGCATGATCATTATCTACGATAAATAGGCACACTTTAGTTGAATAAAATCTAGGGGATAGATATGCCTACTCTTTCAGCCATTCACCATTCAAGGCCCTCTTTCATTATGTGCATACAAGATATTAACCTAATACCTTCACAGACAAGCTTCTAATATCATCCATCACTGTCAAAATGTCGTCACATATATTCTCATACTTGTACGGCCGTACGAATTTTATGCGCATTGTAACCTTAGGAGAGAACCCTACACGCGTCCAGAGGACACGTCTTCCAGGACAGAGCCTGCCATGCATCCATAGGACGCATTTTCCAGGACAGAGCCTGCCATGCATCCATAGGACGCATCTTCCAGGACAGAGCCTGCCATGCATCCATAGGACGCATCTTCCAGGACAGAGCCTGCCATGCATCCATAGGACGCATCTTTCAGAACAGAGCCTGCCATGCATCCATAGGACGCATCTTCCAGGACAGAGCCTGCCATGCACCCATCTCAGGCACCGCAAAGCCAGCATCGCTGCTCAGGCACCGCAGAGCCAGCATCGCTGCTCAGGCACCGCAGAGCCAGCATCGCTGCTCAGGCACCGCAGAGCCAGCATCGCTGCTCAGGCACCGCAGAGCCAGCATCGCTGCTCAGGCACCGCAGAGCCAGCATCGCTGCTCAGGCACCGCAGAGCCAGCATCGCTGCTCAGGCACTGCAGAGCCAGCATCGCTGTCGCTAGCGTCCGCAGTCCGCGACGTCAAGGTCTCACGACACACCGTCCACACAAGCAGGAATCTATCCCACCTGCCAATTGAGCTTGCTACCTAGCAAAAACACAACACCCGGCACGAAGGAAACAATCCTTGTATTGCGGGGCACTTCACAAACATAGTTTAATCTACAAACTATACTTAGACTCAGAACAACAATTTGCAATTCACAGCAAATATCGCCATGCGTGGGAATCAGACCCATGGCACTGCCACAGCAGGTCGATATCTTAACTACCACGCCATCCGTGTGGTCAGTTGAAATTAAAGTCACGAGGAAATTTTCACCTCCATTCTGATCGTCATCTTACATCTAAAAATTTGTAAAATTGACTCGGTCATACCCGAATACAAGTTATACTACAAATCCAGTAGTTTTATGTAATAATTAACCAACACTGATAGAATAACAAATGTACTTAAACCAAAGTAATCTTTGCGACAGTCGAACTACATTCTTCAGACATTAATTTCGTAAAACACATGCATTTTGTGTCCAAGATATTTACAGAAGGAACAGAGCTCTAACCCCATTGGTACAAAATCATGTTTTGATCTACGGTTACCATCAGGACATGTCATTTGAATTCACATGATTGATATCAGATGCTCAGGTGTGTGGGCCAGTGATATAAATCACAATTGTCATTAGTAACTGGTCACAGGATACCCACAATTCTTAGATGAAAATAAAGAACACTGCGTAATATACGGCTACGTAGAGTATTAATAAGAATTTTCACACATTACATCACACAGGATATTTGTCGTATTGAGTGTTTATGGACACAAACCATCGTTGGTTACTCATTCGATTAACGAATGTAATCTAAAGTGAAAATCTTTTAGAAGAGTCTAGTATTCTATTCGGTGAAGATATTCGTAACCACTCAAATTATTCAGAGATTTCACATAATTAACCTCCGAGCACCAGTCGTTAGTATTATGTAAATCACTCTTAGACCTCAATATATGAAAATTGATTCAACCTTACCATGATGTTGATCAACCTGATGGCATCAACAATCTAGTCACTTACCGTAGGGTGAGTTAAGGCACTGGGCCTCGTCGTTGTCCTCACGAGTGTCGCGCAATGATGTTAGTGCCGGTCTGACGAAGACCGACGATACCGTGGCGGTGTGGCCCGATATGCTTCTGACACGACAGCATGGCGCACAGCCAAATGCGCGCATTCCTCTGGTTCACGAAATGGTGACGCCGACCTTGCCTCTAACACCGGGCTTTATCAAATTTATGTTGCCGATAACCTGCATGTCTTTCGAAATATCCCGCGAAGCTACGTTGCTCGGCTAGATGATCAGAGCGCTATTCACGTTCCGATTCATGGTTTCGCTGATTATGGCGGGTGTAGCTCGTTCACGGCAAAACGCCACTATATCCTGGCAGTGATGAGGACGTGTGTACACCTAAAACATGTCTGCCGGGGCGCAGTCCCCACACATTACATAGGTGTCTTGCCAGGCCAAAGCCCATACATGTGAAACGTCTCTACCGGGGCGCAGTCCCCACACATATTACATATGTGTCTTGCCAGGCCGAAGCCCATACACATGAAACGTGTCTGCCGGGGTGCAGTCCCCACACATATTACATATGTGTCTTGCCAGGTCTGCCTGCGGAGCTTCTTGAGTGCTCCCATCTTTCATAACCAGGCAAAACCTGAGATACATTCCATTCATTTGCACATTTTGGAATATACCTAAAAGCTGTAACACAGGATATCTGTTAGGCACACAACAAATATCTAGTGAGTATGCTTCCGTTTCACTTTTTTGCAGAATCGGGTGCTTCGACTATCACGTCTGAATGTGACATCCAGGTTTATGACAAAACAAAGGAAATTTATTTAAGCCAAGTAATATAAATCTTTCGAGATAGTGGTAGGTATAAAAGTGTGATCACTTCGTACCATACAGTCATAACTTCAAACACATTTTTTTTTAATCTCAAGTATCTCTTAAGCTAGTAGTCCTACTGTAAAGATAAAGAGACCTCGTAGTGCTTAGGAACCGTGATGTCAAATCATATTTCTCCGTACATCACTACAAATTTATATTAGACTACTACAATTTTATATACGACTACTTTCAAATTGAAATATCATACAAGAATTTAAAAATTACTATTCAAAGTGATTAATTATCACTTGATGTACAAAATCTTACGATTCCGGTCCAGGCTTCAATGTACACGACTACGTGATCCACAAGGTGCGGCGTCAGCATATTTGTATCACTTCACACGCGCATTAAATTAAACTTAAACGTACGGTAGATTGGTTTGTTTTATGAAAACAAAAACATTTTAAATTTAGATGACCAAAATGAGAAAGGTGGTTGTAGGCTTGGGTATTTTATCCCACGCCTGATATTAGCAGACGAAGGATTTTTAATATAAAGAGGAAACAACTAAATGGTTCCTAATGTAATACTACTGAAATATTATTTATCGCAATTACTTTCATTTTCCATAAAACCAACCAATAAGCAAATTATAAGCACTCCTTAAACTAATTCTAACACTTCAACGATATAAATATAAAATGGTAATCGGTACACGAACAAGCAGACCTCCCGCACGCTAGAGAACTCGGTGTGTAATGCCGTCTCTAGTCTCCGTAACTGCGCTTTATATAGGCTGCACTACCCGCTTTTCGTTAATATTAATTTGACTCCTAATAGTACTATATTGCTTACATGAATTAATAAGCTGTGATACTTCATTCTTTTACGCAAGTAGAAAAGATGTGCTAGATAAATTGTAAGATACAATAGTTAAATATTCAAAACTGAATGAATTTAATTAAATATTATAATTTCTTTCGTAAAGATTATTATAAATAATTTCAAAAATAAAATAGGCAATGCAAAAGCGTCCTTTTTAATAATTCCTCTGTGTGGCAAATCGGCAAAGGGTTTTAAAGTGTTACGGATAAAAGAGGGTGGTACAGATTAAAAGTGGGAGTGGGTAGGTGCTCAAAGAGGTGTTGAACTGGTTACTGACATTTTTCTCAAAGCTTTTCGTAGTAAATTTTATTGTAAAAATTTCGATTGTGACGAATTAAGAAAAGAATATTGTTTTGTGATCTTTTTTAATTAACTAAAGTAGAACTTAATGAGTAATTCCATTTTTTTCAGTTTATTTTTAATGCAAAAAAACTTAAACATATCGTAAATATGATGATAAATAGATTGCCATGTGGCGAAGAGTTAAAGGAAATTTCTCAACTCCCTTTACTTATCCATGGCAGTTATAAGTAGTCTCCAGAGTAACCTAAAATACCCAATGCGATCACTGCACAGTGCTTGCAGAGTTCTACTATATACATATATAGAGACTATTATGATATAATCCCTTCTCGTAGCATGGTCTCTTTAAGAGTATTCGTAGATAGGCTTCTGAAGATGTTAGGTATAAATACTCTTCTATGTAATTAAGTAAAGCAATTACTTTTATTGTATCATTACAGACAAAATCTGTAAAATATTTTCATTTCTCATGCGTCTTTTATATTTTAAGCCTTACAAAGGCGCAGATTTTTAAGGTTGATATTTGCATTACATAATTTAGACAAAAGAAAAACAAAATTAAATAATACATTTTATGACGGATTAAGAATATAATGTGTCTCCAACCTTCCGGAGAAACTCGAAAACCGGCTAAGGGGAATTGGCAGCAGTAGTCTTCTTGACATCTTATAATCATAAACCCGCCAGTGAAAGATGGAAAATTGGCAAGCACGATTTTTCTCGTCTAGGTAAGTCTATGTCCAGTGGAAGCTAACAAGCTGACGGGAATAATACAAGAAAGTTAATATTGGATAGATTTAGAAATTAAAATCACATACAAAATGAAGGTTAAGGACTCATAATCGATGGTCAGTGCGATGATAATGAGGAGGTGGTACGATAGCTTATAGGGTCACACGCCACACTTTTGTCCTACCGGGCGAATCGAACAGAATGTATACAGACAGCCTGTCAAAAAACAATAATGATGTAGGGAATGACAACAATTTATCTCCTTATAATCGTAAGAAGAACTTGTTTAACAGTGGACTTCTATACGCTGATGCATTTATATACGTATTTAATATAAAATTTAACTAGCGTTAAATTAAATAGACCATACAACGCTATTTCGGCTGATTTAATCCTACCAAGTAATTGTATAAAACAGTAATTTATATTAGTTCGCCTGAAGGCGTTCCATGCGCCTGTTAATTACGAAACTAATTAAAACTGTCGATACTGTAATTAATCTTTTCGCCATAGAAAGTCTTCTGGCTAAATATATGTATATAGTAATACTATATACATACATACTGATCCTAACTGCAGTTTAGTCTGTTACTTAGGTTTAACTTCATGCCACATATATACGCAAGTAGATAGTCTTTTTTATTTTAAATCTAGGATTGTAATCATGGTGCCACCGATCTCAAGAATCGGGTACCAGTGGCTTACCGATATGGCGCTGAGAGGAATGTATGTGTGCAGCAGACTATGTGTATCGTGCACCGTCTCTTCTATCGTCCCGAAGGTATTGGGTGAGATGTGGTCATACCATGACTTGCCCCTAAAAAAAAAGAATAGTAATTATATTAATCATTAATTTGGTAATTTATTTTTCCTATATTCTCTTTACTCATGAGGCTCGCGATATTATGTACCTAATATGCAATAAATATGTTCGCTGTTTTATGTTCTGTATTTTTTTTATTGCTTATGGTGGCAAACGAGGCAGCAGGATACCTGATGGTAAGTATCACTGCTGCCCATAGACTTTTGCTATACCAAGGGTATAGTTAGGCCGTTGCCTAGTATTACAAACCCCAAACCCACCCAGTTGGGCTTCCGGCTCTCTAGCTCTCCGAACATCACTTAGACGTCGGTCTTCTGCAAGAGTGTGGTACTACACCGGACGGACCGGTCCGCGGCTATAGACAGAGAACTGTCAACAGCGTAGTCCTACCACTACAATGTATACCGTATGCAAGTAGAAAGGGGTTAAATATTGAGCACCGTTCGGCTTGAATTATAATATTAATCAGAAAGTCGAAGAGGGAACTACTAAGCAATTGCGAGTTTCATCTCTCTATTAGAAGATGAGGATATCCGTGAGGTGACAGAGTAAGAATACAATTCACCACCCCATATCTTACCCATAGGTGATCGTACGAGACGACTAAGGTATATAAAGCGCCTATAACATCTATGCGAGAAAAGGAAAACTCGGAACAAAACCCTATACCAACACGACTGACCAGCGTGGTATAGTGGGTTAATTGCCCTCCCATTACGGAGGAGGTCGGAGTCCAACAGTTGGACATTTATGGGCTATGATGATTAGGAGATGAATGGACGAGTGATAGTGATGATATTGTCAAAATATAAGGATCCACATTATCATCAGTAGATCAATTTGAATTTATATTAATGTTAAAAAGGAAACAATTAATGCTGCAAATAATGCACATGTCTCGTGATCTATGACAACTCTTAGATATTATAATTTATTATAAAAAAATAATAATTTGCCATTTGTTTTAATGGGTATCTACCAATAATGAATACCATTGTGGTTGTTATCAACAAAAATATTGTTATTTGCAGATGTCATAAACATCAATATTGTCACTCATTCGCACATTCATAATCATAAATATTGATAATTTTGTGGAAATATGTACACCTAAAATTCATTACTAAATTAAATTAATTCTTGTTCTTGTTGTTGACTTCACAGAATAACACCTCACGCGATCAGCTTATCGAAATATCATTTTTCATTATCTAATTATATTAAAAGCAAACAAAAACAATGACATTGTTTCTTTATTGACCATAAAATTATCCGACGTTACTTCAAATAGTAATATTTAATTAATATTTTATTATTAAGCATTATAAGGTTTTAAAATAAAATGAATATTCCTCCTTTAAAATACGTCGTATTATTTCAAAATGTTATGTGTAGTTATCACAATTTTAGCACTTACAAAAAGTGTACTCAGATTTTGATAAGTATTTGGATTACTCTAGAATTATGTTCTATGGCATTTAATATTGTAAGCCAAATTTTATTAGAGGAGGTATCACGTTTAAAGAGCAATTTTCTGATTACATTCACTATAAGCGCATTATCTATTGCAATACTAATTTTACCAATATACTATACAAAAACATTTCATCGTCTTATGAAAAATTTTAACACATATAGCAACCTTATATGCGATAATATTTATTATCATACATTATTAAAGGAACAAAAAAGATTAATAATATTTTTTATAATATTTTCTATGTATGAAATTGGGATATTTATACACTTCAGTATAGTTAACTACGATAATGCCAGAAAAAATGGAAATAACCCAATTGCAGTATTACTATTTATTTGTAACATAATTCGGTCCAATGTACGTTTCGTGCTTGAATACCTTATTATATTCTGTGTACTGTTTATAATTTCTGAACAATTAAATGTCATCGCACGAGATATTGATATAGAAATAAAAAACATGAGGAGTCTAAAAGAAATTGATGCAATATCTACAGACAACAGCGTAAACAAATTTCATCGGTGGATGACGGCTTATAAAAGTATTCATTGCAGTTCAAAATTATGTAATAGCATTTTTAGCACACAGGTGATTACATATCTCATTACTTTTTTTTTATTCTTAGTAGTGGTTACTGTAGACTACAAATTTTCATAATGACAGGGATAATTGTCTATTCCAGCCTGATCGTACAAACTAAAAGTTTTATTTAAAATTTATTTGCAGTTCGTTTTCTTCTCTTGCAGTCATGTTATTTAGTTATATTTATGGCTTATATTCATGTCTCAAGAGACGCTATAATTTATTCCTTTTATTGACATGAAATTTTTAAGTGTTGGTTAATTTTTAATTATATTTTATTTTAACCAAACTGTTAGTGAATGAAGAAATAATATTTGAATGATTACCTTCGTATACATTTTTCTTTAATCACTAACTGCTTTAATTATGAAACACTAAAAGAATAAGGTTTCATTCAAGTTATAATCGTATCTATGGGTAAACCTGTCCTAATATACCCCGCTGTCCAGAAGTACCTGTTTATATACATTTTTGTTTCGAGTCTTCTACTCTTGCAAGGCTTGTTTTCTGCATACATTCGTTACTTATCTTTTACTATATCTATGAGAAAGAAGGGAATGGTGAATTGTATTTTAATCCCTCCCGTAGAATATGCATATAGTCTAGATCTCTAAGTGCATAGTCATTACGTTATAACTAAAATGGTTAGAGGAGAGAGTATAAAAATATATATTGCCATTGCACCTACGTCGATATTTTTTATCTCCAAGTTACTAACATTTATTTTCTTTTTTCATTTGTAAGCAAGTTTTGTGTACGTTAAATGCTCATTTTATTCATCAGATCTCAGAAATATGAATGATAGGCTCGTTTCATGTTTTAATATATTTCTAACTAATATGTTAGAGTAATAAAATCGTTACAATGTGTAATCATTGTACAGTACATTGCAAATATCTTCCATAAGGACAAAAAAATAGAGCGAGCTGCAAATTTATTATCATAGGACAGTTTACAGTCATCTAAGTGATAGGACGATTGGAATGGGTTGCCAATAGGTGATGGGTTGGGTCTGACGCGTGACAATCATTTTCCACTCGTAAACAAGTTTCTATAAAGTGCCTAGAATGTTAAATGCTAAAACTTCAGTAATTTAGAGTTAACATTATATAAATACTACATTTTCACATTTTTTTTCTGTTTTAGTTGACCATGATGCTGATAGCTTTAAATTTATATTTCATGATATTGCTGTATTCATTAGCAACAGCAATTATGGTGAGTGACGTATCAAACTCCTTTAAATAATATTATAGTACAATAATAAAGTATAGTATTTTTTTTAATTCATTGGCAACCGAGAAAGCAGCACACCTGATGGTAAGTTTCACTGCCGCCCATGGACCTATGCAATACCAAAGATATAGCTACGCTGCTGCCTACCAGTACACACCCCAAAACCACCCAGTTTGAGTTCGGTTCTCTCGAATGGCATCAATGGAATAAATCAAAAATAGGATCAATTGGAAATTCAATATGCAATTACATGACTTGTTTTGGCTGTTATGTATTATACAACAGTTAATATGGGGGCGATATATTTAAAGTATAATTTAAGCAAAAGTGTTCTTCTTTTTAGTACTAATTATATGGCTGTGTGGTAGCGGCTACGAATACTACCAACCCTTACATTGCTCGTGGATGTCATAAAAAATGACTAAGAGCCTTATAATGACCTGAGCTAAATCCATCTGATGCCGTTTGGTCAACAATTACATTCCCAAGGTGGGTTGACGTCTGGCAGGCGGCTGGTCATAAAACTATTGCCAATAACTTTTACAATATGTACTATGAAAGAAGACTACATATTGTATCGACTCCAAGTAATTAGGATAAGAGTAGGAGAAAGATGATATATGTCTTCTGAGAAATTGAAGAAGAGACAAAAGAATGAATGGTGAATTGCATTGTTATTCTGTCACCAGAGAAGTAACTAATACTGTATATTCTTGTGAAGATAATTATTCTATTTACCTATATATTAAAATTCTACATAGTATATTCCAGTATGAAAGAGATTAGTGTCTACTAGAATGACGTATATCAGCTAAGAAATAAAGTTTGTTTTTTCTTCAGAGTAATTCTTCACTCTTACAATTTGGTGTTAGTGCACTTCCAGTGATGATATTTTTTGGAGCCATTTATGCTTTGGCGAAAGCTGGACAGCGCGTGCAAAATAGTTACAATAACTTAAAGTGTAAATTGTGTGAGTTGCATAATATTTCAATTGGAAGTAAGTACGTTTTATATTTTACAGTATATAATATAATTGACAGTAGAATGGATTTATTACCATTTAGTTGTAGAGAAGCAAAGTTTTGTGGATCTGGAGAGAGCATTTGACACGGTTGTACGAAAGGAACTTTGGGATATTTTACCGGAGTATGGTATTAACGGTAAACAGCTGGCTGGCTAGCAGGCTGTGCAGTTCAGTTACACGGGCTGTAGAGCCTGTGTGCGGCTGGATGATGGAATATCGCCTTGGTTTGATGTCAATATCGGCGTTAAGCAGGGGTGCGTTCTGTCAGCCAGGCTGTTTATCATATATCTGGATAAATGTATCCAAAGGTTGAACGATATGAATGTGGAAGTCCAGATGGGCGACTCAGTGGTCACTGCTCTGCTCTATGCAGATGATGCAGTCCTGCTGGCACAGTCAGCGACTGACCTGCAGACCCTAGTCGACACAATGACAGAAGATTGTAAGAAAAGGGGTCTACGCGTGAATGTGAGCAAAACCAAAATCTTTGAAAAGTCTTTGAAAGAGATGAAGCCAGAACAGATGTAAGAGTAACAATAGGTAATGATGTACTAGAGCAAGTGGATGAATTTGTATATCTTGGATGTGGATTTAGCCGAGATGAACGGTACACCGCTGATATAGAGCGAATAGTGAATGTGTGAAATAGAGTGAATGGAGCGTTGGGGCAACTTCTCGGTAGCCACCACCTCAGCCAGAAGGCACGTGTAGCAATACATAACGCAGTGCTTGTCCCAAAATTACTGTATGGAAGCGAGAGTTGGGTATGCAGAAAAGAGTATGAAAGTAAAATTAATGCGGTCGAAATGCGATCTCTACGGAAAATCTGTGGAGTTAGGCTGATCGATCGCATTCGTAACGAAGACGTAAGAGTGCGAGTAGTACGAAAGAGAGTATTGGTGTAAAAATGCGAAAGGGAATGCTCCGATGGTTCGGACATGTGGAAAGAATGCCGAACGAACATCTGATTAAGAAGATATACAATGTGAAAGTGGAAGGATGTCGGTACCGGGGGAGATCGAGACTAACCTACCTAGACCTGATCGGTCATGTACTGAAACTCAAGAATCTCCGAAACCGGCGAGCGTGTATAAAGAGAATTATGAATGTTGAGGAAGCGAGTGAAGTAAGGATAGAGTTCTCTGGCACTCTGTTCTCCCTGCCTACCCTGCAAAGGACATGGCGTGATTATATGTATGTAACTATAGGTATATGTTTATAAAGGATTATTTCTTTAGTGCTATGTTTATAATGTAATAAATGTGTGCATTATTTTTATAAATAATTTATTTAATGATTTGTTTCAGATGAAGAACATTGCAAATTTATTAGAGATCTGCTTCGCTGTTGCTGCACTCATCCAATACAAATAGTTATATTAGGTTCTTCAATCGTCAAAATGACTATAGTTCCAACAAGCGTTGTCTTCGTAATATCCAACACTATTATAGCACTTCAATTTAACAACGTACTCTAAGCTAAATGACATTATTATGAATAATTTTTCTGAAATGTTACCCACCCTATCCCGCGTGATATTTATTGTAAGAAAATTTCGTTCGATAAGCATGCACTATAAATACTTTGTTAATTAGCATAGAAAAATTCGAATTCATTGTGTGGCTTATAGAAATAATATATAAATTAGTTGTGTAATTTGCCCTAGTAATTTCTAATAAATAAACCTACAATCAATCGTTCAAGCGATTTTGGCCATAGTATTGATATTTCAGGCTCTTTTTTTGCTATGGAAATGAACTTATGTCAAGATAAAGCATATTTAGATAGCAATCAAGGTTAATTTAGTTTCCAATTAATTAAAGTAATAATAGTTCATTTCAATAGTGCCAAAGATTTACAATATTATGCCTTAACTATTCAACCGAATGTTAATTATGAATACACCTTTACATAGATACAGAAGTAGCTATACAGTACGTTTCACCTAGAAGAAATCAGTATTCCTAATTCTATGAAAACCCGAAGTAATTTATTGAGTAATCAAATTTTTAGCTGTTTCAGGTATTTCTTTATTTAACATTAAATAGCTAAAAACGAAGTTTTAGAGATCTTATTTCAAAATCGACAAAGTTTTATAAAACAATTTGCTACTCCTATTTTACACCTTAAGGGGAGAAATTTCCAAAAATGCTGAAGCAAAGTTCTTTGTTTAATATTAAATAGCAAAAAAAAATATTTGATGGATCTAACTTCAAAGCTGACGAAATTTCATACAAACTTGCAACCACTATTTTTCACCGTTAAGGGAGTGATTTTCAAAAATACGAAATACGTATTTATTTACTTAATAATAAATAGGCAAATACAAACTTTCACGGATCCAGATTCAAAACTGACAAAGTTTCATAAAAAATACGTTGCATGCACTATAAATTCAATTACACTTACCAGTCTTACGATAGTTTATTACAAAAACATAACCTTTTAGGCCTTAAATCGAGGAGGATACAGATGCAAGTAATGTTTATCCATGACATCTATCATAATAAGTGTGACTGCTCTGATATTGTCAATAGAGTTACCTATAATGTGCCTATAAGATCGTGTACACGAGCCTGTCATCAAACTCAATTCTTTGCTATACAAAACTTACACACCAATGCAGGCAAGCGTGCGCCCATTCGTCGTGTACTTGACACTTATAACTATAGTTGTACTGATATCGATATTTATGCGAACAGCACTGTTGTTTATAAAAGAATGATTGTTAAAACATTATTTGGATTTATTACTGTATATCGGATGTACAATAAAAAAATATTTTTAGAAAAAACAAAAACCGACTTCAAAACTATACCTACGATAAACGATATACAATAAACTTACACTAAAAAGTAGAAAATAATTCTTTTAATTAGTTTAATCTCAAAAGAATAACAGAACAATTTACGAAATTATAGTATACCTACCTATTTACAGGTAGGTATGTAAAAATTTATACTATGTCAAGAAAAATGGATAATAATATTATATTTTGTATTTCAAAGCAAGGAGCATTGAAATATAATAAACGAAATTATTAATATTTATTTACAAGTACTATTTTTTTTAGTCGGTGCCAGCCAAGGAAAGTTTTTCTACCTTGCAAACATCACGCGGCTCACGCAGTACCTACCTGACCTACGCGAAGATGGACGATCACTGCGAATAGGGCGATAGCCGGAGCGAGGCAGGTGCGAGAAAGGAGGGGCGATGTCACTGAGTGAACTACCCGAACGCGGGCAGATTTCGTTGATGATTTAATGCGCTTAAAAGATTTATGCAAGGGATTTTAATTTTGATTTAGCTGGCACCGACTCCAAAAAAATAGTACTTGTAAATAAATATTAATAATTTCGTTTATTATATTTCAATGCTCCTTGCTTTGAAATACAAAATATAATATTATTATCCATTTTTCTTGACATAGTATAAATTTTTACATACCTACCTGTAAATAGGTAGGTATACTATAATTTCGTAAATTGTTCTGTTATTCTTTTGAGATTAAACTAATTAAAAGAATTATTTTCTACTTTTTAGTGTAAGTTTATTGTATATCGTTTATCGTAGGTATAGTTTTGAAGTCGGTTTTTGTTTTATCTAAAAATATTTTTTTATTTGCCATTTTTTAGTGGAAAATAAGTGAATTCAGATTTTTTTTAATAGGTAGACCTAGTAAACGAGCTGCTCAAATGAGACAGCACTGTTTGGAAGATACGAGTGACGAGAGAGACACTCGTTTAAAGAAAAATGGGGTTTGGGAAATGGGATAAATATTACAAATGAGAGTGACGAGCAGCGGGCCAATAGGCTTTCTCAGATGAGGGCATACACAAACTTATCTAGGCGTAATGAAACTACAGAAAGTTATTCTCAGCGACTCGGTTTGATTCGCGAACGTTATCAAACCAAATCGAGGAGCAACGATCTCAACGTATTAGCTTAATACACGAAAGTTTAACAAAATTGAAAAAAAAAAATTTAATATTTAACAACGATCTCAACGTATTAGCTTAATACACGAAAGTTTAACAAAATTGAAAAAAAAAAATATAATATTTAAAAAAAAAAAAAATATTTATTAAAAAAATATATTTTATTTGTTTTCACTTGTTTTTACCTATTTTATACTACTTATACTACCCCTTAGTAGTGAAATTTTGAAAAAAAAAACTAACACACATATTCTTTTATTTCTAAAAAGATGTAGGTGTGCAAAATTTCGTACTTCTAACTTTGAAAATGATAAACTTCCATATAAATGTTCATCCCGTGACCCTTATTTTACCCCTTAGTAACATTGTTGTTTTACCATCAGCTGAAGCTGATAAAGATAATCACCATACACAAATAATCAAACTATAGTCTGTCTAATCTAAAAAGTGCACTTTGACAGCTGTCTGAGTAAGTTGTCTAGGCAGGTGAACTAAATAATCGCTATCGAAAATATCCGATTTTACTGAGAAATTGATATTAATTCTTTATAATTAATAATCGGTTTAATTTTTATTTTTCAAAATGGTGATGAATAAATTAAGTGCTAAATTAGTACTAAACAAATTTAATTATTTCAGCATAGAATCTATTCATCATATTTAGTAGGATGAGGTCAATTAAAAACAAAAACTGGATTTGAAAATAGCTATTTATTAAGAATTACTACTATTACTTGAATTATCAGCGTCGCGAACATTAATAATTATTTCCTCATCAATCAAAGTGTCGAAATGTACATCTCTGTCAAAATCTCTATTCGATTAATTGTATTATTGTAATATTTTTACCGATTATTTGGATATTCGTGAATTGAAAGTTGTCAAGCACTACTGTATAGAACGTGATGAAGTGACATTGTTAGGTCGTGAATAACAATTACTATTTATCATGTTATTTTTATTTTAAATTATTTTTACGAGTTTCAACATTAGATTAATGGTCTTTGAAAGAGATGAAGCCAGAAAAGATGTAAGAGTAACAATAGGTAATGATGTACTGGAGCAAGTGGATGAATTTGTATATCTTGGATGTGGATTTAGCCGAGATGGAAGGTACACCACTGATATAAAGCTAAGAGTGAATGCGGGAAATAGAGTGAACGAAGCGTTGGGGCAACTTCTCGGTAGCCACTACCTCAGCCAGAAGGCACGTGTAGCAATACATAACGCAGTGCTTGTCCCAACATTACTGTATGGAAGCGAGAGTTGAGTATGTAGAAAAGAGTATGAAAGTAAAATTAATGCGGTTGAAATGCGATCTCTACGGAAAATCTGTGGAGTTAGGCTGACCGATCGCATTCGTAACGACGACGTAAGAGAGCAAGTAGGTATGAAAGAGAGTATTGGTGTAAAGATGCGAAAGGGAATGCTCCGATGGTTCGCACATGTGGAAAGAATGCCGAACGAACGTCTGGTTAAGAAGATATACAATGCGAAAGTGAAAGGATGTAGGTACCGGGGGAGACCGAGACTAACCTACCTAGACCAGATCGGTCATGTACTGAAGGAAGGTGGAGTCAAGAGTCTCCGAAACCGGCGAGCGTGTATGAAGAGAATTATGAATGTTGAGGAAGCGAGTGAAGTATGCAAGGATAGAGTTCTCTGGCACTCTGTTCTCTCTGCCTACCCTGCAAGGGGCATGGTGTGATGGTATGTAGGTATGTATGTATTATTGTACAAGAAAGTCACCCGCAATGTTAATTATGTAAATAACTTAATAGTTGTTTAAAATTTCAGATTTAGTGTTTACAATCATGTGTATACGTTTGACCGAGGTTATTGTGTATTAAAAAATGCAAAACGTCAAAATACACTTCTTAGATTAGATGAACTATAAATTATGTATAGAGGCGTCAGAAACAGCATTTTTGCCCTACATTTTAAGGAATTACTCTCGATTTTCCCAGGATCCCAGCATCAGATCCTGATACCCTGCATATGGGACCACCCTTTGAGTATCCTCTTTCTAACAAAGAAAGAATTATAAAAATCCATCCATAATTGGCGTTGCTATCGCGTAACAAACATACAAAAAAAAAAAAAAAAAAAAAAAATAGCGTTCGAATTGAGAACCTCCTCCTTTTTGGAAGTCGGTTAATAATTTAAATTGTAAATACACAAGATAATTTTTACATATCTACCACATATTTGCTGCTATGTGTATATATTTGTCCAATCGGTGGTAAATGGTGATACCCACATATCACTTTTTTTAATATTGTATAGCTTCAAATTATTATAACCAAACTTCGTTATGATTTTATTTGTGAACCCAATGAAGTAAAAAAAAAACTTACAACCCCTATTTTACACCCTTGGAGGAAAAAATCCAAATAACTGAAACACATGTGCATTTATTTAATATTAAAAAGCGAAAATCAAAATTTTGTGAATCTAGCTTCAGAACTGACGAAATTTTACACAAGTTTACAACCCCCCTTTTGAAGTGGCAACTCCTATTTTAAACTTGCAGTCCCTATGATAATGAAAAATACTGGAACATGTATTTATTTAATTATTATTAAATAGCGAAATACAAATTTTAAAAAATGTAACTTTAAAACTGAGAAAGTTTCGTTAAAAACTTGCCTATCCCTATTTTGCGCGCCCTTAGGGGAGAAATTTCAAAATTACTTAAACACGTATTGCTTTATTTATTATTAAATAAGAAAATACAAATTTGAACGCTTCTAACTTCAAACCTGACACAATTTTTCATAAAAAAAGTGCAAGCCCTATTTTACTCCAAATTTCCAAAAAAATGCTGAAACAGGTACTTTTCTAACTAACATTATATAGCTCATACATACATACATATCATCACGCCATATCCCTTGCAGGTTAGGCAGAGAGAATAGAGTGCCAGAGAACTCTATCCTTGCATATTTCACTCGCTTCCTCAACATTCATAATTCTCTTGATAAACGCTCGACGGTTTCGGAGACTCTTGACTCCACCTTCCTTAAATACATGATCAATCTGATCTAGGTAGGTTAGCCTGGGGTACGATGTCAGAAACCTCCACGTGGTGTACCCTGGGTGCGGACGGCGGTCCCCAGTTCCTCTGTTGTACTGTCGTCCGTAGCGAATTTCTGGCGCTTCGCTCCTAGCCTTCTATCCGTAGAAGGTGACCGGACGCGAATCCGCGACGGGCTCAGTCACTCATTCATTTGAGGGCTGGGCAGGCATGTTCCACCGCCACCGTCGTCAAATCGTAAACCTGATTCTTTATTTGTCTTAGTTTCAGGAACGAGGGTCTTGGCTTAACCGCCCGGACCGCGAGGAAGACAACCTCTATAAAGAATTTCGAATGTACATTCGAATTCAGAAATCACCCATAATCTTAAGTTTTGGCGTGCGGCGAGAAGATGCATGGCAGATGGGTTGTTCTGTTCTTAGCACGCTCCAGCCAGGGTACCGGCTGCCCCCCTGGTTGGTAAATGTAGGCTTGCCCGGGTACAGGGATCTCTGCCCGGGTCGACGTCATAGTTTCTCCCACACTCGTGGGACCATCATGGAAACTTCTAAAATTAAAAATACATACGATGGGGATCATGATTCCCACCTCAAGGCCCGGTCATGCCAACGAAAAACTGACCGAAACGACGCCTCGTCCTCGGGACTCGAGGCGTCCGCCGAGGGTCCGGCACAACACGCAGAGGCCCAAACAACATCAAAGCGGAGGTCGCCCAGGAGGAGCCGGGGGAAGACCTCTAGCTTTAAACGGCGATTGGAGGAGCGGCGAGCGTGCAGGAAGGCTGCCGCCGCGGAAGCGAGGAAGGACGGCGGTAGAGCCGAAACGGAGCCGTCAACGGACGAGGGCGACAGCGATGTCGCAGAGCCGTCCGGAGAAGACGGGGGTGGCGGTTCTATCGCCAGAATGGACGAGGGCGGTGACATTCCCGCAGGGCCGTCCAAGAAGGGTAGCGGGCCGGCTGTTGAAGCCCCTGCCAGGTCGTCAGCGCGTCTTGTGGCAAAGAGCCCGGCGCCGACAGTGACAACGCTGACGACCAAGGAGAAGGCCCTCCCCTCGCAGAGGAAGCGCCGTCTGAGTAAGGGTGGCAGCTCGGGTGCCGACTCCGAAGGGAGCGTGGCCAATATGCCGCCACCTAAGGTCGCCTCCCGAAGAGGGCGAGGGGCCTCGGGAGAGGAAAGGGCGGCGGCGATTGCTGCCCGCGCCAACGGCGACCCCCCCGACCTGCGGGCCGAAAATGCCCGCCTTAATGCCGAGATGTCGGCCATACATTCGGATGTCGGCCATTGGTGTCATCCGCCCCGGTCCGGGCGGTGTAGGTGCCGCCTGGGCGCAGTGCCCGGTGGAGTCGGTCAGGCAACTGGCCGGCTCAGGCAGGCTCCTCGTGGGCTGGAGCTCGGCGCGGGTGACCGTGCTTGAGCACCGGCCTGCGAGGTGCTATAAGTGCATGGCGGTCGGACATACTCGACCGACGTGCACTAATTGCTTCGACTGCGGCGGACTGTGTTTCCGCTGCGGTCAAACCGGGCACGTAACGGCATCTTGCGCCGCCCCGCCCCACTGCCCCGCGTGTGCGGCGGGCAATAAGCCCGCCAAGCACCGCATGGGCTCTGGGGCGTGCAAACCTCCAGCTTCGGCCCCAAAGGGGCGGGGCGGCCCTCCGACCACGGCCGCTCCCGCTCCTAGCGCGGTCCGATCGCCCGCCGGCGAGGGGGAGGTCATGGATACAGCCCGTTAATGGCTACACCATCCATGCACCACCTCTTGCAAGCCAAAACCAACCACTCCGCCGGTGCGCAGGATTTACTCCTGCAATCCATGGCGGAGTGGTCGATTGGTGCAGCCGTAGTCGCAGAACCGTACTGCGTGCCTGATCGCCCCAATTGGGTGGTCAGCCGAAACGGAACTGCGGCAATCGTCGTCTCAACGCAGCGGCACTTCCCGTCCTTGTCTCTTTTGGATAGGGGCGAGGAATTTGTCGCGGCGGAGTGGGGAGGGGTCACGCTCTACAGCGTATACCTCTCCCCTACCAGGAGAATGGACGATTTCGGGGCCTCCCTCACCAACCTGGAGGCCTCGATACGGCGACTAGCACCGGGCCTCGTCCTGGTTCTGGGGGACTTCAACGCCAAATCCACGGCGTGGGGGTCCCCTATGACGGACGACCGCGGGCGGGCGGTCATCGAGTGGGCGGCTTCACTGGGCCTCTGTGTTCTTAACAGGGGCTCAGTGAACACGTGTGTGCGGCAGCAGGGCGGGTCGATAGTGGACTTGTCGTTCGCTAGCCCCGCTGTCGCACCACGGGTGAGGAACTGGAGTGTCCTGGAGGAGGCGGAGACCCTATCGGACCACCGGTACATCCGGATGGAGGTCTCCCCTCTCCGGGACCCCGGTAGGGGTCACAGGGCGGACGGAGCTCCCGCATTTCCGCGGTGGGCTGTGGGTCGTCTTGACAGGGACCTACTGGCGGAGGCGGCCATCGTTCACACGTGGCTGTCCTCACCGCCTCCAGCGGACGGGGTGGACGCCGAGGCTGTCCGCATCCGCAGTGCGTTAACGCAGATCTGCGATGCGGCCATGCCCAGAGTGCGGCGGCGTCTACCTCCGAGGCAGGGGGTCTACTGGTGGTCCCCAAGATTGGCGGACCTTCGTGCGGCATGTATCAGAGCCCGAAGGTCCTACACCCGCAGCCGGCGGCGTCACCGCGACGCTGAGCGGGAGGGCCAGCTGTACGAGGCGTACCGCGATGCGCGGACGGCCTTTCGGCTGGCCATCCGAGCCGCCAAGGGTGCGAGTTGGCAGGAGATGCTGGACGGTCTCGACCGTGACCTCTGGGGTCGCCCATATCGCGCGTCGCTGAACAAGCTTCGCGCGCAGGGCCCCCCCCTCACCGAGACCCTCCAGCCCGACTTCCTCTGTAGGGTGGTCGAGGAGCTGTTTCCACGGCAGTCGGAACACACGCCCCCGGTCATGGCCTCGCCAGAACAAGACCGGGAGGCTGACGACGAGAGTGTTCCGCCCGTGACGGAGACGGAAGTGGGAGCAGCTGTGGCGCGGATTCGTTCCGCGACCACGGCCCCCGGCCCGGACGGAATACCAGTCCGGGTGCTGACGTCGCTCCTCGAGCACCTCGAGCCTCGCCTCAGGCAGCTGTACAACGCCTGTTTGGCGTCTGGGCGGTTCCCTGAGTGCTGGAAGGAGGGGAGGTTGGTTCTCCTGCCAAAGCCGGGACGGCCCCCGGATTCGCCGTCGGCCTACAGGCCCATCGTGCTCCTCGACGATGTGGGTAAGCTGCTGGAGCGCATCCTCGCTGCCCGCATCGTCCAACACCTGGAGGAGGTGGAGCCCGATCTGTCGGACGCTCAATTCGGTTTTAGAAGGGGGCGTTCGACCATCGGGGCCCTACTACGACTGAGGCAGACGGCCGCGGAGGCTGTCACCGGCGGGGGAGTGCTGTTGGCGGTGTCGCTGGACATCGCCAACGCATTCAATAGTCTGCCATTCAGCTGCATCAGGGAGGCGCTCCGATTTCATGGGGTGCCCTTGTACCTGAGGCGGCTGGTGGCGGACTATTTGGAGGGGCGCAGTGTCCTCTGCGCGAGTCCCGCAGGGGACATTGTGCGGACGTCCATGTCGTGCGGCGTTCCGCAGGGGTCGGTTCTGGGGCCGACTCTGTGGGACATCGGGTACGACTGGGCGTTGAGAGGGAGTCTCCCCCCCGGGCTGAGCGTGATATGCTACGCTGACGATACGCTCGTCACAGCCCGGGGCAGGACACTCGAAGAGGCGGCGAACCTGGCCACTCTCGGCACCGAGGAGATGGTCGGGCGAATCGAGGCGCTGGGGCTCAGGGTGGCCCTAAATAAGACGGAGGCCCTATTGTTCCATGGGCCACGCATAAGGCCGCCAATCGGCGTCTCGCTAGTCGTCAACTCCGTCCACATCAGCATCCAGGCCCATATGAAGTACTTGGATCTGGTGCTCGACGGGCGATGGTGGTTCCGGGAGCATTTTCGCCGAATTGCTCCCCGGCTGGTCGGCGCGGCGTCCGCCCTTTCGCGGCTCATGCCGAACGTGGGCGGACCCAGCTTCGAGGGCCGACGGCTGTATGCGGGGGTGATCCGTTCTATGGCCATGTACGGCGCACCCGTGTGGGCGAGGGCTCTGAACGCCCAGCTCAGGGCTGTTCTGTGGAGACCCCAGAGAGTCATGGCGGTCAGAGCCATTCGCGGGTACCGCACGGTATCGACCGAGGCGGCATGCCTACTGGCCGGGACACCCCCGTGGGACCTAGAGGCGGAGATGCTCTCCGACCTCTACCGGCGGGTGACCTCACTGCGTGACGAAGGTGGCTCCCCATCGCTGAGCGAGATAGCCACCTGGCGCGAGGACGCCCGCCGAGACGTCATCGCCCGTTGGGCTACGCGGCTGGAGAGGCCTAGACACGGTGTCGTCACCGTCGAGGCTCTCCGGCCCGTATTGATGGAGTGGATGGAGCGGCGGCACGGAGTCCTCTCCTTTCGACTGGTGCAGGTGTTGTCGGGGCACGGATGCTTCGGCTTTTACCTGCACACGGTCGCTCAAAGGGAGTGGACTTCGTTCTGCCACCATTGCAGCAGTGACGAGGACACGGCGCAACACACGCTGGAGGCGTGTCCGGGCTTTGACCGGCAGTGCCGTGACCTCGTCGCTGTTATCGGTGCCGACCTGGCGCTGCCGGCTGTCGCGAGAGCGATGGTCGACAGCATCAGGAACTGGGACGCGGTCGCCGCCTTCTGCGAGGCTGTCATCTCGCAGAAGGAGGCGGCGGAACGAGTCCGGGAGGAGTCCCGCGACCCGGGCCGCCGTCAGCGGCCGGGGCGGCGCAGGCGCGAATGCCTGCGCCTGATGCCGCCCTAACCGAGGCCTCGGGTGATCGGACCGGGGAATTGTCCGGTCACCCGACGTGAGGCCACCGCGTGAGGGCGACGCCCCGACGGCGAAATCTGTCGGGGCGTCGACGAGAGGAACCCGCGAGGGTAAACCGCCGAGCGGGCCACCGAAGTTAAAATCGAGTACCGGTGGTCCGCTCGCACGGCGAAGAGAGAAGGTTTTACGGTGGGTCTGTGGGATCATGCGCCGCCTTTCCGTCACCCCGGACCGATTCAGCGGGGCGAGACGCACCCATAGCCCACCAATAAAAAAAAAAAAAAAAAAAGGTAGGTTAGCCTCGGTCTCCCCTGGTACCCATGAAAGAAAAATAAAAGAGCATGAAAGTAAAATTAATGCGGTAGAAATGTGATCTCTACGAAAAATCTGTGAAATTAGGCTGACCGATCGCATTCGTAACGACGACGTAAGAGAGCGAGTAGGTATGAAAGAGAGTGTTGGTGTAAAGATGCGAAAGGGAATGCTCCGATGGTTCGGACATGTGGAAAGAACGCCGAACGAACGTCTGATTAAGAAGATATACAATGCGAAAGTGAAAGGATGTAGGTACCAGGGTAGACCGAGACTAACCTACCTAGACCAGATTGGTCAAGTACTGAAGGAAGGAGGAGTCAAGAGTCTCTGAAATCGGCGAGCGTGTATGAAGAGAATTATGAATGTTGAGGAAGCGAGTGAAGTATGCAAGGATAGAGTTATCTGGTACACTGTTCTCTCTGCCTACCCTGCAAGGGATATGGCGTGATGATATGTATGTATTTATGTAAAGCTTTTTTGATCTCATACAAGCTGACGTCCGGAATTTCTTCGGTATAGTGCCGAGTTAGCTTGGATCCAGATCCAGGACCCCAGGGTCATGTACCAAGCCGACAACAGGATTCACCGATGATTTGTACTACTGTCCATAGATCCTTTCGACCTCTCCAATATCTCACTCTGAGATGAAATTACAATATCGTTATCGGTCTTCAGCTTAGTCACTTGGCTCTGCCCAATAGACAAATCTCGTGCGAACACTTTGGAGCCTCGACTTCACTCTATCACCTCTTCAATACGCAGTGTATTGAATCAGCGAATGCCGCCTCACATAGATTTGAAGATTTGTCTATTAAGTTGCCTGAGTTCGGACTAATCGGCTGAAGACTGTACCGTCATTTCCTTTCTCCTCTCCATGAGTTTGACGGTCTGGTCAGAAAGTTATTTTATTCTAGTTACGCAACGGGCCTTGAAGAATTTTGACCCGACCGCCTAGACAGTTTCCACGAACCTGTTGTGCATATAGATCGAAGATTCGCACTCTTCCAGGCATTGGAAGCGATTATATAATTCGAGTAGAAAGCTATCGAGGTTCTGGTATTGGGCGGGTATAGGTCGGAGTTTAGACTTCATCAAGTGAGGCCCCTCGTCTTTTGTATGAAGATTCAATGCATCTTGTACCATTCGGTGATCACTCCCAGTTTTATTCCTGCTGATCGTAGAGACATCATTAAATATTTGTCGTTTGTCCGTCAAGATGAAGACTTCATCTCATTTTTAGTGGATCCAACAGGGCTAATCCAGGTCCACTTCCTTTGTGGCTGCTTTTTAAAAAGGAATTCATCATAAAGAGGTCTTTCTTCTTCAAAAATGTTGCTTTGGTTTCTCTGTCCAAATCTATATTGCCCCACTCTCAACTAATCGTCTGTCCTTTTGCCTAGTTTTGCGTTGAAATCTGCCATAACTACCGTGGGTTGTGGGCCGTAAATGGGTTTTGGACGTGTGGATGGCTTTCGAGATGTCCTCGTATAAGACTTCCACTACGTCGTCGGAGTATGTTGAGGTCGGTGCGTAAACCTGTATGACCTTCAACGAATACCGTTTGGTAATTCTGAGTATAAAGTACGCTACCCATGTCGACACATTTTCGATCCTCTCGACGTTGTCTACGAGAGAGTTACGAACGATAAACCCTACACCGCCTTGAGACGGATGATCTCCTCCCGGTAGCAGAGTAGGTTTCCAGACCGGAGGATTATCGTGCCTTCCCCCTCTGATAATCCTACCTGTTTGATGATTGTTTTGGTACCCGAATTGCGGTCAGAGATTTTTAACACCACCTGCCCCACCACCAACGGGCCCGCTACGAAAATGAATCCGTAGAACAGCGGAACTGCCGTGACTGGGGGCCGAGACTTTACTTGCACTCATATTTTTTTTGTTTTGTTATAATGCCATAATCGCCACGCTTGGCAGACGGATTGGCGATCGCGGTAGATGTTATAAAGTTTCCCGGGAGATAGCCGGTGTGTGTCACACTATTTGGTCGAGCCCCGGTCCTTCTATCGTCCAGGCGGTATTGGGTAAAATGTGGCCATACCCATGACATGGCCCTAAAAAAAAGAATAGTAATCATATTAATAATTAATTCGATAAATTGCTGTTACAATATTCCTTTTACTCCAGAGGCCCGCGACATTACTTAACATATGCAATAAATATGTTCACTGTTATTGTATCGTACCCAAATAGAGAAGTGGTTAATATTGACCACCATTCGGCTTGAACTACAACTTTGATCAGATAGAGGAAGAGAGGACAACTGACACATCTCGAGTTTTGTCTCCCTATTAGGGGATAAATGGATGAGTAAAAGTTATGATGTCGTCAAAATGGAAGGATCATCATTATCATCAGTCGATCAATTGTAATTTATATCAATGTTAAAAGGACACAGTTATTATTACTTAAAACATAATTTACCATTTATTTGAATAGCTATGTAACAATAATGAAGACCATTGTGGTTGTTGTGTATAATATTGTTATTTGTAGACGTCATAAACTCATAAATATTGTCATTTTAGTGGAAATATACCTAAAATTCCTTACTAAATTAAATTAATTCTTATTGTAAGACTTCATTATTGTTATTCATGTTGTCATTATTGTAACACCTCACACAACCAGCTTATCAAAATATAATTGTTCATTAACTAATTATATTAAAAGCAAACAGAGCCGATGACATTGTTTCTTTACCGACCATAATTTATTCGACGTTACTTCAGATAGATCTTAATTGAATATTATGAAGCTTTAAAATAAAATGAACATCCCTCCTTTGAAATACATTTTATTATTTCAAAATGTCATGTGTATTTATCGCAATTTTAGCACTTACAAAAAGTGTGCTCAGATTTTCATAAGTATTTGGATCATTCTAGAATTATCTTCTGTGGCATTTAATATTGTAAGCCGAATAACATTAAATGAGCTAACACATTTTAAGAGTGATTTCATGATTTCATCCACTATGACCGCATTATCTATTGCAATACTAGTTTTAGCAGTATACCACACAAAAATATTTCATCATCTTATGAAAAATTTTAACACATATTGCAATTTAATATGTGATAATATTTATTATCATACATTATTAAAGGCTCAAAAAAGAATAATAATATTTTGTATAATATTCTCTACGTACGAAATTGGGATACTTATACACGTTAGTATACTTGGCTATGATAATGCCAGAAAAAGTGAAAATAACACAGCTGCAGCATTAATATTTCTCTTTAACATATCTCGGTCCAATTTTCGTTTCATGCTTGAATATCTTATTATATTCAGTGTAATGTTTATAATTTCTGAACAACTAAATGTCATCGCACGAGACGTTGATATAGAAATAAAAAATCTGAGGAGTCTAAAAGAGATTGATGCAATATCTACAGATAACAGCGTAAACAAATTTCATCGGTGGATGGCGGCATATAAAAGTATTCATTGCAGTTCAAAATTATGTAATAGCATTTTTAGTACACAGGTGATTAGATATTTCATTACTTTTTCTTATTCTTAGTTGTGGTTACTGTAGACTACAAATCATCATGTTGAAGGGGAAAATGGTCTATTCTAGCCTGAATCTTTTAACTAACAATTTTTTATACTATTTACTTGTAGTTGGTTTTTTCCTTTGCAGTGATGTTATCTTGTTATGTCCAATGGTCCGGTCAATTCAGACATAAAAATAGTGGTCAAATAACAAAAATTCCCGGAGAGCCATGGTGGAGAGCTGGGGTTTACCGTTACAAATAAAGTTTTAAAAATCTCCATCGATCCTATGTGTGCTACAAAAGTTATTCGGGGTCAAAGGTCAAAATTTGAGGATTTTTGAATTTTTCTCGAAAACTTGCAATACCAAAGGTAGATCTAGGCTACTGCCAACGAAACCAAACTAACACAGAAAGTTAGGGTTTTGGCTCTCTCCGTCACCGAACGAAGCGCAACATCAAAATGCCAATGCTCACACGTTGATTTTCTTTGATCTCTAAGTTACTGACTTTTTTTTTTCACTAGAAAACCAGTTTTGTATATCTTAAATGCTAAATCTCATAAATTTAAATGATAATGTCGTGTCATCGTTTAAAACAATTCTTACTGAAAGGGTAGAGTATTTTTTTTTTCTAAGTTATATATTAAGTTATGCTAAGTTACCCCTGACATTATCAGAGACCTAAATTAGGAAATATAGTTAATTATCAATAAAATCAAAAGTCTAACAATCATTTTCCACTTGTAAACAAGTTTCTATAAAGGGCCTAGAATGTTTAATGCTAAATCTCAGTAATATGGAGTTAACATACATACATACATATCATCACGCCATATCCCTTGCAGGATAGGCAGAGAGAACAGAGTGCCAGAGAACTCTATCCTTGCATACTTCACTTGCTTCTTCAACATTCATAATTCTCTTCATACATGCTCGCCGGTTTCGGAGACTCTTGACTCCACCTTCCTTCAGTACATGACCGATCTGATCTAGGTAGGTGAGTCTCGGTCTCCCCCGATACCTACATCCTTCCACTTTTGCATTGTATATCTTCTTAACCAGATGTTCGTTCGGCATTCTTTCCACATGTCCGAACCATCGGAGCATTCCCTTTCGCATCTTTACACCAATACTCTCTTTCATACCTACTCGCTCTCTTACGTCGTCGTTACGAATGCGGTCAGTCAGCCTAACTCCATTTAACATTTTCTTTTTCTGTTATAGTTGACCATGATGCTGATAGCTTTAAATTTATATTTCATGATATTGCTGTATTCAATAACTACAACAATTATGGTAAGTCACGTATCAAAATCCTATAAATAGTATTATAGTACAATATTCATCATCATCTGATGATGATGATGATTATTCTAGTATAATACTATGATTATTCTCTACCCTTTTCAAGATGATTCTCTACCCATTTATTATCCACTGTTGGTCTCGGGTCTTCTGCATAATGAAAGAGAAATAGACCTACTATATTGCTCTAAACGTAATGATAAAGGGTTTTATTTCGACTATATTCGATACTTTATTCATATTATATCCCCTAGTTGTCTTTTACAATACACACTGGTAAGAGAGGTGGTGACCTGTATTCTTGTTTTGTCACCACGGAGACTAAGACAATAATAAAGTCTAATAGTACAATAATAGTACAATAATAAAATATAAAATATAAATGGCACCAATTCTAAATTCAATATGACTTGACTTGAATTCAATATGACTATATAACATGACTTGTTTTGGCTGTTATGTATTATACGACAGTTAATATGGAGTGCCGTATTTAAAACATGATTTAATTAAGTGTTCTTCTTTTCTAGTATTAATTATATGTACGTTATTCGTCTTCTGAGAAGCTGAGGACAAAAGAAAGAGTAGTGAATCCTATTGTTATTCCGTCACCGGAGAAATAATTATTACTATATCTTCTTTAGAAGTTAATTATTATATTTACTAATATTTTAAAATTCGACATATATTCTAATATGGCCGAGACTCGTGTCTACTAGGGTGACTTATATCAGATAAGAAGTAAAATTTGTTTTTCTTCAGAGTAATTCTTCAATCTTACAATTTGGTGCTGGTGCACTGCCAGTGATGATATTTTTTGGAGCCATTTATGCTTTGGCAAAAGCTGGACAGCGCGTGCAAAATAGTTACAATAACCTGAAATGCAAATTGTGTGAGCTGCAAAATATTTCAATTGAAAGTAAGTATTATAAAGTTTACAGTATGTTATGTAATTGACAGTTAAATGAATTTATTTCGATTTAGTTACCGATGTAGTACCACTATTTTATGTTGTAATAATATCACGTTCATTTTCAATTTTCTTCTGTTATTATATATGTAGGCTATCTGAGTACTATTTTATTTACGATATTCATGGATGATGATGATTCAAACGATCTTTAATATTATCAACCGTTTATGTTTAATTTAAAAATCATGTTTTCAATTGATTATTATCAGTATGTTATTCATCCACAACTGGATTTAGATCATCTATAGCAGTGATGCTTTAACAACCAAATGCATCTTAATATTAAAAAGAAATCTTCTTTATTATCTCTCTCTTACTTGCAAATTCTAGCAAACTCGCAATTTTATTTCATAGGTATAATATTCGTTTTAAAATCAGCATTACTTATACAATATAGCTGAAAGATCATCCAAGTTGTTAGAATTTGTTATAAGAGCCAATATTTTGTAAAACGTGAAAAAAATCCTTTGTGTAAGAGAAACACTAAACCAGTGTAAAAATGTAATTCGCTGCACGTAAATCTCCATAATTACCTATAAATATCTGTAAATACATAAATTAATAAGTTAATTTTTCTATACACTTATAATATTCTAAGCAATGATAATAATGATAATAATAATGAAAAAAAACGAAACTTATAAACCGCAGGGCAGCTTGTGGCGAGCTGAATGTGAGTGGCGACACTGCGGTCCTGAATACTCCAGAGAGTCGATCAGGGACTCGTCTCCAGCTGGCCTTCATTGGCTGGCTAGAGTGGAAACCGAAGAGTGCCCGAAGGACTCTCAGCTCTGGCTTGCCTTAAACAGCTGGTCAGAGAGGGGTCGCCAGAGCTATATGCTCGGGGGTGGAAGTGTCATTTTCAAGGGCATAATTACGGGGAAACCAAGGGTCTGTTTATCGCAGACTCAATGGTGAAACCGGCGCCGCACCGCTCGACACCCCTAGCCACTTACACCAATGTTGCCCTCTGTTGCCCGTATGACTAGTGTGTCTGTGGCGACTATTTAGGGGGCCCATTCAGTGAGTTGGCGAGTCACCGTCTGCCACCGTTCATCTCTTAACATGGGTTTGAAGGCAGACGACAGTTTATAATTTCATAGATACAAGATGAGCCAGCCCACTAAGCACCCACTCCCATATTCATATATTAGATACCATCATCACACAATAGTTTTACACTTAGTGCTGGCATTCCACGTATGTTATGTGCAGACGTGGAATGTCATCGGTAGGTGTCCCATCCCAATATTTAGATTAAATTTCTCTAAAGGCCTCTGCGTGTTGGATCCATATCCCCATGTAAGCCTACCAAAGGACCGGGTATCTTCCCTACGGAAGATCCCGTGAATAAATGGAGATACAAGTATAATAATAATAATGATGTCAAAAACGAATACCAATATATGTTATTTTTTGTTTGGAGTAGGGATGTTAGCCTCAGATGGATTCTTCATTCTTACGCGGTGTAATGTTCGCGCAGGGTTTTCAACACAAAATCGATTTTTCCCGAACTATGGGTGAGCGTTACGAGCTCTGAAGCCGGCACAGTTTAGTTCTATCCGCACACAGTTGATCCTACTACCCGCATGCTTTTACAATATATGACCTAAGACACTGTTGGCCTTGGCTACTCTTAATTAATTCTCGTAGGTGTTATAAGATCACTATGAATTTCAAAATCTCGGTATAAAAAAATAATTCTTTAAAATTTCAATATTTATTAATAATATTTTTAATTAATGTTTTATTATTGTTTTATGTGTAGATTTTTTAAAAACTTGTTTTATCTGTAAAAAAATTAATGTCATACGTGGGACTTGAACCCATACCTATTGAAAATCCGTACCCGCAGTCCTACCACTTAAACAAGTGTCAGCTGTGCTATGATATTCAATTTGGAGCTCGTATTAATTTTGTCATCTTTATAGGAGGTGTTAGCCATCTACCGGACAATGATTACACATTATACCTTCTTTTCACGTAGATGTTGACTTAGGTATATAAGATAAGCTGATATTACTGCAAAAGTAGGAAACAGAAATATAAATCCTAATATAAAAAAAAAATTTTGACCACGATATACACTTTCTTCAAAATATAAAGAATAACATTAAAAAAATAAAGCACTAAAGGTGATATTTAAATTGACTGCACAGATCGCGTAATGATGAAGATACCAATTCAATCGTTATACAATATTTGGGCGATCCACAAATTGTTATTTCGAGTCTGGATGTAATTTATATCCATTAATTATATGTCAATAAGGGATTATTTCTTTAGTCTAGTATTGTTGCCTTTAAAAAACATTAATTTTTACAAATAATTTATTTATACATTTGTTCCAGATGAAGAAAATTGCAAATTCATTAGAGATCTGCTTCGCTGTTGCTGCACTCATCCAGTACAAATCCTTATATTAGGCACATCAATTATCAAAATGTCTATATTGCCAACAAGCGTTGCCTTCGTAACTTCCAACACTATTATAGCACTTCAATTTAACAACGTACTCTAAAATAATTGATTTATGCATAATTTCTTCAATCTGAAGTGTTACATAGGGTAACACTATAATACTTTTTCTTACAATAAATCCGCGTGATGTTTATTGTAAGACAATTTCGTTTGATAAGCATGCACTATAAATACTTTGCTCATTAGCATAGAGGAATTCGAATTCACTGTGTGGCTTATAAGAAATAATATATAAATTATTTGTGTAATTTTCACAAGTAATTTCTAATAAGTACGTGTTATGACCACGTTAATTAGTGGTAGGACCACGCTGTTGACAGTGTTTTGTATACAGATTCTAGTCGGTCCGCCCGGGGTAGTGCCACACTCTCGCAGAAGATTGACGTCTGAGTAATGACAATATGCTATTGCGCTTCATTCAGTGAGCGAGAGAGCCGGAAGCCCAACTGGGTGGGTTTGTGGTTCGTATTTATAAACAGCGGCCTAGCTATATTGCAAAGGTCCATGGGCGGCATTAACACTTATCATCAGGTGTGCTACTTGCTTGTTTGCCACCATTAGCAATAAAAAAAAACAAGTAAACCTACTTAAATCAACCGTTCAACCGATTTTGGCCATAGTATTGATATTACATACTCTCTTTTGCTGTAGAAATGAACTTATATTAGGATGAAGCATATTTAGATAGCAATCAAGGGTAATTTAGTTTCCAATTAATGAAAGTAATAATAATTGAGTTCAATAGTTCCAAAGATTTACAATATCATGGCTTAACTATTCAATCGAATGTTAATTATGAATACACCTTTACATGGATACAGAAGTAGCTATACAATACGTTTCACTTAGAAGAAATCAGTATTCCCAATTGTATGAAAACCCGAAGTAATTTATTGAGAAATCAAAATTTTAATTGTTTCATTCGTGATTCGACTAATATTAATCCATTGCACCCCAGAATAATTAGATTATGAGCTCTTTTTGTCTAAACTTAAAACACTTGCATTTTTTGGTTTTTGTTATATAAATAAAATATATGAAAACCTTTAAATATTTTCATTTTAAATAATGTGCGATAATCCATCCTGCACACACCATCCTCCTCGTATCCCTATTGCTTGGGGTCAATGCCATATATCATCTTTTTTCACTTTTCTTACATAATAGTTTTCATACATACATACATACGTTTACATTTTTTTTATTTTATGACCAGCTATCTGCTTGAGTGCCTAACTTTTTGGGGATGTAACCGTTAACCATACGGCATAAGACAGATTTGGCCCAGATTAGTGTACAGCTCTTAGTTGTCTTTTTAAACAGTTTTTTTATTAAGCTTACTCCGTTTGGTTTTTTCTTTTAAACAGTTTTATTTAGCTTACTCCCGTTTGTTTTTTCTTGGGTCAAATTTAGTAATTAAATTTCACCCTCTTCCTGACAACCGATTGATCTGAAATTTGGTATACGCCTTTGGTTCTGATGACAATACAATTATGTATACTAAAATTTATTGTAAATTCAAGATAGCCGCCGCTACAAAATGGCAGATAACCTATTTTTTTCAATCCCATCAATATGGATATCAAATGAAAGGGCTTGACAAGTAAAGTACAGTGCACTATACAAAATCGAAATCTAAGATGGCTGCCGCTACAAAATGGCGGGTGATCTATTTTTTTTTCAATCCCATCAATATGGGTATCAAAAGAAAGGGCTTGGCTAGTAAAATACAGTGCACTATACAAAATCCAAATCTAAGATGGCCGCCGCTATAAAATGGCCGATAATTTATTTTTTTAATCCTATTAATGTGGGTATTAAATGAAAGGTCTTGACAAGTACACACAGTGCTCTTTACAAAATCAATATCTGAAACTCTCACCCAAGTCAAGATTTCGTATCGTGTCGAAGATTGTGTGGCGTTACGGTAGCTAAAAATGATACGTCGTTAGCAGTACACCACCCAAGTTAGGGTAAAAGGTTAAAGCGCGCCGAGAATTGTATGGCATTAGAGTGGTGCTATAGGCTACATCAACGAAATCATTTGGCCCGAATTTCGGCGAACCCGAAGATGTATGCAACAGATGTGCCTTCGGTTCGAATTGAGTGTGCAAGAGACGGCGTACATCTTAAACACCCGAAAGCCATACAGTTTCCGGACAAGTTTCCATGGTGCATAAAATGCAGGGCAGCACTATGGATCACGCAGTCGTATACTTAGGTAACTATTTTTCGTAACTATTTGAGGAAGGTCAAGCCTACGTGGTTCTTAGTAAAGTGAGATCTTTGGAGGGACTACGTATCGAGGAGTTAGAATGTAATAAATGAACGGGCAAGAAACCTTGCACTAATAAGGCCTCAAATGAATTAAATAGAATGAGAAATAAAAACTAAATACTTGAAAATAAAAAAGGTATTTTTTTAAGTTAAATGGTTTTCTTGTAAACAGTCATGGTGATTTTGCAAGTAAACGTACTAAAAGCTAAAAAATAAATAAATAGATACAGTCATGGGTACCAATATGTATAATTGTATACATTGTTATATTTTTGAAATAAAGTAACTCATAACTTACTCAATTTGTGGAAATAACTATGTTCACATAAATTCTTAAAAATGCACTGTATTATAGATTAATATAAGTATGACATACTTACATTAATCAAAACCTAAAGATGATATTTTTGAATTATACAAATTTTAAACATATGAATTGATTAGACTAGTAATAATAATGGAAAAAAACTTGCAACACTGAATACTGATATAGGTACGTGTTTGTCAATCTATATATATATATATATATATATATATATATATATATATATATATATATATATATATATATATATATATATATATATATATATAAGAGATTTCCACCTATGTATTGACTCATCACGATATCTCTGGAACCATAAGGCCTACAAACCTCAAATTTGGTAGGAATATTTCTTTCGCCGAGTAGAGGTCAGCTAAGAACTGATTTTACGAAATTATATCCCTAAGGGAGTGAAAAAGCAGGGCAAAGTTTGTATGGGACAACGTGATTCCTTGGTTCAATCTATTTCAAATTTTGCATAAACATTCTTTAACAGAATTGATGAAAGATATGATTCATCTTTTATTGAGATTTATCTCCTAACCCAGTTAAAAAAGGGTGGAAAGTTATTTTAGGGGTGATTTGCTTAAAAGTTGATATCAATACTTCTTAGTGATTTTAATTTAAAAGACATTTTATTTTGACACATGTTTGAAAACTCAATTCGATTATATTCAAAAAACCGGCTAAGAGCGACTCGGAGTCGCGCACGAAGGGTGCCGTACCATTATCTATAAGTGGCAAAATAATCATGTTTGTACAGGAGCTTAAAATAAAACAAACAGAGAACTGTTTGTTTTATTTTAATTTAATTATTTATTTCTAAAGGGAATATATTACTAAATATTAACAGTGTGACCATTGCACTGTTAATGGTGACAATTTGACTTAGACAATGACTAACTTGAAAGACTAAAAACGTGAAAATATAACTCAACACTGGCACCAATAGCTCGTATAAGTAGCTGATTGCCAATACATGAGAAGAAGAAGAAGAAGAATACTAACATGAACAAATACATTATATCAAAATGTTGACAAGATCACAAACTAAAGTAGCACGACCACCACCCCCGGGCTCGTCACAAAGCTCCACTTCTCAACCAGTAGATACTGTACCAGCAGCATCAGTCACGACAGAGGCGTCGAGCACAAGTTCAAGTGACTAGTATTTCTCCCCATCGACGACACCAACACCTGCGCCGTGACGAGGGAGAGGCCGGCCAATGACTTGCTTGGCACCCAGAGGCCACCGACCTCACACAGGGCGCCCGCTACCGGTGGTAATGTGCAGCGCATGAGATGGACGCAAACCATCAATGAAAACGCCATGCGCATATTTTGAGATAACAGAGGGGGGAATCAAACTCACCGCGTACCGTGACCGTATGCTGCTTCTGTTTTAGGACCTCGAACCAACTGTCAACGTTAGAGCTCAACGACTATCGGATCAGGTGGGAGCCATCCAGCGTTGTCGATGTTACTGTTCCTCATGACGTGAATCTCGTGAAGGCTGAGAAAGATAAAATAAAATATCAAGACTTAGCTCACGAGATTGTCGACATGTGGGATATAGACACGGCAATCGTTGTACCGATAGTCATTTCGACCAATGGTCTAATCGCCAAGAGCCTCGCTCAACAACTTAAGAAGCTCGCGTTAGGTAGTTGGATTGGGGGTCTGATGCAGAAAGCGGTGTTGCTCGACACGGCACGCATCGTGAGAAAGTTCCTCTCTTTCCACCGGCGGCTTGGTCGCTGTATTCGCTGCCGGCGACGCTGCGGCTTAAAAAGCGTGTTGACCCAACACGCTTTTTAAATTTTTAAATATATTATTTTTTATATTATATATATATTTAGAAATTTATTAATTTATAATGTATTAAGTATTTTTAATAATAATAATAATGGACGTGGAATGTCATCGGTAGATGTCCCATCCCAATATTTAGATAGAATTTCTCCAAAGGCCTCTGCGTGTTGGATCCATATCCCCATGTAAACCTCCCAAAGGACCGGGCATCTTCCCTATGGAAGATCCCGTGAATAAAAAGGCGATGCAAATAATAACAAATTTTATTTAGTTCAACAGTAAGTGCATACAATAATTTCATCTTAGTTTTACATAACACTAAAACAATTTAGCTACATATTAAGATGGAGTAAAGGATGGTGTGTGAACTAGTATAAACTGTACGACAGACATCAAAGCCTTCCTCCTTAAACAAACAAATTGTATCAATCCGTGATAGCGTGTTATTGTGTATTTCTGTGTGTATGCAAGTGTGTGTGTGTGTGTGCGCGTGTGTGCATGCATGTGTGTGTGTGTGTGTGTATGTGCGTGAGTGCGTGCGTGCGTGAGTGCGTGCGTCCGTTTATGTGTGTGTGTGTGTGTATGTGTGCGTGCGTGCGTGTGTGTGTGTGTGTGTGTATATGCGCGTGAGTGTGCATGCTTTCATGGGCGTGGTCGGTCCGTGTACGTGTGTGCTTTTGCGTGTATGTGTGCGTATGAGTTAGAGTGTTTGCCTTTGCGTGTGTGTGTGAATGTATTTGTGTAATGTAATATGATGTAAATACGAAAGTTTGTATAGTTATTTATCAATCACAAACATGCTCTCAATCTCCTCGTATGATTTGGTTTGGAGACAATCTCTAAGAATAATTTTACACCTTGAAGTTGGTAAGGGGTATAAATTACATTCTCTGTTCATAGTATTATAAAGATGACTACTGAGGCAACGGTAGTGGCGACTAGCAAGAGCAGTTCTCACACGTACGATTGGACATATTCGATCTTTTCAACGTTTTTTTTATTAGTAACCCAGTTCATAAGTCACTGGTGTATGTCTACGCAAAATTATGTGAAATACACAAAGTTGTCTCACCGTAAGAATTTTCAGTTCTCTATATGGCATGTCATAAACTCATAAATATTGTCATTTTAGTGGAAATATACCTAAAATTCACTCCAGAGGCCCGCGACATTACTTACCATATGCAATAAATATGTTCACTGTTATTGTATCGTACCCAAATAGAGAAGTGGTTAATATTGACCACCATTCGGCTTGAACTACAACTTTGATCAGATAGAGGAAGAGAGGACAACTGACACATCTCGAGTTTTGTCTCCCTATTAGGGGATAAATGGATGAGTAAAACTTATGATGTCGTCAAAATGGAAGGATCATCATTATCATCAGTCGATCAATTGTAATTTATATCAATGTTAAAAAGGACACAGTTATTATTACTTAAAACATAATTTACCATTTATTTTAATAGCTATGTAACAATAATGAAGACCATTGTGGTTGTTACCAATAATATTGTTATTTGTAGACGTCATAAACTCCTAAATATTGTCACTTTAGTGGAAATATACCTAAAATTCATTACCAAATTAAATTAATTCTTATCGTAAAACTTCATAGAATAACACCTCACACAACCAGCTTATCAAAATATCATTTTTCATTAACTAATTATATTAAAAGTAAGCAAAACCAGACAGACATTGTTTCTTTACCGACCATAATTTATTCGACGTTACTTCAGATAGATCTTAATTGAACATTATAAAACTTTAAAATAAAATGTACATCCCTCCTTTGAAATACATTTTATTATTTCAAAATGTTATGTGTATTTATCGCAATTTTAGCACTTACAAAAAGCGTACTCAGATTTTCATAAGTATTTGGATCATTCTAGAATTATGTTCTGTGGCATTTAATATTTTAAGCCGAATTACATTACAGGAGCTAACACATTTTAAGAGTGATTTCATCATTTCATTCACTATGAGCGCATTATCTTTTACAATACTAATTTTATCAGTATACCACACAGAAATATTTCACCATCTTATGAAAAATTTTAACACATATTGCAATCTAATATGCGATAATATTTATTATTATACATTATTAAAGGCACAAAAAAGAATAATAATATTTTTAATAATACTCTCTATGTACGAAATTGGGATACTTATACACGTCAGTATCCTTGGCTACAATAATGCCAGAAGGAATGGAAATAACACGGCTGCAATATTAGTATTTCTCTTTAACATATCTCGGTCCAATTTACGTTTCATGCTTGAATATCTTATTATATTTAGTGTAATGTTTATAATTTCTGAACAACTAAATGTCATCGCCCGAGACGTTGATATAGAAATAAAAAACATGAGGAGTCTAAAAGAGATTGATGCAATATCTACAGACAACAGCGTAAACAAATTGCATCGGTGGATGGCGTCATATAAAAGTATTCATTGCAGTTCAAAATTATGTAATAGCATTTTTAGCACACAGGTGATTACATATTTCATTACTTTTTCTTATTCTTAGTAGTCCATACTGTAGACAATAAGTCTTTATGATGAAGGGGAAAATGTTATTTCAGCCTGAACGTACCAACTAACAATTTTTTTTGCTATTTATTTGCAGTTTTCCTTTGCAGTGATGTTATCTAATTATGTCCTATGTTTTATATTGCACGCCTCGGGATAATATTATTATACATATGTCAAGAAAAATATTCGTCTAAACGTATTTGATATTTTTAAAAAGCAATTATTTTGTTTAACGTAAAAAAAAAGTTGATTAAAAAAATATTCGAGGACGTCCAGATGTTACCGTAAAGTATCTGGCATTCTCTAGACCGTAAAAATGAATGTATCGAAGTTTTTCTTTTATTAAAAGCTTCATAATCGCAACGCGCTGTTTACTTTCGAAAATGGCTTGGTAATTCCTTGTCGTTTAATTGCAATTAATAAAAAACTAAACTGCTTAGTCATTAGTGTATGTACCTATACTTTATGAAAATTGGGTTCGTTTACATTGTCCACAGTTCGTTTACATTACACAGGCAAAGGAAATAAATCCCATTCAGCCTATACAGCTATGTTTAGCTCTACGACGAAAATGGCACTAAATTTCAAAAGTTTTTTTTTCTTTCATTACGCGTATGTACAAGCTTTTATTTAGTTTCACCTGTCCCGTTGTCTGTAATCAAATCTTGCAAGTTAAATTTGATCCTCTTCCCGGTTTCCGATTGAGCTGAAATTTCGCTTGCATGTATAAATTAGATGACAATGCAATATTATTGTGATATAGAGCTGCCCTGATGATGGACCTGGAAGCTGGCCATTGGAACTCCGTAATTAAACGACGCAACCCCATCGAAATTGGGCTTATTAGATTCGTCTTGACGAGTACTTTAATACGATATAGAAACCAGGGTCTGATCATGGACCTGGAAGCTGTCCGTAGGAATTCCGTAATTAAGCGACGCAACCCCATCGAGTTTGGGCTCGTTCGATTCGTCTTGAAGATTATTTTGATACTATATGGAAACCAGGGTCTGATCGTGGATCTGGAAGCTGTCCATAGGAACTCCGTAATTAAGCGACGCAACCCCATCGAGTTTTGGCTCGTCTGATTCGTCTTGACGAGTACTTTGAGACTGTATGGTAATCAGGGTCTGATGATGGACCTGGAACTTGGCTATAAGAACTCCGTAATTAAACAACGTAACCCCATCGAGTTTGGGCTCGCTTGATTCGTCTTGAGGAGTACTTTGATACTATATGGTAACTAGGTTCTGATGGTGGACCTGGAAGCTGGCCATAGAAACTCCGTAATTAAAAGATGCAACCCCACCGGGTATGGGCTCGTTTGATTCGTCTTGACGAGTATCATGGTTGGCGTGAATATGCAACTCTAACAAATTAGGGAAAAAAGTTCGTTCCGCTTATTATGAATGTAGATTATGATTGATTAGATGGTTGACCCAATGCCAAAGTAAGCACGTGCCGAGCGCTGAATGGCGTGAGGATGTATAAACATTTCATATCGCTAACGTTGCGCCTCAGAGTACCAGGGCGAACCCTGTTATACTGAAGCCCTTATCCCTCCACAATGGACCTCTGGGGTGATGAACCGTTTTTGTCCTATATTTGTGGGAACAACACGAATAATAAAAATACTAAAGAGTTAAAAATAAAATTAAAGAAAAATATCGTTTTTAACAAGCTTTTATTATTTGCTAATATAATAAACTAAAAAGTTTAAAATAAATTAACTCTAATCAGACATATAACACTTTATAAGTTCATTGTAACCTTTAACGATATTTTGATTAAGATTCAACAACAAAATAATGCCATATCATACATAATTATATATTTTCCCGTTTTAATCACAGTCCCAATTTTATAAATAATGTTTGTTGCATTTTTTAGCAAATAATAAACAGCTTGCTTCTAAAAAATGATTTTTCTTTAATTTCATTTTCATTTCTGGCATTGACTAATAGTAAATGATAAATAATATAAAAATTATGAGGCGTGCACTTTTGGATTTTCCAAATTATTTATCATTTACTGCTGCTTTTAAACTTTTGCAATATCAAAGCTAGAGCTAGTTTGCTACCTACGAACCCAAATCTATCCAGAAAGTTAATCTTCTGGCTCTCCCGGTTATCGAACGGAGCGCAACATCATAATGCCACACGTTGATTTTCTTTGATCTCCAAGTTACTGAGATTAAAATAATTTTCACTGGTAAACAAGTTTTGTATATCTTAAATGTAAAATAGTTAAATCGGGGGGCATAGTCCGGAGCGTGCTCGTTCGCGTCCCCTGCCAGTCTAATTAGACTGCTAATCCAGCACGAAATGCGTACCGCAATGCGGGTTAGGGCGTCCCCCGGAGGCGACGCGTACCGACCCGCCCCCGTCGGTACGAACATCGGCAGTTGCGGCGATGGGGGCCGCCACCCATCACGCCTTGCCCAGTTAGGCGAGTCGAGGAGAACGGAGTGCCGGGTGGGCACGTGGAATGTAAGAGGTTGTGTGGAAGGTAAGTTGCACGAGCTGATATCCGTCATGGCGGACAAACAGCTAGACGTGCTCTGTGTAACAGAGACCAAGCGAAGGGGCAGCGACGCCTGCGATCTTCCTGGTGGCGGGATGGCTCTGTGGTCTGGTGTACCACAGAGCGATCGAGCCAGCATGGGGGTAGGAGTGCTGTTGTCCTCTCGCTTGGCCTCAGGTGTGAAGGATTACGGAATGTATGATCCCAGACTTCTCTGGGTCCGTATAAAACTAGGTGTCACCAAGGTATTCATGGTTGTAGCATATGCTCCCGTAGGATCCTCGGTGGCATCAGACCTAGAGAAGTTTTGGGACAATGTTAGGGAAGTTCTGGATATGGCAGAAACCAGTGAACGCGTGATTGTATGCGGAGATTTGAACGGATGGGTGGGGACCAAGCGTCCCGACTATGAGGACGTACTTGGTCCATTTGGTGATAAGAGAGTGAACGACGCAGGTAGGCTCATAGCGGATGTATGCATGGAGAGAAACCTTATTGTGTCAAACACATTTTTCCAACATAAGGACATCCATATGTATACATGGAGAAGGAATGAACAGAAAAGCATAATAGATTTAATTTTGGTAGACAGTCGCCTCCGAAGCAAAATGTTGGACGCAAGAGCCTACAGGGGCCCCACAGTCGACACGGACCACTATCTCGTTATTGCGAGATTTAGTGGTCTGTTCAGAAAGTGGAGGCACTGGCGAGAGCGTGTCCACTTCGGAGGGCTTGAAAGAATAAAGGTTGAAAGGTTGCAAGAAGAGTGTGTAAGAGAAAAGTATGCAGAGGGTGTCCGAGAACGGCTGACGATGGCAAGCCAGCCGCAATCGGACATTGAAGAATGCTGGAGAGTATTGAAAGAGAGTATGGTAGATACAGCGAAAGAAGTATGTGGAAGTTCAAAGAAGCATAGAAAAACAAATGGTGATGCATGGTGGGATGCGGAAGTGGCAGCTTCCGTAGAGCAAAAGAAGAAAGCGTGGCTGGACTATGTCTCTTCTTTGAATCTGAATGACAGTATGACTGAACAGAAGAAAGAAATATATCGGCAATGTAAGAATGACACCAAGGCCTTAGTGAAAGAGAAACGTGATAGAGCAAGTATGAGTGCAGAAGATAGGCTGACTAAAAACTTCGAGGGTAACACCAAACTCTTTTGGAGGGAGGTGAAGAAGTCTCGGGGTGGTTGGTCAGCCTTCAGAATGAATAAAATAAGGTCTAAAGGTGGAGACATTCTTACACAAACACAAGACGTGTTAAGCCGATGGAGTGAATATTTTGGTGATATGTATGCGGATGCTACGGTTGGCGCCGGTGTTGGATGTGGTTTAGTAGATCAACATTCGACAACGGCGTCCTCCGATGGCATCAGTATGGATGAAGTTGAATGGGCGATAAGAAGTTTGAAAAATGGTAAGGCAGCGGGCATTGATATGGTGTCTGCCGAGATGATCAAGCTTGGTGGCTCTTGTGTCTGGGAGGCGTTCCTGTTGCTCCTCAATTTATGTTGGAGCTCGGGAATGGTTCCCAGGGACTGGAATAGCGCAGTCATCGTGCCTTTGTTTAAAAACAAGGGTTCACGTTATGACTGCGCAAATTACAGGGCCATAGGCTTGACCAGTTTGGCAGCAAAAGTGTATGGAAAAATTATTGAAAGGAGAATGAGGATGGTGTCCGATGGTTTACTGTGTGAGACACAAGGAGGTTTCAGGAGTGGAAGGGGATGCATGGATCAAGTGTTCTCTCTGCGCAACATTGTGGAGAAGCATCTGGCTCTAGGTCAGAGGGTTTTCTGCAGTTTTGTGGATCTGGAGAGAGCATTTGACACGGTTGTACGAAAGGAACTTTGGGACATTTTACCGGAGTATGGTATTAACGGTAAACTGCTACAGGCTGTGCAGTCCAGTTACATGGGCTGTAGAGCCTGTGTGCGGCTGGATGATGGAATGTCGCCTTGGTTTGACGTCAATATTGGCGTTAAGCAGGGGTGCGTTCTGTCAGCCAGGCTGTTTATCATATATCTGGATAAATGTCTCCAAAGGTTGAACGATATGAATGTGGGAGTCCAGATGGGCGACTCAGTGGTCACTGCTCTGCTTTATGCAGATGATGCAGTCCTGCTGGCGCAGTCAGCGACTGACCTGCAGACCCTAGTCGACACAATGACAGAAGATTGTAAGAAAAGGGGTCTACGCGTGAATGTGAGCAAAACCAAAATAATGGTCTTTGAAAGAGATAAAACCAGAACAGATGTAAGAGTAACAATAGGTAATGATGTACTAGAGCAAGTGGATGAATTTATATATCTTGGATGTGGATTTAGTCGAGATGGAAGGTACACCACTGATATAGAGCGAAGAGTGAATGCGGGAAATAGAGTGAACGGAGCGTTGGGGCAACTTCTCGGCAGCCACCACCTCAGCCAGAAGGCACGTGTAGCAATACATAACGCAGTGCTTGTCCCAACATTACTGTATGGAAGCGAGAGTTGGGTATGCAGAAAAGAGTATGATAGTAAAATTAATGCGGTCGAAATGCGATCTCTGCGGAAAATCTGTGGAGTTAGGCTGACCGACCGCATTCGTAACGACGACGTAAGAGAGCGAGTAGGTATGAAAGAGAGTATTGGTGCAAAGATGCGAAAGGGAATGCTCCGATGGTTCGGACATGTGGAAAGAATGCCGAACGAACGTCTGGTTAAGAAGATATACAATGCGAAAGTGGAAGGATGTAGGTACCGAGGGAGACCGAGACTAACCTACCTAGACCAGATCGGTCATGTACTGAAGGAAGGTGGAGTCAAGAGTCTCCGAAACCGGCGAGCGTGTATGAAGAGAATTATGAATGTTGAGGAAGCGAGTGAAGTATGCAGAGATAGAGTTCTCTGGCACTCTGTTCTCTCTGCCTACCCTGCAAGGGATATGGCGTGATGATATGTATGTATGTATGTATGTAAATGTTAAATCTCAGAAATTTAGATGATAGTGTCGTGTCCTCCTTTTAAACAATTCCAACTGAAAGGTTAAAGTATTAAAATCATTACAATGTGTAATCATTGTCCAGTAGGTGGCACACGTCTCCCATTAAGACGACAAAATAGAGCGAGCTGAAAATTTTTTCTCATACGACAGCTTACATACCTGTAAGTAGTAGGACGATTGGAACGGTTTTCCAATGGGTGTGGAATTAGGTCCCACGTGTGACAATCATTTTCCACTCGTAAACAAGTTTCTATAAAGTGCCTAGGATGTTAAATGCTAAATCTCAGTAATATGGAGTTAACGTTATATAAATACTACTTTTTTTTTACATTTTCTTTTTCTGTTTTAGTTGACCATGATGCTGATAGTTTTAAATTTATATTTCATGATATTGCTGTATTCAATAGCTACAACAATTATGGTGAGTTACGTATCAAAATCCTATAAATAGTGTTATAGTGCAATATTCATCATCATCTAATGATGATGAATATTATACTATAATACTATGTTTATTCTCTACCCTCCTCGAGATGATTCTCTAACCATATATTATCCGCTGTTGGGCTCGCGCCTTCTGCATAATGAAAGGGTAATTAACCTATTATACTGCTCTGTACGTGTTGATACCTAAAGGATTTTATTTCGACTATAATCGATGCTATATCCATATCGTATCGCTTAGTCATCTTTTACGGTACGCTCTGGTAAGAGGGGGGATGGTGAACTGTATTCTTATTTTGTCACCACAGGGAATACAATAATAAAGTCTAGTAATAATAATACAATAATAAAGTATAGTAACAAATGACACCAATTGGAAATTCAATATGTAATAACATGAATTGTTTTGGCTGTTATATATTATACGACAGTTAATATGGAGCGCAGTATTTAAAACATGATTTAATCAAAAGTGTTCTTCTTTTCTAGTAGGTATTAATTATATGTACCTTCAGCCCTTACTCATTATCTGAGATGCTGGGGATAAAAGAAATAATAGTGAATTGTATTGTTATTCTGTCACCGAAGAGATAACTACGAGTATTACTATATATTCTTGGAAATTTAATCATTATATTTACCTATCATCGCATCTCAGCTCATATATGTCCCACTATTGGGCTCGAACCTCCTCCATAATGAAAGGAAAATTGAATTACTATACCACGCTGGTCAGACGTGTTGGTATAGGATTTTGTTTAGAGTTTGCCTTCTCTTGCATAGATGTTATATGCGTTTTATACCCCTTAGTCATCTCTTACGATCATCCACGGGGGTGAATTGTATTCTTACTCCTTTACCACACGGATAGTTATCTATAAGTATTGTAAAATTCGACACAAATTCTAACATGGAAGAGACTCGTGTCTACTCGGGTGACTTATAAATAAAAACTAAGAAATAAAATTTGTTTTTATTTAGAGTAATTCTTCAGTCTTACAATTTGGTCTTAGTGCACTTCCAGCGATGGTATTTTTTGGAGCCATTTATGCTTTGGCGAAAGCTGGACAACGCGTGCAAAATAGTTACAATAACCTGAAGTGCAAATTGTGTGAGCTGCAAAATATTTCAATTGAGAGTAAGTATTATAAAGTTTACAATATGTTATACAATTGACAGTTGAATGAATTTATTTCTATTTAGTTAGCCACTATTTTTATGTTGTAATAATATCACGTTCATTCTCCATTTTTTTTTGCTGATGTACCGTAGGCTATTTGAGCGTTATTTTATTTACGATATTCATGAATGACCTGCCAAACGATCTTCAATATTATCAACCGTTTATGTTTGATTTAAAATCAGATTTTAAATTGATTCTTATCAGTATGTTATTCATCCACAACTAGATTCAGTTCATGTACAGCAGCGATGCTTTAACAACCAAATGCATTTAAATATTAAAAAGAAATCTTCAGTATTATATTGACTCGCAAATTAGTTTAGTTTCAAACTAATCAATGTGGTCGTTCAATCCATTCAACCAGTTCAAGGGATTTCGATGATGAAGGGATTCTTATGTTCGTTATTTTTATAACGGCAAAATCCACCTGTCTCGTAAAGTCGGATAAGTAAAAATACAAATGCAATAAAATCCGTGCAAATAGATTTAATTCATAGATATAATACATACATACATATCATCACACCATATCCCTTGCAGGGTAGGCAGAGAGAACAGAGTGCCAGAGAACTCTATCTCTGCATACTTCACTCGCTTCCTCAACATTCATAATTCTCTTCATACACGCTCGCTGGTTTCGGAGACTCTTGACTCCACCTTCCTTCAGTACATGACCGATCTGGTCTAGGTAGGTTAGTCTCGGTCTCCCTCGGTACCTACATCCTTCCACTTTCGCATTGTAAATCTTCTTAACCAGACGTTCGTTCGGCATTCTTTCCACATGTCCGAACCATCGGAGCATTCCCTTTCGCATTTTTACACCAATACTCTCTTTCATACCTACTCGCTCTCTTACGTCGTCGTTACGAATGCGGTCGGTCAGCCTTACTCCACAGATTTTCCGCAGAGATCGCATTTCGACCGCATTAATTTTACCTTCATACTCTTTTCTGCATACCCAACTCTCGCTTCCATACAGTAATGTTGGGACAAGCACTGCGTTATGTATTGCTACACGTGCCTTCTGGCTGAGGTGGTGGCTGCCGAGAAGTTGCCCCAACGCTCCGTTCACTCTATTTCCCGCATTCACTCTTCGCTCTATATCAGTGGTGTGCCTTCCATCTCGGCTAAAATCACATCCAAGATATACAAATTCATCCACTTGCTCTAGTACATCATTAACTATTTTTACTCTTACATCTGTTCTGGCTTCATCTCTTTCGAAGACCATTATTTTGATTTTGCTCACATTCACGTGTCACAGACCCCTTTTCTTACAATCTTCTGTCATTATGTCGACTAGGGTCTGCAGGTCAGTCGCTGACTGTACCAGCAGGACTGTATCATCTGCATAGAGCAGAGCAGTGACCACTGAGTCGCCTATCTGGACTCCCACATTCATATCGTTCAACCTTTGGAGACATATATCCAGATATATGATAAACAGCCTGGCTGACAGAACGCACCCTTGGTTAACGCCGATATTGACGCCAAACCAAGACGAAATTCCATCATCCAGCCGCACACAGGCTCTACAGCTCATGTAACTGGACTGCACAGCCTGTAGCAGTTTACCGTTAATACCATACTCCGGTAAAATGTCCCAAAGTTCCTTTCGTACAACCGTGTCAAATGCTTTCTCCAGATCCACAAAACTGCAGAAAGCCCTCTGATATGAGCCAGATGCTTCTCCTCAATGTTGCGCAGAGAGAACACTTGATCCATGCATCCCCTTCCACTCCTGAAACCTCCTTGTGTCTCACACAGTAAACCATCGGACATCATCCTCATTCTCCTTTCAATAATTTTACCGTACACTTTTGCTGCCAAACTGGTCAAGCTTATGGCTCTGTAATTTGCGCAGTCATAACGTGAACCCTTGTTTTTAAACAAAGGCACGATGACTGCGCTATTCCAGTCCCTGGGAACCATTCCAGAGCTCCAACACAAATTGAGGAGTAACAGGAACGCCTCCCAGACACAGGAGCCACCAAGTTTGATCATCTCGGCAGACACCATATCAATGCCCGCTGCCTTACCATTTTTCAAACTTCCTATCGCCCATTCAACTTCATCAATACTGATGCCATTGGAGGACGCCGGTGCTGAATGTTCATCTACTAGACCACATGCGACATCGGCGCCAAGTTGAGTATCCGTATACATATCGCCAAAATATTCACTCCAACGGCTTAACACGTCTTGTGTTTGTGTAAGAATGTCTCCACCTTTAGACCTTATTTTATTCATTCTGAAGGCTGACCAACCACACCGAGACTTCTTCATCTCCCTCCAAATCTTCTGCCATCATATTTTCTCTATCACGTTTCTCTTTCACTAAGGCCCTGGTGTCATTTTTACATTGCCGATATATTTCTTTCTTCTGTTCAGTCATACTGTCATTCAGATTCAAAGAAGAGACATAGTCCATCCACGTTTTCTTCTTTTGCTCTACGGAAGCTGCCACTTCCACATCCCACCATGCATCACCATTTGTTTTTCTATGCTTCTTTGAACTTCCACATACTTATCTGTATCTACCATACTCTCTTTCAATATTCTCCAGCATTCTTCAATGTCCGATTGCGGCTGGCTTGCCATCGTCAGCCGTTCTCGGACACCCTCTGCATTCTTTTATCTTACACACTTATCTTGCAACCTTTCAACTTTTATTCTTTCAAGCCCTCCGAAGTGGACACGCTCTCGCCAGTGCCTTCACTTTCTGAACAGATCACTAAATCTCGCAATAACGAGATAGTGGTCCGTATCGACTGTGGGGCCCCTGTAGGCTCTTGCGTTCAATGTTTTGCTTCGGAGGCGACTGTCTACCAAAATTAAATCTATTATACTTTTCTGTTCATTCCTTCTCCATGTATACATATGGATGTCCTTATGTTGGAAAAATATGTTTGACACAATAAGTTTTCACTCCATGCATACATCCACTATGAGCCTACCTGCGTCGTTCACTCTCTTATCACCAAATGGACCGAGTACGTCCTCATAGTTCAAATCTCCGCATATAATCACGCGTTCACTGGTCTCTGCTCTGTTTCATATCCAGAACTTCCCTAACATTATCCCGAAACTTCTCTAGGTCTGATGCCACCGAGGATCCTACGGGAGCATATGCTACAACCATGAATACCTTGGTGATACCTAGTTTTATACGGACCCAAAGAAGTCTGGGATCATACATTTCGTAACCCTTACACCTGAGGCCAAGCGAGAGGACAACAGCACTCCTACTCCCATGCTGGCTCGATGGCTCTGTGGTATACTAGACCACAGAGCCATCCCGCTACCAGGAAGATCACAGGCGTCACTGCCCATTCGCTTGGCCTCTGTTACACAGAGCACGTCTAGCTGTTTGTCCGCCATGACGGATATCAGCTCGTGCAACTTACCTTCCACACAACCTCTTACATTCCACGTGCCCACCCGGAACTCTGCTCTCCTCGACTTGCCTAACTGTACAAGGCGGGATGGGTGGCGGCTCCCATCGCCGCATCTGCCGATGTTCGTACCGACGAAGGCGGGTCGGTACGCGTCGCCTCCGGGGGACGCCCTAACCCGCACTGCGGTACGCATTGGAGCCGGATTAGCAGTCTAAGTAGACTGGCAGGGGACGCGACGAGCACGTTCCGGATTTTTATAAATAATTTATTTATATACTTGTTTCAGATGAAGAACATTGCAAAGTTATTAAAGATCTGCTTCGCTGTTGTTGCACTCATCCAGTACAAATCCTTGTATTAGGTACATCAATTATCAAAATGTCAATATTTCCAACAAGCGTTGCCTTCGTAACTTCCAATACTATTATAGCACTTCAATTTAACAACGTACTCTAAAATAAATTCTTCAATCTGAAGTGTTACATAGGGTAACTACAATATCGTTCGTTCGATAAGCATGCACTATAAATATAATACTTTCTTCATTAGGATTGAGAATCGAAATTTAAAATTTTAAAAAATCTAAGTTTTGGTCATTGTGTGATGTATAAGAAGTAATATATAAATTAGTTATGTAATTTGTCTTTGTAATTTCCAATAAGTAGGATGATTTTGGAAGTTTACCCCATCTGAGGGCCTTAGCGCCGAGTCCTATCAGCGGCACTTGGATTGGACCTGTCGTTGCCGGCCGTCATCTGCAAGATGGTTGGCAGCGATAGATGCTCGATCGATGACTCGCTCCGCGGTAGCGACAAGGAATAAGGAAGCGACGCTATGCACTCTTCCTCCCACCACCTTGAATAATGATAGGACGTAGCCAGACGGCCTTGTGTTGGTGTGTCGGGGATTGAATGTCATCAAACGATTTTTTCGGCACCCCGTAAAACTGCAGGGGGCAAAACTCCACTGTGGTTTTAGTGGGTATTCCAGTCGCTTAATGGTAGGCAAATCCCTTACAATTCCGCCGACTGGACTCACCGGTGGAGGATAGTGCGTTAATACATTTCAACAGCGTGAACAAAAAAGTGAGGCCTCTATTTAAAAGTGTTGCTTATGAAGATGTTAGAAATGCGCTCCTACGCGAATAGAGAGTTGGATTGACCACTGTTCGGCCTGAACTAAAAACTTTGATCAGAAAGAGGAAGAGGGGTCTACTGAGAAATCGCGAGTTTTGCCTCTTTACTAAGGGGTAAATGGATGAGTGATAGTTATGATGTTGTTAAAATGGAAGGATCATCATTCAATTTCAATTCAATTAATTTTAATTTATATCAATCTTAAAAAGGACACAGTTATTATTACATAAAACATAGTTTTCTATTTATTTTAATAGGTATCTAATAATAATGTGGTGATTGTCCCCAATAATATTGTTATTTGTAGATGTCATAAACTCAAAAATATTGTCACTTTAGTGGGAATGTACCTAAAATTCATAAATCATCAAATTAAATTAATTCTTATTGTAAGACATCACAAAATAACACCTCACGCGATCAGCTTATCAAAATATAATGTTTCATTAACTAATTATATTAAAAGCAAACAAAAACAATGACGTTGTTTCTTGACTGACTATAATTTATCCGACGTTACTTCAGATAGATATCTATTGAACATTCTAAAGCTTTAAAATAAAATGAACATCCCTCCTTTAAAATACATTCTATTATTTCAAAATGTTGTGTGTATTTATCGCAATTTCAGCACTTACAAAAAGCATACTCAGATTTTCATAAGTATTTGGATCATTCTAGAGATATGTTCTATGGCATTTAATATTGTAAGTCAAATTACATTACAGGAGGTAAAACATTTTAAGAATGGTTTCATGATTACATTCACTATGAGCACATTATCTATTGCAATACTAGTTTTATCAGTATACCACACAAAAACATTTCATCATCTTATGAACAATTCTAACACATATTGCAATCTAATATGCGATAATATTTATTATCATACATTATTAAAGGCACAAAAAAGAATAATGATATTTTTTATAATATTCTCTATCTACGAAATTGGGATATTTATACACGTCAGTATACTTGGCTACAATAACGCAAGAAAAAGTGGAAATAACACGGCTACAGTATTAGTATTTCTCTTTAACATATCTCGGTCCAATTTACGTTTCATGCTTGAATATCTTATTATATTCAGTGTACTGTTTATAATTTCTGAACAACTAAATGTCATCACACGAGACGTTGATATAGAAATAAAAAACGTGAAGAGTCTAAAAGAGATTAATACAACATCTACAGACAACAGCGTAAACAAATTTCATCGGTGGATGTCGGCATATAAAAGTATTCATTGCAGTTCAAAATTATGTAATAGCATTTTTAGCACACAGGTGATTACATATTTCATTACTTTTTTTATTCTTAGTAGTGGTCACTGTAGACAATAAATCTTCATGATGAAGGTGAAAATTTTCTATACTAGCCTGAACGTATCAACTAACAATTTTTGTTGCTATTTATTTGCAGTTGGATATTTCCTTTGCAGTGATGTTATCTAGTTATGTCATATGTCTTATATTTATCATTTACTGCTGATGTTAGACTTTTGCAATACCAAAGGTAGAGCTAGGCTGATACCTACGAACCCAAACCTACCCAGAAAGTTAGGCTTCTGGCTCTCCCGGTCACCAAACGAAGCGCAACATCACTATGGTGTTGCGCTTCTCAGAAGTTGATTTTCTTTGATGTCCAAGTTACTGAGATTTAAATTTTTTTCACTGCTAAACAAGTTTTGTATATCTTAAATGCTAAATCTCAAAATTTTAGATGATGGTGTTGTATCATCGTTTAATACAATTATAACTGAAAGGTCAGAGTATTAAAATTGTTACAAAGTTGTAATCTTTGTCCAGAAGATAGCACACGTCTCCCATAAAGACGACAAAATAGAGCGAGCTGCAAATTTATTAAACTGATTTCCAATAGATGTGGATTTGGGTTCCAAGTGTGACAATTATTTTCCTCTCGTAAAAAAGTTTCTGTAAACGGCCTAGAATATTAAATACTAAATCTCAGTAATCTAGAGTTAACATTATATTGATACTATTTTTTAGATTTTTCTTTTTCTCCTTTAGGTGATCATAATGTTGATATTTTTAAATTTATATTTCATGATATTGCTGTATTCAATAGCTACAATAATTATGGTAAGTCACGTATCAAAATCTTATAAATAGTATAATAGTACAATCTTTATCAACTGCTGATGATGACTATTATATAACACTATGATTATTCTCTACCCTACTCGAAATTATTCGCTACCCATATATTACCCACTGTTGGGCTCGGGCCTTCTGCATAATGAAAGGAAAATTGATATACTATACTGCGCTGGACGTGTTGATAAAGGCTTTTATTTCGACTTTTTCTTCTTTTGCACTGTTGGATAATGCCTGTGTAAAACTTCATAGCAACATGTCGCGCCAAGTGAGATTCGCCCCGCTATTTTATAATGCTATGTCATGTACTTTTTTGTTGTAAGACCTTCATTACATTATTAAACTCACTGCATTAGCGTACACCGGCTGCCTTTTATTTTCTCTCGAATTATTCCCCAACATATTGGTCCATATCGAGCTGGATGGAATAAATTAGCAACAATCTACTATTATATGAAGAATAATATATAATTACAAGAAAATCAAATAATTTGCAATCAAGATTATAAGACGGCTGTGTGGTACCCGAAGCAAGTACATCAAAAGTACAGTGTTGAGTCTTATTTAATGTTATATCGTTACCCAACACTCATTCAGGTAGTATAATTAAGGACTATCAGGTCAGTGTCATTAATATTACCTATTATTGTATGTAATTAGTTCGTTTCCTAATGTATCATACTATTTGCCTATGTACATTGTGAGTAGATTTATTATAATATACAAAGTAGCAATCAATTAAGCAAATTCATACTTTTACTGTATAGTAATATTATTTATATTACATTATTTTTGTTTAATAAGTATTGCAAAGTTAACGACTATTCACGTTAAGTTAGTTAATGTACTAAGGTATTTATAACATAATTTTATGAGTGTTGTATGATATAAAGATTTATTATTTACTTATTTTATTGTAAAATATAGTTAATTATTGTATTATTCATTGTTTTATACTTGTTTCGAGATATAATCATTTAATCATTTTATTCGTAGTTGAGTTGTATAAAATTAAAACGAGTTGTTACTTTGTAGGTATTCAATTAAAATATTGTTAGCCATTGCAATAGGTGTTTAGGATACTATTTAGCAATCCCGTAGGCGTCTAATAATTAGTTATACGATATTGTAGTAGTGTTTATTATTTGTTAACTTTATTGATTGTAAATTCCAGGCCTATATGACCGAGCCTCTCAGTATGACCGAAGAAAACGAATTAATAAGGAAACGAGGTAGTTTCAAGGGCCGTTTAACTGCATTCATTAATTACCTGGACGCGCTAAATGACGAATCAATGTCAAACTATGACTTCGCGGAGTTACAGCTGCGTATAGGCAAGATTGAGTCGTTATACCAACAATATGATGAGGTACAGTTACGCATGAAATGTATTGTAAATGACATTAAAACACAATTTAATGAACGTTCCGATTTTGAGTCGCTGTATTATAAATCCTTATCTAGGGCTCAGCAGTTGGTTAGGGAATTTAATAAAGATAAAGATTCCATCGCTGGAAGTACTCGTACTGGTCATTGTAAGCCGGTTAAATTACCCACAATTCAACTACCCAAGTTTAGCGGTTCTTATACCAGTTGGTTAGAATTTCGTGATACATTTACGAGTCTCATTCATTCTAATGATGATATTGACGAAATTAACAAATTTCACTACCTACGGACGTCTTTGGAGGGATCCGCTGCCGTGGTAATACAGGCGATCGACTTTTCGGCTTGTAATTACCCTATAGCATGGCAGGTATTATGTGAGCGCTTTAATAATAAAAGAGTATTAATTCATAACCATGTATCGGCTATTTTTAATATTGAGGCACTTCCTAAGGAATCCTCTGTCACTTTAAAGGGCTTAATTGATCATTTAAATAAAAACCTGCGAGCATTAGAAACGTTAGGCGAACCCGTGAAGCACTGGGATACTCTTTTAATTTATATTGTTACTCGCAAATTAGATGTCAAAACCTGTAGTGAGTGGGAAGAGTACAAAGGTCGCTTAGACAAGGACAGTAACATTACATTCGATACATTTCTTCTATTTATTCGCTCACGCGCTGATTTAGTCGAGACATTGGAGTTATCGCGTCATAATCAGTCTCACGCTAGTAATAAGTTAGGTACTGGGCTGAAATCTATGGTTACCGTTCAGTCTAGTAATAATTCCACTTCGGAGGTAAAGCCGAGGGGTTGTCCTAAGTGCAAGGGTGATCATAACTTGAGCGATTGTGCCCAGTTTCTCGCGTTAAGTAATGAAGCTCGTATTAAATTACTGCCAAGTTATAAGGTTTGTTATAATTGTTTACGTTCGGGTCATTATGCAAACCACTGTAAACGGCTGGGTTGGGAACTGTGTAAGCGCAGACATAACACTCTTATTCATGTAGATCAATATAAAAATATTGTAAATACCCGTAATAAAATTAATAATAACTCGTTGGATAATCTATCGCCGCAGTCATCTTCTTCGTCTGTTACGGCGGAGACGAATAACGTTGCGTTATCGGCAAACGTTAGATCTTCTAATAGAAGCGTTAGCGGTGATGTGTTGTTGTCGACTGCACTAATCAAGCTACAGTATCATACTGGGTGTGAGGCTGTGAGCATGTTGTCCGCGCCGTGCTTGATAGTGGTAGTACGTCGTCGTTTATAACAGAACGTTTATGCCGACAATTAGGTTTAGAGACAAGGGAGGTAGCTAGATTTATATATGGCATTAATAATGTGAATGCACGCGTAGATAAAATGTGTCGGCTTAATATAACGTCATTAAATAATAGCTACACTACTGAGCTAAATTGTTTCGTTTTACCGTTAATTACCAGTAACATGCCATGTCGCGAAATAAATATATCTGCACTTAATATTCCGTCTCATATTTATTTAGCTGATCCTAGTTTTTATAAGCCTGCTGATGTAGATATTTTAATCGGCGCTGATCTCTTTTGGGACTTATTAGGATCGCAAACATTAAAACTGGGTAAAGGTAAGCCCGTACTATGTGAGACCAAGTTAGGCTGGATAGTCTCAGGTCCCATTAATCGTAATTACGTTACATTACTCTCTAAAAATATTAGGTGTAATTTTACAAAGATCAAATTATCTTTTAATGCTAATATAGATCATATTCGAAATGATTAACTTAAAATATAAATTCTTTGCATTACTTGTTAGACGAGAAATTGTGTGACGAGTATTTTGTTAAAATAGGACACGTTTGCAGGATAGCCGCTTCTGTTCGTATTCCGCTCATAATGATCAGAAAAATAATGTCAAATATAATGTCCTTCTCTTTTGGTGATTCAATTAATAAGGCTTAAACATTGTTTTTACGCAAATTAAAAACTAAATCTAGTTGTCCATCCTTCTGATAAATATCTATCTGCAGCGGGTTGTCTGGCGTAGTGGAACATCTGATCCTATTAAGCACTTTAAATTAAACATACACTGTCACTTATGGTACGTTTTTAGTCTTTCGGTGTTTACTGTAGTTAGGACTTGCCTGCAAGGGTAGTAAGGGCGCTAACGTTATAATAATAATATTTATTAAAGTGACCAAGACTCAAATAATTAGTACGACTTACACCTATGTTAGTAATAAAAATAAAATTAGAAACGGCACATCGCAAGACATAGGCATGTCACCGCCACAACATCCCATGAGAGATGGCGCTGCAGCGGCCCATGAATGTACAGTCCAGTCTGCTCGATATCATATTCAGGATACTTTTAGCGCTGCCACGCACCCTGCGCACCAGGGATGCACACCGCTTACGCATTGTTGAATAGAAACAATCAACATGCGCGTCTACGAACATCCCCGATGCACTACAGTGGCGAGGCAGCCCCACCAGTACCCTGAACGCATTATTATATTGAACGCGGAGGGCACTATAGGATCTTTGCATATATGCCGCCCACAGGCTGCATGTGTAAAATGCTGTACAGTAGGCACGAAACAAAGTTATCTTCACATTCAGTGTACAGTGAGCAAACCTGCGAGCGAGCATATTCGCCCGAACCGACAATGCCCTCCGCTCTCGTTCGATATCCTCATCGTCCTTGAGGCTAGGGGTCAGTATGTGACCTAGATATTTGAATTTAAACGTTCTCTGTAACGGCGTGCCGTTCAGGTATACAGTTGGTACAAGACTGGGATATTTACCCCCAGCCCCAAAGACCATAAGTTCGCTTTTAACACTATTATATGTCAATCCGTGTAATTCAGCATATTGTTCACAACGTGCTATTAGCTTCCGCAGACCACAGATCGACGCACTCAGCAGCACCATGTCATCTGCGTAACTGATGTTATTAACGTTCACTCCGTCAATGTGACAACCAACTTTCGTGCTGCTGAGTTCACCGATCAGATCATTGATATAGAGATTAAAGAGGGTTGGGGAAGTCAGACCCCCCTGTCTTACCCCACATTCCAACTTATACGAACACGACAGTGCTCCTGCCCATCGTACATTGTTGACCTGGTTTCCATACCAATATTTTAAGATGTTTACCACTTCCGGTGGTGCCTGAGCATCTTCTAGTTTTTTCCATAGTAGATCATAGGAAACGAGGTCAAATGCTTTGGATAAATCAAGAAAGCAACCATAGACAGGCGTCCTACGTTTCGTATAATATGTAATAGCATGCTTAACGCACAACACAGCTGTTTCCGTAGACAGACCAGGTCGGAAACCAAATTGGTTATCGTGAGGTATTATGAACTTACCTAGTTGTGCATTAAGCACGCCATCAAGCAACTTAGACATTACGGTAGCAAGCGAGATAGGCCTGTAGTTACGTGAGTCCGCGAGATCGCCAGTTTTATTTTTAACAACAGGCACTACCACTGTCCGCACCATCTCACTCGGCAAGTAACAATGAGCAATACACAAACTGTACAACATAGACAGAATCTAAGGTAGGTATACACCAGCATATCGAAGGTGCTCTATGCTGAGCCCATCATGGCCAGGGGACTTACCACGTGACATAGTTGTTATTAATTGAGCCATCTCTTTAGCATTAAAACTCAACTCTAGTGGCATACCGGGTTCAACCTTGGTCATAGCACTCGAAGTACCCAAAGGAGACTTAACATAAAAAAGATCTTTAAAGTGATTAGCTATGTCTGTCGGATCACTCACGCCGCCGACACACACAGGAACACCCGGTTTTTCTCGTAATTTATTCGTATTCTTCCAAAAAGCTCGAAAATCATTATTAGAGTGGTGAGAAGCTAGAATATCCATTTTTATTTGATTTTCATGTTTTTGACACCACCTTAATCGTGCCTTGAAAATTTTCCTAGCCTCACACATCCTTTCATAATAACGACCGTGTCCTGGCTTACCATGCCATACCCACAGCGTAAAATGGTAACGAGCTTCCTTATGTGCATCCGCGACGTGTTTGTTCCAGCCTACCACTTTCCTTCTTGTTATTTTATTACAATTATAGCACAAAACGGCTGCCTCCCTTAGGGCGTGTACAATTTCGTTATATATTTTATCTATACAGTTTAGATGGCTACTAATGTTACATGTTTTATCACAACACTTATAAAGTTATTGTGGAAAGTCGATCAATTTTAGTCTATGATTACACTCTCTCGTATAAAAATTTATCTGTTTGGTGTTTCTTTCACCCCATACAACTTTGTTATGCCCAATATTTATATCAGGCCTTAATGAAGTTAACACATTTAAATTACACTCTATTACTAATGGAAAGTGATCCGACCATAAAACATCGTATGACACTGAAACATTTTGAACAGACTGAGCGGTAGCTTTAGTCACTATACAGTGATCTAACCACCGCTTAGCTCCATGAGATTCACTGATGAATATGTACGTGTCTGACATTTGCTCTAGAAGTTCTATGTCGATACATGTCCAGTCTTGCTCCCCACAAAAATCTGAAAGTTCCTTAAAGAACCGTTCAGATGGGTGAGCGTTAAAATCTCCTAATATATAAACATAATCTACGCTACAGTTCTCTATAATAGCACTCACCGAGCTAAGGATATCCGTAAAGTCTGTCACATTTGAGTTCATGTCTGTGGGCATATAAACACTCATCACTAATAACGACTTATTATTTAACACTATTTTAATTGCACAGAGACGCGGATTATTGCACTGAATAATATTAACTTGGTGAAATAGACGTCGTCTCCATAGCAAGGCTACTCCTCCATAAGGTCTGCCGCTTAATATACCCGCTGAAGTGTCCACTGCCGATACTCCAGTATAGTTAAAATCATCATCAATGGTATTTAAAAACGTGATCTCCTCTGGTAATAACCACGTCTCTTGTAGTGCAATTATATCGGATGATTTGCATAATTCGCGAATGCAATGCAAAGACCTCTTTACATTTTTACAATTAAAACTGATTAACTTACAAATATTATTAGTCATTATTTGATTTGATTTGGGCCGTTTTCCGCGTTAGAAAAATCAGTTAATCTTTTAGGCTTAAAATGCACAAAACGAAGAAAAATAACTCCCTGGGGCCATAACTTATCGTCTAGGAACATAGGTAATTTATGTTGAGATACAAAAAATTTATATGCATCGTACTCACAGTGTCGTTTAATTAATATTTTCTCTAATGAAACAATTTCATCAGTTTTTTTCTTTATATAATCGACTATATCACATTCCGAGGTGTTCTTGTGTACATTGGTGATAAACATAGGTATATGTCTTTCAGCCGCCCTAAACTTATCCTCAGATGCAACGACAACGCTTCCAAAATTACCTACAATACGGTTTTTAGACGTTCGCTTCTTTCTTTGTACTAATGTAAAACCATCATTCTCTTTTATAACGTCCGCATATGTGTGTTGTCTCGCAGCCTTGGTATTAAACAACTGATAACTCGATCGGTTATCAGCTATCACATTGTGTACAGCAGAGATTCCAACCCCATTGGCACTATAGCACAACGTCTACTAACTACTAACTATATTATAGCACAACGTCTACGATGACCACTTACTCACAGGGGGTGACAATTTAGATGAAGCAAAGTTATTTTATTTTTGACAATTGAAATGAGATAAAATTTAATTATCAACAAGTTACTAAGATGATACATCGGCTTGCATGCCACTACGAAATTGGATATCGAATGAACCTCGACTTGTTTGAAGTCTTTCAGTTGTCACTTAATTTAAAAATAGGTTCCACTAGTTGAAGTTGCTTGGTTTCGGTGGGCACGCAAGTTCAGATGAGCTAGTTTATTCTTTTGAATAATTCAATTAATTGTGATAGTAACACTATACGTGATTTACTATCAGTGATTGCAAGGATTTTGATCCATTAGGGCTCTTGTCTCCCTTTTGTAATCACTATGAAAATAATACTACAGAGAATGTGCTTAAATAAATTATCATGTTATGAGCCGTTGAATTTTGAAACTAGTTCTCAGTGGGAGAATATTATTAAATATCTGCATACTTTAAATGATTTGCGTATTTCTCGAATGATCGTTCGTCATTCATACTATGAGTTAGAACTCCATTTATTCACTGATGCATTAGAGTGCGTATACTCTTATACCTACCTATAATAATTTTTATGGAGTTAAGGTACGCGTTAAAAGTGTTACTATTTCATAGCCAGCGTGAGTCATTCCCTGAATATTAATTATAATTACTTATTTTTAAATAAACAAAATTGACTGAAAAGGAGCGTCCTATTAAAATATTATGTATACTTAGTAATTATATAATGATAATTTCATATTTAATTATATAATGATAATTTAATACGTGTCGGAGCACGTCTCGACAATTTACATACATACATACATACATATCATCACGCCATATCCCTTGCTGGGTAGGCAGAGAGAGCAGAGTGCCAGAGAACTCTATCTCTGCATACTTCACTCGCTTCCTCAACATTCATAATTCTCTTCATACACGCTCGCCGGTTTTGCAGACTCTTGACTCCACCTTCCTTCAGTACCTGACCGATCTGGTCTAGGTAGATTAGTCTCGGTCTCCCTCGGTACCTACATCCTTCCACTTTCGCATTGTATATCTTCTTAACCAGACGTTCGTTCGGCATTCTTTCCACATGCCCGAACCATCGGAGCATTCCCTTTCGCATCTTTACACCAATACTCTCTTTCATACCTACTCGCTCTCTTACGTCGTCGTTACGAATGCGGTCGGTCAGCCTAACTCCACAGATTTTCCGAAGAGATCGCATTTCGACCGCATTAATTTTACTTTCATACTCTTTTCTGCATACCCAACTCTCGCTTCCATACAGTAATGTTGGGACAAGCACTGCGTTATGTATTGCTACACGTGCCTTCTGGCTGAGGTGGTGGCTGCCGAGAAGTTGCCTCAACGCTCCGTTCACTCTATTTCCGGCATTCACTCTTCGCTCTATATCAGTGGTGTACCGTCCATCTCGGCTAAATCCACATCCAAGATATACAAATTCATCCACTTGCTCTAATACATCATTACCTATTGTTACTCTTACATCTGTTCTGGCTTCATCTCTTTCAAAGACCATTATTTTGGTTTTGCTCACATTCACGCGTAGACCCCTTTTCTTACAATCTTCTGTCATTGTGTCGACTAGGGTCTGCAGGTCAGTCGCTGACTGTGCCAGCAGGACTGCATCATCTGCATAAAGCAGAGCAGAGACACAAAACCACAAAACTGCAGAAAACCCTCTGACCTAGGGCCAGATGCTTCTCCACAATGTTGCGCAGAGAGAACACTTGATTCATGCATCCCCTTCCACTCCTGATACCTCCTTGTGTCTCACACAGTAAGCCATCGGATACCATCCTCATTCTCCTTTTAATAATTTTACCATACACTTTTGCTGCCAAACTGGTCAAGCTTATGGCTCTGTAATTTGCGCAGTCATAACGTGAACCCTTGTTTTCGAACAAAGGCACGATGACTGTGCTATTCCAGTCCCCGGGAACCATTCCCGAGATCCAACATAAATTGAGGAGCAACAGGAACGCCTCCCGGACACAGGAGCCACCAAGCTTGATCATCTCGGCAGACACCATATCAATGCCCGCTGCCTTACCATTTCTCAAACTTCTTATCGCCCATTCAACTTCATCCATACTGATACTCATTCATCTATACTGATGCTATCGGAGGACGCCGTCGCCGAATGTTGATCTACTAGACCACATGCGACACCGGCGCCAACCGTAGCATCCGCATACATATCGCCAAAATATTCACTCCATCGGCTTAACACGTCTTGTGTTTGTGTAACAATGTCTCCACCTTTAGACCTTATTTTATTCATTCTGAAGGCTGACCAACCACCCCGAGACTCCTTCACCTCCCTCCAAAAGAGTTTGGTGTTACCCTCGAAGTTTTTAGTCAGCCTATCTGCTGCACTCATACTTGCTCTATCACGTTTCTCTTTCACTAAGGCCTTGGTGTCATTCTTACATTGCCGATATATTTCTTTCTTCTGTTCAGTCATACTGTCATTCAGATTCAAAGAAGAGACATAGTCCAGCCACGCTTTCTTCTTTTGCTCTACGGAAGCTGCCACTTCCGCATCCCACCATGCATCACCATTTGTGTTTCTATGCTTCTTTGAACTTCCACATACTTCTTTCGCTGTGTCTACCATACTCTCTTTCAATACTCTCCAGCATTCTTCAATGTCCGATTGCGGCTGGCTTGCCATCGTCAGCCGTTCTCAGACACCCTCTGCATACTTTTCTCTTACACACTCTTCTTGCAACCTTTCAACCTTTATTCTTTCAAGCCCTCCGAAGTGGACACGCTCTCGCCAGTGCCTCCACTTTCTGAACAGACCACTAAATCTCGCAATAACGAGATAGTGGTCCGTATCGACTGTGGGGCCCCTGTAGGCTCTTGCGTCCAATATTTTGCTTCGGAGGCGACTGTCTACCAAAATTAAATCTATTATACTTTTCTGTTCATTCTCTCTCCATGTATACATATGGATGTCCTTATGTTGGAAAAATGTGTTTGACACAATAAGGTTTCTCTCCATGCGTACATCCACTATGAGCCTACCTGCGTCGTTCACTCTCTTATCACCAAATGGACCAAGTACGTCCTCATAGTCAGGACGCTTGGTCCCCACCCATCCGTTCAAATCTCCGCATACAATCACGCGTTCACTGGTTTCTGCCATATCCAGAACTTCCCTAACATTATCCCAAAACTTCTCTAGGTCTGATGTCACCGAGGATCCTACGGGAGCATATGCTACAACCATGAATACCTTGGTGACACCAAGTTTTATACGGAGCCAAAGAAGTCTGGGATCATACATTCCGTAATCCTTCACACCTGAGGCCAAGCAAGAGGACAGCAGTACTCCTACCCCCACGCTGGCTCGATCGCTGTGTGGTACACCAGACCACAGAGCCATCCTGCCACCAGGAAGATCGCAGGCGTCGCTGCCCCTTCGCTTGGTCTCTGTTACACAGAGCACGTCTAGCTGTTTGTCCGCCATGACGGATATCAGCTCGTGCAACTTACCTTCCACATAACCTCTTACATTCCACGTGCCCACCCGGCACTATGCTCTCCTCGACTCGCCTGACTGGGCAAGGCGTGATGGGTGGCGACCCCTATCGCCGCAACTGCCGAAGTTCGTACCGACGGGGGCGGGTCGGTACGCGTCGCCTCCGGGGGACGCCCTAACCCGCATTGCGGTACGCATTTCGAGCCGGATTAGCAGTCTAATTAGACTGGCAGGGGGCGCGAACGAGCACGCTCCGGACTATGCCCCCCTAGCACGCTCCGGACTATGCCCCCCACTCGACAATTTAGATTTTTTAATATTTAATTTATTATTATTACAGTCCACTCATAATTTCACAAATTATTATTTAATTTCAATCATGCATTATTATTTTATATAAATGTTAAAGCATGCATGTCTCTCAAAAATTATTAGCGTCAATTACTTAATTCTACTGAACTTTCCAATTTTTAAAATATAGTTCTGATTCCATCAGTGAAGGTATGGCAAACGATGGTAGTGGTGGACGATCAATTACACTTTATTCCTGCGTATACTCCTCATTTTGACGGTCTCTGGGAGGCTGGTGTCATGTCAGCCTAATATTATTTACAAAGAGTGTTGGGAAATTGTAATTAAGCGCTTTAGGAATTATGTACTACGTTACCACAAATAGAAGCCAGATTAAATTCACGCCTATTAACGTCGCTGTCATCAAATCCCGCTGATTACATACCCATTGGACCTCAGGTCATTTTGTCGTTGGCCGACCACTTACAGCATTACCACAGAATGATTATAAGGAATGACTCACAATCCACCTGTCTCGATATCCACGGATTGAGCAGTTACGCCAGCACTTCTGGACTAGGTGGAGTAAGGTGATGTTCTTAAGTTGCAGCAATGAACTAAGTGGTGTCTTAACAAGGATGATTTAGATGTGGATTCCTTAGTGGTGATAAAGAAGCAGAAACCTTCCACCATTAAAATAGAGAATAGGGAGAATTATCGCTGTTCATCCAGGACCTGACGGGGTTGTTCACGTGGCGGATATCAGGACTTCTACTGGAGTGATCCGAGGGCATTCAACAGGATATGCCCATTAGTTCTGTCTTCGGAAACTGAATCTGGTTGAAAGGGTATGGCTTTCAACGCCGGCCGGTATGTTGGATAATGCCTGTATAAAACTTCATAGCAACATGTCGCGCCAAGTGAGATTCGCCCCGCTATTTTATAATGCTATGTATGTGTGCTACTTTTTTGTTGTAAGACCTTCATTACATTATTAAACTCACTGCATTAGCGTACACCGGCTGCCTTTTATTTTCTCTCGAATTATTCCCCAACATGCACAGATGCTATATTTACATTATATCCCTTTCATCTTTTACGATACGCACTGGTAAGAGAGAGGATATTCAACTGTATTCTTATTCTGTCACCACAGGGACGACAATAACCATATTAAATAAATGGCACCAATTGGAATTTCAATATGTGATAACATAACTTGTATTGGCTGTTATATATTATACGACAGTTAATATGGAGCGCTGTATTTAAAACATGATTTAAGCAAAAGTGTTCTTCTTATCTAGTACTAATTACATGTACCTTCAGCACTTACTCGTCTTCTGAGAAACTGGGAACAAAAGGAATGAATGGTGAATTGTATTGTTATTCTGTCACTGGAGAGATAACTATTAAATTACTGAAATTTAGCACTTGATATGCTTAATGTAATCGGATTTTATAGATAACTATTACTAAATATTCTTGAGAAGTTAATTATTATATTTACCTATATATAAAATTCGACATATATTCTAATACGGAAGAGACTCTCGTCTACTAGTGTGATTTATATCATCTAAGAAAAAAAATGTTTTTTCTTCAGAGTAATTCTTCACCTTTACAAATCGGTGTTAGTGCACTTCCAATAATGATATTTTTTGGAGCCATTTATGCTTTGGCGAAAGCTGGACAGCGCATGCAAAATAGTTACAATAACCTGCAATGCAAATTGTGTGAGCTGCAAAATATTTCAATTGAAAGTAAGTATTATAAAGTTTACAATATGTTATATAATTGACAGTTGAATGAATTTATTTCTATTTAGTTAGCCACTATTTTTATGTTGTAATAATATCACGTTCACTCTTATTTTTTTTCTGATGTGCCTTAGGATGTCTGAGTGCTATTTTATTTACGATACTACGTCATTTCGGGGCAACGTCCTCACGCGGTGGCCTCACTTCGGGTGACCGGACTAACCTGTATTTTAAACCCTTAGGCAAGAATATATTGCCGTCTAAAATATATTCCGTGAGAGCGGCGCCCCAGCGGCACTGTTGATTTTTTGTGGGGTGTCGATGGTGAGAGTACCCAAAAGGGTAATCTGTCGGGCTGGCCAAGGATGTCAACGAATCGAGAATTTGTGGATTCGTTCGATCAGTGGCCGTCCCATAGAGAGCTAACAAAATCTGGAGGGTTTATAGGACCGCACGCCGCTCTTCTGTCGCCTCAGACGGAACAAACGTAGCGTTTCCAGAATATAGCTCATAAAAAGCTATTGGCAACAAATATATCCTCAGAGAGATTGACTTCCAAAATACTCCTTTTTAGAGAGTCTCTAGGACACAATAATTAGCTGTGTACTCTGTGTAGTAACCTAAGATGTTTTAATTAAAATCCTATAAATAAATGTTTGCTGTGTGTTAGCGATTTCGAATACTACCAACCCTTGCTTTCCTTGTGAGTGTCGTAAAAGACGACTAAGAAACTTATAATGTCCTCGGCAAACTCCATCTGGTGCCGTTTGGTTAACAATTACATTCCCAAGGAGGGTTGTCGTCAGGCAGGCGGCCGGTCATAAAACTATTGCGAATAACTTCTACAATATGTTATCTACATATATGAAAGAAGAGTACATATTGTATCGACCCCCATGAATTGGGATAAGAGTAGTAGAACGATGATGACGAATGATGACGATGATGCATGATGATGAAATAAATAAATAAATAAATAAATAAATGTATCACAGCCGAATTTAAAACAGTACTACTTCTTACTCTTTTACTCTGCTAATTCATTTAGGAGATGAAAATTGATAATGATTAAACCTGTTTTATTTATTTTTACCGAAGAATTCAACCACGTTCTCAGGTCTAATTTACACCCACAGAGAGTGAAAATTGACAAATGCTGAAACAGGTGTTTATTTATTTTTACCGACAAATATTTGCACGTAATTTGAAAAGAATGGATACAGACTTTTTGGCGAAATTTCTTAAAATCCCTACTTAGTACAAAATTTCATGTGTCTCGCATCAGTAGTTTCAGCTCGACGTTGATAGGTCGGTTAACCAGCGGCTTCTACAGTGGTTCTAATAGGATTTTTGATAGGTTTTTTACGTTATTAATTTTGCTATAACATCCAAATTATTATGTTTAAATGTTTGTATGCTAATACAATATAATAATCTTATATATATTATAGTGTTAGGGATTTAAAGGTTTAATAAACATGAAAATAAAAAGAAATTTTATCATGTTTCATGAATACGAAGCTTTTTTCTTGGTAGGCTATGGTGTGAACACACCTCGCCCCTTCCAACCGGGGTAACGGAAGAGCAGTGTGTGGCCCTATAACCTACAGTGTTCTTCATCGACATTAGGTCGACCACAGGTACTCCTTCCTTGACATTTGTGGTGGGCCCAGTGGGATACCTTTTCAGATATCATCACCATCGACGCCCCAGCACAAACAACAACGACGACGAGGCGTTGTCCTCACACGGTCGACCTTTCTGCGGATGATGCACTAATACCCGGTCCATCCACCCGTGACTAAATTACAACACCAACTAAAGTATTTCTTTGCAAACAATATTTTTTGTTTTTCCTTCGGATCAAGTTTACTCCCAGTACCTTAAGAGTTTGAACTTAAAATTTGTTTATGGTAATTACGAAGCAGACTTTGATGGCAAACTGCACTTTCTGGAATTCGAAGAGTTATTGTGATGTGTTACTCATTAAGGGGCTTAGAGCCATAATCGCCACGCTTGGCAGGCGGGTTGGCGATCGCAGTGTGGTGTTATACGTATCCCAGGAGAGAGCTGCTGCCCACTCTCCTGATGAACCCTCAGCCGATTTTTACGACTCCCACGGGCAAGCAAGGGGTGGCGAGACATGTATTCTATCCCGTCGCCACACGGGGATATGCCCCCACTAGGTGGACAGACGACCTGGTGAAAGCTGCTGGGCGTCGATGGATGCAGATGGCACAGGACCGCACTTTGTGGCATACCATGAGGGAGGCCCACGTCCAGCAGTGGACGGCGATGGGCTGAAATGATGAATGATGATGATTGTGATGGTATTGAAAGAATCCTAGGAATAAATACAAACTAATCGAGAATAGCAGGTCAGTATGACCTGAGATTGACCCTGATTTATGGGGCTTTTCTGTAAAGACAGTAAATTCTATAATTGATATTATTGCCCCCCATCTGGCATCTGTGTTTAATGGTTGTGTTGCTCGAGGCGTATTTCCTGATCTTATGAAAATTAGTAGAGTGATTCCCTTGTTCAAAGCGGGTAGTATGTCTGATCTTAATAATTTTCGACCAATTTCCATACTACCCACACTTAGTAAAGTTTTTGAAAGACTTATGCTGAGTCAAATGTTACATCATTTTAAGAGACATGATATATTTCACAAACAGCAATTTGGCTTCACTAAGAATTGCTCTACTACTGATGCGGGTGTAGAATTATTAAAAAATATCTTTACAGCCTGGGAGAAATCGCATGATGCTTTAGGTATATTTTGTGATTTATCCAAGGCGTTTGATTGTGTACACCATGAAATTCTCGTCAAGAAATTATACCACTATGGGATCAGGAATAAGGCTCTCGAACTTTTAACATCATATTTGTACAACAGAATTCAGAGGGTCGATGTTAATGGTGTACGATCATCTGGTTCTGTTATAAAAATGGGCGTTCCACAAGGATCCATTCTGGGGCCATTTCTGTTCCTTGTATATATTAATGACTTACCTTATTATGTAGGGGATAACCAAAACATAGTGTTGTTCGCAGATGATACCTCCTTATTGTTTAAAATTAAAAGACAAATGATTAATTATGACGATGTGAACAACGCTCTGTCAAATGTTGTTCATTGGTTCAGTACAAACAACTTGGTTCTTAATGAAAAGAAAACCAAATGTATTAAATTCACCACACCTAATGTGAGACTAGTGGAAACCAATGTTCAAATGAATGGTGTGGCCCTAGAGCTTGTGGAGTCCACGGCGTTTTTGGGTATTACCATCGATACTAAACTCCATTGGGGTCCTCAGATTGAAAAATTATCAAGTAGGCTAAGCTCAGCGGCTTATGCGGTAAAAAAAATTCGAATGTTAACCGATATTGAAACGGCTAGAATTGTTTATTTCGCCTACTTCCATAGTCTTATGTCTTATGGCATTCTGCTTTGGGGTTGCTCTGCAGATTTGAAAAACATCTTTGTTCTTCAAAAACGGGCTGTCCGCGCGATTTATAATCTAGGGCCAAGAGCTTCACCGAGAGAAAAATTTAGGGAAATAAACATTCTAACCGTTGTATCACAATTCATATTCGAAAACATACTATATGTAAAAAAAAATATTAATGAATTTGATAAATATAGTGATATACACCGTGTGAACACTAGAAATAAGGATAATCTAGTTATCTATCATACTCGCCTACAAAAAATTAGTAGGTCTTTCATGGGGCAATGTATACGCTTTTACAATAAACTGCCTAAAGATATCCGAGATATGCCAATGAATAAGTTCAAAAAGGCTATCAAAAACAGACTGTGCAGAAAAGGATATTACAGCATTTCGGATTATCTAAATGATAATACGGAATGGTTATGAGCAGCTCCTCTCTCAGCAATTGCCCTTTTAATGTTTATCACTTACTCTTGTATTATTTGTATTATCTTAATTGTACAGTGTAGCGTGTTTTGCCTAACGAGTTATGTATTTAATTATCCAAGCTATCTGTTTCAAATTTATAGATTATGGTGTGGTCATGCTCACTGAAAAGGTCTCTGCTTGCGGTAGCTACGTGGAGCGGGTCTCTCCCTTCCCTCCAATGTGGTTGAGGGGCGTGATGGCTGCTCTAATAGTTAACTCGTGATCGGGTGCCGCTTGTGGGATCTGGTCCAGCCATTTTTCTTTCTTTTTTGTTTTATAAATATTCTTAGTTTAATTTTGTATTATATACAAAATTTTAAAAATGAATCTTTACTCGAAGGGCATATCACTGGAGCTAACATAAATTAAACATGTAACCAAACTCTTTTGTGAAAAAATATAATAAAAAAAAATGACGAGCCCACTGAGTTTCTTGCCGGATCTTCTCAGTATGTGGCTGCTTTCCGATCCGGTGGTAGATTAATTAAATTTAATTATAAAAAAACAATGTAAAATTGACAATATGTAAGTATAGTTTCCCCGTTTACATTGTGATGCAATGTATTCACTTGGAATCTAGTAGAATTTTGGTGGATTTATATTGCGCAGCAACAGGACTGGTGTGCCAGCTCTCAATTTTAAAATGTGAGTTGCAAAACCCGGAGGGTTCAGTGTAGTCAGGAACGCGATCGGTTATTGTACGGCATCGTCGGTGTTTATAACTTACTCTGTGAATTTATATTGATATTCAACCCCTTCGAATGATTTCAAATATTTGCTAGTAAATGGTATAAAGAGATCGGGACGATCGTAGTAACGCACATAAGTCATGGCGTCTTGGGACCCAGTTGATCAGTATCAACGTCCTGTCTTCCTATCGCATCTTACTGAATGCTTCTAATACGAGTATACTCATATAACTCAACCTTTCCGTCTCGATTTTTGCAAACATGTTGATTAAAAACTGGCTAAACAGCGAACGAAAATATAGCAGATGACTATTCTCCTTTCCTCATTATTATAGGATAAAAATAAAAAGTTCCAGTATAATTGTTTTAAGCAGTGGCTTTAAGATCGCACTGGGTATAATGCTAAAATGAAGTATCAACCTTCCCTGTAGCAAAATAAAAACGGGCATTGTAATGCATCGTATGAGCGATGGATTCCAATTAGTCTACTTAGAAAATTGCTATCCAACAATTTAAAATTTCAAACCCTGCGTTCTTATGAGACCGTGTCCTAAAAGTGCATCATCTATCCAAAGCTTAGAAACCTTCAAATGTCGTACTAAGATAGAACGGTGAGATTCCTCCTTAGGGGTATAATTTCGAAAAATTCTTTCTTATCAGATCCCTCCCTAAGTCCCGTTCGTACAAAGAATGCACTCTCGAAGTTTCAGGTTTCTACGGTCAGCGGTTTACACTGTACGTTGATCCATTCATTTCATTCAGTCATTCAGAACAAAGCATTTTATATACATACATAGGCCTCGCGCCTGTTTCCCAGAGGGGTAGGTAGAGACTACGGATTTCCATAAACCACAATCCTGACATACCTCCATCGCTTCATTCACACACATCACAGTCTTCATGCATGTTCTACGGTTACGCGTATTACATACATCAATATAGTTAAAAGGTCATCCAAGTTGTTGGGATTTGTTATGATAGCCAGGTAAATATATAAATTAATAAGTGAATCTTACTGTACACTTATAATATACTAAACGATGCGATATCAATATCAACCGAATGCCATCTACATTGTTTTATGTTTAGAGTAGGGATGTTAGCCTCAGATGGCTTCTACGTTCTTACGCGGACTAATGTTAAGCGTCCACGCTTCCATACTCAAAGTGAACCCTCCAAGGTTCTCAATCAAACGCTCGAGGAATGCTCGGGCTGGGACGGGCAGCGCCGCGACCTCGTCGCTATTATCGGTGCCGACCTGGCACTGCCGGCTGTCGCGAGGGCGATGGTCGACAGCGTCAGGAATTGGGACGCGGTCGCCGCCTTCTGCGAGGCTGTCATCTCGCGGAAGGAGGCGGCGGAACGAGTCAGGGAGGACTCCCGCGACCCGGGCCGCCGCCAGCGGCCGGGGCGGCGCAGGCGCGAATACCTGCGCCTGATGCCGCCCTAACCCAGGCCTCGGGTGATCGGACCGGGGAATTGTCCGGTCACCCGACGCGAGGCCACCGCGTGAGGGCGACGCTCCGACGGCGAAATCTGTCGGGGCGTCGACGAGAGGAACCCGCGAGGGTAAACCGCCGAGCGGACCACCGAAGACAAAGATCGGGTACCGGTGGTCCGCTCGCACGGCGAAGAGAGAGGATTTTACGGTGGGTCTATGGGATCACGCGCCGCCTTCTCCGTCACCCCGGACCGATTTGGCGGGGCGAGACGCACCCATAGCCCACCAATAAAAAAAAAAAAAAAAAAAAAAAAAAAAAAAGGTTCTCAATCAAAAATGGATTTTGCTCGAACTATGGGTGAGCGTCAAGAGCCTTCAAGCCGGTACAGTTCTGGTCTGCCCGCACACAGTTTATATTTGTTAATGTATCAGTTACATATATCATTAATGAAACACGTGGGACTCGAACCCACATCTATTGGAAATCCGTTCCAAACAAGCGTTAGCTGTGTGTGTGATATTCAATTTGTGGCTCGTATTATACTGTCGTCTTTATAAGAGACGTGTGCCATCTACCCGACAATGATGACACATTATAACTTCTTTTTTCTCGTGGATATCGTAACAGACGGCCTAGGTATATAAGATAAGATTACTGCAAGAGTAGTAAACACAAAAATAAATCCTAATATAAAAAAGATGATCTCGGTCACGATAGTAGAGCACTGTACTTTTTTCAAAAGATAAAGATTTCTAGTCACTAAATTGCCACTAAATGAAAAATTTAAATTGTCTGCACAGATGACGTAGTTATTAAGGCACTAATCTACCGTTATACAATAATTTGGGTGACCCACAGATTGTTGTTTCGACTTTGGTATGTTATTTAAGTCTATTAACTATATGTCTTTAAAGGATTATTTCTTTAGTGCTACGTTGTTTCTTTTTTTTTTCTTTTTTATAAATAATATTATTTAATCATTTGTTACAGATGAAGAACATTGCAAATTAATTAAAGATCTGCTTCGCTGTTGCTGTACTCATCCAGTACAAATCCTTTTATTAGGTACTTCAATGATCAATATGTCTATATTTCCAACAAGCGTTGCTTTCGTAACATCCAACACTATTATAGCACTTCAATTTAATAACGTACTCTAAGATAAATGATATACGAATAATTTTTCTGAACTTTTATTCTGTCGCGCGTGATATTTATTGTAAGAAAATTGAGTTCTCTAAGCATGCACTATAAATACTTTAGTTAGCATAGAGGAATTCGAAATCTGTGGTGTGGATCTCTGAATGTGTGGCTTATATGAAATAATATATAAATTAGTTGTGTAATTTGCCCTAGTAATTTATAATACGTAAACCTACTTAAATCAACCGTTCAACCAATTTTGGCCATAGTTTTAAAATTACGTGCTCTTTTTTTGCTATAGAATTGAAGTTATCTCAAGATAAAGCATAGTTAGATACCAATCAAGGGTAATGTAGTTTTCAATTAATGAAAGTAATAATTAGTTCAATAGTTCCAAAGATTACCATATCCAAATCCACAAATACGAATGTCAGCGTGTTTGTTTGTTACACTTTCACGCCTTAATTATTCAATCGAATGTAGAAGAAATCAGTATTCCCAATTGTATGAAAACCAGAAGTAATTTTTTTGAGTAATCAAAATTTTAGCTGTTTTATTCGTGATTCCACTAATATTAATCCATTGCATCTAGAATAATTAGATTATGAGGTATCTTTGTGTAAACTTAAAACACATGCATTTTTGGTTCTTGTTATATGAATAAAATATTATGAAAACCTTTAAATATTTTCATTTTATCCATCCTATACACACCATCCTCCTCTAATCCTTATTGCATAGGGTCAATGCCGTATATCATGTTTTTCACTTTTCATACATAATAGTTTTCGTACGTAACACGTTTCATGTTTTGATTTCATGACCAGCCACTTGACTGCCAATCTTCTATGAAATGTAACTGTTGACCATACGGCATCAGACAGAATCGGCCCAGATCAGTTCACAGCTCTTAGTTGTCTTTTATGACACTTACAAGTAATGTTAAACATCGATATAGGAGAATGTGGTTATCCCCTCACTGGAGCACCAATTTGCTTGCAAGAGGAGACACTGAAACTCATGACTTGAGGAGGATGGGGGAATTGCGGACGCTTAAGCAAAATAAGTTGCAGAATCTGTATTATCAGATATAAAGTCCGACTTTAATAATTATTAACTTTTTGTTATTCATCTATAAAATTAACATCACTTATAATACGAAATCAATCAACTACTATAATATTTTTACCAAAAAAAAAACTTGTCTCTCCACAATTACCCGTAGCCTTTGGGGTAAATATGGACTGACATTGGATTCATTACGGACGGTATGGGATATTGACGGATAAGATCTACAGAAGATATTTACAGAAGTCACAAATAAAGCTCCAGGAAAAACTCCAGCAATGCAATTCCCGAGAGTCCAATTCTTTGATTTTGAACACATAATCCAGTCCCCGTTGAGTAAGTTATGATAATTTTCTTCACAATTAATACAACAAATAATCATCACTTTGTTTATTATTTGCAATATTTTTCTTTTCTTATTTCTAAGTATTTCTTACTCTTTCTTTTTTCTTTAATTATTTTACTTTTAAGTGTACCTTTTCGACTTCAACATTAAAACAATTCACAACTGTGATTAAAGAATCACACACTGCATTGGTATCAACTTGTTTTAATCCTTTTCGTGAAAAAATCCTGGAATTTCGTTGAAAAGTGCTGATCTCAGGTTCATATACATTATAGATTGAGTTTAATTTAACTTGGAATCTGATGATTAAATGATTATTAAATGATATATTTGATTAAAAAGATGGTATTTGAAAATATCAAAAATAACATCTATTTTCTTCAACATCAAAATATTTTTTGTTTATAAACTATGTTTATTTATTCGTAGGGCCACTGTTGACAATTTTCTGCCTACAGCCGCGAGCCGGTCCGTCTGGGGTAGTACTACACTATCGCAGAAAATCGACATAAGGGTAGTGGCAATGTGCTTTTGTACTTCGTTCGGTGAGCGAGAGAGCCGGCAGCCACTTTCTGGGTGGGTTTAGGGCTTTTCATTGGTAGGCAGCGGTCTAACTGAAATCCTAGCAAAGGCTCACGGGCAAGTGATACTTACCAACAGGTGTGCTGATTATTTCTTTGCCATCAAGAACAATAAAAAATAGCTCGGAGCGTTGTCCTTCTCTGCCGTCTAACGAAAAGTGAACTTTTTATTCTTTACGGCTCTTTGTAAGCTTTCGATAGTACAAGCGTATTCCTTTACTAATGTATTTTGAAAGAAAGAAGAAATAATTGTACACCCTAAAAATTAAATCAAAATCGTCAAAATGTTTCATTTTATTTATCCCGAAAATCATGCGCAGGCGTCCATTGAGAGATTTTATTCTACACTCAAGGTGATGAAAAGCAACACGTAATCTCAACGTGCAGGCGTCATGTGGAGGGATTGAGTAGATATCTGCTAGTTCGTATTTACCCCGCGTCCGCAAATACCCCACTCTCCTCTATATACTACTAATTTCCCGCGGATTCGCACGCGTGGTATATGTATATTAAAATGTGGCTAGTTGTTTGAGTAGTCAAAGAGTAATTAGTTAAATTACGTAATAAGTTCAAAAATAACTAAAAATTAAAAAATAATGTAACGGTCTTTTATTTTGATAATAGGTTATTTTTAACTGTTTTTTTTTTGTAACCAAGTAGAAATTCGTGGCCGGCCATCATCTCCAAGATGGTCGGCTGCGATAGGTGTTGGTCGTTGATGGCCTCCTTTTATGAGGCCGTCACAACAAGGAAGGAGACCACGGAGCGAGAACGCGAGGTGCTTGCGTCCGCTGACTCGCTCCAGGGTGGCGACCACAAAGAAGGAGGCGACGCTATGCGCTCCTCCTTCCACCGCCTTGAATGAATGATGATAGGACGTGGTAAGACGGCCATGCGTTGGTGTGTCGGGGATTGAATATCATCAAACGATTTCACCGGCACCCCGTAAAAGCGCAGAAGTGGCCACTGTGGTTTTAGTGAATATTCCAGTCGCTTAATGGCCGGTGAGTCCCATACAAATTCCCCCGACTGGACTCATCAGTGGGAAATAGTGCGTAAATGCCTTTCCACAGCGTGAACAAAATATAAATGGAGGCCTATATTTAAAAGTGTTGCTTGTGAAGATGTTAGAAATGCTCTCCTACGTAATAAATTAAAATAATTACTTTGATTGTATCAATGACCTTTACACTATTCGAAATACTGATATTTCATCCCTTACAAACATGCAACTTTTTTAAGGTTGATGTTTGGATGAAAAACAAAATAAAAATTAAATATAAAATTTTACGATTTATTCTTATACAATATTTCATCAACCCTAATCTTCCAGACAAAGTCGTAAACTAGCTAAGTAAATTTGGCAGCAGTGGTTTCCTTGACATCATATAACGTCAAATGTAATCATCAACCCGACCTAATTACGATTTTTTCTTGTCTAGGTAGATGGATGTCAAGTGGAAGTTAATAGGCTGTCGGTAACAACGAAAACAAAATAAAACTCCGATGCACAAAACATACAAGAACGTTGGTATCAGATAGATTTCAATTCAAAATACATACATACATACATAGCCTCACACCTGTTTCCGAGAGGAGTAGGGAGAGATTAAGGATTGCCAAAAACCACGGCAAAATCGAATACACTTGAAAATAATGGAGGCTCCGAGGTGGATCATCGAGGTTGAGGCATCATAACCGATGGTTAGCCCAATAATGTTGGGGAGATGACACGATAGCATATGAGGCCGCAGGTCCGTCCTTCCGTCGCACTAAGTGAATCGGACGGAGTGTATACATAGCATAGTCTTGCAAAAAATAATAATGATATCTGGAATTATGACTATCTATCTAATTATAATTGTGAGAAGAACATATTTAACAGTGGACTTTGATACGCTAATGTATACACGCATACAGTATAAAATTTAACTAGAATTAAATAAAAGAGACCATACAAAACACCTAGCGCTATCTCGGCTGATTTAATCCTACCGAGTAATTGTAAAAACGGTAATTTATATTAGTTCGCCTTGAAGGCGTTCCATGCGTCTGTTAATTGCGAAACTAATTAAAACTGTCAATAATGTAATTAATCTTTATGCCATAGAAAGTTTTCTGGGAATATATATATATATATATCATCATCATCATCATCATCATCATCATTTCAGCCTATTGCCGTCCACTGCTGAACGTAAGCCTCCCTCATTTTACGCCACAGAGTGCGGTCCTGTGCCGCCTGTATCCAACGACGCCCAGCAACCGTCACTAGGTCTAGGTGGGGGGGCGTCCCACACTGCGTCGTCCGGTAATATATATATATATATATATATATATATATATATATATATATATATATATATATATATATATATATATATATATATATATATTAATACTATATACACACATACTGATCCTAACTGCAGTAGTTTCGACAACGATGATAGAAGTTTTATGTATATATAAATTTTGAACATGAATCCGACTATTGCTTAGTTTTAACATCATACCACATATATAAGCAAGTAGGTAGTTTTTTTTATTTTAAATCTAGCATACTAAGCATGGTGCCATCGACCACAAGAATCGGGTACGTGTGACTCATCCATATAGCGTTGAGAGTGTGCGGCGTGTGTGGTAGACTATGTGATTGTACACCGTCCCTTCCATCACCCCCAAGGTATTGAGTGAGATGTGGCCATGCCATGACCTGCACCTAAAAAAAAGAATAGGAATTATATTAATCATTAATTTGGTAAATTGTTTTTCCTATATTCCTTTTTACTCCAGAGGCCTGCGACATTACTTACCAATTACAATAAATATGTTCGCTTTTTTTGAACCGTACGCGAACATAGAAGTGGTTATACTGAGCACCATTCGGCCTGAACTACAGGGAAAAATGAAGAAGAAGAGAAGAAGTACTACTGACAAATCGCGAGTTTCGTCTTTCTATTAAGGGATGAATGGATGAGTGATAGTTATGATGTCGTCAAAGTAGAAGGATCATCATTATTATCAGTCGATCAATTTTAATTTATATCAATGTTAAAAAGGACAAAGTTATTATTACATAATACATAATTTATTTTAATAGGTATCTAACAATAATTAAGACCATTGTGTTTGTTACAATAATATTGTTATTTGTAGGTGTCATAAACTCACAAATATTGTCACTTTAGTGGAAATATACCTAAAATTCATTACTAAATTAAATTAATTCTTATTGTAAGACTTCACAAAATAACACCTCACGCGATCAGCTTATCAAAATATAATGTTTCATTAACTAATTATATTAAAAGCAAACAAAACCAATGACATTGTTTCTTTACTGACCATAATTTATCCGACGTTACTTCAGATAGATCTCAATTGAACATTGTAAAGCTTTAAAATAAAATGAACATCCCTCCTTTAAAATACATTTTATTATTTCAAAATGTTATGTGTATTTATCGTAATTTTGGCACTTACAAAATGTGTGCTCAGATTTTGATAACTATTTGGATCATTTTAGAATTATGTTCTATGGCATTTAATATTGTAAGCCAAATGACATTACAGGAGCTATTACATATTAAGGGTGATTTGATGATTACATTCACTATGAGCACATTATCTATTGTAATACTAGTTTTAGCAGTATACCACACAAAAACATTTCATCATCTTATGAAAAAATTTAACACATATAGCAACCTTATAAGTGATAATATTTATTATCACACTTTATTAAAGGTACAAAAAAAAGTATTAATATTTTTTATAATATTCTCTATGTATGAAATTGTGATTTTTGTACACATCGGTATACTTAGCTACGATAATGCCAGAAAAAGTGGAAATAACACAATTGCAGTATTACTATTTCTCTTTAACATATCTCGGTCCAATTTACGTTTCATACTTGAATATCTTACTATATTCTGTGTACTGTTTATTATGTCTGAACAACTAAATGTCATCACACGAGATATTGATATAGAAATAAAAAACGTGAGGCGTCTAAAAGAGATTGATGCAGTATCTATAGACAACAGAGTAAAGAAATTTCATCGGTGGATGACGGCATATAAAAGTATTCACGGCAGTTCAAAATTGTGTAATAGCATTTTTAGCACAGAGGTTATTACATATTTCATTACTTGTGTTTGGTAATTGTAAACTACAAACCGTAATGATGAAGGGGAAAATGGTCTATTCCAGCCTTCACATATATAGTAATACTTTTTGCAGTTGTTTTTTTCTCATGCAGTGATATTATCTAGTTATGTCCTATGTCTTATATTTTTTATTTACTACATCCACAAGTAAAAAAGGGTCGCTAAAATCTATACCATTTACTTACAAAGAATTTTTAAGTATTGGTTAATTTTAAATGATATTTAATTTTAACCAAACTTTTAGTGATTGAAGAAAAACTATTTGAAGATAATTTAAGCACTTGCTTTCATTCAAGTTATAATCGTCTCTATATGAACATATAAATTTTTGTTTCGAGTTTACTCTTGCAAGGATGTTTTTTTGCATACATTACTTACCTATTATTTACGATACCCAGGAGAAAGAAGGGAACGGTGAATTGTATTTTTAATTCTTCCTATAGAAAACGCATATAGTCTCGATCTCTAAGCGCATAGTCATTAAATAATAACTAAGATGATTAAAGGAGAGAGTGAAAAAAGAGTTAAAAAAGGTTTTCTGTTTTTTTAAGTTTATGGTGGTAAACGAGCAAACAGTACACCTGATGGTAAGTGTTACCGCTGCTCATGGACCTTTGCAATGCCAAAGGTACAGCTAGACTGCTACCTATGAAACCAAACCTACCTAGAAAGTTAAACTTCTGGCTCTTCCAGTTACCAAACGAAGCGACACAGCATATTGCGACCTCTCAGACGTCAATTTTGTGATATACAAGTTACTGAGATTTATTTTTTTTTCACTCATTAACAAGTTTTGTGTATGTTAAATGCTAAATCTCAGAAATTTAGATGATAGGGGCGTGTCGAACGTTTAATACAATTCTAACTGAAAGTTTAGGGTCATAGTTCACTTACCGCCCTACTCTGATACCGCTCCCAAACAACACCGCCTTAAAAGAAGACGACTGCGCGCTGTCCACGCATCGGATTGAGCCCCCTCAGCGCTCACCCACAGCTTAGAGTATTAAAATCGTTGCAATATGTAATCATTGTCCGGTAGGTGGAACACGACTAAATAGGTAGGACCACGCTGTTAACAGTTCTCTGTCTACACAGCACGCCGGTCCGTCCGAGGTAGTAGCACACTCTCGCAGAAGATCGATGTCTGAGTAATGGCAATGTGTTATTGCGCTTCGTTCGGTGAGCGAGAGAGCCGGAAGCCCAACTAGGTGGGTTTGGGGTTTGTATTGGTGGGCAGCGGCGTAACTATTATACCCTTGGTGTTGCAAAGGTCCATGGACGGCTGTAATACTTCCCATCACGTGGGTTGCTTGGTCGTTTGCCATCATAAGTAATAAAATAAAAAAGTAAAAAACACGTCTCCCATAAAGACGACAAAATAGAGGTGACCCGGCTTGCCGCATTTGAAGCTTACTAAGGACTTCGTTGACTGCTGCTGCGACAATTGACTAGACGATGGTGTAGACGTTGTAGGCTTTCCCCTAGTGTCCATCGGTTTACTTCTGCACTCTATTCACTTCTGACCGGTTTTTCTACAATTTAAACACTTCATTGAGGTTACCTTTGCTCGCTTGATATCGGTTATATTAGATGGTTCACCAGTAGTATTTATCATACGCTTCAAATGGGAAAACGCGTTCAGTTCTTGTTGTACTTTATCCTTCGATGTTATGTTCGTAGTGCACGGCATGCGTTGAAGTTATATATCAAACTGTGATATGTGATCGAGCACAGTTGCTGAGGCAATTTCTTCTTTGCTTGCGTCTTTCTAACGATTAGTTTGCGAAGCAATTAAACGACTCGCAAATGCGTGTAGTGTTTCCTTTTCACTCGGTTTTTCACCGTTCATTTTAATGAGGGTAACCGCCAATATGTTGGTCGCAATAAATCGTGTTATAAAAAGTATCAATTAAAGTTTCTACAAGTATGTCATTCACAATTTTTCTATATAATTTATCTATCTTGTCATTCACGAGATAAATGCGAAAAAACACAAATTTCATGGAAAATCAAGTTTAAGAGGCCTGTACTACCCCGTCGGTTAGAGTTACGGCTTGGCTGCACTGAGCACATTTGTAGAACGTTCAATTCTGAGAAAAACTCACCTTCGGTTAAAGGGATCCCGTAAAATGCCGCTGAGCTATAGAAAAATAAAAATTAGTATTTTCATGTATTTCTATAATTTTACGATGAAACCGTAGAAAAAAAATCAAAAAGAAATCACCCTAATATATATATATATATATATACTAGCGGACCCAGCACACTTCGTTCCGCCTAACAGTTAATGAATGACATAAGCAGATTTCGATTAATTCAAAATTAATAAGTTATTTTTTTTTATTTGATAATAAATATGTATAATGGCGACCACGAATCGGACGACGCAGCGTAGGACGACCCCCCCCCCTCGGTGGACTGATGATCTCATCAGGGTCGCAGGAAACCATTGGATGCAGGTGGCACAGGACCGTTATAGATGGTATTCTCGTTGAGAGGCTTATGTCCAACAGTGGACGTTTACGGGCTGATGGATGGATGGAAATATGTATATGACGGTACTTCCGTTTATCGTACGTGCTAAGCGGAAACATGTTAACAAAGTATTCACTAATCGCGCCACCTAGCGCAAGCTTGTTTAAAAGACGAACAAAACTAAACGACCGACCTCCGTTCGGCAGTCTGAGCCCGCGAGTGGCGCGGTGCACTGGTCGCATATCGTATACTCACTTACGTTAGTTTGGTGGACCTCTCTCATGTTGTCACTTGTGAGAGAGTGGTGTCATGGTTGCTGCGCTTGGCAGGTGGACTGGCGGTAGCGGTAAATGCTGTACGTTCTCCGGAGAAGAGCTGTTGCTCGTTCTCTTAATGAACCCTTAGGTGATTTGGCTGAGGAATCCACGAGCAGGTAAATGGGTGGCGCTGGTTGTGGTCTTGTCCCGTGGTCGTACGGGCAAGACTATCCTGTGTCATCCATCCATACCATATAGTTCTTTGTACAAAGGCGATTGCCTGGGTCTGTCCTGTGAGCTCACTTAAGGTGTGAGTTGTGATTGGTGTATGGGTGTGAAGGTAATCGTGATTACTTGCAGTACGGTCAATTGCAACTTTATATCCGCATTTATATTCCTCGTGTCTGATTCCTTCTTCTACATATAATATTTAAATTCAAAACATCAAGAATTTTAATAACAGCAAGACAAAGAAGTACCGTGTGTTATACGACACTTTTCTTCATGCACGTTGAAAATTATCTAATTGTTAATCTCTGAGATTTGCTCGGCGATTTCGCATTGTCAACCGAGCAGTTGAACAAGATATTGCACGGCAGAAGAACCAGATATTGCACATTTTCGAGGCAACACGGGTTGCCTCGAAAATGTGCAATATCTTGTTCTTCTGCCGTGGTTAAACTCATGATGTTTCTAATTCTAATTGCGTTACGCCTTTATCGGGAAAAATTTGATCTTATTGGTTGCAGCATTGTTGACGACAATATAGACACAATATGGTTTACTATAACAATATTAGTAAAAATTTGTAACACTCGCACAAAACGAACTCTGACCGGTCAAATTTAATTTCAACTTGTCGCAGTATTTTCCAAACAAACTATTAGACCACGTAATGACGTGAGCTGTCAGTTGCGTTTTGTTACATCATCAACAAATGGATGTTTAGAACTGATGTTTTTAATGTTTTTTTTGTTTATTAATATCATATTTTAATATCCTATTCCCGACGACAACAAATTCAAAAACATAAAAATCATAAAAATTGGTCCAGCCGTTCTCGAGTTATAAGTGTTGTAACTAACACAACTTTCTTTTATATATATAGATATAGATTACATGAGCTATTAGTTGCATTTTATTATATCTATACATATAATAAATCAATAGAAATCCCGTGTCTGCACATTTGATAAATTTATTAAAAAATGAATCTAGGCAGTAAGAAAACACTAACAGAAAACAAAAAACATTTTTTGGAATTTCTTGTCTGTCTGTATGTCTGTGTGTCTGTATGTCTGTAATCGCTAATCTCCGAAGTTACTGAACGGATCGTTTCGCACTTTCGATAAAAAGATTAAACCCAATACAGAGCAACATTTAGTCTTTGTTTCATTGAAATCTGATGTCTGTAAAAAAAGTTATGGTCATTTAAGTTTTTAAAATCACCGCTTGCCTTTTATGTCACTAGAAGATTCAATTCAAAATAATTATTTAATTTATCTATAGTGTAAGGAAAGTATTTTTATTACTTAATATATAGTAGTTTCATCAATTTAGCTCATATACATCCCACTGCTGGGCTCAAACCTCCTTCAAAGTTGAAGGGAAGTTGACATAATATATAACATTAGTCAGGTAGTCAAAATAACTAATAAAACTATTTGTGATAAAAAAGAATGTTTTAATTAGTTAATAATATATAATTTAGCCATAAATTAATAAAATGCATGATTTATTTAGTTTATTAAATGAGCAATAGATGGCGCTATAATTTAGTTTAAAACTTTAAATAATTTTATCGTTATATTTTCAAAAGCTACTATAGTAACTTCTTGAACTTAGTAAAGGTACTTTGGGTGGAAAGCTCTCAGCACTCACCTAACAGTACGAGTAAAGTTGTCATAGCCATCTGCGACTAACAACTAAGTCAAACGCGAAAAAGAAAAGTAAAGTCCACATCATAGAGCGTACAAAACGTACATTCTTAGTTAAGATGCTACTTTGGGGCGAGTATGCAAAGTGCACCCTTTTTTGTTTTAGTTTATTAGGCTATGGTCTGGACACGGCCATTCCTTCCGGGGTAACAGAAGGGCATCGTGTGACCCCATAACTCATCGTATTCTCTACCCAAACCATAAATCAGGCTGGCCTCTGGTACCGCTTACTTGACATCCGTGGCCGGTCCAGGGGTTTACCCTTCCAGGTATCATCTCCGTCTATACACCCCGGCAAACAACAGTGTTGTATCACTCTCACGCGATCGGTGTCACTGCAGGCGGTAGATTAATTCCCATGGTCCATCTACCCGCGACCTCAGTAAGGATGCCAACAGGTGCAGGTACCGCGCCTGTGACGTCCGATGCGCCGGCGGCAGAGTGTGCCAACATGGAGAGTCACGCAGTCAGTATGACACGCTCCACCGCCTTTTTCTGTGGGACGACTGTCTCGCAAAAGGCGGCGACCGAGTCCGAGTTCCTGACACTATCGAGCATCGTCTTTGCGATAGTCGACATTGCCAATTTAGCACCGATGATTGCGATGAGTGCACGGCGCTGCTTTGCCCAGGCCACGCAAACTTTAAGCGTCTGCAGCGCCGTGTCCACCTCACAATCACAGTAGTGGTTAGACGGTGTGCTCTCCCTCCTTGCGACCGTGAGCAGGTACACGCCGAAGCAACCATGCCCCATCACTACACCAATCACTTTAGCAATAGTGCTGTTACTGCCGCCTGTTGCTGCATATTGAGCGAGGGCCTACTTTTTTACATTTTATACACTGTTGAGAGCATAGAGTACGTTTCAAGCAGCTTGCAGAGCACTTGAAGGTGATCAGCGCTGAGATGACACCCTTGAGTAGGCCTGTAACAGTCATAGCCCCATTCGTTTGAGTCTTTTGCTTTTAATGATGTGATTGTTTTACAGTCTTTCAAATCCTTTGACATTATTATAAAATATAAAAGATATCCATCTGAAGATATTCTACGCTACTAAAACGCGACATGAACCAAGAAATTCATTTTTATTAATTCTTTCGTAATGAAAGCCATTTATTATATATTTATCCGTGCGGTTGCGCAATGAGAATACAATTCACTAACCGCTTTCTTACCCATGGGTCGATCACCCACGAGACGACTAAAGGACATCATACATATCATACATCTATGGAAGAAAAGGAAAATTCGAAACAAAACCCTATACCAACACGTCTGACCAGCGTGATATAGTAGGTCAATTTCCCTCCCATTACGGACGAGGCTTGAGCCCAATAGTGAGACCTATATAAGCTGAGATGATAGATGTCCGTGTCCCCTGAAAAGACTTATCTGAGCAGAGCAATCTTACCAAAATGAGGAGACAGCGTAAAATAACTTTGGATGTAACTACGTCAGAAACTGCACCTGCATTACTTCTTGGTGGTAAAAGAGCTTTGTTTAAAAACCCGATAGATTTATGCACATTGTTTATAAACTCAATAGATTTATAAAGTAATGAAACACCGAGAAGTTCAATAATACGAAACTGCGACACATTCAAAGTGTTTTTTCTTTTATTGTGTACGGTGGTAAACGAGCAAGCAGCATGCCCTTATTTTTTTCGCAGGCCATGGTCTGGACACACGCCTTGCATTCCGTCCGCGTGGCCCCATAACCCACCGTTTTCCCTCCCCATCACCATTGGGCCTTTCGAGTACCATCCCCGATGCCGCCCCGGGCCATCGGGCTTCACCCTCACGTAGTCAGCCTCTCCGCGGGTGATGGGTATTCCCCGTTCCAGTTACCCGCGGCTTCGGCTAAGACAAGTAGACGCAGGTAATCGCGCCTGCGTCGCCCCACCGCCTCTTACAAATGAAGCGGAAATAACACATTGACACTGTTCAGACGTTGCTTTTCTGCAAGAGTGGGGTACTAGATCCGACTGGGGGTCGGACCGGCCCGTGGCTGTAGAAAGAATACTTTCAACTGTGGCTTTACCACTATTAGTGTTTTTGTTAGTTAAGAATTGTTCTCTAATCGTTTGCGTTGATTGGACAATGATAAATAAAAAAAATCGTAGAGGCCGTGGATCGAGCACTACGAGATCGTAATGAAAAGTCAATGGTGCTTTTCTATGGAGATTTTCGGCAAATTTTTCCTGTTAAAACTCGAGGAAATAGAACTGATGAGATCAATGCTTCACTGAAGTATTCTTATCTGTGGCCCCAAGTAGAAGAAAGCTGACCCTAACCATCAACATGCAAGCAAAGCCAAGGTCACCATTCACATTAGTGTTGCCCAAATGCAAGACCAAGACTTGCTGCAAGAGTTTCGCAGTGCTCCCTTAGACATGATTTTACGATTTTCTTAGCAAAGAAAGGATTGTCAACATTTCGTATTCTTACGAGTAATACCAGTACACGGAAGAATAACAGCCCCACTTCCGTTTAGTGGTATGTACCTAATTATTGATAGTTGTACAGTTACTGCCACCAGATGAATAGAATTTCATTAATTTAGTTGGATTTTTAATGTATATGGGGATTTTTTATTTCTATCAAAACAAGTGACTTTGTGTTATTCTAAAGCAAAAGTTGCAAGATTTGCGAGCCTCGCAAGAGTCTTGCATTTGGGTAACACTAATTCACATGCTTAAGAATTTGCCGATGTTTTAAAGAAAATTGGAGAAAGCGTCCTCCTTGATGAAAATGGTCAAGTGGCTGCCGGAAATACTTGGTAGAGTTTGAATTTTTAAGTTTCAAATAGGGGTGCATAGTAAAACTGAATGTCACGCGGACGAAGTCGCGGGCATCAGCTAGTCGTGAATAAATGAACGTTTAACAGTTTAGCGTTTAATGTTCTGACTGAGGTTTTTTTTTATTTTTTTTGTTGATTATTATCATATTTTAATATCCTATTCCCGACGAAGACAAACTCAAAAACATAAAAATCATAAAAATTAGTCCAACCGTTCTCGAGTTATAGGTGTTGTAACTAACACAACTTTCTTTTATATATATATATATATATATATATATATATATATATATACATATAATTATATATATATATATATATATATAGAGAGAGAGAGAGAGAGAGAGAGAGAGAGTGTGGTAGCGGCTACGAAAACTACCAACCTTCACTTTGCTCGTGGATGTCGTAAAAGATGACGCCTTGAGCCTTACAACGACCTGGGCCAACTTCATCTGATGCCCTTTGAACAACAATTACATTCCTAAGGATAGTTGACGTCTAGCAGGCGGCCGGTAATAAAACTATTGCCAATAACTTTTACAATAATGTACTATGACAGAAGGGTACATATTGTATCGACTCCAAGTAATTGGGATAAGAGTAGGAGAATGATGATATATGAATGTACATATGTACAGTAGAATCCGTTTATAATGACATTGAAGGGAGGGAAGTGACGAATACGTCATACTAAGGGGACATCATACAAAGCAGAAATTCTTAGAAAATAAATGCAAAATTTTCTAGACTTGTTAGGTACATACATAATGTCTGTTTAATAAACATGTAAACCGCACAATTAACCAGTAAATTAACACTTAATTAACATGTTGTTATGGTAATTCTTTCAAAGAGCCTTGGTCACTTTCAAATCGAATGAAATGATTATTTAATCTCCTACTTGTTTTTGAAAATGATTGATTTTGTCGCGTAACCGACTCCAAATTTGCAAGAAATGAGTTTGAATTACGATTTTCTAGTCTCAATACCTAACCTTTATATCATAAAAATGGCATCACAATGGCTTTCACTAAAAAGTTTAGCATTGTGATGCCATTTTATTTGAAATCACTATTAATTTTCATTTACTGTCTCGTATTTTTCATTAGGAAATAAAATAGAAGCGAGCCACTTGCAGTGCACGCATCAAGCGAAGGAGAAAAATAAGACAACGCAAGCGGTCGAATACATTAGGAATCATGTCAGTCACTATAACTGACCCTGAATTTGAGAAAACGGTCATTATAAACGACATGTCACTATATGCGCCGTCATAATAAACGGATTCTCATAGTCCACAAACACACAGAGGCCGATTATACTCCTCAGTCTTCTGTATAATCTGGCGTAGCTTGTGGAACGTCGCCTCCGTGAATGACAGAATTAAACAGCTTCTGTAGGGCTTTTAAAACCGGCTTGCCGCCTGCACTTAGGAGCTCTGTGGTAATTCCGCCATCTCACGGTGCCTTTCCGTTCTTTAACTGTTTCAGAGCCATTCTGATCAAAATTCAAATTTTGAAGATGATATATTCGTTGCTTTGAAGGTGGAGTCAAGAGTCTCCGAAATAATATATCTTATATGTTTGTCGAATTCGTTACTAAATTAAATTAATTCTTATTGTAAGACTTCACAGAATAATACCTCACGCGATCAATTACTCAGAATATTATATTTCAATAACTAATAATAATATATTAAAAGCAAACAAAACCGATGACATAGTTTCTTTATCTGATCATAATTTGTCCGCGTTAGTTCAACTAGATATTAATTAAACTTTATAAGGCTCCAAAATAAAATGAACATCTCTCTTTTTAAATATATTTTATTAGTTCAAAATGTTGTGTGTATTTATCGTAATTTTAGCACGTATAAAAAGTGTACTCAGATTTTGATAAGTATTTGGATCATTTTTGAATTATTTTCTCTGGCATTTAATATTGTAAGCCAAATTAAATCACAGGATCTAATATTTTTTATGACTAATTTCATGATTATCTTCACCGTGTGCACATTATCTATTGCGTTACTAGTTTTAGCAGTATACCACACAAAAACATTTCATCATCTTATGAACAATTTTAACACATATTGCAACCTTATAAGCGATAATATTTATTATCGTAAATTATTAAAGGCACAAAAAAGAATAATAATATTTTTAATAATATTCTCTATTTATGAAATTGGGATGTTTATACACCTCAGTATAATTTGCTACGATGATGCAAAAAAAAATGGAACTAACACAATTGCAGTATTAGTATTCCTCTTCAACATATCTCGGTCCAATTTTTGTTTCATGCTTGAATATGTTATGATACTCTGTGTACTGTTTACAATTTCTGAACAACTAAATGTCATCGCACGAGACGTTGATATAGAAATAAAAAACTTGGGGAGTGTTAAAGAGGTTGATGCAATATCTACAGACAATAGCGTAAACAAATTTCATCGGTGGATGGCGGCATATAAAAGTATTCATTGCAGTTCAAAATTATTCAACAGTATTTTTAGTACACAGGTGATTACATATTTCATTACTTCTTCTTGTTCTTAGTAGAGCTTACTGTATAGTACAAACCTTCACTACGAAGATGAAGTTGGTCTAGCCTGGATGTGCAAACTAACAGTTTTTCTTTACAAATTATTTGTTGTTGGTTCCTTTCTCTTGCAGTGATTTTGTCTAGGTTTGTTCTATGTCCTATATTTATCATTTACTATATCAATAAGTAGCGAAGAGGTGCAAAAATCTAACTATTTTAGTGACAACGCAATTTCAATGTTGATTAATTTTAAATGATATTTAATTTTAACCAAGCCCTTAGTGATTCAAGAAAATATCTGAAGTTAATTGAAGCACAATTACAAATATTTGTTTTCATTCAAGCTTTACTGGTCTCTATAAGAGAGAGCATGGCCTAAACCTTTTGGTTCCAATTTTCCACTCTTGCGAGGATATTATCTGCTTATATTCCTTACCCGTTTTTTACAATACCCATGAGAGAGAACGGAATAGTGAATACTATTTTTAATCACTTATAGGGAAAACAGATGTAGTATCGATCTCTTAGCGCGTAGTCATTAAATTATAACAAACAGAGAGAGAGAGAGAGAGAGTGAAAGAATGAAAAAAGAGTTAAAGAAGTTAAAGGAGTTATCATGATTAATTATGTCAACTTCTTTAACTCTTTTTTCCTTATTTTATATTCAATATAATTTATATTAATACTACTTTTTTACATTTTGTATTTCTGTTTTAGTTGACCATGATGCTGCTAATCTTAAATTTATATTTCATGATATTGATGTATTCAATAGCTACAACAATTATGGTGAGTGACGTATTAAAATCCTATAAATAGTATTATAGTATAGTAAAAAAGCATGGTAATATATAGCACCAATTGGAAAATTAATAGGCAATTACATAACTTGTTTGGTTATTGTGTATTATACGACAGTTAATATGGGGTATGGTACTTAAAAACTTACAGAATTTAAGCAAGAACCTTCTTCGTAATGCTTTTTTCTAATACTAATTATATCCACCTTCAGCTTCTACTAGTCTTCTGAGAAGCTGGCGATGAAATAATAAATATTAAATCATTTTGTTACTCCGTCACAGGCGATATAACTGTAACTTTATATTCTTAAGATAATTATTATAATTAAATTATATGATATAAATTCTAATGTAGAAGAGAGTCATGCCCATTAGGGTGACATATATCAGTTAAAAGTAAATTTTGTATTTTTTTCTTGCAGAGCCGTTCTTCACTCTTACAGTTTAGCGTTAGTGCACTTCCAATGATGATATTTTTTGCAGCCATTTATAATATGGCGAAGAGTGGACAGCACGTGCAAAATAGTTACAATAATTTGAAGTGCAAATTATGCGAGCTGCATAATATTTCAGTTGAAAGTCAGTATTATAAAGTTTACAATCATCGTAATCATCATCTCAGCTCATATATGTTTCACTGTTGGGTTCGAGCCTCCTTCATAATGGGAGGGTAAATGACCTACTATACCACGCTGGTCAGACGTATTGGTATAGGGTATTGTTTCGAGTTTTCCTTCTCTCGCATAGATGTTATATGCGTTTTATATCCCTCAATCGTTTCGTACGATCACCCACAGGTAAGATAAGGGGTGATGAATTATATTCTTACTCTGTCACCACATTGTAAACTTTACAATATATCTTATAAATAACAGCTGAATGGATTTATTTCTATTCAATTAAACGTTTACGTCGTGTTTGTGTCAATATCAAGTTCATTCATAGGTGTACTTCCTCACACCTCGACCACCTTGCACATTTCGATAATGCGCGTGGTACTTGTTTAAAACTATGATATCTTCTAAGATATTCGTTGAAATTAAATGATGTATAAATATATATATAAAATGATATTAAACAATAAATATTTATGATGAATAACATAATTTATTAGGATACGGATTAATATCGTGTTTATAAAACTAGCTTCGTAAATAATGTATTATTTTAGAACAACTTTGATTTTGATGAAAAAGATTATAGTAAGATAAACTTAAAATAAAGACACGATCTCACAGATTTTTTGTAAAATTTTAAACAGAATGAATGCCATCAAAAATGTTTTTGCGTATCTTTAACCGGTTACGCAGCACACGCAACGAAAGCTTTCTAAATATTTTTTTCGCGTTTTTGGCACTTTTATTAATGCTTCGTTCTTATTGATCGTAGCGCAGTGTTGGCAGAAAATTAATCTGATTAACGATTAAAAATTACGATTAAAAAGTTAATCGTGACGTTTGCGATTAAAATTAATTTAATCGTAATCAAAAAATTTATGATTATTATCGTTAATCACTATTGAAAACGTTCGATTAAAACAGTTGAAACAAGTCCAAAAATAAAAAGGTGGTAATCACATTTTCCATTTGAATATTTATGACAGGTACAATCTTACAGTTATTATAGTTAATGCCAATACTATGATAAACGTTAAAGATTGTGAGGGTTTATATATGTTTGTGACTCTTTCACGTAAATACTACTGAACGGATTTTGATGAAACTTTATTTTTATATAGCTTATAGCTCAGAATAACAAATAAACTACAAATTATAAAGATACGGTGTTTATAAAGATATATTGCCCAAATTATAACAATAAGTATAAAAAAATCTGGGCATTTGTGAGCATTAGGGCGGAGCTGCGGTCACTGTCAGCGATATAAGGAATAAATAAAAATTTAGTATTTCAACATTTTTTAAATTATTAGGTAAACTATTAAAATTACATTTCATAATAAACCATTTCTCACATAATTCTTATGATATTTTGAGAGACTTAGGTAAATTTAGCAGTAGTAACTAAATTGCAACCCAATTTAGTTACTTTGTTACTCATCACGTATCTTCAACGAGCGTCTACTTTATTACTTTAAAATGTACAAAAAAAAACGTTACCCACATTTTAGTCTAAAAGCTTACTTTTAGACTAAAATGTGGGTAAAATATTTTTTTGCTTGTCATTAAAAGTACTTTAATTTGTTTAATCAAATTAATAATTAATGATTAGTGATTAATTTTTTAATCGCTATTACGATTAATATTTTAATTCAGATTAATTTAATCACAATTAAGTTTAATCCCGATTATGTTTAATCCGATTAAAGTAATCAAATTAAGTAATCGATTGAAAAATTAATCGATTAATGACTGTCGTAGCGACATGTTATATAGCCTATAAGATTGCTCGATAAATAGACTATTGAAAACAACAGATTTTTTAATTTAAATCGTACATAGTTCTTGAGATTAGCGTGTTCAACCAAAAATAGAAACACATTCATGAATGACCTACTAAATGACCTTGAATATTATTAGCCGTTGATGTGGCATAAGATTTTGTAATCACGCCTTCAATTGATGGCTATCAATACATTAATTATCTGTATCTAGATTTAGTTCATCTACAACAGTGATTGCTTGAATAGCCAAATGCAGCTCAATATTAAAAAAAAATTTTCAATAGCAAATTAATCTGTTAACACGAGCTCAAAATTAGTTTAGTTTAGATTCAAAATATTCAATGTGGTCGTTCAATGCCATTCAATCAGTTACTTATAGAAGGGATCACAGCGTTATTTTTATAGATTATTTCCTTAGTGCAAAGTGTTGCTTTTAAAAAAAATATTATTTGAAATTTTTTCTTATAAATTCATAAGTTTTTTTTTAACAATTTACTTAATTATCTATTTCAGATGAAGAACATTGCAAATTAATTAGGGACCTGCTTCGCTGTTGGTGCACTCATCCAGTAAAAATTCTTGTATTAGGTACTTCAATTATCAAAATGTCCATAGTATCATCGAGCGTTGCCTTCGTAACGTCCAACACTATTACAGCTCTTCAATTTAATAACGTACTCTAAAATAAATGACATATGAATAATTTTTCTGAAGTGTTACCCTATCTCACGTGATATTTTATTATAAGAAAACTTTGTTCTATAAGCATGTACCATAATAATACTTTGTTCATTAGCATAAAGGAAATCGAAATCACTGTATGGCTTATAAGAAGTAATATAGGAATCACTTGTGTAATATTGCTTAGTAATTTCATATTTGTCTAGTAAATAATTGATTGGTCGTAGTATCAACACTGCAATCTCTTTGTTTTTATTCATTCGAACGACGGTCATTCGACCGAATCTCAAAATAAAGCATATTTGTTAACAATCAAGTGTAATGTAGTTTCCAAAAGTGAATTAAATAATAATGAAAATAATAATGAATCATATCAATAGTTCCATAACCTAGTATATCCAAATCTGTAAATATGAATGTCAGGTTGTTTGTTTGTTATGTTTTCACGTCTTAACAATACAACCGGGTGTTAATTTTAAATACACGTTATCAGATATACAGAAATGGCTGTTGTACCTAGAAGAAATCAGTATTTCCAAGTGATAGTAAATTTATTGACAAAATATAAATTAAAGCAAGCGAAGTCTTAGAAGTTACTACTTACAGTATTGATAATTACATTACGTTATAAAAACCATTTAGTTGTATGAAAACCAGAAATAGATAATTGAGAAATCAACATTTTTGCTGTTTCACTCGTGATTCTACTAATATTAATCTATTGTACTTAGAATAAATAGATTAAGAGCTCTCTTTGTGTAAACTTAAAATACGTGCTTTTTTGGTTCTTGTGCAAATAAAAACATATGAAAATCTTTAAGTATTTCATTTTAAATAATGTGCGATGATTAATCCTGCACACACCATCCTTCTCTTACCCCAATTGCTTGTGGTCAATGCCGTATGTCCTCTTTTTCCACTTGTCATACATAATGTATTGATTTAAAGTTCATCACCACCTGCTTGACTGCCAACCTTCGTTGGGAATGTAACTGTTGATCATACGGCATCAGACAGAGTTGGCCCAGATCAGTGTATAGGTCTTAGTTGTCTTTTATGACACTGACAAGCAATGTAAGTATTGAAAGTATTCGTAGCTACGAATACCATATAGACGTTTCCTTTCAACTAAGTAGAATATTTTTTTTTATTGGTTATGGTGGCAAACGAGCAAGCAGCACACCTGATATTAAGTGTCACTGCCGCCCATGGACCTTTGTAATACCAAGGGTACCAAGGGCTTAGGCCAATAAAATCCCCAAACCCACTCAGTTGGGCTTCCGGCTCTCTCGCTCACCAAACGAAGTGCAATAGCACATTGCCATTACTCAGACGTCGATCTTCTGTGAGAGTGTGGTACTACCCTGGACGGACTGGCCCACGGCTGCAGACAGAAACCTGTCAACAGCGTGGTCCTACTATAAAAAAATGCATGCATTTTTTTTTAATTAATCTAATACCATCTCACATTCCTACTATTGTAACTCTTATAAACTAAGTCAAAAAGATTTGATCAGGCAGTCCCGGTAAACGCGTTCAATTACTTTAGGACCCGCAAAAATTTAAATAAAAAATGACGTGCAATGTTACCTATGCAACTACAATCCATACAATGATGATGAACGAGAAAGCAAAATTGACTAGCTAGTCAATAGGGAAATAGATAGATAGAATGTAGAAATACAATAAGTGCAGCAATAAGGCACCACGGATACGGGTGACCTTAATAAAATAAAAAAGGATGTACCAATTAAATACGTTACCTAATTGGCACCGAAATACGGTATCTGAATTAATGTCTCCTACCGTGGAGGAGACTCCTGGTGGAGGAGGAAACACCTATCCCCCCATCACCGACGATGAATTGGAAGTGGCCCTCTCCCGACTTAAAGGGAAAAGGAAAGCGCCTGGCCCGGACGGTGTCCCGGGACTTGTACTCGGCGTCGTCGCAGCATACTGCATGGATGTACTCCGGGAACTGCTCAATGAATGTTTGAGGTCCGGCCAGTTCCCGGAACAATGGAAGAGCGGAAGGCTTTGTTTGCTGCGGAAGGAAGGTCGCCCAATCGACTCTCCTTCTGCATACAGACCACTGGTGCTGCTGGACGAGGCGGCAAAATTATTCGAAAAGGTGCTTGCGGACCGTCTTGTCCGGCACCTCGAGGCTATCGGGCCGGGACTGTCGGAAAATCAGTTCGGGTTCAGGTGCGGCCGGTCAACGATCGACGCTTTGGCCGCCCTGAAGACCCTGGCCACCGAAGCGGTGGCAAAAAAGGATGTAGTCCTGGCAGTCTCGCTCGATATTAAAAACGCCTTCAATAGTCTCCCACACGAGACTTTAAAGGAGGCGCTCCAATATCATGGGGTGCCTCTGTATCTCCGGAGGCTGTTGGAGGCGTACCTTGAGGGAAAGCACGTGCTCTGGGAGGGGGACGACGGGCGCATGCATCATCATAGGGTAGAATGCGGCGATCCACTAGGTTCGGTCCTTGGTCCGACTTTGTGAAACGTCGGATTTGATTGGATGTTGCGAGCCAGCTTCTCCTGGGATGGGGATTATTTGTTACGCAGATGACACTCTCATCACGGTGAGGGGAGCTGACTTCCGCAATGCCGCCCGACTGGAAAGAGTCGGAGTAGCGCTCGTTGTTGACCGGATTGGCAAGTTGGGCCTGAGGGTCTCATTGGAGAAGACAGAGGCCCTCCTATTTTATGGTCCCAGTCAAGGTCTTCCCTGAGGGGCACAACTCAGTGTGTCTGGGGTTGCCGTGCCGGTGCAGACCCGGATGAAATACCTGGGTCTGCACCTGGACAGTAAGTGGAATTTTGGGCCGCATTTTGCCCAGCTCGTCCCTAGGCTTTCAAAGTCGGCCGCGGCGCTGGGTAGGCTTCTGCCCAATACTGGAGGTCCCGGATCGTCCTGCCGGCGGCTTTATGCCGATATCTTGCGGTCTATGGTAATGTATGGTGCCCTGATCTGGTCGCAGTCACTCACCGCCTCCAATAAAGCTTTACTACGCAAGGCGCAGAGGGCCATGGCGGTGAGGACAATACAGTGGTACCGTACGGTGTCCTGGACTGCAGCTACATTGTTGGAGGGCGATCCGCCCTGGTTACTTCAGGCTAGGGCTCAGGCGGAAGCCTACCAGTTCTGCGCTGCGGCGCGGGCAAATGGTGAAAGCGTCACCACGAGGGGACTGAGCACGGCGAAAGAAGCGGCTCGAAGGGCAGTAGTCCGGCGGTCACGGGGTCTTCGGTAAGTACCTGCACCGAATTGGACGTGAAGAGGCCCCTGGATGCCATGAGTGTGGCGCGCAAATCGATGACGCGCGTCACACCCTGGAGGTATGTCCCGCCTCGGGGCCTCAGCGCCACGACTTGTCGGCGGTCATTGGAGTGGACCTGTCGTTGTCAACCGTCATCAACAAGATGCTTGATAGCGACAGGTACTGGACGTCGATGGCCTCCTTTTGCGAGGAAGTCATCTCTGTAAAGGAGGCCGCGGAGCGGGAACGCGAAGCACTCACGTCTGCGAACTCGCTCCGCCGGCGGCGACCAGGGAGAGGTAGGCGCCGCTACGCGCAAATCCTCCCACCGCCTTGACGGCTGACTGGTTGTGGCCAGATAGCCAAGCGTAGGGGTGTCCCGTCTCCGGCATCCCGTAAAAGCGCGGAAGGGACCGCTGCTGGTTTTAGTGGGTATTCCGGCCGCCAACATCTATGGCCGGCGAGTAACCCTCTGTCACTGGCGCGGGATAGTGCGTAAAAGCATTTCCACAGCGTAAACAAAAAAAAATTGGTCGTTATAAGGCTCTTAGTCGTCTTTTACGACATCCACGAGCAAAGTAAAGGTTGTTAGTATTCGTAGCCGCTACCACACGGCAAATGTGTGTTTTGTAGTAATTTATAATTATATTAAATCTTTTTAGTTATCCATGTATTTAAGATTAATTTACATGTCTTATTATATGGAATTATTGTTGCACACACAAAAGTTATGCCATAAAGTTTTCGGTTAAGTTTACAACTGCATGCTTTAAGAAATGAGACCTAAAACTTACTGTGGGACATATTTAGCAAATTTAATTTATATTAGGAAGGTACATTAACTTTTAATACCATCATCATCAACCTGCTCTTATCCCAATTTATTTGGGGTCGACGCAATATGTCTTCTCCTTCCATACAACTCTATCAGACGTCATCTCTGTGGTCACTCCTTGTCTATCCATGTCATGTTTCACGCAGTTCATCCATCTTTTCTTCGGTCTTCCCTTACCCCTTAAGCCTTCAACATTCATGCTTAAAGCTTTCCTCACAACATTACTTTCATCCCTTCTCATCACATGTCCATACCATGTCAATCTTTCACTCCTTAATTTTTCCGTCACTGGCGCAACTTTCAAACTTCCTCTTATATGTTCATTCCTTATTTTATCCATTCTTGTCACACCACACATCCATCTCAACATTCGCATCTCCGCTACATGCAGTCGTCTCTCATCCGTCGCTTTTATCGCTATTTTTTTAATACCATGGTATTAAATTTCCATGTGGTGACAGAGTAAGAATACTATCTTGCCCGTGGATATGGTGAAAGTAAACTAAACGATATAATATACAAATAACAAAATACATATATGCATGAGGAGGAAAGTTCAAAATAAAACCTTATAACAACTTCTGACCAGTTTGATTATAGTAGGTCAATTATCTACAAAATTTATAATTTTCTAAAACTATACATATAATTTATTTATTTAAGTTTTAGTATTCAATTTATTTCGTACATTTCTTAATCAAGCAAGGCCATAGTTATCTCCATGAAAAGGTGTATCCAACACATTAATTATACAGGGGGAATTAAGCCACCACACGGGATGAGTTGATAAAAGTTTGTATATAGTAATTTTTGTTATTTTTATGCGTCTCTAAGTATAGACAAAAACAACAACGTGAAAGCTTTTAAAAGATATGGCTACTTTTGGATTTAATTAATAATATCATTATTTTAAGTAATCATCATCCTGCTTTTATGGGATAAGAGTTACTTAAGATCAACACAATATGTACTGTTATTTTATCGTATATTTTATATTTAGATATAGATAATGCAAAAGTTTTGAGAGTAGTCACAAGCGGGGTTCGAACCCGCACCTATTGGGGATCCGGCCCAACCGTGCTGCCACTGACACCATCGTGAACTATTTTAGGACATGCGAATTTCGATTCATATTATATCTTACGTCTTCAAGGTGACGTATGCCATCTATCGGATAATGTTTACACATTGTATAGGCTTAATACTTCAAACTTTACAGTTAGAATTGTATTAAACGTTGATCATGTATGATTAATTGATCTAGGTTCTTAGCTGTCTTTTACGTCGCCAACGAGTAATGTGAGGGTTGGTAGTATTCGTTGTCGTTATCACACAGCTTATGGATATTATGACTATAATTAATTCAAATTATAGTTAGATAAATATCTTATATACATGTGAAATAATAATGCACTTTTCTCTGATCATAGAAGTTTCAAAGAAAGAAAGTGTCTTCGGTGATATTTACATACATTTATGAGAATATCCGGATGATAATGGTATTTTCTTTTTAGTGTATTTTGAAGATATATTTAAATATAATAAAAATAATTAATTAAATAATAATAATAAAAAATAGAAAATCATAAAGTAATAAAAAAGAGAAACAGGGTCCGAACCGGCTTAGACTGCTCATTTATCCAATTGATGTGTCTTAATGACAGCGTGAAAATTTGCCTTCATATTTTAATAGCTGTCAGCCATGAAAATGTTCCTGAAAATATTGATAAAACAAAATTTTCTACAAATGAAACTTAGCTAGATGAATTAGTCGTCCCCGGAACCCCCTGCATGCTAAATTGTTCGGCCGTTTCCGAGATTCAGAATATATATATATATATACAAGACTTGCTCGTTTAAAGATATTAGATTATAATCATTTGACGCGTATTTACTGCCTAGTTTCGAGTTTCTTCCCGAGTGAAATTTACCCGCGATGAGCAGAGAGATTGGTATAGGATTCTACTTAAAGTCTACCGAAGACAAAGATCGGGTGCCGGTGGCCCGCTCGCACGCCGAAGAGAGGAGTTTGCATGGTGGGTCTATGGGGTCACGCACCGCCTCCTCTGTCACCCCGGACCGATTTGGCGGGGCGAGACGCATCCATAGTCCACCGCAAAAAAAAAAGTTCTCTTGCAGTAATGTTATTCGCTTAATTTATTTAATAGTCTTTTACAGTCCCTGGACAGAAAAGGGGTTTTATTCCATTGCCACACAAAATGTATATTGTATTGTATGTACATGCATATAACATTAATTAACGATCGTTTACTGAAAGAATAGAGACGGAAAAGATAGTAAGAATGGATCAAAGAGATCTCTTTTCTCAAATTTAGTTCCAATTATTGCTGAACTAAGATAACAATTTTGTACTTATTCGCCCAAAGAAATATCTATATGACAAAAAAGCACATAATAAGTATTTGAAATATGTTATCAAATTGACCCAAAAGTTTGTCCGGGTCCGCTTCTAGCGTTCAATATTATGTACTCGAAGGAAACCGTTTTCTATCAGGACAGATTTAGGAAATAAAATTTACATACAAACGTGTTATGCGTGATTTTCCACTAGAATTCATTTTGGAACTACATGCTTTTAAGTTGGCTTTCATACAGAGTTATTAATATTTTTTTATCTATGCCAAAATACATACATACATACATATCATCACGCCATATTCCTTGCATACAGAGAAAACAGAGTGCCAGAGAACTCTATCCTGGCATACTTCACTCGCTTTCTTAACATTCATAATTCTCTTCATACACGCTCGCCGATTTCGGAGACTCTTGACTCCACCTTCCTTCAGTACATGACCAATCTGGTCTAGGTAGGTTAGTCTCGGTCTCCCCCCGGTACCTACATCCTTCTATGCCAAAATACATATAAATATAATCAAGGTTTCAGATAATCAATCTTCAAAGATTGAATGAAAGCTTCCAATAGAAAAAAAATTGGTTACAGCAAAATTATTACTAAGTTGTGTAAATATAGCTTATTAGTGTACTAAAAATAAAGTGAAATAATTTTACTAAGGGAAATGTGTAGAACTTAATTTGAATCCAATCACCAATAAATGTAGCTCGCATAAGGATACAATGTATTGGAAATTTATAGCAAGGCGATCGTAAAACGCGTTTACAGCTGTGCTTGTTGACTCACTAACAACTCCCTTGATTATTTACGAGTGATCGTACATTTCCATTTCTATTGTTGTGTTGGAATAAACTTTCGATAATTATAGGGTAATTTACTGTTAACAAATAAATATAACAAGAAGACCCTTGCAAATACTTCGTACCGTTAGTTAAGGATTTAATTTATCACATGTTCTGAGAGTTATCAAATGCAGGCAAATCAGCATATATTTTCAACTAACACATTAACTTTTCGTTCGTTTCGTTTTTTTTATAAGAGAAATTAATTTGCAAAATGGTTTATGAAATATTTTTTATTGATATTTTTGGTGGCAAATAAGCGAGGAACCCACTTGATGGTAAATGGCAACTTTCAGTCACAGACCTCAGCAATAATAGGGACATAGATAAGTCACTACCTACCGTGAGAAAAGAGCTCTTCTTAAATTTCGTGTAATGAAGGACTCGTCATAGCGCTCGGGAAACACCACAGCAGGTTTATTACAGAGGAGTAAGTAGCAGTTTCATTGCAGAACCTATGCGCATATAAGAGAAATAAATGCTGAAAATGTGCAGTTGAATACGATATCGTTTCCATGTGATGTGGGTGAATCTTACCGCGGTATTGAATGATACGATGATAGAAAGAAGACGTTAATACTAATTCAAACAACTCAAACAGCTCGTCATAACCCACCTTTTTAAAAAATCAATAGAATACACAGAGAGACCAGAAGTCTCTGTATTGCTCCAATAATTCCAATCCGTTCCTAAGATTAGAATCATCGATAATTCAAAGAGCACTTCTTTGAGAGAGTCGCGCTGATTGGCTCTGTTTAGAATGCTTTTTGTTCGCTAATTTGGTTTTGTTCTCTAAAAGACTCCCAAATCGGATATTGCTATATCCTGAGGGTCCCATGGCACTCTGATAAATGATCTTTTTACTAATGTCTTTTTCAACTAGTGTCTTTTTTCGAGGCTCTTCCAATAAAGAGCTCGACTTCAGACATAAGTTGAATGTAAAATGTCCTAAGCAAGATTTTGCTATCACAAGTTTCAAGCATCACCAAAGCCCATGTCTGTCTTTTAGCTATTAGCCGCAGATGGCTGTCACAGCTTAACCCGGACTATGGGTGAGCGCTGAGGGCTCTCAACACGGTAAAAATTTTAAGCGACATCGCCCGAGCGAGAGCGGGAGAGCTCTCCCTGTGGAGGACGGACCTCGGTTTGGGGCATTGCTGATAGCAAAGTGGGCATGCCCACGTTTGAATTACTAACTATTACGCGTCGCATCTTTCGTCCCCGGCGGCGGGGCGGAAGCGCGAATATCTATGTGTTATGGCCGCGCCGGCCGTGTAATCTCTTTCTTGAGCGATAGTAATAGCATCGTCAGCGTCGGTCAGTAGATGTCGAGGACGTCGGATCGCGGATATTTTTGATGGGACGTAGTTAGCCGCCCCAACCACTAATTGGTTGGGGTATGTCATGGCAGAGATTTTTTTTGTGACTTAGTTGTTAGCCTCAGATGGCTATGACAACTTAACCCGGACTGTGGGCCATGGCAGAGAGTTCACCGCTCAGCTTATATAGTAGTGGGCAACTGCGAGCTGCGGGTGTGAGACGTGCTTGACGACACATCTGTGTGGGACTGAACGGGCGCGGTGCTTGAATTTATTTAGTCGCACGGTATTTTAATTTTGCGATAACTCCTAAGATATTAATTAAAATTGTATGGTATAAAGGGCAATTATGTAGTGCATTAAATGCTTAAGGTAGCTAACGTATTTTATTGATAATGATTAATATCCTATGCGTCTATATAACTTTCAAATTATCACGTTATAATGTGGCCATTTTCTTAAACATTAAAATGGGTATTGTACGTTATCCATAAAAGATACGCATATGTTATTGCGGAGTTTTTTATAGACCTATAAAAGATACACAATTCCACCATATATTGTTTTGATATATCTCCAACGGATCAGACAGCGTTTTCGATAAAAGCTCCCGGGCGCCTTGATTTTTGCCGACCTATTCGACGCTTATCGTTATATTTCAACCAATATATACAAAACATTGATGTATTATACATAGAAACCTTCCCCATGAACCACTCCGTCATTTGGTGAAAACTGAATAAAAATCTGTATCGTAGTTGTTGTGTTTATCGCGTTCAGACAGACAGAGGCGGCCGGGGACTTTGTTTTATAATATTTATATATATGTATATGACTAAAAAAATAAGGAGATTTTATGAAAATTCAAAGTACAACATAGTGAATCAAATCTATACGTATAATAAAAATGTAACGGATCGCTGTCTGTACATGGAAGATATATGAGAAAAAATATTACTGGGACCTTTATCAACACAAATAGAACCCAAACCAATGATTTTTAAAATTTTTGTCTGTTTATCTGTTTGGCTGTTTATCTGTTTGTCTGTGCGTTTGTGCACGCTAATCTCAGAAACAGCTTATCCGATTTAGACGCGCTTTTCACAAATATATTGTAGTAAGCTTCACTTAATATTTAGGCTTTATTTTATATCAATTAGTTCATAAATAAAAAAAATTGACAATTTAAAAAATGTTCGGAGAAAAAAATCTTTATCGATTCTTTTCAAATTACGTACAAATTATCTTCTGTCAAAATAAATAACCAAGTGTTTCAGCATTTGTTGATTTTCACCCTCTGGGGGTGTGAATTAGGCCTGCAAAGCGGTTTGGACGACTCATTAAGTCATTAGCGCCAAGCCGATATTATTGAAGCTGGCAACTTGAAATGTTGACAGTGGTTTCTTTCTATGATGTAGAGATTTACTAAGAAAGGATTTTACGAAATTATACCCCTAAGGGGGTGGAACAGAGTGGCAAAGTTTGTATGGGGAGAAAAAAAATCTTTATTGATTCTTTTCAAATTACGAGTCGAATCAAATATTCTAGGGTAATATCCGACATTTGTCAATTTTCACCCTCTGGTTGTGTAAATTAGGCCTGTGAAGCGGGTTGAACGACTCATTACCGCCAAGCCGAAACTATTAAAGCTAGAAACATTAAATTTTGAAGCACGTTTCTATTTATGACATAGATATTCAATATGAAAGGATTTTATGAATTCCGCCCCTAAGGGGGTGTAACAAAGCGACAAAGTGTGTATGGTGAGAAAATTTCTTTATCGATTCTTTTAAAATTACGTACAAATATTCTTCGGTAAAAAATAAACACGTGTTTTTCTCTCCCTCTCCATCAACCCCGCACCAGTGCCGTTGTGGCGACCAGTGCCGGCGTGAGAGCTCACACGATACACATAGTAGACAGTAATAGATTCTTGCCTAATGGTTTAAGATACAGGTTAAGTTTAGCTTCAAAAATATTCACTCTATAACTCAAATAATAAATCATATCTAACGAGGTCACAACTCTGCTGGTGAAACAAAACAGTCAAATAAAGGGTGGAGATAATTATATTTTTATCCCATCCCAGTCATACCGTAAATAGTATATTAATGGCAATATAATTTGTAGAATGAATAGAACTTTGAACCACCTTTTTCTTTAGTGACCGGCTATGGTATATAGACACACGGGCGCCGTACACGTACATCTACGTTGTGCGGGCGGGCCACCGCAACCGGGTATCATCTCGAGTCGAAGCCGGACGGTAGAGCGTGTCAACCTAGAGTATTTTCTCTCGGACCCACCCTATTGCCTAATTCCGTTAGACAACTAACTCGCAGAAGGCTGTGACCGCATCCCAGTTTCTGACGCTGTTGATTATCGTCCTAGCGACAAACCTTCAACGCCTTGCATTGCTTTTTCTATTTAAGTCTGTCAGAGATGACTTCTGCGAGGACGAAGTCGCGGGCAAAAGCTAGTCAATTATATAATTAAAGTTCTCCGTAGTTGACTCCATTTACAATTCGACAACAGTATAGATAAAAAAACAACAAGGTTTAGTACATAAAGATGGAAGTTTATTAACCGTGCTAAAATCAAAGTTTTATCAATGTATTACTGAAATATTGATTTAATTTTAATATAAAGGCGATTAAAATGCTGATGGAACGGTTTTAAATTATTGTCACCAACGTTTGACTATTGAGTTGTTGATGAGGGTTGATAGATTCGTTTATGTCAGCACTGTCACGTGCAGTTCACAGCTAACGAGTCACCTTTATTTCAAGTAATTATTCTTTCTCAAAACTTAAATAAGGTCACGTTTTTATGATTATTCAATTTTGATTTAAAGTAATTTTTAAGTGGCAATTACTACAAGTGTAATCAGAATCGATACGATTTATGTGTATTTTATAAATTATTATGCACCTTGCCGTGACAAACGAAATAGATGCAAAAATTACAACCGGATGGATTGGAGTCACTGGAACGGTGAAGAGAATTCAGGTCTCTCTGTGTTCTCTATCGTCTCCTTAATAAGAAACGTTTTAAGGAGCTGTTTGACTTGGCACCAATGTCTCATTTCTGTCATCGTACCAGTCGACACCGCAGCAAGATTTACTCATAACACCTGGAAATGTAGTCGTCCTCAACAGTACGTTTTAAGCGTTGATTTCTACCACACAGGCCCTGAATGAACCACTTACTGCAGTATTTCCCAAGCTCTATGACATGTCCTTCTTTGAAATAGTTTTAAGAAAAGCTTATTTGTCACCTTGGCTGTGCTTCTGATATTCTTGAGATCCAGCACCAGTTCTTGTTACTTACCGATAGATGGTTTACTTGCTCGTCTGCCATCAAATGTAAATAAAAAAATAGCTGACTACGAAGAAAATCGCATTTTGAAATGTATGAAACATGAAAATATCAAACAAAACGATGTTCATATAAGGTTTTTATATGTAAGGTCTTTATATGAAATAGCATTTCGGTGTCGGTTTATAGTTCTTGAACTTATGTAAACTTGATATAACATCTTGAAACAAATAAATTTGTAACTGCAAATAAAGACTTTGTCCAAGTTAACTGAATTCTCAGAGTTAATTAAGATGATTAAAAAACTTTCAATTAAGTACTCCCAATTTCCCTTTCCAGGTGTAGTTTTGAGCCAGAGGGAAATTTAAACTTTTGAGCAAGAGGAACAGGCAAACCATCGTCGGGGTCTAGTTGGATCGTATTTGACTTTTAAATTTTGTAAAATGCTCAAGACGCGATTACAATATTTTTATTGAATTATTAACTTACTCATCCTGGTCATTATCAGCCTATCTACTACACTGTTGAACAAAAACTTATCCAAAACAGGGTAACACACTATGATCTAATTCAGCAATTATAATATAAAATATGATTATCCGTGTAGTGAGGGAGTAAGAATACAATTCACCACCCCCTATCTGACCCGTGGGTGCTCGTACGAGACGACTAAGGAATATAAAACGCATATAACTATGCAAGAGAAGGAAAACTCGAAATAAAACCTCGAAACAATACCAACACGTCTGACCAGCGTGGTATAGTAGGTTAATTTCCCTCCCGAGCCCGACAGTGGGACATATATGGGCTGTGATTATGATGATGATGAATATAAAATAAATGATTCAAAGATATAATACTGAGGAACTATTAATCCTTGTATTGTGGGTATCCCGGTATATAATCATACAATTAACGGACCCAAATTATACCCAAACTCAGAACAACAATTTAGCGATCGTACAAGTTATAGTCATGCATCGAAATTGAACCCACAGCTTTTACTGTGGTAAGGCCACACTGTTGACAGATTCCTGTCTACAGCCGCGGGCAGGCCCGTTCGGGGAGGTACCACACTCTCGCAGGGAATCGACGTTTGAGCAGTGGCTTTTTGCTGCTGTGCTTCGTTCGGTGAGCATGAGAGCCGGAGCCCAACTTTCTGGGTGTGTTTGCGTGTGGTGGGTTATGGTGATGCCTGAAATTTGTGGTGGTGAAATTTTGGTTGGGGCACTGAGCGTGAGTGTCTGACATGGGGTACAGGGAAACCGGTGGTAATGGTCACCGCCGGCCACCTGCCGGTTAGCAGTACCCGAACTCAGGATTATCCTCCCTGGGAGGTTGTCCTGCCAACCGGCGAAAATCCTGTTGCGGAATCATCGTGCCGGAGTGGCAAACCGGTGTGTGGAGCGCGGCGACTACGCGCGGGGGGGCACCGGGGGCCCTCCCGTGCTTCGCGTCAGCTGCTCACAAAACTCATCCTTCAACCATGTACTGTGTCCTACACCTTTTTTTTTGGCGTCACCGAACCGCATTGCAAGCAACCACACTCCCTTCTTAACACAAACCCATAATGAGAAGGAAATACAAAAAGAGAAGTTTTTACACGGCGGTCCCTCTATCCACTTTCGATGTGGATTTTTGCAACATCAGGGGATTACACAGCAATCTCGACGCCGTCCACCACCATCTCATGACGACGCGGCCTGCACTGCTCTTTTTAACTGAGACGCAGATAGGTGTCCCGGATGATAGTTCGTACCTAAATAGTAGTAGTACCCCGGCTACGAGTTGGAGCACTCCTTCCGTCGTATGCGTGTTCGTCCGGAGTCGGTGTGCGTGTTCGTCCGGAGCGATATCTGTTGTCACCGCCTTCGGGCCCTCGAACATGGTGACTTGTCAATTTTATGGTTACGCGTAGACTATGGAGGGAATACCCGCATCTACGCGTGCCTCTACAGGTCCCATGGCAGTTATTTGGGGTCAACTCAGTTATTTGAGAACGTTCAATAGGAATTGACAAAATATTGGAGCAGTATCTATCAGCGGAGGTGGTGGTCCTTGGAGATTTCAATGCTCATCATAAAGAGTGGTTGGGGTCCCGAACCATTGACCTCCTGGGTAGACATCTCTTCAATATAGTCTCGGCCTATGGTCTCTCACAACTAGTAACACAGCCCACCCGTGTCCCGTGACATTGAGAACCACGAGCCTTCTTTGCTGAATCTTCTGCTAACTACACACCAGCACGGATACCGGGTAGTGGTTGAAGCCCCTCTTGGGTCATCTGACCACTGCTTGGTCCATAGCAGTGCCCCTATTGCGAGGCCTAATCGCTCTAAAGCGACTGGGACTCGCAGAGTCTGGCAATATAAGTCAGCAGATTGGGACGGACTTCGCAAATTCTACGCGTCCTACGCATGGAAGCGGCTTTGCTTCGCCTCTGGGGACCCTGGCATTTGTGCGGACTGTGTTACTGTGTCACAGTTGTTACGGGGATGGAATTATTCATCCCCAACACCAAAATACCCGTCGGTGGCCTTAACCGTCCTTTGTTTAATAAAACTTGCAGGATGGCTGCACGCCACAAGCAGTCCGCATACCAGGCCTGGAACAGTGCCAAAAAATGTCGGGATCCGAAAGTCAAAGAGGACAAGCGAAAATTTAATGCGGCTTCCAGATCTAGTAAGAAGGCTATTGCCAGAGCCAAGGTGGAACATGTTGCCAGAATTGGCGGGCGATTGGAGAGCTATTCCACTGGGAGTCGTGCGTTCTGGTCGCGTGCCAAAGCTGCCCAAGGTAACTTCTGCCAGTCCAACCTCCCACCACTGCAGAAACATGATGGCAGTCTAGCCCACAGTGCAAAAGGGGAAGGCCGATGTTCTGGGTCAATTCTTTGCCTGTAACTCGACTTTGGTCGCGGGAGCTGCCACACCGCCTACCATTTCGAGGTGCGAAAGCTCTCTCTCTGAAATCCGCATTACGCAGCGAGCGGTCAGGCGAGAGCTGCGGCTTTTAGACGTCCATAAGTCGAGCGGGCCGGATGGCATCCCTGTGGTGGTCTTGAAAACGTGCGCCCCGGAGTTGACCCCCGTCCTTACGCGCCTATACCAACTTTCCTATGACTATAATAGGGTTCCATCTTGGTGGAAGGTAGCCCATGTCCACCCGATCCCGAAAAAGGGAGACCGGTCGGATCCGTCGAATTACAGGTCGATTGCGATAACATCCTTGCTCTCCAGTACCCTGCTTCTGCAGTACCCTGAGGATCACCAGCTGATCAGTGACCGGGGTGGAGTGTGGCGTCCCGCAGGGTTCGGTCCTTGGTCCGGTCCTGTGGAACGTCGGATTCGACTGGCTCCTACGGGGTCGGCTTCTCCCCGGGATGGGGGTCATCTGCTACGCGAATGATACCCTCATCACGGTGAGTAGGTCCGACTTCCGGGGTGCTGCCCGACTGGCAGAAGAGGGGGTTGCGCTCGTCGTGGGCCGGATCGGCATGTTGGGCCTGAGGGTCTTGGTGGAGAAAACCGAGGCCCTCCTATTTCATGGCCGAGCCCAAGAGGAGCACACATCGGTGTGTCTGGGGTTGCCTTGCCGGTGCGGGCCCAGATGAAATATCTGGGTCTGCACCTTGATTCTGGATGGAAATTCGGGCCACACTTTGCCCAGCTCGTCCCGAGGCTCATCAAGACAGTCGCTGCGTTAGGTTGGTTTCTGCCAAATACTGGCAGTCCTGGGTCGTCCTGCCGACGATTATACGCTGGAGTGGTGTGCTCCATGGCGCTGTATGGTGCCCCCATTTGGGCGGAGTCCCTCACCGCCCGCAACAGGGCCCTTTTGCGAAGACCACAGAGGGTAATGGCGGTGAGGGCTATTAGGGGCTACCGTACGGTGTCATGGACTGCGGCGACGCTTCATAACTTCCTATTTTTATAACTATTTAAAGTAAGGTTTGGGGTATTGTATTCTAAAAACCACCACCATCATATAGGAATGTTCTTTTAAAAGAAACACCACTTTGTCGAAATATAACATGACTTAGTGCCTTTGGTGTTCCGTGGTTTTGAATACCGCAAAATATGTATTTGAATTTACCCATTAAGAACGTTTTAATAGCTTACTTGTAAAGAATGTGAATGTGAGCAAAACCAAAATAATGGTCTTTGAAAGAGATAAAACCAGAACAGATGTAAGAGTAACAATAGGTAATGATGTACTAGAGCAAGTGGATGAATTTGTATATCTTGGATGTGGATTTAGCCGAGATGGAAGGTACACCACTGATATAGAGCGAAGAGTGAATGCGGGAAATAGAGTGAACGGAGCGTTGGGGCAACTTCTCGGCAGCCACCACCTCAGCCAGAAGGCACGTGTAGCAATACATAACGCAGTGCTTGTCCCAACATTACTGTATGGAAGCGAGAGTTGGGTATGCAGAAAAGAGTATGATAGTAAAATTAATGCGGTCGAAATGCGATCTCTGCGGAAAATCTGTGGAGTTAGGCTGACCGACCGCATTCGTAACGACGACGTAAGAGAGCGAGTAGGTATGAAAGAGAGTATTGGTGTAAAGATGCGAAAGGGAATGCTCCGATGGTTCGGACATGTGGAAAGAATGCCGAACGAACGCCTGGTTAAGAAGATATACAATGCGAAAGTGGAAGGATGTAGGTACCGAGGGAGACCGAGACTAACCTACCTAGACCAGATCGGTCATGTACTGAAGGAAGGTGGAGTCAAGAGTCTCCGAAACCGGCGAGCGTGTATGAAGAGAATTATGAATGTTGAGGAAGCGAGTGAAGTATGCAGAGATAGAGTTCTCTGGCACTCTGTTCTCTCTGCCTACCCTGCAAGGGATATGGCGTGATGATATGTATGTATGTATGTACTTGTAAAGAACAAGTAAACAACAATTAAGGGAAAATCTAAATCCCTATTTCCCTTCACGACACGGCATCACGCATGAACGGCTGGACTAAATTTGCTAATTCTTTTTTAGTTGTGTTTGTTATTGTCATAAATAAATCTTAAGGGCAGTCGCTAAGTGTTTGTGGCATCAATCTTGAAAATCTATTTTTTTTGGAGTTTACTCTTTAAGAATCGATTTTCATATAAGGCGCCCGGGTATGAAAAAAATTTGAGGAGTAAAATCTAGTGATCGAATGACCTCGTTACGTTTTTAGTGCGCAACCTATTCTGCGCACCTTTCACTTTCTGACGTGAGATAATACTTCACTGAACAGTTTTAATAAATGTAAATAAAAATATACATACATACATACATATCATCACGCCATATCCCTTGCAGGGTAGGCAGAGAGAACAGAGTGCCAGAGAACTCTATCCTTGCATACTACACTCGCTTCTTCAACATTCATAATTCTCTTCATACATATATATATTATTTTTAGTCAAATGAGCTTTTTTTGCGCCTGTTTTGATAATCGTACTTAAGGAGTAAACTCCAGTCGTGCGTCGGAGCTGACACACACACTTTTTTTTCACTTGGCCAGTTATATGTCATCACAAAAAAGAACTAAGAATGTTGTACATCAAAAAAAAAGTGTTTAATATTCTAATGCTTTACATTAGAATATTAAACACATATTTTTATATTTTTATTAATGATACATATTCGAATTCAATATTAAGACAGTACAACGTCTGTTGGATCAGTTAGTAAAATATAAAAAGTAAATTGTGGTTTTATTGTTCCTCTGCCTAATAATTCTTTTTTTGCGGCGATGGCTATGGTCTGGTCACAATCCGCTAAATCCGTCCGGGGCGATAGATAAAGCGGCGCGGCGGCAAATAACTAAAGTAAAAAAAAGACGTGTGGTGACAGAGTAAGAATACGATTCACCACCCCTTATCTTACCGTTGGGTGACCGTAAAAGACGATTAAGGGATAACATATGCATATAACATCTATGCAAGAGAAGGAAAACTCGAAATAAAACCCCTTTCCAACACGCCTGACCAGCGTGGTGTAGTAGATCGGTTTCCCTTCTTGTATGAGGTAGGTACATACATATATGAGCTGAGATGATGATAAAGAAAAAAAAAAGGACGCCAGCGATACTTTTTAAGTAAGTAAGTATTGGGCTTTTACGTTAAGAACTACGAAGACTGATATTAAGCCGTTTAGTGGCAATAGTTAATCACTTATTTTATCCATTTATCAACTTATTGACGTCAAATTTAGATCCCCTATTTCAAAATAATAATGGATTTCAACTATAAGCCATTTATTTTATTCAATTGTCAAGTTATATCATTGCACCTTTTTTTGTTAGTTTTATTAAATAGTACAAAGTACTATACCAGAGTAATTCTCCTACTCTTATCCTAATTACTTGGGGTCTATACAATATGTACTCCTCTTTCATAGTACATATTGTAAGAGTTATTGGCAATAGTTTTATGACCGGCCGCCTGCCAGACGTCACCCTCCTTGGGAATGTAATTGTTGACCAAACTAACATTAGATGGAGTTCACCCGCCGAGAGGCCGACCGCGTGAGGAAAGATCGACGTCCTCCCCGAAAGATGACGTCGGTCTAGGAGTGGGTACTCCTCAGGGCGTATTCCGTCGGGCCGACCACTGACGTCAAGTCACTCTGCTCCGGTGGTCGGTCCAACGACGAAGGCGATGTCCCACGGGTGGGTTACGGGGGTGGGTACTTACGCCCCTCTGTTGCCCCGGACGGAGTGGTACGAGGAGTGCGCCGACCGTAACCCACAGTCGTTATAAAGCTCTTAGTCGTCATTTACGACATCCACGAGCAAAGTAAGGGTTGGTAGTATTCGTAGGCGCTACCACATAGCTTAAAGTACTATACTAGAGTACCATTGATTTATATTTTTCATGAAGAAATTAAAATAAACTTCATAGAATATAAAAGTCGCATCAATTTGTACAGAATCGTTTGACCTACATCAGGGAGGCCACAGTCCAATTAAACCATTTTGCATTTTGATGGGACAATTTACGATCGTCACTTCAGGAGAATAGCTGCGGAGCTCAATTACACCACTATAATAAAATATGACTAGATAGAATTTCAAATATAGTACTGTCCACTGCAAACTATTTATAATTGAATTTACTGTTGAAATATGTATTAAAATCCTATTTCATTATTTTATATATATCTGAATATATATGTATGAAGAGAATTATAAATGTTGAGGAAGCGAGTGAAGTATGCAAGAATAGAGTTCTCTGGCACTCTGTTCTCTCTGCCCACCCTACAAGGGATATGGCGTGATTATATGTATATATCTGTGTATGTTATATATATCTTGCTTTTATGTCTGTAGCAGTAGGTAAAATATGCGTTTTACTTTATTTTTTATCTTTTTTTATTGCTTTTGGTGGCAAACAAGCAAGCGGCACACCTGATGGTAAGTGTCACTGCTGCCCATGGGCCTTTGCAATACCAAGGGTATAGCTAGTCCATTGCTTATATATATAAACTTCAAACCCACCCAGTTGGGCTTCCGGCTCTCTCGCTCACCGAACGAAGCACAACAGCATATTGTCATTGCTCAGACGTTGATCTTCTGCGAGAGTGTGGTACTACCCCGGACGGACCGGCCTGCGGCTGTAGACAGAAAACTGTTACCAGCGTGGTCCTACCACTACTAAAACTCAGTCACTTCTTATTCTTCTTTTCGTTCTATATACGACTAGAGGATTCGATCCCGGGATCCCGGATCCCGGGATCCCGGTCATATTTTAGTCCCGAACTTTTCGGGATCAAATTTAATGAATCCCGGGATTTTCAGGATTGATGATTTTTTTAAATTAGTCAATAAAAATGTGCGTGAGACGAAACGCTCTTACCTTGATATAACGTTTTAACAGCCACCTTGTTTACACGGCTGATTTTACTTAAAATACACATATTATTAATTGATTAAAACTAAGTAATTTCATTTGTTTTTGTTAACGACCGGATTATGCGTAAAAGTGTCTAAAAAATTACGCTTCACTTCGTGTAAGTATTGATATTTTTCTGTTAATTAGTAATAATCATCATTTAATAGTGATAGGACCACGCTGTTGACAGTTCTCTGTCTGCAGCCGCGGGCCGGTCCGTCCGGGGTAGTACCACACTGAGCAGATCGACGTAGAGTAATAGCAACATGCTATTGCACTCCGTTCGGTGAGCAAGAGCGCCGGTAGCCCAATTGGGTGGGTTTGGAGTTTATATTGGTACGCAGCGCCCTAGTTATACCCTTGCTATTGCAAAGGTCTATGGGCGGCAGTGACACTTACGATCAGGTGTGCTGCTTGCTCGTTTGCCACCATTAGCAATAAAAAAAAATATTAAAAAGCAAAAATGCATTAATGATTTAATTTTCGTGGTTTAAATAAGTAATCTATAAAGTTTCTGGCCAATTTAATTTAAAATGTAAGTATCCATAAACATAAGTGGAAAGAAGTTGATTTTTTGAAGTTTATTGTTGGTTTCATAAATTATTTACAGAAGTTAGGCACTTCTGTTTGTTTATTTTATAAGAAGAAAATTTATAAAAAAAATGTATAATTTTGTTTAACCGCCTTATTGGAGATTTAAAACTTTAACATTCTACATACATACATACGTACCATCACGCCATGCCCCTTGCAGAATAGGCAGAGAATAGAGTGCCAGAGAACTCTATCCTTGCATACTTCATTCGCTTCCTCAACATTCATAATTCTCTTCATACACGCTCGCCGGTTTCGGAGACTCTTGAGTCCACCTTCCTTCAGTACATGACCGATCTGGTCTAGGTAGATTAGTCTCGGTCTCCCCCTGTACCTACATCCTTTCACTTTCGCATTGTATATCTTCTGAACCAGACGTTCGTTCGGCATTCTTGCCACATGTCTGAACCATCGGAGCATTCCCTTTCGCATCTTTACACCAATACTCTCTTTCATACCTACTCACTCTCTTACGTCGTCGTTACGAATGTGGTCGGTCAGCCTAACTCCACAGATTTTCCGCAGAGATCGCATTTCGACCGCATTAATTTTACTTTCATACTCTTTTCTGCATACCCAACTCTCGCTTCCATACAGTAATGTTGAGACAAGCACTGCGTTATGTATTGCTACACGTGCCTTCTGGCTGAGGTGGTGGCTACCGAGAAGTTGCCCTAACACTTCGTTTACTCTATTTCCCGCATTCACTCTTCGCTCTATATCAGTGGTGTACCTTCCATTTCGGCTAAATCCACATCCAAGATATACAAATTCATCCACTTGCTCTAGTACATCATTACCTATTGTTACTCTTACATCCATTTTCCGTATGGTGACGGAGTAAGAATACTATTCACCACCCCATATCTTGCCCGTGGGTGATCGTACGAGACGACTAAGGGATATAAAACGCATACTACTATCTATGCGAGAGAAGGAAAACTCGAAACAAAACCCTATACCAACACGTCTGACCAGCGCGGTATAGTAGGTTAATTTCCCTTCTATTACGGAGGAGGCCCGAGCCCAACAGTGGGATATTTATGGGCTGTGATGATGATGATGTTGATGACTCTTACATCTGTTCTGGCTTCATCTTCTATACTAAATATTCTATGTCCTCAAAAATTGATATTGATATGTTTACGGACTTTTTGTTACCATTTTCCATTACCAATACAATCCCGGGATTATCCCGGGATCCCGGGATTAACTGTAGATAATCCCGAAATCCCGGGATTAGATAAATCGACCGGGATCGAATCCTCTATATACGCCCCACTATACTATGAACATGGGCCTCCTCCAGCTCAGAAAAATTAGACTAATACACTACGCTGATCTGTTTTAGGGTTTGGGTTGGAATATAGTTTTATTTGTGTGGTTTCTTCGTGTGGTGACGGAGTAAGAATACAATTCATCATCCCCTCTCTCGCCCGTGGTTATCGTAAAACACGATTAAGGAATATGGCATATAATATGCATAAGGCATCTGCGTAAGAGAAAGAAAACTCGAAATAAAGCCTTATACCAACACGTCTAACCAGCGTGGTATAGTAGGTCAATTTCCCTCATCGTGGAGGAGGCTGGAGCCGACCAGTGGGACATATATGAGCTGAGATGATGAGATGGTAGTTTTATTTTGTGTTTCTTTTAATTGTTGTTTGAAACGAATTTGTAATAAGAAAGTTGTAATATTTTAGTTTCACCCAGTAGAACGAAAGCTATTAAATTTAAAATTTAGAGTTCTTACCATCATAGTGACGGCAAAGACACAGATTTTGCAGTGGTGGCTAAGAGTTGGTAGAATAGTAGTAGAATCAGATGCTCTCGTTGGTCTCGCAACGTAGAAGCATTCTATGATCGTGAGGTCTTGGGTACGAATACTAGATTAGGAAAAAAAATGTTAATTACTGTAAATATAATTGAAATTCAAAATTTTTTAAAAAAAATTCTCGGCAGTAGGCTTAAAGTTTGCGACTGTATTCCGTTAGCAGCAATAGACTCAATCTCAATTACTTGGGCCTAAAGACTGCGAGGGCAAATGTATTTATGTTTATACCCCTTCAAGATAAGAAAACCATGAAACTATAAAAAATAATTATAATGATTTATACAATAAGTTAAAATTCTCAATTTAATTTCTGGGTCTGGGTTATTGATGAGATTGTAGTAAAGAAAAATTCAATTGCAGCATAGGTTCTAAATAAAAATGTTATTACAGATTTTATCGTTTTCGTATCTGATTTTTAATTTACTGACGTTTCGAACACTTTTCAGTGTTGATGGTGACGTGAGGTTCAACTAATCTTATCATGATTATAAACGTGATAAAATCAATAAAAAAATGTTGTATTCAAATGTTTGATACGCGAGTATCACACATTTGAAAAAAAAAACATCGGATTTCATTATAGATTCTAAAGTTACCCTATATATAACAAAACTATTGATTATTTTGTACAAACTCTGCAGTGCGTATAGAAAAAATATCTATATTTTTTATGTCAGCTCATATCCTCTTCATAGGCTCAGAGCCTCCTCCGTAATGGGAGGGAAATTTACCTATTATACCACGCTGGTTAGACGTGTTGGTATAGGGTTTTATTTCGAGTTTTCCTTCTCTTGCATTGATTTTATATGCGTATTTTATCCCTTGGTCATCTCTTACGATCACCCACGGGTAAGATAGGTGGTGAATTGTATTCTTACTCCGTTACCACACGGATTATTATATTATATATTATCTGTATTTTTAAAGTGTATAAAAGTTCATAGTACTATAATTATGATAAGATAAAGTTCAACTTTATTTTATATATTATTTAGCACGAACGCAACCCATAACTTATATCTCACACTGCTGAGTCTGACCTGCACGTCCTGATAATACCGAAACGGAGGGAGCGATGGCCGTGACGGAGGATTTAGAGAATAAAATTTGCATATAAACGTGTTATTTACGGTCAAACACTGGAATTCGTTTTGGTACTCCATTAACGTAGATGTGTTTCGATTTAAAAATATGAATTAGTTTATTTTTTAGTGAATTTCAACAGTAAGCTAAAATATATTCATCCATATATCTATATCTATACATATAATAAATGAGTAGAAAACCCGTGTCTGTACATTTGATAAATTTATTAAAAAATGAATCTAGGCAATAAGAAAACACTAACAGGAACCAAAAATCTTTTTTTGGAACTTTTTGTCTGTCTGTATGTCTGTAATCGCTAATCTCCGAAGTTACTGAATGGATTGTTTCGCAGTTTTGATAAGAAGATTAAGCCCGATTCAGAGCAACATTTAGTCTTTGTTTCATTGAAATCTGATGTCTGTAAAAAAAGTTATGGTCATTTAAGTTTTTAAAATCACCGCTCGCCTTTTACGTCATTAGAAGGTTCAATTCAAAATAATTATTTAATGTATCTATAACGTAAGGAAAATATTTGTATTACTTAATATGTAGTAGTTTCATGAATTCAGCTCTCCTACATCCCACTGCTGGGCTCAAACCTCCTGCAGTGTTGAACGGAAGTTGACATACTATATAACGTTGGTCAAGTAGTCAAAATAAATAATAAAACTATTTGTGATGAAAAATAATGTTTCAATTAGTTAATAGTATATAATTTAGCTATAAATTAATAAAATGCATGATTTATTTAGTTAATTAAATGAACAATAGATGGCGCTGAAAATTAAGTTTAAATCTTTCGTTATATTTTCAAAAGTTACTACATCATAGAGCGTACAAAACGTACATTCTTAGTTAAGATGCTACTTTGGGGCGAGTATGCAAAGTGCACCCTTTTTGTTATTGTTTAGCCATTCCTTCCGGGGCAACAGAAGGGCGTGGTGTGGCTCCATAACTGATCGCGTGCTCTCCCCATCGCCATCAGGCTGGCCTCTGGTACCGTTTACTTGACATCCGTGGCCGATCCGGGGTTTACCCTTTCAGGTATCGCCGCCGTCGACTCCCCAGCAAACAACAGCGTTGTATCGCTCTCACGTCGTCAGCGTCTTTGCGAGTGGTAGATTAATTCTCATGGTCCATATACCCGCGACCTCAGTTAGGATAGCAACAGGTGCAGGTACTCGCGCCTATAACGTCCGATGGGCCGACGTAAAGTGTGTCAGCATGGAGAGTCTCCTCTGTGACACGCTCCGCTGTTTCTTCTGTGGGACGACTGTCGGCGGCAACCGAGTACCAGTTCCTGACGCTATCGAATATCGTCTTAGCGATGGTCGACAGTGCCAGTTTGGCATCGATGATTGCGATGAGTTCAAGGCGCTAATCTGCCCAGGCCACACAAACTTTGAGCATATGCAGCGCCGTGTCCACCTCTCAATCGCAGTAGTGGTTGGATGGATGCTCTCCCTTCTTGCGACCTTTAGCAGATACATGCCGAAGCAACCATGACCCGTCACTACACCAGTCACCTTAGCAATAGTGAATACTATTACTACCGCCTCATCATTCTCCTACACTTATGCGAATTACTTGGGGTAGATACAATATGTACTCTTCTTTCATAGTACATATTGTAAAATTTATTGGCAATAGTTTTATGACCGGCCGCCTGCCAGACGTCAACCATGCTCGGGAATGTAATAGTTTACCAATCGGCATCAGATGTAGTTGGCCCAGGTCGTTATAAGGCTCTAAGTCGTCTTTTACGACATCCACGAGCAAAGTAAGGGCTGGAGGGTTTGTAGTATTCGTAGCCGCTACCACGCAGCGCGCCTGTTGCTGCATATTGTGCCTCACATAACGAGGGCCTACTTTTTTAGATTTTTATACACTGTTGATAGCATAGAGTACGTTTCAAGCAGCTTGCAGAGCAGTTGAAGGTGATCAGTGCTGAGATGACACCCTTGAGGAGGCCTGTAGCAGCCTTACCCCCATTCGTTTGAGTCTTTTGCTATTAATGATGTTATTGTTTTACAGTCTTTCAAATCCTTTGACATTATAATAAAAATATACATCTGAAGACATCCTACGCTACTAAAGCGCGACATGGACCAAGAAATTCATTTTTATTAATTCTTTCGTAATAAAAGCAATTTATTATATATTTATCCGTGCGGTTACGCAGTTAGAATATATTTCACCACCCCCTTTCTTACCCGTGGGTCGATCACCTACAAGACGACTAAGGGATCTAAATATATATTACACATATGGAAGAAAAGGTAAACTTGAAACCAAACCCTATACCAACACATTTGACCAGCGTGGTATATTAGGTCAATTTCGCTCCCAATACGGACGAGGCTTGAGCCTAATAGTGAGACGTATATAAGCTTAGATGATAGATGATAGAAATCCATTTTTCCTAGATACCCCATGTATAAAATGAGGAGACAGCGTAAAATAACTTTGGCAGTGGCTATGTCAGAAACTGCAGCTACATTACTTCTTGGTGATAAAACAGCTCACACATTGTTTAAAAACCCGATAGATTTATAGAGCAATATCAATAACACGCAACACATTTAAAGTGTTTTTTGTTTTATTGTGTACGGTGGTAAACGAGCAAACTGCACCCACTTCTTTTTTTGGCAGGCCATGGTCTGGACACACGCCGTCCATTTCGTACGCGTGGCCCCATAACACACCGTTTTCTCTGCCCATCGCCATTGGGCCTTTCGAATACCATCCCCCGTTGACGCCATCGGCCGGGCGTCGCTCTCACATGGTCAGCCTCTCTGTGAGTAACGGACTATTCCGCGTTCCAATTACCCGCGGCTTTGGCTAAGGCAGCATTAGAGGCAGATAATCGCACCTGCGCTGCCCCGCCGCCTCCTTCAAATTGCCACTGTTCAGACATTGCTTTTCTGCAAGAGTGGGGTACTAGGTCCGTCTGGGGATCGGATCGGCCTGTGGCTGTAGACAGAATACTATCAACTGTGGCTTTTACACTATTAGTGTTTTTATTTAGGATTGCTGTCTAATCGTTTGCGATAATTGGATAAAAAAAAAGTCGTAGACGCCGATCGAGCACTACGCAATATTGATCATAATGAAAAGCCAATGGTGCTTTTCTTTGAGATTTTTGCCAAATCCTTCCAGTTTAAACCCGAGGAAATAGAACCGATGAGATCAATGCTTCACTGATCAATGCTTCACTGAAGTATTCTTATCTGTGGCCCAAGTAGAAAAGCTGAACCTAACCATCAACATGGAAGCAAAGCCAAGGTGGCCATTCACATTCATGTTACACAAGTGCAAGACCAAGACTTGCTGCAAGAGTTTCGCAGTGCTCCCTTAGACAGCATTTTACGATTTCTTTGGCAAAGAAACGATTGTCAACATTTTGTATTCTTAATACCAGTACACGGAGAAATAATAGCCCCACTCCCGTTAAGTGGTATGTATCTAATTATTGATAGTTGTACAGTTACTGCCACTAGATGAATAGAATTTCATTAATGTAATTGGATTTTTCATTTCTATGAGGATTTTTTATTTCTATGAAAGAAAAAACGACTGTGTTATTTCAACAGCGAAAGTTGCAACACTAATTCACGCTTAAGAATTTGCCTATGTTTTAATGAAAATGGTTAAGTGGCTGCCAGAAGTACTTGGTACAATTTGAATTTTTTAAGTTTCAAACAGGGTTGCGTAGTTAAACTGAATGTCACGCGGACGAAGTCGCGGGCATCAGCTAGTTTTAAATAAATTCGCTTATATTATTATAATAAATAGTCGGGTAAATTTTTAGATATATTTTAATGACCTTATTATGTGATGAAAAATTAAGAATAACAATGGATTTGGAATGTATTTATTTTGGTTTAAGAAATGACTAATAGAGATATGAAAAATATAACACAGCCAATTTATTTAAACACTTCAATATCATTTGTGACCAACTTTCATATACTTATCAATACTAATAACGCTGTCCATGTTGATTAGGGATAGTAGCAATAGTAAAAATCAAATCGTGTTGTGAGAGAGTTCTAATACAATTCACAATCCTTTCCTTTTCTGTGAATATCGTAGAAAATGACTAAAGGATAAAAGCAGATAAAATTGTTGTCGAAGAATACTCGAAAAAAGAACTCGTCTAATCAGTGTGAGAAGTAAACTTTTTATTTTTCCATTATAGAGCTCTTGTAATCAGTTTTCATTCCTTAATCCATCTATCAGTTTAAAGACGTCCACTGTTGGACAAGGGCCTCCCCAAGGGAATGCCATTTAGAGCGATTCTGTGCCACTTACGTCTAATGGTTGCTTGTGGCTTTTAAGAAGTCATCAGTCCATTTAATGAGAGGTCATCTTACGCTGTGGCATCCAATTCGTACTTGTCATTCGAAAATCTTTTTTCCTCAACAGTTGGTTCAACGAGCGAGATGACTTGCTCATTGTCACTTCACACTTTACACCAGTTCTTCTTACCACTTTACACCAGTTCTTCTACGGATTTTTGTATGCCGGATCCGAGAAGGAAAACGCTATCATAACTAAAGAAATAGAAGAAAAGGTTATTGTACTAAGTTAAGTGATGTTAATGAAGAATTATATAAAAAAAAAAAAATTCTCGGGTATATTAATTTTGCCGAGATAATATATATAATTATAGCATTTCTGTATTTTTGACAATGTGTATAAGCAATTTTACGAAAACCGGTTCATTAGTTAAAATCTGAGGCGTAACAAATTAATAAATAATATTTCATTATTATTTATAGTATTTATTAGGATTTTATTCGGGTCGTACCAATAAATGACAGGGTGTCGGAGTAAGAATACAATTCACCAATCCCTATTTCACCTCTGGCTATCGTAAAAGACCACTAAGACATATAGCAATTTATGCAAGAGAAGGAAAACTTGAAGTAATATCCTATACCAATCCGTTGGACCAATGTGACATAGTAGGTCAATATTCGTCCAATGTGAAGAAGGGCCTTTTGATGGGAAGTATATGAGCTGAGACGATGAGATGATAAATAAACAACTACCATTCCATTTTGCTGTAACCATTGCCGTTTAAGTTCTGCTTCCCTGCCGTGGTATCATTTGATTAGTTACCTTCCATCAACATACATATCTACTGTTAGACAGGCCTCGCTAATCGTCAATTCTTATGATGACTACACTGAACAGATGGGTGGTCCATCGCGCTTGCTGCATGGGCCTTTTTACGACTCATCCCTGAGCCCTTTTTACGACTTCCATTAGTATAGTGCCACAATCTAGCCTTAATCTAATCTCACGGAAAGACTGGAGTCGTTGGAGAGCCGGAGAGACTTTGGGTCACTCTGCGTACTCTACAGGCTCTTTCACGAGGAGTGTTCTGAGGAACTTTTTGACTTAGTATAACCGTCACCATTTTATCATCGTACCACTCTATAACGTAGCAAGGTTCATCCATTTTACCTGGAAATGATACGAACCGTAACTGTACGTTTTCAGCGATCATTTCGCCCACGTACGTGCAGGATCTGGAATGAACTACCTGCTGCTGTCTTTCCCGAGCGCTATGACATGTCCTTTTTTAAACGAGGCTTAAGAAGAGGTCTTTTTTCACGGTAAGCAGCGGCCTAGCTATGCCTTGGTATTGTAAAGGTCCATGAGCGGCAGTGTCACTTACCATCAGGTGTGCTGCCTGCTCGTTTGCCACCAAAAGCAATAAAAAAATACTCTTAATCTTATCTTGCCCATCAATATTTGCTTCACAAAAGTATTTACGCTTTGGTTAACCACATTATTTGAAAATAACATATCAGAATAATCTAATTTCGTGTGAAGCAAGTTTTATGATTTGCTATAGTAAATCATAAGATATCACCTCACGTTAATAGTGTAATTATTACTTTGATTAATAATATATAACCCCTTGAAGATAAGAGGATTAATAGATAATTGATTTCCCTTAGTTAATTACCGATATCTATTGCTGAGGTTCTCTAAGATGATAGTACTAAGTTAATATTACTTCAACTATAATATTTGTTACTTAGATGTTATAATGTTTGGTAAGATAAATAAATTTCAAACATTTTCCTGTATTACATTTATTTATTCAGAATATTGGGAAAATAGGTATAGTAAAGAAAAACATCAATATATAAATAGACAATATTATTGTATAAATTTTTGTATACATATTATTTAATATGTATAATACAATTAACTATTATTATACTGACTAGAAAATTTTCACTAAGATATTTGTGATTGAAACTCTCAACTTCCCGAGTCCTGTGAGCAACCTGTAAAAATAAAACAGAATTTATGATTTGAAGAAATATTGAATTAATATATATATAAATGCTTTCAGAAAATTACTTTAGAAAATAAATATAGAGTTGAAAATATACAGAAAACATGGTTATTTTAAACAAAACTTCCTCAAAAGTATCCAAAGCTTTTTTGGTGGTAGCGTGCAAAGTAAGGGTTGGTAGTATTCGTAGCCGCTACCACACAGCATAAATCTCCTATATATATATATATATATATATAAATATATATATATATATATATATATATATATATAAATATATATATATATATATATATATATATATATATATATATATAATATATATATATATATATATATATATATATATATATATATAAATATATATATATATATATATAGGAGATTTATGCTGTGTGGTAGCGGCTACGAATACTACCAACCCTTACTTTGCACGTGGATGTCGTAAAAGATGACTAAGAGCCTTTATATCGACCTGGGCCAACACTACCTGATGCCATTTGGTCAGCAATTGCATTCCCAAGGAGCCATGAGGGTTGGTGTCAGGCAGGCGGCCGGTCATAAAACTATTGCCAATAACCTTTGCAATATGTAGGAGGAGGGGTACATATTGCGTCGACCCCAAGTAATTGGGACAAGAGCAGGAGAATGATGATATATAAGAGATTTCCACCCATGTATTGACTCATCACTATATCTCTGGAACCATAAGACCTACGGACGTTAAATTTGGTAGGAATATTCCTTTCGCCGAGTAAAGGTCAGCTAAGAACAGATTTTATGAAATTCCATCCGCAAGGGGGTAGCTGGGGTGTAAAAATTACATTTTTTAAATATATCTTCCACAGACTTGAATTTTGGTAGGCATATTTGTGTTACGACAAAGAGGTAAACTTAGAACGGATTTTTAAAAATCCCACCCCTAAAGGGGATAGCGTAGGTGTTAACTCAAAAGTCCATATTTTACAATAGGTACTGACCCTAGAGACTTGGAGTTTGACGTGGACTTTCTTTCTGCTTTGTAAAGATCAGGTAAAGTAGGATTTTCTTCTTTCTTCTAATTCTATGTCGCGTAAGTAAACTACACAAATGAACTGGCGAAACCGAAGCGAAGCGAGGGCGGGCTGCTAGATATATATATATATATATATACAGAGAAGCAGACATCGAATCCAAGGTAAACATAATGATCGACAACTACGAGAATCGCATTGCCAACTAGGACTAACTTGGGAGTGGGTTTGCTAATAATGTAATTAGATAATCTTACCGTGGTCAGGGCAGTAATGTCGTCGGCGTCGGCGCCTTCGCTGCGCATCACATGCATCTATGCACGTTTCTTCTGCATCCAATTACAGAATAACGTATTAATAATAATACATTATTCATATAGATTGAAAGCAACTAGTAATCTTAATATAATATGCGGATACATATGCCTATGCGTATGCAAAAAGTTCTCACTTGACTCATTTGATACAGAACTACTTTTTGTATCAATTGAGTCAAGTGAAAACAAATTTTTGACAGCAAGAAAGATGCTTACATTTAAGTTATTCAATTTATTAACACTAACAATTATAATCAACGACCGTAGTATACCATAATGATCATCATCCTAGTTATTTCTAAAATATGTATTTCAGTACTCTTAAATTCTATAATTAGTTTCTGCTTGTCAATAGAGTCGAATAATTAATGTTTTAAGTCTTAGTAAATAAACAAATAAACAAAAAAAAAATATTACAAATAAACAAAAACAACTGCTGTAATGAATCTAAAAAAAAAATACTTATAGTAGACAACTCAATTTATTTATATAAAAGTAACTATTGTTATTTAACTTCCATTCAAAATAATGTTTTCTTTATTGCCAAGGCATCGATAATACACACAGGGTTTCACCCGAAAATGTAATTCTCTGGGCCGAAAGATCTCAAGGTTTCGATATCAGTGATCGGCCTAATGGTGATGGGAAGAGAACACAGTGGATTATGACACTGCAGGCCACCCTTCCGTCGCCCAGAATGGATTGGGTGGGATGCGTCAGAACCACAGCTTACTAACAAAATTTAAATAACCTAAGCTAGCCGTATTATTTTATTCTTTTTTTTGCTATCAAAAATGTAATTCGTACAGGAAAAAAAAATCATTTCATTTCTCGTTTCATGTTTCAATACCCATTCAGTAGAAGTATAAATACAGCTATATTTTGAAAGTAAAAATGCACCTATATTTTTTCCGCATAGTGACGGAGTAAGAATACAATTCACCACCTTTTCATTCATCTTACCCATGAGTGATCGTAGGAGACGACTAAGGGATATAAAACGCATATAACATCTATGCTAGACAAGGAAAACTCAAAACTAAATCCTACCAACACGTCTATCAAGCGTTTTGTAGTATGTACTTTTCCCTCCCGTTATGGTGGAGGCTCGAACCCAACAGTGGGACATATATGAGCCGAAATGATGAAAAATGATGATATCTTTTAATCACGGCATAGTTTCAAATTTCAAACTTGCTGCTGAGAATTTCTCAAGAAAATCTGAGGAAATCAAGGTAGTCAGAACAAAACGCGAACACTTATTTACACGACACAGACTAGCTGTGCTTAGAACCGACCTAATTCATGGCCATAGTAGCATACCTAGGCTACTAGACCAACCAAGCAGTCTGATTTCTCAAAATTTGTTCAAGTTATGATCTTGAACTCGCTAACGCTTGTTGTTTTGTACTCTTATTTATTTGTTATCTTTCCTAATTATCATTACAAAATCTTGTTTTCATTAATTTCTCGTCTTTGTAACTAGTTTTTTTAAGAATGAACCATGGATTTAACTTCGAAATTTGCTTCATTAATGACAAAGCGTTCCAAAAAAATAAGTCTGTATTCATGTTTATAAGCACGTAAAAGAGATGTAGGCTATAAATCCAGTTCTCTTACGATTTGGGTTTATTAAGTCAAGTAGTACAAATTAGGAACCACAATTTTATTCGCTAGATTTCTTTTTCATGTATTAGTTGCATACTGTCAAATGATGTGATGTGACTTATTATGTCGCATCTCATTACTATTTAGTCATCGCATTGCCAATAAATATTATTAAAAACGACAAGATAATTATATTAAATACTTTGGTTTATACATATATTTTACCTTTAGAGAAGCTGACTACATCTTTAGCTAATAGAAACATCACGCTAAATTTATTGATCCTTATTTTATATTTGACTAGCTTCTGCCCGCGGCTTCGCCCGCGTAAAAAGTTACTTTTCTAAAGTTCTTCATCCCCTATTTTTATTTAATCCCTTAAAGGTAATTTTTCACAAAATTTTAATGTCATATTTATTTATATTTAATTAATAGCCTAAAAATAAGGTTCAAGCTTCTGGCTTTAAAAAAAATGACGATACTTCCTTACATATTTTCCTTTACAACCTCTTTTTTGCATTAAAAGTAGCCTATGTCCTTCATCAGGCTCTAGACTATCTATGTACCAAATTTCATTTAGATCGGTTTAGTGGTTTTGGCGTGAAAGAGCGACAGACAGAGTTACTTTCACATTTATAATATTAGTAAGGAAGTAAGGATTATATTATTCATATATTTATATTAAAATGGAGGTTGCTCCTATTCCATATTCTTGCTTTTTTTGAGGTGTGGGGTGAATTGATTAGCTGTGGGCAATAGTGGATTTCCCTTCCTTTTCTCAATTTTAAAATAAACACTTAATCAACAATTACTTATTAAGGTTTTATATAAACGTTATTCATAACAAATTTCCGCTTTAGTAATTTAATTAAATATGAACTAACCGTCGCAGCAAGTTTGGTGCTGTGGTGGCGCTGCCTCGTCGTCATGCCTGGCGAGCGCACGCAGTTGCAACGTGTAAGCTCGGGCGCCCCCAGTGGGGGTACCCACGCCTCCAGCAAATGTCGCATAAGGACTTATCTCGTACACATCTGAATATATTTTAAATTTTATTTCAATAATAATTTTGTTTAACTGTTGTTATTTAAAGATGCTGAACTATCACTTACTGTAAAACATTGCGAGAGCATTCGTTCGAATATCTTTAGCATTAATACATTTTATTTAAAAAAAAATGTTATGTACATGTATATGGATGTAAAGTGAATATTAAATAAAGATATTGAGGAACGAAATCTCTTTCTGCCTTTCCTTTTGATAATAAATCAGATTCTCTTAAACCATAAATAAATTAGTTTCTAAAATAATTAACTAGATAACATATTAAATGAAAAAGGAAGATTAGTCACTATACCTTCCTTTTCGGGTAGGGAGGACGCAGCTGAGGTACAGAGCAGACTGCAAAAATGGCAGCAGAGGTTGGAAAGAGTTTGCCTTAAGATCAGCCGTACCAAAACTGAACATTTGTTCTGCAACTCCAATGGCTCTACCCAATTCTCTCACATTGCCTTAAATGGGGTATCCCTACCGGTCTGCTCCGATTTTAAGTACTTAGGCTCGCTTCTCCAAATCGACGGCAATATCGACTGGGAAGTTAGTAGGAGAATGAACGCAGGCTGGATGAAATGGCAACAGGTTTCGGGAACAATATGTGACGCGCGGATGCCCCTTAAACTTAAGGGGAAAATCTACAAGAGTGTCATTAGACCTGTCATTATGTATGGGTCTGAATGTTGGGCACCGAAAAAGATGGAGAAGAGACGATTGCATGCTACTGAGATGCGTATGTTAAGATGGATGTGTGGAGTGACAAAATTAGATAAGATACGAAATGAGTATATTAGGGGCAATTTAAAAGTAGCACCAGTGGTAGAGAAGTTTAGGAGCGCGAGATTGTCTTGGTATAGACGTGTGATGAGAAGGGATGAAAGGCATGTGACAAGAAGGGTTATCAATATGCTTGTGGATAGGCGTAAGAATCGTGGGAGACCCAAAAAGAGATGGATGGGTTGTGTAAACGAGGATATGTATATGAAAGTTGTGAATGCAGATATGACGGCTGATAGAAGATTGTGGAAAGCATGAACGTGTTGTGCCGACGCCACTTAGCATGGGATGAGGGCAGGCAAATGATGACCTTCCTTTTTGGGTAACATAAAGTTAATTTTTACATAGTATGAAACAAAGTCGTTTCCCGGCATCTATTCGCTTACATATTTTAAACTACGCAATAGAATTTAATTCAATTTCGTCTATAGACAGAATAGTTCAAGGGGAAGGTTTACATGTATATTATAATAGAGAAAATATAGAATTTTAAATATTTCTAATCTAATGTTGTAAACGAAATAATAAATGAAATTAGTTTAAGAGATTATCTGCCGTAAGATTCAAGCTTCGCTTGATTGGACTGGGGAATAGCCTGTCACCCGCAAAGAGGCTGACCGTGTGAGGGTGACATCCTGGCCCACTGCTGAGACATCGACAGGGGTTGGTACCGGAAAGGGTAACTCGCCGGGCTGGCCACGGATGTTAAGGATGCGGTACCAGTGGCCGGCCTATTGGTAATACGGAGGAAATGCGGTGGTTTATGGGACCACGCGCCGCCGTTCCATTGCATAGCTTACACAAAAAAAAGGATTCAAGCTTAACTACTAAACTAAACAAATAAAAAAAATGCAGTTACGTAACTAAAAAGAGGTTTGCTTTAAAAAAAATGCTACCTGGTGGGTCGGGTGGTAGTTTTGCAGTTTGATGTTGTGGTGCTCGGTATGTACCACATGGAGGCTTTTCCGCATTCGTCGATACTCTAGCCACAGCACCGTCACTCCTAAGTAAATATAGACACAGTAGTGACGATGACTGACGGATTCTCAGTTCCAGTTATTAAGAGTTTTGTTTTATTTGCCTGTCTATATCATCGTATCTATTCTTCTACTTTATTTTAAGTTTTAATTTATTTAAAATTATTATATTTACCATTGTTTTTATACCTCCTTATAATTGAACAAGTAACAATATAATTATAAGTAAAACTTTAGGACATTTAAATTTCTTCTCAGTAGAAGTTACTGGCAACGGTTCAACAAAAAAGCCTTTAGAATGAAACCTTTATTTGCATATGATATGAGCGTCATAATAATATAATATTATACTTCGTCATCATCCCACATCTAATGTTGATTAATTTTTTATATGACATGGAGCGAAGTCCCTTTAAAAGTACGTTAAAATGTCACATCAGAAACGTTTGAGTGTTGAGTTGTTGATGAGGGTCCGATGAAGGCGTTTATATCAACAATGTCACGTACAGAACCTACATGGCTAACCATACAGTTTTATTTCAACGAATACTTTCGTATCATTTTAATTTATCTAAGTATAACAACTTCAATTGAACACATAATATTTCATTATTTTATTTTTAAACTTAGACAAAACCATTAATTTGTATTTCAGATAAATGTAATTTCATTTGCGTAGAGGCTCATTTATAATAATTGCCAGTAACAAATTTTGTATTCGTGTAATGACGGAGTAAGAATACAATTCACTCTCTATCTCACCCGTGGGTATAGTAAAATACGACTAAGCGATATGATATCTATAATAAATTGACCTACTAAAATACGCTGATTATACGAATTGGTAATGGATTTCGTTTCAAGTAACTATACCCTATCTCTATACTCTATCATATATATTATATCCCATGGTTGTCTTTTAAGATGGGCCACCGAAGTTAAAATCGAGTACCGGTGGTCCGCTCGCACGGCGAAGAGAGAAGGTTTTACGGTGGGTCTATGGGGTCACGCGCTGCCTTTTCCGTCACCCCGGACCGATTCGGCGGGGCGAGACGCACCCATAGCCCACCAATAAAAAATAAAAAAAAAAAATGGTTGTCTTTTACGATACTGTTGGGTTGGATAGGATGGCCACTCACAGGCAGGTAGGTGGTAAATTGTATTCTTATTTCGTCACACCACGGACATTCACACAATATTTTTAGACAATAATCCAGCATCGGGCAGCTCAATGTTAATGGTTTTTAATCGTTGTATATCTGAAGGTATTTTTCCTCGGTCATGGCGTCGCGGATATAAACGGATAATTCCTGTGACGGTGATAAGCCATCAGATGACCCGAAGTCATATCGACCAATCACCTTACTGCCCTCACTAGGCAAACTCTCAGAACGGCTCACTATGCCTCGTTTATTGCCGGGTGGACCAACATTCAACCATAAGCAATTCGGCTTCACTCGCGGTAAATCAACTATCGACGCAGCCATTGCGGTGAGAAAAGTTATTAATACATCCGCTTTTAAATACGTGCTAGGCGTTTTCCTGGATATCTCAGGTGCCTTCGACAACGCCTGGTGGCCAATGCTACTTCTTAAATTAAAGACTCGTGGGTGCTATAGGAACATCTACCTAATTATACAGTCATACTTTTCACAAAGCTCGACTAAACTAAAACTTGGTCACCATGCTGTGTCGAAGCCACTGACCATTGTGAATCCTGGCTTACAGGAGTTACAATGGTGGGAATGTGTGGTGGGATTAGTCCCAAAAAAAAAAGACAATAATCCAGTTTTAATCCTCGTGACGTGAGTTACAAGCACGCAATTTAAGGATAAAAGTGAGAACCGGATGCATTATAATCTAAAAATTTTAATTATCTCTTACCTTTTCCTCCTCAAAAGTATAGCAAATATCGTTAATGCTGCTAGAGAAAGCGCAGCACATAATGCTAGTAATAGTGCAAGTTCGCCTGCCGTTGCAGGAAAAGGAGCATCAACTTCTTCAGCGAAACCATCCGCAGCAAAAGTTGCAAATTCGTATACTTCGCGAGTCCATCCTGCCTCATTAGAAGCCCGAGCCGCGACACGATAGCGAGAGCCTGGCGTTAGCCCTATAAGAAAGAAAAATATGAAAGAAAATATTATATGATTATCATAGAAAAGGCATCGAAATATATATATATATATATATATATATCAATGATAGTGTGTATGTTCTCTATGTACTCCAAATGACTACGGGACCGATTTTGATGATGTTTTCTGTTTCGCCTAGAGAATAGGACTATTCTCTAGGCGATGAATGATGAAGTATGATAGGCAAAAAGTTTTTTTTTTTATTTTTGGTTACAAATATTTTGATGAACTAATCCATTAGACCAGTTATTCGCTTCGAATACTATATCACCTTAAATAATTCAGTTACTAAGTTTAAATTTGTTTTTTACATTATTAAATATGATATTGTTTACTTTAATAAATTTATTTAGTTAACGTAAACCAACTAGATGTTACTAAATTAAATTAAATAAATAGCAATAAATATGGTTAAATTATTTTCATCTATCTACATACGAACAACAATATTATACAAAATTTTACGTGAACCGGATTGGGCTAGTTACTTATAAAAAAAAAAACAATTTTTCAGAAATTGAAACAAAAGTAGGAACATAAGAGGAAGATCGCCATTGCTTATATATTTTGGATGAGATATTATTTGATTTGAATTAATAAAAATGTTTTACAATAAATTAGTTAAATTAATTATATATGTCTTTCGTCTCGTCGTATTAAATACAAATATGAGTTTCATTGTTATTTATTGTACTGATCATCATAGAGTATACCCCGATCATCATTGGGTATACGCCATGTATGCAAAACTGTCAAAGCACAAAATCAAATATACTAATTCTTTATTCCTTCTCATTGCCTAAGTTGCAATTAATTTGGAATATATAACATTCAATACCTCTTACAATCTATGGGAGTTGCGAAACCGAGGAATCACCAGGTTGCCTGTTATACTTATAACACCAACTGCATTCGCCAACCCACCTGCTGAGCTGACGATTACGTCAATAACTCAGCTATAGTATTATCCTTCCTTGAGGAGACCTACGTTCTACAGTGAACGTTAATAAGTTGATGGATGGATTTAAATTAAAAAAAGAAGATGCCGAGGATTAAAAATAATTTTAAACAAAAAAAAAACCTTATAATAAAGAACCTACTTAATAAATAAAGCACTCACCACCTAATATAATCTCTCCACCTACTGGTACATCCTTCGAACCGGCTACTCCAGACCCAGCCCATTCCAATTTCAACGCCACGGGTCCACATCCACCGTCACCCCAAGCACTTGTTTCAAACCTTGCATGAGTAGCATTAGCTCTAATCCACCTCGCATCTGGAGGCGCTGTAGGAGGCCCTCCAGATGTTCTCACAGCTAGTTCAGAACCTGGTGCACCACCAGCAGAACCATACGCCCGGTATGCAGAACCACAACGAAGTCCGGTTAAAGTAATAGTTCCTGGATTCGCCAACTGTATTCGCCATTCACCCTATAAGGGAAAAATAATACTAGAGAAGATAGGTACTTGATGGGATATCAACTTAAGACCCAGGACGGAAAATTTGTAATTGTTGCAGGTTGCTCGCACTAAATTAAGAATCCTTAGTCAGTAAATATAATAACCACGGTGAAGAATGAATTGTGATATCTTCTGATTTTTAAACCACTTAAAAGAGTGTAGGTTTTCAATCTAGATGTTCATATTTCTATTATATTCTGGGTGGTAAAGCGATAAATAAGAATACAATTGCCGCAATACCTTACTTGCCCTTGAGAATCATAAAAATTGGCTAAGGGTTCACTAGGACAGCGAATAGCAGCTCTTCTGGGAATCGTATAATGACTCTACGCTCGCTAATGCCCTTGTCAAGCGTGACAATTACGACACTATCTCATCATAATGAGGAAGTATGAGGGAAGCCTAAGCCTCAGTAAAAAAAAGCTGAAAGCGCCGATTATGTATATTTGAGCTCAACTCTGTTATGCATAGATGATGATATATGAATTTACAATATTATTTTTTGTTTCAAGGAGATACATACATACATACATATCATCACGCCATATCCCTTGCAGGGTAGGCAGAGAGAACAGAGTGCCAGAAAACTCTATCCTTGCATACTTCACTCGCTTCCTCAATATTCATAATTCTCTTCATATACGCTCGCCAGTTTTGGACACTCTTGACTCCAACTTCCTTCAGTACGTGACCAATCTGGTCTAGGTAGGTGAGTCTCGGTCTCCCCCGGTACCTACACCCTTCCACTTTCGCATTGTATATCTTCTTAACCAGACGTTTGTTCGGCATTCTTTCCACATGTCCGACCCATCGGTACATTTATAATTTATATTTTATTTATAACCAGCAGAGTTTCAAGGAGATGAGGGGTTGAAGGTTGCTTAATAATATCGTTTAAATTATATAAAATCGATGATGACTTTAAGATACAGTCAACAAAACTCTTTAAAAAATATAAGTAAATCAACCACGACTACTGCTCAACATCGATCAATATCAACATCGATATAATGCTTGCACCTACTGATGTATTTTTTTTATTAAAATACTTTTCTATTACTTTATTGCCACGTGTAAAAATATCTCAATATTTATAAAAGAATGTCTTAAAGCCTCTTTTTATCTTATGAGTCATAAACAAGTACATTTTTTGATAGTTAATATATAGAAATTGTGTTAGTTTAATACGTCTGTTCTTATTTGATTTCTAAATAAATTTTAAAACATGGTAAGGATTTTATTAATAAAATAACACAAAATACTATGACTACAAAGGCGTATCATAAATTACCTCAGGCGAAGCAAGCCGCCAGTGTAAACTGTAAGATTTAGGTATAGCATGTCCAGGTGCTCTAGACGCTGGTCGTAACTCCAATTCCAACTCTCGAGACCGTGCCTCTAATAATGCTAGACCTGGAGGTGCAGGTGGTCGTAGTACTACAAGACGCCAGGTTGCTGAATCTGATCCATGAGGGTTCTCAGCCACGCAAGTGTAGTTATCCGCATGAGCTAGTTCTAATCCTGTTATAAAATTACAATAAAGTATAATATTTCGGATAAAAATAAACAATCATACAATTTAGAAGAAACTATTTTCTTTAATATTTGAAGATACCTTATGTAAAAACTATATATTGGTTTTGGATATGATAGATATTCGAATACCTCTAATAAGCAATGCGTCTCCATCGAGGTAGAAAGGCGGGCGTGGATGCAATGGTGTGCCTCCACGAAGCCAACGCTTGGCCGGGGGCGGAGCGCCGCCAACCACACAACGTAACGACAGCGATTCGCCAGCTGCACCCATAGCAATACCGCCAAACGACGAGATACGAGCAGGAGCTAAACATAATTTATTTTACGCAAATGCAGATAATATATTTATAAATATGGAAATACATAACATATTTTCTATCGATATCTAATGTATTTCAAATAAATATGATCAAAGTTTTAACTAATTTCTATTTGTTTTTGCGACAATGCTCATAAAGTGATCTGCGCAATCTTCGTTGTCATGAAAACTGTTGAGATAACTATTTTGATTAATGTAATATAAATTTTATTAATGTTGGTGTTATTATTAATCCTACAGTACAACATCAATGTTTAAATTAAATGTTAAAATTAATTACTTAAGTACTTAATCTAAAAGACCAAATCTCGTACGGCTAGTCTCAAATATAACACTTAGGTACGTGTGATTTTTTCTTTTTTGGCAGCCGGCTACGAATCTGTCGCGCCTCGCTAATCCGTCCGAGGCGACGGGAGAAGCGGCGCACGACCCCGTAGACCCACCCTACAATGTACTTCTCTACGCATTGCGGGTGGGCCACTGGTACGCGTTCTTTTCTTCAGTGGCCCATCCGGTCTATCCTCACGGGTATCCTCTCGGGTCGACGCCCTGTCATCTCGACTAATATTATGTCTCGATGTCAGGGCGTCGTCTTCACGCGGTGGCCTCTCTCCAAGGGTGACCAGACTAATCCCCGGTCCGGTCACCCGCTGCCTCGGCTAGGGCGGCATAAGACGGAGGTATTCTCGCCTTCGCCGCCCCAGTCGCCGGCGGCGGCGCGAATCCTCGAAGAGGAGATCCTCTCGGATTCGCCCCGCCGCTTCCTTCTGCAAGATGACGCTCTCGCAGAAGGCGGCGACCGCGTCCCAATTCCTCTCACTGTCAACTATCGCTTTCACGACGAGCGGCAGCAAGAGGTCGGCACCGATGGCAGCGACGAGGACAGAGCGCTGCGAAGCTCAGGTCACGCAGACCTCGAGCGTATGCTGCCTCGTCGTCGCCGCACTGTTCGCAGGACAGAGTCGTCTCCCTCCTTGCGATCGTGTACAGGTACTTGCCGAAGCAACCATGCCCCGACAAGACCTGCACCAGCCGGAAAGAGAGGACTCCGTGCCGCCTCACCAGCCACTCCATCAATACGGGCCGGACGGCCTCGATGACACGAAGTCCGAATCGAGGCCTCTCCAGCCGCGTCGCCCAACAGGCGAGGTCTTCCCGGCGGGCGTCTTCGCGCCAGGTGGCCAATTCGCTAGGCGAAACCTCGCCACCTTCCTCGCGAGTGGAAGACACCCGCCGATATATTCCGGCGAGCATTTCCGCCTCCAAGTCCCAAGGGGGCGTTCCGGCTAATACGCATGCTGACTCGATCGCCACCGTGCCGGTACCCGCGGATAGCCCTGACCGCCATGGCTCTCTGCGGTCGCCGCAGAATAGCCCTAAGGCGGACGATCAGAGCCCTCGCCCACACGGGTGCGCCGTACAATGCCATTGACCAGACCATCCCCGCGTATAGCCATCGACTTTCAAAGCTGGGTCCGCCCAGATTCGGCATAAGCCGTGAAAGGGCGGACGCCACGCCGACCAGCCGGGGAGCAAGTCTTCGGAAATGCTCCCGGAAGAACCACGGCCCGTCGAGCACCAGGCCCAAATACTTCATATGGGCCTGGATACCGATGGGGATGGAATTGACGACTATCGAGGCGCCGGCGGGTGGCCCCTTGCGGGGCCCGTGAAACAAGATGGCCTCCGTCTTATCTAGAGCCACCCTGAGTCCCAGCGCCTCGATTCGCCTGACCATCTCCTCGGTACCGAGAGTAGCCAGGCTCGCGTGTGATAGGTACCACATACCATTCACTGGATTGTTAGTTTATCTACCACTACAGCCATAATTTATATTTATGCTACATTTATGCTTTATAAATCTGTAGGTTTAGTCTGTACACGTTCAATTCTTTTGTTATTTTTTTTATATTAAGAGTATTAGATAGTCTTTAGTTATGGCTGAATCCCGTAGTTCGTATTTATATCATGGTAGTTATATGATTACTACTAAATAATATGTAACTATTAAGTTATATGACCATATTTCATATTCTTACTGTGCATTATCATATGTATTACCGTATTTTTTACTCGACTGCACGACGCAAAGAAGTGGTATTGTGTTTAACAGTCTATGTATGTATGTGTGTTTATATGTATGTATGTTCCTTTGAAGCACTACACAGACTAAACGCCTAGGCCGATTTTTATGATTTACACGTCTCAATCGATTCCTCTTAGTCCGGCGAGTGTCACTAAAGATGTGACGTTAGTGAAAATTCAATATGGCGACTACATTATTCGACAGCAAATCTAATTTTTCAATTTATTCGACAGCAAATCTAATTTTCAATAGATCCCGACTATTTAGTTGCTATGTTCGATTATTAGAATATATTTTATTTTATGCAATAGTATTCATTCAATAATATATTATAGAATTCTAGACCACCGGACATTTAAGTGCTTGTTTTTCTTTTATTTTTTTTTATTATATACGTATTTATTTTTTTATTATATACCATTTTATTATATATGTATATACCCGACTGACTGACCCGACCAAACTACGTAGTTTGGTTCACTTTTTACGCAGTCAGGTTTTTGATGTTTGCTTTTTTTTTTCATTTATTATAATTAAAGTTCACTCATTAGCTAATAGCTAACTTAACTATTATTTATATTTCATTGCGAGTTTAAAATGACAGACGATAAACTTAAAGAGTTAACATATAAACGCAGCTCGATTAGAGGACGCGTAACTAAATTTAAAAAACATGTAGATGATTTGTGTTCTTTAGAATTTGTTTCTGAAATAGAAATAAGTAAACTTGCAATGAAGTTATCTAAGTTTGAAGCGTTATTCATATCGTTCGACGAGTTGCAAAGTGAAATAGAAGTTGTCAACGCTGTGCATCAAACTGCCGAGTTAAGCGCTCGAGACGCAATTGAACAAGATTTCTATCATTGTATCGCATGCGCACAAAAAATAATTGAGACTAATTCCAACTCGAATCCTGCCGATATTAAATCTAATCCTTCTCATACTGTGACTTCGCATTGTCATCACCATGATGAGTGCAACAAAAATAACCCTCTTGGTTTTAAATTACCGGAAATAAAAATACCTAAATTCGACGGCTCATATTTTAAGTGGTTGGAGTTTAAAGAAACCTTTAACGCTTTGATTCACGAAAATGATTCTATTAAAAATATTCATAAATTCTTTTATTTAAATTCTTATATAGAGAATGAAGCCAGGGGTGTTATATCTAATTTGGAAGTCACAGATAGTAATTATTCGCAAGCGTGGTTATTATTGTGCGAACGATATGATAACAAACGTCAATTAATTTATGCTCATTTAAAATCTTTATTTAATTTTGAAACTATGCGGGAGACTGACAAGTCGTTAAGGTACATAATAGACCACGTAACTAAAAACTTGCGGGCTCTCAGCACCCTTGGTCTTCCCACCGATAAGTGGGACGTATTAGTAATTTTTATGCTAACCACTAAACTAGACAGTAGTACTATATTTAAATGGGAAGAGCATAGGAATACGTTGTCGGACATTCCTACATTAAATCAATTCTTTACCTTTTTAAAATGTCGAGCCGATGTTTTTGAAACAGTTCATCGCAATAAAATCGAGAGGCAAGATAATTATAAGAATAAATCTAAATTTAATAATTTACCCTACTCTAATAAAACCCAATCTAAGGCGTTAGTAACGACATCGGGTAGCACAAAGGCTTTTAAAACGGTATTTTGTGTAGTTTGTCAAGGTAGTCATCGTATATACGACTGTGCAACTTTTAAATCAAAAAATCATAAGGACAGGATGTCATTAGCATTATCGCTTAATTTATGTACAAATTGTTTACGGGGTGGTCATGTGGTGTCTCGTTGTCGATTACCTGGCTCGTGTAAGCTGTGTAAACAACGTCATAACACTATGTTACATGACTCTGAAGCGAATGAGACAACAGAAATGTCTGACTCAATAGCCTTGTCATCCATTTCTACCTCAGAAGTTTTATTATGTACTGCTGAAATTCAGGTTCAGAACCCTGCCACGGGTAAAACTTTGACTATTCGTGCTTTACTTGACAGTGGTAGTCAATCCTCGTTTATCACCGAGGATATTAAAAACAAATTAAATATAAATTCTCAATCATGTAACACTTCCCTAACTGGCATTGGTGATACACCCATAAAATACAGTGCTGAAACTTGCATGGTTCATATTAGTTCTAGGTGTCAATCATTCCAAGCAGATGTGTCGTGCTTAGTGTTACCTAGTATTTCATCTAACATTCCTAAAACTAGTTTTGATATCACTAAACTTAATTTATTAGGATTTACTTTAGCTGACCCAAGGTTTAACAATTCAGCTCCCATACAAATGCTAATTGGTGCTGAACTATTCTGGAAAATAATAGGTGCCGAGCAGCACCACTTAAGTGATCAAGGGCTTATATTACAGAGCTCTAAGTTAGGGTGGCTTATAGGAGGTCCTCTACCAAATAAGCTTTGTTTCCCATCACCAAGGCATATAAACAAATCTTCGTTATCTTGTAACTTTCTTCTTAAAGAAAATTACATGGCTGACCTTCATGATCAATTAGAAAAATTTTGGCAATTAGAAAGTTTTCCATGTGAAAACACTCTTACAGAAGAAGAAAGGTTGTGCGAAGAGCACTTCACAACAAATACAACGCGGTTAAGTGATGGCCGTTTCTGTGTCGCTCTTCCACTCAAAGACACACCTGATAGTTTGGGTATCTCTTACAATCTTGCTAAAAAGAGATTTTTAAATTTAGAAGCTCGCTTTAGAAAGCAACCAGAACTTAAGGTACTGTATAGTAAGTTCATTCACGAATATAAGACGCTAGGGCATCTTTCAGAATGTGCAACGTACAATAGTTTTAGTTCATACTTTCTTCCTCATCATCCAGTTCTTAAGGCAGAGAGTGAGTCCACCTCTTTAAGAGTTGTGTTCGATGCTTCAGCTCGCACATCTTCTGGGTTTTCAATCAACGATATCCAATTAATAGGGCCAGTTATTCAAGACCCACTATTTAATATTCTCCTCCGTTTTAGAAAACATAAATATGTTTTAACAGGAGATATAGAGAAAATGTTTCGCCAGGTTGTCATGAGGGAAACTGATCGCGACCTTCAGCTTATTTTATGGCGAGATAATGAAAATGATCCATTAAGTATCTTACGCCTAAATACAGTGACATATGGCTTTTCAAGCGCTAGTTTTCTGAGTACTCGTTGCCTGTTACAAATTGCTGAAGAGTCACAAGATTTGACTGCCAGTTCAGTTATAAAAAATGACTTCTATTGCGACGATTTAATTACAGGCTCCGATTCTCTCGAAGGTCTACGTCATATTCGTCATTCAGTTTCGAATGAGTTGGCTAAGAGCGGATTTCACTTACGGAAATATCGCTCCAACTTAGCCAATATTTTCGATGGTCATAGCGACATTGAGGAGGGAGACCTCATGATCAGTAACTCCACAAGTACTCTAGGTATTGGTTGGACACCCTCTTCTGATCAACTTCATTTTAAAATTCAAATATCTCCCGTTACGAATATTGTGACGAAGAGATCAATATTATCTTCCACATTCAAAATTTTCGACCCGTTAGGATTATTATCGTTATGTACAATTAAAGCTAAAATTCTACTTCAAGAGCTATGGAATTTGAAGCTAGACTGGGATGACCCAGTACCCAAGGCTGTTTATTCCACATGGCTCAATTTCACAAGGCATCTACCAACAATTTCTAAGCTCGAAATTCCTAGATGTGTTTTAATAGACACCGCAGTCTGCATAGAGATGCACTGTTTTTGTGATGCATCACAGCGAGCGTATAGCGCTTGTATATATTTAAAATCAATTAATTCCCATGGCCAAGTCAATGTTGCTCTATTATGTGCTAAGTCACGTGTAGCGCCCCTAAAACATACTACTATACCTAGGCTAGAACTGTCTGCAGCTTTATTAGGTGCACAGTTAAGCTCCATTGTTTGTAAGGCCCTAAATATTAAGATTGATCGTCACATCTATTGGACTGATTCGACCGTCGTGTTAGGTTGGCTAAAGTGTCCAAACAAAACTAAAGCCTTTGTAGCTAACAGAGCAAATAGTATTCTCGAAATATGTGATTCCAGTCTTTGGCGCTATGTGCCCAGTTTACTCAATCCCGCGGATCTAGCGTCTCGAGGCGTTGACCCCGATCAAGCAGCAAAGTCCTCCTTATGGTGGTACGGACCTGACTTTCTTCTCCAGCCAGAAGTCTCTTGGCCGAAGCTTGAGCACAAGCACATAGATTTGCCAGAATTGAAAGTACATTCTGCTTTGATGGCAGAGCTTTCACCATCACTACCTAGTGAAGATATTTTAAACATGCAAAAGTTTTCTAAATTTAACACTCTACTAAGAGTAGTTGCTGCGATACTCAGATTCGCTAATAATTGTAAAAATCCCAATAGTAAAAGTCTTGGTCCCTATCAAGCTACGGAGCTTGAAAATTCATTAAAAATATTAATTAAAATTTCACAAAATGAAAACTTTTCAAGTGAAATTTGTTTGTTAAAAGAAAATAAACCCTTAAAAACTAAATCATCGATTTTATCTTTAAATCCGTTTGTCGATACTATAGGAATTCTTCGCGTGGGCGGACGTATTAAATCTTCCTTTTACACATATGATAAAAGACATCCTTATTCTTTTAAATTCTAGCAATCATTTTACAAAATTATTATTCCAGTTCGAACATGAACGACTTTTTCATGCTGGGCCACAACTACTTCTTGCCTCTATTAGGGAACGTTACTGGCCTATCGGAGGTCGACAGATCGCTAGGCGGGTGGTTCGACAATGTACGATTTGTCGCCGTTTTAGAGGTCAGACAATGACAAATATAATGGGAAACCTACCTTCCGACCGTGTTGAACCAGATTTCCCATTTAGTTCTGTAGGCATAGACTTTGCCGGGCCATATTTAATCACGGATCGAAAGGGACGGGGTTGCAAGATAACAAAATGTTATCTCTGTGTTTTCGTTTGTTTCCGCTATAAGTGTATTCACTTGGAAGCTGTTAGTGAGCTAAGTAAGGATGCATTTATTTTAACTTTAAATAGATTTATTGCCCGCCGTGGTTTACCTTACACTATACATTGCGACAATGGTAGGAATTTTGTCGCTGCGGCTAAAGAAATTAAAAAATTTCTTGTCTCAAATAGAGAGCATATTTTAGATTTTGCGTCTCATCGTGGTATAGAGTTCCGCTTCTCAGCACCATACGCTCCTCACCAAGGAGGTCTCTGGGAGGCTGGGGTGAAGTCGGCTAAGCACCACTTGAATAGAGTGCTAGGGAATTCTCACCTAACATTTGAGGAGCTTTCATCACTGTTTGCTCAAATAGAGGCAATCCTTAATAGCCGTCCTCTCTGTCCACTCTCTCCATCACCCAATGATTTCGTGCCACTCACACCAGAACATTTTTTAATAGGAAGACCTTTGACATCATTGCCGACACCGTATCTCTTGGAGCACGCCGCACATCGCATCAACCAGTTCCAGCGTCTCGAACAATTCAGACAGCATTTTTGGAAGCGTTGGGCTGCAGAATACGTCTCCGAGTTACAGCAACGTACAAAATGGCGCACCAGATGTAGAGACTTACGTGTCAACGACCTCGTTCTTATAAAAGAAGACAATACACCACCGCTTTGCTGGCGCTTAGGACGAGTGGATAAATTGTACGTCGGCTCCGATGGTGTACCCCGTGTCGTCGACATCTCTACAGCCAATGGGATCATACGCCGAGCCATCAATCGTCTTTGCCTTTTACCTACATCTGAGGATCAAGATTGTTGAAAGGCTACTTTCAACGGCCGGGAGGATGTCGCCGCCGATACAATTATAATAACATTCATACACACACTTACTCTTTAAATTCATTACATTCATTTACACATTCACTTCACTCATACAGACTACGAGTCCGCCATCTTATACAACACATTACACGAGAACACCGACACATTCGTACCAAAGATTGTCGGGCTAACAATTTGTAGAATCTTATACAATATACAATTATTATAAGATTCGCCTATTTTTATTCCTTTTGTTCCCATCGTGAACAAAAAGTATCTATTTTACCGTTTCTATTCCGTTTGAATTTGATTTAAAAATGCCCAACGTTGCGAACACTTTACAGCATTCACGTCTTTCACGTCTAACAACTATAATAACGATGACTTGTTGGATGTGAGTCACCTTAGTCCTTCAGACGTGACGCTGCAAAGTGTTCGAAACGTTGGGCAATTAAAAATTAAATACAAACACGATAGAATCCGTAAAGTTTTAATGAAGATTATTGAAAAAGAAACATCAAACAAATAATGCCCATCGTAATACGGACTGCACAGATGGCGTAGTGGATAAGATACCAACTTACCGTGCCAGTGTCGAGGTTTCAATTTGTACGCAAGACAAAACTTTATGCAGTTTAAGCGAACCACAAACTGTGTGTTCTATGTCTAGGTATAACGTATCTGTGTTAACTGTATGTTTATAAAGTCCCTTCCAGTACAAGAATTACGTCCTTAGTCCCGACCTACGTCTTTAAAAAAAGGGATCTTTAAAAAAAATTTTGTTTCTTCGAAAAAAAAACTAAAAACTCATCACTCACCTAATGAACTGGTCTGACAGGCAACGGAAGTTGAGGGTGGTCCCTCGCCAGCGAGGGTAGCGGCACGCACCCACGCTTCATATGTTCTACCCGGACGTAGACCACGTAACGGTCGAGTACATTCTGTTGTACTTCCTTCAACTTCTATACACGCATTAACTCTGGTTACGTTAGGCTCTTGAGATCTGTTGTAATCACATTACGACAACTTTTATACTAACAATAATTTGAAGTACATATGATTATACTTGCTGAAAATTCCAAAAGCATGTCTTACAATTTATATACAATAATACTTGGGGTATTTTCTTTTGAATTAAAGTTGAATTACAAATTTTAGTATATATAATACTATATGAATTTATAGAATTGTATTTAATAGGATCAGTTCTTACGCCATATTTTAAAATAAACTCATCTAATCATAATAAATTAACAATTAAAATAAAAAAAGCAAATATATTTATCTATATGAAACGGAAAGAATCCCAGTTATCATTAAGAATATGATGTGGCGTCAGTCCTTACTTTTCGATAAAGATAGTAAAAACTGTCTAACGGAATACCAAGAGAGTGGACAGTGGCTATCTCTTGAAAAATACCTCATTCATCATCATCATCATCATTTCAGCTCATACATATGCCACTGCTGGGCTTGCGCCTCCTCCACATTGGGAGGGAATTCATCTACTATACCACACTGATCAGATGTGTTGGCATATTTTGAGTTTATCTTCTCTTGTACTGATGCTAAATGCTTGCGTCCCTTAATAGGCTATTACGATCACCCAAGGGTAAGAAAGGCGGTGGGGTACGATGTCAGAAACCTCCACGCGGTGTACCCTGGGTGCGGACGGCGGTCCCCAGTTCTTCTGTTGTACTGTCGTCCGTAGCGAATATCTGGCGCTTCGCTCCTAGCCTTCTATCCGTAGAAGGTGACCGGACGCGAATCCGCGACGGGCTCAGTCACTCATTCATTTGAGGGCTGGGCAGGCATGTGCCACCGCCACCGTCGTCAAATCGTAAACCTGATTCTTTGCTTGTCTTAGTTTCAGGAGCGAGGGTCTTGGCTTAACCGCCCGGACCGCGAGGAAGACAACCTCTATAAAGAATTTCGAATGTACATTCGAATTCGGCAATCACCCACAATCTTAAGTTTTGACGTGCGGCGAGAAGATGCATGGCAGATGGGTTGTTCTGTTCTTAGCACGCTCCAGCCAGGGTACCGGCTGCCCCCCTGGTTGGTAAATGTAGGCTTGCCCGGGTACAGGGATCTCTGCCCGGGTCGACGTCATAGTTTCTCCCACATTCGTGGGTTTTATCATGGAAACTTTTTTAAAAAATAATATTTACGATGGGGATCATGATGATTCCCACCTCAAGGCCCGGTCATGCCAACGCAAAACTGACCAAAACGACGCCTCGTCCTCGGGACTCGAGGCGTCCGCCGAGGGTCCGGCACAGCACATGGAGGCCCAAACAACACCGAAGCGGAGGTCGCCCAGGAGGAGCCGGGGGAAGACCTCCAGCTTCAAACGGCGATTGGAGGAGCGGCGAGCGCGCAGAAAGGCTGCCGCCGCGGAAGCGAGGAAGGACGGCGGTAGAGCCGAAACGGAGCCGTCGACGGACGAGGGCGACAGCGATGTCGCAGAGCCGTCCGGGGAAGATGGGGGTGGCGGTTCTACCGCCAAAATGGACGAGGGCGGTGACATTCCCGCAGGGCCGTCCGAGAAGGATAGCGGGCCGGCTGTTGAAGCCCCCGCCAGGTCGTCAGCGCGTCTTGTGGCAAAGAGCCCGGCGGCGACAGTGACAACGCTGACGACCAAGGAGAAGGCCCTCCCCTCGCAGGTGAGGAAGCGCCGCCTAAGTAAGGGTGGCAGCTCGGGTGCCGACTAAGAGGGGAGCGTGGCCAGCATGCCCCCACCTAAGGTGCCGGCTTCCCGAAGAGGGCGAGGGGCCTCGGGAGAGGAAAGGGCGGCGGCGGTTGCTGCCCGCGCCAACGGCGACCCCCCCGACCTGCGGGCCGAAAATGCCCGCCTTAATGGCGAGATGTCGGCCATTCGGACCCGGAACCGGCAGTTGGGGGACATGCTGGCGGGGATGCGGCGGGCAAACCGCCAGTTATTGAAGGACGTGGCCGACCTAAAGGCGCAAATGGCGCTGCTCGCGCCGCCTGCGCCAGTTGCGCCACCGGCCAAGGCCGGCCACTCAGCGGCCGCTGCAGCGCCAAAGCAGCCTCGCGCTGCGGTGCCGACGACGTTGGGCACTGGCGTGACGGTAACACCCGTCCCCACGGCGAGAAAGACGCCAGCCGCCGCGAAGCGCGCGTCGCTGGCTGGCGCTGGCCCAGCCGCCGCGGCGAAACTGGTCCCAGTGGTGAGGATGACGCCTCTCGCTGCGGACCGCATGCCGCCGGCTGGCGACCCTGCGGCGCCAAAGCCGCCAGGCGCCGCGGAACGGGCCCCCGAAGACGCCCAGCCGACCCCGATACTTGCGGTGGGAGGCTTACCGGACGAAGCCCTGCGCCAAATCATCGACGCAGTCGGGAAACTCGTCGATGCGCGCGTGGCCGTTCAGGAGGCAAGGTTGCCTCCAGAACCACGTGTTCGGCCGCCTCTCGCCGCGGACAAGCGGTCGCATGTGGCATCAGCCCCCGCCCCGCTGCCTTGTCAGGGTGGCCGCGTGGGTGGCAGCTACGCCGCGGCCGCGGGTGCGCCCAAGCCCAAGGGGCCCGCGCCGAAACCTAGGAAGAGGACGGTACCGGCTCCTGCCGGACCGCAGTCATCGTCGGCAACAACACCGCCGGCGACGACTAGCGCGTCAACGACTGCGCCTTCCGCGCCTGTCGCGCCTGCTGCGCCCGAGGGTTGGCAGGTGGCCGAGCGCGACCGGAAGAGTCGTGGTCAGAGAAGGAGAGCGGAGGCCAAGCGCGCCGCTGAGGTCCCCGCTCCCGCTCCACAGGCAGGAGCCGGTAAAAAGAAGAGGCCGCGCAAGGGGCTCAAGTCGCCGAAGACAGCCGCAGTGGTGATCACTGTGCTGCCTGAGGCGGCTGAGAAGGGCCTCAGCTACGAGGCCGTCTTGAGGAAGGCCCGGCGGGAGCTAGACGTCTCCGATATTGGAGGCGTCGAAGCCAGGACCCGCAAGGGCCGGACAGGGGCTCGAATCCTCGAGTTCCCCGGGGCCGAGGGCTCCAAGACGGCCGACAGCGTAGCTGACAAGCTGCGAGGTTTGTTTGCCGAGGAGGGTGGCATCAGGATCGCCAGGCCCGTCAAGTGCGCCGAAATGCGCATCGCGGGTCTGGACGACTCCGTGACGGTGGAAGACATCCGGGAGGCTATTGCCTCGAGAACCGGGTGTCCCATAGACACCGTCCGGGTTGGTGTCATCCGCCCCGGTCCGGGCGGCGTAGGTGCCGCCTGGGCGCAGTGCCCGGTGGAGTCGGTCAGGCAACTGGCCGGCTCAGGCAGGCTCCTCGTGGGCTGGAGCTCGGCGCGGGTGACCGTGCTTGAGCACCGGCCTGCGAGGTGCTATAAGTGCATGGCGGTCGGACATACTCGACCGACGTGCACTAATTGCTTCGACTGCGGCGGACTGTGTTTCCGCTGCGGTCAAACCGGGCACGTGGCGGCATCTTGTGCCGCCCCGCCCCACTGCCCCGCGTGTGCGGCGGGCAATAAGCCCGCCAAGCACCGCATGGGCTCTGGGGCGTGCAAACCTTCAGCTTCGGCCCCAAAGGGCGGCCCTCCGACCACGGCCGCTCCCGCTCCTAGCGCGGTCCGATCGCCCGCCGGCGAGGGGGAGGTCATGGATACAGCCCGTTAATGGCTACACCATCCATGCACCACCTCTTGCAAGCCAACACCAACCACTCCGCCGGTGCGCAGGATTTACTCCTGCAATCCATGGCGGAGTGGTCGATTGGTGCAGCCGTAGTCGCGGAACCATACTGCGTGCCTGATCGCCCCAATTGGGTGGTCAGCCAAAACGGTACTGCGGCAATCGTCGTCTCTACGCAGCGGCACTTCCCGTCCTTGTCTCTTTTGGATAGGGGCGAGGAATTTGTCGCGGCGGAGTGGGGAGGGGTCACGCTCTACAGCGTATACCTCTCCCCTACCAGGAGAATGGACGATTTCGGGGCCTCCCTCACCAACCTGGAGGCCTCGATACGGCGACTAGCACCGGGCCTCGTCCTGGTTCTGGGGGACTTCAACGCCAAATCCACGGCGTGGGGGTCCCCTATGACGGACGACCGCGGGCGGGCGGTCATCGAGTGGGCGGCTTCACTGGGCCTCTGTGTTCTTAACAAGGGCTCAGTGAACACGTGTGTGCGGCAGCAGGGCGGGTCGATAGTGGACTTGTCGTTCGCTAGCCCCGCTGTCGCACCACGGGTGAGGAACTGGAGTGTCCTGGAGGAGGCGGAGACCCTATCGGACCACCGGTACATCCGGATGGAGGTCTCCCCTCTCCGGGACCCCAGTAGGGGTCACAGGGCGGACGGAGCTCCCGCGTTTCCGCGGTGGGCTGTGGGTCGTCTTGACAGGGACCTACTGGCGGAGGCGGCCATCGTTCACACGTGGCTGTCCTCACCGGCCCCAGCGGACGGGGTGGACGCCGAGGCTGTCCGCATCCGCAGTGCGTTAACGCAGATCTGCGATGCGGCCATGCCCAGAGTGCGGCGGCGTCTACCTCCGAGGCAGGGGGTTTACTGGTGGTCCCCAAGATTGGCGGACCTTCGTGCGGCATGTATCAGAGCCCGAAGGTCCTACACCCGCAGCCGGCGGCGTCACCGCGACGCTGAGCGGGAGGGCCAGCTGTATGAGGCGTACCGCGATGCGCGGACGGCCTTTCGGCTGGCCATCCGAGCCGCCAAGGATGCGAGTTGGCAGGAGATGCTTGACGGTCTCGACCGTGACCCCTGGGGTCGCCCGTATCGCGCGTCGCTGAACAAGCTTCGCGCGCAGGGCCCCCCCCTCACCGAGACCCTCCAGCCCGACTTCCTCTGTAGGGTGGTCGAGGAGCTGTTTCCACGGCAGTCGGAACACACGCCCCCGGTCATGGCCTCGCCAGAACAAGACCGGGAGGCTGACGACGAGAGTGTTCCGCCCGTGACGGAGACGGAAGTGGGAGCAGCTGTGGCGCGGATTCGTTCCGCGACCACGGCCCCCGGCCCGGACGGAATACCAGTCCGGGTGCCGACGTCGCTCCTCGAGCACCTCGAGCCTCGCCTCAGGCAGCTGTACAATGCCTGTTTGGCGTCTGGGCGGTTCCCTGAGTGCTGGAAGGAGGGGAGGTTGGTTCTCCTACCAAAGCCGGGACGGCCCCCGGATTCGCCGTCGGCCTACAGGCCCATCGTGCTCCTCGACGATGTGGGTAAGCTGCTGGAGCGCATCCTCGCTGCCCGCATCGTCCAGCACCTGGAGGAGGTGGGGCCCGATCTGTCGGACGCTCAATTCGGTTTTAGAAGGGGGCGTTCGACCATCGGGGCCCTGCTACGACTGAGGCAGACGGCCGCGGAGGCTGTCACCGGCGGGGGAGTGCTGTTGGCGGTGTCGCTGGACATCGCCAACGCATTCAATAGTCTGCCATTCAGCTGCATCAGGGAGGCGCTCCGATTTCATGGGGTGCCCTTGTACCTGAGGCGGCTGGTGGCGGACTATTTGGAGGGGCGCAGTGTCCTCTGCGCGAGTCCCGCAGGGGACATTGTGCGGACGTCCATGTCGTGCGGCGTTCCGCAGGGGTCGCTTCTGGGGCCGACTCTGTGGGACATCGGGTACGACTGGGCGTTGAGAGGGAGTCTCCCCCCCGGGCTGAGCGTGATATGCTACGCTGACGATACGCTCGTCACAGCCCGGGGCAGGACACTCGAAGAGGCGGCGAGCCTGGCCACTCTCGGCACCGAGGAGATGGTCGGGCGAATCGAGGCGCTGGGGCTCAGGGTGGCCCTAAATAAGACGGAGGCCCTATTGTTCCATGGGCCACGCGTAAGGCCGCCAATCGGCGTCTCGCTAGTCGTCAACTCCGTCCACATCAGCATCCAGGCCCATATGAAGTACTTGGGCCTGGTGCTCGACGGGCGATGGTGGTTCCGGGAGCATTTTCGCCGAATCGCTCCCCGGCTGGTCGGCGCGGCGTCCGCCCTTTCGCGGCTCATGCCGAACGTGGGCGGACCCAGCTTCGAGGGCCGACGGCTGTATGCGGGGGTGATCCGTTATATGGCCATGTACGGCGCACCCGTGTGGGCGAGGGCTCTGAACGCCCAGCTCAGGGCTGTTCTGTGGAGACCCCAGAGAGTCATGACGGTCAGAGCCATTCGCGGGTACCGCACGGTATCGACCGAGGCGGCATGCCTACTGGCCGGGACACCCCCGTGGGACCTAGAGGCGGAGATGCTCTCCGACCTCTACCGGCGGGTGACCTCACTGCGCGACGAAGGTGGCTCCCCATCGCTGAGCGAGATAGCCACCTGGCGCGAGGACGCCCGCCGAGACGTCATCGCCCGTTGGGCTACGCGGCTGGAGAGGCCTAGACACGGTGTCGTCACCGTCGAGGCTCTCCGGCCCGTACTGATGGAGTGGATGGAGCGGCGGCACGGAGTCCTCTCCTTTCGACTGGTGCAGGTGTTGTCGGGGCACGGATGCTTCGGCTCGTACCTGCACACGGTCGCGCAAAGGGAGTGGACTTCGTTCTGCCACCATTGCAGCAGTGACGAGGACACGGCGCAACACACGCTGGAGGCGTGTCCGGGCTTTGACCGGCAGCGCCGTGACCTCGTCGCTGTTATCGGTGCCGACCTGACGCTGCCGGCTGTCGCGAGAGCGATGGTCGACAGCGTCAGGAACTGGGACGCGGTCGCCGCCTTCTGCGAGGCTGTCATCTCGCAGAAGGAGGCGGCGGAACGAGTCCGGGAGGAGTCCCGCGACCCGGGCCGCCGTCAGCGGCCGGGGCGGCGCAGGCGCGAATACCTGCGCCTGATGCCGCCCTAACCGAGGCCTCGGGTGATCGGACCGGGGAATTATCCAGTCACCCGACGTGAGGCCACCGCGTGAGGGCGACGCCCCGATGGCGAAATCTGTCGGGGCGTCGACGAGAGGAACCCGCGAGGGTAAACCGCCGGGCGGGCCACCGAAGTTAAAATCGAGTACCGGTGGTCCGCTCGCACGGCGAAGAGAGAAGGTTTTACGGTGGGTCTATGGGGTCACGCGCCGCCTTTCCGTCACCCCGGACCGATTCAGCGGGGCGAGACGCACCCATAGCCCACCAATAAAAAAAAAAAAAAAAAAAAAAAAGGGTAAGAAAGGCGGTGGTAAATAGTATTTTTACTCCGTCACCAAACGGAAATTTATAGCACTGTGATTTCCATCACGCCAGTCAAGTAGAGCAATTTTGATATTAGGTATAACATCTTCGCTGAGAGACCTATCAACAATGGAGTGAAATTAAATATTCGATTACATTCATTCGAATGGAAAGTAAATTGAAAGATAAAACAATTACAAATTTATAATCAGATTCAATTCATATAAAGGTTAATATTTCCCAAAATTGAATTTGTTATGCTCTCATGCTAGGGTCGCACCTGTGTGTATCGTCACGAAGCTTCGTGCAATGAGACGATACACGCAGATGTGATCGGTCATTATTGGCTATCGTCGCGAACTTTCGTGCTTCGTGTGCGTTATCACTTGGGTGGCGATAAGTCAAAGGAATTTAGCGCGCCAGCGTGGTCAGACTAGCGTTTTTCATTTCGGCGGAAATTTTCGATGTATTTGGACGCGTTCGAGGATCTCCAATTAATCAATAAATATAGAGTGGAGCGATGAAATCGTGTTAGAATTTTTACACCATTAGAAAGCTGAACCCATAAATGGATTAAAAAAAATCATTATGTAATTATTAGCGAATATAGCTGTAAAAGCAAAGCAATTCGTCATCTATAGTTAAATGCATGAAAATGATTTCGGCCATCTTTAATTATTGCACTATACTTCGTGTAAAATACCGAAGTCGCTAATATGACCACAGTTTTATCTTGATAATATATTAGTGTACAAAACGTACGAAACTTCGTAACACATTACTTCGGGACGATACACGCAGGTGCGGCCCTAGCATCAGAAAGATAACATTTACAAAGCCTCACAGGAATAGTAATATAATATGAATCAGATACGAGTTCTAGCTAATCCGCTAACATTAACTGAACTAACTTGAACAAGAGGTATGGGTAAATTCGGTTTATAGATAAAGCAATTCAAACGATGTTTAATTATGATTACGATTCAACTTTGCCTATTACCCAAAAGACAGATGGATATTGTTTCATTTATTAATTTCACTTTGAGTACAGATAAACTACCTAAATGTTTAACATTTAATTGTATCACTAATTTAACTTTATTTAGAGTTCATAATAAAATAGTTAACGTTTAAAATGTGTTGATAAAATGTTTTTCTCAAACATGCTTAGAAATTTGAGCATTATTTTGACAACCTTCTTCGAGATAAATTGAAATTACTGTACTGACCAAATACATGCGAGCAGCGGCCGGCAAAAATGTATGAAAATCTATATCTGTCGTGTTTTAGCGGCCAAATAAATATAATTATATGTAAATTCATAACTATCGTGTATTTTAAAAATGGAACGATTTGTTTCCTCAAAATATAGTAACCAACAAAATATAGTGACAACTTATCAGAGTTTTATTTCCTCAAAATATAGTGACAACTTATCAGAGTTTTATTTAAATTTCGAACTGGCTTGAATAAGAATGAAAAAAAAAACAAATGAACCCTTTAGCACGTGAAAAATGTTGTTCGTTGTTCGTCATGTTTACAGTTTTATTTACTTAGTATTACTTAGTTGTAATTTCCGCGCATTATTTGAGAAAAGCACTATACAAGCCTTGGCCACAACTAGGTATTGATGGACTTACGTATGTGTGCCTCGGCCACGCCTCGGCCCACATTTACACGTTCGTCCATCAATGCCTCTTTTGCTGGCCGCTGCAGTAATGTACTATAACTAATACTATCCATGGTTACGCATAAATTTAAAACATTGTATCTTTTTATTAAAAATGAAATAAAAGAGGAGGTTACTCTATTTGGTTATATGATTTTTTTTAATTAAAATACATACATACATACATATCATCACGCCATATCCCTTGCAGGGTAGGCAGAGAGAACAGAGTGCCAGAGAACTCTATCTCTGCATACTTCACTCGCTTCCTCAACATTCATAATTCTATTCATACACGCTCGCCGGTTTCGGAGACTCTTGACTCCACCTTCCTTCAGTACATGACCGATCTGGTCTAGGTAGGTTAGTCTCAGTCTCCCTCGGTACCTACATCCTTCCACTTTTGCATTGTATATCTTCTTAACCAGGCGTTCGTTCGGCATTCTTTCCACATGTCCGAAACATCGGAGCATTCCCTTTCGCATCTTTACACCAATACTCTCTTTCATACCTACTCGCTCTCTTACGTCGTCGTTACGAATGCGGTCGGTCAGTCTAACTCCACAGATTTTCCGAAGAGATCGCATTTCGACCGCATTAATTTTACTATCATTCTCTTTTCTGCATACCCAACTCTCGCTTCCATACAGTAATGTTGGGACAAGCACTGCGTTATGTATTGCTACACGTGCCTTCTGGCTGAGGTGGTGGCTGCCGAGAAGTTGCCCCAACGCTCTGTTCACTCTATTTCCCGCATTCATTCTTCGCTCTATATCAGTGGTGTACCTTCCATCTCGGCTAAATCCACATCCAAGATATACAAATTCATCCACTTGCTCTAGTACATCATTACCTATTGTTACTCTTACATCTGTTCTGGTTTTATCTCTTTCAGAGACCATTATTTTGGTTTTGCTCACATTCACGCGTAGACCCCTTTTCTTACAATCTTCTGTTATTGTGTCGACTAGGGTCTGCAGGTCAGTCGCTGACTGTGCCAGCAGGACTGCATCATCTGCATAAAGCAGAGTAGTGACCACTGAGTCGCCCATCTGGACTCCCACATTCATATCGTTCAACCTTTGGAGACATTTATCCAGATATATGAAAAACAGCCTGGCTGACAGAACGCACCCCTGCTTAACGCCGATATTGACGTCAAACCAAGGCGACATTCCATCATCCAGCCGCACACAGACTCTACAGCCCATGTAACTGGACTGCACAGCCCGTAGCAGTTTACCGCTAATACCATACTCCGGTAAAATGTCCCAAAGTTCCTTTCGTACAACCGTGTCAAATGCTCTCTCCAGATCCACAAAACTGCAGAAAACCCTCTGACCTAGAGCCAGATGCTTCTCCACAATGTTGCGCAGAGAGAACACTCGATCCATGCATCCCCTTCCACTCCTGAAACCTCCTTGTGCCTCATACAGTAAACCATCGGACACCATCCTCATTCTCCTTTCAATAATTTTACCATACACTTTTGCTGCCAAACTGGTCAAGCTTATGGCTCTGTAATTTGCGCAGTCATAACGTGAACCCTTGTTTTTAAACAAAGGCACGATGACTGCGCTATTCCAGTCCCCGGGAACCATTCCCGAGCTCCAACATAAATTGAGGAGCAACAGGAACGCCTCCCAGACACAAGAGCTACCAAGCTTGATCATCTCGGCAGACACCATATCAATGCCCGCTGCCTTACCATTTTTCAAACTTCTTATCGCCCATTCAACTTCATCCATACTGATGCCATTGGAGGACGCCGTTGTCGAATGTTGATCTACTAAACCACATGCACCACCGGCGCCAACCGTAGCATCCGCATACATATCGCCAAAATATTCACTCCATCGGCTTAATACGTCTTGTGTTTGTGTAAGAATGTCTCCACCTTTAGACCTTATTTTATTCATTCTGAAGGCTGACCAACTACCCCGAGACTTCTTCACCTCCCTCCAAAAGAGTTTGGTGTTACCCTCGAAGTTTTTAGTCAGCCTATCTTCTGCACTCATACTTGCTCTATCACGTTTCTCTTTCACTAAGGCCTTGGTGTCATTCTTACATTGCCGATATATTTCTTTCTTCTGTTCAGTCATACTGTCATTCAGATTCAAAGAAGAGACATAGTCCAGCCACGCTTTCTTCTTTTACTCTACGGAAGCTGCCACTTCCGCATCCCACCATGCATCACCATTTGTTTTTCTATGCTTCTTTGAACTACCACATACTTCTTTCGCTGTATGTACCATACTCTCTTTCAATACTCTTCAGCATTCTTCAATGTCCGATTGCGGCTGGCTTGCCATCGTCAGCCGTTCTCGGACACCCTCTGCATACTTTTCTCTTACACACTCTTCTTGCAACCTTTCAACCTTTATTCTTTCAAGCCCTCCGAAGTGGACACGCTCTCGCCAGTGCCTCCACTTTCTGAACAGACCACTAAATCTCGCAATAACAAGATAGTGGTCCGTATCGACTGTGGGGCCCCTGTAGGCTCTTGCGTCCAATATTTTGCTTCGGAGGCGACTGTCAACCAGAATTAAATCTATTATGCTTTTCTGTTCATTCCTTCTCAATGTATACATATGGATGTCCTTATGTTGGAAAAATGTGTTTGACACAATAAGGTTTCTCTCCATGCATACATCCGCTATGAGCCTACCTGCGTCGTTCACTCTTTTATCACCAAATGGACCAAGTACGTCCTCATAGTCGGGACGCTTGATCCCCACCCATCCGTTCAAATCTCCGCATACAATCCCGCGTTCACTGGTTTCTGCCATATCCAGAACTTCCCTAATATTGTCCCAAAACTTCTCTAGATCTGATGCCACCGAGGATCCTACGGGAGCATATGCTACAACCATGAATACCTTGGTGACACCTAGTTTTATACGGACCCAAAGAAGTCTGGGATCATACATTCCGTAATCCTTCACACCTGAGGCCAAGCGAGAGGACAACAGCACTCCTACCCCCATGCTGGCTCGATCGCTCTGTGGTACACCAGACCACAGAGCCATCCCGCTACCAGGAAGATCGCAGGCGTCGCTGCTCCTTCGCTTGGTCTCTGTTACACAGAGCACGTCTAGCTGTTTGTCCGCCATGACGGATATCAGCTCGTGCAACTTACCTTCCACACAACCTCTTACATTCCACGTGCCCACCCGGCACTCTGCTCTCCTCGACTCGCCTAACTGGGCAAGGCGTGATGGGTGGCGGCCCCCATCGCCGCAACTGCCGATGTTCGTACCGACGCGGGCGGGTCGGTACGCGTCGCCTCCGGGGGACGCCCTAACCCGCATTGCGGTACGCATATCGAGCCGGATTACCAGTCTAATTAGACTGGCAGGGGCGCGAACGAGCACGCTCCGGACTATGCCCCCCATTAAAATACAGAGGTTATGTATCTCGAATTATTCGTTAGTGGTAGGATCACGGTGTTGACAGTTCTCTGTCTGCAGCCGCGGGCCGGTCCGTCCGGGGTAGTACCACACTCTCGCAGAAGATCGACGTCTGAGTAATGACAATGTTCTATTGCGTTTCGTTCAGTGAGCGAAAGAGCCGGAAGCCCAACTGGGGTGGGTTTGGGGATTGTAATGGTCGGCAGCGGCGCAGTAGTCTTGGGTATAGCAAAGGTTCATGGGCGGCAGTGACACTTACCATCAGGTGTGCTGCTTGATCGTTTGCCACCATAAGCAATTAAAAAAAAAATCAATTGACAAAGTATTTATTTTGATAAAAAACATTATGATGGAATATGAATATAAAAAAATACATTCCATCCGATTGAAATTTATTATTTAATTTTGATTTAATATTTTTATTATATTACTTAAAAGATATACATGATAACTCTCAACATTTTTAGAATTTTTGAAGACACGTAAATTAATTATAAATCATTTTCATGTAATGCGTTGCGTTAATGTGTCTTCGAGGACTGCCGAAAAATGAGCATCGCTCATATCTCTAACTACTTATATCGATTAAACAAGATAAATACTAAATTTAAAACAGAAAAGCTATACGATATAATGTTTAAAATATTATCTAATCGAATTGAAATTAAACAAGCTACTAGTTTTCTTAAAGTTCTTGTTTAGCCCGTCTTTATAGATTTATATAACATTAAACTTCTACTGGTGCGTGAATTTTAAAAGGCAATCAGCCGTTCTAATGTTATACTCGCAGTTAAGATAATCTCTTTATTTTAGAAGTAATTTAATACAATTAAATGTAAAATACTTGTTTAGAATATATATAATTTACTTGGTTTCATCATCATCATCTCATGTCATATAATATATGTCCCACTATTGTTCTAGAGCCTCCTTCATAATGGAAGGGAAATTGACGTCCTATACCACGCCCTTAAGAGGTGTTAGTATAGGGTTTTGTTTCAAATTTTCCTTCTTTTGTATAGATGTTATATACGTTTTTATATCTCTTACGATCACTCACGGGTAAATAAGACTTTGTTTGTGTATATTTATTTCATCTAATTTGCTGAATTGTACTCTAAGTTACAAGTAAAAATATAACTATTGAAATCAAAATTCTATTTTATTAAATCAATTTATTCTATTTTATTAAGGCTACTAAAAAAATATCTTAAGAGAAGCAATATGTCAAAACACCCACTCACAAATATTTTCTTTCTTAATAACCGCGCAAGCTCGAAATTTTGTTAAATAAAAAGGAGTTTGAAATTATCTCAATATATTATCACCTGGATATAAAATATTACTCACCCAGATAGATCCTTTACATACAGCGTGTAGTGTGTGAGTTTGCCGTTGGGCTCTGGAGGTGGCAACCAAGAAGCCCGCAGTGACCGTTCACCGAGCGCTATCAATTTCATACCACCTGGAGCGCTTGGTACTGCCAATAACAAATAAAAATCAAAATACCAAAAGCTTGTTATAAAATTTCTTCTCTTTCTTTCTTTTCATTTTTTTTCTTGTAGTAAAATAGTAATAATACAATTTACCACTATCTCCATTCCTTTACACGTCGCAGAAGATAACTAAATGATATAAACATATACTGGCGAACAGTCAACTGCACTGCAGTCAGCTGTGCCGAAAAGACATTCAATGGACGTCAAGAGCATTAATACGGCGGCGACTTTAGGCCACTCTTTCGTCGCCTCAAACGGCTGAAAGGAAGGACGGAAGAGCTGGACCTGGAAGAATGAAAGGACGGACTAGACTTGAACTATGGCCGACCTTGAAAAGCTATACGTATTAATAAATATTATCACAGCAGAAGAAAGAAAATTCAAAATAAAACCTTATGTTAAATTATCAGATCAGCTTTTTTTTTTCTTTTAGTTTTTTTTTTTTTTTTTACTTCAATTAGTTTTTATTAATTTTTTTTTTTTTTAACTTTTACAATATTTTAATTTACACCCTTGCGCCATCACATCTTCCAAACACGTCAGGTTACGCTGGCGCTGCTGCCGCATCTGCAGAGAAGCTCAAGCGGCGAAAGTATAATAACCTTATTGGAAATTATATTTTCGAGCCGTTTGGGGTCGAAACTCTTGGGCCTTGGGGTCCCAATGCACGCATTTTATTTAAAGGGATTGCAAAAAAAATAATCCTTGCTTCACGTGATCAGAGGGCTGGCCTATATTTTGCACAAAAGGTTAGCATTGCCATTCAACGTGGCAATGCTGCTAGCCTTCTGGGCACATTACCAGTGAACAGTGATGCGGAGGAATTTTTCGATGCCTGATTGCGCCTTTTGTTTCTCCTTTTATTTATTTATTTTTTATTCCTTATTCTATTTTCTTCTATTTCTCTGTAAATATTTTAATTTAAAACTTAGCTCAGGTCAGCTTGAAATAATATCGCACTTTCCTGCCACTATGCAGGCGGTTCATGCTCATGGATGAAATTTTTAAATCAAAGTATATTTCATTGTACATCAGAACATCTTTGTGTTTGAATCAAATATGTAAATAAATTCTGCTGTTGTTAAGTGCTCAAATAAATTTGATTGATTCATGTTAAGAAGTATAATCACTAGTACATAGAACACATGCTCTCTAGCACCTATAAGATGATTCACGTACTCCACCGCGGCTGCCTGTTATAAACTACCTGAACTTTTTATTTAAATACAGAACTCCGCACTAAGGAATAAGTTCTTATCTCGCATGGACTTCATCCTCATCGTCAAGTCATATAATTTCTATTGCTAGGATCGAGCCTCTTCTAAAATTAGATGGTAACTGGCCTATTGTACCACGCTAGACAGGCGGATTAGTATAAAGTTTTATTTTGACTTTTTCTTTTTTGAAATGGATGTTGTATGCACACTTACACCCCTTAATCGTCTTTAACGATACCCATGGGAAAGATAGGGGGTGGTGTATTATATTGCTACTTGATCACCATACGGGGAAACGTCACGAGGGACTTCGCAAACACATACACACAAATAACACTCATACTCAAAAAGCTGTGTGGTAGCGGTTAAGAATACTACCAACCCTTACTTTGCTCGTGGATGTCATAAAAGACGACTAAGAGCATTATAACGACCTGAGCCAACTCCATCTGATGCTGTTTGGTCAACAACTACATTTCCAAGGAGGGTTGACGTCTGGCAAGTGGCCCCGGTCATAAAACTATTGCCAATAATTCATTCATTTCGTAATCGGATTTCATTTTTCATTTCGTAATCGGATTTTATAAATAATTAAGCATATTAAATGCTAAATTTCAGTAATTTAAATAACAAGGTTGTGTCATTGTTTAATACAATTCTAACTGTAAAGTTTGAAGTATTAAGCCTATAACAATGTGTAAACATTGTCGGGTAGATAGCATACCGTCACCTTAAGACGTAAATATAATACGAAGTGAAATTTGCATGTCCTACAATTAGTCGCGGTGGTGTAGTGGCAGCACGATTGGGCCCTAATCCCAATAGGCGCGGGTTCGAATCCCGCTTACGACATCATTTTTCATTTCGTAATCGGATTTTATAAATAATTAAGCATATTAAATGCTAAATTTCAGTAATTTAAATAACAAGGTTGTGTCATCGTTTAATACAATTCTAACTGTAAAGTTTTAAGTATTAAGCCTATAACAATGTGTAAACATTGTCGGGTAGATAGCATACCGTCACCTTAAGACGTAAATGTAATACGAAGTGAAATTTGCATGTCCTACAATTAGTCGCGGTGGTGTAGTGGCAGCACGATTGGGCCGGAATCCCAATAGGCGCGGGTTCGAATCCCGCTTGCGACATCATTTTTCATTTCGTAATCGGATTTTATAAACTATTGCCAATAACTTTTACGATATATACCTATTATGAAAGAAGAGTACATATTGTATCGACTCCAAGTAATTGGAATAAGAGTAGGAATATGATGAATGATGACTCAGAATAAAGATTTTGGATCGCAAAAAAATTGTCCCCATTGGACTTGAACCTACGACAGCTAATGGGAGAGAAAGATACTTAGAGCATTCCACCATCTGTGTAGTTGTTATATAATAAAAATAAAATGAAATCAAAATTTATACAAGAAAACCTTTCACTGCGTGACGACAATACCGATTACTTGTAAGTTTTATTATGAATAATAAAAATCTCTGAGGTAATTAAGATGATTAAAAAACTTTGAAATCTCTAGCGGAAGAAACTCTGACTTGTTAAATCCACAGATAACTTGTTAGCAGTCGGGTTTCCTCAGATAGTATTTGACTTTTAAACCATGTTGAAACTCTTGAGTCGAGAGCGGCAAAAAGTTGAGTATAATTATAGAAACATGTTTTATAAGATAAATTTGTTCTGAAACCTTTATTTTATTGTAGTTAAAGTTATTATAATTTCATAATGAGTTCAAAAAATATTTAAGCGAATGAATTCTAGTGAAAACGCGACTATATAAAACTACACAAATATAAAACTACTTTTTACGGATTCATGGATCACGTTACGAGTCCACACTTGAATTCGTAATAATAGTTTTATTTCAAACATTTGAGCAACATTTTTGTAGTCTAAATGAACTACAAGATATTGTTCACAAATTTCTTGCTTTCTTAATATTTCTTGTATACGGCAACAATTGTATATTGATAAAATCATTATTTTGTGCGACAATCTGCAAATTGGGAATAAACCGCAAGAGGTGACAAAAAAAATAATTTTGTTTCACAAATACAAATGGTCGCAAAGTTGTTTCAATTCTAGACCAAATTATTTTTTAAATCAAACATAAGTACATACATACATATCATCACGCCATATCCCTTGCAGGGTAGGCAGAGAGAACAGAGTGCCAGAGAACTCTATCCTTGCATACTTCACTCGCTTCCTCAACATTCATAATTCTCTTCGTACACGCTCGCCGGTTTCAGAGACTCTTGACTCCACCTTCCTTCAATACGTGACCAATCTGGTCTAGGTAAGTTAGTCTCGGTCTCCCCCGGTACCTACATCCTTTCACTTTCGCATTGTATATCTTCTTGATGTTGTTCGGCATTCTTTCCACATGTCCGAATCATCGGAGCATTCCCTTTCGCATCTTTACACCAATACTCTCTTTCATACATAAATAAGCCTTAGAAAAATATCAGTTACTATTACAAAGTGATATAAAATCTTACCAAAAGCGACAAATATTTTCTAGTTCAAATAGTTACCTATGTATATTGATAAATTTAAGACAAAATAATATAGATTTGGTTAATCGCTCACTTGTTGATCGTTAACGCTGCTTCAAAAAGACAACACACGATCTAATGCTAGACAATAGACGGTATCTAAATTATAAGAGCTGAGACTGGAACTTTAAAATCATTTGGCAAAGTTTGCACTTACAGAATCTAGTTTTTTTTACAAATTGGACAACTTTTTGACGAAAAAGATTATTAACCGAAAGACACTACAGAATATTTTTGCAAAGTTTGTTGTCTCCAGTCGAACCGTTTTTTCACGAGAAATATCAATGGAATGCCCTGCGATAGAAAATATACACGCATTGCATGTATAAAATTAATTTCATTGTTAGAAGTAGATAAGAAACCCTGTAATTTTATAGGTAAAGACCTAATATCTAGTAAATAATTGTAAGGATTTTTGATGTTTACGTATTATTCATTAGAAATAAAACCATATTTATGAATTTTATCGCGTATACTTTTGATTTTTAATAGCCCAATTGTTCAACGTTCATGGTCGCGGGAGGACAGTGTCTGCCACAAACATTATTGTTATTCTACCAAATAAAAAACATTCTAAAACAATAAGACAATACTTACCGTCTTCATCAGTCCTACAAACTTGAGGAGCTGTCAGAGGTCCATCGCCAGCTGCATTATGTGCTCGCACTCGTATCTCATATTCAGTATAAGGAGACAGGCGTGATACTGTAGCTTCTTCACTCTAGTTAAAGCAAAGAAAAATTAAAAAAACAAATTTAGAATACATAATGAAGACCGTGGTCTTGACACTTTGATTTCTTTTTTCATTAAAACACTTATTAATATGTTAATTGTAGTAACTCTCTTGACATGTATGCTTTTGATATTTAGTAGAAATATACTTGTTGCTTTAAGATTAACAAAAAAAAAAAAAAACTATATCACGCTGATCAGACGTGTTAATTTAGGGCTTTATTTCGCATTTTTCTTCTCTTGCATAGATGTGTTATGTGCATAGTATATGCCTTAGCCGTCTTTTATGTCACCCACGGGCAAGAAAGTGCGGTTATAGACTGTATTTTGACTTACAGCCTCATACCGAAAGAGAGAAATATAATGATATATAGAAATATATGAAAGAATATATAATGAAAACATACTTTTTACGTTATAGACCATAAGACATTGAGTGTCTTAATAGATCAAAATGAATCAAATCTTGGCTCACGTATGGTGGATAAAAGAGAAAAACAACTGCTAATCCGTATTAAAGTTCAGTAAAAACCATAAGAAACAACTATTAAAAGCAGTTTTTATATATTTTTTTACTGCGTTTAGAGTGCAAATTTTGCATCCCGTATTATTCATATTCCAATTAGGGGCAAATGTTAATACGTGATATCTTAAACTACAACTGGTAATAAGTTCAAGTCTTATTATACTTCATCAGTTCATATACGTTCTACTATTAGGCACAAACATGCTCCATCCACATTAAGAGGAAAATCGTTCTACTATACGCTCTGATTCAACACAACTCTCAACACATGAGAACAGATCTTAATAATACAAGCTTTCAAAAAATGCTTGCTGTAAAGTTAACGCTTAGTGACCTAATTACTTCGAGACCAATAAAAGAATGTGAATTGGTGTATGCTCAAGACTTAGACGACAGAAGTGAAGACTTTATCAAAGCCTGGTTAATAATATGAAACACAAAAAATTACTGAAATTTAGCATTTAATATGCTTAATTATCTATAAAAACCCGATTACGAAGCGAAAAATTATGTCACAAGCGGGATTCGAACCCGCACCTATTAGGAGTCCGGCCCAATCGTGCTGCCACTTACACCACCGTAAACTATTGTAGGACAGTCAAATCTCGCTTCATATCATATTTACGTCTTTAAGGTGACGTGTGCCATCTACCCGGCAACGTTTACACATTGTTATAGGCTTAATACTTCAAATTTTGCAGTTAGAATTGTATTAAACGATGACACAACCTTGTTATTCAAATTACTGAAATTTAACATTTAATATGCTTAATTATTTATAAAAACCCGATTACGAAGCGAATTTTTATATTTTTTTTTTTCAGACGGACTGCATGGAGTATGATATGGATAGGCAGGGTTACAACTAAAACATGAAATAAATACTTTTAAATGAAGCTTTGGTAAATATCTATAAACATATGAAAAAATGCCCATTGTCTAATAAAGGCAGTTTTTATTTTTTGATTTTAAAGAATAAAATAAATAAATCTAGAAAAAAAAGAATACTAGAATTTACCTGAGCTCTAAATATTATTTCTGTTAATAACACATAGAAAGAAAGCGTTTGTCTTGTGATCTTAATCATATGTTAGTTGATTAGAGCCGAGTTTACTCTAACCAGCTTTACTAAGCCAAATATGACGGGTCACTCTCATTCAATACCAACACACGGCCCGCAGTTTTCACTTTAAAAAATCTTTGAAATACTCTATAATAATTAACTATCATAACGTAATCTAATCTTAATCGTAATCTTACCTGCAATCTTAAGAATGCATCTTGTGTTGGTAACATGGGATCCGCGTCTCGTCGTGTATACTGTAACGTGTAGTGCGTTATAATACCTCCTCTTGTTTCTAATGATGGGGGTCGCCATTTCAACCGAAGAGATGATGAACCACTTGATATACATGTCACTCCTTCTGGACTACCAGTAGGTGCTGTTCAAAATAATACCACCTTTTACTTATTCGGTAATTATTTTTCAAGTATCGACACGTTATATTGATGGGTTTTTTTTTAACTTGCTTCCTCAACATTCATAATTCTCTTCATACACGCTCGCCGGTTTCGGAGACACTTGACTCCACCTTCCTTCAGTACGTGACCAATCTGGTCTAGGTAGGTTAGTCTCGGTCCATCTCGATACATTTCACACACTCTCGCATTGTATATATTCCTAACCAGACGTTCGTTTGGTATGAAATACTTAATTTTCAATTTATTATTTCAGCCCATATATGTCCCACTGTTGGACTTGGGCCTCCATCAATATGGGAGAGAAATTGACCTACCATACCAAGCTCAGGGTACTATACCAAGCATAGGGTTATATTTCCAATTTTCCTTTTCTTGTATAGATGTTATCTACATCTTAGCCTTCTTTTATAACACCCACGCACAAGAGAGGGAGTGATCAATTGTATTCTTATTCCGTCAACACATGGGGTGAAAATGCAATTAAATGTATCACTCGAGCTAAAAAACGTATTTTTACTACCATTTTTAATTTTTATTTATTATTGATTCGTCGTCTGTTTCTTGATAGGCTTCTGATCGATATAAATAATAAGATAGTAAAATACTTTAATCTATATTTTTCCATTCTAAACATTGCGAGCATAAAAAGCATTAATACGAATTTGCATTTTCACAAGAGAAAATAAAATTGAAACAAACGTGGAATACAAAAGAGCCATCAATTTGTATGTACATTTGACCTATATCGAAAATGCTACAGTCCAATTAAATTATTTAGCATTTTGACGGCTGAATTTACGATTGATATTTCACAACGATTTCGAGGGTCAATATTTTATGATCAACATAACTTGTATTTTTAGATTTTACAACTATATTTGCTAGAAATTAATTACAATCAGGAAGAAGTCATCAAATTATCAAACGTTTTAACTTTAAAATATTTATTAATTTGCTTGAAACAGTTACAACTTCATCTATTGCTCATTTTGAGCACATTTGAAACAAAACTATTTTTACGGATTTATACGGGTTTGTATTTAATTTTGAATTTCCCCACGTTTCGAACTCGATACATCGTTCATGGTAACAGGAGCACTGTCCTGCCATTATATATATAATATAAAAGTATTAATCTATAATATAAAATATAAATCTGTAAATATGGTCTTATATCTTTCATCAATATAACAAATAGCTTTACATGCGTTAAAATTATTATTGAAATTACAACTTTTATTAATTTATATTTAAATTTGTTTTAAGTTTCTTATCATATCTTTACTTTCATTTAACAATTAACATAAACTTTACGTATTACGCATAACCTTACGCATTACGTATAACCTCCCATTAGCTACTATATCATACTGACCAAATCATATACTTCACCACTTTCGTAGCACAATTTTGTACTATATTATCGATAGTGGTTTTTGAAACATTATATTTTCATTATCATCATCAATCTTAGCTCATATATGTCCCAATGCTGAGCTCGGGCCTCCTCCATAATGGGACCTACTATTTTGTATTGACCTACTATACCACGCTGTATTGCCCTACTATACCACGCTGGTCAAACGTGTTGGTATAGGGTTTTGTTACGAGTTGTCCTTCCCTCGTATAGATGGTATATGCGTTTATATCCCTTAGTCGTCTTGTACGATCACCCACGAGTAAGATAGGGGGTGGTGAACTGTATTTTTACTCCGTCACCACACGGAAAATATTCTAATCACTTTGTGGAAAACTATGAGATATAAATTGTAGCGTGAGGGGAAAATCAACACATTATCCATTTAGAAATTATATGTGATTATAGAATTCAAACAATAGATGAACATTAATCCTCTATAAGTCATTTATCTACGGTCTGATAATGATTATGGAATATCAAGTACTTACGCGACTCAAGTGTATGTCGATAGTGGGATTGTGACAACGGTCCAGTTCCTGCTGCATTGTAAGCGCGAATTGTGACTCCATACCTAGTAGCCGCCTTCAAACCTCGCAGAGTGGTACTTGTTGCATCTGCACTGGCCCCACTCTCTGATCCAGGATTGTCGCTTAGAATACCTTTACCTTCATCTGATATTTCCCACCAACGGATGGTATATCCTAATAGTATACCATGCCAGCTTTCTCGTGGCGGTGGCTAAAATTAAAACGTATCAATACTAAATTTTGTTGATGAGTAAATGATATTTGGTTAAACTGTATAATTTATCTGATTATTTATTATACATCTCAGTTGATATATGTCCCACTTTTGGGTTTGAGCCTTCTTCGTTATAGGAGGAAAATCGATCTACTATACCACGCTGCTCAGTCGTGTTGGAATAGGATTTTGTTTCGAGTTTTCCTTCTCTTATTGTATGCGTTTTATATCCTTTAGTCTTTTCTTACGATCACTCACGGGTAAGATAAGGGGTGGAGGATACGTTTATTCCGTCACCACACGGATAATTACTTATTATACATTCATCTAAATTCAATAGTTGTTTATATATGAATGTGATACAAGTATTTTGAATTGAACATATCAATAAGCAATCAAATTCGACGCCCATACAAATGCTTCACTTCAACAGTAATATAATCACATGTACGATACTTCTAGGCAATGGAAGAGAAATGGTCTGAACATTGGCCATAAAAGGTTTTAATTTGACATTTACTTAAGTTAATAAGTCGTCTCTTAAAATAACCGAGGAAAATTATAATGAATAGTGTAAGAAAGTGTTGTGTAAGAAATTTAAATAGTGGTAGGGCAACAATGTTAACAGTTTTTTGTCTACAGTCACGGGCCGGTTCGTCCGGGGTTGTACGACACTCTTGCAGAAAATCGTCGTCTAAACAGTGGCAATGTGCTGTTGTGCTTCGTTCGGTGAGTGAAAGAGTCGGCTGCCTAACTTTCTGGATGGAATAGGGATTTTCATTGATAGGCAGCAGTCATACTGATATTTCAAAGATCCATGGGCGGCAGTAACACTTACTACCAAGGTGTGCTGCTCATTCATTTGCCACCAAAAGCAATAAAATAAAATGAATCATAAGTCCGCCAGATGAAAACTGTATTACAGATATTATACATAGTATTCTCAGTAATAGTAGCGCTACACTTATATGTTTCCTTCTTTGACGATATCGGTCTTGTATTATTGTAACATTAAGAATTAGCACGCTGAAGTGACAATGGGCAGGTCACACCGTTCGATGAACTGATAACTACTGAGGAAGAGAAATTCTTAACTGGCAACTACGTATAAGACGAAACAGTGTGGGATGGCAATCCACCAGGTGGAACAATGATTTAAATCGCTGGGAAACGTTCAATGAAAGCAGTACAGAACCGATTCTAGTATCAATGGGCCAAAACGGTAAAAACCTTAAGTTTAGTAGTGGCCGGCAAAAGGTGATGATGATCATTCATTATTTCTTGTTTGGCTTTAGCCTCCTCCATAATGGAAGGGAAAGTGACTTACTATATCACGCTGGTTAGACCTATTGGTATAGGGTTTTGATTTGAGTTTACCTTCTCCTGCATAGATGTTATATATACGTTTCACATCCCTTAGACGTCTCTTACGATCACCCACGGGTAAGATAGGGGGTGATGAATTGTATTCTTACACCGTCACCACATGGATATGATGATGATCACTGATATATTATATGTACACATACCTGCCATGTTATATGCAGCTCATGAGGTCTGAGTGCTCGTACAGTAATGTCACGTGGTGCTCCTCCGGGAGCTGAATACAAGCACTTCATTACAAATAACTCTAATTATATTATATTAAAAATAAGAATATCAATTAATCTGTATGTTACATTATAACCGCGGCGTCCGCCCTTTCATGGCTAATGCCGAATGTGGGCGGACCGAGCGCTACGTGCCGACAGCTGTACACGGGGGTCGTCCGGTCGATGGCCCTGTACGGCGCACCGGTGTGGGCGGGGTCCCTGACCGTCCGACTCAGGGCTCTTCTGTGGCGACCACAGAGGGCCATGGCGGTCAGGGCTGTACGCGGGTACCGCACGGTGGCGACGGAGGCAGCGTGCCTGTTGGCCGGGAGTCCCCCGTGGGACCTGGAGGCGGAAATGCTCGCCGATTTGTATCGGCGGTGTCGGGGGTGCGCGCGGAGGGCGGTGTGGTCTCTTTGAGGGAACTCACCGCCTGGCGCGTTGACGCCCGCCTAGATGTCATTGCCCGTTGGGCAGTCCGGCTGGAAAGGCCTCGGTTCGGTGTGCGGACCGTAGAGGCCTTCCGGCCGGTGCTGATGCAGTGGTTGGAACGGCGGCACGGGGTGCTCTCCTTCCGACTGGTGCAGGTTTTGACGGGGCATGGATGCTTCGCCAAATACCTGCACAAGGTCGTCAGGAGGGAGAGTACACCGTCCTGCCACCACTGCGATTGCGACGAAGACACGGCGCAGCATACGCTCGAGGTTTGTGCAGCTTGGGCAGAGCAGCGTCGTGAACTCGTCGCAATCATCGGTGCCGACCTGACGCTGCCAACCATCGCCAGGGCGATGCTCGACAGCGTCAGGAACTGGGACGCGGTCGCAACTTTCTGCGAGGCAGTAGTCTCGCGGAAGGAGGCGGCGGAGCGCGTGCGCGAGGAGCGTCTCCTCGACGGCGCGAGCCGCCGCCGGCGACTGGGGCGGCGCAGGCGCGATTACCTGCGCCTGATGCCGCCCTAGCCAAGGCCGCGGGTGACTGGATCGGGGAATTAGTCCGTCACCCGCCGAGAGGCCGACCGCGTGAGGAAAGACCGACATCCTACCCGAGGGGGGGATGTCGGTCGAGGAGAGGGTACTCCTCAGGGGTATTCCGTCGGGCCGACCACTGACGTCAAGTCACTCTGCTCCGGTGGTCGGCCCAACGACGAAGGCGACGTCACGGGTGGGTTACGAGTGTGCGCGCTTACGCCCCTCTGTCACCCCGGATGGAGTGGTGCGAGGAGTGCGCCGACCGTAGCCCACCCCCCAAAAAAAAAAAAAAAAAAATGTTACATTATAACTTTTTACCTATTCTATCGATAATGATGAAGTTTTGTATTGATAGAGATACAGAAAAGGACTTAATGTATCATTCAACTAGGAAGTAAAGTCTTATACCCAAATGCTATAAAAATAAAGCTATATCAGCTTCATATATTAAACACAACAATTATTTCTGCCTATGTCCATTATAGAATGACTTCTAATTTTTACGCGAGAATGACTTCGAATGTGTAATACATTTGAAATAAAACTACTTTTACGGATTCTATCGCGTTTGTATTTGATTTTTAATTTCCCGACGTTTCGAACACTTTACAGTGATCATGATTTAGTTATGATTAGTTAGTCATGATTAGTTTTATTTTAAATCCATTATAAATAGAAGTTAATACCAAATCAGTTTCATTAAAAAGGCGATACGAAGATGATTTTAGACTAACACAATACATTAGGCATATTGTCATTCATGAAAACGTTTTTCGAATTTCCCATAGAAAAAAAAAATCATAAATGTATGTAGCTTAGTAGTACACATTGAGTATACACTAGTATATGGTAATGAAGAATTTATGAAAATATTATTAATACTGTATTAATGTCATTCATCATCATCATCATCACAGCCCATTTATATCCCATTATTGGGCTCGGGCCTCCTCCGTAATGGGAGGGAAATTAACCTACCATACCACGCTGGTCAGACGTGTTGGTATATGGTTTTGTTTCGAGTTTTCCTTTTCTTGCATAGATGTTACATTAAAACGCATACCTTATATACTTTAGTCATCTCGTACAATAACCCACGGGTAAGATAAGGGGGTGGTGAATTATATTCTTACTCCGTCACCACACGGAGAAACGTTATTACTTAACGTTATTCAGTTCTGTGTAAATATTAATCTTGCTAATACTATGATTGTGCCAGTTCGAATACTTTTATAATATTATTCAAAAATAAGGAACGAACACTTTTTATTATTCAAACATGTAGAAAGAAATGTCCTAAATTATACTTATTCATTTGAAGGTATTAATTTAACAAATCCTCTAATCATGTACACATTTTACTTCAATGCATCAAATCCTGTTTGACTTACAGAAAACGTATTTATCATTAAATCCACCAGTGTATAAATTTTGTTACTTTACTCTCAGAATTTGAATATAACGATGAATTTTAGTATTGACACATTTTCCATGTGGTGACGGAGTAAGAATACTATTCACCACCCCATATCTTACCCGTGGGTGATCGTACGAGACGACTAAGGGATATAAAACGCATATAACATCTATGTGAGAGAAGGAAACTTGAAACAAAACCCTATACCAACACGTCTGACCAGCACGGTATAGTAGGTTAATTTCCCTCCCATTACGGAGGAGGCCCAAGCCCAACAGTGGGACATTTATGAGCTGTGATGATGATGATGATGAGTATGACACATAATGTATGAAATTCCTATTATTAAATTGAAATAATATTGCTATAATAGAAATAAATTATAATAAACTAGTTTATTTATATTTATCCATTATTTGTATATATTACTTGTTATATTTTAAAATTATTTCAACATCAATCAATTACAATTTTGCAAATCTGCTGAGTGCTCGATAACGATCATATTTTTTTTAAAACGATTTTTAACTGATTAAAGGCTTGGCCTGGCCTTTAGGGATATTATCAAGGACTGCCTTGACAATATCCCTAACAATTAAGTGGCGATACAGATTTTAAGATTGGCACGTTTAAAAAGGTTTCATCTTTTATATACATATTTTTGCTACTTATACCACTTACCTTCTTCTCTAGTGGTGAAATGTAAGGGTGTAGTGTATGGCGAAGCCCCCACGTCATTGAATGCGGCCATGCGCAATGCATACCGAGTATCAGGAGACAAACCCGCTACCGCTGCTCCGGCACGACCTGAACCTTCAGATCTGTATTCAATATTTAACATTACTTACTTAATATTATATATTTTTTTATATTTTAACCTATTTGGAATAAAGCTCAGGCTTAAAAATGGTTTGTGAAATAAATTACAATCTTACTCAGATTGTAACCATAAAATATGCTAATTATTTTATTCATGTACATAACTATAGTTTTCATTGAATTCTATACTTTGTGCTATGATTTCAGTTTAATTAGTCTGGCCTAAATTTGTGCTTCATGCTACTTAAAGCTATTCAATTATTATATAAAAGACAGTAGGCATCTTAACTTATTGGACGATAAAATTTAATCGAAAATTAACCTTATTTAATAAAAACTTAAAAAATATTTTATCGAACAAAGTTATGGCTAACTTTGACGACTTGGATGTATCTATGTTTCTATTCAAATGTTTACATAATTTTACAATAACACTAATAATTAATTTAATTTTCAATTATTATTTATTTCTCGATTTTAGTAAATTGCATTAACCTAAATTGTTATATAAAAATATTTAAATAATGATCAGCAATTCCGTATGGAGAAAGATTTAGAATACAATATAATACAACCTTTTTTTCTCCACTCCCATGAGAGTTGTAAGAACTGGTTGGAGAGATTACCAGGAAAATAAGCAGCAGGACTTTCTTGGAAAACTCATAAAATCAATTGGGATTATCGATCATCAAGCTTAGCAGTTATAGCACTATCACCTCTTCGTGCAGATTTCACTGTTGAATAATGGATATCGATAGGCTGATAAATGCGTGGACGGATAAAACAGTATTTTCATGTTTAGTTTTAAAAGACGACCACCTGCACTAAGGAAATAATCCTTGAATTGCGGGGAGTTTACAAAGATATATTAACGCAGACAAATTATACATAGACTCAGAACAATAGCTTGGGGATCGCACAGAGTATTGTCCTGAGTGGGAATCGAACGCCACGCGGCCACGGTACTAGCATGAAAGGTCAATATCTTAACCACTACACAATCTGTGCAGTTAACAATATGCCAAAATGCAAACTATTGGAGGCACAAATTAGTGATTACGAAGTTTAAACAATCATTAATTAAAGCAGAAATTTTAAAGAAACAACTATATAAAAGTTAGACTATCTCGGTATTCTCAGTTGACCTAAAAGCTATTAAACTTTAAATTCAAAGCAACGGCAGTTTTAAATTTACTTCGCAGTTCTTTTCATTAAAACTCTTTTCTGTAAATGAATTCATTTTATTTTGTCACGTTTTATTTTAAAAAGTTACCAATGAGTACTTAGTAAAAAAAAAGGTAGTATCAACTATTCCATAATACTACATTATTCCTTTATTATCAAAATATCATTTCACATTTTTAGCTTTATTATTACTCTATTTATTTGTGTTCAGTAATCATCATTCTCCTACTCTTATCCCAATTATTTGGGGTCGATACAATAGGTATGTACTCTTCTTTCATAGTACATATTGTAAAAGTTATTGGCAAAAGTTTTCTGACCGGCCGCCTACCAGATGTTAACCTTCATTGGGAATATAATTGTTAACCAAACGACATCAGATGGAGTTGGCCCAGGTCGTTATAAGGCTCTTAGACGTTTTTTACGACAAAGTAAGGGTTGGTAGTATTCGTGGCCGCTACCACACAGCTTTGGCCTAGACTTTTATATCGGATTCATATTCTCTTACGCAAAATAATAACGTACATTATTATTTAATTGTCTCTACCTGTGAGAAAAAAGAATGAGTTTTGTTATTATTTCTAAATAATAAAAGACTTACGCGACGTGTAGCAAATCTGAATTAGCCAGTGTGAGGTTGAGAACGTCTTGAGTATCCCAGTTATCTAGAAGTGGAGGTAGGTGCGCTTCTAGTTGTGCATGTGATGAGTCCCGAGTGAGTGCTCGGTATTGCAGCGAATAGTGCGATACTAGTGCACCTCTTGCAAGTCGCCACGAGACGCGAGCTTTTCGAGACCATACTTCTGATATTCGAACTTCTTCAGGAACGCTCGGACGTTCTGTTAATTTTTTAATACATTCACTAACACATTTTTATTATACAATTAAATAAGAGAAGGAAAACTCAAACTGCAACCATACAGCAAGCGGACTAGCCAAAATATTACATTAGAAATACACACAACACTGTGAAGTATGTTTCTGCCTAGTAACTCATATCGGGTATCTATTTATTAGGCCCATCTACATCATACTGTAGTGTATGGGTCTCTTTCAAATAAAAAAAATAACCTTCTATACCACGCTGATCAAACAGATGGGCATAGGGTACTCGATATATATATCTTACCCTATATATATACATACATACATACATAGCCACACGCCTGTTTCCCAGAGGGGTAAGACTATGGATTGCCACAAACCACGATCCTGACATACCTCCATCGCTTCATTCACACTCATCACAGTCTTCATGCATGCTCTACGGTTACGCGTACTCTTAACATGACCTTTCGGTAATACATCTTCAATTTGATCTAGAAAGGTACGACGTGGTCTTCCCCTTGTAATATCGATATATATATATATATATATATATATATATATATATATATATATATATATATATATATATATATATATATATATATATATATATATATATATATATATATATATATATATATATATATATATATAGAAGGCATACTCGATATATATCAGACGACCCAGACCAGCGATATATATATCGATATATATATATAGAAGGAATACTCGATATACAAATATCGAGTATTCCTTCTACTGTCTACTTTATCCCTTATTCGGCATTTAAGATGATATAAAAGAAAGGATAGTGACCATTGTATTTTTTTTACTCAGATACAACAGGTACTACATATCATCAATGAAAGTATACGGCTGAATGAGCAGATAATGAAGAACAGACATTCACTTCATGTTTTTCTATTTAAAGAGTATGATTAATAAAACAAGAAATGTAATAAATACATTTAACTACTTTTTTGGTACATTTTTACTGTTACGTTTTTAAGATATATTTATTTCCTATCACTATAATATTCACTATAGTTTAGCACTTGCTTGGCATTACATTATATAAAATGGCGTCAAAATTATTTGATCATCATCATCATCACAGCCCATAATTGTTCCACTGTTGGGCTCGGGCCTCTTCCTTCTTTCCGTTCCCAACACGTGTTGGTATAGGGTTTTGTTTCGAATTCTCCTTCTCTCTCATAGATGTTAAATGCGTTTTATATTCTTTTGTCGTCTCGTACGATCACCCACGGGTAAGATATGGGGTGGTGTATTGTATTCTTGCTCCGTCACCACACGGAATTATTTTATATTAAAACATAAAAATATTGATTATTATATAAGACTGCCACATAAGACTTACAAATTCCCGCCAAAAAAATATACTGTATTTAATTAATAACTTTTCATAGACTTTTTAATAATTGATGCTAAATAAAAAAAATAACTAGAAACAAACTTACCTTTAACAAAGAGTCTGAACAATAATTCGTCACTTCCATATAAATTGCGTGCAAGACAACGATATTCTCCAGCATGTTCAGGACCAGCGTGTGGGATCGTTACTTCAGATTGCATCGTACCAGAACCCGTCTCCCTGTTCTCTATACCACCAGCACTACTAAACATAGGCATATGCTAGAAACAAACTTAAACTGACTTCGACAAGTAAAATAATATATTAAATTAATCGATACTTGAAAGAAATCATCCACTTGTAGTGATCAGTTAAAAATATTTAGTATCACCACCCATTATTTTCTGTCTTGAAAGCCGGTTAAAATATTGGCTGGCAAACTTATAACACCAACTGTGATCATCAACTTATCTACCAAGTGTGCCAATCATGTCACATTCCATTGAGGAAGCTTATATTCAACAAAGGACATAGGCTAATGGATGGAAGAAGAAAAAATATTATTACATTACACAAAAGGATAGCATATATATGATCATGTGAAATACTTTCTTACGATCAATTAATTAAAATTTTTTTTTTTCTGATGGTGAAGGAGTAAGAATAGTATTCACTAATCCCCGTCTTCCCGTGGAAACAAAAGAAAAATATACACGATGCCCTGTTAATGCGAATTTAAAATTAGATTATTTTATTAAAGCGCTACAATCAAAGTGTAAATAATAATAATAATAATATTAGACTATTCTAATAGATAACTTCGAAGCCTAAATCCTCAGCGCACACTTTATGAGAAGTTTAATTATTAATTAGCCATTGTTTTCATTATAAAGGTAGCTAATTCACGATTCGTGTTTTAGATTAGCACGTCTGTATATTGAATTCATATGAAAGATCTTGACTGCATTGCATTTGATATATTACAAATTTTATTATTATATATAGCAATAGAGTACACTATAATTCTAAATATAAAAAATAACAAATATCTGTAGCACTTTTTCTTGGGGATATAAGAGATATACGCATAAGAGAATTATATTTTCTATTTGAAAATAATGCATTTGGGAAATAAACCTTGTTATTTAGAAAACATATAATTAACGAACACAAATTACACCCAAACTCAGGATAACAAATTATGGACCGCACAAATTATTGTCCTTCGTGGGAATCACTTAGCACAGTAGCTCGGTATCTTAACAAGTACGCCATATATTCAGTTGAGATCAACATACATACTGTACATTTAGTTAGCGATATTTTATCAAACAATATATGACCTATATGTAAGCACTCTTTTTTATTATAATTATATCATATATGATAGAACTTCATTCACAATAATTGCAATAGTTTTATAATATAAAAAAAATCCTATTAATCAATGTTGTAGGTACATTAGGTACCTATATAAATTGCTACTAAATTTATATCAGAACGCTTAAATTTCGGGCCTCAATATCGCAACAGGAAATTGAAATGTCAAGCCTCCACACAAATTGATATAGATTTAATAACTTGAATCAATCATACATTTACTTTGACTGGAAATGAAATAAATGTGAATATTGCGTATTTATATTTTCTCATTTATTTTATTTTAGTAAATAATTTCTCTAATCACTAAAAATAATCACTATTAATATTGATAATAGAAATTTCAAACGTCTTTATAACGTCCAGATATGTAGCTACTGTTGCAAAAAATCCAAGCGGTATTTCTAGGTGCACTAATAAAAATGATACATTTTAACTAACGCTTATATTTAAAATCAAAACCTTAAAATCGTTCCACTTAATATTAATAGAGAACACTTCGACGATTGTCCTGAAGGAATCTTCGAATCTCAAAAAATTAGCTTCAAAATACTCAAGAATAAGATACCTATGCTTATTTTACAATCTTTTATTGAGCATGTGCCTCCTTCATAATGAGGAATCACATGATCTACTATATCATTGGCAGGAATATAATCCTCGTCTGGAATATTATCGTCATTTGCCAGCATATTATAGTCTTATTTGAGATATATTATACTCATAAAAAGTGATCGTGATATTTTTCACGCATACTACGGAGTAAGCGGGTAAAGTCACGGGACTACGTAGATAAAATAACATTTACACCCATATATTTTACAAAGAACCATAGATAATTAATAAACATTTTGTTTTTTTTTATTCTTTCATAATAAAAAATACAATGGATTCTTTAAGTCACATAAATGTGAACCAAATTAGAAAGAAGTATTATGTAAATATTAATATATATTCAATTATAAATTCATTAAACAGAAGAAGGTTTCAAAGTAAAAGTCTCGTTCTTAATTTATACATAAAGTACATACATAATTATATACATATCTAACGATTGTCGGTCATTTCCTTAACCCCACCTTATTTCAGTATAGGCAAGGAACCTGCATAGCTAAAGAAACAACTTCGAGTACACATGATATAACAAGGATTGAGTTAAATCAAGAAAATTTCAAGGTTTTGTTTTATTTTTGATACAACTTTTAAAGAGTGAAAGTGTCTATTTATTTACTCACTGTAAGGCAAGCGGCCTAGAATCATGCGTCCAATGTATATGAATCTCTGGCTCTCCTCTCACAGTACACGAGAGCCTAGCCGTAGATCCTCTAACAACCCAACGAGTTTCACCAATACCACTTCTGCTTAATTTTGGTGGTTCTAAAAATAGTTTTAATATTATAGTGATGCTCTACAAAACTGCATAATATTTCACGATATTTACATGTCCATAGTATATTATTTTACATTGTGACTTAAGATTATAATGTTTTATTGTTTAGTCAATTACTTTTTTTAATTGAACCTACCATATTGCCAATTTAATTAAAATTATTTAAAATACAAGAATTGAGCATAATTTATTTAAGAAAAATAATAAAAAAAAATATTTAAAAATAAAAGTTAACAAAAGCTTTAATTTGCTTTTTTATGATTATAATGTTTAGGTAAATACTAAAGCTTGAACTAATGAATAACTTATTACAAATTTAAAAGGTTTTTACTATAGGACTATAGATTTTATCCTGTCATCACAGATATCAATAAAAAAGATGCCCATCTTTAAATAGTTACACAATATCAACAACAGAATAAAAGGCTTAATGAACAGTTATTATCCATACCTCTTATGTCGAGATAAAACGAATGGTGAAGAAAAGAATGCAGGACTCGTGCTGTACACCTGTACCAGCCTTCGTGCTCGGGGCTTGCTGCTCTCAACCATACAGTCCCATCAAGCAGTATTAAACCTCCACTAGTATCCGTAGATTCTGACTGGCCCCAAAGAACATGGCGCCAGTTATCACCGTCTGTATACAATTCAATTAAAGTAACTAAGTTTTGTGACTCAAAAAAAAATATTTTAGGAATTTTACTGGATGTACCATCAATTTTAATTGACCTTCCCGTAAGTAACTACAGACATCTTTATCATCTCGATTCGCCGGGCTGGCCACGGATGTCAAGGAAGCGGTACCAGAGGAAGGCCCAATGGCGATGGAGAGGGAATACAGGGGGTTATGGGGCCACGCACCGCCTTTCCGTCGCCCCGGACTGAATTGACGACGTGTTTTCAAACAATAGCCAGCCAAAAAAAAAAAAGAAATCGTCTCGACTTAATACATATTTCTTTATACTTATTTCCTGATAGTAAGTGTCACTGTCGCCCACGGACCCCTATTATACCAAGGGCATAGCTAGTCCGCTGCGTACCCAAGTTGAGCTGTCGACTCTCTCGCTCACCGAATGAAGTGCAATAGCACATTGCCGTTCTCTTTATGTATTCTTATCACACCGCACTTTCATCTCAACATTCGCATCGACAAATATATTCAGCCAATAAAAAAATATCTAATGTCATTAAAAATAATAGCTATTTTTATGTCTGTTCATTATAGGGAATATCTTCTGTTTATTGAGAACTCGATTAATTCAGACAGCCCCGGAAGAAAGATGAAACCCTTGATTTTTCCTTTCATATATATTTTCTCTTCTTCAATTTCTCATTCATCATCATTTCATCAATATGTTTTATTTATTTTTTTACTTTAATAACTAGTTTATGTTCTTCTTATATCGATATGATATAAAAACATTCATATTTCATCATTATGTAATTTGTATCTAAATATACCCCGAAACTTCGTCACATTTTGTGTTTTTCTTTTAAATCATCTCATCATCATTTCAGCTCTTTTTTTAAATACAGTTTATATTTTCTAGCTAGTCACGATCATACAAATATTATATAATGATATAAATTATATTGCCATTATGGAAGCTCGTGCACATCAATTGACCCTACACATATAAAGAAAAGTATAAAAGCTCTGAAGAAGAACAATTCAGATAAAACTATAGGGTTCGTTTTCACGCATTATCTTACTACCTATATGATGAAAAATCTCTACGTTTGATAAGGTTATGACTACTACTTATCGTGAAAGTTTATGAACCATTATAAAATATAATGATGACCCCTGGGCGTAGATGACTATAAGGCTAAGTTCAGATGACCGCGCGGCGACGCGCGTCGCCGCGCGATTTAGCTGTTCAGATGGAGGCGGCTTGCGCGCGGCAATCTAGCGTGAACATTCAGCGATAATGGACGTGGAGGAGGCTATTTGGTTGTGGGTTTTATACCGCAAATTGCGACGTAGTGGTGGAAAGCAAAGATAATACTGGGTGTACCCTATTTTCAGTCAAAGACTTTCTTTAAGTCTTTTTGTGACATTATATACCACACAGTCTACACGAAGATCGATTTTTCAACTAGTTTAGGATGACGATTGATTCCTTTGAGTTTTTGTATGATTGCGTTGAAAAGGATATGCAACCTGTAGATGGTGTTGTAAGATATTGCATATCACCAAAAGAAAATCGTCCTCCATTTTCGTGGCTCCATGTGTCCTCCGTAAAACCGCGCGGGTCAACTGAACAGGTCCATACAGGATTGTAGATCTCAAACCGCGCGTCGCCGCGCGGTGACGCGCGGTTCAAGATCTTGCGCGCGGTGCATGGCGGTGCGCGCAGTCACGCGCGGTGACGCGCGGTCATGTACACAACAACATTGATTTGCTATAATCTTAAACCGCGCGCCGAGCCAACCGCGCGTCGCCGCGTGGTCATCTGAACTTAGCCTAAATGTTAACAAACTTGACCGAATAGATAGGCTTAAATAGCAACTGCATGCAACGTTCTTTTGTAAACATGAATATTTTAAGTGACTTTTCAGCGTTCATTGTACTCCTGTGATCGTAAATACTGTTTTAAAAATCTCAGGAAATTAAAAACCAAATATAAACGCAATAAAATTATTGTAATAATAGCTTTATTTCAAATGTAAACATCAAAATTCACACTATATGTTTTAGACGATTAATCGATCATATAAGAATATAATAGATGAATCCTTTAATATAATCGTATCATAAGAATTAAAAAAATTGGCATCTGTTTTAGTGTTTAATTCAGACTGCAAAAAAATCCGTAATTCTTTTTGGATCTTTTAAATTAATCTTATCATAAGGATGAAAGAATTTGGTAGTATATTTAGTGTTTAATTTTTTAAATTAAACTGTAAATATGCTACCAAATTCTTTTTGAAATTGAGTTTTCGCTATTTTGTATCGAAAGCTCAATCAACGCTTATTTTCATTAAACCTAAAGATAATACAATGTGTTATTACTATAGCACTACATTGTTCGATTTTTGACAGCATTTATAAAATTTATTTGCTATATTTATTGCGTGCAAAGAAGAAGTGATAATCTTCTTTTTTCCATGAACATCATAATAGATCTCTAAGGGATAATTCCAATACAAGACAATAAAAACTTGAAATAAAACTATGTAAGTACAGAATAGTAGCTCAATTCCTTCACATCGTGAATAAAGTTCATAGCCAATATTTAAAAGTTTACAAGGCAATCCTATCTTATCAGTTATTAAAAATGTGCTATATAATTAGCATGCTCACGCGTTACAAGCCGAAAAGGGTCAAAATAAAATATAATATGTTATTGTGCTCCTTTTTGATGAGCATTCCCTGTGTGATGTGTGTGAGTTACAAGCCAGAAAAGATCAAAATGAAATGTAATATGTTATTGTGCTCCTTTCTGATGAGCATGCCCTGTGTGATGTGTATGAGTTACTATCCGGAAAGGATCAAAATGAAATGTAAAATGCTATTGTGCTCCTTTCTTATGAGCATTCCCTGTGTGATGTGTGTGAGTTACAAGCCGGAAAGGATCAAAATGAAATGTAATATGTTATTGTGCTACTTTCTGATGAGCGTCTTAGTCGAGATCGCAGGTGAACGGACCGGGGATGAGTCCGCCAGACTACCCCGGCAAAACTGTTGTTTATTACCGAGACATCAATGGGGATACTACCCGAAAGGATAACCCGCCGGGCCGGCCACGGAAATCAAAGAATCGATACCAGTGGTCGGCCCAATAGCGATGGAGAGGGGTGGATAGACACGGTGAATTATGATTCCGCACGCCGCCCTTCCATTGACGCGAATGGAACGGACAGTATATGTTCTGCCATAAAAGGGAAACGCCACGCAAATTGAAGCACTTTCCTGGGAAACAGATAACACTAATAATAGTCGTAACATCCGCCTGTAGCGATTGTAGCATTATAACACCCCCTCCTGCCTCTATGGCCTACGTTTAGCAGTTGACGTCGATAGGCTGATAATGATGATGAGCATTGCTACAATATTAACAAAACAACTTTAATTTCTCGATTTAAATTTTACTGAAATTTTAGCATTTAATATGCTTAATTTATAAAATCCGATTACGAAATGAAAAATTGATGTCGCAAGCGGGATTCTCGATTTAAAGCAAAAAAGGTATGTAATATTTATTTTTATCTTTTAAATACGTGTATAGGTATTTTGCCAAAAAGTTCAGCAATATTTTATAAAAATTCTTATAATGAAATGCTAGTAATATCGTTATTAAACGACAGTATTTATTTCAAATTTTTACATTAAGAGATCTATATATTTTTGACGCGTAATTATATTCTTAACATATTTTACTTAATGTGTCTCGTTACACGTGGAATTTAAGCTAGCCATTATTAAAGATTCATTTGAGTTTTAAATGTGATAGTCCAAACAAATAGAAAAATATAAAAGAAGAAATCCATTCTCTTTTAAATGATAACCATTCGAATTCTAGTCTTAGTACGGTTAAGACAGGATTAGAAAATTATAGGTATTCATAAAATATGCACTGTGGACGCATGCATTGCTAAAACACTTAGATCAAACAACCTCTGGCCCTGTCTATTCCATTTGTAAAAGAGTTTCACAACAATAATATTTCGCAATAATGAAATTTACCTGTAGAATATTCCCAGGAGATCCTTGGCGTAGGTTGTCCCTTAGCTGAACAAGGCAGTAATAACGCCGACCCTGCTGACACTGAAGTATTCTGCGCTCGCCAAACCCACGTTGGTGTTTCTGTATGGAGAGACTGCTTTATATGTTACGCTGTTCCATTAAAGAAAAGAAAATAACGCAAATATAATAAAGTGGGAGAAGACTAAAAATAAAAACAAAAGAAGAACATTGAATGAAAAATATTATCTTACTGTTTAGTTTTAAAAAAAAGAAGGCGTAAAGAACTTTCCTATGCTTTGTTTAAAATTATTGGTATAATAATGTTGTTTTTAATTGATTGTTGCCACATCACACATAACAAACAGCATTTAATATAATAACAGCAGAATTATTTCTATATTCCAGGGTCTGTATTCGCTATAAAAATTAAAAGCTTGAGATTTTCGCCTCTGTTCAATAACGTTAATCGACGTTGAAACAATGTTGGCTATGAGAACAGATTTCTTTAGCATTTTTAACGACATCCCATCTAACATAGCATCTTATTTGTCGTAAGATTGCATAACAGTGCCCTGGATTAGAAACTAGAACTCACATTTAGCAATTTCCTTCCACACGCTTAACCAAAACCTAGAGTTAGACAATAAATACCTTTGACAATCAACGCAGCACTATGACTAACAGTTCCGAAGTCATTTGTAGCTCTACATGTATATTCACCACTATGACTTGAAGTTAAGTCATGTATGATCAATAGAGAAAAAAAGTCCATATTTTTCTGTTCAACCTATCGACAATGAACAAACACGTTAATATGTATATAATTATATTTAATCTATACTTGTTCCTCTTATTCCATTTTATGAAACTGATGTAGAAACGGCCAGAACATCCCACTAGAATTAAGGGTACCTACTAGATGGAGGAGGCGTACAATGGAATGGAACATACCTGAGAAAAAAAGACAATGAAAAAGACTGGGTTGATGATTTGAAATTAAACTATTTTTACGCATTCTATCGCATTTGTATTTGATATTTAATTAACCGACGTTTCGAACACTTTACAGGGTTCATGGTCACGGGAGGACAGTCCTCCCGTGACCATGAACGCTGTGAAGTGTACGAAACGTTGGGAAATTAAAAACCAAATACAAACATGACAGAATCCGTAAAAGTAGTTTTATTTCAAGTGTTATAATACTTGCATAAACATCAGAAATCATTATAAGTTGATGATATTAAAGGTATAGCAGGAGACAAATGACAGACACAAACAATAATATAATGTTCTGTCTCTTGCCTTTGTCTTTTCTCTATTTTACCCCTATATATATCTAATAAATTAAAATAGTTTTGCTTTGAATATAATTTTGAATATAAATCTAAATAATCTTAGAATAATCTTAATATAAACCTGCATTATAATATATAATATTCTAACAAACGAGTTTTGTTTTTTACAATTTCTTATAATGTAATAAGACTTGAACGTCATAACAGAATTTTAATAAGAATCCATAATAGAATTAATGTATCCGTAAAGAATGGGAAGTCAAAAAAGCAATATTAAAGATTTATACCGCGAGGCAAATGTTAATTTAAGGTTAACGTGGAGAATGAAAATAGCGTGGAAAGAAATAAATATGTAAATTCATAATTACCGGTATGGTGACCCGTAAGTAAGGAAAACAATGTGTCATCACCTTTTAATTTTCAGTGAGACATAACATCCACTTAAGGGATCACCACGTGAATAGACGGCAGCACTTTCCTTAGAAACTTATAACAAGGACTGCGAACGGCAATCCGCCTGGCAAGCGTAATGGTATATATTGGGGTATTTTCCCCATTTTAGAATAATCTATGTCCAATAGTGGACAGCAGTAAGTGGTGTAGCGTGTCTATATGATGAATGAATATTTACATAACCTCAACCAATTATCTCTGAAGAGTTAGATAGAGTACCTCTTAGCATTTTTATTAAAGCATATTATCACTGTGTGTAATTTTAGTCACATATAGATAATGAAGCTTTTTTTTAACATCATTCAGCATCATCATCATTCAGACTTTTGTCAGCCACTGCTTGATGTAGGTCTACCTCATACTTCACCTGTCACTCGTGTGACGGAATATTGTGAATAGTTTGTAGAATAGTGTAATGGCTACGCTTGGCAAACATTAGATGTTATGCGTTTTCCAGGCGTGAGCTACTGCGCACTATTCTCGAGAAACCTTAGCTGATTATTTCGACTACCACTGGAAAATCTTCGCTTTTCATATTCTAATTATAGAATAAAAAAAGAAAAACCGGGTGGAACTCGGGGACTGCCACGGTAAAGCTATTGCATAGCATTTTTATCAACTTATGCAATTATAATTATTTATTTACGAGTACAGATATTCACTGTTGTACATAGATGATAAATACCTATACGCCTATATACTTTCTCACAAACAGCTGATTACGTATTCGTCCGATTTCGGAGCAGCTCGTCTCGATTCGTGCGAGCTTCGTAGAGTCGTACCATGAAGTAAATACAAAGAGGAGGTGCCCTGATGCCGAAACTCTAAGCAGGCATGAGTCACCAGATTGCGGGGCGAAGAGGGGGATTACGCATGCGCAGTAACGCCGATACAAACAATGCCACCTAGAGAGAGTTGCTGAACTAAAGAGACAAGCGTGATATTTCAAAAAAGTCATTAAAAGTTCTGCTATTCATCGATAGATGGCAAAACTAAAAAGTATCACCGCTGTGCCGGTCGGAGTGGGGGGTGTTAGGTTATTTTCGTTACGGAATTTCTGGATTCGGTCTCCACGCTCAAGGCCCGCGATAGAAGCTATGCAATAGCTTAAAAATCTAAAAGTAACAACGGTAGATGTGTACACTATAATCATGATCATCATAATGGAAAGGAGGTCAACCTACTATACCACGCTGGTCAAACATTGGTATAGGGTTTTGTTTAGAGTTTTCCTTCTCTTACATAGATCTTATATGCGTTTTATTCCAGTTAGTCGTCTCTTACAATCACCCACGGGTAAGATAGGGGGTGATGAATTGTATTCCTACTCCGTCGCCATATGGATAATGTGTACGTCTTTCATAAATTATTATGACATTTTATTTTTAATTGGATATTTCCGAAACAAAAATGTTGTAATTTTTGTATATATCTATATATATATATATATATATAAAATACAAATATTTCTACATTCATTACTATTGAGGTCTATTGAGCCAGCTAGGGATTTATGAAAGATGAACCATGGCTATAGTTTAAAAAAAAATATTCATGATTACAATCAATTATATCTTATAGGAATATTTTAACAACATTTTTATGCTATAATATTTTCCTTACAACTACTGAAACTAAATATAAAATATTTCAAACTTATTATAGTGCACTTACTTTTAACATTGAAGGAATTGGTAAATTGTCCTTGTGCCAAGTAAATTGTATGGGTTTGTCTCCAGACACTAAGCTACAGGTCGCTTGAGTGCTACCGCCTACTTCAAGCTCTTCAGGAAATTGAAACGGTGATATCTTAGGCGGTTCTATTGGTAATAATAAATTCTTTATTATATTTATTGAAAGAAACATATACAATATATGTAGACTAAAAGATTAAGTTTATTCCTTTTCTTTTTTTTTGAACTCAACCCTGCACTATGGAAATAATCCTTGTATTACGAAGGACTTTACAAACGTATAATTAATGCAGACAAACACCACCCAGATTCAGAAAAACAATTTGTGGATCGCACAAAGTATCGTCCAGCGTAGGAATCGAACTAGGCTCTGGCACGGAAGGTCGATATGTGAACGACTAAGCCATCTGTGCAGTAATTCGTTACAAAGATTTTTTAATACCTATAAGGTAGGTTTACTAAAAAAATGTACGACACTGCGCTTTATTTTTTGTGGGTAGACTATGGTCCGGACACTCGGCCCTGCTCCGTCCGGGGCGACGGAAGGGCAGCGCGTGGCCCCAAAACCCACCGTATTCCCTCCCTATCGTCATTGGACCAGCCACTGGTACCGCTTCCTTGCCATCCGTAGCCAACGCGGCAGTAACACTGCGCTAAAACATCTTATGTCTCGGTAAATGTTCCAAATGTATGAATACAAACAAAAATAACATCCATACTTATGACAATAAATTGTGAATCATACGAAGAACTGTCTTGTATGAGAATTAAACTCACGACACTCAACATGAGAGTTCATTACTCAGACCTCTATGCCATTTGCGAGGTATTTTTTTTTTGATAATGGACACATTAGGTTACTGAAAATTTAAACTTACTATGTACTTCAATCCGAACTGTTCTCCTCGCGAGCTCCCCACTTTCAGCTCGCACTTCACAAGTATAAGTGCCAGCAAGGGCACTCCTAACAGAATTCAGTCTTAAAATTCCTCTTTCCTCATTGGGTTCTATAACACTGTCTACTATAGAACCATCCTCTCGCTTCCACAGCACATCTCTGAAAATATTCAATAATTAAAAAAAAATAGAAACATAAAAATTATATCAACTTTATATTAAAAATTAAATAAAGTAGCGGCTAAGAATACTACCAACGTTTACATAGCTCGCGGGTGTCGTAAAAGATGTCTAAGAGCTTTACATCGACCTGGATCATCTCCATCTGTTGAATCAATATTTCCCAAGAAGGGTTGAAGGCAGGCGGCCGGTCGTAAAACTATCGACAATTACTGTTGCGATGCGTACTATGAAAGAGATGTCCGTATTGCGTCGATCCTAAGAAACTACGATAAGGGTATAAATAATTACCTTAATCGCAGTTGAGAGCATGATGATGATGATTAAATACTCACTTGACAGGATATCCTGAATAAGGGCAATGTATTGTCACATCTGTATCAGTCTTTACATGTAGTGCTGGTAAATATCTAATATTTGGTGGTCCTGTAGAATATAGTATAAACTTATTCTCATTAAACAAGTATCACAATATATATATATATATATATATATATTAAAAACGTACCATATACATTTAGGCGTGCTTGATGAGCGTGAGATCCTTGTGAATTGGTTGCGTTACATCCATATCTACCACCTTCATCGGCAGTTCTTATTGTAATGCTTAACGTAGATACTATAGAACCTTCCTCAATACCTGGTATTGCTTCTGCTCTTGTAGTTACGCTATATCTGTAAATATATTTTATATATAAAAAACATAATTTGTCATCTTGAAATAGCGGTTATATTGTAACTATTAGAATATTGAGAACTACACATTGTATTGTCAACAGAACTAAAAGCGTATGCAAAATTTCAATCGAACAACGAAAAGCAGGTCAAATTTACCGTGATAGAATTGAGTACTGATGGACACACAGATACACCGAGATAGTTAAAACTAAATAAAAGAGCATAAAATCATATAAAAATATTGTTTTATTTATGTTTAAAACTAAGTAAAAGAGCATAAACTCTGAAATCTAAAAAAATATACTGGTATTTTAATTAAACCAACAATTTCATTTCAAATAATTAAGTTTGATCACAATTATTAAACTAGAAAACAAGTTTAGCAAAATTATCTCAAAATTACTTAATTTATTTTACAAAGTCCTACTTATCTGGTGCAGCGGGTAATGGTCTATCATCCAGAGTCCACAATATTCTAGGCGGTGGCACACCTGTCGCTGTACATTTAATTACAATACTCTGCCCGACTCTGGTAACTGCTCCACTAAATGTTGACACCAATCTTGGCGGCCTGTCTGAAACCCGGTTTTATAATAGACGAATGTTCTATATCCATAATTTTACAAATAAAATTGAACTATCACCAGAACTTTCACTACATTGGTAGCTATTATTGACTCAGAATAGTGCTACTTGGGTACTTGCCTATGACGGCACAACATTTGTATTAAGTAAAAGTTCTAATAACAGCCATTTTACATATATGCTATTATTACCAGCAATAACTAATTCGGCGCCGGCTACAGCAGAATCTGTATGATCATGAGCAGTGCACTGGTAAAGGCCTGCGTGGTGAGACCGAACGGGTCCTATAGAGAGGCGTGATTGAGGGGTGTGAAGCGGACGACCTTCGTGCTGCCAGCTTAGTGTGGTGCCTCCACCTCGTCCACCTTGCACGGAGCAATTGAAGTGACCAGTACCACCTGTGCCTATCATCTACAATAAGCACTCATTCAATAACGACAAATGTAGCAATGTAACGCAATGTTTATTGAATCATAAGATAATTAAAAATAATATGAATTGCAGAATACATATCAATATATTTTTTGTTCAAAAATTCTATCTTTAGCAAAGAATAAACTCTTTATTTCAAAACTGCCAAATATAAAAGAAACTTATTTAGCTGAAACTAATCCTTTTATTTTTGAAAACAAATTTAAATTTTAGTTGGTATACATTTATTTTTCTAAGCACTACAGTAAATTGTAAATTATTCGTACTTCTAAATTCTGCAATACATATTCAAAACTGTGATATTTTTTATAAAAAATAGCCTTTTTGGCTATGCAAAGCGTGCTTAACATTTGAAAGCAATAACTTTAAAGCTTTACAACTCGCTTTATTTCATATGTATTTTCACTATTACTATTACTATACACTATATATATTATTTATACTATTACTATTTCAAGATATTCTTGCTTATTAAACTTATCACCTTTAACTAAATATTTAATACAAATAATTCCACGTTTAAAATACTTTTGAGCATTAATTGTCATGCAATAATTTCGTGAAAACAGTTTTATTCCATTAATTTAATACTCGCCTAAACATTAGAAATCATCATATTACCACCCGTGCCTATTATCATATTATTTTATTAACTTCTACAATATAAATACCACCTGTATTAATGCTACAGCTTACCAAAGGATTCGGTGTGACAGAGACGGCCAATGGTTCATAAATGGTTAATTTAACGTGAATTTTCGAAGATGAATCTGGACTTAAAGAACAGGCGTAACGAGATCCATGATGTATTCGTGCGCTTGATATTACAAGGAAACCACTTCGGACGATACCTTCAGAAGAAATATCATTCCAAGTTCCACTCGCATCTTGGCGCTGCCAACTGTTAAATTAATAGTAAGTTTTATATATTTGTGAAATAATATAGTGCAGGATTTGAAAAATATATTTGTCGAGCATTACTCTAATCTGTGACAAACAAACTATCTTCATCGAATCCTTATCTCTTAATCAATTAATATATCTCTCATTATTAGCTACTAAAACATAAATTACTAAAATTCTATCTAGTCACCAGTCTGTCAACATCCATTGATCTCCCCTATGAGGGATAATACTATAATTCACCACGGCATGTGATTTGGCGATCAGAGTTGATGTTATAAGTTCCCCAAGAAAGTGCTACTGCCTAGTTTCCAGGTCATCCCGTAGTCGATATTTAGAACTCCCACGGAAAATTACGGAGTGGTGATTAGTTTTATTATAAAATTTAAAAAATCATACTTTACCTAACAGCGTGCCCATTTATATGTCGTAGAATACAAGGTAGAACGATAATATCTCCAGTACGTGCCTCTATTGAACTAAGTTCGATATTCTCCAGCCAGCTGCTATCTACAAAATATTACATTTTTAATATCAAGTATATGTTACATAAGTTAATATATGCACACCTAATGAAGGAATTTAATACGCCTATTTGCGAGATCTGTACCAAAGTAAATAATGTGCATCATTTCTTAGCAAAGTGTGTGTAGAACGAATCAGGAGAAGAATAAAGATTCTGACCAAACTCAACATAAATAGGTTAAAATGTGTGTGTATTTCAAGACTTCTTGACTCGGACAATGTTTCGAGTAACTATAATGATTTATAACTTAGTTAATAGTTAAGATTTTGGAATAAGTTTTAAACTTCAGAAACTAATGATAGAGCTAACTAACAATATAACAAACTTGTTTTATAGCAGTGTAATGTGTATTTTTCTTCTTTTTTCATTAAATCGTTATTAAAATGAAGCTGCGTAAACGATGAGGGATTTAAGCATAAATTTTAGATCTTTGTGCTTTTAGAAAAATAACAAATGGATAATGGTTTCTTATATTTACGCAAGTATTACACATTTGCGGACTTTTACGGATTATATCGCGTTTGTATTTAATTTTTAATTTCCTGTCGTTTCGAACACTTTACAGTGATCATAGTCACGGGAGGACTAAGGTGTCTTACGTCCAAAAGTTATCGTTATTACAGAAATTTATATCTACCCGCTACACTATCAGTTATTAAAGTTTGACCGACTTTTTAATACAAATTCATTGCCAGTACAAAAAGAAAATGATTATTCTATATGAAATACAAACAAATACAAACGCGATAGAATCTGTAAAAGTAGTTTTATAATAAATGGATATTGAAAAGAAGATATATAAACCAAATTATCATATTTTTTTAAAGATAACAACAAAAAGTATATAATCCTTGTATTGCGAAGGACTTTCGCCATCTCAGCTCATATAAGCCCCACTATTGCACAAGCATCCTTCACAATAGGAGAAAAATTAATCGATTATACCACGCTAGTCAGATGGGTATAGGGTTTTATTTTGAGTTTCCCTTCTCTTGCACAAAGATTACATGAATATTTTATCCCTTAGTCGTCTTTTACTACACTCGCGGCCAGAAAAGGGGGATGTAAATTGCATTCTTACTTAGTTACCACAAGGAAAATTATGGGGTACTTTACAAGTAAATAATTAACGAAAATCAATTACACCCTGAATCAGAAAAAAAATAGATCGCTAACAGCTGTTCTGCTTAAGAATCAATGCTATGATGTTAGCCCGTTATATTGATATCTCAACTATATGGGCCGTCTCTGTAGTTTTAAACCAATAATGACAGAACATGTTAATCTACCCCAAAAAAAAAAACCACTATACCAACACGTCTGACCAGCGTGGTATAGTAGGTCAATTACCCTCCCATTATGGAGGAGGCTTAAACCCAACAGTGGGACATATATGAGCTGAGATGATGATGTTAATCTTTACATAGGTATATTTTTTTTATTATTCCCAACTATATTCAAATAGTTCAGTTGGAAACATTTAGAGGTTTTTTTTTGTGAATTGTTTGCGAATACATCAGTATATTTGTCGCAATCTCTAGTTTAGATTTACAAGTGGACGGCACTACAATAGACAGGAATTTAATTCCATTTTCTTTTATAACAAGGTCTGATAGTTGAGCGATTAACCTGACATGCTTATTTCAAATAAATTTAAAGAAATGCATCGACTCGATCCTTTTTGCTATAATTAGGTATATCATTCTACATGTTAACATACCTATATTTGACAGCAACAAGAAAAGAGAGAGTATTATAATACGCTCTTAATTACAAAACATATTACTTTTTAGTACTTTTTAATAGATTTTTTATGTATATTAAGATAAACCATAATTGGTACAAAATTTTACTGTAAACGAGAAGCAGTCATTTTTCTGAATTTCGAATAACATTCATATAAAGTAAATAGTGTATATTTATGTTATCTAACCATCTGTAGTAAGTTTCAAAGATGGGCTTGGAGTATCCAATGCTACACAAGAATATTCTGCATTTATATCTGCCTGCGTCAGGTCTAAGCCGAGAAGGAAACCACTGGCACCAGATACCCATCGTGATTCTGTAACAATCATATTTTAAAAGACATCCTAACACATTTCACGACATCCTAAGACATTTTAATATAAAGAAGCATCATACTGTATCATATCTTATTTCAATTGGCATAATATACTAGGAGATTACTAAATAACCTGAAATAAAAGATTCTCACCAACTACTACAGAAGTGAACATGAGTGAGGTTCAAAAACTTTCAGCTATCTCATACGTTACCTACGAATGATGGTGACATATTTTCTTTTATTAACGTACCACACAAATAATTTTCTGAGGGAATAGATAGTGTTTGAAATATAATACTTATATTATAATACTTTGATCATCTTTTACAGCTGAAAAGACGTCTATTCTCATCACTTGGCATGGTTTTTTTCCAAGATATGTAGAAGAAAAATTACTTATTGTAAATATTGCGTCGTTCAAATGATAATATATTATCTTAATTTTCTTGTATTTATTGCATTTATGTTACTTATTCACATTACTTAGTTGTCTTATACGAGGCGCGGTAAAATTGCTTAATTGTATTCTCGGTCATCATCCATTGTAAAGAAGGCGTACTCTTAATAGCACATATATCGACTTAAAGAGAATGGAACAGCTGGTCAGAATGGTGGTAGGTAATGATGGTACGAACCCATAACCAAAATTTCTAGGGAAAATGTCAACATCATTGACTCGTCAGCTATTTGTAAAGGCGACGTTTATCATACTGTAGCAAACGTAGTCATTGATTTATTTAGGTTCTAATGAATATTTAAGAAAGTATGAGTGTGTAGCAGATTATTTATCATTTACTTGCTACATTTTATTCAGTTTCAAAGAAAAAGCGATGACAAAATTGAAAAATTTAAATACTTGTAATTCATTAACGAATCGACATTTTCTCTTCAAATTTTTGTTATGGGTTCCTACCGTCATTACTTACCACCCTTCTGACCAGCTGCTCCATTCCCTACAACATCCTGTATATATAATATGTATTTATATCAATACACACTCATATAGAGATAATATTATATATATATGACTTACCACTCAAGTAGCCGGAGGAAAGTGGTAACCCATCTTGTAACCAAGTGACTTCCACAAGACCAATTTGCGGTGATAACTCACATCGTAGAACAACGCTACCGCCAACTTTAGCCGGAGTTAATTGCCGAGCACCGTGAGATAACACGTTGTCTTCCACTGTTTAAAAAAATTGATCGTCATCATTCATGATCATTTAGCTTTTCGTCATCTACTAATGAAACTAGGACTCCCCTGACAATACCACATGATGAGGTTATTCTTTGGTGGAGTTATTATCACAATCGCCCTGTGTGATACATTGACCAAGAGAGGGTTGTTGCTTTGCATGCATTTGCATTGCCCTGATGATGCCTCAGCCCATTTTTACAATTATTATGAATAAGTATGACATGGCGGCAACTGTATTCTTATCCCGTAGCCTGGTAGAGAACTTGATAATATTAAAATTGTTACTACAAAACCCAATCATGTCTGCTTTTACAGATCAAGAAAACAAGTCAATATTGGTTTCTGTCTCCAGCTTTGCCTGAGAGAGAAGTGGAATCACTCTTTTCCAACTTCTCCTCTTTAACTTTTCTAATTAAATTTGTTGCGAGTTCCAAGATAATTAAAATCATTTCCCGGGACTGCCTGAAGGTCAAACCTCGGTGTCATTTATGGTGACCATCGTGGATCGTGGATTATGAAAGCAATAAGTCTCCATACCTTTCGTTTTTCTATACTATACTTTTCACCGTTATTTTAAAAGCCAACTAATTCATAATTATTGCAAGAGTAATAAAATTTAATATGACTAATTTGTCACGCTGTGTAATTAATTTAGTATATTAAGCTAAATTTCGTTCATTGTACTAAAGTTTGGTGTTTCAGAGTGAGAAATTTTAAGTGACACCTAAGGCAATATAAATGACACGTAATATAGATTGCTTGATGTTAACTGTGTGGCAGGGGCTACGAATACTACCAATCGATACTTTGCTCGTGGATGTCGTAAAAGACGACTAAAAGTCTTATAACGAGCTGGGCCAACTCAATCTAATGCCGTGTGGTCAACAATTACATTCCCAAGGAGGGTTGACGTCTAGCAGACGGCCGGTCATAAAACTATTGCTAATAACTTTTACAATATGTACTATGAAAGAAGAGTAGGTACATATTGTATCGTCCACAAGTAATTGGGATAAGAATAGGAGAATGATGAATTGATAATATTAGAAACAAAATGAAATTTGATTACATATTTAGATTTCTTCAAAATATTTTCTACCATCATTAACTTAAGCAACTCAGAGGTGCGTACCTTGAGTTTGATGACTTAAAATTACCGGGTAGCAACATATATGCACCCTTCATTATAATAAAGTTATTCTTTATTTTCTTTTATCATATAACATATAGAAAGGAAATATTCACTAAGATATTTATCATAGTTATGATCTATTTCCCGACACTCTATAAATTATTTTTTCTTTCACTACATAAAGTAACGATATTTATTTCAAAGCAGGGTTATTTTCTTATAAAATACTAGACTTAAAATGTAACCATTTCTTTTCTTTGTACGCCTTCTGCATTATCTTATCATTATCAATTGTAGTTTGCGAGATAAACTCTTTAATTAAGGTCATAAATTACCTCTTTTTTTTATTTATTTTTTTGTGGATGGGCTACGGTTGGTTTGCTCCTTGCACCTCCGTCCGGGGCGACAGAGGGGCGTAAGCACGCACACCTGTAACCCACCCGTGAACCTCGCCTTTGTCGTTAGACCGGATACTGGAGCAGCGTGAACTTGTCGTCAGTGGCCAGCCCGACGGAATATCCCCTGAGGGGTACCCTCTCCTTGAGCGACGTAAACTCGGGGACGTCGGTCCTTTCCTCGCGGTCAGCCTCTCGGTGGGTGACGAACCAATTCCCCGGTCCAGTCAATAAATTACCTCTTGCAGTTTGTTTAAGATAAGTTTAAGTTTAATTAATAAACGAACTCAAATGTATTTTAATATACAATTACAGCATGTTTTAGTAAGTGCGACAGTAAAATAATTTAGTAGTGGTTAGACCACATATTCATCAATAGTAGAACGTCCATATATGAGCTAAAAGATAAATTTCTTCTTAAATAACTTAAATAAAATCAAAAAATAATTTACCATCGGACTACTTAAAGAATATTCCAGCTATTATATCAGACGGAATGAAAACAATTTAAACATTTAAGGCTCTCGTTAAAGATATTCTTTCGTCGATAGTTTTTGAAAGTATAATAACAAGGCCAGTATTTTTTTTTTTGGCGGCGGGCTTTGGAGTGTTTACACCCCACTAAATCCGTCCAGGGAGACAGAAGAAGCGGCGCACGACCTCATAGACCTGACCTACATGTATCTCTCTTCGCCGAGCGAAAGGGCCACCAGAACCCGATCAACAACGTCCAGTTTGACAAAATTTCTTTAAATTTAGCAAACTACACGTTTAATCTATACATTTAAACAAAATTGAAATGTCTGTTTGTAACTCAACAAATTATAGCTTTTAATTAAATGCAAAATGAAAGTATATATGGTACTAACATAAAAAAAAAACAATATTTAAAATGTCCTCTGCCCATTTGTTCTTCCGTCTAATCTCTGAAACGGCTTCACCGATTCTAACGGGACTTTCACTTGCAGGTAGCTGATGCTATAAGGAGTGCTTTTAATTAAAAAAAAATTAAATAGAACTCCGCAAAAACAAAATAAAATCATTGAACGACACCCAGTGACACCGAGTGTGTGACTGAAGGCTGGGGAAGGACATAGACTACCTTTTTATCAACAAATCATGCGGTAGTCCTCATGATTTGTTAATAAAAAGGTAGTCTATGTCTATATCTATGTTGAAGTTAGTCATATAATATATTTTTTTTTTTTTTTAAAGACACCTCCCTGCACTAAGGAAAATAATCCTTGTATTGCGGGGGACTTTACAAACATGCAATTAACGCAGACAAATTACACCCAGACTCAGAACAACACTTTGTGTTAATATAATACAATATATTCCATTTACCTGTATATATCATACTGGATGACTAAAGAGCGTAACGTAATATTCCAAGCAACAGAAGGAAATACTTATATAAATGTCAACCCTTCTGTCCAACCTATTATTAAGAACAAGGCAGGATTATTTGCCATATACAAGGAAATTCGATGTAAACTTCACCACCCTAAGATTACATCTTTACCTGAGATATAATAATAAAGCTCCTGTATAAAATTATATTAATATAATATCAAAGTACACTTGGAATAAAATATAATATCATTTACATTTGTACAGTAAAAGCTTCTCTTTACTTTAGCAAATGCCTAACTGTATATTGGAAAGTAAAATATAAAAAAAAATACACTCTTAACCTAATCCAAAGGTACCGTAATAACGTCTCCTAAAAGCAATTGACGGCTATCATAACCTAAAAGGATTTAGAATGTATTCCAGCTTATCTCATTTGACACAGTATACACCACATAGTATTACATTTTATCACTGCCTTTTTTTAACCTAGAATACTTGTTCCGTGTCGTGACTGAATCAAAATATAAAGATACCTTTTTCCGTGCTTATTATAAGAAACTCTTTATACTGATACTGCAAGAGAAACATAACAACACTCGTCAGTCATGATATGGTACAATAAATTCTGTTATTATAAACAGGTCTGTGACAAATAATAGCGAATATATGGGCTCAGAAGAAAAATAATCTTTGTTTACAAAAGCAGCATTATATTTTGATTAAGACATTGAAAATTGTACGTTAATTCAAAATATTTTAATAATAAGTCACTCAAGACTTGGTTCATGTTGCTGTCAAAAGAAATAACGGAACACAAATGAGATGAGATGGAATAATAAATAAAAAAATAATTGAGTACGACAGGCCTTTGTTTCTGAAGCCGTTTAAGGCCCTCGTCAATTGCACGTTATATTATTATGTTATTGCTTTTTGCGTCCATTTTATTATATTTTTACTGTCTGTTTAATAACAGTAACCACTAAAATGTTCAGCTGTGAGTATAAATTGTAAAAAGTAGGGATTGTAAATGAGCTAATGACGATGATATGGTTTTGATATCGTTATAAAGACATCATCACATAGTATAGAATATGAATAGCTATCAGAATATTTTTTATTACATATAGAGATCTTTATAGATGTTTTTGATCTAAAAAGTTTCCATATCGCGACGCACATCTCACAAATTAAAAGGCTCTTAGATCGAGAGCCTAAAATTGACTGTCGCTGCTAAAACTCCCATGCGCTCTTAGTCGGCTATTGTAAATGATTATCCTTCATGAAGCATGTGCCCAACAATAGGATATATTATTACAGTAAAAAAATAAGTCAAACTAAGACTAAAATGTGTAATGTTTGTCCTTTGAATTAGATACACATCTTAGATTATTTTAAGACATTGCCAATTATAGTTTACTTATATACAGTCCATGTTATATTATTTATTAAATATATTTATTATATTATTTATTAATCACATTATTTTATTAAATAATTAACTTCATATATAACACATTATATATCCCAATTCCAAATTAAGTACTAAGAATATTGATATATAACAAATCAAAAAAAATGTCACATAATACAATATATATAGAGATTCACCAGTTTCTCACTATTTATTAAATAAAAAATAAATAATAAAATATACCGCACACCTCCAGAAAGAAAGGTATAGGGGTCAGGATCAAGGAGGGATAAGATACTAAACGTGATGATCAGCCCCCGAACTTCAATTTTCAATTCACCATAGAAATTCGAATAATGATTCCACACGTGAATAATGTTTATTTATTAACTCAAAAGCTACAGTAAAGAAATGTTTAAATATGGCAGAAAGGTAGATGAGGATCCAATGGATTGTAAAGTTTATTTATTTAAATTGACCTTAAAAATATTCAAAAATAATAAAAGCAATAAAAATATATATCCGATATGGATACTAATAAGTTCTGAAATTGAAAAAGTGAGTATATATCACAATATCAAAAGTGCCGAACACTTTCCATCGAAACTCATTTGAATGAGAATAAGCTTCCAGTGCCTCCCCATTTGTTGCCTTTCAATTTACTCTTTGTAGTCGATTTCATTGTAGGAGAAAATATTAAAATATGCTAAGTATAACCTTTAGCTTGAGTGTTAGTATATAAGTTTGAAGGGAGTGCTCTCACGATTTTTGCAATAACCTTTGAAGAACTATAACTTAACATACTTGTATTTTACTGTTTACTTGAAATGCAACAATTCGTATTTTGGGGTTAAAGTATATAGATACTAAGCTATGATACGTATTATCATCTTAATTTTTTTCATCATTTCAGCCTATCGCCGTCTTTTAACCCTTTTTCGCAGCGTATGTAAGGTTCGTCGGGCGATGTGGCCTGCCCATTGCCACTTCAGCGTGCTAATTCTTCGTGTTATATCGGTTACAACCGTTCTTCTGCGGATTTCCGTAATTCAAATTCTACCTCGCAGAGAAATTCCGAGCATAGCACGCTAAGCGATTTTGAGCTTGGTTATAAGGCCTACATTTAAGGACCACGTTTTCGTGCAGTATGTCTTCGCTGGTAACACACACTGGTCGTAGACCTGTGTTTTCAGACACAGGTATGTTGGACGAGCAGATCCCCTTAAGTTACCCGAATGCTGCCCATTCGATTCGGATTCGCCGCCTGACCTCTTTCTCGAAATTGGATCTACCTAACTGAACAGTTTGACCAAGGAAAACATAATGATCGAGAATTTCAAGAATCAATAATCGCATTGCCAACTAGGACCAGTACAGAAATTACATGGGCATTTAACATGACGTAATATCATGCAAGAGAAATACAAAAATAAATATTCCACTGAGTCAACATAATAAACAAAACATACCTTGTAGCAAAAACTCAGATGAAAATAATACAAGATGTGCAATGATACTTAAAAAATTAAACTCAAAATATTGGAAATTTGACATCAAATATGAAAAGCATGGGATCAAGCACACTTTAAACTTTTATACAAAATAATTTCTGTACAACCTTTAGAAGCTTGATATTAGCATAGACTAGCAAAATTCAAAACAGCAAATTTAACTTTTTGAATAAAGTTAACGGGTTGAGCAATTTACTTTATTTATACAGGAATTCTATACAAGGTTTCATCATCATCATCACAGCTCATATATGTCCCACTGTTGTGCTCGAGCCTCCTCCATAACAGGAGGGTAATTGACCTACTATACCACGCTGGTCAGACGTTTTGGTATAGGGTTTAGTTTCGAGTTTTCTTTCTGCAATAGGTGTTATATGCGTTTTATATCCCTTAGTCAGCTCTTACGATCACCCACGGGTAGGATAGGGGTTGTGGGTATAGAGGATATCAAATCCTAAGGTTTACGAATATCTGAGTCGTCAGTTCTGTATTAGTGAAAAAATAAAATACAATTCACGATTAGAAAATATAGGATCCCGCCGGGCTGCTCACGGACGTCAAGGTTTCGATACCAGTGCCCACCCAATGGTGATGGGGAAAGAATACGGTGGATTATGGGACCACGTGCCACCCTTTCGTCGCACCGGACGGAACGGACGGCGTAAGTCCAGATCATAGCCAATTTATGTTAGCCGTATAGTAAAAACATATATTAGGCTCACATATATTATACCCAAATATATGATAAAATAACATGTTTTTATAAATAACTCAGCATATCAAATGCTAAATTGCATTAACTTAAACATGATATGCATATAACATTTATGAATGAAAAGGAAATAAAGGTATAAAACTGTACTAACCAGTCTCACAAGCAAAATATACCAGATCAGTTTCTCTCCTACTGCGGTTAAAGCTCAAACCCAGCAGTTAGACGTCTCGACTCGCCGGCCATAGACGTTGACGGCCGGAATACCCACTAAAACCAGCAGCGGTCCCTTCCGCGCTTTTACGGGATGCCGGAGAGATCGTCTAATGACATTCTATCCCCGACGCACCTACGCTTGGCCATCTGGCCACGACCAGTCAGCCGTCAAGGCAGTGGGAGGAGGTGCGCGTAGCGGTGCCTCCCTCTCCCTGGTCGCCGCCGGTGGAGCGAGTTCGCAGACGCGAGTGCTTCGGGTTCCCGCTCCGCGGCCTCCTTTGCAGAGATGACTTCCTCGCAAAAGGAGGCCATCGACGTCCAGTGCCTGTCGCTGTCAAGCATCTTATTGATGACGGTCGACAACGACAGGTCCGCTCCAATGACCGCCCACAGGTTGTGGCGCTGAGGCCCCCAGGTGGGACATACCTCCAGGGTGTGACGCGCGTCATCGATTTGCGCGCCACACTCATGGCATCCAGGGGCCTCTTCACGTCCAATTCGGTGCAGGTACTCACTGAAGACCCCGTGTCCGGTAAGTACCTGCGTCAGCCTGAAGGACAGGTTGCCGTGCCTTCGTGTCGTCCAGCGGTGAAGGTGGGGCGCTACAGCCTCAACGGTCCCCCATCCTGCTACGGGAGACTCTAGTTCCTCCCTCCACCGCCGAACTACTGCCCTTCGAGCCGCTTCTTTCACCCTGCTCAGTTCCCTCGTGGTGACGCGTTCACCATTTGCCCGCGCCGCAGCGCAGAACTGGTAGGCTTCCGCCTGAGCCCTAGCCTGAAGTGACCAGGGCGGATCGCCCGACGTCAACCCTCCCTGGGAACGTAATTGTTGACCAAACGGCATCAGGTGATGATGGCCCAGGTCGATATAAAGCTCTTAGTCGTCTTCTACGATATCCACGAGCAAAGTAAGGGGTGGTAATATTCGTAGCCGCTACCGTATATTTAGCTTATCCCATTAATAAATAAAACACTGATAAATTGTTACTCACTCATGTGCATAAACTTTTAAAACTAACATTATTAGTCAAATATTATTTTAACTGTAAAAAATAAAACTTTTTCTAAATATAATCTTAATTTCTCAGTTAATACAACTGTATATAAAAAGTTCAATTTATAGAATTCAAATTATATTCAATATCGAGCTGTCAAGTTTCTCATAACAAGGTTATTTTGCTGAATTGATAGACACCATGTCGCTCAATCTTTAATTAAAACTTTTTACGGCCTTTCTTAGAAAATGGATGAGATAGACTGGAAATATTATTTTTTTAAAAAAGATGAATTTACAATTCGTGATCACAAATTAATTATTTCACATCTCAACTTATATATGTCTCATTGTTGGGCTCGAGTCTCCTTTATACCTAATGGGACGGAAATTGACCTATTATACCACGCTGGCCAAACGTGTTATTTTAGAGTTTTGTTTCGAAGTTTCCCCCTCTTGCATAGATGTTGTATACGTTATATATACGGAAATCTGTAGGAGAACGGGTGTAACCGATATAGCCCGAAGAATTAGCACATTGAAGTGGCAATAAGCAGACCACATCGCTTGTCAAACCGACAACCGTTGGGGGGGAAAGTTTCTAGAGTGGCGACCACGAATCGGACGACGCAGCGTAAGACGACCCCCCACTAGGAGGACTGACGACTGAAGAGGCGGCGAGCCTGGCCACTCTCGGCACCGAGGAGATGGTCAGGCGAATCGAGGCGCTGGGGCTCAGGGTGGCCCTAAACAAGACGGAGGCCCTTTTATTCCATGGGCCCCGTGTGAGGCTGCCCATCGGCGCCTCGTTAGTCGTCAACTCCATCCACATCAGTATCCAGGCCCATATGAGGTACTTGGGTCTGGTGCTCGACGGGCGATGGTGGTTCCGGGAGCATTTCCGTCAAATTGCTCCCCGGCTCGTCGGCGCGGCGTGCGCCCTTTCTCAGCTCATGCCGAACGTGGGCGGACCCAGTTTCGAGGGCCGACGGCTGTATGCGGGGGTGATCCGCTCAATGGCCATGTACGGCGCACCCGTGTGGGCGAGGTGTCTGAACGCCCAGCTCAGGGCTATACTGTGGAGGCCACAGCGAGCCATGGCGGTCAGAGCCATTCGAGGGTACCGCACGGTGTCTACCGAGGCGGCATGCCTATTGGCCGGGACACCCCCGTGGGACCTAGAGGCGGAGATGCTCTCCGACCTCTACCGGCGGGTTACCACAATGCGCGACGAGGGTGGCTCCCCATCGTTCAACGAGATAGCCACCTGGCGCGAGCATGCCCGCCGAGAAGTCATCGCCCATTGGGCTACGCGGCTGGAGAGGCCTAGACACGGTATTGTTACCGTCGAGGCCCTCGGGCCCGTACTGATGGAGTGGATGGAGCGGCGGCACGGAGTGCTCTCCTTCCGGTTGGTGCAGGTCTTGTCGGGGCACGGTTGCTTCGGCAAGTACTTGCACACGGTCGTGCGGAGGGAGTGAACTCCGTCCTGCCACCATTGCAGTAGCGACGAGGACACGGCGCAACATACGCTTGAGGTATGTTCGGGCTGGGACGGGCAGCGCCGTGACCTCGTCGCTGTCATCGGTGCCGACCTGACGCTGCCGGCTGTCGTGAAAGCGATGGTCGACAGCGCCAGGAATTGGGACGCGATCGCCGCCTTCTGCGAGGCTGTCATCTCGCAGAAGAAGGCGACGGAACGAGTCCGGTAGGATTCCCGTGACCCGGGCCGCCGCCCGCGGCCAGGGCGGCGCATGCGCGAGTATCTGCGCCTGATGCCGCCCTAACCGAGGCTTCGGGTGATCGGACCGGGGAATTGTCCGGTCACCCGACGTGAGGGCGACGCCTCGATGGCAAAAGCTGTCGGGGCGTCGACGAGAGAGGAACCCGAGAGGGTATATCGCCGGGCGGGCCACCGAAGACAAAGATCGGGTACCGGTGGTCCGCTCGCACGGCGAAGAGAGGTGTTTGCAGGGTGAGTCCATGGGGTTGCGCGCCGCCTCTTCCGTCGCCCAGGGCCGATTTTCCGGGGCGCGACCACATCCATGGTCCCACCTTGCGAAAAAAAAAAAAAAAAAAAAAAAAAAAAAGGTGGACTGACGACATCAAGAAGATCACAGGAAACCGTTGGATGCAGATGGCACAGGACCGTTGCGTATGGCATTCTTGTGGGGAGGCCTATGTCCAACAGTGGACGTTTACAGGCTGATGGATGGATGGACGTTATATATCCCTTAGTCGTCTCTTACGATCATCCACAGGTAAGATAGGGAGGGGGTGGTGAATTGTATTCCTACTGCGTCACTAAACGGAGAGAAAAATATTAATTATATGATATTATAGAAAAATATTAATGTCAAATAATAATTCCACTTAAATCACATAAAACAATTAACACACATCGAATGAGAAAAAGAAAACCATTTTCCTAGCGTTAAAAAAATATACCAGTATAAACTGATATTAGTGATAATTGTAATAGTGTAATTAGTAATAATATTTTAAATAGACGCCAAAAACACTATGATCGTCATTTAATTTATTTGTTATAATAATTTAAAATTGTTATATCTTTATATATATGATAATTTTGTATGCGATATATACATGAACTCCTAAACGGCTGGATCAATTTTGATTATTTTTTTATATGAGTTTAGGTTTTATTAATTACTCTAAACTATTATTATATACATTGTAGTTATTTGACCCAGTAGATGACACTGCTAGCGATTTAAAAGAATTATATTTTTATTTTTTTAAATATGTACAAAACAACTGCAATCACCATTACTATGTAATAAGGGTTATATTGTTACTATATCGTCCTTTACTTGTATTAGAAAAGTACGAATACTATTCACTACCTGTCCCTTTCCCGTAGGTAACGTAATAGGCAAATAAGGGATTAAGCTTAAAACGTCAGTGATAAAAAAGGGAAATTGGGTGGTATAGTGAGCCCATTATCTAATCTGAAGAAAGACAGCAGAGAAACTAAGTTCCAACAGAGAAATGTATATAGGCTGAGAGGAGTATTATAATATAGAAAGATATCATATTAAATTAACTATTATTTAATTTTAAATTATAAAAATATTTAATTAATTTCTACATAACGGGATTGGGGTCATTAACGTTCAATACAAATGCCTGGTTCTTTAGAATACAAAATTTTGCTAATGAATTTGATTGTAAATGATTTTCTTGAAACAATTCTAAAGGACGGTAATATAAGTTTCAAACAAGAGAAATTTTGAACATTTGAGAGTCCTTGCTTAGTGCTAATATATATATTTATCTATCTGTAAGTTTATGCCAGTAACAATTTTGCTTCAGGATATTCGGAAAACAAAGGAAAAGTTACGATACTGCGAGCTCACTGTAATGTCATTTTTAATCCCTTAATTAAAAGTTTTCTGTGTAAAAAACTGGCGGAGCCCCGAGCTATTTTTCATTTTATTTCATATTTCTCTTCGCGGTAACGGAAAGTTAATTGGTCCAACTCAACTCGAAGTTGTAATTTGTTTTGCTCTCTTACTTGTACATCTGTTTATTATAATAATATTCACTTCTTAGCGGGAACTCCGCTACTATGGCTAGCGGAGTTTTACTATGGTTTCGACATAATTATTATCGATTTAATTTATAAGAATATTCATATGATGAGGAAAATAATAAATAACATGAAATTAAGACTTCAATTAATAATATATTTTTTTTTTTTATTTTGCTAAGAGTCCTTAACCATCGAAAGATTATTTTGTTTTTTTTTTACATTAGACATCATCTATTGTAGTCCTCAAAGAATTTCATCTTATCACCTATGCTTTCCTTAATAACATTAAATTAATATTATGGCCAACTTTAATACATATATATTAAAATTAGATAATTATTCACCTTGCTTTAAAAATATTTGTGTATTTTATTCAGAATTTCAATAACATAATACAACTTTCGCTCATGAAGTAAGTATACATGAATAGACGATGACGACGTGGTCCATTTTCCTGATCTAAACCAAATCCTGAACTAAACAAAATAAATTGAGTTGTATTTGAGAACATTTTATCAATTATTCAAGATTTTCTCCGCATTTTTTTAATAAATTATTATTCGTAGCAAGTTTAAAGTTTACACCTATTTTGAGTAGTGACAATAAGTGCATCAATCAAGTGGAACTTAAATTACGTTACAAAGTATGAAGGTACTCGTCTCGGTTTGTTCTTTGAGTGATTATCTATTTTTTCATTGACCACGCCCAATTCAATTATTTGAAACTATGAGCATTATGACAGAAGTTATGCTTACATCATATAAATTGCAATTAATGTTCCAGACAATCTTAACACAATTTAATTAATGTACTCACCTGGTTGTAACATTACAGGTCTAGATAATACAGTTCCAGCCCGATTGGATGCACGACATCGAAGCATTGCTCCTGCAGAACTAGCCGCATCCATGAGAGACCGCCTCGCACCGACAACTAATCTGCCATCGGCTAGCACATGCCTACAGTAACAATAAAAATAAAACAAAAGTTGATTAAAGGTATCAAACTATAAAGAATAATAATTGTGTCATTGATATTCCTAACTTAATCAAGTTATATTTTAACTCTACCGCAATAATAATAAGCAGTGCTAAGAGCCAACCAGAATTAATGTTTATTAATTACAAATAATAAATGGATTCTGCCAATTGAATACGAAAATCCATCGCTTACATTTATAAATTTGCAATTCAATATTTTATAGTCTACCGCATAACAAAACGTAGGGTAATCGGTTATACAGTATTTATATTTTTATGTTTAATGAGCTTTAATTTCATTTGATTTTTTATAATAATTATATTTGTATTATATTTAAGCTAAATTTAATTCGAAATTGAAGCTCATTAGTGGTAGAGCCACACCGTTGACTGTTTTCTATCTACAGACGCGGATCGGTTCGTCTGTGGTAGTATCACACTCTCGCAGAAAATCGACCTCTGAGCGGTATGCTATTGCTTTTCGTTCGGTGAGCGAGAGAGCCAGCAGCCCAACTTTCTGAGTGGGTTTGGAATTTTCATTGGATGGCAACGACCTAGTTGTAACTCTGGTATTGCAAAGCGACAGTAACACATACCATCTGTTTGCTACAAGCAATAATATAGCTAAGAAAATTATTGTAATGTCAAAATGATTAAAGGCAATTTTTAATTTATATATAAGAGATTATCTTTATATATTATTTCTTAATGATTGTCGTTATTATTAAAATATCATCTACAATGTTGCAATGATTTAAAATTCAATAATTCCATTTCGAAGATATTTCCAGCTCCAATGATGAAAAATTAAAAAAAATACGTTTTAAAACCGACTTCAAAAACTAAAAAGTACAAAATAACCTAAAATACTATCATTCGTATGTGCTATCTATTGATAGGTTTGAAATCGGTGCCGAGTCCTAAACAAAATTATAAACAGCTTACTTACTGTAATGAGATTCCTACACTAAAGATACCGACACCGGCACCTACTTCAAACCTATCAATAGATAGCACATATCTTTCTAGTATCTGTAATAGGGTGTAATCTGTCTATAAACGACAGTAGGAATTTTCTAGATTACATTAGGTATCTGTACCATTTCGTTGATTTTTTACTGTCATATATTAAATACTATATCCACTCAAGCGTCCGCGGTGATTGTAGTCACCATAAAAATTATCGCCTTACATGTCCATGGGGACTACAATCACCGAACGAAATCGTCCACTTTAAACGCGTACAGTGTTACATCCAGTCGTTAAAAGTTTAATAGAAAACTACTAGATGGGTTCGCCATTCTTCGATTCTTATAATTTATTGTGTTACAAAAATGAACATTTATATTGCGATTCTGGTGTCGATTCTGGTGTCATTTTAAAGGGTATATCATGTACTTTATTGTATAAAATAAATTGTTCACACTAACTTTCATATATTCTTGTAAAACTCGAAATAAAAATATTTTTTTTTTCTTGCATATCCCTAATTTTAAGCTATATATTCTTCCCTTATTATTAATTTAGGAAATTTGTTTAAAACTAAATTAAATTCTAGATATTTTCAACTTTTCGGGAATATTTTTTAATTGAGTGTAGCTATAGTAGTTTTACAGTAGTAACAGTTTTTGTAGAGAAGGACTCGCGCGATTCAAAATAATTAAGTGGCATTTGTTGCGCGGACAGGTGAAGCGAGTGTCGCTTGCGCGGGGTGGACGCTTGAGTGGATATAATATACGGGCGGTGATGGAATAAGAATACAATTCACCACGCCCTATCTTACCTATGGGTGATCGTAGGAGACGACTAAGGGATATAAAACGCATATAACATGCTATGCAAGAGAAGGAAAACTCGTAACAAAACTCTATACCAACACGTCTGACCAGCGTGGTATAGTAGGGTAATTTCCCTCCCATTACGGAGGAGGCCCGAGCCCAACAGTGAGACTTATATAGGCTGTGATGATGATGATATTAAATACTTAGTATTTTTTTTAAGTAGCTATGGTCAGGCCTACGAAAGGTATACGCTATTGCAGTACGTTTAATGAATTTAATGAAGATTACATAAAAAAGTACATGATATGGCATTATAATTAGCAGCGCGGCGAATCCCACTTATCGCAAAAGCTTGCTATGTAGTTTAACATAGACACTTCCGACACCATAAATAAAAAAGGTTTATAAAATGCAAACTACTGGGCCAAACCATCTTAATTTTTTATGGGTCAGCTATTTCGCATCAAACTAAAGAAGAATCACGTAAATCGGATTATAAATCTCCTAGAAATAAATCTCCTCCTAGAAACTCATTTTAGAAGTCAGTTAAAAATATTTTATTATTAATTATTTTTTAAAATCAGATAAATATCTATGTGTTATACTATATTATTACTTTTAATATTATCCACAATGTCACCTGTACAGTCAGGCTCAATCAATTACAATGACGTGACCATTATGAAAGCTAATACACATTTAATTACGAAAAAGAGACCGAATTTAAAACATTAAATAGAAACTCCCCATACCTGCCATTTGGTCAACCAAAAAACCTGAGTGGAATTACAACCGAGTAATCGTTAACCATTAACATCGTAACTAAAATACTTTGCAAATAATAACTGAAGATTTTAAAAAAATTCTGACTGGTGTCTATACCAAATTAAAAATAGTATCGTAAGCAGTGTTAGAAATTGTTGCAAAAACTTGTTTATTATAAAAATAACCAATACTGAAAATGTATTCGTTATAAAAGACTTATGGAATTTATGGAATGTCAATAACAGCCATTGTGGCGACACGCTATTTTTTTTATGAAGGTCACGATTTATAAAAAAGAATACTACATTCATATATAGACTCACGCTTATTTACCGTAGGGTAAGAGAGAATTCAATTCCATATGGTGACGAAGTTAAACCCGACCCACTTCGTTCCGCCTAACAGTTAATGAATGAGATGAGCAGATTTCGATTAATTCAAAATTAATAAGTTATTTTTTTTATTATGATAATAAATATGTATACCTAATATATAAATTCAAAATATCAAGTATTTTAATAACGTACTAGCAAGACGAAGACGTACCGTGTGTTATACGACATTTTTCTTCATGCGCATTGAAAATGATCTAATTGTTGATCTCTGAGATTTGATCGACGATTTCGCATTGTCAACCGAGCCATTTCACGGGCTGCCTATCCTATTCCCGACGACAACAAATTCAAAAACATAAAAATCATAAAAATTGGTCCAGCCGTTTTTGAGTTATAAGTGTTGTAACTAACACAACTTTCTTTTATATATATATAATTGAGAAATTTAAGTTGATATTAGGCAAAATAATGTTAATTGAGAAAGAAAACATAAAATGAATCAATGTCATCTGACCAGTATGGTCTATAGTTGGTCAATATCCCATTCTGGCTTGGCTCCTGTTCCACAGCTCACAAAGTTGTACGATTTCGTTGTCTTTAATTTTGGTTCATTAATCAAACAAAGTAATTATACAAATTATATTATTTCTTTATCAAGGTAATATAAAAAGTAATTTATTACATTTTGGGACACTATCGAGCGCAGTTAAAAATAATTACATACGACGAGGAGAAATAAATTAAATACACCAAAGTAATTAAAAATTCATCTCGTCCGTGTAGCAATGGAGTAAAAATACAATTTACCACTCTCTTTCTTACGAGTGTGTATAAAATACAACTAAGGGATATAACATTTACGTATGGGGTATGATATATATACATACATATAAGGAAAGTGCAATGATGCATGAAATTCTACGCCATCCCCTCTGATCAGCATAATATAATACGTACGAGAAGGTCTCAGAAAAAAAAAGCAAAATTAAAAAGTAGTCAATATACTTTACATGATTAAAATCATTGCTAGAGAAAGAAAATTTGAAATAAAATCAAAATCACGTTGACGAATAATTAATTAATTTACGAATACCAATCCGTCTGGCCAGTAATATATTTTATTAAAAAAAAATATAATTATATTAACTTGGCAACCTGAACATTAAAAAGCACAATTTTCTTGATGATAGAAAACTATAAGAAATATTTATCTCTTATCACGCCATCGTTTTGACAGGTTATTGAAAGGATGCCTGCAATATTTCAATCATTGCCAATATACTGGCAACGAACTCGCTCTATATTGGAATGTGCGTACTGTCATGGAAATCTAATTTTCTACTCGAGTGTTTTGGTATATTGGCAGCCTAGTTCAAAGAAGAAGTTATTAACTAGTAATTATGTAGAATAAAACTCAAACATATTTTCTTTATTATGTTTTTTTACGTGATAAGGCTTAGTCCTAAATGTAAGTTAGATTTTAGACTGTCTTTTGGAAACAATTTAAGGATACAAGACGTATCCCCAGTTAATGGGTTAGTACACTTTATTTGTATTGCTTTTTCCGTGTGGTGACGAAGTAAGAATACAATTCACCACCCCTATCTTACCCGTGGGTGATCGTAAGAGACGACTAAGGGATATAAAATGCATATAACATCTATGCGAGAGAAGGCAAACTTGAAAGAAAACCCAACACGTTTGACCAGCAGGGTATAGTAGTTCAATTACCCTCCCATTATGGAGGAGGCTCGAGCCCAACAGTGGGGCATATATGAGCTGAGGTTATCATAATGGTAAATAAGCAAGCAAAAATCGGGTGATATGAACTTCTGTATTACTAGCTAGCTAGGTCACTGCCTACCATACATATTAACCATACTCAATGTAGCATAATAGCAAATTACTGGTAATCAAACATCAATTGCAGAATGTGATATTTTTACGGACGAGTCAGCCCATTGATAGCTGCAGATAGAAAAGTGTCAGCAGCAAGGTACTAACATAGCCTGTCCTCCCACTCCCATCAAAAAAGCGCGGTTCTACCACTAGGGGCCCACTTCCTTTTTTTGTCACAGGTATCACAATAAAGTATAAGTATTTTAGGCTGTTAGCTCATACGTAAGAACAGTAGTCGCGTATTTATAATATTATACTAACGAAGTAGTCATGTAATCGTATATGATTAGAAAATAAACGTAACTTGTGTTACAAAACTATCTACATAGTATATATCCTTATGTCAAGTTGGCTGCCTGCATAAACCTTAAAGTAAGTTCGCAGGTGTCCAAAGTTTCTAACTTAACGGGAGCAAACAACGCCTTGTTACTACTTACTGCTGACACGAGTTCGGGCGTGATATGGAACCGAAACTAAGTTTATTTTGTGAAACAACAACACAGAATATATACCTATAAATAAAACTGTAATGTTAACGCATTTTAATTTGATTTTACTACCATGAATGCCGTAAAGTATCCTACTTTACTGCATTCATGGTCATGGAAAGACTAAGGTATTCAATTTCTTATATAATATCATCATTATTACCAAGATTTATGCTAACGTGATCTATTTCTCTAGTGGTAGTTTATTAGTTCGTAGGTATACTTAGAAATCAATAAATTATCATAACATATTCTACATCTACTCGCCGCTTATACTTTCGATTATTAGGCATAAGCCTCTCTCCCTGAAAGTGACAATTATTGACCTACTATACATATTCACTAATTAGGTGGTTTAATATACGTCTTTATTAATTTTCTTATCATATAGTAAATCCTATTCATGTGGTGACGGAGTAAGAATACAATTCACCACCCTCTATTTTAACCGTGGGTGATCGAAAGAGACGACTAAGGGATATAAAATGAATATAACATCTATGCAAGAGAAGGAAAACTCGAAACAAAACCCAATACGAACACGTCTGACCAGCGCGGTATAGTAGGTTATTTCCCTCCCATTACAGAGAAGGCCCGAGCCCAACAGTGGAACAAATATGGGCTGTGATAATGATAATGATGATGATAGAAAATCCCCATATCTTACCCGTGAGCGATTGTAAGAAACGACTAAGGGATATAAAACGCACATAACATATAAGTATATACAACAGAAAGAAAACTCGAAAAGGAACCCAATACCAACAACACGACTTACCAGCGCGCAGCGTGGTATAGTAGCGAGCAATACAAGGGTTTGTGGTATTCATAGTCATGATTCACAGCATTTAAAATGTAATTCATTAATTCATCTCACCTCATTAACGTCCCATTGCTGGGCTGAACCTCTGTCTCAATAGAACGTAAATTAATACCACACTGAACAAACGGATTGGTATAAAGATTTATTTTGTATTTGCCTTTTCAATCTGTGGAGTTAGGCTGACCGCATTCGCAACGACGACGTAAGAGAGCGAGTAGGTATGAAAGAGAGTATTGATGTAAAGATGCGAAAGGGAATGCTCCGATGGTTCGAACATGTGGCAAGAATGCCGAACGAACGTCTGGTTAAGAAGATATACAATGCGAAAGTGGAAGGATGTAGGTACCGGGGGAGACCGAGACTCACCTATCTAGACCAGATTAGTCACGTACTGAAGGAAGGTGGAGTCAAGAGTCTCCAGAACCGGCGAGCGTGTATGAAGAAAATTATGAATGTTGAGGAAGCGAGTGAAGTATGCAAGGATAGAGTTCTCTAGCACTCTGTTCTCTCTGCCTACCCTGCAAAGGATATGGCATGATGATATGTATGTATGTATGTATGCCTTTTCAAAAAAAAATATGAAAACCTATGAAAGAAAAGTTATTATTAGATATTAAGCTTAGCGTAGTGACCTTTATGTTTTGTGAAACAAAATCTAATATCCCTGCAGTTATCAAGGGACCAAATATAATCATGCCGATAATGGAACGTCGAATCACGTTAAACGTGATTGCCTTGTCTACGCACTATCACTTCGGTAACAATAGATTCCATTAACGTTCAAACAATGCAGATTATTTTGCTTATATTAATAACCTTGTTGGTCCAGTGGCATAAGTATGCTACTGTAATTTTAGGTACTGGGTTTGAATTCTGGTTTGGGTAGAAAAATCATTTCGGATTTACTGCAGATTTTTGAAATTTCCACGAGTTTCTTGAAAAGTTGTGATGAAAGTACGTACAATTACGAAGTATTTTTTTCTTTATAGACACCACGCTGCACTAAGGAAATAATTTTTGTCTTGCGGGAGACTTTACAAACATGCAATTAACGCAGACAAATTTCACCCAGACTCAGAACAACACTTTATAGATCGCACAAAGTATTATTCTGCATGGGAATCAAACTCATGGCTCTGACACGGAAGGTCGGTATCTTAACCACTACGCCATCTGTGCAGTCCAATACTAAGTTTAGTACTTAAATAGAAATGAATTTGTTTACATCAACGATACTTAATTTTGAGTTCCATATAAACCAATATTCTAGATCCTGCAACATAGTACGCAACTAGCATAAGAACCAAAGAGCTCGAAATATTTTGCATAAAATCTTACGACGAATAAAAAAAATATGGAACCCTATAATATGGAACGCTGCAGTGGGTCGTACCCACTGCAGGGTTCCAACTTTTTCCACAAAAGGAGAGAGATTGACGTCACGTAAGTCAGACGGGTTAGTATAGAGTTTCATTTCAAATTTTTCTCCTCTTGCATCATACAAGAAAAGTCGTAAAAGACGATTAAGGGAATCGTCTTTTACGACACACTCTTGCAAGATATGGGGTGGTTAATTGTATTTTTAAATCCATCACCATATAAAAAAAAAATAGTTATCATCGGTAAAAACGGACATAAGAATTATAGGCGAAATTTGGATATGGTACCCCTTAGCCTACCTCTTTAGAGATAAAAACGTAAAACTATAAATAAGGTAAAATAAATTAGCTGTGTCCATGATTCCATGTACCTACTTCAATATTCTCTTCAACTATCCCGTAAGCCCAATTTCCGTATGGTGACGGAGAAAGAAGAATAATTCACCACCCCTCTTTTTTGCGGCGGGCAATGGTCTGATCACACCCCGCTAAATCCGTCCGAGGTGACAGATGAAGCGGCGTGCGACCCCATACCCCCGCCCGCAATGTACCTCTCCATGCCGTGCGAGTGGGCCACCGGAACTCGGTCTTTGTAGTCGGTGTCAGCTTACCGTGGGTGATCGTAAATGACGACTGAGGGATAAGGTATGCATGTAACAACTATGCAAGAGAAGTAAAGCTCGAAATAAAACCCTATACCAATTCGTCTGATCAGCGTAGTATAGTAGGTAAATTTACCTCCTAGTGTGGAGAAAACTCGAGTCCAACAGTGGGACATATATGAGTTGAGATGATGAGATAATGATCCCGTTAACAATTCTGCCCCATCATTACTAGTTACATTTTACTAGCACAGCCGATAGACCTTATCTTGTCTATTATCAGTAGACTAATAACTTAAATAATAAACAATAGATTTAATCAATAATAAAGAACTTGATCGCAGTAATATCAAAATAAATCTAAACTACGTAAGGTGTCACTCAAAAATACAAAAAGTTTATCATTAGTAATGGTTCAATAGAAGTTCACTTACAAATACATTTGTATGCAATAAAGAGAACTTTCTTCTATAAATATGCAATCAACATCTACTTATATGGTACATATTATTACCCAATATACACGAGTCCAAATAAATAAACATATTCTTCAGCTGAAGTGACGAATAACATGAATATTTGGAATGATATATATATACATACTAGCAGACCCGGCCACGCTTTGCTGTGGCAAAGGTAGCTTCAGAAACGCGTGGTGGTTATGCTAATAAATTGTAGCTTATATGAAACGTTTGTACATTTAACATAGCGCCATCTATTAAATACTTACTCAATCCAGTCAACAGATACCGCCATCTGTTAGACGCGTTTGGTATCTCCAACCATCCAACAGATAATTGTGACAGTCAAATAATAGACAAATAATTTATTTTACAATAACATAATATTTCGACTATAAATTGAGATGGAAGCTATCCTATCTTTTAAGTTAGATCAAACTACACATGCTGTGCAAATTTGATTAAAATCGGTTAAGTACTTTATGAGTCCATCGCGGATAAACAACGTGACGCGTAATATACACTCATTTGCAAAAAAAACGGGCGGTTTTGATTTTCATTCATATTTAAAAAGATACAATACCAAAAAGGTTTCAATCGTTTGTACACGTTACTGGCCGGTTTTAAAAATGCTGTGGTATTTAAAAAAGTACGTTCTAAATTCAATTTTTCATTTGATGTTCATATTTACAGAAAACCCCTTTTTATCCTACATTTTTGGCGCGAAGTTCCAGAAGTTAACATCGACTTTCATAACTTTTATTCAATTTTTATCGATTAATTTCATATCCTTGACTGTCAAAGCTTTATTTAATGCTGTTTGGCTGTATCAAAAATGGTAGATAAAGTGGTAAAAGCTACCAAAATTATCGCGCTGCTTGAAGAGGGTTGCAGCCAATGTTTCGTGGCTAGGAGGCTAAATGTTAGTCGCTCGACAGTCCAAAGGACCTGGCAGCGATATCAGGAGACTGGTTCCGTCGAGAGAAGGCCTGGTTCTGGAAGAAAACCATGTACCCAACCACGGGATGATCGTTTTCTTGTGAGTCGCGCATTGAGAAATCGCAAATCTTCGTATGTGGATCTTAAGAACAACCTCCAAGAAGTAAGAAATGTGCATATTAGTCTATGGACGGTCAGGAGGAGGCTTCTCGCTGCCAATATACGCAGTCACCGCCCGGCCCGCGGCCCCAAATTACTCCGTGAGCACAGAGTTCACAGGCTTAGGTTCGCTAGAAATTGTGAATCATGGACTCAAGACGATTGGAATAGGGTTTTGTTCTCTGATGAAGCCAGGATATCTCTGTTCGGTGAAGATCGACGTCGGCGAGTGCTAAGAAGACAAGGAGAACGCTTTGCAGAGGCATGTTTCGAAGAAATCACACCTTATGGTGGGGGCTCTGTTATGTTTTGGGCAGGAATAAATTCAATGGATCGTACAGAGTTAGTCTTCATTGAAAACGGCTCACTGACTGGGCATCGATACATAACGGAAGTTCTAATTTCTCATGCACAACCCGCATTGGTCGCTCTAGGTGAAGACTCGATTTTTATGGACGACAATGCTCGCGCCCACCGATCCCGCGATGTTAATGCGTATGTGCAAGAGGTCGGCATTCGTCGTTTGGATTGGCCAGCTCGAAGTCCCGACCTCAATCCCATAGAGCATGTCTGGGACGTTCTGAAACGGCGTGTGAGATCAGTACACCCGGCTCCGCAGACCATCAGAGAGCTGAAGAATGTGATTACTGCGGAGTGGGAACGTATTCCGCAAGCAAGTATCCGGATATACTCGCTAGCATGCCCAGACGAATTCAAGCTGTGATTTTAGCTAGAGGGGGTCACACTCGATACTAAACATTTATCTGCTTTTACTTTATTAAAGAAAAACAAACAAAAAAACTTTTTTATTTTTACTTCATGAGCATATGCACTACTAGCGAATATACACTACTAGCGAGGTTTAGCATTATTTCCCATAAATTGTATCTAAATTTTATGAAATACTGATGAAAACGATTATTTTCTTATTAATTTACCAAATTGTGTGGATAAAACTACCTATAATTATCAAACAAAGAAATATTAACATTTGAAATGGTTCATTGCTTAGGTGCCCGTTTTTTTTGCAAATGAGTGTATATAGTAAGACTAGCAGACTGGGCCACGCGTTGCTGTGGCTTAGGTTAGCCTCAGTAACACTTTTTGTTTATTCTAACAAATTTTAGCTTATATGAAGCGTTTGTACATTTAACATAGCGCCATCTATTTGATACTTACTGAATCCAGTCAACAGATTCCGCCATCTTTTAGAATCCTTTTGATATAACATATGATTTTGACTGTCAAATATTAGACAAATAATTTGCAATAAAATAATATTACTATAAATTGAGATTTAAGCTATCCTATCTTTTAAGTTGGATCAAGCTACACATGCTGTGCAAATTTGGTTAAAATCGGTTAAGTACTTTATGAGTCCATCGCGGACAAACAACGTGACACGTAATTTATATATATTAAGATATCGACCAGATACTAAGAGAATACTTATGACGACTTTTTATATAATGTTTAATGCTCTTTTCTTATATTTTTTGTTCATTTTAATTCTTGTATTGCGGGGGCTTTACAAATATTCAATTAATGGATAAACTACATTATCTTTCACCTGCTGTTAATCCTATTATTTGTGGTCGACGCAACATGTACTAATATATATTGCAAGAGCAATAGTTTTATGACCGGCCATCTGTCTGATGTCAACTCTCTTTGGGAATGTAATTTTTGATTAAAAGGTATCAGATGGAGTTGTCCAAGTCGATATAAAGCTCTTAGTCGTCTTTTACGACATCCACGAGCAAAGTAAGTGTTGGTAGTGTTCGTAGCCGCTACTACATAGCATGGACATAGGAGACTCAGAATAATAATTTTATAGATCGTAAAAGTATTATCATGCATGGATATCGAACGTCATCATCATATTCATATTAATATTGTGGTTGATAGCTTTTATAGTCAGCTACACAGAACTAGCATATCTACTAAACTACATTCCTAGACTATTTTATAATATAGTCATATAATTATATCAATATAATAGACAAAAATAATATTTACAGAAAAATTACAGTAAAATAATTACATACGAAAATATATTTAAATGTAAATTTCTTGTACGATATTCTTTCAATATAGCTCACGTGAGAATTACTCCAACAATTTATTCTAAGAATCAGCTATCGTTTGAAAAAATAAAGATAGCGAGCGAACGTGTCTTGAACATTTATCGCCGTCCTCTTGCTACGAAAGCCAAGTGACTCCATAACCGTTTATTTCATACTCACTTTACCGTGACGTGGCTGTAATATATTAGAATTAAGAGTTGCTCGGATATCACGAACGAGCTTTTAGTTGGGTTCGCTGGATTATTATTAGTTTCTAAATTGTAATTACAACATATCTAACCTTTCACTGTTTTCAAAGAAATTATGAATTAAAAAAGAAATCGTATTTTGTGTAGATTTATTTTATCTCAGATAACTCACCGGGGTCTCACCGGGGAAATGGGCAGCAGCTACTCGTAACTTCTGGGAAAATTTATAATACTTCGATCGCCAATCCACTTGCCAGGCATGTCGATTATTGTATTATTCTAAAATTATATAAATGCTCAGGCTAAGAATATATAACCTATCCTGTTCACCACTGTACTGGAAAATGTCTTCAAGCCTTAAAGACATTTTCCTGACGGGCCTGAAGTCGGCATCAACATCAATGGTGAATATTTTCACTCACTTGCAATTTGTAGATAATTTTTTTATTGCTTTTGATGGCAAACGAGCAAGCAGTACACCTAATGGTAAGTGTTACTACCGCCCATGGACCTTTAGGGCCGCTGCCTACCAATACAAACCCCAAACCCACCCCAGTTAGGCTTCCGACTCTCTCGCTCACGAACAAAACGCAATAGCACGTTGCCATTACTCAGACGTCGATCTTCTGCGAGAGTGTATATTTTGTTAAGTAGTTTGTTTGAAAATAGAACCAATTGTCGAGTTAAAACTTTCTAAAATAAAAAATAAAACACATATATGAAATGATAAAAATATTGATAACTATTATTTCGGGGAGATAGGCCTCGTTAGCATTGGGCTGCAACCTATCTAGGAGAAGGAATACTCCGAAATATAACCCGGGGAGATGAGCCTCGTTAGCATTGTGCTGCAACTCATCTAGGAGAAGGAAAACACCGAAATATAACCCGGGGAGATAGGCCTCGTTAGCACTGATCTGCAATCTATCTAGGAGAAGGAAAACTCCGAAATATAACTCCCGATCCAAGGTGTAAACCGACCCGTGCTGAGGGATTTGCGGCCAGAGGGTAAGCTGGTCGAAAACGGAGGGTGCATGTGTTGGTGGTCACAGGGCACAGCAGAAATTCCATCTTACCTCTACACAAGGGCACTGTGGGGGTGATGCCGCCCATCAGGCGCAGGTATTCGCGCCTGCGCCGCCCCGGCCGCGGGCGGCGGCCCGGGTCACGGGAATCCTCCCGGACCCGTTCCGCCGCCTCCTTCTGCGAGATGACAGCCTCGCAGAAGGCGGCGACCGCGTCCCAATTCCTGACGCTGTCGACCATCGCCCTCGCGACAGCCGGCAGCGTCAGGCCGGCACCGATAATAGCGACGAGGTCGCGGCGCTGCCCGTCCCAGCCCGAGCATTCCTCGAGCGTATGTTGCGCCGTGTCCTCGTCACTACTGCAATGATGGCAGCCCGGAGTCCATTCCCTGTACACGACCGTGTGCAGGTATTTCCCGAAACACCCGTGCCCCGTTAACACCTGCACCAGTCGGAAGGTGAGGACCCCGTGCCGCCGCTCCATCCATTCCATCAGTACGGGCCGGAGGGCCTCGACGGTAGTGACACCGTGTCTAGGCCTCTCCAGCCGCGTAGCCCAACGGGCGATGACTTCTCGGCGGGCGTCCTCGCGCCAGGTGGCTATCTCGCTCAACGATGGGGAGCCACCCTCCTCGCGCATTGAGGCAACCTGCCGGTAGAGGTCGGAGAGCATCTCCGCCTCTAGGTCCCACGGGGGTGTCCCGGCCAATAGGCACGCCGCCTCTGTCGACACCGTGCGGTACCCGCGAATGGCTCTGACCGCCATGGCTCGCTGTGGCCTCCACAGCACCGCCCTGAGGTGGGCGTTCAAAGCCCTCGCCCACACGGGTGCGCCGTACATGGCCATTGAGCGGATCACCCCCGCGTACAGCCGTCGGCCCTCGAAACTGGGTCCGCCCACATTCGGCATAAGCCGAGAAAGGGCGGACGCCGCGCCGACCAGCCGGGGAGCAATTTGGCGAAAATGCTCCCGGAACCACCATCGCCCGTCGAGCACCAGACCCAAGTACCTCATATGGGCCTGGATACTGATGTGGATGGAGTTGACGACTAACGAGGCGCCGATGGGCAGCCTCACACGGGGCCCATGGAATAGCAGGGCCTCCGTCTTGTTTAGGGCCACCCTGAGCCCCAGCGCCTCGATTCGCCTGACCATCTCCTCGGTGCCGAGAGTGGCCAGGCTCGCCGCCTCTTCGAATGTCCTGCCCCGGGCTGTGACGAGCGTGTCGTCAGCATAGCAAATAACGCTCAGCCCGGGGGGGAGACTCCCTCTCAACGCCCAGTCGTACCCGATGTCCCACAGAGTCGGCCCCAGAACCGACCCCTGCGGAACACCGCACGACATGGGCGTCCGCACAATGTCCCCTGCGGGGCTCGCGTAGAGAACACTGCGCCCCTCCAAATAGTCTGCCACCAGCCGCCTGAGGTACAGGGGCACTCCATGGAACCGGAGCGCCTCCCTGATGCAGCTGAATGGCAGACTATTGAAGGCGTTGGCGATGTCCAACGACACCGCCAACAGCACTCCTTTGCCGGCGACAACCTCCGCGGCCGTCTGCCTCAGGCGTAGCAGGGCCCCGATGGTCGAACGCCCCCTCCGAAACCCAAATTGAGCGTCCGACAGATCGGGCCCCACCTCCTCCAGGTGCCGGACGATGCGGGCAGCGAGGACACGCTCCAGCAGCTTACCCACATCGTCCAGAAGCACAATGGGTCTGTAGGCCGACGGCGAATCCAGGGGCCGTCCCGGCTTTGGCAGGAGAACCAACCTCCCTTCCTTCCAGCACTCAGGGAACTGTCCAGACGTCAGACAAGCGTTGAACAGTCGCCTGAGGCGCGGTTCGAGATGCTCGAGGAGCAACGTCAACACCCGGACTGGGACTCCGTCCGGGCCGGGGGCCGTGGTGGCGGAACGAATCTTCGCCACGGCTGCCCCCACTTTCGACTCCGTCACGGGCGGAACACTCTCGACGGCCTCCCGGTCGTGATCTGGCGAAGCCATGACCGGGGGCGTGTGCTCCGACTGCCGCGGGAACAGCTCCTCGACCACTCTACGAAGGAGGTCGGGCTGGAGGGTCTCGGTGAGGGGGGGGCCCTGCGCGCGAAGCTTATTCAGCGACGCGCGATACGGGCGACCCCAGGGGTCACGGTCGAGACCGTCCAGCATCTCCTGCCAACTTGCGTCCTTAGCGGACCGGATGGCCAGCCGAAAGGCGGTACGCGCACTGCAGTACGCCTCGTAAAGCTGGCCCTCCCGCTCAACATCGCGGCGACGCCGCCGACTGCAGGTGTAGGACCTTCGGGCACTAATGCACGCCGCACGAAGGTCCGCCAGTCTTGGGGACCACCAGTAGACCCCCTGCCTCGGAGGTAGACGCCGCACCCTGGGCATGGCCGCATCGCATACCTGCGTTAGCGCACTGCGGATGCGGACAGCCTCAACGTCCACTCCGTCCGCTGGGGGTGGTGAGGACAGCCACGTGTTCACGATGGCCGCCTCCGCCAGTAGGTCCCTATCCAGCCGCCCCACAGCCCACCGCGGAAATGCGGGAGCCCGGTCCGCCCTGTGACCCCTGCTGGGGTCCCGGAGAGGGGAGACCTCCATCCGTATGTAACGGTGATCCGACAGGGTCTCCGCCTCCTCCAGGACACGCCAGTTCCTCACTCGTGGTGCGACAGCGGGGCTAGCGAACGACAAGTCCACTATCGACCCACCCTGATGTCGCACACACGTGTTCACTGAGCCTCTGTTTAGGGCACAGAGGCCCAGTGACGCCGCCCACTCCACGATCGCCCGCCCGCGATCGTCCGTCATCGGGGATCCCCACGCCGTGGATACCGTTTAATACCCTAATACTCGTGGGAATGCTATGAATTATACTAAAAAATTTAAAATTCCAAATGACGGCGATGCGGCTCGCAACCCTTCACGTCTCGTTCCCAATGAGGGCGAAAAGCGGTCTACGGAGTGCCGCTTTGCCACGCTAAATGTAGGAGGAGAAGAAGAAGTAGGGAAATTAAATGAGGTATGTCAAATGATGGATGGTAAAAAGATTGATATTCTCTGTGTGAATGAGACGAAGCGAAAGGGATGTGAGATTACTAGTCATGGACCTTACACGGCGTACTGGTCCGAGGTACCAATGACTAGTAGAGCCTGTCAGGGAGTTGGTCTCCTTCTTTCTCCTCGAATGGCTCAATGTGTGAAAGAGTATGATTGTGTGAATGCTAGATTAGTATGGATTAGGATGAAAGTAGGTCTGACTCGTATTTTTGTTGTGGGAGTATATGCTCCTGTGAACGTGGGACTACATAACAATAAATGTGAACAGGATGCAAGAGAGAAATTTTGGGAGGAACTGCGGGATGTTTTGAGATTATGTAATTTGAATGAAAGGTTGATTTTGTTAGGGGATTTTAATGGATGGGTAGGAGTAAGCAGAGAAGGATTTGAAAAGGTTTTAGGAAGGTTTGGTGATGAAAGCGTGAATGAAAATGGTCGAAGTCTGCTAGAAGTGTGCTTGGAATGGAATCTTTGTGTTACAAACACTATGTTTGAGCACAAAAAGATCCATATGTATACACGTGAAGCAAAGAATGTAAGAAAGAGTATAATTGATTTTGTAATAGTAGATGAAAGGCTCAGAAAGAAAGTACTAGACACTAGGGTATATCGCGGTATTGGTATTCATACAGACCACTTTCTAGTAATGACTAGAATAAGTGGTCTTATGAAAACGTGGCGAAACCGGATACATAACCCGAAAAGTGTGCTAGAAAGAATAAAAGTAGAAAATTTGCAAGATGAGTATATTAGAGATAAATACAAAAGTAAACTAAAGGAAAAGTTTTTTCATGCGGCTGATATTTGTAGTATGGAAGAATTATGGAAGACTTTTAAAAAACAGGTGGTAAATGTTGCTACAGAAATATGTGGTGTGACTAGAAGTATGAAAATAAACAAGGTGAAGAATATATGGTGGGATAAAGATGTGCAGAGTGTAGTTCGTGAGAAGAAGAAAGCCTGGGTAGATTGGCTTGCTGTCAGAGCCAATGAGAGAATGAAGAAAGCAACGAATGAAGACATAGATATAGCCAAAGAAGAATATAAGAGAAAAAAAAGAGATGTGAAAGAAATTGTTAGAAGAAAGAAAGAAGATCAAGAAGACGAGTACGATAGAAGATTATCAAAGGATTTCCAAACTAACTCGAAGATTTTCTGGAAGTCCATAAGATCGGCTCGAGGCAAAGCGCAAAATACAGAGCTAGTCTCGATCAGCGATAAATATGGAAGGACAGTGTATGGAGAAGAATGTATACTAGAGAGATGGAAGGAATACTTTGAAAGCTTATTTGAAAGAGAAGAGCCACAAAAATTATCATTTGTGAATGAAAGGGATCTCGAGGAAGGAGAATGCATAAGTATGATAGAAATTACAAATGCATTGAAAGGTATGAGAGCGGGTAAGTCTGCAGGATACGACAGGATTACAGTTGAAATGCTGACGGCTGGAGAAGATATTACAACTAACATCCTATACCAGCTCTTCAATCTTTGCTGGACTAATGGCCGAGTACCTATAGACTGGTGTCAGGCGGTAATTGTACCTCTCTACAAAGGGAAAGGTTCACGGCAAGATTGTAGAAACTACAGGGGCATAAGCCTCCTTAGCATTGTCGGCAAACTGTATGCGAAAGTGTTGATTGAAAGAGTAGTGAAAGTGACCGAAAAGAAAATATGGGATGCACAAGCGGGTTTTCGAAAGAGTATGGGTTGCACGGATCAAGTTTTCTCTTTACGATGCATGGCGCAAAAATTTTTGGCTAAAGGTCAGAAAGTCTTTTGCGCTTTCATTGATTTAGAGAAGGCTTATGACAAAGTGAGGAGGAATGAACTGTGGCCGGTACTATCTATGTATGGGGTAAATGCCCATCTTATTCAGGCGCTGAAATCCATTTATAAGGATTCCAGAGCCTGCGTAAGGATAAACGGGTCCTACACTGAATGGTTTAACATTGATAAAGGTGTCAGACAGGGATGTGTAGCGTCACCGTGGCTGTTTAACCTATTTATGGATAGCTGTTTGCAAGATTTGAAAAATAATGAATGTGGTTTAAGAATGAATGAGTTACTCGTCAAATGTCTTCTTTATGCCGATGATCAGGTTTTACTTGCATCGTCGGCTGAAGACTTACAGGCGATGGTAACTACTATGCATGATGCTTTTGAAAGAAAAGGTATGAAAGTAAATGTAAGTAAGACGAAAGTAATGGTCTTTGAAAAGGATAAATGTATGACGGAATGTAATATTTTTATAAATGGTGAGGGATTGGAACAGGTGAAAGAATTTGTATACTTGGGTGTACTGTTTACTAGTGATGGTAAAAATGATGAAGATGTTGAAAGACGAGTAAATGCTGGTAATAAAGTGAATGGGGCATTGTACGCTTTTATGAAAAGTAGGAATGTATCTAACAAGGCACGCCTAGCTGTACATAAGGGCGTATTAGTTCCCACTCTCATGTATGGCAGTGAAAGCTGGATTTGGCAGGGAAGACATGAAAGTAGCATAAATGCTGTAGAGATGAGAGCTCTTCGTAGTATGTGTGGTGTAAGTCTGACAGATAAAATTAGGAATAGTGTTATAAGAGAGCGCTGCGGGATGAATGAAGAAGTAGTGACAAAGATAAAAAAAGGGTATGCTGAGGTGGTTCGGACACGTGGAAAGAATGAGTGAAGAAAGGTTGACTAAACAAGTATACAAAGCGAGTGTGAGTGGGACGATTACAAGGGGAAGACCACGTCGTACTTTCCTGGATCAAATTGAAGATGTGTTAGTGAAAGGTCAGATTAAAAGTACGCGTAATCGTAGAGCATGCATGAAGACTGTGATGAGTGTGAATGAAGCGATGGAGGTATGTCAGGATCGTGGTTTGTGGCAATCCGTAGTCTCTGCCTACCCCTCAGGGAAACAGGCGTGAGGCTATGTATGTATGTATGTATTATTTCGCATAAACTGTACCATTTGCTATGTAAATACTTGCTGCATCCATTTCATTAAAATGTATATTAATATATATAAATAAAAGCTCATAAAATGTTGAATAAACTGTTGAGTAACACGTAAAAAAGTTTTATTAACAAAAGTTGAACATGACTTTACAATACGTTTAAACTTAGTAGCCCACTGTGCGAAACCCAACGTTTTATTCAATGGCATGTCGCTACGTTTGCTCTGCTTCTTGAATACGTAAACTTTACTCGTGACAGCGATGTAAGCTAATATATTACATATTTTTATTTGTATGAATTTATTTCGATATGTGATATACTTAAGTAAAATATAACACTGCATAATATATCTTAGAAAATATGCAGTGTTTGAAATAAAATTCTCTCAATTGTATCGTTTTAAATTTGAAACTTTTATCGTAACAAACTTATCTAAACGACTCTGATTGAATAGTTCTGCTTTAAACTCCCAAACCATTACTTTCAAAGAAACTATTAGTTTCAGAGAAATAAATCTCATGTCATTTTATAGCTTACTCTTGTTTCCCGCGGCTTTGCCCGCGGGTATATTAAAATATGTCTAGTTGTTTGAGTGGTCAAAAACAATTAGTTATCCTGTTGTTGAAAATCCATCAAGCTTTACACTGTTTTTTTCACGCTTAAAAATCTTTGTTTTTTAGAAATTACGTTTCTATTACCGAGAGACCGAAGGCTAACCTACCTAAACCAGATTGGTCACGTACTGAACGAAGGTGACGTCAAGAGTCTCCGAAACCGGCGAGCTTGTATGAAGAGAATTAAGAATGTTGAGAAAGCGAGTGAAGTATGCAAAGATAGAGTTCTCTGGCACTCTGTTCTCTCTGCCTACCCTGCAAAGGATATGGCGTGATGATATGTTCGTATGTATGTTAAAACATTCATAATGCCGCCAGAATCTGCTAGATCTTTTCTTACTAACAATTTCTTTTAGCAACTATGGAGTAACAACTTTCGTAATCCCCATCTGTGTATTTGCTGTTGCAAAGGTAAAAAATTACCTCTTCTAACACGTAATGCTAGTAATACTATCAGTTTTTTTTCCAGATTACTTATCAATGATTAATACAATAATATATATTAATTTAAGCAACTCTTATGCATACATATGTATGATGCCTAAGTACATGAGAAAGTATACTCGAAACAAAAGCATATATAAACCGTATAGGACGTATATGGTTTTAGAACAAGAAGAAGAAATCTCAACCAAAAGCTGGTTCCAGTAAGTAAACGAGACCGTTTATCAGTTGGTTAATTTTTTTTTTTTGGCGGCGTGCCATGGAATGGATACACCCCGCTAAATCCGTCCGCGGCGACAGAAGAAACGACGCGCGACCCCATAGACCCGCCCTACTTGTACCTCTCTTCGCCGAGCAAGCGGGTCACAGGAACCCTGTCTTCGGTGGCCCGGCGGTTTACCCTCGCGAGTATCCTCTCGAGTCGATGCCCCGACAGCTTTCGCCGTCGGGACATCTTCCTCAAGCGGTGTGGCCTCGCTCCGGGTGACCAGACTATCAGTTGGTTCAGTAGCATAATTAACTGTATGTGAGGTCTTAAATTCGAATTCGGGATTCTGTAAAATTAAGGAAGTTAGGCATTTTTACAAATTAAAAAAATCTAAAGCTGATCTAATATATAAAGATAAAATTTTCAATATTATCGGCTAAGGAGTGAGACCACACAAAAAAAAAAAAAACTATTGCAGCATATTTATTATAATTTAGTCAAATCAAATTTAAAAGCAAGAGAGATTTTTATAGTCAAGTACTATATGATTACATATAATGCATTGAAGCTTGAAGTTAATGAATAGAGGAAGTACAGCGACTTTAGTAATTGCTCTCTCAAAGTGTATCGAAGATCAGCAAAGTTTCTAACTCAACACATAGCTACATCCAACCGACACGTCCTCACTTCAAAAGTTGGTTCTAACGGACTTCGATCCTAAACTCATCCAATTTATTAGTGGCACCCCGCAGGAAAGCGTGAAATAGTTACCTCACGCTAGTTATATTGTATTGAAGATAATAAAATAGCTTTAAATTTAAAATAAAACTACTTTTACGGATTCTATTTCACGAGAGAACTGTGTGTGTGACCGTGAACCATGATCACTGAAAAGTGTTCGAAACGTCGGGAAATTAAAAATCAAATATAAACGCGATAGAATCCGTAAAAGTAGTTTTATTTCAAATGTGTAATACTCAGCGTAAACATTAGAAGTCATTAGCTTTCAATTTTCAACAAAGTTCATAAGTTTATTTTAAAATAGTAAATACGACGAAAGACGGAATGGATCTCAAGGTGTCAATATATTTAAGTGTGACATCAGGGAGACCACCGAAGACAAAGATCGGGTACCGGTGGCCCGCTTGCACGGCGAAGAGAGGTGCTTGCAGGGTGGGTCTATGGGGTTGCGCGCCGCCTCATCCATCGCCCCGGACCGATTTGATCGGGCGTGACCACCTCCATAGTCCACCGCAAGGAAAAAAAAGGTGACATCAGGTGCAGATTTGCACTTTTATTATTCCTTGTCTGTATCTATTTATGTCAGTGTGGTTATAATTCTCTATGATCGATTTTGCGAGATATCACCCTCGTTAAAGGCGACGAATCCGTCCTAATTTTGACACTATCGATCATCATTCTAATGACAAGTTGTCTTCGATCTACACAAGTGAAGCTGGCCTCGAGTGTTTACCGCGTCGTGTCCTCGATATATTCATTGTAATGGCAGCCTGGAGTCATATCCTTCTTCTTGCCTACCAGTGCCAGGTATATACTACTATCATTCATCGACAAAACCCGAATTAATCGGCAAATAAGGCCCGCACTTCTGCTCCGTCAACTTTAATCGCCAGAAGGACCTACACAATCTGAGCACCCCGCTATGTGACTCACTCTAATCTCTCAGAGAGTGATTTGTATTGCACCTACCCTCTGAAAATACCGACACCCATTTTGTGTGAAACTGAGAGGTATCCGCGAATAGCACTTTATCCGTAATTGAAATAACTGTATCTTCGATCAGTAAGAGATATACGAGTATTCTAGTGATCTCCCTAAATCATCTTATATAGTAATAACAAGAGACAAAATTATTTTTTCTCATTTTCAATACGTAATTAGAACAAACTATGGATTTATTTCGTAAATCTTATAATTTAAGAACTTTACATGTATATAACTACATGTATAGAAATTACATGTATACAAATTAAAACTAGACTCAGAATAATTATTATTTGGAAATTGTACAAAAAAATTGTATGCCGTCGAAATTAATCACACAGCACGTTTCCTGTATTTCTGAACAAGCATAGTAGTTCGTTGTCAATATCTCCTTGTTTTTAATCCGTCATTTTTTTCTTTCTTCTCAGCCCATTTTATCCAGTGAGATATACAGTGGGTATTTGAATAGTGGAGGAGTATCATGCCTAATCGTTCAAAGGAATTTAAAGAACGACAATTTAAAGGAAAATAGGTTTATTATGACAAAATGATCAAGTCGTTTGGTATAAGTGTTACAAAATTTTCTTTCTTTTACAGTAATATCTGCATAAATAAATGACACATACCCATGCAACGAAGATGTGGAAAAAATTGATGTATTCAAACTCCATCCTAACTAAAATTTAAAAAAATATATCTTATCTTCTTAATATATATAAATTACGTGTCACGTTGTTCGTCCGCGATGGACTTCTAAAGTACTTAACCGATTTTAATCAAATTTGCACAGCATATGTAGTTTGATGCAACTTAAAAGATAGGATAGCTTCCATCGCAATTTATAGTCGTAATATTATTTTATTGCAAATTATTTGTCTATTATTTGACAGTCTGTATCTGTTATCTCCAAACGATTCTAACAGATGGCAGTATCTGTTGACTGGATTGAGTAAGTATATAATAGATGGCGCTATGTTAAACCTATAAACGTTTCATATAAGCTACAATTTATTAACATAACCACCACGTGTTACTGAGGCTACCTTGGCCACAGCAACGCATGGCCAGGTCTACTAGTAAGAAATAAAAAATCCTATTAGCTGTAAGAAAATAAAAGTATATTTACATATAGCCGTCCATATTTTATTTAAATCAGCATCAGTTAGTACCTAGTACAAATACCTGCTACTGGTAGATATTATATAACTATGTAAAAGTATAAGATATAAGTAATAGAGTTAACTCTATTCGAAACATCTTTAGTTTTCTAAACTAAACGGTCGGTTGTAAACTACCAAAACAAATGTGAAAGGTTAATGTGAATCCCTTTTACGCGTTACCAATATCTAATATTTAACTTTCTTTATGGATATTTTGTAGCGTTTGTTTCTTTCATTACATACAAGTAAACAGCTCGCACGACGGTGTAAGCATACAATTCACCACCCCCGATTTTACTCGTGGGTGATCACCCACGAGTAAAATCTTTTACGATCGTAAAAGACGACACAGGGATTAAATATACCTAGTTATAACATCTATACAAGAGAAAGTAAAACTAGAAACAAAACCGTATACCAACTCGTCTGACCAGCGTGGTATATAGTAAGTCAATTTCACTCCTAGTGTGGATGAGGCTCGATCTCAACAGTGGGACATATATGAGCTGAGGTGATGATGATGAAACAGCTCGCACTAAACAATAAATTAATTTATAATTACGCAATAATTAGACGCAAATAACATGACAGACGCAAAACGAAAATAAGAACTAAACTACATGAGAATCGAACTGATTCTGGCGCGGTGCAAGAACAAAAGTTAAAAGTCGATACCTAGACTACGCGTTCTATACGATCCATTAATCAGCATAACTACGTTCACAATTGGACATAGTCCTCCACAGGAAGAGGATAATTTCTTCATCACGACACTCCCTAAGTACCCATTAGATTATTTTTATGACTCCCATGGGCAAAAAAGGGGTGGTTATATTCTTAACCTGTTTCCAAATGGAGCAACCACATAACGTCTGAATTAATCATTGCCTTTTCCACACAAAGACTTAAATCAGCCCTGTTAAAAAATACGCTCGACCGCTTAGGATGACAGCATGGGTGGCATATAAGTCTACAGCTTTTTTTTTTGGCGGCGGGCTATGGAGTGGTCACGCCACGCTAATCCGTCCGGGGCGACAGAAGAAACGGCGCACGACCCCATAGACGCGCCCTACATATACCTCTCCACGCCATACGAGCTGGCCACCGGATATACGGCCTACAACTTGCCGTATGTTTTTTCGACTTTTATGTAAAATTTGATAGCACAGATAGCGTAGTGGTTAAGATATCCACATTCCGTGCCAATGTCATGGGTTCGATTCCCACACAAAACAATACTTTGTGCGCTCGACAATGTGTCGTTCTGAGTTTTAGTGTAATATGTCTGAGTTAATTGCATGTTTGTAAAGGCCCCCGCAATACAATGATTATTTCCTTAGTGCAGGATGGTGTCAAAAAAAAAACAAGTATTATGAGATTGATATTTAAAAAAAAAGACATAGCTCTGCACTATGTAACTAATACTTGTAGTACAGTGATTTTGTAAACATATAATTAGACACAACGACAATCTATGGATCGCAAAAAGTATTGTTTTATATCGTAATCAAACCTACGTAGGAGCTTTATTTCAGATGAGTACTATCCACGGACCATCCACTTGTCCATCTCGACGTAGACGTCATAAGGTACAGCGTGCGCTCACAGGCGCTACCTGCTGATAATCGTGTATTCTTCTTTTTATTTTTTTTTATTACTAATGGTGGCCACCGAGCGAGCACCACACCTGATGATAAGTATCACTGCCGCCCATGGCCCTTTGCAATACCAAGGCTATACTAGGCCACTGCCTACTATTACAATCCCCAAACCCACCCAGTTGGGCTTCTGGCTCTCTCGCTCATCAAATGAAGTGCAATAGCAGTTTGTCATATTACTCAGACGTCAATCTTCTGCGAGACTGTGGTAGACAGAAAACTGTCAACAACATGGTCCTACCACTAATGTAAGTTACTTATTAGTCCTTCAATTATAATATGTTAATAGACTTTCAAGAATCTACTGTAATTTATTATCAAAGATGACATAACACGAAATTCAAGCCATAACTTTTAAGAGGTAGCAAAATACCTTCACGTACTAATTTAACGAGGTAATCTTTGTAAAGATGGACAACACTAAGTAAATTGTCAGATAACTTTCACCACGAAGTTTTAAACGTCTCCCTTGTAAAGTTTTTAAATTTCACCGGCACACTTTCACAAGGCCTTATTAAAAATACAAAACTCGTCGAGTCTCTTGCCGTTAGTCATTAGACGCTGAAAGTAAAAACTTTCAAACACCCGGCGCTTACTTAATGTAGATACATTTTTCTTTTAAAATTTCATCTGAGATTAATTGACATAACTTTGTCATAAGCTTTTACGGATAGCTGATTTATTTTTATTTTGAGCAGCCGTTCGTTGTTAACTTAATTACAATAATCAATCAAATGGGTGTTGCATTTCTATTATAAATGTTTCATTATTTACATTTAAAAACTAGTTCAATATTTAGTTTATATGTTCGTCTTATTTAAAATATTAAATAGCTTTATACTTTTTGCGGATCTTAATTTTTCTGCAATAATAGTAGTTTAACATACTCCTTATAACATCAGCTATCTGCCAGTGAAAGTCCCGTTAAAATCGGTCCAGGCGTTTCAGAGATTAGCCGGAACAAACCGATAAACAAACGAATAGACAGAGATTTTTTTTTTATATTTAAGAATCGTATATACTTTCATATTCATTTAATGAAAAGCTGTTAATTTGGAATTACAAACAGACGCACATTTTTTTTTAAATGCGATTTATTTTCCTACTACAGTTTTATTTATATGTATAGATGATATAGATTTAAGGCAGCGAAACTAATTTTAAGAAATCAAAATCATTTCTACGTTCAGGTGTTTATATTTGTATGCGTTTGTATGTACATAAGATTTAGTCTTTACAAATAATTGACTTGAAGGATATATATAAAAGAATTGTATTACTTGTATGTTTCATTAAAAATGAATGGCTGAATCAATTCATTATTTAATCCGACTTTTATTATGTTCCATATTAGTATTATTCCATTAATTTTGCTTTGAATTCCATTGAAGTGATAATCGTAAATTTCTGATGTTTACGCGAGTGTTGCACATTCGAAATACAAACTACTTTTACGGGTTCTATCGCGTTTGTATTTAATTTTTAATTGCCCGACGTTTCGAACACTTTACAGTGATCATGGTCACGGGAGGATCATGGCCACGGGAGGACCGCTGTAAAGTGTTCGAAACGTGAGGAAAATAAAAATCAAATACAAACGTGATAGAATCCGTAAAAGTAGTTTTATTTCAAGTGATAATCATTTTCCTGCCATTATACCAACTGTACGTAATTAACGCAGCATATCTTTTTCTCTTTTACATATGAAAGAAGAAAAGAACAAGCTGCCTAGTTTTGACTAGTACTATGGCTAGCTGATTAGTAATGCACTTAGTAACCAGAGAACTCTGCCGAACGAACGTCGGGTTAAGAAGATATACAATGTGAAAATGGAAGGATGTAGGTACCGAGGGAGACCGAGACTCACCTACCTAGACCAGAGTGGACACGTACTGAAAGAAGGTGGAGTCAAGAGTCTCCGAAACCGGCGAGCGTGTATGAAGAGAATTATGAATGTTGAAGAAGCGAGTGAAGTATGCAAGGATAGAGTTCTCTGGCACTCTTCTTACTCCCTGCCTACCCTGCAAGGGATATACCGTGATGATATGTATGAATGTATGTAGAACTCTAAGTGATATTAACCCACGGATTGGTGGGTTTTTAGTCAGTCATTTACAAATATGATTCTTAATATTCTTGTATAGTGTATACTATCACACGCTATTGAATTTTAGTGAAGTGTATGTGTGATAAAATTAACTATGGTTAATCATTAAATAAACTCTCTCCAACTTTATCCATATTTTACAGGCAAGCAATACCTTGTAGTGCTTGCACTATTAACTTTATTTTAACTAGGAATACTCTACACGAATTTTATATGAGTATAATCTCCAATTATTATATTCACAACTTTGGAATTTGTAGGTAAATTGTTTATAACAAATATGGTAGATATTTTAAGGCGGTAACGACGGATGTTAGTTGCATGTATAGCATTAATAATCTCAAGAATTGCAACAACTTAATTATTTTTAATGACTTTTATATTTCAGCTCATATATGTCCCACTGCTGGGCTCCAGCCTACTCTATAATGGAAGGGATATAGACCTACTATACTACACTGGTCAGACATGTTGGTATAGGGTTCTATTTCGAGTTTTCCTTCTCTTACATAGATGTTATATGGGTTTTGTGTTAACTGGTTGTGCCTGAAAACCAGCGCTATAGCACCTTTGGACTGCAGCTTATGCTAAGGTAGAACCTTTTTTGGGCTACTACAATATGGTTAAATCTGTTTTTTTTTTATGTTTTTTTTTCCTCATTATTATTCTTGTTAGTGTTTTTGTAATTGTTAATAGTCATTTTGTAGAATCCAAATATTTTCTTTCTTTCTTTCTTTTGTAAACCTTAATCATCTCTTACGATCATCCATAGGTAAAATAGGGGGTGGTGAATTGTATTCTTACTACGTCATCACACGAAAACACGACTATTAAAACAAAATTTGTTACATACCTATAGTTGATATTCTGCAATAGATTTAATTAAATACATATATCGTTTCTAACATTTTTATGAACTTAAGCTTTGCTTGATAATAAATATTAATATTGCACGCCTCATAAGCGAAGCGTTGAGGTCTTGCTCTACTCTCGACATATGAAAATCAAGCACTTTTCAAACCTAAAAATGATTGTATTTTTCTCACATTGCACTTATAGGATAATATTATTATACATATGTCAAGAAAAAATATTCGTCTAAAATATAACGTATTTGATATTTTTAAAAAGCAATTATTTTGTTTAAAGTAAGAAAAAAGTTGATTAAAAAAAATATTCGAGGACGTCCAGATGTTACCGTAAAGTATCTGGCATTCTCTAGACCGTAAAAGTGAATGTATCGAAGTTTTTCTTTTATTAAAAGCCTCATAATCGCAACACGCTGTTTCTTTTCGAAAATGGCTTGGTAATTCCTTGTCGTTTAATTGCAATTAATAAAAAACTAAACTGCTTAGTCATTAGTGTATGTATACTTTATGAAAATTGGGTTCGTTTACATTGGCCACAGTTCGTTTACATTACACAGGCAAAGGAAATAAATCCCATTCAGCCTATACAGCTATGTTTAGCTCTACGACGAAAATGGCACTAAATTTCAAAAGTTTTTTTTTCTTTCATTACGCGTATGTACAAGCTTTTATTTAGTTTCACCTGTCCCGTTGTCTGTAATGAAATCTTGCAAGTTAAATTTGATCCTCTTCCCGGTTTCCGATTGAGCTGAAATTTCGCTTGCATGTATAAATTAGATGACAATGCAATATTATTGTGATATAGAGCTGCCCTGATGATGGACCTGGAAGCTGGCCATAGGAACTCCGTAATTAAACGACGCAACCCCATCGAAATTAGGCTTATTAGATTCGTCTTGACGAGTACTTTAATACTATATAGAAACCAGGGTCTGATCATGGACCTGGAAGCTGTCCGTAGGAACTCCGTAATTAAGCGACGCAACCCCATTGAGTTTGGGCTCGTTCGATTCGTCTTGAAGATTATTTTGATACTACATGGAAACCAGGGTCTGATCATGGATCTGGAAGCTGTCCATAGGAACTCCGTAATTAAGCGACGCAAACCCATCGAGTTTTGGCTCGTCTGATTCGTCTTGACGAGTACTTTGAGACTGTATGGTAACCAGGGTCTGATGATGGACCTGGAACCTGGCTATAAGAACTCCGTAATTAAACAACGTAACCCCATCGAGTTTGGGCTCGCTTGATTCGTCTTGAAGAGTACTTTGATACTATATGGTAACTAGGTTCTGATGATGGACCTGGAAGCTGGCCATAGGAACTCCGTAATTAAAAGATGCAACCCCACCGGGTATGGGCTCGTTTGATTCGTCTTGATGAGTATCATGGTTGGCGTGAATATGCAACTCTAACAAATTAGGGAAAAAATTGATTAGATGGTTGACCCAATGCCAAAGTAAGCACGTGCCGAGCGCTGAATGGCGTGAGGATGTATAAACATTTCATATCGCTAACGTTGCGCCTCAGAGTACCAGGGCGAACCCTGTTATACTGAAGCCCTCATCCCTCTACAATGGACCTCTGGGGTGTTGAACCGTTTTTGTCCCATACTTGTGGGAACAACACGAATAATAAAAATACTAAAAAGTTAAAAATAAAATTAAAGAAAAATATCGTTTTTAACAAGCTTTTATTATTTGCTAATATAATAAACTAAAAAGTTAAAAATAAATTAACTCTTATCAGACATATAACACTTTATAAGTTCATTGTAACCTTTAACGATATTTTGATTAAGATTCAACAACAAAATAATTCCATATCGTACATAATTATATATTTTTAACACTAAAACTTTACACCATAATTATTAAATCTTCCCGTTTTTATCACAGTCCCAATTTTATAAATAATGTTTGTTGCATTTTTTAGCAAATAATAAACAGCTTGCTTTTAAAAAATGATTTTTCTTTAATTTCCTTTTCATTTCTGGCATTGACTAATAGTAAATGATAAATAATATAAAAATTAGGAGGCGTGCACTTTTGGATTTTCCAAATTATTTTTAACTTTATTTATCGTCTATTACATATATTATAAATATATAACTATAAAACTATATCCTTTCTTACCCGTGGATGTCGTTAAAGCCGACTAACGAATATAACATGCACGAGATTGCATTTGAATAAAATGATGCAAAAAAAAAAGAACTTGAAAGACAATCCTATGCCAACACATCTGAGCACCGTGGTTTAGGAGGGTCTGAGGGTTTCGCTGGATAAAACTGAGGTCATCCTATACCACGGTCCACGTCGAGGTCAAGTTGGTAGAGATGTACCAGCTGCATACCACAGCGCGGGCTAACGGTGAGCAAGTCTCCGCAAGAAGCGCGGGCAGAGCACAAGGAGTGGCCCGAAGTAAACTCATCCGACGACAGAGAAATGATCTGGAGTCCCCCGTAGTAAGGCGAGGAAGTGTGGAGGTGATTGCGCCACATCTCTACCGCTAAATGACGAAGCAGTTTACGATGGTGCAAGTACTTACCGGACACGGGGTCTTCTGTAAGTACCTGCATAAAATTGGAAGAGAAGGGGCCCCAGAATTTCATTAGTGTGGTGTGGCAATTGACAATGCACGTCACACGCTGGAAGTTTACCCCGGCTGAAGGCCCCAGGTCCACGTCTTGTCGGTGGCGTTTAAACGGGCCCTGTCATTGCAGACAAGTGTCAATATTTATTAACATATATTTAAGAAAAACAATGTCATTAAAATACCCGCTAAGTGTGCTAATTATAACTATTTCATTCTTGAAATAAAAGGCGCAATCAGGCATCGAAAAATTCCTCCGCATCACTGTCCACTGGTAATGTGCCCAGAAGGCTAGCAGCATTGCCACGTTGAATGGCAATGCTAACTTTTTGTGCAAAATATAGGCCAGCCCTCTGATCACGTCACTCTGTTACCTAATTTTCGATGCCTGATTGCGCCTTTTGTTTCTCTTTTTATTTATTTATTTTTTATTCCTTATTCTATTTTCTTCTATTTTTCTGTAAATATTTTAATTTAAAACTTACCTTTAATTGTACATATTAATTATTTATTTGTAACTAAAATTCTTGAAATTCTGATTAATAAATTTATGCAATTTTTTATGATCTTAGCCGCCAATCTCTTCGGTAGTATATACTTTGAGAAAATGGATACTGATGGTAAACGAGCAAACAGCACACGTGATGGTAAGAGTTACTGCCGCTCATGAACTTTTGCAATACCAGGAGTACAGCTAGACCGCTGCCTACCAACTGAAACCGGTCTAAAAAGTTGGGTTTCGGGTTCTCTACCTTACTGAAAGAAGCGCAACTGCACATTACCACTCCTCAGACGTTGATTTTCTGCGAGAGTGTGGTACTATCCCGAACGGATCAGCCCGCGGCTGTTGATAGAAAACTGTCAACAGGGTTGTCCTTCCACTACTATTATATCAGACAGCACAGATGGCGTAGTGGTTAAAATACCACCTTTCCAAGCCAGCGCCGGATGTTCGATGCCCACGCAGTAGAATACTTTGTGCGATCCACAAACTCTATGTTCGAAGTCTGGGTGTAATTTATCTGCGTTAATTATGTATTGTAAAGTCCCCCGCAATACAAGGATTATTTGCTTAGTACAGAGTGGTGTTATAATTTTATCATATTTTTTCCTGAGTACTACTCAAAAGAAACTCTATCACTTAGGTACTCCTAAGTGACAGAGTTTCTTTTGAGCTAATATATAATACGACTACCTAAACAAATTTCATCACTGCAAATAAGGAAAAAGTGGGCAGCAAAACTCTGTATTAATCTTTTTAGCCCACGCTGATGTTATTACACCGAATGTGCTAGTGTGAAGAATACCACCCGCATGTGCTTGAGATCTACCGACTTACTCTCTTTCTCCCCTACTTTCTATTTTTGTATCTTTCTTTCTCTTTCTCTCTCTCTCTCTCTGTCTCTCTCTCTCTCTCTCTCTCTTGCATTGGAACATAGGACGCTACTCGTTGCTACCGCTCGCGCTGTCCTGTAACAGGTATACTACGCGCATGCGTTCGAGTGCCGTTGCGTTAAATGTTCAGCGCAACCTTTTTTTAAGTTGCATTAGAAGTTACACTTCAAAAACAATACCTAATACTAAATGATTGAAAATAACGTGTGTAATAATGGACTTACCTCAATCCTGGTATAGTAGTGAGCAGTTGACCTTCAGATGTAACCCAATGTATTTCAGGTGTTGGATGGCCCGTAGCCCGGCAAAGCGCGTGTGCGCCACGCGTGGCGGGCCATAAGACACGCGCAGGTGGCTCCATAACGAATCGCGGCCGCTTGTCGCTTGCGTTTACTAACACAATTAGTGTTAGAATCATCCATTGTAGCGTATATTCTGTTAAAAAATAATTTATAACTCATTATTTAGATATTATAATATAAGATTGTCGTTGTATAGTGTGCAAGTATTTGCCTATTCGAGGCTTTTTTTTTTGCGGTGGATTATGCTGTGGTCACGCCCTGCCAAATCGGTCCGGGGTGACGGAAGAGACGGCGCGCGACCCCATAGGCCCACCATGCATTGCACCTCACTTCGCCGTGCGAGTTTGCCACCGGTACCCCGAATAAAATAGCAAAAGCTAAGCCAAAGCCTTTTTTGTTTCTCGTTAATGTCATTTTATGTAAGAAGTTATTTTCTTTAGTTATGTTTATTTTTTATTAGTTTTTAACGAGAGCAAAATAAATGTTTTCTTTCTTTCTTTATATCCACAGGTAAGATAGAGGTGACAAGTTGTATTCTTTTTATTTATCCGTGTGGTGACGAAGTAAGAATACAATTCACCGCCCCCTATCTTACCCGTGGGTGATCGTAAGAGACGACTAAGGGATATAAAACGCATATAACATCTATGCAAGAGAAGGAAAACTCGAAACAAAACCCTATACCAACACGTCTGACCAGCGCGGTATTATAGTAGCTTAATTTCCTTCCCATAACGGAAGAGGTCCGAGCCCAACAGTGGGACATACTCGTATATGGGCTGTGATGATGATGATGATGATGAGTTGTACTGTTACTCTATCACCACACGGAAACCACATTGATGTTTAAATTACTTATAGTGGTAGGACCATGCCGTTGACAATTTTCTGTCTACAGCCGCGGGACGGTCCGTCCGGGGTACTACCACACTCTCGCAGGAGATCGAGGTCTGAATAATGGCAATGTGCTATTGCGCTTCGTTCGGAGAACGAGAACAACTGGTTGGGTTTGGGGCGTGCATTGTCAGGCAGCGGCCTAGCTATACCCTTGGCATTGTAAAAGTCCACGGGCGGCAGTAACACTTAACATAAGATGTGCTGCTTGCACATTTGCAATAAAAAAATACTTTAAACGCTATTTAAAATTTAGAAGTAGTTGATAAAAACAGCAACAAGCGAACGTTACATATTAAATTGTCAAAATTACGTAAGTGAATTCACTCGATTTGCATTTAAACCGCAGTACGAATGAAATTTTCGTTGTAAAAGCTAAGCAGTATTCTGCGTAAATGGGCCGCACACAGCTACCGCCTGTAAATAAGCCGTCAACCTCCACGATAAACGTTTGCCTTTCTTGATTTATGTTGTGATATACTATGAATGACGCGATGCTTAATCCTCAAAAATGAACTATAGCTGAAATATGCTGACTTGTTAAGTACCGAAGTATTTATGAAAAGCTTTCGCGCATATTGAGTTTGTAAAATCATAGCCATATTTAAAGTAACGTAGAATATTTTTGCATGTATTGACAATGTTAGAATTCGCTGTGTTGTAGCGGCTACGAATACTACCACTTTGCTCGTGGATGTCAAAAAAGACGACTAACAGCCTTATAACAACCTGGGCCAACTCCATCTGATGCCGTTTGGTCAACAATTTAATTTCCAAGGAGGTTTGACGTCTGCTAGGCGGCCGGTCATAAAACTGTTTCCAATAACTTTTACAATATGTACTATGAAAGAAGAATACATAGTGTATCGACCCCAAGTAATTGGGATAAGAGTAGGAGAATGATGATGATAATGTTAGAATACGGTGCACTACCCCATTTCTTGCGCGTAAGTATGGTAAAAGACGACTAAGGGCTATAATATGCAGACAACATCTACCCAAAAGAAGGAAAACTCGAAATATAACCCTTTACCAAACCATCTAACCAGCATAGTAGGTCAACTGTCTTTCTATTATGAAGGAGGCTCTATGTCAGAAGTGGGACATAATATAAATGTAAAAATGTATTATATTACATAAATACCATGGAATTTATGTGTATTAAAGATATAATTTAATTTAATGTTTATTAAAGATTCGTGAGAAGGAAATCTCGAAACAAAACCCTATACCAACACGTCTGACCAGCGTGGTATAGTAGGTCAATTCCCCTTCCATTACGGAGGAGGCCCGAGCCCAACAGTGCGACATATATGGGCTGTGATGATAATGATGATGGAATATATAATTCGCATAAATGTTTTAAAAGACGATGCAAGAATGCAAAGGAATAAAGCCTCAAGAAATATTTTATGCACACCCATATGACCATCTTTATAATAAGTCTTTTTATTCTTTGAGAAAGAAAAAAAAGCATAAACTTTTCTGTGGGTGTTATAAGAATAATAAATGAACACAAAGAGATTGAGCACGTAGTAAAAAAGACATAAAACTCAAAATGAACATTTAACGAATTCCTCTGACTTTTTTGGTATTATAAACCAATTTACCTATCATTTTGGCGGAGATTTCCAGTCTAAGGACGTCCCAGTACTGGGCTCAAACCTCTTTAATATTTCATACGTATAAGTAAACTTAATACTTATACGAATAAGTACTGAAAAGAATAAAATTGAGATCTTATTTATCTTAATCTTGTAACATACGTATAATGTCCTAATGAAATTATTCATTTTGCAGTCTAAAGTAAATTACAGTCGTGAAAAAGTTGTCTTTTCTACATGTATACGTATTTTAAACATAATTTCACAGGGGAATTGTAACTCATTGCCGTGTTTTACTTAAATTGGATTGCCAATTCAACAAATATTTTTTTCGTATTTTAAAAATACCTGATGGTCTATTGGGTCTGACGATACATATGTGTAAATATGTTACTGATTGCGATGTCCTAGATTCGAAATCTAGGTCCGACAAAGATGCGTTGTTAGAGTTTTCTAGAAATTACCTCATTCTATTTCTCGGCAAATTTCAGTATTGCTTTGATCAGATCAATAGCAATATGTTCGTCCTTTATTAAAAGGGACTAAAAGTAATTTTCTTTCATATACGTAATACTTGCGTAAACATTAAGTCATTATAAAGAAAATATTTTTAGACAGAAAAGAACCTCGGTGGTTAGGCAATTTTTTTAAACATTTTAAATCGCAGATTCAAACCTTAGCAAATCAAGCTAAAAGTGCTGTTGCATTATTGCCCACAGAAATTTTAATGATAGAATAAATTAGTTTCTTTAGCCAGGAAATAATTGCAATTGAAGAAAAACATTTGCCATCAGTATTTTTTTTTTTATTTTGTAAATTTATTTCACGTATATATCAATGTTTTATTATTTTCTTTTTATTTTATTACGTGGCATTAGAAATTTACTTGGTGCATATGAGCGACCTTGTTTGGTGGTTTATGTCCTTGACCTATAAAAATTGCGATGTGCTATCATCTCATATATGTCCCACAACATGCCTCCACCGAAGGTGCCGGCCTCTCGCAGAGGGCGAGGGGCCGCAGTAGCAGGAGGACAGTCGACGACTCCTCGGCGTGAGGCGGCACCTGCTGCCTGCGTGAGCGACGATCCCCTGGACCTGCAGGCCGAAAATGCCCGCCTTAGTGGCGAGGTCTATGGCCTGCGGGACCTGAACCGACAGTTGGGGGACGAGCTGGCGGCGCTGCCCCCAGAACCACGTGTTCGGCCGCCTCTTGCCGCAGACAAGCGGCCACATACGGCACCAGCCCCCGCTCCGCTGTCATGTCAGGGTGGCCGCGTGGGGGGCTACGCCGCGGCCACGGCTGGGCCTAAGCCCAAAGGTCCCGGCCCCGCTCCGAAGGGACCTGCCCTGAGGAGGAAGATGACGCCGGCTCCTGCCGAACCGCAGACGTCGCCCGCAACGACACCGCCGGCTACGACTAGCGAGGCTGCGACTAGGCCTTCCGCGTCTGGCACGACTGTCGCACACGAACAGGGTTGGCAGGTAGTCGAACGCGACAGGAGGAGTCGCGGCCAAAGAAGGAGAGCGGAGGCCAAGCGCGCCGCTGAGGTCTCCGCTCCCAAGGCAGGAGCTGGCGACAAGAAGAAGAGGCCACGCAAGGGGCTCAAGCTGCCAAAAACAGCCGCAGTGGTGATCACTATGCTGCCTGTGGCGGCCGAGAAGGGCCTCAGCTACGAGGCCGTCTTGAGAAAGGCCCGGCGGGAGCTCGACGTCTCCGATATTGGAGGCGTCGAAGCCAGAACCCGCAAGGCCCGGACAGGGGCTCGAATCCTCGAATTCCCTGGGGCCGAGGGCGCCAAGATGGCAGACAGCGTAGCGGAGAAGCTGCGAGGTTTATTTGCCGAGAAGGGTGGCATCAAGATCGCCAGGCCCGTCAAGTGCGCCGAAATGCGCATCGCGGGTCTGGACAACTCTGTGACGGTGGAAGACATCCGGGAGGCCATTGCCTCGAAAATCGGGTGTCCCATGGACACCCGGGCCGCCACCAGCGGCCGGGGCGGCGCAGGCGCGAGTATCTGCGCCTGATGCCGCCCTAACCGAGGCTTCGGGTGATCGGACCGGGGAATTGTCCGGTCACCCGACGTAAGGCCACCGCGTGAGGACAAGAGAGGAACCCGCAACGGTATACCACCGGGCGGGCCACCGAAGTCAAAGATCGGATACCGGTGGCCCGCTCGCACGGCAAAGAGAGGTGTTTGCAGGGTGGGTCCATGTGGTTGCGTGCCGCCTCTTCAGTCGTCCCGGGCGTTTTGTCGGGGCGCGACCACATCCATGGTCCACCTAGTGTAAAAAAAAAAAAAAAATATCCCTTAGTCGTCTCGTACGATCACCCATGGGTAAGATATGGGGTGGTGAATTGTATTCTTACTCCGTCACCACACGGAAAACAAATTATTTACATAAAATAAAATTTCACAGTTTAAACATTGAAATCAAAATAATCTCGCTAATAATATACTTATTATAAACCTAACCTAACTAGATTAATACAATTTTAACACTATATTATATGAACGAGGCAGGTGACCTTAAATCTTAACCAAACAGACGTCAGGCAGGTGACCATAAAACTTAACCAAAAACCTATTCAGCTATTTTGATTTGTTTTACTGAAGTTTAAAAAAGAAAACGTACACTACTGAACTCATATAAATTGAGACAAGGACAAAAGGATGGTGAAAGGTGACGTATAATAAATATATATTCTATATTCAACAACAGATGGGACTAAACAGTAGCACAATTTATGGTGGGGCTGCTAAATATCATCATCATCTCAGCTCATATACATCCTCCTCCATAATTGAAGAGAAATTGACCTACTATAGCACGCTGGTCAGTCGGGTTGGTATGGATATAGGAGTTTTATTTCAAGTTTTCCTTCTCTTGCATAATTGTTATATATATATAATATCTGTTAGTGGTATTTTACGACACCCACTATTAAAGTAAATTACATAAATAAAAATATAGTTATAATGAAAAACATAGTTACTGAATATAAGTTTGCAATACAAAATGATCGATGAAAACTTTCGTAAAGGAAAAGACGATAAAAACTTACCATAAACCTATCTACAATGTAACTAAGTAAACCATTTAGTAGTAACTGAGTTTGCAATAAAAGATTAAACTTTAGGAAAAATAATTTAAAATTACACAAACCTCTCATTATGCCACTGAAATCACTATTTGAAATATCCTTTTAAGTCATTGGTTTATCACATTTATATAAAACCACATACATACATAATAGTTCACATTTTCACTGTAGTTTTAAGTTACTTATATATCATGATCGCTATTATAAGTCTATCCAAATATTTTCTCGCACTCGTTCAAAGTTTTCCCTCCAATATTGAGAGCGATATGAACACGTAATTCGCTCACAGTGTTCGCACGCGGACTGCCGCCTACCGCTCGAAGCTCCCGCCCGCTATCGACTGTTCTATCTAATACGCAACCTCTCCCAACTTAATAGCGGCTTAAGCTTGATTTTATGTGAAATCGGAACGTCCTTACGGTCTGTTGCGGGTATCCAACGTTTCGACTTGAGATAATTAAACGGATTGCTTCAATTTGGGATTTCATTTGGAAATGTTAAGACGACGACTGTATTAAGCAATTACCGTAAGTGCTTTTATTACCACTGTCTCCTTTATTGATAAATATATTTAGATATTGATTAAAACTAATGAAATGTTTTATATTAAATTTTTCCGTGTTGTGATGGAGTAAGAATACTTTTCACCACCCCATATCTTATACGTGGGTGATCGTACGAGACGGCTAAGGGATATAAAATGCATATAACATCTTTGTGTGAGAAGAAAAACTCGAAACAAAACCCTATACCAACACATCTGACCAGCGCGGTATAGTAAGTTAATTTCCCTTCCATTACGGAGGAAGCCCGAGCCTAACAGTGGGACATTTATGGGCTGTGATGATGATGATGAATGAAAATTGTTTGACGATAAAGTTTTATTTCGATTTAATTATAAATTTTTATACGCTAATAGGTAAATAGTGATGCCAATGGTCGACGGACAGTGACAGCTATTAGAAAAGTCTATTACGTAGAAGGGACGTCCCGGAGTGCTGTACGTTACTCGTGAAGTAGATCCTTGAAAGAGTTACTGAAATTAAATACTCACCATGACATTGGTCATCTCAAGAAACAGAGAGTGGTCCTACAGCCAACTTCAATAGTAAATTTGCGATATGTTTTACATATATAAGAATTAGAGCAAAAACTTATGATTTTTTTGTTTTCAATAATATTTATCCTGTTTGGACTTCACTTGGATATGAGATGTATTTTCGCACTACATTCTATTTGCCTGTTAATTTAGAAAGATTAGTTCAGGTGAGGTTGCGATAAATAGGCCATCAAGCTGCGGAGTCACCGTTATCAAGACAAGTGCTTAGGTAATGATAATTATAAATAAATTATTATGGTTATTAGTATTATTATTTGTATCTCCTTTTTATTCACGGGATCTTCCGTAGGGAAGATGGTCTTTTGGGAGGCCTACATGGGGATATGGATCCAACACGCAGAGGCCTTTGGATAAGTTTAATCTAAATATTGGGATGGGACAACTACCGATGACATTCCACGTCTGCACATAACATACGTGGACTGCCAGCGGTAAGGGTAAAACTATTATGTGATGATGGTAGCTAATATCTGAACATGGGAGTGGGTGCTTAGTGGACTGGTTCATCTTAAATCTATGAAATTTTAAACTGTCGTCTGCCTTCAAACCCATATTGAGAGATGAACGGTTGCAGACGGTGACTCGCCTACTCACTGAATGGGGCCCCCCCTATACAGTCGCCACAAGCACACAAGTCATACGGGCAACAGGGGGCAACATTGGTGCAAGTGGATAAAGGTGTCGAGCGAGTGTGTAATAATATTATTATTACTATAATAATATCACAATACGACGTGAGTTTGCAAATAAAATAATAACAAAAAAGTAATTCACGAAATTGAAGCTCTTGGCGTAGCAAGTAATAATACCGATGTACTGTATATATGTGTGATTTCGACGTGGTAGTAATTTAATTAAAATGTTATGTCATCACGCTATGTTGGACATCGGGAACGTGCAATTAGCATGTTTACCAATACTGAACATTTAGCTTTGGAATTGACACAATATAGTTACACATACATACATATACACGCCATATCCCTTGCAGGGTAGGCAGAGAGAACAGAGTGCCGGAGAACTCTATACTTGCATACTTCACTTGCTTTCTCAACATTCATAATTCTCTTCATACACGCTCGCCGATTTTGGAGACTTTTGACTCCACCTTCCTTCAGTGCGTGACCAATCTGGTCTAGGTAGGTGAGTCTCGGTCTCCCCCGGTACCTACATCCTTCCACTTTCGCATTGTATATCTTCTTAACCAGACGTTCGTTCGGCATTCTTTTCACATGTCTGAACCATCGGAGCATTCCCTTTCGCATCTTTACACCAATACTCTCTTTCATACCTACTCGCTCTCTTACGTCGTCGTTGCGAATGCGGTCGGTCAGCCTAACTCCACAGATTTGCCGTAGAGATCGCATTTCAACCGCATTAATTTTGCTTTCATGCTGTTTTCTGCATACTCAACTCTCGCTTCCATATAGTAATGTTGGGACAAGCACTGCGTTATGTATTGCTACACGTGCCTTCTGACTGAGGTAGTGGCTATCGAGAAGTTGTCCCAACGCCCCGTTCACTCTATTTCCCGCATTCACTCTTCGCTCTGTATCAGTGGTGTACCTTCCATCTCGGCTAAAACCACATCCAAGATATACAAATTCATCCACTTGCTCTAGTACATCATTACCTATTTTTACTCTTACATCTTAGTTACAATAAAATGAAACGGTATAGACGCATGACTACTATTCGTCAACTTCTGACATTGATGGGATAGGAGTGTTGTAACTGTTGTTAGTTTTTTTGGAGAGTTTTATATATCTAAGGATTTTAATCAAATTAGCCAACTATAGGTGTGGAACTGAGCCTCGTTAAATGATATTCAGGCTAGACTTTACCCTAAGCCAAGTAATTAATTCCTGTAACCCGTAAATTACTTGCTAAAATAATATCTTTTTAATATACAAGGAGATAGGAACTTGAAATTAAACTTCTAAAAACCCTTTGCTGCTAACATCATATCGTTAAGGTGAAAACGAGCCTAAGTAATATTATGACAATCTCACTACTTATTCTGGCTAGTCAGTAGAGTTGACGATGGGCCTAATCTTAATTCTCATCAACGCTACTGAACACATGGCCGAGCCGCTAACAGAGCCTGTCTGTGGTCTATGTGTGCTTTCTCTTAATCAAAAGGCCATGTGAAGGCTACAGTACAACTGCATTCCCTACAACCCTTCAAGAGTCATAACTCGTGTCCAAAGGAACAAGCACACCGCGAGGAGATTTCTAGTCTGGTATTTCGTTAAAATGATAAATCGATACTTGTCATGGAAGATGAATGCTTAAGCTATTACGATAATGCAGTCATTAAATATAATAATTTGTTTTGAATAAAGTTATTATATTTTGTATCTCTTTTCTATGGAAATATACTACTATTATTACAGGTACTTTCAAAAGCATTGAAACGTGATTCAGTGGCATCGTATTGGAAACATTTAATTGCAAATAAATGGATATTCTGCATTCGTATCGACTATTGGGTAAAGAATATTGAGGACTGAATCCTGCTTTAAATTCATATTAAAATACGATACTTATCGTCTCAGCTCATATATGTCCCACTGCCGGGCTCAAGCTTCCTCCGTAAGGGCAATGAAATTGACCTACTATATAACACTGGCCAGATGTATTGGTATAGGGTTTTGTTTGGAGTTTTCTTTCTCTTGCTAAGATGTTATATGTATATTTATATCCCTTAGTCGTCTCTTACGACCACCGACAGGTAAGATAGAGGATGATGAATTGTATTCTTACTCCGTCACCACACAGATATATCAGTAAATAATTTAGCTTAAACATTGTCTTATATGACTTAACACATTTCGTGTGAGGCTGGAGTTTGACCATTTTGTAGCCTAATTTCTACCTGGCCATGACAACTTTAAAAGTAAATTATTTTCTTTTAAACTCGTACCTTCACCACTATGTCAATGTTCTACACATAACCACGAGTATGAACAATCAGCACATCACATTCTCTGGGAGTGCGATCTCTGGCGTAACGAGCGCGACCTTATGTTAGAAAGTTTGCAAATCACATCTGGAAAAAAAATTCGACGCGTTTAGGCCTTTATGCCATACCTACTACTGCAAACAATCTTAAGGCTCACATCACACATCACACAAAGACCCCCTTAAGTTATCCCGTATCCGTGGTGCAGTACTGCTGCGCTTATCTTAACTGCATAACCCTTTACTTATTGGCTGACTAGTCAATATTGCTTTCTGTCTCCCGCTTTGCCTAGGAGGGAAGTGGAAGGTAGGCTTCTGCCAAACACTGGCAGTCCCGGGTCGTCCTGCCGGCGTTTATACGCCGGAGTCGTGCGGTCCATGGCGCTGTATGGTGCCCCTATTTGGGCGGACTCCCTCACCACCCGCAACAAGGCTCTTTTGCGACGTCCGCAGAGGGCCATGGCGGTGAGGGTTATCAGGGGCTATCGTACGGTGTCGTGGACTGCGGCAATATTGTTGGCGGGCGATCCGCCTTGGCCACTTGTGGCTGAGGCACTGGCTGAGGCCTACCGGATTCGCGTCGCGGCGCGAGCCGACGACGAGCAAGACTCCGTAAGGGGACTGGGCAGAGCACTGGAAGTGGCCCGAAGGGGAGTCATCCGGCGGTGGAGAGAAGAACTGGAGTCCCCCGTAGCAGGGCGGGGGACTGTGGAGGCGGTTGCGCCGCATCTCCACCGCTGGATAAATAGAAGGCACGGCAGCCTAAGCTTTAGGATGGTGCAGGTGCTTACCGGACACGGGGTCTTCGGTAAGTACCTGCACAGAATTGGAAGAGAAGGGGCCCCAGGATGTCACGAGTGTGGCGCGCCAGTAGACGATGCGCGTCACACTCTGGAGATATGCCCCGCCTGGGGGCCCCAGCGCCACGTCCTGTCGGCGGTCATTGGGGGAGACCTGTCGCTGCCGACTATCATCTCGAAGATGCTTGGCAGCGACAGATGCTGGTCGTCGATGGCCTCCTTCTGTGAAGAGGTCATCTCTAAAAAGGAGGCCGCGGAGCGGGCACGCGAGGCAATCGCGTCCGCAGACTCGCTCCGCCGGCGGCGGCCAGGGAGGAGGAGGCGCCGGTATGCGCACCTCCTTCCGCCGCCTTGAATGGTGACAGGGCGTGGCCAGAAGGCCAAGCGTTGGGGCGTCAGGGATCGAATGTCAGTAGACGATCTCTCCGGCGTCCCGTAAAAGCGCGGAAGGGGCCGCTGTGGTTTTAGTGGTGGGTATTCCGGTCGGACTGTTCAGTTGGCCGGTGAGTCCCACACTCCCCCCTGTCTGTCACAGGCGGGGGATAGCGCGTAAACGCGTTTCCACAGCGAGAAAAAAAAAAAAAAAAAAAAAAAAGGAGGGAAGTGGAATCACTCTTTTCCAACTCCTCCTCTTTAACTTTTCTAATTAAATTTGTTGCGGGTTCCAAGACAATTAAAATCATTTCCTGGGACTGCCTGAGGGTCAAACCTCGGCGTCATTTATGGTGACCATTGTGGATCCTGGCTTACAATGTACTTATAAAATAAATACTTTACTTTGGCTGGAGTTACAATGGTGAGAATGTGTGGTGGGATTAGTCCTAAAAAAACATTTCGCGTGATCGGAGTGGACTAAGTAAGAATACAATTTACCTATTAAACACGTAATTCGCTGTCAGATGACTAATGCTTGTGATATGCAGATAATATCTATGCCAGAAAGGAAAAACTAGAAATATAAACGGTTATATTTCTATTTTACCCTTTCTTGGTATACCAAGATCTATCTATATATAGATACCAACCCGTCTGACACACTGGTACAGTTTTTTTTTTGGGACATGCTATGGAATGGTCACATCCAGCCTGATCCCTTAGTGGCGACGAAAGGGACTGCGCGTTGCCCCATAACCTGTACGGCAGGCTACCTACTTCTTCACGATACGTGAACGGACCAGTGTTAATCATCAGTAGCCCATCCGGCAGCGTGGAACAGTAGCTCAATATCCCTTCTATAGTGACAGTGGCTCGACGATTATTTTCACGTCCAATTACGTTTTATTTGAGGTGAAGAACTTGAAATTTTAAAATGTCTACAATTAGGACCATTATTCCAATGTAACAGTGGGTTTAAAGTAGTATTGAGGCTGCCGTAATATTGCAACGCTTCAGAAATGTTGTAGGTTTTCCCTTGGTAGATAGTGGCATGGCTCTACCTCTGATAATGCAAAGGTCCATGAACGATGGTAAGGTGCATGCTCTACTTCTCTTTACCACAATAAGCAACAAAAAAGCGCTTATTGTGGCCATGGTACATTATCTAGGTTGCAACCGTATGTAATTGTATTCAATATGTTGCACGTGATTCTTTTGAATATATATATATATATATATATATATATATATATATATATATATATATATATATATATATATTAAAAAACACCACCCCGCACTAACGAAATAATCCTTGTCTTGCGGGGTACTTTACAAACATTAACAATCAACGCAGACTAATTACACCCAGACTCAGGACACTGGCACAGAAGGTCGGTATCTTAACCACTACGCCATCTGTGCAGTCCTATTATACTTAAATATAATGCTATTAGTTACCTATTTAGAGTTAACCCAATAATAGTATGCCCTTTTAACAAACAGATTCGTAAAGCTTGTATTTATAAATTTAACGATTAATTATTATACCCTTTACTAAAATAGATTAATTCTATTAAAAGTATTCTGTGACACAATGATCTACCCTTGTCGTCGGTACGCATTAATTTATCGGACACGATTTCAACGAAAGATTACAAGCCTAATGCCTTTAAAATCCTTTACTTACGTTAAAATTTAAAGATTTAAAGGCGTAGCAGTTTAAGTACCATTTAGGTAAAATATTATAATTTCGTAATGATTTCTGAAGTTACGTTCACATATAAAATGAATATAATTTGACTGCGCTAATTGCATGTTTGTAAATTCCCCTGCAATGCAAGGATTATTTCATTAGTACTCAAAGATTCCTTGTCTTTAAAAGAAAAATAAAAAAGGAAATAAAACTATTTTACGGACTCTTTAGCATTCATGGTCACCCGTGACCATAGTAAAGTATTCGAAACTTCGAGAAAATCAAAATCAAAATACAAATGCTATAGAATCTGTAATAATACTTTTATTTCCTTTTTTTTATTTATTTATTTCAAATTATCATTACGATTTATGTGTATCAAAATATTTAAGCGAACAATGTATCTATGTTTCTTCTTAATTTGGACGAAATGTTGCTCAACCGTGACATTTAATCAGTGACTGAATTAACTCGTAGTTGAGTCCCACTTAAGGGATTTGGTCCATACATAGTCTTTTGCGTTATATTTGAGAGTTATATTACATGGTGGTTCGATGGTGGTTTGAAGGATATCACACTGTAGCTAATGCTTACTGAACACATCATTCTCCTACTCTTATCCCAATTACTTGGGGTTGATACAATATGTATTCTTCTTTCATAGTACATATTGTAATAGTTATTGGCAATATATTTACGACCGGCCGCCTGCCAGACGTCAACCCTACTTGGGAATGTAATTGTTGGCCAAACGGCATCAGATAGAGTCGACCTAGGTCGTTATAAGGCTCTTAGTCATCTTTTACGACATCCACGAGCAAAGTAAGGGTTGGTAGTATTCGTAGCCGCTACCACACAGCATTTATAAAAGCACGTAGTAAAAATAAATAATAAAAGCAATAGACGAACCTACCCATTTTCTTGCGGATCTCTCTCGATAGTGGTCGCGTTTCGATCCGGTAAAAGATAAGAAAAGACTGTTTTTGGATTAATTTAAGGTAAAATATTAAAATTGACAATATGTTAGTGCCCTCACGGGGTTCACAGAGGTATTGTTGCGAATCCACGACATAAACTTCAGTCCATAATAAATTACAAAACACAAATTATCTTATCATCATCATCTCAGCTCATATATAATAGCTCACTGTTGGGCTCGAGCCTCTTCCATAATGGGAGGGAAGTTGACCTAATATGGTATATTAGGTTGCTGGTCAGACGTGTTGGTACAGGGTTTTGTTTTGACTTTGCCCTCTCTTGAATAGATGTTATATGCGTTTTATATCCCTTAGTCGTCTCTTACGATCACTCACGGCTAAGATATATGGGATGGTGAATTGTATTTTTACTCCGTCACCACACGGAACTTACTTTTTAGCTTTTAAGTTATCTTAAACGATAACTAAAATATCTTAAACAAATTATCTCTTTGTTTTTTATCAAGGATATTACAGCCGCATGTTGAAGAGTAATTTAACAGTCACAATTGTAATGAACATGTATGAAGGTTAATGTGTAAAGAGGATTACTTGAATTAGTTTCACCCTAACCCTCCTGACACCGGCTCTATTTATATCCGTTGAAATTAAATAGAATAGAAAAATAATTATTTTAATTATATACCCGTATAACACATAATTTATAATATGAAAAGTATTCTTTCAGTAATATTTATATTTAAATTTTTATAACACTCAAGTACAAATCCTCATATAGATGCTGAGTTAGAGCCTTCTCTGTAATAAAAGGCAAAATTAACTTATGTTAAAGCTCTTATATAGTCTACGGTAAACCTTTATATGGTGCTGCAATATATGTATCTTTATTGCAACTGTATAACCACTCTCTGTTCTCTCTGCCTACCCTGCAAGGGATATGGCGTGATGATATGTATGTATGCATACCCACTCTTCTTAATTAGTTCATCATTCAATTTTGTATTCTAGTTCCTATATTTCATAAGAGTTCGTCTATTCATCAATCAACCTATCGATGTACACTGTTAAGCGTCTATCCCCATAAATAAAAATTGTTTTGGATTTCGCAAACAAATTTACAATAACATTTGGCGTTATAAGTATCACAAGTAACTCTACTGCTCCCTTAACTGGTGCTTACGACTTCCATGAGAAAGTACGGTGATATAATGAATTCTTAACCTGCCATTATGTGGTGATTAAGTGGTATTAATTTACTAAACTACTATTATGTTTTTAATTTAATTTAAAACAACTTCTAAGACAATTTATGTCCTGAGGCTATCTAAGTTTGAAACCTTGACATCTATATCAGCGTATACGAGTTCCTCTTAAAGATAAATTAATTATTCCACAAAAACTTCATTATTAATGCAAACCTGTCCGTTATTTAGACTATAATCTAAAGTCCACAAAGTATCGGTGATCACAAAGTCACGCGGACAACGTATTTTTATTTTTAAACCTGAATTTACATCATCGTTAAAACTTTTTCTATTTATACAAGTGATGTATATCAAATTTTAAAGGGCTCTAACTTTCATATGCTCAAAAAAAAATAATAACAGTAAATTAAAATGACCAAAACTCCATAAAAGTTTATTATTTAATAGTCAAGTTGAGCGTCGCCTGTTTTAAGTGCAGCTTTATATAAAAGTTTTGACGCCAAAACTCTAGTATCGTTATTCTTAAGTTTGTACGCAGCTGGGAGCGCCGATTATTATATTTATGATATAATAGATTTACAGTTAAGTATTTTACTTACGTAATATGCAAATTATCGTGACTGTGTAATTTTTTTGGAAGTTTTATATCTGGGAGTAAGTATACAATTTACCATCCTTTCATTTAACATAGATTAAAGACAAGGAGATAACACTTTAAGAGAAGGCAAACTGAAAATAAGACTCTTTATTAACCCGTCAGTTCAATGTGGTATAGTAGGTCAATATCTCTCCTCTCTCCTACTGTGAAGAACGCTCATGATTAATAATGAGATATATAAGTTCAGAAGAAAAACCAGGTAGTTCTTGTATACTCTCACTTTGCTTCGAAAATTTCGTCGGAGCCGTAGCACGCCTACTTTACGCTATGTAATACTTTTTAGTTATTTTAACATTAGTTTTCGTCCTATATAAATAGGCGTAAGCTATTGCCTTTCATCAATCAATCAATCACCTTAATTTTCGATTTCTCAAACATTAATGATTACTTGACAGAAAACTCAATCAATCTTTTTGTTGAACGTAATTTTACTACCCAAGGTCGAGTTCCTAAAGTATGAATAAAAAAAACATTGCCAAATACTTCAACCAAGGATAAATAAGTCTCGAAACAGGCATACTTATGTCACTAGACCAATGAGATGTAATTGTGCAATACTTTTTTTATTAACTACAGAGTGATTTATATGAAAAAAGTCGCAGATGCATTAAAAAAAATCTTTATTTTGTGAGGCAATTACAAACAAAATTTTCATCATCATCATCTCAGTACATATACGTCCCAGTGCTGGGCACTTACAAGGCAGGTTAGACAGATTGATATAGGGTTTTATTTCGAGTTTTCCTTTTCTTGCATAAACGTTATTTGCATATTGTATACTTAAGAAAGTGGATGGTGATTTGTATTCTCACTTTAATACCGCACAGATATATTACTTGACAAAAATTACACTGCAAACGAGAACAATAATAATTGTAAATGGCACGAATTTTTAGAATCTAATAAACGAAACTGTATTAGAGATACATACTTATATGATTACGTACGACGTCATCTGCGCAGTCTACTTCTAGCGAAAAACTCTACCAAAAAAGTTTGTAAGCACAGTTAAATACTTCCCCTCGTAACTGTGAACGCTCGTCACAAAATTCAGTGCAATGCAGTTAAGCTTAAGTTCTTTCAATGTGGCAGTAGTTTACCGAGTTTTGGCTTACAATCGTGTTCGATGCAAATTTATAACTTTAGCTTTTGCAACTTTGTTATTTACCATACATTATATATATAAGACTAGTTTATAAATCCAAGACTAGTTAATACTCTAGTGAATATTAGTCATTATTATGTCTCGGTGTTAAACCGACACTTATGAATATTTATGAAATTCTATGTGGGGAATTAGTAGCATAGAATTTGACTGCACATATGGCGTAGTGGTTTAAACCTTCCGTGCCATTGACGTGGGTTCGATTCCCATGTAGGATAACACTTTGTGCGATCCACAAACTATTGTTCTGTGTCTGGGTGTAATTTGTCTGTGTTAATTGCATGTTTGTAAAGTCCCCCGCAATACAAGGATTATTTCCTTAGTGCAGCAGGTGGTGTTTTATCAAAAAAAATCGGCCAAGTGCGAGTTGTACTCGCGCACGAAGGGTTCCGTAAAACTAAAAAAATATTTATGCAGTAGTTTTTTTTATATTAATTCAAGTTTTTTTTTCTTAGATATTAATTCAAGTTAACACCTATTTATTAAAACTACTAATTTATTAAAACATTTAAAGTATAGGTTTTTAATCTGTTTTAATTATTAAATTATTATAAATAAATTTTGCAAAAATAAATAACAAAAAGAGTTCGACCGCGAGGCGATTCGAACCCACGCCTACGGTGTCTAAAACCACTGCCTTAGACCACTCAGTCACGCTGCTTGCTTATAGTCGGTGCAAAATTAACTGCTGCTTGTCAACCATACAATCTCAGGTTTTATTTTCTTTACGGAATTTCTTAATTTGGTCGCTCAGTAATATGTAATAGCTTAAAAATATGTGATGTAACTAAAAATTTATGGTTTTTTGAATTCGTCCTTTATATGTGCTATGAAACATTGCTTCATGCCAAATTTCAAGATTCTAGGTAGACTGGAAGTGACCCTTTAGGTTTTGATTCCCTTGAGAGTTGCGAGTTTGAAAATATGCGGCTTAAATTGCTATTTATTTTGATTGCGTTGACATAGAAGTTTGATTTTGTTACAACTTAAAGGTATTATAGACCTGAGTATTTGATACGAATTTCAATTTAATACCTCTACACGTTCAGGTGAAAAAGTGAGTTTAAAATTATTAAAAATATTTTTTATATATGATGTAATTAAAGAATTACAGTTTTCACAATTTTTCCTTTATCTGTGCTATAAGACGTTACTTTCTACCAAATTTCAAGATTCTGAGTTCACGGGAAGTACTCTGTACGTTTTGATTCCCTTGCGAGTGTCGAAAATTTGCAGAAATTTGCGACATAAACAGCTGTATCTTTTGATTGCGTTAGCTTAGAAGTTTGATTTTTTCACAGCTCCAAGGGACAGTAGACATAAGTATTTGATATAAATTTCAGCTTGACACCTCCACGCGTTCCTGTGAAAAAAGTCTTGACAGACAGACAGACGGAGGGACGGACAGACGGATGGATGGACAACAAAGTGATCCTATAAGGGTTCCATTTTTTCCTTTCGAGGTACGGAATCCTAAAAAAGTAGTGTATAATATCTTTACCACCTGACTACGACCGACACGGCATTCCGACGTAGCTAGGAGTCATGCGGGCCCGTAATCCTCTCTGAGACTACTCTTCATTTGAACTCACTCCTCATCCATGGATAATGACCTCTGCCATGGGACACTCTACTAACTTGACACTCATTCTAATCATATTTATTCATCATCATCTTGCTCTTATCCCAATTACTTGAGGTCGACCCTACATGTCATTTTCTTCCATACAATCCTATCAGACATCATCTCTGCAGTCACTCCCTGTCTACCCATGTCCTGCCTCACGCAGTCCATTCATATTTTCTTTGGTATTCCTTTACACTCAACATTCATCCATCCATCAACATCCATCACCCAACATTCATACTTAAAACTTTCCTCACAACATTACTTTCATCTTGTCTTATCACATATCCATACTATGTTAAACGTTCACTCCTTAACCTTTCCGTCACCGAAGCAACTTTCAAACTTCCTCTGATATGTTCATTTCTCATTTTACCAATTCTCGTCATACTACACATCCATCTCAACATTCGCATCTCCGCTACATGCAGTATGTCTAATCATATTTATTATATGATTAGAATGAGTGTTACCCATTTCTCCTTTTTCAATAGTATTCGTTGATTTGAGATGGATAATAAGCTACTACTGTATCCGTTGTTGAAGGAAATATTATGTCTTTAAACTTGCAATATTCCACTGTATCATATTTCATTTCGTCTTTAATTCACACAGAGCAATTTAATAAATGCATATATTAGTATGGTCGAATGTACATACAGTTTCTAAATATTACACAATAAAGATATTCTTTTCCTTATAAGATATTATGGTATTACGATATTAGGAACTTATCGTTAGCAATCTTTCATTGTACATTTTTTGAACTACAATTTAATATATAATTCGTATGGTAACCAAATAACATTATAATAATACTTACTATTTACTATATTACTATACTATTTTTATTCTAAAGGTTTTCGACTGGCGACCGCGGAGGAGTATGAAGTAAGCTGAATGATGATGATGATTGATGATATCTTCATTATATACGTCGTAAAAAAATTATAAGTTATAGAGCAACAATGACAGTTTTCTGTCTACAACCGCGAGCCGATCTGTACAGAGCAGTACCACACTCGCGCAGAAAATCAACGTACGAGCAGTGGTAATGCACTGTTGCACTTCTTTCTGTGAGCCAGAGAGCCATAAACCCAACTTTATGGATGGATTTTGTTGCTCGGTAGCGGCTTAACTATGTCACTGGTATTGCAGATGTCCATGAGCGACAATAACACTTACCATTAAGTGTATTGCTTACTCGTTTGCTACTATAAGCAAAAAAAAAAGATTAATTTACATATACATCAACGTTACTGTAAAATTCCAAATAGTATACTAACCCGCCTGACCAGTTTGCCATAATAGGTCAATTTCTCTCCCATTAAACCCAGTCTGATTAACAAAACATAGATAGGCTGAAGAACAAGAAAAAATTAAAATATTAATTAAGAAAGTAGAGCTTAACAGAATCAGTTAATAGATTGTATTTATTAATAGAATCTATTAAGCTATTGAGATAAAGTAAAATGTTTTAGTATTAATGCCTCGATCGTTCGCCGTTCGTGTCTCTAAATCCCAGCTTTTGTTCAACAAAGAGAATCAACGAACAACTTGCTAAATACTGCTGCCTTTTATTAACGTTCCGTAATGCTGTGCTAGAATAAATTTGAATGTTAAATTTACTGGTTATAATATTCAAGTTTCAACGGATGTTGGTAACTGCTTAAAAATCTAAACCCGGTGGACTATATTATTTTTAAATGAAGCTGACAAATATGAAATAGTTATTTTTAATAATCATCATCATCTCAGCTCATATATATCTCACTGCTTGGGCTCGAGCCTACTCCATAATGAAAAGGCAATTGACCTACTACACCACGCTGGTCAGACGTGTTGGTATAAGGTTTCGTTTCGAGGTTTCCTTATCTTGCATAGATGTTATGTGCGTTTTATATCCCTTAGTTGTCAGTTACGATCGCCTACGGCAAGAAGGTGGTGGATTATATTCTTACTCCGTCACCACAAGGAATATAAGAAGATTTTTTAATAATATAAAAAGATAATTACACACATATTTAAATTGCTTAGTTTGCCTTCTTTTTCTAGATGAAGCAACGTTAGTATACTGGAAACGCTATAATCGCCACGCTTGGCAAGCACATTGGCAATGACAGTGGGGTGTTAAGCTACGCAGATCTGATGTTGATGCTTAGGACTCTATACCTAGACTCGTGCACTTAGACGATTAGGACAACATTAACGCTACATCACTACTTGGAAAATCACATTCTGTTAAAGTCGATTAAACTAGAAAACTGTGTCCAATACAAATGTGATTAATAAAAACAACAATGTTCCAAATTTTAACACTACAATATTTTTTAAACAATACCCCGCACTAATGTACTATTTCTTGCATCGTAGATGACGATCGAATACAAAATACATAATTGTTATTAATTATGTACACTCAGTAAGGAACAAAAGAAATCAGAACTTTTAATCGTAGATCGCAAAAACAACTTTTTTTTATTGCTTATGGTGGCAAACGGGCTAGCAGCACACTTTTTTTTTTTTTTTTTTTTTTGCGGTGGGCCATGGACGTCGCACCCCGCCAGGGGTGGCGGAAGAGGCGGCGCGCAACCCCATGGACCCACTCTGCAAGCACCTCTTCTTCGCCGTGCGAGCGGGCCACCGGTACCCGATTTTTGTCTTCGGTGGCCCGCTCGGCGGTATGCCCTCTCGGGCTCCTCTCCTGTCGACGCCCCGACAGCTTTTGCCGTCAAAGCGTCGTCCTCACGCGGCGGCCTCACGTCGGGTGACCGGACAATTCCCCGGTCCGATCACCCGAAGCCTCGGTTAGGGCGGCATCAGGCGCAGGTATTCGCGCCTGCGCCGCCCCGGCCGCTGACGGCGGCCCGGGTCACGGGAATCCTCCCGGACTCGTTCCGCCGTCTCCTTCTGCGAGATGACAGCCTCGCAGAAGGCGGCGACCGCGTCCCAGTTCCTGACGCTGTCGACCATCGCCCTCGCGACAGCCGGCAGCGTCAGGTCGGCACCGATAACAGCGACGAGGTCACGGCGCTGCCCGTCCCAACTCGGACACACCTCCAGTGTGTGTCTCGCCGTGTCCTCGTCACTGCTGCAATGGTGGCAGGCCGGAGTCCACTCCCTATACGCGACCGTGTGCAGGTACAAACCGAAACACCCGTGCCCCGACAATACCTGCACCAGCCGAAAGGAGAGGACTCCGTGCCGCCGCTCCATCCATTCCATCAGTACGGGCCGGAGGGCCTCGACGGTAACGACACCGTGTCTTGGCCTCTCCAGCCGCGTAACCCAACGGGCGATGACGTCTCGGCGGGCTTCCTCGCGCCAGGTGGCTATCTCGCTCAACGATGGGGAGCCACCTTCGTCGCGCACTGAGGTAACCCGCCGGTAGAGGTCGGAAAGCATCTCCGCCTCTAGGTCCCACGGGGGTGTCCCGGCCAATATAGGCACGCCGCCTCTGTCGACACCGTGCGGTACCCGCGAATGGCTCTGACCGCCATGGCTCGCTGTGGCTTCCACAGCACCGCCCTGAGCTGGGCGTTCAGAGCCCTCGCCCACACGGGTGCGCCATACATGGCCATTGAGCGGATCACCCCCGCATACAGCCGTCGGCCCTCGAAACTGGGTCCGCCCACATTCGGCATGAGCCGAGAAAGGGCGGACGCCGCGCCGACCAGCCGGGGAGCAATTTGGCGAAAATGCTCCCGGAACCACCGTCGCCCGTCGAGCACCAGACCCAAGTACCTCATATGGGCCTGGATACTGATGTGGATGGAGTTGACGACTAACGAGGCGCCAATGGGCAGCCTCACACGGGGCCCATGATGGCTAGCAGCACACCTGGTGGTAAGTTTTACTGCCGCTCATGTAGCTTTGCAATACTAAAGGTATAACTAGGTCACTGCCTACCAAAAGAAACCCCAAACTCTCGCTCACCAAACGAAGCGCAATAGCAATCAGCCACTAATCAGACGTCGATGTTCTGCGAGAGTGTGGTGCTACCTCGGACGGAGCGGCCCGCGGCTGTAGACAGAAAGCTGTTAACAGCGCGGTCCTAACTCTAAATAACTGTTTTTCATATGAATCAAGCTAACGACTACTCTACTGGATATAAGAGCATCGTTTCTTAGATTAATAAGCCATCTGTGGCAATTAAATTTAATAACAAACCATCTAATTACGTATGAAGTTATAAAATTAACGTTGTCTTGAATAAATAACGAAACATAACAAAAAAGGTTTATTCCACTCGAGATTCGTTTGAAAATGTAAGTAAATATTTGATCATATTATTCATGAAGATAAATAATGTAAAAGGCTTAAATTAACAACATCCTAATGCTCTGTTATACTTAGTTACGTGGGCTTGAAAACCTTAAGCCCTAATTTATTTTCTTTATTCTAATAAATTATAACAAATTTGTTTTTATTTTCACTATTTTCGTTTATATAATCAATATTATGATTGTTACGTGTTTTAAATTATTATTTTATTTCACATTTTTTTTGGCGGGCATCTATGGTGTGGATGACAACAACACGAGGTATGAACTTCGTTAGATCCGTCCGAGGCGACAGAGAGAAAGGCGCGTACCTATCAACGCTGTGCGATCGTGCCGCTGATACAAGGTCCCTATCGGCTTCTTCTCAGGTGACCGGAGTAATTTCCGATGCAGTCACCCGCTGCCTCGGCTAGGACGGTATCAGGCACAAGTACTCGCGCCTGGGTTGTCCAACACGCCGGCGGCGGAGCATGTTACCGTAGAGGAGTTCCTCACTGACCCGCTCTGTTGCCTCCTTCTGCGACACAGCTACCTCGCAGAAGACGGTGAACGCGTCTCAGTTTCTGAGGTTGTCGACCATCACTTTCACGACCGACAACGTCAGGATGAGTCCATGGCTATGTGCCCAGGTCATGCAGACCTTGATAATATGCTACGCTATGTCCTCCTCACCACCGATATCATTTTCACACAAAGGAACATCAGGCACTCTGTTAAATATTACATCATCATAAGAGACCTATATCAAAACAAAATATTATAGTATTTATTCATATGTTTATAAAATCTTTTCGAATATTAGGCGTTAATATCAAAACTAGCTGAAGTTCGATACAAGTCGGAAAGGACCGGTACAAGATCACATCCGCCTTAGATAAGCAGCGTTTCTATCCGTCTTGTACTACATCCTCTTGTGCTTTAATAAACTTATAATACGGTTTCCATTTACGGTATCGTCATATATACATATTTATATTGCATATTTATATAACATCCCAATAAAAGTATTTATATTAAATGCTGTAAAAACAATACTTATTATAAAAACAAATTTTAAGATATTTATCTATCTGATATACTCTAAAAGGGCTCGGCTAATTTTTACTGTCTAATAACAGATATTGTAAAAAATAGCTGTCTCTACTGTTACTGCAAAAAATACATGATATGCAAATAATATATACAATTACATATATGATCAGATAGTATATGTAATAGTAAATAATTCATCATTTTGATCCAGTAAAATTGATCATTTATAAAGTTTTTAATACATACACATGCATATCATCACGCCATTTTCCTTGCAGGGTAGGCAGAGAGGACAGAGTGCTAGAGAACTCTATTCTTGCATACTTCACTCGCTTCCTCAACATTCATAATTCTCTCCATACACGCTCGGCGGTTTCGGAGACTCTTGACTCCACTTTCCTTCAGTACGTGACCAATCTGGTCTAGGTAAGTTAGTCTCGGTCTCCCCCGGTACCGTAAAGTTTTCTTTTCTATAATTATAGATATAGCATTAAAATAATAAAACAGCTCTATATACTATTACTCAATGATACTTTTGAATGTTAACGTACATAACAACATAGTTAAGTTAGTTATATATTAAATTCTCCACTAATAATGCGAAGTATTCGGAAAGGTTTTTTAGACAATATCATTCTCCTACTCTTATCCCAATTACTTGGGGTCCATACAATATGTACTCTTCTTTCATAGTACATATTGTAAAAGTTATTGGCAATAGTTTTATGACCGGCCGCCTGCCAGACGTCAACCCTCCTCGGGAATGTAATTGTTGACCAAACGGCATCAGATGGAGTTGGCCCAGGTCGTTATAAGGTTCTTAGCCGTCTTTTACGACACCCACAAGCATAGTAAGGGTTGGTTGTATTCGTAGCCGCTACCAGTTATCTAGGCAATAATTCTGGATAAATAATGTAACAAATGGAATACAATGCAAGGCCGACCGCGATGTACTTGTTAAATAATGATAAAAAAATATATTATAAGTATAATGATTTAATCATATTATTTTCTTAACAATAATAACTTCTCAATCAAAGTCAATCTTGAAGCATATACATATAATAGCACAATGGCAAGTAATCTAAATATCGAGCTTTCGAGTCTAAGGTACGCTCTTGTCCTTGTTCGATTCTCACTCAATTCTATATGTAAAACTCAGATTATTGTACCGATTTTAAGGGGAATTTGTGAATTAATTTTATGTTCTTAAAGCCACACAGGAGTATAATCTTTAGTGCGAAATGTTACCTTATAATAAAACAAATAGCTCTCGCAAAAGTTTTTAAAATACAAAGAAATATTATTCGGGAAAAATAAGGGGCAGTCAGTCATAAAACTTAGCCATAATCTTTGTATATTCTGCTCTTCTTTCGCGTGTGAATACATAATGAAGACATGCTTCGCTGATTTCATATATTTTGGGATCTAAACGAGATAATGATGATGAAACATAATAAGGAATATGGAGGAGTATAAATTATTTTTCAGAATTTTATGTTCCTCTCGTGACCTTGCATGTTGAGAAATATTCAAAACTACGTTGGGAAAATAATAAAATATAAATGCGATTAAATCTGCAAAAATAGTTTTTAGTTTAGTAAAAATCAAAAATTATTATAAAAATATTATTTATTAGCTTTGTTGTTAAGTGATCGTACCACCAAATAAGATTATCATTTTATTTTTACTGAAAAACTAATTTAAAATAAATAAAAGAGCTTTTCAGCTGTTAAGTAAGCGGAAATGGAGTTATAGAAACTGATATTAAATATAATTCTTCGTGCAAAACATGATCTTCTACCGCCTCCATTTCATACACGTTCTATCAAAATATATCTATTATTGGTAAGGTACTTGCAAGCATAAAAAATATCTGTCTACTATTACCAAAATTGTTTAATAGTATATATTACTAGTGTTCTTGTTTGAGCTTTAGTGTAAGTTTATAGTTAATTATTAGCTATGCCTGTTGCTTCATTAGTCATGATATAAATTTTGCCAATGCATTTAATATACCTCAGGAATAGAAAACGAATCAGTATCCAGGCCCTTATGAAGTATTTGGGCCTGGTGCTCGACGGGCGTTGGTGGTTCCGGGATCATTCCCGCAGGATTGCTCCCCGGCCGGTCGGCGTGGCGTCCGCCCTAACGCGGCTCATGCTGAACGTGGGCGGACCCAGCTTCGAGGGCCGACGGCTGTATGCGGTGGTGATCCGCTCAATGACCATGTACGGTGCACCCGTGTGGGCGAGGACTCTGAACGCCCAGCTCAGGGCTGTTCTGTGGCGCCCACAGAGAGCTATGGCGGTCAGAGTCATCCGCGGATACCGCACGGTGTCGACCGAGGCGGCATGCGCATTGGCCAGAACACCCCCATGGGACCTAGAGGCGGAAATGCTCTCCGACCTCTACCGGCTGGTTAATTTAGCACGCGAAGAAGGTGGCTCCCTATCGCTTAGCGAGATAGCCACCAGGCGCGAGGACGCCCGCCGGGACGTAATCGCCTGTTGGGTTACGCGGCTGGAGAGGTCTAGACATGGTGTTGTTACCGTTGAGGCCCTCCGGCCCGTACTGATGGAATGGATGGAGCGGCGGCACGGGGTCCTTTCCTTCCGGTTGGTGCAGGTTTTGTCAGGGCACGGTTACTTCGGCAAGTACCTGCACACGGTCGTGAGGAGGAAGTGGACTCCGTCCTACCACCAGTGCGGTAGTGACGAGAACACGGCGCAACATACGCTCGAGGTATGTAAGAGCTGAGACGGGCAGCGCCGTAACCTCGTCGCTGTCATCGGTGCCGACCTGAAGCTGCCGGCTGTCGTGAAAGCGATGGACAACAGCGTCAGGAACTGGGATGCGGTCGTCGCCTTCTACGAGGCTGTCATCTCGCAGAAGGAGGCGGCGGAACAAGTCCGGGAGGATTCCCTTGACTCGGGCTGCCACCAGCGGCCGAGGCGGCGCAGGCGCGAATATCTGCGCCTGATGCCGCCCTAACCGAGGCTTCGGGTGATCGGACCGGGTAATTGTCCAGTCACCCGACGTGAGCCCACCGCATGAGGGCGACGCCCCGACGGCGAAGGCTGTCGGGGCGTCGACACGAGAGGAACCCGCAAGGGTAAACCGCCGGGTGGGCCACCAAAGACAAAGATCGGGTACCGGAGGCCCGCTCGCACGGCGAAGAGAGGTGTTTGCAGGGTGGGTCCATGGGGTTGCGCGCCGTCTCTTCTATCGCCCCGGACCGATTTGTCGGGGCGCGATCACATCCATGGTCCACCATACAAAGGAAAAAAAAAGGAATACAAAACGAATCTCAATAGTTTTTTTTTCATACCTGACAACTTGTGTTCACGACGATTGGTTGAGTAAAAAAGGCATAAAAAAGTACCAACAAACTCACATTCACATTTAATAGTTGGAATAATTGTACCAAGCTATTAAAAAAGTGTAGAATAAACAAATAATTAAAACTCTTAAATTATAGTCAAAGTTTCGTAGTCTTTATATTAATTTGTAAAAAGCTAATGTTAGTATACATTAAACATTTTATTTATGTGTACAGTTTCAATCAATGACGCAGCATTCGCACAGACACATAGACTCGCATCTACTTATAAATACACGACAACATTAAGATAAAAAGAATTGTGAATATCTATAATATAAAATATCTCTTACTTCAAAATTATACCGACCGCAAACAATTATCATCGAAACACTATTTGCAATTTAATGGACAGAATAGTACTAGTCCGAGAGCCAGTAACAGATATATATGACCAAGTTTCTCTCAAGTGATAATTAGTAAAATGCATCAGAAAATCGAACCATAAAGTCTCGTGAACGTCAGCTAAGGCTCGGTGGGGGGGATGAGCAATAAAAAAAAAATACATTCACTCATTTCCTCTCGGCTAAAAAATTATCAAATTATAGCTAACCCAATATCTCAACAAAAAGAAAAAATCAGCTGGCTATAACATAGTGTATTGTACGCCAACTGATGTCTCGATCATGGAAAAAAAATCTTCACTTTCAGTGATATCCTCTCAAATAAAAATTTACCTGATGATAGCTTATATGTAACTATTGATAAATATATACGTCAGCTGGCTGTATCTCGGTGGAAAAATCGTCAGCTGATAATTTGAAGGTCGTTACGTAGAAGTTAGCCAGAAGCATTTACTGACTATTTAAATGCATCAGCTGACTAAGTTTCCCTCGACTTACTGCTAGCTGATTTTTTTTATTTATCATAGAAACATATTTAAAATCAGCTCACAAATTTTCATGTGGGAGGAAATGACATCTCTTTAATTAATCGGCATAGCACTCCAATATGAGTGTTGAGTTGTTGATTTTAGTTCTATTCCAATATTTAAATAATCTACAATACACTATGTTATAGCCAGTTGATTTTTGTTGTTTGTTGAGATATTGGGTTAGCTATAATTTGATAAATTTTTAGCCGTGAGGAAATGAGTGAATGTATTTTTTTTTCTTTGAGCGTGGGAGGTTACAACTGCTTATCCCCCCCACCGTGCCGTAGCTGACGGTCATAAGGCTTCATGATACTATTGTCTGATGCGTATCACCAATTATCTCTCGAGAAGAAATAATTAACCAAATTTTCACCTGGCTCTCGGACCATACATATTGTAAGCAGTATATTATATATACAGCCAAATGGTAACTTAACTCTCGTAACTATGACAACCATTACATAGTTGAATATGTTTATTCCATAGGCGCAAACACAATACAAAGATCAAGTCTGTAAGAAGTACGGAAGCGTCTGTTTACATCACATGAACCGGGGCCATGAGTACAGTCTAGACAAAAGGCAAATTCACAATAGAAGTGAGATGCGAGGGCGCATCGCAGATGACAGAGCAGCGATAATAGAGCTCGCTGTTTAGTGAGAACGTGTCCGGACCAACAGGAAATGGTGCCGCCCTACAGACAACCTTCATTTCCTGACTAGTCCTTTAGCTAAAATTCATAGTACGATATATATTTTGCTTTTCCTGTACTATTTTCTGACATCAAATTTAATTATTATCATTAAGTAATCTATGAATGTATTCCATGTGGTGATAGAGTAAGAATATACTGGACTGGAGTTTAAATGTTTGAATAAAGCCGTGTTTAACTATCCGTTGGCTCTTGAATGACGTCATCTGAAAAGCATTATTGTACCGACAAATATTACGTGTAAACTCTTTATGTTTTGAGTCGGAGTCCGTCAGTAAATTTCGAGGACCTCGGATCGCTGGGAAACGCGCGTATTTTTTTTGTGTTTGTCTTTTAGCTGTTAGCCGCAGATGGCTGTCACAGCTTAACCCGAACTATGAGTGATGATATGATATGCGTTGAGGGCTCTCAATTCGGTAGAAAACGCACGTTTTTGTTTTTGTGTCTTGTTAGCCTCAGATGGCTATGACAACTTTATCCGGACCATGGGTGAGTGCTGAGGGCTCTCAAGCCGATGGAAACGTGCGCTTTTTTTGTGTCTTTCTTTTGCTGTTAGCCGCAGATGGCTTTCACAGCTTAACCTGGACTATGGGTGAGCGCTGAGGGCTCTCATCCCGGTAAGAAACACGGTTTTTTTTGTCTCTCTTTTAGCTATTAGCTGCAGATGGCTGTCACAGCTTAACCCGGACTATTGGTGAGCGCTGAGGGCTCTCAACCCTGTAAAAATTTTAAGTGACATCGCCCAAGGGCTCTCCCTGTTGAGAACGGACCTCGGCTCAGGGCGTCGCTGATAGCAAAGTGGGCGTGCCCACGTTTGAATTACTGACTATTACGCGTCGCGTTTTTCGTCCCCGGCGGTGAGGGCGACAGTGCGGATATTTATGTATTATGGCCGTGCCGGCCGTGTATGCTCTTTTTTGTGCGATAGGTCGGATCACGGATATTTTAGATGGGACGTAGTTAGCCGCCCCAATCACTAAGGGGTTACGCTGTGTCATGGCAGAGGAAACGTGCGATTTTTTGTCTTTCTTTTAGCTGTTAGCCGCAGATGGCTATCACAGCTTAACCCGGACTATGGATGAGCGCCGATGGCTCTCAACCCGGTAAGAAACGCGCGTTTTTTTTTTGTCTGTCGTTTAGCTGTTAGCCGCAGATAGCTGTCACAGCTTAACCCGGACTATGGGTGAGCGCTGAGGGCTCTCAACCCGGTAAAAATTTTAAGCGACAACGCCCGAGGGCTCCCCCTGTGAGGAAAGGACCTCGGCTCGGGGCGTCGCTGATAGCAAAGTGTGCGTGCCCATGTTTCAGTTATTGACTATTACGCGTCGCGTCTTACGTCCCCGGCGGTGGGGGTGGAGGCGCGGATATTTATGTATATGGCCACGCGGGCCGTGTATGCTCTTTCTTGAGCAATCGTTATCGAATCGTCAGAGTTGGTCAGTACATGTAGAGGACGTCAGATCGCGGATATTTTTGATGGGACGTAGTTAGCCGCCCCAACCACTAATTGGTTGGGGTGTGTCATGGCAGAGATTTTATTTTTTTGTGCGACTTAGTTGTTAGCCTTAGATGGCTATGACAACTTTACCCGGACTGTGGGTCATGGCAGAGAGTTCACCGCTCAGCTTATATAGCAGAGCAGTGTGCAACTGCAGGCTGCGAGTGTGAGACGTGCTTGACGTGCTTGAGATGTGTCCATCTGTGTGGGACTGAACGCCCGCGGTGCTTGAATTTATTTAGTCGCACGGTATTTTAATTTTGCTATAACTCCTAAGATATTAGTTAAAATTGTATGGTATAAAAAGCAATTATGTAGTGCATTAAATGCTTAAAGTAACTAACGTATTTTATTTGATAATGATTAATATCCTATGCGTCTAAATAACTTTCAAATTATCACGTTATAATGTGGCCATTTTCTTAAACATTAAAATGGGTATTGTACGTTATCCGTAAAAGATAGACCTATGCTACTGCGGACTTTTTATAGACCTATAAAAGATACATAATTCCACTATACATTGTTTTGATATATCTCCAACGGATCAGACAGCGTTTTCGATAAAAGCTCCCGGGCGGCTTGATTTTTGCCGACTTCTTCGACAATTATCGTCATATTTCAACCAATATACACAAAACATTGATGTATTATACATAGAAACCTTTTCCATAAACCACTCCGTGATTTGGTGAAAACCACATAAAAATCTGTACCGTAGCTTTTGTGTTCTTCGCGTTCAGACAGACAGACAGAGGCGGCCGGGGACTTTGTTTTATAATATGTAAAGATACAGAGTGTATCAGAGAATGGAGCAGCTGGTAAGAAGGATGGTAGGTAATTATGCTAAGAACCCATAGCAAAAATTTGAAGGGAAAATGTCAATTCGTTAATAAATTACAAGCATTTAAAGTTTTCAATTTTGTCATCGCTTTTTCTTTAAAACTGAATGAAATGTGCCAAGTAAATGATAAATAGTCTGCTACATACTCACACTTTCTTAAATATTCATTAGTACCTAAATGAATCAATGATTACGTTTGCTACAGTATAACAAACGTCACCTTTACAAACAGCTGACGAGTCAATGACCTTGAAATTTTCCCTTCAAACTTTTGTTATGGGTTCCTACCATCATTACCTACCACCCTTCTGACCAGCTGCTCCATTCTCTGATACATCATGTATATATATATATATATATATATATATATATATATATATATATATATATATATATATATATATATAGATAAAGTATAATTGTCTATATCCTTGCTAAAATACAAGTCATCTTATTTTATATTTTAATGCATTATATTTTTTTTAAACTTTACATTTTAATAATATTAAAGAAGAAATCATTTTAAATATATATTGGAAAATTAATCTGTATTATATTACTAATAATATTGTATCGGTTTCATTGACGTATAAATGACTAAATACAATTAATATATAATACATATTTTGCTATGGTAGCAGAATATGCACGCTTTTACAAGTGTGAAATATCATTAAAACTGGTGATACAAGTATCACAAAAACAGTAAAATGTGAAATGCCTTTGTTAGGTATGTGAAACATACAAAAGAATATCGCGAACAATTCTAAACAATGCGTGTCAAAGAATTTATGAACGAACGGTTATCGAACTAAAAGAAAGTGTTATTTTTATTTCTTAACTCTCAGAAAATATTTAACCGGGAATGTGTAAAGTATGTATAATATTTCTAAACATTAAATTAATTAATTAATTTATTTAATTTCGTTATTGCTAACAGCGTGTCATACACAATAATATTTTTATACATACTGAGGAGAATAACATATTATTAAAGATGTATTGAATAATTACAATAAAGATAAAATATAATAATTGGATCAATATATACTGCTGCTAATGGTCTGTGCTTCCACATACTTCTCAGCTATAGATATATTAATGAGAATGAAAAAGCATTAATGAATATATAATTGGAAAATAAAGAAAATTAAAGTACACATATCATACTTTAGTACCAATCCTTATCCAAATCATCCAAGTGTATTACTACCAACCAGTATACTTATTTCAATTGATTTCGTTTTTGTATTTATATATAAAAGTACTGTATTCATGCATGTTATTATTTTAAGCCTTTATGAATTGGATCTTCTTGATACATTCCTCTTCAATAACTAGAACATTTTAGAAAAGACATCTGTTTACATGTAGTTGGCATTAGATATATGTCTAATAGCTCTTAAATATAGGACGTTTGAAGTATTACTCATTTGGGCAACTTCTCGGTACCCACCACCTCAGCCAGAAGGCACGTGTAGCAATACATAACGCAGTGCTTGTCCCAACATTATTGTATGGAAGCGAAATTAATAAAAAATCGTAATAAGTCTCGAGAAGGCAATTGAAGCTCTAAAACCATGTCTACATAGGTAATTCTACTAATAGCCACTGAAAGAGACCGAAGAGTACACAGAAAGAGATCTAGGTTACTAGAGGTAAAATTTAGTGCCAATATTCACGAAATCCCGAGAACATTTAAAAGTACGAATTGTGTTCCCACTTTAAGTTGAGTCAGCGAACAATGCTTCGTACTGATCTAGTTTCTATGCGGGTATCAGCCCCTACCGTAGGACGAGATTTGTTTATACATAATAATCCAAATTTTATTTATTAAATAAATTACAGACCTTATAAGCGTATATATTTGTATTTTACTTTCTCGACCTTTCAATGAATTCTTAAAATTATAGTTACAGTAAAACTGACCGACTGACTCGACCTATAACAACGCAATGTAATCCGTAAAAAAAAGTTTCTGAACAGAAATCATTAGAAGAAGAAGAATTTTGATGTTATTTCATATTTCAATGTAATATTACCATGATTAACTAAAATTAGTTGAGTTATCTAGCTAATTTAATTAGAATTGCGTATAATTTTTTTTCTGTTAAACTAATTTTCGCTACAACCGTTCTATGATAAAAAAATGCTGCCGACTATCGAGCCATAGTAAAACTGTTATATTATCCCTTACCGCCAATTGAGTGGGCCACTGGTACCCGTACCGATCTAGTGGAGGAGGATAAAAATCCTACATATAATTAAAAAGAAATGAAATAGCCAAATAACTGGTACTGATTTTTTTGTCAGGCTATAGTCCAGACACATCCTGTCTGTTCTGTACATGGTGATAGAAGGGTCGCGTGCGTCCCTATAAACCACCGTGTCCCTCCCTATCGCCTAGTAGTAGTAGTAGTAGTATAGTACCTAGTCCTTGACAAATATAATAATTGAACTAAATAATAATCTGATTACATCTCTTGTCAAAGCTTACTCTAATTTGTAGACCCACTAACTTTGGGTATTCTCTAATAAGAACCGGCTGTTAATTTAAGATGACGTGACTATTTAATATACCTATTTATTGTTTAACGTCACCCTATATAATAAGATAGTAATTGTAATGAACCTGTGTCAGCATTTCTATCCAAATATAACGTGATCGTATTTTAAGCAAAAGTAAATAGGGTTTTATTAAATGTACACTTTACCTACTGTGCTGATTTTTTATTGAAAATACAAGAACCCGCAATGAAGAATTAATTCTTATATAATGGGTAACTTTACAAATATTCAATTCATGGGCAACAATCTAAAATATTACTTGGGTTCTTGGGGTGGAAGGAGTAAAATAATTCATTTCAGTTTATATTCGTCCAACTGGTGAACTTGGACATCCTCCACAATAGGAATGCAATTGACCTACTATACCGCGCTGGTCAGACGTGTCGATATAGTGTTTTATTTCGAGTTTTCCTTCACTTGCATAAATTTTATACGAATATTATACGAAAACTTACTTAGCTGTCTGTTTTTTTGCTATTTACGACACCCACAAGCGATCTCATCCAATCTTTAAATTTGAAGTTCGGGAATATCATGGATGACTAGAACTAGCTTTACGCACTTTAGAAATAATGACTATTTCTAAGTGAATTTAAGATCGAAATCAAATAGTAGTTACATAGGGATTTCCGTTAACAGCATGAGTTGTGAAAAAAAATCTATTGTCAGTAATCTTGTTTGATATATCTATCGTCCGAGAATGTTATCTAATATTTTCTCCCTACAGTCTGCTTTAAACTATTGCCAGTCGAATTTTGCACACACATATTTTCTCATATTTCTCTCTATAAATATAAATTATAATCTTGTGATCATGTAATTATAATCTTATAATTATAATCTTGTAATTACAATCTTGAAATAAATATAATCTTGTCATTTAATATATGACTGTACACAGATAATGGTCTAAGTATTTAGTTTCCATGTCAAATGATTAGGAGTCAAATTCTCGATCTGGTCGAAGTCTCTCACCGCCCCTAATAAGGTCTTGCTACGGAAAGCGCAGAGAATCATGGTAGTGATGACTATAAGAGGTTACCGTATAGTTTCAGGGACCGTGGCCACATTGCTGGCGGTCCATTAATGATTCTTCTGCAACTGTTGTTCATGCCAGTTAGTAGCATAAAGACTTCCACAGGACAAAGATATTAGGTCAAAGTGGAAATTAGTCCACCATCTGCAGTAAAGCAGAACATGTGGAGCCACATGCTCTTTCAACGTCCGGTCGGCTGAGCGGAGTACTTTTTGGACATAGCTGGTCCAAAAGTAAGCTGCTGTGAAGTCAACCAAGTTGTCCGAAACAAGAGGTCTTTATTTACATCACGTCTGGTGAAGACGTATCTACAAACAATATAAACCCTATTCCAGTGAGATCTTTACCGTCATGTCAGCTCATATACGCCCCATTTTTTTTGTCAGGCTATTATCTGGACACACGCCTTCCGTTCTTTATGGAATTTTCCCGGGCTGACTATTTCCCGATCCAGTCACCCGCGAACTCAGCTAGGAAGACGTGTTAATATAGGGTTTATGTGCTTTTTCCTTCTCTTACATAGATGTTATATGCATTTTATATCGCTTGGTCGATTTTTACGGCACCCACACATAACATGGTGGTGGTTTGTTATCTTACTCCGTCTCCACATGTCGAGTGAGATATTTAGATAAAACCCAAAACTTATTATTTTATTTGGCATAACTTCCATCACATGTTTTTTTTTATCATAAGTAAGTCTCTTGAAGTGTGATCACATTCAGTTCTGTAAGGCCGAACTTATGAATGCATTGTCAATTACGTTTAGATAGAATATCATCAAACGCTAGCTTTTAGGTAAAAATCATCATCATCATCACAGCCCATAAATGTCCCACTGTTGGGCTCAGGCCTCCTCCACAATGGCAGAGAAATTAACCTACTATACCGCGCTGGTCAGACGTGTTGGTATAGAGTTTTGTTTCGAGTTTTCCTTCTCTTGCATAGATGTTATATGCGTTTTATATCCCTCAGTCGTCTCGTACGATCACCCACAGGTAAGATATGGGGTGGTGAATAGTATTCTTACTCCGTCACCATACGGAAAGTAGGTAAAAATAAACAGTATTTATTCTATGTTTCATAAAAAAGTAATATTGCTAATTTATTTTAGTGTTCTATTACCGCAAAAAATTGCCAAAAGTTATTATAATAAAATAGAGTATTCATTAAAACGAAATGGCAAACATTTCGTCATACGAACGTATAACACGCATCACTTTAAAACAAGACCTAAAATTATTCATACTTGATTTTATATGTAGACAAAATCCTCATCCCATTTTCCCGAGAGAGTAATCTTACACTGAAAGAGTTATTTCAACGTACCGTCTAGGGGTAGAAAACACGAAGTCGCTTTTATGACGAGAGGTTGCTGAGTGTCCCTTTCGGCCACAAACAATCCGACACAAGCTGTGTATTCCTAAGTAGGGGAGAAATGTTTTAGCTTCTCGAGATTTGTGTTATAAAAAAGACAATAAGTTGTTTATGAAACCTATACATATATATTACAATAAATATATATATATCTACATATACAATAGTGATCTAAATAAAATAACAAGTCCTCATTTTTTTGACAGGCGTTTAATTTCTAGACATTATACATTTGTGCAGTCCACAAATATATATATTTTAAGTTTCGAGGTACCTATTACTTTCAAGCTGAAACCGAGCATAAACGTTGGCAAATTTCATTGAAATTAAAGAATTTTAACGAAATTTGTCGATCGGTGACACATGACAATTAGGCGATTTCAGACATTACTCTGAACGCAGCGTATTCAATAGATGCCAATAACCCCTCTGTTTCTTACGGTGGGATTATAAGTTGTATAATTGGACACCTCTGCTTACCTCATAATAAATAAAAGCGGAAGCTCAAAAATTAATAAATAATAAATTGCTCTCATTTTCCATTTACGAAATGAAACCTACACTTACCATATACCGCATATCTACATTCGAATCATCGATTTTTATTATATCTATTGGAAGAGCGCCGCTTTGCTCCAGAATGACCGAACAAATTTGTAAAGCCGAACATTAATTCTCCTAATGCCTTAGCCGTATTCACAGATAACATTCCACCTGCTATTATACTGAGAGGTGTATTGAGAACTTTTATATTTACATTTTAGCATGAAAAACTTCCATTTGTTACACAAAATGTTCAGTCTATTTACAGATTACGTGAACTCTTGTAGAAAATTATTTGGTAATACTTTCAGCAAGGTTTCATAACTAACTTTGCCCGCAGTTTGTCACATACGATAAATTGCCCATCTCATCCTTTCGTTACTCCCATATAGTTATAATAAGTATTATATTGAAGAACACGATATTAAGGAATATAGCCCTGCTCTTATGAGTTTCATTTATCTATAACGTTTCAAAAACAAAACAATAGTAGATCTCAATAATAACGAGTCAAATAAATTTGTGTTCAGTCTTACAAAAATATTTTTGATCTTTATAAGAATATTGTAATTGATTGGTTTTTTAATGTAATTGATTCATTTTTGATATAATTTATTGATTTTTGTTATATGTAATGGATTTTTTATATTTATGAGAACACTATAATAAATTGTAATAAAACTATTTTTACCTAATTTACGGTATATATGTTTTTCTGACTTATTTGGATACTTTGTACTTCTGCTTACAATTCATAATTCTTTTTTATTACTTATGGTGGCAAACGAGCAAACAGCACACCTGATGGTAAGTGTCACTGCTGCTCATGGACCTTTGCTATACCAAAGGTCTAACTAGGCCTCTGCCTACCATTACAGTCCCCAAACCCACCCACTTGGGCTGCCGGCTCTCTCGCTCATCGAACGAAGTGCAATAGCACATTGCCATTACTCAGACGTCGATCTTCTGCGAGAGTGTAGTACTACCCCGGACAGACCGGCCTGCGGCTGTAGACAGAGAACTGTCAAGAGCATGGTTCTACCACTATTAAATACCACATAAATCTTTGTAAAGAAATAAAAAGTGTGTAGGTATATTAAACCTCTACAATAAGTGTGACATGTTGAACGTCAAACATATCCTCTCATCACCACAGATTGAAAGACATTCAAATATTTCAATCGTAAAAACAAAATATAAAATGTTAAAATCTATAAAAAGAAGCTATTTATTTTTATAATATTTTTTTATATTAATAATATGTTCCGTGGAGTAAGAATATAATTCACCACCCCCTGTATTGCCCGTGGATGATCATAAGAGGGGCCTAAGGAATATAAAACTCATATAACATAGATGTTGTTGTGTGGAGGATGTAGGTACCGGGGGAGACCGATTCTAACTTACCTAGACCAGATTGGTCACGTACTGAAGGAAGGTGGAGTCAAGAGTCTCCGAAACCGGCGAGCGTGTATGAAGGGAATTATGAATGTTGAGAAAGCGAGTGAAGTATGCAAGGATAGAGTTCTCTGGCACTCTATTCTCTCTGCCTGGGATATGGCGTGATGATATGTATGTATGTATGTTCTTGTGTAAACAGATTGAAGAGAAGGAAAACTCGAAATAAAACCATATACTAACATGTCTGACTAGCGTGGTATAGTAGTTTAATATCGCTCCCGTTTGGAGGAGGTTCCAGCCCAGCAGTGGGACGTATGTAAGCTGAGACGAATATTATAAATACATTTCATAAACCTAGCTGTCACTTTTAATTAAAACTTGAAGACTCGATTATAAGTAGCAGTTCAAATCAGTCACCTTAAGGAAATCGAATGAACAACAAATTTGGTGGCATTAATTTAACAACTTGCATTAATTTCAATTATTGGTTCATGTGTATTGTAAGAAACTTTTGTGTCCAACCCAACCCTTCCTTTGCTCGTGAATGTCGTAAAAGACGACTAAGAGCCTTATACCGACCTGGGCCAACTCCATCTGCCATAATGCCGTTTGGTCAACGATATCATTCCCAAGGAGGGTTGACGTCTGGCAGGCGGCCGGTCATAAAACTATTGCCAATAACGTTTACAATATGTACTATGAAAGAAGAATACATTGTATCGACCCCAAGTAATTGGGATAAAAGTAGGAGAATGATGATGTGTATTGTAGACAATATTCTATCAACTAACTAATATGTGATTTTTAATTAAATCGAGATAGTGTCTCTGATTAATATTACATTCTTTACAATGTATAATCAAATTACAATACCTAATTTACTTTTACTTTGCATTAAAATGTATTTTACATTTATTTGTATACTTACTTCTGAAAAAAAATTGTTTTTATATACAAAGTAGGCGGCTATTCAAAAAATCAATAATAAAATTAATGTTATGCCTCCTGAGTTTTCTTGCCTGATCTCTCTCAGTGTGGCCGCGTTCCGATCCGGTGGTAGCTGAATAGCTTTGTTAGTTTTTCTAAAATTGTAAATTATCATAATAATAATTATCATAAATTAAATGCTTTAATAATAACAGATCATAAATAATATAAAATTTTATATATAGAATCATTTTCTTTTTGTACTGACAATGAATTTGTATTAATTTGTATTAAAAATGTGGGTCAAAATTTAATATCTTATAGGGTAGATAAAAATTTCTGTAATAACAATGACATATTGGACGTAAGACACATTAGGCCTCCCATGACCATGATCACTGTAAAGTGTTCGAAACGTCGGGAAATTAAAAATCAAATACAAACGCGATAGAATCTGTAAAAGTAGTTTTATTTTAAATGTGTAACACTCAGCGTAAACATCAGAAATTATTTTGTTTTTATGGTTTCTATCGCATTTGTATTTAATTTTTAATTCCCCGATGTTTCGAACATTTTGTAGCATTCATGGTCCCGGGAGGACTATCTGAGTAGTCCTCCCGTGAATATGAATGCTGTAAGTTCAAAATCAAATAATAATATATAGATAAGGACCTCAAAAACATTTTTATAACATATGTGTATTGCTCGCCTAAATATCAAATATTATACTTACATTCAGTGTATAAGTAATAGCAAACTGTTATACTACTCATACCTAGGTACCACTCCTTAATCCTACATGAGAGTGACAAAAACTGGCTAAAGCAGCATCAATTGAATGACTAGCAGTACTCTCCTGGAAAACTTATCACACCCACTGCCATCGCCAAGGCGTGACGATATAGCTTATCTCCCTTTATGGAGAGACCTAAGTCCAACATTACACGTCTGATGATGAAGTACATGCATAAAATATCAAGAATTCTTTATATAATCTGAAATACTAAACGTCTAATAAAAAAAGATGAATAGATTAAATTGTTAAAGTTTTATTAATTATAACCAAACCCTAAAGTAATCTAATCTAACTGACTAAACATTGAAACTTTAATTAATCACCAATTTAACCAAAGTTTAAAATAATTACTACAACCTTTTTATACGATTTTTTACTTAAGGCTAGGTGCTTTCTGAGAGATTATTTCAAAAATAGGAAACGAATTGCAAGAAATAAAATAAATAAATTTGATTTATAGGTTTATGTAGGAAATCGTATAATTTTGTTCTTTTCAGTTCCTCTGCATTTTTAAGGTGTTATTTTTTTAATGGTTAAAGCGTGGATAAAAAATAGATAGTATAGTATATAGAGGTCTTCTTTACATGCATCTCGTATAAGAAAACGTGGAGCATAAGAGTCCGAAAACGATAAATGTGAGCCTCTAAAGAGCTATGCTTGCTGAAAGCAACGAGTGAGAAAAAATATATCCACATCGCAATTTGCACATAAAATTTGAAAAATGTCCTTGATTTTTCCAGGATCTCATCATTAGATCCTGACTTAAAGAAAATATAAATATAATTTTCCAAATCAGTCTGGGCGTTTTCGAAAATCGAGAACATACATAAAAAATCACATCCGTGTGGTGACGGAGTAAGAATACAATTCACCACCCCCTATCTTACCCGCGGGTGATCGTACGAGACGACTAAGGGATATAAAATGCATATTACATCTATGCAAGAGAAGGAAAACTCGAAACAAAACCCAACACGTCTGACCAGCGCGGTATAGTAGGTTAATTTCCCTCCCATTACGGAGTAGGCCCGAGCCCAACAGTGGGACATATATGGGCTGTAACGATGATGATGAATGATGACATAAAAAAAAACAACAAATTCTTGCAAATCTCTTAGTCTTTTTAAAGTCGACCAAAAGATTGACTCTTTAGTATTGTATTAATTATAACTAAAAGTTTAAAATTTACCCATTTCAAAATATTACATACATACATACATATCTCCTGCAGGGTAGGCAGAGAGAACAGAGTGCCAGAGAACGCTATCCTTGCATACTTCACTCACTTCCCCAACATTCATAATTTTCTTCATACACGCTCGCTGGTTTCGGATTTCTTGACTCCACCTTCCTTCAGTACGTTGGTCACGTATCTGGTCTTGGTAGGTTAGTCTCGATCGCCCCCGGTACGTACATCCTTCCACTTTCGCAAACAATATTTAAAATATTTTTTAAATATTTAAAAACATTAAAAATATATTATCACATTTTAAAAATATTCAATTACAGTATGTTGAATTCTTAGGACAAATATTTCCACAACTCGAAATGAAATGTATAAACAAACCTGGAGTCTGTAGTGATACCTTTGATGGTAACGCTTGCATTTAGATAATTGCTGCCTAGTCGCAAAACTTTGTAGTCCCTTTGTATGCGGTGCATAGCGACGCTCTTTGTACTGGATTACAGCACCGTTCCACTACTGTTCGATGACAGAAGTGACAGCTAACGCTGCGCAATAGCAATCGTCAGAAATGCACCTGTCTAACAATAGATACTGTAGAAGATTTTACATATAAGGTCATTAAAATAATTACAATTTTGCAAAAAAAAACCCGTTATTATATCACATAATTCCCTTAATATTTTACTAATAAAAGGTACAAAATTTGTTTAGTCTAGTATTATCAACCAAATAAATTATATATAATCTACTATGTTTAGTCTTTTTCTATGGGACTAATCCCACCACATATTCCCACTACTGTAACTCCTGTAAGCCAGAATCCACAATAGTCTCCGTATAAGACACCAACCCCAAAAATTGGCTAATAGGCCAATAGATAAGAGGGTATATTGACACGTGAAGCGCAGCACCATGAATATGGCAGAGCTTAAGGGGCCTATATGTGAGCCTTAAGATTGATTACAACAATAGGTATAGCAGAAGCGCCTGAATACACAGAAATTTTCTGGAGTTGCTACAAGGTCCGTATAATATACTACCCCAGATGTGACTTGCAGACTGTCTAACATGAGATCGCGCTCATTACGTCAGTGACTGCACTCCCAGAGGATGTGGTGTGCTATTAGTTCAAACTCGCAGTTAGATGTAGGATATTAACAAAATCGTAAAGCTACTAGTTTAAAATAAAATAATTTACCTCTAAAATTCCCATGACCAGTGAGGAATTGAGATACAATGTGGTCAATTTCCAGCTATATTTTCTCTAAACGTTCTCGAATAGATGGGAAGAATAGATATAAATGACGACACTTCGTTGATAAGTCCCACTTTGCCTGCCATTCGGTCAGAAGCTATTCGTACACAACGGATTGCAGTGCGAAAAGTCTGGTAATTATAATACGATCCGAAAATCGGTGCTCATGTTTTCCCTGTATGTATACCACATACATTTACGCGCGCCTTTATATCTCCAAGTCGACCGGAAGTAAATCTATGTTTAGTCTATAAACACATTATAAGCAAGAGAATCGAATCTGTTTTATTAAATTTGAATAAATTGTATGTTTTATGTTGAAACATCCTCTTCACCCCGTGGCATTAACAATAATATTAACATTATAATAACATCCATAACGGTCTTTTGACGGGAATTTGAAAACGTCATGTGGTGCTCTTGTATTATATTCGATATCTTAGTGTTTTAACGTGTTATATTAGATAATTTTGATGGCATTTTATGTAATGTGATGTGGCGGAACTACTGGGACGTAGTGAATATCATATAAAAGTGCTTTACAACGTTTTCATTTTCCATCAAAATGCCCACAAGATACCATTAACAGTGTGGCCATTGCACTGTTAATGGCGACAATTTGACTTAGACAATGACTAACCTGAAAGACTAAAAACGTGAAAATATTTATAACTTGACACTGGCACCAATAGCTCGTATAAGTAGCTGATTGCCAATATAAGAAAAAGAAAATCCATAATATCAATCAATCACTATTTTTGTTATCTCAGCCGTTGCCATGACAACGGTGATGGTGCAGAACCTGTGACGCGTGATCGTTGTTATATTGTTATCAATTTATTTTTCGATTTCCTAACTTATGTAACCACTGCTTGCCGAGAATTTCAAATGTCGGATGATTGTTGCTGTATAAGATATTATTGCTTATGTGGGGTCATTACAATAATGATGATTTTTGCAGAAAGTCTTTGTTTTTCATCATATTAAAGCATTATTTCAATATGATTCATGATTTAACTATTATCATTACACAAGCAATTCCTATACGTTTCTATATTCTCAGAATCTCAGCAACGGCATTAACGATTTCCATAAAATTTGGGATGTAAGAAATTTCGAGGGCGATAAATCAATCTAGCTAGATTTCATTTATAGAAAATATTGTTTTGTCATTTTTTTTTTCATATTTTTATTGGCTGAATACTATTAGAATATGAAGGCGAATTTGGTCGTTGTCATTGAGAATAGACTTAGCTCATTGAGAAATAGATCAGTCTAATCCAAACAGCTCTGCTTGAGTTCAGTTTTTCCGTTGTTGTATTTTACCTATTTTTTTTTTTTAATTTTTATATATAATATTTTCCATTATCTTATCAATTATAATATTTTTTTTATATCTATAATTATTTTCCAAAAAAAAACCACAAAAAATATATTGAGGTAAGGCTCGGTCATCCAGATGTTATGCATATATGTACAATGTTTGGATGACCGAGCGTTGTTCAGTATTTTATGTATATACACAATATTTTTGTGATATGTTTTTTAAAGACAAAACCCTGCACTAAGGTAATAATCCTTCACCGAACACACAGACCGGGTTCCGGTGGTCCGCTCCCACGGCGTAGAGAGGTACTTGTAGGGCGGGTCTACGGAGGCGTGCGCCGCTTCTTCTGTCGCCCCGGATGGATTTAGCGGGGCGTGACCACTCCATAGCCCGCTGCCAAAAAAAAGGTAATAATCCTTGTATTGCGGGAGACTTTATAAACATATAAATTAACGAACACAAATTACACCCCAAGACTCATACTCAGGACATTAATTTCTGGATCGCACAAAGTGTTGTACTACTTGACAAACGAATCTACGATACTTGGTAGGTCGTCATCTTACCCAGTTCACCATCTGTGCAGTCTTTTTAGTCTAGAATTATCAATCAATTTATCATGATATGTCATTATCATCGCCATCATTATCCTGCACTTATCACAATTACTTGGAGTTTATGTAATGCTTGATATCAACTCTCCTTGGGAATGTATTTGTTGACCAAACGGCATCAGATGGAGTTTACCCAGGTCGATATTAAAATTTTTAACTTTTATGACGCGTTTTTAACTTTTAGGAATGTAAGGATTGGTAGTATTCATTAACGCCACTGTACAGCACATTTATCATAAAATGTATCATACGTATGTTTATTAAATTAATACAATTTATGTTGAAAATAAAGCATTTTTTTTGTTGAAAATAAAGTATTTTTTTATGTTGGAAATAAAATATTTTTCATTACTATTAAATTTTCTACTTCTAAGTCCTTATCAATTCATAATAAATATTTATTAATCCCTCATTAATTCATAATTGAATCACTGTATGGTAGCGGCTACGAATACTACCAACCCTTACTTTGCTCGTGAATGTCGTAAAAGACTACTAATAGCCTTATATCGACCTGGGCCAACACTACCTGATAGCATATGATTAGCAATTGCATTCCCAAGAAGGGTTGATGTCAGGCAGGCGGCCGGTCATAAAAATATTGCCAATAACTTTTACAATATATACTGTGAAAGAAGAGTACACATTGTATCGACCCCAAGTAATTGGGATAAAAGTAGGAGAATGATGAGTCCTTATCAATTCATTTATTAGCTATTAAATATATAAAATGACGCAAAGACTAGAGGGGATTTAAAATAAAAAGTGTTTTGCTTTCAAACATATTATCTGCAAACCGTCTCCTAATCGTCTCTTCTCATTTCCCAATAATACGGTAAATAACTATCCTCATATTACAATTTCACATTCAGTTTCATATAGATCGTCCCCTATTGTTATTATACTCGTGGTTTAGGCTTGATGCAGTGTATGTATGCTTTGGCACGGCCTTAGCTACTTTGCAAGTTAATAGCCAATTTGATGCCGTTCTAAAGAGCGTGTATTTAATATGATGATGTTGGTCGTCCATCAGCAAGCGTATTTTTATAAAAAGCTGGTTGTTTGCTGCTAAATAAAATAAAAGATGGATTATTGATCCTGTCATCTACATACGGAGAGTATGCTGTGCTAGTATCTTCATTTACGTGGATTATGTATTTAATGCTATTGGTTTTTTTTAAACATCTGCATGGTATTATTATTATAATACCAATATTAATAATATCTATTGTATATTAATCACAATTGATGTTATCTCCACAGTTGCTATGATAACGGCAAACACCCAGAACGCTTGACGATTATTTTTTAATAATAATAATATTCATTGGCAGCAAAAAAAGATTGATAAATTCAATTTTATGACGACACTTGTATTTATCGTACGTGCTACGCGGAAACATGTTACCGTCGTGTTCACTGACCACGCCACCTTTTTTTTTTAGCGGCGTGCTATGGAGTGGTCACGCCCCACCAATCTGTTCGGGGCGACAGAAGACGCGGCGCACGACCCTATAGACCCGCCCTACATGTACCTCTCCACGTCGTGCGAGCGGGCCAACGGAATGCCCATGCCACCTAACGCATTATTTGTTCTCCACCACACAAACTAGTTTTAATACGTGTATAAAAGAAAGCGAGCGAGCTCAGTTGAGCAACCTAGGCTCGTTACACGGTGCACTTGTCACATACCGCATACTGACTTACGCTAGCCATGTGGGCCTCTCTCATGCTGTCACTCGTGTGAGAGTGGTAGCATGGTTGTCTCGCTTGGTGGGTGGGCTAGCGATAGCGGTGGGGGTTGTTTCCGGGGAAAGCTAGTGCTCGTTCTTTTGGTGAAACCTTGGCTGAGGACTCCACGGGCCTAATTGAAGTTGGCATATGGCTGTGAAAGTAATTGTGATTACTTACAGGGCGGGCGTTTACAACTATGTAACCGCATTTTTGTTCCTCATGCTTGACCAATGGGTGGAGTTAGAAAATGGTCTAAATAATAACAAAGAGAATACATTTCTAGTAACTTATAATTACACGTAGAGTTTATAAACTTACAAGTAACCAAATGGCTGATTCCCAAACTCAGCTATGCTTGTGACTTTGAGAATAAAGTAAGTTTGTGATTTGGGAGGCAGAGCAAAGAATATACATAAGTTGGTGTCCTCTTCGCAAATATGTAAGTCAGTTGACATTACAAATATATAATATTAATATTGTAATATATAATATTAATATAATAATATATAATAATATTCATTGTACTAAGAGTATATTATATTTTCCTAGCAGGTATATAAAAAAAGGTATATAAAGAAAAAAAAATATCAATATAATGCCTTTAAGGAATTATCTTGTTGAATTAGAGTGTTTGCGTGTGATGTGTGCATGCATGTGCATGGGCGTGTGTCTCTGCCTATATATGAGCATGCAGTGTGTGTGTGTGTGTTTGTGTGTTCATGAACTCACGCATTTGCGTGTATGTGTGTGCATAAAGGTGTGAGTGTGTCAATGTTTATGCCGTTAGAGGAAAGCATTAAGAATAGAAGAAAAAGATATATAAGTAACAGTATAATACAACCATCGCACATCAAGCATTATATACAGTCTGCGTTATCATGGAAACAACTGAGATAACAAAAATGTTGATTGATTCATATTACTTTATTAAAGGAATCCATACAAGCGAAGCTGCTGGCAAACCTTGTAGAATATATAGTTATTAATACTTCTTCACTGCCAAATATTAAAATATAGAATTAAAATAGAAATGACCACAAATAATGTTAAACCAACATTATATCTGTTCACAATTTGGTAAGCCACTATGTGTCGTACCTGTACACTCATTCGTTTAGTTATTACTGATTAACGATGACATATCGAATATCATCAAGCAATAATAATTAATTAATAGAATTTTAAATTAGTAAATTGAATACCGGTATTTATTGAGATAATCGCTTGTATGTATTAAAATAATATACATATTGGTGAAAAGGTAGGAATTGTGATATTTTATTTTCTTAATGTAATCACAAAAATCTTTCTTATCTTTGTTCATCACAAAAACAGGTGGAACGATGCCGTATGCCTGGTGTTAAATCCACTGATATTACAATTTCTTAACGCACACATGCAGGTACACACACATGCATGCATGCACACATGCACGCACGCATGTATGCATGCGCGCACATACATACATATACTAATTTATAAATATTTGTTTTGATGTAAAAATAATGCAGGTTACCTATATATTGTAATACAGTTTTGATATCGAAACAAAGAACTTACAGGGACATATAATGTTCTTCTGAGTATTTTATTATTAATCTTTCATCACAAGGGATATTATTATTGTACGTGATGCCACAACGTAGGTAGATATGCCAAAAAACTTTATTATCTGGAGTGAGAGTAGGGCACACCGTCATTCTAGCAGATGCAAATCAGATATGGTATACCCCGAGTTTCTGAACTTTTTTTTAAGCATACTTGCGTAAAGTGACATGCATGAGTCCATCATAACCCCTTCGTAAATCCAGTGAAAGAACATGAGCACACTATTTTCATACATATGAAATAAAACGCAATACTTATGTCGTCTGAAGTTTTTTAAGGCTGTGAGTATTTAATTTCAGTAGCCTGCCTCCTGGATAATAGGAGACAGTCATTTAAAGATATAGAATAACATTACCTTAAATATTGATTAAAAATGAATGAGAAATGACCGCGACTGACAGTAATAAAATAATTTCCTTGCTTTTTTTATATAGTTATTATTATTTATTTTAATATAATAATATAATATAACGGAAACATACAAACAGGTGAAAATATATTTCATCATCATCATCACCACAGCCCATAAATGTCCCACTGTTGGGCTTGGGCCTCCTCTGTAATGGAAGGGAAATCAACCTACTATACCACGCTGGTCAGACGTGTTGGTATAGGGTTTTGTTTCGAGTTTTCCTACTCTCGCATAGATGTTATATACGTTTTATATCCCTTAGTCGTCTCGTACGATCACCCACAGGTAAGATATGGGTTGATGAATAGTATTATTACTCCGTCACCACACGGATATATTTAGTATCCGTAATTATATAGAAAATATATTTGGTATCCGTAATTTACCTAAGAAATTGCAGCTCTATTTATAATATGAATAAACTATTACATACATAATTACTGTGTCGCATAATTGTATTATTTTGTATGCACTACATCACAATACAGCCTCTACTACGCGCATTGTACTAACCAGTAACCGCAAATGTACTGCAGTTGTATAAATATAAATTAATGAGCCAAGGTGAATTTGTATTATTTTATTGCTTGTTGTTTTACCTTTTTGCCGTTAACGAGTTAAGCAGATATTTAGAGTAATCTCACATTCTGTATTGTAGAGAGATGAATTTATTGCCACATTTAACCCACTAGATGTCGTTACAAATTTATCGGCTTAAGAAATTAATAGTGTTTTTTGTCCTACTCAAAAATCAAACTCATGATACAGTCCCATATTTACGACAGATTATTATCCAGGATCAGGCACAAGAAAAAAATCTTTTATTATATTGTACATACATACATACATATCATCACGCCATATCCCTTGCAGGGTAGGTAGAGAGAACAGAGTGCCAGAGAACTCTATCCTTGCATATTTCACTCGCTTCCTCAACATTCATAATTCTCTTCATACACGCTCGCCAGTTTCAGAGACTCTTAACTCCACCTTCCTTCAGTACATGACCGATCTAGTCTAAGTAGGTGAGTCTCGGTCTCCCCCGGTACCTACATCCTTCCACTTATTATATCCATCCATCCACTTATTACTTTCCTTCCTTCTTATTATATTGTAAAGGTGTAAATTTAATTTGAATAGAAGGGGTTTTATATTAACATTTTTACTCTCTTGCCTATGTTCTAATGCACTACTGCGAACAATTGCGCTAACTATTGATACCAAGAATTTGCCGTATTCTCATGTCGGACAAATCTTGCCAAACGAGGACTACGCTCACAATCCGATTTCCTTAAATTTTGTAGTGCTAGGTTACGCTACTGATAATTTCTGCCTGCAGCCTGCTCGCTACAAATAGACCATATCGTTCGAGTTAATATTACAGTCTCGCTGAAAATTAAATCATCTAAATATTTGACGTTTAAAATATTTAGAAATGTCTACTCTTCCAATATTCAGCAGTGTTTCAAAACAAAGGTTTATAACCAGCGATTACTTACAATTCTATGCTTATTAACATAGTCTCTAATCGAACGACGACATAAGAGGTCGCCTCACTTGACACTGGACTAACAATATCTCTTAAGTCGCAAGAAGATGTTGGATACACAGAAACATCCTACATGGCGCTATCGTGGGGAGGTCTATTTTCAACAATGGACGTCTACGTGCTATGGATGGATGGTAGGATGGACACCTGGATTTAGTTGACACTTACTTACTGGGTTTTGTTTAGAGAGCCAAAATAAGCCGATAACCCATCATTTCTATTCTATTATTGTATTCACCATTCCATGTTCTTCAATTTGCACCTTCACGGTAGGCAATCATTTGCTTGTTACCACTTATCATAAGGTGAGATGCTCACTTTTCTGTACGAAAACAATAAAAAAATTCATCATCATCAGCACAGTCCATATATTTCCCACTGTTGGGCTCGGGTCTCCTCCGCTATAGGAGGATAATTAACCTAATATACCGCCCTGTCAGACGTGTTAGTATAGGGTTTTGTTTCGAGTTTTCCTCCTCTTGCATAGATGTTATATGCGTTTTATATCGCTTAGTCGTCTCTTACGATCACCCACAGGTAAGATATGGGGTGATGAATAGTATTATTACTCCGTCACCACACGGATAAAAAATATTACTGAGAGGGTATTTTCTTATGACTCCGTATTGTTTGAAATATTTAATCGTCGTTGGAAGAAAAGAGCTCATGGAATATATGCATGCTGCTATCCATTCCCTGGTAAAGTATTATAGTTTTCCAAATACGTATCTTCTATATTGAATGAAAAATAAAAGGCCTTCGTGGCCATATCTCCCTCAATCGACCTTTAATGTAATCCTGAACTTTATCCCACCGTCAGAATATTGCAAAGTTATCGGAGTAATATTTTTAGAACTTATATGGTATAAAGTTGCGAGTCACGAATTTTAACGGTTATTCCATTATTTGGTTTGTATATTGCTCGGCAAGAGCATAAATCGTCTAATGGGAGGTTGTAAGCAAGCAAGTTGCCGAATAATTCACACGGAAAGTGCTGTAATGGGCTACGGGAGGGCACATAAACAATAAAATGCTATAAAAATTTACAGGAAAAGGGATTTCGTGCAGAAAACAAAAAACAAAAGATTTTTTTGAAACACATGATGAGGATACTTTTGCAAATACATTACAAACATAAAAATACATAGAATATATTATTTGAGAAACTTAGAATTATCTTTATGCAACAATCAAAATATTACGTAGCAATAAGGTTGACTTTAATGTGTATAAGACGTGTAAATCGCTGCTATAGTTCATCTAATCTAAGAAATGCATTTTGACGTTTCGCATTTTTTAATACACAATAACCTTGGTTAAACGTATACACATGATTGCAAACAATAAATCTGAAATTTTAAAGAACTATTACGTTATTTACATAATTAACGCTGCGGGTGACTTTCTTGTACAATAATCTAATGATGAAACTCGTAAAACTCATTTAAAATTAAAATAACATGATAAATAGTTATTATTGTTATTTACGATCTCACAATGTTACATCAACACGTTCTATACAGTAGTGCTTGACAACTTCCAATTCACGAATATCCAAATAATCGATAAAAATACTAGAATAATATAATTAATCGAATAGAGATTTTGACAGAAATGTACATTTCGACATTTTTATTGATAATGAAATAATTATTAAGGCTCGCGACGATGATAATTCAAGTAATAGTAGTGATTCTGAATAAATAGCTATTTATAAATCCAGTTTTTGTTTTTACTCAACCTAATCCTATTAAATATGATGAATAGATTTCATGCTGAATTAATTATTTTTTTTTAGTATTAATTGAGCACTTAATTTATGCATCTCCATTTTGAAAAAATAAAAAGTAAACCGATTATTAATTAAAAAGAATCAGTATCGATTTCTCACTAAAATCGGATATTTTCGATACCTAGCGATTATTTGGTTCACATACCTAGACAACCTACTCCGACAGCTGTCAAAGTGCACTTCTTAGATTAGATAGGCTATAGGTTATAGTAACAAATTCTTTACTATCATAATGATTTCTGATGTTTACGCTGAGGGTTACACATTTGAAATAAAACCACTTTTACGGATTCTATCGCGTTTGTATTTGATTTTTAATTTTAATTTCCCGACGTTTCGAACACTTTACAGTGATTTGTATCTTACATACATACATACATACATAGCCTCACGCCTGTTTCCCTGAGGGGTAGGCAGAGACTACGGATTGCCACAAACCACGATCCTGACATACCTCCATCGCTTCATTCACACTCATCACAGTCTTCATGCATGCTCTACGATTACGCGTACTCTTAATCTGACCTTTCACTAACACATCTTCGATTTGATCCAGGAAAGTACGACGTGGTCTTCCCCTTGTAATCGTCCCACTCACACTCGCTTTGTATACTTGTTTAGTCAACCTTTCTTCACTCATTCTTTCCACGTGTCCGAACCACCTCAGCATACCCTTTTTTATCTTTGTCACTACTTCTTCATTCATACCGCAGCGCTCTCTTATAACACTATTCCTAATTTTATCTTTCAGACTTACACCACACATACTACGAAGAGCTCTCATCTCTACAGCATTTATGCTACTTTCATGTCTTCCCTGCCAAATCCAGCTTTCACTGCCATACATGAGAGTGGGAACTAATACTCCCTTATGTACAGCTAGGCGTGCCTTGTTAGATACATTCCTACTTTTCATAAAAGCGTACAATGCCCCATTCACTTTATTACCAGCATTTACCCGTCTTTCAACATCTTCATCATTTTTACCATCACTAGTAAACAGTACACCCAAGTATACAAATTCTTTCACCTGTTCCAATCCCTCACCATTTATAAAAATATTACATTCCGTCATACATTTATCCTTTTCAAAGACCATTACTTTCGTCTTACTTACATTTACTTTCATACCTTTTCTTTCAAAAGCATCATGCATAGTAGTTACCATCGCCTGTAAGTCTTCAGCCGACGATGCAAGTAAAACCTGATCATCGGCATAAAGAAGACATTTGACGAGTAACTCATTCATTCTTAAACCACATTCATTATTTTTCAAATCTTGCAAACAGCTATCCATAAATAGGTTAAACAGCCACGGTGACGCTACACATCCCTGTCTGACACCTTTATCAATGTTAAACCATTCAGTGTAGGACCCGTTTATCCTTACGCAGGCTCTGGAATCCTTATAAATGGATTTCAGTGCCTGAATAAGATGGCCATTTACCCCATACATAGATAGTACCGACCACAGTTCATTCCTCCTCACTTTGTCATAAGCCTTCTCTAAATCAATGAAAGCGCAAAAGACTTTCTGACCTTTAGCCAAAAATTTTTGCGCCATGCATCGTAAAGAGAAAACTTGATCCGTGCAACCCATACTCTTTCGAAAACCCGCTTGTGCATCCCATATTTTCTTTTCGGTCACTTTCACTACTCTTTCAATCAACACTTTCGCATACAGTTTGCCGACAATGCTAAGGAGGCTTATGCCCCTGTAGTTTCTACAATCTAGCCGTGAACCTTTCCCTTTGTAGAGAGGTACAATTACCGCCTGACACCAGTCTATAGGTACTCGGCCATTAGTCCAGCAAAGATTGAAGAGCTGGTATAGGATGTTAGTTGTAATATCTTCTCCAGCCGTCAGCATTTCAACTGTAATCCTGTCGTATCCTGCAGACTTACCCGCTCTCATACCTTTCAATGCATTTGTAATTTCTATCATACTTATGCATTCTCCTTCCTCGAGATCCCTTTCATTCGCAAATGATAATTTTTGTGGCTCTTCTCTTTCAAATAAGCTTTCAAAGTATTCCTTCCATCTCTCTAGTATACATTCTTCTCCATACACTGTCCTTCCATATTTATCGCTGATCGAGACTAGCTCTGTATTTTGCGCTTTGCCTCGAGCCGATCTTATGGACTTCCAGAAAATCTTCGAGTTAGTTTGGAAATCCTTCGATAATCTTCTATCGTACTCGTCTTCTTGATCTTCTTTCTTTCTTCTAACAATTTCTTTCACATCTCTTTTTTTTCTCTTATATTCTTCTTTGGCTATATCTATGTCTTCATTCGTTGCTTTCTTCATTCTCTCATTGGCTCTGACAGCAAGCCAATCTACCCAGGCTTTCTTCTTCTCACGAACTACACTCTGCACATCTTTATCCCACCATATATTCTTCACCTTGTTTACTTTCATTCTTCTAGTCACACCACATATTTCTGTAGCAACATTTACCACCTGTTTTTTAAAAGTCTTCCATAATTCTTCCATACTACAAATATCAGCCGCATGAAAAAACTTTTCCTTTAGTTTACTTTTGTATTTATCTCTAATATACTCATCTTGCAAATTTTCTACTTTTATTCTTTCTAGCACACTTTTCGGGTTATGTATCCGGTTTCGCCACGTTTTCATAAGACCACTTATTCTAGTCATTACTAGAAAGTGGTCTGTATGAATACCAATACCGCGATATACCCTAGTGTCTAGTACTTTCTTTCTGAGCCTTTCATCTACTATTACAAAATCAATTATACTCTTTCTTACATTCTTTGCTTCACGTGTATACATATGGATCTTTTTGTGCTCAAACATAGTGTTTGTAACACAAAGATTCCATTCCAAGCACACTTCTAGCAGACTTCGACCATTTTCATTCACGCTTTCATCACCAAACCTTCCTAAAACCTTTTCAAATCCTTCTCTGCTTACTCCTACCCATCCATTAAAATCCCCTAACAAAATCAACCTTTCATTCAAATTACATAACCTCAAAACATCCCGCAGTTCCTCCCAAAATTTCTCTCTTGCATCCTGTTCACATTTATTGTTATGTAATCCCATGTTCACAGGAGCATATACTCCCACAACAAAAATACGAGTCAGACCTACTTTCATCCTTATCCATACTAATCTAGCATTCACACAATCATACTCTTTCACACATTAAGCCATTCGAGGAGAAAGAAGGAGACCAACTCCCTGACAGGCTCTACTAGTCATTGGTACCCCGGACCAGTACGCCGTGTAAGGTCCATGACTAGTAATCTCACATCCCTTTCGCTTCGTCTCATTCACACAGAGAATATCAATCTTTTTATCATCCATCATTTGACATACCTCATTTAATTTCTCTTTCATTCCTCCTCCTACATTTAGCGTGGCAAAGCGGCACTCCGTAGACCGCTTATTTGTACTTATTTGTATCTTATAGGGTAGATATGAATTTCTGTAATAACAATGTCATATTGGACGTAAGACACCTTAGTCTTCCCGTGACCATGATCACTGTAAAGTGTTCTTTACTATCAGTGCTAAGAATTCGCAAGATTTTTATCTTCCTCATCATCTCAACTTATATATGTCACTGCTGGTCTCGAACTTCCTCCATATTATCATTCTCCTACTCTTATCCCAATTACATGGGGTCGACGCAATATGTAATCCTCTTCCTACATATTGCAAAAGTTACTGGCAATAGTTTTATAACCGGTCGCCAGACTGACGTCAACCCTCCTTGGGAATGTAATTGTTGACCAAACGGCATCAGGTGGTATTGGTCCAGGTCGATATGAAGCTCTTAGTCATCTTTTATGACACTCACGAGCAAAGTAAGTGTTGATAGTATTCGTAGCCGCTACCACATAGCGGACGATCTTCCTCCATAATGAGAAGGTTAATTGACCTACTATACCACGCTCGTCAGACTTATTGGTATAAATTATTTCGAGTTTTTTTTTCTCTTACGTAGATGTTATATGCATATTATCCCTTAGTCGTCTTTTATGACACCCACGGGCAAGATAGGGGGCTATGACTTCTATAGTGATATATAATGGTAGAACGACACTGTTAATAGTTTTCTGTCTGGATCCGTCCGGAGTAGTACCACATTCTCGCAGAAAATCGACGTCTGAGCAGTGGCTTCGTTTGTTACGCTTCGTATAGTGAGCGAGAGTGTCGGCAGCCCAACTTAATAGGTGGGTTTGGGGTTTTCATTGGTAGACAGCAATCCTAACTATACCACAGGTATTGCAAAGGTCCATGGGCGGCAGTAACACTTACCATCAGGTGTGTTTCGATAATAATGCATTAATATTATAAATATATTTAATGCTATATTTTGAAGATTATCTTCTCATATAATAACGTAATATAATTAAATATTATAAAATTAATATTTTCGTTACAGAATCAGTTGATTCTTTCATATGTGACTACTTAAAACATATATTTATGAAAATATACCTCTGCTGCTAATAGCACTACATAGTACATACATAGCCTCATGCCTGTTTCCCAGAGGGGTAGGCAGAGACTACGGATTGCCAGAAACTACGATCCTGACATACCTCCATCGCTTCATTCACGCTCATCACAGTCTTCATGCATGCTCTACGATTACGCGTACTCTTAATCTGACCTACATAGTATTTTATTATTTTAGCTTATTTGATATTAATCTGTGCTACCGTGCACTATGCGTCTATTTAGACAAAACAACTTAACCATGTTTAAAACAATTCGCTGCTGCTTAAATCCAAGCCAATCTTATATGATATTTAATTCAAATTAGTGAAATTTACCATTTAACATGCTTGATTATTTATAAAAACTTGATTACGAACGAAAAATGTGATAATCATCATCCCATGTGTGACAATCATTTTTCGCTCGTAATCAAGTTTTTATGATATTTAATGTTTATTCTAAAAATTTAAAGTACAATAAAAATAATTAAATAAGTTCATAATAATAAACCAGCTGTTTAGTCTACTCATGTATCTTTTTAACTGACTCAAATATTATACCTGTATTCCACATAATGCTTCATAGCAGTATCATCGCTCTTATTGCCCTTAATAACACGGCTGATATGACAAACGGTTGACATACATTACAGCTACACGCGTTTATTAGATTTCAAGGTATAAATACCAAGAATATCTTTTGTGCTACACATATATTTATTACATTGCGTAGTAATAGATCATAATTTATTATAAGATAATTAAAAATCGCTTATTTTTAGAAAGTTTTCTTATGAAATAAGTCACAGACTAAATTTTAATCCATTTACAATGAGCAAACTAAAAAGTATACGATTTTAGCTGTGTGTTAGCGGCTACGAATACTACCAACCCTTACTTTGCTCGTGGATGTCGTAAAAGACGACTAAGAGCCTTATAACAACCTGGGCCAACTACATCTGATGCCGTTTGGTCAACTATTACGTTCCCAAGGAGGATTGACGTCTGGTAGGTGGTTGGTCATAAAACTATTGCCAATAACTTTTACAATATGTACAATGAAAAAAGAGTACATATTGTATCGACCCCAAGCAATTGGGATAAGAGTAGGAGAATGATGATGATGATACTAAAAATGAAACGAATTAAGAACTACGAAAGAAACGACGAAAAAATTAAAAACCTCTACATATAAATTCATCGAGAAATGTTCAATGTACACCACTGAACTAGCAAATAACCATATAATTCAAATGGTTATCTACTCATCATCATCAACCTGCTCTTATCCCAATTTATTTGGGGTCGACGCAATATGTCTTCTCCTTCCATACAACTCTATCAGACGTCATCTCTGTGGTCACTCCTTGTCTATCCATGTCATGTTTCACGCAGTTCATCCATCTTTTCTTCGGTCTTCCCTTACACCTTAAGCCTTCAACATTCATGCTTAAAGCTTTCCTCACAACATCACTTTCATCCCTTCTCATCACATGTCCATACCTGTCAATCTCTCACTCCTTAATTTTTCCGTCACTGGCGCAACTTTCAAACTTCCTCTTATATGTTCATTCCTTATTTTATCCATTCTTGTCACACCACACAAATGATTACCTACTATGATTTTTAAATAAAAACCTCTTCCAACAACAATTTTCACACTACAACCGCGCAGAAGACAGCAACTACCTCACAATTCCCGACGTAGTCGACACATTGAGACCTGGATGAAGAGTTAGTGAATTAAACAATACAACTGGTACTCACTAAAATAAAATAAAAATGGAAAAATATATAGATTCATGCTCTGTGCATTATATACAGTATAATATTTTATCTGAATCCAAACCATAAACAAACTTAAGAGGTCGCATAATATTGCGGTGACTCGGCGAAGGGAGAACAAATTTTCGAAAAAAAAAATATGCAAAATACACAAGAGTTAGGTTTGCGTATTTGCACCGAAATGTTGACGCTCTTTTTGCGGATTATAAGGATTTAGTGACCCTTTGCATAAAGGTATTACGGTGGGGGAACTAAAAAGAGGATGTTTTCATAAAAGACCCTGTATTTGTACATACTGTATAAGAATATATACAAAAATTTGGTATATCGTATAAAAATATACAGAACCTACGCATATTGTATGTGATATAAATCTCTATTAATATTTTAAACTATTAAGTACATTTTGTTCATTCATTTATTTGTAATATTTAATACACTTATGCATGTTATAAAATATAAAATATTTTTTATGCAGATGTACGATTATAGTTTATACTTTATATATTAGATAGTTACTACTTAGTTACGTACTTATCTATGTGGAGATGAAATAAGAAATCAATTCACTATCCCTATTTTTCCAATGGATGTCGTAAAAAAGAGCATAATATATATAATATCCGTGCAACAGAAGAAAATCTTGAAATAAAACCCTATACCAACTCTTTTAAACAGCGCGGTATAATAAGGTCCCAATAAATCCTGTTATGGAAGAAGCTCAAGCCTTGCAACGAAACGTAAATGAGCTGAGATGATGACGAGAATGATGATTATATTAAGTACAATATTTAGAATATTAAATAATTATTGGGTATTTACCCAATAATTATTTAATACATACATACATAGCCTCACGCCTGTTTCCCAGAGGGGTAGGCAGAGACTACGGATTGCCATAAACCACGATCCTGGCATACTTCCATCGCTTCATTCACACTCATAATAGTCTTCATGCATGCTCTACGATTACGCATACTCTTAATAAGACCTCTCGTCAACACATCTCCAACTTGGTGCAGAAAAGTATGACGTGGTCTTCCCCTTGTATTCGTCCCATTCACGCTTGCTTTATATATTTGCTCCGTCAACCTCTCGTCACTCATTCTTTCTAAATGTCCAAATTATTTAATATTCTAAATATTATACTTAATATAAGATAACTACAACACTTATAATAAGATTTTGATGTTTTGACTCGTTGCCATAGAATATAATAATTTAGAAAATCCAAAAGTGCACGCCGCATTATTTTTATATTATTTATCATTTACTATCAGTCAATGCCATAAATTAAAGTGTAAGTAAAAAATACTTTTGAAATTTCGTGCCATTCTCGACGTAGTGCTAAACATAGTTGTTCGTTTACAATGTTGCAAGCATTTACACCTATGGCTGTATGGGATTTGTTTCCTTTACCTATCCGAATGGACGAACAAAAAAATGTAATCGAACCCAATTTCCATAAGGTATACATACACTAAAGACTAAGCAGTTTAGTTTTTATTAATTGCAATTAAACGACAAAGAATTACTAAGCCATTTTCAAAAGGAAATAGCGCGTTGCGATTATGAAGCTTTTAATAAAAGAAAAACTTCGATATATTCAGATCATTCAGAGAGATATTCGATATATACAGATCCTTAAAACGAATGTTTTCCTTATCATATGTATGATAATATTACATACATACATACATACATATCATCACGCCATATCCCTTGCAGGGTAGGCAGAGAGAACAGAGTGCCAGAGAACTCTATCCTTGCATACTTCACTCGCTTCCTCAACATTCATAATTCTATTCATACACACTCGCCGGTTTCGGAGACTCTTGACTCCACCTTCCTTCAGAACATGACCAATCTGGTTTAGGTATGTGAGTCTCGGTCTCCCCGGTACCTACATCCTTCCACTTTCGCATTGTATATCTTCTTAACCAGACGTTCGTTCGGCATTCTTTCCACATGTCCGAACCATCGGAGCATTCCCTTTCGCATCTTATCTTCTTGATAATATTACCCTATAAGTATAAGACAAATACAGTCATTTTTAGTTTTCAAACGTCCTTGATTTTTATATTTCGAGAGTAGAGCATCACCTCAACGCTTCGCTTATCAGGCGTGCAATTATACCCAGCAATACAAAGATTTTTGGTTAATTTGTGTCTATCGCTCTAAGTAACGAGATAAATAAAATAAAAAAAAAATAAAAAAATATTTTTGAAATTTGTAAAATAAAATCCTCGTACAAAGTCCTCGTATAGTATAGTAGTATCACTATATTATAGATTAAATATTAATTTCAATTTCATTAGAATTATAACCTAAAATCGTATTCAGTATCATAAATTACAATTGTATCTTTGCTATGCCATTATAATTATCATTATCATAATAGCATAATAAAAATACAATTAGTACTAGGAGTAAAAATACAACTCACCACTCCTATTTCTTACCGGTGGCTGAACTTAAAAGACGACTACGTGGTATAATAGATCAATTGCCCTCCTAATATAGAGTGAGATTGAACCCAGCAGTGAGACGTAAATAAGCTGAGAATGAATCATAATAGCATGCGTTTTTATTATTATAAATCAAACTCTGCCTTCCATTTTGGGATCACAAATTGTAAATTATAAAAAAGAATGGCTTTACCGTTATATTAAGACCGCATTTAGGATTCAGCTCAACAAACCATGGATTTGTTTTTAAGCAACTATATTGTGAATATTAAATTATGCTCCTTTCCGAAGCGAGGTCTGGCTTTAACATGGTGTAACTTAAATCCGCTTTAAAATAACTCTCAAAAAGTGTACCATGTATTATAAGATACTGTGTACACAAAATGGCAAAGTTTGTTAGTTTATCCAGCAAATATATTTCACACTTTGTTTGAAATTATAATTTTGACTATCTAATGAACGAAGAACTGTTTCACTATCATCATCATCATCACAGCTCAAATATGTTCCACTGGGCTTCCGCTGGGCTCGAGCCTCCTCTATAATGCGAAGGAAATTGATCTACTACACTTCGCTAGTCAGACGTGTTGGTATAGGGTTTAGTTTCAAGTTTTCTTTATCTCGCATAGATGTTATAAGCGTTTTATATCCCTTAGTCATCTCTTACGATCACCCACAGGCAAGATAAGGGGGTGGTGAATTGTATTCTTTCTCCGTCACCACACGGAGACTGTTTCACTATATTTATATTTATTATAGTTCTGCGAGTGCTGATTCAATGTGAGTAAACTGTAAGTACTAATATATATTTTTAATAAATAAAATGAATGAGTTACTCATCAAATGTCTTCTTGAAATGATGATGAAATAGATGGTATGATTTAGACGGCTCGCGTAAACATAAATGAAATAGAAATTCTGTATTATTGATAATATAAGGTTAATGCAATCAGTTGAAGCAGTTTGAATGGAATGCTAATGGACAGTGGGTATAAATCCTATTGCAATCACTTCTAATTAACGAGTTAGTTTAATCAGTTAAAATATGTTATTAAAACATTATGTAAATGCATGCAAAATACTACTGATATTTTACGATTTCCCGCGTGGCAAGATCTGGTGGAAAATTACATACATACATATCATCACGCCATATCCCTTGCAGGGTAGGCAGAGAGAACAGAGTGCCAGAGAACTCTATCTCTGCATACTTCACTCGCTTCCTCAACATTCATAATTCTCTTCATACACGCTCGCCGGTTTCGGAGACTCTTGACTCCACCTTCCTTCAGTACCTGACCGATCTGGTCTAGGTAGGTTAGTCTCGGTCTCCCTCGGTACCTACCTACCGGTGGGAAATTCAGAACAACAAATACAATTGATAACTACCTACTAAACTTGACGGTTATCGCATTATCATATATATATATATATATATGCATATATGGAAAAGCTTATATCTAATATACCTTAGATATTTTAGATATATACTATACCTTAAGTAGGCTAGGTAGCTTCTATGCGAATATAAAATACACTACACTCAGAAGATATGTATATATAAATTGCCCTAGTATTAATTTTGTATAAAAATAATTCATATAACAGGACGTTGCTCTTCCATTATTTCATTTAAGTATCATAGATCAAATTTTACAAAAAATAGGTACTTATTTTAATACATGTGGTGATAGTGTACAAATATAATTTACAACCCCTATCATAGTTAAGGTAAAAAAGGGCTATGAAACATATCATCATCATCTGATGATGATGATGATAATATATTTCATAGCCGTTTTTTCACAGCTCATATATGATCAACTGCTGGTCTCGTGCCTCCTCCTTAATGGGAGGTAAATTAACCTACTATAACACACTTGTCAGACGTGTTAATATAGGGTTTAGTTTCGAGTTTTTCTTGTCTTGTATAGATGTTATATGCATTATATATCCCTTAGTCGTCTCTTACGATCACTCACGGGTAAGACAGGGGGTGGTGTATATTCTTACTCCGTCACCACACGGATAATAATGATGATGATGACCAATAAATCAAATTCCATTCTATTGTAAAGCCAATGGTGGGATAAATATAAACTAAGATGTTGATTATAATAGGTATTTATTTTAGAATATGGTTACGTGTATAAAATTGTAAGAGATAAACCTAGTTCTAACGGTAGTAGTAATTACCGACGTATCCGCTCCGTTTAGTTGCACGTTCGTAAGTAATGTGTACAAAATGTTGAAATCTCAGGTTTATATGGAACGACCGCATTGTTACGGTACTGGAGATTTAATTATTATAACTTGTGAAAATGATGGCACTAAAACGTGGTCTCTAAATTTTGGCCTCGTAAAAAGGCTCAAAGTCGCTCAGCGTGCTATGGAGAGGGCTATGCTCGGTATTTCTCTACGTGATAAAAACCGAAATACGGAAATCCGTAGAAGAACGGGTGTAACCGACATAGCCCGAAGAATTAGCACGTCGAAGTGGCAATGGGCAGGCCACATCGCTCGACGAACCGACAACCGTTGGGGAAAAAAGGTTCTCGAGTGGCGACCACGAATCGGACGACGCAGCGTAGGACGACCCCCCACTCGGTGGTCTGATGACCTCATCAAGGTCGCAGGAAACCGTTGGATGCAGGTGGCACAGGACCGTTATAGATGGCATTCTCGTGGGGAGGCCTATGTCCAACAGTGGACGTTTACGGGCTGATGGATGGATGGATGTGTAAATGATGATCTTTACGGTTAATGATTCAACCTTTACTATGGCGAATATCAAAAATGTCTGTAAAACGTAAAGATTATGTTATTCTCCGCTCTTGTAGGGATGAGCATGTCCAACAATGGACATTGATAGACTAATGGATATTACAAACGTGAAAGTTTATGAGGATATCCATACATCCTTAACAAATATCCATATATTTGTTAACAAAAACTAGTAAGTGTAACGTGAAATAAAATAATTTTAATCGTTCATGGTCACGGGGGCATTCTGTAAAGTGTTCGAAACGTCAGGAATTTGAAAATCAAATACAAACGCGATAGAATCCGTAAAAGTAGTTTTATTTCAAATGTGTAGTACTCGCATAAACATCAGAAATCTTACAGCTGATGCCGTTTGAACAACAATTACTAATAGGGTTGACATCAGACAGGCGGCTGGTCATAAAAGTGTTGCCAATAACTTTTACAATATGTACAAATACATATACCGTTAACTCCTAGTAATTGGGATAAGAGCAGAAGAATTATATAAATATTTTTAATAATATGAAATATTAAACGTACGGCTCGATTTGTGCCACAGCTTCAAATGCAATTTCTTTGATATTTTTTGATATTTTACGTCGAAACTTGACATATAACAATAATAAATAAAACTAATTCATACATTTATTTACCTTAGCTTTAGCTTATTCATCAACTGTCAATTAAAGATAAAAAGAAAGGCTCTTTTTTACTTTTAATCCTAACCACTTTGCTTATAAAAACAACCGCACATGTAAAGTAATATAAAGAATCTTTACTTTTTATATTCTCTTTTAACCAACTTTGTTACCACCATCTATGAGCTGACTAATAAGAAATCTAAAGTAAATGCTAGTAAGTAGTGCCTTTTGAGCGCTTTGTAAAGGCACGTTCTACTCACTTGTTCAACGGAAAGCTAGATTTTATCTTTGCGACTCGCCACTTTTGCGCCACACCGTCCTCACCCCGATAAGAAACTTCTTTCATGCTCGAACGCCCGTTTTCAATGGTGCACTTTCACGGAACTGTTCTATACACTCGCTCATTTTACTTACTTTATAGCATTATCTTCTCATATCTCTACAGTTCTTATAGATGAAAATAAATTATATTATGTTCATAACCTAAATAATAAACCTTTTTTCCAGTTGACTTGCTCAGTTAAAAAAGCAGTATAATTAATATTATCTTGTAGATATCTGTATGAAAAATCATATTACTTACATTTCTATGAGAAAAAATATTGCACGGCCATCGAGTCTTCGTAATTGCGCAACGTGAAAGAGGTTACTAGCCTTTTATAAAATTAGTATTTACAAGGATCGGTTGAGAAAATTAATTACCAACTGAAACATAATGAAAAAATACTGTCCACGTTTTTTTTATCGTGTCTCATTAGCTCTTGTTAGCGATTGTTTTTTGGTCTATCGCACGCCTCATAAGCGAAGCGTTGAAGTGATGCTCTAATCCCGATATATGAAAATCAAGGACTTTTCAAACCTAATAATGACTGTATTTTTCTCACATTGCACTTATAGGATAATATTATGATACACATATCAAGAAAAAACATTCGTTTAAACTTATTTGATATTTTTAAAAAGCAATTATTTTATTAAAAGTAAGAAAAAAGTTGATTAAAAAAATATTCAAGGACGTCTGGATCTCTGGGCGTATGGATCTGCCACTCTCACGACGGCAAAAATTAATGTATTGAAGTATTTTTTTTAATTTCTGCTCGAAAATAGCTTGGTTTAATTTTTTGTTGTTTAATTGCAATTAATAAAAAACTAAACTGCTTAGTCTTTAGTGTATGTATAGTTATACCTTGTGAAAATTGAGTTCGTTTACATTTTTTTTTTGGTTCTGTTTATCCATTCGGACAGGCAAAAGGAACAAAGCCCATACAGCCGTGGGTTCGTTTACAATGCTTGCAAGCTATGTTTTGCGCGAAAATGGCGTGAAATTTCAAAAGTATTTTTTTGTCTCATTTATGGCATTGACGAATATTAAATGATAAATAATAAAAAATTATAAAGCGTGCACTTTTGGATTTTCCAAACTATTTAACTATTTATTTTCTATTTTAAAATTAGAAATTGTATCTTTGTTGAATAACAGCATTTTCCATAGAGTCTTAGTTTCTAGATAATGAGTCTTTGAGCAAACAGGTTGGATGCCACGGTAGGTGGAGTATACTTTTTTAACCCAACAATACGTACCTTTTTTTACGGTGGGCTATGGAGTGGCCACACTCCGCCAAATCGGTCCAGGGTGACGGAAGAGGCGGCGCGCTACCCCACAGACCCACCCTGCAAGCACCTCTCTTCGCCGTGCGAGCGGACCACCGGTACCCGATCTTTGTCTTCGGTGGCTCAACAACAATACGTACCTAGTAATGGATGTTTGTATTACGAGAGACTATATTTACGGAATTAAAATTAACGAACAAAACTCATTTCCAGAATCAGAATTGTCGGTCATGGATCGTAATAAAAAATGCCCTACATCATACTAAAGTATGTCATCATAACAAAGCATGGCTACAATATTTATTTAAAACGATTTATTGATTCGCAACAAACGACTTTTGTGCTTTAAAGTGTCACAAACTAGTATATTACAACGTCTAATATTACTATTGTTAGCGCCATCTACAGCCCACAGGGGAAGCGGAGGCAACGGAGAGCCGCGATTAACTGAACCAGCACGAACCTCCCACTTGTCAATTGCTTACACTCAATACAATACGCCATTTTGTTGCATGTAATTAATTTGCAATAAATTTACTTATCAATCAATTAATTTAATTTGAATTTCTTCTTTTGCTTCCCTTTTCCTTGAGCAACTATTAACAATTTAAAAACTAAAATTAAAACGATAAAGTTATCGCAAGAGAAAAGGAATGTAAAAGTTCCAATAGTACTGATTTTTATTCATATTTTTTATAACAAGAATACGTACACCACTTCTACGCAGAGTTATTATTTTCTCTCGCTAACAATATACATTGACATTGTGTCTGAACAATGAATCGATCTGGTACTTGTTCAGTGATAATCAACTACAACGCATCCAATTTGTAATTTGGATAGAACTTGAGTGCAGTATTGATGAGTAGTTACGCTACTATATAATGCTATATACGATATACCAGAATGCATAACAAAAAATAAATTTGGAATAAAACTATTTTTACGGATTCTATCGCGTTTATATTTGATTTTTACTTTCCCAGCGAACACTTTACAGCGTTAATGGTGACGGGAGGACTGGCCCGTGACCATGAAAATACTTGTAATAGAATAGTAATAATAATAAAAATAGTAATAATAATAAAAATAGAAACACTTATAATGACCCGCAAATACAAAAGATTGAAAACTGGAAAAACAAATCACTTCATGGACGGCACCCAAATGATTTGCAACAGGCCCACATAGATTCATTAGCTTCTAATAAATGGTTGCAGGTAGGTTCCTTATTCCCAGAAACAGAGGGTTTTGTAATAGCAATACAAGACCAAGTAATAAACACAAAAACTATAGAAAGTACATCATTAAGGATCCGTCTGCTACAAATGATAGATGTCGTAAATGTCACAATCAATCGGAAACCATACAACATATAACCGAAGCATGCACTACCCTTACTCAAACAGATTACACACATAGACATAATCAAATTTCAAATATTATTCATCAGCAATTAGCTACCAAACATAATCTCATAAAAATACAAATACCCCGTACTATACATATAAACCCGAAACAATACTGGAAAATATTACACACAAATTATATTATGACCGCGCTGTTCTCACGGACAGGACAATACACTATAATAGACCAGAGATTATATTACAAGACAAAAATAACTAAACAACTTATTTGATTGATATTGACGTACCTAATACTCATAATATACAGAAAACAATAACTGAGAAAATTAATAAATATACTGAACTCAAAGAAGAGATTATAATAATATGGAAACAGGATAAAGTTTATATAGTACCGATAGTTCTATCTACCACAGGTATCATCCCCAAACACCTACAACACAGCCTGAAGTTGTTAGGTCTGAATGGAAACACATACATTAGTCTCCAAAAAGCAGCAATTTTAAACGCATGCAGATTAGTACGTAAATTCATGGCAATAGACGAAAGCGATAGCATCACACAAAACCATAATAACAATTAAAAACATTCACCGCATTTACTTGGTTTCGACCCGTAAATGTGGTTAAAACCAGCCAAGAGCTGGGAATATTAAAAAGAATAAAAATAGTAATAATAATAAAAATAGTAATAAGAACAAAAATAGTTTTATTTCAAATGTGTAATAATCGCGTAAACATCAAAAATTAAAATTACACTTGCACTGAGAAATAAATTCTTGTATAGCATGGGACTTTACAAACGTTCACAACTATCACCCAGATTAATCATTTTTGGAAAATACAAGTCACTTTACTACGTAGGAATCGAATATACAGCACTCACTATGGCTACTACCTTATTTGGTTAGTTAATATCTCAAATTATTAAAGTGTATTAATTATTTTGTACTCCCAGCTATAATTCGGTAACGAAAAATAAAGCGCTTACAACAAACCTGTGTTAGCACACAAATATGTCCAAGACCTGTTTTCGATATTCTGTAGGTAACTATTATAAGGTTACCACTCAACATTGCACGCATAGTTTAAAATTCATTCAGTAGAAAAGTACAGTTCTCGAAGTATAGAAAAATAACTTTTTTAAAAACCATTTTGCATAATTGGGTACCTTTCTTTAGACAAAAGAGGAATGAGGGCAGAAACCACTTTTAGAGGGTCGTTCCGCATAACAACTCGATCAACAGACATGATTAAATTTCAAAATGATGCCTGTAGCATAAAAAAAAAGAAAAGTGACTTATATATCCTGAAAATTTTCCATGAATGAAGAGGCGGGTATAATTCATTAGTTAATAAAAGACTTAGTTTAAAAGCTTACATTTTTATGTAATACTTTAATGTCAATAATTATGTATATTGATCATTATTCAGAAGTTAAATATTTATTTTTACAAGACCACTTCATTCATGTAGGTACCTATTACTATAGTTATTTGGTAATTTTAACGGTCAAATATGCCAGGAGTTTTTTTAAATATAAAATGGTGATGAAATATAGATCGTCTATGGCGACTAAAAGCAGTTTTAAAAATATCTTCATCCCGACTCATATAAAATAAAAAAATTGTATAAATAAAATTAAATTCAGAAAGGGGACATAGAAATCTATAGTACTACCAACTTTCAAAACTCCAGGAAACCTGCATCTCTATTTTTTAGAAACACTGCACTGGTGGCGAAACAGAGGACGCTAAAGTAATGCTAGAAAGAGAAAAATGACGTTGCTACTACTGGCTCACTCAATGCGAGAGCTAGTGGCGCCAAAGTTATTGTGACAGGAGTACGTGTGTGTCGCCAAAAAAACCACAGGTTTGTAACATTTTCGATTTTTAGTAATTATAGTCTATAACCTGTGTTTCAACTAATCGGAGAAGTTTGTAGTGTAATTTTTGCATCTTAATGCTTTCTTTTTGCGTTGGAATCACGTTTATATTGTTATATTAATTTTTGTTTGTATTACTTAACCTCAAAGTATAAATTTTGGTGTCGGTGTTTTACATTTTCTCGGGGTAGGTTGTTACGTGTCACAATCCCTTGATTTCTCGTTCCAACTGATATAATGTAAACCATATAACGTATTGTTTTTTTTTTTTGTAGGATAAGGACATATAAAAGAAAACGGAACGTGGCAAAATATCAAAAAATGTTTACGAACAAGCCGCGGTTATATTGGAGGAGGATGAAACATAAAAAAAATCGTGGCATCGCAAAAGATTTCGGCTTATGTCATATGTCGTTAAAAGATATATGAAGAAAAGGAAAGATGTAAGAGTGTAGAATGGCTGACAGCGTTTTTAAAATGCAACCCGTATTTATCGTATTATTCGCCAGAAGCTACAAGCTTGAGCAGCGCCACATCATTCAATAAAAGAATGTTGACAATTTCTTTTCTCAGTTGGCTGACGATTAGAAAGAGATACATTTTCTGCATCACGTATATGTAGACGAGACAGGTGTCACAGCGGTGCTGAAACCCAGAAAAATTTTAGCTCAAAAAGCTTCTAAGCAAGTTGGTTCAATTACAGCAGCCGAGAGAGAGATTCTTATAACTCTTTGCGTAGCGGTAAATAATGTTAAAGATTTGTTTTATTCTAAGTTTTAATTTAATAAGGCATAGGACTGCATTCTAGACATTGTGATATTATAATTAATAAAGAAAACCAACTATGTGTGATGATTGTTCCTAATAAAAAGTTTTTAATAACATTTGTCTTTGTTTGTAATATTTTACCCCATGTACTGTAACAACCAGCCCCTGACTCGGGGTTAAAAGTGACAGGCCTCCTTTCTCAGAATTCGGTTATTTATATCTATTGTAATTATTTGGTACATAAAGCAACATTCAATATTTAATACTGAATAGTTACTCAACCAAAAATATCTTTACTCAGGTAAAACGATTAAATAAATAAAAAGATTAGACACTTTATAAAAAAAATGTCACAACCAGCCCCGGTCTCCCCTATGACCAAAATGACTGTATGGTGAGATCGATTACGAATATCATATGTCCGCATACGCCTATTTTCGATTCCCATGCGTAATATATAAGGCGACAAAGGAAATTCTAAATCCTTAATCGCATCCAGTCGGAGTAAAAGCTACACTGGCAGATCTTTAATCTAATAAGCCGTGCCTCAAATCACAAATTCTGCTATATTGTACTATTGTTATTTTTAGCTCATGCACTGCTAGCCAAGAGCTGTGTGGCAGCAGCTACGAATACTACCAGCCCTTTACTTTGCTCATGGATGTTATAAGAAACGACGAGAATAACGTAATCAAGCTAACCTAATAGTTACTTTTTTAATATAAAGTATTTTTCTCTGTTACAGTGATAATTTTCATTATCATTACTATATTTAAAACCTTTATATTGTTTTTAATATGAGCTTATCTAATGAGCAACGACCCCTCACTAGGTGGACCGACGATATTTCAAACAGACACGGGCCGCTATATTTGGCATTCTCGTAGAGAGGCCTATGATAAACAGTAGGCCTTTACTGGCTAATAGAATCTAATGAGCAGCCAATTTAATATTGTTGCTCCTCGTGAATTTTAATCTCTCCTACAAAAATGATAAAATTGTAATATTTTTAATGAAACCACAAAGTAATTTCACCTAAATACGACTTTAAAATGAAATATCATTTTCTTTGTTAGAAGATGCTGTTAGTACAGTCTCTTACAGCAATTTTAAACAATTTTAAAATACAAGTAGTAAGACTATTTTAACATCAAAAGAAGTTTAGTGCAAAAGCAGATTTGGTAACGACACTTGAAATATCTCATTGTTGAGAAAAAGACTTGCTCTTAGTACTATGTGAAACTGTAGTTTATATTTTTATTAGTTTATAAATTAATAAAAAAAATAACCTAACCCTTGAAAAATCTAAATTCTCGTGCAAAATATAATACATTACTAGAACTCAATTGCTCTGAATTTGATTCTCACACAGGACAAATATTTATGTGATCCAAAAATAGTTGCCCTGATTCTGGTTGTATTTTTTGGGTCGACAAAATTTTTATATTTATAATCTTTTTCTTATCTATATTTGCAAAAACTTAATGCTGTGTGGTAGCGGCTACGAATACTACCAACCCTTACTTTGCCTGTGGATGTCGTAAAAGACGACTAAGAGCCTTATATCGACCTAGTCCAACTCCACCTGATGCCGTTTGGTCCACAATTACATTCCCAAGGAGGGTTGATGTCTGGCAGGCGGCCGGTTATAAAACTATTGCTAATAACTTTTACAATATGTACTATGAAAGAACAGTGCATATTGTATCGACCCAAAGTAATTAGGATAAGAGTAGGAGAATGATGATGAATTGTAAAATGTTTGTAAACTAGAAATAATTGTCTTTTAAAGAAAATACAATTGCAAATTCAAGTTCTAATTTAAGGTAAGCTCGCATATATATAGGTATTAAACGCATACCTATAACGCTTTGTAACCATAGCCGCTCTATCAGCAGTGTAATGGCATGTCATAAACGCATCAACTCATGCGATAAATTTGATAGCGTTACGCATTTATGTAAGTGATTTGATGAGCAAGAATTTTATTTTAAGCAATTTACTGGTTGGTAAGCTTCTTTAGCAAAATACTAGAATCAATAATATTAAGACATGAAAAGTCTTTAAAAGCGAAATCAACTAAAATCTGAAACTTGTTATATTATGAATTATTTTATAAGATCTCGTTTTAATAACATCCATACGTAGTCGTATGGAAATAAATCTCATATAGAATTTTATTGCTATATTTTGTTAAAAAAAATAACTCTAGAAAATAAAAGTAATTATATAAGTTTATTATTTAGGTCACTTTTTTCTGGCCGACTATGGTCTGGTCATATCCCGGCCATTGCGTCCGGGCGACGGACGGGCGGCTTGTGGTCTCATAACCCGCCGTGTTCCCTCCCATCGTCGTTAGACCGACTACTGGTACCAGTTCCTTGACATCCATGGTCGAACCGGTATGTTGCCCTTTTAAATATCAACTCCGTGGACTCCGCAGCCACAAACATCAGTGTTGCCGCGAGGTTGTCATTACGTGGTTGACCTCTCTGCGAGTGCGGGGCTAATCCCCGGTCCATCCACCCGCAACTTCAGCTAAGGCGGCCCAGATCTTTAACGACATCCATGAGCTTGGTAATATTCGAAGCTGCTACCACAATAATGTATGTATATACATGTATAATAATATATGTATGTATATATATTAAATTTGGTAGGAATACTTTTTTCGCCAACTAAAATTCAGCTAAGAACGGATTTTACGAAATCCACCCGCAAGGAGGGTTACTGGGGTGTAAAATTACATTTTTTAAATATAGCTCCTACAAACTTAAATTTCGGTAGGCATATTTTTGTGACGATATAAAGGTAAACCAAGAAAGATTTTTTAAAAATTCCACCCCTAAAGGGGATTGCGTAGGCGTTAACCCAAAATATCCACATCTTTCAATACTGCGCCTACAGGCTTGGAATTTGGTGTGGACTTTCTTTCTGCTCTATAAAGGTCAGATGAAGTAGGCTTATAAGAAATTCTTTCTCCGAAAGGAATTCTATGTAGCGAAAGTAAACTACACAACTGAACTGACGTAACCGAAGCGAAGCGAGGGCGGGTCACTAGTAGTTTCATAAAATTTTTAAATATATTATACGATAATGACTTCTAATATTTAGGCGAGTATTACACATTTGAAATAAAACTACTTTTACGGATTCTATCGCGTTTATATTTGATTTTTAATTGCCCGACGTTTCGAACACTTTTCAGTGATCATGGTCACGGGAGGACTGAGGTGTCTTATGTCCAATATGTCATTGTTATTATAGAAATTTATATCTACCCTATAAGGTATGAAATTTTGACCCACATTTTTTATATAAAATTAATACAAATTCATTGCCAGTACAAAAAGAGAATGAGAATCATTCTACAAAACTATTCAGCGATCCGGTGATAGCTGAATAGTTTTGTTAGTTTTGTGAAATTGTAAATTGCCACAATAATAATTATCATAAAAATTAAACGCTTTAATAATAACAAATCATAAACAATATAAATTTTATATATAGATTCATTCTCTTTTTGTACTGGGAATGAATTTGTATTAATTTTATATAAAAAATGTGGGTCAAAAGTTAATATCTTATAGGGTAGATATAAATTTCTGTAATCACAATGACTTATTGGACGAAAGACACCTCAGTCCTCCCGTGACCATGATCACTGAAAAGTGCTCGAAACGTCGGGCAATTCAAAAACTTATTTAAACGCGATAGAATCCGTAAAAGTAGTTTTATTTCAAATATATTATACGATTTTATAATAAAACGCGCTCTAGCTGTTTGTACTTATGGACCTTATGAAGCCTAGACCTAATAGTTAGTATAGCATAAAATTGTGCCAATGTAAATCAAGAACGGTTTATGACTAGCGGGGAAATGAAAGTTATTCGTCGGGGTGGTATCATTTCCTGTTGGTCCGGAAGCGCTTCCACTAAACAGGGAACTCTATTATCGTTCTGTCATCTGCGTTGTACCCTCGCATCTCACTCCTATTGTGAATTCATTTTTTGTGAATACAGTACTCATATTCGCCGCTTTTGTAGAGTATATACTATATTTCTTACAGATTATGTATATAAACCTTTATTTTTCTTGCGATGGACTATGGATGTTGTCGCGCCCCGTCAAATCAGTCTGGGGCGACGGAAGAGGCGGCGCGCAACCCCATAGACCCACCCTGCAAGCACCTCTCTTCGCGGTAAGAGCGGGCCACCGGTACCCGGTCTTTGTCTTCGGTGGCCCGCGGTTAACCCTCACGGGTTCCTCTCGAGTCGATGCCCCGACAGCTATAGCCGTCGGGACATGGGGGCGCACTAGTGGACCCGATAAACTTCGATCTGCCTAACAATCAATGTACAAAAAATAAAAATTCCACAACTCGATCGCAACGCCACCTACTGAGTCCAAATGTGAATCTAAACCATTCTCGAATCCACTTGAACACACACAAAAAATTTCAACACAATCCATTTATTTTATTAACTTGTTACCATCACATAGGGGTTACCATCATACTTTTAGTATACTTTTTTCGATAAAGAGTATTATTGTTTTTTTTTTTTTTATTGTTTATGGTGGCAAACGAGCAAGCAGCACACTTGATGGTAAGTGTTACTGCCACCTATTGATCTTTGCTATACCAGTGGTACAGTTAGGCCAATGAAAAAACCAATTATTTTTATACAAAGTAAAAAAATTGACAATCCCTTTGACCTATTAGGCTACACGCGTATATTATTTCAATATAAAACATATATCTACCAACCGCATAATTGAAAAAGTACGTAAGTATAAACAGGAAGGCGAATCGTATTTTCGATATATAAGAGAGGAAATGATTTTAATTAAAAATACCATCGAGAAAAGAAACTTAAAAGAAATTCAACAATTTTGACGGATATTTTTAAATGGTTGTGACTTTGATAACAAAAATCAATAGGGATTATCCTATCAATAAATAAAATAATATTTATACAGATTATTGTGAATTTATTGTGTATGATAACGATTACGGTAGTGACATAAAGACACAGGGAATTGTAATTTACTACAATACCACGTTTTTTTTAAAATACATATATGTCCTGACTATGCAAGCACGAAGCGCGAGCAATGCATCTACGTTTCAGTTTGAGCAAAAGATACTTTCGTATGACTCTCCCAAAGTGCTGTTATTCTCCTCTTCACGTTACATTTCTCAACCGATACTCGTAAAGTTTTATGAATAGATCAAATAAATATATAATATAATAATTAGATTATTTTAATATTTAATAATGACTAGAAGCATTATAATTTTTATATAATCATTTTATTTTTGTACTGGCAATGAATTTGTATCAAAATGTGGGTTAAAATTTAATAACTAATACTGTAGCGGGCCTCTGTAATTACGATGACTTATTGGACGTGAAACACATTAATCCTCCCATGACCATAAACGCTGTAAAGTAATCGAAAAGTCGGAAAAGTAATAAATTATTCGTAAAAAAATAGTTTTATTTCAAATGTGTACTCGCGTAAACATCAGAGATCGTTATCACAAAATTATATTATACTCAAGAGGTCTACCGCTCTCAGAACCAATTGTCGTTATATATTTCAAAAGAAATCGATATTACATTATACAAATTTAATTAAACCTGAATCTTTTATTTATCGGCAATTTTCTTGTTCACATGAATTTTATGAATATTTAATAATAGAAACTCTATTATATTGGAAAATTATAGCCGTTTTTGGAGACAGATTATGATGCCAATAATGCTTCCTAATCCGGGGCGACGGAAGGATTAGCACGCGAGCCCATAATCAGCCGTGCGCGTACCTCTCTAGCGCCATGAGGGCAGGCCCCCGTTATCCGATCCTTGTCATCGCTGGCGGTGAATTCTAGCCTAGCAGTATTCAAGTTCAAAACATATGCTAAAGTTATTTAAATTTTATTAAACAAACTGTAAAAAGTTAGATTTCTAAATATATAAAGGTAGGTTGCAAATCTATAACGACAATTACTGCTTTTAACCTTTGCTTAAATGTAAGCTAGCAGATTTATTATACGAAATTTATTACTATATAAGAATATATAGTTGTAATTACTATAAAAATCAAATGTCTGTGTGGTGTCGGCTACGAATACCGAATACAAACCCTTATATTGCTCGTGGTAGTCGAAAAAAATGAGAGAGACAACTAAATAGGTAATAAATAGCCCTATATAAGACTCTATCCGTGTGGTGACGGAGTAAGTATACAATTTACCACCCCCTGTCTTACCCGTGGGCGATCGTAAGAGACGACTAAGGGATATAAAACGCATATAACATCTATGCAAAAGAAGGATAACTCGAAACAAAACCCTATACCAACACGTCTGACCAGTGCGGTATAGTAGGTTAATCTCCCTCCTATTACGGAGGAGGCCCGAGCCCAACAGTGGGACATATATGGGCTGTGATGATGATGATGTGGTGATATAAGACTTGCATTTACTTATCTTTTAGTGACGCTATCCGCTTGTATCATTTAGCTGTTTTATTTATAGAATCGTAATATATAATTAATACATAATCAAGTAGATATAACATTGTGTTTATTGCTAAAGTTCCTCAAAATAGAACCCTATACTTGCAGAATACATTAGACAGTTTGTATCTTGTTTTGGAATAGAGCTTGCCAAACAATGCGGGTATAAATGGAGGTAGAAAGAACAATAAACTGTAATGGTGTTATACTTGTTATTTCGTTTGGTGATGACGAATAAATAAGGCTGAAACTACTAAAAAAACTTTTCAATAGCTATAATAATAGTGAGGCCATAATAATTCAATTTGGTTTTCTCTTAATTACTTACCTCGACATACAGACTCTTTAAATATTGACGTTCGTTGAGTACAGTCTCTCCGTGCTTTAAAACGAAGAGGCGGGCTCTTTAACTACTTCGTTATAAAGTACAAGTAAAAAGGATTTAATTTTTTTTCTTGTGGACGTAATCGAAACTGAGAACTTTTGCCCTTTATTAAAAGACACCTATTTTATATTGAATCTAAATCTTCTTATTTATAATTGAATGAATTTTAATATATTTAAATTCTGATAGCCATTCTTTCGCTATTGGGTGTAATGATCTTTTGGTATCAAATCAAGAACTGTGGCGTTAATAAGTTACCATTCATCATCAACAGTACTAGTCATCATCATCATCATCATCACAGCCCATAAATGTCCCACTCTTGGGCTCGGGCCTCCTTCGTAATGGGGGGAAATTAACCTACTATAGCGCGCTGGTCAGGCGTGTTGGTATAGGGTTTTGTTTCGAGTTTTCCTTCTCTCCCATAGATGTTATATGCGTTTTATATCTCTTAGTCGTTTCGTACGATCACCCACGGATAAGATAGGGGTGGTGAATAATATTCTTACTCCGTCACCACACGGAAAAGCACCAGTACATACATACATATCATCACGCCATATCCCTTGCAGGGTAGGCAGAGAGCACAGAGTGCCAGAGAACTCTATCCTTGCATACTTCACTCCTCGCTTAATTCTCTTTATAATATTCATAACAGCACTAGTAACATATACTATAATATGCTATTAGTTACGGTTATTTGTTGAATAATATACAGGGTGGAAGTGGACCGCTTCCGAAAACAAAGACCGGTGACCCTACATGTCCTACTTATAATGATAAGCTAGGAAAAAAATCGATTCGGATAAAAAAAAATACTTTCATAACGAATTTTAAGTTTTTTTCACATTCCATCGTATTAGGACAGTGCCATGTAACGATAATTCCATAAAAAATACGTAACTTTACTCAGATGAGAAAAGACGCATTCTATTCAAAACTCACGATCATATGTTCAAGAGTTCAATGACCTCGCGTGGTGAAAAAAAATTTGTTTCATCCGAATTGTTTTTTTTTCTAGCCTATCATGATAAGTAGGACTAATAGATATATATATAATAGTATATGCATGCTATTAGTATATATATATATATATATATATATATACTAATAGCATGCATATACTATTTAAATAAACGCAACTAGTGGCATATTATAGTAAAAGTAACATATATACACTATTCATAACATAACCGTTTTAGTGGAAGGACATGCTGTTGACAGTTATCTGTCTACAGCCGCGAGCAGGTCCGTCCAGGGTAGTACCACACTCTAGCAGAGGATCGACGTCTGAGTAATGGTAATTTACTATTGCGCTTCATTCGGTGAGTGAGAGAGCCGGAAGCCCAACTGTGCGAGTTTGGGGTTTGCATTGGTAGGCAGTGGCCTAGCTATATTCTTTGTATCACAAAGGTCCATGGGCGGCAGTAACATTTACCATCAAGTGTGCTGCTTGCTCGTTTGCCACCATAAGCAAAAAAAAAACCGTAACTAGTAGTAGTAGTAGTATATATATATATATATATATATATATATATATATATATATATATATATATATATATATATATATATATATATATATATATATATATATATATATATAGGTATATAGTATTCAAATAACCGTAACTAATAGCATTTTATAGCTAATAGTATTAGCATACATATACTATTGCATAGTATATGTATATATGCTACTAGTACTATATATAGTAGCATATTATAGTACTAGTAGCATAAACATAGGTATATACTATTTAAATAACCGTAACTAGTAGCATATTACGCTAATAAGTTTTAAAATACTATACGTTACAAACTTGCAAAAGTTGTTACAGAGAAAGGTTGTTACTTGAAACTTAGTAACTGATGTCACATTAAAGTAACTTAGATTGAAGTCATTTGCAACAAGTTTCACGAAGAGCGCTCATAGTTACCAAGGAAAGTATTTTAGTGTTGACAAATTTCGATTAAATTCTTGGGAAGATGGTAATTGCTATTTACTTGATTAGATTTGGTAACATTCTAGTTAAATCAGAGGATTGTAGTTAAATCAGAATATGTATTATTAGCTATATGAAATAATCCTAGTAAACTGAAAATTGATACAGGCATTTAAACAATAAGGTATTCATCTATCAGTCAATCAATGGCTGATGCTGGACATGAATCTTACCAATAGGAGAACAATGGCATAGTCGTAACGTTTAGCAGTTGAGTTGAAGGAGAGTTTTTTTTTTTTTTTGGTAGGTTATGGCCCGGTCAAGGCAGTTGAGTTGAAGGAAAGTGCTGCTGCCTATAATTCTGGTGATTCCTGAGCCAGATTCTACAATTCCTATGTGGTTGGGACATTGTATTCTTACTGGTCACTAATCGGGGATAATTTATAAATAAAGATTTAAAATAAATAAGCTATCGGACATATAGTTTAATTAATATTTACTTTTAGTTTAACTCGGGTTTTTTGGCAAGCTATGGTCAGGACACACGCCGCCCATTGAAACCGGGATGACGAAGGGCCGGCGTGTGGTTTTTTAACCCACCGTATTAGATATGTGATAGATAGAGAGGGCTCTATCGCCATTAGGCTGGCCATTGGTACCGAATCCTTGACGTCCAGCCCGGCGGCTTAGTTTAAATCCAAATTAGTTTTGTGTAATTCGATTATGCGAATAAAAAAATACGTTATATCACACTCTACAGTATATAAAGTATCGGCAAATTTTGACGTTGTACTTACTTAATTGTATGTATAAAATATCTCAGAAACGTTATATAGAAATTATTGCCAGATTACTAAGGGAAATGTTGCTATATGCAATTGACAAAAAAGCAATAAGTAGATGTGTTATCCGTGTGGTAATGGAGTAAGAATACAATTCACCACCCCTATCTTACCCGTAGGTGACCGTAAGAGACTACTAAGGAATATAAAACGTATATAGCATCTATGAAAGGGAAGGAAAACTTAAAACAATACCCTATACGAACACGTCTGACTAGCGTGGTAAAGTAGGTTACTTTTCCTCTCATCACGAAAGAGGCCCGAGCTCATCAGTGGGACATATATTGGGCTGTGATGAGATGTGTTCCATGTAAACAAAACGATGGCTGATATAAATATTCTACTAATACATGAAGCGGTTAATGCACACAAAATATGTCCATCACATTTCATTGTAAAACTAAAAAGGTACATAGTTTTCCATAATATATGCTACGAGCAAACTAAATGATGAATGTTTGAAACGTGCCGGAGCGCTGTGTTCGCTACATGAATCAGCTTTTAGCGACTTCCACCTGTGACCTTATTTTGTATAGCTGTGTAAGTTCTTTACTAGTATATTCACATTGAAAATCATCCCAAAATATCTTTCTTTTTCAAATATAACTTCATTATGTGAAATATGACGAGTAACGGAGATTTATTTCGGACGGAAGTAGCGCTTTTAAACGGATTTCATATTTAGTAACTTTGAATAACTTGTAGGTATGTAATAGAAGTGTATTATTACTATCCGTGTGATGATGAAGTAAGAATACAATTCACCACCCTCTATCTTACCCGTGGGTGGTCGTAAGAGACGACTAAGGGATAAAAAACGAAGGAAAATCTAGAAACAAAACCTATACCAACAAATCTGACCAGCGCGGTATAGCTGGTAAATTTCCCTCCCATTACGGAGGAGGCCCGAGCCCAATAGTGGGACATATATGGGCTATGATGATGATGATAACAATGTCACCACTCCATATCCCTACATATAATTATATGTAAAAATTAATCACTCCACACGGCAATAGACATAATGTAATTGCCACGGATGTCAAAGAAACGGCACCAATGTCCAGCGCGATGGCGATGGGGAGGGAATACGATGGGTTATGAGGCCACGCACCGCCCTTCCCTCGCCCCGGACGTAATGGGCGGCGAGTGTCCATGGCCTGCCAAACAAGAAGACATAACATATATACATATTATATAATAAAACGACGATCTAAAGTGACAATACGCCATCACTTTATTCACCTATATGAAATTACGGAAAAATAATCAATCTCTCTATTCAATATCTTTTCTGAAATTTCTTTTCATTCAAATTATTTTGATTTTTGTGTATTTTCCCCTATTATAGTTACATCGGCAAGTGGATATATTTTGCTCTTTCTCGACTATCTGTTACATCAAATCCTAATGTAAACAGAAATACAAAAACAGTTAGTTTAGTATTTTTATGATCGACCTCCTATATATATATATATATATATATATATATATATATATATATATATATATATATATATATATATATATATATATATGTACATATTTATGTGGGAGAGCGTGATATTTAAAGGACGATATTAATGGGACTGAGATCTGCAGCTCCCGCTGACATATATATATATATATACAATGCGAAAGTGGAAGGATGTAGGTACCGGGGGAGACCGAGACTAACCTACCTAGACCAGATCGGTCATGTACTGAAGGAAGGTGGAGTCAAGAGTCTCCGAAACTGGCGAGCGTGTGTGAAGAGAATTATGAATATTGAGGAAGCGAGTGAAGTATGCAAAGATAGAGTTCTCTGGCACTCTGTTCTCTCTGCCTACCCTGCAAGGGATATGGCGTGATGATATGTATGTATCTATGTATATATATATATATATATATATATATATATATATATATATATATATATATATATATATGACAATGTTTTGAATTTGAATTACAATATAAAACAATATCAATTTCTACTAAAGCAACAGTAGATTTATCATCAAAGCTACTCAACAAGGCGAAATGAAGGAAGCCGAGTAAACTAAATACAAAGTTCAGTATCATTATGCTAACTTTCTGAGAAGCGTTATATTGGTAAATGTATTCATAATAATAATAATACATGTTATATATTATGACATCATTACGCTTTGAATCTGAAAGTTTTAAATTAAACATAAACAGATTTGAATAGGTTGTATTAAATAACTTTGATTGACAAGTTTAAATTAAAGGTAACAAACTGAAACAGATATTTTTGAATCAGATATCGTGTATCAATATGAAATTATTTTCGTTTCCTTGTTATTTATTTACTCAACAACCATAAAATGTTAAGTAAAATAAGTATAATATTTAACCCAACTTTGTTAATAACTTGGTTTTTATAAGAAAAATAGTTTAGAGATTAAGGTAGGATCCCTATTAAAATTGAATTATATACAGCATTTTTTTTATAACCCTAGAATTTTTGTAACCAATTTTGACTTTGTTACTCTGAATTGCTTGCATTGTTAACTCAATTGCTAAATTATTTTCAAAACTAAATTATCTAATAACTAAAATATTTCTCTTTGTAAAGAATTAAAAGTAATTCATAAAGTAAAAGTTTAAAAATAAAATAACAGTAAGCTGAAATTACCAAAACTCGATTAAAGTTTATTATTTAATACTTAAGTTGGTCGTCGCTTTGGTTAAGTGAAAGTTTATATAAAAGTTACCCAGCTAAAACTGTAGTATCGTTATTCTTAAGTTAGTAATCAGCTGCAAAAGCTAACTGTATTTTAGTGACATTATTTTACACAGTACTGTTGAAAATTAACTTGAGCATACTTTCTCGAGCGACGTAAATTATTAGTGTCAAATCAAATCAAATCTTTATTTTAAAAAGTAAAAATAAGTACAAAATATCAGTTAGTACACTGTCTATTGTGTTAGTTAAAAACTGTGTTACAAAAGACAGGCATCTTCCTAATTAAATTAGAGCTATCTCTTAATATAAGGATTAATGATTAATGAAAAGTTAATAATATTACAAGTGCAAGTTTTAAATATAATCCAGATTACAAACTACACTGTGTGTGTGTGTGCACGCGTGCATGTAAGCATTTGTGCGGGTGTGTGTGCGCGTGTGTACGCGTGTGTGTGTGTGTATGTGCGCGTGCATGTATGCATTTGTGCGGGTCTGTGTGTGTGTGTACGCGTGTGTGTGTGCGTGTGTGTACGCGTGTGTGTGTGTGTGTACGCGTGTGTGTGTGTGTTTGTGTATACGCGTGCGCGCGTATGTGTGTGTGTGTGTGTAAGAACGTTTTCATTTGTATCTATCTATACTATATATTATGAATTTTATTGATAACTTTTGTGTTCTTAAGATTGAAATAATTACAAGAAATCTGAATTAAATATATAAAGAAATTAATTATGAATTAAATATATAAAGTAATTTATCCGTGTGATGACGGAGTAAGGATACAATTCACCACCCCATATATCTTACCCGCGGGTGATCGTACGAGACGACTAAGGGATATAAAAATGCATATAACATCTACAAGAGAAGAAAAATTCGAAACAAAATCCTATACCAACACGTCTGACTAGCGTGGTGTAGTGGGTCAACTTCCTATTGCGGAGGAGGCTCGAGCCCAACAGTGGGATATGTATAAGCTGAGATGATGACGATATAATTTTATTTTTTTTGTGATTTCCTTCAAAAATTTTTAACATCAATTATGATGTAAATATACATATATTATATGTTGCAATGATGGCAATTTTCTTCTGCAAATAATGCCCATTTTCTTCTACGGTCATATTTACGTACTTATTGTTAACTTGTTGCTGTGCTAGCGGCTACGAATACTATTAACCCTTATTTTGCTCGTGGATGTCGTAAAAGATGACTAAGAGGTTTATATTGACTCGAGACACGTCCACCATGATGCCATTTGATCAACAGGAGGCTGGTCATAAAACTATTAGCAATAACTTTTGTAATAATTAAGATGGCAGAGGAGTACATATTGCGTCAAGCCTAACTATAGTTCATCTAATCTAATAAATGCATTTTGACGTTTCGCATTTTTTAATATACAATAACCTTGGTCAAACGTATACACATGATTACAAACAATAAATCTGAAATTTGAAAGAACTATTAAGTTATTTACATAATTAACGCTGCGGGTGACTTTCTTGTACAATAAGCTAATGTTGAAACTCGTAAAACTATTTTAAAATAAAAATAACACGATAAATAGTAATTGTTATTGACGATCTAACAATGTCACATCATCGTGCTCTATACAGTAGTGCTTGACAACTTCCAATTCATGAATATCCAAATAATCAGTAACAATATTAGAATAATATAATTAATCGAATAGAGATTTTGACAGAGATGTACATTTCGACAATTTTATTGATAATGAAATAATTATTAAGGTTCGCGACGATGATAATTGAACTAATAGTAGTGATTTTGAATAAATAACTATTTTCAAATCCAGTTTTTGTTTTTACTTAACCTAATCGACTAAATATGACGAATAGATTTTATCCTGAATGAATTAAATTTGTTTAGTATTAATTTAGCACTTAATTTATTCATCTTCTTTTTGAAAAAACAAAAAATTAACCAATTATTAATTAAAAAGAATCAATATCGATTTTTCACTACAATCGGATATTTTCGATAGCTATTATTTGGTTCCCATACCTAGACAACTTACTCCGACAGCTGTCAAAGTGCACTTCTTAGATTAGATAGACTATAATTGGGATAAGAGAAAGCGAATGATGATAGTGATGTTAAGTACGAGCACACTCTAAAGTGTGCATGAAATTGGTTTATTATATCATACAATACACTAGCTCATTTTCGTCTCTGCAGTGAAATTATCTACTTAAATCTCTATCAGCGTTTACAATACATATGCAGAAGGAGTGTATAGGATACGTTACTTTTTCATGTTGTTTTACACATTGTTTTTCTTTTGTTCTAGACGTTATTGGCATATTGTATGTCTTGGTCGACTGTTACGACACCCAAGAGCAAGAAAAGCCGTGCTAAATTATATTCTTAGTCAGTTACCACACAGAAAAATATAGGTTATTCTAAAATTAGTTTATGTTTATGACATAAAAGATAAGTTAGAATCACATTGTATTACATAAATATACAATATAGAATAATGAAAATATATATTGACGAAAGTTATGGAATAAGATGGATGCAATGTTCAGGGAGAGAAGGATAACAATAGGGTACGAGTAGAGAAAGACAAAACAAAACATAACATATATATATGTGAATGATGGTGTACGCATAGAAAAGTGTAAGAGTAACTTATAAGAAAGCATATATATTGATGTGATTGAATAAACAATAGGGACAAAAACGATAATGGTATATTTAAATCAATTAACATGTTTATAGAATCACGTCTGACTGAGTAATGTATTACGTGTTCAGTTACGAATGTCACAGTTCAGTTACGATTTTCACAGTCTATTATATGTCAAAAACTGTTGAAAGTAAATACATGGAGCGGGTAAGTATACAATAGACACGGGTTTTTTCTACACATATATAAAATATAAATACCTTCATCTATCTTCTCTTTTTTGTATTCCTCTCCAATGGCAAGGAAAATAATCTTATATCCCACACTGTCTAGACGGGTTGAAATAAGATTTTATTTTAACTTTAAATCTGTTTACATCCTTTTACCACAAAACGTAATGATAACCTCTTATAAATCGATCAACGCCAACTGCACGCACGAAAAAGTGTCACGTTCCGCACGAGCCGAGCGTGCAAGCGAGAGCGTAGAGCAAACGATAGAGAGGCTCGATCAGCTTAAGGGTTCTTGTATTTTAAGAATTTGACCTTTGTGAAATTTAAACTGTTTATAAAGTAAAGTGGAAAGTTAATATGGTTTCCATTATTTATGTTTGTCATTCATAAAAGTATGCAATTTTTTTATAAATAATTTCTTATGACGTTCACGTAGAATTATGGTCCATAAATTGCCTTTACAGACAACCATCTGTTTTTTTTTTCAGTAAGCTATAGTTCAGGCGCACGTCACGCAGCTATCCAAAGTGATAGAAGGCTAAGTAGGTTATGAGTAAATAGCTATGCAATTCCTTTACCTTTCATGTAAACCTGCAATACTATCGCCTTTTCAGTGTTCATTTACTTAGAAGTATTTTATATACAACTACAAGAAAGGGTTAAATAAATTATATTCCTACTTTGTCATCAAACGTTCATCTCTTATCGCAATTCAATTTAAGGCCTAAACTAATCGTGTTAGTGGTTTCATTAATCCTTAATGCAACCAGAATCAGCAATTATATTAAGTAACAATTTGCGGTAAATGAAAATCATTTGCGACGGTGTGGCTATTCTACTGACATTTTTTTATCTGTAATAACGGCAATCACACAAATCAAATTAAATCAAACACAAACAATTAGCCCAGGCTAGAATCACACACTCACAAAAGGCAGGAGCTTTGCGCAATTGCTTTGGTTCTTGGAGCAATTCGCGTCTTTTTGTAAGAAAGAAACTCAAACTCCACTTTTATGATAAGCAGGTACATGTTTATACTACTGACATTGCGGAGATCCAGGAGCAGCAAGTTACCACTTGTCATCAAGCGGTCCCTTCGCTCATTTGCCGTTACATTAAAAAAAAATAATGACATATAATAAGTGATTAACTATTGTAATTAGCGCCAAAAAAAAATTTTTTAAAGAGACTTTCATGCAATTTCAAAATGAACGTTATGTTTCAGCCTAAGTTGAGCTGAAAAAAAAATATAACTTTGACTTTTCTAATCAAGTAAGCAAATTATGCCCGTGTTTTATTTTTGATTATGACAAGCAGCACACGTTTGCTTTCGCCTTGATAATTAAATTTTCAAGTCAATTATGCCGCAAACGATAATTTCAATTTCTTAATGTTCAACATACAGTTTATTATGCCACAAACGTTAATGCCTTTCCATAATTTAATTTAGAAACTATGTAGACGATTGAACTTTATAGACGAATGAAAAATTATGTCATGATGACTAGTTATCTTATTAGTAGAAGATCCGAATTTATATCGACCTTCACCGAGCTGATAATAAAAAATTAAACATATTTTAAAATAAATTTAGTATATTGGTAAATATACTAAAAATAGGTTGCCTGAAAAAATCCTGCTCAGACTAGTTTAAATTATTTTTTAAAAATGATTTTTAATTAAATTTTGCAACATCATAATAAGAAAATTTTTATACTGACTTAAAGTATTAAACTTATTATTCATATATTAAAAAAAGATGAACCAAAACTAATATTTAAAATAGCATTAGACAGATTAAAACCTCTTTCAGAATGATAATATGTTGGACATTAAATATCAAACTCGTGAATGCTGAAAAGTATTTGAAAATCGAGATAGCAAAACAAAATTATAATTCGATAAAAGCCATAATGAAAGCAGCCCCGTCCGGTTGAATAAATAATTGTTATTTTGAGGCTAAAATTCGTATTCAAACAATTCCAAAATTATTATGCTTACTTATTAATGCAATTTACATTTATCAATCTTCAACAAATAAATGGAAATAACGCTTGAAATTATTTCGTTATAACTAAAAGTAATGTGATGCTGAAATAAATTACAGATAGTAATTAATTTTGGCATTACATTACTCTCAGTAAATAAACAATAATTCCAACTTTTGCTAAATAAAATAAGGATAATAATTTCTCATTTCCATTAAAGACAATATTATTTTACAGTAAGGCCATTGTTAATTTTGTTTTAGTTTCTATAGAATTGTCGATTCCAATATAATATTGAACTGTTACGATGTAAATTTTAAAATAACATACAGAATAAGAATAAAAGCAAAGGTGGGTAAAGTCGCTGAAAGCTGAACCATGTCACATATTGGTACATATTTATGTACGTAGATTCGTGCGTATTAAAACATTAATATTGTTTATTTAGTTGTTAATATATTGAAACTAAATAAAATACAACTAACTAAATTAGTAGGTACATAATAAAATAGTAAATAATGTATTTAGTTGTATTTTGTTTAGATTCAGAATACACAGACAATTGGAAAATACGTAATACATCGTTATATATATTTTGTTATTTTCAAGTTACGCTATGCTATACAACGATAGAGTTCATATATAACAATACCGCAGTAGTTTTATTAAAATTATTTATCCCATTACTTCATTGCCTTCATTTAAGTTATTCTGCAAGTTCTCTGAAGATATTCTCAATAGCTGCTTGCTATTAAATTATTTGCGGCACCCATGAGAGTTAGATTGGAATGGTATATGACTTAATCCAGTTTTAGGTTCCATATAAAGTATATATAAAAAACAGTGAACCTAAAGCTCGTGATGATTGACGAAATTGTATATGGAAAGTATTTGAAAATCTGTATAAGATAATTATATCTCCAACAATGCCTAATCGTATGTGTGTTGAAATGCTACCCACTGCCTATTTTCTAAAGAGTACCCAGACTTGCATTAAAAGAGTTATTCCCCAGCTTCGTATAAAGACTACACAAAGAGGCTTTTATCGCGAGAGGCCGCTGAGTGCCACTGCCGACCGCAAACAAAATCCGACACAAGATAAATACCTCTAAGTAGGTCAGAAATGTGCTATAATCTCAGGATTTACGATAAAGAACGAAATTAAACAGCTTTATAGTGTGTGTGCTAGATAGTTTTATATGAATGATATTTATATAATATCATTCTAATACTCTTAGCCCAATTACTTGGGGTCGCTACAATATGTACTCTTCTTTCATAGTACATATTGTAAAAGTTATTGGCAAAAGTTTTATGATTAGCCGCCTGCCTAACATCAACCCTCCTTGAGAATTAAATTTTTGACCAAACAGCATCACATGGATTAAGCCCAGGTCGTTATAAGGCCCTTAGTCGTCTTTTATGATACCCACGAGTAAAATAAGGGTTGATAGTATTCGTAGCCGCTACCACACAACTATTTATATAATATATAATATGTTTTATCATCATCATCATCTCAGCTCAAATATGTCCCACTGTTGGGCTCGCGCCTCCTCCATAATGGGAGGGAAATTGATCTACTACAGCATGCTGGTCAAACTTGTTAGTATACGGCTTTGTTTCAAGTTTCCCTCTCTTGCATAGGTGTTATGTGCGTTTTAATTCCTTAGTCGTCTCTTACGATCATCTACAAATAAGATAAGGGTGATGAATGGTATTCTTATTCCGTTATTATATATAATATAAACAATGGATTAAGAACTCGTTGCTTTTCCGAACATGCCGTACGTTTCTTTTTTATTGCTTATGGTGGCAAACGAGCAAGCAGCACACCTGATGGTAAGTGTCACTGCCACCCATGAACCTTTGCTTAGGCTGCCTACTAATAAATTCCCCAAACCCACCAAGTTGGGCTTGCGGCTCTTTCGTATCAATAAATATTGCTAAATTTCATTTTTAGATATTATTTATCATTGTACTATTACCATCATCATCATTATTCTCCTGCTCTTATCCCAATTACTTGGGGTCGGTGTAATAAGTACTCCATCGTACATATTGCAAAACTTATTAGCAATAGTTTTATGGCAGCCCACCTGCCTTACGTCAACCTTCTTTAGGCATATAATTATTGTCGAAACGATATGAGGCGAATTGGGGCAGGTCGATATAAAGCTCTTAGTCATCTTTTACGATATCCTCGAGCTGGTAGCATACGAAGCCGCTACCATAAAGCGATGTCACCAAAGTTACATATTATTGCAAATTTTAGCTTGTTTGTCTGCGAGATGATATTACATTGATATTACATTCAGTTACATTATTTAACTCAAAAACTAAATAATAGATATGGAAACACAAAATATTAAAAATAAGATATGAAAACACGAGGTTCCGTCTATTTTTTTTTTGTTTTTGTAAAAGCTGTCAGCTACTAAATACGAGCCTATTGTTGACAATGTCCAGATTTTGTATGAAAAGTCTTTATTTTTAAATTTTCTCTTCATTTAGAGTCATTCTCCGTCAGTAAGTCAAATCGGGCCCTTAAAAGTTTCGTGACCACACCGTTAACGATATCACAATTTAGGTGGAAAACGAAAATATTTATATAAAGCACTGTTATATCTTTCACTACACCTCAGCACTTACTCTACATCATCTTACATATATTGCCATCGGATTTTTATAATTTCATACATTAAAATATTAAAACCTTGTATACACAATACAAGATATATATTATATAACACAAGACTACCACACGATGCTTTTATGTTCCCATCAAAACATGAACGAAAACTTTAAGTAATAATAATAGATAATACGTTCATCATCATCATCACAGCCCACATATGTCCCACTGTTGGGCTCGGGCCTCCTCCGTAATGGGAAAGAAATTAACCTACTATACCGCGCTGGTCAGACGTATTGGTATAGGGTTTTGTTTCGAGTTTTCCTTCTCTCGCATAGATGTTATATACGTTTTATATCCCTTAGTCGTCTCGTACGATCACCCACGGTTAAGATATGGGGTGGTGAATAATATTCTTACTCCGTCGCCACACGGAATATAATAATAAGATAACGTATATATAATATAATAATAAGATACGTTACATTTGTTTAATTATACATAAGATACATACGATGTAGTAGTAATATTCTGGTCACATCCGGCCATCATGATATTATTAAAAGCAAACAGCTTTCTCTTCTTTCTTTCAAGCAACTATCCAAACCCGAAGCATGCGTTAAACAACCCTGTGCAGGTAGTCGAAGACCAGGGCTAGCACCCGGACGGTCTTTTTATCCAATCTCTTGAAGGACAAACCTGAATGATATTCAGCCTTTCACTGTCCACTTCTGGACGTAGGCCATCTCCACATATAAGGAGATAGTGCCATAATCACCACATTTGGCGGGCAGGTTGGCAATCGTATTAAGGTATGTTATACGTTGCTTAGGAGAGAGCTGCTGTCCACACTCGTAATCTCCTCAGCCGAAATTTACGTCTTCCACTAGCAAGTAAGGGGTGGCGACACTTGCATTTTTATCCTGTCGCCACACGGGGAGGTTACCATAAGGATAAATACAGAAGTGCATAAATACATAAAAGCATAAATAATTCTTACATCTATATAGATCATTACAAACAAAGCTGCAAACTAGCGTGAAGATATTCGGACAAAAAAACATATTTAAAACTAGCTTTTGCCCGTGACTTCGTCCACGCAGAAGTCATCTCTAACAGAGTTAAATAGAAAAAGCAATGCAAGGTGTTGAAGGTTTGTTGCTAGGACGATAATCAACAGCGTCAGAAACTGGGATGCGGTCGCCGCCTTCCGCGAGTTAATTGTCTAACGGAATTAGGCAATAGGGTGGGTTCGAGAGAAAATACTCTAGGTTGACACGCTCTATCGTCGGTGCTTTGGGCGGCGCAAGCGTAAGTATCTGTATTGAGGTTCACTGCATGAGGGCTTCGACTCGAGATGATACCCGGTTGCGGTGGCCCGCCCGCACAACGTAAATGTACGTGTACGGCGCGCATGTGTCTATATATCATAGCCGGTCACTAAAGAAAAAGATGGTTCAAAAATCTATTCATTCTACAAATTATATTGCCATTAATATACTATTTACGGTATGACTATGGGATAAATTTATAATTATCGCCACCATTTATTTGACTGTTTTGTTTCATCAGCAGAGTTGCGACCTCGTTAAATATGATTTATTATTTGAGTTATAGAGTGAACATTTTTGAAGCTAAACTTAAACTGTATCTTAAACCATTAGGCAAGAACCCATTGCCGCCCACTATGTGTATCGTGTGAGCTCTCACGTTGGCACTGGTCGCCACAAAGGCACTGGTGCGGGGTTGATGGAGAGGGGAGAGAAACACGTGTTTATTTATTTTTACCGAAGAATATTTGTACGTAATTTGAAAAGAATCGATAAGGAAATTTTCTCCCCATACACATTTTACTGCTTTGTTACACCCCCTTTGGGGCGGAATTAATAAAATCCTTTCATATTGAATCTCTATGTCATAAATAAAAACGTGCTTCAAAATTTAATGTTTCTAGCTTTAATAGTTTCGGCTTGGCGGTAATGAGTCGATCAACCCGTTTCACAGGCCTAATTTACACAACCAGAGGGTGAAAATTGACAAATGCCGGATATTACCCTAGAATATTTGATTCGACTCATAATTTGAAAAGAATCAATAAAGATTTTTTCTCCCCATACAAACTTTGCCACTCTGCTCGACTCCCTTAGGGGTATAATTTCGTAAAATCTTTCTTATTAAATCTCTACGTCATATAAAAAAACCACTGTCAACATTTCAAGTTGCCAGCTTCAATAATATCGGCTTGGCGCTAATGATTTAATGAGTCGTACAAACCGATTTGCAGGCCTAATTTACACCCCCAGAGGGTGAAAATCAACAAATGCTGAAACACGTTTTTATTTATTTTTACTGGAGAATATTTTTGCGTAATTTGAAAAGAATCGATAAAGATTTTTCTCCGATATTTTTTTAAATTAACATAACTTTTTTATTTATAAACCAATTGACATAAAATAGAGCCTAAATGTTAAGTGAAGCTTACCATAATATATTAGTGAAAATCGCATCTAAATCGGATAAGCTGTTTCTGAGATTAGCGTGCACAAACATACAGACAAACAGATAAACAGACAAAAATTTTAAATTAATTAATTTTAAATTTTTTAATTTGCCGTATTGTATGGGTCAGCATGTTGGGCTACAAAAGCGACGGATGAGAGACGGCTGCATGTAGCAGAGATGCGAATGTTAAGATGGATGTGTGGCCTGACGAGAATGGATAAGGTAAGAAATGAGTATATAAGAGGAAGTTTGAAAGTGGCGCCAGTGACGGAAAAGTTGAAAAGTGAACGCCTGACTTGGTATGGACATGTGATGAGACGGGATGAATGTAATGTTGGGAGAAGAGTTTTAAGTATGAATGTTGAAGGCTTTAGGGGTAAGGGAAGACCGAAGAAAAGATGGATGGATTGCGTGAAGCATGTTATGAATAGAAAGGGAGTGAACGCAGAGATGACATCGGATAGGATTGAGTGGAAGAAAAGGACATATTGCGTCGACCCCAAGTAATTGGGATAAGAGCAGGGTAATGATGATGTTTTGGGTTCTATTAGTGTTGATAAAGGTCCCAGTAATATTTTTTCTCATATATCTTCCATGTACAGACAGCGATCCATTACATTTTTATTATATGTATAGATTAAAGATTCCATTCTAAGCTTTATTAATATAAAAAAATCATTACAGAATTGCTATCTATGTGAACCATGTTTAACAACAATGGGCACGTAGCACTTTAACCTTCCGTAATGTTTAAATAGCTACAGCGTAGTATGTAGCTACGACGTAGTAGATAGCTACGCCGTAGAGCGCTGCCTCTAAAACCCTGTCGTTAGAGATAAGTCGGCATTCGAAATTGAGGTACAAAGATAAGCTAATGAGTATAATTTTTGGAGGACCACACTAGCATATTAAGCTTCTCGTATTCCCTTGTGTAGTAGAGTATATTCCAAGGTTTACATTTAGTAAAATTGTGCCGTGGTGACTTATAAATCTGTGATAATCCTTTTGAACTTTTCATTTTTATAGTATATTTTTTTTTATGGAGTCGTCTTTATTTACAAATAAGTAAAGAGACGGGGATAGGTACCCTCTTAAGTAAGTAAAATAGTGTTTTAGAGTGTTAAATCTCCACTTTAAAATCATAAAACACTGGGCAAAGTGAGGTCAGCATAACAGACAATCAAAAAAATAAAGAAAGGATAACTAGAGTGTACCTACATTTTGGAATTATAGCCCCGTGAAAGCACTATAAATGGTTTACTTTCTATTGAATATATCTTCAGTAAAATCAGCAAAAAAAACACCACAACAGTTTTGTTCGATCCAAAATTCAAACCTATACTTTACCGGAAAAGCAAAGCATTGTTTGCTATTTTTTAGCCCATATAACGTAACAATATAGGGTATAGGCATCCTCCACGATTTTTTTTTTGGCGGCTGGCTATGGAGTGCTCGCGCTCCACTTATCCGTCCGGGGCGACAGAAGAAGCGGCGCGTGACCCTATAGACCCGCCCTACATGTACCTCTCTACGCCGAGAGAGTGGGCCACTGGAACCCGGTCTTTATCCTCCACGATAACAAAGAAAATGTTCTACTAGTATACCAGAACACATTTTAGCTGTGTTAAAAACTAAGTTAACCTAAACCTAAGTTTTCCATGTGGTGACGAAGTTAGAACAGCAAATGTCACCAACTTTAACTTTCCTGTAAGTTTCATAATTTGATTTTACATTATAGTCGGTGAGATATAAAACATTCATCAAGATTAAATAGATTTCAACAAATAAAACTCTTAAAGTAAATTAGTATATATATAAATATTCATGATATTCAAATATTAGCAAAATGAAAGAGCGAAGTTTTTGTAAAAAAGAAAGAAGCAGCTATTGTTTTACCGTCATATTTTGGCAGAAAGTCGCCTTTAATTCTTAAAATACACAAGGAGGCATCCTTGAACATTAAAATGTAAACACCAAAAGCTAACTTTTGTATTCTTACTTTATATTTTCTCCGAAAAAAATTCATTTTGTGACCACTGGGATGTCGTAATATTATGCTTTCTAACAAAATTAAATATGGCTGGGCATTAATCTTAGATCAGATTACGTTGCGAAACATTAAAAATCAGCAAATTATCTCTGCGCTGTTTTAATATAATTTTAGAAATTCAACATTTTAGCATTGTAAATTATGAAATTATAACAAAACATTTCAATGTAGATGAAATTGAGATGCAATGTTAAACTTGTATATAATATATGATATATATATATATATATATATATATATATATATATATATATATATATATATATATATATATATATATATAATATATATTAATGCATTAAGCAAACCTTATCTTATAAACTGGGTCACAGCTGGATAAACAAGCCCAATATGTATATAAATGTAGATTTTGTTCGAACACATCATTATAAATGCTTTTAGGGATAGTAATCGCCAAATTGATCGACCGGAAGATATTTTAATCAAAAATGAACAGTCATTATCATCATCTCAAATATATATGTACTGCTGGGTATACTACGCTGGTCAGACGTGTTGGTATTTGGTTTTTTGTTGAGTTGTCTATCTCTTGCATACATACATACATATCATCACCATATCCCTTATCCATATCCCTTAGCCATATCCCTTGCAGGCTAGGCAGAGAGAACAGAATGCCAGAGATCTCTATCCTTGCATTCTTCACTCGCTTCCTCAACATTCATAATTCTCTTCATACACGCTCGCCGGTTTCGGAGACTCTTGACTCCACCTTCCCTCAGTACGTGACCAATCTGGTCTAAGTAGGTTAGTCTCGGTCTCCCCCGGTACTTACATCCTTCCACTTTCGCATTGTACATCTTCTTAACCAGACGTTCGTGAGGTCGTTCGGCATTCTTTCTACATGTCCGAACCATCGCAGCATTCCCTTTCGCACCTTTACACCAATACTCTCTTTCATACCTACTCGCTTTCTTACGTCGTCATTACGAATGCGATCGGTCAGCCTAACTCCACAGCTTTTCCGTAGAGATCGCATTTCGACCGCATTCATTTTACTTTCATGCTCTTTTCTGCATACCCAACTCTCGCTTCCATATAGTAATGTTGAGACAAGCACTGCGTTATGTATTGCTACACGTGTCTTCTGGCTGAGGTGGTGGCTACCGAGGAGTTGCCCCAATGCTCCGTTCACTCGATTTCCCACATTCACTCTTCGCTCTATATCAGTGGTGTACCTTCCATCTTGGCTAAATCCACATCCAAGATATACAAATTCATCCACTTGCTCTCGTACATCATTACCTATTGTTACTCTTACACCTGTTCTGGCTTCATCTCTTTCAAAGACCATTATTTTGGTTTTGCTCACATTCACGCGTAGACCCCTTTTCTTACAATCTTCTGTCATTGTGTCGACTAGGGTCTGCAGGTCAGTCGCTGACTGTGCCAGCAGGGCTGCATCATCTGCATAGAGCATAGCACTGACCATTGAGTCGCCCATCTGGACTCCCACATTTATATCGTTCAACCTTTGGAGACATTTGTCCAGATATATGATAAACAGTCTGGCTGATAGAACGCACCCCTGCTTAACGCCGATATTGACGTCAAACTAAGTCGATATTCCATCATTCAGCCGCACACAAGCTCTACAGCCCATGTAACTGGACTGCACAGCCTGCAGCAGTTTACTGTTAATACCATACTTCGGTAAAATGTCCCATAGTTTATTTCGTACAACCGTGTCAAATGCTCTTTCCATATCCACAAAACTGCAAAAAACCCTCTGATCTAGAGCCAGATACTTCTACACAATGTTGCGCAAAAAGAACACTTGATCCATGCATCCCCTTTCACTCCTGTAACCTCCTTGTGCCTCACACAGTAAAGCAACGGGCACCATCCTCATTCTCCGTTTAATAATTTTACCGTACACTTTTGCTACCAAACTGTTCAAGCTTATGGCCCTGTAATTTGCGTAGTTATAACATGAACCTTTTTTTTTAAACAAAAGCACGATGACTGTGCCATTCCAGTCCTTGGGAACCATTCCCGAGCTCCAACATAAATTGAGGAGCAACAGGAACGCCTCCCAGACACAAGAGCCGCCAAGCTTGATCATCTCGGCAGACACCATATCAATGCCCGCTACCTTACCATTTTTCAAACTTCTTATCGCCCATTCAATTGCATCCATACTGATGTCATCGGATGACACCGGTGCTGAATGCTGATCTATTAGACCACATGCAACACTTTCTATGTCCCTACCTCTTGCAAAGATGTTATATCCATTAATAGTCTTGTATGATACCCATAGGCAACATAGGGGGTAATTAATTGTATTCTTACTCTGTCACTATAAATACAAAATAAAATAGCATTCAAAACAAAATCGATTTAAAAACAAATCACTAACTTCTCTTTTTCTTTTCTTTTAATGAAATTACGTGTCGATGCGATGGTATATTATTATATATCTATCATTGCATTAACAAGTATTTCACTAAAATAATCTGTAATATCATATAAAATTTTAATTTGTGTTATATAAATTACTGAAATTTAGCATTTAATATGCTTAATTATTTATAAAACCCGATTACGAAGCGAAAAATGATGTCACAAGCGGGATTCGAACCCGCGCCTATTGGGATTCCGGCCCAATCGTGCTGCCACTACACCACCGTGACTTATTGTAGGACATGCAAATTTCGCTTCGTATCATATTTACGTCTTAAGGTGACGGTATACCATCTACCCGACAATGTTTACACATTATTATAGGCTTAATACTTCAAACTTTGCAGTTAGAATTGTATTAAACGATGCCACAACCTTGTTATTTAAATTACTGAAATTTAGTATTTAATATGCTTCATTTTTTATAAAACCCGATTACGAAGCGAAAAATGATGTCACAAGCGGGATTCGAACCCGCGCCTATTGGGATTCCGGCCCAATTATAAATTTTCTTACCAATTAATCTAACTGCAAAGTTTGAAGTATTAAGCCTATAACAATGTGTAAACATTGTCGGGTAGATGGCATACCGTCACCTTAAGACGTAAATATCATACGAAGCGAAATTTTCATGTCCTACAATAAGTCAGGGTGGTGTAGTGGCAGCACGATTGGGCCGGAATCCCAATAGGCGCGGGTTCGAATCCCGCTTGTGACATCATTTTTCGCTTCGTAATCGGGTTGCGTTATATAGTTTACAAGACACATTTGAAATGATAAGAGTATATAGAGAGAATAAATTACTCATAGCAATTACAGAAAGTTTTCATGTATAATTGTAAATTTCATCATGGTCCTTCTGCGATGCCTACTATTAGAATCACTCATAAGACTATCACATAACCCTCCTCTTAAGGTCTGTCCAGGGACAATCTTTTTTTTTTTTTTTTTTTTTTGGTGGACTATGGACTAGTCTCGCCCCGCCAAATCGGTCCGGGTGACGGAGAAGGCGGCGCGTGAGCCCATAGACCCACCGTAAAAACTCCTCTCTCTTCGCCGTGCGAGCGGGTCACCGGGACCCGATTTTTAACTTCGGTGGCCCGCCCGGCGGTTCACCCTCGCGGGTTCCTCTCGTCGACGCCCCGACAGATTTCGCCCTCGGGGCGTCGCCCTCACGCGGTGGCCTCACGTCGGGTGACCGGACAATTCCCCGGTCCGATCACCCGAAGCCTCGGTTAGGGCGGCATCAGGCGCAGGTATTGGCGCCTGCGCCGTCCCGGCCGCTGGCGGCGGCCCGGGGCGCGGGCATCCTCCCTTGCCCGTTCCGCCGCTTCCTTCTGCGAGATGACAGCCTCGCAGAAGGCGGCGACCGCGTCCCAGTTCCTGATGCTGTCGACCATCGCCCTCGCGACAGCCGGCAGCGTCAGGTCGGCACCGATGACAGCGACGAGGTCACGGCGCTGCAGCTCCCATCCCGGACACACCTCCAGCGTGTGTTGCGCCGTGTCCTCGTCACTCCTGCAGTGGTGGCAGGCCGGAGTCCACTCCCTATACACGACCCTGTGCAGGTACAACCCGAAACACCCGTGCCCCGTCAATACCTGCACCAGCCGAAAGGTGAGGACTCCGTGCCGCCGCTCCATCCACTCTATCAATACGGGCCGGAGGGCCTCAACGGTCTCCACACCGTGCCTAGGTCTCTCCAGCCGCGTAGCCCAACGGGCGACGACGTCTCGGCGGGCATCCACGCGCCAGGTGGCTATCTCGCTCAACGATGGGGAGCCATGGAAAAGTAGGGCCTCCGTCTTGTTTAGGGCCACCCTGAGCCCCAGCGCCTCGATCCGCCTGACCATCTCCTCGGTGCCGAGAGTGGCCAGGCTCACCGCCTCTTCGAGTGTCCTGCCCCGGGCTGTGACGAGCGTGTCGTCAGCGTAGCACACCAAGCTCAGCCCGGGGGGGAGACTCCCTCTCAACGCCCAGTCGTACCCGATGTCCCACAGGGTCGGGGGATGCGGCGGGCAAACCGCCAGTTATTAAAGGACGTGGCCGACCTAAAGGCGCAAATGGCGCTGCTCGCGCCGCCTGCGCCAGTTGCGCCACCGGCCAAGGGCGGCCACTCAGCGGCCGCTGCAGCGCCAAAGCCGCCTCGCGCCGCGGTGCCGACGACGTTGGGCACTGGTGTGACGGTAACACCCGTGCCCATGGCGAGAAAGACGCCAGCCGCTGCAAAGCGCGCGTCGCTGGCTGGCGCTGGCCCAGCCGCCGCGGCGAAACTGGTCCCCGTGGTGAGGATGACGCCTCTCGCTGCGGACCGCATGCCGCCGGCTAGCGTCCCTGCGGCGCCAAAGCCGCCAGACGCTGCGGAACGGGCCCCCGAAGAGGCCCAGCCGACCCCGATACTTGCGGTGGGAGGCCTACCGGACGAGGCCCTGCGCCAAATCATCGACGCAGTCGGAAAACTCGTCGATGCGCGCATGGCCGTTCTGGAAGCAAGGTTGCCTCCAGAACCACGTGTCCGGCCGCCTCTCGCCGCGGACAAGCGGCCGCATGTGGCATCAGCCCCCGCCCCGCTGCCTTGTCAGGGTGGCCGCGTGGGGGGCAGCTACGCCACGGCCGCGGCGGCGCCCAAGCCCAAGGGGCCCGCGCCAAAGCCAAGGAAGAGGACGGTACCGGCTCCTGCCGGACCGCAGTCATCGTCGGCAACAACACCGCCGGCGACGACCAGCGCGTCAACGACTGCGCCTTCCGCGCCTGTCGCGCCTGCTGCGCCCGAGGGTTGGCAGGTGGCCGAGCGCGACCGGAAGAGTCGCAGTCAGAGGAGGAGAGCGGAGGCCAAGCGCGCCGCTGAGGTCCCCGCTCCCGCTCCACAGGCAGGAGCCGGTAAGAAGAAGAGGCCGCGCAAGGGGCTCAAGTCGCCGAAGACAGCCGCAGTGGTGATCACTGTGCTGCCTGAGGCGGCTGAGAAGGGCCTCAGCTACGAGGCCGTCTTGAGGAAGGCCCGGCGGGAGCTAGACGTCTCCGATATTGGAGGCGTCGAAGCCAGGACCCGCAAGGGCCGGACAGGGGCTCGAATCCTCGAGTTCCCCGGGGCCGAGGGCTCCAGGACGGCCGACAGCGTAGCTGACAAGCTGCGAGGTTTGTTTGCCGAGGAGGGTGGCATCAGGATCGCCAGGCCCGTCAAGTGCGCCGAAATGCGCATCGCGGGTCTGGACGACTCCGTGACGGTGGAAGACATCCGGGAGGCTATTGCCTCGAGAACCGGGTGTCCCATAGACACCGTCCGGGTTGGTGTCATCCGCCCCGGTCCGGGCGGCGTAGGTGCCGCCTGGGCGCAGTGCCCGGTGGAGTCGGTCAGGCAACTGGCCGGCTCAGGCAGGCTCCTCGTGGGCTGGAGCTCGGCGCGGGTGACCGTGCTTGAGCACCGGCCTGCGAGGTGCTATAAGTGCATGGCGGTCGGACATACTCGACCGACGTGCACTAATTGCTTCGACTGCGGCGGACTGTGTTTCCGCTGCGGTCAAACCGGGCACGTGGCGGCATCTTGCGCCGCCCCGCCCCACTGCCCCGCGTGTGCGGCGGGCAATAAGCCCGCCAAGCACCGCACGGACTCTGGGGCGTGCAAACCTCCAGCTTCGGCCCCAAAGGGGCGGGGCGGCCCTCCGACCACGGCTGCTCCCGCTCCTAGCGCGGTCCGATCGCCCGCCGGCGAGGGGGAGGTCATGGATACAGCCCGTTAATGGCTACACCATCCATGCACCACCTCTTGCAAGCCAACACCAACCACTCCGCCGGTGCGCAGGACTTACTCCTGCAATCCATGGCGGAGTGGTCGATTGGTGCAGCCGTAGTCGCGGAACCGTACTGCGTGCCTGATCGCCCCAATTGGGTGGTCAGCCGAAACGGTACTGCGGCAATCGTCGTCTCTACGCAGCGGCACTTCCCGTCCTTGTCTCTTTTGGATAGGGGCGAGGAATTTGTCGCGGCGGAGTGGGGAGGGGTCACGCTCTACAGCGTATACCTCACCCCTACCAGGAGAATGGACGATTTCAGGGCCTCCCTCACCAACTTGGAGGCCTCGATACGGCGACTGGCACCGGGCCTCGTCCTGGTTCTGGGGGACTTCAACGCCAAATCCACGGCGTGGGGGTCCCCTATGACGGACGACCGCGGGCGGGCGGTCATCGAGTGGGCGGCTTCACTGGGCCTCTGTGTTCTTAACAGGGGCTCAGTGAACACGTGTGTGCGGCAGCAGGGCGGGTCGATAGTGGACTTGTCGTTCGCTAGCGCCGCTGTCGCACCACGGGTGAGGAACTGGAGTGTCCTGGAGGAGGCGGAGACCCTATCGGACCACCGGTACATCCGAATGGATGTCTCCTCCCTCCGGGACCCCGGTAGGGGTCACAGGGCGGACGGAGCTCCCGCGTTTCCGCGGTGGGCTGTGGGTCGTCTTGACAGGGACCTACTGGCGGAGGCGGCCATCGTTCACACGTGGCTGTCCTCACCGCCCCCAGCGGACGGGGTGGACGCCGAGGCTGTCCGCATCCGCAGTGCGTTAACGCAGATCTGCGATGCGGCCATGCCCAGAGTGCGCCGGCGTCTACCTCCGAGGCAGGGGGTCTACTGGTGGTCCCCAAGATTGGCGGACCTTCGTGCGGCATGTATCAGAGCCCAAAGGTCCTACACCCGCAGCCGGCGGCGTCACCGCGACGCTGAGCGGGAGGTACGAGGCGTACCGCGATGCGCGGACGGCCTTTCGGCTGGCCATCCGAGCCGCCAAGGGTGCGAGTTGGCAGGAGATGCTGGACGGTCTCGACCGTGACCTCTGGGGTCGCCCGTATCGCGCGTCGCTGAATAAGCTTCGCGCGCAGGGCCCCCCCCTCACCGAGACACTCCAGCCCGACTTCCTCTGTAGGGTGGTCGAGGAGCTGTTTCCACGGCAGTCGGAACACACGCCCCCGGTCATGGCGTGTTCCGCCCGTGACGGAGACGGAAGTGGGAGCAGCTGTGGCGCGGATTCGTTCCGCGACCACGGCCCCCGGCCCGGACGGAATACCAGTCCGGGTGCTGACGTCGCTCCTCGAGCACCTCGAGCCTCGCCTCAGGCAGCTGTACAACGCCTGTTTGGCGTCTGGACGGTTCCCTGAGTGCTGGAAGGAGGGGAGGTTGGTTCTCCTGCCAAAGCCGGGACGGCCCCCGGATTCGCCGTCGGCCTACAGGCCCATCGTGCTCCTCGACGATGTGGGTAAGCTGCTGGAGCGCATCCTCGCTGCCCGCATCGTCCAGCACCTGGAGGAGGTGGGACCCGATCTGTCGGACGCTCAATTCGGTTTTAGAAGGGGGCGTTCGACCACCGGGGCCCTGCTACGACTGAGGCAGACGGCCGCGGAGGCAGTCACCGGCGGGGGAGTGCTGTTGGCGGTGTCGCTGGACATCGACACCGCCAACAGCACTCCCCCGCATTCAATAGTCTGCCATTCAGCTGCATCAGGGAGGCGCTCCGATTTCATGGGGTGCCCTTGTACCTGAGGCGGCTGGTGGCGGACTATTTGGAGGGGCGCAGTGTCCTCTGCGCGAGTCCCGCAGGGGACATTGTGCGGACGTCCATGTCGTGCGGCGTTACACAGGGGTCGGTTCTGGGGCCGACTCTGTGGGACATCGGGTACGACTGGGCGTTGAGAGGGAGTCTCCCCCCCGGGCTGAGCGTGATATGCTACGCTGACGATACGCTTGTCACAGCCCGGGGCAGGACACTCGAAGAGGCGGCGAGCCTGGCCACTCTCGGCACCGAGGAGATGGTCGGGCGAATCGAGGCGCTGGGGCTCAGGGTGGCCCTAAATAAGACGGAGGCCCTATTGTTCCATGGGCCACGCGTAAGGCCGCCAATCGGCGTCTCGCTAGTCGTCAACTCCGTCCACATCAGCATCCAGCCCCATATGAAGTACTTGGGTCTGGTGCTCGACGGGCGATGGTGGTTCCGGGAGCATTTTCGCCGAATTGCTCCCCGGCTGGTCGGCGCGGCGTCCGTCCTTTCGCGGCTCATGCCGAACGTGGGCGGACCCAGCTTCGAGGGCCGACGGCTGTATGCGGGGGTGATCCGTTCTATGGCCATGTACGGCGCACCCGTGTGGGCGAGGGCTCTGAACGTCCAGCTCAGGGCTGTTCTGTGGAGACCCCAGAGAGTCATGGCGGTCAGAGCCATTCGCGGGTACCGCACGGTATCGACCGAGGCGGCATGCCTACTGGCCGGGACACCCCCGTGGGACCTAGAGGCGGAGATGCTCTCCGACCTCTACCGGCGGGTGACCTCACTGCGCGACGAAGGTGGCTCCCCATCGCTGAGCGAGATAGCCACCTGGCGCGAGGACGCCCGCCGAGACGTCATCGCCCGTTGGGCTACGCGGCTGGAGAGGCCTAGACACGGTGTCGTCACCGTCGAGGCTCTCCGGCCCGTATTGATGGAGTGGATGGAGCGGCGGCACGGAGTCCTCTCCTTTCGACTGGTGCAGGTGTTGTCGGGGCACGGATGCTTCGGCTTTTACCTGCACACGGTCGCGTGTAGGGAGTGGACTTCGTTCTGCCACCATTGCAGCAGTGACGAGGACACGGCGCAACACACGCTGGAGGCGTGTCCGGGCTTTGACCGGCAGCGCCGTGACCTCGTCGCTGTTATCGGTGCCGACCTGACGCTGCCGGCTGTCGCTAGAGCGATGGTCGACAGCGTCAGGAACTGGGACGCGGTCGCCGCCTTCTGCGAGGCTGTCATCTCGCAGAAGGAGGCGGCGGAACGAGTCCGGGAGGAATCCCGCGACCCAGGCCGCCGTCAGCGGCCGGGGCGGCACAGGCGCGAATACCTGCGCCTGATGCCGCCCTAACCGAGGCCTCGGGTGATCGGACCGGGGAATTGTCCGGTCACCCGACGTGAGGCCACCGCGTGAGGGCGACGCCCCGACGGCGAAATCTGTCGGGGCGTCGACGAGAGGAACCCGCGAGGGTAAACCGCCGGGCGGGCCACCGAAGTTAAAATCGAGTACCGGTGGTCCGCTCGCACGGCGAAGAGAGAAGGTTTTACGGTGGGTCTATGGGGTCACGCGCCGCCTTTCCGTCATCCCGGACCGATTCAGCGGGGCGAGACGCACCCATAGCCCACCAATAAAAAAAAAAAAAAAAAAAAAAATGTCCCACAGGGTCGGCCCCAGAACCGACCCCTGTGGAACGCCGCACGACATGGGCGTCCGCACAATGTCCCCTGCGGGACCCGCGCAGAGGATACTGCGGCCCTCTAAATAGTCTGCCACCAGCCGCCTGAGGTACAGGGGCACTCCATGGAACCGGAGCGCCTCCCTGATGCAGCCCAATGGCAGACTATTGAATGCGTTGGCGATGTCTAACGACACTGCCAACAGCACTCCCTTCCCGGCGACGGCCTCCGCGGCCGCCTACCTCAGGCGTAGACGACCCACAGCCCACCGCGGAAACGCGGGAGCTCCGTCCGCCCCGTGACCCCTACCGGGTTCCCGGGGGGAGACCTCCATCCGGATGTACCGGTGGTCCGACAGGGTCTCCGCCTCCTCCAGGACACTCCAGTTCCTCACCCGTGGCGCGACAGCGGGGCTAGCGAACGACAAGTCCACTATCGACCCGCCCTGCCGCCGCACACACGTGTTCACCGAGCCTCTGTTCAGAACACAGAGGCCCAGTGAAGCCGCCCACTCGTTGACCGCCCGCCCGCGGTCGTCCGTCATAGGACCGGGGACAATCTGGTAATGAAGTAAAAATTAATAATTTCTCTTACCCGTAAATGCTGTAAAATAGGACTAAGAGATATGCAATACAGGTAATATCGATGAAAGAGAATGAAATCTCGACATAAAACATTCATCTAGCCATTTTGCAAGAGGTCCGAGTCTAACAGTGGGACATACATATATAGACTGAAAAGAAAAAAGTTCTCTCGTGTTCGTAGTGCTATACTGCTGTGCTTATTGAAGCTATACATATATATTTTGACTTTTGGGTTAACTTTGTTACCTTTCTCGTTCATTGCATAAAAGGGAAGTGGGATCTATTCAACTCCACCTGTTTATACTTTCTAATTCAATTTGTAGCAAGTTTAAAGAAAGTTAATTAAAATACTTCCCGGGACTTTTTAAAGATCAAACTGCCATGTATTCGATGGCATGAGATGTATAAAAATTAAAATGACTGAAAAATATGACAGAATTAGAGAGGATAGGTAGAGAGGTAGAGAAGAGAAGGTAATTTTGAAATAAATTTCTATTACCAACCCGTTTGATCAGCGTGGTAAGTCAATTTGGTCAATTTCTCTCCTATTATGAAGAAAGCTTGAGCGCAATAACGAGACTTATATGAGTTTATATGATATCTTCGACTAATGTGTGTTGCCAGTGGCGACTTAAGTAACGCAATCATCCTCATCCTCAACATCATTATGATAAAAGAACGAGAAAATTCAAAAATTCAAAATTACTAATTATATACAAACACTGCGGGAGTATACATTTATTTTCAATTTTCACATTTTACTTTCATATATACAATAAACTACTATCAGTTGGAACGCGACCGCAGCTTAGAAAACCCAGCAATAAACTCAGCAGGTTGCATCTTTTTAACGCGCTTATTTAACGTTGTTTTTTGCTGACTTGTTTTTATATGAAATTGTATACAACGTTTTGGTAAGTATTAGCTCAAATGTTAAGGCCATGATATCCTGAAGGTTGATATGCTGAAATAGCAATGAAAAAGCCACATGGCTCGCAGAACTAACAAACATTCTGGAGTTTTATTAAAAAAGTTTTTAGTTTATCGGTAGTTTTCTTGTTTACATTTTGTCAAAGATCAATATCATTTTAGAAAACAGACGCATTTATGTGTTGAATAATGTTGTGAAACGTAAAACTATGCCAGTTGATTGATAGTCCAGGAATAAATTCTTGCGTATCATTTAAAAAATATTATTGTTATCTTCTAGTAGTTTAACCAATTTTCCTATAATTTCGAAGCTTTCTTAGGAAGTTCTCAATATGCTATTAATAATTTCCTCAAAGTTAGATACTATGTTCGGCACTTTCTTTATTAAATGGAACTCAATTGGTTTAGCAAAACGCGGTGTTCTTATTAAGTCCACTTGTTTTTACAAATTGAAATTCAAAATCATTTATAAGCCTGTGAGAGCACTTGCATATTATCAATTTTGTATTTTACCTTCAATATATTTAAATGAAATCTACCATCGTATTGAAACTGAAAAATTATAGAACAATTACTTTTCATAGATAAAGGAGTATAATTATACAAAAGCCTTTTTTTATTTCCTGTGGACTATGGATGTAGTCGCGCCACGCCAAATGGGTGCAGGACGACGAAAGAGGCGGCACGCGACCCCATAGACCCACCCTGCAAACCGCCTCTCTTCACCGTGCGAGCGGGCCACCAGTACCCGATCTTTGTCGGTTGGTCGAGCACCAGGCCCAAATACTTCATCTGGGTCTGGATACTGATGTGTATGGAGTTGACGACTATCGAATCTGCCGGAACTATACAAAAATCTAGTACTAAGATAGTACACATCATCATTATTCATACTTCATCATCCAGTGTTGCCCTGCAGGAGGACCAGAAATTGTAGTCGCAGTGAGTGCTGCTGCTGAATAAACAGAAAGCACCATATCTATCAGGCTAACACAGGTACTTACCGGGCACGGGTGCCTCAGCAAATGCCTACATCTGATTGCAAGGCAAGAAGGGGCTCCTGAATGTCATCAGTGTGGTGCACTCATCGACAACGTGGACAACACTCTGATGGAATGCCTTACATGACCTAGGGGCGATCATTGGAGGAGATCTATTACTGTCATCCGTAATGAATGGACCTTATTATACCTACCTGCGAAGCTGTGATAGCATAAAAAAAGGCCGCTGAACGGGCGCAAGAAGATGATCATGATGCTCACGTTGACCCCATCCCCAGAAGACGATTATGTAGATGGCGCAGGGACTACGCGCGTCTCCACCTCTCTTGATAGCCGAAATCTGTGATATGGCCGCTACGCTGAACGTCGGGACGCCAAAATCGCGCGCCCAAAAGGCGACCCTTGGGTATCCTTCAATAAAGGAGATAGTGGGGCGCTGTTGATTTTTAGAGGGTATTCTGCTTCAGCGGGTCCTGCATATCTCCTTGCTATAACCTATAGTGGAATACATAAATGCATTTTGCACAGCGTAAATAAGCTTCCACTGTTGCACGTGAGTCTCCTCCATAAATGACTTGATAATACTGTAATGGTCACGCTTAGCAAATGAATTAACTATTGTAGCGAGATGTATTATATCTCCAAAGAAAGAGCTGCTGTCGTCGTAAGATACTTAGCAAATTTTTACGACGAAAGACATAAAAATTGGGCACGTAAAGGACGGCGACAATTGTGTTCTTATCCTGTCGCCACATAGTGAAATGTATTAGAATTACTGCAATAGAAAAGACAATGAAGAGTTTATAATATGACTTATTCATTTGTGCAATATTTTCAATTCATCCATCCATTAACCTATTAACGTTCACTGTACGATATAGGTATCCCCATTATAGAATAATTACATAATAACAACACTTGGCTCATGAGAACCTAAAATTACCACTCTGTTTGTCAATCAGATGGATTGGCAAAACGGAGTGGTAATTTTAGGTTCTCATGAGAGTGCTGCTGCCTATAGCTAACTCTCAACCGGTTTTTACGAATCCAATGTCAAAGGGTGGTGACTAAATGTAATCGTATTAACTTTATAGTGATTTGTCCACACTTGGAAATATTTAAAAGTTTTATATTATTGCAAACTCCAACGTATTTGAAACACTTCAATATATAATTTTCAATTAAAATTCTACGCTAGAAGATGTTAGTATAGCCTACAGGCTTTAGTTAGAGAGTTCACCGTAATCCGTTTTCCATTATCGCTAGCAGTGCATGACCCTCGTTTCACACAAATCCGATTGTTGATGGATGCCCCATCGCTGTGAATATTATTTGTCCCATCGAGGCGCTAAATAGGTTATTCGCTTGAAGACGATATAGTACATGAGTATATAATGTTATTAAGCTCAAGTACTACGATAATAATCATACAAGTAGCACACAGAATTCTATATGAGTTAGTAGTCTTGATTAACGTTGATTGAAAACCTCAAATAGTAATATCATTTCACTATATTTTAGTGTTCTCTATCAATATTTAAATGATGTAATACTTTACAGGTTAATTCATATCAGCAATTTTCTAATAATAGTTAACAGTACAGAAGTAATTACATATATAGTTATCAAAAAAAATGCGTGCGTCTTAGGACACCCGACAATAGTACACATACATACATATCATCACGCCATATCCCTTGCAGGGTAGGCAGAGAGAACAGAGTGCCAGAGAACTCTATCTCTGCATACTTCACTCGCTTCCTCAACATTCATAATTCTCTTCATACACGCTCGCCGGTTTCGGAGACTCTTGACTCCACCTTCCTTCAGTACATGACCGATCTGGTCTAGGTAGGTTAGTCTCGGTCTCCCTCGGTACCTACATCCTTCCACTTTCGCATTGTATATCTTCTTAACCAGGCGTTCGTTCGGCATTCTTTCCACATGTCCGAACCATCGGAGCATTCCCTTTCGCATCTTTACACCAATACTCTCTTTCATACCTATTCGCTCTCTTACGTCGTCGTTACGAATGCGGTCGGTCAGCCTAACTCCACAGATTTTCCGCAGAGATCGCATTTCGACCGCATTAATTTTACTATCATACTCTTTTCTGCATACCCAACTCTCGCTTCCATACAGTAATGTTAGGACAAGCACTGCGTTATGTATTGCTACACGTGCCTTCTGGCTGAGGTGGTGGCTGCCGAGAAGTTGCCCCAACGCTCCGTTCACTCTATTTCCCGCATTCACTCTTCGCTCTATATCAGTAGTGTACCTTCCATCTCGGCTAAATCCACATCCAAGATATACAAATTCATCCACTTGCTATATATACATATATATATATATATATATATATATATATATATATATATATATATATATATATATATATATATATATGTATATATATATATATATATATATATATATATATACACTACCGTCCAAAAGTTTGGAAGCACACCTGTTTTCAAACAAAACAAATAAATGCCGACTAATAGCGGTAAAAATTAGCAATAATCTTAAGTTTTACAACCTTTTACGACTGTCTACACAAACACAAAAGGATTATTATTATTTTTTTTTTTTTTTTTTTTTTTTTTTTGGTGGACTATGGATTAGTCTCGCCCCGCCAAATCGGTCCGGGGTGACGGAAAAGGCGGCGCGTGACCCCATAGACCCACCGTAAAACTCCTCTCTCTTCGCCGTGCGAGCGGGTCACCGGGACCCGATTTTTAACTTCGGTGGCCCGCCCGGCGGTTCACCCTCGCGGGTTCCTCTCGTCGACGCCCCAACAGATTTCGCCGTCGGGGCGTCGCCCTCACGCGGTGGCCTCACGTCGGGTGACCGGACAATTCCCCGGTCCGATCACCCGAAGCCTCGGTTAGGGCGGCATCAGGCGCAGGTATTCGCGCCTGCGCCGCCCCGGCCGCTGGCGGCGGCCCGGGGCGCGGGAATCCTCCCTTGCCCGTTCCGCCGCTTCCTTCTGCGAGATGACAGCCTCGCAGAAGGCGGCGACCGCGTCCCAGTTCCTGATGCTGTCGACCATCGCTCTCGCGACGGCCGGCAGCGTCAGGTCGGCACCGATGACAGCGACGAGGTCACGGCGCTGCCGCTCCCATCCCGGACACACCTCCAGCGTGTGTTGCGCCGTGTCCTCGTCACTCCTGCAGTGGTGGCAGGCCGGAGTCCACTCCCTATACACGACCCTGTGCAGGTACAACCCGAAACACCCGTGCCCCGTCAATACCTGCACCAGCCGAAAGGTGAGGACTCCGTGCCGCCGCTCCATCCACTCTATCAATACGGGCCGGAGGGCCTCAACGGTCTCCACACCGTGCCTAGGCCTCTCCAACCGCGTAGCCCAACGGGCGATGACGTCTCGGCGGGCATCCACGCGCCAGGTGGCTATCTCGCTCAACGATGGGGAGCCACCTTCCTCGCGCGCTGTGATAACCCGCCGGTAGAGGTCGGAGAGCATCTCCGCCTCTAGGTCCCACGGGGGTGTCCCGGCCAACAGGCACGCCGCCTCTGTCGACACCGTGCGGTACCCGCGAATGGCTCTGACCGCCATGGCTCTCTGTGGCCTCCACAGAACCGCCCTGAGCTGGGCGTTCAGAGCCCTCGCCCACACGGGTGCGCCGTACATGGCCATCGAGCGGATGACCCCCGCATACAGCCGTCGGGCCTCAAAACTGGGTCCGCCCACATTCGGCATGAGTCGAGAAAGGGCGGACGCCGCGCCGACAAGCCGGGGAGCAATCTGTCGGAAATGCTCCCGGAACCACCATCGCCCGTCGAGCACCAGACCCAAGTACCTCATATGGGCCTGGATGCTGATGTGGATGGAGTTTACCACTATCGAGGCGCCGATGGGCAGCCTCACACGGGGCCCATGGAAAAGTAGGGCCTCCGTCTTGTTTAGGGCCACCCTGAGCCCCAGCGCCTCGATCCGCCTGACCATCTCCTCGGTGCCGAGAGTGGCCAGGCTCGCCGCCTCTTCGAGTGTCCTGCCCCGGGCTGTGACGAGCGTGTCGTCAGCATAGCACACCAAGCTCAGCCCGGGGGGGAGACTCCCTCTCAACGCCCAGTCGTACCCGATGTCCCACAGAGTCGGCCCCAGAACCGACCCCTGTGGAACGCCGCACGACATGGGCGTCCGCACAATGTCCCCTGCGGGACCCGCGCAGAGGATACTGCGGCCCTCCAAATAGTCTGCCACCAGCCGCCTGAGGTACAGGGGCACTCCATGGAACCGGAGCGCCTCCCTGATGCAGCCGAATGGCAGACTATTGAATGCGTTGGCGATGTCCAACGACACCGCCAACAGCACTCCCTTCCCGGCGACGGCCTCCGCGGCCGCCTGCCTCAGGCGTAATAGGGCCCCGATGGTCGAACGCCCCCTCCGAAACCCATACTGAGCGTCCGACAGATCGGGCCCCACCTCCTCCAGGTGTCGGACGATGCGGGCAGCGAGCACACGCTCCAGCAGCTTACCCACATCGTCGAGGAGCACGATGGGCCTGTAGGCCGACGGCAAATCCGGGGACCGTCCCGGCTTTGGCAGGAGAACCAACCTCCCTTCCTTCCAGCACTCAGGGAACCGTCCAGACGTCAGACAGGCGTTGAACAGCTGCCTGAGGCGAGGCTCGAAGTGCTCGAGGAGCGACGTCAGCACCCGGACTGGAATTCCGTCCGGGCCGGGGGCCGTGGTGGCGGAACGAATCTTCGCCACGGCCGCCCCCACTTCCGACTCCGTCACGGGCGGAACACTCTCGTCGTCGTCGTCCTCCCGGTCCTGATCTGGCGGAGCCATGACCGGGGGCGTGTGTTCCGACTGCCGTGGAAACAGCTCCTCGACCACCCTACGAAGGAAGTCGGGCTGGAGGGTCTCGGTGAGGGGGGGGGCCCGCGCGCGAAGCTTGTTCAGCGCCGCGCGGTATGGGCGACCCCAGGGGTCACGGTCGAGACCGTCCAGCATCTCCTGCCAACTCGCGCCCTTGGCGGCACGGATGGCCAGCCGAAAGGCAGTCCGCGCACTGCGGTACGCCTCGTACAGCTGGCCCTCCCGCTCGACGTCGCGGTGACGCCGCCGGCTGCGGGTGTAGGACCTTCGGGCACTGATACACGCCGCACGAAGGTCCGCCAGTCTTGGGGACCACCAGTAGACCCCCTGCCTCGGAGGTGGACGCCGCCGCACTCTGGGCATGGCCGCATCGCAGATCTACGTTAACGCACTGCGAATGCGGGCAGCCTCAGCGTCCACTCCGTCCGCTGGGGGTGGTGAGGACAGCCACGTGCTGACAATGGCCGCCTCCGCCAGTAGATCCCTGTCAAGACGACCCACAGCCCACCGCGGAAACGCGGGAGCTCCGTCCGCCCTGTGACCCCTACCGGGTTCCCGGGGGGAGACCTCCATCCGGATGTACCGGTGGTCCGACAGGGTCTCCGCCTCCTCCAGGACACTCCAGTTCCTCACCCGTGGCGCGACAGCGGGGCTAGCGAACGACAAGTCCACTATCGACCCGCCCTGCCGCCGCACACACGTGTTCACCGAGCCTCTGTTCAGAACACAGAGGCCCAGTGAAGCCGCCCACTCGTTGACCGCCCGCCCGCGGTCGTCCGTCGTAGGGGACCCCCACGCCGTGGATTTGGCGTTAAAGTCCCCCAGAACCAGGACGAGGCCCGGTGCCAGTCGCCGTATCGAGGCCTCCAAGGTGGTGAGTGAGGCCCCGAAATCGTCCATCCTCCTAGTGGGGGAGAGGTATACGCTGTAGAGCGTGACCCCTCCCCACTCCGCCGCGACAAATTCCTCGCCCCTATCCAAAAGGGACAAGGACGGGAAGTGCCGCTGCGTTGAGACGACGATTGCCGCGGTACCGTTTCGACTGACCACCCAATTGGGGCGATCAGGCACGGCGTACGGTTCCGCGACTACGGCTGCACCAATCGACCACTCCGCCATGGATTGCAGGAGGAGATCCTGCGCTCCAGCGGAGTGGTTGGTGTTGGCCTGCAGGAGGAGGTGCATGGCTGGTGTACCCATTATCGGGTTATGTCCATGACCTCCTCGCCAGCGGGCGATCGGACCGCGCTAGGAGCGGGAGCGGCCGTGGTCGTAGGGCCGCCCCGCGCCTTTGGGGCCGAAGCTGGAGGTTTGCACGCCCCAGAGCCCATGCGGTGCTTGGCGGGCTTATTGCCCGCCGCACACGCGGGGCAGTGGGGCGGGGCGGCGCAAGATGCCGCCACGTGCCCGGTCTGACCGCAGCGGAAACACAATCCGCCGCAGTCGAAGCAATTAGTGCACGTCGGTCGAGTGTGTCCGACCGCCATGCACTTGTAGCACCTCGCGGGCCGGTGCTCAAGCACGGTTACCCGCGCCGAGCTCCAGCCCACGAGGAGCCTGCCTGAGCCGGCCAGTTGCCTGACCGACTCCACCGGGCACTGCGCCCAGGCAGCACCTACGCCACCCGGACCGGGACGAATGGCACCGACCCGGACGGTGTCTATGGGACACCCGGTTTTCGAGGCAATAGCCTCCCGGATGTCTTCCACCGTCACCGAATCGTCCAAACCCGAAATGCGCATTTCGGCGCACTTGACGGGCCTGGCGATCTTGATGCCACCCTCCACGGCGAATAAACCTCGCAGCTTCTCGGCCACGCTGTCGGCCGTCTTGGCGCCCTCGGCCCCTGGGAACTCGAGAATTCGAGCCCCCGTCCGGGCCTTGCGGGTCCTGGCTTCGACGCCTCCAATATCGGAGACGTCTAGCTCCCGCCGGGCCTTCCTCAAGACGGCCTCGTAGCTGAGGCCCTTCTCGGCCGCCTCGGGCAGCACAGTGATCACCACTGCGGCCGTCTTCGGCGACTTGAGCCCCTTGCGCGGTCTCTTCTTCCGTCCGGCTCCTGCCTGTGGAGCGGGGACCTCAGCGGCGCGCTTGGCCTCCGCTCTCCTTCTTTGGCCGCGACTCCTTCTGTCGCGCTCGGCCACCTGCCAACCCTGTTCGGGTACGGCAGTCGTGCCAGACGCGGAAGGTCTCGTCGCAGCCTCGCTGGTCGTCGCCGGCGGTGTTATTGCGGGCGACTTCAGCGGTCCGGCAGGAGCCGGAGCTGTCTTCCTCCTCAGGGCGGGTCCCTTCGGAGCTGGGCCGGGGCCTTTGGGCTTAGGCCCGGCCGCGGCCGCGGCGTAGCTCCCCACGCGGCCACCCTGACAAGGCAGCGGGGCGGGGGCTGGTGCCACATGCGGCCGCTTGTCCGCGGCGAGAGGTGGTCGGACACGTGGTTCTGGAGGCAACCTCGCCTCCAGAACGGCGAAGCGCGCATCGACGAGCTTGCCCACTGCGCCGATGATTTTGGCGAGGGCCTCGTCCGATATGCCTCCCACCTCAAACGGGGTCGGCTGAGCCTCCTCAGGGGCCCGTTCTACGGCGCCTGGCGGCTTTGGCGCCGCAGGGGCGCTAGCCGGCGGCAAGCGGTCCGCGGGGAGAGGCGTCAACCTCACCACCGGGACAGGGAGTCTCGCCGCGGCGACTGCGCCAGCGTCAGCCGGCGGCGCGCGCTTCGCGGCGGCAGGCGTCTTCCTCGCCGCGGGGATGGGTGTGACGGTGACGCCATCACCCAACGTCGTCGGCGCCGCAGCGCGAGGCGGCTTTGGCGCCGCAGCGGCCGCTGAGTAGCCGGTCTTGGCTGGTGGCGCGGCTGGCGCAGGCGACACGAACAGCGCCACCTGCGCCTTGAGGTCGGCCACGTCGATCAGCAACTGGCGGTTTGCCCGACGCATCTCCGCCAGCATGTCGCCCAGGTTCCTGTTTCGGGTCCGCAGGCCTGACATCTCGCCTCTAAGGCGGACATTTTCGGCCTGCAGATCCGTGGCGTCACCGGCGCGGACAGCGACCGCCGCCGCCCTTTCTACAGCCGAGGTCCCTCGCCCTCTTCGGGAGGCCATGATCTTAGGTGGAGGCATGTTGGCCACGCTCCCCTCGGTTTCGGCGCTCGAGCTGCCTCCCTTACTCAGGGGGCGCTTTCGCACCTGCGAGGGGAGGGCCTCCTCCTTCTTAGTCGCGGTCGCCGGCGGCGTCTTTGCTGCTAGACGCGCCGACGACCTAGTGGGGCCTTCACCAGCCGACCCGCTGCCCTCTTTGGACGGCCCTGCGGGAATATCACCGCCCTCGTCCATTCTGACGGTAGATCCGCCGCCCTCGTCTTCGGACGGCTCTGCGACATCGCTGTCGCCCTCGTCCGTCGACGGCTCTGCTGCGAGTCTACCGTCTTTCTTCTCTTCAGCGGCGGCAGCCTCCCTGCGCGCTCGCCGCTCCTCCAGCCGCCTTTTGTGGCTCAGGCCGTTGCCCCGGGTCTTTCTGGGCGACCTCCTCTTCTTTTTCTGGGCCTCCACGGTTTGTGCCGGGCCCTCGGCGGACGCCTCAAGTCCTGAGGACGAGGCGTCGTTGTCAGTTTTTCTTTGGCTTGACAAGGCCGTGGTGTGAGAATCACAGGGATTCCCGTCGGTAAATGTATTTAATTTTAAGGTATCCATATGATTCCCACGAGTAGGGGAGATACACAACGTCGACCCGGGCAGAGATCCCTTTACCCGGGCAAGCCTACATTTACCAACCAGGGGGTCAGCCGGTACCCTGGCTGGAGCGTGCTAACGACAGAACAACCCATCTGCCATGCATCTTCTCGCCGCACGCCAGAACTTAAGATTCTGGGTGATTTCCGAGTCCGAATGTTACTTCGAACTCTTTATAGAGGTTGTCTTCCTCGCGGTCCGGGCGGTTAAGCCAAGACCCTCGCTCCTGAAACTAAGACAAGCAAAGAATCAGGTTTACGATGTGTGGGCGGTGGTATGTGCCTGCCCAGCCCTCAAATAAATGAGTGACTGAGCCCGTCCCAATATTTCGCGTCCTATACCCTCTACTACGACTGTAGTAGAGTAAGGAGCGAAATCGCGCAGATATTCGCTACGGACGACAGTACAACAGAAGAACTGGGGACCGCCGCCCGCACCCAGGGTACACCGCGTGGAGGTTTCTGGGATAGTACCCCAAAGGATTATTATCCTACATTCATCAAGTTTTATGGAATTCCTTAATATTGACGAAACACGTGTTTTATGACTTAATCCGTCGGCTACTTTATCCTATGCAATGGTGTAGTTTTATTGATAATGTTTGCTGGTTTTAACTTTTTTAGACCTTATTCAGTCGCACTTGAGCATTGGCACGTGAAAGTTGTGATATTAACATTGTCTGTATTCGAAAGATATCGGCTACTACTTTGACCGTATTTTTTCTTCTGAAAATGGCAAAACGCAAGCAAATCACGCTTGAACAGCGAAGCGCTATTTGCACTCTACGCGAGGAAGGATACAGTGAACGTCAAATCGCAGAAAGGCTCGGAATTTCTTGTAAAGGTGTCCACTATACCCTTGCTAGAAAACAAGAAACGGGGAAAAATGAAGATAGAAAGAGATCTGGTAGGCCCAAATCCACAACAAATCAAGAGGACAACTTCATTAGAGTTCTTTCTAAACGGAATCGACGCTTAACTGCACCACAGATCACTGCAGCTCTGAATGATACGCGAGAAACACCCATTTCAACAACTACTGTTAAAAGACGCTTACTGTCTGCGGGATTAAGAGGATGTGTTGCTGCTAAAAAACCCAAACTAACAAATCGACATAAGAAAAATAGACTAGAATGGGCAAAAGCGCATAAAAACTGGACTATAGAACAATGGGAAAATGTCCTTTGGAGTGACGAATCAAAATTTCAGATTTTCGGATCCAATAGACGTGTCTTTGTACGCCGGTCAAAAGAAGAGAGGGCTTCAGAGGCATGTACAGTGCCTACCATCAAACATGGTGGTGGTAATGTCATGGTTTGGGGGTGTTTTGGCAACAGTAAACCCGGCAATCTTGTGAGGATAGCCGGAAAATTAAACAAGGAAGGCTATTTAAAAATTCTCCAAGATTCTGCCATACCCAGTGGACTAAGTCTCATTGGTTCTGGATTCATTTTTCAACAGGATAATGATCCTAAGCATTCGTCTAAATTGTGCCAGAACTTTTTAAACAAGAAAAAAGCTGAAAACATTTTAAACATCATGCAATGGCCATCTCAATCCCCTGATCTTTCTCCCATTGAACTTGTTTGGGATGAACTTGACAGGAGGGTGAAAAGTCGTTGTCCTACGAGCTCAGAACATTTGTGACAGCTATTAGAGAACGAATGGAACAAATTAGATAAAGATTATTTTAAAAAATTGATTAATAGAATGCCCAGAATATGTGAGAAGATTATAAAGGAGAAAGGTGGACACTTTGATGAAGCTAAAATTTAATCTAATTTACCATTGTATATTATTTTTTTATTTTGTTTAAGTTAGTTTCTGTTTGTTCTTTATTTTTTTATCAATACGTTTAAATTTAAATGACTTAGTTTGGTTTTATTCGATTTTACCTTGCTGCTTCCAAACTTTTGGACGGTAGTGTATATATATATATATATATATATATATATATATATATATATATATATATATATATATATATATATATATATATATATGTATATATATATATATATACACACTCTCGCAGAAGATCGACTTCTGAGTAATGGCAACGTGCTATTGCGCTTCGTCCGGTGAGCGAGAGAGCCGGTAGCCCAACGGGGTGAGTTTAGGGATTGTAATGATTTTCAGCGGCCTAGTTATACCTTTGGTATTGCAAAGGTTCATGGGCGGCAGTGACACTTACCATCAGGTGTACTGCTTGCTCGTTTGCCACCAATAGCAATAAAAAAATATTGTAATTGTATAACATGAAAGCTTAGGTTATCACTTAAACTTTATGTATATTAATATGATAATGTCAGGAAAGGTTATTTATTGATTATAAAATGTATTTTATTATTAGTTACAATTCTTAAATATGTCCATAAGAATTTTGTATATTTGCATTATTAGTAACATTATTTAATCCAATAAAGCGACGAGACAGACTGGCGCCGTTACGCGTTACGTAACGAAACGGTTTACCCTCCCATAAGAAGTTATCACTTCAAACATTATATACTGGTCTTGAAGTTTTTCAAAACATAGATAGATTTTTTTATTTAATTTTTTTCGCTATTATCCTCGACAAGAAGTTAAGACCTATTAAATCAGTAATACTATTCTAATACAGTATAATTTTTAGTTAAGATCTAAACGCGTAAATTATTTATTATAAAACAATCAGAACATATCATTTTAATTAATTTAATTACTTTAATGTACAAATAGTATTATTAATAAATATATGAATCGTGGACTATCAAACTCGAAAAATTGTGTATTAATACTTTCTATCATTAGTAACTTGATAGCAAAAAACTTCTGAAATAAAGCATTCATAGCTAAGAATATTTACATTTTTATTGAACAGTAACGAAAATTTTGAATTTAGAACAAAGTATATATTGTTAACGTAATTGTCTATGAACAATTGATGAAAGTAAACACAACCGACTGTCAATATAAACCGATTTCCAATTATTATCAAACAAACGACCTAAACCAACGAACACATTGAATTATTCGCTTCTGTTGCTACATTGGTTTATTTTTTTTTTATATTCGTACCAAAAACTGGTACGTCACCTCATTCTCCTAACCTTGATATATACCTATAGTTTGTGTAATATGTAATATTTTTCATTCTTAAGTACAGGTAAAACAAGAATTGAACATACTAGAAGAATTTAGACCAAGTTTTATGATCGACAGACAGGCATTAGACGTATATGAGAATGCTATTATTGCAAATAAAGAATAAAACCTTATATTGCATTATGAGGATGGCATCTACGACACTGCACTTCACTTTATATTATGTAAACATATTTAGAATAATTCTTTTGAACCAATGTTTTATCTGTGTTTTTAATTACCGATAAGCTATTAAATTTGATTAAATAAACTAATTTCAGTCCTTGTAATGTCAACATGATTAATATTTAGGTAAAAGCTGGGGCTGTTTAAGTTGTGTTTATGGAAACAAAAAAGTAATTATTAAATATTCCGTCACTGTTGGTTTTTACATTATTTGCCAGTGTATGTAACTACTAGTTACATTCACTGGCAAATGAATGCAAATGAATTGGGCTGCTAGTTACTAACTAGCAGCCCAATTCAAAAATAAAGTGGTCAAAAGGAAAAAGCGAGAAGAAAGTCAAAGGCTATTCTTGAATTTTTTGCTTGTCATATATGTTCCACTGTTGAGCTCGAACCTCCTTTATAATTGGAGGGAAATTGACATACTACACCGCACTAGTCAGACGTATTGGTGTAGGATTTTGTTTAGAGTTTTCCTTCTCTTTCACAGATGTTATATTCGTTTTATATCCCTTAGTCGTCTCTTACGATCACACACGAGTAAGATAGGGTATGATAAAATGTATTCTTACTTCGTTATCACACGGTAACTCTGTACATACATACATACATATCATCACGCCATATCCCTTGCAGGGTAGGCAGAGAGAACAGAGTGCCAGAGAACTCTATCTCTGCATACTTCACTCGCTTCCTCAACATTCATAATTCTCTTCATACACGCTCGCCGGTTTCGGAGACTCTTGACTCCACCTTCCTTCAGTACATGACCGATCTGGTCTAGGTAGGTTAGTCTCGGTCTCCCTCGGTACCTACATCCTTCCACTTTCGCATTGTATATCTTCTTAACCAGGCGTTCGTTCGGCATTCTTTCCACATGTCCGAACCATCGGAGCATTCCCTTTCGCATCTTTACACCAATACTCTCTTTCATACCTACTCGCTCTCTTACGTCGTCGTTACGAATGCGGTCGGTCAGCCTAACTCTACAGATTTTCCGCAGAGATCGCATTTCGACCGCATTAATTTTACTATCATACTCTTTTCTGCATACCCAACTCTCGCTTCCATACAGTAATGTTGGGACAAGCACTGCGTTATGTATTGCTACACGTGCCTTCTGGCTGAGGTGGTGGCTGCCGAGAAGTTGCCCCAACGCTCCGTTCACTCTATTTCCCGCATTCACTCTTCGCTCTATATCAGTGGTGTACTTTCCATCTCGGCTAAATCCACATCCAAGATATACAAATTCATCCACTTGCTCTAGCACATCATTACCTATTGTTACTCTTACATCTGTTCTGGTTTTATCTCTTTCAAAGACCATTATTTTGGTTTTGCTCACATTCACGCGTAGACCTCTTTTCTTACAATCTTCTGTCATTGTGTCGACTAGGGTCTGCAGGTCAGTCGCTGACTGTGCCAGCAGGACTGCATCATCTGCATAAAGCAGAGCAGTGACCACTGAGTCGCCCATCTGGACTCCCACATTCATATCGTTCAACCTTTGGAGACATTTATCCAGATATATGATAAACAGCCTGGCTGACAGAACGCACCCCTGCTTAACGCCAATATTGACGTCAAACCAAGGCGACATTCCATCATCCAGCCGCACACAGGCTCTACAGCCCATGTAACTGGACTGCACAGCCTGTAGCAGTTTACCGCTAATACCATACTCCGGTAAAATGTCCCAAAGTTCCTTTCGTACAACCGTGTCAAATGCTCTCTCCAGATCCACAAAACTGCAGAAAACCCTCTGACCTAGAGCCAGATGCTTCTCCACAATGTTGCGCAGAGAGAACACTTGATCCATGCATCCCCTTCCACTCCTGAAACCTCCTTGTGTCTCACACAGTAAACCATCGGACACCATCCTCATTCTCCTTTCAATAATTTTTCCATACACTTTTGCTGCCAAACTGGTCAAGCTTATGGCTCTGTAATTTGCGCAGTCATAACGTGAACCCTTGTTTTTAAACAAAGGCACGATGACTGCGCTATTCCAGTCCCTGGGAACCATTCCCGAGCTCCAACATAAATTGAGGAGCAACAGGAACGCCTCCCAGACACAAGAGCCACCAAGCTTGATCATCTCGGCAGACACCATATCAATGCCCGCTGCCTTACCATTTTTCAAACTTCTTATCGCCCATTCAACTTCATCCATACTGATGCCATCGGAGGACGCCGTTGTCAAATGTTGATCTACTAAACCACATCCAACACCGGCGCCAACCGTAACATCCGCATACATATCGCCAAAATATTCACTCCATCGGCTTAACACGTCTTGTGTTTGTGTAAGAATGTCTCCACCTTTAGACCTTATTTTATTCATTCTGAAGGCTGACCAACCACCCCGAGACTTCTTCACCTCCCTCCAAAAGAGTTTGGTGTTACCCTCGAAGTTTTTAGTCAGCCTATCTTCTGCACTCATACTTGCTCTATCACGTTTCTCTTTCACTAAGGCCTTGGTGTCATTCTTACATTGCCGATATATTTCTTTCTTCTGTTCAGTCATACTGTCATTCAGATTCAAAGAAGAGACATAGTCCAGCCACGCTTTCTTCTTTTGCTCTACGGAAGCTGCCACTTCCGCATCCCACCATGCATCACCATTTGTTTTTCTATGCTTCTTTGAACTTCCACATACTTCTTTCGCTGTATCTACCATACTCTCTTTCAATACTCTCCAGCATTCTTCAATGTCCGATTGCGGCTGGCTTGCCATCGTCAGCCGTTCTCGGACACCCTCTGCATACTTTTCTCTTACACACTCTTCTTGCAACCTTTCAACCTTTATTCTTTCAAGCCCTCCGAAGTGGACACGCTCTCGCCAGTGCCTCCACTTTCTGAACAGACCACTAAATCTCGCAATAACGAGATAGTGGTCCGTGTCGACTGTGGGGCCCCTGTAGGCTCTTGCGTCCAATATTTTGCTTCGGAGGCGACTGTCTACCAAAATTAAATCTATTATGCTTTTCTGTTCATTCCTTCTCCATGTATACATATGGATGTCCTTATGTTGGAAAAATGTGTTTGACACAATAAGGTTTCTCTCCATGCATACATCCGCTATGAGCCTACCTGCGTCATTCACTCTCTTATCACCAAATGGACCAAGTACGTCCTCATAGTCGGGACGCTTGGTCCCCACCCATCCGTTCAAATCTCCGCATACAATCACGCGTTCACTGGTTTCTGCCATATCCAGAACTTCCCTAACATTGTCCCAAAACTTCTCTAGGTCTGATGCCACCGAGGATCCTACGGGAGCATATGCTACAACCATGAATACTTTGGTGACACCTAGTTTTATACGGACCCAGAGAAGTCTGGGATCATACATTCCGTAATCCTTCACACCTGAGGCTAAGCGAGAGGACAACAGCACTCCTACCCCCATGCTGGCTCGATCGCTCTGTGGTACACCAGACCACAGAGCCATCCCGCCACCAGGAAGATCGCAGGCGTCGCTGCCCCTTCGCTTGGTCTCTGTTACACAGAGCACGTCTAGCTGTTTGTCCGCCATGACGGATATCAGCTCGTGCAACTTACCTTCCACACAACCTCTTACATTCCACGTGCCCACCCGGCACTCCGTTCTCCTCGACTCGCCTAACTGGGCAAGGCGTGATGGGTGGCGGCCCCCATCGCCGCAACTGCCGATGTTCGTACCGACGGGGGCGGGTCGGTACGCGTCACCTCCGGGGGACGCCCTAACCCGCATTGCGGTACGCATATCGAGTAACTCTGTCACCACACAATATATATATTTTTGTAATTCTATTTAAATAAAATTGTTTTTATTATATATGAGTGTAGTACGTCAGTAAGAATATAGAAAGTCACCCTTTCCTTTTATATATGTATGTATATATTGTATATCATAAATATACATACATATGTATTGTATATCATAAAACCCAACCAAGGGATTTAAGCAACTTCCTTACAAGATAATAAAGAAAATATGAGCTAAGGAATAGAAGAGCTCTTTTTAAGCCGCCAATTTTTTATTGTTATGGCGGATAATAAAATCTAATAGCGTAAAAAGCACTCCAAACTTCACTCTATGTATACATAAATTGCATATTTAATTTTGTTGTGTAGATGAGGACACAGGTGGACAAGGCCGCTAAAAGCCGAGTATGACCTTCGCCGGCACGTACCAAACATTTATTTCAGTTTTTACTTTGAAATACATTAAATTTATGTAGGTATCTAATTTTTTTTATGTTATAATATAATCATCATTAGTTTTGTACGAAATCATAACTACATCTAATTTTGTTGCCACGTATCATACTTATTGCAAAGATATTTACTAATGCATGGATGGCCTAGTGCTCTAATCGACCTTTCACGCTAGACACCGTGACTTAGATTCCCACATAAGATACTTCTATATGCGATTCACAAATTGTTCTGAAAACATACATACATAGCCTCACGCCTGTTTACTAGAGGGGTAGACAGAGACTACGGATTGCCATAAACCACGATCCTAGCATACTTTCATTGCTTTATTCACACTCATAATAGTCTTGATGCATGCTCTACGATTAAGCATACTCTTAATATGACCTCTCGTCAATACATCGCCAATTTGACCCAGAAAATTATGACAAGGTCTTCCCCTTGTGTTCGTCCCATTCACGCTTGCTTTATATATTTGCTTCGTCAATCTCTCCTCAGTTATTCTAAGTGTCTTTCTAAGTGTGTGTGTGTCTTTCTAAGTGTCCAAACCACTTTAGCATACCCTTTTTATCTTAGTCACTACTTCTTCATTCTGAATATATATATCAAATTTTATGTCCATAAAATAAAAGGTTTTCAAATTATTTCTGATGTTTACGCGAGTATTACACATTTTAAATAAAACTATTTTTACGGATTCTATCGCATTTGTATTTAATTTTTATATCCTGATATTTCGAACACTTTACAGCGTTCATGGTTACGGGAGAATACAGTCAGACACAGTGGTCGTGTACACAGTCCCAAAAATCGGGATATTAAAAATTAAACACAAACGTGATAGGAATTATTAAAAATTGTTTTAGTAAAAATAGTTATTATTTGACTAAGTGCTAAAATTATACATACAAACAAACAAACATATCATCACGCCATATCCCTTGCAGGGTAGGCAGAGAGAACAGAGTAAAATTATAACTAGCTTATTATAGTCCTATGTATATAATACACTCCTTGCAATCTCAATAGTAAATATTGTTATAAAATATATTAAAAAAAAAATTAAAAAAAAAGTATGATGTCGTTGTGTGTAATAAATAAAAGAAATTGTTTACGGAAATGGATTATGCCTGAGTACTCCACTTCACTACTGCTTATAAAAGTTTATTTTCTCCTTCTTTATATTGTACAGTTCTAACCACGGTAATTTATTATACTCGTATCTATTGACTTCTTAGAAGAACTTTCGTTTATAGCATAGTAGTTATATGAGTTCATCTATCCTTCAGCTCGTTGATTTTCATTGTTAGACATAGTAAACAAATATGCCAGGTAAAACGTCTGTTCCGTCGCTTATAATAAACTGTTTATTGCTACAGTCAGCATATAGTCAGCTTATGAGAGGTTGTCCTACATTGAGTCGTTGGATTCGTTATAGCGACCCGAAAACCTTTTTTTTCAGCTCTCGTTGGTTCATTGACCGATGTAACTCGCGCGTTGCACCAATTCTTCTACGAATTTTTGTATTTTATATTTTAGCTCGGCGAGAAATACCATTACATTCTATTTAATAAATAAAGTTCTCGTAATAGTAGTAGGTAGATTTTAATTACTGCATTCATGCGTCTGCATAGGTGCACAAAGGTGGAATAATGGCATGTCCGCAGGCCGGTTGGCGATTTTAATTGATTTTATACACATGTAAGTACCATTGCCCATTATTGTAGTGATTTTGTTCATTGTTGATATTTCAAGGGAAGTAAGAGAGAAGGATACATCGTGTTCTTAACTTATCGTTATCTTCATCATCATCATCCATCTAGGAGATGGTTATCTCATCTGAATGCCGTAGTAGTCTTTTAGCAGACGATAAATCAGGATACGTCAATTGACTTCTATTTACACCATTTAATTCAACAACATAACATTCATTATTATGGTTTTTCGATTTTGTTCAGATCATAAGTGATGTAATATTTACCGCTCTCCCACTGGCTTAAATAAATGCTTCAAATGTTTACTATGTCATTAGCATATAATATTTGGAACGCATGGTTTTTTCAAAACCTTCATCTCCATCTCAAAGTAATTAACAAAGATCTTACATACTAAGTCTGTTGCAGGATTTCAAAAATTATCACCAAATATTCACCATAAGGTGTAACAAAATAAATTTGAATCATTCAAATAATGCATCATGGACGACAATATATCGGTATCTATTATTAAAAAAACAAATGAAAATTTGATCAAACAAATGACTAGGAATTTTAAAATATTTTGCAATGTTAATAAATCAATTTGCAATCTTAGTTAATGTTTTAACAACTCTGTAATACTTTTAAATATTCATCATTCTCCTACTCTTATCCCAATTACTTGAGGTCGATACAATATGTACTCTTTTTTTTCTAGTACATATTGTAAAAGTTATAGGCAATAGTTTTATGACCGGCCGCCTGCCAGACGTCAACCCACCTTGGGAATGTAATTATTGACCAAACGGCGTCCGATGGAGTTGGCCCAGGTTTTTATAAGGCTCTTAGTCGTCTTTTATGACATCCACGAGCAAAGTAAGGGTTGGTAATATTCGTAGGCGTTACCACACAGCATATAAGCAATACTTTTAAATATTATTTAACGAAATTATAATATAAAATTAGCTGCACCAAAAAAATTTTAAGTAATCCTGTGTTATAGTTATATTATATCAAACTGTACGTGATTAAGTACAAAATAAGCTCCAAGAAGAATGTTTGGTGATCTTCTCCAGATGGCGCCATGTATGGTAATTTAATAAAAGTAAGGTACAATAATTGTACGTACGCACTACCTAGGTAGATACAATAATGGGCCACCGAAGTCAAAGATCGGGTACCGATGGCCCGCTCGCATGGCGAAGAGAGGAGTTTTACGGTGGGTCTATGGGGTCACGTGCCGCCTTTCCGTCACCCCGGACCGATTTGGCGGGGCGAGACGCATACATAGTCCACCAAAAAAAAAAAAACCATAGTTAGTTGACAACCACTCATCTCTACATAGTCTATTATCGTTAATTTATGACTACAATTTTAACTTTTATTGGGGGGCATAGTCCGGAGCGTGCTCGTTCGCGTCCCCTGCCAGTCTAATTAGACTGCTAATCCGGCTCGAAATGCGTACCGCAATGCGGGTTAGGGAGTCCCCCGGAGGCGACGCGTACCGACCCGCCCCCGTCGGTACGAACATCGGCAGTTGCGGCGATGGGGGCCGCCACCCATCACGCCTTGCCCAGTTAGGCGAGTCGAGGAGAACGGAGTGCCGGGTGGGCACGTGGAATGTAAGAGGTTGTGTGGAAGGTAAGTTGCACGAGCTGATATCCGTCATGGCGGACAAACAGCTAGACGTGCTCTGTGTAACAGAGACCAAGCGAAGGGGCAGCGACGCCTGCGATCTTCCTGGTGGCGGGATGGCTCTGTGGTCTGGTGTACCACAGAGCGATCGAGCCAGCATGGGGTAGGAGTGCTGTTGTCCTCTCGCTTAGCCTCAGGTGTGAAGGATTACGGAATGTATGATCCCAGACTTCTCTGGGTCCGTATAAAACTAGGTGTCACCAAGGTATTCATGGTTGTAGCATATGCTCCCGTAGGATCCTCGGTGGCATCAGACCTAGAGAAGTTTTGGGACAATGTTAGGGAAGTTCTGGATATGGCAGAAACCAGTGAACGCGTGATTGTATGCGGAGATTTGAACGGATGGGTGGGGACCAAGCGTCCCGACTATGAGGACGTACTTGGTCCATTTGGTGATAAGAGAGTGAATGACGCAGGTAGGCTCATAGCGGATGTATGCATGGAGAGAAACCTTATTGTGTCAAACACATTTTTCCAACATAAGGACATCCATATGTATACATGGAGAAGGAATGAACAGAAAAGCATATTAGATTTAATTTTGGTAGACAGTCGCCTCCGAAGCAAAATATTGGACGCAAGAGCCTACAGGGGCCCCACAGTCGACACGGACCACTATCTCGTTATTGCGAGATTTAGTGGTCTGTTCAGAAAGTGGAGGCACTGGCGAGAGCGTGTCCACTTCGGAGGGCTTGAAAGAATAAAGGTTGAAAGGTTGCAAGAAGAGTGTGTAAGAGAAAAGTATGCAGAGGGTGTCCGAGAACGGCTGACGATGGCAAGCCAGCCGCAATCGGACATTGAAGAATGCTGGAGAGTATTGAAAGAGAGTATGGTAGATACAGCGAAAGAAGTATGTGGAAGTTCAAAGAAGCATAGAAAAACAAATGGTGATGCATGGTGGGATGCGGAAGTGGCAGCTTCCGTAGAGCAAAAGAAGAAAGCGTGGCTGGACTAAGTCTCTTCTTTGAATCTGAATGACAGTATCACTGAACAGAAGAAAGAAATATATCGGCAATGTAAGAATGACACCAAGGCCTTAGTGAAAGAGAAACGTGATAGAGCAAGTATGAGTGCAGAAGATAGGCTGACTAAAAACTTCGAGGGTAACACCAAACTCTTTTGGAGGGAGGTGAAGAAGTCTCGGGGTGGTTGGTCAGCCTTCAGAATGAATAAAATAAGGTCTAAAGGTGGAGACATTCTTACACAAACACAAGACGTGTTAAGCCGATGGAGTGAATATTTTGGCGATATGTATGCGGATGCTACGGTTGGCGCTGGTGTTGGATGTGGTTTAGTAGATCAACATTCGACAACGGCGTCCTCTGATGGCATCAGTATGGATGAAGTTGAATGGGCGATAAGAAGTTTGAAAAATGGTAAGGCAGCGGGCATTGATATGGTGTCTGCCGAGATGATCAAGCTTGGTGGCTCTTGTGTCTGGGAGGCGTTCCTGTTGCTCCTCAATTTATGTTGGAGCTCGGGAATGGTTCCCGGGGACTGGAATAGCGCAGTCATCGTGCCTTTGTTTAAAAACAAGGGTTCACGTTATGACTGCGCAAATTACAGAGCCATAAGCTTGACCAGTTTGGCAGCAAAAGTGTATGGAAAAATTATTGAAAGGAGAATGAGGATGGTGTCCGATGGTTTACTGTGTGAGACACAAGGAGGTTTCAGGAGTGGAAGGGGATGCATGGATCAAGTGTTCTCTCTGCGCAACATTGTGGAGAAGCATCTGGCTCTAGGTCAGAGGGTTTTCTGCAGTTTTGTGGATCTGGAGAGAGCATTTGACACGGTTGTACGAAAGGAACTTTGGGACATTTTACCGGAGTATGGTATTAACGGTAAACTGCTGCAGGCTGTGCAGTCCAGTTACATGGGCTGTAGAGCCTGTGTGCGGCTGGATGATGGAATGTCGCCTTGGTTTGACGTCAATATCGGCGTTAAGCAGGGGTGCGTTCTGTCAGCCAGGCTGTTTATCATATATCTGGATAAATGTCTCCAAAGGTTGAACGATATGAATGTGGGAGTCCAGATGGGCGACTCAGTGGTCACTGCTCTGCTTTATGCAGATGATGCAGTCCTGCTGGCACAGTCAGCGACTGACCTGCAGACCCTAGTCGACACAATGACAGAAGATTGTAAGAAAAGGGGTCTACGCGTGAATGTGAGCAAAACCAAAATAATGGTCTTTGAAAGAGATAAAACCAGAACAGATGTAAGAGTAACAATAGGTAATGATGTACTAGAGCAAGTGGATGAATTTGTATATCTTGGATGTGGATTTAGCCGAGATGGAAGGTACACCACTGATATAGAGCGAAGAGTGAATGCGGGAAATAGAGTGAACGGAGCGTTGGGGCAACTTCTCGGCAGCCACCACCTCAGCCAGAAGGCACGTGTAGCAATACATAACGCAGTGCTTGTCCCAACATTACTGTATGGAAGCGAGAGTTGGGTATGCAGAAAAGAGTATGATAGTAAAATTAATGCGGTCGAAATGCGATCTCTGCGGAAAATCTGTAGAGTTAGGCTGACCGACCGCATTCGTAACGACGACGTAAGAGAGCGAGTAGGTATGAAAGAGAGTATTGGTGTAAAGATGCGAAAGGGAATGCTCCGATGGTTCGGACATGTGGAAAGAATGCCGAACGAACGCCTGGTTAAGAAGGTATACAATGCGAAAGTGGAAGGATGTAGGTACCGAGGGAGACCGAGACTAACCTACCTAGACCAGATCGGTCATGTACTGAAGGAAGGTGGAGTCAAGAGTCTCCGAAACCGGCGAGCGTGTATGAAGAGAATTATGAATGTTGAGGAAGCGAGTGAAGTATGCAGAGATAGAGTTCTCTGGCACTCTGTTCTCTCTGCCTACCCTGCAAGGGATATGACGTGATGATATGTATGTATGTATGTACAATTTTAACTAGTTTTGGCTAGGATTTGGTCATAATTCGCCATATTCGTCAGGAACAACGGGGAGATGGTGCGCAGCCCCTTAACCTGCGTATTACCTTATCTAATTGAGCGGGTCAATGGAAACGCTCTAAATGGTTTTCCACACTTTCAAATAAAATGCTGACAAAGGATTTATTTTGGGTTTTCCTTCTCTTGCAGTGATGGTATTTATCTGTAACTCATTAGTAAACAACCGCGAAAAACGGCGAAGCAATAAATTATATTTGTATAATTGAATAGGCGTAATCCGTGTGATGACGGAGTAAGAATACAATTCACCTCCTATCTTACCCGTGTGTGATCTAAGAGACGACTAAGGGATATAAAATGCATATAACATATAGATGTTTTTCCATCTCTTGCATAGGCAAAAGATGGAAAACTCGAAACAAAACCCTATACCAACACGTTTAACCAGCATGGTATAGTAGGTCAATTTCCCTTCCATTATGGAAGAGGCTCGAGCCCAACAGTGGGACATATATGAGCTGAGATATAATCGAATACCCATAACTTCTTATACGAAAAGAAAATTGATAATAAATTACAATAATAAATTAAATAATATATTCCGCTTGAATTATCCAATAACGCTGTTAATTAATACTGTTTTCTGATGCCAGTTCACGTTTACAGATTAGCTTCGTAAAGTTTCACTTAAATATTTACGTCACCAATAATGTAAATTAATTTTGCGTTACGGCCACGATGGTTTAGCGGTATAATGTTACTTGGTTTACCACAAACAAATTTTCAATAGTAAATAGGGACTTCTGAACTACCTACATATGTCAATAGGCTAATGGGACTAAAAAGTTAGGTGAATAAATCACGTAGTAAACTATACAAGCTATTCATGTGAAAAGAGCGAGACTGTTAAGATTTAAAAAAAAACTTTCCAAGAGAAGTATTTTATTAAAACTAATTGACCCAACACACGCTAGATCGTAGCATCATTTACTGAATATTAATGCAATATTTTAGTGATCTAAAACAATTTTCGCGTTATTGTCTTTATAATGAAATCGGTTTAGAGTACATTACTTGGGTCGCTTCAAAGTCCAAAATATTTTCATTTAAATAATATCGTTCTCTCCTGACCATGAACCCTGTAATATGTTCGAAACGTGGGGAAATCAAAAATCAAATACAAAACCCTATAGAATCTGTAAAAATAGTGTTATTTCAAATGTGTAATACTCGCGTAAACGCCACGAATTATTATGTCATATTAATATATATATATATATATATATATATATATATATATATATATATATATATATATATATATATATATATATATATATATATTATCATATTAATATAAATTAATAATTTAAGAAATATGAAATTTATGAGTTTTATTGGAAAATAGTTTTTGCCGCTATTAATAACACAGCAGCAATGCAATGATAGGTGTGGATATTAAAGCATTCGTTTGATCATTTAAAAAAGAAAACTAAACAGTTTTATTAGCCTGTTAGAATATAATCGAGCTTGCTTTTATCTCTGAGCAAAGGTTAAAAGTTATTTTTTTTGACAAAGGACCATGAGTCCATATGGGACATATGTGGGCTAAGAAGAGAAAGACGAAATCTAAAGTAGACAGCTATCGTACTAAAATGATGAATATTATTCACTTTCATATCATTCACTCACATATCATTCACTCTTACCCTTCTCTATAGATAAGTAAATATAACGAATAGAAAATATTCAGCTGAATACTGAATATAGCACCTTTTGAGCATTTGCCCGCTCCCACGAAGCGCCCGCTCAGAAAGCAAATAAAGGCTTCGAATACATTGAAACTTTGGTCGGATTTAAAATCAACCATAAGTATATGTTAGAGAGGAATACGGATTGTTTACTTAGGATTAAATCTTTTCATAAATTTACAAATATAGACTATTTGTTTAGGATTAGAGCCTCGCTATTGATAAGAAGTATTTCCAATATATATGATTTCTAAATAATGATCTTGAACTTAGTTTTCCATTTATTATTTATTTTTGTTCTAAGTTAACTAAATATGTGATTTTAGTACTGGTAAGCCCACACTATTATCAGTTTTCACAACCGCGGGTCGGTCGGTATATATAGTATCACAGTCTCGCAGAAATTCGAACTGTGTAAATGTGCTTTTGCACTTCATTTGGTGATCGAAAGAGCTGGAGGTTCAACCCTTTGCGTGGATTTGGGTTGGTAGTTAGTGGCCTAGCTATACATGAGTGACATTATGTATGGTAAGTGTAACCATCATGTGTGCTGCTTGCTCGTCTGCCACTATAAAACAATAAAAAAATCGTATAAATCAAGAACATTAAATCCTGTTTGGTGACGGTTTAAAAATAAAATATTATTAGGGACTATTCCAGTATCCACCCATCCATCAGCTCGTAAACTTCCACTGTTGGAAATAGGCCTCCCCACGAGAAGGCCATTCGAAACGGTCTAGTGCCACCTGCATCCAACAGTTTCCTGCGACCTTCATAATGTCATCAGTCAAATATGTCATCAGTGATATTCCAATATGCTCTTAATTAATTTCTGACTATATTTGTAGTAATTGACTATCCTACTATTGTATTGTCCAAGTCTTTATATTATATTTAAGCAGGAAGATGAAAGAAGAAGATGAACAAGAGTGAAGATTGTTATTATTTAGATTAATGATTTAATTAACTGAATACTATATACAATGAATTATTATAAAACTAAATACAATGATATGAAATATGCGAGCGAATAATATAATAGCAGATAAGCGGGTTAATCGTGGCGTTCACGAGAAGCGAGTGTCGGCGGCGGCGCGCGCGTCGCGCGCCTCGCCGTGCATCAGTTGATACATCAGGTGATATATCAGGTGATATTACTGTATGGCCCAATATACATTAGCGGAGCGGATTGTTTCGAATTATTGGGTTGCGGTCCAATATGAGGTAGTGGCGGATAGTCGCCACAGTACTCCCCCCTGCAGACCGTGGCTACGGTCGATAGAAGTTTGGTAGGCATACTTTTTTTCCACTGGAAGTCCGCTTGATGTCATCTTGGGCTGGTTGGACCGGAACCTGAGAATCTCTCGCAATATATGAAGGTTTGAGCCTGTCAATCGACACGTTAATGGTTTTGGAATTTACTTTTAATGTGAAGTATTTAGATTGCCGGTTGACAACCTTGTAGGGGCCAGTATATGGTGACTCCAAGGTACCTCTCAAGCGATCTTGACGGACGAAGACGTGCGATGTTGTTTGGAGATCGCGTGGGACATAGAATGACGATGTAGTGTGCCAAGAAGTTGGACGAAGTGACAGTTTCGTCATGTACGCGCTAAGACGTGTCGCGTACTGGGTGACGTCAGCAGACAAGTAGTAGTAGCAGTACTAGTAGTAGTAGTAGTAGCAGCAGTAGTAGTAGTAGCAGCAGTAGTAGTAGTAGCAGCAGTAGTAGTAGTAGATCACGGGAAAATGCACAAGTCTGAATCTGTCTCCACGAGGAGTTCTAATTTTCAAACGCGATCAGTAACAAATAGACGGCCTATTGCTGTGGGATAGTCGTGGACCGCTACTTCCGACTGCTTTTCGAGTTTTCCGACTGGAAGGTACATGGCTGTTTGCACTTATTAGCCTTCGCACCATAAGTGTAGTGATAATAACAGTGAGGATGATCAGTTGGCGGTTGTCGCGGTCTAGAACGAGTGCGTGAGCGATTGTTCTTCTTAAAACGGGATCTCGAGCGTGATCTGTCTAAATTCTTTAGTCTATCAGATAATGATGCTACTTGCCTGGTTAGTTCGGCGATCTGTTGTGCCATATCGCTGTAAGACGATGATTGCGCCGCAGAGGTACTCGCTGCCTGAGGTATGGATGGCGCTATCTCGTAGACCTTGTCGGCCAGTTCACCCAGCTTGTTCATGTCGAGGTCCATCTGAGTAGCGATAACTGTCTGTATATTTTGAGGTAACCAGAATCGTTTAGACCACAGCAAATTCAACTCCACTAGATATCTTCCAAAGCCGATCACGTCGGGGTCACCAGATGTAGGATGACGTATAGTAATTGACTATCCTACTATTGTATTGTCCAAGTCTTTATATTATATTTAAGCAGGAAGGTGAAAGAAGAAGATGAACAAGAGTGAAGACTGTTATTATTTAGATTAATGATTTAATGAACTGAATACTATATACAATGAATTATTATAAAACTAAATACAATGATATGAAATATGCGAGCGAATAATATAATAGCAGATAAGCGGGTTAATCGTGGCGTTCACGAGAAGCGAGTGTCGGCGGCGGCGCGCGCGTGGCGCGCCTCGCCGTACATCAGTTGATACATCAGGTGATATATCAGGTGATATTACTGTATGGCCCAATATACATTAGCGGGGCGGATTGTTTCGAATTGTTGGGTTGCAGTCCAATATGAGGTAGTGGCGGATAGTCGCCACATATTCATAACCGAATGCCTGAACTTTTCACTCAAATCACTCGAGTATAAATATAAAATTGATATTTTATATTTTCGAGCATTCTATTAATAGAACACTTTCTTATTGAAATCTCAGAATTGGAAGGGTTTATAGAATTTAATGAGTACCATTCATTGCATTCTTACCTTCCAAAGACCTCACCGTAGAAATTAACATAAAATACACTTTATAATAATCAAGGAATATAAATAAAGGGAATTAAACGAAAATATTTGACCGCAAAAATTTATTTTTATTTCTTTTGTAAACAGTACTTTCACAATGCAAAGCTCATTTACATGATTCGTTCTTATTTTTCGCGACGGCCATTATAATTTTCACTGACGGGACTGCATTAGAAACGTGGCTGGAAGTTTGTTGAAAGCACATTTAGAAGTAAGTGTGAATAATTGGAAAGGATAACTGGAATACAGCCAACGCCATTATGCTGTTTATAGATATTAAAGACTTTTTCTTAACTGATATACTTTTAGTGTTGACCTGACCTGTTTCAAACTGACCTGTTATGTAAAGTTGTGTAAACATGGGTTACAAACAATTATATTTCGGAATTTCCTCCAGTTGCAGTGATATTATACCGAACAAACGTCTGGTTAAGAAGATATACAATGCGAAAGTGGAAGGATGTAGGTATCGGGGGAGACTGAGATTAACTTACTTAGACCAGATTGGCCACGTACTGAAGGAAGGTGGAGTCAAGAGTCTCCGAAACCGGCGACCGTGTGTGAAGAGAATTATGAATGTTGAGTAAGCGAGTGAAGTATGCAAGGATAGAGTTCTCTGGCACTCTGTTCTCTCTGCCTACCCTGCAAGGGATATGGAGTGATAATATGTATGTATGTATGTATGCACTGATATTAATATATGTTTACATTCCTTAATCATTTGTTGTAATTGTGTTCTGTGAACACATGGATGACACTTAACTTCGACTGTACAGATGACGTACTAATTAATATATCAACCTCACTTCTCATTATAGTATGTTCGATACCCATGCAAGATAATACTTTAAGCAATCTATAAATTGTTGTGCTGAATCTGGATGTAGTTTGTCTTAGTTTTTTTTTATTGAATATTTTTAACGTCTTCCACAATACAAGAATTATTTCTTTCATCGTCGTCATCATCTCAGCTCCTATATGTCCCACTGTTGGGTTCGAAACTCCTCCGTAATGGGAGGGAACTACTATACCACACTGGTCAGACGTGTTGGTATAGGATTTTGTTTCGAGTTTTTCATCTTTCGCATAGATGTTATATGCGGTTTATATCCCTTAGTCGTCTCTTACGATCACCCACGGGTCAGAAAGGGGATGGTGAATTGTATTCTTACTCCGTCATCATCATTCTCCTACTCTTATACCAATTACTCGAGGTCGATACAATATGTACTCCTCTCGCATAGTACATATTGTAAAAGTTATTGGCAATAGTTTTATGACCGGCCACCTGCCAGACGTCAAACTTCCTTGGGAATGCAATCGTTGACCAAACCGCATCAGATGAAGTTGGCGCAGGTCGTTACAAGGCTCTTAGTAGTATTTTACGACATCCACGAGCAAAGTAAGGGTTGGTAGTATTCTTAGCCGCTACCACACAGCTACTTCTTACTCCGACACCACACGAAAAATTATTTCTCTGGTGTTGTAAAAAAAAAAAAATGATTAATAGTTCATTGATATTTATATTAGATGCACGAGCCTGAAATACAAAACGTCCTCTCCCATAATGGGTTTTTCTTTCTTGCAACGACGTCATCTGCTTATCTGCTTATTAATTAGTATGTATTGATAGTTTATCACCATTAAAACTCCCTATATCACCTAATCTGTTATCAAAACCTAATACATTATTTCATTTATTCTTATCCTGCCTCCTTGGTAAGAAATGACTTGGCTGCTTCTAGTATTGCTTAGCCGATGAGCTTTAGTTACTAAATAAAGTATCAGTGCTATATTGCCAAGTCTATACTTAGGAATTTACTTAAGTCTACGCTGACAATTGAAGTGTTCGCACTAAAGATAATTACAGGATAGCGGCGGCACTTTGACGCCCCTTTGTGGCTCAGAGTAAGGATAACTGTGAGCTTTGTACAAAGTCATAACGTGAAGTTTCATTTTATGATGACAGGAGTGGCAAATGAGTCGCGGTCGATCCATATATATATATATATATATACTATGACTGGAGCTGTATAAAAAGGCATTCCAACGCTTTTGTAAGTTCATTAAAATAATGATGCGGGCGGCATCATTATTACTCTTTAGTTAGAATTGTGTTTAATGTTTGTTTTTTATTCAAACTCTTGTTATAATGTTTTCTGATGTTTACGCGAATATTACACATTTCAAATAAAACTATTTTTACGGATTCTATACCTAGCGTTTGTATTTATTTTTTAATTTGCCGACGTTTTGAACACATTACAGCGTTCATGGTCACGGGAGAACTAAGGTGTCTCAAGTCCACTAATTCATCGTTATTATTGAGATTTATATCTAAAATTGTTTTATTTCCAACTCTTATTAATTTTTGGTTATTTCTAATGATGAATGAAGAATGATGACCCTGTACCAAAACGTCTCACCAGCGTGGTATAGTAGGTCAATTTCCCTCCCACTGTGGAGGAGGCTAGAGCTCAACAGTGGGCAATATATGAGCTGAGATGATGATGATGAAAAGTAACTAAATTCAAATTGACTATTTGGTACTATTATAAATCCATAAATTGGAATAGATGAATGTTTGCTAGATTAGTCATTCGTGATAGATTAGCTACACGGATTCGACTAAAATTCCATAGAATCAGATTATATTCTGAAATAGAAATTTTTATCAAACGAAATGGACTACTTTCATGAACTAGATCTTATTGATAAAATGTATATTAACAAGAACAGAGTCGCGAGTATAGTTAGTTGTCATCATCATCATTCTCCTACTCTTATCCCAATTGCTTGGGGTCGATATACTCTTCTTTCATAGCACATATTTGCAAAAGTTATTGGCAATAATTTTATGACCGGCCGCCTGCCTGACGTCAAACCTCTTTGGGAATATAATCTAATAATAATATGTCTGCGTGTATAAGTGAATGTGCCCGTATGTGAAGAGCTTATTACAGTGTATCACTAATGTTTGCTTTCTGGTAGGAACGATAAAAGTCAGGTTAAAGATCACCAGAGAAAGCGATGCACTTAAACGGCTGTGCAATCGTACATAAAGATGTGGATCTTCATGCTGCAATGTCACCATAGATGATCTATTAGGATTTTCTAACTACAGAAACATTAGTTACCAGCCATAATATGGGAAAACATGACATAATCATTGAATAATCACCAAAGGTGTAGGTCTAGTTTTTGGATGATCACAGATTTTTCCAGATCGAAATTTTCATAAACAAAGGATGAGAACCTGTAACCGTTTGTGAGTTCTTTTGCAGTATTTACTCCATAAACGTCATTGATATTGTGTGACATTTGTGTCGCTTTGCTGCCTCGATACGATAGTACCTATTAAAGATAATAGTACCGATTAATTGACATGAAAACGCAAAGCTAATAAGGAAATACACATATTAAAAAAAATTGAATTCAAAGGCAAACAAAAATTTGAAATCCTTTGAAACAAAAACTGCTACTATTTTAGACAATAAATATTTTTTAAATACTATGATGGTTGGTGTTTTTGTGTATATTTTTAACATTTTAATACATAGACATTCTGTATTCATTTATTAACTTTTCTTGAGTACTATCGATAAAGTCAAGTCTAAAGTAAGTATGACCTAGAACAGATAAGGCACGCTTTACTACATTTTAAATGTTGCAAAAAATACTGTTATATGCCTTTTTTAATTACCAGTAGAAAAATAAAATGATTGAATGTATAAAATGCTGATAAAGAACTTGCTACCCATTATATAGGTTTTTTTCTATTGATTGTAAAATAACGACAACGTCATTCCTACGCAACGGACAGCTTGTTATCAGATAATATTATAATAGGTACGAGAGGTACTTGAAATAAATATATATACACGTATTTATTTGTACACAATTTCGATGCAGAACATTTGTGTTCGTTATATTTCCACTAACAATCGCATATTTTTTATCAGCAATTTATGGCACGAGTCTGTGTTCGGTGAGGATAAATTGCGACTCGTCCAATTTATTTGTCATTCTATGTAGCTTTAGTTCACAGGCGACAAGCATTCACATCAGATAAAAAATTTAACAGTTAAATAAATACGAATTTCTTTTATTACCGTTTTACAACATATAATCACTTTTTAATAATATCGAATTTATAATGATCTATCTATTGATCTATATATATATATATATATATATATATATATTGCCATTATCACTAACGATTCCTAAATTTTAGGTGACACCTAAGGAAATATAAATGGCACATGATGTTGTGTATCTTCAATATTCTCGTCGGTACTTCCTATAATTCAGCGGTTGTTAGTGAAAACGAACCTTAATTCATCATTTTATTTCTATTAAAAAACTAAGTGTTTAATTCTGCATTATATTATCTGTGTATTTATATGTATATTTATAAAATAAGTTTGTAAAATAAGTCTTCAACAATACCATGATTTATTCCTTCCGTTTTTAAATAAAAAAAAATACAGATCAACGTATTAAAAATCCTTGTATGTTCTATAAGTATTTGTATGTACAAGTACCTTTATAAGTGTCCCTTAGCATTGCGGTACCTAAGTACATGTACGTCAAAGTAAAAACTGAAGAGCAAAATTAGTCCTTTAAGGCGCAGTTCCTTTCACAGTAAATCTTAGAGATTGTGGTAAATAGCGGTCGTTTATATTACAAGGACTGTAATAGGAAGGTTTAAGGATCTTCACTGAGCTGTCAGTCAACCATCTACAAAACGATCTACATCTACCCTACTTTAAATATTATTTGCAGAGTAAACGAGTTAAAATGTCTATAAACGTTGGCAATTATGACTAAAAGGATCGAAAAATAATAAAAATGAAATATTATTAACATACATTTTTTAAAAACATAATAAACAGAGACAAATTACACCCTGACTTCTTGAGGATCGAACCTATGACATCTAGCCGATCATTTAAGTAATACATTTCTATATAGCTACTTAGAAGAGGAAATGGCTGATTTTTATAATATTTAGCTCTATAATATCCAGAATTTCTGTGAAGTAGCAGCTACGAATACCTATTACTAACACTTATTTTGCTCGTGGATATCTTAAAAAACAACTTAGAGCTTTATATTAAACCTAGGCTAATTCTACCTGATGCCGTTTAGTCAATAATTGCATTCCCAAGGAGAGTTGACGTAAAGTAGGCGGCTGGTCATAAAACTATTGCCAATAACTTTTTCAGTGTCCTCAAAAAATTGGAATATGAGCAGAAAAATAATGGCAATACCCCACAAACCCAAAACCACACACTTTACTTTTTATTGAAAAGCTATAGCCTGGATACACCACGTCTGAACCATCCAGGGAAACGGAATGGATCGTGCAGTCTCATTATCAGCCATATTATCTCGCAACGCCAATTGATCGGTCCTTCGATACAGACTCATTAATTTTGGTACCAAAATCATAATCTGGAAACAGAAGTTTTTTTAAAAATTCCTGCACATAGATTATGATCACTCGCATTTCTCTATCATCTTTTTATAATAATTACCAAATATTTTTTTTTTACGTTATAGTCCCTACAAGACAAGTGATAAATATATGAAATATCTAACAAATTAATATATATATATGATATGATATATATATATATATATATATATATATAATATATATATATATATATATATATATATATATATATATATATATATGATATAGATATATATATATATATATATATATATATATATATATATATATATATATATATATATATATATGATATATATATATATATATATATATATATATATATATATATATATATATATGTATATATATATATATATATATATAAAATTCGATAAAACCTAAACGGACTTATTAATGTAAATTATTAATAAATGTTCTCAGCACATATATATTTTAATGTAACGTACAACTTCCTCTAACTAAAATGGCTACGCTTGATAAGTTTGAGTTGGAATTGGCGTTTGTAATACGTATTACATATTTTCCAGAAGAGTGCTGTTACCTATTTGTCTGGTGATTGAAAAGTCGGTTTTACGTCTCAAGCCGTCTAAATTAAGTGTTGAGAATACTTTGTGTTCTTAATCGCTCATTTCGCGGGTCATGTGCGTAAGAATTAAGAATTTGACACAATTACTTTCTTTGGTATTGCTTTCGTCATCTAAAATAATGGTTTATTTGCCTCTTACATACCTTTGCAACTAGGAAAATACCTTCTCCGTTATATATTGGGCAGGTTTTTTACCACACATGAAGTAAATCACCCTATCAAATAGACTCTCTTATTTCTATATAATCACCATCATGATAATGTCAGTTCATATATGTCCTACTGCCGGGAACCAGCCTCTTTTATAATAGGAGAATAATTGACCTACTATACCACGCTAGTCAGATAGCAAGTTTGACTAGCGTGGTATAGTAGGTCAGATACAGTGACTTTTATGTAATGCTTAGATATATAATTCATAACTAAAGATTACTTACTTAATTAACTAGGATTACACTTCCAACTACTAGATTTTCTCTAATCTAATTACTCGTGAAAATAAATTTTACAAAGAGAATACGGTGAATTTATTAATAAAACACAGCTTTTAGTTGTTGAGTGAGACATAGTACCAGTACTTCAGTTATAAGCACCCAGAGTTAATTTAAAAGGAATGTATAAATACCCAGGAAAACTAGATACAAAATTGTGGTTTGCTCAAATAATTTTGAATGAAAACACTTTTGTATTTAAGAAGAATAATGTGTATTTAATTATAATTTACAATAATAGAATGTATCAGATAAATTGCATAATAATAATTTTAGAGTTAGTAAAACAGGGGATTAGTTCGCCAGTCGCCATGATGTCAACTGTGTGAGTATGATGTCCCAAGCTGCAAAGCGCCTTTTTTTGCGGTGAACTATGGATGTGGTCTCGCCCCGCCAAATCTGTTCGGGGTGACGGAAGTGGTGGCGCGTGACCCCATAGACCCACCATGCAAAGCTCCTCTCTTCACCATGCGAGCGGGCCACCGGTACCCGATCTTCGTCTTCGGTGGCTAGCGGCAAAGCGCCTGCCTATCTGGTAGTTACTCTACGTTTTGGCAACTTTTTTAACTATATCCTATTGTTATAGGTTATGAACTGGTGATGTTATGTTATATTAAACTTTCTTAATTAATAAGCTACTAAACGCAAATGGATATTTTCAATCCTTTTTGGGATAATAAGTAACCTGTGTGGTATCCCATACTATAATTTATTACTATGTTATATTGTATCCTAATCCATTCAGACCTTCTAACATGATTAGGTAACAAATATTTTTTTATGCCCTCATAGATGAATTCATCTATGTGTGCACAAAAAGAGAGGTGGTGTTAATACTGATCTAGCATGTCAAGAGTCATAGCTTAGATACCCATGCAGATTCTTTATTCGATCCACAAATGATTATTTTGATTAATTAATATCCATTAATCTTATAAATTTTGAAGATCCAAATTCAAGACTTTAATATTCACTGCGATATGTTGTCTTTAAAAAAAAAACTATCCAAAATTTCACATTTCTATCGATAAATAGTAGGAAATAAGATAATATGGTGGTGTGATGATCGATTAAGAATGAATGGCTGATCGTACTTGTAGCTGTTCGTAAAAGATGACTAAAGGACGCAAACACATCACAACACTGCGAGAGAAGAAAACCTCAAAATAAAACCTTATATTAACCCGTCTGACCAGCATGGTATAATAGATCAATTTCCTTCTCATATTAGGACGTATATGAGCTGAAATGACGATTATGTTTGAAATAAAACTACATATACGGATTCTATCGCGTTTGTATTTGATTTTTAATTTCCCGACGTTTCGAACACTTTACAGTGATCATGGTCACGGGAAGACAGTCCAGTCACAGTTCAGTCAGTCACAGTTCAGTCGTAGAAACGCCGAGAAATTAAAAATCAAATACAAACGCGATAGAATCCGTAAAAGTAGTTTTATTTCAAATGTGTAACACTCGCGTAAACACTAGAAATCATTATGGTGATTATGATGAAGAGAATATATCCAGTGTCTTAGTCAATAATTTGACAACATTGAGCAATACAGTGAGCGCACATATGTGAACGAGACTATACATTTGCGTTTAATGTTCTAAGCAACTTACAACCAGTAAGTTTTAATAGCCGATCGTTGTGGTCAGTGTAATTTACAGCTTTCATACAGCTTTGCAGTCGGGTACAGTACAGGCTGCTACGATCGGCCATATTAATGCACACAACAAAAAATGACGATTAAAAGACTTTCAATAAAGGAGAAGGTTCTCAAGCTGGTGGGTATATATTTTTTTAATTTTTTGTATTATAACAGTAACTGCTTGCTTTTGACATTATTTCTCTTTTCTATGTAGCATGTCGATAGACTTATGGATGGATGGACGGATGAAAGATTAATTTAAACAGTTAAGTAACTATTTTTAAAAAAAAAACCGTGTGGTGATGGAGTAATAATACAATTCACCACCCCCTATCTTACCCGTGGGTGATCGTACGAGATGACTAAGGGATATAATACGCATATAACATCTATGCGAGAGAAGTAAAACTCGAAACAAAACCCTATACCAATATGTCTGACCAGTGTGGTATAGTAGGTCAATTTCCCTCCCACTGTGGAGGAGGCTATAACCCAATAGTGGGAAATATATGAGCTGAGATGATGATGAAGATGATAAGTAACTAAATTCAAATTTTTGTGTTATCATACTACTATTTGCTACTATTATAAATCCGTAAATTGGAATAGATGAATGTTTGCTGGATTAGTCATTCATGATAGATTAGCTGCACGGATTTGGCTGAAATTCCATAGAATCAGATTATTTTCTGGAATAGAACTTTATATCAAACAAAATGTACTTGCTTTCATGAGCTGGGTGTAATTGACAAAATGTATAATAACAAAAACAAAGTCGCGATCTTAGTTAGTTGTTTTGCTATTAAATATTTAGGTCGTGTAACGCTACTCTAGACATAACTTGATTCTATTATTATCGAAATTTATAACAATCTTCCGTAATCATTCTAATTAACAACAGTACATCATCAATTTTCAATATTTTACCGATTTTATAGCCACTATATTCATATAGTATCATATTTTATAATGGGCTAAATAATTACATATCACATCGTACATTACACCGTGCAAATTACTATTTTAAAATAAAGGAGGCTTCGTTAATTTCGCCATCTTGTAGTCACCAAATAACACTGCAATTAATTTCAATTCCTTTTAATTAGAAAACCTTTCTCGTGAAAAAAATCAAATTCAAATTCATTTATTATGCATAGACCCTGCGAGGGCACTTACATATTGTCAGGTAAATCGACTCCGATAAGTGGATAAATTGCTTTTAAACAATATCAGTCTTTAAGATATTTAAAACAAACGCTTCAATGAATTTTCATTAATATTTTTTTTATTGCTTATGGAGGCAAATGTTCAAGCAGCATACCTGGTGGTAAGTGTTAGTGCTGCAAATGGACCTTTACAATACCAGGGATATAGCTAGGCTGCTGCCATGCAATATAAACCCCAAACCGATCCAGTTAGGCTTCCGGCTCTCTCACTCACCGAACGAAACGTAGTAGCAAATTATCATTGCTCAGACATCGATCTTCTGCGAGAGTTTGGTTAGTACCACACTCTCGCACACCCCCCGAACGGACCAGCCCGTGGCTGTAGACAGAAAACTATCAACAGCGTGGTCCCACCACATGTAAATAATATACCAAATGCGTGACGAAAATAATGTCTAATAATTTAATATTACTTTTTTATAAGAAATCGCTTTATTTTCAACATTAATCGGCAAACTTTTAAATATGGTTAATTTTGCAATATTTAACTATACAGTCTAGGATGTTAATCAAAAACAAAAAAAATACAACTCATAAATGCATCAATAGGCTACAATGAAGTTCTTTAAATTTAATAAAAAGGGAAAAATACCAATAATTAAGATACAAAGTCTATACCAATAGACTCTGTTGAAGAGCTTCTTAGCTCCGAACACAAATAGTTCTTATAGCTCAACTCTCAGCTTTATTCAGCTGTTTACAAATTAATGACATGTACTATGAAAATTATAATTACATAAAGAGAACAAACCAAATCTCGGGTATATCCCAGGGGATTATGGAGGAATTTAGCAGATTACACCTTCATTACTGTTGTTCGGTAACTTGCCAGGAATTTCGGCCGAGCTCCAAGGGAGATTTATACGCCTTCATCTAAATTCCGTGATCAAAACATTCGAATTCTCGTATAAATTGTTGAAAACGAGTGTTTCATGTAAATCCCAGTGCTGAAACACCTTCGTACAATGCGAGAAAAATGATAATAATTTTAACGTAAATGTCGCCGTCATAGATCTGTAAACCACTAACAGGATTTGATTCATTTTTCACATAGCTGTTTATCTATCTATCTTTGTATTTCACAGTGTTTGTTATTCGCAAACATAAAGGGTAAAGTGACATACTTATGTATAGAAAGATTTATGAAGATACATCTATCCACGAGTGAGTTTACCCTTTTTGTTTAAAGAGCCTACTTATGAATAATTGAATATGGGACTATATAAACAATAGTAAACAAATATCCCTACTGTCTTAATTAAAATTAGTGAAGGCCATGTCATTAATCCACTTTTATCGCACTTTAAACGAAATTAGTAAATATTAATTTCTTTGTGACTTAATTTAGCAAATTTAAAAAAATATCAATAAGGTGTGATAACATGATAACTAACAGGAAATTGTATTTAAATTTCACTGTGTGGTTTAGTAGTGATGGAAATTGTTATCAATATTTCACAATTATAATTAACTATGTGGTGGTAGCTATGTATACAACCAACCCTACATTTACACACTACATTGCTCCTGAGTGTCGTAAGAAAATGACTAGAAAGTTTTATATTGACTTGAGCAAACTACACCTGATCTGGTCAATAATTACGTTCACAAAGATGGTTGACATCAAGTAAGCGATCATAAAATTATTACCAATAACTTTTGCAATATGTACGATGAAAAATGAATACGAATTGCCAACACCAAGTAATCGGGATAAGAGCAAGATAATGATGATGATGATGATTTCATAATTACAATACCATTTTATTATATGTGACTATTAATTTTGAACCTCATATAGTTATTGCAGCTTAAGTGGCCTTAATGCAAAAGTTCTAGACTATTCAAACACCACACATACATTGGTTAAATTACGTTATGAGAACGCTATTGCACGATATAATATATACATACATAACATTGATAATGTTGGCCCAAACGTTAACTAACATTTACTTGTAGTTAGTTGATTTAAAACGAGCATTAACTAAATTAATTCGGACAGTATGTAAAAATTCTAATAAATTTTTCATAATTTCAAAGTATTTACAATCACTTATACAAATAGTGTTATTGTACATAGAAAACTGAACATTGTAAATCGAATAATATATGTATAGTTCGTTGAGTGCCGCTGGCGATCACTATAGTGGATAGAACAATAGGCATGTGTAATTGGTGGCATTGCCGTACATTACACAGTCACAATGGGAACATAAATTCAAGCAGGAATTTCGACGTTGACGGAAATGCTAGTCCGCCAGCATAGTGAGGGCTCTCGTATAGTCCAATTACAATTCTTATTTACGCCGCACAATTTATGAAAACTGTAATATTTGTATTATTTTTTAAAGGTCTCTAAACTAACGTGACGTGGTCTCGTATCGTAACATTTTATGATAATATTACATTATTCAAAAAGCTGTGTGGTAGTGGCTATGAATACTACCAACCCTTACTTTGCTCGTGGATGTCGTAAAAGACGACTAAGAGCCTTATAACGACCTGGGTCAATTCCATCTGATCCCGTTTGGTCAACAATTACATTCCCAAGGAGGTTTGACGTCTGGCAGGCGGCTGGTCATAAAACTATTGCCAATAACTTTTACAATATGTACTATGAAATAAGAGTACATATTAAATCGACCCCAAGTAATTGGGATAAGAATAGGAGAATGATGAAATGTATAAACTGACTGTTTGATCTTGAGGAGAATGCCTTGTGATAACTTTTAAATTAATTCATTTATTCATAAGTGATTCTTATATGACATTATTTTTATTACATTTAAAAAATATAATCAGTCATGTACTGAAGGAAGGTGGACTCAAGAGTCTCCGAAACCGGCGAGCGTGTATGAAGAGAATTATGAATGTTGAGGAAGCGAGTGAAGTATGCAAAGATAGAGTTCTCTGGCACTCTGTTCTCTCTGCCTACACTGCAAGGGATATGGCGTGATGATATGTATGTATGTATCATCATCATTACCCTGCTCTTATCCCAATTACTTGGGGTCGACGCAATATGTCCTTTTCTTCCACTCAATCCTATCCGATGTCATCTCTGCGTTCACTCCCTTTCTATTCATATCATGCTTCACGCAATCCATCCATCTTTTCTTCGGTCTTCCCTTACCCCTAAAGCCTTCAACATTCATACTTAAAACTCTTCTCCCAACATTACATTCATCCCGTCTCATCACATGTCCATACCAAGTCAGGCGTTCACTTTTCAACTTTTCCGTCACTGGCGCCACTTTCAAACTTCCTCTTATATACTCATTTCTTACCTTATCCATTCTCGTCAGGCCACACATCCATCTTAACATTCGCATCTCTGCTACATGCAGCCGTCTCTCATCCGTCGCTTTTGTAGCCCAACATGCTGACCCATACAATACGGCAGGCCTTATTAAGGTTTTGTATATTTTACTTTTTAATTTTAAGGGTATGTATGTATGTATGTTTGTGTAAAAAATATAATTGTTATTGTCAGTAATATTAACCATCCAACACATAAACCTCTTATTGCCTCCTCGATATTGGGAGAGAAATTGACCTACGCTGATCAGATGGGTGGACTCAAAGGCTTTTCTTTCTAAACGACACTTTCGGGTAAGAAAGGGCGTAATGAGTTGTATTGTTTCCATGTGGTGACGAAGTAAAAATACAATTCACCACCCACTATCTTACTCGTGGGTGATCGTACGAGATGACTAAGGGATACAAAACGCATTAATATTTTGTGAGAGAAGGAAAACTCGAAACAAAACCCTATACCAACACGTCTTACCAGCGTGGTATAGTAGGTCAGTTACTCTCCCATTATGGAGGAGGCTCGAGCCCAACAGTGGGACATATATGAGCTGAGATGATGATGATGATGATGAATGAGTTGTATTCTTATCACCCGTCGCCATCACAAAGATAATAATGTGATCTACGAACGATTATTCTGAATCCGGTGTAAATCGTGCCTGTTAATTATGTTTATCTCTATGCCATTGGCCCAAACAGAAGTCTTTTTTTAAATTTATGTCAATTATGTTTCCCATTTTTGGAACCGTATGTAGAATTACTATATCAAGAGTCGATGAGTTATTGAATGTGGTACACTGACTAAAAAGTATACGGGTCTCGGTTAATTTCTGAGGAACTTCCACTCCACGTATTTTCTTACCGTTACCTCTACCATTGACCTTTATTGTTGGCAGGATATGGTGTGGACATAGGCCACCCATTCCGTCTAGGGCGATGAAATGACGGCGCGTGGCCCCAAAATCCACCGTATTCCCTCACTGTCGCCATTGGACTGGCCACTCGTACCGCTTCCTTGACATCCGTGGCCAGACCGACAGACAACCACTGATCTTGTGACCTTTTTTGTATTATTATTATAGAGTCAATAATAACAACTACTAAAGCAAAGAGATGTACGGCAAGAACCTGGACAAATAATAATAAGTTCGAGACATAATGATGTTGAAGGCAGACGACAGCTTAGAACTCAATAGAATAAGTGAAACCAGTTTTTCAAACTCCCAATCCCAAAGCTAGATATTAGATACCAATATCACGCAATTGTTTTACTCCTATAGTTGGCATTTCACGAATGCTATGTATAGATGTGGAGTGTCATTCGTAGATATCTCATTCCATTTTTACATTAGATTTGCCCAAAGCCCTCTTGGACGTATTGTACCCATGTTCCCATGTAAGCCTTCCAAAAACACCTCTTTCAAACTGCTAGATTCTGTAAATAGACCGGAGATACTTATCTAGATTCCATTGAATTTTTATAAAATTATATAAATTATATTTTTCACAATTGAGTGAAATTCTAAATTTATTTATGTACAACAGAAATACACTTTCCGTGTGGTGACGGAGTAAGAATACTATTCACCACCCCATATCTTACCCGTGGGTGATCGTACGAGACGACTAAGGGTTATAAAACACATATAACATCTATGCGAGAGAAAGAAAACTTGAAACAAAACCCTATACCAACACGTCTGACCAGCGCGATATAGTAGGTGGATTTCCCTCCCATTACGGAGGAGGCCCGAACCCAACAGTGGGACATTTATGGGCTGTGATGATGATGACAACAGAAATTGTAGTATTTATTTTGTACTATGGTCGATTCCAATTCTTTCGAAATGAAAAACAAATTATACGAGCTGATATTGATTCGCCAATACGAACGAGCACCGCCATTGTTGAAAAACAATATCTGTTTATAAGTATCCACTTACATACGTACTGTACATAAAAAAAGCACGTTGATGACTAACTATAGGCTTCGGGTGGATAGTACACTATTTGTTCTTATAATTATGAATTTCACTCAGATATCGGTGAATTATTAGGCTAAGTTCACATTGTTACTATTGCATTCTTTATTGCAAAACATCTGCCAATAGGGACGAAATTAAAAAGAAAATCCAACTAGCGAGAGTAATTAGGAAAAAAGAATAAGGAAAGATTTTGGAATAAAAGAAGAGAAGAAAAGTTGTTTCATTTATTGCTAGAGATGAAGAGATAGGTATAACATTATTGTCCAGCCGTGAAAAATATGTGCAGTTACAGAACGATTCAGTAGCTTAGAATATTTATCTCTGTATTAGTTGTTAGTGAATCTTTTTGGCTGAAAGCTGCTCACTTATGTGTTAATTTTGTCAACTGTGTAAGTAGATTTATTACTATTAAATCAATCACTGACTGAGATCATCAAAACCAACTTATTTATTTTTGTTGTGAATAATGGTACATTCATAAAAGAAAATCAAAATGCCAGATTCTGCAGTGAATATATTTTTTTCTTTTCTCAAAATATATTTTTCAATCAATTAATTCACTCTTGTATTTGGATAGCTGTTTACTATAGCATCATTAATGTAATCATCATAGGACAAACTCTCACTAGGTATTCGCCTACATTTTAAATTTCGCTACGAGCCATTGGATAAAAGTAGCACACGATTGTTTTCACCGGCTTTCGTGTGAGGAGGCCTATATCCAACAGTGGGTGCTCACGGTCTGATAGATGGACAGATGAGTTATAATAATTATGCTTTTATTTTAATTATACTTCCCTTATTAATTTGGCTCAAATCATATGTTGAAAAATCATTAGTTATGAAATTAAACTAACAGCTAATGAGCTGACATTTTGTAAAGATATTTAGTTTAGATACCCAATGCATGGTTAGGTTACATAATTGAATGAGAGTAACGTCATTCAAAATCTAATATGGCGGGTGATCGAAGATGGCGGACCAGTTAATTTATATGCACGTCCACGAAATGCAAATCAAAAAATGAAAGGTTTTGTTGAAAAGAATGTGAAAAATAAGTTGAGATTATTTTATTATTTATAATATGAGTTTATAATTAAAAATCTAATGAAAAACAATATATTTCTAGTATATTAGATTAATATGGTGTTCACTTTAAGACAGAGACACACACAACCTTCTTATAAATATAACATGATACTGTAATTATCAAATGTAATAATTGGTTGAACTTACATAATATAAAATGGGACTTCAGTAAAGCTCAATTTGATGGGCTACATTTTTTTTTTATTGCTTATGGTGGCAAACGAGCAAGCAGCACACCTGATGGTAAGTGTCACTGCTGCCCATGGACCTTTGCTACTACCTTTGCTACTATCAAGGGTATAGCTAGGCCGCTGCCTGCCATTACAATCCCCAAACCCACCCAGTTGGGCTGCCGGCTCTCTCGCTCACCGAAAGAAGCGCAATAGCACATTGCCATTACTCAGACGTCGATTTTTTGCGAGAGTGTGGTACTACCCCAGATGGACCGGCCCGCGGCTGTAGACAGAGAACTATCAATAGCATGGTCCTGCCACTTTGGGAATGAAACGTTAACTCATATTTATAATAAAAAAAGTATTTAAAATGTGTAAATGGATTTATGTGATCACACATTTATTTCGATGCTACCGCTTAATCATAATTAAAGTTTCACATAACACATTTATTATTATTTATAACGAATGTATGTAGGTAGAAATTGTTCTATCCATTTGAAGAGAATTCACTCGATGTCCACTCATCGATTCGTGTGATCAACGGCTCGGAATATCGGTATTGTTCGGTATTCGCTCACAAATCTATGTACGCATACAAGTGCTTTATTTCAAAGCCATTTGCCGTCTATTAGGTGCGAGATTTATGCATGCATGAATATTGTATAGCGTTCAATATTATTCAGCATTACCAATGACATAATAGTGCTCCAATATTGTATACGTGTCTTAATCATAAAAAAAACTCTACTAATCCTTTTTATTCGACAAACTATGGTCTAGACACACGCCGTCCGTTTCGTCCGGGGCGGTGAAAGGCCGGCACGTGACCCAATAACCCATCGTTGGTAGTCGCTATTGGGCCGGCCACTGATACCGAATCCTTAACATCCGTGGCCAGCCCAGAAACTCTACCAATCCTGTAGATTACTCTACTTCTTCGCTGTTAAAAAAATATTGCTATTTCAAAAGCATCATAGTAGTAAAATTAATATTTATACACTGAATTATCCCATATGAGTCTCCAATGTAGTATTCTAGATCTATAATATATATATATATATATATATATATATATATATATATATATATATATATATACCTCTCTTCTGCCACTCTAAAAAATACCACCTTAAATCTATTTGCTATTCAAATACTTGCCGATATATTATTTGTACTTTTATTTACAATGTAAATAAGTATTGTACACATGCTCTACAATTTTATACATATAAGTACATTTTTTATTTCGAGTGCCGGCCAATTCTGGTGGATTCGATAGTAATTATTTGATTGATCGATTTGACTAGTGCAGGCCCTACCGAGGCACAGCTGTTGTACATAGTGATGAAAAGGGAACCGTATTAATGCTGCTAGATACAGCATAGCATAAACTCGAACTCTTTGTGCCTCAACAGAATTGGGGTATAAAATTGCTCCAATTATCGATTCTCAACTATCACTGCCAGCTTTAGAGTGAGTCTTTCTTCACAAGATGAACTACATATGAAATATACATTAACTATATACCAACAAAAAGCTGAGTTTTGTGAGGGCTCCCGTTGTTTTTCTAAGTTGTAATTATTATATGCTCGAGGTTTGTGCCGTTTGGGCAGTGCAGCGCCGTGAACTCGTCGCAATCATTGGTGTCGACCTGATGCTGCCGACCATGGCCAGGGCGATGCTCGACAGCGTCAGGAACTGGGACGCGGTCGCAACCTTCTGCGAGGCAGTAGTCTCGCGGAAGGAGCCGGAGGAGCGCGTGCGCGAGGAACGTCTCCTCGATGACGCGAGCCGCCGCCGGCGATTGGGGTGGCGCAGGCGCGATTACCTGCGCCTGATGCCCTCCTAGCCGAGGCTGCGGGTGACTGGACCGAGGAATTAGTCCATCACCCGCCGACAGGCTGACCGAGTGAGGAAAGACTGACGTACTCTTGGGGCGTCGGTTAAGGAGAGGGTACCATTTCCTTTTTTTTTGTGTTGCACTATGGACGTGGTCGCGCTCCGTCAAATCCGGGGCGACGGAAGAGGCGGCGCGCAACCCCATACACCCACCCTAAACTCTCGCGGGTTCCTCTCGTGTCGACGCCCCGACAGCTTTCGCCCTCGGGGCGTCGTCCTCACGCGGTGGCCTAACGTCCCACGTGACCACCACCCCTTAGGGGTATTCCGTCGGGCCGGCCACTGATGTCGTCACTCTGCTCTGGTGGTCGGCCCAGCGACGAAGGCGACGTGTCACGGGTGGGTTACGGATGTGCGTGGTTACGCCCCTCTGTCGCCCCGGATGTAGTGGTGCGAGGAGTGCGCTGACCGTAGCCCAAGCCAAAAAAAAGGTTAATTAGTTTTTTTTTTTAATTTTTTTTTTCATATAGGACTAGCTGTTCCAGCAAACGCCATCCTGCCCGGAAAAGTTTTAAGCAATATGCCGACAGCAACGCCACCTACCGGGTTCAATTGTGTTTTGAAGTCATTCAGGGACCCATTGGAATATACATAGAAAATTTCATTCTATGGTCCAGCCGTTTGACATACCGACAATGGCGCCATCTATCATATCCAATTGTAAATCTAAACCATTCTCGAACTCATGTAAAAAAATTCATCCCAATCGGTAAAGCCGGTAAAGGAGTTCCACGACATAGACATGCACAAAAGGATTTTATATATCACTAGCTGCCGCCCGCGGCTTCGCCTGCGTAGAAGGTTACTATCCTAAAGTTTATCATCCCCTATTTTTATTTTACCCCTTAAGGGTAATATTTTTACGAAATTTTAATGTCATATTTATGTATATCTAATCAATAGCCTAAAAATAAGTTTCAAGCTTCTGGCTTTAAAAATGACGATAATTCCTTACAACGTTTCATCCCCTTTTACAACCCTTTTTTTGCATTAAAAAGTAGCCTATGTCCTTTGTCAGGTTCTAGAGTGTCTGTGTACCAAATTTCATTTAGATCAGTTCAGTAGTTTTGGCGTGAAATAGCGACAGACAGACAGAGTTACTTTCGCATTTATAATATTAGTAAGTATATAGTTGTACACTATGCGCGTTGTGTCGCTACGCCACTAATTAAAATAAATTTGAAGGAAAGAATGTCTTTCAAATCTTCAATTCATTTTAAGTTCTTTTATTGATTTTGTTCATTTTGAAAAAGAAAACTGCGCAGCAAATGCGGTCGAAACGTCAATCAACAGTCAGATTCTTCAGTATATGTATATATAAATGTTGCTTAGCAACCGTTTTTATTTTTTTATTGACTCTATGTGCCTACATTCAGTCCCTCTCCATTTACATTGGAATGATAGTGGTGGCATCGGCCGAAAATTGGTCGTACCATCTCAGAAACCTTCTCTGGCTCATGCACAATGACTTTGCTAAAGATCATCACATGATCATTTACGATTCTATAAAGGACATGCAGACAAAGATTCATTTTTATATATAAAGATAATTAATATGGGTTTCAGTAAATAATTCAAACAACCAATCAATTTCACATATTTTTTTAAGATATGTGAAAATGATTATTATTTTTTTAACACAAGACCTACATATGAACAAAAAAATAAAAAACATATACTTTGCCTTTTAACTATCGTCACTAGCAAGTAGAAAGTATGCTAACTCGATAACCAATAAACTATCGTGCAAAGGAAGCATTAAATAAAGCTCCCTGTACATTCGATTTACGAGTACATGCGGTTGCAGAAACGTTCGGTTCAATTGCAGGGAAATCACTTGATGCGCACTCATCGATTTGTGTATAAAGCATCGATATTGTAGAGTAAACATTATACGAGTATAATGTTATATTTGAGCATATATATGGTGTCCTAATATTTTGCTGCTTTCATGTTGTGTGGTAGTGGCTACGAATATTACCAACCCTAACTTTGCTCGTGGATATCGTAAAAGTCGACTAAGAGCTTTATATCGACCTAGGCCAACTCCATCTGATGCCGTCTGGTCAACAATTACATTCCCAAGGAGGGACATCAGGCAGACGGTTGATTATAAAACTATTTCCAATAACTTTTGCAATATTTACCATGGAAGAGGAGTAGATATTGTGTCGACCGCAAGCAATTGGGAGAAGAGCAGGAGAATGATGAATGATGGTATGGTGTCCTAATCCCTATCCCTACTAATATATAAATGTGAATGTAAGTTTGTTTGTTACGCTTTCACGCTAAAACTACTCAACCGATCATCATGAAACATTGTGCACATATTCTTGGAGGTATTAAAAGTAACATAAGATACCTTTTATTAAAAAAAAAACATTTTTTTTATATGAAAAATAAAAAAATTGTTTGTCAAAAAATCTCAAAATCTAGCTTCTTCAACGCCATCTAGCAATCCAGTAATGAAGTTCCAACCCTGAGTATTGTAATACCGTTGGACTGTATTACCGACGGTCATAAATAAAAATAGGGGATCAAAAACTTTAGGAAAGTAACCTTTTACGCGGGCGAAGCCGCGGGCAGAAGCTAGTATATTATAATATGATATATCAAGTGGGTCACTAAAGTCAAAGAATCAGTACCGTAATCTGCTCAAGGACAATAAAGGGTAATACAGGAGGAACTACACGTCGCCTGCCCCACTTTAAGTGAGTGTGCGCTCCACAAAGTATTGATCAAGGTCTGGGTGTAATTTGTCTGCGTTAATTGCATGTTTGTAAAGTCCCCTGCGATACAAGGATGATTACCTTAGTACAGGATGGTCTTTTAAAAAAAGAAAAAGAATAATACAACAAGAAAATGTGTGAATGGTGTATAAACTGTTACCAAAACTAATTAAGATATGGAAATGTAATATTTTCTTAATACAACACTTATCAAAATTAGACGTCTTCTATTTTCTTTGAAATAACATCATAATCATCATCATTCTCCTACTCTTATCCCAATTAATTGGGGTCGATACAATATGTACTCTTCTTTCATAGTACATATTGTAAAAGTTATTGGTAATAGTTTCATGACCGCCCCCCCACCTGACGTCGACCCTCCTTCAGAATGTAATTTTTGGCCAAATGGCATCAGATGGAGTTGGTCCAGGTCGTTATAAGGATCTTAGTCGACTTTTACGACATCCACGAGCAAAGTAAGGGTTGGTAGTATTCGTAGCCGCTACCACACAGTATTTTTTTAAATAACATTTAAATAAGTTCATTTAAACTAAATGACCATTATAAAATTTATATAAGATATTTTTATAACCAAATTTTATATCATAAAAGCTTACATTGTTTGGTTGCAAATAACACCATTAAAATTGAACTACAATTGTTACGGAAGAGTCAATTCATCCGCCAGTAAATCGCTAGGGATCACCAAGGATTTTAGGAGATGTTACGTTGATTACCGTTGTTCGTTAATGAACGTTGTTATCCACGAACCTCGATTCAGTTCAGATTAAGATTTATATTGTAGTATCTAAATGTTAACTAAAATATTTACACGGTCGTATTTATTTGTTCAAATGTATTTTAAGAGATATATGATTATTTTTTGATGGAGTATGTAAAATAAACGATAACATTTAAATTTAAAAGTAGATTACTTAGTAAAACAATTAATGTAAGTAGGAATATCAAAATTCTACCCGTTATAGTACATTTAAATTTAAGTTCTTCTCTAAACTAAATTTAATAAATCATTATTTTTTTTTAAAAGTAACAAATTTTAAATTCCAATTGATATTTAAATTAATCAATGCTCAATATCTCACATGATTTTGAATTATTTACGTAACTGTTCAACAAAACTGTTAACTGTTTAAAGCAGTAAAATATCTAATGTTTTTCGACTTTGCATGTAGAATGTCCAGTATGATGATAGCATATAGACCTATAATACGTTATAAACCCGTTCCATACCTTTTAAGGGAACAATTGATATTGAGAGTTGATAATTCAATACATTACCGCTCCTTATGTTCCCATGAGAATCGTAAAACCTGACTATGTGTGCAACAAGTTTAGTGATCTACCATGTAAGTGTGCAGGAGCACTCCTCGATAAAACTTACAATATCGACTGCTGAACCCGCCTGTCAACCGTGGTGATTCTGATTCTTTGATGAAGTCTGTTTTCTACAGTATAATATATACAGATAAGTTACATTACAATCAAGAATACCATGCAATAACACACTATTATAACAATGATAGCAATTTAAAAATGATGAAAATCAAAACACACAGTCCGTTGCACATTTTTGTGTTTAACTAAAACGATATGACTTTTACAGTGATATTTCAACAATTCTATTTAATACTCATATTTATTATTCATATAAATCTACCTTTCAGAATAAATTTACTAAATTTTCACAATCAAAGCTACTGGTTGTGGTGCTTGAATAAAGCACGGTTCACTAAATTGCTTTTAAATTATTAAAAACACGTACCACAGAATTATAATTACGGTATTATCAACAGGAAGTAAAGCCGAGACTATAGCGGATTAAAAGGAGTTAAGCAGGAATTTCGAAGATGAAACGTTCATTACTGTTCAAAATGCCGAGAATTCCATTCAAGCTTAAAGCGAATTTATACGGCAATGTTTAAATTCCATGATCAATACAGTCACACACATGGTTAAGCTCTGAAACTGAAAATTAGAGTATTTATTGTCTTAAACTATAGAGAAATTTACATATTGAATTAATTTCTCTAAATTAATTACATTAGAACCCGTATGAAGGATGCAGTAAGAATATGATATGTTATCATGCCTTCCTTACTCATAAGTATAATAGGACTAGACTAAGAAATGTCTAGAGATATCAACAAAAACAAAATTCGCATTAAAACCCTATTACCGAAATTTAATTTTATATAAGCTGGATATTTAGCAGCGCATGCCTCTTTTTTTTTTTTTTTTTTTTTTGGTGGACTATGGATTAGTCTCGCCCCGCCAAATCGGTCCGGGGTGACGGAGAAGGCGGCGCGTGACCCCATAGACCCACCGTAAAAACTCCTCTCTCTTCGCCGTGCGAGCGGGTCACCGGGACCCGATTTTTAACTTCGGTGGCCCGCCCGGCGGTTCACCCTCGCGGGTTCCTCTCGTCGACGCCCCGACAGATTTCGCCGTCGGGGCGTCGCCCTCACGCGGTGGCCTCACGTCGGGTGACCGGACAATTCCCCGGTCCGATCACCCGAAGCCTCGGTTAGGGCGGCATCAGGCGCAGGTATTCGCGCTTGCGCCGCCCCGGCCGCTGGCGGCGGCCCGGGGCGCGGGAATCCTCCCTTGCCCGTTCCGCCGCTTCCTTCTGCGAGATGACAGCCTCGCAGAAGGCGGCGACCGCGTCCCAGTTCCTGATGCTGTCGACCATCGCCCTCGCGACGGCCGGCAGCGTCAGGTCGGCACCGATGACAGCGACGAGGTCACGGCGCTGCCGCTCCCATCCCGGACACACCTCCAGCGTGTGTTGCGCCGTGTCCTCGTCACTCCTGCAGTGGTGGCAGGCCGGAGTCCACTCCCTATACACGACCCTGTGCAGGTACAAACCGAAACACCCGTGCCCCGTTAATACCTGCACCAGCCGAAAGGTGAGGACTCCGTGCCGCCGCTCCATCCACTCTATCAATACGGGCCGGAGGGCCTCAACGGTCTCCACACCGTGCCTAGGCCTCTCCAGCCGCGTAGCCCAACGGGCGATGACGTCTCGGCGGGCATCCACGCGCCAGGTGGCTATCTCGCTCAACGATGGGGAGCAACCTTCCTCGCGCGCTGTGATAACCCGCCGGTAGAGGTCGGAGAGCATCTCCGCCTCTAGGTCCCACGGGGGTGTCCCGGCCAACAGGCACGCCGCCTCTGTCGACACCGTGCGGTACCCGCGAATGGCTCTGACCGCCATGGCTCTCTGTGGCCTCCACAGAACCGCCCTGAGCTGGGCGTTCAGAGCCCTCGCCCACACGGGTGCGCCGTACATGGCCATCGAGCGGATGACCCCCGCATACAGCCGTCGGCCCTCAAAACTGGGTCCGCCCACGTTCGGCATGAGTCGAGAAAGGGCGGACGCCGCGCCGACAAGCCGGGGAGCAATCTGTCGGAAATGCTCCCGGAACCACCATTGCCCGTCGAGCACCAGACCCAAGTACCTCATATGGGCCTGGATGCTGATGTGGATGGAGTTTACCACTATCGAGGCGCCGATGGGCAGCCTCACACGGGGCCCATGGAAAAGTAGGGCCTCCGTCTTGTTTAGGGCCACCCTGAGCCCCAGCGCCTCGATCCGCCTGACCATCTCCTCGGTGCCGAGAGTGGCCAGGCTCGCCGCCTCTTCGAGTGTCCTGCCCCGGGCTGTGACGAGCGTGTCGTCAGCGTAGCACACCAAGCTCAGCCCGGGGGGGAGACTCCCTCTCAACGCCCAGTCGTACCCGATGTCCCACAGAGTCGGCCCCAGAACCGACCCCTGTGGAACGCCGCACGACATGGGCGTCCGCACAATGTCCCCTGCGGGACCCGCGCAGAGGATACTGCGGCCCTCCAAATAGTCTGCCACCAGCCGCCTGAGGTACAGGGGCACTCCATGGAACCGGAGCGCCTCCCTGATGCAGCCGAATGGCAGACTATTGAATGCGTTGGCGATGTCCAACGACACCGCCAACAGCACTCCCTTCCCGGCGACGGCCTCCGCGGCCGCCTGCCTCAGGCGTAATAGGGCCCCGATGGTCGAACGCCCCCTCCGAAACCCATACTGAGCGTCCGACAGATCGGGCCCCACCTCCTCCAGGTGTCGGACGATGTGGGCAGCGAGCACACGCTCCAGCAGCTTACCCACATCGTCGAGGAGCACGATGGGCCTGTAGGCCGACGGCAAATCCGGGGACCGTCCCAGCTTTGGCAGGAGAACCAACCTCCCTTCCTTCCAGCACTCAGGGAACCGTCCAGACGTCAGACAGGCGTTGAACAGTTGCCTGAGGCGAGGCTCGAAGTACTCGAGGAGCGACGTCAGCACCCGGACTGGAATACCGTCCGGGCCGGGGGCCGTGGTGGCGGAACGAATCTTCGCCACGGCTGCCCCCACTTCCGACTCCGTCACGGGCGGAACACTCTCGTCGTCGTCGGCCTCCCGGCCCTGATCTGGCGGAGCCATGACCGGGGTCGTGTGTTCCGGGGGCGTGTGTTCCGACTGCCGTGGAAACAGCTCCTCGACCACCCTACGAAGGAAGTCGGTCTGGAGGGTCTCGGTGAGGGGGGGGTGGCCGCGCGCGAAGCTTGTTCAGCGCCGCGCGATATGGGCGACCCCAGGGGTCACGGTCGAGACCGTCCAGCATCTCCTGCCAACTCGCGCCCTTGGCGGCTCGGATGGCCAGCCGAAAGGCAGTCCACGCACTGCGGTACGCCACGTACAGCTGGCCCTCCCGCTCGACGTCGCGGTGACGCCGCTGGCTGCGGGTGTAGGACCTTCGGGCACTGATACACGCCGCACGAAGGTCCGCCAGTCTTGGGGACCACCAGTAGACCCCCTGCCTCGGAGGTGGACGCCGCCGCACTCTGGGCATGGCCGCATCGCAGATCTGCGTTAACGCACTGCGAATGCGGACAGCCTCAGCGTCCACTCCGTCCGCTGGGGGTGGTGAGGACAGCCACGTGCTGACAATGGCCGCCTCCGCCAGTAGATCCCTGTCAAGACGACCCACAGCCCACCGCGGAAACGCGGGAGCTCCGTCCGCCCTGTGACCCCTACCGGGTTCCCGGGGGGAGACCTCCATCCGGATGTACCGGTGGTCCGACAGGGTCTCCGCCTCCTCCAGGACACTCCAGTTCCTCACCCGTGGCGCGACAGCGGGGCTAGCGAACGACAAGTCCACTATCGACCCGCCCTGCCGCCGCACACACGTGTTCACCGAGCCTCTGTTCAGAACACAGAGGCCCAGTGAAGCCGCCCACTCGTTGACCGCCCGCCCGCGGTCGTCCGTCGTAGGCGACCCCCACGCCGTGGATTTGGCGTTGAAGTCCCCCAGAACCAGGACGAGGCCCGGTGCCAGTCGCCGTATCGAGGTGGTGAGTGAGGCCCCGAAATCGTCCATCCTCCTAGTGGGGGAGAGGTATACGCTGTAGAGCGTGACCCCTCCCCACTCCGCCGCGACAAATTCCTCGCCCCTATCCAAAAGGGACAAGGACGGGAAGTGCCGCTGCGTTGAGACGACGATTGCCGCAGTACCGTTTCGACTGACCACCCAATTGGGGCGATCAGGCACGGCGTACGGTTCCGCGACTACGGCTGCACCAATCGACCACTCCGCCATGGATTGCAGAAGGAGATCCTGCGCTCCGGCGGAGTGGTTGGTGTTGGCCTGCAAGAGGAGGTGCATGGCTGGTGTACCCATTATCGGGTTGTGTCCATGACCTCCTCGCCAGCGGGCGATCGGACCGCGCTAGGAGCGGGAGCGGCCGTGGTCGTAGGGCCGCCCCGCGCCTTTGGGGCCGAAGCTGGTAGCAGCGCATGCCTACAACATTTGTAAGAAAGTGTATAAAGTCTAAATTTTATTTATATATATTTTTTTTTGTACATTTGTATACTTATTACACTGAACTTTTCTTAAACGACTCAACCAAAATTAATAAAAAAGTGTTCAGGTGCCTTCAAGAATGATTTAAATTAACAAGTTTACATTTAACAAAAATTTAAGTTTAGTTTAATAAAATACCTGCACTACTACTGCGTCTTTCGCCGCTTACTAAAAGCGGCGAAAGACTGAATCATCGAGTAATATAATTTAAATTCATGTAAATAACTAGCACCGAATCGGAACGCGATCGCACCGTGAGAAGATCCAACAAGGAACTCAGCACATTTGTCTATTTTATATTCATTTTACTAACTTATGTTCTATTAAATTACCTACAATATATCTACTAAGTATTAGCTCCAGTGTGATGCATTTTGAATCACGACATAATATAATTCTCAAATATAATGCAAAAGATTAGGACTTGACTAGATGCCACAAGCAACATCCGATCATGAATTAACTACTAGAGCAGCCATCACTCCCCTCAACCACATTAGAGGGAAGGGAGAGACCCGCTCCATGTAGCTACCGCTAGCAGATCCTTCAGTGAACATGACCATTCGCCACAAAAATAAACCCAGGACAAAATAACAAAATTCGTTGGGCAAAACACAGATTCATGGCGAACAATAGGATATATACAGGATGGAAGGGGACCGCTCCCGAAAACAAAGAACGGTAACCCTACTAGTCCTACTTGTAGTGATAGGCTAAAAAAAATCGATTCGGACGAAAAAAAATTTTTTTTCACCACGCGAGGTCGTTGATCTCTTGAACATATGATCGTGAGTTTTGAATAGATTGCGTCTTTTCTCATCTGAGTAAAGTTATGTATTTTTTATGGAATTATCGTTACATGGCACTGTCCAAATACGATAGAATGTAAAAAAAAACCTAAAAAATCGTTGTGAAAACAAAAGATTTTTTCATCCGTATCGATTTTTTTTTCTAGGCTATCATTACAAGTAGGACTAGTAAGGTCACCTGTCTTTCTTTTTGGGAACGGTCCACTTCCACCCTGTATATAAATAAGGCAGAAAAAATTAAGTATATTTAAAAATCGTACTAAAGTTTAATTCGAATGTAATAACTAAAACATTATAAATCGATTAGTATTTATGTGTTATAATACCAACTGCATGAAAAATGTATAGCAATTGAAACAGAGGGTGACCAAGCTGCAGAGGTGGCCATGCATGGCGTTTCGATGAGGCATCCAACCGCGTTGTGTGCTAACAACGCGCCGTATTAATCGATTTAATCGTTTGAATAATTCCAATGCGACCAGTAAGCCTAGCGAGTCGCACTCGGCCTGTATATGATATTGCTTGTGCCTATTCATGTATATGTAGCTTTTCTCTTGAGGTTTTTTTATTTAAATATTTTGTATATAATGGAGTTTTAGCAGAAACGTGAAATGTAATCATCATCATTCTCCTACTCTTATTCCAATTACTTGGGGTCGATACAATATGTACTCTTCTTTCATAGTACATATTGAAAAAGTTATTAGTAATAGTTTTATGACTGGCCGCCTGCCAGACGTCAACCCTTTTTGGGAATGTAATTGTTGACCAAACGGCGTCAGATGGAATTGACCCAGGTCATTAAAGTCGTCTTTTATGACATCCACGAACAAAGTAAGGGTTGGTAGTATTCGTAGCCGCTACCACACAGCTAAACGTGAAATGTAATCATGCGCTGATTATATTCAAATTTATAATATTTTAGTGTATTATATTAAATTTTTTTTTTTTTAAAAGCGCTGTCTAGTTAAATTTCATTACTTCAAAATTAAGGGGTTATTTAATTGGTGACTAAAATCTCTTAATTCTGATTCATTATGTCAAACACGATGGAAAAAGGAGTAGTCCGCAATAATGACTTATTGATTGCAATTTGGAGAAATAAAAGTAGGGCATAAAGCTTCAAATATCGATCACAGGTAGACAATCAATTTTAAATTAAGAATGAATACTGCCGTTAAACTTATTAGAAAATGTATGTGTAGCGTATATTATTATAATATTCTAATCAAGCATTTTTCGATTAGTAATGTATGCGTAAATATATATTAATATATATATATATAGAAAAAAGAAGAAACTACTATCATTATTTTAAATATGGTTATTCGCACCAGGGCATCATTATCGGTAGGAAACGCAGCGTTAATCAAATGAATGTCAAAGTCTTTCCCCACATAAGAGTGAACCATACCTTTTAGTGTTGTCATTAAAAACTTTAGAATACATATGTATTCATAAATATGAATATTTTTAAATATAAATATATCACTGCCGAAAGTTTACTACATTAAACTGAAATTTAATAAATTATAATAATTGAACTCAGCCAAAATAAGTCGGAGGATAACGCCTACACTAATTCTGTGCCGCAATTTCTATATCGCCTAAATAATTGACAGAATACAATGCATAAGAAAACAACTAAGATTAGAACTCGAATACAAGTTGTTTTGAAAACCCTCTCCAAATATTTTGAATTAAACTTTCCTGGGCCAGTCCATCTTCATCTATTGTCATCACCGCTTAACCTGAGACTGGCTGATGATGAAATGCTTAAGAAATTAAAATAAAATAATATGAGTTATTATGTTGTTATTTAAAATATGCTTTTACGGTATGCCTGAATACACATCAACAAGTTAATGCTTAACTAATATTTTTAAGCACTATAAGCGCCCTTATTACAATTTCCACTTTTGCTAACAAACTCCATATGTGGCTGCGCAGCATGTTATACGTAATTTTGCATATTTTGCGTTAAGTACAAGTGCTTATAATTTATGTGCATTACTTATAAGCTTCAAAGAATCGTGGCAATTTTGAAGGCTTGTAAAATCCTATAAAATGAAAATGACGCACTCATGTTCATGATACAATTTACTGCTACTCTCAAGTGATTCAAGAGGTTATACCTCGTTAGTCATTTTATATAGAAAACGCTGTGCATGATTTTCAAGTAAATCTACGTTTCGTTTTTTATTATTTATGAAATAAAACTCTTTTTCAGATAGCATTCTTTAAATAGCAATTTAATTATCGCAATAGTTTTAGTACATACATACATACATACATATCATCACGCCATATCCCTTGCAGGGTAGGCAGAGAGAACAGAGTGCCAGAGAACTCTATCTCTGCATACTTCACTCGCTTCCTCAACATTCATAATTCTCTTCATACACGCTCGCCAGTTTCGGAGACTTTTGACTCCACCTTCCTTCAGTACCTGACCGATCTGGTCTAGGTAGGTTAGTCTCGGTCTCCCTCGGTACCTACATCCTTCCACTTTCGCATTGTATATCTTCTTAACCAGACGTTCGTTCGGCATTCTTTCCACATGTCCGAACCATCGGAGCATTCCCTTTCGCATCTTTACACCAATACTCTCTTTCATACCTACTCGCTCTCTTACGTCGTCGTTACGAATGCGGTCGCTCAGCCTAACTCCACAGATTTTCCGAAGAGATCGCATTTCGACCGCATTAATTTTACTTTCATACTCTTTTCTGCATACCCAACTCTCGCTTCCATATAGTAATGTTGGGACAAGCACTGCGTTATGTATTGCTACACGTGCCTTCTGGCTGAGGTGGTGGCTGCCGAGAAGTTGCCCCAACGCTCCGTTCACTCTATTTCCCGCATTCACTCTTCGCTCTATATCAGTGGTGTACCTTCCATCTCGGCTAAATCCACATCCAAGATATACAAATTCATCCACTTGCTCTAGTACATCATTACCTATTGTTACTCTTACATCTGTTCTGGCTTCATCTCTTTCAAAGACCATTATTTTGGTTTTGCTCACATTCACGCGTAGACCGTAGAATAGTTTTAGTATAGTTTTAGTATAGGTAAATAATTAGTTTGCTCTTACCAACGGCAATTATTAAGTAATATTATTAAAAAGACCATGACATTTAATTATTTTAAACTGAGTTTTTTCTCTTTTTTTGTAACAGCGTCATGCTTTTTTTTTTGACGTCGGGCTATGCTTTAGACACTCCGTTCGTTCTGTCCGGCGCTACAGAAAGAAAGATGGGCTACTCCGTACTACAATGTAACATTCAACGCCGTGCGAGCGGGTCATCGGTATCCAGCCCATTTCTAGCTACCAGCAGCCCACTTCCGGCAAGCGTCATGCTGTCACACCATAATTAAGGTCCACATCTGCCTCTATAACTTTTCAGGACATATAATGAATTTGCGTTAACGTCTTTCTCTGCAAATGTCATCGAGCAGGAACAGTTTTGGATAACGTGGTTTTAAATAAAATTTCCTGAAACAAAATGCAACAGCTGTTATCGCCCATTGAAAGGTGGCGATTCAAAGAGTATGCTCTGGCAACGTTAGCGTTACGGTAGAGTGGTTTTGTGGCGAAAACGGGTATAAATAGCGGTTACAGACGCGTAGAAGGGATTCTGTTGTGTTATCTAATGTATGGTAGAAAGTCTGTTTATAAGTTATATGTAGTTATAAATGTTTAAGTGTATATCTATGTCATTTGTTTGGTGTTACTTTTATACAGCGTCCATTTTTTTAATTCAAACTAGGGGCTCAAGTCAACAGTATATTTATGGTTAAGACGAAGTCTTATTAAAAGTAAAATTAAAAAAAAATATAATACAGGTCCTCATAAAAATCTGTCGGCAAACATTCTTAAGAATGAACAGTAGACAGAATTTAAAAGGCACTGACAATCGAGTATTGTGACATGTAGTGACTATGCCGAGGGGAGAGACAATGCTCTCGAGTTAAGAGCGCTTGGCGCGTGTGACCGTGAGAGTACTCCAACAGTCTTACTAATGGCCACTCTACACCGGATAGCGCTTCGAATTGCAGCATCGATGGTACTGCAATCTAGAACTTATATTCTAAATCATTCACTGACGTATTAATATCTATATGTATCTAATATGCCTTTAATTGGGAATGAATTTTTGCCGTTTAATTAGTAAATGCCAATGTTATAACTATTAATATTAGTTATCATTTATGTAAAGTCAAATAGCAGTTCTATATCTGCATGGGACAATTTTATCTAGTATCGTTTAATTATGATATAGATATGATTATCCAAAGAAAAGTGACCTTAGGCAAAGACCGATTGTGGCCCGCTCGCTCGACGAAGAGAGATACATGTAGGGCGGGTCTATGGGGTCGCGCGCCGCTTCTTCTGTCGTCCCGGATGGATTTAGCGGGATGTGACCACTCTATAGCCAGCCACAAATAAAAATTAAAACTATGAAAAAAAAATGTTTTTAATAATGTTTGATGTTTTTTCATTAAATAATATTTGTACAATAAACCGTTAACTATATACACTAACCTTACAGTGTAAACCTAAATATGACTCTTAAAATAATTATTATTACGTATCAATAATAACTATTAAAAACTAATGGAAAACGATAATAATTAATACAAACATACATATCATCACGCCTTATCCCTTGCAGGGTAGGCAGAGAGAACAGAGTGCCAGAGAACTCTATCCTTGCATACTTCACTCGCTTCCTCAACATTCATAATTCTCTTCATACACGCTCGCCGGTTTCGGAGACTCTTGAAGGTGGAGCCTTCCTTCAGTACGTGACCTATCTGGTCTAAGTAGGTTAGTCTTGGTCTCCCCCGGTACCTACATCCTTCCACTTTCGCATTGTATATCTTCTTAACCAGACGTTTCAGTTTTTGAAGTCGGTTTTTTTAAATGTAGTTTTTTTTTTACTTTTTAGTGTTATAGACATACATAGGTTGTTCTATTAGTAACGGGGCTTGAGCTACTCGTGTATTTGTCGCACTCATATTTAATGCTAATCTTAGACTTATATGGTTTTCTCATGGATACCATTGTCAGAACTAAACCAAATTAAAATGGGACCACACGAGAAGTACAAGCTTTCAAATAAAAAAAAAATCATTAAAATCGCTTTGCCCAGTCGAAAGTTATGAGGTAACAAACATAAAAAAAAAGAAAAATACATGCAAACTGAGAACCTCCTCCTTTTTCGAAGTCGGTTAAAAACAGACTAGTAGTGATTGAAGGTAATAAAAAATTCTATTTTTTTTTTGCCTTGCCTTAATTCCTGAAAAGGTAATCAAGGATAGGATTTATTTATTTCTTCATCTCGGCTCATATTAGTCCCACTACTGGATTCAAGCCTCGTCCAAAATATGAAGGAAACCGTGCTGGTCAGACGGATTGGGTTCAAGTTTTCTTTTTCTTGCATCAATGTTATATGCAAACTATCTATTACGTCACTTACGACAGAAACAGTGAGACAGTGCGAACTATATTCCTACTCTGTCAACGCATGGCTGATGGATATAATATGTACACATTTTAGCCCAGAACTTTATGTTCCGTGTATTAGAAGGTCTAATGTCATATAGTAATGAAATAAGAATACAATAATTAACTACGCATTATTTTTGTCACGCACGTGACAAGATGAATAAGAGAAGTAAACAGATAAAATTATTACAAAAAGGGAGAAACGAAATAAAACGAAAATCGAAATACCAACCCGTCTTTCTAGTAACTTATAGTAGGTCAATTTATCTCACATTTTAGAAGAGACTCAAACTCAGCATGGAGACTTATATAAACTCAGATATTAATGTTGGCATTTTAATTTATAGATATAATTAAAATGTGGATAGTTTCCATTCTAGGGTTGTTAAGTTTATATTTGACCCAAAAGTTAAACGTCAACGTTATTATATCGGTGAGAAATGTTTGCAATGCTGGAGTCGAGGCGTCGCGACTTTTACAAAGAGGACGTAATACAAAAGGCAGGACACCCTCTGCAGCGCAGCAATCAGCTAAAATCGAGCCTGCGATTATTCAAACAACATTCTATGAAGACTTTTCTTTACTCGTTTTAATGTTGTAATATTTTGCAAAGATAGTGTAGGTATAAGTTCATTCAAATTACACAGTAACGTTGTGATTAAGATACCGAAATCGTGCCAAGTATCAGTATATGTTGGTTCAATTTCCATGTAGAACAATTCTTTGTAATCATTTTATTTTGTAAACCTCACACATTAATTTAGAAACCAGTGAAAGGAATAATAAATATTTGCTAAACATACATCGAGTCGAAAATGCTGAAGACCTGAACATGATGCCCGTCTCAGCTTATGGTGCAGTACTAATATTCTGACAGGGCCAAAGTATAGGTTCTTCTTCTTCTTTTTATACGAGTCATTGTTGCCAGTGTCGAGTTATAGTTATCTTCACGTTCTTAGTCTCTTCAGATTAATCATTCTCCGTAAGTAAGTCATAATGTCGCCTATAACAGTGCTATGGCTACCCTAATAATGGTATCTTGTGGTTATTTTGATGTAAAACGAAAACTTGTAAAGCACTTTTATATGATACTCACTACATCCAAGCAGCTCTGTCACATTACAATTACATAAAACGCCGTCAAAATTATCTAATATAACACGTTAAAACACTAAGATATTGAATATAATACAAGAGCACTATATAACGTTTTAGATTTTAAAGTATAATACATATTAGACTGGTATACTAAGGAGAGAAATTGCTCTCCAATTATTGAAGAAACTCGAGTCCAATAATGGGTTAAATATCAGCCGAAGAAGAAGAGAAGTAGTGGTAGGACCATTCTGTACACAGAAAACTGTCAACAGTTTTCTGTCTACAGCCGCGGGCCGGTCCGTCCGGGGTAGTACCACACTCTCGCAGAAGAACGACATCTGAGTAATGGCAATGTGCTATTGTGCTTCGTTCGGTGAGCGAGAGAGCCGGAAGCCCAACTGGGTGAGTTTGGTTTATATTGGTAAGCAGTGGCTTAGCTATACCTTTTGTATAGCAAAGATCCATAGGAAGCAGTAACACATATCATCAGGTGTGCTGCTTGCTCATTTATCACCAAAAGCAATAAAAAAGAATATATGATCCACAAATGATTATTATGTGTAATTAGTATTTTTTATTATATGTATAAGCCCCTATTTATTATACTATTATTCTTAGAGGCAGGACGTTGCTTTGTAAGAGTTTATGTTATTGGAGTTATTACTTAAGTTAACAGTCTTGTTATTTACAAATTCACTAACAAAACCAGTTTTTACGTTTTATTATGGCTCCATTACTATTCGAGCACAAATATTCTGTTAAATTTCCCGTTCCTAATGTCCTAGTAATCTTTAACAAATACGTCCTGCCTAGATAGAATTGCCATATCTCACATTGGCCATCTTTTCTTCATAAAATCCTTTACATTTGGACTGAGTATTCTTTTTACAATATTTCATCCTTTAAGAATTCTATCCATTCGTTTTAAATATTTCTATTTGATAGCTTCATATTCAAATTCATAAATGGTTCTAATGAATATTAAAGTCCGACAAGACGTAATGCATTTCAATAAGCGTCTATACAGTGGATAATAATTCTTATTGGCGGTTACTGTTGCTTTTATTAAAAGAACTTATACTGATGGGTGTACAGGAAACGAATACTGCAGCGCGCTGACCGGATCCGGACGTGTTCCGGGCCGTTATCCGCACGAGCACTTCCGGTCACTCCGCTATCATTCTATACTATTATTACCACTATTGTTCACTGTTGTTACACAATTTTCACCAAAATTACTAAAGCTTATTTTTTCGAAATACTAACAATGCAGGTGAGGCCGATAACAAAGGATCATGGATTTCCATGTAGAATGATTATTTGTGTACACCATAAATGCTGGATTTGATTCTGATTGTAATTAGCGTAAAAACTAATCTAAATAAAAATAACTAAAGAAAATACGTATAATATATTTCCGTGTGGTGATGATGATGATAATGAATACTATTCACCACCCCATATCTTACCCGTGGGTGATCGGTGACGACTAAAGGATATAAAACGCTTAAAACATCTATGCGAGAGAAGGAATACTCGAAACAAAACCCTAACCAACACGTCTGACCAGCGCGGTATAGTAGGTTAATTTCTTCCCATAACGGAGCAGGCACGAGCCCAACAGTGGGACATATATGGGCTGTGTTGATGATGATGAAAGAAAATAACTTCTGGTATAAAATAATATTAAAGAGAAACAAGAAAGGCTATTGGTACAGCTTTTGCTATTTTATTCTTACAAAATAGCGCTAATATTCTGCGAACACCTTGGTACATTTTAAGGAAATTATAAAAACATGACTAGTATAAAAGTGTGTGTGTATGTATCGATGTAAATAATTTTGATATAAGTATAACAATATTGCATATATATCCTTACTAATATATAAATGTGAATGTAAGTTTGTTTGTTACGCTTTCACGCTAAAACTACTCAACCGATCATCATGAAACATTGTACACATATTCTTGGCGGTATTAAAAGTAACATAAGATACTTTTTATTTAAAAAAATCAAAATGTTTATATGAAAAATAAAAAAATTGTTTGTCAAAAAATCTCAAAATCTAGCTTCTTCAACACCATCTAGCAGTCCAGTAATGAAGTTCCAACCCTGAGTATTGTAATGCCGTTGCACTGTATTACCGACGGTCAAAAATAAAAATAGGGGATCAAAAACTTTAGGAAAGTAACCTTTTACGCGGGCGAAGCCGCGGGCAGAAGCTAGTATCTTATAAATAAAATTGATAATATAATAAATAAATAATATTATATTTTTAATTATTTTAAGAGTATCGAAATACGTCACTAGATAAGATAGTGAAATTGCGTAAGTATTTAGTAAATGTTGTTTTAAAGTTTTGTTAAAAATATATACAATATACGAGTATGTATGCAATGTTCCCTTTTTTTTTACAGTGGACTATGGATGCGTCTAGCTCCGCCAAATCGGTCCGTGATGATGAAAGAAGCGGTGCGTGACCCAATAGACCCACCGTGCAACTCCTCTCTTCGCCGTGCAAGCAGGCCACCGGTATGCAATGTTCCCTGCTATTTCCGTGTGATTTCGGAGTAAGAATACAATTCAACTCCTATGTTATTGTCCGTCTGTGTTGTAAAATATGACTAGGGGATTATAATATATAGATAACAACTAATAGAAAAAATAATCTATAATATATAGATAACATGTAAGTAAAAGTAATGTTTGGGGGGGCATAGTCCGGAGCGTGCTCGTTCGCGTCCCCTGCCAGTCTAATTAGACTGCTAATCCGGCTCGAAATGCGTACCGCAATGCGGGTTAGGGCGTCCCCCGGAGGCGACGCGTACCGACCCGCCCCCGTCGGTACGAACTTCGGCAGTTGCGGCGATGGGGGCCGCCACCCATCACGCCTTGCCCAGTCAGGCGAGTCGAGGAGAACAGAGTGCCGGGTGGGCACGTGGAATGTAAGAGGTTGTGTGGAAGGTAAGTTGCACGAGCTGATATCCGTCATGGCGGACAAACAGCTAGACGTGCTCTGTGTAACAGAGACCAAGCGAAGGGGCAGTGACGCCTGCGATCTTCCTGGTGGCGGGATGGCTCTGTGGTCTGGTGTACCACAGAGCGATCGAGCCAGCATGGGGGTAGGAGTACTGCTGTCCTCTCGCTTGGCCTCAGGTGTGAAGGATTACGGAATGTATGATCCCAGACTTCTCTGGGTCCGTATAAAACTTGGTGTCACCAAGGTATTCATGGTTGTAGCATATGCTCCCGTAGGATCCTCGGTGGCATCAGACGTAGAGAAGTTTTGGGATAATGTTAGGGAAGTTCTGGATATGGCAGAAACCAGTGAACGCGTGATTGTATGCGGAGATTTGAACGGATGGGTGGGGACCAAGCGTCCTGACTATGAGGACGTACTTGGTCCATTTGGTGATAAGAGAGTGAACGACGCAGGTAGGCTCATAGCTGATGTATGCATGGAGAGAAACCTTATTGTGTCAAACACATTTTTCCAACATAAGGACATCCATATGTATACATGGAGAAGGCATGAACAGAAAAGTATAATAGATTTAATTTTGGTAGACAGTCGCCTCCGAAGCAAAATATTGGACGCAAGAGCCTACAGGGGCCCCACAGTCGATACGGACCACTATCTCGTTATTGCGAGATTTAATGATCTGTTCAGAAAGTGGAGGCACTGGCGAGAGCGTGTCCACTTCGGAAGGCTTCAAAGAATAAAGGTTGAAAGGTTGCAAGAAGAGTGTGTAAGAGAAAAGTATGCAGAGGGTGTCCGAGAACGGCTGACGATGGCAAGCCAGCCGCAATCGGACATTGAAGAATGCTGGAGAGTATTGAAAGAGAGTATGGTAGATACAGCGAAAGAAGTATGTGGAAGTTCAAAGAAGCATAGAAAAACAAATGGTGATGCATGGTGGGATGCGGAAGTGGCAGCTTCCGTAGAGCAAAAGAAGAAAGCGTGGCTGGACTATGTCTCTTCTTTGAATCTGAATGACAGTATAACTGAACAGAAGAAAGAAATATATCGGCAATGTAAGAATGACACCAAGGCCTTAGTGAAAGAGAAACGTGATAGAGCAAGTATGAGTGCAGAAGATAGGCTGACTAAAAACTTCGAGGGTAACACCAAACTCTTTTGGAGGGAGGTGAAGAAGTCTCGGGGTGGTTGGTCAGCCTTCAGAATGAATAAAATAAGGTCTAAAGGTGGAGACATTCTTACACAAACACAAGACGTGTTAAGCCGATGGAGTGAATATTTTGGCGATATGTATGCGGATGCTACGGTTGGCGCCGGTGTTGGATGTGGTTTACTAGATCAACATTTGACAACGGCGTCCTCCGATGGCATCAGTATGGATGAAGTTGAATGGGCGATAAGAAGTTTGAAAAATGGTAAGGCAGCGGGCATTGATATGGTGTCTGCCGAGATGATCAAGCTTGGTGGCTCTTGTGTCTGGGAGGCGTTCCTGTTGCTCCTCAATTTATGTTGGAGCTCGGGAATGGTTCCCAGGGACTGGAATAGCGCAGTCATCGTGCCTTTGTTTAAAAACAAGGGTTCACGTTATGACTGCGCAAATTACAGAGCCATAAGCTTGACCAGTTTGGCAGCAAAAGTGTATGGTAAAATTATTGAAAGGAGAATGAGGATGGTGTCCGATGGTTTACTGTGTGAGACACAAGGAGGTTTCAGGAGTGGAAGGGGATGCATGGATCAAGTGTTCTCTCTGCGCAACATTGTGGAGAAGCATCTGGCTCTAGGTCAGAGGGTTTTCTGCAGTTTTGTGGATCTGGAGAGAGCATTTGACACGGTTGTACGAAAGGAACTTTGGGAAATTTTACCGGAGTATGGTATTAGCGGTAAACTGCTACAGGCTGTGCAGTCCAGTTACATGGGCTGTAGAGCCTGTGTGCGGCTGGATGATGGAATGTCGCCTTGGTTTGACGTCAATATCGGCGTTAAGCAGGGGTGCGTTCTGTCAGCCAGGCTGTTTATCATATATCTGGATAAATGTCTCCAAAGGTTGAACGATATGAATGTGGGAGTCCAGATGGGCGACTCAGTGGTCACTGCTCTGCTTTATGCAGATGATGCAGTCCTGCTGGCACAGTCAGCGACTGACCTGCAGACCCTAGTCGACACAATGACAGAAGATTGTAAGAAAAGGGGTCTACGTGTGAATGTGAGCAAAACCAAAATAATGGTCTTTGAAAGAGATAAAACCAGAACAGATGTAAGAGTAACAATAGGTAATGATGTACTAGAGCAAGTGGATGAATTTGTATATCTTGGATGTGGATTTAGCCGAGATGGAAGGTACACCACTGATATAGAGCGAAGAGTGAATGCGGGAAATAGAGTGAACGGAGCATTGGGGCAACTTCTCGGCAGCCACCACCTCAGCCAGAAGGCACGTGTAGCAATACATAACGCAGTGCTTGTCCCAACATTACTGTATGGAAGCGAGAGTTGGGTATGCAGAAAAGAGTATGATAGTAAAATTAATGCGGTCGAAATGCGATCTCTGCGGAAAATCTGTGGAGTTAGGCTGACCGACCGCATTCGTAACGACGACGTAAGAGAGCGAGTAGGTATGAAAGAGAGTATTGGTGTAAAGATGCGAAAGGGAATGCTCCGATGGTTCGGACATGTGGAAAGAATGCCGAACGAACGCCTGGTTAAGAAGATATACAATGCGAAAGTGGAAAGATGTAGGTACCGAGGGAGACCGAGACTAACCTACCTAGACCAGATCGGTCATGTACTGAAGGAAGGTGGAGTCAAGAGTCTCCGAAACCGGCGAGCGTGTATGAAGAGAATTATGAATGTTGAGGAAGCGAGTGAAGTATGCAGAGATAGAGTTCTCTGGCACTCTGTTCTCTCTGCCTACCCTGCAAGGGATATGGCGTGATGATATGTATGTATGTATGTGTAAGTAAAAGAAACAAAATTCGACATAAAATCCTATATCAACTCGTCTGATCAGCGTGGCATAGTATACTCGAGCCAAACAGAAGAACGTATATGAAATGTTGTGATGATAATAAAAATCCCTTACGAAATAAAGAATTTATTCCTTAACCGTGCAATATTCCTGTCGGGCTGGCCACGGATGGTATGGAAGAGGTACCAGTGGCCGGCCCAATGGTGATGGGGAGGGAATACGGTAGGTTGTGGGGCCCTGCCCTTCCCTCACCCCGGACGGAACGGGCGGCGTGTGTCCGAACCATAGCCTACCCAAAAAAGAAAAAAAAAGGACTACATTAAGGAAACACAAAGGACAACATTATTCATCTAATCATCATCATCGTCACAGCTCATATATGTCCCAGTGTTGGGCTCGGGCCTCCTTCGTAATGGGAGGGAAATTAATCTACTATACCACACTGGTCAAACATGTTGGTATAGGGTTTTGTTTTGGGTTTTCCATCTCTTACATAGATGTTACATGCGTTTTATATCCCTTAGTCGTCTCTTACGATCACCCACGGGTAAGATAGGGGGTAATGAATTGTATTCTTACTCCGTCCCCACACGGATAATTTATCTAATATTACCATTCAATTAACTTTTAATAACGACAGAGTAAGAATACATTGACATCATCCTTCCCATTCTAGTGAATGACTGTAAGAAAAGATTAAGAGATGCAAGCATATAACATTAAAGCAATGGAAGGAAACTCTCAATAAAAACTTATAGTAAAAAGTTTGACCAGCGTGATATAGTATCAAGTTGTCAATTTTCCTACCGTGTGGAAAACGATGATAATAGCCGTGTGGTAGCGGCTATGAATATTACCAACCCTTATTTTGCTCATGGATGTCGTAAAAGATGACTAAGAGTCTTATAACAACCTGGGCCAACTCCATCTGATTCCGTTTGGTCAACAATTACATTCCCAAGGAGGGTTGACGTCTGACAGGCGGCCGGTTTTCCGGGTGGTGACGGAGTAAGAATACTATTCACCACCCCATATCTTACCCGTAGGTGATCGTACGAGACGACTAAGGGATATAAAGTGAATATAATATCTATGCAAGAGAAGGAACACTCGAAACAAAATCCTATACCAACACGTCTGACCAGCGCGGTATAGTAGGTTTATATCCCTCCCATTACGGAGGAGGACCGAGCCCAATAGTGGGATATATATGGGCTGTGATGATGATGATGAGGCGGCCGGTCATAAAACTATTGCCAATAACTTCTACAATATGTACTATGAAAGAGGAGTATATTGTATCAACTCCAAGTAATTGGGATAAGATTAGGAGAATGATGTGGAGAACGATGATAATGATTTCTTCTTCATATGCCAGAATTAATATACCATCACACGAAATATAATTCACAAAATTATCTGATTTAAAATAACAATACAGTAACTATTTAAGCAATAAATAAGATTAATATAACTTGTATACGCTACAAATAGCTACAATATATCTGCAATAATTCCATTTGGATAGCTACGTACCCGGAAACTGCAGCGATAACGCAGAGGATCGTGCTACTTCCGGTTCGCGAGCGACACCTTCCCCTCCTTCCGGCGCGTTATCTACGGTTATGCGGCCGCTAGTTTCGCCAAATTATAACATATATGTTTCATGTATATAATCTACGTGTAGTACGTACATCGTATACCTAGGTATTTTTTTAAGACAGAAAGACACTAAGGAAATAATTCTTGTATTGTGGTACGTGTGTACTAGAAATATGTTACTGGCAGTTACAAATTACATTCAGAACACTATTTTGTGAATCGCACAAGATATTTTCCTGCGTTGGAGCCGAACTCACAACACTTTATACGACAGGTGGTATCTTAACCACTGTTTATCTTTATCTGTCTGTCTTACTTAACTGTCTATTTTAACCACCATCTTAATTAAACGTCATCTGTGCAGTCCATTTATTATAACTAGATATTTATGATTATTCTATATGATGCTAATAGATTTGCATTATAGTTTGAAATATTAGTAACGTCAGCTATTGACGTCAATAATTACTTATTCAACGGTTGATGTTCATAATAGAAAACATTTTCAGTCTATTTAGAACACTAATGGTTGATGCAACAGAATATATGAACAGCACTCAAATTAGTATCACAAAGACTTATGCTAAAATATTTGCGTTTAATGAGCGAAACAGAATTTTTATAATTTGGCATATATAATTTCAAAATGTTCTAATACATGACAAACATATATGTTCCAAATGTAAACCTACATATACATAAATTATAGATTATGTATATATACAATGTCTTCATCTTCTTCTCAAGCTATATGTGTCCTCGTAATAGGAATAGGCCGGATGGGTTGACATAAGGTTATTGGGACTAATCCAACCACACATTCCCACCACTGTAACTCCTGTAAGCCAGGATCCACAATGGTCTCCGTATAAGACACCAAGGTTAGACCCTCGGGAAGTCCCGAGAAACGCTTTTAACTGTCTTGGGACCCGCAACAAATTTAATTAGAAAAGAAAACAGGAGTTGAAAAATTCCACTTGACATAAGGTTATATTTCAATTTCTTTCTTTTATGCAGTTATGATATCTACTAAGCGTGTAGCCTTAATTATTTTTTACGATTTCCACGAGAAAAAAATAATCTGAATTCATCATTCAGAATTTTGCCATCCACTACTAGACGTAGGCCTTCCTGATACCTCCTCATAAATTGCGGTCCAGTGCCACCCGCGTCCGTATTCTTTGATTATTTGAAATAAATAATTACATATACTACAGCGAAACATATAATATATTTACAAGAAGAAGTCCTGAACGCCACCCACCAGACAAGAAAATACTTTTTCATATCCCAACTTCCACACACACTTAGTGTACACCATTCTTTTTTTCTGATGTTTATTGTGACACCGTATGACAGCAAAATTGCTATTGCATCCTACATATCAAAAATACAATACTGTCTTATGTACTTGCTTTGTCTAAAAAAAATTACTATCAGTCCTTTAACTTATCATCTAACGCCAGTCTCTAATATATTGGTAGAGGTAAGATCTCAAGTAGAACGGCCGTATGGCCTTGTTGACAGTTTCTTTTTTACGGTCCGTCCAGTGTAGTACCACATTCTTGCAGAAAATCGACGTCTGATCGATGGCAATGTGCTGTTGCGCTTGATTCGGTGAGGAAGACAGCTGGAAGCCAAACTTGAATGGGTTTTCGTTGGTAGGCTGCCGTCCAGCGGTATGCCTGGTATTGCACAAGTCGATGAGAGGCAGTAACACTTATCATCAGGTGTACTGCTTTCTTGTTTGCCATCATAAGCAATAATAAATAAAGCTCTTGTCAATTACACGATTAACCAAAACCGCCGCGTTCATAATCCATATACAATACCCGGTGCGCACATTTGCGTCATTATTTTATATATCGCCGTAAGTTTGTCGCCGTAAGGTGAAATATAAAATCAGGCACTACAGATAGACTCCTAATCTCTAGAATGAAAATTCATTTCACTAATGAGTAAGTATTAACTTGGGGATACTGAAACTTCCTATTAGTGAAATAATTTTAGGTCGCTTAATGACTACCTTTTAATACGGTAGAAAGATGAGAGATGAGTAAAATCTAGTACTCACAGAAACCTTCCTGTTATACCTATAACTAGTACAAAATTATTTATAAATACAGACATTATCGAAGGATCAATACTCTATAACTTACAAAATTTATTTTGAATAAGGAACACTCGGGTCTTAAGGAAATATTTCTTATAGCACAGGGCAATTTACAAACATATAATTCACGGGCACAAATTACAGAACAAACATTTGTGGATCGCACAAAGTATTATACTGCGTAGAAATCGAATCCATGACACTAGCATAGTAAGTAGGAAATTTTAACCACTACTCCATCTGTGCAGTTAATTTGAGGGCAATAATGAAAAGATTAACCTGAGCATTTAAAAGCAATTTTAAATGCTTATTAGTTACATTCATCCACCCATTCATCCACTAATTCATCCATCCATTCATCAGCCTATCGACGGCTATGTTTTGCAGATGGCTTGCCGATCGCAATTATTGTTATAAGTTACCTAAAAGGGCTTTTGCCCATTCTTTCGATGCTTTCTTACCTAGACTCTTACGGCAAATTAGAGGTCAGTATTGATCAACCGACACCACACGTGGTTCAGAAATTAAGTAGAAATTATTAATTACTTAGGGTATTAAAAATATATCATTACAAACGTTTCAGAATTTGATAAAAGTATTAAAATTATACAGTTAATGCTCCTGGTACTTCAGATTTATTTAACGCAAATTTCTAATCTTGATTTATGGAAGGCTAAGAGTTTTATTAATTAACGTTAATAGCAGTTTCGAACATAGCTGATGTGCGCACAACGGCATCAAATAACGAACCAGTGAACAATCATTGCGGTTTGATCGACCACAATGCATTGACCTGATTCACGAGAATATCTGATAACACCACCAATCAATTATCAATTGAATGAATATATTATTATTATGTTACGTATTAATATAAATATAAAAAATATACTTTTGCAACATAATATATTAAATAGGAATGAAGTAATGATTTCTGATGTTTACGCGAATGTTACACATTTGAAATAAAACTACGAATTTATCGCGTTTGTATTTGATTTTCAATTTCCCGACGTTTCGAACACTTTTCAGTGATCATGGTCACGGGAGGACTAAGGTGTCTTACGTCCAATATGTCATTGTTATTACAGAAATTTATATCTACCCTATAAGATATTAAATTTTGACCTACATTTTTAATACAAATTCATTGTCAGTACAAAAAGAAAATGATTCTATATATAAAATTTTATATTGTTTATGATCTGTTATTAATAAAGTATTTAATCCTTACTAATATTATAAATACGAAAGTAACTCTGTCTGTCTGTCGCTCTTTCACGCCAAAACTACTGAACCGATCTAAATGAAATTTGGTACACAGATAGTTTAGAGCCTGATAAAGGACATAGGCTATTTATTGCAAAAAAGGGTTGTAAAGGGGAATGAAAAGTAGTAAGGAATTATCGCCATTTTTAAAGCCAGAAGCTTGAAACTTATTTTTAGGCTATTGATAGATATAAATAAATACGACATTAAAATTTCGTAAAAAAAATACCCTTAAGGGGTAAAATAAAAATAAGGGATGAAAAACTTTAGGAAAGTAACCTATTACGCGGGCGAAGTCGCGGGCAGAAGCTAGTTTATGATAATTATTATTGTGGCTATTTTCAATTTTAGAAAACCTAACAAAAAAGGAAGGTAGGAATGAAGTGTCAAGTTATGCCTCACGGTAAATTTTGTACGTTATTTTATTTTTATTGCAAGTAATGTTTATAGTATATCATTTTATTTAAATTTGACCTTCATCTCAGCTCATATATGTCCCACTGTTGGGCTCGAGCCTCCTCTATAATGGGATGGAAATTGACCTACTATACCATGTTGGTCAGGCGTGTTGGTATAAGGCTTTATTTCGAGTTTTCCTTCTCTTGCATAGATGTTATATGCATTTTATATCCTTCAGTCGTCTCTTACGATCACCCACGGGTGAGATTCCACCCTAGTGATTTGTATTCTTACTCCGTCACCACACGAATATTTTTTTTCTATTTTAATGTTACTTTAACTATTTTTAAATATATTTTATTTCTAATATTGTTATGAGTATAGATATCTCTTTAAGTAGTGTTGCTAGGTATTTTAAAAACGATGGTTTGCCGTCCTATTCAATATCACACCGCCTTTATATCGACAAGTCACCATTATCTCCCTTTTTAGGACACTATCTATGGGCTAGTAAAACGTAATTATTTAAAAATGTATAAGTAAGTCACGGCCGGATTGTATTTGATTATTTTACGAGAAAACAACACTCACTGTATGGTGACGGGATAAGAATACAGTTTTCGCCACATCTTATTTTCCGTGGAAGTTGTAAAATTCTATTTAAGGATCACCTGGAAAATAAGAACAGCGCTCTTCTGGCAAATGTAGCTAGGCTTGGCAAGCGAATTGGCGATCGCTCGAAAGTTTACCACTTTACTGCGCACTTACAGTGGTTATGGCAATAATCTTGCTTAAAAATGATCACGTTCTGTGGCATTTTGTGGTAAAAGCCTGCGTGCAGGAGTGGGTGGCAAAAGGCTGAAGAATGATTGTTAATAAATGCTAAGTTACTATTATTTTATAAGATTTCAACGAATATAGCAAGTGATAATTCGTTTCAGCAAGTGTAATAAAGCTGAATAGTGTTACAGTGAATTGCGGCATTCAATTGCAGCAACGAAATCACGCTATGTTGCAACTTTGCGCGAATACTGCAATTAACATAACCTTTTGTCTGATAGTGATTTAAGAATACAATAAGAGACGACTAAAATACATAAGCAATACTGCAAATAAATTATGAATTATAAAAAATAAATCTCATGTCAGGGACGAGTAGTCGATGAATTCTCATTAACTATGGGTGAATCCAATACTTACTTTTGTAGATAACACCGCACGCTAAGAAATATATTCTCACCGGGTTCCGGTTGTCCGCTTGCTCGACGTGGAGAGGTACTTGTAGGGTGGGTCTATGGGGTCGTGCGCCGCTTATTCTGTCGCCCCGGAAGGATTTAGCGAGGCATGACAAATCCATAGCCCGCCGCCTAAAAAAAACATCGCAGGAGACTTTACAAACCACGGAGTAAATACCCGTGTTACAAACGTACAATTAACAGATAATAACTCATAAATATATTCATATATTTTAAGTTTTCTAAAAATAATTTTATTTTTTTCTACGTTCGGTGTAGTAATGGTGTAAGAATATATTTCACCATCCCGTGGATGTCGTAAAAGATGTCTAAGGGATTAAATATTCATATAAGATTTATGCAATAGAGGGTAAATTCGAAATAAATGCCCATACCAGGCCGTCTGACTGGCTAGTCAAGACGGCCGGAATAATTCAAACTTTCTCTTATTGTGGAGGCAGCTTGAGCCCAGTAGTAGAACTTATTACTTTATAAGGCGTTAAGATGATAATGCTGACAAATTTTCTAAATAAATTATTATTTTTCATGGCCGCTGATAGGCATTTATGTCGGCCACCAAAGACTTGGTCTCGGTTCCGGTACCCACCTACGTGGCGATAGAGAGGTTGTGTACGTTAGATTATGAAGTTACATCCCAGGCGATTTGAACGAGGTCTGTCCGGACCCATAGCCTGTATCTAAAGAAAAGAAAACCAATCGTGTAGATACTCATGTATGTTGAAGGCTGAGACGCTCGCCAGACTTCACCGGCGGGTATCGGCGATGCTGGCAAGGAGCCGCAATGTCTCGCCGCGCGTGTTGCCATTGCCTTTTAGGCAGTACGGTTAGAGATGCTTCGATTCGATAGTCTGACCTGACGCTGCCTGCCATCACTAAGAAGATGCTCGACAGCATTATGGACTAGAATGCGGTCGCCGCCTCCTGCGAGGCAGTCGTTTCGCAGCAGGAGGTGCGGGGTATGTCAGGAAGGAGATTCTCCACACTGACACACTCCACCACCGGCGTATCGAGCAACGCAGGCGCGATTATCTGCCCCTAATGCCGCCCTAGGCGAGGTCAAGGGTGGATGGACCGAGGATTAGCCCATCACCCGCAGAGAGGCCGACTGCGTGAGGGCGACGACCTGATAACACAACACAGATGTTTGTTGCCAGGACGTCAACAGAGATGATACTAGAACTAGAAAAATAACTCGCCGGGCCGGCCACGGATTTCCAGGAAGTGGTAGCAGTAGCCAGCCTAATGACGCTGGGAAGGTAACACGATGCGTTATGGGGCACACGCCGCCCTTTCGTCGCCCTGGACGGAATGGGTGTGGCGTGTCCAAACTACCTATATAATAGCCTGTCAAAAAAAAAATATAGATACACGTTGTATCGTTATTTTATATTTTATCGAATTTTCTTTCTGTGATGTGATTAGGGCTTAGCTGCTTTTCATTTCACGGCTATTTTATATACAATACTAGTTTCTATATACAGCTTCACCTACATAAAATGTAACTTTCTCAAAGTGCAATTATTATCGCAAAAGATTATACTCATCATCATCTCAGCTCATATATGTCCCACTGTTGGGCTGGAGCCTCCTCCATAATGGGAGGGTAATTGACCTACTATACCACGCTAGTCAGACGTGTTAGTATAGGGTTTTGATTCGAGTTTTCCTTCTCTCACATAGATATTATATGCATTTTATATCTCTTAGTCGTCTTGTACGATCACCCACAGGTAATAGGGGGTGGTGAATTGTATTCTTACTCTGTCACCACACGGACGAAAGGATTATACTACTGAGATTAAGGTACCCTATAGTATTAATTCAGAAAATGGTCTAAGTGGCTATTTTCACCAAAAACTGTTCAACGGTTTACGCGTGATTAAGTAATAAAAAACTCAAATATCTTTTTCAAACTTTCATATTAACGATATTAGAAGGATTAATAAGATGAATAATTCTTTACCGAATTGCCAATTTTGATATAGGTACTAATTTCAAACCATTTCTTCTACTTTTAATTCACGACATAGAGATAATTTCTATTTATTATGATAAGAACATACTTTTCTCGATTCAATGCCCCATCGATACTCTTAATGTGTTCTTTCGCCAACTCTTCAACAATTTGATTTTTAAAATCCGTCAGGTCATCAAATCCAGAAATCAATCAGGTACTCAATACTACTTAAATAGTGTGTAATTGTCCAAATAATTTTTGATTTTTATTATTTGTTTCGAGTTTTTTTCATCCATACGTTCTACATATCCAAGCAATTGTCAGATTACACCTCGCCTAAACCTTTCGGGGTGACGAAAGGGCAATGTATCCATAAGTTGCCTTATTACTTCTTTATCGCCATTTGGGCTAGCCATCGGTATCAATAATAAATATTTTTCCCATATTTTTTAGTAATTTATCTATTATATCACTGCGCTCGCTTACAATAATCATCATCATCATCATCACAGCCCATAAATGTCCCACTGTTGGACTCAGGCCTCCTCCGTAATAGTAGGAAAATTAACCTACTATACCGCGCTGGTCAGACGTGTTGGTATAGGGTTTTGTATCGAGTTTTCCTTCTCTCGCATAGATGTTATTTGCGCTTTATATCCCTTAGTTGTCGTCGTACGATCACCCACGGGTAAGATATGGGGTGGTGAATAGTATTCTTACTCCGTCACCACACGGAAAAAACTTACAATAATACGTAATACTTACAATACTTACTAATAATTTACTTACTAATAATAAGTAATACTTACAATAATAATATTCCAATATGTACTTTAGACTTCAAATATACTCACATACTTTTTTTTTTTTTTTGCGGTGGCCTATGGACGTCGCTCCCCGCCAAACCGGTCCGGGGTGACGGAAGAGGCGGCGCGCAACCCCACTGACCCACCCTGCAAGCACCTCTTCTTCGCCGTGCAAGCGGGCCACCAGTACCCGATCTTTGTCTTCGGTGGCCAAATATATATACCTGGCGGAACTATATTTTTACAATACAACATAAACAACTTGTAGTTAATAAACTAGTTTATTTAGAAAATTATTACAAAATTAGAAAATATATAGATCTTAATGTTTTGTTTAGTAAACATTCTAGTTATACAGAAAAACTTTTATTAAAAATACGCATTACTTACCTAAGATCACTGCTGAGAGAGTTCTTTATCGAACATATTTTTACCTTTTGTATCGCCTTTTAGCACTGATGTTGTCTGAAAAACTTTAACGTGGACATGAATACGCTTTTAGACGCCAAGAGCAGCTCCATTGCATCTGCCCGCTGTGGCTTGAATAACTAGAGAACCACGATTTGCTTTCGAAGCGAGATATCTAAGTTAGAGCAAACAACGTGAGGGTAATATTGATGAGGTTGGACTAGTGATTCGAAGGATGCCGTATGAATGTGTATTACGTTTAACAATACATTACTATTCTACGAATAGATAGTTTTCTTACAAATATGCTGCTCAAACTCATGATAACTTCAATACTGAAATGTCTGATATCTATAAGTTTTCTCGTAATGTTTTCCTTTCCTATTCACTATTTCTATTATTACATGTTGTTATTTACATATATGTTATTTTACACTTTTAACCTAAATTAACAGTGGGCTATCGTGTGAAGTGGAATTAGTATATAGGTATATATTACAAGTAGGTATATATATTAGGATGGTCCAAGCCTATATGGTAAAAAAAATCCAATTATAGGTGTCGCTACTCCCTTGATTTGTTATACATACCATTTATATTATGTGTGAAAAAAAAATGCCTATCCTATCTCTTATATACAAAGGGATGACGTGGGTCATCGAATTAAAAGTTTCTGAGAAAATCGAAATTTTAAATAAAACACGTAATGAAACAAACCTTAGTTTGTTAGTATTCTAAGTATTTTAATCAAATAAGTATACAAAATATTTAAATATGAAAAAATCGTAACAAATCAATAATTAACATAATATTAGTCACAACCCTTAAAGAATATGTTTATCAGGGCGAGCGAAGCGAGCCCTAACACTATCCCACATTCTGAACACTTTCGTGGTACACTTTACTGAAAAGCTATCACGCCTATAGAATTGTGCTTTGAGATAGTAAATTAACTTCATATCTAGGTGTGTTATCTGTCAAAATATATATAATTTTATAACATTAAAAACTTTAACACTTTTGCATAGATTGGATAGTATATTGTTATTGTACTACTAACGCCATCTGCTAGACGATCAAAGAGTTAACATCGCTACTAAACTCAATACTCAAATACATCACGTCACTGGTTGTGTTTGATAAATAATAAAATAGTTGAAAATTATTGATCGTTTAAATTATTTACCGAAGGCCATATCAATAATCCTATATAAAAAATAATAATAAAGAAAACTGTCAAGAAAAATTTTACCCGTTAGAAAAATTAAGCGAGCCCGCACAGAGCTCAGCTTTTTGCTAGATAACTTATTTTTAGATGTTACAGTAGAAACGATTTTTCCTGCTCTTCCTTAGTCTTAGTGAGTATCATGTTGCAATTGTATAAATATTTTTGAAAGCATTATTTCAAGTACGTGAAGATGACAAGCAAGCCGCAAATGACCTCGTCATGTCTTTTTTATTGTTCCGTACCTCGAAAGGAAAAACAGAACCCTTATAGGATCATTTTGTTGTCCGTCCGTCCGTCCGCCGGTCTGTCAAAACCTTTTTTCTCAAGAACGCGTGGATGTATCAATCTGAAATTAAGTTCTGAATACTTCAGGTCTACTTTCCCTTAAAGCTCTGAAAAAATCAAACTTCTAAGCCAAGGCTATTAAAAGATATAGCTGTTTATGTCGCAAATTTTCGACACTCGCAAGGGAATTAAAACCTACAAGATACTTCCCATGAACTCAGAATCTTGAAATTTGGTACGAAGCAATGTCTTATAGCACAGATAAAGGAAAAATTGTGAAATCCGTAAATTTTTAGTTACATCACATAATCAAAATATGTTTAAAATTTTAAACTTACTACCTCTTTCCTCGAGAATGCGTAGAGGTATTAAATTGAAATTCATATCAAATACTCAGGTCTAAATACCTTTAAGTTGTAACAACATCAAAATTCTACGTCAACACAATTAAAAGAAACAGCAATTTAAACCGCATATTTTCAAACTCGCAAGGGAATCAAAACCTAATGGGTAATTCCAGTCGACCTAGAATCTTAAAATTTGGCATGAAGCAATGTTTTATAGCACATATAAAGGAAACATTCCGAAAACCTTAAAATTTAAGTTACATCACATATTTTATTTATATATGGTATGTAAAATTTTTATTTACATCACATATTTTTATTTATATATGGTATGTGTAATGGCACGGAACCCTTCTTGCGCGAGTACAACTCGCATTTGGCTGATTTTTTCTAAAAGAGTACGCTCCCTTTCTGGCACTGGTGTTAGAAGTAGTAGTGTCAAAACTTATATACCGGATTTTGTGATACTCCACTGTTACATTGTGCCAAAAACTGCATCAGATATTTGTTCTCCCATTCCTGCAGTAATATCAATAATATACAGTATATCAGAACTATTACCAGAGACAATAATCAGACGGCGTTCTATTTTCCTATTGACATTAGTTGGACATTAGTTTGCCGTCCCAATAAATTACTAATAGAATAATAGTAGACTTTTGGCAGGAATTTGAAAACGTCATGTGGTGCTCTTGTATTATATTCGATATCTTAGTGTTTTAACGTGTTATATTAGATAATTTTGATGGCATTTTATGTAATATGAAGCGGCGGAACTACTGGGATGCAGTGAATATCGTATAAAAGTGCTTTACAACGCTTTCGTTTTCCATCAAAATTCCCACAAGATACCATTAACAGTGTGGCCTTTGCACTCTTAATGGCGACAATTTGACTTAGACAATGACTAACTTGAAAGACTAAAAACGTGAAAATATTTATAACTTGACACTGGCAACAATAGCTCGTATAAGTAGCTGATTGCCAATATATAAGAAGAAGAAGAATTACTAATAGAGAATCAATATAAATTTTAATTGTATTCGATTATTACATATATACTGAATACTTCAACGAGAGTTTGTGAGTGGCGCAGGATTGCAACCGAGAGCAGCAGATAATGGAATAATCTGTTGAATTGCTTATCCATCGGTGATCTTGTTACAATCAAGCGCATTAGTAACGTGTTATGTAAATATTTATATATACAGGGTGTCCCAAAATTCAACGATAAGCTGGCACCAGCAGGTGGACCTACATATGACTACTCGAGAACAGAAAAGAAAAAAATTCTACCTTGATTTTTTTTTTCATTACGACAAAAAAACCAAAATCTTTAAAAATGGACATCCTTTATTATATTATTAAGTGCTATTGCTACAGTTTTACAAGTAATTCTGTGATTTTTTTTGTATTGGCAAGGTAAGTAGCACTACTATCGATCACAGCCATTAAAAATTCCAGAATATCTATAGTTTTTACACAAAAATCAATCAAAACTATGTTTTTTTCATAAATTATGTAAGATCTTGACTTTCAGCTCACTTTCACTCATCATAGTGAAAAAAAAAAGTATGGACACTACTGTGGCAAATAGTATTAAAAATTGGCGCAACTAACTACAATTCTAAAATGGTATAACATTCAAGGCAAACTAGCTACAAAAATATACTTAGGTGTACTATTTCAAAATAACAACCATATTTCGAAAATTGTTAGTGTTGATAGTAATCACTTTTACTAAGTAGCCAAAATGTTTTTGTAGCAAGTTCCCAGAATTTGAATGAGACATGTGCGTAGTCCGTAGATCCACAGTCTGAATTATTTTATGGCGAAGCTCGTCCAAGTTTGCAATCGGTTTTGTGTAGACTCTGTCCTTTAGACAACCCCAATAGAAAAAGTCCAGGGGATTTAGATCGGGTGAACGGGGTGGCCACAAGATAGGACCAAGTCGCCCGATCCAACGCCCTGGGTACTCTTGGTCTAAGTACTCTCGCAGAGGACGGGCATAGTGAGCTGGGCAACCATCGTTTTGAAACCACATGGTTTGCAAATCACTTAAGGGCACATCTTCTAATAATCCTGGCAACTCATTTTGTAAGAAGTTTAAATAACTATTGCCATCTATGTTTCCTTGTAACTCAAAGGGCCCTATCACTTTGCCATTTATTATGCCAGTCCATAGGTTAACCTTAAATTGGTATTGGGATTGTCTTCTCTCACCAGGTGCAGATTTTCATTGTTCCAGCTATGAAGATTGTGAAGATTTAAATATCCATCTTTCTTGCAGGTTGTTTCATCACGACGACGTGACATTTTAAAATTCTATGTGCAGTACTTTTTGGGATTCCCGTTGCTGCTTGTACAGCACGTACAGAGGTAGTTGAATCGTTTTCTATTTCAGTGAGAACTTCTTCATCGTGTTTCGATCTAGGTTTTCCAGCGTTTCGCCTGTCAGATGGTATACAATCCTCCGAAAAAGCTTGATACACGTTAATAAATACGCGATAATCCGGATACCTTTGAAGATTAGGGTACCTTGCTCGATATAATCTGCTAGCAGCGTTGGCATTGCATCGGCATTCTCCTTAAATTAGGTGCATATTAGCGTATTCTAACGCTGTGTATGGTAGCGGCATGATGAATGCTAAACACTTGAAAATAAGGCAAAACTTCTTAAAAAAAAAACACAAAATCACAGTCTAAAATAATGCCAAGTCAGGTCAATTTCCAGGTCACTTAATTCAATCCAAAAGTCGTCAGTACCAGAGCCACTTTAATTAAAACAGAACGGTGTGCAGTAAACAAAGAAGTAGAGCATACTGACTTGCTGTGCTGCTGAGGACATTAATTACTTCTCCACCTGCATTAATGTTACTAAACAATTAGCATCTATCTATCTCCCTCTAACGTATAATCTCTCTATCTCTGTCTAACTTATTTTATCTTATGGACTACGCACATGTCTCATTAAAATTCTGAGAACTTGCTACAAAAACATTTTGGCTACATAGTAAAAGTGATTACTATCAACACTAACAATTTTCGAAATATGGTTGTTATTTTGAAATAGTACACCTAAGTATATTTTTGTGGCTAGTTTGTCTAGAATGTTATACCATTTTAGAATTGTAGTTAGATGCCCCAATTTTTAATACTATTTGCCACAGTAGTGTCCATACTTTTTTTTTTCACTATGATGAGTGAAAGTGAGCTGAAAGTCAAAATCTTACATAATTTATGAAAAAAACATAGTTTTGATTGATTTTTGTGTAAAAACTATAGATATTCTGGAATTTTTAATGGTTGTGATCGATAGTAGTGCTACTTACCTTGCCAATACAAAAAAAATCACAGAATTACTTGTAAAACTGTAGCAATAGCACTTAATGATATAATAAAGGATGTCCATTTTTAAAGATTTTGGTTTTTTTGTCGTAATGAAAAGAAAAATCAAGGTAGATTTTTTTTCTTTTCTGTTCTCGAGTAGTCATATGTAGGTCCACCTGCTGGTGCCAGCTTATCGTTGAATTTTGGGACACCCTGTATATATAATATTAGTGGACAAGTCCACCGCACAGAAACTAGAAGCATTCTTATCCCTTTTAGTACAGACACTACAAAATCATCTTTGAACTTATCCCCTTATATTTAGTAGAAGTGTTACTGAAGCTGCACTCAAGTTCTAATTCTTGGCTCGACATCACCAAATATGAAACATTACTTTAAGCAGTCATTTCTCTCTATTCTTCAAATCTTTGTTTCCGTTTTAGAGAACGTTCTTTGATATTTTCTGTGCCTTAATATTTATAGCTATTGAAAAGTAGTAGGAAAGAAAATACGTGTATACAAAGCGTCGGTCCCTTGGTACTCACTTGAGTACTACGATTCTTAAAGCAGTATTCAGGCGTCAGTTCGCACTGCTTTGTAACAAAGGCGTAATGCCGTGCTCATTTTGCTGAGATCCAGGCTGTTAACGCTGAATAGTACTTAGGATTTTATAGAAAGATAGAATACATAAAACATTTTTTATTTTCTGACACTATTATCATAGATAGGTAAATACTACTTAAGCAAATAACATGCATTATATATGTAAGGGGTGGCCCACGAAAAAATTGCATTTTAAAATTAAATCCAAATGTTTAAACCGTAATCGAAAGAAATAAACGTCTATCTATCTTCATCCGACTATAAGGAATTAGACAATACGGAATAAGACACAGTAAGAGAAATTAAATCCACTTGTTTTTTTTTTTTGGGCTGGGCTATGTGTGGCGCACTCCTCGCACAACTCCGTCCGGGGCGACAAAGGGGCGTAAGCACGCACACCCGTAACCCACCCGTGAACCTCACCTTCGCCGTTGGAACGGCCACCGGAGCAGCGTGAACTTGTTGTCAGTGGCCGGCCCGACGAAATACCCCCTGAGGGATACCCTCTCCTTGAGCGACGTGACCCATGGAGGACGTCGGTCTTTCCTCGCGCGGTCAGCCTCTCGGCGGGTGACGGACTAATTCTCCGGTCCAGTCACCCGCGGCCTCGGCTAGGGCGGCATCAGGCGCAGGTAATCACGCCTACGCCGCCCCAGTCGCCGGCGGCGGCTCGCGTCGTCAAGGAGACGCTCCTCGCGCACGCGCTCCGCCGCCTCCTTCCGCGAGACTACTGCCTCGCAGAAGGCTGCGACCGCGTCCCAGTTCCTGAAAGAGAATGAAATCTCGTAATAAAACCCTATATCAGCAAGTATGACAAGTGAGGTATAGATCAATTTCCATCCTATTGTGAAAGAAGCCCTAGCTCAGTAGTGAGACTTATATTAAAAGCCTTTACATGAGCTGAGATGATGACGATGATAAAGATTTTTGTAAGTAATTTGGTTAGATAACAATAAATACTAGAGCTAAAATTAATCAAAGTCAATATATATTAACACAAATAAATATCTAAACGAAAATATTTTACGGAAAAGTTTCGCTTACGAACACCAGTAGTATATTAAGGATACACTATACTCGATTGCGGGGAGTCTAATGGCCTCTATTCAGTACAGAGACGAGTGACACTTGTGGGGAGCGGTTACAGTCATTGTAACGTTCGCCCTCGGCCATTCCCAGACTTCGGTGTAAACATTCAACAACACCGACTTTTGTGCCATTTTGATCACCAAAAGGTAATGTTTGACCACTTTGAAGTTATGATATCACGGTAATAACATTATATAAAATTACACATACATACATATCATCACGCCATATCCCTTGCAGGGTAGGCAGAGAGAACAGAGTGCCAGAACTCTATCTCTGCATACTTCACTCGCTTCCTCAACATTCATAATTCTCTTCATACACGCTCGCCGGTTTCGGAGACTCTTGACTCCACCTTCCTTCAGTACATGACCGATCTGGTCTAGGTAGGTTAGTCTCGGTCTCCCTCGGTACCTACATCCTTCCACTTTCGCATTGTATATCTTCTTAACCAGGCGTTCGTTCGGCATATAAAATTATTACTCTCATTTTGTGATAATTAATAATTCATTATGGTACTTACGTAATACGAAATCAGCATAATCTATAGGCATCTTATTCTAACTTAAAAATATGTTGGAAAAGTCTAATCTCACAAATAATAATTTTACTCAAAAATAAAAATAATAACATCATCTCGTGGTGACATATATTTATTATATTACAAGCCATATTCATAACATACCCATCACTAAAATTAAAAAAAAAAGACTCGTTTTCACTAACGACTCTTAAATTGTAAGTTTCTCCTAAGATAATTTTAAGTTTCTCCTAAGTTAAATGATACATACTATCAATGTCATATAACTTTTATATTTCTTTAGTAGATAGCTACAATTTAGGGTTTTGTTGGCGAAAAGGGATACAGAGATATAGTATGTATATTGTATTGAACTATATTGGGCAACAAAATTTCACAAGTTTTTCACTATCGATCCCTACGGAGGCTGAACCTATAGATACAACTACAAAAAGATTCTTGAGTATTTTTTGGGCTGGCACTCATCCCCGCTCTCATGGGAGCCTAAATCTTCAATGGGGCTTTTACATAAATTTCAGAAAAAAACTTAAAAATTGTCACGATATCTTATTTTAAATACTAACTGCAACAATAGTCACTTATACATAACTAGCGTCTGCCCGCGGCTTCGCCCACGTAAAAAGTTACTTTCCTAAAGTTATTCATCCCCTATTTTTATTTTACCCCTTAAGGGCAAATATTTACAAAACGTTAATGTCATATTTATTTATATCTAATCAATAGCCTAAAAATAAGTTTCAAACTTTTGGCTTTAAAAATGACAATACTTTCTTACAACTTTTCATCCCTTTTACAACCTTTTTTGCATTAAAAAGTAGCCTATGTCCTTTGTCAGGCTCTAGAATATCTGTGTACCAAATTTCATTTAGATCGGTTTAGTAGTTTTGCCGTGAAAGACCGACAGACAGACAGAGTTACTTTCGCATTTATAATATTAGTAAGGATTAGCATATCATGATTCGAGACCTCTGAGTAAGGATCTAGTTATAGAATATAATGGACTGAAGTACAGCTGACATAGTGGTTAAAATAGCGATCTACCATGCCAAGGGTCACGGATTCGATTCCTACACAGGACAGTATTTTGTGTGATCCACAAATTTGAATACATGTTTGTAAAGTTGCATGATGTATGATGGCGGCTACGAATTTTACCAACTCTTATATTTCTCATGGGTGGCATAAAAGACGACTAAAAGCTTAACCTGAGACAATTCATCTGATGCTGTCTGTCTGATTAACAATTACATTCCCAAAGAGGGTTAATGTTACCACCAACGAAATGAGGGTTCACACCAACTCAATAACCAAGTGTTGCATACATACATACATATCATCACGCCATATCCCTTGCAGGGTAGGCAGAGAGAACAGAGTGCCAGAGAACTCTCTCTCTGCTGTACCTACATCCTTACACTTTCGCATTTTTTTTTTTTTAAACACTTCACAGCATTAAAGAAATCCTTGTATCGCGGGGGACTTTACAAACATGCAATTAACGCAGAAAAATTACACCCAGACTCAGAACAATACTTTGTGGATCGCACAAAGTATTGTCCTGCGTGGGAATCGAACCCACGGCACTGGCACGGCAGGTCGGTATCTTAACCACTACGCCATCTGTGCAGTCGCATTGTATATCTTCTTAACCAGACGTTCGTTCGGCATTCTTTCCACATGCCCGAACCATCGGAGCATTCCCTTCCGAATCTTTACACCAATACTCTCTTTTATACCTACTCGCTCTCTTACGTCGTCGTTACGAATGCGGTCGGTCAGCCTAACTCCACAGATTTTCCGCAGAGATCGAATTTCGACTGCATTAATTTTACTTTCATACTCTTTTCTGCATACCCAACTATCGCTTCCATACAGTAATGTTGGAACAAGCACTGCGTTATGTATTGCTACACGTGCCTTCTGGCTGAGGTGGTGGCTGCCGAGAAGTTGCCCCAACGCTCCGTTCACTCTATTTCCCGCATTCACTCTTCGCTCTATATCAGTGGTGTACCTTCCATCTCGGCTAAATCCACATCCAAGATATACAAATTCATCCACTTGCTCTAATACATCATTACCTATTGTTACTCTTACATCTGTTCTGGCTTCGTCTCTTTCAAAGATCATTATTTTGGTTTTGCTCACATTCACGCGTAGACCCCTTTTCTTACAATCTTCTGTCATTGTGTCGACTAGGGTCTGCAGGTCAGTCGCTGACTGTGCCAGCAGGACTGCATCATCTGCATAGCAGAGCAGTGACCACTGAGTCACCCATCTGGACTCCCACATTCATATCGTTCAACCCTTGGAGACATTTATCCAGATATATGATAAACAGCCTGGCTGACAGAACGCACCCCTGCTTAACGCCGATATTGACGTCAAACCAAAGCGACATTCCATCATCCAGCCGCACACAGGCTCTACAGCCCATGTAACTGGACTGCACAGCCTGTAGCAGTTTACCGTTAATACCATACTCCGGTAAAATGTCCCAAAGTTCCTTTCGTACAACTGTGTCAAATGCTCTCTCCAGATCCACGAAACTGCAGAAAAACCTCTGACCTAGAGCCAGATGCTTCTCCACAATGTTGCGCAGAGAGAACATTTGATCCATGCATCCCCTTCCACTCCTGAAACCTCCTTGTGTCTCACACAGTAAACCATCGGACACCATCCTCATTCTCCTTTCAATAATTTTACCATACACTTTTGCTGCCAAACTGGTCAAGCTTATGGCTCTGTAATTTGCGCAGTCATAACGTGAACCCTTGTTTTTAAACAAAGGCACGATGACTGCGCTATTCCAGTCCCCGGGAATCATTCCCGAGCTCCAACATAAATTGAGGAGCAACAGGAACGCATCCCAGACACAGGAGCCACCAAGCTTGATCATCTCGGCAGACACCAATGCCCGCTGCCTTACCATTTTTCAAACTTCTTATCGCCCATTCAACTTCATCCATACTGATGCCATCGGAAGACGCCGTTGTCGAATGTTGATCTACTAAACCACATGCGACACCGGTGCCAACCGTAACATGCGCATACATATCGCCAAAATATTCACTCCATCGGCTTAACACGTCTTGTGTTTGTGTAAGAATGTCTCCACCTTTAGACCTTATTTTATTCATTCTGAAGGCTGACCAACCACCCCGAGACTTCTTCACCTCCCTCCAAAAGAGTTTGGTATTACCCTCGAAGTTTTTAGCCAGCCTATCTTCTGCATTCATACTTGCTCTATCACGTTTCTCTTTCACTAAGGCCTTGGTGTCATTCTTACATTGCCGATATATTTCTTTCTTCTGTTCAGTCATACTGTCATTCAGATTCAAAGAAGAGACATAGTCCAGCCACGCTTTCTTCTTTTGCTCTACGGAAGCTGCCAATTCCGCATCCCACCATGCATCACCTTTTTTTTTCTATGCTTCTTTGAACTTCCACATTCTTCTTTCGCTGTATCTACCATACTCTCTTTCAATACTCTCCAGCATTCTTCAATGTCCGATTGCGGCTGGCTTGCCATCGTCAGCCGTTCTCGGACACCCTCTGCATACTTTTCTCTTACACAATCTTCTTGCAACCTTTCAACCTTTATTCTTTCAAGCCCTCCGAAGTGGACACGCTCTCGCCAGTGCCTCCACTTTCTGAACAGACCACTAAATCTCGCAATAACGAGATAGTCGTCCGTATCGACTGTGGGGCCCCTGTAGGCTCTTGCGTCCAATATTTTGCTTCGGAGGCGACTGTCTACCAAAATTAAATCTATTATACTTTTCTGTTCAATCCTTCTCCATGTATACATATGGATGTCCTTATGTTGGAAAAATGTGTTTGACACAATAAGGTTTCTCTCCATGCATACATCCGCTATGAGCCTACCTGCGTCGTTCACTCTCTTATCACCAAATGGACCAAGTACATCCTCATAGTCGGGACGCTTGGTCCCCACCCATCCGTTCAAATCTCCGCATACAATCACGCGTTCACTGGTTTCTGCCATATCCAGAACTTCCCTAACATTATCCCAAAACTTCTCTAGGTCTGATGCCACCGAGGATCCTACGGGAGCATATGCTACAACCATGAATACCTTGGTGACACCTAGTTTTATACGGACCCAAACAAGTCTGGGATCATACATTCCGTAATCCTTCACACCTGAGGCCAAACGAGAGGACAACAGTACTCCTACCCCCATGCTGGCTCGATCGCTCTGTGGTACACCAGACCACAGAGCCATCCTGCCACCAGGAAGATCGCAGGCGTCGCTGCCCCTTCGCTTGGTCTCTGTTACACAGAGCACGTCTAGCTGTTTGTCCGCCATGACGGATATCAGCTCGTGCAACTTACCTTCCACACAACCTCTTACATTCCACGTGCCCACCCGGCACTCTGCTCTCCTCGACTCGCCTGACTGGGCAAGGCGTGATGGGTGGCGGCCCCCATCGCCGCAACTGCCGAAGTTCGTACCGACGGAGGCGGGTCGGTACGCGTCGCCTCCGGGGGACGCCCTAACCCGCATTGCGATACGCATATCGAGCCGGATTAACAGTCTAATTAGACTGGCAGGGTACGCGAACGAGCACGCTCCGGACTATGCCCCCAAGTGTTATTATGTGACCAAGTGTTGCAATTAAGTCATTATTCCGCATTCCCTCCTTTAGAAACCTCTATCCAATAATGGACGTACAAGCTAGGTTGAACGATAAAGAGCTCTTGAGTTCGAACGACGTTTCGAACGTAAATTGTTAATTGTGAAATATTTAATTGCGAACAACGCCAAATGAAATATGACTTAGAAATTTTCAAAATAGTTTGAGTCTGATATACTTCATCATTTTCAGCTCATTTACGTCTCATTGCTGGGCTTATATCTCCTCCATAGTAAGGAATCAAATTGACCTACTGTACTACGTTGGACAGAAGGGTATTAACACTTCTGTCCAACGCCCTATACTAAGAGGGCTTCATTTTGAGTTGCCCTTCTCTTGTATAGATGTTATATTTCTATTTCATACGTAAGTCTTATTTTATATCGATCAGAGCCAACTCCACCTAATGACGTTTGGTCAACAATTACATTCAACAGGTTGACGTCAGTTAGGCGGCCGGTTAAGAAACTATTGCCAATAACTTTTGCAATATGTACGAGTACATATTGCGTCGACCCCATGTAATTGGGATAAGAGCGGCAAAATAATGATGATGATGACCTAAGTGGTGTATTATTTCATCCCGATCAAATTAGGTACTGGTTCATTGTGTTCTTATTCTGTCACCACACAGAAATAAAAGCTAACTCTTATTAAAAAAAAGTTGTAGGGCGTCTATAAAAATAATTGATTAAAATGAAATGCTATTACTACCACTACTACTAATACTTATAAGACATATTGTACGGAACTTTAATATAAAAGAATTTAGTAAAAAAATAAATAAATAAATAAACAAATCCACTGGGTTTCTTGCCGAATCTTCTCAGTGCGTTTACGTTTCTATCTAGTGTTAGTTACTTGGGTTAATTTAATTTATGGTAAAATATAAAAATTGATAATATGTAAACACCGTCACGGGTTATACCTACATAATAAATTATTAGATTTTTTTAAAGACTTTGTGTGCGCGGCGCGCAACCCCGTAGATCCACCCTTTTTTTTTTTTTTTTTTTTGCCGTGGGCCATGGACGTCGCACCCCGCCAAGTCGGTCCGGGGTGACGGAAGAGGCGGCGCGCAACCCCATTGACCCACCCTGCAAGCACCTCTTCTTCGCCGTGCAAGCGGGCCACCGGTACCCGATTTTTGTCTTCGGTGGCCCGCTCGGCGGTATGCCCTCTCGGGCTCCTCTCCTGTCGACGCCCCGACAGCTTTCGCCGTCGAGGCGTCGTCCTCACGCGGTGGCCTCACGTCGGGTGACCGGACAATTCCCCGGTCCGATCACCCGAAGCCTCGGTTAGGGCGGCATCAGGCGCAGGTATTCGCGCCTGCGCCGCCCCGGCCGCTGACGGCGGCCCGGGTCACGGGAATCCTCCCGGACTCGTTCCGCCGTCTCCTTCTGCGAGATAACAGCCTCGCAGAAGGCGGCGACCGCGTCCCAGTTCGCGCTGTCGACCATCGCCCTCGCGACAGCCGGCAGCGTCAGGTCGGCACCGATTACAGCGACGAGGTCACGGCGCTGCCCGTCCCAACTCGGACACACGTCCAGTGTGTGTCTCGCCGTGTCCTCGTCACTGCTGCAATGGTGGCAGGCCGGAGTCCACTCCCTATACGCGACCGTGTGCAGGTACAGACCGAAACACCCGTGCCCTGACAATACCTGCACCAGCCGAAAGGAGAGGACTCCGTGCCGCCGCTCCATCCATTCCATCAGTACGGGCCGGAGGGCCTCGACGGTAACGACACCGTGTCTTGGCCTCTTCAGCCGCGTAACCCAACGGGCGATGACGTCTCGGCGGGCGTCCTCGCGCCAGGTGGCTATCTCGCTCAACGATGGGGAGCCACCTTCGTCGCGCACTGAGGTAACCCGCCGGTAGAGGTCGGAGAGCATCTCCGCCTCTAGGTCCCACTGGGGTGTCCCGGCCAATAGGCACGCCGCCTCTGTCGACACCGTGCGGTACCCGCGAATGGCTCTGACCGCCATGGCTCGCTGTGGCCTCCACACCACCGCCCTGAGCTGGGCGTTCAGAGCCCTCGCCCACACGGGTGCGCCGTACATGGCCATTGAGCGGATCACCCCCGCATACAGCCGTCGGCCCTCGAAACTGGGTCCGCCCACATTCGGCATGAGTCGAGAAAGGGCGGACGCCGCGCCGACCAGCCGCCCGTAGATGCACCCTGCGAAGTACCACTCTTCGCCGTGCGAACGGGTCACCGGTACCCAATCTTTGTCTTCGGTGGCCAAAAGACACTACCCTGCCATGAGTGAATAATACTTGTATTGCAGGGGACTTTACAAACATTAACACAGACAAATTACACCCAGACGCAGAACAACACATTGTGGATCGCAGAAAGTATTGTTCTGCGTAGGAATCGAACTCACGGCACTGGCATGGAAGGTCGGTACCTACCACTACGCCATTTGTGCATCATCATCATCATCATTCTCCTACTCTTATTCCAATTGCTTGGGGTCGATACAATATGTACTCTTCTTTCATTGTACATATTGTAAAAGTTATTGGCAATAGTTTTAAGACCGGTCGCCTACCAGACGTCAACCCTTCTCGGGAACGTAATAGTTGACCAAACGGCATCAGATGGAGTTGGCCCAGGTCGTTATAAGACGCACACATCAGTGTGTCTGGGGTTGCCGTGCCAGTGCGGGCCCAGATGAAATATCTGGGTCTGCACCTTGATTCAAAATGGAATTTCGGGCCACACTTTGCCCAGCTCGTCCCGCGGCTTGTCAAATCGGCCGCGGCGCTAAGTAGGCTTCTGCCGAACACTGGAGGTCCAGGGTCGTCCTGCCGGCGATTGTACACCGGTGTCGTGCGGTCCATGGCGCTGTATGGCGCCCCTATTTGGTCGGAGTCCCTCACTGCCCGCAATAGGGCCCTCCTGCGACGTCCGCAGAGGGTCATGGCGGTGAGGGCTATTAGGGGCTACCGTACGGTGTCGTGGACTGCAGCGACATTGCTGGCGGGGGACCCGCCTTGGCCACTTATAGCTAAGGCCTTGGCAGAGGCCTACCGGCTGCGCGTTGTGGCGCGGGCCGGCGGCGAGCAAGTCTCCGCGAGGAGACTGGGCAGAGATTTGGAAGTGGCCCGAAGAGGAGTCATCCGGCGGTGGAGAGAGGATCTGGAGTCCCCTGTAGCAGGGCGGGGGACTGTGGAGGCGGTCGCGCCACATCTCCACTGCTGGATCAGAAGAAGGCACGGCAGCCTTAGCTTCAGGATAGTGCAGGTGCTTACCGGACACGGGGTCTTCGATAAGTACCTGCATAAAATTGGAAGAGAAGGGGCCCCTGGATGTCACGAGTGTGGCGCGCCAGTGGATGACGCGCGTCACACTCTGGAGGTTTGCCCCGCCTGGGGGCCCCAACGCCACGTCCTGTCGGCGGTCGTTGGAAGAGACCTGTCGCTGTCGACCATCATCTCCAAGATGCTCGACAGCGATAGGTGCTGGACGTCGATGGCCTCGTATTGCGAGGCCGTCATGGAGAAGAAGGAGGCTGCGGAGCGGGAACGTGAGGCGCATGCGTCCGCTGACTTGCTCCGTCGCCGTTATGCGCATCTCCTCCCACCGCCTTGAGGATCGACAGGGCGTGGCCAGAAGGCCAATCGTTGGGGCGTCGGGGATGTCGAATGTCAGTAGACGATCTCTCCGGCGCCCCGTAAAAGCGCGGAAGGGGGCCGCTGTGGTTTTAGTGGGTATTCTGGTTGGACTAGCCGGCTGGCGAGTCCCACACTCCCTCCCGTCTTGACATCGGCGGGCAGGGGTTAGCGCGCAAAAGCGTTTCCCAGCGTCAAAAAAAAAAAGGTCGTTATAACACTCTCAGTCGTCTTTTACGACATCTACGAGCAAAGTAAGGGTTGGTAGTATTCGTAGCCGCTACCACACAGCTACGCGATCTGTGCAGTCGTATGATATTAGTCATATTATATTTAACTACGAATTATTTCAACTAAACTAAGCATTTCAGTATATCCTTTTTTTTTTAAATCCCAACGATAAATATTTCACAGGCTATTTAAATTTGTGCTATAATCAACTTGCATTTTAAAAGCAAGTAGGAAAATATGGTAAATAAAAGTAGCATAACTGGATTATTCGACCGCAGCACGTAGACGAGAGAGAATTTAAATTAACCACTTCATATGCCGGTTAGTATGGGATGAAATATTCATATAAGAGGTGCCACATCACTCCACCTATTAAAAATAACAAGGCAATATCTGAATATGGTCAACAATTTCTTACACGTTTGGAATGTACATATGTATTATTTAAACTTAAAGTAAATATTAACTTTACTTCAAATAAAAAATGTTGATGAGCAATTGACGAAAATTTAACCTGATATACTAAGTATGATCGATGAGCAACCGAAGACAAAGATCGGGTTCCGGTGGCCCGCTCGCACGGCGAAGAGAGGCGCATTGTAAGGTGAGTCTATGGATATACAAGGTATGTGGTGATGCAAGCTTGATACTGCTGAACTCCACTCAGGGAATAGGTACCCGAACTGGCTTAACCACGGGGCGGATCAAAAAAGCTAAATCGCCACAGTTAGTAACGCTGTCTGCTATCACTCCAAACGGCCGTTCGTGGTATAGTTTACATACATACATATCATCACGCCATATCCCTTGCAGGGTAGGCAGAGAGAACAAAGTGCCAGAGAACTCTATCTCTGCATACTTCACTCGCTTCCTCAACATTCATAATTCTCTGCATACACGCTCGCCGGTTTCGGAGACTCTTGACTCGACCTTCCTTCAGTACCTGACCGATCTGGTCTAGGTAGGTTAGTCTCGGTCTCCCTCGGTACCTACATCCTTCCACTTTCGCATTGTATATCTTCTTAACCAGACGTTCGTTCGGCATTCTTTCCACATGTCCGAACCATCGGAGCATTCCCTTTCACATCTTTACACCAATACTCTCTTTCATACCTACTTGCTCTCTTACGTCGTCGTTACGAATGCGGTCGGTCAGCCTAACTCCACAGATTTTCCGAAGAGATCGCATTTCGATCGCATTAATTTTACTTTCATACTCTTTTCTGCATACCCAACTATCGCTTCCATACAGTAATGTTGGGACAAGCACTGCGTTATGCATTGCTACACGTACCTTCTGGCTGAGGTGGTGGCTGACGAGAAGTTGCCCCAACGCTCCGTTAACTCTATTTCCCGCATTCACTCTTCGCTCTATATCAGTGGTGTACCTTCCATCTCGGCTAAATCCACATCCAAGATATACAAATTCATCCACTTGCTCTAGTACATCAGTTTGCTAAAGAAAAGGAGGTTAGGCAATGCAAAGTATAGGGGGCTGAGTAAACAACCGAAGTAAAAAAACTAAATCCAACCAGTTCAATGCTCAGAACGAGTTCACAATGCACATTATGGAGCCCTCGCACTGCACTGCTTTTCACCTTGAACATAATTAACGACTCGGCAACAAAAAAAAAAATATTGAAATCTTACTAATCTCAGCAATACGCTTTTATTGAGATCATCGATTAGGATATTCTCAGTCTTGAGCCCGGTAATAAGATACCGGCTTAGCGTGCCAGTGCCGTGCATTCGATTCCCATGCAGGACAATATTTTGTGTGATCCACAAAATAGTTATTCTGAGTCTGAGTGCTATTTGTGTTCGTTAAATTATATGTTTGTAAAGCCCCCGCAATACAAGGATTAATTTCTTAGTGCCGGATGTTATCTTTTAAAAAAAAAACTTCAGCCGTCTCTACAGGCGTGGGCTGGTCCGTGTGGAGTACTACCATACTCTAGCAGAAAATCGACATTTTGTTTTCGTCAATCCGACAGTAGTAATTGCTACGTACAACGTTTCGTTCAGTGAGCGATGGAACCAGAAGTCCAACTTTCTAGGGAGATTCAAAGGTCCATAAGCGGCAATAACAGTTACCATCAGATGCTGCCTTTTGCCGCCATAAGCAAAAATCAAAATATCAATGAAAACGTGACCAATTTGAAAACTGTGCTAATCTCAATGGAAAAATACGTCATTTATTCCTCCTTCCACACTTAGAGTCTGGTAATTAGAAATAACATGAAGAAATACGTTTCTTTTTTGAGAGTAAATAAGTCATAATACATCTCACTGCTAGGCACAAGTTTCTTTCAAAGTGATAAGGAAATTGACCAATTGTCCTCGCTAGCTAGACCGTCTGGCGCCTAGTTTTGATTCGAATTTTCCTAATTATCTCTTATGTTGACACGAGTATCACAAATAATATTCCTTCTCTTTCATTGCTTATCTCTACTTCCTTAAAAGACTGTATGCCTATCCATGAAATAGAATGGGATGATAGCATTAAATATTCATAGCACGTTTCCGGGCGGTAGGTCATTTCGCGATCATTAAATTTACCTTTTAAATAAATATAGGAAAATACTTAATCCAAGCTCCTCAATGGCCAAAGACATTTTCAAAGAAAACCTACGCCCAGTATCGTCAGTGTTATCCTGTTTCTCTTTGAAAGGTTCCGTTCATTACAATCTATTATAAATACGAATGTAAAATAATTACTTACCTAAACATCAACATCACAAAACCTTAGAATATACGATGAGGCTTAAAGATTTATTATAGTATTATTAATATACTTATATAGAATATGTACTTTTACACATACATACATACATACATATCATCACGCCATATCCCTTGCAGGGTAGGCAGAGAGAACAGAGTGCCAGAGAGCTCTATCTCTGCATACTTCACTCGCTTCCTCAACATTCATAATTCTCTTCATACACGCTCGCCGGTTTCGGAGACTCTTGACTCCACCTTCCTTCAGTACCTGACCGATCTGGTCTTGGTAGGTTAGTCTCGGTCTCCCTCGGTACCTACATCCTTCCACTTTCGCATTGTATATCTTCTTAACCAGACGTTCGTTCGGCATTCTTTCCACATGTCCGAACCATCGCAGCATTCCCTTTCGCATCTTTACACCAATACTCTCTTTCATACCTACTCGCTCTCTTACGTCGTCGTTACGAATGCGGTCGGTTACCCTAACTCCACAGATTTTCCGAAGAGATCGCATTTCGACCGCATTAATTTTACTTTCGTACTCTTTTCTACATACCCAACTCTCGCTTCCATACAGTAATGTTGGGACAAGCACTGCGTTATGTATTGCTACACGTGCCTTCTGGCTGAGGTGGTGGCTGCCGAGAAGTTGCCCCAACGCTCCGTTCACTCTATTTCCCGCATTCACTCTTCGCTCTATATCAGTGGTGTACCTTCCATCTCGGCTAAATCCACATCCAAGATATACAAATTCATCCACTTGCTCTAGTACATCATTACCTATTGTTACTCTTACATCTGTCTTGTCTATGTACTTTTAAATATATAATAATTACATGTTCTGGCGTCTATGCATACTGCTTACCCTATCTAGTCTATGAATACTGATAGATAGATGATAAAGTATGTATTTGGGAGTGTTAGCGGGCAAGGCAAAGTGTCATGTGTTGCTCTTGTATAATATTCAATATCTGTTGATAAATAATAATGTGTGTTTTAAAGTGTTACATTAAATAATTTTGTGATGGCATTTTATGTAATTTGATGCACAGGAAGTACTGAGGTGTAGTGAATATGATATATATGCAGTGCTTTAACGTTTTCGTTTTCCTCCAAAATTCCCAAAAGGTGCCCTTAACAGTGTGGCCATGGCACTGTTGAAGGCGACGATGACTTTAAATAAAGTTAATTTGTAAACCAAGACTTAGCTTAAAGGTCTAAGTAACTAAGCCATAAACTCCAAAAAAAAAGAGTATGTAGGTACTTTTAATTACATAATAATTAAATGTTCTGGGGTCTGTGAATACTGCTAACCATTACTTTACTCGAGACTGTGGTATGACTATGAATTTTACATCGATCTGGGCCAACTCCATCTAATGCTGTCTGATTAACAATTACATTCCCAAGGAAGGTTGACGTCAAGCAATCAGCCGGTCATAAAATTATTGCCAAACTTTTGCAATATATATGATGGAAAAAGAGTCCATACGTATCGATCCTCATCATTCATTATCATCATTACAGCCCATATATGTCCCACTGTTGGGCTCGGGCCTCCTCCGTAATGGGAGGGAAATTAACCTACTATACCGCGCTGGTCAGACGTGTTGGTATAGGGTTTTGTTTCGAGTTTTCCTTCTCTTGCATAGATGTTATATGCATTTTATATCCCTTAGTCGTCTCGTACGATCACCCGCGGGTAAGATAGGGGGTGGTGAATTGTATTCTTACTCCGTCACCACACGGATAATCGGAATCGTATCGATCCTAAATAATGAAAATAAGAGTATTATAAGTACAAATTAATTTTAATGGTAAAAACTATACGTGTAAAATAAAAAAGTATTTCATTATCATTACCATCTCAGCTCATATATGTCCTACTATTAGGCTCGAGCCTCCTCTATGATAGGAAAAAAGTTAACTATATGGAAGAGATTGACAAAAGTAATTCTAGAAATAATATTATTAATTCAATGAAACTCAGCATTAGATTCAATTCGATGTTTAAAGCGTCAAATTTAAAAATTCTGTTTACTGTATCCAGAATTTTTAAACGTCCCCAATATATGCCCAAAAATTTTTAAATTTAATAAATATTTTCTTTTTTTGAAATTTTTATTATTAAATATAATCTACTTGATTTACCAAGTACCTGATGCATAAATTGATACCGAAGCAGATCGCTTCTCAACAGTATAAGATCGGTAGGTCCTTAATAGAGAGTCATAGTGAGGGCCAATTACCTCTCCCTCGAGGAGTTAGCCGCTAAATGGAACAACGACCACTAAGACTGCCGACATTATCATGATTGATAACGCGTCGATCCGTTGCTTGGGCAAGGATAATGCTCACGCGTTAATAGAATGGATAGAGCCACAACAAAATCCTTTTCTTCCTACTCTTGCTTCCGAGGTGTAGTCAGAGCACAGTTACTTCCACAAATACCTCGAAGGAATTGACTCCAGGCTGTCACTTCTTTAATTACAGTGATATCACGACGTAACAAAACAATTACGGCGCCATCGTTACGTTCTACGCTATATTGCAATCTCACATAGTAAGATGACAGAACGTATGGAAAGGACGCCTCCACGATGACATGCTTCGCCGTAAGAAACATGAAGCAGTCCCACATCTGTATTAAGACATGTGCCTCTGTATTTAGGGTTCATGTGGAAGAACTGAAAACGATGTGTCAACTGCAATAAAGCCTGCCTAAGTACAATCCCAAAATGCATTAGTGGTAAGACCATGCTGTTAACAGTTTTCTGTCTACAGCCGCGGGCCGGTCCGTCCGGGGTAGTACCACACTCTAGCAGAAGATCGACGTCTGAGCAATGGCAATGTGCAGCTGCGCTTCGTTCTGTGAGCGAGAAAGCCAAAAGCCCAACTGGGTGGGTTTGGAGTTTGTAGTGGTAGGCAGCGGCCCAGCTATACCCCTGGTACTGCGATGGTCCATGGGCGACAGTAACACTTACGATCAGGTCTGCTGCTTACTCGTTTGCCACCAAATGCAATAAAAAAAAATACACCCGGATTTCACTCTCGGAGTGGTTATCTAAGAAAGTAACCTTCAAGATAAAAATAAATTTAAGTATTCAGGATTGCAAACCTTAAATCGATACATTTGTTATCCTTCAGAATCAAGTAAGTACTATGTACCACCACAAAGAGGCTAACTCTTTACAATAAGTTATTTAAATTTTCAACTCACACAGGCAATTTTGTGGTTAATGATAATACAATTTGGATGCACAGATGATGTATTAGATCTAAATAGCGACCTCCTATGCCAAATGACGTAAAGTGGGGACACCAGGTTAATTATTTGTGTGAACCACAAATTATTGTTCTAAGTCTGGATGTTATTACATCTTCAACTCCACATCATCTCAGCTCCGCATGAGCATAGTCCGTCCCACAGCTGAGCTCGAATCTTCTTCAAAATAGAATCGAAATTTACTTATTATACCACGCAGGTCCAAAAGTTAGTATAGTGTTTTATTTCAAGTTCTCCTTCTCTTTTATAGATGTTATTTGTAAATTATATTCTTTGGTCGTCTTTTAAAACATCCACGGGCAAGATGGTGACGATGGTGAATTATATTCTTGCTTGGGATATTGGATATTATTTGTGTGTGTTAATTGTATGTTTGTAAAGTCCCCCGCTACAGATGGATTTATTCCTTACTGCGGGGTTATGTCTTAAGAAAATACTTAATCTAAATACTATAATCTCGGTAAATTGAATAATTGAACAAGACAAAATCAAAAAAATTGCAAATCTCATTATTGCCCAAATCCTAAATCTTGCGAGACTCCACAATACGTGTAGGTACTTCGTTATCACACGCAGTACGAATATAAAACACGAACTGTGTGCACCCATCTGGTCAACGTAGTTTCATCGGTGAAATTTTCTATCATTATGGTGGAGGTCTCTGCCCAAAGCTAAACATACAATGTTGTAGTTGTAAAAAAAAATATAAAAATCCAACAAAATAATTTAAAATTTAACTTTAGTAAAATCTCTACAAATTATTACGCGCGGGTACGGCGTTAGCAATAATATCATCATCATTACAGCTCATATATGTCCCACTATTGGGCTCGGGCCTCCTACGTAATGGGAGGGAAGTTAACCTACTATACCGCGCCAGTCAGACGTGTTGGTATAAGGTTTTGTTTCGTTCATTTTCCTTCTCTTGATGTTATTTGCGTTTTTATATCCCTTAGTCGTCTTTTACGATCACCCACGGATACGATAGGGGTGATGAATTATATTCTTATTAGCACACGGATAAGCTATAATATGAGCTTCCAAAATACAATAATTTAATCCTAATATCATAAAGACTAATTAGAGTATGTTCGTTTGTTATACTTTAAAATCTACTTAACTAATCATCTCTACTTAACTAATCATCATAAATTTTGGGACAACTATTGTCCACGATATATGTAGAAAAGGATATAGCGTACCTTTCATCTAGAACAGAAATACTATTCCCAAGGAATATAAAATAATTTGTGGCAGTAATTTTTTTTGCGGTGGGCTATGGAGTGGCCACGCTCCGCCTAATCAGTCAGGGGCGACGCGCGACCCCATAGACCCCACCCTGCAAGCACCTCTCTTCGCCGTGTGAGTGGGCCACCGGTAGCCGATCTTCATCTTCGATGGCCCGTCCGGCAAAACACCTAGTATCTGAGCATATAAAATTAATTTATTTATAATTACATTTTAACTATAATAAAAGTGTACATTAAAATACATTAAGATTATATTGTCAATTTTCGATAAATGCTTGAATATCAAAATAATCTACAGTGAACTCCATCCCTTGAAGTTTTCGCAAATATAATGTAAAGTTTTTTAGATGGATAAAGCAGTGTTTGTTTATAACTTTATATTATGGTAAAATAGAAAATATACTTTAACAACGGAAAATCTGTGGAGTTAGGCTGACCGATCGCATTCGTAACGACGACGTAAGAGAGCGAGTTGGTATGAAAGAGAGTATTGGTGTAAAGATGCGAAAGGGAATGCTCCGATGGTTCGGACATGTGGAAAGAATGCGTCTGGTTAAGAAGATATACAATGCGAAAGTGGTAGGATGTAGGTACCGGGGGAGACCGAGACTAACCAACCTAGATCAGATTGGTCACGTACTGAAGGAAGATGGAGTCAAGAGTCTCCAAAACCGGCGAGCGTGTATGAAGAGAATTATGAATGTTGAGGAAGCGAGTGAAGTATGCAAGGATAGAGTTCTCTGGCACTCTGTTCACTCTGCCTACCCTGCAAGGGATATGGCGTGATGATATGTATTTATGTATATGTAGGAGTAACAAATTACTATTATAAGCCTTTATGCATTTATCTACAATAATCTACATCACACTTATACATAATACATACACATGAGCCATAAATGGTCACGCTATTTCTCATAGAAGATCCACGTTAAAATAATATGTCTATAAATTTTTATGCAGTAATATTCTGAAACTACTAAATTCATATTCAACTTTATTTCGGTATTCCACGAGGGCAAGAAAATTAACCTACAAAACCACGTTGGTAAGACGGTTTCATATAGAGTTTTATCTCAACGTTTTCTTTTCTTAACTACTGAATGAATTCCGAATGCTGAATGAAACTGAATAAAAATTCTATAGAACGGCTGTCGAGTCAGCTAGTGTTGTTTAGAATAGGTTAAAAGCTTGAAGAGAACATTACTTTTATGAAATGCGAAAATTGAGTGTATCTAAACCCCTACGGCTTAGATACACTTCCTGTACAAGTGTACATATAACTCAATTTTCACTCGACAATCTTAAGGCAATTCGAAGCTCATGAAATTCTTAAGGCAAACCTTAAGATTTTCATGAGCTATTTGCACTAAAAGAACAATTTTACGAAATTCAAGTACCGGTGCCTATTGTAATGAATTCAGTACGTAGCTACAAATTGAAACAATTGTATGCGTTCGTGCGGGAAATATTAAGTGAAATTGATAATGTCGTGGAAGAGATCAGTAACTCTGTTACTATATTGGCAAATTTAGTTATATAAATACATGTATTTAGCTATACTTAGAGATAATAGATAATATCATCATCTCAGCTCATATATGTCCCACTGTTGGGCTCGAGCCTTCTCCATAAAGGAAGGGAAATTAACCTACTGTACCGCGCTGATCAGACGTGTTGGTACAAGGTTTGTTTCAAGTTTTCCTTCTCTCGCATAGATGTTATATGCGTTTTATATCCCTTAGTCGTCTCTTACGATCACCCACGGGTAAAATAAGGGTTTGTGATTTGTATTCTTACTCCGTCACCACACGGAAAAATATTAAAAGTCTGAAGGTAGATTTAGGACTTTTCCTATATTTTAGTGGTCATGGGATTATGCCCTCTATTCTATTGTGTCAACTGCCGATTATATTTTAAGTCTTCTAAGAAAATACTGCTGGTCATTCATCAGGAGATCCCCCAACCAATTTTTACAACTCCCGCAGATAAGTAAAGGGCGGTGACATATTTTATTATCAACACGTCACCACACTTTGGTTAAACTTCCAGGACGTACCTTTACAATAACTTTAAAAGTAGCAAACTGCCAAATACTTTATTATGTAAATCTTCAGCTAGCTCAAAAGGATGCCCTCGCAACTTCTTTATAACAAAGCCTACCCATTCGTGTAATAATACTTCAAAAAAAAAAAGAAATCTTGAATATTTCGAGGCCAGTACTCATTGCCGCTCTCGTGGGAACATGAAAGAGTACGCGCGCTCTTTACAAGTACTGCGTTTCACGAAAACCTTTAGAACTTCATAACTACTTATACGTTTTAAATTCAGTAAGTATACCTTCACTCTCAGGTAGAAAGAAGAGTTATTGATGTAGGTAATTTTTATTTTATATACAGTTTATGAATAGGTAGATATTGTAACTATACTTGTATTTACAATTGTAACAAAATTTACACTTTGCACAGGATATACACGCTATGTCGTGCGGCGTTCCACAGGGGTCGGTTCTGGGGCCGACTCTGTGGGACATCAGGTACGACTGGGCGTTGAGAGGGAGTCTCCCCCCCGGGCTGAGCGTGATATGCTACGCTGACGATACGCTCGTCACAGCCCGGGGCAGGACACTCGAAGAGGCGGCGAGCCTGGCCACTCTCGGCACCGAGGAGATGGTCGGGCGAATCGAGGCGCTGGGGCTCAGGGTGGCCCTAAATAAGACGGAGGCCCTATTATTCCATGGGCCACGCGTAAGGCCGCCAATCGGCGCCTCGCTAGTCGTCAACTCCGTCCACATCAGGCTCCAGGCATCCAGGCCCATATGAAATACTTGGGTCTGATGCTCGACGGGCGATGGTAGTTCCGGGAGCATTTTCGCCGAATTGCTCCCCGGCTGGTCGGCACGGCGTCCGCCCTTTCGCGGCTCATGCCGAGCGTGGGCGGACCCAGCTTCGAGGGCCGACGGCTGTATGCGGGGGTGATCCGTTCGATGGCCATGTACGGCGCACCCGTGTGGGCGAGGGCTCTGAACGCCCAGCTCAGGGCTGTTCTGTGGAGACCCCAGAGAGTTATGGTGGTCAGAGCCATTCGCGGGTACCGCACGGTATCGACCGAGGCGGCATGCCTACTGGCCGGGACACCCCCGTGGGACCTAGAGGCGGAGATGCTCTCCGACCTCTACCGGCGGGTGAGCTCACTGCGCGACGAAGGTGGCTCCCCATCGCTGAGTGAGATAGCCACCTGGCGCGAGGACGCCCGCCGAGACGTCATCGCCCGTTGGGCTACGCGGCTGGAGAGGCCTAGACACGGTGTCGTCACCGTCGAGGCTCCCCGGCCCGTACTGATGGACTGGATGGAGCGGCGGCACGGAGTCCTCTCCTTTCGACTGGTGCAGGTGTTGTCGGGGCACGGATGCTTCGGCTTGTACCTGCACACGGTCGCGTATAGGGAGTGGACTCCGGCCTGCCACCATTGCAGCAGTGACGAGGACACGGCGCAACACACGCTGGAGGTGTGTCCGGGCTTTGACCGGCATCGCCATGACCTCGTCGCTGTTATCGGTGCCGACCTGACGCTGCCGGCTGTCGCGAGGGCGACGGTCGACAGCGTCAGGAACTGGGACGCGGTCGCCGCCTTCTGCGAGGCTGTCATCTCGCAGAAGGAGGCGGCGGAACGAGTCCGGGAGGATTCCCGCGACCCGGACCGCCGTCAGCGGCCGGGGCGGCGCAGGCGCGAATACCTGCGCCTGATGCTGCCCTAACCGAGGCCTCGAGTGATCGGACCGGGGAATTGTCCGGTCACCCGACGTGAGGCCACCGCGTGAGAGCGACGCCCCGATGGCGAAATCTGTCGGGGCGTCGACGAGAGGAACCCGCGAGGGTAAACCACCGGGCGGGCCACCTAAGTCAAAAACCCGATTTTTCCCGGTGGCCCGCTCGCACGGCGAAGATAGAAGGTTTTACGGTGGGTCTATGGAGTCACGCGCCGCCTTTTCCGTCACCCCGGACCGATTTGGCGGGGCGAGACGCATCCATAGTCCACCGAAAAAAAAAAAAAAGCAAAATTTGAACCGCAAGAAAAACTCGAAACGAAACTACCTATCTTTTTTTTTTGCGGTGGACTATGGAGATGTTCACACCCTGCCAAATTGGTCCGGGGCGTCGGAAGAGATGGCGCGCAACCCCATAGACCCACCCTGCAAAGCGCCTCTCTTCGCCGTGCGAGCGGGCCACCGGTACTCGATCTTTGTCTTCGGTGCCCGAAACGAAACCACCCTTGGCAAAAGATTTGATAGAATATGAGGTTTCAGGAGCAATAGCCTAGTTTGGGTAGCAATGCTGTAGGAATGAGAACAATCTCATTCTACTTATTAGGATAAGTAATATATAAGTTGTACGAAAGGAACTTTGGGACATTTTACCGGAGTATGGTATTAACGGTAAACTGCTACAGGCTGTGCAGTCCAGTTACATGGGCTGTAGAGCCTGTGTGCGGCTGGATGATGGAATGTCGCCTTGGTTTGACGTCAATATCGACGTTAAGCAGGGGTGCGTTCTGTCAGCCAGGCTGTTTATCATATATCTGGATAAATGTCTCCAAAGGTTGAACGATATGAATGTGGGAGTCCAGATGGGCGACTCAGTGGTCACTTTTCTGCTTTATGCAGATAATGCAGTCCTGCTGGCACAGTCAGCGACTGACCTGCAGACCCTAGTCGACACAATGACAGAAGATTGTAAGAAAAGGGGTCTACGCGTGAATGTGAACAAAACCAAAATAATGGTCTTTGAAAGAGATGAAGCCAGAACAGATGTAAGAGTAACAATAGGTAATGATGTACTAGAGCAAGTGGATGAATTTGTATATCTTGGATGTGGATTTAGCCGAGATGGAAGGTACACCACTGATATAGAGCGAAGAGTGAATGCGGGAAATAGAGTGAACGGAGCGTTGGGGCTACTTCTCGGCAGCCACCACCTCAGCCAGAAGGCACGTGTAGCAATACATAACGCAGTGCTTGTCCCAACACTACTATATGGAAGCGAGAGTTGGGTATGCAGAAAAGAGTATGTAAGTAAAATTAATGCGATCGAAATGCGATCTCTGCGGCAAATCTGTGGAGTTAGGCTGACCGACCGCATTCGTAACGACGACGTAAGAGAGCGAGTAGGTATGAAAGAGAGTATTGGTGTAAAGATGCGAAAGGGAATGCTCCGATGGTTCGGACATGTGGAAAGAATGCGTCTGGTTAAGAAGATATACAATGCGAAAGTGGTAGGATGTAGGTACCGGGGGAGACCGAGACTAACCAACCTAGATCAGATTGGTCACGTACTGAAGGAAGATGGAGTCAAGAGTCTCCAAAACCGGCGAGCGTGTATGAAGAGAATTATGAATGTTGAGGAAGCGAGTGAAGTATGCAAAGATAGAGTTCTCTGGCACTCTGTTCTCTCTGCCTACCCTGCAAGGGATATGGCGTGATGATATGTATGTATGTAATATATAAGTTTAGTATAAAAATTACTAATCATTAGTTTGCAAGAGTATACACAAATTAAAACGTTAAATATAACTTAAATTAGTGTAATCTTAACTGTGAAGGCCAATTTTTTTTATTTATTTTATTTTTATTCTTTATATATGTATATAATACGGATTAATATTAAGGCAGTTGCCTAACTGTAGCCTTGGTAATGCTCCATGAGTGGCAGTAACACTTACCATCAGGTGTGTTGCTTGCTCGTTTGCCACCATAAGCAATAAACAAATCATACTGGATATACAGAGTGAGGTTAAAACTATTTCATGTTGAGAAAAGGTCTACGCTTAACAGTGTGACAGAGAAAACAGTGAAAACCTATTAATAAGAGTTGTCCACCTTTACCTCTGGATACTAATAGTTCAGTTCTAGATACAAACATCTTAGATTTCGATCTGTAAAAGAACATACTTGTAGCCTCCTTTGTGTCGGACAAAAAAGATTCAATTTACATAAACTTAACGTTATTACACTTAATATTTTAATTATGATATGATAATTAAAATTATTTTTATTAAAAAATGAAATTTAAAAAAATCACAATATCCATGGGTATAATGACAGATTAAGGTTATAATGCGTATTGCATTTTACATACACCATATACATCTGGAGAATAGTAACACACACCTGGAAAATTTACAATATTACCCACGATCGCCAATCCACTCAACGTTAATATTATTATAATAATAACTTATTGATAAAAGTATACATAAGATAGACAAATTCTTTAACCCCTAAGCATAGTAATGTTGTATTTCAGGGATCAGAACCCGAAGCCTTATTATATACTATATAGAAGTTTTTAGTCAAAGAAATATACAATATTTATACTGATCCTAATAACATAAAATCATATGTACTTATTACACAAAAAAAACCTCGGCAATATTTAAAAAGATGAGCTATGGTCCACTTGCATTCTGAAAGGGAAGTGGAAAAACGTGAAAAATAAAAATGGCATAACCAGTTATTCGCCGCAGTACGCAGACGAGCCAGAATTTAAATTAACCACTTCATATTCTGGTCTGTATGCGATAAAATATTCATAGGGCCGTACAGTGCTCACACATCGCTCCGTCAAATTATTAAAATAACACCACGCAATGTCTGCCCGTGGACTGTAACTTTTTTATTAAATTTGATTAATATTAGCTTCTCACCTACTCGTAGCACAAATATTATAATCTTCGAGATTAGGAACTGATATTCAAAAGTGCATTTTCATGTTTACAAATAACTTTGAAAGGAGTTGATCACCTCAAGTCATATACGTCTCTCACTCAAGTTTCATCTAAGAATATTGATCGCTTATATCACGATAGTAAGTAGGATTGGTGAAAGGTATATTTCGAAATTTCCTTTTTTGCAGTAATGTCAAGAATCGCACTCATACCCACTGCGAAAAACATTTTTTTATTTTTTTTTTAAACAACTGCATCATTTTTTCTTTATGTCTGTCTTTTAGCTGTTAGCCGCAGATGGCTGTCACCGCTTAACCCGGACTATGAGTGAGCGTTGAGGTCTCTCAACCCGGTTTAAACTGCAACGCAAAATCTATATTTTTATTCCTAAGTATTTTTGATATAATTATAATTTAAGAATGAGAAATAACTATTAGTTTCAGTTAGTAAGTACCTACAAATAATGTATATTCGTAGCACCTATTATAGTACTACCAGTATGCCTACATAATTTATATAATAAAACAATCACGACATGTTTTTTCTAAATTAATAACAATAATATGAGAATACATTGCTCACGACAAACACAACTTAGCAAATACATAATTAAATAAATAAACTCTGGCATTTTGAATATTTTTTTAGAAGACCTATGTTAGGAATTGTTGTAAATGCAAGTCATCCAAGAATACAAACAGAATTAGTAAGATTTAGCAGACAATTAAGTCATACAATTTGAAACTACGAAAATTATTTTTCTCTTACACGTAGAGAATGAAAATTGTTATGTGGTAGCAGCTACGGATACTATAAACACTATGCTCGTGGATGTCGTAGAGAAAGGAGGCTGCGGAGCGGGAACGCGAGGCGCTTGCGTCCGCTGATTCGCTTCGCCGCCGGCGACCGGGGAGGAGGAGGCGCCGTTATGCGCACCTTCTCCCACCGCCTTGAGGACCGACAGGACGTGGCCAGAAGGCCAAGCGTTGGGGCGTCGGGGATCGAATGTCAGTAGACGATCTCTCCGGCGCCCCATAAAAACGCGGAAGGGGGCCGCTGTGGTTTTAGTGGGTATTCCGGCCGGACTGGCCGGCTGGCGAGTCCCACACTCCCTCCCATCTCGACATCGGCGGGAAGGGGTTAGCGCGTAAAAGCGTTTCCACAGCGTCAAAAAAAAAAAAAAAGAAAAAAAAAAAAAGTCCCCTAGGCAACTCATAACCAAACCAATGCAAACGTCTATCGGACTCCTAATCGTGACGATTATAGTATTGTAGCCTCTTCGTAAGGAGGCCAGCGTCTGACAACGGACTGATAGGTGGCTAGAATACATACATATCATCACGTCATATCCCATGCAGGGTAGGCAGAGAGAACAGAATGCCAGAGAACTCTATCCTTGCATACGTCACTCGCTTCCTCAACATTCATAATTCTCTTCATACACGCTTGCCGGTTTCGGAGACTCTTGACTCCACCTTCCTTCAGTACATGACCGATCTGGTCTAGGTAGGTTAGTCTCGGTCTCCCCCGGTACCTACATCCTTCCACTTTCGCATTGTATATCTTCTTAACCAGACGTTCGGCATTCTTTCCACATGTCCGAACCATCGGAGCATTCCCTTTTGCATCTTTACACCAATACTCTCTTTCATACTAGTGACTAGAATGATGGAGATAAAGAAACCTCTATATATATATATATATATATATATATATATATATATATATATATATATATATATATATATATATATATATATATATATATTACATATAAATAGTTTAAGATATATATGCTATCCGTGTGGTGACGGAGTAAGAATACAATTCACCACCCCTATCTTACCCGTGGGTGATCATAAGAGACGACTAAGGGATATGAAATCGCACATACGACTACGACGTATAGTGGCGGCTACGAACACTGTCTATCCTTATAGTGTACGTGGATGTCGTAAAAGACGAGCTTTACATCGACTTAGGCCCACTCCACCTGATGCTGTTTGATCAACAATTACATCCTTAAAGAGAGTTGACGTCAGTCAGGCAGTCGGACAGAAAACTATTGCCAATAACTTTTGTAATATGCATGATGAAAGAAAGTAAGATAAAGGTACATATTACGGCGATCCCGATTCGGCGATGTAATTGAGATAAGATCAGAATGATAACAATAATGATGAATTATTATAAAAGTTAATTTATCAAAAACTATTTAATCATGCTGCAGACGATTTAGCAAGTTTTTTGCCAAACTTAAATTTGGACGGAGAACAAAGAAAATAGTACCTACGTAGAAACCACAGAAATATTAAGTGGTAGAAACCAAGTTTCGCTCGATATTTACCTTTTAGATAATTTTATAATAGATATCTGAGGTTATTTAGCAAACTGTAAATTTTTGAGAACATGCTAACATCCAATAATAAGCATTTGCATCGACTATATAACTATATATATTAGACCGGTTCAAAAAAATCGACTATATTTCTATTTTTTTAAAACCCGCAGTGAAATATCTTCCCAATCATAAAATGTGAAAATGGCAGCTCTTAATATTAATACTAAAAGGTCGCTCATCGTTAATTTCTATTTTCCATATAAATAACATGGGATTTTTTTTTAACTTTGGAATTTATTAACTCATTTTGAATAAGTATATCGGAATGAGCGATACATATTTTTAAAGGAAATTAAACGTTCTAAATAAAATGTCTCTTATGTTTTTCTTGTAAATTCACTCCTTTAATAGTTATTTGAGTTTAAAATTCAACATGTAATCAATTTAACGTTTTTTCATAAAATTCTGATATAATAATGAAACTTATCTTCGAAAAAAAATATTCTACAATTTCTAAATTGTATAGTTAAAAGGTTCAAAGTTTAACACCATTCAATATTTCAAGTTTTTTTTTTCAATAGAAATTAAAAAATATCAAAAATTAAGAAAAAGAAGTTAAATTGATTACGTGTTGAATTTTAAACTCAAATAACTATTAAAGGAGTGAACTTACACGAAAAACATAAGAGACATTTTATTTAGAGCGTTCAATTTTCTTTAAAATATGTATCGCTCATTCCGATATACTTATTCAAAAATGAGTCATAAAACTCCAAAGTTGAAAAAATTTTGCCCATGTTATTTATATGGAAAATAGAAATTCACGATGAGCGACCTTTTAGTATTAATATTAAGAGCTGCCATTTTCACAGGCTTCTTTTTTTCATGATTAGGAAGATATTTCACGTCGGATTTTGAAAAAAAATTGTCGATTTTTTATATACATATATATGTGTGTGTGTATATTTTTTTATAATAACGCTCTATTTCTTTATAACGCTCTTCAAAAAACCTATTATTGATATATTATTAATAACGCTTTTTAAGAATGATAACACTTATGTAGACAAATTTAAAAAAAAATCTAAATATAACACACGAAATATATTAATAATAAACAAAAAATTTTTAGTCTATACATGTTGAATATAACACCATCACGTCCGGTATGTTTCCAATGAAAAACAGATCTCGATTGCCCATCACAACTGTTTACTTAGAGTCAATATTGTCTTATCTATATACCTAGCTAAGTTTTAAAGATGTTATCTAAATATCTTTTATGGAAAATCCGAAGTGATCGAACCCCGTATGTATTCAGATTTATGACTCACAGAAATGTCAATTAACACAATATATTTTACGACGTAGGTATCTATCTATATGTATATATAATATATCATATTTTGCTGTATATTATTACAGCACACCATTATTTTTATTCAGTCGTATGTGAAAAGTACATCATAATGGAAATCATAGTGAGTTTATCATTTTGTTTTTTTTTTTAATTTGTTTTGATATTTATTCTTAATATTATAATGTACTGTGAATTGTTTTGTTAAAACTGACCAGCAGGATTTCAAGTATAATAATAATAATAACCATTTATTTCTCATCTCAAAGGGTTTCCATTAGAACATAGTATGACTACCGTTTTGTCAATAATTTATATTGATCATTTTAGCCAACTGTCTCAAAAAAAATGGTTGTTCAGTGTGTTTAAAATACTCGGCATTTTAAATCTTTTTTAACTACAAAGATGTACATCCTTTTTTTTAATTCATTCTCCTACACATATCCCAATTACTTGGGGTCGATGCAATATGTACTCTGCTTTCATAGTACATATTGTAAAAGTTATTAGCAATAGTTTTATGACCGGCCGCCTGCCAGACGTCAATCACGTCAACCATCTTGGGGAATGTAATTGTTGACTAAACAGCATCAGATGGAGCTAACCCAGGTCGTTATAAGTTAAAATGTATCGTATTTTAAAATGTATTATCAAATTATTCTTATCTTGTGCTGAGTGCTGTGTGGTAGTGGCTACAAATACTACCAATCCTTACTTTGCTCGTGGATGTCGTAAAAGACGCATAAGAGCCTTATTTCGACCTGGGTCAACTCCATCCGATGTCGTTTGGTCTATAAATACATTCCGAAGTATGGTTGACGTCAGGCAGGCTGCCGTTCATAAAATTATTGCCAATAACTTATACAATACGTAGGAAGAGGAGTAGGTACATATTGCGTCGACCCCAAGTAATTGGGATAAGAGCAGGAGAATGATGATTATCAAATTATTCTTATCCTATGGTTACGAATATTATCAACTCTAACATTGGTCGTAGATGTTGTAAAAAGCGACCAATAGTTTAAATTCAGCTACTGCTGTGTTCAATGCCATCGATTGAATTCCTATCGGTGATTAATGTCTGGAAAGGGGTCGGTCGTTAACTTATAAAAAAAATATATACAACATAGGCTCTTCTTTTCTCACCTATCTTGATTAGCGAGAAAAATGCTACACTAATCCCAAATGGTTTAAAATAGAGGCAGGAGGATGGTGTTATCCTTATTATTTCCACATGATTTGAGGGCTGCGGCACATGTTATGTTTCAGTTTGTTTGTGTGGTTTCGAATGGTTAAGCTGAGTAAATGCGCAGACGTTGGTATCTGCGCCTGATGATAAAGGTATCATCATCAATTTGACCACCCACGCCCGTAACTAAGGAGTTAAGGGCGTGTCAAATTGATGATCAGTTGGACATACGTGCTGGTTGACCCCGCGGAGACGACTTACTGGATTTTATTATAGGGACGTTGATAAAGGGAGGCAATACCCACCTATAGTTCCAAACTCGGAGATTGCAGTTGAGAGCCTAGAATACTCCTAAGAAAAACAAATCGGCATAGTAGCATAAATAAGTCACTGCATCAACAAATTTGCTATGAGTGCGTGGAACATTTTCAGAGGCGCAAACATTAAAAATGATGATGAACAACAAATTTTATTACTTCTTCTGTTGCTTTTACAATCTTAAAATATCAAATTATAAAAAGTTTTTTTTAAATACATAATAATAATCGTAGTGACCACACTGTTAACAGTTTTCTATCTACAGCCGCGGGCCGGTCCGTCCGGGATAGTACCACACTCTCGCAGAAGATCAATGTCTGAGTAATGGCAACGTGCTATTGCGCTTCGTCCGGTAAGCGAGAGAGCCAGAAGCCCAATCCAAACCACTAACCCACCCAGGGTTAGTGGTTTGTATTGCAAAGCTCCATGGACGGTAGTAACACTTTCCATTAGGTGTGCTGCTTGCTCGTTTGCCACCCATGCAATAAAAAAATGTGTAATTAAGTACTAAAATTTAAATATAGGTAGTTTAATATATAGATAATAAAAAAGTTCTTTTTTATTAAGTACTAGCTTTTACCCGCGGTTTTGCTTGCATTGAAGCCCTTAAATAAATATCAAAGATATATTCCAATAGAACTGAATCAATGTGAATCAGTATTTAAAAATTACTACTGTTTTTTTTTAATAATAAGTATACAATGTCCTTTTTAATACCTCGAAGACTATGTGTACAAACTTTTATGATAATCGGTTAAGTAGTTTGGCGTGAAAGCTTAACAAACAAATTTACATTCACATTTATAATACATATTAGTAGAGATACATAAGAACGTAGGCCGCCATCGAACCTAAATCCGTCATGATTATGATGATACTAGTTATTACTTAATAACTAACCTATCTGTTCTTCTGCTAAGCTATCTGTTCTTACTTTTCCAGAATTTCTACCGCATTACAATCATAATATTAATAATATACATGTCAGGAATTTACTGTACAAAAGAAACCAATGATGTAGAGCGAACATCAAAACAGCTGCCAAAAATATCGATTATCGAGCGATATCCATTAGCGAGTCTAACACAAAATGAAAACGAAATTAGAGATGTCAACCGCAATGAGGACCAGACAAAGAACACTTTATCGAGAGTGAAACGACAATTCTATTATGATCCGTATTATCGCAGACGTAAGTAACGTTTTATTTTACAATTGGTGACTTTTGCAACTTTATAAAAAAGATATGAAATATATTGCGAATCAGCTATTATGGAATAATAAGGTTCGAAACATCTATATAGGTATTGTTGTTTTTTTTTCTAACAGAAATCCGATAAGCAAAATATACCAAATCGTCAAATTTAAGAGAATTTTGTGTCAACGTTCAAGGGCTCTCTACAGCCTTTGTTAGAACCTAAGAACAATGGTGGAAAATAAGTTAACACTGCATCCTCCGGTTCATGGTTACCGCTTAAGAATCATTCTTTCTAAATAGTTTGTCGTCCGATGTGTACATTGTCATTTCAGTGTGCAGTTATCCTTTTAGCTATTGCCTATTATTGTATATCAATTACTCCCCTTGAAGTTTAATATTGGAGGTATTACGATAGTTAGATTCATAACATCTTTCCTGCCACTCACATTATAGACCTATCGTGTGGATTTGACATTCTAAATGCTCCATAAAGTCACTGAACAATAGGTTGCTTTAATGACCAACCCTATCGATACAATGTTTAAATGTGAAAGTAAAATTCTGTAATATTGTTTTGTGAATGATACTAATAACTATAGATCTAACAATCTGTCAAAACTTAATATGAATGAAATTTGACTCACATATTGAATGAATGATGAATGTACACTAAATAAATTTATATGATACATCTTAACAAAGCATATTGAAGCCTAACTCTTATTTAGTATTTAATTAATATCTATCGTAGGCATTATAGAGTAGGCACTTTATATACTTAATAGAGTACCTACACCCTTTTTTTATAAAATCCGATTACGAAATACAAAATGATGTCGCAAGCGGGATTCGAACCCGCGCCTATTGGGATTCCGGCCCAATCGTGCTGCCACTACACCACCGCGACTAATTGTAGGACATGCAAATTTCATTTCGTATTGTATTTACGTCTTAAGGTGACGGTATGCTATCTACCCGACAATGTTTACACATTGATATAGGCTTAATACTTCAAACTTTACAGTTAGAATTGTATTAAACGATGACACAACCTTGTTATTTAAATTACTGAAATTTAGCATTTAATATGCTTAATTATTTATAAAATCCGATTACGAAATGAAAAATGATGTCGCAAGCGGGATTCGAACCCGCGCCTATTGGGATTCCGGCCCAATCGTGCTGCCACTACACCACCGCGACTAATTGTAGGACATGCAAATTTCATTTCGTATTGTATTTACGTCTTAAGGTGACGGTATGCTATCTACCCGACAATGCTTACACATTGTTATAGGCTTAATACTTCAAACTTTACAGTTAGAATTGTATTAAACGATGACACAACCTTGTTATTTAAATTACTGAAATTTAGCATTTAATATGCTTAATTATTTATAAAATCCGATTACGAAATGAAAAATGATGTCGTAAGCGGGATTCGAACCCGCGCCTATTGGGATTCCGGCCCAATCGTGCTGCCACTACACCACCGCGACTAATTGTAGGACATGCAAGTTTCATTTCGTATTGTATTTACGTCTTAAGGTGACGGTATGCTATCTACCCGACAATGTTTACACATTGTTATAGGCTTAATACTTCAAACTTTACAGTTAGAATTGTATTAAACGATGACACAACCTTGTTATTTAAATTACTGAAATTTAGCATTTAATATGCTTAATTATTTATAAAATCCGATTACGAAATGAAAAATGATGTCGCAAGCGGGATTCGAACCCGCGCCTATTGGGATTCCGGCCCAATCGTGCTGCCACTACACCACCGCGACTAATTGTAGGACATGCAAATTTCATTTCGTATTGTATTTACGTCTTAAGGTGACGGTATGCTATCTACCCGACAATGTTTACGTATCGTAATGTTTCGTAATCGGATTTTATAAATAATTAAGCATATTAAATGCTAAATTTCAGTAATTTAAATAACAAGGTTGTGTCATCGTTTAATACAATTCTAACTGTAAAGTTTGAAGTATTAAGCCTATATCAATGTGTAAACATTGTCGGGTAGATAGCATACCGTCACCTTAAGACGTAAATACAATACGAAATGAAATTTGCATGTCCTACAATTAGTCGCGGTGGTGTAGTGGCAGCACGATTGGGCCGGAATCCCAATAGGCGCGGGTTCGAATCCCGCTTGCGACATCATTTTTCATTTCGTAATCGGATTTTATAAATAATTAAGCATATTAAATGCTAAATTTCAGTAATTTAAATAACAAGGTTGTGTCATCCTTTAATACAATTCTAACTGTAAAGTTTGAAGTATTAAGCCTATAACAATGTGTAAACATTGTCGGGTAGATAGCATACCGTCACCTTAAGACGTAAATACAATAGGAAATGAAATTTGCATGTCCTACAATTAGTCGCGGTGGTGTAGTGGCAGCACGATTGGGCCGGAATCCCAATAGGCGCGGGTTCGAATCCCGCTTGCGACATCATTTTTCATTTCGTAATCGGATTTTATAAATAATTAAGCATATTAAATGCTAAATTTCAGTAATTTAAATAACAAGGTTGTGTCATCGTTTAATACAATTCTAACTGTAAAGTTTGAAGTATTAAGCCTATAACAATATGTAAACATTGTCGGGTAGATAGCATACCGTCACCTTAAGACGTAAATACAATACGAAATGAAATTTGCATGTCCTACAATTAGTCGCGGTGGTGTAGTGGCAGCACGATTGGGCCGGAATCCCAATAGGCGCGGGTTCGAATCCCGCTTGCGACATCACTTTTCATTTCGTAATCAGATTTTATAAATAATTAAGCATATTAAATGCTAAATTTCAGTAATTTAAATACCTACACCCTTTTTTTTTTTTGGCGGCGGGCTACGGAACGGTCACGCCCCGCTAATCCGTCCGGGGCGACGGGAGAAGCGGCGCACGACCCCGTAGACCCGCCCTACAATATACCTCTCTACGCATTGCGGGTGGGCCACTGGTACGCGTTCTTTTCTTCAGTGGCCCATCCGGTCTACCCTCACGGGTATCCTCTCGGGTCGACGCCCTGCCATCTCGACTAATATTATGTCTCGATGTCAGGGCGTCGTCTTCACGCGGTGGCCTCTCTCCAAGGGTGACCAGACTAATCCCCGGTCCGGTCACCCGCTGCCTCGGCTAGGGTGGCATAAGGCGGAGGTATTCTCGCCTTCGCCGCCCCAATCGCCGGCGGCGACGCGAATCCTCGAAGAGGAGATCCTCCCGGATTCGCCCCGCCACTTCCTTCTGCAAGATGACGCTCTCGCAGAAGGCGGCGACCGCGTCCCAATTCCTCTCACTGTCGACCATCGCTCTCACGACGGCCGGCAGCGAGAGGTCGGCACCGATGGCGGCGACGAGGGCAGAGCGCTGCGAAGCCCAGGTCACGCAGACCTCGAGCGTATGCTGCGCTGTGTCCTCGTCGTCGCCGCACTGCTGGCAGGACGGAGTCGTCTCCCTCCTTGCGACCGTGTACAGGTACTTGCCGAAGCAACCATGCCCCGACAAGACCTGCACCAGCCGGAAAGAGAGGACTCCATGCCGCCTCTCCAGCCAATCCATCAGTACGGGCCGGACGGCCTCGATGACACGAACTCCGAATCGAGGCCTCTCCAGCCGCACACCCTAGTAACAATTCTAAATTATTTGCGATTACAAATACCAATTATAAATTTTATAAATACTGTGCTGTGTGGTAGCGGCTACGAATATTGCCAATCGTTGTTTTGCTCGTAGATATCATAACAGATGACTAAAAGTTTTACATCGACCTGAGCTAACTCCATCTGATGCAGCTTGGTCAACAACCACATTCCTAAGGAGGGTTGACGTCACACAGGCGACCAGTCATAAAACTAATACCAATAACTTTTACAATATGTCGAGTGCATATTGCATCAACCCCACGTAATTGGGATAAGAGCAGGAGGCTGATGGTGAAGAATACAAGTATTAAATTCAGTTTCACCACTTTTCTCCACTTGGTATGCAACATCAGTAAAGATTAATTAATCGATTTACAATATTACTTTAATAGCCCACAAGTAGGTTCACACGAAGATATCTTTTTTTGCAAAATAAAAGTTAAAATATAAAGATTTTACCTTCCTCACACATTCATTATGGGATGGTTGTTTTTAGAAATATAGAAATAAGTATTTCTTTTTTTTTTAGGATTGGAAGGTTATAGTTAAATGATAATGGATATTCCATTATCGTCTAATTTCAACAAACATATTTCACAAAACTTTTTATTTCATAGGTCCAATTCCCATACCTATCTTTTTCGGTGGAGGAGGCTGGTATGGAGGGAGGGGCTTCGGTTTCGGTGGAAGGGGGCCTGGTTTTGGGGGCAGAGGATTTGGTGGCGGTGGGGGCAGAGGATTTGGTGGCGGCCGCGGAATTGGCGGTTTTGGAGGACGTGGCATAGGAGGAGGTGGTAGGGGTGGTGGTAGAGGATAAATACTTTATTTTTAATTACTAATTTTATTGACATAATTTAACTAGATAGATTTTATGAATGTTATGTATTTTATTTTATAATGTATATATTAAAATAAATGACTGATATATTTCTTATTGTTTTCTTCTCAGGCTTACAAAAATATTATTAGCCCATATTTTTTAACCATTGGTAAGATAGGTAGGTATTTCACTGCAGACTCGAAGGGGCAATAGAAGTGAAAGTAGGGAGCCCACGCGATTCTGAATGACCTCTAACAATCAATTGGGCTTATCAGATCAGATGTGTTATAGGATCAAACCATAGAACGCCAACCAAAAAAAAATAGTTTTCATATTTTCTAATCTAAATATAGGTATTTGTACAGATCAATCACAGGGCTTAGAACCTAACTGATTTATTGGAGAATAAAGCCTCTTCAGTGGTCTCTCTTCAGAAAGATTCCGCATGGTCTTCCCGGCAACGTACCACTGGGACGGTATCCTCACGCAACACGCAACATCGCCTCAAGATTGACGAACTAATCGCTGATCCGAAAGTCCGTAATGATATTAAAATCAAATTATTTATTATATACATGTATGATAAGAGCATTTATATCTTGTTAATTGTACATTTTGTTTGAATTAGTCTGTTTTCATAATCTACGAATGGATTGGAATGTAACCACAAGCTGAGAAGATCAAAAAAAACTCTTGCTGAATTTTTTGACGGATATTCTGCCGGCTCATCATTTTTAAGTTCCATATTTGAATTATGGATAATATATATAATAAACTAAATGTATATACAACATGTTTACCAAGTATTAGCTCCAGTCAATAATGTACAAAATACCGTAAGTAAAGTATCTATAATACAAACAAAATACTTGTAAATTAAGTATTTCAAATACCAGGTGCATATAACTTTCTGTAATGGTATCTGAAATACTAGATAAAATACGTATCTTTTGAATACTTTTTTAAATACTTTTAGAATAAATACTTTTCTTTATTGAAGTTAATTATGGACTTTTGGCGGGAATCTAAAACGTCATGTGGTGCCCTTATATTATATTCGATATCTTAGTGTTTTAACGTGTTATATTAGATAATTTTGATGGCATTTTATGTAATGTGATGTGACGTAACTGCTGAGATGTAGTGAATATCATATAAAAGTGCTTTACAACGTTTTCGTTTTTCATCAAAATTCTCACAAGATACCATCAACAGTGTGGCCATAGCACTGTTGATGGCGACAATTTGACTTACTGACGGACATGACTAATCTGAAGACTAAAAACTTGAAGATAATTATAACTCGACACTGGCAACAATGGCTCATTTAAGTAGCTGATTGCCAATACATAAAAATAAGAAGAAGAAGAAGTTAATTATTTTAGATGATAAAATATTTTTTTATTAAAATTATTTTTTTTACATGTGAATCGCGTTGATCGCGCAAATATGACGCAACAAAATATTATATTTTGTAAGTACCTAAACCAGTTCTTCAAACAGTTTATCACTAATTTTTCTTCAATGAAGCCTCATCTCATCTCAATCATGACCCTAAATGAGAAGAGTCGGTCTACAGACACAGAACTTTACAAACAGGTATTGTATTTAAAAAATATTTTTCTAAGACAGTTCAGTTTTATTTACGATGACATTGACATTTAAAATTATCATAACCTATGATGTCTCCATAGAATCAGTTATCAATAACTAAAAGTATTTTAGTAAACATAGTATCTAAAAATACTAAGATACCAAACAAAAAGTATTTAAACACAAGATACAAAATGAATTTAAAAAAATATATAGATACATGATGAAAATATGTATTTTGGACCTTGTATCTACATAACAGATACATATATCTTAGATAAGTTACATTTGTGGCTGCAGTATGGTCTCAAACAGAAAATGAGTTACAATCACAAGTCAACTACTAGAGAAGCCATCATTCCCCTAAACCACATTGGAGAAAAAGAAGTAAAAGAACATTAGACATGTGTGCAATAGACATGTATTAAAATAGAATATCTTGATATTTGCAAAGTATTTTTTTAGATATCAATGTTTCTCATTTTTAGTTAGCACCTAACACAGCCACGTTTACTTGTATTACGAGTATGTTACTTATATTTTACCAAATGTTAGAATAGAAAGTTTGCTAAAAAACTTTAGTTTACTCAAATCTATCGAACGTCCTTTTGAATTACAAATTTATATGCGTTGATGTGGTACGACGCTGTAGTACGAAGATAAATTAATTAATTACTGAATTATAAAAGATAAATTATTTAGTTATTAATAATAATAATAGATAATAAAGCCTCTTTATTCCATAACTCTTCTTAAGTTTAACATTTCAAATGATGTTAGTATTGTTTGTAATTTTATGTACAATTTTAGTATGGTTAATATAAATGTAGTATGATTAAATATTTCTATTTCTCGAGCTATGGATCTCGTTTCGAGTAAAAGCCTCCTCCAGTTTGAAGAATTCCAAAATTAACTGATTTCTTATGCAAAGAATTATATGGCAAAGTTGCTCAAAAAGTTGAAGAATTAATCGAAAAATTTGATTACATGTCGTTTACGTCTGATATTTGGTCGGATCCAAGCTCAAACGCTTCTTTGCTTAGTCTGACCTGCCATGGCATTGCAGAAAACTTTGATAAATCATCGATTATATTGAAATGCGAGACATTCGATGGCCGTCACACTGTTGACATAATTGCCGAAAAATTTAACACAATGCTTTCTCAATGGAATATTAAAAAAAAACAAGTGCATTGCCTAATCAGAGATGAAGGATCTGAATTGAATTGAATGACATAGATTGTACTGTTGATTGTACTGATCTCTGAATTGAATGACATAGATTGTACTGTTCACAAAATACAACTTGCTATCCGCAGTTGTTTAGGTTCGCAAGAAAACATAAAAATAGTCAAACAAAAATGTAAGAAAATTTCAACTCATTTTAGTCATTCTATCATCGCTCAGAAACAGCTGCAAACAATTCAGGACAGACTGAATCAACCTCATCTCAAAGTCTACCAAGATTGTGTAACGCGATGGAACAGTACTTTTTATATGTTTGAGCGGTTTTCAAAGGTAAAGGATGCCCTAAGTATTTACATCAATGATAATGAGATTAACCTTATTTTGCCGGAAGAATGGAAAATCATTGAAAGTTTTATTGAATTACTGAGACCTTTTGAGGAAGCCACACGGGAACTGAGCAGCTCTCATGACCTTATTTCATCTGTGATTCAAATAATACAAATGCTTCAAAAAAAAGTTGAAGATTATTTAACTAGTTCACAAGAGTTTGATTCGATTCGACAGGCCGTCATGACTCTGAAAAATGAACTTTCAACAATGTTTTTCGGCTTGGGAGAGAACAATTTATTTAAGATCGCCACCTATTTAGATCCTCGCTATAAGCACAAATTTTTTACACCAGTGACTGAAGAAAAATTAAAAACGAAATTTTTTGATGATAAATACTGAGAATGAAGTTTTCGGTTCTTTTAATGCCGATGCCGAATCCGAAAGGGCTAAAAAAATAAGAATAAATGCTTCCACGGAAAAGGATATGGAACAATTAGGACCAGGGACATCAAGTTTCGTTAGAAAGTCGTGCTTAAAAAACGGCCTTGCCATGATGCTCGATTCATCAAGTGAAGACGAGAATGAAGAACTAACAAAAAATGGTAGCACTGAAGCTATACTTAAAAAGGAATTACTTTCTTACCGTACTAAAAAAAGAGTCGATGTGGATGACAATCCTCTTAAGTGGTGAAGTGTCAATCGAGAAGAACTTAAGATATTATCACTGATAGCCCGAAGATTTTTATCCACTCCACCAGGCAGTGTTCCTAGCGAACAATTGTTTAGTAGCGCGGGCTTAATTTATGAACCTCTGCGTAACCGCCTTGAATCAGAAAAGGCAGCAATATTACTCTTTATTAAGTATAATGCTCCTATTTTTAACTTCACTTACTAATTTGAAATTGAGTAAGTGAAGTTAAAAAATATAGGAACATTATACTTAATAATACTTTTTATTAATAAAAAAAATTATAATTACTTTACCATTGTTTTAATTCTTCATTAATATACTATATTTATATAAAATCTTAAACATCCGCATCTGCATCCGCGGATGTGAGCCATCAAAAATCCGCATCCGCATTCACATCCGCGGATGTGAAAAAATTGGCATCCGCAACATCCCTAGTCTGTAGTTCTCAATATCCAAAGGATTCCCTTTGTTATAAATTAATATAATGTCGGACGTTTTCTGTCGGCTTATTTATTTAGTTATTACCTGACCCAAAAGACGCTATACAAATTTTAAAAATGTCTATATAAACATAAAATTTCTTGAAATCGAACACAGCCACCTACTGAGTACTAAAGTACTATTTTATTAGCCTAAAACTATTCTTGCTCTATCTAATGATTTAAGCCATATCAGTTTTTTTTGGTTTCAAAGCCTATAATGAACATGGTATAAACAATTTTCTTGCTTCATACATTAATTAAAGTATCATGCAGGTATAAAAAATATAGGTACTTAGCTTAACAATAACAATACTGATGTTAATCTTTTTCCTTGTATTAATCTTTTTCCTTTTCAAATATCCCTCATTGTATAATTATGTATATACTGTGGTATATACTGGTATGTTGGTATATACTGTCCGCATAGCGAGGGATTAGAAAATGATGTGTCACCCAACTTTACATTTTCTTTGAAAATAACCGGTTGAAAGATCACCAGGAGATTGGACATTAGCAATAGTAGTAGTTGGTAAAGTTATAACACCAACTGTGATCACTAATTCGCCTGCTAGGCGTGGCGTTTGTGGTATTGCCATTTCGTGTAAAGACCTATGTCGAACAGTGAAAAAACTATAGTAAATATTGATCGCTACTCACAACATCGGACATGGCAGGTCCCTACTTAAATCACAGCGCCACTCGTATAGTTAATTAAGTCATAGAGCCACAAAACTTCTTCGTATATCAATGAACGCGTCTTTCACTTTGTGCTCTACAACATACTAGATAAGACACTTTCAGATAGACACGTTCAGATATAACGATACCTATTACGATTAGACATATTCAGTTATAACGATACCTAAATATTCAATAGTTGTAGATAATACCAAAAAAAACATAAACACAATATATTGACTATTACTAAATAGATTAGATATTATCATATATAAAATACTTATTATTCTTAATATTAATATTTTAAATATCAAATCCGTAAATTGGTTCAAATAATCTAATGACTTTAAAATAAAAATAAAATAACATTTTCAAATTGAATTGTACCGTTCAGCATGGCTATGGTATAGTAATTATAAAATTTCTTACATATTTCTACTACCAATATGGTTGGTGTGGGATATAGACATCATTTAGGCCAAAGTCGAAATAAAATTCTTTGTTAGCCTGTCGAGGTACATAGTAAGCATAATAGTCCAATTTTCTTCGCTTGTATAGAACACTCTCCAACGAAGGGACATAATTATATAAAGTAGTACTAGACACATTCTTTTCTATCGTATTTGTTTATACTCGTATGATGAGATCGACATAGACTATGCTTTTTGTAGCAATTAACTAGGTACATTTTTCTCTAATGCATTGAGTTCAATAAGAAAGACTTTGACAGACTTAGTATTTTATGACAGTCGCTGCTTTTTCTCAACTACTAGGCTGCAATAAGTGCGTCATAATATCACAGTCGCGGTTATTATCAACTACTAGTCCACATTTGGGGGGCATAGTCCGGAGCGTGCTCGTTCGCGTCCCCTGCCAGTCTAATTAGACTGCTAATCCGGCTCGATATGCGTACCGCGTTGCGGGTTAGGGCGTCCCCCGGAGGCGACGCGTACCGACCCGCCCCCGTCGGTACGAACTTCGGCAGTTGCGGCGATGGGGGCCGCCACCCATCACGCCTTGCCCAGTCAGGCGAGTCGAGGAGAGCAGAGTGCCGGGTGGGCACGTGGAATGTAAGAGGTTGTGTGGAAGGTAAGTTGCACGAGCTGATATCCGTCATGGCGGACAAACAGCTAGACGTGCTCTGTGTAACAGAGACCAAGCGAAGGGGCAGCGACGCCTGCGATCTTCCTGGTGGCGGGATGGCTCTGTGGTCTGGTGTACCACAGAGCGATCGAGCCAGCATGAGGGTAGGAGTGCTGTTGTCCTCTCGCTTGGCCTCAGGTGTGAAGGATTACGGAATGTATGATCCCAGACTTCTTTGGGTTCGTATAAAACTAGGTGTCACCAAGGTATTCACGGTTGTAGCATATGCTCCCGTAGGATCCTCGGTGGCATCAGACCTGGAGAAGTTTTGGGATAATGTTAGGGAAGTTCTGGATATGGCAGAAACCAGTGAACGCGTGATTGTATGCGGAGATTTGAACGGATGGGTGGGGAGCAAGCGCCCCGACTATGAGGACGTACTTGGTCCATTTGGTGATAAGAGAGTGAACGACGCAGGTAGGCTCATAGCGGATGTATGCATGGAGAGAAACCTTATTGTGTCAAAAACATTTATCCAACATAAGGACATCCATATGTATACATGGAGAAGGAATGAACAGAAAAGTATAATAGATTTAATTTTGGTAGACAGTCGCCTCCGAAGCAAAATATTGGACGCAAGAGCCTACAGGGGCCCCACAGTCGATACGGACCACTATCTCGTTATTGCGAGATTTAGTGGTCTGTTCAGAAAGTGGAGGCACTGGCGAGAGCGTGTCCACTTCGGAGGGCTTGAAATAATAAAGGTTGAAAGGTTGCAAGAAGAGTGTGTAAGAGAAAAGTATGCAGAGGGTGTCCGAGAACGGCTGACGATGGCAAGCCAGTCGCAATCGGACATTGAAGAATGCTGGAGAGTATTGAAAGAGAGTATGGTAGATACAGCGAAAGAAGTATGTGGAAGTTCAAAGAAGCATAGAAAAACAAATGGTGATGCATGGTGGGATGCGGAAGTAGCAGCTTCCGTAGAGCAAAAGAAGAAAGCGTGGCTGGACTATGTCTCTTCTTTGAATCTGAATGACAGTATGACTGAACAGAAGAAAGAAATATATCGGCAATGTAAGAATGACACCAAGGCCTTAGTGAAAGAGAAACGTGATAGAACAAGTATGAGTGCAGAAGATAGGCTGAGTAAAAACTTCGAGGGTAACACCAAACTCTTTTGGAGGGAGGTGAAGAAGTCTCGGGATAGTTGGTCAGCCTTCAGAATGAATAAAATAAGGTCTAAAGGTGGAGACATTCTTACACAAACACAAGACGTGTTAAGCCGATGGAGTGAATATTTTGGCGATATGTATGCGGATGCTACGGTTGGCGCCGGTATCGCATGTGGTCTAGTAGATCAACATTCGACAACGGCGTCCTCCGATGGTATCAGTATGGATGAAGTTGAATGGGCGATAAGAAGTTTGAGAAATGATAAGGCAGCGGGCATTGATATGGTATCTGCCGAGATGATCAAGCTTGGTGGCTCCTGTGTCTGGGAGGCATTCCTGTTGCTCCTCAATTTATGTTGGAGCTCGGGAATGGTTCCCAGGGACTGAAATAGCGCAGTCATCGTGCCTTTGTTTAAAAACAAGGGTTCACGTTATGACTGCGCAAATTACAGAGCCATAAACTTGACCAGTTTGGCAGCAAAAGTGTATGGTAAAATTATTGAAAGGAGAATGAGGATGGTGTCCGATGGTTTACTGTGTGAGACACAAGGAGGTTTCAGGAGTGGAAGGGGATGCATGGATCAAGTGTTCTCTCTGCGCAACATTGTGGAGAAGCATCTGGCTCTAGGTCAGAGGGTTTTCTGCAGTTTTGTGGATCTGCAGAGAGCATTTGACACGGTTGTACGACAGGAACTTTGGGATATTTTACCGGAGTATGGTATTAACGGTAAACTGCTACAGGCTGTGCAGTCCAGTTACATGGGCTGTAGAGCCTGTGTGCGGCTGGATGATGGAATGTCGCCTTGGTTTGACGTCAATATCGGCGTTAAGCAGGGGTGCGTTCTGTCAGCCAGGCTGTTTATCATATATCTGGATAAATGTCTGCAAAGGATGAATGATATGAATGTGGGAGTCCAGATGGGCGACTCAGTGGTCACTGCTCTGCTTTATGCAGATGATGCAGTCCTGCTGGCACAGTCAGCGACTGACCTGCAGACCCTAGTCGACACAATAACAGAAGATTGTAAGAAAAGGGTTCTACGCGTGAATGTGAGCAAAACCAAAATAATGGTCTTTGAAAGAGATAAAGCCAGAACATATGTAAGAGTAACAATAGGTAATGATGTACTAGAGCAAGTGGATGAATTTGTATATCTTGGATGTGGATTTAGCCGAGATGGAAGGTACACCACTGATATAGAGCGAAGAGTGAATGAGGGAAATAGAGTGAATGAAGCGTTGGGGCAACTTCTCGGCAGCCACCACCTCAGCCAGAAGGTACGTATAGCAATACATAACGCAGTGCTTGTCCCAATATTACTGTATGGAAGCGAGAGTTAGGTATGCAGAAAAGAGTATGAAAGTAAAATTAATGCGGTCAAAACGCGATCTCTGCGGAAAATATGTGGAGTTAGGCTGACCGACCGCATTCGTAACGACGATGTAAGAGAGCGAGTAGGTATGAAAGAGAGTATTGGTGTAAAGATGCGAAAGGGAATGCTCCGATGGTTCGGACATGTGGAAAGAATGCCGAACGAATGTATGGTTAAGAAGATATACAATGCGAAAGTGGAAGGATGTAGGTACCGAGGGAGACCGAGACTAACCTACCTAGACCAGATCGGTCATGTACTGAAGGAAGGTGGAGTCAAGAGTCTCCGAAACCGGCGAGCGTGTATGAAGAGAATTATGAATGTTGAGGAAGCGAGTGAAGTATGCAGAGATAGAGTTCTCTGGCACTCTGTTCTCTCTGCCTACCCTGCAAGGGATATGGCGTGATGATATGTATGTCTGTACTAGTCCATTACTAGGTGTATTCTAGTATTATAGTTTATGAGATATATCGACATATCACAGTCGCTGCTACTGATATTCGGTTGCCGCTATTAGGTACAGACTGTGATTTAATATTATCATTGATATTTAACAGTGACGATAAATAGTACTCACCACTACTGGATGTGCTACTTATCAGAAACGGATTCTCATCTTAACCGTATGAAAATTGTTGATACAGCTTTGTGCAATTATTGTTCCGACCAAGAGATACAAACATTGGATCATATAATATTTAAATGCCCATCCTTTGGCATCCAGCGCCTTGTGCTAATGGATGAGCTCATTGAAACTTATGGACAATCAAATTTGATCCCGCGTTCAACTTTAAATTTACTAAAGAATCCTGTGACATATCTTTCTTTATATAAATTTATTATTAATACGATTACCGAATTATAAACAATTTTCTTTCAGAAACATATAAACAATTCTCTTTCAGGAAAATATGCAACCTACATATTTATTCAATTTTCTCTAAATAAAACTACGTTTATGTTACTAGACGCTGTTACTTTCTATTGAAATATAAGGCAGGTCTTTAATAGGGGGGGGGGGGGGGAAAAGGGAACCTTATCATGATAAAGAAGCCAAAAACTGGAAACGGTAAAATTATTAAGAATGTTCACTGATCAAAAAATATATATTTATATACCTACTCTACTGAAGACAAACAAGTGAACATAAGGTTTCCATTAATGTAACTATTATGAAGAATGAAGATGCCAATACGACTACAGACGAGGCAGTATGGCTCCCAAGCTTTAGCCTGTCCTATAAAACGGACGAAGATTTAAAAAAAAAAATTATCAGAAACGGATTGTCAATAGAGTCACTGATGTCAATAGTGTCAATAGTGATGCAACGATACCATTGAGGTATCGATACTTTTACTCGATACTGTATCGGTCGTCATGTATCGATACTTACTCGGTATCAATTGAAAAGTATCGATACTTACTCGTATCGAATAGTTTTTGGAAAATTTAGAGTAAAAACCCAAATAAAATATTGTATTCTTTATTTTATAAGAACAAAATTATTTTATAATTTATGAAAAAAATAATTGTAGTGCTCCCTAAAATTATATTTTTTCCAAATGTTTACCTGTTAGACGATTTTCTGAAGCAGTTGCGCCTGCTTTTGGAAAAAGCCTTTCGCAAGGTACAGAGCATTCGCGCGAGGTCGCTTGTTATCGATAGACGCGTAGTAGATTTTTATTCTTCTTTGTGCAATAACCGGTTATATCCAGTAAGCGCCGCACAGACGTGTATTTATTTATGATGTGATTAGTTTGCTATATATTTATAAACATTAATTCTGTCTATGCCCAAGCTGAGGTAGACATGGAGAATATCACTATTAGATTTACCAACTACAGTGAAAGTGAGATGACAGGTAGTAATGAAAATGTTAGTCAGACGAGTATTACGGAAGATGGGATTAATATGGAGTCGGCAAGACCTTCAAAGAGAAATCGAGAGATAAATGAAGAAGAAATATGGACAACTGTGTCCCGAAAGGCAAAACGATTTGGAAGATCGGGAAGAGACGATTTATCAAGAATTCCAGAAGATAAGGTCGAGGTATGTGTAACTAGTACCGAAAAACTACCTAAACAATTTGGATTGGCTAAGATGTTGAAATCGGATGGCATACAAAATGTGTCAAGAGTTAAATTCGTAAATCCATATAAAGTTTTGATCCAATTTAGTGACGGAAATAGTGCGGAGTCACTGATTAATTGTGAATCTTTTGAGAAAAGAGGATTTAAATGCCATAAAACGATGTAAATTAACCAGTCCTTCGGTGTAATACGAGATGTCGATCTAGATCTGAGCGAAGAAGAAATAATGCAGGGCCTTAGCAGTGATACAAGTATATTAGCAGCTAGAAGATTAAAACGTAAAAATTCTGCTGATGGACATTGGGAGTCTAGTGAAGCAGTAAGAATATGTTTCAAAGGTTCATCTTTACCAGCTTATGTATACATCTATGAGACCAGAGCATCGGTGGTTCCATACGTCTTTCCTGTTACGCAGTGCTCCCGGTGCTGGAGATTTGGACACACGCTGAAAACATGTCCCTCCAATAAGATAATCTGCCCGAAATGTACGAAGCATCACGAAAACTGTGAAACACCGGTTTTTCTATGCAATAACTGTGGCGGCACACATATGACCATTGCTAAACACTGTCCAATGTTTATAAAAGAGAAAAAAATAAGGGGATTGATGGCAGAATTTAACTGCTCTTACAAGAGGGCACTTACCCTATATGTACCACCTTCGCGTCAACCATCGGAACTTCCTCTAGAATCACCATTACAAAACGAGCCAATAATTGCAGATAATGTTCAAACCGATACAGGTATACCAGTGTTAAATCATGGTACATCCAATGCAAAGACCCCGAAGGAAAGTCGAAAAAATATAAGACGAAAATCTAAAGAGAAAAGAAAGCGGAGAATTAGTGGTAGAGAAGACGATATACTTGACAGCTTATCGGAGGCTAGTTATGATCAGATAAATGTGATGGTAGAAGAAGTGGAAGAAGATTACCAAAATCAAAGAGACAAATCAAAATATAAGGACAAAATCTCTTGGCAAGTACTACTCAAAAAATTACAACAGGTGATTCTTTATGACAATAATAATTCGTGGGAGGACAAGATTAAAAATTGTATAAATATAATTATTGGTGAGCTAATATCCTTTATAAAGCAATCTATATCTGAAGGGTCTTGTCTTAATTTCTTAAAACAACTATGGACAACTACAACTCCATCGTTTCTGTAAATATGTTACAGTGGAATGCGCAAAGCATCCGCCCTAAGAGAAAGGAACTAGAAACACTTTTAGCTCAGGAGAAGATTCATATTGTACTAATAAGTGAGACTTGGTTGGACCCAGGTAGTCAATTTCGAATTAGTGGTTATAATATATTTCGAAATGACCGCGATGATGGATTCGGAGGTGTAGCTATTTTGACTCATCGATCGATCAAGGCAGTTCAATGTAGTACTACACTGTCAAACACACAAATTGAGATTGTCCACGTGAAACTAATGAATTGTGATCACTTGGAGCACATACTATCTTTATATTGTCCACCATCTGCTAACACTTCTTCAAACGATTGGGATCAAATTTTCGCGATGTTTAATAGAAAATCCTTAATTGCTGGCGACTTAAATGGCCACCATACAAATTGGTCAATAAAGACAGATGCAAGAGGTAATCAAATATTTGATTCGATTATAGACAACCATTGTATTTCCTTGAATGATGGCACACACACAAGAGTTAAATTGGTGAATGGGATTGTACAAAAATCTTCACCAGATGTTACGTTAGTCTCAACAGATATATCTTTAAGATTCGAGTGGAGTGTCCTAAATGAAAACTTAGGCAGCGACCACTTATTCATTAAAATTAAAACTAATATTCTAAGACCCCTCTTGAACAGAAAGAGACGTAACTTTAAGATGGCCGACTGGGGAAAATACACACAAATTTTAGAGAGAGAATTTAGGTTGTTGACAATATCAGAAGACAACCAATCTGCTTACGACGAATTTATTACTACGATAAATAAAGCAGGAGATGAATCAATTCCATTTATAAAAGTCTGTGAGAGTCCTCTACGCAAAACCAAATTCATACCGAAGTCATACTGGAATCAAGAAATATCTAAAACGGTAGCTGAAAGGCGCAAAGCGCTTGCATCGTTCAGACGAAATCCCACACCTGATAATTTAGACATATTGAAAAATAAAATTAAAATGGCACAAAGTCTGATTAGGACTGAAAGCTCTAAAGCATGGAGAAGATTTTGTACTAGTATTGATAGTGTTACGACATCCAAGGAAATGTGGACGAAAATGAAATGGTTTAAAGGCTACAAGGCACAGACAAATAGTATTTCACGTGAGCTAACCGAATCTATACTATGTAATTTGGCACCTGATTTTGTGATTCCATCTAATCCCGTTATCACGATACAAAATCTTAGTTTGTCATCGCCAGTTTCAATACAGGAATTAAAAAACTCTATTAAATTAACAGACACCACACCTGGTACAGACAATATATCGTATTCAATGTTAAGAAATCTGCCAGATGTAGCCAAAAGGGTATTAATAATCTTGTTTAATAAATTCCTTTCAACAGGTTTTGTACCATCAAAATGGAAAGAAATTAAAATAATTCCTGTACTGAAGCCTGGTTCGAATAGTTACTCCGTATCAACAGTTAGGCCTATAGCTTTAATGTCTTGTCCATGTAAGTTATTCCACTCGATTTTAACACGAAGATTAGAGTGGTATTTTGAGTCGAATAAATACTTTCCTGAGGAAATGACTGGCTTCAGAAGAGGAAGATCTTGCATGGACAATCTGACAAGAATCGTGTCAAGTATACAGATAGGATTCACTGAGAGTCAAACTACTTTGGGTTGCTTTATTGATATAGAAAATGCTTACAATAACATCAATGTAACTGCACTTTTGGGCATTTTAGATACTCTTGGAGTGGGGACCGTGATATGTAACTACCTTTGGACATTTTTAAATTCGCGACGATTAAGTTTTGAATTAAATAACAATGAATCGCTGTCGCGAATTTCGGGAAGGGGTATAACGCAAGGTGACCCATTATCTCCATTGTTGTTTAATGTAGTAACTAGTTTTATCTGCAAAGAAATTAGACATGTATTTATTTCTCAATATGCAGATGACTTTGTGTTATACTGCACTCACAAAAGCCTTACTAACGCGGTCTCTAACATTCAGAATGCTCTTTGCTTTTTGAATTCACTAGTGGAGCAATTGGGTTTAACTATATCACACAATAAAACCAAAGTTTGCGTTTTTACCAGGGGTTGTCGTAGGAGTGCCAATAACTATAGTGTAACGTTGAGAGTTAACAACCAAAATATTCAACAAGTTGATAGCGTTAAATATTTGGGCATGTGGCTTGATAAAAATCTAAAATGGAGCAGACACATCAATGAAATTCGAGAAAGGACCCTGAAATTTTTAAATATCTTCAAAGTGCTTGCAGGGTCGGATTGGGGCATCCATCCAAAGCACCTAAGGAGACTGTATATTTCTATAATACGAAGCAGATTTGATTTTGGTTGTTTTCTGTATGATAATAGTGCAAAAAGCCACTTGTATAAACTAGATAAAATACAAAATCAAGCCATGCGACTGATAGGTGGAATGATAAGGAGTTGCCCAATCCATGTTATGGAATGTGAATTATGTTTAACACCTCTGTATATTCGCAGGCGATTTCTAGCTGCTAAGTTTTACCTTAAATCAAGGTCGATGCAAAATTGTGGCACTTTACATGTACTGAAGCAATTGGGTGGGCTTTGCGATAAGGCTTATTGGAGACAAAAGAAACTTCCCCTACTCATAGAAACACATAAGATGTATGAGAATACAACAATATATTCACAAACAGCTTTGCCGACTTATTGCTTCAATACATGGATCACCAATTATGACCTAGCTGAAAATGTAAATGTAGTAGTTGCAGGCATTACATGTACAAAGAAACGTATTCCTGCAGGACAGCTACAAAGTATCTGCTCAGAGTTCTTGTTAGATTCATTTGACGCATATTATAAAATTTATACAGATGGGTCTAAGGATGAATATGGATGTGGAGCTGCCTTCTATGACTCGCAGACAGACATCAGCGCAAAGTTCAATATTAACACCAGAGCTTCCGTGATGCATTGCGAACTTATAGCAATTTCCGAAGCGTTATCTTACACTATATCCTTAAATTTTAACAAATATGTAATTCTGTCAGACTCTAGAAGTGCCCTCCTACACTTGGCTCGGCTAACCTCGAATATTCGAGGACATCCGATAGCCTACCATATCTTAGATTCCATTTGTAAGCTACGTGCACTAAATAAGGAGGTAGTTATCCAATGGATACCCTCCCACATAGGTATCATTGGTAATGAGAAGGCTGACCAAGCAGCTAAATTAGCAATAAGTGATGGTATTCCATATGATGGTCTACCACTACATAGCGAAATATTGAATTTAGCTAAAGTACAATGCAGGCAGTTATGGAATGAGTACTTTGATAAACGCTCCCTTACAAAAGGAATTTGGTACCGAACTATTCAGAATCAAACCCTTAGGCACCCATGGTTCGATTATCACCAACTGAGTAGGAAACAGATAGTAACGATTATGAGGCTTCGTTCCGGACATATTCCATCACAAAAATTTAAATTTTTAATGGGAATTTCTAATTCACCCAACTGTTCAATTTGCAACATAATAGAAGACGTGCATCATGTGCTCATGGAATGTGTTCGTAACGAGGCTATGAGACAGAAAATAAAATCTCAAAGTGATCAAAATGTGGGTATCTGCAATAGCATCCTTGCATACCCACTATCTGAAGAATCTAGTACACTTGTGGAACTATACATTAGAGTAAGCTAAAAGTGTTAAGTAATTTAGGTATTATATAGTTAAATAAGTGAAAATGTATAGATATATATTTTATTTGTATACATACGGGGGTGACATAGTCACTGAGTGACAAAGCCCCTTTTCAAAAATAAAGATTAAAAAAAAAAAAAAAAAAAAAGGTACAGAGGTAGCTACTACATTCAAATACGTGCTTGTTTATATAACGCTGGGAATACGGACTTTAAAATCCTCCCATTCCTCTAATGGGTTAGATTTTAAAGCGCAGATTTGCCAAATAAATTGACACTTCATCTGCTATCGGGGAACTCCTTCGCTGCTGGCCAACTCCTAGTTTTTGTGATGTGACCAAAAATCAAAATCTTCATTGGTAATTTCATTTTCAGACTCACTGGTTGACATTGTCGTGTCTTCTTGCCAGCTACACAAAACTAAGATATAGAAATGAGAAAAAAATTTAATTTTTATATCTACCTACTCGATATTTAATTTCAAAGTATCGATACTAAAGTTGGTATTGGAGAAAAGTATCGAGTATATTTACTCCTATCGTTTCGTCTCTAAGTGTTAATGTCAAGTGGTTGAGAAAAGGTTACTTCGTAAAATACGGCAATTATAATTTTAGCCGTATATTAGATATATTCTACAAACAAAAAGTTAGAAACCTCGCAACAACTCAATATTGTAAAAAATCATTATGATCAAAGCTTTGTAAATATATACGCAATAATGGATGGCACATACGACGAGATCATCTCTGATAACCCATTCTTTGTAGAATTGAAGAGGGAATACGGTAATTTATTTCAACACTGTATTACACAATCTTGGGTAATATGTGTGCCGAGAATCGGAAGTTTAACTACTCGTGTATTTACATTAGAGGATTTTTGTGCTCATTTACTTGTTCCTAGCGACGAGTTACCGGAAACACACTACAGCACCCTCACTGAGAAACAAGTAACAGTGACCAATAAAGTAATCACTTTAGAAGTGACTAAAGGACTGCCCTTACAAAGTCACATACTGTTTGAAGAAACATTCTACACAGAAGATTTCATTAAGTACAGAGTTTGGTGTATAGAAACTCCACTGGAATCAACTGGCAGCTTTAGTGACAATACAATATCTAAAGAGTATCTTACATCTATCAATGATTGTATAGACTTATTGTGGACTCAAGCAGCTGGCCGGCAAGTTCTTGATCAAATAGAGCAGAGTGTACAAATATTTCTGAAAAAAAATCCATCTCTACCTGCAGCTATTGGGCCTCTAAGAGACAGAATCAGTGAATTATACACAAATTGTCTTCAAATTGCATTACAGAACAGAAGATTAAGAGACAAAGCAAAATCCTGTAAACAAGTGCTTGAAAATATTAAATTAGCTGTAGAATGTTATATGCAACATTTATTATTTGATGACTTATTTAAACCTATATGTACATGTTGCGCATATGAAGACTCACATCTTAACAAGAAAATTCGTAACATGAGTGACATTCAACTTAGGGACCTCGACATAAAAAAGGAATTATATCATGCAGTACCTAAAGCAAAACAAATACTTTCTAAAATAGATACATATAATACCGTTTTAGAAAAAATCTTATGTGTAAAACAAGCTTTAAATGCTATCAATAAAATAGATGAGGTGAATAATATTGTACTGCTTACTGCTGATGATTTGCTACCAGTTTTCGTCTTCTTGGTTATAAAATCTGGTCTACCAAACTGGTACAGCCAGCTGACATATATGAAGGAGTTTGGATTTAGTGGTGTAGGTAGGGGAGATGGTAATGAAAGTGCTTTTCTTGTAACTACTTTGGAAGCTGTTATAGAACACATACAATCTGGTGCTTTAGCTGGCCCTCCAGATCCTGAATCTTATTATTACGAAAGTAATCTCACAGAAGATAATTTAAATACAAAGTTAAGAAGAGGTAGCCTGACAGAATCCATTTCTACTTCCACTGACACGAAAGGAGAAGAAACTTTAGAATATATATTTGAACTAATTAAGGCAAATCATTGTGAATTGGTTCAGTTTATTCTGAAAAAGAATGAAAAACACATTTCAGGTATACAACATAATGATAATAGTATACTAAAAATGACTCTTGATGAAGCTTTATCAGATGATGATGATGATGATGATAGTGATACAGAAGTGTATCAAAAACTTTGTCACCCTCTCTGCAATTGTAAAAAATGTTGCAGTAAAATATCAAAGAAGTTATTAAAAACTTGTCCTACTGTGACCTCTAGAGATAGCCATGGATTGACAGTACTGCATGTGGCCTGCATTCATGGCAAAGCTAATATAGTAGAGACCCTCATAGAAATGGGTTCCGATGTTAACACAAAAGATCTTAATGAATGCACTCCACTGCATTATGCATCATCTAGAGGTCATCAAAATGCTTTACTGTTACTATTGCATTCCGAAGCTAATATTAATCAAACAAACATTGATAAGAATACACCGCTACATATGGCTGTCAATAATGGCCATTTGAATTGTGTCAAAGCACTTATATACTTTGCTGAGCATAGCAGGAAGAAGATCATAATAAATTGTGTAAATGAGAGTGGAAATACCCCATTACATATGGCTTCTAAATGGGGTTATGAAGGTATAGCAAGACTACTTATAGAGAACGGTGCTGAACCATCCTTAAATAATAATAGCAATAAAACATCATATGACTATGCACATAATTTGAAAATTTTGCAAGTTCTGAAATCTTGCACTCCTAATTTATATGAGTATATACACATCACAAGTTCCAATGTTAAAGTTCTGAATTGTAAAGACAATCCAGCTCTTTTGAAATTACAAAAAATGAGTAAGAAAAATAATGATACTAACAATGTAACGAAAACTGTTGAAAATTTAAAATTGATTGAGAGAATATTAAAAGCTATATCATATGGTGATGTTAAATTGGCTTGTTTTTACATGAACATTAATTATTCTGCATACAAAGATTTTAAATATAAGCCACAAATTATACCCTGCCATCCATTATGTGAATGTCATCTTTGTAAAAAGATAAATGGTACAAATACATCAAATTTCGATGTAAGTTTCGCTGACACTAATGGTTGTACAGCATTACATTATGCAGCTAGATATGGCTTGCATGAATTGTGCAATATATTATTACTTAATCAAGCTAATATCAATTGTACAAATAAAAAAGGGCAGACACCATTGCACCTAGCTGCTATAAATAATAAAAGCCATGTGATGCAATTATTATTGGAAAATGGTGCCAATATAAATGCCATAGATCTATCCGGTAATACACCTTTGCATGATGTTAGTGCAATGGGGCATATAGGTGCTACGAAAACTTTAATTACATACAAACCTGATATAACAATGGTCAATGCAGCAGATAAGACTGCCTTGATTTTGGCAAAGGAGAAAGTCCATTTAACAATTATAGATCTAATAGCAAAATATGCGAATAAAACTTAAATGCAGTATAGTTGATAAGAACAATATAAACACACACAGGATGTAGATGTATTTTATAGCTTTAATTTCCTACCAAAATGTTTTTTTTTTTAACAATTTTCTTGTTACACATTTTATGTTTAGGTCACAATGTTTTGTTTTAAATGATTTGTATTGCAAACTGTTATTTAGAACTTGAACAATCGCTGCTATAGAAATCTTTAAAAACAGAGTTAAGTTCCATAACTAAATTAATTTTATGCATATGCTACATAAAAGCCTGGTAATTTGTTTTTAATTCTGCATACTTTTAGATACATATTAGCGTTCATATTGCAAAAGAATTGGTTTTGTAATCTCAACTCAAAGCCACAAACTTAGTTTCTCTTATATAATACTCTTATAAACACCATGTATTAATCATTATTTTTAACTATTTTAAAGACCAGGAACTAAGGAAATCAAGGCATATGTAACCGTGCCATTATATACTTAATAACCACACAATTATGTTATGCTATGTTTATTCTAAGACTGACTATTAATAGTATTTTTAAGTTATATCACTGTTATTTTTACATTCCAACTGACAATAAAAGAAATATTGATTATTTTTCAAATAAAACAATTTTTTCATAAATATATATATATATTTTATTTCATATTTACAATACAAATATACAAAAATTTGAGCATTGGTTAAACTGTTTCAATGTGATCATTTTATATATTAATACATATATATTAAATTCATTTCAATATCACAAATTTCTTTGATAAAAACCAATTTGATTATTTATTGTAAGTACTTATTTAATTACTACATATTATATTAAGTGTTGTCATTTATTTCATAACGAGTACACAGTAACCTACTATGAGACCTATAATTATATTAACTATAATTTAAATATCTATTTATTACTTACAATTTCCAGGAACATTATCCACACATTCATTAATTACCTAAACTTTATAAGTATGGGTTTTCTTTTTAAATTAGACTGTCATTATTTCTTTCACATGTTCTAAAAATATATCCGGACAAGAAGTAGGTAGGTGTGCATAAAATAAATATTCACAAAAATTATGTGTTACCAAATTTATTGTTTCTTAATGACCTGATTATTGAACGTTCACAAAAAAAAATCAATAATAAATGTTTATTGAGGTGTTAATTATTTCTCTTTCTCATAGCCTCGTATCAATAGACAACTTTTTATTATACTTTACGTGACCTACTATCCCGTGCATTCATATATACATTCTAAACTGTATAACTATTTAATTTTATTAATGCAATGCATGCATGTTGTATCTATATGAAATCGACCTATGAGACAATGTTCATTAACTACAATATACCTAATTAGTGATGACAATGCCCCCAAATTCTTATGCCGTCATCAAATAGTTATCAGCAAAAGATATTCTTAAAATATTCAGATAATTTTAGAATAAACATCTTCCTACTTGGCTATGTAATTTTAATATACTTCTGGTAGGTGCAATGCCGTTATTACCAAAACCAGTTTACTAACATTACTACATGTGCTTGTACATAATTATAGTAACAACATTCTTAGATCATAATTTATTGTGCAATAACCTGCTTGGCAACAATTTCTTAGTAAAACTTAAGTTGGCCTTGATTTTGAACAAACGAAGGTGGATCAATATATATTTAGGTTTTTATCTATAGCCGTGCTATTTTTTTGCAACTGTGTTATCGCATATAAGTAACTGCATATAGGAAGCTAAGCTTAGATAAATATCTACTTGGTATCCATTCCTATCATATTTTATATTTGATCGTGCAAATAAATAATTCAGATTGCATGATAAGCGAGGCTAAAATTTGGATATCATATCCATATCAATATATGAAAATGTATTTATTTATTATACATTTTGGATATTAGCATTTTATTATTTTATTCATACTAACGGCGTTTTACAGATTCTATCGCGTTTGTATTTAATTTTTAATTGCCCAATGTTTCGAACACTTAACAGCGTTTATGATCACGGCAGGGTAGAACGCTGTAGACCTGTAGTGTTCGAAATGTCGGGAAATTAAAAATCAAATACAAACGCGATAGAATCCGTAAAAATAGTTTTATTTCAAATGTGTAAGTAATACTCGCACATCAGAAATTATTGTTATCCATACTATTTTTGTCGTTATACATTGCGTTTATTAAGAACGTTATCTATATAAGAGAGCTGCAGCGATTATAAATATTAATATATACGGTAAAATATAAAGACGAGATAGGGTACACAGGGACAAGAGTAAAATTATAATTTTATCATTTCAAAACCAATACGGGAACTATGTAATTAACTCAGGGTCGTTTACCGTATTAAAAGTCTAGCCGTCGACTGATTCATTGCCAATGTGATAATCGTAATTTGTTTGGATTTTGTGATTACATCGATAAACTAATCATACAAGTTAGCCTATGCTAATGATAGATTAGCCTATAGAACTAATTAGTCTATAGCAGAGACGGTCCAATGAACAGGACCTAAGGTCGAGCATGCATCGAATTATCAATGTACCTATACATTTGGTCGTACTTTGACAATTAACAAATTGTATTCATCATTCAAACTAAATAAGTCAGGCATTTTAATTTAAATGTAAGAATTAAAATGTCTATATTACTTCCTCAACAAATCAAAAATCTTGTTAATACATCGCATCTGGCAGTATTAAAAGACTAGTGAATATTCTCCCAACAAGGAAGCATGAATGAAGATTGAAGTCTGCTATCCAAACAGGATTTCAGATCAAATTAGGCCAAATTACTTTTAGTTATTACCTACATTTATTTTTCATAATGATGCTGATTCGGGGACACCCAAAACATTAAATATTGAAATATACTATCTTTCAATTGTACTGGATATTTTGTGAAAATTGCTTTTACTACATATTTTAATAACGACGCAAACTTATTTATAGATTCTGATAGTAATAAGGCAAAGAATTAAAAATTGTATTTTTCAATTTGTCCTAAAATCAAGTTTCGATAACATACAACGCCAAGCGATTAAATCTATTTTAATATCATTATCGGTATCAACATAAAGAATCAATAACTAAATGTCAGTTTAATACCTGCACTTTATAAATAGACTGGTAGGATCTCAAAACTGACATTTCGCCCTTTTTATTTCATATTTTTTATTATAGTCTTTCGTATTTTTTATCGATTATCGATTATAAAAACGAAAATAACTAGCGACCAATGTTCCGTATCGTCTCATTTCATTTGTATTAAAAGCGAATAATACTAAAAGCCTGGCAACAAGGACTCCTACTAATAACTCATTTAAAAAGAGCTCAGAGAGAGCCGGAAGGCCAATTAGGTGGGTTTGGGGATTTTATTGGTAGGCAGCGACCTAAGCTATACCCTTGGTATTGCAAATGTCCATGGGCGGCAATGACACTTACCATCAGGTGTGCTGCCTGCTCGTTTGCCACCACAAGCAAAAAAAAAAAAAGAAGTCTATGTACTGTACAGACAATATATGTAACACAGCAATTCTGTTAATATATCATTCTATCTTTCACAAACAGTACATATTCTAAATGAAAAGAAAAGAAAAGATGTATGCAAAATTTCAGTCGAGCGCGAAAGTGTAACAAAGCAGTTAAACTCTTATTCGCATTTAATATTTATTACGTTTTTTTGCGCCAAACATAATTCTATAAACCTGTTTAGCGAATAAAATATCGAATCGTTTTAAATAATTACTATTTTATTCAAGAACGTGACATTATTTTATCTTTATATAGGTGAAGGCGATATGTAGGACGCGTTGTTATTTTGCCAGAATATATATTGAGTGCTATGTTGTGGCGGTAAACACTACCAACCCTTACATGGCTCGTGGGTGTCGTATAAGGCGACTAAGAGTAGCAGCGGACCTAGGCCAACTCGATACGATGCCGTCTTATCAACAATTACATTCCCAGGCAAGCGGCGAGTTATAAACTAATTGCAAAACTTTTGCAATATGTACGATGATAGAAATGTAAATATTGTGTCGACTCAAAGTAATTGGGATAAGAGCAGGACGATGATGATGATACCCTGAATACAATCGCATCATGTGTGATCGCGAGTTGTTCGGGGGTAACAGCATGGAGGCTTGGAACCTCATAACCCGCCGTGTAGGTAGGTACACACAATATAAAGATTTGAAGTCAATTTCATCAACATCATTAAGGATTAAGGAAATGCGTTTTTAATCCCGCGCTTAACTCTGTATAGTACCTGGTGAAACGGTCGCAGGTGTTCCACCAATCTAGTAGGCCATGCCTCCAAATGACATAATTCTGATTCTAGTGTATTCCAAAACTGAGAGCATGTTAATTATCTAAGAACTCATTATAACCAGGTGGAATGTTGTGCAACACTAGCTGTTTATTTAAAAAAAAATGTTATATTAATTAATGGATTTTGTAGTAACTGACTCGGCACCATAGCCACTTCAGACGAATCATTGCCATACCGACAGTTTATTTTGGATTTAACTTACTGCAACTTATCTCAATATGAGTATATATATAATTAAGATTTCTGTATATTATGCTAATTTAAATAATCCGACGGCAAATACAAATAATCAATTTCGACATCAGTTAAAATACTGAATATAAAATTGAATAAAATAGTAAAAAAAACATACTTAGGTTACATAAGTAAGGTACATTTAAGACGTATGATAAATGTCAAGGTTAGGCCATGTTTTTTAATTATTTCCGTAAGTATACACGAATACTATTTTTTTTTTGTGTGACTTAGCTGTTAGCCTCAGATGGCTATGACAACTTTACCCGGACTGTGGGTGAGCGCTGAGGGCTCTCAACCCGTAGCACAATACTAAGTATACACGATTTATTTATAACGGTCTGTCTCTTTAAAAATAACGATTGTCACGTTAATAAACTAAATGATAATTCTTCATTCGCATCAATGACTAATTCACATATTTAATTTATTCGCAAACAATAGCATAAAGATCTCCACTCATTACACAATGATGGCGTTCTTTTTTTATAACTGATTGTGGCAAATGAGCATGTAGCACACCTGATAGTAAGCGTTACTGCCGCCTATGGATCGTTGCAATATCAGTGTCACAGCTGTGACTCTGCCTACCGATGAAAACACCAAACCGACCCAAAAAGTTGGGCTGCCGACTCTTTCATTTACGGAACGAAGCACAATAGCACATTGTCGTTCGTAGAACATTGGCATGTACGAAACTGTGTTAGCAAACCTAACAATAATTTACTTATACGATATATATTATATCTGTTGAAAGAACGTTGCGGTTTTTATATACTGTAAAATGTAGATTGATCCTACGATAAAATAAAATATTTTAAACAACAAAATTCTCTCGCCGAACTTTTCTTTTTTATTAACACACCAAAACAACAACAACGGACAAAGATTCATTAAACGAGGATAATATCACTAAACATATTGTGTGCTTTCCATTTAATACAAAAAGTGACGCAGTGTTCGATAAAGCGCTTTCCATCAACGACACTGTTGAACGGCTGACTGTTGAACACAGCCGTACACTGTTCGACACTCGAAAAAGTGGTGTTTGACAGATGCTTACCTACTTTCATAGAGTACTTTAAATATATAGGTACTACTTTGCTTGAATTAAATATCATTACTTAACCTCGCAATTTATTTACGGCATATTCTAATAGTAATATTTGAGATTATTAAATTGAGCTTGTCTCTTACTGCTAATTAAAATTTAATAAAATGTTCGAATGTAAATATTGAACTATTGAAGTGCGACCTGATAATGTGGTTATGTTTATAAATTATTGAGCCAAGACTTTGTCAAGGAACTTGCATTTAGGTATACGATGCCCAGAATTTTGCGATATTGATGCACTCTAGTGTTATTTTGAGACAACTAGCTGTTTCATTTAAACTTTTAGTGTTTGGCAGTGTTTCACAATGTACCGCAGAGTCCCTCTGTGTTAACTAAATGGAAAGCAACCATTGTTTCAGGGTTTTTACCCATTGCTAGGATTACACGAGTATTAAATAGAAATGATAGTAGGAAGGTCACGACAAAACATGCACTATGCTCAATATTAATTGTTGTTTCGTATTAATAAGCCCAAACCACCTATAAGATACACATAGTATTTTACAGTGTAGAGTTCTAACTCCTTTCGAAACAATTGATAAAAAAATTACTTTACGTTTTTATTCTGAGTAAAATTTAATATACAATCGTTGCATCATTTTGATACGTGTTATTTATTATCGAATATTAACGACTAAATCGTAATTTTAACGTTACAATCGAAGAATATTCCACGTAAAAGCCCGATGAATGTCTCAACATAAAGTCATCCTTATATTTAGTTACAATTAATATTTTTATAGACCGACATGACTATTATCTATATTGGGCACAGTTCTAAACTTGTGGCTGACTATTGAGTACTTTCTAACAAAATATGAGAATATTGAGGCAACAAAGTTGCCCCTTGACAGGACGTGGCCAGAAGGCCAAGCGTTTGAGCGTCGGGGATCGAATGTCAGTAGACGATCTCTCCGGCGCCCCGTAAAAGCGCGGCAGTGGGCCGCTGTGGTTTTAGTGGAACGGGAGAAAGTATGGGACTTGCCGGTCGGACTAGCCGGCCGGCGAGCCCCACACTCCATCCCGCCTCAACATCGACGGGAAGGGGGTTAGCGCGTAAAAGCGTTTCCACAGCGTCAACAAAAAAAAGGGCAACAGAGTTGTGATATTTTTGACGTGATAACGTCTTATAAATCGATGAACGCCGGCTGCCCGCACGAAAATGTGTGACATTCCGCCTGAGACGAGCGTGCAAGCTAGAGCGCGGAACAAGCGATATAGGCACAATCGGTCTAAGCGTTCTTGCACTTTAAGAATTCGATCTAAACTGTTATGTCAACTCAAATCAAATCAAATCATTTATTCTGCATAAGCCCCATAGGGGCACTTACATATTGTCAATTTTACATTGTTTTTTTATAATTAAATTTAATTAATCTACCACCGGATCGGAAAGCTGCCACATACTGAGAAGATCCGGCAAGAAACTCAGTGGGCTCGTCATTTTTTTTTATTATATTTTTTCACAAAAGAGTTTGGTTACATGTTTAATTTATGTTAGCTGCAGTGATATGCCCTTCGAGTAAAGATTGATTTTTAAAATTTTGTATATAATACAAAATTAAACTAAGAATATTTATAAAACAAAAAAGAAAGAAAAATGGCTGGACCAGATCCCACAAGCGGCACCCGATCACGAGTTAACTATTAGAGCAGCCATCACGCCCCTCAACCACATTGGAGGGAAGGGAGAGACCCGCTCCACGTAGCTACCGCAAGCAGAGACCTTTTCAGTGAGCATGACCACACCATAATCTATAAATTTGAAACAGATAGCTTGGATAATTAAATACATAACTCGTTAGGCAAAACACGCTACACTGTACAATTAAGATAATACAAATAATACAAGAGTAAGTGATAAACATTAAAAGGGCAATTGCTGAGAGAGGAGCTGCTCATAACCATTCCGTATTATCATTTAGATAATCCGAAATGCTGTAATATCCTTTTCTGCACAGTCTGTTTTTGATAGCCTTTTTGAACTTATTCATTGGCATATCTCGGATATCTTTAGGCAGTTTATTGTAAAAGCGTATACATTGTCCCATGAAAGACCTACTAATTTTTTGTAGGCGAGTATGATAGATAACTAGATTATCCTTATTCCTAGTGTTCACACGGTGAATATCACTATATTTATCAAATTCATTAATATTTTTTTTTACATATAGTATGTTTTCGAATATGAATTGTGATACAACGGTTAGAATGTTTATTTCCCTAAATTTTTCTCTCAGTGAAGCTCTTGGCCCTAGATTATAAATCGCGCGGACAGCCCGTTTTTGAAGAACAAAGATGTTTTTCAAATCTGCAGAGCAACCCCAAAGCAGAATGCCATAAGACATAAGACTATGGAAGTATAGGCGAAATAAACAATTCTAGCCGTTTCAATATCGGTTAACATTCGAATTTTTTTTACCGCATAAGCCGCTGAGCTTAGCCTACTTGATAATTTTTCAATCTGAGGACCCCAATGGAGTTTAGTATCGATGGTAATACCCAAAAACGCCGTGGACTCCACAAGCTCTAGGGCCACACCATTCATTTGAACATTGGTTTCCACTAGTCTCACATTAGGTGTGGTGAATTTAATACATTTGGTTTTCTTTTCATTAAGAACCAAGTTGTTTGTACTGAACCAATGAACAACATTTGACAGAGCGTTGTTCACATCGTCATAATTAATCATTTGTCTTTTAATTTTAAACAATAAGGAGGTATCATCTGCGAACAACACTATGTTTTGGTTATCCCCTACATAATAAGGTAAGTCATTAATATATTCAAGGAACAGAAATGGCCCCAGAATGGATCCTTGTGGAACGCCCATTTTTATAACAGAACCAGATGATCGTACACCATTAACATCGACCCTCTGAATTCTGTTGTACAAATATGATGTTAACAACTGTTTATAAAGTGAAATGAAAAGTTAATGTGGTTTCCATTGTTTATGTTTGTTCAATTCATAATAGTATGCAATTTTCCATCAATGTTTTTATGACGTTTCATGTAAAATTATTATCCGTAAACCAACTTTTTTTTTCAGCTTAACTAAGAATTCAAACCCAGGAACTCACAATAGGCAATCACAAGCCATTGCGCCGATGAAATATTTATACATTACTTTTATAAAATGAGAAGGCACTGATTTAATTATGTAATGAGCACGTACAAGAATAAATTAACATAAAGCCTTGAAACAACTGCTATGTCGGACTAATCGTGCGTTTATCTAAATATAATTTGTATAAATTATAATCTCATTAATGCCCTACTTACGGGCAGTGAAGCAAAGATCATCGCGCTATCGTGTGTTCGCAGTCGCCATTAATGAATTCTTGCTGCTGTTGGTGGTACGCGTTGTGATGTGATTTGGCAGGACGTTTAGCGGCGTACGACTATAGCTACCTAATCTGTCCGCGGTATATATTCCGCGCTACGGATAACTACATAAAAAGCTCCTAGCCATAGAATTGATTTTGAATATGCGCAATTTTCATTTATTTATGCGTTTTATAATTTTATTAAAATTAAACTAAGGCATTTAAAATATCTCAAAGTATATAAAAATACGTAACATAACTGTACTTCTGTATGTCCTTTAGAATAATAAGGAACCTACAGCCGTTAACCGATTAGGGCTTTTTTCACACACACAGTGGTGGATTCCACGGGCCTAGAGCGCGGTAATGTTAGGAGGAGTAAAATGTTCAGATGCCAAAAATTTTAGCAGCGATAGGTAGGTCAAAAAAATGCCATATCTTGCGGTGCCGAGGGCGACATGAAACATAAACCCGCAACTGCGTACAAAAGATTAAAAAAAAACCTAACAGTCGGCACTGCGAACTATGACATAATAGATAAAAAATTGTGATATCTTAATATATATAAATTACGCGTCACGTTGTTTCTCCGCGATGGACTCCTAAAGTACTTAACCGATTTTAATCAAATTTGCACAGCATGTGTAGTTTGATCTAACTTAAAAGATAGAATACCTTCCATCTCAATTGATAGACGCAATATTATTTTATTGCAAATTATTTGTCTATTATTTGACAGACACAATTATCTGTTATCTCTAAACGATTCTAACAGATGGCAGTGTCTGTTGACTGGGTTGAGTAAGTATTTAATAGATGGCGCTATGTTAAACATATAAACGTTTCATGTAAGCTACAATTTATTAGCATACCAACACGCGTTACTGTGGCTACATTAGCCACAGCAACGCGTGGCCGAGTCTGCTAGTTATTACTATATTTATGATACTGATTAGTTAATGGTAATCTCAATTAACCTTATTTAACTATATTTATAATTAACATCATTAAAAATCTCTATTCCTCCTAAGTGCCACTTGGTCCCAAACTCAATACAACATTTGCTTTCATAATAAATTAATTAACTTAAACGCTTAATAATTATAACTTAAGCATACTACTAACTACTTAATCATATAAGTAATAATATATTAATTTGTCTTTATACTTAGAATATACTAAGAATTATTACATTCACAACGTAATTTTGTGCATTTTATATACATTAATGTATAACAATCTTAATAATAATAAAAAAGTCTTGGACAGAAATGTTTAAATTCACTAAAACTTACTTTTAAAAGAGAGACGTTATTTTATATATGCTTATATGAAATATTCTCAATAAATTTAAAAAAAAACATTGTCCGTATGTACATTTTGCTGTTTGCTTTGTGGTAGCGGCTGCGACTACTAACAACCCTTACTTTACTCGTGAATGTGATAAAAAACGACTTACACTTTTATATCGATCTGAGCCAGCTCCACCTACTGTTGTCTGGTCAACAACTACATTCTCAATTAAGGTTGACATCAAGCAAGCGGTTGGTCATAAATTTACTGCCAATAACTTTTGCAACATGGACGATGAATGAAAAGTACATATTGTGTCAACCCTCAGTAATTGAAATAAGAGCAATGTACTGATGATATACATTTGGCTATGTATTTTTAAGTCCAATTTAATAACGGTCACAATTCCAGGCACATGTTGCCTTCCAGCAAAACGAGATAATGTTTTTTTTTACTAGAAATAGGTATAAAGCACATGACAAAGCGGTTTAAGGATAAAAGATTAATAAAATAGTATACAGTTAATAAACAGGGTGCATATATCTTTTTTTAGATATTGACAAACTTTGTAAATGTTTTTCTACCATTGTGAGTTGGATTGGATTATTTTTGCACAACATTTTTTGAATTTGATTTTTAATTGCGACGTTTGGAATATTTTACAACGTTCATGGTAACGAGATTTCCTCGATATGAACACAGTGAAAACAGTTTTATTACAAATCTGTAATACTCACTTAAACATAAAAAAACATTCGATTTTTTTTTAATTATTAGGCACAGCAGTATGGGGACGTCCATTAATCACGTGATCTTTTTTTTAGCATTTTTAAACCAATCCAATGTAAGAGAAAGTCTCCTTTAAAAAGAAATTACAGCACCTACATCAATGATTGATGAACTAATCAAAATTAACCCACAAATGACTTACGCTAGAGTGTACCTAAATTACCTAATATATCTATAAGCATAATTACCTGTAGGTTCTACATATGTTATCTGTTTTTCTATCTTGTACTATTTATATTAAGTTTAAATTCATATTATTATTATACAATATATTCAATAATAAGTTTACACTTAAAGTTTTTAGGATTCGTAGTCAAGTGATAATTTTATTTACAACTATATATCATGACTTAAAACTATTTGTGGCCTTAGATAGTGTGGTGTATTTTTTTAAAACCACGCCATCTATCTTCAGCATATATAACAATTACCAAATAAATCAACAACTTACTTGTCTATACACTCTCACGTTCACTGCGAAGGCAATGTCCATATTGGAATGTTCTCCCGTTTTTTCTCTTTTTTCTTATAATAATGTCTGTCTCTAAGTCTGACGTCATCCTGTCTCGATTCGCTTCTCCAATCCACGCGTTTTCTTGGCGACCCTCTAGGTGATGATTCCTTTTTAGATCTAATTGGATCTTGTGTTTCATCATAGAATACTCTACTCTTTTGGAACAATCCATTTCTTTCTGGATTATACATTTCTTCTGGAATTTCCTCATTGTCATCTTCAACATTGAGTTCTGCAACATCTTCTCTTCTGAACGTGAACGAATGTGGATAATAACTTTGTAGGATATCTTCGTGGCGGAAAGGTTGCATTTGAAGCCATACGTGCGGTAAAAGTAGGGGGAACCTCCTTAACCAATATGTTACGAACCCATCTGGTAGTTTGCCCAAACTTTCACGGACCTCCGCCTCCAATTCTCTGTAGTGATGTTTCTGTTAAAAAGAACGTATGTGATTATTCAAAACATTAAAAAGTAGTTAATACCTACGTAAAAAAGAAGCCTTGATAATGGTCAAATATACGTGCAGAATCTATACTAGTAAATGGAGGGAGAGCCGGTATTTTCTGTTCGGTTATACTGCGAAAACTACTAACCGATCGGAATAATACTTATAGCATAAGATGCAGCGTGTTTCAGAGGTTTTATCTTTATTATAAAGCTGAAGAGTTTGTTTGGTTGTGCGCGCTAATCTCAGCAACCACTGTTTCGAATTGAAAAACTCTTTTAATGTATGAAACTGTCCATACAGCAGGCCACATCGCTCGACGAACCGATAACCGTTGGAGGAGAAAGGTTCTCGAGTGGCGACCGCGTATCGGACGTCGCAGTATTGGCCGCCCCTCCCGGAGTGAGAGACCAGGTGGACCGACGACCTGGTGAAGGTTGCTGGGAGTCATTGGATGCAGGTGGCACAAGACCACACTTTGTAGCGAAATATGAGGGACGCCTACGTCCAATAGTGGATGACAACAGGTTAAATGATGATGATTTAATCTTGGATAGCGAACATATGGAGGAAAGTTTTAAAATATAATAACACCACGCTACGACTAATATGATCTGAGCATAAATAATAAGTTTCACAAAAGGGGAAAATTATATATTTTGAGACACACTCCCTCTAATTCTATCTTTATGTGGGGCAAACGAAGTTGCGCGGTTCAGCTAGTAATACAATGATCGCGGTAAATGTTTAACGAAATGAGTTGTTGTTCTGAAAGGAGTACATCATTTAAATTATCCCGGTCAGTCTTTACAGCTCCCGCGGCAAAATAAGGAGTAGTGATGTATTGTATGCTTAGCCTATTTAATAAAACTTACATTTAATTTAGCTAACTGTAAATAATTCAGATAACGCACCTTATTTCGTATAGCCCTTAATAGATGTGCGATGCGGTCACCTCGATAGGTGCGACGGGCCCTCAAGTCAGCCGCCACTGCACTGCATACCCTCACCCGCCAGTCTCCACGTACCACATTAGACGAGTTAAATTCTAACGCAGCCTCTGAACCTGAATCTCCACTTTCTACATGATCACTAACGTCCTGTGGGTATAATAATAACATTACAAAAATTCCACTCATGCATTCAGAAGCCTATCAACGTTCACTCTTAAACCTCCTCCCTCCACAAGGCAGCATATGTTCAAGAAGAAGAGTTGATGGGTACGATTAATATTTGATGTATCCCAAATGAATGCTTCTGACCCTTCCTACCCTTAGCTGGTTTTTACGTATCCCACTCCCAGTAAGAGTTGGTAACACAGTATTCCTAATCTGTCACCACATGGCACTATGTTAATACAATAACTCATATTGGACAAGTATACCGTCTCACTATTGAACAGGTTATACGACCTCTGTATGTGCGACTTGTCTTTGAAAATCCAAGGTTTCAACACGAACGCGAAAATGTCATATGACAGTCTTACAATATATTCGTATATTATTTAAATAAAAATAAATTATTCGAAGCAGTAAAAAATATTATACTATTAAATATTGTCATGTGGCGAAGGGATAAGAATACAATTGTCGCCCCCACTGCCTTGCACGTGGCTATCGTAAAAATCGGCTCACTCCGTCTCACCAGGAAAGTGGGGGACAGCAGCAGAGAAAGAGAGAGTCAAACAGAGGACAAGAAAATGCTGAATGATGATAATTGCATATAGTTGTAATAAAAAGGAAAACCAAAATTACCTGTAAGAAATTAAGTATGCTTTGCTTGCCCCAGAACATAGGGTACTTGAGGATTGTTTCGCATGGTGGCCGCGCGCTAGGCCGATCTGATATCATAGCGCGAATGAGAATTTTCGTCAGTAATACTTCTTCTTCAGGCAGTACTTTACTGTGGAAATTAGTAAGAAATTATTTTAATATCAATTTGTGGTACCAACCTGTGGTAATGGCTACATATATTTTTTTTATTTACCAAATGAGGTTTGATCATTGCCCAAGCTTTAAGCAGTCTACCCAGTAATCAGTAAAGACCAGCCTTATTTATCATAGTACATAAAAGACAGCTCCGCTCTGGGTAGACTGGCGACCTCTTATTTTTATGATGTCATCGTAAGGCACCGTTGGAAGCAAGTAGCACACGATTGTTTTGAGTAACATTCAAGTGAGGAGGCATTTGTCGAATAATAAAAGACTGCAATGCCGATGAAGAGATGGTCATAAAGATATTTATGGCATTTCGGTTATTTTCTCGACTCACTGAAGAGTGCGACTTAATGAGGTTCAAGTTTATAAAGATGTCATTATAGTTATACAAGTACTTACTCTAACTGATCTAAATTATAATCTCCAGTGAGTATATTCGCTTGTCTTCTAAGCATATCACCAAACGGGTGCTGTCCTTTTGATAATACGTAGTAGAAAACGCAACCCAATGAAAATATATCTACTGATGTGGTCTGAAAAAAGAAACAAATATAGAATACACCTTTACAAAAAAAGGTTCGATAAGGAATTGGTTCCTTCATATAACTACCACATTGGCTTAATTAGTAAACAGTTTACTAAGATATGTGAATCAAATCCCCCATTAAAATCAACGATTATTTCTCCATTCATATATAAATATTTATATAAAGTCTAGCATTGCAAAAAACTAAATTCTGGTACTATACTGGAATACATAAAGAAGATGGCGGTAAGACATAGAGACTAGAGAGTAATGAAAGAACTTGGTTGGTGGGATTATATCCCAATAAACTGAAGTCAACACAAGCATGGAGTTAATCACCACCGACCTAATAGACATCCAAATTAAACCCATCACAAAATATAACACCAACATTCAGAGAAAGCAGGAGAGGACAACACAAGAAAACAATTAAACCATTCTCATCATAACTACATCACAGAGGACAACAACATCTACAAGTAGAAGGGTTTCACTAATAACAAGATCACCAGCGCCAAGAAAAAAACCCAAAAAGACATGTAGTCACTTAACATCTAAGACACATGTATTGCGCTCTTAAAGCTTTAACCAACTGTAGTAAAGCCACTTCAAGAAAATTAATTTTGTAAACAAACCACTATAACAATTAAATTAAACATAAAAAGAGCACGGACAAAAAGTCTGTGGAATAGATTAAAATAAAAAAATTCTAAATTTAAAAAAAAATAATCAATATTCGCCGATCAGTAATTCGCCGTTAGTAATTGATCAAGAAAACAGCGATCTTTTGTCTCGCCCGGTAGTCTAGGAGGCGACTAAGAGACGTTAGCAGAAAACATCATTATAAATAAACAAAAACTCGAAATAAATCCTTTACCAATTCATCTAGCCATCCTAGTATTTTATTATAATAGTGTAAGTAGTGTTCTGCTGGATTATTCTTTCCGCAATTGATAAATAAGTATTCACTTTAGAAGTAATTTTTGTCCTTTAAGTGAAGTTTAGAAAGCACTCAATGATACAATGACTTACTTTGTAAAAAATATACTCGTGCTATGCGAGACGTGTAAACATGGACTTGTAAAGAATTAAAGATTCTTATATGTACAAGGATACATACCGTTCTCTCTCCGTTAATCATCTCAGGAGCTATCCAGCCATCAGTACCAGTCACACCAGAACGTCGCGAGAAGCTAACGCGTCCGATATTGAGCTTCTTGGATAAACCGAAGTCAGATATCATGGCGCGCACCTCGCCAGAGCCCGTTGGCATTGATAGCAATACGTTGTGAGGCTTTATATCCCGGTGAACTGAAAAATTAAAACATTTAAAGTAGATTATCAAGTCAAAGAAATCATTAAAAGAATGGCCATAGTATTTAGCCTGGATTTATCTATATTTATAAAAGAGCCTACAGAGAGAGAAAACCTAAAGAGAAACTCCTCCTCTTTAACTTTTCTAATTAAATTTGGGACCTCAGATATTAAGAATTATATCCCGGGACTGCCTGAGGATTGTCAAACCTCGGTGTCATATATGGAGACCATTGTGGATCCTGGCTTACAGAAGTTATAATGGTGGGAATGTGTGGTGGGTTTAATCCCATTATAACACGGGGAGAATAATAATATAATCACCAGTCCAGACTTAGCTAGCCTAGTCAAGCTTAGCGTTTTCAGCCCAGTTCGCAAGCAAAAGTAAAAGGTATACAGGATATTGCACAGATGGCGTAGTGGTTAAGATATCTTCCGATTCGATTCACACAGGACAATACACAAAGTATCCTGTGTGAATCGAATATTATTATCCACATATTATTATTCCGAGTCTGTAATTTGTGTCAATTTATTAAATTTTTGAAGTTATAGTTCTTTTGGCGCGTTAGGGAAAAATGATGAGAGTAAATTTTTACGATGCGCGCGCACATCGTCACGAAAAACCGACTCCCTGAAGCAGTGGCGGCTGGTTATCGAACTGGTGATGCACTTTACTTGATCACTAAGTATTAAGAATAGAAATTGCAACAAAACAACAATTTACATAAAATATGTTAATTTTTTATACATTAAATCGAAGTGAAATGTAATGTCGTACATTACATTTCACTTTTAAAACTTCGCGTAAATGCTTTATTTTTCGATTTGCACTCTTGTTTTAAATTTAAAAAGACCTTGGCGGTCCAGCCAATTTTATATCAATTTTAATTTGAATAATTTTGTTATTGTCTTTAATATAATCAATATTTATGCTCATTTTCACTCACACCACACACTATACACACAGTATAGAATAGAACCAAAACAAAAATAAAAAACAATTACTTAATATAAATAAACAATAATTAACGCGTCATAGATACAGCAAATCTATACTGGACTTCAAGGCCGCGATTAAAGGCGCCGATGTTTAATGAAATTCGCCGTTAGCCGGCGCAACATCGGGCGCTCTCGGTAATCTTCGGTCCGTGTGCAGCGCTCGAGATCAAGTTCATTAATCGATACATTTCTATGTGCTATCTTTGGTCTCACGCGCCAGGCATATTAGCTCGTAACTCATACAAGTTATATTAGCAGTCTGCGTTCACTCGTCAATGCGCACGAAAAATTTTCTTTACAGGGAAAATAAGTCTTAATAGTTTAGCAAAGCGCTTAAATTGTTTCGTCATAATTGAAAAATTTATTTTTTATATGTTTTTGTATGTTTAAAAAATAAATATTAGTATGGCAATTTAAATATAAAAATAAAGTAATATTTTGCAATTTTTAAATGTTTTGAATTGGTGGTTCAGCGCACGAGCACACTTAAGGTACGGGCGCCACTGCCCTGAAGTTAGCTATAGTCACATTTTAGCTTTTTTGGTGATATTTAAATAAACTTTATTTAACTAGATAATGCGTTATAATAAAACTTTCAATGTATTAAATACCTTTTTTCTATTGTTAGTGTCGTTTAATCTACAAACGTAGAATAAGGCGAAAGATAAAATTTTTGAAAAGAATTTTATCTTGTTACGCCAAAGAAGTATAACTTCTAACGCGTGTACATAAGTACACGCACACGTTTTTGTTTTTTTTTTATTAAGTATTTCCCTAATACTTAATAAAAATATGGTAATAAAAAATACCTCACCTATATCCATAGAGTGTAAATGTGACAGGCCCATTGTTGCTTGCCTTAAAACTTCCACTGATTCTATCTTACACTCAAAATTTAATTTCTTCTCCACGTAGTCTTGTAAAGTTGCTGAGCACAACTCTAATGCAATATACCTGTAATAACATTATTATTTTAAAAATAAATTATTTCAGTTTACTGGTACATCATTATGGACAATAAGTATAACGGAATAAGAATACTATGATTCCTTTTTCACCATGAGTATTGTAATATTCGATTTAGGGTTGATCGATATTCATCGATGATGAATAAACATCGATGTTTAGCTGAAAATCATCGATGTTTTGACATAGATTTTTTGTCTTCGATAACATCGTCACATCTATGTTTTGTCTTCGATAACATAGATGTTAAGAGAATAAAATATTGAAACGTTAATATAATTATTTACACTAGATCACAAGGATCAATGTAACCGAAATAGCTGTGCGAACGTATTTCCTTTTTTTTTGCCGCTGGTACCGCTTCCTTGACATCAGTGGCTAGCCCGGCCTTTACATTTCCTGAGGTATTGAAAAAATGCTCCAGACTAAACTTGTGAAGCGGAGGTGAATTTAATTTTTATTACTACCGAAAACATTGATGATTTAGACTATCAATGTTCTTCTGTCGATGTTTATCGTACATCGATTCTTATGAATCGATGTTGATATCGATGTTTTTTTAATATCGATCATCCTTAATTCGATTAAGAGATGTAAGCAGATAACATCAGTGTAAAAACCAGTACGACGAACGTAGCGTAGTAGGTAATTTTCCCTCATTTGGGAGGTAGCTCGTGAACAAAAGTAGATTATAATGAGGAAAAAGAAACGAGCATAATTCTTATTCCTAACAAAGAATAAAAGTTTATATGTTAACGCGCTAATAATAACAAATAACAAGCTGGCAATTTTTAAGTACCTTTTGAAGAGAAAAACCATTATTGACCATTAAGAGAATACACAATTACAAATATATAGCTAACAATTGCAATTATAGGTTAGGGCGAGTCACTAGCTATAATCATTCACGAATTAATAAACGCAGTTGCGTTTATAGCTATAAGCTTCTCCCTTCAAAGTAACTCACCTAAATTGTTTGTCTCGCTCTGTGCAGTAGTATCGAACAACATGAGCGTGCGCATCCGATTCACGTAACAGCGCCACCTCGCGGTCAGCGAACGTAAAACATTCCGGCAGCAACCGCTTTACTGCCACTGGTCGTTTGTCGAAGGTGCCTCTGCAAAAAGGATAATATTTTCTTCATTATTTTTATAGTCTAAAATTTCTAAACACATTCTTTGCACTTACGTTATGTATAGATATATCTATCTACATGCTATGCTAAAAAAATACTGCATAGCTAAATATAGCTATGCAGTATTTTTTTAAATTCATCAGTTACGAATACTTATTTATACACAATGATCATTACTGTATTCTTAATTATATAGCACAATTATGTGCTTATATTAGTAAGTGAACAGTATTTGTTCTTAATTTAAAGGCAATATCTCCATATAAAATTTACTACGCCGTTTCACACCCTTGGGATTGAATTTCATAAAAACCTTTATTAAGGATAAATCAAATCACTATCAAAATTTCATGTTTCGCCAGAAATTACTTCCACGTGGAGGGCGACACCGAAGTGGCGAGGAAATTTTGGTGTTACTTTGATTATATATATATATCAGTTGTCTATTGCTGATTCACTATTCTAAAACATTTCAAAGGTAATATTGACATCAGAGCCAAAGAAATCAGTTTGACTAACTTGACATAAATGTACGTAGATTTCGCGCTATCCGCTTTGAGTATTTAGTTGCTAAAAGTAAATAAATAGTGAAAATCCCTGTATTCAAAATTCACATCATTCTAAATATCTGTTTAGATTTCAAAAATGTTAAAATAATCCAATTCATATATTGTAATAAATGTTCGGATATAACTTTTTGTTTTGGGAACCAGTTTCAATATTTGTTTGTTTTTGTTAGAAGATTTGGGGATATCTGGGGGGTAAGATATGGGGATATCTACAATGGGTACAAATGGGGGAGGGGGCATCAAGTGACCCATTGTAATAAAATTGAAACCTTTGCCTTTAAAGAGCTATTAAACTCCTCAGAAACAAATAGCAAATCTAATATAGATTAAAAAACTTTAAAGTTTAAGTCTCGAAAAAAATACGCAGATATTTGAAATTATATGATTTTTCATTGAAAATTGCTACGGTTATCGTTTTTAAGGGTGTGGTGAGAATTTTCAAAAAATAGTTTTTAAAATGATTTATTTATAACAAATACAGATATAAGAAATATAAATAAAAAAGAATAAAGAAATGTTTTATATCTATTGTTTGCCACAATCCGGTCCTAACTCAGTATAACACTGGCTGCAGACGAGCAGCGTCGATCTACAGCTATTACCGGGTGGAGACATCACGCACATGCTCTCAAATTTAACCGATTACTGTTACATATTTATGCTGTTACGAATAGCAGAAGATATAATAGAAGAGAGATATAATAATAAGAATAAGAGAGATATAATAGAAGCGGCTACGAATACTACCAACCCTTTACTTTGCTCGTGGATGTCGTAAAAGACGATTAAGAGCCTTATAACGACCTGGGCTAACTCTATCTGATGCCGTTTGGTCAACAATTACATTCCCAAGGAGGATTGATATCAGGCAGGCGGCCGACATAAAACTATTGCCAATAACTTTTACAATATGTGCTATGAAAGAAGAGTACATATTGTATCGACCCTAAGCAATTGGGGTAGGAGTAGGAGAATGATGACTACTACATATTTAGCATAAGTATACACTTTTATAATCTGCTAATTCGAATATAGAGAAACACAGTTTATATCAACTTCACCTCCGAAAAATAAATTTATCTTCTCGGAAAACACACGTATATACACACAACCATACCATTTATTTAAGTAAATAATAAATCATCATCGTCATCTAAACTCATATATGTTCCACTGGTGGGCTCGTGCCTGCTCCATATGTATGCGGGAAACTGACCGTATAGGGCTTTCATACGACATTACCACCTCTTGCATAGATGTTGTCTGCTCATCTTTTACAACACCCACATGCAAATAAGGGGTGGTTAATTGTATTCTTACTGACACTACACAGAAGAATTAATAAACAGTTGATAATAACTATTTATCAAAATATAATATATGCTATACATGTGGAAAGAATGCCGAACGAACGTCTGGTTAAGAAGATATACAATGCGAAAGTGGAAGGATGTAGGTATCGGGGGAAACCGAGACTAACCTACCTAGACCAAATCGGTCATGTACTGAAGGAAGGTGGAGTCAAGAGTCGCCGAAACCGGCGAGCGTGTATGAAGAGAATTATGAATGTTGAGGAAGCGAGTGAAGTATGCAAAGATAGAGTTCTCTGGCACTCTGTTCTCTCTGCCTACCCTGCAAGGGATATGGCGTGATGATATGTATGTATGTAATATATGCTCTTACCTATAAACAAAAGTGCCTTCGCATCCTTTTCCTAACACCTGTTCAGTGTTGAAGGCAATTCTCCCTATACGAACATCTCCGTTGCCAATGTCCATTAGAAGTCCTGTTACCTCACCATTTGATGACGTTGACGTGTTCGATGAGCGAGACCCTCCCTGAGATAACTGTTGGAATTCACGAGCCTGAAGAAACAAAAGATATTATATTAAAAACTAAAAGTCAACACGCTATCGATGTATTAATTAATACCGTAGATCTGAAGAAACGCGAGTCTTACACATTTGAAATAAAACTATTTTTTCGGATTCTGTCGCGGTTGTATTTGATATATAATTTCCCGACGTTTCGAACACTTTATAACGTCTTTTGTATTATGAACGTTATAAAATATTCGAAACGTCCGGCAATTAAATATCTAATACAAATATTTGAAACGTCCGTATAAATAGTTTTGTTTTAAAACTAAAAAGTTTTATTTGTTTTCACTCAATAAACAATATGTGAACTTAATTTATAGGCCTAGAATAGAATAATGATGATGATACACAATACATATTCTTGACATCCGATGTCATGATGGGTTAACAATACAATATGTCATCACCCCCCCTTACTTTACCAGCTGAAAGATTACCAAATCGGCTGTAGTACTCTCCTCTGAAACTTATAATACCAACTACGTTCAACAACTTGCCAGCCGAATGCGAAAATTATGGCAGTATTCAACTTGGGCACAGCTTACTTTCAGTCCAGGGTAAGACCACAATCTCGCAGAAAATCGACGGCCGACCAATGGAAATGTGCTGTTGGGTTCGTTCGGTGAGCGAGAGAGCCATCAGCCCAACTTTCTGGTTAGCTTTAGGGTTTTTATTGACAGGCAGCGTTGGCAGGGTGAAGGTAGAGTTGAAATATAGAATGAGGTCATAGTTAATATTTACTACTAAAACTTAATTTTGCTGAATAATCGCCTTTTTTTCTCGGCATATAGCATTATAAGAAAATGACCAACTCTATATTTAAATCAACCAGAAGAACAATGATAAACTGCGTACTGTATATAAAACATCTTAATTTAACTCTGTACGTAATAATATTAAATACCAAAAATAACATGACGCAGTGAACTCGTCGTGTCTACTCGAAAGGGCGATCACCAGCAAGTTGATAATTACATTTGCAAACATTTACATAGTAACGATAAAATTCATTACACGCTTCAGAGAATAAGATAACGCTTTACAATGACCATATCAAACTGAACGTAACTTCTTTGAAACAATAATAACCATAGAAAGAACCGTTTGAAAAACCATTTCAATAATAATAATAAGAAGGATAACCTTCCACCCTTAAACAAATTGATATATTATCAAGATTTATTGCTCTAAAATAGATAAATGAGGAGCAAAACATACTGTAAAGAATTGTGGATAGGTTTTTTATAAGGCCGCCTGCATGAGGTCAATCCTTACAAATATCTTGTCTCTTTACGCTAGGCAGCTGCCCTTGGTATAGCTAAAGTCCATTAGCGGCAGTATCACTTACCATCAGGTAAACTACTTGCTCGTTAACCTCCATAAAAAATAAAAAAGAAGAGTCGAATAAGAAAGAAGATTCTATATTAGATTTAACTGTCCCAGACTGGTACAGAGTTCTTAGTCGAAATTTTCTACACCCACGATTAGTTTTAGAGTTGATAATATTCGTGGCCGTCGTCACCACATACCATAAAAGATTATTCGTATTCACCATTTTTTTGGCTACAATATATATATTCAATACGTTCTTTGGTCTTAAGTGTTTTTAACATTATATACCTACATGCAGATAGGTCGATGTACCTGAATAATAACATTTTAATAGAAAAGTTCTAAAATACGATCAAAACAACATAAGTAATAATTAAAATAAATGCATTGAAATTTCATAATCACACGATTTAATTAAAATTTATGGAATAATAGAGGGTGAATAATTGATTGGAGACTAGTATAGTACAAGTATAAAATCGTTATGTATATTTGCAGAACTTGTATTAACCGCTACTTAGCATGATAAAAATCATATAGTTATAATATTCAAGTAGTTCAGGATCTAGGTAAAGCTTTGTACTTACTGAGGAATGTTTAGTTTGCTGTCTACGAAATTTTAAGAATGATAAAGCAAATTTTGATACTATTTCTGTATAACTCAAGATAGACAAAAAGATAAGATGATTGGAGTCTGCCAAGATGAAAAATATGCCTTTAAACTAGTCATATTTCTAGTGATAAATTTTCATTTTCTTTTAAACTCAAAGTAAAATAAATTAATTTGACCATAAATGCAATCCTGGAAAACCGACGATGCAAACGTCTAAAGTCAATTAATATGTGGAATAAGTGAATAAATTATAATTTAATCCCCTCTCATTTTAAGAACAAATCTACAATTCATAAAACGTAAATCAGTAATTGCCACAAGAAAATAAGCGTCCTTAGACATCAAACATTATTTGAATGCATCAACAAACAAAAGCAAATTGACATATTTCCATAATTGTTATGTAAACATGATTAATAAGCAAGCAACTTCAGATATTTTGTCGCGACTGGTGTCATCTAAGACAGATTATTTAATGGAAAATGTTGACCGTTGACTAGACCAATACAGATTATAAAATCTACTACTATACTCGAAAACCTGCGGAGACAGTCTGCCAACAGCAGGATGTCGTGGTGTTATTTACTTACTAACCTAACCTAACCTATCCACGTCAAGACTGAAATACAGTCTGTACCTATCAATTGAAGTCCAGGGTCAAGTGCGAACTCCTATAGTTGTCACAAAATAAAAGGCCCGTTTTGACATTTGTCTTATTGATGGATATAGTGATATAACCATACAACTCGGTACTCGATACTCACGATATATCGATTCAAGTTTTCGTGAGTATTGAATCGATTTCAATATGTATTGTAAAGTGCATTGGATTAAAGTTCTGATTTGAAAATTTAAGTTGAAACTTTGATATTATGGGGATTTTGAAATGACACAAGAAAATTGGAGTTTTTGGCGAGAATCTAAAACGTCATGTGGTGCTCTTGTATTATATTCGATATCTTAGTGTTTTAACGTGTTATATTAGATAATTTTAATGGCATTTTATGTAATGTGATGTGACGGAACTGCTGAGATGTAGTGAATATCATATAAAAGTGCTTTACAACGTTTTCGTTTTTCATCAAAATTCTCACAAGATACCATTAACAGTGTGGCCATAGCACTGTTTATGGCGACAATTTGACTTACTGACGGACAATGACTAATCTGAAGACACTAAAAACTTGAAGATAATTATAACTCGACACTGGCAACAATGGCTCATTTAAGTAGCTGATTGCCAATACATAAAAATAAGAAGAAGAAGAAATGACACAATTTTATGAAAGGTCAATTTTCTATCATTATATATTTGTGTTACAATAACATTCACTCAATCACAAAATAAAAAATCGAGAAAAAGTGAAATTTCAATTTCTTCATTTAATTTCTTCATTTTCTTCAAATGATGAGCCAAAATTGTCGGTTGAGCTATCGTCACCCGCATCTATAATTATTTCATTTTCAATTATATTGTCAATATTGATGTCTCTATCATAGTCTTCCTTAATTATTTTTCGAGTTTTCTACCACTTTTGTCCAGTCTTCTTTAGTAATTTTGGCACAAGCTTCATTCAACAATGTCATAATTTACTTAGTGGAGAATGGCGGCTTTGTAATGTGGCGTGCTGCGTAGGATACGCAGCACGCCACAATACATTCATTTGATCCCAGATCAAAGTATTGTACTGACAATGGTATGGTGGCGTTCTTATCATTTTATGTCCATGCTGAACCACTCTGTGAATTTATTTGCGTCCTTTTCTTCGTGATATTTTTTTGTACTTTTAGACTCCATTGCAAGCAAGGCATCATTAAAAAAAACTTCCTCCAGCTGATTTTTTATTGTGGTAGGACCACGCTGTGGACAGTTCTCTGTCTACAGCCGCGGGCCGGTCCGTCCGGGGTAGTACCACACTCTCGCAGAAGATCGACGTCTGAGTAATAGCAATGTGCTATTGCGCTTCGTTCGGTGAGCGAGAGAGCCGGAAGCCTAACTGGGGTGGGTTCAGGGTTGTATTGGTAGGCAGCGGCCTAGCTATACCATTGGCAAAGGTCCATGGGCGGCAGTGACACTTACCATCAGGTGTGCTGTCTGCTCGTTTGCCGGCATAAGCAATAAAAAAAATAAAAAAAAAATTCAGCGTGGCAGATTATTAAGCGTCCACCTTTTCCCATTGGCACTTTTGAGCAAGATGCCTTGGTATCGTCCGTCCACGACTGTGGCACGGTATGATTCGAGTTCAGCCAAATCTCTTCGACAAATATGACATTGTCCCAATTTGTGACTTTGTTAGCTCCAAACTCATAACTTTCAGTAAAGATCAAACACAGCTGGTGAAATTCAGTAATTCTAAACACTAGTATTAAAATTAATAAAACCGGACAACTGCGAGTCCACCTTAAAAGAAAATATTTTGATCGATTTATTTTTTCTTTAACCGATTATTAATAGTCTGTGGAGAATATGAAAAAATCGTTATGCACGGCACTTAGCCGAGTGGGCGGTACCCATCAATGAAAAATGTAATTACCTTTTAAGTTATTTTTTTTAATTAATGTATTAGAACATTTCGATCGGTAAAAAATAGAGAACTTCTTGGGTGTGAACTGTCAAAACGGGCCTTTTATTTTGTGATTAGTATAATCAGTACTAAACCTAAGCAGACTTATTTCTTTTGAAATTGCTTTCTATTACAAAAATTACTATCTGCGTCATACGATACTCACAAAAAAAGAATGTAGTGACAAAAAATTATAATTATCAACGCAAGCTCATAATTTTTGTTCCGAGAAACTGTAACTGTAAACAGACGCAAAATACTTTCAAACTTATAACAAGCATGAAAATGAATTAAGCTATGTATCTGCACATGCAGAAAGCACAATTAATATAATCGTGTATGGGCGTTAATTATTATTAATTACTATGGATATATGGTCCGAAATAAATCATTATTATTATTAATCCCATAAGTGTCGACATGAGACGTCGCTATTTAAATCACTGTGCCATCTGTTCATATTAGTACTATTACAATATTAGGATAGGCATGTAAACATAATCATATTATTTTAATTTATCTGATAATAAGACAGTTAACCAGCCAAATATCATGATTAGAAATAACTAAAGATTATTTGAAGGAAAATTAATATACGTAAAAAACATACACATTACTCACGTACCTACTTATTTGGATCACGTTGATATCGGCGTGTGCTAAAAGCGCCAGTGAGCCGTGTGACGATAACGATAGACTTAATTGTTCAGACTAATTATTACAAATTAGTTATACAAATTTAAATGATTTTATTTAATTTTATCTAGGACATTTAAAATGAAATGACGAAAGAATTGGAGACCCCATAAAAATCACAAGTAATAATTTGATGCGAACTACAGATGGATCATTCTACATGGCCATTCCGTGATCTATTTGCCTTCTACGGCCAATAGCATGTAAAAAATGGAACTCGTTTACTAATAAATTCTTGTATCATAAGCCTGATATCATAAATTTAAACTACATTAAAACAGACTTTCTGGATCACATAAGTAATTATCCTGCAAGGAATTCGAGCCCATAAGACTCGCCCTGGCAATTCGGTACTTAATGCACTACAATAGCGCAGTCGGAATCTCCAACAAAAAGGAGAAAAATTCTAAGGAGTATTCTAGTAAGCATACACAAATGTGGTGACAGAGTAAATATGTAACGTATTCATTTTCGCGTATGTCGCAATGGGTTATTGACATTATGGACGTTTGTTTGCACAGTACCTAGACAAAAACTAGCTGCAAGTTAATTGTGTACCAGAATTATACCTAGCTGAAATACAATCTCGAAACCAGACTGCTTTTAACGTAAGAGCTTCATCACTCAGCTCATAAACATTCCACTGCGAGGATCGAAACTCTTCCAAAACAGCAGGAATATTGAGCTACTCTAGCACGCTGGTCATGCACGTTATTATAAGATTTTATTTCAAGTTTTCTTTTTCATGCATAGATGTTATATGCATATTATATCACTTAGATGTCTTTTACGACATCCAAGGGTAAGGAAATGGGTGGTGTATTGTATTCCTATTTCCATCACCCGTGTGGTGATACGCAAAGATACGTAAGATCTTATTACCGCTAAAACTACGAATATTATTAACCACTCGATTTTTTTTAAAAGTAGGCAATTGAACATGTGACATATGAATAGATACTTTAAAAAAAAACCCGCATGTCCTAGATATTTTGTGTATATAGTTTTTATACAATATAGTGGCAATTAACCGTAGGCTCTTAGAGTTGTAGAAAATTTCCATTGTAGCAATTTGTCGAATGCGTATAACGGAGTATGGAATTGGTAAAATAAATTTGTATACAACTCGGCAATTTTATTTAACTACTAGCTTTTGCCCGCGACTTCGTCCACGCAGAAGTCATCTCTGACAGAGTTAAATAGAAAAAGCAATGCAAGGTGTTGAAGGTTTGTCGCTAGGACGATAATCGACAGCGTCAGAAACTGGGATGCGGTCGCCGCCTTCTGCGAGTTAGTTGTCTAACGGAATTAGGCAATAGGGTGGGTCCGTGAGAAAATACTCTAGGTTGACACGCTCTACCATCCGCCTTCGACTCGAGATGATACCCGGTTGCGGTGGCCCGCCCGCACAACGTAGATGTACGTGTACGGCGCGCGTGTGTCTATATACCATAGTCGGTCACTAAAGAAAAAGGTGGCTCAAAATTCTATTCTATTTACAAATTATATTGTCCTTAATATACTATTTACGGTATGACCATGGGATAAAAATATAATTATACAGTCAAATAAAGGGTGGCGCCTTTATTTGACTGTTTTGTTTCACCAGCAGAGTTGCGACCTCGTTAGATATGATTTATTATTTGAGTTACAGAGTGAACATTTTTCAAGCTAAACTTAACCTGTATCTTAAACCATTACGCAAGAACCTATTGCCGTCTACTATGTGTATCGTGTGAGCTCTCACGGCGGCACTGGTCGCCACAACGCCACTGGTGTGAAGTTGATGGAGAGGGTGAGCGAAACACGTGTTTATTTATTTTTACCGAAGAATATTTTAACGTAATTTGAAAAAAATCGATAAAGAAATTTTCTCTCCATACACACTTTGCCGCCTTGTTGCACCCCCTTAGGGGCGGAATTCATAAAATCCTTTCATATTGAATCTTTATGTCATAAATAGAAACGTGCTTCAAAATTTAATGTTTCTAGCTTTAATAGTTTCGGCTTGGCGGTAATGAGTCGTTCAACCCGCTTCACAGGCCTAATTTACACAACCAGAGGGTGAAAATTGACAAATGCCGGATATTACCCTAGAACATTTGATTCGACTCGTAATTTGAAAAGAATCAATAAAGATTTTTTTTCTCCCCATACAAACTTTGCCACTCTGTTGCACCCCCTTAGGGGTATAATTTCGTAAAATCCTTTCTTAGTAAATCTCTACGTCATAGAAAGAAACTACTGTCAACATTTCAAGTTGCCAGCTTCAATAATATCGGCTTGGCGCTAATGACTTAATGAGTCGTCCAACCCGCTTTGCAGGCCTAATTTTATACCTCCAGAGGGTGAAAATCAACAAATGCTGAAACACCTAGTTATTTATTTTTACTGAAGATAATTTGTACGTAATTTAAAAGAATCGATAAAGTTTTTTTTCTCTGAACATTTTTTAAATTGACATAACGTTTTTATTTATAAACTAATTGACATTAAATAATATATATTAGTGAAAACCGCGTCTAAATCAGATAAGCCGTTTCTGAGACTAGCGTGCATAAACGCACAGACAAACAGATAAACAGACGAAAATTTTAAAAATTATTGTTTTGGGTTCTATTTGTGTTGATAAAGGTCCCAGTAATATGTTTTCTCATATATCTTCCATGTACAGACAGCGACCCGTTACAGTTTTATTATATGTATAGATTGTTAGACAACTGTTATATATAATGAAAAACTTCTTAAAAACACCGTGTAAATTTTTAGGACACGGTTTAGAGACGTCACAGTTGACAAGTCATTTCACAACTTATTTAATTTCATTTTGAAAAATGTTATACATAAGTAAGTGTACAGTCAAAATGTACAAACGTTTGTATAAAAAGTTTCGTCAACGCATTTGAGTGTTAATAATATATATTTTACCCTACATTCTGTGTGGTAGCCGGCTACGAATACAACCAACCCTTACTTTGCACGAATATATCGTAAAAGATGACTAAGAGCTTAATACGACTGGGGCCCACTCCACCTGAAGCCGTTTAGTTTCACATTCCCAAGGAGTGTTGACGTCAGGCAGGCGTCCGGTCATAAAACTCCCAATATTTTTTTGTAATATATAATGCGAGTATATATTGCGTCGATTCCAAGTAATTGGGATAAAAGCAGGAGAACGATGACGATGATGATTTTACCCTGTGTAGATTTTTAAAACTACGATTTGATTAAAAAATCTTAAAACCAGTGTAAATGTCAACTTACCTGATATCGTAGATACCAGAACATTGTAATCACCAATCCAACTAAAATTATGAGCGCAACTTTAAGCACTTGGTTCTCCTGTTGATGGAACCAGGTATACGCTCGTTTGTACCACAAATCTGGCCTAAAATTTAACCCTTCGTATAACTCTTCAGTCTGTACCGAAACAGATATAGAGTTTGATTTTAATTCAGTTTCGTTCTCAACGTCATTCTGCGTCTCAGAATGAACATGTCCATTAATTAATTTCACAGCACTATTTGCCGAATTTTGAACGTTGAGAAAATTCGAATTTGGAATTTGGGGCATCCATGTTGTAGTGAGTTCAGGCACTTTATAGTGTCCGAGTAATAGATATGGCGCTGATACATGTAAATTGAAGTCTTTGAGTTTGTAATGCACGTTCTTTAATGGTTCATACACATCTTCGTTTTCTTTTATCTTGGTCTCCGAGGGACCTTCTATAAGCAATGGCTGTGTGTGGCCGGTCGATATTGTTATAGTATTTTTGTCAACGAGTGAAGAAAGGGCATAGAGACCATGGTTGTGCTCGCCGACATATAGCGTTGGACTGAAACAAAATATAAATTTTACGTAACGTCAAAATAAATGTATGTCTGTATCCATCAGTCTATCGAAGTCTACTTTTGAATACGATGATATGTGGCTAACATATGGGGACAACATGAGGCCATCACCTCATAAACTCTTCCTTCTGCTTATAAGCTATATAAGCCTCAGGAAAATGCTGTTACTCGTTTTTCTAGTGATATCTTACTCGTTTTTTACGACCCCTATGGGGCAGTAAGTGGTTGTGGCACAATTTATTTTTACCGTCAGGCTCTGTCCCATGGGGTGGCACCGGTTCGCGTACAAGTGCCTGATGTCGCTCCAGTAGAAGTCGCAAGAATTCGGAACGGTGATTAGCTTCCAACCAAGCGTCGACTCGGCAGTCTGTTGCCGAGTCGACGGAATACTGAAATCAACGATCTGATTCCGGTGGCACCTTCAATAGGCGAATAAGCGTGTGACAGGTTACATGCCCCACACTGGCCTTCCAAATACCCCGGAGAGTCGGATGGCATGTTAGCAGAACATAACTTAGTGTTGCCCAAATGCAAGACGAAGACTTGCAGCAAGTCTCACGGTTCCTCTTTAGATAGCATTTTACTTACATTTCTTGTCTAATTCTAATTATGATTCAAAACAAATGACTTTTTGTTATTCTAACAGCGATAATTCCAAAACTTGCGAAACTTTTGCTGTAAGTCTTGGTTTTGCATTTGGCCAACACTAACATAACTGGCCAAAAAAGAGTTGTTGAAGTAAATGAGTCTTTGACGTCCCGTACATTTCTGTAGGTAATACCTATGAGTCGTTTCAGGGAAGGTCATATCACGAATGACTAATCTAGTAAACCGCCAAACCAAAGTTTCTGTATAAATACTTACTTGGCCATTTATACTAAGTGATAAACGTATTCTATAAATCTCCAACTTACTTGGCCATTTATACTAAGTGATAAACGTATTCTATAAATCTCCAAACATAAGTGCCCCCAATTACGCCCCATTTTAATTACTTAGTACCCCACATGTCGATATTACGTGACTATTTATTTTATTTAATGCAAAGTTATTAAACTATACTATGCATACACTGAAAAGCAAACACAAAAATCATCTGTGTCAACACTTTATTCAGATATAAAATTGTACTATATAATAATGTAAATATGCCTAATTTATCGAGTGCGGAACAGCAGTCATTAAATTTACACTGGCACAGCTTGCATTTCGTCCCATGACGTTATTGATTTTGTCGAATTAATTGATAATTGTAATCACTGCTCCGATCCTATGACTGGGAACGTTGTATTACATACATAACCTTTCTCAAAAAAGTCTCTAACACAAAAATATTTTACAAATAAGAGTGACGAATAATAACATTCCACATAAATAGTTCAGGTTTATAAACACTAAGAATTAGTTTTAAATAACACTTTACAGCGTTCATAGTTGCGGGAGAATTCCTCCCGCGACCATGAACGCTAAAGTGTTCGAAACGTCGGGAAATTAAAAAACAAATGCAAATGCGATAGAATCCGTAAAAATAATTTTATCTCAAATGTGTAATAATCGCGTAAACATCAAAAATCATTAAATTAATTTCACTTATGGAGATCTGATTCCTAATATTTCAATGTGAACTAGTTTATAAAAATTACTGAAATTTACCATTTAACATGCTTGATTATTTATAAAAACTTGATAACGAGCGAAAGATAACTGTCCCATATGTGACAAACATCTTTCGCTTGTAAAATTGGTCCCATATGTGACAATAATTTTTTGCTCGTAATCAAGTTTTTATAAATAGTTTATAAAATTGAATGATAGTTTAAAAACTAAGTTTATAAAATTGTTAAATTCAACACTGATGACGATATGCCTGCAAGAGAAATCCAAATAAAACCATATTCCAAAATCATCTGGACAGCTTGGTAAACTCATCTCTCTTCTACAGTGGAAATGGCACGTAAACTCGTAACTAACAATGGATTGTGCCTATGGTAGCTATATATGTTATAAAAAACATCCCTAAAACTAATTTACGTCCAAGTCGTTGTTTTGAATGTTCCTTTTTAGGCAGGGTAAAAAAACTAAGTTATAAAAAACGTGTGCGTCTCAGTACGCCCGACAGAAGTGATAACTTAAACTAATCTAAGTTGAACTATTAAATATTGAAATTGACTTGAGAAAAGCTTAGGTTATTACTTAAATTTTATGTATATTAATATGATAAGGTAAGGAAAGGTTATTTATTAATGAAATCTTATATTGATTATAAAATATATTTTATTCTTAGTTATTATTGTTGAATATGTAAATTAGAATCTTGTGTATGTACATTATTGGTATCATTATTTAATCTTAATTATTGCCAACATTACTGTATGGAAGCGAGAGTTGGGTATGCAGAAAAGAGTATGAAAGTAAAATTAATGCTGTCGAAATGCGATCTCTACGGAAAATCTGTGGAGTTAGGCTGATCGATCGCATTCGTAACGACGACGTAAGAGAGCGAGTAGGTATGAAAGAGAGTATTGGTGTAAAGATGCGAAAGGGAATGCTTCGATGGTTCGGACATGTGGAAAGAATGCCGAACGAACGTCTGGTTAAGAAGATATACAATGCGAAAGTGGAAGGATGTAGGTGCCGGGGGAGACCGAGACTAACCTACCTAGACCAGATCGGTCATGTACTGAAGGAAGGTGGAGTCAAGAGTCTCCGAAACCAGCGAGCGTGTATGAAGAGAATTATGAATGTTGAGGAAGCGAGTAAAATATGCAAGGATAGAGTTCTCTGGCACTCTGTTCTCTTTGCCTACTCTGCAAAGGATATGGCGTGATGATATGTATGTATTATTTAATCTTATAAAGTAATAATTGGTTTATGGTAGCTATAATAAGCAATGGAATTTTTATTAATAAATTATATTTATTTTATTGTATGTCATCTAAAAGTGTTGAGCTACAACTGGCGCTGGTAACACGTTACGTAACGAAGCGGTTTACCTTCCGATAAGAAGTTATCACTTCAAAATAATTATGAATTATGCTACATATTGATTCTGTACATACTCTTATGTAATGATTTATAAATACATTTACACAAGCGGACACCCGTAACGTTTATCCGTACCCATAAAATGTATCAAGTTTAGAATATAGAGATTTATATTAAAACATTGCGATTGCGTCGAAACAGATAATTTATTAAAAAAAAATACATGCTACTTGATCCACCTCTAAAGTACAGACCTTCAGCAATTAAATATACCAGCTGTTAATACTACAAATTCATTTATGTTAATTGATATTTTTTTATTAATGTTAGTGGTCATATTATATATGAACATATGAAAAGAAAAAGGTAAGTATTAATTAAAGTTAAAATTAGATCACTAGTGAAATTTAAATACGCTATAAGTATGACTCATTATATGTTTAAGTCTTAACGTGAAAGTTAATTTCAAGTATGCAGTAAGTATAATTTATATCAAATATATTATATAAATGCAGAATATTATTTCAACTAATGACATCATCAAAGTACTACCGAAAATCGATTATAGACGACATCTATTACATATACTAGTATTCATATTAATATAGTAATTATGTAATATAAGAATTGGTTAAACATGTTCAATTACGAATTCTAATATATAACTAAATAAAGTTTATATTGACTTTAGCAAGCTCTACTCGTAATGCATTTTAAACCTTGTGACCATCATTCGTCTACTCTTATCCCAATTACTTGGGGTCAATACAATATGTACTCCTCTTTCATAGTACATATTGTAAAAGTTATTGGCAATAGTTTTATGACCGGCAGCCTGCCAGACGTCAACCCTCCTTGGGAATGTAATTGTTGACCAAACGGCATCAGATGAAATTGTCCCAGGTCGTTATAAGGCTCTTAGTCGTCTTTTACGACATCCACGGCAAAGTAAGGGTTGGTGGAATGCGCTGGAAGAAGCCGAACTATATTAGAGGTGAGCCAAAAAAATAACCTTCCATATTTCTTTTTTAAATTTCTCATTTAATAGACAATTATTTTTTTTTTATTAAAAATGCTATTAATCTAAGATATGGACCGTTTGAGATTTTCTTACTAGTCAGATTCATGTAGAGCATAAAATTTCCTAAAAATCAACCTACCATCCGACACCTATTAAAATCGAGCTAAAATTTCAGCCCAGCAGGGTTTTTTCTTTTCTTAGTACAAAGGATAAAATAAAATGGATTTACCATATAAATTCAATAACTTAGTTTTTTAACTCACTCTAATGTATAATATATATTATAGAAATGAAAAAAAAAACAATTAAATAAAGTGTTTATTAGACCAACAGAAGCTAAAAATACCATTTTTAGATTTTTTTTCTCTACTGTCTATTTCTAAAGGCATAAAGCAAAAACTACTGAATGAAATTGAATTCAGTTTTCCTCAATGTATTTATTGCTAGAAATCTGACTCAAAACAGTATCTAGGGTACAAAATAATGATAAATCTCAAAATAATAAATATAACTTCACTTACTAGAGTTCGATGTTCGAATTCTTGATACCATGACCATTGGTCAGCGTAGTAGCATCCTCCATGATATGGTCTAACGTATCATCACCGATGGAATTAAATGGGACGGAGATGAGGCCCTCTCTATCCAGTAAATACGCAGCCACTACAGGCGTCTCAAAATTGTGGGACCAAACCAAGTCACCAGTTTTACGGTCGAAAGACATAACCCGACCACTCGATGTCGACGTGAAGTGTATTATGCCTGGTTGAAAAATAAATCACTTAATTACATACATACATATCATCACGCCATATCCCTTGCAGGGTAGGCAGAGAGAACAGAGTGCCAGAGAACTCTATCCTTGCATACTTCACTCGCTTCTTCAATATTCATAATTCTCTTCATACACGCTCGCCGGTTTCGGAGACTCTTGACTCCACCTTCTTTCAACACGTGACCAATCTGGTCTAGGTAGGTGAGTCTCTGTCTCCCCCGGTACCTACATCCTTCCACTTTCGCATTGTATATCTTCTTAACCAGACGTTCGTTCGGCATTCTTTCCACATGTCCGAACCATCGGAGCATTCCCTTTCGCATCTTTACACCAAAACTCTCTTTCATACCTACTCGCTCTCTTACGTCGTCGTTGCGAATGCGGTCGGTCAACCTAACTCCACAGATTTTCCGTAGAGATCGCATTAATTTTGCCTGCATGCTCTTTTCTGCATACCCAATTCTCGCTTCCATATAGTAATGTTGGGACAAGTACAGCGTTATGTATTGCTACACGTGCCTTCTGGCTGAGGTGGTGGCTACCGAGAAGTTGTCCCAACGCTCCGTTCACTCTATTTGCCGCATTCACTCTTCACTCTATATCACTTAATTGTAGCAGTTTATTCTATTTGTCTTCATTCATTTCAACTATGTACGTCTCACTGTTGGACTCGACCCCCATATGCAATTGTTGGGCAATTGACCTACTATATCACGCTAGGTAGACGGGTTGGTACAGGGTGGTAAATTACATTTTTACTCCCGTTACAACACGAAAAGAACAAAGCTGTTAGTCAAAGGGTAATTAATATGCTATGGTTTAAATGGGGTGAATTATTCTAATTACTATATTTTATTCTAGATATTCAGTTATGACTGCTGCAAAAAACTATGTCTCTAATTACGCGAAAGAATAATTAATTTCTACAATATTTTAAATTTCTTTTTGTAATTATATCTTACTGCTTATAACAATATCTAAGTGATGACAGACTGAGAATAAAATGTGTGACAAACCCTTACTTTCTAGGGAGAGTTGTAAAACCAGGCTAAATTAGTCTGAAAACAGTGTGCAGAAACGTTCTGCTGGAAAACTACGATAACACCTGACCTTATCCCTCCTTTTAGAAAGGCTACATCCAATAATGGGCGTGGCTGATGGATATCATAAGCTCTTATGGCAGAATAAACGTTATGTCAAACAATAAAAAGTTACATTACTTTATAAATTTGGCAATAAGTAGTGTATCTTTAGTTCTTGGTTTTGAATAAAACAAACAACAATAATAATATACAAAGGCGTAGACGTACTAGTGGTTTAATACCGACCTTGCGTGCTGATTGCCGTGAGTTCGAGCCCCACAGAGAAGATTTATTTTCCGATTTATTAATTGTTCCGAATCTGAGTGTAGTTGGTATCCGTTATTCATGTTTGTAAAATCCCCAGTGACACAAGAATATACTCCATAGTATGAGGTGTCGTTTAAATTAATGAAATGCTGGTAACTTTTTTTTTTTAATATAGAATCAATATTTAAAAATAAAATAGACTATATATCAAAAAAATTTACAGCACATAAATCGATAAATTAAAAAAGGAAAGCTCGAAAATACCCGGCAAAAAAATAATCACATAAAAAGTGACAAGTGTCATCTAATTTCAATAAAAGTATTATAATTTTAACATAAGACGTACCATAATCATTCAACATCTCCTTCCCCATGGCAAGGGACGTGTAATCGAAGAATGTTACATTCCACTTATGATTCTCATTCTTAGAATCGTGCATCAATATATTGTATTCAGTTCTCGCCACATATATACCTCGCTTTTTATCGGGCATGCATGTATTTTCATCCGAACTCTTGAATATTTTCGATTTGTCAAAACCTAAAACACAAAAACACCGCTCAAAAATAACTTTCTATGCAAACTTTCTTTGTATAACTGCCAAGATAATAAAAGCTATAATTAAAGTTTTATGGATATTGCTATTATTGCTAAAGTCGTGGGACTACGTACATAGGTACATCTTAAAAATTAATTCATGATTCCAAACAAAAGAAGCTCCAGGCACAGCTTAGTATTAGTTTCGTCCATTGGCAGGCCTCGACGTAAACAATTATTTTTTTAATCGAAAACATATACTAGGTATCTGTACCTAATGCATACATGGTAATTTTTGTGATCCAATGTTTTAATAGTGGTAGAACCACGCTGTGGACAGTTCTTTGTCTACAGCCGCGGGCCGGTCCGCCCGGGGTTACTACCCCTATAATACTAAGTGTGGTACTCCACACTCTCGTAGAAGATTGACGTCTGAGTAATAGCAATCTGCTATAGCGTTTCGTTCAGTAAGCGAAAGAGCCGTACCTAAGCCTAACTGGGGTGGGTTTGGGTTTGTAATGATAGGCAGCGGTCTAGCTGTATCTTTGGTATTGCAAAGGTCCATGGGCGGCAGTGACACTTACCATCAGGTGTGCTGTTTGCTCGTTTGCCACGATAAGCAATAAAAAAAAAGATCCATGAAATACAATAAATATTACGTAAATAACATTCATTGTACTAACAGCTTTTTTAGCGGAAGTAAATAATTTCATATAGGTAATTTACAGCCGCAGATAAACTACAAAATTGTACAACAGTGATTTTATATGATTATACCGCGAAGATAAAAATCCTATAATTTTTATTACTACACTTTACGGACTTGTAAATACAATTTTATTCTACATCATATATAATGTAATTTGAAAGAAAACTATTTTTACAGATTCTATCGCGTTTGTATTTGAGTTTTAATTGCCTGAAGTTTCGATCACTGTTCCTACCGTAATTTTGGTGGGAAGGGGGACTATTCCTCTCGTGACCATGAACACTGAACATCGGCAAACGCGATAGAATCCGTAAAAATTGTTTTATTTCAAATGTGTGATACTTGCGTAAACATCAGAAATCATTTGCCAAAAATGTAATTTTATATTTAAATAAGAAAAATATGCTCTCATTACTAAACGATAACGGAATAATAATACCTCCAACATCTCTTATTTTCTCGCGGGTATCGTAATAAATTACTAAGAGACGTAAGCAGATATAAATATCACTCACTACACGAGACGAAAACCTCTCAACAAAACTCTATGGCAACCACCTGGGTTGTGACGGCGTGGGGTAATAAGACTCACTTTAAAGTCCTCAAGGGGTAAAGAGCTCAATGGTGGCACATACATAAGCATATGGGTTGAAGAAATCTCACAGATCATCATCATCATCATTCTCCTACTCTTATCCCAATTACTTTAGGGTCGATACAATATATTGTAATCTTCTTTCATAGTACATATTGTAAAAGTTATTGGCAATAGTTTGATGATGGGCCGCCTGCCAGACGTCAACCCTTCTTGGGAATGTAATTGTTGACCAATCGGCATCAGATGTAGTTGACCCAGGTCGTTATAATGCTCTTAGTCGTCTTTTACGACATCCACGAACAAAGTAAGGGTTGGTAGTATTCGTAGCCGCTACCATACAGCTAGAAATAATGAGAAGTCTCACAGATTAAACTTCAATTAAACAATCTTAGATGTATAAAATTGAATTTCAAATTAACTACCGATATCAATGTATACGGTAACTACGGACCTTGTTAATGATAAAATCGTATAACTATTATTAGGTAATAATTAATTTATTAGTAAATAAATACAAATTATTAATAATAAATACGATTCATGCAAATATATCCATGATAATTTGTAATATACTCGTATAAACAATGTTTATTTGTAAAGAATATTTACTGAGTATATAATGTAAGAAATTGTTTCATCGTATCTTACAAATGACGATTAGATAATAGACAGCCTTGAATGAATCATAGCTTAACTAAATTAATGTCTGCGAGAACATCTCTTTGAACATTACTAACACACTGGAGTATTTATTTCCAAGATAATGATTGCGCTATAATTTGTCAAATTTCGACGCATATTATTTTTCGGTATCTCCGCCGCTTTTAGTCGTACATGATTACCTGATTTTTAAAAAAAAAATAACTAGAAACATACCTGAAACATGTTCTCTGAAACCAGTCAAGGGGTCCAACATAAACCACGTGTCGCTTTTCTTGCCCGTATATAATATACCATCAGTAGAGCGACACGGCGCATTTGCTACCAGTTCCGGTATGGTAAATGGTAGTTTCTTCAGCATCTGTTGGTCTCCTCTTGGACCATACATGTATAGGAAACCATGACGTGGATCAGGCAGGAACTGCGGCATGAGATTGGCCTGCTGATTGGGAACTTTTACCACCGGTTCTACAAATGAAAAATATTATTTTAAAAGAAAACCTTTTAACTGCAGTAGTTCATTGCGAAGCCGCCTTACAAGAATAAAAAAAATAGATATATTTATTACTCTGAATTTAATTGCTAAATCAATAGGTCTATTACAGTAGAACCGTAATTATTCGAACCTCCAATGATCTAACTCAAATTATCGCATATATGAACGCCACGATTTTCGCGCGAAAAATATAATATTGCTCGCCACCGCCATGGCTTATTCAGCAGTATTCTAGAATTGACAAACTGTGACAAAGAGGATGGCGTGGATTAGCTGAACCACGACGCTAATGAGTATCAAATTTCGACGACGAGGATATTGTTTCATGACGAAAGATGAAAATGACGATCACGACGACAGCAGTAGCGATAAAGGCACCAAAGAAAACATCGAATGCGAAGGCATTTGCTGCTTTTGAGACAGTCTCGAATGATTCAAGAGACAAGAATAATATTTCTCAATGCAATTTTTTCTTCTCAAACGGCTGCGAGGCTTAGCAAATAATAATGAAGAAAATATTATAGTAGTATAAAAAAAGCATTTGCCTTTTTTCGGTGTTTATAATTTTTATATGTATACAGGGTGGAAGTGGACCGCGCCCGAAAACGAAGACAGGTGATCCTACTAGTCCTACTTGTAATGATAGGCTAGAAAAAAAATCGATCAGAATGAATTTTTTTTTTCACAAATATTTTCAAGTTTTTTCACATTCCATCGTATTAGGACAGTGCCATGTAACGATAACTCGATAAAAAATACGTAACTATACTCAGATGAGAAAAGACGCAATCTATTCAAAACTCACGATCATATGTTCAAGAGTTCAACGACCACGCGTGATGAAAAAAAATTTTTTTTTCATCCGAGTCGATTTTTTTCTAGCCTATCATTACAAGTAGGACTAGTAGGGTTACCTGTCTTTGTTTTCGGGAGCGGTCCCCTTACACCCTGTATATCAACGTTCGTTTTCGGACCTAATTGATTCGACAGTATAAAAGTAACATTATTATAATTAAATAACAAATAATGATGCAGTCCTAACAATACACTTATTGATCATAGCGGCAATTGGCATAGGTCATCAGCAAACTGCCAAGGACCTATTACGATAGCGCAGTATTGCGCGCTGTCACAAGTACGTACATTCACTTTTTACTTCTACTACTACTATTTATTTCTAGACGTTTCTGAAGGAATTCTAATAGCAAGCATATAGTATACAAACTGACGTCTATAAATAATAGAATAGTTTCCTATTGCTTAGAAATTAAAATTATGTTATGGTGGCACCACACTTCGCTATGTGTTATTCGTTATGCACATTATTGGCCGCATGCGACGAAGTGTGGAGGTCTCATTCGCCTATATTTGCTTTACGCGCACACATAACGCATAAGCACGAATAGCAAATACGCGTATCCATCCACTTGTCGGTTTTTGCACACTTCAAAGGACACAAATAAGCCGAATATGTGTGTCGAGTGCCCACACTTCGTTCATTCATTCATGTTGTCATTCATTCCATATGTGTCGGCGTGCCAAATATTGGGCATGATGGCACGAAGTGTGGAGTAGCATGTTCGTCATAAAGTTTTTGTCAAATATTTGGGCAAATAAATAGTAGCCGCATAACAAATAACGCATAACGAAGTGTGGTACCACCATTAAATGCAACATTTGGATGTTTTACCTTCGCACATATAAGGTTAAAATAAAAAGATTAATAACACATTCTTCCTTATATTAACAGCTAGTTCCATTATTAGATCCTTCTGAGACTGAATTACTGCGCATTAATTTTTGATTAACAGTTCAATATTATTGTGTCTACTAAATGTCTTTAAATGAGCAATTCTTCATCCTGTCTATGTTTGTTTATTTCTATATATTCAGAATTTTGGCAACTGCTGCACCGAATGCCATGAAATTTAAAACGCAGGCGATTTTTTGAGGTTTAGTTTAAGCTATCTGCCCTGGGAGCGAGGCCACCGCGTGAGGACGACGCCCCGACGAACGGTGCAAACTGTCCGGGCGTCGACATTAGAGAGGATACCCGTGAGGGTAGACCGCCGGGTGGGCCACTGAAGAAAAAGACCGCGTACCAGTGACACACCCGCACGGGGTCGAGAGGTATATTGTAGGGCGGGTCTACGAGGTCTTGCGCCGCTTTTCCTGTCGCCCCGGACGTATCAGCGGGGTTTGACGTGCCATATCCCGCGGCCAAAAAAAAAGCTATCTAACTACGTTTCATCTATAGAAAATATATCGTTTGTTCAGTGTTTTCAGGCAGTGAAAAAATATAATTAAAATATAAAGGTAAGTTTGACCAAATTGTCATCAAGATTAGAAATAACTCGGAATCGAGCCGTCTAATCTAGACAGTCCCAGTTCGACCCTTGATTTTTTATTATTATTCTTTTTTATAATTTTATACTTTTTTTTTCACTATATCATTAATTAATTTTTAATATCTTAATATATTGACCAAAAAACAATTTCCTAAAATAAAATACTGAGCTAAGCTCAGTCACCCAAATAATTTGCTTAAAAAGAAATACGATGAATCGAAATGAAGCAATAGAAGATGAATCCTTGATTTATGATTTTGTACATACAAAATTTTCCTTTGTGGGAATAAAATCTAAGACACTCAGCACGAGAGGTCGCATGATATGACGCCATAGCTCTGTGCAATCACTGTTAAAATTTATACGTTTAATGTTAAACTTTTACAGGTCATTTCACTCCATTGACTACGACTCCGGCCAATCAACATTCATATTACAAGTGACATCACAAAGTAATATATAAATAGATGTACTGTGTTATCAAAAATCAATATACATTAATACACGTAAGAAGGTGTGTTATTAAGAACATAACATGTTACCACCCCTTTCGCCACAACTTGTATGACACGACTAAAAGATGCAAACAAGAGAAGATTTCGAAACAAAATCTTATGCCAAGCTCTCTGCCCATCGTATTATGCTAACTTTTTCTCACTGTAGAAGCGACTTCTACTTAAGATTACTAGAAAGAAAATTAAAAAGGAATGTATTTAAAAAAAAAGATAGAAGTGCGTGCATACAAAATATACATGTCAGAAGTTAAACTTCTTAGGCAAATTAATTTTTAAATCTCGTTTCCATACGTCAACCAAAGCGTGTATCTTTTCTCGATCTCCCTTTCTCTCTCGCTCTCTCCCTCCTCTCGCTCCATGGCTATGTGCGTTATGCGACATTCGCCCTATTTTACTCTCTCTCAATCTTTCTCGCAGGCTCTCTCCCACCTTTCGCTCTATGGCACTACGCGTGATGCTATGTTCGCCCTTTCTCACTCTCCCTCAATCGGTCTCAATCACTCTCTCCCTCTCCTTGGACAAAAACGTCCCACATTTTCGCGTCCCTAATTTTGCGTTTCATCTGTAAAAAAATTATCCTCATTCTCGCGAAGAAATTTCACTTTAATAATCATTAGGATAGGGAGTTAGAAGCTCAGTTTATAAGGTCGCTCAAGACGTTTTGTTCCAAGTGTGACCAGTCTGGCAGAAAAAAGAGATGTCTATCTTTTTTATAAAAACTGTATGGGGCAAATAGAAATAAACAATGGTAAAATCCCAATATCAGAAAACATTCCGTATCATTCAAAAATATGAGATCTCTTTTATAAAACTAGATGGGAAAACCATAAACAAGAAATGGTATATCCCGCTATCAAAAAAACGTTCATATCATCTTACGTGTAAAAACAAGCTACAATGTTGTGATAACCCAATACTAAATAATGATAACTTTTATCACTAACCTATTGAAACACATTAGAAACATTTTAATCTATTATCATTAATTAACCTGCAATATGTTTCACTGGCATGGCAACTATGAGTATTAAAATTTGTTCAGCTTCATTTACAGCCGTTTCGCTCTTATTGATTTAGTTTTTATGAATAAATTTTAATCTATCACTCGGAAGAAAACCTTTTTTCTGGAGTCAGAAAACCTTTTTTCTGGATGCTAAAAACCTTTTTTCTGGAGGCAGAAAACCTCTTTTCTGGAGGCAGAAAATCTTTCTTTTTTCTGGAGGAAAACACACTATGTCATTTTCAATATCATTAGCGAAGGAGTATTTGTGTTTTCATTCCTTTTTCTATTTTTGTCATTGAACCATTCCAACGGTGGATTTTAATAACATTGTGCACAGATAGCCTAGTGGACTAAGAAGCAACTACCGATGCCAAGTATCATAGTTCCCCTCGCTACATGTGATATTTTTTTGTACGATTTACAAATAATTGTTGCGGGTGCATGTGTTACTTGTATGCATGTAAAGTATAAACGCACACGAATTTATTCCTTCATATGATGTGTTATTTTTAAAATATAAATAAATATTTTTATAGCTACTAAGTCATGGTTTAATTTGCTCATTTTTTAATATATAATTTACTCATTCAGATACTATGGTTGTAAATGAAAAAGGGAATTTAGTCTGTATTTCATGTAATGATATAGTACAAATGCATCGCTGTGTGGTAGCAGCTACGAAAACAACATTTACTTTGCTCTTGAGTATCGTAAAAGACGACTAAGAGTTTTATATCGACCAAGGCCAACTTCACCTGATGCCGTCTGGTCAACAATTACATTCCCAAGGCGGGTTAAAGTCAGAGTACAATTCATCAACTCTGTGATGTCACACAAGATGATTATGACGTAAGCAGATCTCATCCGCTTACGTATTACAACAAAATAAGGAAAACCAAAAATGAAATCTTACTATGACTCATCTCAACTACTATACTAAGTCATTTATAAAAAGTTGATTAGGAGCGAAAAATGATTGTCACACATGTAATTGGAGCACGATTGGAACGGATTACCGATAGACGCGGATTCCTATCCCATGTGTGACAAACATTTTTCGCTCGTAATCAAGCATGTTAAATGCTAAATTTCAGTAATTTGTATACCAAGTCATTTTCTCTCACTGTGGAGTAAATCTATGTCTACAGCACATGTAGTGGGTAAATAAATAATACAGCATATACATATTTATAGCTAGTATATGTTAAATGGTAAAGTCACACACATAATTCTAATGGATTATAGGCTTACCATAATGATTAATTACGTTTATCTTTTATCAAATATTGTTTTCAGGCCATTTTATATGAATTACCTACATTTTTATATAGTTATGAGTATATTATAAGCACTCTATGACAGGGTTGACCAACCGGTCGATCGCGATTGTCCGATCAATCTGCTATTAGCTCAAGTCGATCACAGCAGGCCCAAAAATATAAAAAATGCACAAATTAAATACTAACTGATACGCGTATCATCTTCTTAAGTTTTATCCACTCTTCCACACCATAGATTTACACTTTTTTTGAAAATTTCATTAATGATTGTTGGTAGATTACACAGGGTTTCATAAGTCAACTAGATCTTGGGCCTTTTTTTGCTAGGCTACGGTCTAGATACATCATACATGCCGTCCATTCCGTTCAGGGAGACAGAAAAGAAACTTGGATCTTATCAAGTTGACCATTTGTGCTCTATAACATCTAATGTTATGAGTAAAAGTTTAGTTTGTTTACCTCAAAATCCAATTCAGTTTGTTTACCTCAAAATCCATAACATTATCATATTCAGGCAACAGCCTATATTATGAAGAAATATATTCATATTCATATTAGTGTTATCAAATGTTTACAGAATTTAAGAGTGCAAGTGCAGTTGGTTTTTATGTAATTTATTTACAAAGTTCGAGATAAAAATTTAAGTTAGAGATAGAGTTAGAGATAGAGTTAGGGGATTTGCTGAATGTCATCTACGTCATTCCCTCTTAGATTTAATTGCCTCTAGAAAATTATGGCCTCATTTATCACCAATATTATAGAGTAATCCTATAACACAGTAGTTTGGTTCCGCGTTATAGGAATCGCGTTGTAGGAATTCTCATATAACGCGCTTGTATTAATTACCTCATATAACGCGCTTGTATTAATTACCTCATACAACGCGCTTGTATTAATTACCTCATACAACGCGCTTGTATTAATTACCTCATACAACGCGCTTGTATTACCTCATATAACCCATTAGATACAAATAATTCAATTTTAACTTTTTTCGTTAAAGGGGATTTAAATCGAACATTAAGAAAAAACTATGCTATGAATGAATTATGTACATATAACTAGCGAAATCCCCATGTTGTATGGGTGCATACGAAGGACTAGAATCAAAATCGTTTAATAAGAAAATGCATTATACGAGTACCGTGTTTATAAGGGGAATTACTGTACATTGTAATAGTTATCAGTTTTAAAACTAACAAGATAACAATTTTCTATTGGAAGATAAATTAGAAATTTTGTAATTGGTAAAATTTAATGATCACTAATGTTTACATGAGCATTACACATTTGAAATGAAACTATTTTCATGAATTCTATCACATTAGTATTTGATTTTTAATATCCCAATGTTTGGAACACTTCACAATGTTCATGGTCATGAAAGGATTGGATGAATCCTCAGCAAAAACAGTAGTTTCTTTCTTTTTAATTCCCTAAAATGAACTAAATAAATAAAAAAGAACTTTACAAACATGCAATCAACACAGACAAATTGCACCCAGACTCAGTACAACACTGTGAATCTCAAAAAGTATTGTCTGGGTGGGAATCAAACCCACGGCACTGCTACGGAAGGTTGGTATCTCAACCATTATGCCCTCTGTGCAGTCTTCAAATCCGCAAAAATAATTCAAAATCAAAATCCAAAATCTGCAAAAATAGTTTTATTTCAAGTGATAAAATTGAATTGAATTCTCTTGAATTCTCTTTCAGTTTTGTTACAAAACAAATAAATTATATAGGCATAACTCCCTTTCCTTAATCGTAAAGAAGATTAAGTGACGCCGACGCAAGCAGATTAAGTAATTTGTGTCCAATTAATTTAATACATACATACATATCATCACGCCATATCCCTTGCAGGGTGGGCAGGGAGAACAGAGTGCCAGAGAACTCTATCCTTGCATACTTCACTCGCTTCCTCAACATTCATAATTCTCTTCATACACGCTCGCCGGTTTCGGAAACTCTTGACTCCACCTTCCTTCAGTACGTGACCCATCTGGTCTAGATAGGTTAGTCTCGGTCTCCCCCAGTACCTACATCCTTCCACTTTCGCATTGTATATCTTGTTAACCAGACGTTCATTCGGCATTCTTTCCACATGTCCGAACCATCGGAGCATTCCCTTTCGCATCTTTACACCAATACTCTCTTTCATACCTACTCACTCTCTTACGTCGTCAGAAAGTAAGTCAGGTAAGTGTTTGATAAAAGTAATCAAGTGCAAAAGAAAACATTTCAATATAAGTTTTGTATCACCTTTTTAAATTTTATACATTATCACTATGTTTTACTCTTCCTGTTGATAATGGATGCATTAACATCGGAGATACAGGAAGAGGCACCCTGGTGCATGCTATTCGCTGATGACATTGTTCTCGTCGGGAAAGAGGGCCTTGAGGTACAGAGCATGCTGGAAAAGTGGCGCTGTAAGTTGGAGAATGTAGGCTTGAAAATCAGCAGACCAAAAACAGAATACATGTTCTGCGATTTCGGCGGTCTCTCCAATTTTACACCCATAACTTTAGATGGAGTACCTATCCCAGTATGCTCGAACTTTCGATACCTCGGTTCTCTTATCCAAAGCGATGGCGACCTGGATCGTGCGGTGAAGCACAGAATTGATGTGGGATGGATGAAGTGGCGGCAGGTCACGGGTACAACATGCGACCCCAAAGTACCCCTTAAATTAAAGGGCCAAATATATAAAAGCCTAATAAGACCTGCTGTACTGTATGGATCAGCATGTTGGGCGATAAAAGCGACGGATGAGAGACGACTGCGTGTAGCGGAGATGCGAATGTTGAGATGGATGTGTGGTGTGACAAGAATGGATAAAATAAGGAATGAACATATAAGAGGAAGTTTGAAAGTTGCGCCAGTGACGGAAAAATTAAGGAGTGAAAGATTGACATGGTATGGACATGTGATGAGAAGGGATGAAAGTAATGTTGTGAGGAAAGCTTTAAGCATGAATGTTGAAGGCTTAAGGGGTAAGGGAAGACCGAAGAAAAGATGGATGAACTGCGTGAAACATGACATGGATAGACAAGGAGTGACCACAGAGATGACGTCTGATAGAGTTGTATGGAAGGAGAAGACATATTGCGTCGACCCCAAATAAATTGGGATAAGAGCAGGTTGATGATGACATTATCACTATGTTTTATTGCTTTATCATTTTTGATTTAATGCATTAATATGATAATGAAACTATTTATTATCTTTTAAATGGGTTGAGTTTTATTTAATTTGCCTGTTCTTATTAATTAATGTTATTAATAATAATTAAGATCTACATACATATCATCACGCTATATCCCTTGCAGGGTAGGCAGAGAGAACAGAGTGCCAGAGAACTCTATCCTTGCATACTTCACTCACTTCCTCAACATTCATAACTCTCTTCATACACACTCGTCGGTATCGGAGACTCTTGACTCCACCTTCCTTCAGTATGTGAATCTCATATCTCAAACTTTTTTTCTTCACTTGACAGTGTATTATATGTATATTATTGGACTTTAGATATTCTATTATGCTATTATATAATTCCTGGAAATCTAGAATTTAATACACCAACTGCTCGTTCAATGGAACCGAGACTAAGAAGCTGTATCTCGTAAAATTCAACTATCGTTTGGGCAGAATGTGTTGCACACAATAAATAATAATATATTAAAATTCACATCAAGTTCAATTTTAAAACTAAATAAGATTGATTTCAAGTGTACATAAACAATATTGATGAACTCATATCTTTCATATTATTAAATTTTAAGTTTTTTTGGGCACAAAATGCTTTCAAAGATTGTTTATTGTGATTGTCTTCTTTAACCTTGCAAAACTTTTGAACTTAAACTAATTAATCTTCATTGTTAATATTTTTATATTTCCTTTAATATAACAATTAATAAAAAGTTAATTATCAAAATGCCTTTTTAAACTTAACTTATTTATAATTCATAGTAATTCTTATTTTGACCTTATGTGTACAGACTATGTATAAAATATGTCCCTATTGGTCATATAATGTAATATTAATATAAATAAAATATTAAATAAGAAGTTATAATTTAAATTGCCCTATATTTTCGTTTTTAACTTGTTTTATAGTTAAACACAATAAATCTCTAAATTACTGAAATTTAGCATTTAATATGCTTAATTATTTTATAAAACCCAATTACGAAGCGAAAAATGATATCACAAGCGGGATTCGAACTCGCGCCTATTGGGATTCCGCTCCAATCGTGCTGCCACTACACCACCATGACTTGTTGTAGGACATGCAAATTTCGCTTCGTATCATATTTACGTCTTAAGGTTTTAACACATATTATTTTATAAAACCCGATTTTATAAAATAATTAAGCATATTAAATGCTAAATTTCAGTAATTTAAATAACAAGGTTGTGTCATCGTTTAATACAATTCCAACTGCAAAGTTTGAAGTATTAAGCCTATAACAATGTGTAAACATTGTCGGGTAGATGGCATACCGTCACCTTAAGACGTAAATATGATACGAAGTGAAATTTTCATGTCCTACAATAAGTCACGGTGGTGTAGTGGCGGCACAATTGGGCCGGAATCCCAATAGGCGCGGGTTCGAATACCGCTTTTGACATCATTTTTCGCTTCGTAATTGGGATTTATAAAACAATAAATCTCATTAACTCAATGAAAAACTATTTTAGTTTTCAAGCACATAATAAAGCATTTCCATAGAATAACACTCAAAGTCTTATACATAAAATATCTGTAAAGTTTGTGTTGTGAACTTCTGGAGTTCAATAATACACTAATAATTATATTAGGTATCACATTCTTAAATAATTGCATTTCTTTTATTATATCAGTAAACATAAAGTTAAATAATATAATACAAGGGATGCATGTATTTAATCTTTAACATTAACAGTTACAACTTATAATGATGAATGAAAAATGAGGAAAAATAATTCTGTATAGTTATCGCACAGAATAACAACGTACAAGACGGAAATCAAACATCAGTATAATCAAAATTATTAATGTTAAACTATATATAAATATATATTTATATGCATATTTAAATATATAAATGTAATTTACCATCTTTTAGTTTCCAAATAATGCTTCCCGCTAGGGGTTCAACAGCAACCATTCCGCCCCCTAACGTGGCAAACAAAAGTGGCCGGTCATCCAAAGCCCGCGATAACTCCGTACTTTCCTATAACAACATAAACAATGCACCCACATCCAATATTATCACCTTGCAATTAATTATTTTATAGTGTTTCATCCATGATGGAAAACACTCGGTCGGTGAGTGTCTTGCCGCTCACGTCCCTTACCTTTTCTGTATTGTCCACAACAGAACCGAGCCCGTAAGATCCACACAAAACTAATATCACAAGTAAGTATTTCATGATTGTCACATAACTTTTACGAATATTTGTGATTAATAATGCATGCAACTTCCATTATTTTTTCGCAATATTTGTAGAAAACAACACAAAAAACTTGCTCCCGAACACAATGTTATTTTCTTCCTTGACAGTTTGACAAGAGATCGACAGATATCAAACCATCTGTCAGAGTATCCATAGAGGGGCTAAGTTTATATCGACTATAAAACTTAACCGAACGGGCGAACGGGCAGTACCTTGGAAAGGCTGAACTAATTTGTATATTTTTTCTAGTTTCGCATGAATAGCAAACATTCATAAAAAGTAATGTATTGCTTTAAAATTACAAATTTATTAAAATATATGTCATGTTCCTCATTTCAGCTCATATAGTCACACTACTGAGCTCAAGTCTCCTCCACAATGAAAGGGTAATTGTCCTACCGTACAATACTGATGAAACTGAAAGTAGTACTACTTTAACACGAATTGGTATAGACCTGACTATTATGTATACCCCTTAGTTATATTTTACGACCCATTTAGACAAGAAGTAGATGCCTTGGGATAAAGACAATTCAATATTCGGTATCCTCTATATTGATTTGTATTGTTACTCTGATGTATCCATTTTAAAAATATCAGCCGTCCGCGACTTGTTATCGACGATGACAACGACGACGACGATAACACACTTGCTCAATTAAGAGCTTACATGGCCCGCGAAGCCATTACGCATAAATATCCGCGGTTTCATCCTTACCGTCGAGGTGCGAAATCGTGGCATGCAAAAATCATAAATCTAAACGCGGGCACGCCCACATTGCCACCGATGACGCCCCAAGTCGAGGTCCGTTCCCCACAGGGGGAGGCCTTGGACGATGTCGCTTAGCTAACTTTAATCGGGTTTGAGAGCCCTCAGCGCTCAGTCATAGTCCGCGTAAAGCTGTCAGACTAACAGCTAAAAAACCATTTAAAAAAAAACTCAAAATAATTTCCAAAACGTAACGAAAATTTTATGTATATAAATATATATACAAAGACAAAACAAAATATTTACTGAAGAAAAGTATAGCACGGTAGTAAACAGAAGTAGTTCTTTACTTCAAAAATCAATAATTAAACGATCTAAAAATACGTTTTTTATGAATACGTAAAAATAGGTATACCGTATACGTAACAACGTATTTTGTAGTAGCCGTTTTTTGTTCTTTTATTTGTGACCCTCTCAGTGAGTTAACCTTTAGAGTACCCTCAAAAGTAATGCTCAGTCCCCATGCCCTTTGCAAAAGCGGAAACACGTGCAGGTTTGGGCGACAACACCGTCCCACCCAGTGGCCACCCTGAGTAGGGGCTTGGAACCGTGATAGCAATTCAGTGATAGAACTTCAGCGTGAACTGCCAACTGTCAAAGCAAATTGTTTTTATCGGACTCTCATCATTCTTCTGCTCTAATCCTCATTACTTGGATGCAATATGTATTCCTCTGCCTAACTTCAACCCTCCTTGGGAATGTAATTGTTAACCAAACAGCATCAAGTGGAGTGAGCCCAGACAATATAAAGCTCTTAATCGTCTTAATTTTCAGCCTACGTTGATTTAAAGCTCTTACTCGTCTTTGACGACATCCACAAGCAATGTAAAGGTTGGTAGCATTCGTAGCCGCTACCACACAGCCATTATATTAGACTATCTTAGACTATAGATCTTTACAAACATTTGTTAAAACAATGGTACCATTTGACAGGTTAAAGGAATTTCATAGTTCATATTATAGATTCGACAACGGCGTCCTCCGATGGCATCAGTATGGATGAAGTTGAATGGGCGATAAGAAGTTTGAAAAATGGTAAGGCAGCGGGCATTGATATGGTGTCTGCCGAGATGATCAAGCTCGGTGGCTCTTGTGTCTGGGAGGCGTTCCTGTTGCTCCTCAATTTATGTTGGAGCTCGGGAATGGTTCCCAGGGACTGGAATAGCGCAGTCATCGTGCCTTTGTTTAAAAACAAGGGTTCACGTTATGGCTGCGCAAATTACAGAGCCATAAGCTTGACCAGTTTGGCAGCAAAAGTGTATGGAAAAATTATTGAAAGGAGAATGAGGATGGTGTCCGATGGTTTACTGTGTGAGACACAAGGAGGTTTCAGGAGTGGAAGGGGATGCATGGATCAAGTGTTCTCTCTGCGCAACATTGTGGAGAAGCATCTGGCTCTAGGTCAGAGGGTTTTCTGCAGTTTTGTGGATCTGGAGAGAGCATTTGACACGGTTGTACGAAAGGAACTTTGGGACATTTTACCGGAGTATGGTATTAACGGTAAACTGCTACAGGCTGTGCAGTCCAGTTACATGGGCTGTAGAGCCTGTGTGCGGCTGGATGATGGAATGTCGCCTTGGTTTGACGTCAATATCGGCGTTAAGCAGGGGTGCGTTCTGTCAGCCAGACTGTTTATCATATATCTGGATAAATGTCTCCAAAGATTGAACGATATGAATGTGGGAGTCCAGATGGGCGACTCAGTGGTCACTGCTCTGCTTTATGCAGATGATGCAGTCCTGCTGGCACAGTCAGCGACTGACCTGCAGACCCTAGTCGACACAATGACAGAAGATTGTAAGAAAAGGGGTCTACGCGTGAATGTGAGCAAAACCAAAATAATGGTCTTTGAAAGAGATAAAATCAGAACAGATGTAAGAGTAACAATAGGTAATGATGTACTAGAGCAAGTGGATGAATTTGTATATCTTGGATGTGGATTTAGCCGAGATGGAAGGTACACCACTGATATAGAGCGAAGAGTGAATGCGGGAAATAGAGTGAACGGAGCGTTGGGGCAACTTCTCGGCAGCCACCACCTCAGCCAGAAGGCACGTGTAGCAATACATAACGCAGTGCTTGTCCCAACATTACTGTATGGAAGCGAGAGTTGGGTATGCAGAAAAGAGTATGATAGTAAAATTAATGCGGTCGAAATGCGATCTCTGCGGAAAATCTGTGGAGTTAGGCTGACCGACCGCATTCGTAACGACGACGTAAGAGAGCGAGTAGGTATGAAAGAGAGTATTGGTGTAAAGATGCGAAAGGGAATGCTCCGATGGTTCGGACATGTGGAAAGAATGCCGAACGAACGCCTGGTTAAGAAGATATACAATGCGAAAGTGGAAGGATGTAGGTACCGAGGGAGACCGAGACTAACCTACCTAGACCAGATCGGTCATGTACTGAAGGAAGGTGGAGTCAAGAGTCTCCGAAACCGGCGAGCGTGTATGAAGAGAATTATGAATGTTGAGGAAGCGAGTGAAGTATGCAGAGATAGAGTTCTCTGGCACTCTGTTCTCTCTGCCTACCCTGCAAGGGATATGGCGTGATATGTATGTATGTATGTATGTATATTATAGATAGTTACAAAGGTCATTAGTTGGCACGCTAAGAAGTCAGATCAGCATAAGCGTGTTCTGCCTTGCTCTGTTCTACTGCTTCCTAACGTAAGATACCTACGAAATTGTTTTAATCTGTGAAACAATATTATTTATTAACTAAATATGTGTAACTGTACATGTCTTTATTACGTTATTTATTTTTAACTAACACAATAATATATTTTGAATAATTAAAGCAGAGTTCACAAATAATTTGATTTGATTTAATTCTAGAATTCATTGCTAATACGGTAAGCCTCCAATGTAGCACCTGTCGATCGGTGTAAGTTTACGGTGCTGTTTTAATCTAAGCACATACTACGGCATGCCCTCGCTGCTAATGCATCATGCCCTCACTAACATTACGACGGTCATCATCATCCTTACTCCATCCCCACACGGAAAATTTTAACTTAGTTAACCTCTTTTTTTTGTGTCTGCCTTTTAGCTGTTAGCCGCAGATGGCTGTCACAGCTTAACCCGGACTATGGGCGAGCGCTGAGGGCTCTCAACCCGGGTAAAAAATTGAGTTCGCATAAATATAGGTGAACATTATTAAAGATAATTAGGCGATTTTAAAGTAATTTATTGTAATACGCCAAAACGGTCGCAAAGAGATAATGCAATAGCTTATATAAATGTAATACTGACAACAATAGCGTATTATAGTAGCTAGTTTTTAATTCTAAATACAATATTAGTTTGAGTTTTTTGAACTAAAATCTAATATTTTGATTTTCATAAATTTGAAGTAACAGCTCTATTCCAACTCAAATTGTATGACAATTTAAAATTTTGACAATTTACTAACAATTTGACAGAAATGACAACTTACGAACAATATTTCTATTTCAATTTGATTATTCTGTAGGCATAACATCCGACAGATCAAAAGAAAAGTATTTGTTTTTCAGAAATTTAAGCGTCTGTTAATAGAAATATATAAGACATGTGTAAATAAGGCGTTGTTCTAGTATAAACATTTTTTATGTGGTGTTCATTAATAAAATGGAGATCTCTGGTGTGGGTACGTATTAAGTAAATTATCTGTAATTGTATTTTTCGAGCATATGTTTATATTCTAAATCCAAAATTACATTAGTGTATAGAGAATTGTGTAAAACTATTCCTTAAGAATAGAAGTCAACAATTTACAAATAATTCTAGTAAATATGAGATCGTTTCTTTGACAACAAAAGCGATAACACAAACATTCCGCCCGAACTCTTTACCACTGCGTGGAGAAAATTATGTTATTACCTTCTTTAAATATAACTTTAGGCGTTTTTCTTTGTGTTATTTTTAGCAGTTAGCATGTTTATAGAACTGTTGTGTTTAAGTATTTCTTAATAATCAGTAGTATTGTGAAATATGTTGCTGTTTTATATTAAGCTGTTTGTTTTCAGGTAAATCCCCTAATGCTTCACTATCCTTTAGATATAACGCTAATAATGAAGAGCTGGAGGAACTATGCTATCCTGTGTGTGAAGATGATCCACCCACACCACAATGCGACCCTCCTCCTCCACCAAGCGAAAATGCGAGCCCCAAGAGAGGTGAAAGATCATCCATAATAGACAAATATTTTAAATCAATGCGAACAGAAAAACCTGCTGAAAAGTCAGATGATGTAAAACCTCTGGATACAAAGATAGTAGAAGATCAAAAACCATCTCCTGTCACAAAGGAGGTGACTTCATCACCTATGAAGGAATATCTAAATCGTTTTGGCAAGCGGAGCACATCTGAGTCCCCAGATATAAAGGAAGGCAGTAATGAGACATGGAAGATATTCCATGACTTCAAATATAAAATTGCCCAGGTTGTTGATGATATGAAGACTAGATCTTTAGAAGGTAAGGAGTTCTATGCATATATTAAAAACTAGCAACATTCTTGCCCGTGAAAAGGGTATTTTTTTTTGGTTTACTATAACTGAGTAAACTATCTACAACATGATAAGCTAATGAGATGAATTATCATGGACAAGTTTAGTTATTAAATTTACTTATCTAAAACTTAATACATTCCTAATTGCTGTGTGGTAGCGGGCGACAAAAACTACAAATCCTTGCTTCGCTTGTGGATGTTGTAAAAGATGACTAATTTTTTTGTCAGCCTGAATCAACTCAACCGGAAGCCATTAGGTCAACAATTACATTCTCAAGGAGGGTTGACATCAGACAGGTGGTCGGTCATAAAACTATTACTATTATATTATTAACTATTACTTCTGCAATATATACAAGTGTTTATTGTGTCGACCTTAAATAATTAGGATAAGAGCAGAATTAAAAAAAAACGCTATAAAAATATTTAAATTACTGAAATTTAGCATTTAATATGCTTAATTATTTATAAAACCCGATTACGAAGCGAAAAATTATGTCACAAGTGGGATTCGAACCCGCGCCTATTGGGATTCCGGCCAAGCACGATTGGGCCGGAATCCCAATAGGCACGGGTTCGAATCCCGCTTGTGACATAATTTTTCGCTTTGTAATCGGGTTTTATAAAGCTATAAAAATATGTTTAAAAAATACTGTTGATATTTAGTTGCTGCAAAAAAAAACATTTGATAAAATCTCTAAAGATAGTTTTGTTTCATATATTTCAATCTTGTTATGAAACTGCCCTGTTATTACCTGACTGCGCAACGCAAAGGAGTGGTATTGTGTTTAACAGTCTATGTATGTATGTTTGTATGTTTCTTTGAAGCACTATATAGACCAAACTACTCGACCGATTTTTATGATTCACACGTCAATCGATTCCTTTTAGTCCGGCGAGTGTCACTAAAGGTATGACGTTAATGAAAATTCAATATGGCGACTACTGGACGCCATATTGTCAAAATGAAGAAAATGAAAGTCTACAAACTATGTCGAGTGGGGTATCGTTGAATAAGTATTTAAAAATCATTGTTAGATTTTTCTCAACATTTTTCGATTCAACTGACCGTTTAGGATCTATATCGATTTAAAGTTTCATAACAACCTTTCTCACATACCTATAGGTTTTTGACAGTAGAAATTTTCTATGAAAACATGAATAATACGTATGACTGTGCGTGTGAATGTGGATGGACATATATTGAAATATCTAGTTGGAATATCGTCCAATATTCCATAGATAGTCCTACCTAAAGTATCTAATGTCTGACGCGGTGGCCCATCTCCAACTTCTAACGATTTAGTACTCAACTTCAGTCGAAAAACTATATATTGTTAGGTACCTATTTATTAATAAATAAAATAACAGTAGCCTACTAGGTATTCGCAACTAAAAAGTATAAAATAAAAAAAATAATTAAAAAAATCAAAAAACCCGACTGTGTAAAAAGTGAAGTAAACTATGTACACAATAAAAAACTGAAAAGAAAAAAACAAGCACTTAGATGTCCGGTGGTCTAGAATTCTATAATATATTAAATATATTTTAATAATGGAAGATAACAACTGAAGAGTCGGGATCCATTGAAAAATTAGATTTGCTGTCGAATAATGGATCCCGACTGTTCAGTTGTCACGTTCCATTATTAAAATATATTTAATTATAGAATTCTAGACCACCGGGGTACGCAGTCGGGTTTTTTGATTTTTTTAATTATTTTTTTTTTTATTATATCAATATTGTTAACTAATTCTCTTCAAATTAGAAACGAAGGAAAAATCAGTTCCTAGAGAGAATTCAATGTCGGATTCAGAAGAAAATTCGGCGGTCAAAGACTCTGACCAGCAGAGTGTTGGTGATACAGATAATCAGGTAAGTTTTATTTATTATGTTATATTATATAAGTCGCGGGTCGCCTTAAGTTACTACAGAGCCAACGATTGACCCTAATATTCTTATGTAAAGCCATAGAACGGTTAGTACCGAGGCCTTGCCAGTGCTAGCGGGTGTACTTCCGGTTGATTTGGAGATTCAGAGACAAGCGTCAATGTATTACACCACAAGGGAAACTATAAATACCGATTTCCTTCTACCGCGCGACCGAATTAAAATTGCTAGATTGTTTGCGCCACAATCCAATGTCTATGAAGAGCTTTTAACTGAATGGCAAGAAAGATGGGATTCATCATCGAAAGGCCGTCATCTTTATCAATTTTTTCCATGCATCCGAAAGCGCCTGGAGAAAGTGTGGCTAGAGGTTGACCATTTTGTGGCCCAATTTTTAACTGGACATGGCAACTTTAAAAGTAAATTATTTTCTTTTAAACTCGTACCTTCACCACTATGTCAATGTTCCACAGCTGACCATGAGTATGAACAATCAGCACATCACATTCTCTGGGAGTGCGATCTCTGGCGAAACGAGCGTAACCTTATGTTAAACAGTTTGCAAGTTACCTGTGGAGTAGTATACTATACGGACCTTGTGGCAACTCGAGAAAATTTCCGTGCGTTCATGCGTTTCTGCCATACCTACTGTAGCAATCAATCTTAACGCTCACATATAGGCCCCGTTAAGCTCTTCCGTATCCGTGGTGCCGTACGGCTGCGCTTATCATAGCCGTACACCTCTTTAATTATTGGCTGACTAATCATTTTGTTTTCCTGTCTCCCGCTTTGCCTAGGAGGGAAGTGGAATCACTCTTTCCAACTCATCCTCTTTAACATTTTCTAATTAAATTTGTTGCGGGTCCCAAGACAATTAAAATCATATCCCGGGACTGCCTGAGGGTCAAACCTTGGTGTCATTTATAGTGACCATTGTGGATCCTGGCTTACAGGAGTTACAATGGTGGGAATGTGTGGTGGGATTAGTCCCAATAAAAAAAATAAAAAATTATATAAGTAAATACATATTCATTTATTCTGAATATTAATTGTTCAAAAAACTAAATAGTTATACTCAATTGTCAACATTATTTGTAATTTTTTTCTAATGCTAGGGCCGCACCTGCTTGTATCGTCACGAAGCTTCGTGCAATGAGACGATATACGCAGATGTGACCGGTCATTATTGGCTATCGTCGCGAACATTCGGGCTTCGTGTGCGTTATCGCTTGGGTGGCGATAAGTCAAAGGGTTTTAGCGCGCTAATATATCGCGCTCTGTGGTCAGACTAGCATTTTTCAATTAGGCGGAAATTTTCGATGGGTTTAGATGCGTTCGAGGATCTCTAGTTAATCAATAAATACGGAGTGGAGTGATGAAATGGTGTTAGAATTTTTACACCATTATGAAGCGGAAACCATGAAGGGATCCAAAAAAATCATTATTTAATTATTAGCATAATATAGCTGTAATAGTAAAGCGATTCGTCATCCATAGTTAAACTCATGAAAATGATTTCCGCCATCTTTAATTATTGCACGATACTTCGTACAAAACACCACACAAGTCGCTAATATGACCACAGTATTATCGCGATAACTTTCTAGTGTACAAAATGTACGAAGCTTCGTCACACATTACTTCGAGACGATACACGCAGGTGCAGCATAATAAGACCACCCTGCACTAAGGAAATAATCCCTGTATTGTGGGGGACTTTACAAACATATAACTAACGCAGACAAATTACACCCAGAATCAGAACAATACTTTGTTGATTGCACAAAGTATTGTTCTGCATAGGAATTGAATCCACGGCACCGACACCGATGGTATCTTGACGAATTAAAAAAAAATGTAAGTGATTATAATTTCCATGAAATAATATTCAAAGTATTTTATTGACACTGCAACAGGACACAATAGATGTTGAAGACCATGTAAGTGAGAAAGCTGAGCTATTAACGCCTGGGTGCATTGTCAATGTTTATTTATAAACAGCTATATACTATCGTATTTATTGTTATTGAATGCTCACATGCTATTGCACAATGGTGACCACTCATATACCGATTTTGATGTGCTTCTTAAAAACAATTGTAATTACATGTTGGCCATTGAGTTATGATACTATGTTTAAAATTATAGAAGAATTATAAATATGCCTAAATACATAGATGTAATTAGACATAAATCTTCCAAAGAAAACTAATGCCCGTTTTCACCAACAACCTCTAAAAGTTTAAGTAGCGTCTAAGTCATTGACATGAAGTGTCATTTATTAAATCAAATTATTTATCACCTAAGGCGATATACGCCTTAGGTGATAAATAATTTTATTTAATATTAATTTATATACTTTTCCGTGTGGTAACGGAGTAAGAATACAATTCACCACTCCCTATCATAACCGTGAGTGATCGTAAGAGACGACTATAGGATGTGAAACGCATTTAACAGCTATACAAGAGAAGGAAATCTCGAAATAATACCCTATGCCAGGGATCGGCAAACTGTGGCTCGCGAGCCACATGCGGCTCTTTGGATGTGAAGTTGCGGTTCTTTAGTTCTAAAGGCAAAAAAGTATTTTATAAAGAAAACATTAAAAAATGGTTTAGGCACAAATTACTGCTGATAACAAAAAAATTGTGGCTCTTTAAAAACTTTAAACCTTTATAAATTCTAATTTTTGGCTCTTCCGACTCAAAAAGTTGCCGATCCCTGCCCTATACCAAGACGTTTGACCAGCGTGGTATAACAGGTCAATTTCCCTCGATATAGAGAAAGCCCGAGCTCTACAGTGAGTGATGATTGTATGAGCTGAGACGATGATGATGATGACATAAAAAAATTGGTATATATTTTAATTAATAACATATGAATGCACGGACTAGTTAAGATATCGGCCTACCACGCCAAATATTTAGGATTCGATTCACATGCAGTAAAATACTTTATATGTCCCACAAATTACTATCCCGAGTCTGGGTGTAATCTGTGTCTGTTATATATGTGTTTGTAAAGTCTAAAAAATGACCTCTTGGTCAATGATTGATCAATGATTAAAAGAATGCGCAATCGTAGAGTATACATGAAAACTGTTACGAGTGAATGAAGCTATGGAGATATGCCAGGATCGTGGTTTGTGGTAATCTGTAGTCTCTGCCTACCCCTCTGGGAAACCGGCGTGAGGCTGTGTATGTCTGCTTGTAAAGGTCCCCGCAATACAAGGACTATTTCCTTAGTGCAAGGCGTTGTCTTATATTGAAAAAAAAAAATACCTCAATAGGTTATATTCTTTGTCATTTATGTTGCTTAGGTGTTACCTACAATTTAGGAGTAGTTGGTGGAAAATCAAATAAGTAATATGCTGTAACTTTATTTTTATGGCCCAAATTTTTTAATATAGTAAATCGGTAACGGCATCGGTAGTATCGTTATTAATTTTCAGATCAAAATCGGTATCTTATTAATAATTAAAAAATCAGCCAATGCCAAAATATAACAAAGTAATGACTAGGCATGAAATATCGTTTGATGCTTGTGAACACAACTTATATACTAAGCCGCCAAATAGACTGGCTACTGCGCCACATATCTTAAAAATCTTATAGAATTCATATTATGTATCTATATCTCCTTGCGTACTGTGACAGCTTGGTTAGCTTAAAGGCCATTTTATTGTAAGAAGCATTAAAAAGTTGAAGGTAAATACTGCCTTGTTAAAAATTGTTACATTCAATATTGAATTTGACACTCCAGCTTATGCCCTTAATTAAGCTTGCACGTTTCCGTACCTAGTATATGAAATAATAAACAATAACCTCAACTATTTGCTTGTATCAACTCAATCCACAGTTATAACTAGTCATGTGCCGGATATCCGTATCCGTATATACGGATATCTAAAGCAGAAGTATGTGTGCCCGTGAACTCTTTTTTTTTAATAAATAGATGCAATTGTAAATATCTATTAAATTCCATTAAAAACTATTTTTTATTTCTTAAAATCATATATATTTGGCATCTTAACCGTAATGAGTTATTTACCAATAGTACAAGTCAAAGCTACTAAATCGACTAGTTTAATAGTGGTAGGACCACGCTGTGGACAGTTCTCTATCTATAGCCGCGGGCCGGTCCGTCCCGGGTAGTACCACACTCTCGCAGAAGATCGACGTCCGAGTAATGGCAATGTGGTATTATTGCGCTTTGTTCGGTGAGCGAGAGAGCCAGAAGCCCAACTGGGGTGGGTTTGGGTTTGTATTGGTAGGCAGTGACCTAGCTATACCCTTGGTATTGCAAAGGTCCATGGGCGGCAGTAACACTTACTATCAGATGTGCTGTCTGCGCATTAGACACCAGAAGCAATAAAAAAAATCTTTATAATTAAATCTATGTAATACTATGTAATAAAAAAATCTATGCTTATGCGTCTCGTCGAGTAAAAAACGTAAGATCCATATATGTATTCATATCCACGGATCTTGACATCAAATATCAATATACAGATTCATCCGCGTTATTTTTGACGATCCGACACATCAATAGTTATAACCTGTCACAACACATGTCCTATAGCGAGATTATTATTCACACAGCATGCTCTAAAATAAATTTATAACCATAGCCAAACATGTACTCTGTCTCTTGATAAAATTTAAACAAATATTTTAATACAAATGGCCTTTTGTTAATACTTATATATTAAGAAATATCAGAAACGGATTGTTGGCTCGAATGCAAAAGATTATTTTAATTTTAAAACAACCCTCGGTAAGAAATAAATCCTGCTATCGCGGAATAATTTACAAAAATAACACAAATCACACCAAATATTAATAAATAAATATAATTACAAATATTGATAAATATATGTAATTTATAAAAACCCGATTACGAAGTGAAAAATGATGTCACAAGCGGGATTCGAACCCGCACCTATTGGGAGTCCGGCCCAATCGTGCTGCCACTACACCACCGTGAACTATTGTAGGACGTTCAATTCTCGCTTCGTATCATATTTACGTCTTTAAGGTAACGTCCGCCATCTACCCGACAATGTTTACACATTGTATGCTTAATACTTCAAACTTTGCAGTTAGAATTGTATTAAACGATGACACAACCTTGTTATTCAAATTACTGAATTTTAGCATTTAATATGCTTAATTATTTATAAAAACCCGATTACGAAGTGAAAAAAAAATATATGTAAATTGTAGTGACAAAGACTCACCGCAACCCAGATAAACCCTTCGTGGTTGACGTGGTACGGTTTACTATACTAGTAATTTACTTTTATAAGAATATTGGCAATAAATAAATAATAATAATAATAACCTATTCTCAGAACAATCATTTCGACTTACCCATAGAATAAAGTTACATCTGCATAATCATTACTTCAGAGAAGAGCTATTTAAAACTTGTCAAACACAAAATCAGCAATATAATTTTACTTAATTGTTTTGTATAGGATTGATTCATTTCCTAATATTAGTTTCTCTTATATTTAGATCAATTTAGCGTTATAAATACAATAAAAACGATCTGGTATCGTAATCAGATATAACTTTGTTCTTCGTATAAGTCGATTTGTGGATCGTACAAAAAATTGTCATCCGTAGAGATATACCTATTGTCGCACGGGAGATCGTCACTTAGATCACTAGACTATCTGCGTAGTGCCTAGACAAATATTCTCTACTTTAGCTAAAGAGTTTGATTACCCATTTTCGATACATATTTACTAAATAATTTTTATTTTAATATCAGTTAAATGTTATATTTAGTATGTAATCATAAAAATATTAATATACACACCATTATTAACTCAGTTGACTACCTAATTGGTGGGTAAAAAGATATTGCAAAAGAATATCCTTTTAGTGGATACAGGTCTCTTTTCAGTTCTTTAATGTTTATAGTTATTGTTTGTTTTTATTAGGTATCCTCATTAGATAGCAGCATGCAGAACTTATCAGAAATGACCCAACCGTTAACGGCTAAGGCAACCGAAAAGGAATCAAGTCTTCCTGTAGATAACAAGAACCATTCCGATTCAAGTGATGATACACACAAGAACTTAGGTAAGTGTTGCTCGTGTTGTTTTCCTAAATAGTAGTACGTCGATAAGTTGAACATAGGTTTTGACTTAAACTTTTTTAACGAATTTTATATGCAAATCTAGAAAGTATTGGAATTCCGTTAAGTCGAGCTAAGCACCCCCAGTTCTAGCGATAGGTATAAACGCTTGATTTAGAAACTCACACAAATAAATCGCATAAGAGTTTTTCAAAGATGTTAAACTTGTGTTTATTCGATTGTGGACATGATGGAATTTTGATTTGAGGAAATAAATAAAAAGCCTTTGTCGTTTGAGTTAATATATATTGTCATTCTTTCCAACAGTTTATAGGCTGATTATATCACATAACATGGTTGACTACTTTCTCATCAGCGGTGGGCATCTACAGTAATTGGTCCATTGTTTCAAATACGGTTATTTCATTAGATAATAATCTAATTGTGTGTTGAATATTTACATGGGTCAAAATTTGTAGAATTGTATAACCTGCCGCGTAGTATTGAAGAAACATCCGGTAGTAAGGTAATAATTATTGTATTGTCGGTAGTGTTGCCCAAATGCAAGACCAAGACTCGCTGCAAGAGTCTCGCAGTGTTCCTTAGACAGCATTTTACGATTCCTTTGGCAAAGAAAGGATTGTCAACATTTTGTATTCTTAATACCAGTACACGGGGAAATAATTTGATGTTATTTTATGATAGATATAGCCCCACTCCCGTTCTTAATTATTGATAGTTGTACAGTTAGTGCCACTAGATGAATGGAATTTCATTAATTTAGTTGTTTTTTTTTTTCATTTCTATCAAAAACACAGAGTCACTTGGACTCTGTGTTATTAACAACAGCGAGAGTTGCAAGACTTGCGAGACTCGCAAGAGTCTTGCATTTGGGCAACACTAATTGTGAGGGGGTTTGCAAACGTCCAATATAACGGATTCGCAGGCTTAGAACAATTTGTGGCATGAACAAATTCTTATCCTACGTAAGAATCAAATCGAAAGCACTGGCACGGTAGGTCGGTGTCCTAACTACTACGCCTTACGTCAAATGCAATTCACCAACATTTTCATTCACACGGGTATCATAAAATTCTATACGAGTATGATCTAAGTAACCTCATTGAAAGAGAAGGAAAACTGGAAATTATAACCTGTGTTAACCCGTCTAGCCAGCGTGATATAGTAGATTAAATTCCCTGCCATTATGGAGGAGGCTGATGCCCCTAGGGCAGAGAAGAATATTATCTGAAAGGAAGGTATTATTATGACAGTATTTACATTCTGAATTCGGTTAAATACTTAATATCTCTTCTGAGAAAATTAGCTTAGACGAAATTTTAGAAATACAAAAGAATTTAAAGTAAAATTTGAATCCTACATTCTAGATATTTTTTGAAATTAAAATTTGCTATCTGACCTACTTGGTTGGTAAATATAATTAGCCTCGTCAATTGGATAAACCCGAACGTAGAGTTAATTAAAAAAAGACTACGCATTAATACATGTTAAATGTATTATTGAACGTCAGTTTTATTCTTTGTCATCGATATGCGACTGATAATTACTAAGTCCTGGTTTCGAGTCCGGAATCACGGCAAAATCTTATTGAATTCATCCGCTAACAAGTTATCAATAAAACGTCATAGCTTGTAATTTTATAAGTATGCCTGATAGAATTTATTATATTTACGTTAGAACAAAAATTAAATGATGAAATGTTTACCTATATATTTCACCTCTGATTTTTCGAAAGGTTAATAAAAACATGAGCCTACAAAATATATACCTATATATATTAATAATAATAATAATTTATTACCTTTTCAAAACTAAAAGTACGAACAAGAAATTACAATAAAAAGAAAACTAAAGGTGAAAAGCAAAAGGAATTGGCTCAGTCTCCTGCGCTGATTTTCAACCATTCCTGTGTATTTGTTCTGAAAATTATGTATTTGCTTCATGCAAATCATTATTAATATTAAAATTCAGCCAACTCTATTACCTAAATCAACCAACTGTGGCTTTATTATAATAATTGCGATTGTAACTTAAAACTAAGCGATAGTGGGTACAACGCCCTATATTGCAGATACATAATCATAAATAATGATTTGTCTATTTTTATTATTTAAATATATAGATACTAATATTAATTATCTATACTACTATTATAAATTTGGATTTGACCATGCTTATCTCAGGTAATATAATTTCTTCTTTTTTTGCTCCAAAGAACCACTTTGGGGCCGTCCATTAATTACGTAAGGTTTGAAAGAGTGGCGTGTAGGTGTTTGACAAAAATCACGAAGTCCTAAACCTTCATAGTCTTAAACTTCACCACGTATCACCAAGGGGAAGAGGTGGGGGTAAAAAATGCAAAAAAAAAAAAAGATCACGTGATTAATGGACGTTCCCTTTATTGAGAAATAATTGCTAAAAAGCCTCGCAGATTTTAGAATAACTACTGGATTTTTTTCTGAACGTAGAGTGATGTCTAATTTGTCTGTTGGGCAGTGAAAAGCGTAATTAAAAACACAGATAAAAAATCTATAAGCAAAAATAATTATTATTTTACATACATACATACATATCATCACGCCATATCCCTTGCAGGGTAGGCAGAGAGAACAGAGTGCCAGAGAACTCTATCTCTGCACACTTCACTCGCTTCCTCAACATTCATAATTCTCTTCATACACGCTCGCCGGTTTCGGAGACTCTTGACTCCACCTTCTTTCAGCACGTGACCAATCTGGTCTAGGTAGGTGAGTCTCGGTCTCCCCCGGTACCTACATCCTTCCAGTTTCGCATTGTATATCTTCTTAACCAGACGTTCGTTCGGCATTCTTTCCACATGTCCGAACCATCGGAGCATTCCCTTTCGCATCTTTACACCAATACTCTCTTTCATACCTACTCGCTCTCTTACGTCGTCGTTGCGAATGCGGTCCGTCAGCCTAACTCCACAGATTTTCCGTAGAGATCGCATTTCGACCGCATTAATTTTGCTTTCATGCTCTTTTCTGCATACCCAACTCTCGCTTCCATATAGTAATGTTGGGACAAGCACAGCATTATGTATTGCTACACGTGCCTTCTGGCTGAGGTGGTGACTACCGAGAAGTTGTCCCAACGCTCCGTTCACTCTATTTCCCGCATTCACTCTTCGCTCTATATCAGTGGTGTACCTTCCATTTCGGCTAAAACCACATCCAAGATATACAAATTCATCCACTTGCTCTAGTACATCATTACCTATTTTTACTCTTACATCTGCTCTGGCTTCATCTCTTTCAAAGACCATTATTTTGGTTTTACTCACATTCACGCGTAGACCCCTTTTCTTACAATCTTCTGTCATTGTGTCGACTAGGGTCTGCAGGTCAGTCGCTGACTGTGCCAGCAGGACTGCATCATCTGCATAGAGCAGAGCAGTGACCACTGAGTCGCCCATCTGGACTCCACACCACATTCATATCCTTCAACCTTTGGAGACATTTATCCAGATATATGATAAACGGCAGTCGGAACACACGCCCCCGGTCATGGCTTCGCCAGATCACGACCGGGAGGCCGAAGAGAGTGTTCCGCCCGTGACGGAATCAGAAGCGGGGGCGGCTGTGGCGAAGATTCGTTTCGCCACCACGGACCCCGGCCCGGACGGAATACCAGTCCGGGTGTTGACGTTGCTCCTCGAGCACCTCGAACCACGCCTCAGGCGACTGTACAACGCCTGTCTGACGTCTGGACAGTTCCCTGAGTGCTGGAAGGAAGGGAGGTTGGTTCTCCTGCCAAAGCCGGGACGGCCCCCGGATTCGCCGTCGGCCTACAGGCCCACTGTCCTTCTCGACGATGTGGGTAAGCTGTTGGAGCGTGTCCTCGCTGCCCGCATCGTCCGACATCTAGAAGAGGTGGGGCCCGATCTGTCGGACGCTCAATTCGGCTTTCGAAGGGGGCGTTCGACCATCGGGGCCCTGCTACGCCTGAGGCAGACGGCCGCGGAGGCTGTCACCGGCAGAGGAGTGCTGTTGGCGGTGTCGTTGGACATCGCCAACACATTCAATAGTCTGCCATTCAGCTGCATCAGGGAGGCACTCCGATTCCATGGAGTGCCCTTGTACCTGAGGCGGCTGGTGGCAGACTATTTGGAGGGGCGCAGTATTCTCTGCGCGAGTCCAGCAGGGGACATTGTGCGGACGCCCATGTCGTGCGGTGTTCCGCAGGGGTCGGTATTGGGGCCGACTCTGTGGGACATTGGTTACGACTGGGCGTTGAGAGGGAGTCTCCCCCACGGGCTGAGCGTGATATGCTATGCTGACGACACGCTCGTCACAGCCCGGGGTAGGACACTCGAAGAGGCGGCGAGCCTGGCCACTCTCGCCATCAAGGAGATGGTCAGGCGAATCGAGGCGCTGGGGCTCACGGTGGCCCTAAATAAGACGGAGGCCCTTCTATTCCATGGGCCCCGCGTAAGGCTACCTATCGGCGCCTCGTTAGTCTTCAACTCCATCCACATCAGTATCCAGGCCCATATGAAGTATTTGGCTCTGGTGCTCGACGAGCGTTGGTGGTTCCGGGAGCATTTCGACAAGATTGCTCCCCGGCTGGTCGGCGCGGCGTCCGACCTATCGCGGCTCATACCGAACGTGGGCGGACCCAGTTTCGAGGGCCGACGGCTGTATGCGGGGGTGATCCGCTCAATGGCCATGTACGGCGCACCCGTGTGGGCGAGGACTCTGAACGCCCAGCTCAGGGCGGTTCTGTGAAGGCTACAAAGAGCCATGGCGGTCAGAGCCATTCGCGGGTACCGCACGGTGTCGACAGAGGCGGCATGCCTATTGGCCGGGACACCCCTGTGGGACCTAGAGGCGGAGATGCTCTCCGACCTCTACCAGCGGGTTACCTCAGTGCGCGACGAGGGTGGCTCCCCATCGTCTGACGAGATAGCCACCTGGCGCGAGGACGCCCGCCGAGATGTCATCGCCCGTTGGGCTACGCGGCTAGAGAGGCCTAGACACGGTGTTGTTACCGTCGAGGCCCTCCGGCCCGTACTGATGGAGTGGATGGAGCGGCGGCATGGAGTGCTCTCCTTCCGGTTGGTGCAAGTCTTGTCGGGGCACGGTTGAGGTATGTTCGGGCTGGGACGGGCAGCGCTGTGACCTCGTCGCTGTCATCGGTGCCGACCTGACGCTACCGGCTGTCGTGAAAGCGATGGTCGACAGCGTCAGGAATTGGGACGCGGTCGCCGCCTTCTGCGAGGCTGTCATCTCGCAGAAGGAGGCGGCGAAATGAGTCAGGGAGGATTGCCGTGACCCGGGCCGCCGCCAGCGGCCGGGGTGGCGCAGGCGCGAATATCTGCGCCTGATGCCGCCCTAACCGAGGCTTCGGGTGATCAGACCGGGGAATTGTCCGGTCACCCGACGTGAGGTCACCGCGTGAGGGCGACGCCCCGACAGCCAAAGCTGTTGGGGCATCGACGAGAGAGGAACCCGCAAGGGTATACCGCCGGGCGGGCCACCGAAGACAAAGATCGGGTACCGGTGGCCCGCTCATACGACGAAGAGAGGTGCTTGCAGGGTGGATCCATGGGGTTGCGCGCCGCCTCTATTGTTACCCCGGATCGATTTGTCGGGGCGCGACCACATCCATGTTCCACCCTGCAAAGAAAAAAAAAAAAAAAAGGTATATGATAAACAGCCTGGCTGACAGAACGCACCCCTGCTTAACGCCGATATTGATGTCAAACCAAAGCGTCATTCCATCATCCAGCCGCACACAGGCTCTACAGCCCATGTAACTGGACTGCACAGCCTGTAGCAGTTTACCGTTAATACCATACTCCGGTAAAATGTCCCAAAGTTCCTTTCGTACAACCATGTCAAATGCTCTCTCCAGATCCACAAAACTGCAGAAAACCCTCCGACCTAGAGCCAGATGCTTCTCCACAATGTTGCGTAGAGAGAACACTTGATCCATGCATCCCCTTCCACTCCTGAAACCTCCTTGTGTCTCACACATCAAACCATCAGACACCATCCTCATTCTCCTTTCAATAATTTTACCGTACACTTTTGCTGCCAAACTGGTCAAGCTTAAGGCTCTGTAATTTGCGCAGTCATAACGTGAACCCTTGTTTTTAAACAAATGCACGATGACTGCGCTATTCCAGTCCCTGGGAACCATTCCCGAGCTCCAACATAAATTGAGAAGCAACAGGAACGCCTCCCAGACACAGGATCCACCAAGCTTGATCATCTCGGCAGACACCATATCAATGCCCGCTGCCTTACCATTTTTCAAACTTCTTATCGCCCATTCAACTTCATCCATACTGATGCTATCGGAGGACGCCGGTGCCGAATATTGGTCTACTAAACCACATGCGAATTATTATTTTCTTATGTAATAATATTGATAATTTGTGCATGCGCCTATTTCTGTTAATAAAAGTTTAATTAGAATATTTCTTCATCAGTGTACAACGAATCAGCCGAAGTGACGCGAGATTACGTCAACGACAGCAGCATGGAAGTCGAATCGGGAATAGAGGCCTTAGAAGATACAATTGACGGTTTCGGTGACATTCAAAATATTGATGCTCAGTGTAAAGATAAAGATAATCCTGTAGATAGTGAACATATACAACCACCGCCAACACCTGTGAATAACTTTGGTTTCCCACCCGGTAGAAACAATGTCAAGACTATTTCAAAAATTGACGAGCCAAAACATTATTTTTTAAATTTTTCAATGTATTTCCTTACATTCCTCATTTGTGTAAATTACATTCTATTTCCAAATTCTAGAAGTTGGAATGGTTTCGTCATAGGATTGTGGTTCTTTTGTTTTTGGAGTAATTTGAAAAATTATTTGCTGGACACTTTCTTTACTGATTCGGATCAAAAACCCGGTCTGTTGCAATTGAAACGAAGCAGTATTATAACGCCTACATATACGATACCGGTTGTGAAGGAACACAGGCCTATGAAGAAATATGAGGTAAAGTATCAATCAATACTATATATGGTTTATCTTATTAATAATTGCAATTGTTTTTTTGTTCCGTGCGTTGATAAAGTAAGAATACAAATCTCCACCCACTTTCATAACCGCGGGTGTCATAAAACACAGATTACATGTATATAAAAAAGAAAACTCGAAATAAAACCATATACCAATACTTTTTTAAGACACCACCCTTTTTTTTGGTTATCTATGGAGTGGCCATGCCCCGCCAAATCAGTCCGGGGCGACGGAAGAGGCGGCTCGCAACCCCATAGACCCACTCTGCAAAGCGCCTCTATTCGCCGTGCGAGCCGGCCACCTGTACCCGATCTTTGTCTTCGGTGGCCCGCCCGGCGTTAAGACACCACCCTACACTAAGGAAATAATGTATTGCGGGGGACTTTACAAACATATAATTAACGCAGACAAATTAGGTACATCCAGACTCAGAACAACAATTTATGGATCGCACAAATTATCTGTCCTGCGTAAGAATCGAACCCACGGCACTGGCACGGAAGGTCTGTACGTTAACCTATACGCCATCTGACCAGCACAATGTAGTAGATCAATCTCTGACCTACTGTAGATATGACCCAAGTTCAAGAGTGGAACTTTTATCTATATATGAACTGCGAAGATTTTTTTTTAGCAAGCGAATTAACTTTTTTATTTCAAGATTTATAAAAACTTAATTACGAGCGAAAAATGATTGTCACACGTGGAATTCGAACCCACACCTATTGGAAATCCGTTCCAATCGTGCCATCACTTACAATAGCGTGAACTGTCGTATAACATGCAATTTATTTGAAAATATAATAAGAGCCGATCTTATTATATTTTCGTCTTTAAAGAAGATGTGTGCCATCTACACAACAAGGTTTACACAATTTTTATTTCGAGATATTAAAACATCTGCGAGAAAGAAAACGGTAGTGATATTTATTATATTCTCAACTTATATTATAAGGAAAATCTACAATATTTTGTTGTATTATTGTATGTTTAGCGTGTTGCAATCATTTTGACACAAAAATACATCCAGTTGGATCTTTGATAACATTTGATCTATTTTGTGATAACTCCTTCGCTGCTATGTTTATGTGAGTCATCATATATATTATTACTTTTAGGGCTGGATCAATCACTACAGATTCATAGACTACGATCCTTTCACATACCACATTAATAAAACTACGACGGCATTCATGAAACTCGAAGGTAAGTTCTGTTTTATCTTCTTTCTGCTCATTTAAACAAGAACATACACAGCTCGCGAAGCCCTCTCTATTTATCACCGAGAACAGATACCATGCTGCTGCGGTGAAAACATAATTTTGAGCAAACAGGCTATGCAATTTCTTTATGACTTTTGCGGACTACCAGCACCGGTATTTACTTTCCGCGGATATTCGAGTTCTAGCACGGGTTGAGAGCCCTCAGCGCTCACCCACAGTCCGAGTAAAGTTGTCATAGCCATCTGAGGCTAACAACTAAGACACAAAAAAAAAATCGAGTTCTAGGTAATTTGTCTAGTATACTACGGCTTATTAATCCAGTAGCATAAGGGTTATGCATAATATGGGCATAATTATGAGACACCAAACAAAAATATCATTTGGCTTTTAGCAAAATTCTTGATAGCTTACAGGAATTTATAGTGGTAAGACCACACCGTTCACAGTTATATGTCTACAGCCGACACGTCTGTTGCTGTACTACACTCTCGTAGAAAACCAACGTTTGACCAGTGGCTATATGCTATTGTGCTTCGTTCGGTGAGCGAGAGAGCCAGTAGCCCTTTCTGGTTGGGTTTGGCTCGGTGGGCAACAGCCTTGCTGTGTTGCAAAGGTCCCTGAGCGGTAGTAACACTTACCATCAGGTGTACTACTTGCCCGTTTGCCACCATTAGCAATAAAAAAAAATAAAGAAATCGGCAGACATATTTTAGATAAATAATAAAATACGTACGCCTCTGTTTTCTCCGCAATAATAAGGCAATTAACCTACTACACCATATCGTGCAAATCTCACGTATTGGTATAGCGGTTCATTTCAAGATTTGCTACTCTTGCAACAATGTTACGTTGCTTAATCGTCTTTTACGGCATCCACAAGGACAAAAGAATGGGTATATGATTTACCCCTACATATTCTTACTCCGTGACTACACGGATAAAGGCTGGTGAAAATAAAATTATATTGCAATATGGGTATATCTTGCCGGGTGACGTAGTAAGAATACAATTCACCACGTCCTATCTTACCCGTGGGTATCGTAAAAAACGATTAAGGGATATAAAATGCATATGGCATCTGTGCAAGACAAGGAAAACTCGAAATAAAACCCTATATCAATACGCCTGACCAGCGTGGTAAAGTAGGTCAATTTCCCTACCTTTGTGGAGGAGGCCCGGGCCCAACAGTGGGACATTTATGGGCTGAGATAAAATGGCTATATAGTACTTCCTCATAACTTTTTATGAACGAAGATATACATGTTATATTATAATTTAAATAATTATTTATAAATCATACGCTTAATAAATTTGGCGACCAAATATTAAATGTCAATAACCGCAAGAGAATGTAAGTATATGTAATAATCTCACCGGAATCTAAAAAAAAACTACTATATTTGTCGTCTAATCTAATCTTGTTATCTGTATGTATAAATTATCAATTTATATTATTATTCAATATTGTTGTTGTATACCTACTCATTAAACTTCTTAGATTTTATTTCTAATACGCCACAACTGAAGATTTTTTAAGTGTCCTCATAGACGTCATTTTAAGTACGCATATTATTTAATTCACTCCATATTAATAGATAAGAAAGGAATAGCCAGAAAATTAATATTGACGTTATTCTGCTGCTCATTCTAATCTTCTACTGTCCGCAAAGTTCGCGTTCTCTCTCTAACTTTTAGAAGCAAGCATTAATGTCTTAATTGTGACATGTTTTCTCACATTAAGGAAAAATAAACATTCCTATGTCTATTAGAAAACGGACATATTATAAATGTTGATTTAAAGTTTATGATTAAGTTGAGCAGCGACGTTTCCCGCGAGAAAGTAACTGACAATATTATCCGCACGAAACATATTTGAATATTAATATTAAATTACCCATTTATAATCAGTACTTTTTCCGTTATTTGTTTCAAAATCAATATGAATCACAACATCATTATCATTCTTCTATCCCAATTACTTGGGGTCGATACAATATGTACTCTTCTATCATAGTACATATTGTAGAAGTTATTGGCAATAGTTTTATGACCGACAGCCTGCCAGACGTCAACCCTACTTGGGAATGTAATTGTTGGCCAAACGGCGTCAGATGTAGTTGGCCTAGGTCGTTATAAGGTTCTTAGTCGTTTTTTACGGCATCCACGAGCAAAGCAAGGGTTTGGTAGTATTCGAAGCCGCTACCACACAGCATCAATATGAATCACATATGTTCATATAATTTAATTTTATACAGGTTGCAACCTAAGGATATCGTATACAAGAACGAAGATAGCAAAGCGAGCGTTGTGGGATGAGAAAATAGAAAAGGTCGCATTCTATCAACACAGATTATATAATTTGACTGGAGCGCGTGTCATATTACTGCCTAAAGGATTGGTTAAAAGAAGGTAACAAACATTTTATTATATGATGTGATGTAACCCAATCATTATCATTAGGTCCTATACGTCCCACTGCTGGGCTGTAGCCCCTTCCAAAATAGGAGGGAAATTGACCTATTACTCCACGCTGGTCAGACGGATTGATATAGGGTTTTCGAGTTTTCCCTCTCTTGTCGGGTAAGATAGGTAATGATTAATTGTATTCTCATTCTGTAACGAAACTACAATAAAAATAGCCATTAGTTTCTCTCTACAAATAAAAATATAAAAACTCGATCGCTGTGCCATTTACTGGATCTAGTTGTGAATAAAAGCATCCAGAGTCTCTATGTACGGATAATGATGTAACAATAGCCACGTTTGACATCCCGTTACCACACGAGGGCTACAGTTGACCATAGCAGGGCGTAATTTTTTTTATATTATACACTTACAATAATAGATATTTATTTTTATACATCACAACTATATTTTTTTTTTTTACTAAACGTTTGCGCTATCAAAAGTTCGTTTGAATAAATTATAATATATCCTTGCATCATATCGGTATATGAGACAAGTTATGTTAATTACAGTGTGCTCTATACATTAAGTCATGAATACATTTTCCACTAGTTATGGTTGTATGTATGATAAAACACTATCCATCGCTTAGTTTTTTTTACGAATGCATATTTATCATTATATTTTCCGTGTAGGTATCGTAAAAGATGGTTAAGTGATATTGTATGTAGATAAAATTAATTCATCATAAAACCCGATACTTTTTTTTTATTTTTGCGTGGGAAAATGCCTTTACGCATGCCCACCTGTCAGGAGAGAGAAAGTACCACTCTCTCACCTTAGCAGTTTAATTCGAATACTACCGAACTAATAGGTAGTTCAATGGCCTGGTTCAGAGATTACTAAGGAATGTACTAAATAAAACCAAAGTATTCTGTTTTTGTTGTTGATCTATATGACCTTGATCTATTGATCTGAGTGATGATCCAAGGATGATCTGATCATACAAATATTTTATTAAAAATATTACAAATATTGATTGCCATAACGAAACCATATCGTGATCTAACTCGACGACTACGCCATCTATCGAGTGAGGTTTTTGCGATGGTGAGGATGAGATGATTATGATCTCAGCTCACATACGTCCCTCTTTTGGGCTCATGCATTCTCTACTACAGGAGAAAATTTTCCTACTAACCCACGCTGCTCAAATAGACTGCTATAGAGTTTTATTTTGAATTTGCCTTCTCCTGCTCAGATGTTATAGGCATATTATATCCCTTATTCGTCTTTTACGACTCCAATAAGCAAGATAGGGGATGGTGAATCGTATTCTTACTCCGTCACCACACGGAAAATATGTTGCAAATTTATATAAAAATATATTTATAAATTCGCGGTTCATTAATGTAAGACATTACATTGAAAGATTGCCCGATTAATGATGTGTATTTTGTTAAGAATCTTATGACTGTTTTCACCAAGAACCCCTAAATTTTGGATAATACTTAAGGCATTATAAATGACACAACATTGAGGTTAACTAATCTAGGCACCGAAGACAAAGATCGGGTATTGGTGGCCCGCTCGCACGGCGAAGAGAGGTGTTGCACGGTGGGTCTATGGGGTTGCGCGCCGCCTCTTCCGTCGCCACGGACCGATTTGGCGAGCGCGACCACGTCCATAGTCCACCGCAAAAAAAAGGTTAACTAATCTATTTGATGCTAATTCGTGTTAAATCAAATTTAAATTTTTGTTTCAACATTTAAGACGATATATTTAACACGTACCATTAATTGTATTCGTCATTTGTTACCTAAAATTTAGGGGTCATTGGTAAAAACGGACATTAGTCTTTTATAAACAAATAGAAATTTCTATAGACTCTATAGAAATCTATATCTATATCTCTATAGAGATCTCTCAAATAAAAATCAATTATTAGTTAATGTTTGCTTCATATAATAATTAGATACGGTAGAGTAGTCTAGTGTATTTCTTAGTTTTCTTACCTAAATAATTATTACCTTGACATACTTATTTCGTATTCTGATGTTTACGCGAAAATTACACATTTGAAATAAAACTATTTTTACAGATTTCTATCTCGTTTGTATTCGATTTTTAATTTCCCGACGTTTGAAACACTTTACAGTATTCATGGTCACGGGAGAACTAATGTCTCACGTCCAATAAGTCTGAGTTATTACAGAGATTTATATCTACCCGCTACATTATCAGTTATTAAATTTTGTTTTTGCACTGGCAATGTATTTATATTAAAAATGTGGGTTAATATTATAAGTTTATTAGTGTTCAGAAGCTTTTTTGGCACATTATATTCTTACCCGTCTCCATACGAGAATTTTTTTTCTTAGTGTGGGAAACTCTTTAGGATTTTTAGGATTAGTACCTCCCAGCAGTGACTGGAATCTATGATAATCTGTGGGGAATCAATAACCTCAACTATCCTTACAGCTAATCTAATCATAGAATCTGTAATCAGTATCTCTGGTATACAACAAACAGATAGCTAATCTCTCGACAATAAAAGCAATATTTTGCGAAACCTATCACAAATAATTGTATCTACCTATGTCCGTTATGACTTAGAAGCTATCCAACCGATGTGCAACAAACCTGTTTTATTACGAATGCAATAATGCGAAGATGGTTTTAGATCACTAAACAATGTAGATGCATTCGATCCATTCATGAAATCGATTCTCGAATTTTCCAATACAATCTACCAGAATTTTGAAATTAAAATGTATTTCCTTGTTAGCGTAATATCACACGCCGGATATTCGCTAGTTGGAGATTAATAAAGGCGCCAAGTATGATCGATTTATTTGTTGTTTTTTTTTGGTGACGCAGTGGTGCGAAATGCGTTACGCACTTACTCCCCGGATGGGAAGTGTGGGACTCCTAGCCTAGGGCTAGGTTACCCACTAAAACGTATCCACTGCGATTGCTGTTAGCCTAGGGGCTATGACAGCGTAACCGGTCTGTGGGTGAGCGCTGAGGGCTCTCAACCCGAAAAAGTTTAAGCGACCACGCCCGAGGGCTCTCCCTGTGGAGAACGGACCTCGGCTCGGGGCGTCACTGGTAACAAAGTGGGCATGTCCACGTTTGAGATATTGATTATTACGCGCCGCGTCTTCCTTCACCGGCGGCGGTGGGGAAGCGCGGTTGTTTGTGTGTGTGTTACGGCTACGCGGGCCGTGTATGCTCTATACTGTAGATAATGTTTGTAAATTATTTTCATTGAAAGTGCTCAGTCTTTCGAATAAGGGACTGAATTTGGCAGCGTTGCGGAGAAGGGCAGTTTCGTCTAGCTTTTATTACCACGCTTTGTTATTTCTCGAGGACATAGTCCGAATATATTGCATCTAGGTAACCTCGAATGCAACGAGTGCAACAATTAAAGTTCCAGCGCACGTGTGCAAGCAAGCAATTAGGTTAACGATCATTCACGAATACTCGATGTTGCTGTTGTGTACCTAAGCCAATTTTTACTGCATTTATTGTCTAATTTTGTTGTAAAAGAAATATATTTCAAACTATAGTGACTAATTAAATTGATAAACCTTTTGTAGATGCATAATCTCCGTGTGGTGTATAAGAATTAGTCCAGTGCAATTACGGAAAAAATGAAAAAAAAAAACATAAAATTATGTAGTTTGGGGATTATGAAGGATCGATAGGGGGGTGTATTCTGAGCATATATTCCAATTTGAGGGATTCTGGCGAGATCAGCTCAAGGTCATTTCGATGAAAACGCGTTTAATTCGATATCTCGAGAACGGCTAGTGTTAGGCAAAAAATTGTAGAGACCTTTTCTCTTCTAAATTAAATTTACTAACTTTATTATCTAAAACTTTTTTTTTTCATCAATATTTTTCAATTTATTGCTTCCGAAAGGCAAAAATTTTACTTTTTTCCTCCTTTTTTTTATTTTTCGCCATTTTCTCCCCAACCGTTCAATTTTATTGAACTTTACCGATTATATAAGTGTAGATATTTTATTTATGAACAACTTTTTTCTTAAACATTTTTTCTGTAATGCCAATACCTTCAGAGTTACTTTACCGAGCGAAATCCGCGCCACTGTCGCAACATCAGCGACATCAGTGGGTCATCAGTCATCATATCATCATTTTTGAACGCGGATTTTAATATTAAACTACCGCCTTAACCAATAATTTCATCTGATTGAATACTGGAAGTGATATTATTATTGTGAAATTTTGTAATTCTGAAAAATATTTTTCATAACGGTAGAAAAATAATTAATATATATATAAAAAATATATATATAAAAAAAAACGGATTTAAGCACTTATAAAAGCCAGTGTAATAAGGGGAGATAAGGAACATGAGCGCATGTTAACACCTCTATCAAGTTTAAGGTAATATTAATTATTTAGGAAAGGAAAAAAGTAAAATTTTTGCCTTTCGGAAGCAATAAATTGAAAAATATTGATGAAAAAAAAAAGTTTTAGATAATATAGTTAGTAAATTTAATTTAGAAGAGAAAAGGTCTCTACAATTTTTTGCCTAACACTAGCCGTTCTCGAGATATCGAATTAAACGCGTTTTCATCGAAATGACCTTTAGCTGACCTCGCCAGAATCCCTCAAATTGGAATATATGCTCAGAATACACCCCCCTATCAATCCTTCATAATCCCCAAACTACATAATTTTATGTTTATTTATTTCCGTAATTGCACTGGACTAAATACAATAGGCGTCATCCCTTTCCTTAATAGTAAAGAAGATTAAGCGACGCTGACGCTGTTTGCGTCAGTTGCTGCAGCTGTTTGATTAAGTAATTTGTGTCCAATTAATTTAATAATTAATTATAATAAATATTCGTAAAGTCCACCGCAATAAAATGATTATTTCCTTAGTGTAGAGTGTTGTTTTAAAAATAATAAAAAAAAAGATTACGAGCCCAGTTGAGAAGATGGTGATGATCTGCTTATAAATGGTTAACAGGTCTGTTGTATTTTTTTTTAATATCACTCCACTGACATTTTGTCCTAGGATCCTTTTAGCCTAATGCCGTTTAATGAATCTAGATTTGATGAAAAATTTAAAGCAATAAATTGTCCGACTGATAATTGGTACCTAGGTCCAGAGGGTGTCACTACAGGTTGTCTGTCCGTCAACTGATTGGTGTCACTACGGGCACACAATCCCGGACTATTCCAGCTATTGCTGTCATACCACCCTATCCTATGACAGTAGTATCCGTAACCTACTTTTTCCTCATATACCTCCACCATATCCTTATCCCTTCCCCATTAACGAAAATTCCCGAAGAGGGTTGACGTCAGGCAGGAGGAGGGTTGACGTCAGGCAGGCGGCCGGTCGTAAAACCATAGCCATAACTCTTAACAACATGGTCTTGAGAATAAACGAAGTGCAGGATAATGTTAGGGCGTACCCCCGAAGCGACGCGCAGGTGCAGCACCCGGCGCCTGTGGGAAATGGACCAGGGTTGTCGCATTAGGGACGGGTGCGACGTAAGGAAAGTACATGTTGTGCCGACCCCACTTAGCGTGGGATGAGGGCAGGAAAAAAGACAAATGATGATGATAATTGGTGCCCGAAATCTAGCATTATGAACTCGTATGTTGGCATAACCATTGAACCAATCAGATAACTGTTTTTATTTAGCTGCACTTGATAATTTCTAGAACGTGCAACGAATCCTTTCTTAGTGTCTTCATTATGATTAAGATTTTTAATGTTATTTTACATTTGACCCAAACAGTATCTTGTGATTTTTGTGGCTAATTAGGCGTTTTACTGTTTTGAACAGCGGCGCTCTAATCATAGCAAGTTGTATTTTTTATTCAACGGTTAGTTTTTATAATAAACTAGCTTCCGCCCGCGGCTTCGCCCGCGTTACTTTCCTAAAGTTTTTCATCCTCTTATTTTTATTTTACCGCTTAAGAGTAAATATTTTTTTTCGAAATTTTAATGTCATATTTATTTATATCTAATCAATAGCTTAAAAACAAGTTTCAAGCTTCTGGCTTTATAAATGACGATAATTCTTTACAACTTTTCATCCTCCTTAAAAACCTTTTTTTTTGCATTAAAAAGTAGCCTATGTCCTTTATCAAGCTCAAGACTATCTGTGTACCAAATTTCATTTAGATCGGTTCAGTAGTTTTGGCGTGAAAGAGCGACAGACATACAGAGTTACTTTCGCATTTATAATATTAGTAAGGATAAAATAATATAAAGTGAAACACCATATTCATATTATAACTTTAGTATTACCTACACTATTTCTCATTTGGAAATAAGGTATGAATTGGTATCCACAAGTACTTATAGCAGTTACGCCCGTTCTCCGCACGTTTCATCTCTTAGTTGAGTCCACAATATACCATTATTCGTTAGTTTTATAAAGCTTAACAAATTTGCTGATCTTTCTGCTAGCCGCACCTGTACACTGTGGTTTTTAGCATAAAGTATTTTTTGTTAAAACTTTCACAATTAAACCAATTGTTCAAATCGCATTTCTGATTCCTGAATTTAGCTCGGTCACACAAATGAACTGCGCTATTTTATTATTTACCTAACTAGCAGATGTACCCGGTATGTGGTGTGAGGTTAACATTACGATGTGTTATCACCCCTTGGTTTACTAAGACGTGGATAACAGAAGACCGCCACAAAACTGCAAGACACTGTGAGCACTTACTGTATAGATTTGGTCACAATAAATTACTAAAATTTCAATAACTAATACTGTAGCAGGTAGGGGGTAGATATAAATCTCTGTAATAACGATGACTTTTGGACTTGAGATACATTACTTCTCCCTTGATAATTAACAATAAACTATTTGTAACGTCGTAAATATAAAAATCAAATACATACATACATATCATCACGCCATATCCCTTGCAGGGTAGGCAGAGAGAACAGAGTGCCAGAGAACTCTATCCTTGCATACTTCACTCGCTTCCTCAACATTCATAATTCTCTTCATACACGCTCGCCGGTTTTGGAGACTTGACTACACCTTCCTTCAGTACGTGACCAATCTGCTCTAGCTAGGTTAGTCTCGGTCTCCCCCGGTACCTACATCCTTCCACTTTCGCATTGTATATCTTCTTAACCAGACGTTCGTCATTCTTTCCACATGTCCGAACTATCGGAGCATTCCCTTTCGCATCTTTACACCAATACTCTCGTTCATACCTACTCGCTCTCTTACGTCGTCGTTGCGAATGAAAATCAAATACATACATACATATCATCACGCCATATCCCTTGCAGGGTAGGCAGAGAGAACAGAGTGCCAGAGAACTCTATCTTTGCATACTTCACTCGCTTCCTCAACATTCATAATTCTCTTCATACACGCTCGCCGGTTTCGGAGACTCTTGACTCCACCTTCCTTCAGTACCTGACCGATCTGGTCTAGGTAGGTTAGTCTCGGTCTCCCTCGGTACCTACATCCTTCCACTTTCGCATTGTATATCTTCTTAACCAGGCGTTCGTTCGGCATTCTTTCCACATGTCCGAACCATCGGAGCATTCCCTTTCGCATCTTTACACCAATACTCTCTTTCATACCTACTCGCTCTCTTACGTCGTCGTTACGAATGCGGTCGGTCAGCCTAACTCCACAGATTTTCCGCAGAGATCGCATTTCGACCGCATTAATTTTACTATCATACTCTTTTCTGCATACCCAACTCTCGCTTCCATACAGTAATGTTGGGACAAGCACTGCGTTATGTATTGCTACACGTGCCTTCTGGCTGAGGTGGTGGCTGCCGAGAAGTTGCCCCAACGCTCCGTTCACTCTATTTCCCGCATTCACTCTTCGCTCTATATCAGTGGTGTACCTTCCATCTCGGCTAAATCCACATCCAAGATATACAAATTCATCCACTTGCTCTAGTACATCATTACCTATTGTTACTCTTACATCTGTTCTGGTTTTATCTCTTTCAAAGACCATTATTTTGGTTTTGCTCACATTCACGCGTAGACCCCTTTTCTTACAATCTTCTGTCATTGTGTCGACTAGGGTCTGCAGGTCAGTCGCTGACTGTGCCAGCAGGACTGCATCATCTGCATAAAGCAGAGCAGTGACCACTGAGTCGCCCATCTGGACTCCCACATTCATATCGTTCAACCTTTGGAGACATTTATCCAGATATATGATAAACAGCCTGGCTGACAGAACGCACCCCTGCTTAACGCCGATATTGACGTCAAACCAAGGCGACATTCCATCATCCAGCCGCACACAGGCTCTACAGCCCATGTAACTGGACTGCACAGCCTGTAGCAGTTTACCGCTAATACCATACTCCGGTAAAATGTCCCAAAGTTCCTTTCGTACAACCGTGTCAAATGCTCTCTCCAGATCCACAAAACTGCAGAAAACCCTCTGACCTAGAGCCAGATGCTTCTCCACAATGTTGCGCAGAGAGAACACTTGATCCATGCATCCCCTTCCACTCCTGAAACAAACAACAAAACAAAATCAAATACAAATACAATAAAATCCGTAAAAATTGTTTTATTTCAAATAAATGCAGTATTAAGGATTCGCGCGGAGTCGCATTGGTATTTAATTTTCCCTTTGTTCCGAACACTAGCGTTTATAGTCACCGGAGGATTAAAGTGTTTCACATCTAATAATATAACTGACCATTAATGTGTCTAAAATCAAACAAGTTCAAATACAAACGCGTTAAAAATCTGTCAAATATATTAATTTCATAGTGGCTGATGCCCACCCCGTAATATTCTTAAATTGACCCTTATATTGACATAAAAGCTGTTAAAAGGTGAGCCATGATTTTTAATATTTAAATGACCATAACTTTTCTGGTATCAGATTTTAATGAAACACTACTATGTGTTAACTAAATGCTCATTGCTCTGATCTGAGCTTAATCTATTTGTGAAAACTGCGGTACAATCCGTTCAATAATTTTAGATATTAGCGTGTACATACATACAGTTAGACAAAAATTCCAAAAAATGATTTTTGTGTTCTGTTGTGCTTTTTAATCCTAAACTAATTTCTTAATAAATTTATCAAATGTACAGACACGCGGTTTCTGCTTATTTATTATATGTATAGATATGTAGGCATAGATATGTAAACACATGAAGTCAATATCATAAAACATATTTTAAACAGTACCCTATGTAGCCGACGGATAAAATTTTAGTTAAATTTGTTCAAAACTTATTACTCACTCACGTACATTATTACATCACAAAGAAAATTGTGTATATAATTATGTATTTCATTATCACGGGTTATTACGTTGAGTCATTATCGAACTTATCAGGAATTAAAATGCAATATTTCATTAGGTACTTATCATCTCAGCTCATATACATATAACTGCTGTACTAGAGCCTCGTCCACAATGGGAGGGATATTCCCCATATAATATAAACACATAGAAGGATAATTCGGTACCTTAAGTGTTTAAAAAAGTGAAACCAAAAATGCTGTTAGTGTGCAAGCGATTACACGAGTATACACGCACACTACTATAAAATGCAACACAATGACCTTGCACACTGCGGAACTAGCTGGCGTAGAGTGACATTTCTGACACCAATTTAGTGGCGTCAAATATTGTGCGTGGAATTGGTTTCTATGTGTTATTATTCTAAGGATATTCTCATACTGTAATGTACGTTGATCATACTGTTTCATATAGCAATTTGTTTCAAATTTTCCTTTTCTTGCAGTGTTATTATCTGCTTGCGTCCCTTATTAGTCTTTTACGGTCGATCGAAAGGTCTTACTTCTTCACCGCACATATAAGACAACGTGCCCATACTACGTGTACTGTTCAGAGGGACGGAGCCTTCAAAAATACTATGCTTGAACAAAAGTGAACCTTTTTCTATACTATGAGTACTATGAAAGTAAAATTAATGCGGTCGAAATGCGATCTCTGCGGAAAATCTGTGGAGTTAGGCTGACCGACCGCATTCGTAACGACGACGTAAGAGAGCGAGTAGGTATGAAAGAGAGTATTGGTGTAAAGATGCGAAAGGGAATGCTCCGATGGTTCGGACATGTGGAAAGAATGCCGAACGAACGTCTGGTTAAGAAGATATACAATGCGAAAGTGGAAGGATGTAGGTACCGAGGGAGACCGAGACTAACCTACCTAGACCAGATCGGTCATGTACTGAAGGAAGGTGGAGTCAAGAGTCTCCGAAACCGGCGAGCGTGTATGAAGAGAATTATGAATGTTGAGGAAGCGAGTGAAGTATGCAGAGATAGAGTTCTCTGGCACTCTGTTCCCTCTGCCTACCCTGCAAGGGATATGGCGTGATGATATGTATGTATGTATGAGTGGTGACGCATGGGGCAGGTGGTTAAAACAAATTATCACGTGGTATGAGTATGTTTCCTAAGCTGGATTGGTTATGTGAATAATTAATCTATATTATGGTCTCTGAGAAACAACTTTGGCAAGATATTTTCTTTTCTGGCACATTATGGTCTGAACACACGCCGACCATTACGTCCGGGGCGACGGAAGGGCGGCGAGTAACCCTATAACCCATCGTATTCCCTCCATATCCTCATTGGGCCGGCCACTGGTACCGCTTCCTTGACATCCGTGGTCAGCTCGGCAACTTTGGCAAGACTTGGATTAATCTGTATATAGTATACATATATCTTATAACGGCCTGGACCAACTCCATCTGATGCCGTTTGATCAACAATTACATTCCCAAGGAAGGTTGACGTCTGGCAGGCGGCCGGTCATAAAACTATTGCCAATAACGAGAGTATTGGGATCCTCGGCGTCGAACTATCAAGCAAAGTCCAGTTTGGGAGTCATTTGGAGGACAAAGCCAAATTGGCAAGTAGAAAGCTGGGCGTCCTGAACAGAGCCAGGCGATACTTCACACCGAGACAACGTCTTGTGCTATATAAAGCACAAGTCCGCCCTCATGTGGAGTACTGCTCACATCTCTGGGCAGGCGCGCCCAAATATCAGCTAGACCCATTTGACTCCCTGCAAAGACGTGCTGTTCGAATCGTCGGTGATCCCAATCTCACGGAAGGACTGGAGTCATTGGGGAGCCGGAGAGACTTTGGGTCTCTCTGTGTACTCTACAGGCTCTTTCACGGGGAGTGCTCTGAGGAACTGTTTGACTTGGTACCACCGTCACCATTTTATCACCGTACCACTCGACACCGCAGCAGGGTTCATCCATTCCACCTGAAACGATACAGACGTCAACTGTACGTTTTCAACGTTCGTTTCTCCCACGTACATGCAAGATCTGGAACGAACTACCTGCTGCTGTGTTTCCCGAGCGCTATGACATGTCCTTTTTTAAACGAGGTTTAAGAAGAGCACTTTCTTCACGGTAGGCAGCGGCCTAGCTATGCCCTGGTATTGCAAGAGTCCATAAGCGGCAGTGTCACTTACCATCAGGTGTGCTGCTGGCTCGTTTGCCACCACCGGCAATAAAAAAAAAAAAAAAAAAAAAAAAACTTTTACAGTATGTGCTATGAAAGAAGAGTACATATTGTATCGACTAGAGATGTCACGAATATTCGGCTACTATAAAAGTGGCCGAATAGGCCGAATTCGGTATTCGGCCTTTCTTTTTTTTTTTCTTTTTTTGGTATTCGGTATTCGGCCGAATAGTATGTATTATTCGGCCGAATACCGAATACCAATGCATAAAAAAGACACATCATATTACTCAAGATTATATGTATTCATTACCAAATTACAATACTTTAGTAAGTAAAATTGATCAGTGGTAAGTTGTGATGGATAAAAACAAGCTTTTCAGCATTTGTTGGTAGCAAACGATTACGCTTTTCGTCGTGAATGATACCAGCTTCAGGAAATAACCTCTCACTATACACGCTACTTCCGTGAGAAGAAAGATAAACTTTAGCAAATTTCGAGAGGTTTGGGTATTGTTTTTCGTTTGCTGACCACCACTTATAAAGATCAGCTTTCTGATCTAGGCGAATTGTTTTCAAATAAAAATCCAACTCATTTGCCACAGCATTCTTCTTCACGTCCTCCTCATCATTACCATTTCGCATATTATCTGTAGCGACTTCCTCAAAGCAGTTCCAGAAGCTGTCGTGTATTTCAATAGTCTTATCATTTTCATTCAAGTTTCTTTACTTACGAAGTGGAGAAGAATCGTCACCAGTACTACTAGATTCATTACAACTTATTTTTAGAGCTTCTAGAAGAATTTTTTGTCTTGCTTTTTCTGCTTGAACCAATCCTAGGAAACTTGTTTTGAAGCGTGGATCCAGAAAAGTAGCGACCAGATATTTGTGTGTTGTGTGACCAGATATTTGTATGTTTTCATCAAAGTTGAATCGCCTTTCAAGCTCGGCTTGCAGTGAAGATCTCATTTTCGCTAAATTTGGTACTCTCTCAGCTGTCTCTGCCTTTCCCAGATATTTTAATAAAGTAACTGCATGTGGAATCACTTCAGAGATACAGGAGATACCAGAGCTGGTTATTTTTGTAATCTCTTCGAATGGTTTGAGGAGTTTGATACATTGTTCCATTAGTTCCCATTGAGCATGTGTTAGATTATTTACAGTTTCATGATCTGTTATGTACAAGGAGACAGCTCGTTTTTGTTCTAATAATCGCTCCATTAAATAATACGTAGAATTCCAGCGTGTGCTCACATCTTGTACTAGTTGGCGGTTTGGAAAACTAAGTTCTTATTGAATAAATACCCACCCGCGCTCCCGTATGCACCGCAACGAAGAAGACAGGTTGCGACTTGTCTTATTCTAAGAAGACAGGTTGTGACTTGTCTTATTCTTGTTTACGCGCTCGACCAGCATACATTTTGCACCGAATGTTCGGCGGCCGAATATTCGGCGCTTCGGCCGACAGTGTTGCCGAATATTCGGTATTCGGTATTCGGCCATATCATTATTCGTGGCAACTCTAGTATCGACCACAAACAATTGGGATAAGAGTAGGAGAATGATGATGAGTATACATATATCTGTTTATATCTAAATAAATAAGGAGTAATTGAAAAACCTACAATCTTTTCTACATTTTCTTTAAAATTTCAAATCGTAACTATAAAAAAGTCCTTCACTCGAATATATGGCTTAAGCGCCCAGTATTATGTTATTTATGATTATGACGTTATTTCGACTATGAACAATGTAAATGCAATCTGAATAAATCTTAGCTGTTTTTAAATCGTAAGCGAACAGTTAAAACAAATTAATATTAAGGAAAATTTGTTAAGCCAGGTCTTTATTTATCATTTAACGCTTAGTAAGATAAGTAGCGATGCTTTGGCAAAAGAGAACAGGTAAGTGCGTAAGTAAGTAGATACTACGCTAAAAAAATATTTCAGAGAAATTTGTTTTCTTTTTCTTTTTTGACATCTCCCGACACTAGGGAAAAATCCTTGTATTGCGGGGGACTTCACAGACATATAATTTAACGGACAAAATTACACCCAGACTCGGGATAACAATTTGTGGAACACACAAAGTATTGTCCTGCATGAGAATAGAACCCATGACACTGACGCGATAGGTCTTAACCACTGGGCCATCTGTGCGATCAATTGGATTATGTATTTCATTTTATGTATTTTATATGTAATTTACCCTAATAATCATCATCACAGCCCATATATGTCCCACTCTTGGACTCGGGCCTCCTCCGTAATGGGAGAGAAATTAACCTACTATACCACTCTGGTCAGACATGTTGGTATATGGTTTTGTTTCGAGTTTGCCTTCTCTTGCATAGATGTTATATATGCGTTTTATATCCCTTAGTCGTTTCTTACGATCACTCACGGGTGAGATAACGTGTAAGCAATAATTCGTAATCAGATGAATGTTAAAAATGTAACAAAAAAAACTAAAGTTACATTCATATTTATTAGTCAGAATTTTAACAGTACTTATAAATAAACTTCGTAATCAGTCAGTCTATTGTATAATAACGTAGACATTAAATACCTACTTCCGTTTTAAGTTATATTTGAACTTGCTGATAAAAATAATTATAAATTTCGACTTTGTGTATTAAATTTCCGTCTCGTTAGTACAAATAGGGTAATTCACGGAGAAAAATATTTAATTCAATTTCCGTTTGATAATCATTACCTATATATCTAAAATATTTTCATGAATTGAAAGCTATTTACAACACATTGCCTTAGATGGGGTATCCCTACCGGTCTGCCCCGATTTTAAGTACTTAGGCTCGCTTCTCCAAAATGACGGCTATATCGACCGGGAAGTTAGTAGGAGAATGAATGCAGGCTGGATGAAATGGCGACAGGTTTCGGGAACAATATGCGACGCGCGGATGCCCCTTAAACTTAAGGGAAAAATTTACAAGAGTGTCATTAGACCTGTGGTGGATGGATCTGAATGTTGGGCATTGAAAAAGACGGATGAGAGGCGATTGCATGCTACTGAGATGCGTATGTTAAGATGGATGTGTGGGGTGACAAGACTAGATAAGATACGAAATGAGTATATTAGGGGAAGTTTAAAAGTAGCACCAGTGATAGAGAAGTGTAGGAGCGCGAGATTGTCTTGGTATGGACATGTGATGGGGAGGGATGAAAGGCATGTGACAACGAGGGTTACCAATATGCTTGTGGATGGGCGTAAGAGTCGTGGGAGACCCAAAAAAAGATGGATGGATTGTGTAAACGAGGATATGTGTATGAAAGTTGTGAGTGCAGATATGACGGCTGATAGAAGATTGTGGAAGGCAAGAACGTGTTGTGCCGACCCCACTTAGCGTGGGATGAGGGCAGGCAAAAAATTAAAGGTTCTTAGAACTTTAAAAAAATAAATAAGTATATTTTTTGTAATGAAACATCGAATAAAATGTATGTGTTACTACAATCTATATTACGTTAATTTTTTAATGGCTGACTTTCAATCTGGAGTAGATTTTTTTTTTTTTTGTGTGACTTAGTTGTTAGCCTCAGATGGCTATGACAACTTTACCCGGACTGTGGGTGAGCGCTGATGGCTCTCAACCCGTAAAAGTTAAGCGACCGTTCCCGAGGGCACCCCCTGTGGGGTACGGACCTCGGCTCAGGGGGTCGCTGGCAAAGTGGGTTCTCCCACGTTTAGGATTTGTCTGGAGTAGATAATTGCGTCGCGGATACTTAATGCTAGGGCCGCACCTGAGTTTATCGTCCCGAAGTAATGTGTGGCGAAGCTTCGTACGTTTTGTACACTAGAAAGTTATCGCGATAAAACTGTGGTCACATTAGCGACTTCGGTATTTTACACGAAGTATCGTGCAATAATTAAAGATGGCCGAAATCATTTTCATGCGATTGACTATGGATAACGAATTGCTTTACTTTTATAGCTATATTATGCTAATAATTACATAATGATTGTTTTGGATCTCTTCATGGGTTCAGTTTCATTATGGTGTAAAAATTCTAACACCATTACATCGCTCCACTCCATATTTATTGATTAACTGGAGATCCTTAAACGCGTCTAAACACATCGAATATTTCCGCCGAAATGAAAAAGCTAGTGTGACCACAGAGCGCGATATATTAGCGCGCTAAAACCCTTTGACTTATCACCAACCAAGCGATAACACACATGAAACCCGAATGTTCGCGACGATAGCCGATAAAGAACGGTCACATCTGCGTGTATCGTCTCATTGCACGAAGCTTCGTGACGATACACGCAGGTGCCGCCCTAGCATAACAAACACACAGTTAACGGAAACAAAACATATATACATCCTCGGAATCAAAAAAAAAATATATGTCATTTGTCAAAGAATTTGCCTACGTTGGGATTGAACCCGGGACTCAGACTACTTCCGTCATCTGTTCAGTCAACTCTGAATTACAGGGGCTTATTATTCCTCGTCTTCTTTGGCTTATATATGCATCTATCGGACACGAAAAACCTCCACAATGAGAAGGAGAGAAGGAGGTCTCCTAGATCACTCTGGTTATATGGTTCAGTCCACCTAGAAGGCCGTCCAATAGTGCGTCGGCGCAACTATGACTATGATTCTACTCAGCCCATATACATTCCATGGTTGGGCACGGCGTTTTTTCCAGCGAAAGAAGTTTTTTCAAATTCATTTATTATGTATAAATCCTGCGAGGACGAAATTGACAATATGTAAGTACATATTGTCAATTTTAATTTTATCCAATAAACTTCCACCGGATCAAAACGTATCCACTACCGAAAAGATACAGAAAAAAACACTTTGCGGTTTTGTCTATTATTATCATTTTTTTACTGTTTTTTTTTTAAATAGTACAGTATGTTTAGTAAGAATTAGCTCCAGTGTTAATACCCTTCGAATGCCGATATAATGTAAAAATTCAAATACAATGTAAAAGATTATGGCTGCGAACTAGGTATCCACAAGCGGCGTCCGATCACGAGTTAACTACTAAGCCTTAGAAGCAAGCCTATTACACCATGCTGGACAGACGTGTCGGTATAAGGTTTTATTTCGAGTTTTCTTACTTTTAAAGTGCTGTAATCTCTCTTAGTGATCTTATCTGACACCTGCCGGGAAATGAATCTAATTAACATACCTACATAAATACATACATATCATCACGCCATATCCCTTGCAGGGTAGGCAGAGAGAACAGAGTGCCAGAGAACTCTATCTCTGCATACTTCACTCGCTTCCTCAACATTCATAATTCTCTTCATACACGCTCGCCGGTTTCGGAGACTCTTGACTCCACCTTCCTTCAGTACATGACCGATCTGGTCTAGGTAGGTTAGTCTCGGTCTCCCTCGGTACCTACATCCTTCCACTTTCGCATTGTATATCATTATTCTAATTAATGTTACATGATATAACGTATAATATAATATTCTATTCATAGATAGTTATAACGCGCATTAATATATAATATATATTAAGATTTAACAATTTATAGAATAATAAATGCACAGATGTGGCCTTGAACAATATCAAGGCTTTCGCATTAGGAATTTCAGATATAGTCGCCTAGCCAGTTTTAAAAGATAACGATATGTTTGTATGTTTGAAAATATGATAAAAGTATTTCTATGTTATAATTTAATATGAATTCGAGCCCAATAGTAGGTACATTTGTGAGCTGAGATGATGATCTCTTGGCAAATCTATAAATGTTATAATAATAATAAATGTTAATAAATGTTATAATGTTGACAAAAAATTACGTAGTCATTTTAAACTGAGCTACGAGTAAAGGCAAAACACAAATTTCATAACGGTGCGATGTATTCACACGGGTTTTCTAGTCAATTTGTAAATTATTGATCAGGTTTTGTTGATTTGTCTAATGTTAATTACACATGTTAAGCTTTCTTTTAAAAACGCATTTGTACCCCGCAATGATAACACTTTTTTTCGATATGTGATCGGGTAAAACGTCTCATAAACAAGAGATTGAGAAGGTAGAATTGGTTATTACACAGAATTGCCACACTAGCTTAAATGGTAAAACGGCTGGAACGGATTTGCAATACATGCCCATTCAAGTCTTGCGTGTGGTAATATCAACATTTTTCTCTGCCAAATAACTTTTTATAAAAAGTATAGGGTTATAGAATTGATTATTAAGAATGAGCTATGAGCTAAAAGCACTTATGCCTGCACAATATTAAGGAAACAGGCAAAGATAATAGTTTAGAGTAGCGAAACACTAATATTATTAAAATAAAATAAACAATTCTTTTACAGACAATGGAGCAAAAAGTATCCAATATGCGTAGTATTAAACGAAAAAGAAACTATTCAGGTATTAGAAAAGGAGAGTTCTTCAACGGAGAAGAAAACCGTTGAAACTCCATCAGAAAAGAAGAAAGAGCAGCATGAAATGGAAACAGAAACAAATGCTAGCCCTGAGAAAAAGAAAAAGTTTGTATGGCGAAGAAAGGAAAAAAGGTACGTGTAATTTCATTTCATCAATTAAGAATCAGGCGTCTAAACTTATTTTGTCAGAAACCAAAATTTAGATACATACATACATACATATCATCACGCCATATCCCTTACAGGGTAGGCAGAGAGAACAGAGTGCCAGAGAACTTTATCTCTGCATACTTCACTCGCTTCCTCAACATTCATAATTCTCTTCATACACGCTCGCCGGTTTCGGCGACTCTTGACTCCACCTACCTTCAGTACATGACCGATCTGGTCTAGGTAGGTTAGTCTCGGTCTCCCTCGGTACCTACATCCTTCCACTTTCGCATTGTATATCTTCTTAACCAGACGTTCGTTCGGCATTCTTTCCACATGTCCGAACCATCGGAGCATGCCCTTTCGCATCTTTACACCATGATTGTTATATGTACTAAAGCTAGAGTCAAGAATGTGACAGCAACCCTCGCTTTCAGCAGGAGGCTGTTAAATGCAACAGAGATTTGAATATGTACTTATTTGTAATTTTTCTTGGCATTCCGTCATAATCTCTTTGCGCACTCGGCCGATGAATAACGAAAGGGTTTGCTTTAGAGAATTCGTTGTGTAAAAAAAAAGAACATTTATTCACACGGAGACTAAATATTCAGCAAATCTTTGATGGACTGGATGAAATGGATGATCGCTGTGTGATTTTTTATAAAACTGCCGTAAGGATACAATATATAATCCTTATGTTTCGAGGTACATAACAGACATGCAGTTAACGAACCCAAATTACACCCAGACTCAGTACAACATTCAATGGTTCGCACAAAACACTGTCCTGCCCGAATCCAACACATGTCACTTGCCACTGCAGGTCGATATTTTAACGTCAACGTCAGTGTCATAATGATATAAGAATAGAATATTTCATCGCCCTTGCCTTCCCATGGGATTCCTAAATACCATCTGAGAATCCACAAAGTAGGCTGCCTGCTGCATTTGCGTGGGATATATAACTTCATCCGATAGCGGAGATCAATGGGTTGATGTGTGTACATATGTATAATAGGTTATTTGGTATAGACGCTGCTTTTTTTTTAATTCATATTATTTACTTATTTACAGCATTACACATTCTGAACCGGAACCTGGAAAAGAGGGTCTTAGACATAGGCTGGTTAAGAAGATACATCGCGGTGAGTTTATTATCATATCATAATTGAGGCTGCTAGAACCAGTGGCCTAATTGCATTTTTGCAACTTTTAACCTATAATCTATAAAATATAGCATGATCTCTGTGACAGTTGTCACTAGTGCCGGACGCTTACGATGTATTCCGTATTTTCGACGATATAATTCCTTATTTTTTAAAGTTATTTGCTACTGCAATTGAAAAACAATGTATATAAATCTTATTGAATTTCAATCAAATGGATGGTTGAATCGATCAAAAATGTAAAACAACTATAATAATCTTATTGAATTGAAATCAATGGATTTTATTTAATTTAAACTAAAGCTGTTAATTATTTATTTTTATTATTCGAAATGAGTACATACAAGTTCATCGTCGCTATTATCATTAACGCTAGGGTATTCCTGTAGGTTGATCACGAGTTCTTGGGCACTGATAATTTCATGAATAATCATGTTTATTTTATAAAAGAATTTATATTTTTAATATAAAAGAAATAGTCTTATTAATATTATAACTGATGTCTGAATACTAAATTAACACAATTTTCTTATTTTATAGAGTGACCAAGTGGTTTATATATGTAATTATTTGGTTTTACTTGTTTTATAAATAATTAATAAGAATGTTATCGATTTACGTTTATCGATTGTCACATCTCTATCTTTTTCTCAGTCCAGCATGACCTTGTATTTGCGTAAGCATCATATTTTTATAAAATGGTAACTAAATATTTTAAAATATATGAGGTACAAGTTTTGGTGTAAATATTCATATTTTTATATTCATAATTCAGTTGAGATATAACTGGCACGTAAAGAGTGAAAATATAAGCGATCATACTGGTAGAACCACGCTTTTGACAGTTTTCTGCCTACAGCCGCGGGCCGGTCCGTCCGGGGTAGTACCACAATCTTGCAGAAGATCGACGGCTGAGTAATGGCATTGTGCTATTGCGCTTCGTTCGGTGAGCGAAAGAGCTGGCTGCCCAACTGGGTGGGTTTGGGGATTTTATTAGTTGGCAGCGGCCTAAGCTACCCTTGGTATTGCAAAAGTCCATGGGCGACAGTGACACTTACCATCAGGTGTGCTGCTTGCTCGTTTGCCACCATAAGCAATAAAAAAAAAATACAAAATAAAATTGTAAACATGACGCGTATTCAAAATTACTTCATCGGTTTTGTATCTATCTGTCACAGAGATCAAGCTATATTTTAAAGACTATAATTGCAATTTCATAATCTAAAAATGTTAATTTACAAAACTACAACGGTCTAAAATTTTTTACAAGCACAACAATCGATGACAATACAAGTAAATTTTTGGCTTATGTTCAAATCGATTAAATTGAATTCAATCTAATTTTAATTCCCTCCATATTGTAAAACATGGTTCTTGTAGTTAGGCCGCTCTGGTTCTAGCAGCCTCAATTATCTTCCGAGTGGTGGTGGAGTAAAAATATAATTCCCGACCCTTTTCTTATCTGTCGGTGTCATCAAAAATTTATTTGAATTCGTGTAAACAGACATATCACTGTAAGATAAGGAAAATTCGATATAAAAACTTGTGCTACTCGTCTGTCTAGTATGATATTACACCATAACTTCCCTTATCTGGAACTAACTAACTTGGAGCATTATTATAAGTTCCCTTTTTTGGAATAGGGCCCGTACCAAACAGTCGAAATCCCCGTTAACGTAGTTTTAACGTAGATACGTCACAAAAATGGCAATAAATTTAAATACGGGGAATAGACTAGTAAATAAAATTTTAACTAATTTACGGGAAAATAATGTCTAGAATATATTTATGTGTGCGTTTCCGCTTTTCATTATATAGGTTGTTGTTCACCGTTGGGCAGGAGCCTCCAAAACGATGAGAGGTAAATTCAACCATATTAGACTTACGTGTGTTGCCATTTAATTGCCAGATTTCCTATCCCTATATTGATAAATACTTTAACATTAATCCGTTACTATCGCTCCCTTTCATTACATGAACAGTGTATTTTAGTTATCATAATGAATCATTACTAAAAGACACTTTGTTTAAAGCAGACAAGAAAACAGACAGCGTGAACACAGCCACGGGCACTGAGCCATCTGACACTCAGAGCCAAGGTCAAGTGCAAACTGATTCGGTGTTTCTCGAAGAGAGCTACCAAGATGCCGATGTAGAGCTCGTCTCTAAGTCTGCAACAAGCACTAAGGATGAAATTGAAGAAGAATTAGATGAAAATGAACTCACTAAGTTAAAAGACTTTATAGAGGAAACGGTAAGCTTATACATTATTGGGAGAATGTAAGATGTAGTAAATGGAACCACCAACCAGCATGGTCACAGATCAAATTAATCCCTCCCCCTCTATTTTTTTATTTTATTATGCCTCAGGAACTGGGCCCAGAGCCAAAATATGACTTTTCCTTGATGTAAGGTCTTTTATGTCCTTTCCTATATACCTGGCTAGGTTAATGCTAAATCTTATATTAACTAAAGTTGAATAGTTAGGCGTGGAAACATAACAAATTCATACACGCGATTATTGCGCCATAAAACATCTTAAGCGGATTTTATCGCGTATTACTACATCCGGCACTAAGCAAATAATTCTTGTATTGTGGGGAACTTTACAAACGTATAAATTTATTTACACAAATTACACCCACATTCAGAACAACAATTTTATGGATCGTTTTTTTTTTCGCTTATGGTGGCAAACGAGCAAGCAGCACACCTGATGAAGTGTCACTGCCGCCCTTGGACCTTTGCTATAAACAAGGCTATAGCTAGGCCGCTGCCTACCATTACAATCCCTAAACCCACCCAGTTGGGCTTCCGGCTCTCTCGCTCACTGAACGAAGCACAATAGCACATTGCCGTTACTCAGATGTCGATCTTCTGCGAGAGTGTGGTACTACCCCGGACGGACCGACCCGCGCCTGTAGACAGAGAGCTCTCAACAGTATGATCCTACCACTAATAAGCAAATATCTAATATCGTACAAACTGTTGTCTTGCGTGGGAGCCGCATCCGCGACACTGGCATGTAGGTCGATGTGTTAACCACTACGCCATCTATGCAATCGTATTTATTACTATTACTATATCAATTTGTCTATGATTTATATAATTTATGGTCACCGAAGAACTAAATTTTATCACACATTTAATTAACGGACACATATTACATTCCAGCCTTTTTTGAATGCTTATGTAAACGAGCAAGCAGCGCACCTAGTGGTGTTACTACCGCCCATAGAGCTTTGCAATACCAAGTGTACAAACCCCAAACCTACCCAGTTAGGCGCTTGGCTCTCTCGCTCACCGAACGAAGCGCAATAGCGTATTGTCATTACTCAGATGTCGATTTTCTGGGAGAGTGTGCTACCCCGGACGGACCGACCCGCGGCTGTAGACAGAGAACTGTCAACAGCGTGATGCTGCAACTAAAAATACTCATATCTATAATAACATAGCGGGTTTATAGATATCAACTGTATGAGATTTTTTGTTGTGAAGGAGCGTGAGGCTGGTGCTGATAATACGGATGATGGAGAATGGAGCGTACACGTGAGACAGTCATCAGATAAACATTCGCATCTGTACTTATTTGCGCGAACAGGTCGAGATAAACACGAGTGGTGAGTGATTTGTATATAAAAAGTCGGTGTGTGTGCATCCCGGCTGTTTTTTTTTATGTATTAGCTGTTAGTCGTAGATGACTTTTACAGCTTAGCCCGGACTATCGGTGAGCGCTGAGGGCTCTCGTCTCGGTATTGCATCCAGTCTGATTTTTCTATTGTCATATATACTACTAGCAGACTTGGCCACGCGTTGCTGTGGCTAAGGTAGCCTCAGTATCACGTGGTGGTTATGTTAATAAATTGTAGCTTATATGAAACGTTTGTACGTTTAACATAATGCCATCTATTAAATACTTACTCAATCCAGGCAACAGATACCGCGATCTGTTAGAATCGTTTGAAGATAACAGATAATTGTGACTGTCAAAAAATAGACAAATAATTTGCAATAAAATAATATTGCCACTATAAATTGAGATGGAAGCTATCCTATCTTTTAAGTTGGATCAAACTACACATGCTGTGCAAATTTTATTAAAATCGGTTAAGTACTTTAGGAGTCCATCGCGGACAAACAACGTGACGCGTAATTTATATATATATTAAGATTTACCAAAGCTATTTACCAAAAAACCTTTGGAGCTATAAATTTAACATATCTTTGTCCTCCTTTACATTACCTCGCAGACAACAAGCTGCATTGAATTGCATTCTTACTCAATCATCAAATGGAAAGTAATCATACCACATAATAGCGACCGATTACCATTGACGGCATTGACTGACCCAGTCCTTAACTTCGAGATAGCTAGAATAATGAGAAAAGAGTTTCAAAATTCAAGTAAATTAGCAGAAAACGACATATTTTACAACATCCACGGACAAGGAAAGGGGCGCTAAATTGTATTCTTATTCTGTCACCACACAGTATATACATTTCTCACAAAAATTAAGGGAGCAAGAAAAAAATCCAAATTTTTGGGGGATTTTCAACAGGCTGTAACTTATACAAAAATGGTCGTACAGCAAAAAAAAAAGCAAATTGTAGCTCTAAGTGTCTAGTTTTCGGATCTGATATTGAATTTTTTTTTTGAAAATTTTCACGAGTTCTCTTAAGAAAACCACCGAAAAAAAAATTTTCGAAATTTTTTTGGGTTTTTTTTTTTAATCTACGGACTTGGAAAATTTTTTTTTACTTAACCTCCATATGGACTGGATAGCTTAGTTATTCAGCTTTAATTTGGTTTTTTATAAATCTTAATACGAGCATTTCTCACTGAGATATCGGTGTTTGAATGGAAAAAGATCATTTTGTCTTTGATTATCAATATCTCAGCAACCAATTATTAAACAGATTTTTTTTCAAAAATTCAATCAAGCGGTAAAAAAAACTGTTTGCTGGATTAAATTGAAACTTCGTAAGGTTTTTGTGGGTATATTGAACAGTAAAAGGCACACTTAACATTAGTGGTTTCCGCAATATTTTTGATTGGGCGCTTGATTTTCCAAAAAACCACAAAAAGCCCATTTTTGGTTGCATTTTCAAATTCATGTAATGATTGAAAAAAAAATTTTTTTTTTTTTTTTTTTTCAAAAATCAATAGCCAATCCTTGTAGAGGATTTATTCAAGTTTTTAAAACCAACCTTAAAATTTCTGTCCGATCATTGGTTGCTGAGATATTGGTAATCAAACACAAAATGATCTTTTTCCATTCAAACACCGATATCTCAGTGAGAAATGCTCGTATTGAGATTTATAAAAAACCAAATTAAAGCTGAATAACTGAGCTATCCAGTCCATATAGAGGTTAAGTCAAAAAAAAATTTCTCTACGTCCGTAGATTAAAAAAAAAACCAAAAAAATTTCGAATTTTATTTTTTGTTGGTTTTCTTAAGATTACTCGGCAAAATTTTCAAAAAAAAAATTTCAAACTCAGATCCAAAAACTAGACACTTGGAGCTACAAATTGCTTTTTTTTTCTGTACGACCATTTTTGTATAAGTTACATCCTGTTGAAAATCCCCCAAAAATTTGGATTTTTTTCTTGCTTCCTTAATTTTTGTGGTATGTATAGACTAGACGAAAGCTTCTAATATGTTGGAGATCAAATATTTTATTCCTTTCTCAATTAATGCTGAAACACATTCGAATCATCGATTAATAAAAATACAAATAAAATAATTTTAGAACATAGTATATTCAAAACAATTTTCTTTTATATAAGGTATCGACGATTAATTATCGCTATATCGGAAGCGAACGCAGCGTCAGCAGAAACATCAGCTACAGATGATAAAAGCAACAGTGAGCCTTCTGCTGAGAACAAAGATGGCATAGAAATGGCAGTCTATAAACTAGTTGAAAAAGATACTGTCACATTCGCTAAGTCTGTAAGTATAGACACTGACAGTGATTATATGACTTAAGGATCTATTCCGCGTTGCTTTTTAAAATATAAAGAATGTTAATAATTCAAAGTTTTTTATAGTTAAGGAAACGCCTAGGTTTAACGCAAAGTTGCACTACCGGCTAGCTCGACATCAACACTTCTCTGGAATGCAATCTTGAACTGCGTGAAACCAAAACTTCCAGGCTCAGGACGATCTTGAACTCTTAGTCGGCTTTAACAACATCCACGAATAATGTTTTGTTTAAAAATAAGGGTTCACGTTATGACTGCGCAAATTACAGAGCCATAGGCTTGACCAGTTTGGCAGCAAAAGTGTACGGTAAAATTATTGAAAGGAGAATGAGGATGGTGTCCGATGGTTTACTGTGTGAGACACAAGGAGGTTTCAGGAGTGGAAGGGGATGCATGGATCAAGTGTTCTCTCTGCGCAACATTGTGGAGAAGCATCTGGCTCTAGGTCAGAGGGTTTCTGCAGTTTTGTGGATCTGGAGAGAGCATTTGACACGGTTGTACGAAAGGAACTTTGGGATATTTTACCGGAGTATGGTATTAACGGTTAACTGCTACAGGCTGTGCAGTCCAGTTACATGGGCTGTAGAGCCTGTGTGCGGCTGGATGATGGAATGTCGCCTTGGTTTGACGTCAATATCAGCGATAAGCAGGGGTGCGTTCTGTCAGCCAGGCTGTTTATCATATATCTAGATAAATGTCTCCAAAGGTTGAACGATATGAATGTGGGCGTCCAGATGGGCGACTCAGTGGTCACTGCTCTGCTTTATGCAGATGATGCAGCCCTGTTGGCACAGTCAGCGACTGACCTGCAGACCCTAGTCGACACAATGACAGAAGATTGTAAGAAAAGGGGTCTATGCGTGAATGTGAACAAAACCAAAATAATGGTGAAAGAGATGAAGCCAGAACAGATGTAAGAGTAACAATAGGTAATGATATACTGGAGCAAGTGGATGAATTTGTATATCTTGGATGTGGATTTAGCCGAGATGGAAGGTACACCACTGATATAGAGCGAAGAGTGAATGCGGGAAATAGCGGAGCGTTGGGGCAACTTCTCGGTAGCCACCACCTCAGCCAGAAGGCACGTGTAGCAATACATAACGCAGTGCTTGTCTCAACATTACTGTATGGAAGCGAGAGTTGGGTATGCAGAAAAGAGTATGAAAGTAAAATTAATGCGGTCGAAATGCGATCTCTACGGAAAATCTGTGGAGCTCGGCTGATCGATCACATTCGTAACGACGACGTAAGAGAGTGAGTAGGTAAGAAAGAGAGTATTGGTGTAAAGATGCGAAAGGGAATGCTCCGATGGTTCGGACATGTGGAAAGAATGCCGAACGAACGTCTGGTTAAGAAGATATACAATGCGAAAGTGAAAGGATGTAGGTACCGGGGGAGACCGAGACTAACCTACCTAGACCAGATCGGTCATGTACTGAAGGAAGGTGGAGTCAAGAGTCTCCGAAACCGGCGACCGTGTATGAAGAGAATTATGAATGTTGAGGAAGCGAGTGAAGTATGCAAGGATAGAGTTCTCTGGCATTCTGTTCTCTCTGCCTGCCCTGCAAGGGACATGGCGTGATGGTATGTATGTACGAATAATGTTAGTGTCTATTGTTTCTAAAGCCTCGATCATACCATCTGACGATGGCATGGTCGAGGTTATGTACTCATGAGTATGATTAATATTTCAGAACAGAAGTGACTCGCCTCTGGATAGCGGTACTGTGTTTGCCTCAATATCTCATTCAGTCTCCGAACCCGAAAATTACGAGAAGACCTTTTGGCCGTATCTTATGAAAATAATTCAGGTAAAACTTTATTTTATTTTTCACACATCCATCAGTCGATAGACCTCAACACTATTAGTATAGGTCTCAATACTAAATAACGATATTGCCATAATATCTAGGTTTGGCAACTTTTTCCGTGTAAGAAAGAATTTATCACCTCTATAGCCAAAAGCATGCTGGCTGTCGCAAAGTCGACTAAGGAATATATTGTGTAAAACGCCTTTGCAAGGGAAAGAAAACCCATAACAACCAACCAACCCGTCTGACCAGTATGTATAGTAGGTCAAGGTCACTCCTGTTATGAAGGAGGTTCGAGTCCCAAAGTGGGACATATATGAGCTGAGATGATGATGAGATACGCCACACTTGGCAAGCGGGTTGGCGATCGCAATTGATTAATATGTTGCCCAGGGTAGTGCTGCCTCTTAGTTATCTCTCAGCCGATTTTTACAACTCTCACGAGAAAATAAGGTGACGCATATATAAAACAAAAATTGTTTTTATGTCCGTTATAGACTTTGGAACCATACAACCGATGTGACCTAAACCGGTTCCATTAGAAAGACAATAATTTAAAAATGATTTTAGATCAATAAAATAATGCATTAGGACCCGATAGGTGGATAAGCGCTGCGATTGATTGCAAAGAATCCCTTTTTTTACAACAATTACATTCCCAAGGAGGGTTGACGTCTGGCTGGCGGCCGGTCATAAAACTATTGTCAATAACTTCTACAATATGTACTATGAAAGAAGAGTACATATTGTATCGACCCCAAGTAATTGGGATAAGAGTAGGAGAATGATGATATACGTATATATGTATTTTTTCACGGAGAGGGTTTATATCATCACCATTGATGTCACTCGCCACCAGGCGGCGCTGCTATATATCGATTTCTACAAACCAACCAAGGGGCTGGGTTTGCTAGTATAGTATATAATGAAAATAGACAAATACTTAATAAATTAACAGTCATTTGCTCCTCAATTTATTTGTTCAAAACTTAATACAGAACCACGAGCTCTCGGTCAGACAAACGTCGGAAGTAGCCGTCATGTGTCAAATAGAACCCTCGCCACGCGATCGTAACAAAAAGAAGAGGAAAGATGTTTGTGCAACTTTCAATTATCAATAGCTTTGTGTAGTCTTTATTGGTAACCTTAGATATATTTTGTGTATTGCCGTAATATGTCCAACATTTCGAAGTAGATTTTGATGAGCTGACCAGATATTTAGATAAATTTTTGCTTTTTAAGTTTATCCATAATGGTCTTTCGTGGATAACACGTTTTTACCTAAATAAAAATATTTGAATTGGATAAATAAATATTTTTAAAAAAATTTCTCCCATTTTGGATGAGGCTCGACGTATAGAAACTGATATGAAGATGATGAAATGGCTTCCTCAACAACTGTTAATTTTAACAATATAAAAGAATTAGATAGTTCTTAGTAGGTACCAAGAGAAGTTTCATGATTACTCCACAATTTAAATTGATTCATATTTAAGTTAAAAAAACCGGAGGTGTCAAGGGACACCCGGATGGAACGAAGTTCTATTTTAATTATATAATTTTTTTCTGCCTTAAGCGATTTTTATCGTTATATTTTAGCCAATTTGCAAAATATCTTTATAAATTATAGCCTATGTGTTATTCTGATGTGCAAGCTATATTACTATAAATTTCATCAAAATCCATTCAGTTCAGTAGTTTTTACGTGAAAGAGCAACAAACATGTTCACATCCATACATTATTACAAACTTTCACGTTTATAATATTAATAATAGGATATACAATTCCACTAGACTACCAAAACTTTTCGGCCCCGAGCTCGAACGCGAGCCGGCCACGCGGCCCGGTCACGGGCGAAAATAATTTCGTTGCGCATTATTTTGATTTTGCTATATCTCCTAAGGTATTGATTTAATTTGCATGGTCTGAAGGAAAAAAAATATCTTCATGAAATGCTCAAGCCAACTAATGTATTTAAAATGATAAGGATTAATACAGTATTTGTGTAAATAGCTTTTCAATTACCGTTTTATAATAGAACATTTTTTAAAGTATTAACATGGATATAGTATGTTATCCTTAAGAGATAGATATATACCATCGCGGACTTTTTTGTAGGCCTTTTTAAGCTGTATAATACTGTAGTACTTTATTTTGATCTATTTCGTAGGGTTCAGCCAGCGTTTGCAATGTAAGCGCAAAATAATGTGTTTATTTACGACATCACATTAGAAACCTCTAAAATTATCAGTGTTTCTCTAGTACATTATGCATATATTATACATATAAACCTTCCTCTTGAATCACTCTATCTATAAAAAAAATCGTCGCGACACCACACTGTTCAATGCGAAATAGAAATGAAAATATCTGGCTTGCTTTCTATAAGAGAGCCGACGAGCGACGCCGCACAGCTTACAATAGCTTACTATAGCAAAAAGTGTCGTGACAACTTTTCGTAAGAATTTTTTCCGTCTAGCCCCCTTTCACAACGCGCGATAAGGAACTTCGTTCCAAAATATTATTAGTATGTCTTTATATTCTCTAATCCGGAGTGTATCCCTTGTTCGTGAATATTTTTCAATTTTTACTAACACTGAACTTATCCGTCATGGAAGACAAACTGACCTACGAGCATAGCTGGGCATTAACTCGTTAATCCGTTAATCGTTAATTAACGAAGTTAACATTTTGATTAACGGATTAACTTTTAAGTTAACTTTTAAAAATGTTAAAGGACACGTTAACTTCCGTTAATATGAAGAAGTCCGTTAATCGTTAATCCAATGCCTAATAGTTACCGCACGGCACTGATAAGTGTCGGGTGGCGCGTGGCAGCGAGTGAAACAAAAACAAAACTAGATATATTTTGCCGGCGCGTGCGAGTGAGAAAGAAAACTGTGAAAAGATTTGTTTCGTTTGATCATTTCTAATGCCCGACGATTAAATTACACATTTGAATTATACAAGTATTTTGTTTTGTTCCTAACCTGTTAACTACCCAACAGGTTTTATAAGTTCACTAACGCAACGATATAAAGATGCAATTTTACACATATTAACGTTAACTTGCGTTAATTCTTCCGAAATGTAACGCTTTAACGTTTAACGAAGCTAACTTTTTTTGTAGCGGTTTAACGATTAACGAAGTTAACTATTTGATTAACGGTGCCCAGCTACGCCTACGAGTACGACACTGGTTTGGCGAGTTGATACAGCTTTTTATTTTTGTCTCTTCCAGTGATGTTATCAGCTTATTATGTCCCTTATTATTACGTGCTATTACGTGGGGTAAGGTACATTATAATCTTAGTCTATTACTACTATATACACTTATCTTTACTGAGAAACGCTTAACACAAATAATATGGTTGTAGACGTGTATTGTAACGTCCTCAGTGTGATGTGAACGTTGAAACGCCCTTATGTCTAACATTCTTCAGTTGTTTAGAAGTATCTGGTAACCGTAGACAGTAATAAGTAATAATAATAAAGAGCCTTCGCCACAATATAAGGGCAATTTACCTACAAGGAGGTCACACGGCTTTACTTATTCTTGCGCAGATGTTATATACATATACTCGTCTTTTACGACACACGTGGACAAGCCTAGTGGATTACCCTTTTAGGTACATCAACCTCTCTCGTCGATGCCTCAGTAACGTTAATCGTCGGGGCGTCGCCTTCACGCAGGCGACCTTTATGTAAGTGACGAACTAATGCCCGGCCCAATTACCTGCATCGGCTAGAGAATATTAGTTCCTTAAATAATATTTGTAAAGTACCCGCGGTGCAAGAATTTATTATTTAGTTCTGTTGTGTTTATTTTCCGTGTGGTGATGGAGGATGTTGGATGGTTTCCGTGTGGAGGATGTAGCAATACAATTCACTCACCCCCTAACTTGCCCGTGCGTGTTGTAAAATATGACATAGGGATTAACGCCTCAAAAAAATTGAAATAAAACCGTATGGTATACGGTTTTAGGTACCCGTCTGACCAGTGTAATTTAGTAGATCAATATCCCTCCTATTATGGAGGAGGTTCGAGCCCAACAGTGGGATGTATGACGGCAGCTGAGATGATGATGTAAACAAATTATTCTTGTATTAATTTCTATCTATTAAATTTTAGAACAAAAGTCCGTCCCCGGATTGCCAATGTCGAATGTTGCCATCGGAAGTGACGTGGTTAAACACGCTGCTAGCTCGTATAATGTACGACTTGATGAGAGACCCCGTCATGATCAGCCGACTTCAGAACAGGATACAACGAAAACTTAATACGCTCAAGGTGATAAATTACTCAATTTTTATCATAATTAACATAGATTAATATTTATTTTTGTAATTTTTTCTATGCGCAAAAGAAAATAAATATTTAAAAAAAAGGTGAAACCTGTATTGAGAAGTTTATTATATCTGGTATTTGATTCAAAATCCACTTAGTGTTTATTCTCTACCGTTCCTTTAGAACAATATGTATCATATCTCGGTGGTAGAAATTATTCTAATGGTATTGGGAGTTCTGGCGGGCATATGAAAATTTTATGTGGCGCTCTTGAACTTTATTCAATATTTTAGTGTTTTATTGTGTTGTATTAAATAATTTTGTTGGTGTTTTATATACTACTAACAGACCCGGCCACGGGTTGCTGTGGCTAAGGTAACCTCAGTAACACGTGGTGATTATGCTAATAAATTGTAGATTATATGAAACGTTTGTACGTTTAACATAGCGCCATCTTAAATACTTACTCAATCCAGTCAACAGATACAGCCATCTGTTAGAATCGTTTGGAGATAACAGATAATCGTGACTATCAAATAATAGACAAATAATTTGCAATAAAATAATATTGCGACTATAAATTGAGATGGAAGCTATCCTATCTTTTAAGTTGAATCAAACTATACATGCTGCGAAAATTTGATTAAAATCGTTTAAGTACTTTCGGAGTCCATCGCTGAGAAACAACGTGACGCGTAGTTTATACATACATACATATCATCACGCCATATCCCCTGCAGGGTAGGCAGAGAGAACAGAGTGCCAGAGAACTCTATCTCTGCATACTTCACTCGCTTCCTCAACATTCATAATTCTCTTCATACACGCTCGCCGGTTTCGGAGACTCTTGACTCCACCTTCCTTCAGTACCTGACCGATCTGGTCTAGGTAGGTTAGTCTCGGTCTCCCTCGGTACCTACATCCTTCCACTTTCGCATTGTATATCTTCTTAACCAGACGTTCGTAGTTTATATATATATTAATATATTTTAATTGTTAACCAGACGACATCAGATGGAGCCGGCCCAGTTTGATAATTGCGTAAACATCATATAGTATCTAATACATGTCAAATTTAAGATATAGAGTACTAATAATGTCATATGTGTTACGATTCAGCTGCCACCGTTCATGTCGCCACTAGTGATAACGGAGTTGTCGCTCGCTGGCGCTTGCCCACTTGTAGAGCGCGTGGCGACGCCTGCGTATGACGCGTCCGGCGTGTGGCTTGACGCCGATCTTCGCTACGAAGGCGGCGCGTACATAGCAATACTAACTCAGATCAACCTTATGAAGCTTAAGGAGAAAAGTCAGTATAAATAGCCTTACCTTTATCCTAATCAAAATATAACATCATCTTAGTCCATATCCCACCATTGGGCTCGTTACTCCTTCGCTATAGGAGGACAATAACGAGCTTCTCTTGCATCGATTTTATCATATCCCTTAGTCGTATTTTACAACACTCACGGGTAAAAGAGGCGGTGGTGAATTGTATTCTGACCCGTCAACAAACAATCATCAAAATATATGCTTTTATCTTCTAGTTAGTAACTCCATATCGACGCATTGGAATATAGTTTTTTTTTTAATTTCTTGTCTTTTTTTTTTAGTCTGATCAGTTAGATTAGATCGAAGGATGAATGAATAAACAAAGTTGCCAATTTAGATACTATTTCAGTGATATATGATTTTAGAGGCATATAATTGTTGTGCGCCCTTGATTGCGTGTGTGTGTACGTGATTGCGTGCATGTATTTGAGAGAAAAAGACAAAGAGCTTGCATAAGTAAGTGACCAAAACACAGAAACTAAATGTCACATCATCTTTCCCCGTGTATTGAGTGGGGGAATACAATCCGTCACCAAAATTACTTTCACGCGGGAGTCGTAAAAGCCGACAGAAATCTCCAGAAGAGGCAGATGGGCAAGTGCAATTGTAAACTTATAAAACCAACTGCGATCGCCAAACACTTTGGGTAAATTATAGCGACTTTGAGAGGTCTACTCCAACAGTGGACATAAACAGACTGATAGATCGATAGATATTTTTTTAATTAATACACTTAGTCTAAAGGAGAAATGACCAACTAGTATTTGGTCTAACGCTAATTATCGTATGTAATGTCCCACAGATGCGACGTTAGAAGAACAATTATTAACAACGAAGCCTGGCGGGAGTGCAGATTCTGATATGGCGAGTATTTTTGCAGAGAACCAGTTGAGAGTGAGTATTATTATACCGCAACCTCCTATTGTGTGATAGCGGCTACGAATACTACCAACCCTTTCTTTGCTCGTGGATGTCGTAAAAGACGACTAAGAGCCTTATAATGGACCTGGGCTAACTCCATCTGATGCCGTTTGGTCAACAATTACATTCCCAAGGAGGGTTGACGTCTGGCAGGCGGCCGATCATAAAATTATTGCTAATAACTTTTACAATATGTACTATGAAACAAGAATACATATTGTATCGACCCCAATAATTCGGATAATAAGGTAATTGGGATAAGAGTAGGAGAATGATGAACCTCCTATACTCCTATACTAGACACATTTTCGCGACAGTCTGCAATCTATCCGTAGTACAGTCTCAACTCACACTTTTTGAATGTCGTATTTTGTCATCGTTTTTATATTATAACCTTAAACCCGTATTCGCGAAGGTTTCTCTTTTGTATTGCCTTTAGGGGCAAATGTTACTCATTTGCCCCTAAAGGCAATATATACAGCCAACCTTATGGTAACTGGTAATTCATAGACTTAAGCAATACCAATGACACAGCCAAGTTGCTGTCTACAGTGAAAGTGCAAGGTTGAAGGCAATGGCATGAGGACAAGAAGAAGGAGAGAGGAGGTTTGCACTTCCGTCTCTCTCAACAAGATGCTGAAGTAAATTTCTGTAACTCAGATGGCAATATTCCGCGAAAGTACTACCCCCGACGAGCCACCATTTATTTATGGCTGTAAGCAAAAAACCCAACAGGGTGACATACCATTACCAAAACTATTCAGTTGGCAAAGAATATACATTTCACTATATAACTTGAATTTCTCATAATAAGATCTAAATGTTTGCTTCTTCATATTGAGGGACGTGTAGATATTAAGCAAGAATTAATAGTCTCCTCTGTTCCCTCACGTCTAAAAAAGACAACAAATGAATGTAAGCAGTTATAACTATAGGCTAAGAAAAACTCGAAAAATCAAATGTATGGCATTTGATTTCGAGAGCATTATCCAACCAGCGTAATATAATTAATTTCCCATGCATTGCGGCAAATATCTATTCCTAATAGTGAAACCTCTATGAGCTAAAGAAAACCAAGATGTATAAGATAATGTATTTATTTTTATTTGTTTCATGTATGCCATCAGTCATACAAACCAGCGATATTCGACAGCGACGTTGAAGATTCGGCTGAGTCGAGTAGTGACGACGAGAGTCCCCCAATACAACCAGTGGATAGCAGCGAGAACATGCCGCTCTCTGAATTATCATCGTATGTAAACTTGAACCCTATACCAACCCATCTGACCATCGCGGTATACCAATTTTCCTCGGCACGAGCCCTCGGAGGCTCGAGCAGTGGGTTATATATGAAGCTGAGGGGATTATAATGATGATTTTTGTATTGACTACCCTCATTTGAAAAGGTTTCCATATAATATTTATAGCATATTGACCTTCAACGACACCCAAGAGAAAATAAAGGCATAATCGCCACGTTTGGTTGGCGTGTTGGCAATCGCAATTGGTGTCATAAATCTTCCACGAGATTGTTGCTGCCCATTCTCGTGATGAGCCAGCTTTAGACATCCCGACTGAACGTTTCATTTAATCATAAACTTCAACCATATAGTATATGAAGTGCACGAAACTTCGACTTTTTTTTAAGTGAAACTTTTTATTTCCAATCCGCAACCTTTATGTGTGAAGAAATTTCGTAAGAAAAGGAGCTTAAGGCGCTACTATATCGCTTATTTACGCGGATTCTTTGCATACTTGGAAGTAAAAGAGTTTTTGATGAATACGCGAAATTATGCTCAATATAACAACCGCTTAAGCTTTTTTCCTGCCGAACTTGAGAAGAGTGAGATATATGGTTTTCTAAATTTCATAAATCTATGTAAATAAATGAATGATAAACACAATCTAAATTAAAATTGTCCCGCGCGATAATCGAATCCGTTACATTAACCGTTATTTTAACCGCTACGCCATTCTGTATATTCAGTTAATTATACAAGCGACTTATCTAACACAAACTTAAACAATTTGTTTTTATTACGTAATTAATTTGTACAGGACAACATCTTCGGTGCCAGCGGACCAAGGAGGATCTTCAAAGAAAAAGTTCCTACGAATGGTCGACAAAATAGCGACTAATAAATATTTCCAACAGGTCAGTAGACAAAGCAATATTTGTATAGTTAAAAACTTAGCTGCATTATCCAGATACTTTTGTTTTCAGTGGGCCAGACAATTGTCAGGGTTCAAAGTATTTTATTTATAAGCTTTCATTAATGAAGGATGTGCTATATTTTTTTCCAATATATCCACAAGCACTTGTGGAATTTCTTACTGGCTATGTCAACTTGAAAAGTAAATTATTTTCTTCTAAACTCGTATTCTTACCATTACGTCAATATTGTAAATCTAACCACGAGTATGAGCAATCAACACACCACATTCTCTGGAATTGCGATCACTATGTCTAGAGCGACATCATATTTCTATTCGTTCAGGTGTTTCTGTCATATCTACTATAGCAATCAATTTAAGACGCCCGTTAAGTTTTCTCCTACCCATATAGCTGTATATCCTCTTATTTATTAGCTAAATAGTCAATTTTGCTTCCGGTAACCCGCATTGTATAGGAGGGAAATGAAATCAATCTCTTCCAACTCCTCCTGTTTAATTTTTCTAATTAAATTTGTTGCGAATCCTAAGTAAATTAAAATCTTTGTCCAGGACTAACTGAAAGTCAAACCTTTGCGGTCATAAAGCTTTTATTTAGTTTGACCTGACCCGGTGTCTGTTTGTCTGTAATCAAATCTACATATTAAAATTGATACACTTTCCGTTGTCGGATTGAGTTGAAATTTTGTAATACTAATAATCCAATATTGTAATAATTTCAACATGGCCACCTTTCTAAGATAACGGGTCACATTTCTCTTTTCAACCCCGTTAATGTGAGTATCTAATCAAAGAGTAGAAAACAATACATTGTATGATACCACACTAAATTCAATATGGCCGCCATTCCAAGATGGTGAGTATTTTAAACCGACTTCAAAAAGGAGGAGGTTCTATGTTTCATTTCGTGAACTCATTTTTAAATCTTTGTATCACGAGGGACTTGACATTCAATTAATGAACACAAATTACATGTGTTGAGTTAGGTTAGGTTATGATGATGCAACCAAAATGATTTATCTTAATATACATATATGCATATAAATAGCTGTGTGTTAGCAGCTACGAATACTATCAACCCATACTTTGTTCGTGGAAGATGACTAAGAGCCTTATAACGACCTGGGCCAACTCCATCTGATGACGTTTGGTCAACAATTACATTTCCAAGGAGGGTTGACGTCTGGCAGGCGGCCGGTCATAAAACTATTGCAAATAACTTTTACAATATGTACTATGAAAGAATAGTACATATTGTATCGACCCCAAGTAATTGGGATAAGAGTAGGAGAATAATGATGGACATACATGCATATAAAGTTATGTGTCAAATATTCAGATCAATTTTTTGAACTTTGAAATTCATTTAACAAATTCGCTAAAATATATTCTATTTTTCAAATTGGAATCCACCATATGGATATCCAATCTGAAGGTATTTTATTCAGTTTATTTGCTTCTATTTTTTTTTATAACTATCCACAATTATAATTTTCAGTCGACAGTCCTCAATGATTGCTTGGTTTATTTTAATTTGTTTATTAAACTTAAACACGTTTAGGAATGAGGTGATAAAGTACAGATTAAAATTTTCATACAAAATTAACCTGTCACCGTTTTATTCAGGTCACAGATTATAAATATGTGAAACGAGCCATGGAGGGTCTATCGAATACAGACATTAAATTACACCTGGAAGTGCACGCTTTGGAGGGTCGCCTCGCACTGAACTTACCGCCACCGCCACATGACAGAGTATGGATCGGGTAAGATTCCAACATTACATATATAGCTAGTGACTGCGTAATAATGTTTTATTTAATGATTACTGATGTTTATGCGAGCATTCAACATGATCACATCTCCTATGGTACTTACGTGACTAGGAACGCCACATTGTTCGAAACGTATTTCGGGTAATTAAAACTCAAATACAAATCCGTTTTCTTTTTTCAAATGTTTTTTTTAATTACCAATTTTTTGTTATAGTGGCGGTTAAATATGTGAAATATAATGCATCCGCCGTTTATGCCCGTGAGTGGACACCCAAGGGAATAAAGATTGGTTGAATTTATAGTGATGCATATATGAATCTCTGTACATCTCCTTTTGTGATATGGAACTGTACATACATAGAATTCTTTTTTTTTAACAAATACTGCCGTTCGATTTTTCTCCAATGAGTAGGAAATTAATGTACCATACCATGCCCATTAGACGAATTGACATTCTTGTAAGTTTTCTTATTTTACTTTACCTGTGGGAATTGAAGAGATGATGAATTGTTCTTTTAATCCCTCACCACGCGAAAATACATAATTAACTAACACTATATAGTTGTTCTGAATCTGATTATAAATTAATATATTCAGATTTCCGAAACTGGTTAAGCTAGAAATTCGTTCTGCCGAACTGATTGAAATTAAATTAGAAATTCAACACTAATTAAATGGAAATAAAAAAATATTATTTTAATAGGTGATAAAATATCTTAAATGTCTAGTAAAGATAAAATCAAATATATGACTAGTTCTGAGAAAATTATGAGAAATAAATTATAGAACTAAAAGGAATATTTGCTTTGATTAAAATTCTATATAAAAGAGTTAACTAACTGCACAGTCCCCAAGTTATCTTAATTTAAGTGAAAATGGCAGAGACGTAAAATATATCAATTATGAGTAATGATAGTGAAGACATGATAAATACAAACAAACTAACAAAAAATGGTTATACTTAACCACAAGTTAAATGAATACTTAGCAAATTTTTACTCCACATGTATAACAATACATAAAAAATTAATACATAATAATTAAATAAAATTTCCGTGTGGTGACGGAGTAAGAATACAATTCACCACCCCTATCTTACCCGTGGGTGATCGTAGTAGACGACTAAGGGATTTAAAACGCATATAACATCTATGCAAGAGAAGGAAAACTCGAAACAAAACTCTATACCAACACGTCTGACCAGCATGGTGTAGTAGGTCAATTTCCCTCCCATTATGGAGGTGGCTCGAGCCCAGTAGTGGGACATATATGAGCTGAAATGATGATGATGATGAATTAAATAACATAACCCTGTTCTAATTTTAAGAGTAGAAATGTTGTCTTAAAATATAAATATTAAATAAAAAATACTCTAAATTGACTCTAAATGTGTTGAAGAATTTTAATTTGGTTACATTGCCAACTAAAAAATTCAAAAGCGCGGCAACGTGTGATCTAATCAAGAAAAAAAAAATGATGGTTCGAGGACAGTGCGCTATAGTGCTACAGTTTCCATAAAAAGATATAACACCTAAAACTGAGCATGAACACGATTTACGTAAATTTCTGAGGACTAGTCATCAACCAGTTAATAATCGCATAGATATTTATTGTCCGTGAAAATTAAACACGGCCTAGCATAGCATGAGAGATTACATTTTATTATAAAACCATTACCTACATATATTTATCTTTTTTTTTAAATTGAGGATATTTTATTATTATAATCATCATCATCATCCCAGCTCATATACGTCCCACTGTTGGAGCTCGAGCTTCCTTCATAATGGAAGAAAAATTTACCTACTATTCCACGCTGGTCGAACGTGTTATAGGGTTTTGTTGCGTGTTTTCTTTCTCTTAATGTTATCATTATAATATTAGTTTTAAAATTGGTGGAATTACAAATCAAAACTGATCAATTATTGACATTACGAAATTGAGTTTAAAAAAAAACATATAATGTATATGTATGTGTTGTTGTTTTTTTAAACTCAATTACTTTTAATAACGCAATAACTTTTATTTCTACTGTAAATAATTGACGTAACTTTTTCATTTCATATAGTTTCCGGACGAATCCACAACTAATACTAAAAGCACGGCCCGCGGTAGGAGCCCGTACACTTCGCTTCGCACACATTACCAATTGGATCGAACAGAAGCTTAGTAAAGAGTTCGAGAAAGTTCTCGTACTACCTAACATGGAGGACATTATGGTCGATGTCATGACACCCACTCCCGTACAATTTGAATAGAGAGTATGGTAAAGATATGTATGTATCTGTTTCGTATACTTGTATGCGTACTGTTAGGAAGTCTACCCTATTGGCTTTTTTATTAAAAGTGGAATTCAACTTAATTTAACTGGACTGAAAAAAAAATCCATGATGTCTTTCTATATCCTAATTCAAGTCGCGGCATTACTCGATTCCTAGCCCTGGTGCTCTTGGTCCTAGTCCTAGCGAGTCTTACGAGCTCGAAAAATGTGACAAGACCATTACAAAATGGAAAATAAAAAAAAATATTCGCAAGAGTCCTAGCAAGCTATACATGAATTATTATACTATGGGATATAACAGTACGTATAATAGCTTAATTATCTAATATCGCGACTGCATTTCCAAACATTTTATAGAAAGAAATAAACTAACTTCAAACTGCAACAAGTGGATTTACCACTAATTACGCAATAAAATTTCTAACAAATATTTGAAAAAAAATATCTTTATTTCTGACTTTAAAATTTTTTGAAATGTGATCGTGATGTACATATTTGTAAGCTATTGATATGTTCATTAAACAGATTTAGACATTATACCAATGAATAAAAGATTCTAATATTCTTATTTACCTATTATTTGTTCTATAATTCACAATGGTATTAGATAAATGTCTAATTTACTATTATGGTATATGTTTCATATTTTTCATCACCATGAAAAATATATGTTTGAATTGTTTAGAATAGAATTTATGGCTGCCGAATGATGTCCAAATGGCTCTCTGCCATATTAAAATGTATTATTTGTTTTCTTTTAATCTTAGGATAACGTTTACAAACGGTATTTACAGGATAGTTTTTTTTTATTTATACTGACCTGTTCTAAAAAAAAATTGTGGGGTCATATCGTGATTTTATGTCATGAATATCAAAACTATAATATTGTGTGAAATGCACACTTTATTAGTTTTAACCGATCACATTAAGTATTTTATAATTTAATTAATAGTTATGTAAATTGTATTATTATTCGATTGCATCGAAGTATCGTTGCTAATTCGTAACGTTTAGACAACGTAATTCTTATGAGATTTTTTTTAATGTTATTGCAATTATATATTTTTTTTTAATATAAACTGCGAATATAATACTGTCAGACAGAGAAAATTTGAAGAAAGTAAGTAATAAGAAATACCATAGTATTTACAAATAAAACGAATATTGTTAATTTTCAAAATTACGCACAGATGTTGAAATTAAAATTAAAATGCAAATTATTGCATATACAAGGAGATAATTAGATCATATGTAATATTGATTACATTAGCAATTACATTTGTGCAATAATTAGAATGAGAGGTATATATGTATATTAAAATTGTGAATATATTTCGAGAGTTTAAGGAAACGAATAGCATTTAAATATACTGTACACCTTACTTTTGCCCCTTTAATAGTAAATGTTCTATAATGGACACAGTTATTTTTATATTTATTTTACAGATTATTTTATACAAAAAAAGCTAAAAATTAAACTGATTTTATTATTAAAAGGGTCGTTGTTTAAACCATATTAATTCCAAAGGTTAAAGATTTTTAGTTTATGTATGTATATATACTAAAAATGATTATAAAGAAAATTACATAATTTAAATAAAAAATCAAGTGGCAGGCACCATTTATTTTTCATATTTCATATCTATAAATCTATTGCTTCGTTTTTTTTATATCTTTCAAAGGAAACGCCTTTCAAGTCCGTGCCTAAGAGTAACACAAACATCTGTTAAATGGCCTTTAGGTTATATCAACCAAATAAAAATATATTTATAGTAAAATTAAAACAATTATAACATTTTGTCATAATTATGATGATGATAATCTTTAAGATTATATTAAATGTTAACGGGATACATAACCATGTATTTCATTACTTATGAATTTCCGATTGGTATCACTATCAATATAGTAATAGTTACCCGCGATTTATATACGACTAAGTTTGCAGGTAGACAGATATGTCTGACCGCGAATAAACTATCCACCAGCAGCTATATTTCTTTCGAGGTCAGACATATCGGAAACTTGTATGTAATAATACATAGTATAAATTCCGTTAACCATAATTTCCCAAGTATTAATGACCATGATAGTTTGAAATCCTATATGATTGCCTTTTTCTTAATATATTTACGTGGTACATAAATTGCCTAATGTTAATTAATTAACAGTTTACAAAATTCAATAGGATATAAACTATGTTTCAATAATGGTTGAAAATTGTAAGTATTCTAAGTTCCAGCTACTAATTTTTATAAGTTTTAATATAAGTTCTTTCAATGAAATATTTAAGTATTAATTTTAATTTTATATTTTCTTCTTTGACACAATATATGCGTTAAATGTTTGATAGTGTCTTCACCAAATACGATAAGTGTATAATTTTAATTTGTATTAAGCTTTAGTTGTTTTATGTTGTTTTGTTTTTTTTTTTATATGAAATTATATTTGTGATTAAATAAACACAAATATTTTATTTTTAAACTTTAAATTTGTTACATATTTTAAAATTACAATTTTGACATCACACATTTATATACTAAAACTAGTTTTTATTTTTTATATAAATTCAATAAGTATTTATTTTGAGATAGGAATGAGTTAGAGCTGCCCAATATCATCATAACGAGCTTCCTCGAGTTACAAAAATAATATTTTGACAATAATTCTGTCTTACCTGTTATTTGCAAATCATAATGTCAAATTTTATAAAGAAAATCTATTAGAGAGTATACCTTTGTATATAAAGAAAATGTTAGTATTTATAGATAATCTGAAAATAAATTTAATATTTTGGAAAATATTGCCCTAACTTATACCTAATACATATATATGTTAAAGATTATATATGTATATATCTTTTATTATTCACCAAGTCTCCCTAAAATATTCTCTAAATTTTTTGCACCATATTTCGATTGATATGCAATTTATAATGTATAAGGGAACATACCCAACTACGTGACGTGTTCAAGGGTGGAGAGGACCTGGTCTCGGTCAAAACTAAGTCTAGGCTGTATACTGCTGGTAATAACTGGAAGGGTAGATGATTAAGTATGGGGTACATTCCCTAATATGTAGTTTTTCGTCTGTCTAATATTTTGGTAATATTTAACATTTAATTTTTCTAATAATTTACAAAATTACCTACCATCTATATTAATGTTGTTATAATTAAAATACTGATGAAACTATATGGTTGAAGGTATTAAGGTTTGTGTATCAATAATCGTGGCTCTATTACTAGAAAACATGGATACCTATGTCACGTTGGATTCTGTTTTATGTGAACTTAGGTAAGTTCACATCAATAAGAATATAAAATGTTCATAAATTTGACTAATTTATTCGATAATTTATTGTAAACGGTCGGTGTTATCTAATGTTTCTTTTTATATTGCTATTATATTGATGTATTCATAGAAATGCCAAAAAAATCCGTTTGTGATACACCACAATCGTTATACTTGTATTTTGCATACATAATTAATAAGTTCAATGTCAAATCTTACGAATGTTTCGAACAATATTGTTGCCTACATCCTGTTGAATGTAATATTTTAAACGTATTATTAATATTCCAGTACAGTTATCTAATTCCATATACAAACATATGTATATATATTGTTGTTCTCTGGCACTCTGTTCTCTCTGCCTACCCTGCAAGGGATATGGCGTGATGATATGTATGTATGTAATTCCATATATTTGTAAAGACACGAATCGATTTATATAAACAATCAGCCTATTCTTTAAAAACATATCGTGTTCAGGAACTATGTACCTGTTTATTGTTTCCGTATACCTATACATACCATTTACTGTGCTGTCTTTTTTTTTCTAAGAGGTGCTTGATAGACGTAAATAGCTACCTCTTTGTATGATATAAATAATGACACCTAAATAATACACTAACACATTGAATATTGTTAGAAAAACGCCGTAAATTAATATTATTAAAAAAGTTTTTATTAAATATTTTGGACATTTCAAAAGGTATGATATATGTAGATCTTTTTGTAAAATAAAATATTATTATAGGTACAGACAGATAATGTCGTTCAAGTGATTTATTTTCATTTTATTAGTGATATTTAGTATTGTTTTATGTAAAGGATACAATTTATGTTTTCTTATGTTTATGAGCCGAGATCACTTATAATAGTGCTTGGTATTTTTACATTGTGTACCAAATACGAATAAATGTTTATGTATATAGTATATCAAATTATAAAGTGTTTATGTGATATTATATATAGATAAGAGTTAAACCGTGCCGAGTAGTTTTTCTATGTGGTATCAGTTGTGATTTTTCAATAAATGAATTGCTATATTTTATGTGTCTTTACTTAATAGCCTTATCTATCCCATTACTTACAATATGCCTCCATGAAGTGTTCGTTAAAAATCATCGATATATGTGGTTAAAAATGAGATGTAGCGAAAATATGTTACGCTTATAAATGTTCTTTGTTTTTGTGTTTGTAAGTTGGAGTTGGTTCTTAATACCTTTTTAATTTTTGTTTTTTACCATCTCAACGTTTTCTAATACTTTTCAGTAATCACGGCCCCAGCAGGACTAACATATTAAAGGTCCAGCTAGCCATCGTTGTTACATTTTTTTTTTTAACCATGAACTAAATTTTATTTTCCTATACTAAAATGCATTCATCATCTCATCTCAGCTCATATATGTCCCACTGTTGGGCTCGAGCCTCCTCCATAATGGGAGAGTAATTGACCTACTATACCACGCTGGTCAGACGTGTTGGTATAGGGTTTTGTTTAGAGGTTTCCTTCTCTCGCATAGATGTTATATGCGTTTTACATCCCTTAGTCGCCTCTTACGATCACCCACGTGTAAGATGTGTGACCCACGGGTGGTGAATTGTATTCTTACTCCGTCACCACACGGAAAATTAATATTAATATGCATTAAGTTTTACAAACTCACGCACATATAATTATACAATAATAATTAAAAACAATAGTTAAGAGATTCAAGTGATACAAGAAAAATCTATTATCAATGTTTTAGTCATTAGTTGAGAACAATCGCGGTGTTTTCAAAGCTATGTCTCTTACCTTAAATAATACGTTATACTCTTGACTTTTAAATTTTACTTAAGTTAGTGTGCTTCGTCGTTCATTAACGCTATCTATATTATTATTAAGAATACTGTAAATTAAATACAGTATTCTTGTTATCATTCCATATTTTCTCGCGAAAGTCTTAAACTGAAGGATTCAACAGGAAAGTGCGCAGCCGTATTCTTCTGGAAGACCTATAACGGGTTGAGAAGGGACTACTCGCCCGTATAAATTATAATAACCGGCAGAGGGTACACTACGAAAATGGCCAGTAACATTCCTCGAAAATTTATAAAATCAACTGCACAGGTGACTTAGTGGTTAAAATACCGACCTACATGTACAGGTATGTCACAGTTCGATTCCCACGCAGCATCCATAAACTGTTGTTCTGAAGTCTGGGTGTAATTTGTGTCATCAAACTATATTTGTAAAGTTTTTAATGCAGTGTCTTTAAAAAAAAAAGGAAAAAGCACTAATCGCCAACCCGTCTGTCAAACGTGATGATTGTGTCATTATCCCTGTCCAATAATACTGTAGACTGATGGATTACACTTTAAGTGAATGTTAGATCTCTTCGTCACTATTTGCTGCGTGGCGCTGGCTATGTATTCTACCAATTTTTACATTACTCGTGAGTGTTGTAAAAAGCGACTAATACTTTTACACAGAACTGTGCCCTCCATCTAACGCTATCTGGTCAACGATTACTCAACGAAGGATGTCAAGTAAGCCGGTCATGGGCCACTGAAGAAAAAGACGCGTTCCAGTGACCCACCCGCACGGCGTCGAGAGGTATGTTGTAGGGCGGGTCTACAAGGTCTTACGCCGCTTCTGTCGCCCCGGACGAATTAGTGGGGTGTGACCGCACCGTAGCCCGACGCAAAAAAAAAACGACCGTCATAGAACTTTGCAATATCACACATAGCGTTGATCCCCAAGTTATTGTGATAAGACTAGGACTTTCTTGTGGTAGGACCACACAGACAGTTTTCTGTCTACAGCCGCTGGCCAGTCCATTTGGGTTAATACCATACTTTCGCAGAAAATCGACGTCCGAATAATGGCAATGTGCTGTTGTGCTTACTTCGGTGAGCGAAGAGCTTCTTTCTGGGTGGGTTTGGGATTAATAACACTTACTACCACGTATGCTGCCTGCTAGTTTGCCATCATCACCAATAAAAAAAAATACGATGATGATGCTGATCTTTTCATCAACCCATATACCTTCTAATATTCAAGTCGAGTCTCCTGCACAAAGGGAGTGAAATTGATCTATGCCTCTCTACAGGCAATCCAACTTCAAATAATCTTCTACTAATAAACTCGGGTCTCCTGTACAATACACAATGGTAAAAATTCACCTCATTCATGCTGACCAAGCTGGTTGACATAGATTGTTGCTTCTACTGTGACTTCGCTTATAGATGCGACTTCTTTATCTCTTATGGTTTTCACACAAGATCGTGTTATAGGACGTAATAGGGCCAGGGCCGCGCCGAGACATGCATCCATGTTCCTTTAAAAGCTTGTTTAGCACACATCAGAATCGTCTCTAAGTCATGAACTAGCCGCAGCCTTCTCTGTGATATTCAGTCACCATTTTTCCGTTTTAAATAAAGTCCAACAGATTGGAATGTGTGTATATCATTTATTCAAAGAAAGGTTGTTGAATTGTACCTTTGGAGTACCTAATAGAGTGGAGTCCATGTGAACAAAAGTTGTAATAATACCACGTTTTCAGTGGTAAGGTGTTTGTTGTACTTATAGTCATTATCATTGCAACTGATATATGACCCACTGCTGGGTTCAAGCCTTCTCCATAATAAGATATAAATTGATCTACTATATCACGCTGATCAGACCGATTGGCATGAGGTTTTATTTCGAGTTTTTTTTTTTTAGATAAATGTTATCTGCATATTATATCCCTTGGTCACTTTTTACAACACCCACGAACAAGATAGGATGTGATAAGTTGCATTCTAACTCACCACGAAAAGTACCTATAGTCAAATTACTGAAATTTTTAGCATTTAATACGCTTAATTATTTATAAATACCCGATTACGAAACGAAAAATGATGTCGTCTTGTGACATCATTTTTCGTTTCGTAATCGGGTATTTATAAGTACCTATAGTACTTACAAATCATTATTCTCCGGCTCTAATCCTAATTACGTAGGGTCGACTCAATATGTACTTGTATATATGGCAAAAGTTATTAGCAATAGTTTTTATAACCGCCAGGCACCTGACGCCACTCCTTGAGAATGTAATTGTTGACCAAACAGCTTTAGATGGTCGGTGGATGGTTGTCCCAAGTCGATACAAAGCTCTTCTCTTCGTACTTACTACCACATAGCACCAATAGTGCTTACAAATATTAAATAGGATGGGGAATAGTTTGGTTGAGAATGCATCATCGTTAAATTAAAATCTTATAATCATTTTTTAACTATTTTACTCAACATTTCATTACATAAAAGGTGTATTTATATCACTATGTTTGTCAATATATATCTATATTGTTATATACAATAGGCACTTCAATAACATATCGTTGTAAACTATATCACATATCGACAACTATATTTATAATTTTATACAAAATATATTATTTAATTTATATTTATAATGGCTGAATTAATTAGTAATAATTCAGATATTTAATAATTATATGACATTACATTAATTACATATGCATAGGTATTAATAGTTGTTTCGTAATTATCTTGGTTATATTTTGTTTTTGAAAAACAAAATTGCAGTGTGTTTTATTTTTTTAAAAGTATTTTTATTTAGTGTTCTATTTTTTTTGGTGTTTTAAATACTTTTAGCTTTCATAGTCACAGGAGAGTTATCCTCCTATGAGCCCATTGACATGTTGTAAAACTCGCGTCAATATTAAAAATCATAATATTAACTTTTTAGCTTATATTTAGATATAAAATATAAACTAATTGATTGAATTAGGTGATAGATGAAAGAAAACCATTATCATTTTAAAATGGAGGAAAGGAAAGGTGACTCATCACTTTTCCATGGTTAATAGAAGTACAACACATCACATAGGAGTACGACTTGCCTATTTTACACAGATTCTATCCTAATTCCTTCCCTCCTTGTGCGATATAATGATTACCCGTTGGAAAGTATTGTATTCCTTCATTTTAATTATTGTTTCTGTAATGTTCTATTCCCTACATAATCAACGTAATTATTTTAAAACATATAAATGTATTTAGTTTATATAATTAATTTGTTATTGGAAGCACATTTCAGAGACACTGCTTTGCTGTCAGCACCTTAAGTAATATTACGTAACTATAAATATTTTCATATGATACATTGAAGTTACTGTAAAGAACACTTAGTTGAATTATTGTAATACAAAAATATAATATACAACTTTAACGCACCGATAGCGTAATAGATAGATTCGTGACGTATGCAGAGGACTCTAGATTTATTCGACGTTATAATTCTTCAAAAACAACTCGCGTTTGTTGTATGGTTAAATTAGAGTATATAATTTGCTCGAACATGTTGAAAATGTTCTAGGTACTTTAAAAAGTAAAAAGTAAAATTAGTACCATTTCATTTTAAAGGTTACAAAATTTAATATCTAAAAATGACTTGAGAATGATTTGAAAATAACTAAATCTTACTATATTACATATAATTATTTTGTAACTAGGAGACCAACACCTGACATTTAATATTTTTGTCATAATTCCTATACAACTGTTTGTATAGGATTAAAATAAAAATATTATATGACAAAACAAAAAAAAATGACTCTGAAGTCTCAATTGCGAGGATATTTTTATAAGAGTAGTATGTCATACAAAATACATTATTAATTACAAAGGATTTTAAAGATTTTAAATAATATGTAATTACGACAACCGTGGTTTCATAACTTTGTCACCTACTTATTAAAGTTTATACATATGCAGTTTTTAAAATATAAGAGCTACTTAACAATTTTTTATATTACATATTGTGGAACCATTAATTGTGTAAACCATTATGGAACCGAGCTGATGGTAAGTGGTAACTGGTGCTCATACACTTACATACATAGTAATAAACTAGCAGCAATGATGTCTTTTTATTTGCATGCTAATATTTCACTTGAATTACATCTAAACATACAATATTCTTTTGACATAATATAAGAGAATTTCAATCCAAATTAAATTGTATTAAATTAATACGTATTTCTACCGACAACCTCTATATTTTCAGGTGACAAACTAAGGCAATATAAAGGACATAATATCTGTCGCTGTTAATTGAAATTGATTAAAATATAAATTTTACATAATACCTAAGTGTAAGTGACAATAATTTGATTTTATATTGCCTTAGATATTAAAATATAAATTTTACATAATACCTAAGGCGAAATATTTGACAAGTGACAGTAATTTGATTTTATATTGCCTTAGATGTTGAAATATAAATTTTACATAATACCTAAGGCGAAATATTTGACAAGTGACAATAATTTGATTTTATATTGCCTTAGATATTAAAATATAAATTTTACATAATACCTAAGGCGAAATATTTGACAAGTGACAATAATTTGATTTTATATTGCCTTAGATATTAAAATATCAATTTTACATAATACCTAAGGCGAAATATTTGACAAGGGACAATAATTTGATTTTATATTGCCTTATATATTACATCAAAGAGTTGTTGGTGAAATTTTAAAAAAGACAGGTAATTTTAATAGAAGGAAAAATCCTAGGTTATTCTCCCTTCCATCATGCAGCGGGTCCACGTCGAAGAATAGAATATAGATTGAAGATAAAGAATAAACTTATAACTGCAAATATATTATATCTTAAAATGAAGCTTAATTAATATGGCTCTATAATTCCCACCTAAACGTAATATGTACAGTTGAGATCGTCCTTATGTTTAACTATAAAGATCTTATATATTTTGGCACTGCGGACCACATGATTCATTTAACAACTAAGATAAATCATTTACATTTAATATAAACATTCAATAATAAAAATTAGATTTTTTTTTCGTATAATACAATATTGCATTAATATGCAAGCTGTTTATATGGCAAGCAATAAAATAATTTGATTTATTAAATTGAAGTCAAATCAACTTCTTAATATAATAATATCTGTTTATATATATTACTATACATGAGAGCATGAATTTGTGCATCTACTACAAAACTTTTCCATTAAAATAACTATGAAATAAATCACATCTTCAAAAAACATCCTGAATACTAAAGACAGATGATTGTCTGTAAAGTATTATATTACGTGATAACGACATAAGAAAACATTGATGGAAAATTGCATACTTTTATGAATTAAACAAACAAACCACATTAACTTTTCACTTCATTTATAAACAGTCAAATTCTTAAAATGCAAGAATGCTTAGGCCGATCATGCCCCTCTATCGATACTTTCGCGCTCTCGATTGCACGTTCGGCTCAGGCGGAACGAGACACTTTTTTGTGCGTCCAGCCGGCGTTCATCGATTTATAAGACGTTGTCACGTCAAAAACCATAAAAGATGATCTAGAAATATCCCAAATTAACTACAAAGGATTAAAAAAACTTCTTTGTATCACTATATCATATTAAAACAAGTGATATATTTAAAGCAAATGTTTTTTTTAAATTTGAAATATTTTAAAGTAACGTAAATTAATTAACATATTTCTACATTTCATTTACAAATATAACGTAACAAAAAATATAGGACATTTTTGTGTTACAGTTTTGTGCTGAATGTTTCTAAGCGAGACCTGCCCGTTGGCTTTACCATTATGCTGTCGACAAACAAATGTAAGTACAATACTTCTTGTATTGTATAACTTGCATTGCCGTTAGCTGAGGATTGAATGGCACCCATTTCACTCGCGCATAAAGTTCTAATGCTGTAATAAACAATGCGATGTACCGTCATCATTTCTTCTCTTCACTAATTCACTCCAATCATTTATCCGAGGTGCACAGACGAGGGAATATCGGCCCAACCTCCGTCGTGCCATGACTAAGAACTCCCCAGCGCCAGCGGAGGCTCCACACACCGATGAGACGTGTACATGGGCATGTAAACTTCGTGTTTTCCGTCGTCGATGGTTACGATGTGTAGTCCGCTCAAGTGTATTATCGACTTCGTATCTGAAGAAAAAAAGATTTTTATGTTATCAATATCATTCATTTCTACATTTATTAATTCATCCATGGACTGCATAAATGGCGTAGTAGTGAAGATACCGACTTAACGTTCTAAGCATAGCGGAGTTTTACGAAAAACAATACTTTGAACGGTTCACAAATTGTAGTTTCGAGTCTGGATGTAATTTGTGTCTGTTAATTATATGTTTTTAATCTCCCCACAATACGAGGATTAGTTCCTTGGCGTAGGGTATATATATCCATCCATCAGCCCGTAAACGTCCACTGTTGGACATAGGCCTCCCCACGAGAATGCCATTCAACACGTTCCCGCGCCACCTGCATCCAGCGGTTTCCTGCGACCTTGATGATGTCGTCAGTCCACCTAGTGGAGGGTCGTCCTACGCGGCCCCGTCCGATTCGTGGTCTCCACTCGACAACCTTTCTTCCCCAACGGTTGTCGGTTCGTCGAGCGATGTGGCCTGCCCATTGCCACTTCAACGTGCTAATTCTTCGGGCTATATCAGTTACACCCGTTCTTCTACGGATTTGCGTATTTCCGATTCTATCACGTAGAGAAATACCGAGCATAGCCCTCTCCATAGCACGCTGAGCAACTTTGAGCCTTTTGATGAGGTCAACATTTAGAGACCACGTTTCAGTTCCGTAAGTCATCGCTGGTAACACACACTGGTTATAAACCTTTGTTTTCTGACACTGCGGAATATTAGACGAGAAGATCCTCCTAAGTTTCCCGAACGCTGCCCAGCCGGGTTGGATTCGACGGCTGACCTCTTTCTCAAAATTGGATCTACCTAATTGGACTGTTTGTCATAGGTAAACATAGTGATCGACAACTCCGAGAATCGCATTCCCAACCAGGACCGGTACAGAAATGACATGGGCATTAGACATGACTTTCATCTTGTCCATGTTCATTTGCAGCCTTACTAGTTGGGAGGCCTTGCTGAGGTCATTGAGCATGGTGCCAAGGTCCTCCAGGGATTCTGCCATAACTACGATATCATCTGCGAATCGAAGGTGAGTGATGTATTCGCCATTGATGTTGATGCCGAGTCCGGTCCAGTCTAAGAGCTTGAAGACATCTTCCAGCGCAGTGCTAAACAGTTTCGGAGAGATAACGTCTCCCTGTCTCACGCCTTTCTGCAGCTGGATCGGTTTCGTACTCTTATCCCGGATGCGGACCGACATAGTAGCGTTTTTATACCAACACTTCAACACTTCGATATATCGATAGTCAATTTGGCACCTCTGAAGGGACTGCAGCACTGCCCAAGTTTCGACAGAATCAAAGGCTTTTTCATAGTCCACAAACGCTAGACACAGAGGCCGATTATACTCCTCAGTCTTCTGTATAATCTGGCGTAGCGTATGAATGTGGTCTATGGTACTATAACCTTTTCTAAAACCGGCTTGTTCGAGCGGCTGGAAGTCTAGCTTGCGCGCGAGTCGGTTCGTAATGATTCTTGAAAATAGTTTGTATACGTGGCTCAGGAGTGAGATGGGTCTGTAATTCTTTAAGAGCGTTTTATCGCCCTTCTTGAAAAACAGCACCACCACGCTCCTGGTCCACGACTCTGGAACGTCGCCCCCGAGAATGATAGAATTAAACAGCTTCTGTAGGGCTTTTAAAACCGGCTTGCCGCCTGCCCTCAGGAGCTCTCTGGTAATTCCGTCATCTCCCGGTGCCTTTCCGTTCTTTAACTGTTTCAGAGCCATTCTGATCTCGTACCAGCTGACGTCCGGGATTTCTTCAGTGTAGTGCCGAGTTAGCTTGCATCTGGGGTCTTGGACCAAGCCGACGTATATATATGTATATAATGTCGGTATTGAAAAAAAAAATATTCATCAATCTATGTTTGTTCATTATTGGAAATATGCTTCCCCGTGAAGGAGGATGAAGACATTAATGTACATAAGTCGTCACGCTTGGCTGACTGCTGGATTAGCGAATCGTAGTAGGTGTGATGAGTTTTCAAGAGAGCGCTGCTACACACTCACCTAGTGATTAGTCTCCTTAGTCAGTTTTTTTGACTCTCATGTGCTATGTTTATTCATAGATAGATTTGACTCTTAAGTCCTTGCTACATGGACACATATATTGATACTAGTAATAATGTAAAATGATTTTTATTTCCGTAAAATGTAATTGTTAAATTTTTTTTATACCTAGTACATATATATCACTCAATTTATATTGTCCAAAAGATTCAAGTATACAAGTTAGATAAGGTATAAACATCTTTAGTAAATATAACTATCTCCGTGTTTGTTGTTTGTGCAAGCGGACAAGAGCCAACAATCTTGATAGTATCTACATTTTAGAACTTAACGTTTCTCTGAAATTATTATCAGATTAAGTTGAACAAAGTGGACAAGTTTCTTTATGTAATAACAACTATTAAGTTTTAATCCAAGCATCCATTGTTTTTTTAAGTTAATCGTTATAATTTACTGTCTCAAGTTTGCGCTAGCGTCGGGTAGATAATGATGCAAAGATATTATTTTACGGCTTTACAAGTTAACTCCAACCACGAATGACAATAATTCAAGAAAGAGATATTTAATGGAACGCGTTTTCTAAATTGGCAGCTGAAGTTCACGCCCCCGCATTGCGAACTTAAGTTTACATTCGGACTGTAACCCTGACCATTTTCCAAAACAATCCGTCCTATAGAAAATTGTAGAAAAATGTACCCGGCTATTGGTCCCTAAAGTGTAACTAATTTTAGCTAATTCTATAAGTTGTCACGGCGCATTAAGAGCTGCTAAAGTTTACATTCGTAAAAATGGAGACGTTTAAATAAAAAATCAATAGTAATTTATTTACTAGTTTACCATGATTGCATAAGAATATTAACTTCGTCCAAGATCAAAGAATAGCTATCAATATGGCTGCAGTAATTAAAAACTTTCTAATTCCTAATTCCATAAACATAGTTGTGTTTTACGTAGATTAAAAAAAAATAACTCGCTATCTAATTCTATAAACGGCGATTACAATTCACCGACAACAGCAAACTTAAAAGGCATTGCGGTCTCTTTTAGCGATTCCCGTTTCAAATAAGGACCATAAAATTATTTTAATCTCTTTACGCCATTGTAACTGTAATCTTATTTAAATCAGATCTCAGATCGATGATTTTTATAAAGCTGAAGGGTTTATTAATTTGAAAATATGGTAATCTCAATAGCCACCAATTTGAAAAATATTTTTATGTTATTCTTAATTTTTTGAAGATTAGCTTGAATTACATAAAAACATATTTGATAATGCTAATATACATAGAGTACAAAGAGAAGGAAAACTCGAAACAAAATTCTATACCAACACGTCTGACTAGCGTGGTATAGTAGGTCAATTTCCCTCCCATTATGGAGGAAGCTCAAGCCCAACAGTGGGACATATATGAGCTGAGATGATGATGATGAATGTACATTAATCTCTGAAACCGTCCAGCAGATTTCAATAACATTTTGTGAATATGATTGGTTCCAGTTTGATAATATTACAGATTATTATTTGCCAACGCGTGAACCTGGGTTACGCAGTATCGGAATACATAGACTATTAAATATAGCACTATATATTAATTACCAATCACGAGTATTGACCAATTATTTAAAAATATTTAATAAATATAATAATAATGGAACACAAGCATCATGGGGAGGTTAATAGTCAAATTAACGCGTACTAAAACCGCAATTACAATTGCAGTAGAAATCACATTCATCGATTAAAAGAAATAATTGTTGTCATAATGTATTTGGATAATTGAATATTCGTTAAATGGAATCTATAGAGAAAAGCGATGTTTATTTATAATTATTAACTGTAGAATTGGAAAATCTCTTATATAGCTCGCGTGGGTACAGGAAATGTAATAATGGGTGTGTAATCAAAGCAACAAAATAAAACGTACCAAATAAAATTTGAACGCACAGATAGCTAAGATGTAGAGACATACCATGCCAATAGTCATGGGTTCGATGCCCACTCAGGACTATATATTGCCATCCTCAAATTGATATTCGGAGTCTAGGTGAATTTGTGTCCATTAATTATATGCGAATTCCCTCTCAATACAATGATTATTTGCCTAGTGCACATGTTATTTTAAAATAAATTAATGTTTATTAAGACATTAAATTACAAAATTAATTGATTGCGATCGCCAATCTGAATAATTGCGAAAAATGTAGTTAGAAATGGAGAAACCTAAACCGTCACCTGGGTTAATAAAATGCATACATATATACTATAGCCAAAATAAATTGTATTTTTGGTGTTATTCTTTTGATCTGTTTTTCTTAAATGACACCACCCTTTTTTTTTTCGCAAGGTGGGACCATGGATGTGGTCGCGCCCCGGCAAATCGGCCCGGGGCGACGGAAGAGGCGGCGCGCAACCCCATGGACCCACCCTGCAAACACCTCTCTTCGCCGTGCGAGCGGACCACCGGTACCCGATCTTTGTCTTCGGTGACCCGCCCGGCGATATACCCTCTCGGGAAATGACACCACCCTGCTCTAAGTAAATAATCCTTGTAGTGCGGGGGACTTTACAAACATGCAATTAACGCAGACAAATTACACCCAGATTCAGGACAACAACCGACCAAAATGAGTGTATTGCACAAAGTATTGTCCTGCATGGGAATCGAGCTCACGGCACTGGCACGAAAGTCGGTATCTTAACCACTACGCCATATGTGCAGTCATATGTTTATGATATTTCCAACCCGTCTATCGTGATATGTAAGGCCATCTAATTATATCATAGTGCTTACCTGTAATAATCATCCTGATCAGCCAGTTCAGGCTTCACAGACTCGGATTCATCACCAGCAGTAGCTCTGATCAGCTTGGTCAGACGTAGAGTCAGTTGTGTTGTATCAAGGTCCTCACGAGCTTCACTACCCACTATTACTCCGCGAGACACTAGGAAATAATGAATTAATACAATTAGTTATGCACAAAGCAAAAACCTAAAGAACTAGAAGCGTATTACATGAGAATACAATAGATTACCACTTTACTCTCTAACTTGTGTTTATTACATGTTTTGGAATTCTAAGTTCTTTCTATGACAGATTAGGTTTTTAAACCGTTTTAAATTACTTCATCATCATCACAGCCCATATATGTCCTACTGTTGGGCTCGGGCCTCCTCCATAATGGGAGGAAAATTAACCTGCTATAGCGCGCTGGTCAGACGTGTTGGTATAGGGTTTTGTTTCGAGTTTTCGATCTCTTGCATAGATGTTATATGCGTTTTATATCCCTTAGTCGTCTCTTACGATCACCCACGGGTAAGATAAGGGGTGATGAATTGTATTCTTACTCCGTCACCACACGGATTAAAATTATTTAATAACGTCTTATTATTTAATACCACAAAGGTTTAAAATTATATTTTACATGTTTATAGAACATGTGACTATTACGTCCAAATGTTCATTATTTTCGTTCAAATAACTTTTATAACAAATTATTAATACAATCTTTATAATTTTTTAATTGAAAACGAGTTCTTTGAAATCAATATAATAGCTCAAGATAAACTATTTATTCTCGAAAAAAAAACAATAAACATTTTAATGTAAAATATAGTAAAAATATCAAATCTTATATTCATAAATAAAATGTTATTGATTAGTCCGAAGATTGAATGTTTTGTTTAATAGCATGAGTTTATCTTATAATTAAGATAATTGGTGGAGCGCAAACAAATTAAAAGATATAAAGTTTAATCACGGTATATCTGAACGCGTGTTTTAGAGTAGAAGTGAATCGTGCCGGCTTTTTTCTAGCTGCATGTTTAATCGTAAAATTGTTTCGGGAATATATTTTTAAGTTAAATAAGGTTAGGTACGTTGGAAGCACTAATAGCTTTCTGTAGATTGGTTGTATTTGGATGATTCGCGAACAAATTAACAAATAAACGGGCAAAATACTAGAGAATATGCTGATTTTTACGGGAGTATTACACACACTTAAAAAATACATACAATGGAACAGAGAAACTTTTACTTTTTGAAGTTTGTTAAAAATAAAACTATTCAATTTTGGAACGCCTTATTTTATTTTGAATAATTATTTTGAATAATTTTGAACGTTAATTCCACAGAGGGGCGAAGGAACCTTCTTGACCACAACAAAATCCGTAAAAATAGTTTTATTTCAAACCTAATATTATTACTCAAATACCTTCAATATGTTTTTATTGTTTTATTATAAGTATATACAGTTCAATAACGTGGTCAATATTTATTACATAATCTCTTGAGATCCCTTGTCTATTAAAATTTAATTCTATATAATAAAATATAAATTAAATCAGTAGGTATTTCGACGAAAGAAAGTAAATTCAATAAAATTTCACTTTAATTATATTATTAAAGAAAATCTTTTAAGATCTCTCGCTTTTGTCGTATTAAAAAAAAGACTTATTAAACTGTAACATGGTAGATTGTCATACAACGTAGCAACGTTCCTTGGCCACAACTAAACTGGTTAGCTCGCGACATCAGATTTATTGTACAGATATTAATCACCGTGTCGCCATTGTTCGCGACGCAATACATTTTTTGTTCCTTTCATGAGTAAGCGCAAAATGTACCCGGCTTTTTTAAAGCTCAACGCTTTTGTGTGAGATGTATGAAAGGATAGTTCGCTCTCTAGAGAACAGCCTACGATTCAGTAGTATTAATCACATAAGGTTTTTCAATACCGAGTACATACTTAAAGAAATACCGTAAAATAACTAGTTACTTAATTATAAGCTAAAATTCTAATAATATATTTACTTTTATTATTTATGTTCTTTGTTGCAACATATATCATAAATGAATATGTAATTAAAATATTTTATGCTCATAAATTACCTTTAAACCAGAAACAATCGAATAATAATTTTCCGTTCTTGACAATCTAACAATAGCTTGTCAGTTTTATTTGACAAAGACCCTTAGCACGTAGGTTGGCCGCTCGGAGAAAAAAATAGTTGAATTTTTATGTGACATCACAAACAAAAAATCAATGATATCTATAGACTAATAACGTGGGCGCATAGAGCGTCGCGGCAGGGAGCTTAGTGATGCACAGACATAACTTCTAAACTAATATAATTTATCAAAAAAAAAAAAACATTTTACTTTTTATATAATATCCATGTCATATCCTGTCGCGTGCCAGCAATGTAGTCTAATCCACTAATTCATAACCTTCCTTTTGTTAATAATAACTACGGAATGTGAGCAGAAAATATCACTAGTAAGGCAAAAAAGCTCGAAACAAAGCTGAATTTGTTTTAATGGCAAAAATAATAAACAATCACAGGAGTGGGAATGTAAATAAAAATTCCGCGGCAGTTAGCAGAAAAATAGTTTCAAGTAAACAAACAGTTCGTTTAATTTCAGCCGCAAGAAATCTCAATAATGACAAGGAATTACGACGCAGTCGCGTCGCTACGAGTTTATTAACATTTAACAGCGAACTCAGCTTCTGGTTTTCTTAGTACATATTAATGTGGTGGAATTGTTTATGAAATAATAAAGATATTTTCTCCTTATATCAATCTGGGCTAACTAAACTAATGCCGTTTGGCCAACCGTTAACAAAACTATTGCCAATAACTTCTGGAATATGTACCTATAATGGTATTGGATTATATATTGCGCCGTGGATATCGTAAAAGATGCCTAATGGATATAATAATATAATTATAACAAATATGGAAAAGAAGGTAACTGGAAATAAAACCTTATACCAACACGTCTGAGCAGCGTGGTATAGTAGGTCAATTTCTTTTCCATTATAGAGGCTCGAGCCCAACAGTGGGACATATATGAACTGAGATGATGATTAAAGATATTTTAGCAGTTATTATGCTTACCGAGGTCGCTGGTGCAGAAAGCGAGTTCAAGTTCAGACTCCGTGCAGGGTCGACAATCGGCTGTAGTTGGATCGTAGTGTCGCCTCACTAGAGGCCTTGCTTCGTATCTGAATGTAGCCATTCTTCTCTGTGTACCTTCTTCTGGTTCTGCTTCTACGTAAAGAGCTGCTCGTCCATGTCGACTGCGAAAACATCGAACCTCTCTTGGATCACCATCATTTGGTGCATATAGCGGCTCTAGTTTATGCGCGCCTTCCACGAAAAGTCGAGCTGGAAATCTCGATGCAACTTCTGTAAGAAAACGCTAAATGTTATTAAAATTTCTAAATATTCTGATATTTCTAAAAATAATTTCCAATATTATATTCCATTAATTCAAAGAGTATCATTGTGAAATATTTTCGTTCAGCACTAACCGCATCATAATCTTAGCTTTACCGACTCCATTGGAATTTTTATAATTCCCATTTATCTCCTAACAACCAAAATGTAACACACATTTATAATTTTTCAAGACATACGTCTCACATAATAGTCAGCAGCCTACAGTTACATTTTGCTGTTCGTAAGCTATAGAATTAATTAGCTTGTGGGTTTAGAGATTGTGATTTCTTGATTTCGATTATATTGAGTATCGCCTGATCAACGTCTATTAACTCAAGAAATATTTAAGTCATAAAGATCGTTTATAATAAATTTACATTAAACAATGGCCATATAATTATGTATTAATGAGTATTAGTAATAAATACTATACCTATATCATCAAGTTGCAATTCATGAAACAAATCAGGTGGGTCAGGCCTGCGCATAACGCGCACACACACTTTGAAGTCATGCTCATCGGCTGGCAAAGGTGGACGGAACAGCAACCTTAGAGCTCCTCGAGGATACATCCAGGATATGGTACCTTCTCGACACCTCAGATAGACAGGAGTGACACCCCGCTCTGCTGTTGCTGTCAGACCACTAGAAATAATATTTAAAGTTACTTTGACGATACAATTAAATTTTTTTCTTATTCTTAATCTAATTACATAAATGTTGACAATTGAGTTGATCAATTGTAAAATTATAATATGTATGTAGTTTTTCACACAAAAGATGAAATAACAACAAAAGAAATGATAAAAAGTAATAATTTAAAACAAAAACCCATTTCTAAAATTGAATACCTGGATAACTATTTGCTTACCTCGCCGACACATAAATAATGTTTCAAAAATAGTAAAATTCAATCATTATCTGTTGTGACAGAGTAAAAGACCACTAAGGGATATGATATGCAGATAACATTTACGCAAGAGAAAGACTAACTATAACTCTATGCTAACCCGTTTGGCCAGCGTATCGGGTCGAGAGCCCTCAGCGCTCAGCCACAGTCCAATTGGCATAGCCATCTGAGGCTAACAACTAAGTCACACATAAAAAGTTTGGCCAGCATGATATAGTAGGTTCTATTTGCCTCTCATCGCGGAGGAAACTAAAGCCTAACAGGGGGATGTAAATGGGCTAAAAAAGGAGAACTAAATTTAAAAATAAAGTATTAACCTACAAGAAAAGGATAATAAAATAGAGAAATAATATACAGTTGCAAAACCATTGAAAAAGATACGAAATAATGTCTACCACTGTTCTAAACGACTGCCCTCCATTGTACTGATTTATACTGATCGAAGACTTATTCTTCTTAAATGGTATTATGAGATTGATTTATCCTTAGGCGACTTGTATAACATTCTCGTATGGAATGAAATGGTTACATACGTAAAATATCGTTAAAATCTGTTCTGGCATTGTCACAAAATGAATTTGATTACAAATGTTGCTAATTATTAATTTAGTTTACAATATATAAGCAGAAAGAGTTCCTTATTTAATTTTCACGAGAAAAAGTTCATTACTTCGAACAAACCTTACGATTTTATTACATTATATATTTTTTACAATAAACTGTCGTTATCATATTTGGTAGATTTGATTGGAACGTGGCTACCGGTGTCATTAATTTGAAAAGGGAGCTCATTACGTATTCCGTGTCCAACATGGCAATGCGGACCGGCTCCATTTATTATCTCCAATAAAAATTAAAAAGCATCAAATTGCTACCGTTGAGTGCAGTGTAGTTAAGCTCTTAGGAGGTCAATTCACTTGCATCAACCGTTCTCCTCTGTTGTTTAAAGATTATTAAACTGTAAAGAAATATATTAACCATTAATCTACGACAAGTTTGTTAATGAATTCATTCGATGCGCGTTTATTATAAGAATTTTATTTGTGTAACAGCGTATTATCGAACTTGTTCTGTAGGTTAAATAAACCGGCATTTATGACTGTATCAAACGAGAGCAATGTTGGATCTAGATGGAAAGTTGCGGGGCACGCGATCGTGGTGTCATTTCTGTTGGGATATCTCGGGTGCGGCCATAAACAAGCCGCGAGCGGACAATTGTATCTGCGATCAGAGACACGTGGGCCGCGATTCTGGAGTAGCGCCCACGTAGACCCGACCACACGCCATAAACTTAAAATATACAGCACGCTACATTTTAAAAGAATGACACATAGGTTTTATTTAAAAATTATTTTCTTATTGATGTGTCAATAAGAATACAATGTATAAGTATCTAATTGCTTTTATGGTGAGTATATTATCTCAGTGACGCCTTCGTGTTCCGTCTGTCTATATGTAATAAATAGTAACATAAGCATTCAGATTACTGATAATGAGGTGTCGAATTCGGCAAATCTAGAGGCGATATTGGGTTTTCCCTTTGTAATAACAGATATATTATTTTATTTTTGTTAAATAAGACAACCAGCATTTACCAAGGAAATGATAATCCTTGTATTGCGGGGTGATTTACAAACATATAATTAACGGACAAAAATTAGACCCAGAGTTAGAACAATAATAATATAATTTATGGATCCGAGAAAGTATCATCCTGCGTAGGATTGAATCGGCGACATATGGCACGGAAGGTCGGTATCTTAACTACAACAACGCCATCTGTGTAATAGCACCGTGTATAACAAGCACATTGAGCACAAACTTCATACACAAAAAGTGGGTAGTAGGTATACATGCAGGTCAGAAGAGTTGGCATATAGTTTAATTACATGTATTCCTGATCTCTCCGTGATGTTATCTACTCATTTTGGTGTATTAAATAGCTACTCATTTTGGTGTGTTAAATAACTTAAATACTTAATGATTTCTAATGTTTATACGAGTATTATCATGATCACTGTAAAGTGTTTGAAACGTCGGGAAATTAAAAATCAAATACAAACGCGATAGAATCCGTAAAAGTAATTTTATTTCAAATGTTAGCTAGTATGGCCTGGAAATTGCAAATAAAAATTAAATACTTATTTAATTTTTTTTTGTATAGTGACGAACTAAGAATAAAATGCATCACCCGCTCTGTTGCCTATCTTCTCCATTTTCCTCTTTCCCAATGACTATATAAATAGATGTATATAAATATGGATATATTTAATATTGATGTCACTTATCCAAATTTTAGAGATCCATTAGTGGACTGTTAAATAAAACTTTGTTGGTTTTTACGTCACTATAATAGATCTTAACGTAAATTTTAAATATTTGTAGCCGGTGTCAAATCGAAGATTATTATTCGTCTCTCCTACGCACGACTCAGACAAATAAATACCAAATGTGCCGACAACACGTACATTAATCACGCCACGGTCCAAACTTTTGTTGCGACTGATCTTTGATTTTCTTTATTGTTATGAAGGCGCCGGAGATTTTCGTCGCGTCATATCCGCATCACATTACTAACTTTACATGGATAATGACTTAACCCAAAACATTTTTTTTTTACTTAGCATACTCGGATTTGAACTACTTATAATTTACATATGTAGAGTAAAATCATATCGAAATAAGTCTTATATATCAGCAATAATGATGAAAGTTATAGCAAAGCTTTTCCCATAGTCAAAAAGATCATTATAATTAATCGCTAGTATTCTCATATATTTTAACAAACTTTGATTACATGTGCTCACAATAATAACATAATTTCAACAAAAATATTTTGTTATATTTTAAAACAACTAATCTAGGACAAAACAGATTAAGTACAAAACAGGGCTGTCCTTATTCTTTCATCTAAAACAACAATATATCAGGAAGACATCCCTAATCTATCACTAATGGGTGAATGTTGAAAACGACTAACTAATAGCAACAAGTGGGATTCATGTGGCCGTTTCGGTCCCGACAAGCCATGTATGACACAGACACGTGAAAGGTTTCCCTACCCTTGTCTGTGAGGGTTAACAACCTTTTAACACCATTAAAAGGGTTACTACCTGATCTTAAGCTATTTGTGGTACATTTAAGTACATATGATGCCTTTTTACTGTAATTACGTAAGCAATGAGACATATCTTTCAAGTTAATAAATTGGATCATTTAATTAGATTCCCTCTATGCATCAGTCCTTAGAAATCCACTGTTGGAGATAGATGTCTCCGCGAGAATGCCACTCAGAATAGGTCTTGTGCTACTTGCATCCAAAGGTTGCGACTTTTGAGATGTTGTTAATTCACCTAGTGGGGGGTCATCCTACGCTGCATCGTTCAATTTGTGGCGCCACTCGAGAACTTTTCTATCACAAAGTTTATCGATTTGACGATCGATGTGACCTGCCCATCGCCACTTCAACATGCAATTCTTCGAGCTATATCGGTTACACCCGTAATTAGATTATAGCACTCAAATATAAATAGACTATCTGATATCTTAGTTCGTACAATAACATAATAATATTTACAATGAATAACAATCTTTAGCGCCTTCCATAAGTTGCTTCATCATTAGTTAGAATCTAAGATTTATAAAAACTGTCTTCGAGTGTCCGTATAGATCCCTGTCGTTTCAAGTTTATCGGCGCGCGCTAAGACAAACACATACAAAAACTTCCCTATAAAAACCACAGATTTTTTTCTTGTTTCCAAACAGAATAAGAAAAAATATATTTCGAGGGGTGTTAACTATAACGAGGTGGCCTAGGTTGGTTTGTATTCATTTTTAATATTGGTATTTTAAAACATGTGGTACTTTATAGACGTGAATGTATACAGGACTCTGTAATAAACAATAATTGGGTCTAGTACGTATATCATGTTAACGTTTGAGATTAATAATTAGACCGATGGCGGTTGCGTACCTTTAATTATATCTTAATCTCGATATCATATGACTCTATATTTAGTTCGACGTTGATATTTTTTTAATATAAAAATGCTCGTACTTGACAACATTCCACTTGACGGTAAGTGGAAATGCGTTACTACATATTCTTTGCTTTTTATTCAAATAAATGTGTCCATAATTGTTTAAAATAATTTTGAGTTATTTATGCGCTGGAAGGATTAGTACGCTGACGTGCCAATGAGCAAATCATATTGGAGAAACACGATTCTTGAGTGGCGACTACGTTTCATACGACTCGGTATACGACGGCTCCTTCCTAGATCGACTCAAGACATTATTAAATTCAAAGGGAACCGTTGGATGCAGGCGGCACGGGGCCGTTGTATGTGGTATTCTCTTAGGCAAGCTTATGTCCAACAGTGGACACGTCGATTGGCTGATGCATGGATGATTTATATCATAATTATTTAACAAATGTAACTGTACCTATGTAATTAAATATATTTATCAAATAATATCCTAACATTACCACAGCTTCTTACAAACCAAAAATATACACAGCAACAATTTTTATAATAAAGAAAAATCTGATCGTCTGATTCAGCACATCCAAATTGAGGCAATCCCGGTCCATTACAAGTAAATGACGTGGGTCGCTGATATCGGGCTAAAAGCTGCTAATGTACCTTTATGTCGTCCTACTGCTATCTGCCATCCCTTTCATACAAAAGCTTTTGTGAATATCCATCTCATTCTTAAACTTGTAAAGAATTATGTTGAAAATGAAGTCACGTGCGCTGTCCAATTAGTTTCTATATCATTTTATACTATGGCACAAGTTATAAGACTTGATAAGTGTTACAATATTGCAATAAGAAAATAGTTTATTAAATTGAGAAGCACTTGGAATTGCTTTTATATCGATTAAATTGATTTGTATATCAATTAAAATTATGGATATTCATTTATAGGTAGAAGGTATCTAAGTTTGATTAACAGCAAACCGGTATCGAACCCAAACGTGCTTTATTCGTCGAATTCGTATGTAAATGTTTCGCTAGTTGTTATATTAGTAAAGTTACTGCGTTTAATAAAAGTTACGTTAATAAAAAAAAACGATTTTATTAGTCTTTATGAAAACTTTAACCATCCAATTGATTGAAATTTTAATTATACATATTAAAACGGTAGTAAGACTTTTGTTATATTATTGAATATCTTTTTGATGGTAGTTCAAGATAAGCTAACGTCCAATCTTAAAACGTAGCCAGAACTAACAGCATATTCTATTCTTCCTTCATCTGTGTTAGAGGAGAATGACATACGGCGAGTTTATATACTAGGCAAAGACGGGCACGGAATAAAGGTGTAACACATTGTCGTCAAATGGTATCTACAATTTATCTAGATTTAATAACGACAGGATAATCATACCTATCTCCCTTAACTGAGAAAATATACTAGTTGATATTTACCAACAGCAAATGATTGGACGATAACTAGTTTATTTATTGCTGAGTTCATGACAGCTACCATTTAACAATAGGAAACCCGTTAGGTTAGTCGTTGTGGTAGCCGTCTTCGTCGTAAACAAGAAGTGAGATCCCATAAATTAGAATTACAAATTCTGCAGGATCCTTATTAAAAAAAAAAACTAAATCTAACTTGTTATGTAAATAGGAAATATATTTTAGATATATATGCAAAAATATCTAACAATATTGTCTTGTATTCTTGTTTCTAAAAAAAATTGATAATATTTATGATCCTAAAATGTTGATCCGCGTTTGGTCGTATGTAGAAAGTTCGTTAGCTCACGATAACAGGTCCCATAAAGCGTTATCGCAACACTACAACAGGCTCCACAGAATAATAAAATAAATGTGTGGTTTTCTACGAAGAGTTTTATTTATTCTCGCCCAAAGCTGACTCGAGATAACAATGTCGCGTGCGTTCAACCTCAACCTAGTCACTTACTTGTAGGGCTGCACTGACACTATTTATGTTCACTTAAAACTAAACAAAGGAATGTTTATGTCCTGTAGAAAATATATCGACACGTAGTGGCTTTTTTTTTTGACAGTTTATTATCAATTTGAAAATATTTTAACATGAAATATTAATGAATCGGATTATTGTTGCGTGATAGCGTACTATGGTTATAATGTTTAACGAACTTTAGTACGTAGATTGACTAGTCTCTTCTAGATCTATACATTTAATTTATTCCAGAAACAAAATAATATGGATATATGTAGGGTCATAGGAGTTTTGTAATTAAAATAAATATAAAAACGTGGTTTGGTTAAGGAAAAATATAAAAGAATCGACAGCAGTGTATCATTCATAGCCGACACCACGCAGCAATCATGAATCTTCGAAGCGTAAATAAATTATTAATACTTTTTTAATACAGAAAATCCCTAAAAAACCATCTCACTTGTAAATCAGCTAGCTAACATGGACCTATTGTGAAAAAGACGAATAATAATTCACTAATTATACAGATGAGATATTTTCAAAGCCGACCTCCCGTACCAGGTATCAAGAGATAAACTTCTACACAAAATATTTCTTGTTGTGGTTCAAATGTTGGCTATCAATCGGCGCGTAATTCGCACGTTAAAAATGTGCTTAAAAAATACCATGGTGGAAGGATTTAGTACTCAATGCAAAGTGATGTATTTAATAAAAAAAAAGGAGTACGAAAGTCCTGAATGTATAAGCAACCCTAAAACTACAGAGACGCGAGCCGCGCCCGCCAGCTTGCCCAGCCCACGCGCCACTCGCATTGTTTCCGTATAGATACTAACACACTTATGTATATATCGTTCCATAACCTATTCTGTTCCTTTTCCGTCTTTGGTAATTATACAAATATTAATAATAATTGCTACCGTTACAAAATGTTATGAATTTTGACAAGAATTCTTAATTTTCCTTCCTATAAAGCGAATAAGTGAAAAGGTGTACTGAAGGAGCTCCCAAACTTGATATTAGAGTGTTATTTTGCTTAGCACTGGTTTTAGATTATTGATAGGAGAAACATATCAATAATCTAAGTTTCTAGCCTTTATAAACGTACATTAATTATTAGGTGGAGAATGTTACATATAAAGTTTCACTATTAGGCACGTGCCTCGTCCTAGTAGTAGGGAAATTGGTCTTAAACTTCGCTACTTAGTATAGGATTTTATTTCGAGTAGTTCTTATCTTGCTTTGATGATATCTGCCTACATGCATTAGTGTAACGACAAGAATGATAAGATTGTATTCTTAGTCCATTATCATAATCATCATCATTTCAGCCCATCGCTATCCACTGCTGGACGAAGGCCTCCTTCATGGTGCGCCACAGAGTGCGGTCCTGTGCCGTTTGCATCCATCGACGCCCAGCAACTTTCACTAGGTCGTCTGACCACCTAGTGTGGGGGCGTCCTATACTGCGTCGTCCGGTACGTGGTCGCCACTCTAGAACCTTTTTCACCAGCGGTTGGAGGTTCTTCAAGCGATGTGGCCTGCCCATTGCCACTTCTTAGTCCATCACCACAGGCCAAGTTTAATGTATAAAGACATATTTCTAAAAGTTCGCTACATTAATTATCGACAATCGAATGAACACAATATAGTTCATAAAGTTCGATACGACCGTAATAATATGGAACAAGTTTGACTACTCCACAGTATGGTAATGCCGTTCAGCCATTGTGTCGCTATCGAGTCGCCGCTTGTCAAGTCACTGACAACGCACACAAGCACAACTTTATAGCCGCCAAGATTTATAAAGCTTTCAAAATCACCCACACATAGCTAGTTTAAATCTTATAAGAAACTGACTATCAATGCTTACGGCTCGTATACTATACATATTTTTTCTCAACCGATTAACTTCTAATTATTTGGTACAAAAATGGTACACTTAAGTCTGTTTTCATTAACGAGATCTAAATTATAAGTAACACCTGAGTCAATTTAAATGACAAATAACAAATTTTCAGTCATGTATATCGCCTGACATATTATCTAACATACTTTTTATTTAACATTAATTCGTGTAATATATAATGTTAACTAAAATTTTGGGGTTATTTGTGAAAACAGACTGTATATTGTGACCCCAATGGGTCAGTACCAGAAGGGTTGGGTAAGCGTCTTTATCGACGCTTTTTCTTTTCTTGCAATGATATTTGCTAACTAGGAATCTACAAATATTATATTATTTTGTCATTTAATTGTAGGCTTGTAAAGTCTACTATAGTACAAGTACTTTAGAAACAAAAAAAGTAGGTATGAGCACCCTAAAAGGATTGTTTTTGTTTTTTTTTACATGTTATGAACAGGCATTATGTAGTTAACAAATAAATAAATAAAGGAATATTAAAAAAAAAACTAAACCGTAAAGACACATGATAAAAATGAAATTATCATTAATTTATTTACATCACATTATAAAAGCCAAAATTGCGTATGTCTCACTCTTCTGAACATTTAAAAGTGTATGACAAATATTCATAAGTACGCGACATAGCATTCACTTAAGCTCTTTTTCTCGCGAACTTAAGCTCTTCGTTATAAAAAAGTTTCCCTTCAAAAACAAAATGCGAATGTCAAAACAAACGGATAGACAAAGAGATAATGAATTTTATATGTATATATATACGTTCTCTCGCTAAGGCACAGACTTCGTGTTGTTTTTTTTTTTTCGTTTGTAGGTCACAGTAGAATACGAGTTACGAACGATTGTAGAGAACAGCTACATAAGTAGTTCCGTGATCTAGTTGCTTTAGCGTGTATATTGCCCAATCTATGGCGAACTAGTTATCTTGGTAATTGTTATCGTTATGTGTATCGTTAACTAACGTGCTGTAACCAATTAATTAGTAGGCAGTTTTAAAACACCAATTCTTGATACATATATGACAAGTATTGTAAATTTATATGCATGTATTATCCGTATAGTGATGGAGTAAGAAAAACAATAGTCACCACTTCGTTAGTTTTCTTTAGTGATCGTAAAAGACGACTGAGGAAATCAAGCAGATGACATTACTGCAATATAGGGTAAACTCGAAATTAAAACAATATTGTCTGATCAGCGTGAAATAATAGATCAATTTCACTTCCAATGGCTGTAGGAGGCTGAATCTCGGTCACCGAAGACAAAGATCGGTAGCCCGCTCGCACGGCGAAGATATGAGTTGCACGGTGGGTCTATGGAGTCACGCGCCGCCTCTACCGTCACCCCGGACCGATTTGGCGGGGCGAGACGCATCCATAGTCCAACGCAAAAAAATATATATATAATAGGAGGCTGAATCTCAGCAATAGGTTGTATATACGAGCTGATATGAAAATGTATGTGAAACCTACGTTTAATAGATAACAATTTTTTTTATTGAAATGTCTTTATGAAATATCATGGTATTATTTCAAAAAAGGTTTTGAAGCTCTTAATTATGGAAAATTCATTTTATATTTTGAACGAAATTCAACATTACCATTCGCTTCAGATGCTCATCATATGCCAAATAAGAGACAAATACATATAAAGTCACATAAATGACAAAGCGCTAGTGTATAATAGTATCTGTAACTATTATACGTGTAATATATAATGTTATCAGCTTAATTCTATAGCGCATTGCCCTTTGCCGGATCCCTTTCTACTTGCATTGAATAATCACATATGAGACAGGTAGTGTTATCAAATAGGATATTACTGTGAGTGTCAAGTCATGTACGGAGGATTTCCGTGAAACAATGGGTGTTCGGACAATGGTGAAGGCGGACGCCGCTGCGGGCGACAACGCGACGACGTCGCACGTGCGTGCTATTGAGCCTATTGTATTCAGATGCTCATGTCGATACATAAGTCCAACTCGTATTCGTTTGGACGCTTAACGACACAATGCCCACTCGCAATCGAATCTATTGATCATCTAGAGTGAAACTCGCTTTGCCTCCGGCTATGCACGATAGAAACGAGAACACGAAATATATTGTACACTAAGCGTTAATCTAGATTAATTTTATTAGTGACTAGCGACCCGCCCCAACTTCGAACGGTTGCAATTTAGAGTGTTATTGTGAAACATAATTCAAGTCCACGATAAACATATTTAATAAAAGGTATTATTAGACAATTGTACTCTTATAATATATTACAAGTCTGTGTATATACATATACCTAAAGAAATAATGGTTATCAGCGAACAAAAAAATACATTTTATCTTCATAAGAGTACAACTTCTACAAACGCCTAGGCACGTATACATTTTCTTCCAAAACCATTACAAAATTTTGAAATTGATAAAATTTCTTACAATTTCTTTAGATTTTCGAAAATCCTCTCTCAGCGGATGCTGCTGCACAGTTATAAGAGTAATTCAATTTCAAGTTTAGGTCACTAGCTGAAATTTGGATCATTATTCAGACAATGATATTTCGCTTGTTTTATATTATACATTTTTCGTTATTTCTTTTTGCATGGCCGGATAGTGTATATACCATAGTAATGTCGATATAGATAACGAGTCACTAAATATTACAACAGCAATGACCCCTTTCGTGGGCTCGCAAAATTAAGCGTTAATTTATAAGATAACATTTAAATAATAATATCTGCTACTTATGACGGACTGTTTCGAACAAATAATCGATTATAATTTTTTAGGATATATGACCAAGGCAAGCACTAGAGACTACAATATCATATATCGCTCTTAATTAATTATTGAGAGTTCTAGAACCAAATGTTGTTAATATAGGATATTTATAGTATACAGTACTGCACCATATTTAGGTCAATGACAATGGTTATCAACCACCAAACTGTGCGAATACAATATGTAGTCACTTATATTAGAAATTATCTAGTCAGACTTACATCAGTATATATTATACATTACTATTCACGTGCATGTTGATATTGTATTTTTCTTTTTTCAAGACAACACCGAGCCCTAAGGTATGCGTCTTTTTGTCGCGAAAGACTACAAACATGTAATTAAAGTAGGAAAATTACACTCAGACTGAGATCCATAATTTGTGGTTCGCATAAAGAATTGTCCTACGTGAATATAGAAACCAAGACACTCGCAGTGAGACGTTGCTAATCCAACTAAAAAGTACAATTTATTTATGCAATCAAATGTGCTTAATAAAACTAAAATATGCTGCATATTAATGATTTTTATTTAAATGCAAGATATATTTTGTGCCCCTGACATATACATATGCAAATGTACAAGTTCACAAACCTTGATTCTTGTTTATAAATAAAAAACTAGATTATATTTCGTACGGCAATGTGTGTTAATTTTTATTTTTGTATATTCCCGGGTGGTGACGGGTTAAGAATACAATATTTCGACAGCCTTGCTCGCCCGTAGAAGTGATTAAAACCTTTTCTACGAATAGATTGAGCAGAAGCACTCTTCGGAAATTCTTCAGGACTCTTATCCACGGGTGCCGTAAAAACCCAGCAGTGGCACGTCTGTGGGCAGAGATGATAATGATGACTCTTCGGGAACACTTATAAAAACAATATGTAGCGATCATATTAATTTGTTCCCAAAGAGTCAAACATGACAATTATGGTGATAAATCTCTCCCTTTGTATTAAGACTTATATCCAAATAGTGGATGTCAGCAGAATTTATGCTATTTTCATTTATATTTATTTATCAATTCATATTACTACTGCAAATTGTCTCTTAAGCCAACTCAACATAACCATTAGGTTCATTTTTACATCTAATACTTGCTAAATTACTATTGTACAACCTCAACTATCACAAGAACTGCTAGGCAACAATCGCCCATAATGATGTGATACGAACAACCTGGTGTAAAATAGTGTAATTGACATGGGGCGGCAAGAAATTGTATGATGTGCAAGCAAGGATCGATTGTTAGATTTATATTTCTCTTAAACATGCGAATAATTTATGCCGCATTAAATTGTTAGTTAAGTAGGTAAATCTTATTCTACTTTTCAATCAATATTTGTCCTAATGTTAGGCAAATGCCTCTTTCAGATGAGAGAAATTAGCTTACTATAGTTACTATATCACGCTGCCTATATAAATTGGCATAGGTGTTAAATATATAGCAAGTTGAAGCTGTTCTTGAGGCAGTAAACATAAATAATTTAACAAGTTATTCGAATAACTACTTTTTATTTATAATCACGATATTACACTGAATTATTAATTAATTTGTATAAATTGCAGATACAAAATAGGTAGGGAAAACGAGACAGAAATGAAACCGATCTACGAATTAGGTAGTATGAAAATACTGAACAATAAGTTTTTATTTAGTTTTTTTTTATTTGTGATGTTATTTGCTTACATTTCTTAGTCGATTTTTACGATACCTATGGGGAAAGAAGGGTTCATGAAATCTGTATTTATTACACTGTTACTATACAGAAAATAGTGGCAAGTGGATATCCACTATTATATTATTGGACTATATATATAGTCCAATAATATATTACAAGCGAGCCTTATATTTTGCACATATTTAAGTCTGTACATTAGAATAGATATAGCAGTGTCCATGCCCTGATTCGTTCAGATTGTATAATAGATCAGAACTCGTGCGGGACGACAACGTCGCGTGGGCGCCCCTCTGTTATCTTCTAAGAAATACAGAGGTAATTGCTATTCTGCACCTTGTAAATCAATTGAATCCTATATACAGAATTGAAGTAGATGTACTACGACTTCACACATAGCAATTACATGCCGTTATCGAAATTTATGGTCATTAGACTACCAAAGCGATTACTATATAAAACATGTTTCTACTTTCTTATATATGTGAAGTTAGCAAGTATTTAATAGATGCGGTATGTGATTACAAATTTATAAAGATATATACATATAAGTCAATAACACATATAATGACAAATTATAACTTTAATGTCCGTGAATTATTTTTTGCTAAGTATGTATTTTCAACAATTCCATTCCCAAGGAGGATTCACGCCAGACAGCCGTTCACAAAACTATTGCTAATAAACTTTGCAATATGTGCAAATACGTATTGCGTGAACCCCAAGCAACTGGGATAAGTGCAGAAGAATGATGATGATGATCTAAGTATTGTAACAAGCGTGTTTGTTTGCATATCTAAGCATTGCCTTTATATATAATATTTTAGGTGATGCTTTTCTGCAGTATATCGTCGGAAGCATTTGTTATTATCTATTTTGGGGTCGGCTTTCAAGTCAAATCTAATACGGTAGAAGAAAATATTTTTCTCCTCTTATCTTTCTCTACATTAGGTATAAGCACCTAAAAATATACTGAATAGCAAGTATTAACATGCTATAAAAATAAAAATTAAACTTTAATTCGTCTAAGAGTTAGGTCTAAAGTCGCTTGTTATTTATCAATTAAGTCTGACAACATTACCGACCAACAAGGAATTCTTCATTAAATACAATGTAGTATTTAATGAAAAATACCTGACATTCTCGCGCTTGCTTATTACAGCTACTTGCACATAATAATAGGTAATTTATTGCACCTGGTTGATACCACTATATCTAGCACATTTGCATAACATGCCTTATTACACGCTTCAGTAAACATATGCATATATGTACTCTACTCATATATCAATAGGTACAAGGTGCAAATTTCAATGTTAGGGGCCATCCATAAATTATGTAAGGCGTTTTTTGCGAGTGTTGACTGAATATTATTTCTTCTTAATATAGGCAGTTCTTACTGACCCTGACATTACATAAGTTATTAAATTGAAAATTACAAATTTTGGTCAAAACTGTGATAGAGTAATGCTATTGCAGTGAGTTAATGATACTTGTAGTAAGAAGATTGTAATAAAAGACATTTTCAGAATAAATAAGGAACTTCGTTCCAAAATAATAATAGGACCTTTTCTTACAAAAAATCTTATTAAGGGCAGGGGGGAGTAGTTGCAATCTCATGATGTCTTACGGTAGGGGGGAGGGGGCCAAATCATCAAAATCCCTTACGTAATTTATGAACGGCCCTTTATCAAATCAGTGTAGACTGCCGAAATTTGTTACCAATATAAAACTTGACATTTATTTTTATCTTTCACTGTGTGGTAGCAGCTACGAATTCTACCACTTACTCGTCGTAGATCTGGGCCAACTCTATCAGATGCCGTTTGGTCAACAATTATATTCCCAAAAAGGGTTGTCATAACTTTTGCAATATAAACGATGGAGTACATATAGCGCCTACCCCAAGTAATTTGGATAAGAACAGGAGAATAATTATAAAATTTGACATAGTAACAACTCAATACCTATATTTCTATTTTTATTTATGGCTTTCATGCTTCGGTGACTAATATTTCCAAAACATTAGTTATATTTAGAGGCCGTCCATTAATCACGTGAGGTTTGAAAGGGGGGGAGGGGTTTGATAAAAATCACGAAGTCCTAAACCTTCATAGTCTTAAACCTCACCATGTATCACCAAGGGGGAGGGGGGGTTAAAAATGCTAAAAAAAAACGATCACGAGATTAATGGACGTCCTCTTATTTGTAATCATTAATTTTAAATGGCATCTGACTGTAGATTTTTATACATATGTTATTTACAAAAATAGGGTAGTGCAATATGTAGGTGTTAGCTACTCGTCGACAAATCGTGACTCTTACTCATAACATCAACGTGTGTATAGGGTGTTATATTACATGGTTACAATTATCAAGTACTTATAAAGATTAATAACATTGCCTTAATCTGGATAAATCACTGACTCTGTGAAAGTAGAGTAGATAAACAAAATATTAGTGAGATTATTTGTAATATTTGTTTTAAAGTCTTCCTCATTGGTCGTGTCATACTCTAATGACCTCATGAAATGGATCGATTTAAATCCTAAGTCTCCGAGTGACGGGTTAAGAATGCAATTCAGCACCTTTTTTTTTCCGTGGGTGAGCGTAAAAAAACGACCAAGGGACGCTAGCTGATAACATCACTGCAAGAGAAAGAAAATTCTATATCAATCCGCCTGTCCAGAGTAGTTTATGGCAATTTCCCTCTTATTAGGGGGAAGGGACGTATATTAGCTGAGATGACGACGATGGGTCGAGATGTGTGAGGTGTGTGTTACAGGGTTTTTTCAGAGTTTCTGAATAGAATCTTACTGGCAATCACCAAATGTGGAACTGTAATTAGCGCATTTCAAAAGACTCGCTCTATTGGGTGAGCTTAATATTTATATATGGCGAAATATGGTTATATTATAAATATGGTTGTAAATATTATTATTACAATGATAACACGAAACACAAAATTAATTTTGAAATGGAGGAAGAAGTGACCTCGTTACCTTTTCTACGGTTAATCAATATACCGCACACCTCATGAAATAATACGGTAGGGGTTCAAGGTGGAATAAGACAGAGGGAATTCCTTTTACTCCTATGTGATGATAAATCTCCAGAATTTCACCTTGCAATTTTTTGCAGAACTTTGAATATTGGTGAGACACATGTTTCTCTTCTGAACGAAGTATACTCACGATGTTTCGGCTTCAAACGTGCAATAAGGATTTAACATTTGGCTGTGGCGAAGTCACTTTGCCATGGTCTCCTCGTTTGTCTTCCTCCATGTCAAAATAATAATGGAATTCCACTATGAATCGTATATTTCAATCAATTATCACAAAGTTAATATAAAAGAGGTTTCTTTGGATGCCGGCATATAATTAGCTTAGCCCATCATATGCTTTAGATTTACGTTTAGATAATTTTCTAACACTAATTAGGTATGGTCACAAACTTAAATGATATATATATACAGGGTGTCCCAAAATTCAACGATAAGCTGGCACCAGCAGGTGGACCTACATATGACTACTCGAGAACAGAAAAGAAAAAAATTCTACCTTGATTTTTTTTTTCATTACGACAAAAAAACCAAAATCTTTAAAAATGGACATCCTTTATTATATTATTAAGTGCTATTGCTACAGTTTTACAAGTAATTCTGTGATTTTTTTTGTATTGGCAAGGTAAGTAGCACTACTATCGATCACAACCATTAAAAATTCCAGAATATCTATAGTTTTTACACAAAAATCAATCAAAACTATGTTTTTTTCATAAATTATGTAAGATTTTGACTTTCAGCTCACTTTCACTCATCATAGTGAAAAAAAAAAGTATGGACGCTACTGTGGCATATAGTATTAAAAATTGGCGCATCTATCTACAATTCTAAAATGGTATAACATTCTAGACAAACTAGCCACAAAAATATACTTAGGTATAACAACCATATTTCGAAAATTATATTTCAAAATAACAACCATATTTCGAAAATTGTTAGTGTTGATAGTAATCACTTTTACTATGTAGCCAAAATGTTTTTGTAGCAAGTTCTCAGAATTTTAATGAGACATGTGCGTAGTCCATAAGTCCATAAAATAAGTTAGACAGAGATAGAGAGATTATACGTTAGAGGGAGATAGATAGATGCTAATTGTTTAGTAACATTAATGCAGGTGGAGAAGTAATTAATGTCCTCAGCAGCACAGCAAGTCAGTATGCTCTACTTCTTTGTTTACTGCACACCGTTCTGTTTTAATTAAAGTGGCTCTGGTACTGACGACTTTTGGATTGAATTAAGTGACCTGGAAATTGACCTGACTTGGCATTATTTTAGACTGTGATTTTGTATTTTTTTTAAAGAAGTTTTGCCTTATTTTCAAGTGTTTAGCATTCATCATGCCGCTACCATACACAGCGTTAGAATACGCTAATATGCACCTAATTTATGGAGAATGCCGATGCAATGCCAACGCTGCTAGCAGATTATATAGAGCAAGGTACCCTAATCTTCAAAGGTATCCGGATTATCGCGTATTTATTAACGTGTATCAAGCTTTTTCGGAGGGTCGTATACCATCTGACAGGCGAAACGCTGGAAAACCTAGATCGGAACACGATGAAGAAGTTCTCAATGAAATAGAAAACGATTCAACTACCTCTGTACGTGCTGTACAAGCAGCAACGGGAATCCCAAAAAGTACTGCACATAGAATTTTAAAACGTCACGTCGTCGTGATGAAACAACCTGCAAGAAAGATGGATATTTAAATCTTCACAATCTTCATAGCTGGAACAATGAAAATCTGCACCTGGTGAGAGAAGACAATCCCAATACCAATTTAAGGTTAACCTATGGACTGGCATAATAAATGGCAAAGTGATAGGGCCCTTTGAGTTACAAGGAAACATAGATGGCAATAGTTATTTAAACAAACACTTTCTTACAAAATGAGTTGCCAGGATTATTAGAAGATGTGCCCTTAAGTGATTTGCAAACCATGTGGTTTCAAAACGATGGTTGCCCAGCTCACTATGCCCGTCCTGTGCGAGAGTACTTAGACCAAGAGTACCCAGGGCGTTGGATCGACTTGGTCCTATCTTGTGGCCACCCCGTTCACCCGATCTAAATCCCCTGGACTTTTTCTATTGGGGTTGTCTAAAGGACAGAGTCTGCACAAAACCGATTGCAACCTTGGACGAGCTTCGCCATAAAATAATTCAGACTGTGGATCTACGGACTACGCACATGTCTCATTCAAATTCTGGGAACTTGCTACAAAAACATTTTGGCTACTTAGTAAAAGTGATTACTATCAACACTAACAATTTTCGAAATATGGTTGTTATTTTGAAATAGTACACCTAAGTATATTTTTGTGGCTAGTTTGCCTTGAATGTTATACCATTTTAGAATTGTAGTTAGTTGCGCCAATTTTTAATACTATTTGCCACAGTAGTGTCCATACTTTTTTTTTTCACTATGATGAGTGAAAGTGAGCTGAAAGTCAAAATCTTACATAATTTATGAAAAAAACATAGTTTTGATTGATTTTTGTGTAAAAACTATAGATATTCTGGAATTTTTAATGGTTGTGATCGATAGTAGTGCTACTTACCTTGCCAATACAAAAAAAAATCACACAATTACTTGTAAAACTGTAGCAATAGCACTTAATAATATAATAAAGGATGTCCATTTTTAAAGATTTTGGTTTTTTTGTCGTAATGAAAAAAAAAATCAAGGTAGAATTTTTTTCTTTTCTGTTCTCGAGTAGTCATATGTAGGTCCACCTGCTGGTGCCAGCTTATCGTTGAATTTTGGGACACCCTGTATATATATATATATATATATATATATATATATATATATATATATATATATATATATATCAATAATACATTTAAATACCTATATTACGCTTACCCGCTTGCACTTAATACATAATAATATGTATATTTTAAATAAATTAATAATTATCTATGTAATGTATCCGTTCTAAATCATATTACAGCATGTTGTAAATTGTCAAGGTTGGATTAGAACTACCTACCTACTTTTTTACTACTTATGAAATATAGATACTTGAATTGGGCTGAGTGCGCATATGCGGGCGATGCGGCGCCACCATCGACGTCACCAAGGCGCCGTCGTAAGCGCAGCACATGTGAGCACATGCTGACAAACATTGTAAATAATCTGCTTCATATAAAACATGCTGACCTCTGCTCACCAAGAATAGTTGACGCCATTAATAAATGTAGGCACTTAACATTGTCTACGACTTTATATAAAACTCGACAGACTTCACTTTTCAATTAGATAAAAGTAAATTTAAATAACGCTAATCTCTTATGACAAATAACGCCATCAAATGAAATTCAATTCTTTATTAAGGTTTATCAAGTTATAAACGTAATATCTATCTTCTGTTTATATAAAGGAGCTTCTATACATATAAAGCTCGTTGTCCAACTAATCAACGCCGAGTTGAAACTAGAAGATCATGTAATTTTGCCAGTAGTTTCAATTTGTAACATAGATTCTCACTAAGAAAGAATTTTACAAAATTCAACCCTTTTTTTTGCGGTGGAATGGCCGCCAAATCGGTCCGAGGCGATGGAATAGGCGGCGAGCAACCCCATAGACCTACCGTGCAAACACCTCTCTTCGCCGTGCGAGCCGGCCACTGGCACCCGATCTTTATCTTCGGAGGCCCGCTCGGCACAAAATCCAACCCTAAGTCAAATGTTGATATGAAAAAAAAAAGTATCTGTTGTCTTCAGTAAAAATAAATATACGTGTTTTAGGATTCGTTAATTTCAATCCTCTAAAGGTGTAAAATAGGGGTTTAACATTTCCGTTGACACTTTTAGCTGAGACCTTACTGAATTAAAAATTAGCACAGATACTAAATTAATACTAACATAATTATGTACTTTAACCTCTTTATACAATACAAATGATTTTTTGTACATGGGCGAAATCGCGAACAGCAGCTAGTTGCTAATACGTAGACATATTGTAATCCGACCTAAATAAAACGCTATACCAATCCCTCTGCTACTAAAATAGGTTAATCCACTCCCATTGCGGCAGATTCCTAATAATGGAATGTATGTAGGCTGGTAAGAAAAAAAAAGTATGTCAACATATCATTTGAAATTTTCTTCTTAAAATTATTGCACATAACAGAAATTGGTCGAATTGCGCAAACAAGTCGCACATAGCCATTACTCAAGCCGAACGACGAAGAACGAACGACGAAAAGAAGACGAAAATACGACGATTTTAATAGCTAATTAAATAAAACCAAGCTAAATAAAATATTTAAGTGATAAAAACACGCGATGCAGTAAAACACCGCTCCAATTACATGTAATTTGGTAAGAACGCAATTATGCGACGGCCTTAGGGGCGACATTTCTCATTCTTTGTGTTGTGCGTGCCTCAGAGATCATGGACTCCTAGAGAGCTCATTTAAATAAATATTCACCGTTTCGTGTCGATGAGACGATTTATCATGTTTAGTATCACGCCGCTATATAAGTTATTTCGGTTAAAATTTAAAACAAACAGTGTGTCATAAAGTCATATCTAAAAACTAATGGCGCTTTAAAAAACTACATATTATTATTTATAATACAACTCTCATTAAGTCATTTAGCATCTTGATACATATTAGAAAAGTTAGAAAATGCCGTTTTAGAAATTCGATTTAAATATTTAAATGGAATTTTATTTAAATCAAGATTTTTATTGATATCCAATAGACTAATTAGGGCAATACATACTTGTATTATAAACCAATATTTCAACACTTGCATAAGTACTGAAAACTAAATAACGAATTAAATTATAAATAATAACCGGCATGTATGCAAATATTCTTGGGAAAATCGCAAAGAATAGTTTGATATACGCGTAACATATCGATAAGATTATGGGAGACTGTAAATTACATTCAAATATTCCAAATACTTTCACGTGAGCTTGCGATTCGTGGGAACTGATTGACGATGATCTACATGAGCGCTATCCCACTATTATAAATAACTTGAAAAACTGATAAGCATGTTTGATACCTGTGAATTGTAAATACTGCTGTTTACCGGACATAAATATAAATATTACTGTAGTTTTTCGACTGCACTAATAGCTTATTGGTGAGCTGCTAACTCTGTTGATTTGAATTCCAACGCAGAACAAAAGTTTGCGTGGCCCACAATAGTTGTTAAGTCTAAATTTAATTGGGAATCACGAATTGAACTTTGCTAATGTAAATGCCCGCCGCTACAAGTATTTATTTATTATTACTAGCTTCGCCCGCGTAAAAGGTTCCCTAAAGTTTTCAAACCCTATTTTTATTAAGGGTAATTTTTTTACAAAATTTTAATGTTATATTTATCTAATTAATCGCCTAAAAATAAGTTTCACGCTTCTGGCTTTAAAAATGACGATCCTTCCTTACATCTTTTCATACCCCTTTACAACCCTTTTTTGCATTAAAATGTAGCCTATGTCCTTTATCAGGCCCTAGACTATCTGTGTACCAAATTTCATTTAGATCAGTTCAGTAGTTTTGGCGTGAAAGAGCGACAGACAGACAGAGTTACTTTCGCATTTATAATATTACTAAAGATTATTTAATAATAATTTGTTTGTTAATAAATTAATTATTTATAAATAATTAAAAAATAATCTTTTAATCGCAACACTTCTCAGCGGCTTATGTATATGTAATAAATATTAATATATTACGGTTTCTTTATGCATAAAGACTAAAATAAAAAGCTAGATCACAATTTTTTTCTTAATGCGTTTATTATTCCAGTTTTTATCTTTATTTGCATACTTCACGAATGCAAATCATATAACCACTTGTTAATACTAGGAACTGTTGGTATGTCGTATCAAAGCGATGAAAGTTTTAAGTTGTTTTTAAAACCTAAAATTAATTTCAGATATATGATTTTGGGATGGTGACGATGTTTTGGGATGATGATGATGTTTTGGGATAATGTTCGGGAAGTTCTGGATATGGCAGAAACCAGTCAACGCGTGATTGTATGCGGAGATTTGAACGGATGGGTGGGGACCAAGCGTCCCGGCTATGAGGACGTACTTGGTCCATTTGGTGATAAGAGAGTGAACGACGCAGGTAGGCTCATAGCGGATGTATGCATGGAGCCTTATTGTATCAAACACATTTTTCCAACATAAGGACATCCATATGTATACATATATGGAGAAGGAATGACCAGAAAAGTATAATAGATTTAATTTTGGTAGACAGTCGCCTCTGAAGCAAGATATTGGACGCAAGAGCCTACAGGGGCCCCACAGTCGATACAGACCACTATCTCGTTATTGCGAGATTTAGTGGTCTGTTCAGAAAGTGGAGGCACTGGCGAGAGCGTGTCCACTTCAGAGAGCTTGAAAGAATAAAGGTTGAAAGGTTGCAAGAAGAGTGTGTAAGAGAAAAGTATGCAGAGGGTGTCCGAGAACGGATGACGATGGCAAGCCAGCCGCAATCGGACATTGAAGAATGCTGGAGAATATTAAAAGAGAGTATGGCAGATACAGCGAAAGAAGTATGTGGAAGTTCAAAGAAGCATAGAAAAACAAATGGTGATGCATGGTGGGATGCGGAAGTGACAGCTTCCGTAGAGCAAAAGAAGAAAGCGTGGCTGGACTATGTCTCTTGTTTGAATCTGAATGACAGTATGACTGAACAGAAGAAAGAAATATATCGGCAATGTAAGAATGACACCAAGGCCTTAGTGAAAGAGAAACGTGATAGAGCAAATATGAATGGTCTTTGAAAGAGATGAAGCCAGAACAGATGTAAGAGTAACAATAGGTAATGATGTACTGGAGCAAGTGGATGAATTTGTATATCTTGGATGTGGATTTAGCCGAGATGGAAGGTACATCACTGATATAGAGCGAAGAGTGAATGCGGGAAATAGAGTGAACGGAGCGTTGGAGCAACTTCTCAGTAGCCACCACCTCAGCCAGAAGGCACGTGTAGCAATACATAACGCAGTGCTTGTCCCAACATTACTGTATGGAAGCGAGAGTTGGGTATGCAGAAAAGAGTATGAAAGTAAAATTAATGCGGTCGAAATGCGATCTCTACGGAAAATCTGTGGAGTTAGGCTGACCGATCGCATTCGTAACGACGACGTAAGAGAGCGAGTAGGTATGAAAGAGAGTATTGGTGTAAAGATGCGAAAGGGAATGCTCCGATGGTTCGGACATGTGGAAAGAATGCCGAACGAACGTCTGGTTAAGAAGATATACAATGCGAAAGTGAAAGGATGTAGGTACCGGGGGAGACCGAGACTATCCTACCTAGACCAGATCGGTCATGTACTGAAGGAAGGTGGAGTCAAGAGTCTCCGAAACCGGCGAGCGTGTATGAAGAGAATTATGAATGTTGAGGAAGCAAGTGAAGTGTGCAAGGATACAGTTCTCTGGCACTCTGTTTTCTCTGCCTACCCTGCAAGGGACATGGCGTGATGGTATGTATGTATAATAATGATTTATTTCGGACCATATATCCATAGCAATTAATAATAATAATACAATAACCAAAAACAAGACAATAATAAAGCAATAACAATAATAATCACAAAAATAATAATAACAATAACAATAAGATGAACCAGTCCACTAAGCACCCACTTCCATATTCAGATATTAGATACCATCATCACACGATAGTTTTACACTTACTGCTGGCATTCCACGAATGTTATGTGCAGACGTGGAATGTCATCGGTAGGTGTCCCATCCCAATATTTAGATTAAATTTCTCCAAAGGCCTCTGCGTATTGGATCCATATCCCCATGTAAGCCTCCCAAAGGACCGGGCATCTTCCATACGGAAGATCCCGTGTATTAAAAGGAGATACATAATAACAATAATAATATAAAAATATCTTTTATAGTTAGGTATTACAATAAATGGCGATATATTTTCTATAAATAATAGAGGAACTATTCATTTCACTAGTACTAGAAGGCAGATTTTCTACTTAGTTCGAGCAAACTTTGAAGCTCAAGCTATTTGTATTAGCAGTATAATCTGGATCTGTGTGCCATAGAAAGCAAAATGCATTATATACATTAAAGTTAAAAATCATGGTTATTAGAAATAAATCCCTATATTTAAAAAGTAATGGAGAATTTGTAACATCTTAAGTAATGTGTATTTGACAAACACTCTTATCAAAGTGATAGCTGATAGCATTGCTTGAACGCGTGTAATCCCAGTTATTCCCACATCACATATAGGTGATTTTTGTCACACGAATGATCAGTCGTAACGAGATAAGCATAGTTCACACGGCTTATCTGACAATACACAATTGTGACAGTTGTCACTTTGACGTCCCGAGCGGTCAGTCAACATGTCACTGTCAAAAAGAATTCTTAAATCACATAAAAATATCCCACATTACCCAACCACACAGTATAAGTATAAATTATTAAAGGTATTTAAAATTTCGTCAGAGATTTATAATGGCTTTAAGCTAAAAGGATACAACAAAGCTTTTTGGTACGTGTTGTCCACATGTTTGTCTCGCAGGATTACATTTAAACGAGTTAAGCGGCTATAATTTACGTTTATATGGATACATAATGTTTGGAAGCATAGTATGCGTTTATGCTTCCTTAAGCATTTGATAGAAAAATAAACCCATACATTTATATCATAGAATAGGGACGTAAATGTAATGGTAGTTAAGTGGATGTTGAACCAGCTTAAGAATATTCAAATATATATATATATATATATATATATATATATATATATATATATATATATATATATATATATATATATATATATACAGACAGATGTGATATCTTTTTCGTGTAGTCAGTAAGTCATGAAGTACGTTACTAAAATTTTAAAGCTTTTACTCATCGTATGTGTATTTAAGATGACAAAAAATTATAATCAGTTTTAAGAAAGTTTTTTTTTATATGTAATTATTATTATACAGATATTATTTAGCTAGCTTCGAAATTGGTACTTGATGGTCAACGAGTACTAATTTCGAGGAATGTTTCATATTTCGATTTTAATCGCATTTTATTTCTTAAAGAATTTTGACAACTTTATCTACAGGCTATATAACAAGTAGTTGTAAAAAATACACATTGCAACCTATTGAAGCTTAGCGTAGTCCAATAGTAGTCGTTACAATGTTTCGTCCTATTGGTCTATTTTACCTTTTGAGGCGCGCTACTAGACAGATGCAATTGGTTAAACTTTACAGAAATACATAAACGATAAGCAATGATACTTGCGTTACCAGCATTATTTATAAACACTAGTGCATAATCCCATCAAGCAAAGTTTTGCCAGAACATACTGTTTGCAGTAAAAAGTTTTAGATCAGTTATATCCTAAAAACCTTTTACTAAATTAAAAAAACAATATGACAAACTTCTTATAATATGATATTTTTTGATTTGCGAAAAAAACAGATTTAGTTAGGTAGCAATTAAGGATTCATATTTAATAAATAGTAATACATAATTACTATTCACCTATATTTTCTAATGCAAGATCTTTATATAAATTAAAAATACATTCAAAAGTGTTATCATTTAAAATTCGGTATGCCGTATACGTGTTCTATTCGCCCTTGACTGTTTATTTCGGCAATAGTAATTGACGCATAAACCGGAGGTAGTAAAACAAATTAATATACGTATCGACTTTATTTATTTCTTAAGTGTGTTTAAATAATGTTTAAATCAAAAACAAATCGGTTAATGTTAATTTAACATTGCATCGATAAATTCTTTCATACGTTAAACATCAGTCTAGCTACAATTACGAAACTAGTATACGTTATTATCATATTCATTTTACTTTAAAATAACTAATGTAAATTTTTTTCTTCTAACAATAAGTTATGAAGGAGGTATACTTCTTTACTTTTCTGCAAGTGTCGTAAATAATGATAAAGAGATCAAAGTAGTAGTATAAAACGTAGTAGAAGTCTGAATTAGTATTGTAGGTCAACTTTTCTCTGACTATAAATCCGTGAGATCCGTGAGGGCCTATAATAATAAAAAACTAGTCTGATGAAGAAAATGACGGGCGGTGTATAGTTTCATTGGTATATGTAAAATACGTAATAACTTAATAGTTTTCTATCCTATTAGCTGTTCCTGCAGTGGCGCCTGTGTGAATCGCTTGCTTGCTTCGTATTTATTCTTATATGTATTCCTATCTTTCTAACTTCAGGTATGGCTGACTGTCATACGAAAAGTGAGTTATCCTTTTATTTCTTAAAGTAATCTTTAGTATTAAGGAAACATATTTAAGGAGTTATTATTTTTACGAAGCTGAACATGTTTTGTTTGAAGAAAAAAGAAATTGAGACATAGGAGACATTACAAACATGGAGTTGACGAACACGAATTACACCCAAACTCGAAATAGCCACCTGCAAATCGCATAAATAATCACCCTGTGTAGAATCTAAGACACAAAACTAGGCCACACTACGCTGACTTTGAAATATAGAGAACAAAAACTATATATCTAATATTGGTACATATATTATTTCGTAATATTGAGAAGGCAGTTGCAAAGGAGGTGAATGTACTACTGCAATGTAAATGTTAGAAAGCCCCATATTTATGGCAACACTTAGAACTGGTGCAGCTATTATCATTGCGAATCGAATCATTGCCGAAGGTTGGAAAGCTTTGAAAGGAATAAAGTGAACTATATTATGGAGTGTGAGGCTGAATAAGCGAGTAACGGATCTTGCGACATACTTGTACACTGAGATACCGAATGTTAATTAACCTTATTTAATACTGATATATAAGTCTATTTTCAAAATTGATGATCTAAATATTCTAAATTGATGGTTGACAGCTTATTAGGGAGACTAATCGACTGACGCTCGACGCTTTAGCTTTTCGAAGTTATGTGCGTATTCATTTATTTATTATAGCTCATTTTAATATGGAAGTAGGCGGAATGAAGGCTTCCACCACATCGATTGTCATAGCTATTCTTACCGGCTTTGTTTACAGATTAACACTGCTCACAGTTGGTTTTGACTTCAATAGCATTTTTCATACGTTCACAGATCAAATTTGATTTCTCACTATATTCTCTTAATGATAAAAATAACCAATCGTCAGCAATACATAATGAAGAAACAGAAAGTACATGGGTTCATAAGGGGTTCCAATAAGAGATTATATAATATTTTGTATTATCCATTTTCTTTATGCGAAGTTTAGTGAGTTAATAGACTGGTATAGAGTACTATAAAAATACATATCTATAATTTATAGATTCAGTCCATTATAATAAGCATACGACTGCCTATTGGGAGGCCTTGGGTTCGATTTCCATATTAGGCACAAAATGTTTTCAGTTATTTTATATCATTTATAATCATATGTTAGTTTCTATTCTATCTTTTCTATTTAAAGATAAAGTTAACTCGTGAAAGGAGAATACTACACTTTTCATACTTCAATCTGTTTGCCCGCATGTTTTAGGCCACGGTTCTCACGTGGAGACGCCAACGGAATACGCAAAGAGGCGTGAGAAATAGTCGTGTGGTTTGCGAACTGAATACTGAACACTAAATCCTGTTTCACTTACCATTTCAATGCCCTATATACTTTGTATACTTTCATTATTATATTTTCTATTTTCATTAATTACTTTCTATTACCGTACTAATAAATTTTACATATAAATGCTGACAGATTCACCATACTTATATTTTTTAAGCGATATAGCTAATTTTTTTTTTGTATTGATCTGGTATCCAGCTTTTAATAATTGTTTACTTTATATTCTTATTGTTTAACAATATATAAGGCAACACTAAATATTTAGTTGCGTAATAGAAATTTGCTTTGCTCTCTGATGCATTGCGTTCGATGTGTTTTTTAACGTATTAAAGTAATATTGTTAAAAACTATGTAGCAGTCGGATGTGTGATTTTTTATTTGTATATATATGAAAAGAAAGAAATATGAACAAATTTCAATATGGAGAGCTTTTTTTGGATTACTAATACAAAAGACATCAACGGTATTTGCTTGTATTGTTAAGTTAGGTGTCTAATCTTTTAAAAGTGTGCTTGAAATATCTAGTACGATAAAGAAACAATGGAGAATTGAACTTTTTATAACACATTTTTAAATTAGTTGTGATAAAAACTAGTTTAAGATAAGATAAAACCGACGTTACTATAAAAACGCGTACTAAAGTTTTTAATTAATTAGCTATCTTCGTAACTTCATAGATCACGAGGTTTTCGGATATCAGTGCGGTTACAAAAACTGTAGCCCGTGTCTAAAGTGTTACGGAATCAATAAGCGTGGTGTAATGTGGCGGCGGCGCGTTCCGCGGTGAGACGACAATGGCTCGGAATGCGCCGCCACCGAATGCTCGACCGCCTGGAAGGGAACCCGAGCACTCCAAGGCTTCATTACCACAACATTTAAAAGATTTTGTAACTATAATAAAGCTTCCAAACGTCTTCTATACGAGTGCTCTGTAATTAGTTCTTTTTAAATATTATTAAAAAGTGTGATAGGGCTACTATGTCTCGTGTTATTTTCTTCGCAGTTTTTAAGTCAACTACAATATCTACATACTGCAATTTACATTTTATTACATTTTACACAGTTTTATAAGCTTGACCTACATGTATATATATCTATGAATATCTTTACTAACTTACATGTCTTCATACTGCCGACGGATGACCATACACTACAAAGTTATCTAAATGCTCTAATCAACCTGCTAAGTTAAAGAAAGCTTTGTTCGCAGATTAACCATATGGCATTTTAGTTCAGCTTTTTTTTTTGGTATTTAACTTAAATAGAAGGTAGAATTGAGTAATACAATGTGATTTTAGTCATTCGTTAAGTTATGTCCATTTACATTGTTACCTATATATGTACAAATATGTGTACTAATTATGTAGTTAGCTTTAATTTTAGTCTTTCACTAAGTTTCAAATGATCATTTAGGCAACTTTTTAAAGATAACATTTAAATAATAGGTTACTTAAAGAAAAATGGTTTCTTTTTTAGATTGTAGATGCTAGGTAGGAATGTTTTGCCGTTTCTTACACCATCGCAAATTATCGAGGATACAATATAACGGGCAACGGTTCTAATCTAATGTAATAAATTTCGGATCGAACCCAAGTTATATGAGTCTTTTTCAATTTATGGTAGATCAAATTCTCGTTATTGGGGCGCTGTTATATATCTGTTATTTCTTTTCTATTATATAATCTCCTTTGCAATACTATTTATTATTATATATATAAAATGAATATTATTTTGACGATCATCCAGCACTGAAATGAATCTTGGTATAGCGGGAGAGCAAACATATGTATGACACAAATTGCACCTAAACTCAGAACAATTCCTTATAAATCGCATAAAAAAATCCACAATTAATGTGGGATTTCGATACTAAGAACATTATCTATGCATTCCCATGGATTTATAACGACATTAATTAAATAATTTATAACAAACATCATAGCTGTAGTTAATAATTAACAACGATACCGATTAAATACATAACTAGACTAAAAGCATTATAGTAGTTGGACAAGTACAGAGCAAGGGCAACAATAGGCTTTAAGTAGCCAGCGGGTGTACGCCGTACAGGCTTCGTGGTCCGTTTTAGCTATACTTGTCTATAATATTTTCCGCATAGGGATTGCGTGCCGCGTGCCCGCCGGCAGCAAGCAATTTATAGCTCAGTGTAGCTCGTACATGCTGGTTATTATTTAACGGCGGAGCCGAGCGCTGGACAGACGCCGCCTCCGGCCATTGCCAATACGATGCTGTTAAACGTGTACTTATTATTTTATACTTAAACTACTACGACACACTTTGTTTTGTGAGTCTTTATGGAGAGAAAAATAAATTATTGTTATTACTTTTCCTATTCGATATTAATGTAAGATATTAAAAAAATGGCTTCAAGTCAATTTTGGCGAAGACTGCCAGGAGGTACTTGAAAAATTACTGAGTGACTTGCTCATTAATGTCAAATAACAATGATGCCGATAGCTCAAACGTTAGAGAGAGTCTTATATTCACACCGAATGGCCAAGCGGAGAGCGAGATGAGCATGGGCTCATCTCAGCTATGGAGCTGGCCAAAAAAGAAACTAAATTAACCGGATACAGAAACGAATTCTGGCGTAAGGCTGCCTTGGTTCAATTGAGTTCACTGATGATTAAAACAACTTTAAATAGGTAAATGAGCACCAAATTCTCTGACATCTTACCAAATATGTAATTTAAATTGCGCTGCCAGTTATCCTTATTTGGCGCGAATATTTTTCTTGCTACCAATTTGAATAAAGTCTTAGCGGTGTCTGGTGTCATATGAATGCCATACACAGCCACGTGCTTGGATATGGTGTAACAACAGCAATGCAATGACGAACGCGCTGCGCTTACCAAACAGGTCAAATCTCCATTAAGGCGTAATCATAATACTCACTATTCCTTATAGAGCGAGACGTGGAACTTTGGTTATGGCTTGCGGTGCGAGCGAGAGCAACTACGCCGTCCTGGATCCGTCTCCTACAGTTGACCGGCCTTGTGGCACGCGCCGATGCATTTGTACTATTCCATTTGATTTACTGATTGTATCAAAATACTAAATCTACATTTCTATAACAATTCATGTCCATATCAATAATGGCTTAATGATGAATCATTGTAACTTCATTTTGAAATTATTTTACAAAAACCGTCATGGAAAGAATTAAATAGTAAAAACATCATAAAACTCTTTTTAATGTGACTTATTCGGTAGATTATTATTTCTTCTACCGAAAATCGTTTTTAAAATAGAGTTATAATGTTTGTTAATTAAGCCATTGATATACAAAATCACAAGATAACATCGATAGACAGAACACGAAGAGAATGGAAAGGGTTTGTGTCGCAACCTGAATGTATTGGAGACCGTTTATTTAAATTTACGTTACTGTCGCAACGGCTACAAGACACAAAGCAATACAAATGTCCAGAAACTGTGAACATAAATTACTGGCGCAATCTAAAAACCTACTCTATTGGATACAGTTGTACTTTGGTGTCATATTTCTGTTATTTGCTCATGTAATTACCACTAATGACTCTCCATCCGAACATAGTCGACTCGAAACTAATTGATAGCTATAAATATAGAGATAATTTGGACATCCATTCGAAGATATAGCTCTAAACATTTTCATTTACAATAATTTGTTTAACAAATGCCACACAACGGAGTTAAAATTTACATCCAATAAACCTAAAGCGCAGGTAACACTCAAATGGCTATAAAGTCATAAAAGGTTGATTGGTTTAGAAACTATTGCCTGTAAAATTTAAAACTTGATTATAGACCTCGAATGTGTAGGCTTGGACTCTATGGACGGCGTATATATAATGTTTAGATATGCTAACAAGTTACATAGGAATAAAGCGAACGTTTAGTCAGAACTAGGAGCCAATTAGTGTGATACCAAAGGCCAACTTTAGAATTAAACATAATTACGGTTCGTTAGTCATTATGACTACACGGATACTTCTGTTGCCAATCTACATTTGTTGTGATTTCAGCTCTACTTTTGGAACTAAATAATTTCTTATTTTTTATAATAGTTAGAACCTTCTAGTCGACAGTTTTCTGCTGTCTAGTGCGCTCTAGATAATAACTAGCACTCGGACGAAACATTTCACCAGATATCTACTAAATAGCTCTTCGGATCTAATCTATTTATCTACTGTTGCATCAATAAGGATAGAATGAACTGAAATCGAGCTTCGTTGCAGTGGTACATAACAAAAGCTATATACACATTATTAATCACATTATTTTTACACGAAGGTTGATTAAAAGTAATGAAATACTATGAAAACAGATAGTAAGAATATAATAATATAATCTATTATAAAATATTCGTGCCTATTACCTTAGACGGTATAGTTCGATTATTTATTTTAACGGAGCTGGCTTGGATAGGAAAATATTATGATTTGAACGTAATACCGTTGTAGCACAAACGGTGGTCTGATCGAGTGTTCAATAAATAATATTTTATTTAATATACAGTATGAGAGTTTGCACGAACCTATATAATAACATCATAATCATTTATGCGTTTTAGGTTATTTCACTTTTGTATTAATATTATAATTAATTAATTACACTTATTTCTCAAGTAATACTACGTTTAGAGCTCTTTCTGAATTTTGAATTTCATTTTTAAGTTATATCCGAACTTTTTCGATATTTTAAAGCAGTTATGATTAATAGAGAATCGTTCGTGTGACACGAAAAATGAAATGTTTTTGTTTTTTTATAGAAAGGTGGGCAGCAGTACTCTCCTGGGAGGCATGGGAGGATCGCAGTAGGTAGGGTATTACAAAGTTTATCAGAAAATAGCTGCCGATTTTTATCAATCTGACGGGCAAGTAAAGGGTGACGTCAATTGTATTATTATTCCATCGTGACACGGGGATGCAATTAGTGTCCAATAATTGTATTTTTGGAATATGTTTTGTACAATTCTGAATGAAGATTAAAAATATTGCATCGTCACCAATAAAATAGGCTTTATGTTTCTGTTGTAAATATAAGGTGATATGTGTTAGTTGTTTAGACACCACAAAGCCACAACACAATGGTCAACCATAAACAGACATGCCTTTGTCCGCGATGTTCGTGCAAATAAAATATTTAGACTGTGCGCCACTACCAAGGCGAACGACATCCTACGCAAACATTTCACATATTTTTATAAAAAATATATATATATGGTTTTGTTTTTCATGTATATGAAATATTTTAGTTTAATAAGAAAAGGTGAATGCGATAATATTTTTTTACCAATACGTAGGACTAGCGTGCTATAGCAGGCCAATTGCCCTCTAATTTGAGAAGAATTTCTGTACCTAACAGTGAAACATATATGAACTCTAAGGAAAAAATATTTGTATATATAAACATAAATATATATTATACGAATCCTTGATTTTTCATGTCTCAATACTTTCAAACGGTATGAGTGTGTATGTTAAACATTAAAACAGGTTAATTTTTATTTCACATTACACCTGTCCCTCGATTTACACTGAAGATAGGTTCGCAACAAAACCGCTAAATGAAATCACAGAATTTACCATTTAAAACGAAATAAATTGCCGATATGTGCTCAATCCAGTGATTTCTTTAAGTAAAACTAAAGTGTTTTGCCGTGTGATGACGAAATAAGAATACAATTCACCACCCCCTATCTTACCCGTGAGTATCGTACAAGACGATTAAGGGATATAATACGCATATGGAAAACTCGAAATAAAATCCTATACCAACACGTCTGACCAGCGTGGTATAGTAGGTCAATTTGCCTCTAATTGTGGAAGAGGCCCGAGCCCAACAGTGGGACATATGTGGGCTAAGATGATGATGATGAAAACAAAAGTAAAACATCTTTAAAAACCTACTAATTGAATTCATTATAGTTTAGAATAAAAAAAAAACAACAGGCAGTTATGGGGACTGTTGATAGAAGTGAAAACTATTAAGACTATTTGAAATAATAATAATTTTCTATTTTTTATATAAAAATAAAAAATATTTAGAACATCTAGGCATCGGTTTTACCACGCTAGTAAGATAACCTTTAAACCACAATGATACTCATTTCATGACATAAATATTAAAAATACAATTAAAAATAAATAATGCCATACTTTTAAATGCAAATATTGATATGAATATTGAAAATATTTGAAAATAAATTCTTTATTTTCATTATTCATTTATCTATATAAAAACATTAAAATATTCAATACTCACTTTTATATTGAACAGTAATCCTTTAATTAAACGATTACAATAACATCCAAACTATAAAACCACTTAAATAAAAACGCTGAACTTTCCACGTTGCCAATTTAACCTTACTTGTATAACACGGTCCACTTACGAATATAAATGTACTGCTATTATAGCATGTTGGTGACGTGAACTCATGAAATTATACCCATCCAAACGTCCAATGCGCACATGATACAGTCAGAGATATTTAACGTATTAGTGTATACGTGTACACAGGCCACTGCGCGTGCGCCAGTCTGACTACTCATAGCTATAGATATACTATTAGCATTAGCATGTCGGTGACGCGAACCTATAAGTTTTTCCCCTCCAAAAACGCTCAACGGGCCTAAAGAAGTTTTCATATAGCTATAGATATATGTTACTATTAGCATTAGCATGTCGGTGACGCGAACCTATAAGTTTTTCCCCTCCAAAAACGCTCAACGGGCCTAAAGAAGTTTTCATATAGCTATAGATATATGTTACTATTAGCATTAGCATGTCGGTGACGCGAACCTATAAGTTTTTCCCCTCCAAAAACGCTCAACGCGCCTAAAGAAGTTTTCATACAGCTATAGATATACTATTAGCATTAGCATGTCGGTGACGCGAACCTATAAGTTTTTCCCCTCCAAAAACGCTCAACGCGCCTAAAGAAGTTTTCACATAGCTGTAGATATACTATTAGCATTAGCATGTCGGTGACGCGAACCTATAAGTTTTTCCCCTCCAAAAACGCTCAACGCGCCTAAAGAAATTTTCACTTCAATAAAACAATGAAATCTTCAAGAAACTAAATATGTAATAAGTTTATTCGTTGTTATGACTTGTATGAACTCCTTTGTGTTGGCGTTACGTACCTACATATTAAGGATACAAATTTCCCTAAAAGTATACATATGTAATTGTATATTATCGTGAGGCGATAATAAGTTCATATTGAACACGAGTGTTGCGGCTATAATAGAAATAATGCGAAATCGAAAAACAATCTCATATTTCTATGACAACAAACATGATGTATCTACCCTGTACGATATATATTTTCTATATTCACTAGAGAATGTCATTATCCTGCCAACATTCCTGCAGTATGTATATAAGAAATATATATGTATGTATATATACGTTCGTATACACGCTCTACAAACACCGGAGAAATGACACCTCTGCTTTGACAAAGAGTGTGTATTGGTAGCTACTTAGATCACGACGTGAGTTTGTCGGCGTGTGCCCAGCATATAGCCGTGCATGCAGTGGTCACCTCTCGCTCTGTGTTTACATAACTCGTTAGACGCCATACCTGCTTGTGCCGCCCACGTCCCAACCTCGCCATTGGATATATCTAAATATTAACAGTAAACACTCGATAATACCCTATTGTGCTGTCTTGCAGGTGCCCTATCTCGGTACATATCTCGGCAAGATTATTAAAATAATGATTGCTTTAACTTCAACAACTCAATGTATACGGTTGTAATGGCTCAAGATTATTCTTTAAAGAAATTATCAGAACTTAATGTCCTTTCATAAATACTTTCCTTGTATGTCCATGTGTTAAAAATAATGTTAAGAAATGTCAACCCTATTCTTTCTCTGTAAGACGAAATAAGAGATACAATGCAAATTACATAATAATTTTACTGTAGCCAACGAAGAACTTGAGACTGAACTCGATACCAGTCTATAGGTCCAAGTTGGCTATATAGCTAGATAGGTTTGTTCTTGTAAGCTCTAAGCTCTCTATTGTTAGAGTATTACAAGGTTATTTTATACTAGCTTCTGCCGGCGGCTTTGCCCACGTAAAAGGTTACTTTCCTAAAGTTTTTATCTCCTATTTTTATTTTACCCCTTAAGGGTAATTTTTTTACAAAATTTTAATGTCATGTTTATTGATATCTAATCAATAGCCTAAAAATAAGTTTCAAGGTTCTGGCTTTATAAATGACGATACTACCTCACAACTTTTCATCCCCCTTTACAACCCATTTTTGCATTAAAAAGTAGCATATGTCCTTTATCAAGCTCTAGACTATCTGTGTACTAAATTTCATTTAGATCGGTTCAATAGTTTTGGCGTGAAAGAGCGACAGACAGACAGAGTTACTTTCGCATTTATAATATCAGTAAGGATTTTAAAGCAAATTTTATTATATTTTATATAAAGCGGTATACTTTAATATAATCCTTCAGATACGTATCGTAAAGGGCTCAATCTCAATAAATGGCATCATCAATCATGAACACGGAGGGCATTAATGATGCTGCGGCGTGGTGGTAAATGAATGCCACTTTTTCCTGTCGAACGTCGACGCACGAGATACTGTGGCAACGTCCGTGACAAAATGTCACGCAATGAAGTTTTGATTAACTCCTGTCATCTCTGTGAGTACAAAACCTTGCATTACATTTACAATGGAGACATTAATTATCACTGACATTTTAAAAACTCGTTACGCTATACTATAAATGTATAATTGTTTTATTGGCATTGCCCGAGTATTACAATTCCGCCTAACCATTAGTAGGTAGTTCACCATTTATACTGTCGTTATACATACGTTATATCATGAATACAAAGAGTAGATAACTATGATTATCCTCCTGCCTATAACCCAATTTATGCTGTGTGGGCTACCGCACAGCATAAAGTAGGTTGGTAGTATTCGTAGCTGCTAAGCTACGAGTACTTTTTTTTTTTTTTGTTTACGCTGTGGAAATGCTTTTGCGCACATCCCCCGCCAGTGACAGACGGGGGGGTGTGTGGGACTCGCCGGCCATGAGATTGACGGCCGGAATACCCACTAAAACCTAACAGCGGTCCCTTCCGCGCTTTTACGGGATGCCGGAGAGATCGTCTATTGACATTCTATCCCCGACACCCCTAAAGCTACGAGTACTACCAACCCTTACTTTGCTCGTGGATGTCGTAAAAGACGACTAATAGCCTTATAACGACCTGGGCCAACTCCATCTGATGCCGTTTGGTTAACAATTACATTCCTAAGGAGGATTGACGTCTGGCAGGCGGCTCGTCATAAAACTATTGCCAATAACTTTTACAGTATGTACCATAAGAGTACATATTGTATCGACCCCAAGTAATTGGGATAAGAGTAGGAGAATGATGATATAACCCAATTTATATCAGGTCGATAGAGTCTATTTATTCTTCCTCTAACAATATAAAACTAAAGATACTACTGAAGAATTTGACTTGGTTTTACGACTGAACGTCTACCTGAAGAAGTACATATAAATAATAATATAAATACACAATATAAGTTATGTAATTATAGTAATTACAGTACTAAAAAGATATTCACAACAAAATTGGTTAAATATAATTTAGTTGGAAGTTTAATATCTTAAGTTCAGATAATATCCGATTGTTAGATGTTGAAGAGAGGGAACAAATTATATTATTGTCGTCTCTTTACAACTTTTGTAACACGCCAAAGCCTCATAATGTCAACTTTCACCGGTACAATAGTATTCGACTCACGAATAACAAGCGCTCTGGGTCGTTGTCACGCACGAAACTTCTACACTCTCCATAATACATCAGTATCTGATTGATGACTTGCGGAAAGGTCACTCTCGTTTGAGTATAGAGAGAGCAATGGCAAGATATGCACATGTCACATAATACCAAACATTAAAAGTACAAAAAGAATTACTATAATGATGAAAACAACTGAACGATTTCTAATTAATAAGGAAAGTCTAGTTGGAATTAGATGATATTCTATTAAATGTCCTATATGAATATAATTATATTTCATACAATGATATTTCTCTTATAGTTAAAAGTGAAGTAGAATTTGATTAGGATGAGAAGTATTGTAGTTACATCGGTTAAAGTTGTTAATTTTTTTCTAAAAGATTGTAGCTAATCGAGGTAACATTTTTCTATGTGAAGTTACCATAATGAATAGGTTACTTACTGTCTATAAAAGTACTTTGTGAAACTGAAAGCAGAGCAATCTCGGCTTTCGGCTTCACAAAAATAGTCCGCCTATGTCAATGATATAGGCGGACTCTTTTTCAGATTGTAATCGTAAGTTTAACATGTCGGGTGATTTCATTCACCCATCAGCCGTCGATACCCGCTACAAGGGGAATGCCACAATTGTTACTTTTTACAGTAAGGTTGATGATCGCAGATGCTTTTATAAGTTTCTCAGTGTCGCTGCTCATATTTCTGGCAATTTTTAGGTCTCCCACAGGCAATTGAGCTATAATAATATATCGCATTTTAAGTATTAGAAATCTCCGTATTTCAACAATACCATAAGTGCTTACTGAGCAAAAAAAAACAAAAGTAGAATTTTGTCTAATAGTCAAGTCTAAAAGTTTACTACTCTCTCTTTCCTCTATTTTATATAAATATTGTCTTCGCTAATACTACTATCTATACTATAAAAAGGGATTGCAAGTAACTATCTATTATTATGTTAATCTTGTTTTATTCAACTCAACAGAGGTTTTATAACATAAAACGTTAATGGACAGGGTCCTAAATGCGTAAGGCTGAGTATTTCACATAAAAAAGTGCTATATAATGAATATGTGGTATGTAAAGTCGAGGCGCGAACTTTAAGGGTAGATACACACGAGGCGTGAACGCTAACGCCCGACTCAAACAAGGAGGTGTGAAAAGCCCCAGTGATCGTGGCTTTCTTATTGTGGTAGCTGCTAAGCCGCTTACCGGTCCAGTATCATAAATACGAGTAATGCTTTGACTATACAATTTTGATGACCATAGTATTATATTCGTGGCTTGTATATTTGACTCGCCATCAAATTTCATTTTATAAATATAGATTAATAACCGTGCTTTCTAAATCGTACTACTCTAATGGCCACAGTGTTAGGGATGGGCATCTTTCATAAAGGAGACAAAATTTACCTACTATAATGTGCTAACTAGGTTTGTTGGCATCTAGTTTTACTATTTTCATCTTTTCTGCTCATAGTCCGCTCAATTTACTACTATAATAAGCTGTATGGTAGCAGCTACGAATACTACCAACCCTTACTTTGCTTGTGGATGACGTAAAAGACGACTAAGAGCCTTATAACGATCTGGGTCAACTCCATCTGATGCCGTTTGATCGACAATTACATTCCCAAGGAGGGTTGACGTCTGGCAGGCCGCCGGTCATAAAAGTATTGCCAATAACTTTTACATATGTGCTACGAAAGAAGAGTACATATTGTATCGATCGCAAGTAATTGGGATAAGAGCAGGAGAATGATGAGTCTACTCAATTTACACACTTAATCGCAACTTTCAGCTCCTATAAAATTAAATGACCTAGTAATCGAATGCCTAACTCACCAACACAGCTCAACAATTACGTTCATAGTATTTTTTCTAATTAACAGAATTTTTACGATTAAGTACTTTAAATTGTTAGGAACTTGAAACACTGTAAGAGCACATCAAAATCAGTTTTCTTGTCCATCTACATGTATCAAATGTCTTTTGACGTGTTTCCGTATTAAGTTACATCGACTCTTCAACCGTGCTTACGCATTCAGGTGGAATTAAATAAGTTAACATGAAATCATAAAAAGGAAGTGGAAGCATTACTGCGGAAACAAGTTACTTCAGGTAATTAAACGCAACGTCAAAATATCAAGAGATAGATAGCTAATGTTATTAATGGACGCGAAAAATGTACAAGAGAAACAATAAATGTCTTTTATCAGAACTATTACTAACTAATTTAGTCCATTATCAGACAAAACACAAGTCTGTACAACTTCAATGATGATTCTTATTGTCTCTTTGGTCTAAGCAAACGAGTTATTATTATATGAGCGGTCGAGTCAGTTTATGGCATTCCAGTGTTAATCTATGCAACTTTATAAAGTCGCCGTTTCTTTAGTTTCCTTGTAATATCTTAGAGGAAACCTAATACTGAATCGAAATAAATAGACATTTTGAAATTTAGACAATCAAAAGATAGTATTCCTTGCTTCGATACAAAGATACAGCAAAAACACGAGACGTTATTGGATGTCGTGGAGGGATATTTCAAAGAGTGACCGCTAGCTTTTTTGTAACAACAGATTTTCATTGTGCTTCGACAATTTATCTCATTTAATTAAAAGTTCGGAACGCACGATAGATAAGGAGCGTTCCACCGAAGAAATTGTTGCATGCTTTTTAGGAGTCGAGATTGCGAAGAGCTATAAATGGCGCAGCAGGCCCTGCGGCAGTTGCCATTTGCAATCGGTTATGGAACGACCGCGAACCTCTTTTTATATTATAATCGCTTGGTCCCCGCTCACTTCTTTTTTGCTGCGGATAACCAATGATGGCAATGGTTGATGCAAAAATAAACAAGTAATTATTCAATGCCGAAATGGCCGAATTCATTTTTTTTATAAAGTAACTATACCGACATATCTATATGTATTGTGAAAGGAATAAATTTCCATTACAATTTTCGAACTAAATATTACCTATACATCCTTCCTCTGGAAACAGGACATTATGGCGTATGTACGCAACATATGTAGCACGAATTGACATATGGACATGGTCGTCCAGTTGCGTCCGGGCCGTGCAGCACAGACTGAACTCGATGTGTCATGATCAGACTCAAATTACGGTCAAACCGGCCCATGCTGCCTTGTCAACGATGCACTGTTGTTAATTAATATCTTATTGTGTTTACTATATGGAAGTTAATACATAAATATGACTACAGATAAAGTTAATAAGTTATTCTTACTGTGATTTTTATACGACAAGGTATAAATCATATGAATATGTTTAGGAAATACATTCGAATGAAATATAGTGGTTTGACATATAGTAGTTTGAAATTGAGCCGCATTAATATGCAGCTCGTGCGACGAGGCCCGCGCTGCGTCCGCGCCTCCTCACTAATAATGGATCAGACCCGTCTAATGCATTATTCAAACACTCCCGCTGATTTGAGATTCCAATATTATCGCCAAAACTTACGTAGTTTTATTTTAATAACACAAAAAGTTATAAAAATGTTTCAAATTCATAATCTTAATTGAGCAATCAAATTTCACAAACTTATTCAAATAATACCTATATCTAAACTGAAATTATATTCAGCAATAACTTATGCCTTAATATTTTCGTTTCATTGTTTCAATGGCATACAAGGACAACCTATCGTAAAACCCCAAAGCGTACTAGATCGGCCAATATTGTATGCCTCTGAACTCCCTTGTGACCCTCATATTTTTACTAAATCCTTTGTACATCGAGACAATTATAGAATGCTGCAACGACACTAAAATCATACAAAAACTTTAAGGATGGGCGTAAATATCTAAATTTAATAGTGGTAGGACCGCGCTCTGGACAGTTCTCTGTCTACAGCCGCGGGCCGGTCTGTCCGGGGTAGTACCACACTCTCGCAGAAGATCGACTTCTGAGTAATGGCAATATGCTATTGCGCTTCGTTCGGTGAGCGAAAGAGCCGGAAGCCCAACTTGGGTGGGTTAGGGGCTTGTATTGGTAGACAGCCTAGTTATACACTTAGTATTGCAAAGGTCCATGGGCGGCAGTGACACTTACCATCAGGTGTGCTGTCTGCTCGCCTGCCACCATCAGCAATAAAAAAAACAAATAAAAATTAAATTTAGTTTCATTCATAGATATATATATCTATGAATGAAACTAAATTATATATATATATATATATATATATATATATATATCGATGGTTTCATTAGAAAAGTGTATGAAAGGCACCATACAATAAATAACGACTGATTTTTATTCAACGTACGTACGTAGTTGCCTATTAGAAGAGCCATAAAAGTAGATATTTAATAAAACAGTACCACCACCAGCAGAACAGAGAACGCTTACAGTTACCACCTGTGTAATTAGTGTAACAGAACAAAGGCTACGGTAACAAATTGAAAAAATAAACGGTATATATAGCCATACAAAGAGAGGCTCCAATCTGACCCAACAACACAATGCCGACTTTACTATTCGCCTTCATTAGTTCTGTTTCATTCAAAGAACACTCTGTTCGATGAAAATGAAACAATTAGCTTTGATACTTGGAAAATTACCAACCATCTTATTAACACCAATTATGTTTAATTGTAAGATTTCTCAGCATGAAGGCATGCTATTTAGCTGTACCGTTTAGAACAGGATTCAAGTATCTACTGAAATACTTTCATAGTTGCTAGATTACATTTATGTTAGTATATCAAAATGTATTAAAGTAATTAAAACAAAGTCTCCACGTGAGGAGAAACTAATAACACAAACTGTGATCATCATCCTGCTCTTATCCCAATTGCTTGAAGACGCAATATGTATTCTTACATCGTGCATATTGCATAAGTTGTTGGCACTAGTTTTATAACCGGCTGCCTGCCTAACATCAACCCTTAGATGTAGTTGGCTTAGGTCGATGTAAAGCTCATAGCCGTCTTTTACGACGAGCAACATAACGCTTGGTAGTATTTGTAGCCTATACCTGGAAAGGGTGACTAAGATCAAATAAGATAGACATCCTGACTGCAAGAAAATGGATATATCGAAAGCATACGTTAGACCAAGTTGGTGTTATAGACTAATTTCTCACCCATTATGAAGGAGATTTATGTCGAACGGTAAGACGTATATGGACTAAACATAAAATAAATTACATTAAATAGTATAAATTAACCCAAAAACTGTTTAGGAGCTTGAACAACAGAACATTCTCGTAGTTTACGACAAAAAGATAAGTGTTGCATATGGTAGAAGCGTTGCATTACCCTTCTCTGATGACCTAACGTGCACACATTATCTGTGATTGAAACTTGAGATCGTAATAAAAATTCTCTATAAGAGTTATATATATAGATATAAAACTAAAGAGGATAATTAATTACTATGAAAGTCGATTCAAGTGTCTCATGAACCAGATACATACTTCTAGCATATACTAATAATATTTAGGTAGTATATTTTTGTGGCCTGTTTTTCACTAATATTTGACATGACGTGGCCATATCAACGAGCTCAATAGATGCCTAAGGCGAGCGTAGCGTCTCGAATGAAACACGTGTCGCTGATTGCCCTCAATTGGCGAGCGAATAAAAACAATCGTCGCTTAAAAATAACCGTGATTTCATCTCGCAACATGTGATGGTTTTTCTTTCAGCGTAACGAACTGTGGTATTCCCACAAGTCCTAATGTCATGTGAAATGCCTTGGTTAGGCGATCCCATAAGGCGTTATGACGCGCCATTAAATTGCGACAGTGAATCACTAATGATAATGAAACTTATTTTTGATGGGAACGAAATTTCTTTCAAGAAGACATAGTAAACGTTTCTCATCTTTACCATATGGAGAGGATGTCAGGTTGGGAGTATACAATTCAACATCTGATGCTTTTTATCTTGCCTGGCCATTACAAACACTGAGATAGCAATATCCGTTTTAGCGGTTAGTAACGTTTAATATATGGGTCATATTCAGGAAGCAAAACCACAAACGCAAATTTTCTCATACCTAGATGACAATTGTAACCACCATTGGTTTGTTAAAATGTTTATCATTACAAAGTAATATTATTACACCCGCGAATAATTCAACGTTGAATCTAAAAAAAGTTTGTCCGGTTCATATTTTTATTATATAATATACATACATTAGTATAATGTTTTTATATTCTTATATTTTTTTAGTTTAGTATCTACTAATAAAAATAATAAAAATTAATTAATGAACATTAAATATAAAAACTTAAAAGCGTGTATAATGCGAAAGAATCTTCATGAAAGAAATCCGAAATTAGTTCACAGTTTTATGGATAAAAATGTTTTGTCGCCCTAATTCTTTTTTCGGAATAAAAGGAGGAAGGGAGCTTTAATAAATCTCTATAAAGCTTTTATATATATAGAACTTTAATAAATGTCTATAAAGTTACTCTATATAGATTATACATATACTACAACATACAAAATTATTATATGAACATTTATCCTCTTACTTAAAATAGCTGCTAGAACTACATTTATTTGCAGATTAAAATCTTAAAAGAAAATATACTTTCAAAAATCGAGTAAGTATCATACGAGCAAAACTACGAAATAATACTATTAAAGATTGTACTATCAAAATAATCCCACTACAGGTCCTCAATTTTAAAATTTAATCATGTTATTATAATATAAGGTCTTTAGAAACAATGTACGAATGTACCTATAAACAACAAAGACGTAAATAAAAAGGAATTCGGCCAAAAAAAAAACAAAATCTACTTAATGTTTTAACAACATTGTATTGTCAATGTCATCTCATGAGTACTAAATTATATAATTGATTACACTTTAAAAACCTAAAAAATGGTATAAGCGATAAGTAGTTAAGATTATGTCTATAGATATAAAAAAAATATTACATGCCATTTTTTTGTAGTGGCCAGCATTATCTGCAAGAACTAAAGGGACCTTTGTTGGCAGTAAAGTGAAAACCTTTGTCTCCAAACCCACGCCAGACGCACAAAAAATTACTGGCGGGCCGGGTCTTAAAGCTTATCAATAAATGTTTAGGGCGGTAAGCAATTGTTGGAATAGTGTAATCTAAGTGATTAGATTTAGAAGGCATTCTTATTAGTAGAATAGCAAATTGCTGTGTGGTAGCGGCTACGAATACTAACAACCCTTACTTTGCTCGTGGATGTCGTAAAACACGACTAAGAGTCTTATAAAGACCTGAGGCAATTCCATCTGATGCCGTTTGGTCAACGATTGCATTCCCAAAGAGGGTTGACGTCTGGCAGGCGGCCGGTCATAAAACTAATGCTAGTAACTTTTACAATATGTACTATGAAAGAAGAGTACATAATATTGTTTTGACCCTAAGTAATTGGGATAAGAGTAGGAGAATGATGATGAAGTGGAATAGTAAATACAACTATAAAATTAAGGCTAGTATTAGCCTTAATTTTATAGTTGTATTTACGTGTATTTATAGTTATATATAACGACCCGCCCCCGTCGGTACGAACATCGGCAGTTGCGGCGATGGGGGCCGCCACCCATCGCGCCTTGCCCAGTTAGGCGAGTCGAGGAGAACGGAGTGCCGGGTGGGCACGTGGAATGTAAGAGGTTGTGTGGAAGGTAAGTTGCACGAGCTGATATCCGTCATGGCGGACAAACAGCTAGACGTGCTCTGTGTAACAGAGACCAAGCGAAGGGGCAGCGACGCCTGCGATCTTCCTGGTGGCGGGATGGCTTTGTGGTCTGGTGTACCACAGAGCGATCGAGCCAGCATGGGGGTAGGAGTGCTGTTGTCCTCTCGCTTGGCCTCAGGTGTGAAGGATTACGGAATGTATGATCCCAGACTTCTCTGGGTCCGTATAAAACTAGGTGTCACCAAGGTATTCATGGTTGTAGCATATGCTCCCGTAGGATCCTCGGTGGCATCAGACCTAGAGAAGTTTTGGGACAATGTTAAAGAAGTTCTGGATATGGCAGAAACCAGTGAACGCGTGATTGTATGCGGAGATTTGAACGGATGGGTGGGGACCAAGCGTCCCGACTATGAGGACGTACTTGGTCCATTTGGTGATAAGAGAGTGAACGACGCAGGTAGGCTCATAGCGGATGTATGCATGGAGAGAAACCTTATTGTGTCAAACACATTTTTCCAACATAAGGACATCCATATGTATACATGGAGAAGGAATGAACAGAAAAGCATAATAGATTTAATTTTGGTAGACAGTCGCCTCCGAAGCAAAATATTGGACGCAAGAGCCTACAGGGGCCCCACAGTCGACACGGACCACTATCTCGTTATTGCGAGATTTAGTGGTCTGTTCAGAAAGTGGAGGCACTGGCGAGAGCGTGTCCACTTCGGAGGGCTTGAAAGAATAAAGGTTGAAAGGTTGCAAGAAGAGTGTGTAAGAGAAAAGTATGCAGAGGGTATCCGAGAACGGCTGACAATGGCAAGCCAGCCGCAATCGGACATTGAAGAATGCTGGAGAGTATTGAAAGAGAGTATGGTAGATACAGCGAAAGAAGTATGTGGAAGTTCAAAGAAGCATAGAAAAACAAATGGTGATGCATGGTGGGATGCGGATGTGGCAGCTTCCGTAGAGCAAAAGAAGAAAGCGTGGCTGGACTATGTCTCTTCTTTGAATCTGAATGACAGTATGACTGAACAGAAGAAAGAAATATATCGGCAATGTAAGAATGACACCAAGGCCTTAGTGAAAGAGAAACGTGATAGAGCAAGTATGAGTGCAGAAGATAGGCTGACTAAAAACTTCGAGGGTAACACCAAACTCTTTTGGAGGGAGGTGAAGAAGTCTCAGGGTGGTTGGTCAGCCTTCAGAATGAATAAAATAAGGTCTAAAGGTGGAGACATTCTTACACAAACACAAGACGTGTTAAGCCGATGGAGTGAATATTTTGGCGATATGTATGCGGATGCTACGGTTGGCGCCGGTGTTGGATGTGGTTTAGTAGATCAACATTCGACAACGGCGTCCTCCGATGGCATAAGTATGGATGAAGTTGAATGGGCGATAAGAAGTTTGAAAAATGGTAAGGCAGCGGGCATTGATATGGTGTCTGCCGAGATGATCAAGCTCTGTGGCTCTTGTGTCTGGGAGGCGTTCCTGTTGCTCCTCAATTTATGTTGGAGCTCGGGAATGGTTCCCAGGGACTGGAATAGCGCAGTCATCGTGCCTTTGTTTAAAAACAAGGGTTCACGTTATGACTGCGCAAATTACAGAGCCATAAGCTTGACCAGTTTGGCAGCAAAAGTGTATGGAAAAATTATTGAAAGGAGAATGAGGATGGTGTCCGATGGTTTACTGTGTGAGACACAAGGAGGTTTCAGGAGTGGAAGGGGATGCATGGATCAAGTGTTCTCTCTGCGCAACATTGTGGAGAAGCATCTGGCTCTAGGTCAGAGGGTTTTCTGCAGTTTTGTGGATCTGGAGAGAGCATTTGACACGGTTGTACGAAAGGAACTTTGGGACATTTTACCGGAGTATGGTATTAACGGTAAACTGCTACAGGCTGTGCAGTCCAGTTACATGGGCTGTAGAGCCTGTGTGCGGCTGGATGATGGAATGTCGCCTTGGTTTGACGTCAATATCGGCGTTAAGCAGGGGTGCGTTCTGTCAGCCAGGCTGTTTATCATATATCTGGATAAATGTCTCCAAAGGTTGAACGATATGAATGTGGGAGTCCAGATGGGCGACTCAGTGGTCACTGCTCTGCTTTATGCAGATGATGCAGTCCTGCTGGCACAGTCAGCGACTGACCTGCAGACCCTAGTCGACACAATGACAGAAGATTGTAAGAAAAGGGGTCTACGCGTGAATGTGAGCAAAACCAAAATAATGGTCTTTGAAAGAGATAAAACCAGAACAGATGTAAGAGTAACAATAGGTAATGATGTACTAGAGCAAGTGGATGAATTTGTATATCTTGGATGTGGATTTAGCCGAGATGGAAGGTACACCACTGATATAGAGCGAAGAGTGAATGCGGGAAATAGAGTGAACGGAGCGTTGGGGCAACTTCTCGGCAGCCACCACCTCAGCCAGAAGGCACGTGTAGCAATACATAACGCAGTGCTTGTCCCAACATTACTGTATGGAAGCGAGAGTTGGGTATGCAGAAAAGAGTATGATAGTAAAATTAATGCGGTCGAAATGCGATCTCTGCGGAAAATCTGTGGAGTTAGGCTGACCGACCGCATTCGTAATGACGACGTAAGAGAGCGAGTAGGTATGAAAGAGAGTATTGGTGTAAAGATGCGAAAGGGAATGCTCCAATGGTTCGGACATGTGGAAAGAATGCCGAACGAACGCCTGGTTAAGAAGATATACAATGCGAAAGTGGAAGGATGTAGGTACCGAGGGAGACCGAGACTAACCTACCTAGACCAGATCGGTCATGTACTGAAGGAAGGTGGAGTCAAGAGTCTCCGAAACCGGCGAGCGTGTATGAAGAGAATTATGAATGTTGAGGAAGCGAGTGAAGTATGCAGAGATAGAGTTCTCTGGCACTCTGTTCTCTCTGCCTACCCTGCAAGGGATATGGCGTGATGATATGTATGTAGTATTAGTGTACTTTTTCATTTTAAAGAGACCATCGCACTCTAAATAAAATATCCTTGGGTCTAGAAGGACGATGTATAATATATATTTATAGCACAATATGTATTATTAATTACGCAATTAACAGACAAATAATATTCAGACTCAGAACAATGATTTACGCATCACACAAAGGATGGAGATCGAACCAAAGGACTTGGCATCGACAATTAGATTACTACGCCATTTGTGTAGTCGAAAATTATTATTTATTAAATGTATATTTCCACATTTATATACAACTATCCCCTACAGCGCGTGCCGTAAAGACAACTAAGTGCTTTAAATCAACCTAGACAACTCCTATTTGATGGCATCTGATCAATAATTATATTCCCAAGGAGAGTTGTGAAAGGCCGGCGAGCGGTCATAAAACTATTGCCAAAACTTCTGCAATATATACTCTACATATTTGACTCGACCCCAAATGATAGGATGGATGATGTTAATTTCCCTAAAATATTTATATATTTTTAAACTTTTTCCTGTTAGTTACATTTAAGCGATGCAATAACGATAGAAAGGAAAAAAAAGAAGTAATAATAAAAAAGTTGCTTAGTTTGACAGTTTCGAGATAAAAGAAAAAGAATATAATTAAAAAAAGTTACTACTGCATGGAGCATGGAATGGACCTCATCCACATTAAAAATAGTATTTATCTACTAAACCACACAGGTCAGGCGGGTTAATTAATACATAAGAGGTTTTATGTCCAGTTTCCCTCCTAATACAGTGAAATCTGCTTATATCCCTTAGTCGTATTTTAAGACAGCAACAGGGAAGAAAGTAATGAATTCTATGCTTACTACACTCCCTTACAGATATTTGTATCACATACATACATTTGATATTTTTGTACTTTTTCTAGTTGGTTTAATGTTTTAGGTGGAGAGCCTTCTGCGCTCACCACTAGTCCGCGTAACAGCAAGATCAGAATATCCAACAAAAATAAATTTACAGCTTCTCCATTTAATATTTAACTATGCCCAATTCTCATGCTCATTATCATGCACGATGTACTCGAAGTTTTCACTTCATTATAATATGTACATATATATTTATCCTTCACTTTGACTTAACGTTGTGACTTCTGTCATGGTTGTACTTTTTGCGTGTATATGGTCTTATTTTTCGTGATGTTCGTTTGTCACAATCATTACGCACATCCGTTGGTATGATGCACTTGTGTGGGGCAATTTAATTAGTCAATTATAATTCACTGCACATTTTGACGTCACCGGCTGTAGTCAATCCTTTCCATCGAGTTACGTTCATTAATCCTGTTGGAGTCTCTCAGCTTAATATATAATAAAATTACTCATAATACCAGTATTATAAAGATTTATTCGGATCAATTTTATTTTTATATAAAAACGGTTTGATAAAGACCTTTATTTTTAATATAATTGTCTAAGAAAGCAACTGCAAGATAGTTGACAGCTGGATTCTTCGTTAGTTAGATTAGAGCAATATTTTCGTCGAAAGGACCTCATAAATATTCGGATAAGGATTGAAAGAGGCTAAATACCAAGACGAATCATTAATATGCAAGTTTTTTCTTATACAATACAAGTTTATGTCGAAGGGTTCGACAATAATCGGAGCTGAATATTACCAATCAACCAGATTGGAGCATATCGTGCGAACGCGTTATAATAGGAGGATATTATAATAAACAGATCCCGGTCCCCTCGCGTTCACTCCGCCCTCCCTAATAAATATTAATGTATGAACTTGAATGATTCACAATGCTCCAAGTGATGCTGGTACATTGACACTCAATTTGGTTTTTGCAGACGAACCTGTGTTGATAACTTCGTTATGAATAAATTCGACTGATTTACGTAAATGTTCATTTTATTGGCTATCTTCATTTACTTTCAACATTATTTTGGATGAATACTTATAAGTGGTAATTTATAGTGTGAAAATGTTATAATTATTATTTTTTATATTTTTTTTTATAAATAAAATTAAAATTACAGAAATGGGTATTATGTATTATTAGTTAACTTTTATTAAAACACATTTTTTTTTACAAATGATTTATTTATATTCCATAACATTATTTTCCATACAATATTGTTTACTTCTACCCTTATTATGCTACCTATTTGTACTATTAATAAAAATCTCTAAAGTGTGTTGATGTTTCGAATAATGCCGACCGTAGCCTTAAAAAAAAATGTTTCGAATAATCTCAGAAAAAACGAAGCTTATTTGTGAATATAGCAATATGTAAAGTATTAGAATGCAATCCTTAGGTAGCTATTAAGGCCTGTCGGGGCGTCGACAGGAGAGGAGCCCGAGAGGGCATACCGCCGAGCGGGCCACCGAAGACAAAGATCGGGTGCCGGCGGCCCGCTCGCATGGCGAAGAAGAGGTGCTTGCAGGGTGGGTCAATGGGGTTGCGCGCCGCCTCTTCCGTCACCCCGGACCGATTTGGCGGGGTGCGACGTCCATAGCCCACCGCAAAAAAAAAAAAAAAAAAGGCAGCTATTAAGGCGAAACAGTACTGTCTGCACATATCGACTGCAATGATGAATTAGCTGTTAAATTACAATCTTTCGGGTTCGGTTACCAAGCAGATTAATATTTTGTGCGATCAACAAATTGTTATATATAATATGAATAGGGGTGTAATGTGGGTCTGTTCATTATATATTTTTAAAATAAGCCCCCGCATTACAAGTATTATTGTCTTAATGCATGATTATTTTTTTTATTCAATGATCATTTTTTTTATAAGACTGCACTCTGCAGTCTTATAAATAACTGCACTCTGCAGTCTTATAAATAAAATAATCATTATGTTCAAAAATTCCTCAAGATAAAAAGTCATTTTATGCTATGTATTTTATTTATATTATATTTTACGTATATTATACTGTACGTATAATCATCTTCATCATCCTGTTCCAAATAATTGGGATCAGCCCAATTATTTGGGGTCGATGCAATATGTTCTCTACTTTCCCTACAACCCTATCAGACATCACCTCTGTCATCACTCTTTATCTATCCATGTATATTATACGATTTATATTACAACAATAAATAAAAGTTCTATAGAACTCTTATTTATTGTTCAATAAAACTGCGAACATGGTGGCAAAATCATAAAGAGTTCACAAAAAAAAAATCAAAGAAATGAATGAGCCGAATACTTTAGTTGCACATAGTAATCTAAATATTTACAATTTCTAACTCTTGTATGTAAACAAAGCGAAGAATCTTCATTCATCTGGGAAAGAGTATTGTTTAGCCGTTTGCTTATTACAAAAATAAACAGATTCTGTTGTGAGCCCCCAGTGATCAAGCCAGCCAGCCGTTATAGGTGCGAACCGTATTTTCCCACTATAATAAAAATATTTATCTTGTGTGCAACACACATGTATGCTTTATTAGTTAACTTGAAACGAAAAATATATATAATTTACTCTACGCAGTTCTCATTTTATACTTTTTTTTAAATATATCCCACCCACCTAAAGAGACTTTACAATGCAATTAACACGGAAGAAATTACACCCAGACTCAGAACAACATAACACTTTGTGGATCACATAAAGTATTGTACCTCGTGGGAATCGAACCCCCGCTACTGGCACGGTAGCTCGGTATCTTAACCACTACGCAGTCTACAATTATTAAACTACATATTTATCAAAATGTCGGCTAATTAAAATGAAATACAAGTGCGATAGCATCCGTAAAAATAGTTTTATGCAAAGAATTCATAATGGCATTATATTATTTTTTTACGTATTTATGGTCACTCCATTGCAAAGGAATTACAATAGCTAATATTGATATTTATAAGTAAAACTAATCACGATTAAGATGGTTAATTATTTCATCGACTTGAGATTACGTATTTACCTTGCAGTGCTATGTTTTTTCATATTAATTAGATCGCCGGAGAGAACTCTTTGAATATAATGTTAAAACAATGCTTTAACGCTGTAATAAATAATATGCTTTCACGCTGTTACAATACGTGGAAAATTAATGATTATGACTGTAAATTTTTTTAAAGATTAATATTTGAAATAATACTATTTTTACGGAACGAGCTTGTATTTCATTTTAAATTTTTCGAACTCTTTATAGAGGACTTCTATATAAACTGGTGGGTGGAATATCATAACTTTGAGACGGACTCCGTTTCGTCATGATATTTCATTTACGTAGTTTCATAAAAATTACTAAGAGACAACGCATTTAACTGCAAGTTGAACTTGAAATAAAACCTTATCTCAAGTTGTCTGCTGAGTGTGTTAATGTGGTATGGCACTAGTTAGTAAGTTATTTTAAAATTTCGTATACATGTTGTCAAGGATACAAAACGTATATGATACTTTTTTCTCTAAAAACAAATTATAATAACGAAACATAAAAAAGTTGATTGACGAAATCTACGTTAAAAACATAAAGCTTAGTAAGAAGTAGAGATTTAGTAAGAATATGAATACACTATTTTTAATTTAGCAGGGCCATGATGACAGAATAAAGCACGATGCCCTTTGGTGGGCCATTCACTGGTACATATCAATGATATACAATGATATGATTAGTGTAGTATGGTACCAACATACCGTACCTAAGGTCAAGGGTTCGATGCCGATGCAGGACAAAAGTTTGTACGAACCACCAAGTTGTTGTTCTCAATCCTTCATTATATGTTTGTAAAGTCCCCTGCAATGCATGCGGATTTTTTTTTTTAATAAAACTAGGCTAATTAGATAGTTAACTTTTACGGTTCAATTTAGAGTTAGAAAGTTCATCGGACATTCGATATCTATAAATAAATAAAAGATATTGTACATAGGCTACATGAAAGGCACGCGTAAGCGCACCCCATTAGCCGGAAGGGTCACACATAGGGATGACGAGAACAGTTTCCACATTGGTTTCCCACGCCACCCTAACTGGGAAACCCTACTTGTTGATTTTTGTTCCGTAATCGAGCCCCCATTTCACATCGTTTCCGGACAAGCATTAACAATAATAATAATTATTTTGTTTTAATTTTATTACTTGTTGACATCGCAACATCGATTAGAAACGGGGCTTTAATAGTGGGGTGAAAATTGAGAAGTGAAGTGTTCTTAATGTGCTTGTACTCGATACGCGTTGTATAATCGATTGTTATTTTTTTCGAGTTGCAATTTACTTTGTAATTTGACGTAAATTATATTGAGCAACATATTATGCACGCTAATCAGATTGTCGATATATGCAGGTAACACGATAAGGCAAATATATTTTGCTTTATATTGAAATCAGAGCGACAAAGTAATGAAGCGCCATATTCATATTATACCTAATACGTTGTATTATGAGCATATTTCAACACATATCATATAATTTGCAATTGCTTTTTTTTAAAACAATAGAGCGATTTTCCTTAATGAAGAGGTAGGTACCTACTACAATGTTAGTGTGTAAATTGTAAATGCATAATAGTATTGAAAAGAGAAAAAATAATTAAACCAAATTATTAAACCCAGATACCTAATGAATTTTGATGTTTACGCGAGCATCACAAACAAATATAACTATTTTTACGGATTCTATCAGGTTTGTATTTGATTTTAAATTTGCCGACGTTTCGAACACTTTCCCCACGTTTCGAACACTTACGGGGGAATTCAAATACCCATCATCATCATTCTCCTACTCTTATCCCAATTACTTCGAGTCGATACAATATGTACTGTTCTTTCATAGTACATATTGTAAAAGTTATTGGCAATATTTTATGACCGGCCGCCTGCCAGACGTCAACCATCCTTGGGAATGTTGACCAAACGGCATCAGATGGAGTTGGCCTAGGTCGTTATAAGGCTCTTAGTCGTCTTTTACGACATCCACGACCAAAGTAAGGGTTGGTAGTATTCGTAGCCCCTACCACACAGCTATTCATCTCAGCAGTGAGAATTCAAATACCAACCTACTCAAAAATGTCTAACAATATTGAATCTATTAAAAAAGTAGATAATACTAAAACTATGAATGGACTATCAGAAGAACGCAAAATCAAGTAAAATAGGAATGAACAAAATATGTCTGTGAGGTATATTCGACAAATAATGAAGCTGTGAACACGAGCAGGTAATTAAGGATAAGGTCAGGTAAATTATAAATTACTAATAATCCAACAAAACAACAATGTGCTTAATAATGATCATGATGTTAAGGTATTTCTTGAATTTATATCTGAATAACATCAAAAGGGTAATATTGTAATCATTCTCGTCATGCGATGGCAAATAACCTGTGTTTTATTAGCAAAGAGCCGCGATGCAATTTAGCCTGGGGTAAGGTTTGTTAATCTTCTGATTGTGATGAATTCATGTTGTTCTTTTATACCTTTTTTTCTATATTAGCATGTTACTGGAACGTCTTGGTATTGATATTTTTAAAATTTTAACATTCTTAGCATAATTAACGTAATAATTATTTCTTTTTATCTCAAAATGGTACGCTTGCAGAAATAGGTAATAATAACAACTAATATTTGCAAAAAAACAAGAACTTATAAAAATAAATATTGATAATAATAATGATATAATTTGAAATAATTAATATTAGACCACAGTCTCAGACACATTCTTTTTTGTTTTGATGTTATATATTTCACAACGAACCATATCAGTTTTAAAATACCACATCTAGTCTTCAAGGGGGAGTGGTATTAAAATAAGTAAATATTAGCAAATATTTGTTGATATTAATCTTGATAATTAAAATGGGACATTTTTTTCTTGGCTGGGCACAACAAGACAGGCAGCTTAAAAACGGGAGTGTCCTGTCAAGAACGCACTGACAAAGAATTATCCACGATTCCGCCCTCGCCGTCGAGGTCGGAATACGTGTCGCGTTAAAATCATAAACGTGGGAGAACCCACTTTGCCAGCGACCCCCCGAGCCGAGGTCCGTACCCCACAGGGGGTGCCCTCGGGAACGGTCGCTTAACTTTTACGGGTCCCTCAGCGCTCACCCACAGTCCGGGTAAAGTTGTCATAGCCATCTGAGGCTAACAACTAAGACACAAATAAAAAAAAAATAAAAAAAAAAAAATCAAGAACGCGACACACGAAGACATTAACATGCTTGAATGTAGGTTTAATTAATTTATTCATCGCTTCCTTCGTATTCTAAATAAGTGCACAATTTTTTACATCTTGCACGGGAATGTAAGGAGTAATGGCAATTTTATTCTTCACCTATCATCATATAGGTAGGTACTATATTCTTAACCCGTCTACTACATGGGGTTAATTGTATACCTACTTAGATTTTATATAAATTACGAATCGGTTGAAAAAATTATAATTACGATACTTATTATAAAACCGGGTATATAATACCGAGGTTTAAATTTCTATGTAAAGTTAATTATGTGTTGTTGACCTTGAATACAGGTTTTTATCTTCATCATCTCAGCTCATATATGTCCTACTGGTAAGCTCGAGCCTCCTCCATAATGGGAGAGAAATTGACCTACTATACCATGCTGATCACAGGTGTTGGTACAGGGTTTTGTTTCGAGTTTTCCTTCTCTTGCAAAGATGTTATTTGAATGTTATATCACTTAGCCGTCTTTTACGATCACCCACGGGTAAGATCATCATCATCTCAGCTGATTTATGTCCCACTGTTGGGTTGGAGCCTCCTCCATAATGGGAGGGTAATTGACCTACTAAACCACACAGGTCAGGCGTGTTGATATAGGGTTTTATTTCGAGTTTTCCTTCTCTCACATAGATATTATATACGTTTTATATCCCTTAGTCATCTCATACGATCGCCCACGGGTAAGATAGGTGGTGGTGAGTTGTATTCTTACTCCGTCAAGGGTGAACGCAGATTTTATTTGACCCCGAAATGTACATGCGTATCCATCACAAATAGTCTTGCTACTTCCTGAAATTAGCGCATTCAAACAAACCAGTTATCTCGATATAAATAAGTGCCAACCCATTTTTGAACAAAATGTCTTAAATCCACTTGCACCAAGTATATTTAGGTACACCTATCTACATAAATAAGAACAGACGAGTGAAAGAAAAACAGAAGACCGTGATAAGATTTTTGCCTGGGCGCGTTAGCGCCTGCAGAGTTACCAAATGATGCAAAATCACGAGTAACAGGCCTGATTTAAGGTTCATCTCTGTTTCACTACCATGCACGTAAAGAGCGAGAGAGACTGTCAAATCTTAGATTACATTTGTGTTTTATACCATAAAACTCTATAATATATAACGTAGTGACGGCTATTTTTTATTTAGAATTAGTGTTTACGAAAAAGTTAAAAAGCTACAAAAATGAGCAGCATAATAATTAAGTCAAAACAACTTAATTCTTCGTTTCTTAGTTTTATGTACTGGCTCTGCTGATATGAGCTTCAATAACTTTTACAAATACAACTGTTTACCGATTCATCAATGAGGGATAGTGCGTCACATCCCCAAAGAGAAATACTGCAAAATTGTCATAACCACAAGCACTCTTTCTCTATTCCAAAAGTAGATACTTACCTAACTCATTAAAAAATGAAATAATATGAAGATACCCTTCTAAAAATCGAGTAAATGCCTAAAATATTATAATATTATTTCACATCTTTGTGAATCATCAAAGATGACTAAAAATCTAAAATATTTTTATTTAAATGTTTATGGTACAGTAATTAGAAGAAAAAAATAGTAGGTACCAACCCTTTCATACTCTAGGTATTTAACATTTACTATACTAGATGTTCGTAACTCTTGTCAAATACTTATCTAAAATATAAACGCAAGCTTTTATTATTAAATCTATGTAATGTCGCTTTTATTATTAAATCTATGTAACCCACATAGATTTAATAATAAAAATAAAAGGCAAACTTTCGACAAAACATACCTGCCAGTCCAGTCGCACTGATCACCCATCATGCCCGCCTCCGCGCGCCTTGTCAATCCCCAAAGAAGAGTCCAAAATAACAACCACATTTTTATATGTCCACAGTATTATTACAACAGTACTTTAAATTACACCGCAAGCACTTAACAATTAAAATCCTTCATGTCATTTCTACTGGTTTCAATGTTTTACAAAAGTAAACAAACTTCGTCCCAATACGCGACATACGTCCACTCCATATAAATCCAAACAGTTAACTAATTTGATTTTAAATTTAATAATGTAACACAGAAAGAGACAAAATCTCTATCGCGGCAAATTATAATGTTGTGAAAAGGGACAGATATAACAACAGCACAGCATTTTAAGATGGAAAATATTTCTATCCTTGTCTGCAGCCTACGAGCCTTTACATGAGTATGAACTTGGATACTACGTAATAGAGTCTATAATAGAAACAATTAATTTTATCAAAATATTAGTGCTTTTAGGCGGGAAAGGATTTTACTGTACATTCTAATTTCAAAATATTATCAATAGCTATATAACTTTTGCCAATGTATTTCTGTACTTTAAATTACAATTATTTTGTCCATTTAAGTTCGAAAACATAATTTAGTTCAAAACAAAATTTGCTCCATGGCGAAGAAAGAATTCGTCATCTCATCGTGCATTTAAAAAATCCCCGTCTTTTTTTCCTGTAAAAAGCTTAGCAAACTCGACAAACCATCCATTATCACAGGTAGTTTCGCATCAATTAGGCAGTCATAATATACCTCTATTCCTCTCCCCTCTTGGATCTTGTGCAGTACTGACGTGTTTATTGTATCGCTTTATTGCCTAAATTAAATATTAATAGTTGTAAATTCAGTGCAAATATTCGGCGCACAGAAATGATGAAGATTCAGCGCGCCTAAGTTCGGTCCGCTGTGTGCTTGCGCTTATGTGAGTGTGAATATAATAAATATTATCACAACTTGAAAATAACTAATGTCACACATAAACAATTAAGAGCTCAACATTGACTGGACGGAATTAATACATGTACTAATCTCTCGATTGCTAGCCATTTAAGCTGACCTCTGGGGGCTACGTAAAGTGGACGGAAAAGGATTATATACGAAATACTCGATCGATGACCATTATAATTGACCTCCGTATACACATCGTGACTCCTAATTGCTTGCAGCCTAGTACTTTTTATTTCACTAGTATCTACAATAATAATGCCCAAGTTGCGACGAACACCGCCACCAGTAGTGCCTGTAATTAACACTGGAAGTCCACATAACACAGCTGGCGCATCCTCAACATCCACATCCTCTACGTCTGTAACTGTCGACTCGTATACTCCAACCAATACATTACATTCCTTGAAAATTGCCCAGAGTGGATCGGCGCCGAACCTTACCGATCTCACAAAAGAAAATGTTACACGCAAACGTAAACACGATAACGAACATGAGCGCTTTATGAACGATATGCAAAAGCTGCTCAGGTCACACTCGGAGCATTGTGAAACACGTAGTAACAAAACTGATGCCACACTGAATGCATTGCAAAATATGATGATGGAAGTTCTCAAACAAAACTCTGAAATTAAGGAGTCCATCTCTTATGTATCGCAACAATACGAGGATATGAGGATAAAAATAGACAATTTAGAATCAGAAAGGGTAGTGTACCGCAAGCATATTTACCAGCTAGAGGAAAGAGTTGACAGCCTGGAGCGCATGTTGTACTCAAAAAAACTAGAAATTAAGAATGTTCCTTTAACGCTAAACGAAAAAGTGGAAGATCTCTGCTCGATTGTTCTGAGTTCGGCTAACGCTGTGGGTGCCCCCCTTCAGCGTGCTGAAATAAAAGAGGTGTCCTGTATTAACAAGAAAGATACTACATCCAAAATTATTGTCGATTTAGCTAGCATCGCGATCAAAGATAACATAATAAAGAAAACAAGACAATTTAATTCTACCAATAAGCTCAATAAGCTCAACACCTCGCACCTGATGATGGACGGGCCTCCCACACCTATTTATGTGTCAGACTACTTACCTCCACGAACTCAGCATATCTTCTACCTAGCTAGAAAATTCGCAAAAGAAAATAGCTATATGTATTGCTGGACCACTTCGGGTAGAATCTTCTTGCGAAAAAATGATCATGAGAAGCAAATAGTTGTAAGTAGTGAACTAGACCTCGAAAATCTTGTATCTAAAATATGACTAAATCATGTCATGATTTTTATCAATGTAAAATTAATAGATAACTTGTCCATTTCTTTTACTTATGGGCACTCGAGTTATTTTTACTCACACGTATACATAAACATTTATTCAATTAACAACTACGCATCACCATACAATTATCTCAACTTCACACATTCTACATTTTCAATAAAATACATTAAAAGTAAACATACACAAATAAGAAGTTCAATTAAAATATACTCTTCATTCATAAATATAAATAAAAATACATTTTCTAACTTATTAATAACACTTTTTTATTCCATCTTATCACTAAACATAAGTTTCGTTTATTTAAATATTATAAATTGTTTAATAAAGTTGGATCCTAGGGCCTTGCATACTTATAACTTTGAATCCCGTAAAAATGTCATAAAATGCATAAGTACATTCTTTTTCTTAACTATTCAGTGTTATGGTCAATATTGTTGGATGGTCTTTTTACGAATAATGTTGAAATTAAATACAACTCATTTAAATTTTCTTACTACAAATATACTCAAAACTAAAATTTGTGATATTTTTTTAAACATTAACTTACGCAGCATGACTAACATTGCACATCTTACTCACTTCTTACATACTGCATTTATTATATACACGAACTCAACTACTTTTTATTATTATTTAATTTTACATTACCCTAATATTACCAACATGCACGAATTTTCTTGTATAAAAATATATGATGCCAAACATATATATATTTATCCATCAGATACTTTAAGAAGATATCTTGCTACATATTTAGAAAACATACTTTATCTAAAACCCGTCCCCATCTATTCTAAACACATTATCACACATTTTCTCAAATCACATCGTATAACACACGTATACATAATATTTAATTTCAGTATTGCCATTTACACCACTATCTCACAATTGGCTTATTTAGATATCGTATTTAAGTTAAAATTTATACCTTCACCTGGCTTAATTATGGTTATAAGTGCCAATGTATCTCTGCACTGTGATTTTATCCTACAATTTCATCCTACCATTGAGAGAAGCTGTAATTATATTCTTATATTCTATAAACCGTATTACCAATTTCAACTCTATAATCTTAAATATGTGAAGTCGCACTTGTTTGGGACTACTTTAGAAACTTTAATATTGTTTCACATTCGATGAAATAAATATCGCTAATGATATGGAGCACTCCACATGCAATGAATCTATGGAGTGTGATGTTGAGTTGGTTGCTAGCTTAGCTCCCCTCCACAAAACTGGCTTATCATTCCTTATACAAAATATTCGTAGTATAAATCGCAACTTTGAAGATTTCTTAGTATTATTAGAAAGATTAAAAATAGAACCAGACATTTTAGTCTTTACGGAGTGTTGGTTAACCTGCAATACAACACTACCCCTCCTCGATAGTTACTCATGTTTTTATACCAAAATTTTACATAAACAAAACGATGGAGTTGTCGTATTTGTTAAAAACTCACTGAGTGTCTGCGTGGAAGAAATAACTTTAGTAGAAGCAAATTGTCTCATTATTAAATTAAAACCAAATACTGTTATCATAGCAATTTACCGATCGCCATCTTATAACAATATCAACCCTTTCCTACTGTCCTTAAATAATTTATTAAACACCTTATCTATTTACCAAAATATTATTCTTACTGGAGACATAAACATTCCTATCAATTCTGATAAGTCCAATGATAATACCGAACTTTATTTGAACCTTGCTGCTTTTCATGGCTTATTACCTGCTCATACACTCATTACTAGAGATTTAAGTGGTACGAGCATTGACCATGTACTCTTAAAAACAAATGCACGAACGCTCACGCTTGTCCCTTTTTCTTCTGTAACTGATCATAGAGTCGTCATTTGTTTCCTCCAGGAGTTGGGCAAAGTCATCCACCACGAAAAAATTGTGTGTAACAAAGTTGACGAGAAAAAAGTCATCTCAGATATTCTACAACTAGACCTTAGACCGATTTACGTAGCAGATGATCCAGAAATTTCTATTAATTATCTAATAAATAAGTTAACATCATCAATAGAACATAATACCACTGTTTGTAAAGCCAGCCGGCGTAAAAAGTTATTAAAACCTTGGATAACTCAGGGTTTGCTTCGGTCTATGCGTAACAGAGATTATCTGCATTTAAAATCTAATAACAATCCCGAAAATGAAACCCTGAAAATAACCTACAAGCGGTACAGAAATTTTTGCAACTCCCTTATCAAAAAAGTTAAAATTGCTCATGACAGATCACTAATAGAAAACGCGGGTAATAACAACAGAAAAATATGGGAAGCTATTAAAAATATAACTTATACATCTAAATCTTCTAAGCAATATCCTACAGAACTTCTTAACCAACTGACTGACCGACAAGAATCTATCAACTTAGTTAACGAATATTTCACAAATACTGGTAAAATTCTAACAGAAAGTATATGCCAACCCACGTGTCACATAAGACAAAACACATATAATTCTTCCCATTCGTTTGTTCTTTTAGACACTGATGCTCAAGAAATAGAACTAATTATCAACTCTCTTAAGAGACACACTGCGGCAGGCTGGGACAAAATTGCCAATAACATTTTAAAAGAATTAAAACATCACCTTGCCCCACCGCTCGCTTTTATATTCAATTCCTGCTTTAAAAAGGGTATCTTTCCCTCATGCTTAAAAAAATCACTCGTTGTACCAGTTCATAAAGGGGGCAGCAGGAATAGTTTCAGCAATTATAGGCCTATATCTTTACTACCGGCTATTTCGAAAATCCTCGAGAAAATAATTAATCTTCGCCTTGTTAATTATTTGGAAAAATATGCAATTATTTCAGATAACCAATTTGGATTTCGACGTGGCAAATCGACTATAGACGCTGTTCATAATCTTACAGATTTCATTATGCAAACGATAGATGATGGTAAAAAGGCTCTTACTATTTTCCTAGACTTAGCGAAAGCTTTTGACACTGTCTCTGCTCCAATCTTACTTGATAAATTATATCGAATTGGCATAAGGGGTACTCAACTAAAACTCTTTAAAAGTTACTTGGAGGACCGGCTTCAAAAAGTTACTATTAATCAACTCACTAGTACCGACCTCCCGGTTACTTACGGTGTTCCCCAGGGAAGCATCTTAGGCCCTACTCTCTTTCTCATTTACATCAATGACCTCTGCCTAACATCGCTCACACATGGCAAATTAATTTCTTATGCTGACGATACTGCCCTCATTTTCACTGGCAACTCCTGGAAAGAAACCTTCCATGCTGCCCAAAGGGGATTAAATAGCGTGACAACGCAGCTACAAACCTCTCTTCTATCTCTAAACGCAACTAAAACAAAATACATTTGCTTCTCTATCCGGAACTTAGAACCACCAGCCAATTTTACACTGACCGCTCATACTTGTCCCAACTTAATTAATACTACTTGTTCATGCAAACCTCTTGAAAAAACGGCACATACTCAATATTTAGGCATAGAAATTGAATACAATCTTACTTTTAAATTACACATAGCCACTCTTAGTAATAGGATCCGTAGACTTTTAATCATCTTCAAAAAGCTTCGCCATGTTCTTACTCCACAATTGTTAAGATCAACCTATTTTGCACTTTGTCAATCTATTTCCACATATGGTATTGCTATATGGGGAGGTTCTCCGAAAACCATCTTAAAGCCAGTGGAAATAGCCCAAAGAGCGTTATTAAAGGTAGCCACTTTCAAACCCTATCTATATCCAACCACCTTATTGTACAAACATAGCGAAATGTTAAGTATACGCCAATTATATATCCTCACAACTGTCATTAGGCAACATAAAGAATTAAAATTTGATCCCTTAGTTCTGACAAAACGTAAATCTCATAATGTCTGCAAATCAACCCGTAGCTTTCGCACTTCTCATGCTCAAAGATTTTACAGTTTTCTGGGTCCCTATTTATATAATAAAATTAATATATTATTATCTTTATATCCTGAAACTACTCTAAATGTCAAACGTAAAACAATGAAATGGTTACTAACATTATCTTATGATGAAACGGAAGACTTAATTACCATTTTAAGATAAACACAAGTATGTACATACACACACACTCTCTATCACACACACACGCATAGGCACACACGCACGCACTCACACACACACACACGCGCACACACACACACACGCGCACACACACACACACGCGCACACACACACACACGCGCACACACACACACACGCGCACACACACACACACACACACACACACGCACACACACACACACATACACACACAATTTGTTTACCTTAATCATAATTTAATTTTATTTTCTTTTTTTTTATTTTTATATGATTGTTTGCCTTTCACAATTGTAATAACTTAAAATAATGCTAATGTACCAAAATTTATAAAAGGGAGAGAGCCTGGAGTTCTGTAGTACAGGTCTCGACCTAGTATAGACTCCAGACTCTCACAAGGACTTCGAACGATATTTGTTCAATTATTTGTATATCATTTGTAACTACTTTCCTTGTGAGACGTAAATAAATTCTTATTATTATTATAAAATTATACGTTAATCTATGTTAAATTCAATATTAAAAGTAGATAATACTTATTTTTTTAATGGATATCACTTTGCGCATCTTTGATATGATGTGTGATAAGTAGGTATACTTAAGAAAAGCTTTTGTCATTTAACAGGCTAAGTTTAAAAGTTTTTCTCTCCGACTTTTATAAAAGTACTTTTATAATTACATTATAAAATGATTGCTTCATGCGTATACCTGCAGAATTAAGCGACTGATGACCGATCTCAGGTTTGTTACTAGCTTTTTAACCGACTTCCAAAAAGAAGGAGGTTCTCAATTCGAACGCTATTTTTTTTTTTTTTTGTATGTGTGTTACGCGATAGCAACGCCAATTATGGATGGATTTTTATAATTCTTTCTTTGTTAGAAAGAGGATACTCTAAGGGTGGTCCCATATGCAGGGTATTAGGATCTGATGCTGGGATCCTAGGAAAATCGAGAGTAATTCCTTCAAATGTAGTGCAAAAATGCTGTTTCTGACGCCTCTGTACATAATTTATAGTTCATCTAATCTAAGAAGTGCATTTTGACGTTTTGCATTTTTTAATACACAATAACCTCGGTCAAACGTATACACATGATTGTAAACACTAAATCTGAAATTTTAAACAACTATTAAGTTATTGACATAATTAACATTGCGGGTGACTTTCTTGTACAATAATACATACATACATACCATCAAGCCATGTCCCTTGCCGGTTAGGCAGAGAGAACAGAGTGCCAGAGAACTCTATCCTTGGATACTTCACTCGCTTCCTCAACATTCATAATTCTCTTCATACATGCTCGCCGGTTTCGGAGACTCTTGACACCACCTTCTTTCAGTACATGACCGATCTGGTCTAGGTAGGTTAGTCTCGGTCTCCCCCGGTACCTACATCCTTTCACTTTCGCATTGTATATCTTCTTAACCAGACGTTCGTTCGGCATTCTTTCCACATGTCCGAACCATCGGAGAATTCCGTTTCGCATCTTTACACAATACTCTCTTTCATACCTACTTGCTCTCTTACGTCGTCGTTACGAATGCGATCGGTCAGCCTAACTCCACAGATTTTCCGTAGAGATCGCATTTCGACCGCATTAATTTTACTTTCATATTCTTTTCTGCATACCCAACTCTCACTTCCATACAGTAATGTTGGGACAAGCACTGCGTTATGTATTGCTACACGTGCCTTCTGGCTGAGGTAGTGGCTACCGAGAAGTTGCCCCAACGCTTCGTTCACTCTATTTCCCGCATTCACTCTTCGCTCTATATCAGTGGTGTACCTTCCATCTCGGCTAAATCCACATCCAAGATATACAAATTCATCCACTTGCTCCAGCACATTATTACCTATTGTTACTCTTACATCTGTTCTGGCTTCATCTCTTTCAAAGACCATTAATCTAATGTTGAAACTCGTAAAAATAATTTAAAATAAAAATAACATGATAACTAGTAATTGTTATTCACGACCTAACAATGTCACTTCATCACGTTCTATACAGTAGTGCTTGACAACTTCCAATTCACGAATATCCAAATAATCGGTAAAAATATTAGAATAATACAATTAATCGGTAAAAGGAGGTTTCAGGAGTGGAAGGGGATGCATGGATCAAGTGTTCTCTCTGCGCAACATTGTGGAGAAGCATCTGGCCCTAGGTCAGAGGGTTTTCTGCAGTTTTGTGGATCTGGAGAGAGCATTTGACACGGTTGTACGAAAGGAACTTTGGGACATTTTACCGGAATATGGTATTAACGGTAAACTGCTGCAGGCTGTGCAATCCAGTTACATGGGCTGTAGAGCCTGTGTGCGGCTGCATGATGGAATGTCGCCTTGGTTTGACGTCAATATCGGCGTTAAGCAGGGCTGCGTTCTATCAGCCAGGCTGTTTATCATATATCTGGATAAATGTCTCCAAAGGTTGAACGATATGAATGTGGGAGTCCAGATGGGTGACTCAGTGGTCTCTGCTCTGCTTTATGCAGACGACGCAGTCCTGCTGGCACAGTCAGCGACTGACCTGCAGACCCTAGTCGACACAATGACAGAAGATTGTAAGAAAAGGGGTCTACGCGTGAATGTGAGCAAAACCAAAATAATGGTCTTTGAAAGAGATGAAGCCAGAACAGATGTAAGAGTAACAATAGGTAATGATGTACTAGAGCAAGTGGATGAATTTGTATATCTTGGATGTGGATTTAGCCGAGATGGACGGTACACCACTGATATAGAGCGAAGAGTGAATGCGGGAAATAGAGTGAACGGAGCGTTGGGGCAACTTCTCGGCAGCCACCACCTCAGCTAGAAGGCACGTTTAGCAATACATAACGCAGTGCTTGTCCCAACATTACTGTATGGAAGCGAGAGTTGGGTATGCAGAAAAGAGTATGAAAGTAAAATTAATGCGGTCGAAATGCGATCTCTTCGTAAAATCTGTGGAGTTAGGCTGACCGACCGCATTCATAACGACGACCTAAGAGAGCGAGTAGGTATGAAAGAGAGTATTGGTGTAAAGATGCGAAAGGGAATGCTCCGATGGTTCGGACATGTGGAAAGAATGCCGAACGAACGTCTGGTTAAGAAGATATACAATGCGAAAGTGGAAGGATGTAGGTACCGAGGGAGACCGAGACTAACCTACCTAGACCAGATCGGTCAGGTACTGAAGGAAGGTGGAGTCAAGAGTCTCCGAAACCGGCGAGCGTGAATGAAGAGAATTATGAATGTTGAGGAAGCGAGTGAAGTATGCAGAGATAGAGTTCTCTGGCACTCTGTTCTCTCTGCCTACCCTGCAAGGGATATGGCGTGATGATATGTATGTATGTACAATTAATCGAATAGAGATAATGACAGAGATGTACATTTCGACACTTTGATTGATGAGGAAATAATTTTTAATGTTCGCGACGCTGATAATTCAAATAATAGTAGTAATTCTAAATAAATAGCCTTTTTCAAATCCAGTTTTTGTTTTTAATTAACCTAATCCTACTAAATAGATGAATAGATTCTATGCTGAAATAATTAAATGTGTTTAGTACTAATTTAGCAATTAATTTATTCATCACCTTTTTGAAAAATGAAAAATAAACCAATTATTAATTATAAAGAATCAATAGCGATTTCTCAGTAAAATCGGATATTTTCGATGGCGATTATTTGGTTCACATACCTAGACAACTTACTCATACAGCTATCAAAGTGCACTTCTTAGATTAGACAGACTATAGTTTGATTATTTGTGTATGGAGATTATCTTTATGAGCTTTACCTGATGGTAAAACAACAATGTTACTAAGGGGTAAATTAAGGGTCACGGGATGAACATTTATATGGAAGTTTATCATTTTCAAAGTTAGAAGTACGAAATTTCGCACACCTACATCTTTTTAGAAATAAAAGAATATGTGTGTTAGCGTTTTTTTCAAAATTTCACTTCTAAGGGGTAGTATAAATAGTATAAAATAGGTAAAAACAAGTGAAAAAAAATATATTTTTTTAATGAATATTATTTTTTTTTTAAATATTATATATTTTTTTTTCAATATTGTTAAACTTTCGTGTATTAAGCTAATACGTTGAGATCGTTGCTCCTCAATTTGTTTTGATAACGTTCGCGAATCAAACTAACTCGCTCAGAATGACTTTCTGAAGTTTCATTACGCCTAGATAAGTTTGTGTATGCCCTCATCTGAGAAAGCCTATTGACCCGCTGCTCTTCACTCTCATTTGTAATATTTATCCCATTTCCTAACACCATTTTTCTTTAAACGAGTGTCTCTCTCGTCACTCGTATCTTCCAAACAGTCCTTTTTTGAGCAGCCCGTTTACTAGGTCTACCTATTAAAAAAATCTGAATTCACTTATTTTCCACTAAAAACCGGCAAAAAAAAATATTTTATAAAAAAAAACAAAAACCGACTTCAAAACTATACCTACGATAAATGATATACAATAAACTTACACTAAAAAGTAGAAAATAATTCTTTTAATTAGTTTAATGTCAAAAGAATAACAGAACGATTTACAAAATTATAGTATACCTACCTATTTACAGGTAGGTATGTAAAAACTTATACTATGTCAAGAAAAATGGATAATAATATTATATTTTGTATTTCAAAGCAAGGAGCATTGAAATATAATAAACGAAATTATTAATATTTATTTACAAGTACTATTTTTTTGGAGTCGGTGCCAGCTAAATCAAAATTAAATTCCCTTGTATAAATCTTTTAAGCGCATTAAATCATCAACGAAATCTGCCCGCGTTCGGGTAGTTCACTCTGTGACATCGCCCCTCCTTTCTCGCACCTGCCTCGCTCCGGCTATCGCCCTATTCGCAGTGATCGTCCATCTTTGCGTAGGTCAGGTAGGTACCGCGTGAGCCGCGTGATGTTCGCAAAGTAGAAAAACTGTCCTTGGCTGGCACCGACTCCAAAAAAATCGTAGCATTGGTTTGCGACCTGTCTGGTGCATTATTCCAAACACCCAACTCAAGATGAGGCAGTGCCGAGGACTGAGTGGGAGGGTGTAATATGATGTCGTGAAAGTACCACTTCAGAACACGAGGGTGAACCCAATTATATATTAGCTCTTAATCTTCTAAACAACGCTCTGGCAGGGTCATTGAATATTTCTTCGGTACTTATGAGAATAATATGAAAAAAAACGAAACTATCTACAAAAGGAAGAGAAGATTGGAAAAAATAATTTCCAGCAATATATAATCACGGCGCTGCAGAACGAAGAATGCTGCCAATTATATTATGTTTAGCTGCAAGCCAAAGCCAGTACACCAAATGCAAGGAAGTACCGTCAACGATGCCTTTGTATACTTAGGTTCGAAGTTATACGCTGCTAATCAAGCGTACGTGGCCTTAAGTAGGGTAAAATCATTAGGTCTCCTTATTGAAGACCTAGACGGTTCGAAATTAACCAGCAAACGTCTTTGCAACAATGATTCATTGAAAGAGATGAACAGAGTGAGAAACACGTCGAGCGATAATTAAAACCAAAAAAAAAACTATATAAATATTTCTTTTTTTTAAATAATTTAATAAATCAAAAATACCCGACTGCTTAAAGAGAGAACTAAACTTCGTACATAATAAAAAAAACTGAAAAGAAAAAACAAGCACTTAGATGTGGAGTTTTGCCGCGAATATGGAAATGTCATGTCACGCTCTTGTATTATATTCATTTCTATAGTGTTTTCTAGTGTTATATTGAATAATTTTGCTGATATTTTATGGAATATGATACAGTTAAAGTGCTGAAGTGTAATGAATATGGTATAATAGTGGTTTTCGTGTATTTGCGTGTTCACCCAAAACTCAGCAAGTAACTTATCAGCGCCAAATTGATACTAACGACTTGACTTACTGACGGACAGTGACTATCAAGGACTAATTACAATTTGAAGCAGTGGTAAACAATAATACGGAAGACAAGGCACGAAGTGTCTAAACTATGAAGACTTGGCTTAAAGGTCTAAGTAACCAAGACATAAACTCCAAAAAAGAAAAAGCACTTAGATGTCCGGTCGTCTAGAATTCTATAATATATTATTGAAAGTATATTATTGAAAGAATACTATTGAAGAAAATAAAATACATTCTAATAATTGAACATAACAACTAAACAATCAGGATCCATTGAAAAATTAGATTGGCTATCGAATAATGGATTTAGCTATGTAGAAGTCTTAGAGCCAACACATGTATGTTCAGCGTTTGAGTAATAAATATTATTTTGTTAATAATCGATTGCTTAAAAAACAACACTGTGAGGAATTTAAGAGTTCTATAAAAATATTTATATTCTCAACGGTGTATGAAATCTGTGCTTCTGTGAACACGTTAAGTTGTTGATCCCGTTTGTCACGAACATTTTATGTCATTTGATATGAGGTGTCAGTACATTAAAATACCAAGGCATCTATGGATGCACTAACAATAATATAGTAACCTTATAACCTGTCCATGTCTACTGCGATGAATTTTATGGTGCTATGTTCAACCGGCGTAATATCTGCTATGGAAATCGTATGGGCGATTTTTAATAAATAGTTTGAATCATGTTTCGTGAATAAAATTCATGAGTACGTTTAACAATAGATGTCCAATGCATACTGTGACTGCACACATGGCGTACGCGTAATGGTTAAGATACCAACCTGCCATGAGTTCGATTTCCACGCAGGACAGTACTAAATAAAAGTATTTTTCTGAGTCTGGGTGTAATTTGTCTGCGTCAACTGCATGTTTGTAAAGTCCCCCGCAATACTAGGATTATTTCCTTAATGCAGGGTCTTAAAAAAATATTGTAACACAAATCTATTTATAATTAACTAAACAAACAGTCGGTAATTAATCATCACAGCAAATAATCTACAGAGTGTAGACAGTTTTTTCATACAATTGTGAAGAGGACACCGTCTTGGAGAGAACACCGTCTTGCTGCCACTGCTAATAACTGCAACTGGAATGCAATCTCCGCCCTCTACGAGGCAGTCGTCTTACAGAAGGAGACTGCAGGGCGTATCTGAGAATAGATTCCCCATATTGACATACTGTAGTACTGAGTAGCTTCAGGCGCAGGCACGACTACTTACGTTTGATGTTACCCCAGCCGAGGTCGCGGGTGAATGGACCCGGGATTAGTCCATCACCCGCAAAAACGCTGACCGCGTGTGGGCGGCGCTTCAGCAACACTGTCGTTTATTGCCAGGGCGTCGATGGTAATGATACCGAAAAGGGTAACCCGCCGGGCCGGTCACGGTTGTCACGGAAGTGGTTCCAGCGTAGCGGTTAGCCTAATAGCAATGCCCTAGCCGAGGCAGCGGGTGACCGGGGATTAGTCTACTCGCCCCGAAGCGAGGCCACCGCGTGAGAACGACGCCCCGACGGCGAAAGCTGCCGGGACGTTGACTCGAGAGGATACCCGCAGGGCTAAACCGCCCGGCGGGCCACCGAAGACAAATACCGGGTTCCGGTGGCCTGCTCGCTCGGCGTAGAGAGGTACTTGCAGGGCGGGTCCATGGAGTCGTGCGCCGCTTCTTCTGTCGCCCCGGACGGATTTAGCGGGGCGTGACCACTTCATAGCCCGCCGCCAAAAAAAAAAGCCTAATAGCGATGGCAGGAAACACGGCGGGTCACGGAGTCGCAAGCCGCCCTATCGTCGCCCTGGACGGAATGGACGGGATGTGTCCAAACCATAGCCTGTTAAAAAAAAAGAATAAAAATGGGGGAGGCGGCAAATAGGTATTAAGGATTCGAACCCAGAACCTCACGAAATTCTAGTCAGTGAAATGCCAATGCCAACGAACTGTCAATAAAATAAAACATAATAAAATATTATTATTTAAGGATCGGTATGTGTCCGTTTAAACGATGCTTGTATGCAAGCGGCGCATGCATTCCTTGTTTGGGGGACAGATAAACTAAATCAATAGGCACTGTTTGCTAGGCCGATAGATAGCCGTATTGTCACCAATCACTCGTATTTGTTAAGGCCAATGAATCATCTATTTATCCCCATCTCTGACTTCAAATAGTTATTGATAATTTGATAATGAGAATAATTTACCAAAATAATAACAATATTAGATAAGCCTATGCACTTTTGTGAATTTAACTTAGGTACTTAATACGTGACCTTTCTGCGCTGATTTTCCAATTAGGGAGACCTTAACGTGCATACAATGTAGAGATCGGACAGTAATTTATAATTAACTGTCCCATTTCATTTACGAATATGTATTTGGTGTACAGCAAATTAATAATGCAGACAGTATAATTAAAATAAAACAAACTCAAATTCGTTAAGTTAAACTAGACCGAAGACAAGGGTCGGGTAATGGTGGCCCACTCGCATGGCACAGCCGTTTCTTCCATCGTCCTGAACGGATCGAGCGGGAAGTGATCATAATATAGTCCGCCGCCAAAAAAAAGATAATCCAGTGGTGTTCTCAGTCCGCAGTGCATTGCAAAGCTACAAAGTTACAAAAAAAGTCTTTAAAAGTAATAAGTGGCCGTCCATTAATCACGTGAGGTTTGAAAGGGGTGGAGGGGTTTCACTAAAATCACGAAATATCACAAGGGGGAGGGGAGCTGTAGTAAGATATCACGTGCATTTATTTTTTTTATCAAACGCTAGAGATTTCTAAACTGAAAAGTGGCGTGTAGTGTGACATTGTCTTGCCGTTGCCATAGGTGAGCTGTGTGTGTGTATAAAGACCTTTTTGCAAAGTATAAAAAAGCAAAAAAACCGAGAATATTATGAACTGTGGGCTACTTCTTTGTAGGTACTCAAAATCCACGTGATATTGATGGGGGGTCATAGTCTTAAACCTCACCACGTATCACCAAGGGGGGAGGGGGGTTAAAAATGCTAAAAAAAGGAGCACGTGATTAATGGACGTCCGCTAATGCTTAATTAGAGATTCGAAGATCATTTATTCATTGTTCTGAGTCATAAAATATTTATAATTAAAACTGATTTTGGAGCATTGTTCATTATATGTTTGTAGCAAACATATTGCCTTCTCACCCATAACAATGATCTACCTGCTCTTAGCCCAATACTTTACTTGTGGCCTAAAAGTTGTGTGATTTTGTTCCACACTAAACATTGCCAAGGTTTTGGTATGTCTAATGTCATCTTTCCTTGGTATTGGGAATGTGATTGTTAACCAGACAGCATCAAATGTTGACCAAGGTTGATGTTAAACTCTTAGTCGTCTTGTACGACACAGCATACACAAGCAGTGTAGATAAGGGTTGTTAGTATTATAAGCGCCATCACACAACAATATAAAACTTTTAAAGTAATTAATTATAAATAATAATACATACATATATATATATATATATATATATACATACCATCACGCCATGTCCTTTGCAGGGTAGGCAGAGAGAACAGAGTGCCAGAGAACTCTATCCTTGCATACTTCACTCGCTTCGTACATGACCGATCTGGTCTAGGTAGGTTAGTCTCGGTCTCCCCCGGTACCTACATACTTCCACTTGCGCATTGTATATCTTCTTAACCAGACGTTCGTTCGGCATGCTTTCCACATGCCCGAACCATCTGAGCATTCCCTTTCGCATTCTTTACCAATACTCTCTTTCATACCTACTCGCTCTCTTACGTCGAATGCGATCGATCAGCCTAACTCCACAGATTTTCGGTAGAGATAGCATTTCGACCGCATTAATTTTACTCTCATACTCTTTTCTGCATACCCAACTCTCGCTTCCATACAGTAATGTTGGGACAAGCACTGCGTTATGTAGGTATTGTTACATGTGCCTTCTGGCTGAGGTGGTGGCTACCGAGAAGTTGCCCCAACGCTCCGTTCACTCTATTTCCCGCATTCACTCTTCGCTCTATACCAGTGGTGTACCTTCCATCTCGGCTAAATCCACACCCAAGATATAAAAATTCATCCACTTGCTCTAGTACATCGTTACCTATTATTACTCTTACATCTGTTCTGGTTTCATCTCTTTCAAAGACCATTATTTTGGTTTTGCTCACATTTCTTTTTTTGTGTGTCTTAGTTGTTAGCCTCAGATGGCTATGACAACTTTACCCGGACTGTGGGTGAGTGCTGAGGGCTCTCAACCCGTAATTGCTCACATTCACGCGTAGACCCCTTTTCTTACAACCTTCTCTCATTGTGTCGACTAGGGTCTGCAGGTCAGTCGCTGACTGTGCCAGCAGGACTGCGTCATCTGCATAGAGCAGAGCAGTGACCACTGAGTCGCTCATCTGGACTCCCACAGTCATATCGTTCAACCTTTGGAGACATTTATCCAGATATATGATAAACAGTCTGACTGAAAGAACGCACCCCTGCTTAACGCCAATATTGATGTCAAACCAAGGCATTCATTCATCATCCAGCCGCACATAGGCTCTACAGCCCATGTAACTGGACTGCACAGCCTGCAGCAGTTTACCGTTAATACCATACTACTCCGGTAGAATGTCCCAAAAGTTCCTTTCGTTCAACCGTGTCAAATGCTCTCTCCAGATCCACAAAACTGCAGAAAATCCTCTGTTCTAGAGCCAGATGCTTCTCCACAATGTTGCGCAGAGAGAACACTTGATGCATGCATCCCCTTCCACTCCTGAAACCTCCTTGTGTCTCACACAGTAAACCATCGGACACCATCCTCATTCTCCTTTCAATAATTTTACCATACACTTTTACTGCCAAATTAGTCAAGCTTATGGCTCTGTAATTTGCGCAGTCATAACGTGAACCCTTGTTGTTAAATAAAGGCACGATGACTGCGCTATTCCAGTCCCTGGGAACCATTCCCGAGCTCCAACATAAATTGAGGAGCAACAGGAACGCCCCCCAGACACAGGAGCAGCCAAGCTTGATCATCTCGGCAGACACCATATCAATGCCCGCTGCCTTACCATTTTTCAAACTTCTTATCACCCATTCAACTTCATCCATACTGATGCCATCGGAGGACGCCGGTGCCGAATGTTGATCTACTAAACCACATGCGACACCGGCGCCAACTCGAGTATCCGCATACATATCGCCAAAATATTCACTCCATTGGCTTAACACGTCTTGTGTTTGTGTAAAAATGTCTCCACCTTTAGACCTTATTTTATTCAATCTGAAGTCTAACTGCTTACACGTTTGTCAATATAAGCGATAAAAAGAAATATTGCCATTTACCCATAACAAAGGTCATGTATTTTATATAAATTATTAAACATTAGAAAATGGAAGAAAGGAAGGAAGACCTACCATTTCCCACGGTTAATTAATATACGGTACACCTTGAGGTGGTTTCTTGAGAAAGAAAGGAATACGGGATGAGATCAAGGTGGAATAGGATTTATGTAAATCTTACACTTATGATGCGGTTTGGCTTCAAATCGCATTTGAACCGTCCTGAGGATGCTTCGTTTAGAGGCAAAACACGTGTGCAATATGATAATGTCTTTATTCGAAGTTCTGCGGAACAATTGCAAATTGAAGTTCTAGAGGGTACATCCTCATCATAAGTGTAAGATTTCCTTATATCCTATTCCACCATGATCCCATCCGGTATTCTTTCCTTTCTTGAGGTATACGGTATATTGATTAATCGTGGGAAAGTGGTGGGTTTTCCTTCCCTTTCTCCATTTTCTAATAATAATGGATATCCGCCATATATCGCCTAATTCAATCAATTAAATTAATAACCATTTATATTACTTTTGTGAATAATTTTTAAAGTAATCTAGCCATGTGGACGTTTTTCATTTAGTTGAACATCATTTTATCAGTCGTTACTTACGAAAGAACGACTGTTATTAATTGCTTGTGGCATCAAAATTCAAGTAAATGTACGCCAGAATATTAACACGCTAAACAATACAGAGCTTTCATTATGATGCCTATTTGTAGCTGTCGCTAAGATAAATGTTTCAAGGAACTGTTAGCAGTTAGCTATACACGTCCAGTACGATAAATTACCGGTACTTAATAGTAAATGGCAACACTTATTGTATTTATATTGATACATATATTTCCCATAGAGGCATCTATATCTATACATATCTATACATATAATAAAAATGTAACGGATCGCTGTCTGTACATGGAAGATATATGAGCAAAAATATTACTGGGACCTTTATCAACACTAATAGAACCCAAAACAATGATTTTTAAAATTTTTGTCTGTTTATCTGTGCGTTTGTGCACGCTAATCTCAGAAACGGCTTATCCGATTTAGACGCGGTTTTCACTAATATATTATGGTAAGCTTCACTTAACATTGGGACTTTATTTTATGTCGATTGCTTTATAAATAAAAAGTTATGACAATTAAAAAATGCTCGGCGAAAAAAATCTTTATCGATTCTTTTCAAATTACGTACAAATGTACTTCAGTAAAAATAAATAAATACGTGTTACAGCATTTGTTAATTTTCACCCTCTGGGGGTGAAAATTAGGCCTGCGAAGTGGGTTCGGGTTGGACGACTCATTAAGTCATTAGCGCCAAGCCGATATTATTGAAGCTGGCAACTTGAAATTTTTACAGTGGTTTCTTTCTATAACGTAGAGGTTTACTAAGAAAGGATTTTACGAAATTACACCCCTAAGGGGGTGGCACAGAGTGGCAAAGTTTGTATGGGGAGAAAAAATCTTTATGGATTTAAATTACGAGTCGAATCAAATATTCTATGGTAATATCCGGCATCTGTCAATTTTCAACCTCTGGTTGTATAAATTAGGTCTGTGAAGCGGGTTGAACGATTCATTACCGCCAAACCGAAACTATTAAAGCTAGAAACATTAAATTTTGACGCTCGTTTCTTTTTATGACATAGAGATTCAATATGAAAGGATTTTATTAATTCCGCCCCTAAGGGGGTGTTACAAAGTGGCAACGGCCACCTCCTTCCGCCAGACTACTGCTTCGCAGAAGGCTGCGACCGCGTCCCAGTTCCTGACGCTGTCGAGCATCGCCCTGGCGATGGACGGCAGCGTCAGGTCGGCACCGATGATTGCGACGAGTTCACGGCGCTGCTCTGCCCAAGCGGTACAAGCCTCGAGCGTATGCTGCACTGTATCCTCGTCGCAATCGCAGTGGTGGCAGGATGGTGTACTCTCCCTCCTGACGACCGTGTACAGGTATTTGGCCAAGCATCGATGCCCCGTCAAAACCTGCACCAGTCGGAAGGAGAGCACCCCGTGCCGCCGTTCCACCCACTGCATCGGCACCGGCCGGAAGGCCTCCAACGGTCCGCACACCGAACCGAGGCCTCTCCAGCCGGACTGCCCAATGAGCAATGACGTCTCGGCGGGCGTCGACGCGCCAGGCGGTGAGCTTCCTCATTAAGGCCACACCGCCCTCCGCTCGCACCCCCCGACACCCGCCGATACAAATCGGCGAGCATTTCCGTCTCCAGGTCCCACGGGAGAGTCCCGGCCAACAGGCACGCTGCCTCCGTCGCCACCGTGCGGTACCCGCTTACGGCCCTGACCGCCATGGCCCTCTGTGGTCGCCACAGAAGAGCCCTGAGTCGGACGGTCAGGAACCCCACCCACACCGGTGCGCCGTACAGGGACATCGACCGGACGACCCCCGAGTACAGCTTTCGGCACGTAAATAGGTTCTTGCCTAAGGGTTTAAGATACAGGTTAAGTTTAGCTTCAAAAAAGTTCACTCTATAACTCAAATAATAAATCATGTCAAACGAGGTCGCAACTCTGCTGATGAAACAAAACAGTCAAATAAAGGATGGCGATAATTATATTTTTATCCCATGGTCATACCGTAAATAGTATATTAAAAAATATAATTTGTAGAATGAATAGAACTTTGAACAACCTTTTCCTTTAGTGACCGGCTATGGTAGACACACCGCGCCCAATCCGTCCGAGGTGACGCGTGACCCCATAGCGCGCCGTACACGTACATGTACGTTATGCGGGCAGGCCACCGCAACCGGGTACCATCTCGAGTCAAAGCCTTCATCCCGTGAACCTCAATACAGGTACTCACGCCTGCGCCGCCCAAAGCACCAACGGTAGAGCGTGTCAGCGTAAAGTATTTTCTCTCGGACCCACCATATTGCTTAATTCCGTTAGACAACTAACTCGCAGAAGGCGGCGACCGCATCCCAGTTTCTGACGCTGTTGATCATTGTCCTAGCGACAAACCTTCAACACCTTGCATTGCTTTTCTATTTAACTCTGTCAGAGATGACTTCTGCGTGAATGAAGTCGCGGGCGAAAGCTAGTATTTTAATATATCCACACGGGCGAATCCGTGGGAAACAGCTAGTTAAGTAATATAAAGATTATTATTATTATTAAGGCAGAAGCTCTTACATTAAGAGCTTCTGCCCACGGCTTTGCCCGCGTAAAAAGCAACTTCTTCAAAGTTGAGTTATTATTCCAGTCAATATTACAAAGACTACCCTATGTGTTCATCCATTTCCTAATTTATATGCCAATTTTCATCCAAATCTGTTCAACGGTTTATGCGTGACTGAGTAACAAACATCAAAACATCTTTTTTTTTGGGGTGAGTTACGGTCAGCGCACTCCTCGCACCACTCCGTCCGGGGCGACAGAGGGGCGTAAGGCGTAAGCACGCACATCCATAACCCACCCGTGGCACGTCGCCTTCGTCGTTGCACCGACCACCGGAGTAGAGTGACTTGACGTCAGTGGTGGGCCCGACGGCATACCCCCTGAGGAGTACCCTTTCCTCGACCGACGTCCCGCCTTCGAAGTGGACAGTCACTCGCGGCGTCGGCTAGGGCGGCATCAGGGGCAGGCAATCGCGCCTGCACCGCCTCAGTCGCCGGCGGCGGCTTGCGTCGTCGAGCAGACGCACCTCGTGCACGCGCTCCGCCACCTCCTTCCGTGAGACTACTGCCTCGCAGAAGGCTGCGACCGCGTCCCATTTCCTGACGCTGTCGAGCATAGCACGTAGCACTCGGTCAGGCTACATTCGGCTTAAGCCACGATAGGGCGAACGCCGCGAGCGAGCCGTGGAGCGAGCCTGCGGAAATGCTCCCGGAACCACCAATTCCCGTCGAGCACCACACCCAAATACTTGATATTGGCTCGGATGCTGATATCAACCGAATTGACAGTGATCGAGACGCCGATGGGAGGGCCCATGTGGGGTCCATGGAACAAGAGGGCTTCCGTCTTGTCCAGGGCCACCCTCAACCCCAGCGCCTCGATTCGCCTGACGATCTCCTCGGTGCCGAGAATCGCCAGGCTTGCCACCTCCTCCAGCGTCCCACCGCGGGTAACAGATCACGGCCAGCCCGGGCAATAGGCTCCCCTCAACGTCCAGTTGTAGCCGATGTTCCACAGGGTGGGTCCGAGGGGAGGGGAGGTTGGTTCTCCTGCCAAAGCCGGGACGGCCCCCGGATTTGCCGTCGGCCTACAGGCCCATCGTGCTTCTCGACGATGTGGGTAAGCTGTTGGAGCGTGTCCTCGCTGCCCGCATCGTCCGACACTTGGAGGAGGTGGGGCCCGATCTGTCGGACGCTCAATATGGGTTTAGGAGGGGGCGTTCGACCATCGGGGCCCTGCTACGCCTGAGGCAGACGGCCGCGGAGGCTGTCGCCGGCAAGGGAGTGCTGTTGGCGGTGTCGCTGGACATCGCCAACGCATTCAATAGTCTGCCATTCAGCTGCATCAGGGAGGCGCTCCGGTTCCATGGAGTGCCCCTGTACCTCAGGCGGCTGGTGGCGGACTATTTGGAGGGGCGCAGTATCCTCTGCGCGGGTCCCGCAGGGGACATTGTGCGGACGCCCATGTCGTGCGGTATTCCACAGGGGTCGGTTCTGGGGCCGACTCTGTGGGACATCGGGTACGACTGGGCGTTGAGAGGGAGTCTCCCCCCTGGGCTGAGCTTGGTGTGCTATGCTGACGATACGCTCGTCACAGCCCGGGGCAGGACACTCGAAGAGGCGGCGAGCCTGGCCACTCTCGGCACCGAGGAGATGGTCAGGCGAATCGAGGCGCTGGGGCTCAGGGTGGCCTTAAATAAGACGGAGGCCCCATTATTCCATGGGCCACGCGTAAGGCTGCCAACCGGCGCCTCGTTAGTCGTCAACTCCATCCAGATCAACATCCAGGCCCATATGAAGTACTTGGGTCTGGTGCTCGACGGGTGATGGTGGTTCCGGGAGCATTTCCGACAGATTGCTCCCCGGCTGGTCGGCGCGGCGTCCGCCCTTTCTCGGCTCATGCCGAATGTGGGCGGACCCAGTTTCGAGGGCCGACGGCTGTATGCGGGGGTCATCCGCTCGATGGCCATGTACGGCGCACCCGTGTGGGCGAGGGCTCTGAACGCCCAGCTCAGGGCGGTTCTGTGGAGGCCACAGAGAGCCATGGCGGTCAGAGCCATTCGCGGGTACCGCACGGTATCGACAGAGGCGGCGTGCCTATTGGCTGGGACACCCCCGTGGGACCTAGAGGCGGAGATGCTCTCCGACCTCTACCGGCGGGTTACCTCAGTGCGCGAGGAGGGTGGCTCCCCATCGTTGAGCGAGATAGCCACCTGGCGCGAGGACGCCCGCCGAGACGTCATCGCCCGTTGGGTTACGCGGCTGGAGAGGCCTAGACACGGTGTCGTGACCGTCGAAGCCTTCCGGCCCGTATTGATGAAATGGATGGAGCGGCGGCACAGGGTCCTCACCTTCCGACTGGTGCAGGTGTTGACGGGGCATGGGTGCTTCGGGAAATACCTGCACACAGTCGTGTACAGGGAGTGGACTCCGGGCTGCCATCATTGCAGTAGTGACGAGGACACGGCGCAACATACGCTCGAGGGATGCTCGGGCTGGGACGGGCAGCGCCGCGACCTCGTCGCTATTATCGGTGCCGACCTGACGCTGCCGGCTGTCGCGAGGGCGATGGTCGACAGCGTCAGGAATTGGGACGCGGTCGCCGCCTTCTGCGAGGCTGTCATCTCGCGGAAGGAGGCGGCGGAACGAGTCAGGGAGGACTCCCGCGACCCGGGCCGCCGCCAGCGGCCGGGGCGGCGCAGGCGCGAATACCTGCGCCTGATGCCGCCCTAACCCAGGCCTCGGGTGATCGGACCGGGGAATTGTCCGGTCACCCGACGCGAGGCCATCGCGTGAGGGCGACGCCCCGACGGCGAAATCTGTCGGGGCGTCGACGAGAGGAACCCGCGAGGGTAAACCGCCGAGCGGACCACCGAAGACAAAGATCGGGTACCGGTGGTCCGCTCGCACGGCGAAGAGAGAGGATTTTGCGGTGGGTCTATGGGGTCACGCGCCGCCTTCTCCGTCACCCCGGACCGATTTGGCGGGGCGAGACGCACCCATAGCCCACCAATAAAAAAAAAAAAAAGGGTGGGTCCGAGGACCGACCCCTGTAAGACATCGCACGTCATGGGCGTTCGTACAACATCACCCTACTTGGTTGGTGTAGAGGACGCTGCACCCCTCCAAATAGTCTGCCACCAGCCGCCTCAGGTAAGCTGGCACCCTGTGGTATCGGAGCGCCTCTCTGATGCAGCTAAATGGCAGACTACTGAATGCGTTGACGATGTCCAGCGTCACCAGCAACAGCACTGCCCCGCCGGTGATCGTCGAACGACCTCTCCTAAACCCAAACTGGGCGTCCGACTGATCGGGCTCCGTGCCGACACGCCGTGCGAGGTGCCGCTCGATGCGGGCAGCCAGCACCCTCTCCAGTAGCTTGTCCGCATCGTCGAGTAGCACGATGGGCCTGTAGGCCGAGGCCGACTCTGGAGATCGTCCCGGCTTTGGCAGGAGCACCAGCCTCCCTTCCTTCCAGTGCCCAGGAAACCGCCCGGACGCTAAATATGCGTTGAACAGCCTCCTAAAGTGGAGACCCAGGTAGTCGAGGACTAGGGCCAGCACACGGTTGGGAACACTGTCGGGCCCGGGGCGGTGGATTTTACGCGCATGCGCGCCACCGCCACCTCCCATCTCAAGTTCCGTGATGAGCGGAACACTGTCATCGTCGGACTCCCGTTCAACTGGTGGGCAGAGGATAGCCACGAATGAACGATGGCTGCCACCACCAGCAGGTCCCGGTCTAAATGACCCACAGCCAATCACGAGAACGCGCGACGTCCGTCCACCCCGTGACCCCTGCCGGGCGTCGGGATAGTCCGGGGGACCTCCAACCGGATATACCGGTGGTCCGATAGGGTCTCAACCTCCTCCGCGACGCACCAGCTCCTTACGCGTGCGGGCGACAATGGGGCTAGCGAATGACAAGTCCACTATCGACCCGCCCCGCTGCCGCATGCACATTTGCACCGAGGCCCTGTTCAGCAAACAGAGGCCCAGTGCCGCCACCCACTCTTCGACCACCCGTCGTCGGTCGTCCGTCCCGGGGGACCCCCACGTCATGGACTTGGTGTTGAAGTCCCCCACGACGAAGACTTGGCGCGGTGCCAGTCGCCGTAACGAGGCCCCCAACATGGTGAGGGAGGCCCCAAAATCAGTCACGCTCCTGTTAGGGGATAGACTCTGAAGAGCGTAATCTCTCCCCAGTCAGCCGCGACGTATCCGACTCCCCTGTCCCTAAGGGTCAGAGACGGCGAAGGCCACAACGTGGTGGCAATGATTGCCACAGTGCCGTCGGTGCTACCCAGCCAGTTAGGCCGGTCGGGCACCACGTACGGCGCCACGGTTACGGCTACTCCTATCAACCACTCCGCCATGGCTGATCAAAACATCTTCACAGACTTTCACATTTAGAATGTTAGTAGGAAGTAGGATTCTCTATTAGGTACGAGTATATAAAGTAATAAATTTCAGAAATAAATATTTCAGTGACGACAAAAAAAACACTGAACTATTCGAATTAATTACAGCTACATATTTTGAAGTGATTTTTTTATGGGAGAGCTTTGACATTCAGAAATTCGCGAGAAAAGCCTTTTTAGACACATTGCGTACATTATATTTCTCACAAGCTTTTAAACAAATATCTGAATGGCCGAGCTTAGCTCGGTATTTTCTTTTAAGGGTTTTTTTTTGGAAAATATGTTTATAGTTCATCTAATCTAAGAAGTGCATTTTGACGTTTTGCATTTTTTAATACACAATAACCTTGGTCAAACGTATACACATGATTGCAAACAATAAATCTGAAATTTTAAAGAACTATTAAGTTATTTACATAATTAACGTTGCGGGTGACTTTCTTGTACAATAATCTAATGTTGAAACTCGTAAAACTAATCCTTACTAATATTATAAATGCGAAAGTAACTCTGTCTGTCTGTCTGTCACCAAAACTACTGAACCGATCTAAATGAAATTTCGTACACAGATAGTCTAGAACCTGATAAAGGACATAGGCTACTTTTTAATGCAAAAAAGGGATTGTAAAGAGGGATGAAAAGATATTGTCATTTTTAAAGGAAAGTATTGTAGAATAATAAAAGGAAGTATTGTCATTTTTAAAGCCAGAAGCTTGAAATTTATTTTTAGGCTATTGATTAAATATAAATAAATATGACATAATCATTTTGAAAAAAATTACCTTTTAGGGGTAAAATAAAAATAGGGGATGAAAAACTTTAGAAAAGTAACCTTTTACGCGGGCGAAGCCGCGGGCAGAAGCTAATTTAAAATAAATATAACATGGTAAATAGTAATTGTTATTGACGATCTAACAATGTCACGTCATCTTCTCTCGTTCTATACAGTAGTGCTTGACAACTTCCAATTCACGAATATCCAAATAATCGGTAAAAATATTAGAATAATATAATTAATCGAATAGAGATTTTGACAGATATGTACATTTCGACAATTTTATTGATAACGAAATAATGATTAGTGTTCGGGACGATGATAATTCAAGTAATAGTAGTGATTCTGAAAAAATAGCTATTTTCAAATACTTTGTTTTTGTTTTTACTTAACCTAATCCTACTAAATATGATGAATAGATTTTATACTGAAATAATTAAATTTGTTTAGTATTAATTTAGTACTTAATCTATTCATCTCCTGTTTGAAAAATAAACCGATTATTAATTAAAGAGAATCAATATCGATTTCTTACTAAAATCGGATATTTTCGATAGCGATTATTTAGTTCACATACCTAGACAGTTTACTCCGACAGCTGTCAAAGTGCACTTCTTAGATTAGATAGACTATAGTTAAAATATGTATGTTTATTAAAAAATAATAGATTAAATAATAAAAAAATATATATGTATATAAAAATTAAAAGATTAAAAATAATAAAAACATTTAAAACCAAGGATCGAATGAGAACTATTTGGACTAGAAAACCAAGGATCGAATGAGAACTATTTGGACTAAACTACCCGATTTTACGACTGTGCTATGTCTATTCCCAATTTTATTACAAATTTTGATTATTAATTTAGAAAACACTTACAATGCGATATTTTCTATAAATGAAACCTAGATCGATTTATCACCCCCGAAACCTCTATCTAACTTTCAAGGAAATCGTTGGTGTCGTTGCCGAAGATTTAAAAACGTAGAAATATATACATATATATAAGAAATGTTCGTTTAAAAATATTTAATAGATGGATTATGTACAAAGTTTATCAATAAAATATGCAAATTACTGAAATTTTTAGCATTTAATATGCTTAACTATTTATAAATACCCGATTACGAAACGAAAAATGATGTCAAAGCGGGGCTCGAACCCGCACCTATTGGGAATCCGGCCCAATCGTGCTGCCACTTACACCATCGTGAACTATTTTAGGACATGCAAATTTCGCTTCATATTATATCTTACGCCTTCAAGGTGACGTATGCCATCTCATCATCTGGCATCATCTTAATCATCTGGCGAAGAACAAGAAATGCAAATTGAGTTCTTAGAATATTTTTCTAGTTCTGAATAAGATGTTAGGTTATTAGTATGATTAAAATTATGTATAATAAATTAGTGTATAAATTAATTTTATTAAATTGATTTATTTTTATGACATTTTTTTTCGATATTAAGAACCCGATGTGTAACAAAATTCTTCATACACATACCTAATATACTTACTTCATGTTCATTAATACTAAAGACATAAATAAAAATTAAACAGTATCAAGATCGTTTAATCCAATTTCCCCGGTATTACACACAACATATTTTTATATCCCCATTTGTCTTGAGATTCCGGTCAACCTATACTTGACATATCAATCAACTAGAAAGAGGCATAACATAAGTGTAAATTAATAACAGTTAATTAAGTTTACCATAATTTTATAGATTAAATAATTTACGGCATATTATTAAAAAAAATATCTACATTTCAATATCGAACTATCAAAAAATTTATTAGTAATAAATATCGATATTTCTCAGCAATAATATCGATATTAGTATATATCGATATTTTACTAACATTCCTAAACTAAACGTAAACGTCATTCATCAAAGTCCAGTGCGTCGTCACTCTAGAACATATTATTTTTATGACAGAAATTCAGGCAATTTTAAACCTTATTCCGATGCAGTAGGTTTCATTGCAAAAAAAAAAATGTTAGCACAGCGTGTGCAGCCAACATGACAACAGTTTTTTTTACTTTTGTGTGTTGGCTGCAGATTCTTTTCTGCATATTTGGCGCCACAGGGTATTGAGAATTTATTTCCAAGTTTTTATAATAACAATAAGAGTAATATTACATTTAATAGTATTTGATTTTGAATAGTTTTAATAATATAGCGTTTAGATTTATGTGAAACATTCTAAGTGGATGTGCAGTTATTACCTTCCTGTGATAAAGGGCATGAAACTTTTTAACGCCTATTTTCTTACATAAAACATTGGTATTGGATGAAATTGTTGTTTTTGAAAGTTATAATAAGTGATCTCGTTAAAATGGATAAACCTGCTATTTGGGAGGAATTACAAACTGAAAAAGATATATACCGGTACCGGCATCAAATGTATATTTAACAAGAACACCACTGGATCAGATATGTATGTCTTACTTATCTTCATATATGTGAGTAGCTTTTATATTTTGAAAAGATATAAATAATTCTAATGGCACGTTTTGTTTTAGATATCGTGGTTTGTAAAAGCGATAAGCCAGAAAGCTCATATGTATTTAATCATAGAAAAACTAAATGAAATTAAGTATGTGTGTAATTTATATTTTAAAGAAGATTATAACAGTTTACTAAACAAGTACATAAACCAAGCTTTAAATTTACCATTAAAGCCATTAGAAGACTCTTGTGGATTTGCCACTACATATTGGCTAATATCTAAGACATAGTAAGTATGATTAATTGCCGCCATTATAGTATTAATAAAAGTTCAATAAGAAGATGAGCATTGTTATAAAATGAGAATTGGTAGATTGCTAGTATATAACTATATTTATTACACTTTATTATTCCAAAGGATTAAGTAAAGATGTATACTCCCACCGTTCTGTACATAATATTCACATAATAGAAATAGAGCATGAGTTGTGAGTTCATACTCAACAGTGTCGCAATAACATAGTGCATGAAAAAGAAAATAGTTACTACACTTTTATGGCCGTTATCTAATGAGTCATGTGGTGTAAATATCCTATTAACAGGCTTTGTGTAGCTTAGATAGAAAGAAGGAAAACTCGAAACAAAACCCTATATCAACATGTCTGACCAGCGCGGTATAGTAGATTTTTTTCCCTCCCATTACGGAGGAGGCCCGAGCCCAACAGTGGGACATTTATGGGCTGTGATGATGATGTGTAGTTTAGATATTTCATCATTTCACATGTTTTATAATAGTAATAATTTGCCGTGTGGTGACGGAGTAAGAATATAATATTCCCCACCCCATATCTTACCCGTGGGTGATCGTACAAGACGACTAAGGGATATAAAACGCATATAACATCTATGCCAGAGAAGGAAAACTCGAAACAAAACTATACCGACACGTCTGACCAGCGCGGTATAGTAGGTTAATTTCCCTCCCATTACGGAGAAGGCCCGAGCCCAACAGTGGGACATTTATGGGCTGTGATGATGATGATGAATAATTTAGGTGGTTTATTAGAAATTGCATAATTTACTCATAGGGTGATGAAGTAAGAACACAATGGTGTCCTCAACTTTCTCATGAATTGACTGTAAAATATTACTAAAAGAGAAAATCTTGAGAACTTCTTTGGCATGCTTCGCTTCAATGATTATGGTACCACAAAATTTAAGAACAACTCTTTTTTAGGCTTAAATTTTATTTTAAGGATAACTTGCATTTATTATTTCTGTTTCAAATTCTTTATTTTCTTCAAATTCTTTCTAGAAAAGTAGGACCATGCTGTTGATAGTTCTCTGTCTACAGGCAGGGACGGCCCATTCGGGGTAGTACCACTCTCGCAGAAGATCGACATCTGAGTAATGGCAATGTGCTATTGCGCTTCGTTCCGTGAGCGACAGAGCCGGAAGTCCAACTGGGTGGATTTGGGGTTTACTTCGGTTGGCAGCGGCCTAGCTATACCCTTGATATTGCAAAGGTCCATGGGCGGCAGTGACACACCATCAGATGTGCTGCTTGGTTGTTTGTCACACATAAGCAATAAAAAAAAAATCTACTTAAACTTTGCTTAATGGTATATTTGTAAAGCTATTTTGAAAAAAAAGAGTTAAAATATGTCTTTGTATTGCGGGGGAGTTCTAGACTTCACAAACATACCATTAACAGACACAAAGGATACCCAGATTCACAACAATCATTTATGGATTATACAAAGAATTATCCTACATGGGCAATGTACTCACAAGACAGCATGGCTTGGATTAATAATATGACTAGTGGTTTGAATGTTTTATTTGAGTTTAATTATTTTTGTTGTTATGCCGTCATAACCTACACTTACTATTTGCTAATTGAATTGTAATTATTTTAATATTGAATGATGTACTCAGGTCAGGTCTCATAAACATTGGTTCTCTGACTGTGAAAATGATAGTCATTATTTTGCTACTAGTTGACACTGGTATGACTTTGTCAACAAAATAATTATTGAAAACATTTGGACTGGATTGCTAATTATTATAATTATTGCTTTATTGATATATCTACTATCATTATTATATTTTTATATTTTTTTTAAATTTCTTTCTTTTTTTTTTATACTATTTGTTTTTATACTACCCTGAATACTCTGCACTAAGGAAATAATCCTTGTATTGTGAGGGACTTAACAAACGTGCAATTAACGCAGACCTATTACACCCAGACTCAGAACAGCACTTTGTGGATCGCACAAAATATTGTCCTGCATGGGAATCAAACTCACGACACTAGTACGGAAGGTCGGTATCTTAACCACTACGCTATCTGTGCAGTCAAATTTGTTCAGTTAAAAGGGTTCAGTCTTTTAAGTGCATATTTTTATACCTGTAGAAACCCATTTAGACCTCTTTGTATTTTATAAACTGTCATCTTGAATGGAAAGAAGTCGTAAAATAGCTTAAAATTATCAAAAAATATATGCCCGGTTTGGGTCCTCAGCAAAATATTTTTTGTAAATGACAAGTTATTAAGGGAGTATTAAAAGTTTGACATGTTTGCTTTATTAAAATCATGATGGTTTACGCGCCAGTATCGCCAGTTCGAATAGTTTTGTTTAGTTACAGGGCTTTCTATTAATTGTGAATTGTGATCTGATAGAATTAAATCTATTATGTTAGATTTACATTTTTGTTTTATATAGTGCATAAAATTATTGATGCAGATTTTAATTTGATGTCTAGTAGAATTTAATTTCGAATGTGAAAATGATATATAATCCTATAATATGTAAAAATTTCTCTGTCAGAAAAATAAATAGTAACAATATTACATGACAAATTAATAAAATTAAGCAATGATGAAATGGTTTTATTTATTGATTCGAAATTCCCTTGTGTGTATTCCAATCCGAGGTCTTAAATATTATGAAAGACCATAATAAATGGACCCTGGGAAAAAGTATCGATAATAAATTAGAATCCCAACACTACTATATCGTGAATGTTTGTCGATATGTGCGCAGCACTAAAGTATATAATGACGTTGCTAGGCAACAGACAATTTACAGACTAGCCAACATATAACAAAAAAAGTGATTTGTATGGTTGGTAATACTTTGCTGCCGCGTGTAGCTGAAAGCGATGTATGGAGTTCGGACTCTTAATACGTAGTGTTACATACTCTTTGTCAAAGTCATATTATTTTGACATATGCATTTTCCTTCAGGTGTCAAAAATAAATAGATTTTCTCTGATGGCGCAACTTCTTCATTAATAACAATATTTTAATAAATAGAATTAGTAAAATGATTCGGCTTTGCGCTAAAAATACTTTTAACCAAAGCAAAGTATTATTCGGAACGCATATACGTCAAGAAATAACCTCCAAATTTAAATGCATAACCAATTGCCGGGGCATTCTAGCAAGAGAGTATGCAGTAAAATTAAAAGATAATGATGATAAATTGGATCGCATTTATTATGGACCATTGACGCCACAGATAAAAGGTGTTAAGATTTTCTCACTAAGTTCTAGCGTGGCTGGACTGTTGATACAACCTATAATCATAAGAGAAGCAGCCACTATTGGTAGCACGTCATTACTGGTGGCGATCTGTTCTGTAGTGGGATTTTTCACGTTCATAACACCTTTATTATTGCATTTAGTAACTAAAAAATATGTGACAGAAATGCATTATGATTCAAATACCTCATTGTACAAAGCAACTACTATAAATTTCTTCTTAGCAAAGAAACAGGTTAGTTTATTTTATTTTACATTCTTAAGTATTTATTCTCAGAGAGAATAGGAAGGAGAGTCACCATGACTATAACTTCTAAAAGATACTTTATTAAAATTTGTTCTTCTACAATAATCTAGTTGTATAGAATCAAAACGGGCAATCTATAAAATTTGTAAAAAATGGGCTTTGCATTAGGGCCACTTTAGAAATTTAAAATAGCTGTAAGGCATGCCCTCTTTGGTGTTAAAGCCAGTAATATGGTGTTAAAAATGCAGTAAATTATAACATGTAGCAGTAAATTATAGCAGGATGTAGGTACCGAGGGAGACCGAGACTAACCTACCTAGACCAGATTGGTCATGTACTGAAGGAAGGTGGAGTCAAGAGTCTCCGAAACCGGCGAGCGTGTATGAAGAGAATTATGAATGTTGAGGAAGCGAGTGAAGTATGCAGAGATAGAGTTCTCTGGCACTCTGATCTCTCTGCCTACCCTGCAAGGGATATGGCGTGATGATATGTATGTATGTATGTAAATTATAGCAGCAGTAGTTCAGTCCCAAATTCCGACTATATTTTTTTGTTATATATGTGTTTCTTTTAGCGGGAGGATGATAATTCAGGTTAATTTCATCCTGTTGTGTGTCCAACAGTGTTGTGAATATAGGCTTCAGATGAGGAATAATTTAAAGGGTAATTTTGTTATGCACATTTATCAAATACCATTAGTATGTATTTGTAATAACCTTATACATATATACTAACAAGTTTATATATTTATTCACACTCTAGTTTAAATAATATTTTGATTCTTTTCAGCTTGAATTCAAGACAGACGATGTTGAGGTGCCTGATGTTCCTGGTATGTTTACTACAATGAAGGCTAAAGGTATCCCTCTTTTCATTGAAGCAAGATTCTTTAATGATCCTTGGCATTATGCTAAAATAATGGGTTACGATAAACCTATGGACTTCAAATTAGGAGAACAAGAAGAGAATAGTGATAGTGTTAAAAAATAATTTTACTTGTTATTTAATTTTAGTGCTATTGTAAAAAATAAAGATGTTTGTAAGTATGAACACATTGCTTATTAGATTTATAGCATACTCAACTAAGTTCATTACTATCACTACAATGAGGGATCTGAAAACAGGTATTAATCTTTTTGCTGATTGGAAAGTCCAATAATAGAAAAGATTAATAGCTGTTTTCACCAATGATACCTAGTCTTAGGTGTTACCTAAAATTTAAGTTTTATTGATTATGTAATGCCCATACATTGCTATGATTTGTACACTATGATCTGTAGAATACCTTATGATGCTAAACAAATGGTATAACAAATAATTGTGTGCCAAAAACCAGAGTGACCTTAAGAATTGCAGAGAAACGGCTGAAATGTAAGCATACCAATATACATTTATATTTTCAGTAAGTCACCTTTATCACATAGAGCTTTTAAATCAGAAAAAAATATATTTGCACACACAGATGTTGGATGTTTTTATATAATACAAAAACATATCTCATATTGAAAGGCAAAAAATAAAAGAAAAGAATACCAAGGTCTATATTTAGAAGTTAGATAGGTCCATATCCGCCACATCGACAATGGAAGTTAAGGAACAATACCAGTGTTTGGCCCAATGGCTATAGGGAGGAAACACTGTACCATTGCCCCGGACGGAACGGCCTGATTGTTTCCAGACTGCCAAAAAAGTCCCAAGTTAGAACTATATGCAATGAGGTGTATATATTTTGATGAGCACACCGTCGCCCTGTCATCATCATTACAAATTTTTAACATTTACCACATTACTGAGATAAATCTGGGCACTTTCTGCTTCGAGTTATAAACATTAAACATCCTGTTTCTCGCTTTATCTACAAGATATGGATGATGATGCCTGGATCTCTACAATATACAAAGTCCAGCAACCGCTAAAACAAAAACAGAAAACAATGATGTCAATAGTAGTGTTTATGCCACAACAATTGTCATCATGTGAAATGGCCGAAGGGTTATTTGTGAAGGCTTAGTGGAACGTAGCAAATAAATACTGACAACTTCTCTCATTGAAATATGTGACTACAAAAAAGAGTAACGAGCTTTATTTAATTTTAGAACGCTCTTATTTTAAATATTTTCGCATGAGTAAACCAAAGTGCCCAAACTGAGAACAATGGTTACAAATAGATCACCACCTTGGATTAAGTGATATGTATATCCACTGGTGGCATTTAACAATGGATGGGTCTATCTGGTCCTAATCATTAGGGAACATACCTTTACTATTTAGTGGTGAAGGGGTCGAATAAATTAAAAAAATATATATTTTAAATTAAAGCAAAGGCAAAGCCTTGAGTTTGAAGTAACTGACACAGTCATATCTGGTCCTCAATTTGATTGTCATTTACCTGACTGGTGAGTGGTTGTTTGGTTGTCAAAATTAAAGCCTGTAAACTGTTAAAATATTTATTCACATATACATTGTTGTGTTATTATAACATTTTGTAATTTGCTGCTTTGGATTGACAATAAAAAATGTGAAACCACCTTTTTTTTAAATTTAAAAATTACATGATTCTTTTTCAAAAAATCATGTTCTATAAAAATAAACTTATAATTACTACAAACACTTAGGTTGTGTTATCGGATCATTTAGTTACGTCAAGCTTATTGTCCGACGTTATTCAAAGTGTAAATATAGCTTAGTATTAAAAACAACTATATTTAGATACCTTATGGGAATGTTAAAATTGATTAAAAAGCTATAAAAATATTCTGTTTAATAACAATTGTATTATTATGATTAAAATTAAACAAAAATAATTATTGTAGTTTGATTTTTACATAGTAGTAAAAAGTTGTAGATAAAATAATTTTAAAACATTTCATCATTTCCTTTTATAAACCTCAAGTAACATGACTAGAAGTTTCTCTAACGAATACATCATAGATGTATTTGATCTATAATGTCTATTTATACAAAAATATATTTTTATAACATTTTACATAATTCATCAGTAATGCTTTTAGCACAAATATTTTATTTACATTTTTATTAAGAAAAGTCTGTAGACTATTTAATAGTACATTATGTTTTTACATATCAAAATAATAAGAGAATTTGAGCATAAAAAATCATATCATAGTTTCGGTGTGCTAGTTCTCATCCAGTTAGCAGAGTTGTCAACTTCGGGTGCAATTAAAAATGTTTTTTATTTAAAAAATGTGGACGAGAACTAGTCCTTAAATCGTATCCCTGCCTAAGATTAGTTTTTTTTAAATATTAAATACGAAAACAACTGACCGGGATCGAAACTTCCTAGTCTTCGCACGCGATTGAGGACTGTATGTTAAAAATATACTAATAAACATGATCCCTTCATTATATAATAGTGGCAAATGAAGTAAAAATCACGTTTACACATTTTATAGACCCTAAACAAAGTCTAAAAATAGTAAATAACCCGAAATATTAAAAAATCATCAAAGTCGCAGCGTGCCACCACTTTTCTTGTGCTATTCAAGTGCTCGCAGAGGGGTTTTATCGAGGGTAACCTTCAATATTTTTTTACGAATCAATGCGTGTAATTTGGCTTTGTATGCGGCTATGTCATGGCCTAACATAGATAAATGTTTTTGTTGTAAAATTATTAGTATGGCTATTTTACGATGTTTTGTGCGAACGATCCGTCGAGAATAGGCTGTGAACGACGATATATCGCATTTAGCGCATGTCATTAACTAAATAACCGTATCACTCAGGATTAGGCTAGAAGAGCTCTGGTGACTCTAGAGACCGCGCCTCAGAATAAGTATTGATTCGAATAACAGTTATAGTCGTTCAAAAATTTAAAACGTGTGTTGTGTCACGGAATAGGCTGCCCAGTTACAATAATTTTCGAGTTTATCCTGTTTAATGTTTCTCTAAATGTATAAACGAACTGTCTGATCTAGTTAACATTTCGGCCGCATGAGTGAAGATCCCCTATACTACTTGCCACCTATTTAGAGCCGCTACAGTGCCCACGCGGGCTCGTACCCGACTGACAAATGCCACCTTGACTATAGGGCCAGTGTGACGCTGATATTACTCACTCCTTGTTTAATTTTTTATGCATATACATAAAATATTATATACAAAGAATACTACAATTAAAAATGATTTGAATGATCCAAATTACAACTGCATTAGTTATATATGATAGTATTGATAATAAATAGTTTATATTATAACATTAAATATAAAAATATTTAAAAATAAATTCATGTATTGTACATATTAATATTATAAAACAATCAGAATCATGTCAATAATTATAGATTAATTGCTAAAACTAAATTTTAAAATTTCATTATCGCGATTAAATTATGTACATTTTGAAGACTAAAGCAAATTTTATTCCTGTAGTAAACTCAAAACTAATATTCGTATAGTGACGGAATAAAAATACTTTTTACCACCCCTTCCTCTCCTGCATTTGTTACAAAAGGTGACCGAGGAATGAAGCAGATAAAAACAAGCAAGAGTAGGCAAACTCTAAACAAAAACCTGTCAATTCAGTAGGCCAGCAGCAGCTAGTACCTAAACCATATTGCCTCCTTCCCCTGCTCGATAGTAGGCAAAGATCTCTATATTTGTGGACGCAAAATGTTTTTCGCCCGTATATTAAATATAAGCAAATAACAACATATTACAAGTAAAAAGTTGCAGTCCATGGATATTCATGATTCTAGCCTTTATCGTTACAAATAATATTGAGGTCGACTTCTAGTTTAGTAGCATAATTTTAACACGGAGTGTTTCGAAAATGAAACTATTGCTGATCGTTTAATCACCGGAACGAATTTATTATTGATCATAGTCTCCTTAATTTGAAGTTTCAGTCCACGAACTAACAATTGCTGAACGTTTATTCACGCGAACGAATTTATTAATGATCGTAGTCTCTTTAATTTGAAGTTTCAGTCCACAAACTAACAATTGCTGAACGTTTATTCACTCGAACGAATATATTAATGATCATAGTCTCTTTAATTTGAAGTTTCAGTCCACGAACCAGCAATTGCTGAACGTTTATTCACTCGAACGAATATATTAATGATCGTAGTCTCTTTAATTTGAAGTTTCAGTCCACGAACTAGCAATTGCTGAATGTTTATTCGCTGCAACGAATTTAGTATACTGATCGTAGTCTCCTTAATTTGAAATTTTAGTCAATAAACTAACAACTAGCACTTAGAATTCATGTGTTACATCATATAATTGTAATACTTTATATCAGATGTTAGGATATTTGGTTTATATTTACAGTTGTTTAGGATCTCAGTCAGTGTATGGCCTTTTTTATATGACCTAAACTGTCATGACTCTACATACAGCTAGATTAAAATGAGATAAAATAAAAAAAATAACAACTCTACATGTAATTAAAAAAAAAATAACACCAAATGATCAAATTTATACGAGACCTACGGTAGGACATAAATTTGTAAGGACTAAAAAAAGGATTGAATAGGACAACATGGTAAAGAGTTATAAAGCTTTGGGGAGTTCAAAAGACCTCTTATTCATAACGAACTTCTTTTAAATTTGTTTTTTGACATCCATAATAAGTTCTTTTAACGAACTACATAATTTTAGCCATTGAACTTCGAATTAATATGAACTCTGGCAATAAAGATCGTCTAGCTTATAGTAATCTTTAAAGAATAGAACTAACTAACTAAAAGGATGAACTAGTTTGTCATTCAGAACTAATCACCGTCGAATGACGTACCAGCTTGTCTTTTTAGTTAAACTTAATAGTTCCCAAAGATGAACTAGTTAGCCAAAGACAAGGTTTTATTGAACTTATATATAAAAAAACAATGACAATAAATTGAAGATTCTCTTTTTTAATATCATAATATAAACAAATTATTTAATAAAAAACTTTAATAGTTAAAATATTTTCTAGGTTATAAGTAGTAACTTATAACCTAAGAAAATCTATGAGTGTGGAATGTTTTTAACGTTGTAAATAAAATCTAATAAGAGCCTAATTCTTAAAACGGTACCATTTACTTATATACATATAGTCAATACAACGCTCACAAAATAAACATTTAATGTAAACTTTTGTAATGCTAAAGTAATATCTCAATATTAATTTTACATATAAAGGTAATTATATTTTACAAATTGTATATACGTAAGTGTTCGTGAGTCATGACGGACCAAGTATATAATAGTGGACATCTTTGTTTTCTTCTCTCGTAAATATCATAAAAATATCAGCATGAGAACAAATATCACCGCTCCAGTAAAAAAGGAAAATTCAAAATAAAATCCTGTGCCAACCCGTCTAGCTTTAAATAGGCTAAATGCCCTTATCTGTAAGATTGGGACATACATAATTATATACATTAATATTATTTATCTACATATAATTAAATTCCTTTAATAGCTTTGTAGTTTTGGAATTTTCTTAGCAACGTACATTACATATTCAGTAAGGCCGCATACCTTAATAGTCATATAAATGTTCAAGTTATTAGTCCTAAAGTCCATGGTTAGTGGTTCAATCGTAGTGCAGGGCGTTGTCGGCGAGAGCATGTGTTGTAGGGGATGATTTGTCGTCATCTATAGCGGCTGCGCGTGCACGGTCCCTTGCTCGAGACGCCCATTCCACGCGACAGAATGCAGCCGTGCCCATTGAAGCTAGAACCGCCAGCACCACCAACTGTACCGATAGGAACGCCTTGGACGAGTAGAAGAAGCATGCAGCAGCTGCCAGTGACTGTACAATATAAAAAGATACGATTAATAGACTATTCTATATAAAAAATAAGATATATTAAAGATCACACACCTCGCGCTTAAGAAATAAACCCTTGTGTTGCAAAGAATTCAAAAGATAAGGATCGCGTAAAGCGTTGTCCTATTTGACAATCGAACCATTTACATTTGGCACGGAATGTCGTTACTTAAAGAACAACTCTCTGTATAATCAATTTGAGTATGCACAGAGACATTTTGTCGGCTGTGTGAGGTGAAAACTTGTCTGTTCTTGGGCATTTATAAAATTCAATTAAAACACACCGTGTGAAACACACACCAGCTATTCCAGCAACGATGTGAAAACTAATAACCCTTATTCGTTGATAACGTTAATCTTCGACATATATCTTCCATAATAACAAGAAAAAATTATAAAAGAGATGTTAAATGCTTACTAAGCTATGCTGCGCAATAGAACTTTAACCAAAAGAAAGCCAATAAAATATGTTAACTTAATAAGTGCAAAAACAATCATAACACTGACCGGTCATACAGAGTGGCATCTAAACTAAGCGGAATCAAGACTAAAAGACAGATACATCCTTGACAAGAGATCAAATTAAAATTACGAAATTATTGTATTTGTAACCATCAATCCTAATTTTCACATTTTACATTCGATTCAAATTTTTACATACATACATAGCCTCACGCCTTTTCCAGAGGGGTAGGCAGAGACTACGGATTGCCACAAACCACGATCCTGACATAACTCCATCGCTTCATTCACGCTCATCACAGTCTTCATGCATGCTCTACGATTACGCGTAGTCTCAATCTGACCTTTCACTAACAAATCTTCAATTTGATCCAGAAAATTACGACTTGGTCTTCCCCATTGTAATCGTCCCACTCACACTCGCTTTGTATACTTGTTTAGTCAACCTTTCTTCACTCATTCTTTTCACGTGTCCAAACCACCGCAGCATACCTTTTTTTATCTTTGTCGCTACTTCTTCATTCACCCCACAGCGCTCTCTTATAATACTATTCCCAATTTTATCTTTCGGAGCTCTCATTTCTACAGCATTTATTCTACTTTCATGTCTTCCCTGCCATATCCAACTTTCACTGCCATACACGAGAGTGGGAATTAATACTCCCTTATGCACAGCTAGGCGTGCCTTTTAGACACGTTCCTACTCTTCATAAAAGCGTACCAAATTTTTACCATCCTCAATTTTGAAAATGATAGGCGATTTAGAAATCCATAAAAATGACGTTGAAATATATATATAAAACAGGTCATATTAATAATTATTTCATATCTATGTGCAGTCAAAACAGTAACAGATATGTAGTTCCCTACCCACATCTATAGAATTTAGTTACCTAAGCAGCAGTTTAGCTAACATAAGTATAATGGCAATCCGTAAACAAACGTAAAACAAAAGACCATGCGCCTTTTACATAAACATTATCTTGTTAAAGAATGAATATTAATAACATAGATTATAAGTATGTAAATAGATATTAACAAGTTAAGTGGTTTGAGGAAAATACCGATAAATCTTAATGGTCAATTGAGTTCAGTTTAGATTAACTATATACGTATGCTCATCGTCTATAAATAACAAGCAATTAATCACAAAATCTTATGCGTTATTATTCTAAGCATAAAATTTACAATATAAAAGGAAATGATGTATCTACTTATAAATATTTCAAATTAAATAATGATAAAGTAATAACTTTGTTTATTGTACCATAAACAATGATTTGCTGTGGAGATTTGGGTTTTTTCCCTCCGTATGTCATACTCATAATCAATCTATATTAATGACCCATTGCATTATTTTAAATTCTTAATGACAATGTAATTGACAGTGCAGTTCTTAATGTACCTACAAATTTTATAACCAGTCGCTGACATAATACCTTTTTTTTTATTATAAAACAAGCTCTTTAACCTTGGCAAGGTGTACAATATAAGTACGGCGATCGGCCGTTCCGGGTGAAAATAGAGCAATATGGGGCTTCATTACGAGAAGTGGGACTATGGCTACCTATTTAATCTCTGCTATATTTCTTATTTATGTTGGTAATTGGTGATATAATCTAACGACGGTAAAGTGCAATATCACATGCTCTTAGTACGTATCCAACCTGAATTTTTTTTTAAACAAAGAAAATCATTTATATTGCTCTCGTTAAATGTTAGTAAAAAATTAATAAAACTCAAGTAAATAACTTCTAACATAAAATAATATTAACGAAAAACAAAGAAGGCTATTTGCTATTTTGTTCGCATAAGATAGCGCTGATATTCTGCCTACACTATAACATGATGAGTTTGTATGGATTCTGCATAGAACTACGCTACGATAACGTTATGAGAAATTTCCCTTCAAATTTAGAGAAATTTATGTTTTCAGGTGTTATTAACAGTCGTGGTTAACAGCTTATCAGGGACCTGAGGTCAATTGTGGGTACTTTGCTCTATATAGCCACTACTTAAATTATGCAGATCTTTCACGTAATGCATATTTTAATTGTATCAATCTATCAACCACGCTTGTATACCCAAGGGCAATAATGCCATAATACAACTCAAATGATGACAATCATATTTGTGGGCGTCCATTAATTACATGAGGGACCTTAAAGCCAAAACTAACTAAATCTAAGAGACCAAGTTTCGGCAAAAATCACGTCAGTTTCTTCGGGCAAAAATAGTATAAAATGTGAGAAAATTTAGATTATTTTAGTTTTCATGGACTGAATTTGAATTAATGTTCTCAATTAATTTTAGTACTTCACATTTAAGTATTATTTAATATTACTATTGTGATTATAGATTACGATCTAAACTATTTCAAATACTAGTTTTTACTGGTTTTAATAAAAATACTAAAATGATTGTTTATTATTGCATACAAAGTATTTATAACAAAATACAACTATTAAAAGATCTCACACGAGATTAAGAGTGGGCTCAAAAACGCTACACGTAACTTATGGACGCCCCTTTAATGGGGACGTCACAAAAGAATTCTACACGGAAGAAGTTACTCAAAGAGTAAAGTTATAAAACTGAAAAAGAGTGGCAACTCCATGATAAAATATGCATGTATGGAAGGTGCTGCCACCCAGAGTTTACGCGGTGAACTAAAGTTGAAGTGATATATATACATATCTACATGTGTATATGTAATTAATATCTGGAGGACCGAGCCTTGCTCGGTATTATCTTGTTAGTGTGTTTTGGAAGATATATTTAAATATAATAAAAATAATGAAAAAATAAAATAAAAGGCAAAAAGTAGAACAAACATAGAAACTAAAAAATGTATCGAGGAAAAAAGAGCCAAAATCACGTTTGTTATATGGGAGTACCCCTTAATTATTTATTTTATTTTGTTTTTTAGTATTTGTCGTTATAGCGGCAACAGAAATACATCATCTGTGAAAATTTCTATCTGACTGCTGTCTAACTATCACGGTACAGCCTGGTGATAGACAGATGAACGGACGAACGGACAGCGAAGTCTTAGTTATAGGGTACCGTTTTACGCTTTGGATACGGAACCCTGAAAAGGTTGAACTCATATAAAAGCTCACAAAAAATGGAAATACTCTTTAAAATTTGAATGTCTACAAAGTCACAATACCTACTGTATTAATCCGGAATTTGAAAGTTTCTAAGCTATAAAGAAGTCATACACTTTTAGGACACGGTGTCATAGAAACGTAGATTTTGAAATTTTAAATGGTTGAACAGCAATTTTCTAAGCCGAATATTGTAATTGAGAGCCATGATAACACATTGCATCGTATAACTGAAATCCATCGCTCATAAGATGTATTACCCGTTTTAATTTTAAATCAGTCGAAGAGGTCGAATATTAAAATAAATCCTTCGAATAAGTGATAAACTCCAAGTCCGAAAGCCGGTTGAGTTCCTGAGTACTCTGAAGGCTCCCGGTCTCCCAACTCACATGTTAAAATTGAGAGCTGGCGCGCCAAAATTTTACAATGCCGCCAGTTTGCAAGAAAAAGTATTACTTTGCATTGTAATCGGGTCAACTATACCTACTGCTTGTTCTCGAGCAGAGTCTGTCTTTATTCCTAGGATTCTCCAAATACCATCAAATTACTCCTTCAAATTCCAGAGAGTGCAGGTTGCCATTAAAGTCTGCTTGGCAATAATAATAAACAAAGGTCGAGGTCAAATTGTTAAGGTAACGGGAGTAGACTTGAGAGAAAGCTGCTTCTCCCATAGGCAGTTGTATGTGACATGCTTCAGAGTAAGCTCACAGAGTAGCCTAGTAATTCTAGCATCCGAAAGAAAAATAAAAGATATTGTTTACAAAGAAATACTGTAATAGGTGAAGTATCGCGGGTGGATGTCATTGAAGCGGTACCAGTGGTCTGCCTAGTTTCAATGGAAAAGACGGTGGGTTATGGGGCCGCCTACCCTTCCGTCGGTCGGCATGAGCGCGGTGTATTCAAAACATAGCCTGTTAAGAAAAAAGCCTCGTGTCCATAATATATAACAAAATTTCATTTGATTTTCATGTTTATTGAACCTGCCCTACACTATAATAAAGATTGTTATCATCATCATCACAGCCCATATACGTCCCACTGTTGGGCTCGGGCCCTCTTCGTAATGGGAGCGAAGTTAACCTACCATACTGCTGGTAGACGTGTTGGTATAGGGTTTTGTTTTGAGTTTTCCTTTTCGTGCATAGATGTTATATATTATGCATTTTATATCCCTAAGTCGTCTCTTACGTTCACCTACGGGTAAGATAGGAGGTGGTGAATTGTATTTTTACTCCGTCACCACATGGATAAGATTGTTATACTATATAAGTATGCAAACATTTATACCTAATAATTTAATAAATAATAATAAAATTAATAACGTAAAAAACAAACAAAAATTCTATTAGAGCCATTTTCGACTTTTACGCAGACAAAGATGCGGGCAAATGATAATAATTAATAAAATAATAAAAAAAAGGCCAAAAAGTAAATAAGAGAAAGTAAGGATCCGAACCGAGCTCGATTTTCCAACTGAGCTAAATGTCTATTCTTAATGACAGCGTCAAAATTTGAAAACCGTCATATTCTAATAGTGTTAATTCAAGGGAAAATTAAATTTTTTGTTGCCGAAAAATACTAACAAATCAATATTTTCTATAAATGAAACCTAGCTAGATCGATTAATGGCCCCCGGAACCGCTTGTATGTTAAATTTCAAGAGAATCGTTGGAGCCGTTTCCGAGATTCAGATTACATATATATATATATATATATATATATATATATATATATATATGTATATACATATATATATATATACATATATATATATACAAGAATTGCTCGTTTAAAGATATAGTGAGATATAGAATTTTCTTTTACTATGAAAGCTACCCTGAAATATAAAAAAAACATATCAGCTGATAACGAAGCAATAATTATATCAGCTTAACAATGAAAATTGAGATAATTTTCAGAAAGTACATCAATAACCGTAAATAGATTGATGACAATAAGTACCTACGCTAGGAACAAACAATAATAATTCACAGTTGTCAAACGTTTGACATACAGGACAAAATGGCAGCAGTTAAGTTTGTGTTGTTGTAATCTGTAGGCGGCGCGACGGTCAGTAAAAATAAGTAATGTTTTAAGTGTGCCCCCCCAGAAGTTACTGCAAAAACTGGTTCTATATATGTAGTTATAAAACGGCAAACTGTCTTATCGAAAAACGCCCATTAAATGACACTTCAGGTCATATCGCGATCTTTTGATATAAGAAGGCAGACCGTCTTATCACTATACGTCTGCTAAGTGACATTGATCGTATAATAGGTCTTTAGTTATCAAACAGACTGCCATTATAAAAAGGACTTAAATCACATGTAAAGTGACCACTTAACGGAGGACACAGACTAATTATTACAAGTAAATTATCTCGTACATTGTACCCGTAAACACTACAACGTATGAAGTCTGTGAAGATAAAAAACGGTAAATAACTGAGTTACAACTTACCTGAGTAAATTTGAACAAAGCAAATGCTGAGGTACTGTTATCGGAATAGTTGCCGCCAAGTATTGAGTAAATCTGAGTATTGAAGCATGCATCCCCAAATCCGAGCAGAAAACTGCAGAACATAGCCAGTTCCGGTGAAGGCGTGATATATGATACTTCTTCAGTGTCACCGAACGGTGCCACATTGGGTAAGTTGACGAATATAAGGAAGAAACTGCCCAGATGAATGAAATAGCCCATGATTACAATAGGATCGCGACCCCAACGGGTTGTTTTGGAACCTAAGATACCGAATAGTGCACCACCTGTAAAAATATATTAATTATATTAGAGCATGAATATCATAACAAGTTTTAAATAATACAGTACATTTGCATGCATAGATGAATAAGTCGCCTAAGAACCGACCTCTCGTGACAACTATAGGGGGTAAAAGTACCACGCCGGACAACTCTTTGTGGAATTTATAGATGTGTTCTAAGTCTGGTTAATTTGTACGAGTGCTGCTGCGAGGGCAAATTAAAAAAAAACACGGCTACGAATGCTACCAACCCTTACTTTGTTCGTGGATGTCGTAAAAGACAACTAAGAGCTTTATATCGACCTGGGCCAACTCCATCTGATCCCGTTTGGTCAACAATTACATTCCCAAGGAGGGTTGATGTCAAGCAGGGGGCCGATCATAAAACTATTGCTAATAACTTTTGCAATATGTAGGAAGAGGAGTACATATTGCGTCGACCCCAAGTAATTGGGATAAGAGCAAGAGAATGATAAATGATGATGCTTTATGTGAATAAATAACAACGTTGATATCCCCATGTGGCGACGGAATAAGTATTCAATTGTCGCCAATCCTTGCCTGCTCATGTAAATAGTCATAAAAATGGGTTGAGAGTATCACCAAGAAAATACCAGCTATACCTAGGAAGCATATAAAATCTACGATTACCAACACCCTCCTGCCAACATTTCTTTCCTTTTTGTTTATAGTTGCAGACAGAAAACTAGGCAAAGTGGCTCTGCCACTAGATTATTTATTTATTTTTATTCTTTTTTTATTTATCACTTATATTATAGATTATAGCTTAATACGATTTCATAAGTAAAATTCTAGAACTTGGATTTAAAAGCAATTTTTTTTTCAACGACCCTATACCAATACCCGGCATCAGAGAAAATCCTTGAATTACGTGGGCCTTTAATGTAGCAAAGCCATATTAATGTAAGTAGATAGTTTGACAGGCAGTTTATATTTTTGTTGACGGTAAAAGTCCGTTAGTTAACAGACAAAGAAGTAATTTTTTCTGCAGATCCAAGGCCATCTGGTCCATTACTCGAAGCATTATTGATATTTTAGATTTGATATTAAACGAATATAATAAGCCTATTTGAGATTACACTTCATTTATCAGTTAGAGTTTATTGTTTTCTGCCATAAGTTATAACCTCCAATGCAGACTTAAAATGTCATGATCGCAAATAGATCCTTCACGGTTGTTCAAAAACAATATATTAAACTCAGACATGTATGTTTTTTCCTTCATCAAGTAGGATTTAATAATTTTAGGCACGAACCTCAAAAACTCAGAAGTGCGCGCCTTGGTTTCCTAATTGAGATCGTTGTATGGCAGTCTATTGAACGTTATAATACAAGGTTAATGGTACTTGGTGTTATTATTATGTTAGTTATACTACCGCTAGCCACTCTTTCATTACTCAAAGCAATCAGTGACGCTAATCCAGTCTAAGTCCTACTATGTCTGAACAGATGGCGGAGTGGTCTAAATGCCCACCTCTCCTCTCACAATTCTTAGATGGCGTAAAAATACAATTCCCCATTCTATCTTGCCTTTTTTTTTTTTTTATTGGTGGGCTATGGGTGCGTCTCGCCCCGCCGAATCGGTCCGGGGTGACGGAAAAGGCAGCGCGTGACCCCATAGACCCACCGTAAAACCTTCTCTCTTCGCCGTGCGAGCAGACCACCGGTACTCGATTTTAACTTCGGTGGCCCGCCCGGCGGTTTACCCTCGCGGGTTCCTCTCGTCGACGCCCCGACAGATTTCGCCGTCGGGGCGTCGCCCTCACGCGGTGGCCTCACGTCGGGTGACCGGACAATTCCCCGGTCCGATCACCCGAGGCCTCGGTTAGGGCGGCATCAGGCGCAGGTATTCGCGCCTGCGCCGCCCCGGCCGCTGACGGCGGCCCGGGTCGCGGGACTCCTCCCGGACTCGTTCCGCCGCCTCCTTCTGCGAGATGACAGCCTCGCAGAAGGCGGTGACCGCGTCCCAGTTCCTGGCGCTGTCGACCATCGCCCTCGCGACAGCCGGCAGCGTCAGGTCGGCACCGATAACAGCGACGAGGTCACGGCGATGCCGGTCAAAGCCCGCACACACCTCCAGCGTATGTTGCGCCGTGTCCTCGTCACTGCTGCAATGGTGGCAGAACGAAGTCCACTCCCTATACGCGACCGTGTGCAGGTACAAGCCGAAGCATCCGTGCCCCGACAACACCTGCACCAGTCGAAAGGAGAGGACTCCGTGCCGCCGCTCCATCCACTCCATCAGTACGGGCCGGAGAGCCTCGACGGTGACGACACCGTGTCTAGGCCTCTCCAGCCGCGTAGCCCAACGGGCGATGACGTCTCGGCGGGCGTCCTCGCGCCAGGTGGCTATCTCGCTCAGCGATGGGGAGCCACCTTCGTCGCGCAGTGAGGTCACCCGCCGGTAGAGGTCGGAGAGCATCTCCGCCTCTAGGTCCCACGGGGGTGTCCCGGCCAGTAGGCATGCCGCCTCGGTCGATACCGTGCGGTACCCGCGAATGGCTCTGACCGCCATGACTCTCGGGGGTCTCCACAGAACAGCCCTGAGCTGGGCGTCCAGAGCCCTCGCCCACACGGGTGCGCCGTACATGGCCATCGAACGGATCACCCCCGCATACAGCCGTCGGCCCTCGAAGCTGGGTCCGCCCACGTTCGGCATGAGCCGCGAAAGGGCGGACGCCGCGCCGACCAGCCGGGGAGCAATTCTGCGAAAATGCTCCCGGAACCACCATCGCCCGTCGAGCACCAGACCCAAGTACTTCATATGGGCCTGGATGCTGATGTGGACGGAGTTGACGACTAGCGAGGCGCCGATTGGCGGCCTTACGCGTGACCCATGGAACAATAGGGCCTCCGTCCCATTCTATCTTGCCTGTGGGTGTCGTAAAAGCCGACTAAGAATTGTAATATATATATATATATATATATATTATATATATATATATATATATATATATATATATATATATATATATATATATATATATATATATATATATATATATATATATATATATATATATAACATCTATGGAAGATATGGAAAACTCGAAATAAAACGCTGTACCAACACATTGTGGAGAACGTCTGCGTCCAGTAGTAGGACGTATGAGCTGATATGGTGATGATGATGTATTGTTGTTTGACGTTGCAATAATTTATTCCTAAGTGCGGGGTGTATCTTTTAAAAATAAAAAGCAAAACATTATTAAACACGTCACTCCTACGTAATGGAAGTGAAAATGGCCTACTATCCTACTTTGGCCAGAGTGATTCGACTCTTAGTTCGCTTATCTTGGAGAGATGTTCATTTAATGTATTCAGTCAAAATCAAGACCAATTGGCAAATTTTGTGAATTATACTTGGACACCACGGGGAAAAGATACACTTCTTTAATATTCAGATTTAATTGCCACTACACAAGAAAATTCTTAAATAAACGGCTCAATTTAATTACTTCACGGAATACGGATATTAATTAACTACAGAGCAATAAATACTTTGAATATGTAAGGAATTCCTCGTGTTAATGTACATTTTATTCGTCTACTTGACATTAAACTACATAAATACATATAATTAGCTGGTACCTTTTCTTGCTATTTAAATGTATGCTGAAGTGTTTGCATTTTTACATACATATCATCACGCCATATCCCTTGCAGAGTAGGCAGAGAGAACAGGGTGCCAGAGAACTCTATTCTTGCATACTTCACCGGTTCCGAAGACTCTTGACTCCACCTTCCTTCAGTACGTGACCAATCTGGTCTAGGTAGGTGAGTCTCGGTCTCCCCCGGTACCTACATCCTTCCACTTTCGCATTGTATATCTTCTTAACCAGACGTTCGTTCGGCATTCTTTCCACATGTCCGAACCATCGGAGCATTCCCTTCCGCATCTTTACACCAATACTCTCTTTCATACCTACTCGCTCTCTTACGTCGTCGTTGCGAATGCGGTCGATTTGTATTTTTGATGTATCGTCGTTTGTATTTTTGAGTGTGCTAGTATCAGAAATTATATTTTAATCATATATACCATATTTTCCGTGTAATTGTGGAGTAAGAATACAATTTATCACCCCCTCTTGCCCTTGGGTGTGGTAAAAGACGACTGAGGTATATAATATAAAGATAATATCTATGCAAGAGAAAGAAAACTCGAAATAAAACCCTTTACCAATACGTCAGACCAACATAGTTATAGTAGGTCCATTTCCCTCCTATTATGGAGAAGTAGGATTTGATATAAGCTGAGATGAAGATGGATGCAATGTCAGATTATAAGCTTTTTAAAAAATATTTCTACCAGTTTACTGAGAAAGTTATCTAGTTAAGTTAGTCTGTCGTATCTTACACCGCTCAGATAACGAGGCATTCTCATGGAAAAACACCCGGATAAATCTCTAACCTTACTTTTTACAACTTTAAAATTAGGACAGATAGGCTTTGAAGTATGCTAAGCAAGTTTTTGAAGCTTCATTAAATATGGGTAAATACGTCATAGGCAAATCTATTTGTTGCACGATCATTGAACTCGGAGAAATTCCGTACGGGAGATACCCAGCGTGCAAGCGCTGTCTAAGTGTCTTATCTGATGCTAATAGGTCATTCTATTAGTACGCGACGATAAAGGCGAGTCACAACCTACTACATATTTTGTCGTCTTCATGGTTCTTCTTTCGATTCATCAACTCAGCTCATAATATATAAGCCCCACTACTCGGTTCAAGCTTTACCTACAATAGTAGAGAAATTCGACAGAAAGAAACAGGGAACGCCGCCAATATTCGTTATCATTGTCTGATGGCGGGTTACATCTATGTGTTTGCTTGTGAGCAAGACGTGGAACCGAAATTTCTATGTTCAAATCCATTGCAACAGATCGCCCTTTTTGAAGCATTTCATTACTTATTTTATCAGGAAACTCGCGGTCATTTCTGAGAATGTCCTTGATATTTTTGATGTGTTCCCCCACCGAGATCATATCGATCGATTTAGCTTGCAGTGCGTTAACTACTGGCTATAAAACTGCTGAATATTTGGCTATTGTTTGTAGAGCTACAATAAACACTGGTTTTGTAACGGCTGAATGCAACTGATATGCAGATTTTCTGGTGGCATAATTTCCCTCTACAGATAACGTTTCTATAGATTTCACAAGCTCTGGGAAATGTTGAGAAAACTTTCTGATTGATTTATATTTTTCGGACCATCTCGTCTCACACAATCGTGATAGGTTTGGACTTTTGGAGCGTAGTTTCGACGGGTAGTCGATTCTCTGAAAAACGTTATAACATCCTTTACAGTGGCGACAGTATTTCTAATTTCTGGCACTGCGTTCGCATCATTCACAAAAAGGTTGAGTTTGTGACTTGATTACCTACATATTATACCCAAAGAAAGGGATTGGTGAATTTCATTCTTATTCCACACAGAAAACTTTTTTCTTTGGATTACTATCGATCTATTAACGTATTATAGTTTTTCATTACCAATTTTTTGTTATAACCTGGATTGCTTATTTAAAATAATATGACAGAATCGTATTATGGCTGTGTGGTAGCGGCTACGAATACTAACAGCACTCGCTTCGCTTATAAATGTCGTAAAAGACGACTAAGAGCTTTATATCGACCTGGACCTACGCTATTTGATGCCGTCTAGTCAGTAATTACATTCCCAAGTAGAGTTGACATCAGGCAATCCGGCCAGTTATAAAACTACTAACAATAACTTTTACAATAGGTACCATCCTACCTATTGTTATTGGTAGTTATTGGTAGACAAGAACATATTGCGCCAGGCCATAACATATTGCAGTATTTGGGATAAGAACAGGATAATGATGATGACAAAATCGTGTCAATTTTTAATCTTTGTTAGCTAGTATATAATTATTTTTTTGTGATAATTGAAAGTAGGACGGTCAAATACAATATATCTTTTGTTATCTTTAACATATTTAAAACTTATATCTATTACTCAATATGGCATTTCATATTTGTAAAGCAAAGTCAATAGCAGTAATCTTGTTGTTTTTATCTCAAGGTAAGGTAATCTTAATAGGTTTCTAAAGCTATATTATTGATTTCGTAATTTCAAGTGAATAGGTAGCTATCTACTTTGATCCTTCTCAAGAACAAATAATTTTCTTGTGAAAATCGTAATGGAAATACATAGATAGTGTAGGCATATCACGGATTAAAATACAAGGTTATATTTAACAAAAAAAAATGCATTTTTATCGAGCAATGATAAATACTTTATTAGGGGCCGTCCATTAATCACGTGAGGTTTGAAAGGGGGTGGAGGGGTTTGACAAAAATCACGAAGTCCTAAACCTCACCACGTGTCACGAAGGGGGAGGCGGGGGTTGGGGAGGTGTTCAAAAATGCTAAAAAAAGATCACGTGATTAATGGACGTCCCCTTATACGAGATATAGTATCTATTCGTTGTAATTCGTTTTAAAGAGTAAACAATAATTAGATACATCATCACATGATTATGGAATTTAATTTAGCTAAACAGTAAACAATCTATACCTACTATATAACGCATTTTAATTCAGTGTTCATATATAGATATTAGCAATCGAATTAAACAGTAAATAGAACCCCACAATTCGTAACGACGACGAAAGAAAGCGAGTAGGTATGAAAGAGAGTATTGGTGTAAAGATGCGAAAGGGAATGCTCCGATGGTTCGGACATGTGGAAAGAATGCCGAACGAACGTCTGGTAAAGAAGATATACAATGCGAAAGTGGAAGAATGTAGGTACCGGGGGAGACCGAGACTAATCTACCTAGACCAGATTGGTCACGTACTGAAGGAAGGTGTAGTCAAGAGTCTCCGAAACCGGCGAGCTTGTATGAAGAGAATTATGAATGTTGAGGAAGCGATTGAAGTATGCAAGGATAGAGTTCTCTGGCACTCTGTTCTCTCTGCCTACCCTGCCAGGGATATGGCGTGATGATATATATGTATGTATGTAGAACCCCACAATAATAATGATCAAGTGGTCATTTAAACCACTGCACTAAACGTACAGTTAAATTTATAGAATCTTCGTGGCTATTAAAATATGTGTTTTCATTCAATAAGACGTGACGTTATTAAATGTTTAGGTAATGCTAAGTGACTAACTTATAAATCTATTCACTTTTACATATAAAAATCCAGTTTTCAATAGAATGGGAATACCAAATAGTGCAGGAATATATTTTTTTTTACGTTCCTACAGTGGCAAAGGAATAACACAATTATAATGTGTCATTCCTATGACACAACCTTCTGTTTACATTCTTCTTTGCGTCCTCAGCCCGTGTGCGACGTCGTACCAATTCGGTAGTGGTCACTTTAAATGGACACCTTGCCCCTGATGTATGCGCCCTCAAAACCTCTGACATACTCTCTGCTTATATTACTAGTTAAGAGTTAATTAAATGTTAACTTACCGAGTACTTCACCCAGACCAATAAAAACACCAGACAATCCAACCAATTGCTTAGCATTTTCACCCATGGCCAGTGTAAAACCGATACTGGAACTGTATACGCCGCTGAAAAACGACAGCTCTACACCTGAAAATAAATTGTAATAAATTGAATACACTTCATAATTCAAAGCAGTCATAACTCTCGTCAAAACTATAAGCCGTGGCATTAATATATTACTACATAGTTTAATACCAAGGCAAGTCAGATGTCAAGCTTTAATCGAACTTAAAAGGCAGATTATGCCTTATATATGACTACTAGCTGTTTGCCACGGCTTCGCCCGCGTGGATATGTGTACATTAAAATATAGCTAGTTGTTAAGTGGTAAAAAATATGGGGTCGGTGTAATATATATTCCTTTGCCGTCGTATAAAGTGAACAAAATATTGGCAATAGTTTTATGATCGGTCGCTTGCTTGACGTCAATGCTCCTTAAGAATTTATTTACACTTGAGTGACGATTTCCATACAAAATATAACCTCTAGTTTTGTTCCTAAAGAGGTAGATTTAAAATACTGAGATATGACTTTCTTTATTTTTATACAACAACAATATTTTACAAACAAAAATAAGTTTCTTACAAATGTCAAACCCCACATCCCTGTTGATATTGCAAATATACTGAAGCACGTATTTTGTCTTTAATACCAAAGAGCCATTGTACAAATGTCCATGAATATAATTTCAAAACTGACAAAATATAATGAAAATCTTGCAACCCCTACACCTTTAGGTAAAAAATTGCCAAAATCGCTAACACACACAACTCTTTATTTATCATTAAATTTGAAAATACATACAAAACTAACAAAGCTAGCTAGCTGCTGCAGAAAAACTAACAAAGATAGCAAAGGTAGCTGAATAGTTTTGTTAGTTTTTCCAAAATTGTAAATTGCCACAATAATAATTATCTTAAATTAAATGCTTTAATAATAACAAATCGTAAACAATATAATATTATATATATAGTATCATTTTCTTTTTGTACTGGCAATGAATTTGTATTAAAAATGTAGGTCAAAATTTAATATCTTATAGGGTAGACATAAAATTTCTGTAATAACAATGACATATTGGACGTAAGACACCTTAGTCCTCCCGTGACCATGATCACTGTGAAGTGTTTAAACGTCAGGAAATTAAAAATCAAATACAAACGCGATAGAATCCGTAAAAGTAGTGTTATTTCAAAAGTGAAAATGTCTTTAACGGCGATGTGCACTTTTTTGGGATGGGTAAAAAATATTAAACTCGCGTCAGGACTCGTGACCTGATCGAAAATTCGTAGGACGTAAGACGTAAATATCCTTCGCTCTTTCTACCGCGTGGTGAAAATGTATGCCTGCTGCTGCTGCTTCGTTTAAGCGACGCCGGGCGTATGCGCGAGTGTGCGTATGTGTCTCTTAATTGAATTTTCAATATTGAATTTGGTTTAACGATGTGTCAAATGATCGCAATCTTAGCATATCGAAATACAAAACTACTATTGATGCGGTCTTTATTAGACATTTAAGTAGATTCGAATCAAAATTGTTCGTTTCTTACTTCAGCTACCATAAACCTATTGTATCAGTTTTAAAGATTGGCGATGATGATGCTGGTAATGATGATGGTGAAAAAGTCGTTGAAATTATGTATGAAGGTTGATTATTCTGAGAGATAAACTTTTTAATATAAAATAATTGTAATAGTTCGGAAGTGTTAAATTTTTTATGTAATTTAAATTGTCATGTTTGTGTAGGATGGCACAAGAAATGAATATTGTATTTAACCATATAAATGATAGTACTTTTATACTGATAAATAAAGCAATTCTTGCGTAATTACTCCCTAACTATTCCAAAATATTCAAAAATGCACAACTTGCCGGCACTCCTGTAGTACAATTTTTTTTTTACTAATATATGGTCTCGACACACATCGTTCGTTCCGTCCAAGGCAACAGAAGGGTAGCGCGTACCCCATAACCCACTGTATTCCCTCCCCATCGCCAGTGGTCCTGCCACTGGAACCACTTCTGATTTACACTCTTAGAGGATAAATTTCCAAAACTGCTGTTTTTTTTTTTTTTTTTTTTTTTTTTTTTGTGTGTCTTAGTTGTTAGCCTCAGATGGCTATGACAACTTTACCCGGACTGTGGGTGAGCGCTGAGGGCTCTCAACCCGTACCAAAACTGCTGAAACACTTCTTTATTTAAATATTAAATAGGCAAATACAAATTTTCGCGAATCTAACGTCAAAACTCACAAAGTTTGATAAAAAAGTTGCATCCCTTATTTTTACATCCTTAGGGGAGAATTTCAAAAAATACTGAAACACGTGTTTATTTTATTTAATATTAAATAGCTAATAACATTTTTTTGAGGTAACTAACTTCAAACCTGGCGAAGTTTTATACAAACTTGCAACTCTTATTTTTCACCCTTGGGGAAGAAATTACTGAAAATGCTGAAATAGGTGTTTATTTATTTAATATTAAATAAGCAAATACAAATTTTAACAGTTCTAACTTTAAAACTGACAAAATATTATAAAAAAACTTGAACCCCTATTCCACTCCCTTAGGGGAGAATTTCCAAAAATGCTGAAAATAGGTAATTTTTTATTTAACTTTATATAGAGTGCTAATAACACATTTTCAGTGATCTAACTTCAAAACTGAAGAAGTTTCATACAAACTTGCAACTCCTATTTTTCACCGTTGGAGAAATTTCTCAAAAATGCTGAAATAAGTGTTTGTTTATTTAATATTAAAAAGGCAAATACAAATTTGAACGCTAACTTCAAAAATGACAAAGTTTCATAAAAAACTTGCAACTTGTATCCACTCCCTTAGGGGAGAATTTCCAAAAATGCTGAAATAGGTCAATTTTTATTTAACATTATATAGCTAATAACAAATTTTCAAGTATCTAACTTCAAAACTGACGAAGTTTCATACAAACTTGCTTGCCTTATTTTTCACCCTTTGAGGAGAAATTTCCAAAAATGCTGAAACACATGTTTATTTATTTAATATTAAATAGGCGAATACAAATATTCAAGAATCTAACTTCAAAACTAACCAAGTTTCATACAAACTTGCAACTCCTATTTTTCACCCTTAAGGACACAATTTTCAAAAATGCTGAAATACGTGTTTGTTTATTTAATATTAAATACGCAAATCCAAAGTTTAACGATTCTAACTTCAAAACTGCCAAAGTTTCATAGAAAAACTTGCAAGCCCTATTCTACTACTTTAGAGGAGAATTGCCAAAAATGCTGAAACAGGTCGATTTTTATTTAATATTATATAGTTAATAATAAATTTTCAAGTATCTAACTTCAAAATTGACGAAGTTTCATACAAACTTTCAACTCCTTACTTTTCACCCTTTGAGAAGAAATTTCCAAAAATGTTGAATCCTTTTTTATTTATTTACACATTACACATTACATTTTTATTTATTTAATATTAAATAGGTGAATACAAATTTTCACGAATCTAACTTCAATAATGACGAAGTTGGATACAAACTTGCAACCCCTATTTTCCAACCTTAGAGGAGAAATTTCCAAAAATCCCTTCTTAGTGAGCGCCTACAATATAAAAGGCAGCAACTGTCAAAATTTCATGTAATTAACCTCAGCGGTTTAGGCTGTGCGATGATGAATCAGTCAATCAGGACAAGCTCTTTTATATAAACTACTGGAAAAATTAAGGGATCAAAAAAAAAATCCAAATTTTTGGGCAATTTTCAACAAGCAGTAACTTCAAGAGAAATGGTCGTACAGAAAATAAAAAAAAGGAAATTGTAGCTCCAAGTGTCTAGTTTGTGGATTGGAACTTTAAAATTTTGTAACCGCCGCGGTATTTGAGTAATCGTAGAAAAACCAGCAACAAAAAAAAATCGAATTTATTTTTTGTTTTATTTCCGGTCTACGGGCGTAGAAATTTTTTTTTCAACTTAACTACTATATCTATCAGATAACTTGTTTATTCAGCTTGAATTTACTTTTTTAAACACTTCGATACAATCATTTCTTGCTGAGATATCGAACTTTGAATGGAAAAGGATGTTATTGTCTTTAACCATTAATATCTCAGCAACCAATAATCTCATAGAAAGTTAAAGGTGGGTTTCAAGAATTTGAATGAATTCCCCTTAACAACTAGCCATTGCTTTTCCGAAAAATTTTTTTTTTCATTTTGTCACATGAATTTGAAAATGCAACAAAAAAGGGTTTTTGGTGGTTTTTTGAAAAGTCAAGCGCTAGATCGAAAATATTGAGGAAACCACTAATGTTAAGTGTGCCTTTTACAGTTCAATATGTCCACAAAAACCCTACAATAAACCAAATTAATCCAGCCAGCCGTTTTTTTGTTTCACTCCATCGAATTTTTGAGAAAATTAAAGGATCACGTTTTTTGCTCTGAAAAGCTTATAATTTTTAAAAATGAGAAAAATATTGTTAATCAGAGCTTTTTCCACATTTTTGCTCATTATTTTTTATTTGGAATAGCTGGCTAGTCGTTAAGGAGAATTCATTCAAGTTCTTGAAACCCGCCTTTAACTTTGTATGCGATCATTGGTTGCTGAGATATTGATGGTTAAAGACAATAAGATACTTTTCCATTCAAAGTTCGATATCTCAGCGAGAAATGATCGTATCGAACTTTTAAAAAAAGTAAATTCAAGCTGAATAAACAAGTTATCTGATAGATATAGTAATGTTGAAAAATTTTTTTCTACGCCCGTAGACCAAAAAAAAAAACAAAAAAAAAATTGAAATTTTTTTTGTTGCTGGTTTTTCCACGATTACTCAAAAACCGCGGAGTTTACAAAATTTGAAAATTCTAATCCAAAAACTAGAAACTTGGAGCTACAGTTTCCTTTTTTTTGATTGCCTGTACGACCATTTCTCTCGAAGTTACGGCCTGTTGAAAATTGCCCAAAAATAAGGATTTTTTTTTGATCCCTTAATTTTTCCAGTAGTGTATATATAGATGACATACTTTAATTGTATCTATTAACGTATAAAGAATTTTCATTTTCTACAAATTGTAATATCAAAGCCATAGTACATTAAGAAGCGAAAGATTCTACTATCCAGAGTTATAATAGATCAGTTATATTCATAAAAGTGGCCACTCGAATTCACGACATTACATTTCATAAGCGCCAAAGTCCGCACAAAACGCGGCGCTGTATTATAATCGTATGATAACCGTTGTATCCGGCAACTATGTGTAAACACCATAGTATAACATAAATACCAAATTATCTATTATATTCTATGCAACGATCTACAAATACAGGCAATAATACCCTTGGTGTTGTGAGTAGAATCCCAGTTTGGTTGATTCTTTCTCATGTATCAGCGTAATAAGTGATTTCACAAAGACAGTTCGGCGACTTTACAATCTGTGTTTATCTGAGAGGATAATAGAAGTCAGTATGATCTATTATATTAAATAGAGAGACAATTTAAAAATACCTTCAACCCGGTGGAGGTAAGGAAATCCTCCCGATCTAATCTATTTTAGGGAGTGGGACTTATTATGGTCTACTCGATCTTCTCTCATTATAAGATTTATGAAGTTAAAGGGATATGCCCTTGTAGTAAACAAAAGAGTTATTTGTACAAATTTATATAGATACTTTATTTACCTACTCTCACTAAATTTATTGATTACTTAACACTAAAAACCTGTTCAATAATATTAAACAGAAAGTTATTTATATCTGTATCGGAAACCACATGGCCAAGTTCATGATTAAAAATATCTTGTGTAACGAAATTTTTATAATAGATTTTTTTAATGCGGTAGTTTTATTAATAAAAGTCTTTCCGAGTATAGTGTATGATTATACAGAATTAATCAACAAGGCTTCGCCCACGTATAAAGTAAATTTACCAAATATATGTAACCATGCCATTGAGCTATTATCCCAAGGGAACACATTCATCTCAGCTCGTATATGTCCCACTGTGCGGCTCGAGCCTCCTCCATAATGGCAGGGAAATTGAATTACTATACCACGCTGGTCAGACGTGTTGGTATAGGGTTTAGTTTCGAGTTTTCCTTCTCTTGCAAGCTGTTATATGTGTTTTATATCGCTTAGTTGTCTCTTAAGATCACCCACGGGGAAGATAGGAGGTGGTAAATTGTATTCTTATCCTGTCACCATACAGAATGGGGGGAATTAGGGAACACATTACCGGGACAAAGTATCCTATATGTTAATCCAGAAAATGCTCTATCTATGTGCCAATTTTCATCTAAATCTGTTCAACTGTTTAGCTATGATTGAGTAACAAACACCAAAATATCTTCAGAAACTTTCACATTTATAATATTAGTAAGATAGAATAGCATGTATTATAATTCAATCAGATATAAATAAGAATAATTACAATCTTCTTATACGACAAACTATCTATCTCATTAGTTAATAATGAGATAGATAGTTGGTCGTTAAGTATATCCGAGTAAAATGCATTTCTCGTTTCATCATTTCATCGTTAATTAACGTAACAAAAAATCTAAATTTGAATGAATATTGCACTGAGAATAGCTTTATTTGTTGCCTTAGGTAAAAAGCAGTAATGAAATATTGCAAATCCTATTCCAACATCTTTCTTGAATGAGTTTTGTTCACAGTAGTCGACTTCAAATTACTTAACACGTTATGGTTAAATGTAAATGTCAGCATACTATATATGCTGACATTTTACCGGTTTAGTCTATCATAAACCATAAGATCCTCCATATTGGGTAATGCCAAAATCACCACCCTTAGTCAGCCATCGCAGTTAATGTTATAAATTTGTTCGACTGCACAGATGGCGTAGTAGTTAGGATACCGACCTTCCGTGCCAGTGATATGGGTTCGATTCCCACGTAGGACAATACTTTGTGCGATCCACAAAGTGTTGTTCTGAGTCTGGGTGTAATTTGTCTATGTTAATTCCATGTTTGTAAAGTCCCCCGCAATACAAGTATTATTTCCTTAGTGCAGGGCGGCGCAAAAAAAAAATCCTGCCAGTAGAGTGATATTAATCAGTTTTCTTAGTGATCACTTAGATGAATTTTACAGCGGCCACGTCAAAGTAAGTTGTGGTGACATATATCCTTAAATCGTCACTACATTGGAAATACCATTTACAGTACAATAAATTTATAACCTATCAGAAAGGGGCAAATACAGTCACAAACTCATCATTAAAATAACAACAGTCACTGGAGGTAAAGTACTCATTAGTATTCAAGAGAGCAGCTAAGGTAATAGCAGTCAATGCTCCCAAACTCTTGGAACATTGCATCGATTTCGTCATACATTATTTTGAAAATACATGTTGCCTTTGGATATTAAACGGTAAAAATTTAATGGTATTGGTAACCGTTAAAAAATAATAATTATTCAGCTTTATAAATGATTCAAAGAATAAATAAAACTTTTATAAAAATGATAAGTGTCATTCTGCTATTTTATGTTGTATTCTTTTTAACCGACTTCAAAAAAGGAGGAGGTTCTCAATTCGTCTGTATTTTTTTTATGTTTGTTACCTCATAACTTTCGACTGGGCGAAGCGATTTTAATGATTCTTTTTTTTTATTTAAAAGCTGGTGCTTCCCGTGTGATCCCATTTCAATTTGGCCCAGTTCTGAGAATGGCACCCATGAGAAAACCATATAAGTCTAAAATTATTGTAGCATTAAGTATGTGTGCGACAAATAAACGAGTAACTCAAGCCCCGCTACTAATTATAATGCCATATCATGTACTTTTTCATGTAACTTATTGAAATAGCGTATACCTTTCGTAGGCCTAGCCATAGCTACTTAAAAAAAATACTAAGTATTTAATATATGAAAATAAAAAGCAAAGAAATGTTACAGTTACCTGATGTAATCTAGAAAAGTACTACTGTAGTTTATAAAACAACCTATGTGTGACTGTAACACTTAAAAAGTAAAAATAAAAAAAACTACGTTTAAAAACAGACTTCAAACACTGATACAAAATAACTTAAAATACTATCATTGTATGTGCTATCTATTGATAGGTTTGAAGTCGATGCCGGTGTCGGTATCTTTAGTGTAGGAATTTCATTACAGTAAGTAAGCTGTTTATAATTTTGTTTAGGGCTTGGCACCGATTTCAAACCTATCAATAGATAGCACATACAAATGATAGTATTTTAAGTTATTTTGTACTTTTCAGTTTTTGAAAGTTGTTTTTTTTAAATCTTTTTATCCATGTGGTGACGGAGTAAGAATACAATTCACTACACCCCTATCTTACCCGTGGGTGATCGTAAAAGACGACTAAGGGATATAAAATGCATATAACATCTATGGCAGAGAAGGAAAACTCGAAACTAAATCCTATACCAATACGTCTAACCAGCGTGGTATAGTAGGTCAATTTCTCTCCCATTATGGAGGCGGCTTGAACCCAACAGGGGCATATATCAGCTGAGATGATGACTCTCTTCTTTTATAAATATAATGTAATTTCTCCTCAGTCCACAAACGTTCCCCTGTTGAACACAAGTCTTCCCCACAATGAGAAGGAAATTGCCTAACTAACCGTAAGAAAATCAATATACCTACTGCACAGAATTGATTTGCTATACCTACTACATAGAAGGCAGATAAGGTTAGAGACTATGCATTGGCTTTTATTTCAAGTTGTCTTGTAGTTGGGTTAATTTTAATTTATTGATGAAAGAAAAGGGTGGTGAATTGTATTCTTTCTACTACTTTCTATTCTACATAAACAAAGGAAAAGCAATATCTATACCTTTATTAGGTGTAAAATATATTGATAATAAAAAAATAAATGTCCAAACATTCTGCATCCTTACCCATCCATCCATCCATCAGCATAGCGAAGTCCACTGTTAGAAATAGACTTCCCTAAGAAGTTAGCGCTATAATTACCATAATTGTGTTATTATTGATCTTAAATTCTTCAGGAGAATGTTGTTATCTTCTTCTGGGCAATTTTGACTACTCCTACGTACTAGTAAGAAGTGGCCAGATATTTTATTCTTAATCCGACACCACTCTGGGTACATGTATTTTTATAGAATTACAATTTTAGTCTCTATGGTATATCTATAGTAACATAGTAGAGACTCCTGCAGTATCTTTTTTTTAATTTATATAAATAATTGTTAATTATTTTATAGAAATATGTATTTCTTAAACTATTTCAACGATTTACACAATCGTGTTATTTATATTTGTTTTAAAGATAAGATGTATTTATATAAAATAATAGTATCCGATATAAGTCTATTGTACATATGGATTAAATTAGCTTACTTATTTATTACGATAATATAAATTTAAAAAAGCTCATTTACTAAGCAAAAGAGGAATTACTATAAATAAGACACGTAGCCATATCTAATAGAAATATGTTCTCACTGCTTTATCAGCTAAGCTACTGCAGTTACGTGTAGCAAACAATTTTACCTAAACATACTCGTCTACTCAGAACTACGTATATGCGTTCATGACACCCTTTGGACTTGAATTTGTACAGATAGCTCCAGCAATTTTTATTTTTGTTATTTCTGGAATGACGGGTGAATGTTTATTTGCGTACCAAAAAACAATGGACGTTTTTTAAGTACTGTAAAATTTACCCCAAACAAATCGAATAATTAAACAAATTACTTACCAGTATAAATAAAGGTAACGCTCAATAACAACATGTCCCTCGTACAGAACAACTTTAAAGCACCTTTGAACGCCTCCAAGGGGGTCTCGGGTGCATCATTTGTTATTACATCGATCTGAAAATTAAACAAATATTTAAATGCCTCTTGAACGCACGAGGATAGTTCTGAAATTGTTAATCTGTAAAAGTACAAGTTGTAATGTTATAATTTAAAGACCCTAAGTTGTACTTAAGGTAAAAGATAAAGTCCTCGCGAGAGGAGGATTATTAGATAGTTTGTTTATTAAGAGGGAGGAGGGGAGATCATATATATGATTGACCTCCTAAAACCAAACGTTGATATGGATACGGGCTGGCCACGAACGTCAAGGATTCGGTACTAGTGCCCGCCCCAATGGTAATGGGGAAGAAATACGGTGGGTTATGAGGCCACACGCCGCCCTTTCATCGCCCCGTATGAAACTGAAAAACTAGTATATTTTACAACCTGCCGCTTATAATCAGAAGGAATGATGTTAAATGAAGTCCTTTAGAAATAAAAAAAAAGACCAGGAAAACCAGCCTATAGGTGACGTAACTAAGGTATATTAAGGATAAATAATATTATATCCACGCGTGCTAAATGCATACATATATTTTACATAAAACTCCAGTTATCTATATTGGCTAAGGACCGGTCAAGGGATTTCAAAAACTGGTCCACTCAATAACAACTGCATTTGAATATTAATACCAAAAAAATATCTTATGCTACGAGGTCCTAAAATGTCATGTAGGATCCGGTCGACCGTGATTACAATTGTAAAATATTGATACGACGTTAAGAACAGCTGTTTACCTTGGCATCCTCTATGGAAGGCAATCGTTTAGCTGGTCTCAGCAGAATGAGGAATAGTAAGCCTACGGCACATACTCCAGTCAGAGCTCCGAAGACAGCGTTACGAGTGTCTACATCTATGTGTGTTTTGCCTTGAAACTTTATGAACACGAACAGATTGCCGAAGAACATGCTGCAAAATAATATTAAAAAATATAGACAAATTTATATCTTTACAGGGAATATTCAATTCGTTTTCGATTTTAGCGCAAGGTTGGTCTGTAAAGCGAGAAGAAAAGAAAACATAAAGAAAAATTTGTCTACTACATCACGTTCTCCAGACAAGTTTTTAATGGCCTTTCTTGAGTTTTAGTTTTGCAGAAATACCTGGGGGGGCACACTTAAAACATTACTTATTTTTACAGACTGTCGCGCCGCCTACAGGTTGTTTGTACAAACTTAACTGCTGCCATTTTGTCCTGTATGTCAAACGTTTGACAACTGAGAATTATTATTTTTTGTTCCTAGCGTAGGTACTTATTGTCATCAATCTATTTACGGTTATTGATGTACTTTCTGAAAATTATCTCAATTTTCATTGTTAAGCTGATATTATTATTGCTTTGTTATCAGCTGATATGTTTTTTTTTATATTTCAGGGTAGCTTTCATAGTAAAATAAAATTCTATGTAATTACACATACACATGTAGATATGTATATATATCACTTCAACTTTAGTTCACCGCGTAAACTCTGGGTAGCAGCACCTTCCATACATGCATATTTTATCATGGAGTTGCCACTCTTTTTCAGTTTAATAACTTTACTCTTTGAGAAATACTTACTACCTATGTACATCCGCTATTTCTGATGCGACAACCACGGGAAAAAAGTGTCATAATACATTGTTTTCTTACTTCGTTACTACAAGGTCTAGTGTCAACATAGCAGTTAAATGCTGCACATGCGTCCCAATTAACTATAAAAGAAGCGCATTGTAATATGCTGTGCGGTGACAGAGTAATTATGCAATTCACCACCGTTTCCTTTTCAATAGATTATAGTCATTAAGCGGGCAACCCCACTTCAAGAAAAAAAAATTGGAAACTTATTGTTTCCAATTTTCTTTTACAATCTGTCTAATCTACGTGCTATGAGAGGATAATTTCCCATGACTGTGAAGCATCATATCTGGCAGTGAGACGTAGGTGTATATGAAGAATATAATACTTTATGATTCATATTAACATTTTTTGTATTTCCCGTTAAACATTTTTAACACGATTTTATTAACTTGGATTGTATACTTGTTTGTATGAAAGGGGATCTTTGCACGTGATTTTCAATCCCATATAAACATAGGATTATTTTGAAACTTTGCACAATTATCAAGGACCGATGATGATACAAGAATTTAAATATATTGTCTCATTATTCTTATCAGTATCTTCAAGCTTGGCGACCTTTTATATCCGATACCCCGTAGTCTCTTTGTCCTAAATACTACACCAGGCACGCTCTAAAACATGTGTTCTATTTATACTGGAAGATACGGTAGTGTTTTGCACCCAGTACTTGTACTGGTAAGTTATTTTAATATTTGTATTAAAATAACTTTTCGAAGAAGTTTCCTGAAGAATGGCTATCACATCCAGGGAAGACAGCACTAATGCAAATTACCCTTTTCGTACCCAGATAAGTCACCGACTTTGTGTAAATATTGTGTGTACTGTAGTGTCTCAAGCAATAAATACTATTTGTATAAACTAGTATAGACTATTTTTAAGGAACCTGTTTATATCAAAGTAAATAATTATATTCATTTTAACACTTAAAAATCATATTGATGATATTATTTGCATTTATAAAAAAAGAACAAAAAGAATCACGCGAAACTACCGAGGCGTTTCACGTGTATTTATTTGGTCATGCCGGTCCGGCAACGGTCTCGTGTTTTGTTCTTATGTTATTAGTCGAGGTACAATTCTATAGCGACTCACGTGTATCAACCTGACGTAATAGGACTCGTAAATTCATATAAAGCATGACTCTGAGAAAAATACCTATTTGACTCAAAAATATCCATAAAAATAATATATTCTGCGCTGTTTCAATATTTTTACATCATCACTGATAGTATAAAACAAGAAAAATGCTTGTCATCTGTAACTTACGTTTCACCATACAAAACTAGATATGTAGTTCCTAACAAATATTCGGGGATTATAAGCCTATATTTTTAAATGCGCTTATTTTATTTAAGGATATAGATACTCTAATCACGATGTTACATATCGACTATACCACACCATTAATAAAGAGTAGGTATTTATATTCAGGTGGCAAATTTGTCCTTTTTTAATTTGTTTTTTAACCGACTTCAAAAAAGAGGAGGTTCTATGTTTCATTGTATGTATTTTTTTTTTATAAAGTAAGTATCTATACATACATATTGCAAAAATATCTAAACACTACAACATCGATTATTTACTTTATTGTAATACGATTAGAAAATGGAGTCTGTATTCGTATTCTATTGTTATAATGTCAGTAATAAATAAACACGAGAGACAACAAATACAAGGAAGTACATAAATACATATAATACATTACCTGCATTGTAGCATAGCCCAGAACACACCGGAATTCCTGGATATAGTGTCAGCATCACTGTTGAGTGTTAAATAGTTGCCTTGACCGGTCCATATAACGGCAGCGCCCGCACCGATTAGTACACTCGCCACGTACAACAACCACGTGCGCGGGAACAAGAAAGTTACTATGAAGAACCTGGAAAACAATATCTAATTAATCATCCGTAGCACAATTCATATTGACCTGGATTCAATGTTGAGGAACGGTGACTTTATGGAGTGTTTAGAAATGTTGGATCACGTTATGATGAAAAAAACGTAACATGGCGATGGCGTTGCGTACTAAACATACAATTTATAACGATCCTGCTAATCTCCACGGTATAACGACTAAGGGAATGGGATCATGTCGGACCACTTGCACTTCGATGGTTTCCGTATATGATTAGTTACTACTGTCCTTATGATGTGTCCAAATATGACCCAATGGACCAAGAGTCGAAATGTGCCAAACATATTTTATTTTCTAAGACACGAAATTTGAGCCTTCATACAATATAAATTGTGTTCATTTAATGCCAGCATATCCGCAAAGTTCGCAGATATTTTTGAATTTTCAGATATACAATTTTGTAGTAGGTACATTATTTTGATCTATTTCGTAAAGTTTAGCCAGCGGTTGCAATGTAAGAATGCATAAAAATATGGTTTTTACGATATTAAATTATAAATCTTTAAAAATTCTCGACTTTTTCCTACTATAATATGGAAGAATTACATGTATAATAAAAAGTAATTCATCCTCTTGAATTACTTTGTCTATTGACGGAAACGAACCAAAACTCGTTGCGTAAGATCTAAGCGTACTGATAACGGTGACAACTTTTTATTATACTATGTTATAGATAAATCATTCTTGAGCTGAATTAAGTATAATCACATCTTGTGAGATCATTAAAATAAAATATTTATTTTCAATTTTCCTCTTCCGTTTGTACAACAATGAACGTCGACATAGACTGGATAAAAGAATTATATTTTTTATATGTATACAGTGAACTATTAAACAAACGATCTTACAATATCGTGTGTGATGCAATCGCAAAGAGTTTACGGTACACAATGGCCAACTGACCACTGTATTATGTATGCCTCATAACACGTGTTATATAATAAATATTATGTACATTGAGTTACCAAATACGAATGACCTTTAACCGCAAATAATACTGTAGTTATTATTAGAATATTACCTATTACTGCAATACTATGCGTATAGTATGGTAAGGCTTTTCTATAATGAGAAAAAATTAAGCCATGGTTTATCCATTCGATCTATGTGATAAGATTCAGATTGAACTTCACTGTGTCCACGTAATTGAGCAGAACTCACAGCCATTGCGAAAAGTTCCCGCTATATAAGATATCGACTGTTTAGTGGTAAACTTCATAGTTTAGTTTCACTCGATAGTGTAGTGGTAAAACTTTGATTGCAGAATGGTTAAGATAACGGCTTACCATGCCAGATCCCGTGGTTTCGATTCCCATTCAATTCAATACTTTGTATAATCCACAAATTGTTGTTCTGAGTCTGGGTGTAGATTGTGCCCGTTAGTTATATGTTTGTAAAGTACCCGGCAATACAAGGATTATTTTAAGGATTATTAGTGTTAGGTATAGTCTTATAAAGAAAAAAAAAAACAATCGACTTGACCAAGCAGTGGTCTTGGATTTGAGCCCATAGCTCGTATCGATATCTTTTAAGGTCTGTTCGTATTAAATTGATAAGTATATACTTTATCAGTGAAGAATCATCTTCATTCTATTCTGATCCGTATAATAATAATATATAACATCAGTGGGAAAACTCGAAACAAAATCGTATACCAACCCGTCTAACCAGCAAGGTATCAATATCCTAATATGGAGGAGGCTCGAGCCCAGCAGTGGGACATAATATGTATTAAGGTAATTAGATAGTTAAATCTGAATAAGGATTAATCCAATTTAGGTGTTTCACGCGCTGGTTTGCCCAAATAGCGATAGTAATAAGATATGGCAGATTATATGGCTGCACTCCGTCCCTTCCACCGCCTCGAACGGTTTGTGGAGTGACCCGAACATAACCTGTCATAAAGAGTGTTTCTCACCACTATAACGGAAATAATCACAACACTAATAGTAGGAGTAAATGATGTAACACTATAGCTTATGCAAGTTTGAAAATGATGAAGCAATACGAAAAGCTATTGTCTCCAGTGACAGCCGCATTGCTTTGTTGCAATCTATCATACCATACCGCAGTAATTACTTGTTCACCGCCACCGTAAAATCCAACGATTATATCTCGATGTTCTATTGTTAGAGAAATAGACTGTTTTTAATTCTATTACCTTTTATGAAATCAATGAATCGAAAGAGTATAACTATCATTTTTAATCTAAAGCATTAGCTTATTTCGGAAACTATAATCCATAGATTGTTAGTGAATTAGTAAAATTATGCGCTTGCCTATATATTATTTAATAATCGTAACGTAACAACACTAATTCTTGTTACGTTACGATTACTATCCTAAAAAAAATACATTATTCTTAAAAAAGTATTACTAATGTTACATCTAATGGTAATATGATTTTAAAAGGTAAATGAGAATAGTTTTAATTTTTAAGTTAAACTTAAATATCGCATCAAAACAAACATCTATTGTGGTAGGACCACGCTGTGGACAGTTCACTGTCTGCAGCCGCGGGCCGGTCCGTCCGGGGTAGTACCACACTCTCGCAAAAGATCGACGTCTGAGTAATGGCAATGTGCTATTGCGCTTTGTTTGGTGAGCGAGAGAGCCGGAAGTCTCAACTGGGGTGGGTCCGGGGTTTGTATTGGTAGGCAGCGGCCTAGCTATACCATTGGCAAAGGTCCATGGGCGGCAGTAACACTTACCATCAGGTGTGCTGTCTGCTCGTTTGCCACCATAAGCATAAAAAAAACATGCATTCTTTAGCGACATATTTAGCATAATATGGGTAATGACCTCACGTCTAAAACCGAATAATATGAACGTTAAAATGAGCATATATTTAGGTTTAAAAGTAATTTAAATAAATTTGGCATGGCGTTGGAGTGATAATACGTTGTATGCTTAGTCCATCTTCACATAGACATAAATAGTCAGCTCAATATTCCTTATTTCCATAAACAACGGAGCCACTTTCGATTAGATGACCCGGACCAAGATTATCTATTTGGAGTGCTAAGCATAATTTCATAACATCAGTAATCGTTATTAAAATACCATAGGCACAAACTATAACGATTTGCCCTGTAAACTCTGATATTATTGACTTTCTAATAACTATATTAGTCCGTAAGTACAATGCGCCCACTTCAACACTTCACAATCAATAATATTTACGAAATACACACTCTTTAAATGTTATATAGAGCGCGATATTAGAATGCACAGTTACCTAACTAATGCGATTAAGATTTAGAACGTAATAACATAGGAATTTCCTTTAGACAAATGTTACTAAATACAATGAGGTCATCTTAATCCAACTCATACAATTCATTATAGACGTAGACTAGTGACTGATCTTTTACATTAATGCATGGCAGACCCGACACTGTTCCACGACTATGACGATATAGATTTATCAATTACCCAGACTCATAGCAAAAATTTGTACAAAGTATTCGTACAAAGAACTAATCCGGATGACAATCGACTCCACGACATTCGTTACATGAGACCGGTATCTAGAGCACTGCGCCTTCGGGGAAATTAAGAGGAATAGAGGTATGACAAAGGACCACGGCTTTATCCCAAATGGGTTGGACAGAGATTTTGCACATGTAAATTAGATACGAATGCATATGTAGACATTATTTTGCATGGTCGACTTATCTGGGCGTCGACTCGAGAGTAGACCGCCGGGTGGGCCACCGACGACAAAGACCGGTTTCCGGTGGCCCACTCGTACGGCGCGGAGAGATACATTGCGGGGTGGGTTTATGGGGTCACGCGCCGCTTTATTTGTCGCCCCGGACGGATTTAGCAGGGTATGACCAAAGCATAGCCCGCCGCAGGAAAAAAAGAAAATAAAAAGACACTATTTAGCAAATACGCAGTAGCTTTTGCCTAGACTAATACGATAAACTGATTTGATTGATAAGCACTATTTACAAATTACTTAGGGGACGTCCATTAATCACGTGCGGTTTTGGGGTGGTTGGGGTTAGTGGTTTGACAAAAATCACGAAGTCCTAAACCTCACCACGTATCACTAAAAGAATTCCTGTTCTAAAAACTTGAGTTCTTATATGATAATATTTATATTATAATATATATAGGTATCAGGTTTTATAAATTACGTAATCATTAGATATAAACTAAGCGACAAACTTTAACTATTTAGAATATGTATTATATTATCTACGGCAAAGTTTTAAATACATAGACTGACATAGAGCACAGACATTTTTTTTAATGCATTATAAATCGCGTTTTTAGTTTACAGCAGTCTGCAAATTGAATACAGATATTTTTTTGCGTGGAGTATCAACCTTTTGAATCATAATATCTCTAAAGACCAGTCGTTGGTACTTATTAAATAATTAATTATCGTGACAATATACATCCAAAGAAAGAAGTCTAAATATATTTTGTAAATGAATATACACAATTTCAAACTTAAAAGAAGTCTGTTTCTGTTTGATTTTCAGAAATCTGTTTAAGTGGTAGTTATATTTATATTTCTTATTTACCGTATAATTTAATAGACTATTTAAAATATAGACACTGAAGTTATAATTAATAGTGGTAGAGCCACAGTGTGGACAGTTTTCTGTCTGCAGCTGTGAACCGGTCCACCCAGTGCAGTACCATGCTTTTACAGAGAATCGACGTCAGAGAAGTGGCAATGTGCTCTTGTGCTTTGTTCGATGAATGAGAGAGCCGGCAGCCCAACTTACCGGGTGGGTTTGGGCTTTTCATTAGTATGGAGCAGCCTAGTTGTACACCTGGTATTGCAAAGGTCCATGGGCGGCACTAAACCTTCCCATCGGGTGTGCTGCTTGTTCATATGTTATCGCCCATCGAAAGGTGGCGATTCCAAGAGTGTGCTCTGGCAACATTAGCGTTAAGCCGAATTTAAATTACGAAATTAGTGGCATGCATGATAAAATTATTTTCATGAAACTGGTTGTAGTACTCGTGAAACTTGTTTCGTTAAAGTATTAATATCGTGAAATGAACAGTATTGTTGTTATCATGGCTCCGTCGCCATCGAAGCTTTGTTTAGCAGTGCAAAGCGTTGTCGTACAGATGATAATATATAAAATTAAAAAAAAGATTGTCTATATTGATATTCATTTATGAATTGTATGTTTTTATCGGCCGGCCAACGTTGGTGCGCCATTTTTGACGCGTATAACCTAAAAAAACATACGACCACTCCACGCAGACGCTTTCGCGACACTAATTTCACGTCAAGTTTACACGGTGAAATTAGTTGCATGACATTAGTTTTACCGAAAAATCGCGCGGGACGCGAAACTAATTAGTGTTATGAAATTAATGCATGCACTGTGAAACTTGATGTTTACACGTGAAACTATTTATGAAACTAGTGTCGTGAAACTAATTTTATGCCACTAATTTCGTAATGTAAATTCGGCTTTACGGTTGAGTGGTTTCGTGGCAAAAACGGGTATAAATAGCGGATACAGACGCGTAGACGGGATTCTGTTGTGATATCTAATCTATGGTAGAAAGTCTGTTTATAAGTTATATGTAGTTATAAATGTTTAAGTGTATATCTATGCCATTTGTTTGTTTTATTCTTATACATATGCCACCATAAGAATTAAAAAATAATCATAATATTTATAACCTAAGAACACGCTGTTTTTTTATTTTTTGTGTTTGCTGTTATTCGTACATTTAATATATATATATATATATATATATATATATATATATATATATATATTTGACTTAGTCACGTTTTAAAATTATGTTCTTAGTTAAATTATTGTTTTATTATTTAAATAATTTCTTCTTTCACTAATAACATCATTAACGCTAATAACCTGACATTTAAATTACAAACTTTTAACCAGTTTAGACATAATACTGTTTTATGATTATTTTTTTTTTATTTTACATATTCAGTCCAGCAAAAACTGGTTAGCTGGTTTCCATAGAGCACTATTAAGTGGTTTTATTAAACTTGCCCTGTTACTCTAAGCAGTCGTAAGCGGAGCTATCGGATATTGGATATAAAAATATATCTTAAATCCGAAATCAATATAAAAATTTCAAATAATGTCAGATAGAGGCACAGTCTGTATGAGACACGTTACGATGTGGGACCTGAAATATATCATCTGTGAAATTTTCAAAATGTCATGACGGTCCATGTGATATAGGCTGGTGACAGACAGACGAACAGATGGAAGGACGAACGGACAGCGGAGTCTTAATAATAGGGTCCCGATTTACCCTTTGGATACGAAACCTTAAAGTTAGCGTTTTCTCCTCAAGACTTGGGCCAATTTTGTTGTATAATAGTCCTGCCTCTCTATTGGACCCTTTTTCGACCGTTATATTAAGCAATACTCGAGGAACAACATGGCAACAAATAATAATAAAACGAACACGTACAAAAATAAAACTGAGAATGTAACACAATAAAAATGAAAACTTAAAAAGGCGAAAGAAAAGTATACAGTAAAACTTGCAAAATACAGTGAAAGTGGAACCCATAAGACGTCTATAGGCACAAAGAGAACAGTTAGCATCAGAAACACATGAGCAACATGAGGGCCGGTTAATACAGAAAATGATTTTGTATTAAGGAGTTAGATTGCACAAAAAATCTCAGGAAAAGGCTTCTTTTAATAATAAGGGACTAAATAAACTAAATATAATAAAAAATATACGTAAATGAAATAAAAAATAAAAACTTGAAAATAAAATAAGTAATATTATTTTTATTTAACATGTAAAATTTTATGGGCGGCTCTCTAATTTCATAAATATTTTTTTATTATACTATTATTGCTTCTACGTTTGTAATATGACATTTTTATTTTATTTTTCGAGATTTTTTGGGTTTTTGTAATAGCCTCTGACACATATCCCTGGCACTTCTTTACCATCTGTGCAATTAGAAATGATCTCACACAATTAATCACGTATAGTCTAAATTAATCACTAAAAGAGTACTTCCACAGCTAAGATGGTGGAATGTGCGAAGCGGTGTGCTCAGTGTAAGTGTATCGCTTTGTCATGGACTCGAGATTTATATAACATTTCAACTTAATTTCTTACAATGAAGTTTATCGTTCGGAGCATATCGCACTCATCGATAATTAAGAACTTCTAGAGGTACAACCACATCAAAGACATTGGTAGGTAACACAAAATTCACTTATCGATAACACAGTTAAGACCACCTCAGCTAGTGGACATAAGTCATCACTACCAAAGAAGAAACGCTTCAGATGAAAACCTGGCCTAACATAGAGGTGTATAAAATATTAAGAAATTGGTTCTATATGGAAACGAGTTCACTCTCTATTCCAGAGTAGGGTAGAGCGGGGCTAAAAGGTCCAATTTGACTATTAAGAACTATACTGTGAAAACGGAATCTACAATATCAAAATATTCAACAGTAATCATACCAACGGTTATCGTACCACGTTTAACCAAACTTTTTGTTAATTTCTCGTAATAGAAACATGAAATTTTTCAATTTTTCTAAACTTTATCGTCTGTCTCTTTTTGCCCCAAGGTAGGGGTAAAAAGGAACAGTCGAGGGGCAAAAAGATCCAGTATGTGGATAGTTTTAAAAAGGTTTTATGATACAATAAACACAATAAGATTTTTCTTCTTTAATTAATAATAGATATTAAAAGTGGTAAAACAAATTAAATTATAATTCTTTAACATCTTTAAACACAATAATATTATACTTCTTTGATTGTAAAGATATATTAAATGATTTTAAACAAATAACTTTTTCCAGAACATCTTTAAACACAATCATATTCTTCTTCTTTAATTATATTTACCACGTAGTAACTTAAGAATATTTGTGATATCTCTATATCTTAATCAGACTCAGCGTTCTCTGAATCACAATTATTACAAATGAAATAAATACAGCCTCTGATTGAAAGACACTTTTCATGAGGCCAGTTCTTGCAAAGATTGCATTGGATCCAACCTTCACCTGGAACACTCACTGTATTTCTCGCAACAAATCAAACAGAAGTAGTCATCGTCATCAGAGCTGTTAACCTCTAGTAAAATATGTAGTTCTTTTGACTTTCTTAACTTTTTTATTTGCTTTGCTTTTTTTGTTTATACTTTTGGCTTGGCCACGTTTTCGGAACAATTATTTCATATTTAATGGCACAGTCATAAGCCATGCGACGAACTTCTTTAGGAACTATGCCGTGAAAAATTTGTGCAAGTTTGAGCAAGTATTCTGTGATACTAGCTTCTTGATCTTTATTAAATATCTGCCTCGGATTATCATAGCCAAATCTCAAATTGACAGGATCATTCTTCATTCGTTGAATAAATGTTGATAATGGAGTTTTGCTTAATTCAAAGTCACGACATATCTGGCTTAATGATTTATTTTCATTATTAACCAAATCTGCTGCACGTTTCATCAACTCGACAGATTTAGTGCCACGATCAGATTTTCTTTTATATAGACGCGCATTCTGAAATAAAAATGTTTTTAATAAGTAATGTGTTTATAATGAGGGGAAATAATACTGTGGGCTAAAAGGTCCATATTGGACCTCTTAACCCTCATCGCGTGTAAGCGTTTTTAGAGGTTTTATAAAAAATACCGTTGTAAGTAGTTTAAAACTAATAATAAATCTTGTTAAACAATTAAATAACATATGCTAATAAACGGTGTTTACACATGGTATACGAAATAACACTCATCACAACTAAAAATAATAGTAACGAGAAAATTTACTTACGTTACAATTTTGAGACGCAGTCCTGTATCTCCTGCCAGCGTCGTCGCTCAGCTGTTCACGATACCTAGTTTCCCTTCCCGCTACCTCTTTTGTCCGCTCGTATAATGACAAAAAGCGACACATCACTAGTTTTTTAGTTATTGTTGGTGGACCTTTATACCCACGGACCTTTAAGCCCCGCTCTACCCTACGTTGCTATAGAAAAATTAGATCTGGCAAACCAATTCGTCATCGATCACATGATTAAAGACTGAACTTTTAATACAGGGTTTTATTTCAAATTTCTCTATAACAAAATAACTATGTTTAAAAAAACCGACTTCAAAAACTGAAAAGTACAAAATAACTTAAAATACTATCATTTGTATGTGCTATCTATTGATAGGTTTGAAATCGGTGCCAAGCCCTAATCAAAATTATAAACAGCTTAGGTACTTACTGTAATGAAATTCCTACACTAAAGATACCGATACCGCCACCGACTTCAAACCTATCAATAGATAGCACATACAAATGATAGTATTTTAAGTTATTTTGTACTTTTCAGTTTTTGAAGTCGGTTTTTTAAACGTAGTTTTTTTAATTTTTTACTTTTTAGTGTTACAGACACACATAGGTTGTTCTATTAGTAGCGGGGCTTGAGCTACTCGTTCATTTGTCGCACTCATACTTAATGCTAATTTTAGACTTATATGGTTTTTTTTCTTATGGATGCCATTGTCAGAACTGGACCAAATTGAAATGAGACTACACGGAAAGCACCAGCTTTCAAATAAAAAAGAATGATTAAAATCGCTTTGGCCAGTCGAAAGTTATGAGGTAACAAACATAAAAAATAAATACAGATGAATTGAGAACCTCCTCCTTTTTTGGAGTCGGTTAAAAATTATCTTATCTACCATGATCCCATAGTGGTTTGTTTCGAAACCTACGCAGGCTGTTTATACATGAGTATTCTTATTCGGTTACCATAAGAAATGTAATAAAAAAATGATATAATATTTTTAACTGGTCACTGTTACACATTAGACTCTTATACAATATCTAAGCGGTTCAACTTGGTAATTAACGGCAATAGGCCTACCTAGCTAACAAGTTACATTATTGCGTTATATACATATTGGCTGTGCACCTCAACTTTGCGTTCAGCTCTAAAGAATGGTTTTGGTTATATTTCTACTCTATAAAGCAATTTTATTAAATATATTATACGTAATAATATATACAATATATTAATATGGGAATATTTATACCAAGGGGGATTGACGTCAGGCAGGCGGGCGATCATAAAACTATTGCTAATAACTTTTGCAATATGTACGAGTATACATATTGCGTAGACTCCAAGTAAATAAAATAAGAGTAGGTGAGTGAATGAGGGTGTTGATTAATATGGGAATATTTCTCTAAACACTTTATTATACATAATTAAGCTATTCTATAAATATATGTACCAAATATCTAAGCTAATTACTATTAACTATAATCCAGACAGAGAAAGAAACTGTAAATATAACCCCCACCTGACCAGCGTGACATAATAGGTTAATTTCCCTCTTATTATTGATGAGGTTCAAGCACAGACGCTGTGAAGAGGTGATATAGAAGCGACATTACTGTGGAGTTTTATCAAAATCCGTTTAGTAATTTTACCGTGCAACCGTAACAAACATATAAATATACCTATAAATGTTACACCCTCGCAAACTTTCGCATTTATGATGTTAGTAGGATTACGTTATATAATACAATCTAACAAGTGAGACATTAGATACACGAAGTACAAAATTTCTACGGTAAGAACCAGGTCGCTCATGGCAAATACGTTAAGTTACAAACAGTAACAGTAAGCCTCAAACGCAGGTTTTTTAGTTACGTAATTACATTCAATTGGATTTTTTTTTTTAATACATAATTGTGTAATCTTTAACTGATTAGATAAACTTAACACGCTCTTATAGGTATTCCCCTGATTGTAATGGAATAATAACATAATATGGCACCAACCCTTACGTTCTCGAGAAAATTGTAAAAGCCAACTAAGAGATCACCAAGAGAAAATAGCGTCAATCACCTATAAAGCTTTATCAGCAAATACATGCGGTATCCCGCTTATAAAGCATGGCGATTATAGTATTATTTCTTCTTAGACCGTCAGTTCAAGTTTACAATTTTGTAGTGAGTACGAAGCAAATATGTATAAAAAATGTATATTTGTATAATGATTTCTATTGTTTCCGCGAGTATTACACATTTGAAATAAAACTCTATTTTTACGGATTCTATCGCGTTTGTATTTGATTTTTAAATTACCCCTCGCTTCGAACACATTACAACGTTCGTGGTCACGGGAAGTCTGTCCCTCATATATATCCACAATAGGAGGGAAATATATCAGCGCTAGCCAAATGGAGTATAGGAATGAACTAGTAGAGGATTTAATTGAGATTTTTTCTTCCTTTACATCTTAAAAGTTCTATATTATTCTATATTTTGGCTGCGGGCTATGGAGTGGTCGCATCCTCCTAAATCCGTTCGGGGCGACAGAAGAAGCGGCGCGCAACCCCATAGACCCGCTCTTCATGTACCTCTCCACGCCGTGCAAGCGGGCCACCGGAACCCGGTCTTTATCTTCGGTCGCCCGCCCGGCTACGTATGCCACGCTGCTGAAAGTTTTCTGTCTGCACTCATATATGTACCGGCTTGTCGGCGGTAGTATCATAATCTTGCAGAAAATGGACTCTTGAATAGTAGCATATTGGTACCGCATTCATTTGATGAGCGAGAGAGGTGGAGGCTTAAAATCAACTTACGCTAACCAGCGAACTGGCTATGCACTATCCTCATTCATACAATCCATCTTTTTTGGGTCCCCCACAATTCTTACGTCCATCCACAATCATATTAATAACCTTCCTTTTCATATGTCTTTCATCACTCCTCATCACATGTCCATACCAAGACAATCTCGTGCTCCTAATCTTCTCTATGATCACTTAACATATGCAACTCAATACCACTAATCTGCTAGCAATTGTCTACCACCAAATAAAATAAAAAATAGATATGATAATTATATAGAAAAACTATTTATGTTATAAAATGCATACGTATAGATCAACATTATATTGTTATAAATAAATGAAAGGCGAATAGCAAAGTAAACGAATAACCTTGGGAGGCGATATCTAGTCTGGTGAAGGTTTCCGAACAAAATATTTCGATATAAGTAGATACCAGCGAATACCAGTGCAGGCGATGTTATCCGAAGACTAATTTTATTTGTAAGCAAAACGCGTAATACTTGAGTCAATCGTCACGTTATTGTCTCCAAGGCTTTAATCGCATTCTGCATATGAGGTCGTATTAACTCTTCTGCCAAAAAGGCAACATATATGCACATTTCATTTCAGGGCTCTACATTTTCCTCTTTGTAAGTTACACACAAGCTGTATCAACAGATATTCTATACCTACAAATTAAAATAAAACTATATCTTCATCGTAGCGCCACAATTCTTTATTGATAAGCTATAGCGTGACCAGACTCAGTCCTAGTTGTCTGGAGCGAGGCAGTATGGCGTGGGGCTGAATAATCTACCATATTTCCCTTGCCATTTTAACCCATTGAGCGGAGCCACTCAAAATGATTCTTAGAATTGGGTAGCCCACATGGTGGGTTATTATTTCATGGTCACAGCGACATCAGCAAGATTAAATGTGAATCTATAGGTAAAACGTTCTACATACGATCCCCACAGAACAGTTCTTTATCATCATCCTGCTCTTATCTAAATTACTTAAAGTTGATGCAATTAATCCTCATAAAGAAGATATCTCTTTTGCCATGGATATCTCTTTTCCAATCCTATCTAATGCCATATGTGTTCACTCCCTGTCAATTCATGTTATGTATCACGTAGTGCATAAACCTTTTCTTTGGTCTTGCCTTACTTCTAAAAACCTCAACATTCATACCCAAAACGTTGCAATTAGGAATTCACCACACAATTGTCTGTGTGATCTGTGAAAGATGTTGAATCAATTAAGCACGATTACCCTAATTTGTGCTGACAAGGATTTAAATCCTTCAGAGTTATGATACAGCTTACTAAATAAGTTATGACGAAATTATACTGACTATAACAATCTTGACATTTGATCATAGGTGCATTATCTAAATGTCAAGCTTAGAAAACGTTTGTGTGGAATCTCGAGTTAATATTTAGTAAACAAATACAATACCTACCTACAACAACACGAATAGATACGAGATAAACAACAGCCTTATTATTATTCAACATCACTGGAATGTCAACAAATTACAGCCGTACTACACAGCTATTGGTCTCATACATACATAGCCTCACAGCTGTTTCCCAGAGGGTAGGCAGAGACTACGGATTGCCACAAACCACGATTCTGACATACCTCCATCGCTTCATTCACACTCATCACAGTCTTCCTGCATGTTCTACGGTTACGCGTACTCTTAATCTGATCTTTCGCCACCACATTTTCAATTTGCTCCAGAAAAGTACGAGGTGGTCTTCCTCTTGTAATCGTCGCACTTATACTTGCTTAGTCAAGCTTTCTTCACTCATTCTTTCCACATGTCAAAACCACCTCAGCATACCCTTATTACCCTTTTTATCTTTGTCGCTACTTCTTCACTATTGGTCTCTCGTACTAGAATAAGAGGAGGTATGGCAATTGTGTACGCTAGTTTGTGATAAAGCTACCAACGAAACAAATATTCACTAAATACGATTATTGCCACGATAAATATGAAAAAAAAAATAATAATACCACGCGACCGTGGTCTTAGATTCTGATCATGATCGACAGAATTACTTCTGCCAATTTAAAATTGAAATAGGGATGAAAGCTTACAACTGTTCGGCACGTCGGATTGGTAAAAACTAAATTTTTAAAAAGTAAATACGATACAATTCGTAAAAATAATTTAATATCACAAAAGTTTCTTTCTCTTCATCAGGCCATGGCTCTGCCCAAACACCGTCCGGAGTGACGAGAGGTATATTATAAGTATTCAAGGTATATATTGTCGTATGCATTTACTATTAAGCGATGTTGACGAACAGACACTTCATTTTATTATTTAAAAAAATATTTAAATTAACATAAATCTTTATAGATTTATGATAATTTAAATTATTTTTAAATAGCTTATAAATGACATTCTAAGGCTACACGCGTACATTAAATTATGACAGGAATGTGGTCGGATTGAAAACTTTATAATAGTTTATAATTAAAATAACGCAAGAAATGAACGTGTTTTTGTTCCTTTGGTGCAAAAATAACGTTTTAAACTATTTTCTTTATATTACTATAGATGATAAGTAAATTTGTATCTATAATCATACAAATCTGTCCTGTTATATATGAAATAATATCTAAACATTGCCTATGTGTTCAACAAAATTATTTCTTTGTTGCCGTTCGTGGTCTACGCAATCCGGATATTTAAACGAAAAAATTGTAGCTAACCAGCCATTCGGCATGTGTAAGAAATTTAAGGAGCAAGTACAAATTGATTTTCTAAACTTTGTGACCAACTCAATAATCACAAAAATATTTAGAGTATTCGGTCGTATCACAATCCGTATGGTAACGTAATAAGAATACAATTCACCGGTCCATTCTGCCGCGCGACTGTCGCAGAAGACGACTAATAGATCCTCCACAAAAAAAGGTAAAAGTCGAAATGAAAATTAAATTCTACTTCCTGTGTTCTGTATGGTCATATATCGGTGGAAGAAGCAGAAATAAATTATTAAACTATCGCTAGATTAAACATTTTTATATACAAAGCTTCAACTTAAATATTTCGTGTTATGTATTTCTTAATACTTATTGCTAAATAAATTAAATTTTTACAACAAAATAATTAATAATAAAATTTTATTTAATTGAATTGTTACATTAGATCATTAAAAAAAAATCATTAGATTATTACTCAATAAAATATGCATTGTCAATAGATATTTATGTTGACCATTATTTTTTAACGAAAGTGATCAATATTCCTTGTAGCCAACAGCGGTCGCTGGACTTGCAATAAAAAGAAATAAAACGTGTGGGAATGTTAGAATTACCAAACAAATAGGTACTGCGATAAATTACCCATGTGGTAACGGGTTAAGAATACAATATTTACCTCTTACTTCCCGTGGGAATATTCATAACGGCTCGACGATCATAAGTGCATTGGACATTAAAACTCTACCGGGACACTTATTGCGGGACTATTACGGGAGTAAATCCAAAGTGAAAGCTTATTGATATAATGATAATAATAAATAAAGAAACGGCCTATTACGTCATTATGCAAAAAATGTATGAACGATATCTGATGTAAATATTGAGTAACATTAAAAAATGGCGCTCTAGGGGCCGCAATTGAAAATCACCTATTTATTTAATAATTTAAAAAAAACGTCTTACTAGTTATTAGCAAAAATAAAAATACACTAGCCTTATTATATTTTTCGTAAATTATTTTGCTATCGAGGTATATAACTAGTTATTAAATTGTGTAAACGGACTAATATTGCGCTTCCGTCGATCTTTCATCATTCAAAGCCTTTTCAATGCTAGTTGCGCCTAAAGAAGTTACAACAAAAACGTATGACATGTATGTAACGGAACAAAGGCTGTGGGTGTGTCATTGTCGATCGACACACCTACCACATCGCAACACTATCACTGCGTGCTCACAGACCTTGACTGCACCGACGTAACCAAACATTCTCACCTTCACTTACAGGATATACCTACTTGTACCTAGTTCGAAAACAAAATATATTGTTGTTTTTTTTACCTTTCTAAATACCTAGTTTTGAAAATATTTCTATACATATTATAAAAGAAAAAGCCTCACGAGTACTACAAATTTTATTGCCCGTATAAAGTAGGTTTGAATGAAAAAATTATTTATTTTTTAAGATTATTATGATTACAGCCAATTTTAATAATCTTTGTTCTATTTGTTTGGCAGGTTATGGTCCGACTGCATTGTGCCTAGTTGTTTAGTATGACAATGGGCCGACATTAAACCTTATAACCCGTAGTAATAACTCTCTCCACAGTCCGCCCTGGACAATGGAAAACGTAATTTTTTTTAATGCGGTGGAGTATCGACGTGGTCGCGCCCCGCCAAATCGGTCCGGGGCGACGGAAGAGGCGGCGCGCATCCCCATAGACCCACCCTGCAAACACCCCCCTTCGCCGTGCGAGCGGGCCACCGGTACCCGATCTTCGTCATCGGTGGCCCGCCCGGCAAATTCTGTCTGTCCTGCGATTAACGTTATAATATATCATGTCTCCTTTCAGTGAATAAAAGTGATATCTTCAATATATCTGTCACTATCACCCCACTTCTGTTTCTATCCAACTTTCGAGAGGCCAATGTCCAACAATGGACGTAGATGCGCTGATGAATACGTAGAGGGAACACCTACGTGTAGCGTTGTTCAAGAAATTGCCGATAAATTGAACGATCCTCTTGTGAAACAATAATGCTGTTTTATTATTTTAGACTGGATACACAGGTTTGACATTAATGTTTTAATGTCAGCAAAATGTCAAGTGGTTTTAGGCGATGACTCCACATAACTAAAAACAGGTGAGTTCAGAAAACGATAAAATTACACCTATATCGCTTGACTTCAAAAATTGTAAGGAACATTTATCTATACGCAGTGGCATAAACATTTCTAAGTTTATAGGTAAGATTGGTTGACACAAATATAAAAACGTCGAATTCGGACAAATAGAATTTTTATATTAGAAAAATTAGGGCACCCGATTTCTAAAATTTTAAAAATGTTTTCATCGATATGGAGCTATATTGTGCCTATACTGATATTTTATCCCAATAAAATGTAATATCGCTATTGGAAGGATACCATATGTATGTATGAAGCTTTGACTGCACAGGCGGTAAGACAGATCTAAGTGGCGACTGCCCGCGCCAAGTGACAATTCTTTGTGCGTACAAATAATCATTCTGCGTCTACGTGTAATTTATATCCATTATCTGTATATTAATGAAGTCATCCACAGCACAAGAAATTATGCTTTAATTTATTTCAAGCAGTTATTAAACAATCATCAATTTAGGACCATTTTTTTTCGGGGGGTTCTTGGCTTGGTTACTAAGATCTTTAAGCCAAATCTAGGTTTTCAAATTAACTTCATTTAATTTAGGACTATGGAAATGTCTGCCACAGATTAAAAGAGTCATCTGAAATAATTATAAATATTTTTTGTACATGTTAACGATCTATCACGACCCAATCGTTTAAAATACATTTTCACCCTAAGCCTAATCATTTTGAGCCTAATCATAACTTTTGGGTTTATAATTTATTGCTCCTTTGAAGAGACTTCAAACTCTTTCGCTGTTACTACGTTAAAGGTTTTATGACTTTTACATATTACATTAGATTGTCACAAATAGGCTATACCGTAAGCGTTATTATAACGATTAATCATAAGATCGTTTACCAAAAAAATATTTTAGTGATAACCGTAAAATATGGTGAAAACTAACAATAATGACGACGCGATATGTATATGAATAAGGTATTGAGACAAAGATTTAATCACCCTCATGTAAAATTATAAGCAAATTGCTTTGCAAATAGATTCATCATTTACAGAAAATGTTTAACTGAAATAAATAAACAAAACCATATTTATACGCCACGCTCTATTCTGAACTTTCGAATGTATTGACCTTCAAGTTTACAAAAGAATGTCGAAGGCAAGTGTCAAAACATAGGCCCACTAATATATGTCATATTATGTTTTAGCGATCATACACACAGGTAACTTTTTTGTGGGAGCAAACTATGGTATGGATGGGTAGCTACCCGATAACATGCCGTACGCGTACCTCACTAACGCCATGTGGGCGACCTACCGGTACCGGTTCTTGCTATCAGTGACGAGACTAATGAGGAACTACTCCCAGTATTCGGTCCCAAATGAACAGGAAAAGTTGGGCAATATGAAATAGTGATCCTGAGGCCTATTAATCTGTGACGTTTTTTCGTTCGACAAATTATGGTTTCTATACGTTTTATCGCCATTGTGCGGACCACCCACCAGGCAGATTACCCTTTCGCGTACCTGACCACAGGTAGACGTTCCGTAGGACTCCGAAACATCGTAGATTTAGGCATTATATAACTAAATATTAGATCTTGATATAATACTTCAAAATTTTATGTACTTGAAAATAAATATTTATTTACTTTTCGCATTAATGTCCGATTGGCTGGATTTATTTAATACTATGATGTAAAATTTAAAATTGTGACATGGCCCAGGCTGGACACTTGCATCATGCAAGACATCGCATATGAATATAGTATAATAAGTAGGTAATTCGTGTATGTGTACCGCAACAAATTACAAACAAATGGACGGTGAAAGTATCGCAACGTATTCAGTTAAATTTTACTCGATTATCTGCACTGGACTACACTGAAACGATTTGTGAAACTGTTTAAAATTCTTATAAGATTTTGAAATGATATTAATTTTTTAATTGAAAAAAACTTTCTACTGTTTTTTATTATTTAATACAAATGATGTCACGATGAATACAAGAGAACATTATGATTGCAACATTTATCGTTATTTAACCTCTGACATAATTTTACTTATCGATATGTAATTATTAATAATTTTCTGTTGTATAAAGTACATATTTATATAACGCGATGTCTATGTGTTAACGGAACGGTCTTATGTGATAACGTAATATAACAAATATAATTAATATTGCAAATATAAATAATAAATTGTATTTTTACTTACACTAGTAGCATTAAGATACGATACTACAGACATTTACAAAGCTATAGAAATTATGATTTATTATTATGATTTTACAGCTGTATTTTCATAAATCATTAATTAATTATGCATAAACGCATAAGGGCACTTACATATTGTCAATTTTACATATATTTTTTAAATTAATCTACCATACCATACCGTACAATAAGAAAAATCCATAATAAAACTTAAAAAATGTAATTGCTAAATTAAAAACTAGCTACGGCATATAGCTAATAATCTTCTCGGTGACCCTACATCAAAAGATTATATAAATATGAATTAACTCAAGTGTTTAGGAGATGAACAACGAACATTCGCACAACGGAATTTTATATATTATGAAGGCTTAAGATTTTATCAATTTGAGGAGGTGGCTAGACTTAAAAGGCAAACTCTTAAGTTTGATTACACGTGGCTAACTTTACATTCCGTATAACAAAGGCCGGGATTACTACTACTGCGAGCATTTACAGGCGTTCTAAGCACAACGCCTGTAAATGCTGTCGAGAATTAGATGAAAATATCCAAACGCTTTCCCTATATACTCCCGGGTTGAGAATACAATGTTAGTATCATTCATTTACCAATAAGTTAAGTCGGTTAGGGAATCACCGAGATCAACAGCAGCATTCTTCTAGATAACTTATAACACCCATTGCAATCACCAATACGATTGCGAAGCGTTATGACAATATCCCGCTATGTTTAGGGAACATCGATAGGCTGATTGATGGATGTATGATCCAATAGTACTTAATGCCCGACTTATACCAATTGCCAAAAAATCCACAAAAATGTCTCACGTAATTAATGGATGCCCCCTAACACCCATACAACAGAAGGCAAACTATATGGTCATATGACCAGCGTGGTATAGTAGATGAAATCCTTAGTGTGGAGGAGGCACTCTAACTTAAGAGTGGGATATATATGAGCTGATATGATAAATTAGAAACTTACAAATATGTGACTGCTCCAATTATCATAGCCCCTCTGGGACCCGTAACGGTGATGATAGACGGCGCCATCCAATTGCACAACGCGAGGGTCGCGTAGATGATTGCCAGGGATGTGTAGCCGTCGCCTGTGAATCCCGGATCATCTTGTGATATACTATCTAACACCGTTTTCTGCGAACAATAGGTGTATCTATTATATTAACAAAAGAAAAAACAGAATCATGTTTAATTAATTTATAATACCTGCAAGCTGTCCTACCAGGTTAGGTGGGATCAACGTCTACCTCTATATGACAATCCTATATTAAGTTTATACACGAATCCGAATCTTTATTATTTTTTATCTTATTATCGGATCGATACCTAACCAGTTTGGCAAGAATATCTATTATTATTCCACGAAGCTATCATCTCCGCAAACCAAAGAAATGAAGCAATGATGATAACGAAATTCTCTTAAACATTCTTATTTCACAATATTGCTCTTAACCATATAGCCAACGGCCATTATTAAATTTTGCGATTAAATCGACCTATACGTTAAGAACAAAGTTACATATGATTTATTGATTATGCTACCAAATCGTTGTATTGTAGTTATAAAGCTAAATATGTATAAGAGGAACTAATATTAGGAAATGAATCAATCCTATACAAAACAATTAATAAAAAGATATTGCTGATGTTGTGTTTGACAAATTTGAAATAGCTCTTCTCTAAAGTAATGATTATGCATTTTATTCTACGGATAGGGCGATATAAATACACAAAATAGCTCCAAAAAAATTAAATGTGCCGCGTAAATTTTAAACCCATTAACTCTGCAATGGTTTATTGTTTTCCCACTCAACTATCAAAACTAAGAGCTATCTGATATAACTGGATCTGATTATCATAATTTATTTAATGAACACACTTGCATCTATAAATCAATAAGTGTGAAAAAGAATTATGACGGACCTTGATGATCTTAAAATGTCCAATAAGAAACTGGACATACTTGACATTGCTGCCAAATTTGTTACACACAAGGTCTCTAAACAAGACCAAAATCGTTTACGTTCGATCCTGTCAAAATGTGTTTTGAAATGTCGTTTGACCGGACCAAATAGAGTCAAACAACGCAAAAAATTTTATAGTCTTAAATTATTATTTAGCCTTTTTTAGCTTCTTACGCCTCTATCCCTGAAAGGTGAAGCAAAAGTGTGACACACCCATATTTCACAATGTCTTTTTAGTCCTACTTAAAATTGCGATAGCCAGGCAGTTACAAATTTTGAGCTTACTATTAACAATTTCCTAGGAAAATCCCTCGAAATCAAATACATGAACAACTTCAAAAACACCTTTTTGCCCGACCCCAAGATTCAAAAACAGGACCTCACGATTCACATATGCCATTGGACTAACGAGACAAACTTAGCACGCAACATCGTTGTAATTAATTATTACTTATTTCATTTAATGTAAGAATATAATAGCGTAATTTAAGTCTCAATTGCAATGCAGTAAGAGAATTTTATTCAAATATACAAAATAACTAGCAGCTTAACATGTTAATAATTAAGCCGCAAGTTCCATACAGATATGTATATAATAAGTTTATGTAATTAACAAGACAAAATTATTTTATTTTAATATTTATATAACTTTTAATATTATTTGATATGCTTTCGCAATAAGAAAGCGTGGGATGTCTGACAACAATATCAATAAACATTAAAGCCAACAAAAAGATATGTCCATTAAGATGTCTATAAACAGGATTATAAACATCTGATTTCGAAACATGTCAGCCGTCGTAAATATTTTCAATTTCAAAACTTATTTCAATGCAATTCGCCATCTGCATTTGGATGTACAAGGATATTTAAAATATTGCCAAAAAGAACTTTACAAGGAGTGAATGTAATTTAGTTGACAGTTTTCCAAGTGTTTATACATTTTATTATACATATCATGAATACATAATAATAAAATGTATTAAATAAACGTTGCACTAATATTTAATATAAATAATAAAATTAGCCAAGACGTTGCTGTTTGTTAAATTATTACTTAATACACAGCTAAAAAGATTTTAATGAAATTTGGCGTAATTAATTAATCACTTAAAACGTAATAACATGGATATTTTTATAAATTTAGGTTCTGTGAAAACGGAAATATAGCTCGCATGTGTGACGAGAGCATTTTATCAAATCACGTAGAAGGTATTGCAGATACGGAAGCGGCACAGAAAAGTGCCCACACGGTCACAGGAGCAGCCGGAGCACTTTAGTCGCAAAGTTTAACGTAAATAGTATCTACTTACTTGTGCGATCCATAAGCTATAGCTTTGAATATGTTACATATGCCTGCTAATTGTATGTTTGTAAATTCCCGGGTCAACGATTTATTTCTATCCGTGTGGCGTACACACTTTTTCTTCCGTGGCTAATCGTAAAAGCGACTAATGGACGCAAGCAGATAGTATCACTGCAAGGGAAGGAAAACTCGAAATATACTCTACTGAGCGGCGTTTTAATAAAGTTAAAAAAATATATGAAAGAAAGCACGAAATAAAATTATATACCAACTCTTCAGAGCAGCGAAGTACGTTAATTTCGCTTCCACTGTAAAGGTGTTGTGACTCAGCAGTGGGACTAACATGAGGTGATATAATGATGAATGATTTATTCCTTAATGCAGTGCACTTCTTAATTAAAATATAAAACTACGAACTTTATAATAATAGACCTTATACATCATAATTTAGTAATATCACTACATCCTTACTAATATTATAAATGCGAATGTAACTCTGTCTGTCTGTCGCTCTTTCGCGCCAAGACTACTGAACCGATCTAAATGAAATTTGGTACACAGGTGGTCTAGAGCCTGATAAACATGCCTGACATAGGCTACCTTTTAATGTAAAAAAGGGTTATAAAGGGGGGGTGAAAAGTTGTAAGGAAGTATTATCATTTTTAAAGCTAGAAACTTATTTTTAGGCTATTGATTAGATATAAATAAATATGACATTAAAATTTTGTAAAAAAATTATACTTAGGGGGTAAAATAAAAACAGGGGGCGGAAAACTTTAGGAAAGTAACCTTATACGCGGGCGGAGCCGCAGGCTAGTACAAATATAAAACACATACATCAGAATTCAGTAAGAGATGCCATCCGCACCCATTGGTCGTGAATATATTTAGATATGATTATGATAAATCTAAAAGTTACCCATTAGTTTAAAGACGAGGTGAACCTTAGTAGAAAATAAGGTAATAACAGCATAATCAATCGCAAAGGGCCTTCATAGAACACTCTTCCGGCACGTATAAAGGATAACCGTTTATCATGTTTAGCAATCTGTTGCATGCGTCAACGTTTTACCTCTAGAAATTATCAGTAAACAATATGTCACTGAAAAAGTCCTTGTGAATAAATATCTTTGCAATGGATCTGTGTGACCTACATCTTCGCAAGTATATCCTTGAGCTTATCGGGTGACAGACAAACAATGATAAATATAATACTTTGTTTTATAGCCGCAGAGGTTGCACCTATACTAGTTGTCTTGTATGAATTTTAAATATTTTTTTTATAGATTTTTGGTTCCATACTTAATTTTAACCTTTTAGGGTTCATTAGCTCTTAAATGTCCCACTGTTGGGCTCGAGCCTCCTCCATTGTAGAAGGGAAATTGACCTACTACTATACCACGCTGGTAAGACGCGGTATAGGGTTTTGTTTCGAGTTTTCCTTCTCTTGCATAAATGTTATATGCGTTTTATATCCTGTAGTCGTCTCTTAAGATCGCACACGGGTAAGATAGGGGATGGCGAATTGTATTCTTACACCGTCACCACACGGAAAAGGAGATTTTGGGGTTATTTACTATTTTTTTTAATTCAGTGTAAAAGACAATCTCCACTGAGAAGGTATATACATATATATAAAACGCTGACTCATTTTCCTAGAAATTAGACTCCTAAAAATATTTTTTTTTGTAATTTTTGTGAGTTGTTAGCGTTAACCATGAAGCCCATGAGATATTTATTTAATATTTCATATTGTTTGATGTGCTTTCGTAATAAGAAAACTTGGGTTGTGTGACAACAATATCAATAAACATTAAAGCCAAAAAAATATATGTCCATTAAAAAGAAAATATATCTACAGGAATATAAATATGTGATGTTGAAACATATCGACCGTAAACATGTACTTTCAATTTCAAAACTTATTCCAATGCAGTTCGCCATCTGCATTTGCATGTACAAGAATGTTTAAATTACTCTCAAAATCTTTACAAAGAGTCCGTGTAATTTAGATGACAGGTTACCAAAAATTGATGCATTTTATATAGTTTTTATGAAAAAAATGTTAAAAAATATTGTAGAAAATGGGTCACCTAGTATGGGTATGTTGCCTTATGCCCGTTAATTGTATGTTCGCATATGTCCGGGATATAATAATTTATTCCCATTCGTGTGATGACCACACCTTTCTCTTCCGTTCCTTTATCGTAAAATACGACTAAAGGACGCAAGCAGATAGTATCACTGCAAGGGAAGGAAAACTCAAAATATACTTTCCTGAGCAGCGTTTTAATAAAGTTAAAAAAAATATATATGTTATTGTCACTGTTGGCTATGAGCTACCTCCACAACTGAATAGAAATTGTACTAGTACACTCACTATTACACGATAGTCTGTTATAATTTATTCCTAATCCGTAATGAACACGTGTAACTATACAGGGTGGAAGTGGACCGCTCCCGAAAACAATGACAGGTGACCCTACTAGTCCTACTTGTAATGATAGGCTAGAAAAAAAAAATCGATCAGGAAGAAACAAAATTTTTTTTTCACTAATATTTTTAAGTTTTTTTTCACATTCCATCGTATTAGGACAGTGCCATGTAACGATAATTCGATAAAAAATACGTAACTATATTCAGATGAGAAAAGACGCAATCTATTCAAAACTCACGATCATACTCACGTTCAAGAGTTCAACGAACTCGCGTGGTGAAAAAAAAATTTTTTTCATCCGAATCGATTTTTTTTCTAGCCTATCATTACAAGTAGGACTAGTAGAGTTACCTGTCTTTGTTTTCGGAGGCGGTCCCCTTACATCCTGTATATTCTATCTGGTTTTATAATTACTATTTATAAATACGCCTGCTAGTCCATTCATTATACAATCTTATTATCTATCATTTATTATCTTCATTTTTATTTTCATTATTTTACTAATCTTATATCTATCCAGTTTCTCAATCACTAAAAACTATACTATCTGTGAAACTAGAACTGAACATAAGCTTTCTCAAGAATTTATTCAATGCTTATGGTCACTTTTTCTTTACTATGACATAAAATTAATAGTTATTCAACTCTTTCTCATTATCCATCATACCTACATATTTTTTTATACTCGTTTACTTTATCTTTCCACATAAATGGACCCATAATATTATATATACGCATATACAACTAATTATTGTAGGTAAATATTGCTTACTCAAGAAGTAGCCAACTAATGTTTGATATTTTTTTTTCTGTGGCAATTTGGTACCATAATTAAGATGTCGCCTTAAACGCTCACCCATAGTTCGGGCAAAGTTGTTAAAGCCATCTGCGATTAATAGCTAAACACACAACAAAAACTAACGTAAAATATTTGTAAAATATTATTAGGTACTACTATATCAAGAAGAAACTCTAGTAAAAGTATTAAATAAAATAAATTAAAACGAAAATTTATAAAACGGCGAAAACGAAAAGGGCTTGTAAATATTAAATTTCTAAATGCTCATCAAAATTCCGCAGACTATTTACAAAGTTCCACAGAACGAACATAAACCAATACGGGCTATATAATATCGGCTCTGAGCTTACATAATAAATAATTGATAATAAATAACTGCTTTCTTTAGATGATTACGAATTATAGCCTTAACATTTCCCAATTTGACCACATAAACAATACTTTCACGCCATAAACATATAAATGAGGATTTGTCGAAAGAATTCGTGGACTGAATCTGGTAAAAAGTCTATTTAGAATATCGCACTTTGAATTAAGTTAATATTGATTTTTATTAATTAACTTCAAAAAGTCGCGAAAACCAGTTTTTCAAATAGATATACAAATTAAATATTCAAGAACTATTGACGTTAATGATCGATTACGTTTTGTATTTCCAGTATATTCGATGTTCTGTATCAAGGTCATCGCGTAACAATATCTAAGATCAACATCACCATTTCAGCTCACATACATACGTCCCACTGCTGGGCTCAAGTCTCATTTCCAATAGGAAATAAAATTTACCTACTACATGTTGGTTAAGCTGGTTGGTATAGGATTTTATATCGAGCTTTCCTTCTTTTTTATAGATGTTACTTGTCCCATAGTCGTGTTTTACGACACCCACAACTCAGATAGGGGGTGTGGTGAATTCCATCACCACGACCATGCGACCATCTCTAATATATTCATAGTAAAATTATATTATCAGCTTCTGCCATTTTAATATTCCCAATACTATTAAAGTTGCCTTTGAAATCAACCACTTTCAGCAAATACATTTCTATCCACAAAATGTCAGCCATTAAAACTTCATAAACCAATAAACTAAATATATTTTAAAATACTTCATAGTATTTTTCATGTAAACTATTATAGATGTGCCTGACAGCCAGGACATGCATAACTTGTTACGGATTTGATATTTATGCAACATCGAGAACATTTAATATAATATAAATATTGGACATATCTGTCTTCTCAAGTAGTTTCTTCCGTCAAAACAAGCAATAATAAAAAATTTGCGAATTAATACACTCATAACTGCGGATTTTTTCTTTTCTTAAAAGACACCACCTGCACTAAGGAAATAATCCTTGCATTGCCGGGGAATTTACACACATGCAATTAGCGGAGACAAGATTTAAAGGAGAATTTGAGCCCGAGACCTTAGCGTAGTAGTCTAGTGGTCTCCCCACTATATTATTGCTGCTACAAATTATTAATAAAAATAATATTAGTATAAAGACGAAAAAATCAAAACACGCTGAATGGTGTTTTGGCCAAGTTTTACAAGCAGCCACCTGGTCTGTCGTCATTTTCTCCCTGACAATATAAAGACACCGGTAATAAAAGTTAGGGTTGGTAGTATTCTCGCCCATTTAGGTCAGTTCGTATGTAATGAACCTAATGTTTTTACCAAAAGAACTCGATTGATGTGCATTTTTTTCCGTGTGGTGACGGAGTAAGAATACTATTCACCACCCCATATCTTACCCGTGGGTGATCCTACGAGACGACTAAGAGATATAAAACGCATATAACAGTTATCGTTTTCGTATTACTCGAAACAAAACCCTATACCAACACGTCTGACCAGCGCGGTATAGTAGGTTAATTACCCTCCCATTACGGAGGAGGCCCGAGCACAACAGTGGGACATTTATGGGCTGTGATGATGATGATGTACATTTCCAATGAAACAAATATTAAATTCGCATCTCTTTAGGCCGGAGATGAGAAATTAACAATTAGTAAATCACACTAAGCTAACTCATACCTTAATCGCGTTTAAAAGGACTTATTTACATTTTACAGTAAAGATGAAATAAATCCTTTACAAAATGTAGCATGATCGCCATAATATTCAGGAATTATTTTCTATTCACCACCCCATGTCTTCCCCATGAGTGATCGTACGAGACGACTAAGGGATATAAAACGCATATAACATCTATGCGAGAGAAGGAAAACTCGAAATGAAACCCTATACTAACACGTCTGACCAGCGTGGTATAGTAGGTCAATTACTCTTCCATTACGGAGGAGGCTCAAGTCCAACAGTGCGACATATATGAGCTGACTATTTTGTAACATTCTTAATTGGTGTTCTGCTCCTGTTGGTCTTATTGTGATAGTATTTAATAGTAATATTTCGTGATTGTCTAGCCTATAGCCTTCCTCGATAAATGAGCTATCCAACACGCAAATAATTTTTCAAATCGGACCGGTAGTTCCTGAGATTAGCGCGTTTAAACAAACTCTTCAGCTTTACAATATTAGTATAGATTACTACGAACAAAAGCGAATCTATTATTTGTAACACTATCATGTCTTAACTACTCAATCGAAAGTTTTAGATACTTCTTGTTAAGGATATGGAATATCTTTTATCTAGAAAAAAGGACCGGATGGACTGGACTGGAGGATAAAAACTAACTTTTAAACGTTCCTACCTCATAATACGTGATCGATACCGCGGGTTAAGTAGTAATATAAGTAAATGTAATATCTGCAGTGACCTGAAAAAGTCTGGATATTGCTACTGCTTACGCAATAAAATTTGGGTAAGTAGGTACCTACTCAAAGATCACACAAAAAACGTCTTTTTAAGATTTATTTTTTAATCATATACTTTTATGGACAATGAGATTGACGTACTTCAACCAATATAACCATAACGAATCTGGACCGGTGATCTCCATTTATGGTTACGTCATCCAAAATGTAAAAGGTCTCTTACGTACATGACTGTATAATGAAATAAATAAATCGAATAATGTGATCGTATAATAATGTCAATGCTATTAACATCACAGCTATCGATGTTTTGTCCTTTAAGATCCATAAATGTAGATAAAATAATGCGCTTTATCGATTTCACACTTCAATATCTTGAAATCTCGAAATATGTGCGGTTAGGACTAATAATGCGTTGAACACATTCGCGTTGGACGACATCAGATGTGCAAACGCAGCATTTGAAACTCTCGACACAGAGCCTTAAATCGCCAATTGGCATTTACTGCCAATTCCACTCCAATAACACGTGAAGTTGTAACTCGCTCATAACTCCAACGTTAAAAGAAATTCGATTAAATATTGTTACAGCGAATCGTAATGTACTTATGGGACCCTAAAAAAAACATGCAGCACTGAATTGCCTCTGCAGGCAGGTCGGTGCATACATACCGATACGAAAGTCATTCAGTAGTTTCTTAATTCCATCGTTACATTGCTGTATGATCCATTTCGAGAAAGAGTTCGGCTTACGAACTTAACTCAGTTAGGCTAAATTATCGCAGTATTTGAAAACAAAGATCTATGAATGTCGTCTATAAATGTCTTATGAGGAAGTTCAAAGTTGCACAGCGTGCTATGAAAATGGTTCGGCATTTCTTTATGCGACAAAAGCCGGAATACAGAATCCATAAATGAACCGACACAGCCCGAAGGATGGGTACGCTAAAGTGACAATGGCCGTGTTCCTCACATAATCACTAATAGGGAAGAAATTTCTCCGAATAAGAATACGAATTGGGCGAGGAAGTATAGGACCATCAACCATCAGGACTGACGACATTGTAAAAGTAGCAGGAAACCGTTACATGCATTCCCGTCAGAAGGCTTATGTCCAACATTGGACGAAAATAGAATGATGACTGGAAGAAGGTACATCGGGCTTTTAAAACAAAATCTAGTATGCATTGAGCGTTCAGAAAACTTGCCACGAACGACTATTGAACGTGTGCGGTGAAGCGTTCCGTCATGACATCGCCTTACTTTGTTTGTTTTTCATCTTTACCTAAAGCATAAAAAAACTATTTTTACGGATTGTACCTACTGCGTTTTTATTTGATTTTTAATTTCCTGACGAAGTGTTCGAGACGTCGGAAAATTAATAATCAATTACAAATGAGATAGATTGCATAAAAATAGATTTATTTCAAGCGCGTAATACTCGCGTAAACATCGGAATTCAATAAAAAATTAAATTACGTATTAAGGTATCATTGACATTTTTTTTTTGTGTCAAACTTAGGCTTTATAGCAAAAAGTAATAGAATCGAAATACGCAATTGTCGAAACTGCCTTGATCCATCCATTAGCCTACCAATATCCATAAATATGGTTTAAGTCCAAATGGACTTAAACCATATTGTCTACCCAAATGCCATAAGCCACAATTAGCAGGCTGGTTATAGTTGTACCTACTTACTGTTGTAAGTTTACCAGAAATGTAATATAAGCATGTTAGAGTACGTACATTTACATCAAATCGGTGACCCTGTTTGGAATTGTTCTTATATGATAATATAAGCCCTGTTACAAATTATGGGATAAATCATAAGTCCCTAATAAATAACTAAAAATGTAGATTCATATGTTAATTGGAATGACATCAGAGTGTACAGCTGTACAGTCCACATCAGCAATCTGTGGTCAACAATATGTAAGTGCTGATCTATTTACTACCTCAAGTCGACAACATTTCAAGAGAAAGAAAATTCTAAATAACACCTTAATTTTTTTTTGTACGTTATGGACTGAACACACCCCGCCCATTCTGTCCGTTACGACGGAAGGGCGGCGTGTGGCCCCATAACCCATTGTGATCCCTCTTCATCGCCATCGGGCCAGCCACTGGTACCGCTTCCTTGCCTTTCGGGAATTATATCTGCCGACGCCCCGGCAACAAACAAATGTTGGCGGGGCATCGCCCTCACGCGGTCGGCCCCTCTACGGGTGGCAGACTAATCTCGATCCATCCACTCGCCACAACCTTGGCTAGGGCGGCTTCAGGCGTAGGTATTCGCACCTGAGTTGAGTTGAGTTCACGGCTTTGCTCTCTCCAGGCCACGCAAACTTCGAGTGTGTGCGCCACGTCCTCGTCGCAATCACAGTGGTAGTAGGACGGTGTCCTCTTTCCCCTCGCGACTCTGTGGGTCAACTCACGAGGCGAAACATTGCGGATCCTTTATTCGACAGCAAATCTAATTTTTCAATGGATCCCGACTGTTCAGTTGTCATGTTCTATTATTAAAATATATTTCATTTTCTGCAATAGTATTTATTCAATAATATATTATGGAATTCTAGACCACCGGACATCTAACTGCTTGTTTTTTTCTTTTCAGTTTTTTTATTATGTACGTAGTTTTGGTGACTTTTTACGCAGTCGGGTTTTTGATTTTTTTAATCATTTTTTTTATTTATTATAAGCATTTGGAAAATAAGTCTTAAATAGAATTAGTACTCAAATCCGATTTTCTTTTTTTTTTAACTATTAACTAATGTTTAACATAAACATTTACAATGAATACTGACTACACAGATAGCATAGTGGTTATGGGTACTGACTTACCATGCCTAGTGTTCTGTATTTGATTCCCACACACAACAATATTTTATATAATCTACAAATAGTTTTTCTGGGTCTAGGTGTAATTTGTTTCTGTTAATTGTATATTTATAAAGACATAGTTCCTTAATACAGAGTGTTGTCAAATGTAAATTTATTTACAGACATAAAAATGTAGTAACAAAAGTATAGTTAATATGTTAATAATCTTGGAATATTATTGGCTGCCTTTACTTAGGTATTCAAAAGAATGTAATTAAAAATGTGTCAGGCTGATAAGATAAATAATCAATAATATGTAGTTATAAAATGGTTATTTATTTCAGTATGAGATTATTTCTACAAATAATAATATATTTATATATTCTTTTCTCCATAATCTAATAATTGTAAAAAATACATCTATTTTCCAACAGATTTCTTTATTTATTGATTGATAAATACCCCAAACAATTAACAAAAGAAAAACTTGTTTAAACCCCTATTTAAAAAAAAAACTATTTGTCATCATGTGCTATTAAACATTATGAATTATTAATTTTGATGTGTTTCATTTAAAATAATAATATATTGTTTTATTTACTGTGTAAATAAATAGAGAATAATTTATGTGAAATTAGTATGATTAATTATTAAAGTAACCATTTAAATTATATTACTTTACACTTACCTCTATATTACCCATTGTTTGAAATGCTGTAAACACGAACATAAATCCAAAACCGAGTAATATAACATTAAAAAATTTTCGATTCATTTTTGCTGACTATTTTCTATCAACGAAACAATAACAATAAAATGCAATATTGGTTTACGAAATTATAAAATGAAACGTCTACAGACGTACGTAACGTGAATTCAAACGTCGAGTCCGCTTTCGAAAGAGAACTGAATTGCGAAGGTTCTTTTTCAATACTATTACATTCAATTTTAAACTCCCTCCACGCACAAAACCGGCTGCACATAAAACAATGTAAAGAAATCTTAATCTGTTGATTTCTCGCTTGTAAATAAATACACACACGCAACTCGTAAATACCAACAACCGAGTTTATATCAAATTTGTCAAATTTGACAACGGCTCTGACATTGACAATATTGACATCAACGTTTTGTTTAATCTCTCATGTGTCAACTTTATTCGACTGCAAAGATGTTACACATATAGTGCCACAAACTTATCTGACCCGGTGACAGCTTCGCTGTTATCGCATTTAGTGTTGCCAATAGAATCTATTTGCAATAAATTCAGTAAATGCTTTCCCATGTGGTAACAGGTTTAGAAAACAATGTTCAACATTCCTTTACAGAACTTTCTGTGGAAGTTATAAAAATGGAATTATAGCATTTTCATCCGTGGGCTTACGGATGGGAAGTAGGTTAGCGTGATACACGCATCAATGCTTATGAACACATTTTATTATGCTTAATAGAGAAGAAACAAAATATAGTTTTTATAAATACTTATATTTTAACACAATGATTATGATCTACAAGTGTAGGGAACTTTTTTTATAATGGACATACTTCAGGTATGCCCAAGTCATTTGACTCATCAGTCACTTCATCATATGAATCATCACTTTCAATGTCACTGTATAAAGACAATGACAGGCTCATCTAGATATGTATCCTTTTTTCTGTATTCGTTTTAAATTTTTTTCACGTGATTACAGTGATTTTTCATTCACCTATAGTTATTCTATTATTAGCCTCTGCAATTAATTTAGGCATATTGGAGTTAGAATTTTCAATATTCTGCTATGCTATGTTTCGTTTTATTAAGCTACAAATCATTTCAATGGAATTTAAAGCGCAATGGTATGTTTGTAATCTTAATACGCTATGCCCATTGTGTTTAAGGATTTCGTCAATTTCATAAATTGGCTTAGACTTATGTCTTTTAATTATTTCATAAAGCTGCGACTTTGTAAGCTGTTCATTAAATGTAATGTGATCATTTGTCAACCAATTTTGTAATTCTGCTATTTTGTGATTTGAATTAGATGTTTTATTCACACAAATGTTGTAATAATCTATTATAACTAATGTTAGCTGATGCAGATTTGTTTTACGTTTCATCTTCTTTCGTCTTTTTCCTGGTGCAAACTTTTATTCCGCTCTCATCGGCCTGCTTTTTATACTTTACAATTTTTCTTATAAATCCTTCTTCAACCCCTACAATTTTTTTTACATTAAATACAATATTTATTTTCTGATCATCAACAAATAGATATACACAGAGATGCATATATATACTCACTAGGTACTAACATGAAATGAATGTTACAGTTAAAAACAATCAAGCACATTCTTTACAATTAGATTTACATAAATACAATATTATTGTATTATTTGTATAAATGTATAATAATTCTATTCAAAATATAATGACACCCTAAGAACAAATCAATTCATTATATTTAACACATAAACTACATTTAATGTTTATTAATAGTGTTCTTTTTCTTTCAAAAACTAACAACACTAAACTCTGGCTACTTATACAATTTTTCAAAAGGATTTAATGATACTTTAAGACGTTTTTCTTCCTTCATATAACTTAAAACTTGTAATAGAACATTTATTGCATCGCTTTTCGCATTTTAAAACCACAAAAAATAAATAAACACGGAGTAGACAACCAACAACTGAAATATGAACATAATGGGAGGACGATTGACGTTTGATGACATTTCAAAATGGCGTCATTAGTTCATCAAGTTGTCACCGGGTCAGATAAGTTTGTGGCACTATACATACATACATATCATCACGCCATATCCCTTGCAGGGTAGTCAGAGAGAACAGAGTGCCAGAGAACTCTATCTCTGCATACTTCACTCGCTTCCTCAAAATTCATAATTCTCTTCATACACGCTCGCCGGTTTCGGAGACTCTTGACTCCACCTTCCTTCAGTACATGACCGATCTGGTCTAGGTAGGTTAGTCTCGGTCTCCCTCAGTACCTACATCCTTCCACTTTCGCATTGTATATCTTCTTAACCAGGCGTTCGTTCGGCATTCTTTCCACATGTCCGAACCATCGGAGCATTCCCTTTCGCATCTTTACACCAATACTCTCTTTCATACCTACTCGCTCTCTTACGTCGTCGTTACGAATGCGGTCGGTCAGCCTAACTCCACAGATTTTCCGCAGAGATCGCATTTCGACCACATTAATTTTACTATCATACTCTTTTCTGCATACCCAACTCTCGCTTCCATACAGTAATGCTGGGACAAGCACTGCGTTATGTATTGCTACACGTGCCTTCTGGCTGAGGTGGTGTCTGCCGAGAAGTTGCCCCAACGCTCCGTTCACTCTATTTCCCGCATTCACTCTTCGCTCTATATCAGTGGTGTACCTTCCATCTCGGCTAAATCCACATCCAAGATATACAAATTCATCCACTTGCTCGAGTACATCATTACCTATTGTTACTCTTACATCTGTTCTGGTTTTATCTCTTTCAAAGACCATTATTTTGGTTTTGCTCACATTCACGCGTAGGCCCCTTTTCTTATAATCTTCTGTCATTGTGTCGACTAGGGTCTGCAGGTCAGTCACTGACTGTGCCAGCAGGACTGCATCATCTGCATAAAGCAGAGCAGTGACCACTGAGTCGCCCATCTGGACTCCCACATTCATATCGTTCAAAGATGTTAGGAAATGATAATATATTATGGAGTCGTAGGTCTACAATTTCAATCTGGGGGGGCACACTTAAAACATTACTTATTTTTACTGACCGTCGCGCCGCCTACAGATTGGTTGTACAAACTTAACTGCTGCCATTTTGTCCTGCCTCTCAAACGTTTGACAACTGAGAATTGTTATTTTTTGTTCCTAGCGTAGGTACTTATTGTCATCGATCTATTTTCGGTTATTGATACTTTTCTGAAAATTATCTCAAGTTTCAATGTTAGGCTGATATTATTATTGTTTAATTATCAGCTGATATGTTTTTTTTTATATTTCAGGGTAGCTTTCATAGTAAAAGAAAATTCTATGTAATTACACATACACATGTAGATATGTATATATATTACTTCAACTTTAGTTCACCGTCTAAACTCTGGGTGGCAGCACTTTCCATACATGCATATTTTATCATCGAGTTGCCACTCTTTTTCAATTTAATAACTTTACTCTTTGGTCTACAAGAATCTCATGTCCAATCAAATTACAAGATTTGTCTTCTTCTTCTTCCACAACTTCGCCAATGTCAAATAAAATAAGTTTAAAAAATTACAATAGATTTATATTTTAGTCGTCAATCATGTCGGTCTTCCTCGTCCCAAAAATCCTAAAATCTTATATTTGTCAAGATGGAATGCGACAAAATGTCATTTCAAATTACTGAAATTTAGCATTTAATATGCTTAATTATTTATAAAAAACCCAATAACGAAGCGAAAAATGATGTCACAAGCAGGATTCGAACCCGCGCCCATTGGGATTCCGGCCCAATCATGCTGCCACTACACCACCGTGAACTATTGTAGGACATGCAAATGTCACTTCGTATCATATTTACGTCTTAAGGTGACGTATGCCATCTACCCGACAATGTTTACACATTGTTATAGGCTTAATACTTCAAACTTTGCAGTTAGAAATGTATTAAACGATGACACAACCTTATTATTGAAATTAATGAAATTTAGCATTTAATATGCTTAATTATTTATAAAAACCCGATAACGAAGCGAAAAATGATGTCACAAGCGGGATTCGAACCCGCGCCGATTGGGATTCCGGCCCAATCGTGCTGCCACTACACCACCGTGAACTATTGTAGGACATACAAATCTCGCTTCGTATCATATTTACGTCTTAAGGTGACGTATGCCATCTACCCGACAATGTTTACACATTGTTATAGGCTTAATACTTCAAACTTGGCAGTTAGAATTGTATTAAACGATGACACAACCTTATTATTCATTTTACTGAAATTTAGCATTTGGAAGGAAATTCCAACAGTAATGAAACTGCTACAAATTCGTCGTCAAGATATTGATTTCAACGGAGGGACAGAATCTTTGAGATAAGAAAAATATTAAGTAATAATTCCCTCTCACTCTCACTCGTAAGAGGAGGCCTGTGTCCTGCAGTGGGACGTAAATAGACTGATAATTTTGATGAATGACTAAGCTATAGTTTGAGTAACATGATACATTTTTTTTACAGGCTTATACTTAAGGAGATTGGCTTTGAATATATTAAATGCCAATCGAAAAGGACCATTATGATGGAGATAGATGACATAAAACTACAACGATACAAGTTTTTGCAGCATATAAAGAAAAACCCCGAAGCTGAAGAGCATAATAAAGTGGATGTGATTTACTTAGATGAGATTTACATTCACGTTGAACAAGTGTTGGCAAAGTACAGATTTTCCAGGTCTATCTAAAAATACATATTTCACTTGGAACGAGGTGGATCATTATAAACGTTGGTGGAGAAAATGACTTTATACCAAATTGTTGTCTAGTGTACAAGTCTAGAAGTATATCTGCTGACTATCACCATGATATGAATATTTTTAGGACAATTTTACAAAATGGGTGACCGAAGCTAATTCCAAATCTGACAAGACCTTCACTATTTGTTATTGATAATGCTAGTTATCATTCCTTACAAATAAACAAACCGCCCACACAAGCAAATCGTATCGCTGATATAAAAGAATGTCTTAGTAGACTTTATGTCAGTAGTACAACTAGGCTGCTTCCGACCATTGAAAATCCCAAAATCATCCAGAAAGCCGAAGTCGCTTTTCTGCGAGTATGTGGTACTACCCTGAATGGACCGGCCTTTAAACAGCCGGCTTTACACAGAAAACCGTCAACACAAACACTATAAAGACTTCATGACACCTTCTCCATCTTGACACCATTGGTAGGTTCACCGAGTGTCCCAGTTTTGGCGTTCAGATAGGCTGCAGATGATAAACACGGAGTACTACAAGTAATGAGGTGGAGTTGTTGTTATTTAATATTTCATGGTTATTTAACCTATCGAAAACCAAATTATCTGGACTGTTGGAGAAATTTCAACTTTCTGGGTTTTCTTGGATATCTTGGCCAAAATTCATATAATCACATGCAATTGCTCAAGAAAATACTCATCGTTTCAAGATTTATTCAAATAATGCCTCAACCACTTCATATGTATTGAAGTTGGCTTGCTGACTTTAAGTGTAAAGTACGCCACCCTTGTCAAAACAATCTATATTTTCTCGACGTTGATCACGAAAGACTTACAATCAATAAACTTTAAACTATCTTGGAATTTGTGATCGGGCGATCACTAATCCCAAGATCTCAATAGAAAATGTTTCTAAGACGCTCTTTTGGCATTTATAATAATCTTACAATGCAGCATCCAATTTTGGTCAGCTCTTGCCCCAGTCCGATATCTTTCTTGATGGTTTTAAATATTTTTTGACGTGATAATGTCTTATAAGTATGAACGCCGCTGCACACATGAAAAATTGTCACATTCCGCCCAAGTCGAATGTGCAAACGAGAGCACGGAACAAGAGACACGATCAGCGTTCGGCTTGCGACGCATCTATCTCTCTTGCACTCCATCGACCGACGCATCCGAGTAAAAGAGAAACAGCAGCAGAACACAATCTATACGTGAACTATTTATCAACTGTTTATAAAGTGTAGTGAAAAGTGAATGTGGTCTCCATTGTACATCTTTGTTCAATTCTTAAAAGTATGGCAATTTCACCAATATTTTCTCTTAATATTATCACCTAAAATTTTCGTCCTTAAACCGACTTTACAGACAACCATTGTTTTTTTTTTAATTAACATATTTTTATAAGTCATGTGTAGTTGAGGTACGTATACATACAATTAAAAACATAACTTATTATCAGACTTTACAGTCTTTAAAGTTTTAATTAATTATTGCTATTTGAATTTTTAGAATTAAATTGTATGCTGGGGGTGAATTATTGTACATTTTTTCTTTCGGACTCTGTTAGGATATTATTGTTCTGTGTTCCTGGTATATTTTTTAATATATAGTTTTGTACAATGGCAACACTAAAATTATTTAGGAAATCCTTGCGTTTGGCTGCCTGTGATTGCGTTTTGTTATCAGTTTTGTTGTGATTATTGAAAATATTTCGTTGTCTGTGGTCACTTATTTTATTTTTCTGATTCACCAAGATTTATAACTGCTTGTGGAATTTCTTACAAATAAATTAATAGTTGATTATATTAATAGTGTTATTATTAAACAATGGAAATGTAGTGCCTTATTGGATATTTAATACAACCAATTGCAATACTGTTACCACTGCATCAATCTTGATGAGGATGATCTCATTGACGTTCTGACATTACGTTCTTTTTAGCGAAATCTTCGTCGTTTTATTATTTTACTATTGGGTCCAATGACCTTGTGACTATTAAATAACTCTGTGAAAACTGTTTAGTAAAAATGAAGAAACAATTCTATAGAGTTAAGCAACTCGCCGATCAAACATTTTCAAGGTATAATATAAGTACTTTACATTATCTCAACTATCAGATAACATTCAATTCTTTGTAAGCTTAGGTTGTTTTGTTGCAATATTTTAACCATTCTATCAGTATCGTTTGAACTAATGTAAATTTCGGTTATTATGAGGAAGTAATATACTTATTTTTTAAAGATCGCATTAAGTTTGTTTATGCGTATTAAAATTAATTTTATATTTTGGAAATTAACAGATCGGGAAAAGCAGAAGGACTCACAGATGAGCTACAAACAGCTGATAAAAAGGTGGAACACCTGCGCAATGCCTTACAATTGGTTAGCAAACGCTTATCAACAGGAGCAGGTAGTACACAAGGGCAAGATCCAGCTGCTCGAGAAAAAAGACTTAAGAAATTGCCAGAATATCTCCTTGGGTTATCAATGTGTGAAGCTAGCAATTTTGATGATGATGATAGTATTTTAAAATATATTTTATATGAGTGTGGTGAGTTATTTTGACTACATAACAATGAAAATATATATAATGAAAAAGTATAATTAAATAACAATAGTCATAGCAACCCTATATTTTTTTAATCTCAATTAGGTAAAACTGAGAAATTTCTTGCAAATGAAATTGCTGAGCATGAGTTGAAAGTTGAACAGTTAGTGTGTGCACCATTATCAGCCATTAGTGACACAGATGTACCAGCCATATTGAAAGCAAGGAAACACCTAAACAGGCTTCTAAGTGAAAAAGAGTCAGCAGCCAGTCGATATAATGTGAGTGACATTATCAAATTTTATTTGTAAAATTTTGATAAAAATATTTATCATAAAAACATTGAATTTATAGATCATCTATAATCTCACATGTGAGATAAAAAAATATTTCAACTAACTTTTTTTTAGAATTAGTAATAAATTTTCATCCATCCATCCGCTTCTCAACATTCAATGTTGGATTTGGCAGCTTGATGGATGGATGAGTTGGCATTGTGAGTTTACCAGGCTATAGTCTCCCATAAGGGGTGATGATTGTATTGTTAAGATTAATAAACTGTACTAAACTTTATTTTGTAAAAGTTACTTTTTTACAATTACTACACAAATACTACGGACCAATATTTCATTACATAATGTTTTATATTTATATAATAGAAAATATTGCTAATTTATTTATTTAAAAGACTAATAATGCCTCTATGAAGTTGAATCTACAATCAGCTAACATATACTTTACCCTCTAGAAGTATGGACTAGTAATTTTCCTAAATATTTGGATATATTCAAATGGATCAACGCTTCAGATATAATACTACCATTGGTGCCTAGTGATATTAATTCACTTTTATCTGGATTCAAATTTTGGTTTATGCAAAAAAAGAAAACAAAATTGTTGTTGCAATTTGTATAGATTGCTATCTATGTGCTTTATATCATCATCATCATCACAGCCCATAAAGGTCTCACTGTTGGGCTCGGGCTTCCTCCATAATGGGAGGGAAATTAACCTACTATACCACGCTGGTCAGACGTGTTGGTATAGGGTTTTGTTTCGAGTTTTCCTTTTCTCGCATAAATATTATATGCGTTTTATATCCCTTAGTCGTCTCGTACAATCACCCACGGGTAAGACATGGGGTGGTGAATAGTATTCTTACTCCGTCACCACACGGAAGAGGTGCTTTATATATCAGTATCGGTGCTTTATATATCAGTCTATTATGCTTAAACTCTGGTACTAAGCCTTAACTGATACTGTTGTATACTATATATTGTAGAAGGTTAGTCAAGTTATTATCATGTATGCCACCCAAAGAAGATATTTAACAGTATTCACTAATTAGCATGGGAGATAGGTGTATGTGTTTGTTATTTATTAAAAGATAAGTTATGTTACAGTATTTGGAAAAACAGAAAGAAGAGAATCCAACTAAACTAAATGCTGCGAGAGAAGAGCTTGAAGAGGTTGGAATACGTGTTGAAGCAGCACGAGATGCTCTTGCAGCTGACATGTTTGCTCTTGTTGCTAAGGAGGCTCAACTAGCACATACACTTCTACAATATGTAAAACTTCAAAGGGCATATCATGAGTCTGCACTGCATTCCCTACAAGACACAGTGCCTGAATTAGAAAAATTTATTAGTAAGTATGATACATGTATAAAATATCCTTAAAGTAGTTATGAATTTTAAGTAGTCAAAAACATTAATTGTCGCTTCATGTCGACTCATCAAAATATTGTAGGTATATTAATGTAAATATTGGATATCCTGAGTTTATATTTAAAACAGGAAACATAAAATGAGTTGTATACATAAATAATTTTATTTATAGGCTAGGCATTTTATTTTCAAAGATAATTCACTTTTTGATTCGTTGTGACGTCATTCGCGTAATCGCAGTTAAGGTTACCATTTGAAATTAACTTTTGCGTACTTCATTGTTGCCATAAAGTATATTTGGGATTTGACATATTTTAGAAAACATTTCAAAATCTTTATTATAACACACTTAACATCTTTGTAGTCATCATACTAGCATATTACACACATCATTGCAGTCTTATTATTCTTATCTATTTATCTGAAATACATTTATAAAAAGTTATGGGTGGCGACCCTAATTACGGTCAGTCGGCCAGTCACAATATATTGAATACAGTTTGTTTACAAACATGTGACGTCACGTGCGTTTTGGTGGCTTTTTAAACATTTGAAATTTTTTGTAGAAAATAGAGAATTTCACAATGATTAATTAATAAAATTACAAAAGCTGTTTTTTTCTGAAATTGCAAATAATTTAAGATATTTTCTAAAACATTATGTAAACATGAAAAATATGTGATAAAAGTGAGCATTAAAAATAAAAATATAATCTTTAACAGAATTTCATAACTTATACTTCTTCAATCCATTATGTCTCACTGCGAGACACTATTCCAAAATAGGGCAGATGATGTTATTTCATAAATAAATGATAAGTTATTTCAGTCCAGCTGAGCCTGGACAGGTTGACATGGGGCTTTATTTCGAGGTTTCCTTCTCTTGCATTGGCAAAACCCGAATTAAAACGTTATGACATCGCTACGTTATCAGCTCCATTTAATCGAATTTTTCAACTTAGAATCGTGATTAGAACGACACTGACTGTCTCATTTCTATTTGTTGATTTAAGATACATAAAAGTGATTTTCTAAAAATAAAGATACATTATTGCCTCACTTATCTTTTAACTCATAATTTAACCATAATTATTTTATATCTCTCTACCCGTGTGGTGCGGGAAAAGAATACAATTGTCGTCCTTATTTGCCCGTGGGAGTCGTAAAATTTGGCTGGGGGTTTCATCGGGAGAATGGACAATGGCTATCTCCCGGAAAACTTAATAATATCTACTGCAATCGCCAATCCGCTTGCCAAGCGTGACTACGGCATTATTCCCAAAAAATCAAATATGGATGTACAAAAAGTGTGGCGGCAGTTCCAGCTTTCCATGGCCTCATTTTGGTAGCAGGTCAGTTGGTGATGGGGCAGGGGCGCTAGTAATCAGACGAAAAGCTGACCGACTTTTTGGAGAAGGAAGGCTTCTTTAAGTTAAATTCCTTCTTCAAAAAGCGGCCACAAAGGGAGTGGATCTGAGTTAGCACTGATGGTTCAACTAGAGATAGACTTCATTTAGATGGACAAACGACAAATATTGAATGTTGTCTCTGTGATCAGCAGGATTAAAAGAAGTGATCACCGGATGAAACGATGGTCTATTACATAGAAACATTTTTTGTGTATTATATGTATATAGATTATAAAAAACCGTTTATTGTTCAAACCAATTAATGAATTAAAATTCAGTAATTATTCATTATTTTCCATTCATAAATTTACCAAGTAAATAAACACTGCATTCATAATTACAAAATGCAGCTTAATTATGCTATTCTTAAAATTATACTAATTATTGTACTAATAGAGACAAACAAAACTACGTAGTTACGTTTCATCTGTTATTTCTTTCTTTAGTTAGGTGGAGACAAATCAGTTTTTAATGTTCCTATGAACAAAATAAAAGAAACTATTAAAAATGAAATAATCTATACACTAATGAACATTAAAAACGAACTGAGTTACTGACTGACAAAACTCCCTACAAATCCTCTACGGTAGATGCTCCCTATAACCAATCCATATCCTTGACCAAGAACAGTCAGGAAATGTCTGTACTGCCAAAAAGTTACGTAATAGCTTAATGCCGTTTACAAATTCTATAGGATATAAGGATTTCTATAAAGATATTCTTAGGATTAATTCACGAAAATCATCGTCATCATTTTAGCGCATATATGTCCCACTGCCGGGCTTGAGCCTTCTCCACAATGGGAGGGAAATTAACCTAATACACTGCGCTGGTGAGACCTATTGGTAACGGGTTTTGTTTCGTGTTTGCCTTCTCTTGCATAGAGATTGTATGCGTTTTATATCTTTTAGTCGTCTCTTACGATCACCCACGGCTAAGATAGGGTGATGGAATTGTTTTCTTACTCCGTCACTACACTAAAAATTCACGAAAATACTTTTATGATGTTATCAATTTTTTATGTAAAATTAAAACCAAAATTAACCTAACTACTGAGTATATCCTTCATGATACTTGAAGTGTATATTAATTTATACTTCCTTCAGTGAACTATGCCAATTTAACAATGTCTCGGTTATTTATAGCTCTTAATTTATCCGTATGGACTTTTATTGAAAGATAGACACTATCTTTCAATTATAGTTATGTAAATTTGGATTACTAGACTAGGGCTCTTTTATCGCCCAGTTAGCGAACTTGGGATTAATTTATTATACAAAATTCATTTAAAATCAAGTACATATATAATTTGTACTTGAGTAGACTGTAATGTAATCCAGCACATAGGTTGCACGTATTTGACAACTTATTGTTCAATACGTTTAGAATGGAGAAACCAAAGCATTTGTGGATCGCATCGCTGAGAAAACTGCTGTACTCTAAATAGGGGCCGTCCATTAATCACGTGAAGTTTGATAGGGGGGTGGTGTTTTTGTCAAACCCCACCCGGGATTGACAAAAATCACGAAATATCACAAGTGTAGTAAGATATCACGTGTATTTATTTTTTCGTCAAACGCTGCGATTTCTAAACTGAAAAGCGGTGTGTAGTGACTTTCGACTTGCTGTTGCCAGAAAACGAACGAAGTTTAAAGTAGCTGATCTGTATAAAGGCCTTTTTGTGAACATTAAAAAATCAAAAACCGAGAATATAATGAGCTGTGGGCTACTTCTTTGTAGGTACTAAAAATTCACGTGATGTTGGGGGAGGGGAGGTCATAGGCTTAAACCTCACCACGTATCACCTAGGGGGAGGGGGGTTAAAAATGCTAAAAAAAAGATCACGTAATTAATGGACGTCCCCATAGCCCATATTCATTGTGTTAACCCTTAAAATATATGTAAGCAAAGATGTGACCCACGTTTTTATGTATTCATCTAATATTTTTCGCATAAAGTTTTAAGTCTTGCCACTAAAAAACCTATTCGGTTTTCTGGTGAATTGACCAGTGCACATTTACTGGTTTGGAAATCGTATTATTAACCTGTCCCCTTTTTTAATGATTAAATACGCACTAACTTCGAAAGCTAAAAATGCCTATTATTGATTCGAATCCGAGACTTCTAGTTTCAATTTTTGTTCTATAATTTATCGCCGTAATTCATTACTATATAAAAAGCTTTAATAATTGTCCATTGTTCTGTTTCTTTTACGACTTCCACGAAAAGTACCATAAGGGCAGTAGGTAGTAGGGTTATACCCTATAACAAGATGTGGCGACACATGTTAAACCCATCATATGAATCGCACACGAATAATAACTCAAATTAATAGTCTATGTTAATCCATCTCAATAATTTGGTAAACCAGACTCCATTTTATCGTAAAGTTGCTCATGCCCAAGACAAATGTATATAGGTTTACAAGAAAAACATCGATATTTTGATGAGAACGTATCGAGCAAGATCTCATTATTCGAATCTCTATTTAAAAAAATCATTTATTCCAATGATATCAAAATGTGGCTCCTTTTTTTTTATTAAACTAATTCTTGTGATGCAGGGTTCGTTACAAACGTAAAATTAACACAAATAACTCTCAGACTCATGACAAACTCTTGTGAATGAAAGAACCCACGACAATAGGGAATATGCACGTGACTCCAAAATGAACAAAATATTTTTATTTGTAATGTTTATTGCTTAAAAAACATACCTATACAATAATTTTTGAAATTCATCATTATTTAATAGTGAAATTTAATTATCAAAAATCGGCTTTTTTGAAATTCGCTCGCAAATTTCTAAAACGCGACGCGATTGGTTGTTCACAAACGTGACGTCATCGTAAACTCGAGTCTTCTAGTATCAAGGTGTTTCTAGTGATTATTTTGTATCGTTACCCAGTTATTTCATAAGTTATTAGTTTTCTGTGTTCAAGTATTAATCCTTGTGAATGAGAGACTTAACAAACGTCACTTTTTGTCCCTGTTCTAATGCCATTATTTTGTATTGCATATAATTCTCTGTATCTGAAACCCAATAGAAAGATAAATAATAAATAATTTCGAACTTTTCTCTTACTCTAATAAGTTATATGTTTTCATTCATAGGTATCATAGATAACTAAACATATATTACTTTTATGGATAAAGACCCATATACCTATTAGATATTGAGAATATATCTTTAAGAACTTTACGTAAACTAGGTATGTATGTGTACGTCGACGTTTGTAAACAAAACAAGTATGTGCATGTAATTAAGGAAAAATGATTCTTTTATGTATTTCATCACTTCTCTAATGTGTTTACTTACGTTAAAATGATCTTCACAACAGTATAAACTGCTCAAACACGACACATTATCTCTTCTCATCGCCTTGCATCATTCTTTTCTTATTTATTACATTTCTCGGCATAAGGAAATATACTTTGTTAGGTGCAGTTTTGATAATATTTTGGCACATAGGAACGACACAATATTTATAATACGGTTTTCTGTTCTCTTCCATGGTAATAAGTTGACTTTACACTCACTTTTTAATTTTCAATAACTTTGTGAACCAAACATTTCATTGTTGACATCCAACTTGTGTGTGTATTCTGACGTCACAGAAGCGCGCCATAATAGCAGAGTTTAAATCGCCCAAAAATGATAGTGATTTTAATAAATTTTTTTAGCCTTATGGTTTATATTTTGGATGTGTTATATTTATTTTTGGTAATGTAATAACTGGGAGAAACGTTTAAAAAAATAAAAAATAATCATGCATATTCCCCTTGGATTCCCATTGGAATGTATGGTCCCTTATCTTATCCTTGCATTTTATTCAACCGTATCCAGATTTTATGAAACTATAAATTCATATCAAAACACATCAAATCAACAAAATGAAATCGTCAATGTAAAAAATATATTGTTTTGAATTTTCCTGTTTTTAAAAGCTTTGCTTATATGCTGTTACATGTGTGGTTTGGTCACTAACAGGATATTCTGAGCGTAAATATTTAATGTGATTGTTCTATAAATGGAACACATCAAATGTATTGTAACAACAAATGTATAGTAATACATACCTACTTACATTGCTGTAACATTTACTCTATAGAAGCGTACCCATGCTACGTAAACCATTTTTTACGATTTTGTAAGCCCATGAGGAGCAACAGCAGGCAAAAATTCTTGTCATTCGAATTATATCTCGAATTAGTTTTTTTTATGTCATTAGCTGTTAACCGCAGATGGCTTTGACAGCTTTACGCGGACAATGGGTGAGCGCTGTGGGCTCTCAACCCGGTTCTCGAGTTCGTAATTCAAACTTTTCTCAAGCGCGATTGGTCCGTTCTCTATGAGTCTTCGAGAACAGACCGAATTCGAATTTATATCTCGATTGATGACGAGATTGTCCCCTCAGGTCACGTAGTATGTGTACGATTCCTAACGTAGTACTAGTACATTTCAGCATGCCTTTTTGTGTGTGGGGATTTAAAAGATATAGAGCAGGCAGCATACCGCCAACAATACTCGAAATAAAACTACTATAAATATTATTTTAAGGGTTCATCATCACCATTACCATCATTCAGCCTATTGCCGACCCCTGATGGACGTAGGCCTCCTTCCTAAATGATTATTATTAGATATATTGCCATAATCGCCATACTTGGCAAGTGGATTGGCAATCAATAAGTGTTATATTTTATTCCAGGGGAGAGCAGCTGTCTACTCCTCTGATAAACCTACTTTTACGATTATTCTCACGAACAAGAAGTCAACAACAATTGTATTCTTATCTCGTCGCCACATGACATTTTAAATGTTGAATTAAAAATCATTATTCTTGTCTATTTGCCATGCAGTGAATAGTGATTGAGTAGGAATACAATTAATCATCCTCTTTTTTGATCAAGTGTGTCGTAAAAGACTACGGGACGGGACTAAGGGACATGGTATAAAGATAACATCTATGCAAAAGAAAGAAAACTCGAAAAACTAGACTAACCTGTCTGACCAATGTGGTATAGTAGAGAGTGATGGCTGCTCTAGTAGTTAACTCGTGATCGGGTGCCGCATGTGGAATTCGGTCCAACCATGATCTTTTACCTTGTATTTGATCTTTACATTATATTATATCGAGGTTCGAAGGGCATAGCTAATTCTTACTAAGCATGTTGTACTATTTGTTTTATAAAAAAATCAATCAAGAAATAATAATAGAAAAACCTGCTGAGCTAGCAGTGTATGATACGTATATGAGCTGAGATGATGATGAAGGTAGTGATCATCCTTCTGATCACTAAATACATGCCATTAACAGTCAACTATTAATAAATGCTTTGATCAATTCTTTTAGAAAATATTGTTATTAATTATTTTTAAATAAATAATATAACTGTTAGTACTTTACAAATTATTAAAGTTGAAAATATAAACAATTTATTATACAGTATTCTTACACTGTCTAATAAATTGTATTCTTTTGCTGTCTAATAATTTGTGTTCTTGCACTGTCTATTAAATAATTCATTGCACAGTTATCTAACATGGAAACAATTGTAACATATTATATCTCTTAAATTTTGCTTATAATTAATAGCTTGTTTGTAATGAATATTTTGTTCATAATGAACACTTTGCTTATAATAAGTAATGTGTTCATAATGAATAGTTTGCTAATGACTAGTGTATTTATAATGAATAATTTGTTTATAATGGGATAACAGGTTAAATAATTTTCAGTATGTTAATGTTTTTATTAATCGTTGTTCTATGTATATCTATAATATGTTTAATTGGGTTAGATTTTTTTTTAATATGTTTTTGTAGCGTGCACGTATAACATTGTTTTATAGTTTATCATATAAATAGTTTTGTACAATAACAATCATGTTATTTTTGGTGAAATGCCTAGAAGGGACGTGACCATTTATTAACGTATAAATTGTCAGTATGGAAATAGGAAATATATTGTTAGTTTCTCATTTTGTTGTTTACTTGGTAACTTGATTGAGCATTTTTCTATGATTTAGATTGTAATTATAGTATTTATCTTTATTTTAGATCCACTAAAAGATCCGTTGAATATAAATTATCTTAATCCTAAAATTGTTTTATAGCCACATTTACTTAGTTAATCATCATTCTCCTACTCTTATCCCAATTACTTGGGGTCGATACAATATGTACTCTTCTTTCATAGTACATATTGTAAAAGTTATTGGCAATAGTTTTATGACCGGCCGCCTGGCAGACGTCAACCCTCCTTGGGAATGTAATTGTTGACCAAACGGCATCAGATGGAGTTGGCCCAGGTCGTTATAAGGCTCTTAGTCGTCTACTTCGTCGTACTAGTCATTATCATCTATGACAATCTGTATGGACAATCTAAAAATTTGATGTTCTGCCTAATCCCCTTGGCCTTTAAAATTGATTCCAAATTAGATTAATATCATCAGGTGTGTCGTTTGCCATCTTAAAATAAAAAAAAAACTCAAGGCATTGTAATAATCTCATTACTATTCTCAACTGAAATAGTCACATTCATACATGATAGTTAATTTTTGACATTTCTAATATTGAATTTATGAGTAATAATATCTAAGTCTTCTTGCTTCGTGTTTATATATTGTAGTCCTCATCTGTAAAGGAAATATGTAATATTATTAGTTCTTAATGCACCAGCAAATGAAGAAGAGTTGAGAGACAATAATTAATTTTTATAGTCATAAGTAACTTTAGAAAGTCCGCCTGTTCGTGTACTGAATTTTTAATTTTTCAAAACCAAAGGGCGACTAAATAAGTAGAATTAATTTTTCGTTTAATTTTATTTTACTTTTATATTCAGATATTTCAATTCAATCATTTTGAATAAAAGCAAAATCATACGAGAAGAACACAAAATATAGCTTATAAAAGCTTAGATTATGTCTTATACAGAATTTCTTTGTACCTACTATATATTATTTCAAAGAGAATTATATATAATACTAGGTTCTCCCCGCGGCTTCGCCCGCGTAAAGGGGTTACTTTCCTAAAGTTATTCAATCCCTATTTTTATTTTACCCTTTAAGGGTAAATTTTTACAACATGTTAATGTCATATTTATTTATATCTAATCAATAGCCTAAAAATAAGTTTCAAGCTTCTGGCCTTAAAAATGACGACACAACTTTTCATCCAACTTTACAACCTTTTTTTTGTATTAAAAAGTAGCCTATGTGTGAATGTGAGCAAAACCAAAATAATGGTCTTTGAAAGAGATGAAGCCAGAACAGATGTAAGAGTAAAAATAGGTAATGATGTACTAGAGCAAGTGGATGAATTTGTATATCTTGGATGTGGTTTTAGCCGAGATGGAAGGTACACCACTGATATAAAGCGAAGAGTGAATGCGGGAAATAGAGTGAACGGAGCGTTGGGACAACTTCTTGGTAGCCACCCCCTCAGCCAGAAGGCACGTGTAGCAATACATAACGCAGTGCTTGTCCCAACATTACTATATGGAAGCGAGAGTTGGGTATGCAGAAAAGAGCATGAAAGCAAAATTAATGCGGTCGAAATGCGATCTCTACGGAAAATCTGTGGAGTTAGGCTGACCGACCGCATTCGCAACGACGACGTAAGAGAGCGAGTAGGTATGAACGAGAGTATTGGTGTAAAGATGCGAAAGGGAATGCTCCGATGGTTCGGACATGTGGAAAGAATGCCGAACGAACGTCTGTTTAAGAAGATATACAATGCGAAAGTGGAAGGATGTAGGTACCGGGGGAGACCGAGACTCACCTAACCTAGACCAGATTGGTCATGTACTGAAAGAAGGTGGAGTCAAGAGTCTCCGAAACCGTCGAGCGTGTATGAAGAGAATTATGAATGTTGAAGAAGCGAGTGAAGTGTGCAAGGATAGAACTGTCTGGTACTCTGTTCTCCCTGCCTACCCTGCAAGGGATATGGCGTGATATGTATGTATGTAAAAAGTAGCCTATGTCCTTCATCAGGCTCTAGACTATCTGTGTACCAAATTTCATTTAGATCGGTTCAGTAGTTTTGGCGGGAAAGAGCGACAGACAGACAGACAGTTACTTTCGCATTTATAATATTAGTAAGGATTTAATCTTTATCTTTGCAAGAGGCCTATATAACAATTATATTCGATAATATTTTTTAAGAAGAGAACCATAGTTTTACCTGCTTTATGTTCATATTGAGACGAGGACAATATCGTGCACTGTACATTTATAGTCAATGTAATATTCCCACAATATATTACTGTAGCTATAACAGCTCGATGATATTATTTTTGTATCATTATATTATATACTTTATATCCATATATCACTTTTACTCATATACATTTAGTTATTTAAATGTATAAATAGAATATTCATAAACTAATTAACTACTAAGTACCACATTTTTAATTTTCTATGCATTTTATTCACTTTCCTTTGCCGTAATTTGCTCAATTCTTCATGGTAATTATTATTATTCTTGTTACAGATGACAGTTCCGTGAAACCAGTGTTCGGATATCCTTTGGAAGAGCATTTGCGTGTTACGGGACGTACGATAGCCTTCCCAATAGAGTTGTGCGTGTGCACCTTACACGAATTGGCGCTTAATGAACAGGGACTGTTCAGGATCGCTGGCGGTATGTACAGGAAAATATATCGATTATTCCTCTAATCAAGGCAGTCAATATATACGCCTTAAGTTCATAGTAATTATTAAATCAAATATACTTAATAAGTACCTAATACTTGCCTGCCTCATTAATGTATTGGCGTAAGCACCCAACTGATGATAACATGTCAGTTCAAGTTATAGAGCAAATTGTTTTACTCAGATGTCCATTTACTAGGAGAGTGTAAAAAATAATACCACTTGTAATTACATATAATTTCTCCATTATCCTCCTAAACAGCTAGACAGATTTTGATCCCAATTTTGCAATATTGAGCCTTGCTTTTATACCTCTCAGCGTATTCATTGCTGTGATCGTTAAGGGTTCACTCATTCTCTCATTTTGCTATTGCTTACGGTAGCAAGCAGCACACCGAGCAATACCTAATGGTAAGGTGATACTACTGCTCAAGGACACTGCAATACCAAGGGTATAGGTAAGAGGCTGCCTAGCAAACAAAACCTACCCAGACAGTTGTGCGTTCAACTCTCTCGCTTACTGAACGAAGCGAAACCGCAAATGGGCACTGCTGAGACATCGATTTTCTGCTAGAATGATAATAACCCGGATGGACCGCTCCGTGTATATATACATATTTTAATGAAATCCTGAATAATACTTAGTTAATTGTTATAGGTTCTTCGAAGGTTCGCCGTATGAAGTTGTCATTAGACGCTGGTCTGTTCAATGTTCCATTACCTAACGATTACAGGGATGTGCACGTAGTTGCCTCTGTCCTCAAATGCTATTTACGAGAACTTCCTGAACCTATATTGACGTATCGCCTCTACGAAAATTTTATGATCGCATCGCGACTTCCAACGGAACAGGCTCGGCTCAACGCTCTCTGGGAAGCCATACATTTACTACCTGACGCTAATTTCCAAAATCTTAGGTATTTTATAAAATTTTTGTCTACTTTGACACAGAACCAAAGTACGAACAAAATGACACCCTCAAATCTCGCAATTGTGATCGCTCCTAATCTTCTGTGGGCGGCCGACGAGAGTACGTACGACATGAACATCACAACAGCTGTAAACTGTATTGTAGAACTACTCATCAAACATGCTGACTGGTTTTACAAAGATGATGTTAACTATTTCATTTCATTCACCAAAGAGGATCTCCTTCCTGATCAGTGCGAATACGGTTTCTCACCTAATTTCGTGCACGGCTTCAACCAAACTGTGGCTTTGAATCAAGAGCCGACGAACGGCGACTACAACAGCATGAGCAAGTCTATGTTCGATTACAATCACCTAAATCTCAATAAGCCGACTGATGTAACTGGTCGACATTCTCGAAGCAATAGTCATGATACCAGTTTAATTTTACTGGAGAACGATATGAAGAAGGCTCAATCGAACAGTTCACTCTCTGATCAATCTAGTCCTCCACATGGAAGTCCAAAACCAATATTGAGAAGAAAAAATAAACCGCTCGCACCAGTACCGCCTAATTTTACTCCAGATAAGAACAAAAAAGTAGAACCAATAGCTCCAACAACTGAGTTCATAAAGGAACAGGCCAATGTACAGAAAGTAGAAAACGATAAACCTGCTAAACCACCCAGACCTGTTGTATTATCAGATACTGGTAAGGTCATCTCAGGTGTACAAACAATTAACAGGTCTACGTATAGACAAAATAAAGCTATGAAAGAGGAGGCAGCAAGAAGCGGCAGTCGAGAACATCTCGCCGACACTCGCCGTCAAAGTCTCGAGCTAGATAAGGACAAACTAGACATTTTGAAAGCTCCTGATGGTAGTAAAGAATCAACTCTAGTTGTTAAAAATGTAACAGCACAATCAGGGATCGTGGGACGTATAAAAGTAGTTGGTGATGCGATCAGTGGGCCTGCATCATTGGGAGCAGAACGGACGCCTGCTGCCGCTGAGAAATCTGCGCCAGTACGTTTGCAGCCGACTACTAAACCAGTGGGGCAACCACCGCCTAGGCCTGTTGCAGCACCACGCACAATACTTCTAGCGGCTCCTGTAGAGATTGAAGGTGAAGTACAATTACGTCACAAGCCCGCCGTACCTGAACGGCCAGCAACACTTCGGCCACAGAGCTTCCGAGCGCCACGATCATCACTCACAGATGCTGCCGAAGTAACACCAACTGTATTGGAGCGAACACATATCTACACTGTTGACAAGCAACAACCCACGCTGATTCAAGTCGGCGGTGGATCAAGCGTGCCTACGGAGAGGCACAGCGAAGAACCGCCACGAGCGACTGTGCAGCGTACACATAGTTCTGGGGGGCGAGATGGTGATCTTGAAGAGCCTAGAAGTTTGTGTGTAGCGAGTCGTCAATTATCACAATCAGAGGGTGATATCACAGAGGCACCATCACCGCGGCCACAGTCGGCGCGACCACCGCGACCTCTGGTTCCTGCTCCTCCGCCGCCAGTACAAGCACCGTCTGCATCTGTACAGTCCACTACACCACCATTGTCCGAATCAGCACAGAGTGCACAGTCAGTACCATCAGCCCCTCCACAACATGAGAGTACTGATCTTTAGCCGCAGTTCAGTCCTATACCTATGCCTCGACTAAAACGGCGGCGTTAACGCCTTTCGTTGTCAATGGGCTAGAGTATACTCAATAATAAAGGGCTACCTGTCTAAAGGGTACTGATAATTTTCGAGATTACTCGGTTCAGTGCTCGCGTCCCGGTTGTATGAGACTGATGTTCGCTCTTATTGTTCTGCGGCATGATTGACCGTGTAAAGAAAACTATTGGAGAAACAGTTTTATTTGCATCAAATGAATGAGTATTATGTATTTATTTTTTTAACTGTGTAGTATTAATATAAGATAACAAGTGATAATTACAATATAATGTACTACTATAACCAAATTAGAAATTACAGCTTTTGCAATGTACCTTATACGTAAAGGTCTGATGATTAACGGTTGACCCCCCTTTGTAATTTATTATAAGACATATCGAAACGAATTGTCTATGTAGCTTTTGTACGCTAGCTAAATTTATTATATGATAAAAAAACTCTGTAAAGTAGTTTTTAATGCGAGTGAATGTTGCAATTAATACTTGTGATATTAGAGAGAAAAAATAACCATCGCTCCCGGTCGAATGACCCGTTGCGGGAGTATGCACAAATGTTAATGTAACGAAAAGCCATATTTTTATGATATAATTATATGATGGCTCACTTCCATTGAACACCAACCATTGACCAACATAACAAAATTAACACTTACTGGGTAATTACCCCCCAACGCGCATTTATGACGTCATAATATTATTACATATAAATAAGTTGTAATGTCAATTGACTGTTGTTTGACGGTAGTACATCATCGTGGACTTATCAATGCATTATATTTTTAGTAATAAATAAACGCAATGCTGTTTCAATAACTATATTACTCTAGTTATAAGTACGTTATATAGTTTTTACAGTCTTTATGTGATATGCATTTTATTATTATATACTTCAAGTATACCAGCTTCTGTTGTAAATTAATAAAGTAGCTGAAATATTAGTTTTTTTATTTATTTACAATTTTTTTTTAAACATCAAACTTAATGTACTGTAATACTGTGTAAATCTTAGTCATCTCTAGTTATACTGATATTAATTTTCGCTTAGGCCTAACGACTATCTGGTTATTTAATAAGAACTGCTACGCCGACCTCCAATCTGGGCAAAATAATAGCAAATAATAAAAAGTAGACCTCCCGCCTCCCAACAACTCAATAATATAATAATAATAATGCCAACCCTTTCCGTGGGGTGACGGAGTAAGAATACAATTCACCACCCCTATCTTACCCGTGGGTGATCGTATGAGACGACTAAGGGATATAAAACGCATATAACATCTATGGGAGAGAAGGAAAACTCGAAACAAAACCCTATACCAACACATCTGACCAGCGTGGTATAGTAGGTCCATTACCCTCCCACCATTGAAGAGGCTTGAGCCCAACAGTGGGACAAGGATGAGCTGTGATGATGATGAATGCCAACCTCCAAACAACTCTTAAAAAGCAATAATGTTTTAAGAACGCTTAGTTTCAGTCTAAGAATAGCATTATTCATCACCGTACTGTGATGTCGAACATGATAACTGGGTATGATAGCGAGCAATTATATTTGAACAAGTCGGAAAGGGATTTACCAAAGGTCGTGTAGTCATTATTGCCTACATATATTTGAAACGCAATCTTAATTATTTGCATCTTATTTTGTTTTTGTGTTACATTACTCACCGTTAGAAAGTCTTAAGAAAGAAAATACTACGACATTGATCACAGATTATTATCGAAAAGAAACTTAAATCAAGTCCGAAAGAGCAATATTAGTAACGAAAAAACCAGACAAACTCTGGTAGGGCGAATCGATAATTACGAGTATTATGAAGTTTTAAGTATGAATGTGGGACGCACTGCTGGTGAGGGCAGACTGTGGTTGGTGTGAGAAAGAAGAAGGGCTAAATATCTGCCAACTGTAAATAATTCTTGTTTACCATGTTGGGATCAGAAGCCTTCTACAATAGATGGGAAAATAAACTACTATCCTCTGTTACGACATACATGGGCGTGAATGAGTTTGGTGAACTACACTCTTACTCCGTCACTAGACGAATAGTAAATACAACAAAATAAAACAAAAATTAAATAAATACTTTTATTTTACGTTTGCCATTTAACTATGTAATAGTTACGTTTGCCAACTCTCAGCAATGAAAGTAAGTTTGGCAATATGTGTGCAGACTGTGTTATTACTTCGTCAATTTTCTTAACTTTTTGATGGTTTATGTAAAATCCACCAGCTTGTATAATTCTCATAGCATCATCTGAAAAAATAACACAGAAATTATAACTGGTTGATCTTAATATTAAAAAAAAAATGGTTTTGTCACGAATTATAATCTAAACTCTAAAGCATACACCATTTATTAGAAATTATATGCTTATTTATAATATCTTTGCTCGAAATAAAATTAGATTACATAGAAGAAGGATAATATTCCCGACTCTTATATGCAACTGTCATATTTGATTTTGTTAAGTTATTTTTGAATGTTATTTCCGAATGAATATAATCAAATAAATCCAAATGAATATAACATAAATTATTAAGTTAAAACATTTTCGGTAATATAAAAATAAATGTGTTTACTCTCAGTAGGGAAGCACTTCGCCTTTATGCCGAGTTCTAAAACGGTGATTCCAGGTGACAATAGCAGGTGCGTGACAGTAGCACCATCAAATATTTGTTCCAACTCTGTGCTCGTGAGCGATATGAGGGACTTAACATCTTTACTGTAAATCGCATCCGTTGCTTTCAGTGCTCGCTCAAGACCTTCCTCTGGAACAGAAAACTAAGTTTAAATTAATTATTTACTAACTGGGAGCGCAGATTTTTTAGCGTCGTAAACCGGAAAACGTTTTAAAAATTATCTGCCATGCAATCTAAAAAATCTCTTATGCTAATCTAAGAGAAGAAAATCTTGAAGATGGTAAGTGCATGAACTAAGATGAATGATATTAATCTAGATAGATCTATTGTAGACCTTTGTCAAAAATGTGTTACTATAGCTGTATAATACAGCGTATTTCGGAGTAACCCTGTCAGGAATAAAACCGTGGCAGCACAAAAATAATATAATTGCTAGGATATTTTGGTAAAATATGCCTGGCTAGGGTTCAAAAGGATAGTATTGGCAAAAATTCACCACGGGGCCGTTCTATTCATTTTGAGTTCATTGAAATTCAAGTCTATTGGTCCATTTCGTAACTCGATAAATCTTTAGAAACAGTCATCGAAAACGTCCATCAATTAGGTACGTACTGATACACGGATTAATCGATCCATCACGACAGACAAGAAGACCCTGTGCATGATGGGCTGATATTTACCTGGACTAAATTGATACCAAGGCCCCGCATATAACCATCTCTTTTCCCAACTGGACAGAAGACGGTCTCGCTGTTTTAGAAACATCAGCCAGGGTGGATTAGCTGCCAAACTCTTGGGATCAAATGAAGATCCTTATCACTATTATTTATTGACAAAAACTACCAATTATCCTAATTAATTTAATAAAGGGAAAAGAACCCGTCTTTTCCCTTTACGAACTTTACTTTGTTACGCTTTTACAACTTAACTACTCAAACGATCAGCATAAAATTATGGATATATATCAGAGTTACAAATGACAACATAAGGTATTTTTATACAGAAATAATTTCCTGATACCGAGTGATATACAAATAAAATATAAATATAGTATATACAATCTCTGCCGTATCCGTGGTACTGTGCTTATCGGTGCTGTATATACTCTTGACTGACTTGAATCTGAACTGAAAATTTACTGTTAGTAATTTTTTTTTCCGTATTGGATAGGAGCTAAGTCTTTCAACTCCTCCCATTCGTCGTTTTTAATTAAATCTGCTGCGGGGTCCAAAAATAAATTAAAAGCATTACCTGGGACTTTGTGAGGATCAAATCTCGGTGTTATCTATAGAAGTCATTGTCGATACCGGTTTACAGGCATTGCAAATGTTAAAAATGTATATTGGCAATGCAAACAAAAAATCTCAATCATAATGTTAACTTACTTCCATGCACTAATACTGTGAGTTGTTCAGCCAAACATGTTTGTGGATATCTCTGTTCGGGGTGTTGTTTATGTTTAAACATTATATCCTTTATTTCTCCTAGGCTGTAGAATGAAAATAACTTTAACAATTTCTCTACTTCTGAATCTTTAACTCTGATAAAGAATTGATATAGGCTATATGAGCTTGTTTTCGTTGCGTCTAACCAAATGGCATTGCCTGCTGATTTACCAAATTTGTCACCTTCTTCTGTTGTTACTAATGGTATTGTTAGACCTGAAAATTAAAAAAAATGAATGCTATATCCAAGATAGCGGTGTGGGAGACCAATAGACAGCTATGCAGAGGTCTTCGCGTCGTCGTCAACTCTGACTTACAGTTAGTCCTATGACGTACAGTTGCATTTATTAAATTATGGCTTACTTTCAATATTAACAAATAAGATTACATATCTAATTGTAAGTTAAAAAAAAAATATCCTATCCATGAAGGTGGGCAAGCCGTATCGTATAGGGCACGTTGAATGAATGAAATGAGACGTCATGAACATCATTACAAACGATATGTGGAAACGGCACTATTAAAATGTCAGGATATTTGGTGTGATCGTTGATTGTGATTAGTGCTTTTCTGCTCGTGAAGTTTAGATGGCAATCGTTCTGAAAAAAATCTATTCTATTCGAACTGATGAGACTATAACGAATCTATACATATAATGAAAATGTCACGGATCGCTGTCTGTACATGGAAGATATATGAGAAAAAATATTACTGGGACCTTTATCAACACAAATAGAACCCAAAACAATGATTGTTAAAATTTTTGTCTGTTTGTCTGTGCGTTTGTGCACGATAATCTCAGAAACGGCTTATCCGATTTAGACGCGGTTTTCGCTAATATATTGTGGTAAGCTTCACTTAACATTTAGGCTTTATTTTATGTCAATTTTTGACAACTTTTTTATTTATAAACCATAAATAAAAAAGTTGAGTCATTTCAAAAAATGTTCGAAGAAAAAAATCTTTATCGATTCTTTTCAAATTACGTAAAAGTTATCTTCAGCAAAAATAAACAAACACGTGTTTCAGCATTTCTTAATTTTCACTCTCTGGGGTGTTTTTGCAGTAATTTTGGCAGTGGTTTCTTTCTATGACGTAGGGATTTACCTGGGGGGGGACACTTAAAACATTACTTATTTTTACTGACCGTCGCGCCGCCTACAGATTGGTTGTACAAACTTAACTGCTGCCATTTTGTCCTGCCTGTCAAACGTTTGACAACTGAGAATTGTTATTTTTTGTTCCTAGCGTAGGTACTTATTGTCATCGATCTATTTTCGGTTATTGATATTTTTCTGAAAATTATCTTAAGTTTCAATGTTGGCTGATATTATTATTGTTTAATTATCAGCTGATATGTTTTTTTTTATATTTCAGGGTAGCTTTCATAGTAAAAGAAAATTCTATGTAATTACACATACACATGTAGATATGTATATATATTACTTCAACTTTAGTTCACCGCCTAAACTCTGGGTGGCAGCACTTTCCATACATGCATATTTTATCATCGAGTTGCCACTCTTTTTCAATTTAATAACTTTACTCTTTGGGATTTACTAAGAAAAGATTTTACGAAATTACGCCCCTAAGGGGTAAACAGAGTGGCAAAGTTTGTATGGGGAGAAAAAATTCTTTATTGATTCTTTTCACATAACGAGTCGAATCAAATATTCTATGGTAAAACCCGGTAATGCTGTCAATTTTCACCCCCTCTGGTTGTGTGAATTAGGCCTGTGAAGCGGGTTGAACGACTCATTACCGCTAAACCGAAACTATTAAAACTATTACATTTTGACGCATGTTTCTTTTAATGACATAGAGATTCAATATGAAAGGAGTTTATGAATTTTTCCCCCTTATAACAAAGTGGCACAGTGTGTATGGAGAGAAAATTTCTTTATCGATTCTTTTTAAATTACGTACAAATATTCTTCGGTAAAAATAAATAAACACGTGTTTCTCTCTCCCTCTCCATCAACCCTGCACCAGTGCCGTCGTGGCGACTAGTGCCGGCGTGAGAGCTCATACGATGCAGATAAAAGACGGCAATAGGTTCTTGCCTAAGGGTTTAAGATACAGGTTGAGTTTAGCTTCAAAAATGTTCACTCTATAACTCAAATAATAAATCATATCTAACGAGGTCGCAACTCTGCTGGTGAAACAAAACAGTCAAATAAAGGGTGTCAATAATTATATTTTTATCCCATGGTCATACTGTAAATAGTATATTAAAGGCAATATAATTTGTAGAATGAATAGAACTTTGAACAACCTTTTCCTTTAGTGACCGGCTATGGTATATAGATACACCGCGCCCAATCCGTCCGAGGTGACGCGTGACCCCATAGCGCGCCGTACACGTACATTACGTTATGCGGGCGGGCCACCGCAACCGGGTATCAGCTCGAGTCGAAGCCCTCATGCAGTGAACCTCAATACAGGTACTCACGCTTGCGCCGCCCAAAGCACCGACAGTAGAGCGTGTCAACGTAAAGTATTTTCTTTCGGACCCTCCTATTGCCTAATTCCGTTAGACAACTAACTCGCAGAAGGCGGCGACCGCATCCCAGTTTCTGACGCTGTTAATCATCGTCCTAGCGATAAACCTTCAACACCTTGCATTGCTTTTTCTATTTAACTCTGTCACAGATGACTTCTGCGTGGACGAAGTCGCGGGCGAAAGCTAGTATATAAATAAAAATAGTAATGGTTCGCAGGAATAATTTATGAGTGTCAGTATCATGTTTAACACCGTTCTTACACGCGGGTGTCATACCATACGAAAGTATACAATCACATTTTTTTATTGCTTATGGTGGCAAACGAGCAAGCAATACACCTGATGGTAAGTTTCACTGCCGTCCATGGATCTTTGCAATACCAAGGGTGCTTAGGCCACTGCCTACAAATAAAATCCCCAAACCCACCCATTTGGGCTTCCGGCTATGCAAGACAAGGCATCATTATCGTCTTGCTCTTATCCCAATTACTTGGGGTCGACATAGTCCTATCAGACGTCACCTCTGTAGTCATACCCATTCCTCACGCAGTCCATCAATCTTTTCTTTAGTCTTCCTTTACAACGAAAACCTTCAACATTCATACTTAAAACTTTCTTCACAACATTACTTTCATCCCGTCTCATTACATGTCCATACTGCAAGAAAACTAATTTTTCGTGCGGTGACGGAGTAAGAATACAATCCCCCTTCCCCATTCTTGCCCGTGGGTATCATAAAAGACGATTAAGGAATATAATATGCATGTGGCATCTGTGCAAGAGAAGGAATGCTCAAAATAAAACCTCATACCAACACGTTTGACTAGCGTGGTATTCTAGGTCAATTTCTCCCGTTTGGAGCAGGCTCGAACCCAACAGTGGGATATATATGAGCTGAGATGACGATGAAATCAAATTTCATTTTACATCTATATAGATGAAAAACAGGATACTATAATAAACTCATCATCATCATCTCAGCTCATATATGTCCCACTGTTGGGCTCGAGCCTCCTCCTTAATGGGAGGGAAATTGACCTACTATACCACGCTGGTCAGACGTGTTGGTATAGAGTTTTGTTTCGAGTTTTCTTTCTCTAGCATTGATGTTATATGCACTTTATATCCCTTAGTCGTATTTTACGATCACCCACGGGTAAGATAGGGGGTGGCGAATTATGTTCTTACATTTCCCTTACGTCACCACACGGAAATATAATATAATAAACACGTGATATTTATTCCAAATAAATTGATTTCGTTCTGCCGTGACCATGGCTAATTGAAAATCTGTTACAGATAATTTGATCTCAACAACGAGGCCAGGTCGGTGACGAAGGCGAAAGTAGATAACGATATAACAAAACGATAATAATTCAATTTTCTAGACACATATTAAACCAAAATAAACATCTTATAATCCTCTATTATTAACCGTTGGATGCAGGTGGCACAGGACCGTTTCGATTGCCATTCTCCTGAGAAGGCCTTTGTCCAACAGTGGAAGTTTACGGGCTGATGGATGGAAATCTTTTATGGTATCCGGTTAAGAATATAATGGGTTACGATATTTACGTTTCCGTGCCGTTCGTAAAAACCCACTAAGAAATAACTAGGAAAATGAGAACACTATTCTGAGAAACATAAAACACTAACTGCAAATAATAACTCTTCTCCCATGCATGACGATTTATGGCATTATTTTTCTAAGAGGTAACTATGTCCCAAATTGTACAATTATTGTTATATACAGCTTCGTAAAACTTTGTACAAAAATGCTGTAACTGAAAAGGTTCACGTGAACAGTTGGAATATACCTAATGAAGTTAATTTTGAGAATAGTTAGATATTTTACAGAAAAAATTCAACAACACGGCGGCCGAATTCCCAGTGATGATGTCTGCTTGCGTCCCTTAGTCATCGTTTACCATCACACACGGGAAAGGATGAAGTAATGACTGTCGTAATCCTACTCCGTCACTACAGAAATAACATATTTGGATTGAAAAATATGAAAATCAAGCAAACTTTACCATATACATTTTGTTTCACATTTCTACTTATTAATTCATGTCCTGCACTTATATTGCCCATCTGATCACTTCCACCAATCTGAAACAAATAAAATAATACAATAATATTCATATATTATTGTATTAACTCTGTGTGATGACAGAAAACATGTTCATAGATATCTGAATTATATCACAATTTATTTGATACTTATTACTTTTTACCAGTATCGTAACCAGTAAAGAATACAATGTTTCACCATCCCTTATTGAGTTGATACACTTCATATATATTTGAAATAAAACTAATTTTGGCGTGAAAGAGCGACAGACAGACAGACAGAGTTACTTTCGCATTTATAATATTAGTAAGGATGTGTTATACTCGCGTAAACATTAGAAATTCTTATTTATTACTTTTTACCAGTATCATAACTAGTAAAGAATACAATGTTTCACCACACGTTACTTCCCCAAAGGAGTCATAAAAATTGGTATCACTAGCAATCGCCTGAAAATCTTACAGGATCAACTGCAAACATGGGATATACCAACTGCATCATCTCAGCTCATAAGTGTCCCACTGTTGGGCTCAAGCCTCATCCATAATGTGAGGGAAATTGATCTACTGTACCATGCTGATGATATGTGTTGGTCTAGGGTTTGGTTTCGAGTTTTTCCTCTCTCGCATAGATGTTATATGCCTTTTATATCCCTTAGTCGTCTCTTATGATCACTCACGGGTAAAATAGGGGGTGGTGAATTGTATTCTTACCAGTCACCACAAGGAAAATACCAACTGCAAACATAAATAATTAATAATAACAAAAACAAAATGGCACTCTTAATTTCCATCTTAAATTTAATTATTTATACATTAAAATTACCTGAAACCTACAGTTGTATTCTTTTAATAAATGTAACCAGTCGTAGGATTGGAATATTTGGTATGCAAACTCAGTAAAACTCATTCCTGTATCTGAGTTGATTCTGCCTTGGACACTTTGTTTTAGTAACATTGTACCCATTCTAAAGTTTCTTCCTATTTCACTTACAAATTGAATAGCATCCATATCTCTATACCATGACTCATTGTTTACTATCCTATAATAGAAAATAAAATTTATCTTTATACATCACTTTATGTTATAAGGTCATCACCTCATATGGGGGGCATAGTCGGGAGCGTGCTCGTCGCGTCCCCTGCCAGTCTAGTTAGACTGCTAATCCGGCTCCAATGCGTACCGCAGTGCGGGTTAGGGCATCCCCCGGAGACGACGCGTACCGACCCGTCCCCGTCGGTACGAACATCGGCAGATGCGGCGATGGGGGGCCGCCACCCATCACGCCTTGCCCAGTCAGGCAAGTCGAGGAGAGCAGAGTGCCGGATGGGCACGTGGAATGTAAAAGTATGCAAGGATAGAGTTCTCTGGCACTCTGTTCTCTCTGCCTACCCTGCAAGGGATATGGCGTGACGATATGTATGTATGTATGTATCACCTCATATACTAATTAATTATTAAATTAATAAAGGCAAGGTAAATTATGTCATTCAAATTTGTCTTTTTTATAATAGTTGTATGGTAAGTCTTTGATGGATACAATTTCATTTAGGTATCTTATAGAAACGCAACTTAATTTGGCTTGAGGAGTCGCTCCATCGTCTGGTACGAGGGCAAATGCGGTGGTAGCTAGTAATATATATAATTCTACTGTTAAACGGCTGGTTGGATTCTCTTGAAATTTTTTGTGTCTGTTTTAGGAGATTCGAGAATGGTCTAGATTCGCAATTAGACCCGGTAGGTAGCGCGGTTGTCGGTATGTCAAATGGCTGGACCGATTGGGATGAAATTTTCTTCGTATATTCCAATGGGTCCCTGGATGATTTCAAAACAAAATTGGTCCCGGGTGGTGGCGCTGCTGTCGGCATATCGCTTAAAGCTTTTCCGGACAGGACAACGTCTGCCGGAACAGCTAGTTAAATATTATTTTCGTCATAAATCATTGATATTTTTTATAATAGGTACTGTAGTTTGTATAAAACTATCACAATTATAATACTTTAAAAAACTGGTGTGCTTTGTAAAGTTCCTAATTAGTCAGCATCATAAAACTAGCCTCATAATATAAATACTAGTATTGACATTTTGAGTATAGTGCTAATATTTTTTATTTAGTACTGAGGTCAATTATTCTGCTTAAGTTTGTATTTACAGATTACAAAAAGTCAAATACAAATAGACATCTTTTTACTAAAAACTAAACTGAATAAATCATTACTAGTGAAATAAATAAAATTATTTTATAATTTTAGGCATTTATAACAATATATTTAAAAAATAATGTTAAAACAACAACAGAGATACAATTATTTACCTTATTGGGTTTAGTTCAATATTTTGCGACCAAATATACTTTTCATGGTTTTCAAATACTGTTTCTAAATTTTTTTTAATGCAGCTTACATTATTATGTATTATATCTTTCTGCAGTGCTATACGGTCAGTGTTTCTTCCACTGGGATCTCCAACAAATCCAGTGGCACCTCCCAACTGGAATTTTTTTTACAAATTAATACCTTATAAGTTAGCAACAAACATTAAACATAACTTTAAAAATAAATAAAAGTAGAACTCCTTCAATATCAATCACAGCACTACCTACCAGGAACTAATTTATTATTTTAATAGCCAACAACCATATTTTTCGTGTGGTGACGGAGTAAGAATACTATTACCCGTGAGTGATGGTAGGAGACGACTAAGGGATATAAAAACGCATATAACATCTATGCGAGAGAAAGAAAACTCGAAACAAAACCCTATACCAACACATCTGACCAGCGTGGTATAGTAGGTTAATTGCCCTACCACTGTGGAGGAGGCTCAAGCCCAGCAGTGGGACATTTATGGGCTGCGATGATGATGATGACAACCATACTTACATTATTTTAATGAAAGCAATTGCAGGTGCATTGATTAGATGGTTTCAAAGTCTATAACAGACATGGAAATATTTTTTTGTGTGTTTATATAAACTCATTTGCAAAAAAAACGGGCGGTTTTGATTTTCATTCATATTTAAAAAGATACAATACCAAAAAGGTTTCAATCGTTTGTACACGTTACTGGCCGGTTTTAAAAATGCTGTGGTATTTAAAAAAGTACGTTCTAAATTCAATTTTTCATTTGATGTTCATTTTTACAGAAAACCCCTTTTTATCCTACATTTTTGGCGCGAAGTTCCAGAAGTTAACATCGACTTTCATAACTTTTATTCAATTTTTATCGATTAATTTCATATCCTTGACTGTCAAAGCTTTATTTAATGCTGTTTGGCTGTATCAAAAATGGTAGATAAAGTGGTAAAAGCTACCAAAATTATCGCGCTGCTTGAAGAGGGTTGCAGCCAATGTTTCGTGGCTAGGAGGCTAAATGTTAGTCGCTCGACAGTCCAAAGGACCTGGCAGCGATATCAGGAGACTGGTTCCGTCGAGAGAAGGCCTGGTTCTGGAAGAAAACCATGTACCCAACCACGGGATGATCGTTTTCTTGTGAGTCGCGCATTGAGAAATCGCAAATCTTCGTATGTGGATCTTAAGAACAACCTCCAAGAAGTAAGAAATGTGCATATTAGTCTATGGACGGTCAGGAGGAGGCTTCTCGCTGCCAATATACGCAGTCACCGCCCGGCCCGCGGCCCCAAATTACTCCGTGAGCACAGAGTTCACAGGCTTAGGTTCGCTAGAAATTGTGAATCATGGACTCAAGACGATTGGAATAGGGTTTTGTTCTCTGATGAAGCCAGGATATCTCTGTTCGGTGAAGATCGACGTCGGCGAGTGCTAAGAAGACAAGGAGAACGCTTTGCAGAGGCATGTTTCGAAGAAATCACACCTTATGGTGGGGGCTCTGTTATGTTTTGGGCAGGAATAAATTCAATGGATCGTACAGAGTTAGTCTTCATTGAAAACGGCTCACTGACTGGGCATCGATACATAACGGAAGTTCTAATTTCTCATGCACAACCCGCATTGGCCGCTCTAGGTGAAGACTCGATTTTTATAGACGACAATGCTCGCGCCCACCGATCCCGCGATGTTAATGCGTATGTGCAAGAGGTCGGCATTCGTCGTTTGGATTGGCCAGCTCGAAGTCCCGACCTCAATCCCATAGAGCATGTCTGGGACGTTCTGAAACGGCGTGTGAGATCAGTACACCCGGCTCCGCAGACCATCAGAGAGCTGAAGAATGTGATTACTGCGGAGTGGGAACGTATTCCGCAAGCAAGTATCCGGGATATACTCGCTAGCATGCCCAGACGAATTCAAGCTGTGATTTTAGCTAGAGGGGGTCACACTCGATACTAAACATTTATCTGCTTTTACTTTATTAAAGAAAAACAAACAAAAAAACTTTTTTATTTTTACTTCATGAGCATATGCACTACTAGCGAATATACACTACTAGCGAGGTTTAGCATTATTTCCCATAAATTGTATCTAAATTTTATGAAATACTGATGAAAACGATTATTTTCTTATTAATTTACCAAATTGTGTGGATAAAACTACCTATAATTATCAAACAAAGAAATATTAACATTTGAAATGGTTCATTGCTTAGGTGCCCGTTTTTTTTGCAAATGAGTGTATATAGATTATATAAGTCAAGATATTTATTTATTGATGTCTTACCAGTGCAATAGCATTGTGGCGGCTCCTCTGCCAATGTAACAGATTTATTATAACCAGTAAATTACCTACATGTAAACTGTCAGCGGTTGGATCAAATCCAGCATATACACATTGAGGAGCCTTGTTTAATAAGTTTATTATTTCAGAACTGAAATACAAATACATATTTCTTATATCATATTTATTTAGCTACTTTATATTACTTAAATATCAGAAAAATAAAATAATATTGCTTACGCAGAAGTATTAGGAAACATATCTTGATACATTCCTCTTTCACTAAGCTTTAACATGTTTCTGCTTGTAGCATATGTGCGGTTACACCATTTTAACCAAGTTAATTTTGATAGCCGACCCATTTTCTTTAAACCGTTCATAGTTATATCAGAAATTTAGCAAAAGCTACAACATAACCTTACATCCAAATATAATTTCATTTAAGTATTTTATGTTTCAGTAAAAGTCACATATTACTTTACTATATATTGTGTATCATACTCTATTTCATCTCTGCAAAGAAATCTTTGTAAATAGCATGTGAACTATAATTATAGCAAATATATTTTACAAGATCGAATTCGAAACCGAAAATGAAAGGGAATATTACCGCCGGGAGACAAGAATGCTTATTACCATGGGATAAAGTCCATATTAAAATACTAAACGAAATATTAGGTATTTTGACATTGTCACAATGACGAAGATTCATTTTTTTTAATTTATCGCCCTTATGGGCAGGCTATAGTCAGTCGATCTTACTGCCTTGTCTTCCCTATTAATTTTCTTCATATATTATTTATCACTTTTTCAAATTGTAGTTAGTCCTTGATAGTCACTGCCCGTCAGTAAGTAGAGCCGTTACCATTATGCGGCGCTGATAACCAAATTAATAGTTTCGTTAGGAATTTTTCAGAAACCGCGAAAATACACGTAAACCACTATTATACCATATTCACTACACTTCAGCACTTCAACTGTAGCATATTCCATAAAATGCCAGCAAAATTATTCAATATAACACTAGAAAACACTAAAGAAATGAATATAATACAAGAACAGGACATGACATTTCCATATTCGCGCTAAAACTCGTGACGTAGTTTCAAGTGAATAGTATTGTCACGAAGTATAGATCTATAATTCGTGAGTATTGTAATTGGGCTGTAGATATTTGAACATAGTAAGCACAGAATATTAAATATCTACAAAAAATCTTGTATCTGTCCATCTCGTTTCCCGTTATAACATGATTTTTAGGGATGTTAAAAAATAATCGATTTTTATTTTAATCGATTATTTATTTCTAATAATCAATTTTTTAAAATCGATTTTTATAGTAATATTAATCGATTTAAAAAAAAATCGATTATATAAATTATGCGTTTTAATCGATTTTTATGAAAAGCGCCATCTATGGAATGGATGAATAATACTCGAAGTAAATCCAATATTATTTACAAGAGTGCCATAATATATATAGTTGTTGGTAAACAATAAAAATCTCTTCCAATAGTAAAACATCTAAAAGCGGTTGGCGAAAATATTTTACGATTAAGAAACATACAGCAATATGCAAGTACTGTTCCAAAGAGCTAAAAACTTGCAGTAATACTACAAATTTAAAACAGCATACACACATACCATCACGCCATGTCCCTTGCAGGGTAGGCAGAGAGAACAGAGTGCCAAAGAACTCTATCTTTGCATACTTCACTCGCTTCCTCAACATTCATAATTCTCTTCATACACGCTCGCCGGTTTCGGAGACTCTTGACTCCACCTTCCTTCAGTACATGACCGATCTTGTTTAGGTAGGTTAGTCTCGGTCTTCCCCGGTACCTACATCCTTCCACTTTCGCATTGTATATCTTCTTAACCAGACGTTCGTTCGGCATTATTTCCACATGCCCGAACCATCGGAGCATTCTCTTTCGCATCTTTACACCAATACTCTCTTTCATACCTACTCGCTATCTTACGTCGTCGTTACGAATGCGATCGATCAGCCTAACTCCACAGATTTTCCGTAGAGATCGCATTTCGCATTAATTTTACTTTCATACTTTTTTCTGCATACCCAACTCTCGCTTCCATATAGTAAGTAATGTTGGGACAAGCAAGTTATGTATTGCTACACGTGCCTTCTGGCTGAGGTGGTGGCTACCGAGAAGTTGTCCCAACGCTCCGTTCACTCTATTTCCCGCATTTACTCTTCGCTCTATATCAGTAGTGTATCTTCCATCTCGGCTAAATTCACGTCCAAGATTTACAAATTCATGCACTTGTTCTAGTACATCATTACATATTGTTACTCTTACATCTGTTCTAGCTTCATCTCTTTCAAAGACCATTATTTTGGTTTTACTCACATTCATGCGTAGACCCCTTTTCTTACAATCTTCTGTCGTTGTGTCGACTGGGGTCTGTAGGTCAGTCGCTGACTGCGCCAGCAGGACTGCATCATTTGCATAGAGCAGAGCACTGACCACTGAGTCGCCCATCTGGACTCTCACATTCATATCGTTCAACCTTTGGAGACATTTATCCAGATATATGATAAACAGCCTGGCTGATACAACGCACCCTTGCTTAACGCCGATATTGACGTCAAACCAAGGCGACATTCCATCATCCAGCCGCACACAAGCTCTACAGCCCATGTAACTGAACTGCACAACCTGCAGCAGTTTACCGTTAATACCATACTCCGGTAAAATGTCCCTAAGTTCCTTTCATGCAACCGTGTCAAATGCTCTCTCCAGATCCACAAAACTGCAGAAAACTCTCTGACCTAGAGCCAGATGCTTCTCCACAATGTTGCGCAGAGAGAACACTTGATCCATGCATCCCCTTCCACTCTTGAAACCTCCTTGTGCCTCACACAGTAAACCATCGGACTCCATCCTCATTCTCCTTTCAATCATTTTTCAAAAATTTTAACATACACTTTTGCTGCCAAACTGGTCAAGCTTATGGTTCTGTAATTTGCGCAGTCATAACGTGAACCCTTATTTTTAAACAAAGGCACGATGACTGCGCTATTCCAGTCCCTGGGAACCATTCCCGAGCTCCAACATAAATTGAGGAACAACAGGAACGCCTCCCAGACACAGGAGCCGCCAAGCTTGATCATCTCGGCAGACACCATATCAATGCCCGCTGCCTTACCATTTTTCAAACTTCTTATCGCCCATTCAACTTCATCCATACTGATGCCATCGGAGGACGCCGGTGCCGAATGTTGATCTACTAGACCATATGCAACACCGGCGCCAACCCGAGTATCCGCATACATATCGCCAAAATATTCACTCCGTCGGCTTAACACGTCTTGTATTTGTGTAAGAATGTCTTCACCTTTAGACCTTATTTTATTCATTCTGAAGGCTGACCAATCACCCCGAGACCTCTTCACCTCTTTCCAAAAGAGTTTGGTGTTACCCTCGAAGTTTTTAGCCAGCCTATGTTCTGCACTCATATTTGTTCTACCACGTTTCTCTTTCACTATGGCCTTGGTGTCATTCTTACTTTGCCGATATATTTCTTTCTTCTGTTCAGTCATACTGTCATTCAGATTCGGAGAAGAGACATAGTCCAGCCACGCTTTCTTCTTTTGCTCTACGGAAGCTGCCACTTCCGCATCCCACCATGCATCACCATTTGTTTTTTCTATGCATCTTTGAGCTTCCACATACTTCTTTCGCTGTATCTACCATACTCTCTTTCAATATTCTCCAGCATTCTTCTATGCCCGATTGCGGCTGGCTTGCCATCGTCAGCCGTTCTCGGACACCCTCTGCATACTTTTCTCTTACACACTCTTCTTGCAAACTTTCAATCTTTATTCTTTCAAGCTCTCCGAAGTGGACACGCTCTCGCCAGTGCCCCCACTTTCTGAACAGACCACTAAATCTCCAAATAACGAGATAGTGGTCCGTATTGACTGCGTGGCCCCTGTAGGCTCTTGCGTCCAATATTTTGCTTCGGAGGCTACTGTCTACCAAAATTAAATCTATTATACTTTTCTGTTCATTCCTTCTCCATGTATACATATTAATGTCATTATGTTGGAAAATTGTGTTTGACACAATAAGGTTTCTCTCTATGCATACATCCGCAATGAGCCTACCTGCGTGGTTCACTCTCTTATCACCAAATGGACCAAGTACGTCCTCACGTTCGGGACGCTTGGTCCCCCACCCATCCGTTCAAATCTCGGCATACAATCACGCGTTCACTGGTTTCTGCCATATCCAGAACTTCCCTAACATTATCCCAAAACTTCTCCAGGTTCAGACCTGTGGCATCAGTGCCACCGAGGATCCTACGGGAGCATATGCTACAATCATGAAAAGTGACACCTAGTTTTATACGGACCCAAAGAAGTCTAGGATCATAAATTCCGTAATCCTTCACACCTGAAGCCAAGCGAGAGGACAACAGCACTCCTATCCCTATGCTAGCTCGATCGCTCTGTGGTACACCAGACCACAGGGCCATCCCGCCACCAGGAAGATCGCAGGCGTCGCTGCCCCTTCGCTTGGTCTTTGTTACACAGAGCACGTCTAACTGTTTGTCCGCCATGACGGTTATCAGCTCGTGCAACTTACCTTCCATGCAACCTCTTACATTCCACGTACCCACCCAGCACTCTGCTCTCCTCGACTCGCTTGACTGGGCAAGGCGTGATGGGTGGTGGCCCCCATCGCCGCACCTGCCGATTTTCGTACCGACGGGGGCGGGTCGGTACGCGTCGCCTCCGGGGGACACCCTAACCCGTACTGCGGTACGCATATGAGCCGGATTGAAGTCTGACTAGACTGGCAGGGGACGCGACGTACACGCACTGGACTATGCCCCCCTACACGCTCCGAACTATGCCTCCCTTAAAAAAATCATCATCATGTCAGGCTATTGCCGTCCACTGCTAGACGTAGGCCTAAATCTAAAATAGTACTGGACATTTATGGCATTTTTTTTGCTGTGATTTATATTTTAGTTTTTGAGACAATAAGGTTGTTATTTTGTTAGGATGGTCATTATTTGGGGTACGATGCCAGAAACCTCCGCGTGGTGTACCCTGGGTGCGGGCGACAGTCCCCCAGATCCCTCTGTTGAATTGTCGCCCGTAGCGAATCTCTGGCGCGAGGGGGGGTTCCCCAGCAATGGGTTGAGCCCCAATTCGCTCCTGACCCTCTAATTGTAGAGGGTACAGGACGCGAAATCTCGGACGGGCCCGGTCATTCATTAATTTGAGGGCTGGGCAGGCTTATGCCACCGCCGACATATCGTAAACCTGATATCTTGCTTCAAGACATATTGTCGTGAGGCGTAGTTTCAGGAGCGAGGGTCTTGGCTTAACCGCCCGGACCGCGAGGAAGACAACCTCTATAAAGAATTCGACATTCGAATTCGGAAATTACCCAGAATCCTAAGTTCTGGCGTGCGGCGAGAGGATGCATGGCAGATGGGGTATTCTGTTCCTAGCACGCTCCAGCCAGGGTACCGGCCGACCCCCTGGTTGGTAAATGTAGGCTTGCCCGGGTACAGGGATCTCTGCCCGGGTCGACCGTTAGTTCTCCCATACTCGTGGGAATCAAATGGATTTGCCTAAAAACTCTTTACCAGACGGGAATCCAGCGGATTCCCACATCACGGCCTTGTCAAGCCAACGTAAAACTGACAACGACGCCTCGTCCTCAGGACTTGAGGCGTCCGCCGAGGGCCCGGCACAGACCAAGGAGGCCCCAAAGACGAAGAGGCGTGGGAGGCCCCCGAATAGGGGGAAGGCTTCCGGCGCCAAAAAGCGACAGGCGGAGCGGGAGGAGCGGCTGGCTCTCAGGGAGGCTACCACCGCTGGACCCCAAGATGATGGCGGCGGATCTACTGCAGGGCCATCAATGGACGAGGGCGACAGTAGTGTCGCAGAGCCGTCCAAAGATGAGGGCAGTGGATCTGCCGAAAAAATGGACGAGGGCGATTCCGCAGAGCCGTCCAAGAAAGTCAGCGGGTCGGTTGAGGAAACCGCCCCCGCCAGGTCATCACCGCATCTTGCAGCGGCGGTCCTGACTGTCAGGGTGGAGGCCCTCCCCTCGAAAATGCGGAAGCGCCCCCTGAGCAAGGAGGGCAGCTCGGGCGCCGATTCTGAGGGGAGCGTGGTGATCATGCCTCCCCCTAAAGTGCCGGCGTCTCGCAGAGGGCGAGGAGCCGCGACGACGGGCAGGACGACTCATTCCCCGGCCGGCGGAATGCATAGAGTGGCGGAGGCTGGTAGGCGGGCCGACAACGAGGCGGCTGCCGCGAGGGTGCTGGGGGTGTTGTCCGGCATCCCTCCCACCGAAGTGGCGGCCGCTGGTGCCCGCACGAGTGCCCCAGCCGTGAACGTGGAGGCCCTGCAGGCCGAAAACGCCCGCCTTGGTGGCGAGGTGTCAGGCCTGCGGGCCCAGAACCGCCGTTTGGAGTCAGAGTTGGCCGCGGTACGGAGGACCAACCGCCTCCTTACTAAGGACGTGGCCGACTTAAAGGCCCAAATGGCGCGGCTCGTGCCGCCTGCGCCATCTGCGCCGTCGGTCAATGCTGGCCGCCAAGGAACCGTCGCCGTCGTCGCCGCCCCGAAGCCGCCTCGAGGTGCTGGCCATCCATCGGTTGCCGCCGCGCCGAAGACGCCGCCGACCAGCACAAGCCCGCCAAATGTCGCCGTCGTAGAGCAGGCCCCGGCAGAGGTCCAGCCGGTAACGCTAATCCCGTTGCCCGCGGTGGGGGGCGTGTCGGACGAGGCCTTGCGCGCCATTATCGACACGATCGGTAATATGGTCAATGCGCGCTTGGCCGTTCTGGAGGCAAGGCTGCCTCCAGAACCACGTGTTCGACCGCCTCTCGCCGCGGACAAGCGGCCATATGCGGCACCAGCCCCCGCCCCGCTGCCTTGCCAGGGTGGCCGCGTGGGGGGCAGCTACGCCGCGGCCGCGGCTGGACCCAAACAAAAGGGGCCCAGCCCTAAAAAGAAGTCGGCACCGGCTCCTGCCGTGCCGCAGTCGTCGCCCGCATCAACACCGCCGACGACGACTAGCGCACCCACGACCGCGCCTCCCGCGCCTGGCATGCCCGCTGCGCCCGAACAGGGTTGGCAGGTGGCCGAGCGCGGCAAGAAGAGTCGCGGCCAGAGGAGGAGAGCGGTGGCCAAGCGCGCCGCTGAGGTCTCCGCTCCCCAGGCAGGAGCCGAAGGAGGCGGGAGGAAAAGGAAGAGGCCGCGCAAGGGGCTCCGGCCGCCGAAGACAGCCGCAGTGGTGATCACTGTGCTGCCTGAGGCGGCAGAAAGGGGCCTCAGCTATGAGGCCGTCCTGCGGAAAGCCCGGCGGGAGCTTGACGTCTCCGACATAGGACGCGTCGAAGCCAGGAACCGCAAGGCCCGGACAGGGGCTCGGATTCTGGAGTTCCCTGGGGCCGAGGGCACCAGGACGGCCGATAGCGTGGCGTCGAAGCTGCGAGGTTTGTTCGCCGAGGAGGGTGGCGTGAAAATCGCCAGACCCGTGAAGTGCGCCGAAATGCGCATCGCGGGTCTGGACGACTCCGTGACGGTGGAAGACATCCGGGAGGCCATTGCCTCGAAAACCGGGTGTCCCCTGGACACCGTCCGAGTTGGTGCCATCCGACCCGGTCCGGGCGGCGTAGGTGCCGCCTGGGTGCAGTGCCCAGTGGAGTCGGTCAGGCAACTGGCCGGCTCAGGCAGGCTCCTTGTGGGCTGGAGCTCAGCGCGAGTCACCGTGCTGGAGCACCGGCCTGCGAGGTGTTTCAAGTGCATGGCGGTCGGGCATACCCGGCCAACATGCACTAATTGCTTTGACTGCGGCGGACTCTGTTTCCGCTGCGGTCAGACTGGGCACATGGCGGCATCTTGCGCCGCCCCGCCCCACTGCCCCGCGTGTGCGGCGGGCAATAAGCCTGCCAAGCACCGCATGGGCTCTGGGGCGTGCAGACCTCCGGCTTCGGCTCCAAAGGGGCGGAGCGGCCCTTCGACTCCGGCCGCTTCAGCTCCTAGCGTGGCCCGATCGCCCGCCGCAAGCCAGGAGGTGATAATGGACACGGCCCATTAATGGCTGCCCAGTCCACTCACCTCCTGCAGGCCAACACCAACCACTCCGCCGGTGCGCAGGATCTCCTCCTGCAATCCATGGCGGAGTGGTCGATCGGTGCAGCCGTAGTCGCGGAACCGTACGTCGTGCCTGATCGCCCCAATTGGGTGGTCAGCCGGAACGGAACCGCGGCAATCGTCACCTCCACGCAGCGGCACTTCCCGTCCTTATCCCTCTTGGATAGGGGCGAGGAATTTGTCGCGGCGGATTGGGGAGGGGTCACACTGTACAGCGTTTACCTCTCCCCTAACAGGAGAATGGACGATTTCGGGGCCTCCCTCACCACCTTGGAGGCTTCGATACGGCGACTGGCACCAGGCCTCGTCCTGGTCCTGGGGGACTTCAACGCCAAATCCACGGCGTGGGGGTCCCCGATGACGGACGATCGCGGGCGGGCGATCGTGGAGTGGGCGGCGTCACTGGGCCTCTGTGTCCTAAACAGAGGCTCAGTGAACACGTGTGTGCGACAGCAGGGTGGGTCGATAGTGGACTTGTCGTTCGCTAGCCCCGCTGTCGCACCACGAGTGAGGAACTGGCGTGTCCTGGAGGAGGCGGAGACCCTGTCGGATCACCGTTACATCCGGATGGAGGTCTCCCCTCTCCGGGACCCCAGCAGGGGTCACAGGGCGGACCGAGCTCCCGCATTTCCGCGGTGGGCTGTGGGGCGGCTGGATAGGGACCTACTGGCGGAGGCGGCCATCGTGAACACGTGGCTGTCCTCACCCCCCCCAGCGGACGGAGTGGACGTCGAGGCTGTCCGCATCCGCAGTGCGTTAACGCAGGTCTGCGATGCGGCCATGCCCAGGGTGCGGCGTCTACCTCCGAGGCAGGGGGTCTACTGGTGGTCCCCAAGACTGGCGGACCTTCGTGCGGCGTGCATTAGTGCCCGAAGGTCCTACACCCGCAGTCGGCGGCGTCGCCGCGATGTTGAGCGGGAGGGCCAGCTGTACGAGGCGTACCGCAGTGCGCGTACCGCCTTTCGGCTGGCCATCCGGTCCGCCAAGGACGCTAGTTGGCAGGAGATGCTGGACGGTCTCGACCGTGACCCCTGGGGTCGCCCGTATCGCGCGTCGCTGAATAAGCTTCGCGCGCAGGGCCCTCCCCTCACCGAGACCCTCCAGCCCGACCTCCTTCGTAGAGTGGTCGAGGAGCTGTTCCCGCAGCAGTCGGAGCACACGCCCCCGGTCATGGCTTCGCCAGATCACGACCGGGAGGCCATCGAGAGTGTTCCGCCCGTGACGGAGTCGGAAGTGGGGTCAGCCGTGGCGAAGATTCGTTCCGCCACCACGGCCCCTGGCCCGGACGGAGTCCCAGTCCGGGTGTTGACATTGCTCCTCGAGCATCTCGAACCTCGCCTCAGGCGACTGTTCAACGCCTGTCTGACGTCTGGACGGTTCCCTGAGTGCTGGAAGGAAGGGAGGTTGGTTCTCCTGCCAAAGCCGGGACGGCCCCCGGATTCGCCGTCGGCCTACAGGCCCATTGTGCTTCTGGACGATGTGGGTAAGCTGCTGGAGCGTGTCCTCGCTGCCCGCATCGTCCAGCACCTGGAGGAGGTGGGGCCCGATCTGTCGGACGCTCAGTTTGGGTTTCGGAGGGGGCGTTCGACCATCGGGGCCCTGCTACGCCTGAGGCAGACGGCCGCGGAGGCTGTCGCCGGCAAAGGAGTGCTGTTGGCGGTGTCGTTGGACATCGCCAACGCCTTCAATAGTCTGCCATTCAGCTGCATCAGGGAGGCACTCCGGTTCCATGGAGTGCCCCTGTACCTCAGGCGGCTGGTGGCAGACTATTTGGAGGGGCGCAGTGTCCTCTACGCGAGCCCCGCAGGGGACATTGTGCAGACGCCCATGTCGTGCGGTGTTCCGCAGGGGTCAGTTCTGGGGCCGACTCTGTGGGACATCGGTTACGACTGGGCGTTAAGAGGGAGTCTCCCCCCCGGGCTGAGCGTTATTTGCTATGCTGACGACACGCTCGTCACAGCCCGGGGCAGGACACTCGAAGAGGCGGCGAGTCTGGCCACTCTCGGCACCGAGGAGGTGGTCAGGCGAATTGAGGCGCTGGGGCTCAGGGTGGCCCTAAACAAGACGGAGGCCCTACTATTCCATGGGCCCCGTATGAGGCTGCCCATCGGCGCCTCGTTAGTCGTCAACTCCATCCACATCAGTATCCAGGCCCATATGAGGTACTTGGGCCTGGTGCTCGACGGGCGATGGTGGTTCCGGGAGCATTTCCGTCAAATTGCTCCCCGGCTGGTCGGCGCGGCGTCCGCCCTTTCTCGGCTCATGCCGAACGTGGGCGGACCCAGTTTCGAGGGCCGACGGCTGTATGCGGGGGTGATCCGCTCAATGGCCATGTACGGCGCACCCGTGTGGGCGAGGGCTCTGAACGCCCAGCTCAGGGCGGTGCTGTGGAGGCCACAGCGAGCCATGGCGGTCAGAGCCATTCGCGGGTACCGCACGGTGTCTACCGAGGCGGCATGCCTATTGGCCGGGACACCCCCGTGGGACCTAGAGGCGGAGATGCTCTCCGACCTCTACCGGCGGGTTACCTCAATGCGCGAAGAGGGTGGCTCCCCATCGTTCAACGAGATAGCCACCTGGCGCGAGGACGCCCGCCGAGAAGTCATCGCCCGTTGGGCTACGCGGCTGGAGAGGCCTAGACACGGTGTTTTTACCGTTGAGGCCCTCCGGCCCGTACTGATGGAGTGGATGGAGCGGCGGCACGGAGTCCTCTCTTTCCGGTTGGTGCAGGTCTTGTCGGGGCATGGTTGCTTCGGCAAGTACCTGCACACGGTCGTGCGGAGGGAGTGGACTCCGTCCTGCCACCATTGCAGTAGCGACGAGGACACGGCGCAACATACGCTCGAGGTATGTTCGGGCTGGGACGGGCAGCGCCGTGACCTCGTCGCTGTCATCGGTGCCGACCTGACGCTGCCGACTGTTGCGCGAGCAATGGTCGACAGCGTCAGGAATTGGGATGCGGTCGCCGCCTTCTGCGAGGCTGTCATCTCGCAGAAGGAGGCGGCGGAACGGGCCCGGGAGGATTCCCGTGACCCGGGCCGCCGCCCGCGGCCGGGGCGGCGCAGGCGCGAGTACCTGCGCCTGATGCCGCCCTAACCGAGGCTTCGGGTGATCGGACCGGGGAATTGTCCGATCACCCGACGTGAGGCCACCGCGTGAGGACGACGCCTCGACGGCGAAAGCTGTCGGGGCGTCGACAAGAGAGGAGCCCGAGAGGGCATACCGCCGAGCGGGCCACCGAAGACAAAGATCGGGTACCGGTGGCCCGCTCGCACGGCGAAGAAGAGGTGCTTGCAGGGTGGGTCAATGGGGTTGTGCGCCGCCTCTTCCGTCACCCCGGACCGATTTGGCGGGGTGCGACGTCCACGGCCCACCGCAAAAAAAAAAAAAAAAAAAAAAAGGATGGTCATTATTTCATTTTTATGATAATAAAAAAAAATGTGTCAATAATTACATTTGGTTTCCTTATTCCTTACCAAAGAGTAAAGTTATTAAACTGAAAAAGAGTGGCAACTCCATGATAAAATATGCATATATGGAATGTGCTGCTACCCAGAGTTTACGCGGTGAACTAAAGTTGAAGTGATATATATACATATCTACATGTGTATGTGTAATTATATAGAATTTTCTTTTACTATGAAAGCTACCCTGAAATATAAAAAAAACATATCAGCTGATAACGAAGCAATAATAATATCAGCTTAACAATGAAAATTGAGATAATTTTCAGAAAGTACATCAATAACCGTAAATAGATTGATGACAATAAGTACCTACGCTAGGAACAAAAAATAATAATTCTCAGTTGTCAAACGTTTGACATACAGGACAAAATGGCAGCCGTTAAGTTTGTACAAACAATCTGTAGGCGGCGCGACGGTCAGTAAAAATAAGTAATGTTTTAAGTGTGCCCCCCCAGTTCCTTACCTTGAAAATTTAAAGGAATATTCGTTTTGATGAATTTTTAGATTTGAATTGGTTGATTTTTTATTCATATAATTTTATTTGATTTTAACCTGATAAATTGTTAATATGAATTTCTTAGGTTTATTATTGGAATATGAAAAGTATATACATTTTTAAATAATAGAAAAAAATCGATTTTTTCCGTAAAAATCGATTATTTATTTTGATTATAATCGATTTTTGGCAAATCGATTAATATTAAATAAAAAAAAAACGATTTTTATTTAATCGATTTTTTCCCAGTAACCCAAAGAGTAAAGTTATTAAACTGAAAAAGAGTGGCAACTCCATGATAAAATATGCATGTATGGAAGGTGCTGCCACCCAGAGTTTAGGCGGTGAACTAAAGTTGAAGTGATATATATATATATATATATATATATATATATATATATATATATATATATATATATATATATATATATATATATATATATACATATCTACATGTGTATGTGTAATTATATAGAATTTTCTTTTACTACGAAAGCTACCCTGAAATATAAAAAAAGGGACACCCGGATGGAACGAAGTTCTATTTTAATTATATAATTTTTTTCTGCCTTAAGCGATTTTTATCGTTATATTTTAGCCAATTTGCAAAATATCTTTATAAATTATAGCCTATGTGTTATTCTGATGTGCAAGCTATATTACTATAAATTTCATCAAAATCCATTCAGTAGTTTTTACGTGAAAGAGCAACAAACATGTTCACATCCATACATTATTACAAACTTTCACGTTTATAATATTAATAATAGGATATACAATTCCACTAGACTATCAAAACTTTTCGGCCCCGAGCTAGAACGCGAGCCGGCCACGCGGCCCGGTCACGCGCGAAAATAATTTCGTTGCGCATTATTTTGATTTTGCTATATCTCTTAAGGTATTGATTTAATTTGCATGGTCTGAAGGAAAAAAAATATCTTCATGAAATGCTCAAGCCAACTAATGTATTTAAAATGATAAGGATTAATACAGTATTTGTGTAAATAGCTTTTCAATTACCGTTTTATAATAGAACATTTTTTAAAGTATTAAAATGGATATAGTATGTTATCCTTAAGAGATAGATATATACCATCGCGGACTTTTTTGTAGGCCTTTTTAAGCTGTATAATACTGTAGTACTTTATTTTGATCTATTTCGTAGGGTTCAGCCAGCGTTTGCAATGTAAGCGCAAAATAATGTGTTTATTTACGACATCACATTAGAAACCTCTAAAATTATCAGTGTTTCTCTAGTACATTATGCATATATTATACATATAAACCTTCCTCTTGAATCACTCTATCTATAAAAAAAATCGTCGCGACACCACACTGTTCAATGCGAAATAGAAATGAAAATATCTGGCTTGCTTTCTATAAGAGAGCCGACGAGCGACGCCGCACAGCTTACAATAGCTTACTATAGCAAAAAGTGTCGTGACAACTTTTCGTAAGAATTTTTTCCGTCTAGCCCCCTTCACAACGCGCGAAAACATATCAGCTAATAACGAAGCAATAATAATATCAGCTTAACAATGAAAATTGAGATAATTTTCAGAAAGTAGGTACATCAATAACCGTAAATAGATTGATGACAATAAGTACCTACGCTAGGAACAAAAAATAATAATTCTCAGTTGTCAAACGTTTGACATACAGGACAAAATGGCAGCAGTTAAGTTTGTACAAACAATATGTAGGCGGCGCGACGGTCAGTAAAAATAAGTAATGTTTTAAGTGTGCCCCCCCAGCAGTAACCTCACACATCCCTAATGATTTTATGAGCTAACTAGCTTCTGCCCGCGGCTTCGCCCGCGTAAAAGGTTACTTTCCTAAAGTTTTTCATCCCCTATTTTTATTACTCCTCTTAAGGATAAATTTTTACATGTTTATGTCATATTTATTTATATCTAATCAATAGCCTAAAATTAAGTTTCAAGCTTCTGGCTTTAAAAATGACAAAAATTCCTTACAACTTTTCATCCCCCTTTACAACCCTTTTTTTGTATCAAAAAGTAGCCTATGTCCTTTATCAGGCTCTAGACTATCTGTGTACCATATTTCATTTAGATCGGTTCAGTAGTTTTAGCGTGAAAGAGCGACAGACAGACAGAGTTACTTTCGCATTTATAATATTAGTAAGGATTAGGTAATATTTAATTATTTAATGTCACATTTATGTTAGACAGCTACCCCTGTCATACGCGCGCACACACAAATGAATAGAGAATAGCGGCGTAGTATCACGGCATGACCACATTTGCCTTAGTACCTACTCAATCTATCATTTCCAGTAGTCGACACAATTTTACTACCAAGGCGCGCAAAAAGATGTTTCATATCATAAACTTTCAATACCTATCTATTATATACAGGTATAGTATGTTATTTACAAATCGATAGGGCTGTCAAAAATACAACAATCATCAACGATGACTGCTCTCACGTCTTTACGTGTGTTCGAGTCACACAATCGGCGATCTTCTTTCTTGCCATATTTCTGTAGTGCGCCCAGTTGCTGCCTGACCACAGCACAGCGCACTCTTATTGTCCTAACTTTTGAAATACTGTACCAAACGACACACGGTAAAAGGCAAAAAATATGTACTTTAAATATCGACAGCAATAAAATCATTTGTTTGCATAAGAATCAATTCGTTACTATAAAATGTGCATCGGCAATAAATACCAAATTATTTTGAATTTTTAATTTACTATTATAACAATAAATGCTTACATATTAAAAATAGACATATGCTGTCGTGGACTTTTTTGTAGAACCATTTAAGAGGTACATTTCCACAATACATAACATTCGTCTGAGTTTCAAGATTTTTGCAGCGTATGCAAAAATAGCTCGCAGATGGGCGTTTTTTTCTGACTTAAGCAATTTTTATCATTATATTTTAGCCTATTTACAAAATATCTCTATAAATTATAGCCTATGTGTTATTCTGATGTGTAAGCTATATTACTATAAAGTTTCATCAAAATCCATTCGCTAGTTTTTGCGTGAAAGAGCAACAAAGATGTTCACATCCATACATTATTACAAACTTTCGCGTTTATAATATTAGTAGGATTATATCCTTCAAAAGTAGTATGGAGGGTAAAAACTAAGGAGAACCATCTTGTATGGGGGATTAGTCCAAAAAGTGTCCACTTGTAAACAGCAAATTATTGTTCGAACACTCACCGAAATAGCGCTAGTGTAGCAAGTGGAAATGATATGAATGTAGCAGTAATAAGCAGAGTGAAGTGTGCTGAGTTACGTAGTCAAATGTGATTTGATAAATAATAATCTATGAACCCACGAAGTATAGATACACAGGAGTCCGAACGGTATAGACTTTTCCATAGTATTTTTGGTCTCAAAAATAAACCCAGATCTTAGTTCTTTTTTCTGCCACTGGCTGCGCTAGGGTTTAGGTTGCACCCACGAAGTATAGATACATATATCTATTTATCTATATATATACACATGAATATATATAAATATGTATAATGATGAATATACATGAATATATATAAATATGTTGTATGTATCTATACTTCGTGGACGTACATACATACACATACATATCATCACGCCATATCCCTTGCAGGGTAGGCAGAGAGAACAGAGTGCCAGAGAACTCTATCTCTGCATACTTCACTCGCTTCCTCAACATTCATAATTCTCTTCATACACGCTCGCCGGTTTCAGAGACTCTTGACTCCACCTTCCTTCAGTACATGACCGATCTGGTCTACGTAGGTTAGTCTCGGTCTCCCTCGGTACCTACATCCTTCCACTTTCGCATTGTATATCTTCTTAACCAGACGTTCGTTCGGCATTCTTTCCACATGTCCGAACCATCGGAGCATTCCCTTTCGCATCTTTACACCAATACTCTCTTTCATACCTACTCGCTCTCTTACGTCGTCGTTACGAATGCGGTCGGTCAGCCTAACTCCACAGATTTTCCGAAGAGATCGCATTTCGACCGCATTAATTTTACTTTCATACTCTTTTCTGCATACCCAACTCTCGCTTCCATACAGTAATGTTGGGACAAGCACTGCGTTATGTATTGCTACACGTGCCATCTGGCTGAGGTGGTGGCTGCCGAGAAGTTGCCCCAACGCTCCGTTCACTCTATTTCCCGCATTCACTCTTCGCTCTATATCAGTGGTGTACCGTCCATCTCGGCTAAATCCACATCCAAGATATACAAATTCATCCACTTGCTCTAGTACATCATTACCTATTGTTACTCTTACATCTGTTCTGGCTTCTTCTCTCATCTCGTACCGATGCTATTATTATTATTACACGTAAAAGCGCGTTGGTTCGTGAATGTTGAATTTAATTAATTTAAATATAAAATAATAATAAAAAGAAATGGGAAGGTGTTGTGCTTTTCATGGTTGTGTTAGTGGACGAAAAGAAAAATTATTGTAAATGTTTCATGAACACAACATCTGCAAAGTTTTCATAAGCCTTTAAACTATTTTGGGACTCCTCTTAAAGCTGACAAATTACCTTCAAAAAAAAAGAAAAAACCGAAAATAGTAATTATCTTCCCATCATCATTATCATCACAGCCCATGTATGTCCGACTGTTAAGCTCGGGCCTCCTCCGTAATGGGAGGGAACTTAACCTACTGTACCACGCTGGTCAGATGTGTTAGTATAGGGTTTTGTTTCGAGTTTTCCTTCTCTTGCAATAGATGTTATATGCGTTTTATATCCCTTAGTCGTCTCTTACGATCACCCACGGGTAAGATAGGGGGTGGTGAATTGTATTCTTACTCCGTCACCACACGGATGTATCTTCCTATACATCCCACTAAACTAAATGCTGATAAAAACAAGTAAAAAATTCAAAATATGACTATAAATTACATCGGCCATTTCCACAGCACAATGCCATTTAAGCATATGATTTATCCAGCAAATATTTATGGTGTTATAAATGACCATAGTTATGCTGCAAACCTGGAAAAAGAAATTTTGCTAAACTTACATCATTGTGATATAATATTGTATGAAGAGAATTATGAATGTTGAGTAAGCGAGTGAAGTATGCAAGGATAGACTTCTCTGGCACTCTGTCGCTTCCTCAACATTCATAATTCTCTTCATACACGCTCGCCGGTTTCGGACACTCTTGACTCCACCTTCCTTCAATATGTGACCAATCTGGTGATATAACAGACAGCGATATAAGAGATATTGAACAATTGACGAGAAATCAGGCTGATAACTTTGAATGGCATAAAATTCTCAGAAATCATATAACAGCTAGTTACTTCCATACATGTTGCAAAGCAGTTTCTATAAAAGCAAAAAATAATGTAGCCCAAAAAATTTTGAATACATTAGAGTTCAAAAGCAAACAATCACTACATGGAAAAGACTGTGAGTCAGGGGCTATACATTTTTATGAAGAATATACTGCAATGAAGGTGCAGAAATGTGGATTGTTTTTATCTAAAAATAAGCCATATTTGGGGGCGTCTCCTGATGGACTTATTGGCAAAGAAACGATTTTAGAGGTAAAGTGCCCTTACAATCAAAGTAATTAGTGATGAAACAATTCCTTACTTGTGGAAAATAAATATGGCAATTTGTGTCTAGAAAAGACACATCCATATTACTGTCGAATACAAGGCCAGTTGATGGTTACCGGTAGAAAGTATGCTAGTTTATTCATTTACACATTTGTAGAATGGACCATAATTGATGTACCCTGGAATGACACGTTTATAAAGGAGATTGAAAACAAATCAGATATGTTTTATGAAGACTATTTCCAATCAGCATTACTAGAAAAAGTACTCTGTAAAAACTATGCCAAATGATTCTACAAATAATTATTATTTTAATAATAAGCAATACTTATAATGTGATTTTTGAAGTTAAATGTATGCCAAATGTTTCTTTAAATAATTTTAATATTAAGCGATATTTACATCTGTTTGTTAAAGTTTAAAGTATCTCAAATTTTTCTATAAATAATTTAAATGTTAAGCAATACCCACATGTGATTGCTAAATTATTGATTAATAAATGAGTTTACTTTGATAAATGAGTTTATTTACTTTATAAAAATTGTTTTAAATAAAAATACAAAAATATTAAATGAAAACTTTATTAAAGTTAAAAACTAGAGAGTGGAAGAAGTTATGCTGTACTTTTAACAATATTTTCATGGAAGTTACATGACATAACACATACAAAGTATATTTTTGACAAGAGAGGAACATAATATTCACAGGATTGTGCAATATACAATAGGTTTTAGTTAAATCTATAACATGTACAATGTGTGTTCTCTTTGAAGAAAGTTTCCGATCTGCTACAACAGTCATACCAGGCAACTGACTTTTTCCCTTAAAAAATGAAGGTACATTTACAGCAACAACACCTTTATGAACAAATAAGTCTTGCACGTTAAACCCTTGGTCAGCCGTAATACTGTCTCCTTTTTCACATTTTCGATAAAGTTCACTTCTTTCTACAATTTGCCTATCACTGGTGAGCATCACCTACTTCATACTTAACAGTAGAACGATTCTTGTATGAACTCCATGCGGCTCTTTGTGTAGCTGGATTAATACGTCGTTGTATAGGTATTTCCGTACAATCTACAATGACTCTTGTAGAAGGGTAATATTTTTTAAATCCTTCAGGCATGTAGAAATCAACTAATTCCCTGTCAGGCTATCAAATATTCAACATTGACAACACTTGACGCAAAAAGTTAATCCATGTAATAAATATGTTTGATACAATACAGGGACTTGCATCAAAAAAAATGGCATAGCTCATAGTCTTCCTTATTTCTCCTCAACTTCATTAATGTCAAAAAAAACTGGTCTTCAACACTCAGACCTAAGACAACTTCTTTTATAAGTTATTGAATAGGCTTCAGGGCACAAAATATAAAACACAAACATAAATTTGCTATATGATTCATATCCAGTATAAAGAGCCAATACCTTTATCATAATTCTTAAAAGATTCTATTGTGTAGAATTGGTAATTTTTTTGAGTTGCACATTCACTAACAATACCAATATCATTTTGCACATTTTCCGAGTTATATACACTATTTTCTTGGATCACAATTTCTTCAACACAATCGACGCCAATGTCCAATGCTGTCGCCTTGGATGAAGTATTGCATGTAGCTGTAGCAACACTTGGAGTATGAGCTAAGCCATCACACTTTTCAATATATGAAAAACACAAATTTCGTTTAGAATCACGCGCTGATCACGTTCACGCCTTTGTTTAGACTTTATATCTTCAATTTAAGTCCATGGAATTACTGAAGGCACCATTCCTTTCTTTAAAATGCGGCTGGTATTATTTAGTCCTGGAAATAATAATTAAGATTTTAGGTTATGTTAGGAATAAAATCATAAATACTTGTTTTAGGTGATAAAAGTAAATGTTATTCTATAAATGAGATTAAATCACCTGAATGCTTTCCAATTTGAATGAAATCTTCGGATTTAAAATATGCTGAACATATTTTAAAATGTTCTTTGGGTTGAAAGTCTACGAGTTGCTGCTTCTCATAGTTTTCTAGCTTTTTTCTTTTGGAAATGAATGGTTCCCTGGTTTCCTACATCCAAATACACAGCAATGATACTTTATCGTTTATAGAATACTTTTAAGAGCTGTTAATAGCAACAAAACTTCCCACGTAAATAAAGGTATATTGATCTATGCACGTAAATCTTGAAAAGTGGCGCGCTCTACCGGCAAAAAGTTCTGTCCCCTAAATTGAGACCATTCTTTTAACATTACGTTCGGACTCCTGTGTATCTATACTTCGTGTATGAACCTATGAAATTTGTGGCGCTCTTTTTAAAATTCTTCCACTTGCTACTATAGCGCCACCTTAATTTGCTCCCGTTTAATGGACACTTCTTAATACACTGAGATGGTCCTCCTTAGTTTTTACCCTCCATAAAAAGTAGCATATAAATAGATCAGGGCCGGGTTTACCTATAGTGCAGGGGGTGCGGTGCACCTAGGCGCCGGGTGTTAGGGGGCGCCAAGAGCCGCGCGGGACACTTAAAGACGCCACTGTAACGCTCCACATGGAACTGACACACCGTATACAGCGAGTGCCTAACCATCTATAAACGTAGTGGTGCGTTATTTGACTGGTTTGGGTGGGTTGCTTTGTCGCCATGCTCACTGTAACTTCATAATCCGATCGCGTTTACCTGGTTTTGTGTCAAAACAACGAGACTAAGTATGCGACAACGATTCCAGCGAGGTTTGGAGTTTAGTCGAACGGTTTTTAAATATCAACTTATTCCATTTTGTTCCACATTTTGATACAAGCGGGCGCCAGGTTATTGATTGCACCCGGGTGCTACATTTGATAGAGCCGCGTCTGAAATAGATATTCATAAATATTGAAATATATTTTTTATTCACATTACTGAAATTTTTAGCATTTAATATGCTTAATTATTTATAAATACCCGATTACGAAGCGAAAAATGATGTCACAAGCGGGATTCGAACCCGCGCCTATTGGGTTCAAATTGTTCAGTATTTGCGGCCGCGTTTAAACGCGATGCATGGAAACGGACCTTTAAAGTACCGAACTCACCTTCTATGTGTTTTATTCTAAGCTGCTATCCACGAAGGAGTCCGAAAGTAATGGTCTCAATTTAGGGGACAGAATTTTTGCCGGTAGAGCACACCATAGCCCGCCCCCCAAAAAATTAAGTTTAGGTGGTGTGTCATACATATAAAAACATGTACAACATTGTATGCCTGTACCCGCGATCCGACGTCCTCGACATTTACTGACCGACGCTGACCATGCAATTACAATCGCTCAAGAAAGAGCCTACACGGCCCGCGCGGGCCATAACACAAATATCCGCGCTTCCGCCCCCGCCACCGGGGACGAAAGACGCGACGCGCCAATAATTCAAACGCGGGCACGTCCACTTTGCTATCAGCGACGCTCCGAGCCGAGGTCCGTTCTCCACAGGGAGAGCCCTCGGGCGTTGTCGCTTAAAATGTTTACCGGGTTGAGAGCCCTCAGCGCTCACCCATAGTCCGGGTTAAACTGTGACAGCCATCTGCGGATAACAGCTAAAAGACAGACACAAAAAAAGTATGCCCTTCGTGTTTTGGTAGTGTTCCAACTTCTACTCTCGCCTCACTCGAATCGAGCAATGTCTCGAACTATTTGAATATATTCAGGCTTGTAGTGAAAATTCTGTTTATGCCACAATTTTAATCATTTATTCTATTACTAATGCACATTACATAACATCCTCTTAGGTAAATACAATAAAATTTTGTCTGGTGTTTTCTTTAATATAACAAACTCATCCAGGTCCCACTGCCACTAAATCAGAACAATTTATCTGTAAAATATTGCTTTCATAGATATTAATTCACAAATCGCTTTAACTTATTGCTTATTTATAAATGCTATGGAACATTTTAACAAACCCATAAGAATAATTCTTCAATTTATATTATATATTGTTTATAATTCAACAATAATGCATTCAACAGAAATGCTCTTTTAATACAAACAATGCAGACAACAAGCTTTACAGATTTGCACTAAGCAAACTATATTTTTTTATAACACAGTTTCATAGACCTCTGGAATATTTTTTTTTAGTCCAAAGACTTCTAGGTATATGTATACAATGATTACAAAAGTTTTATCTAATAAATATATAAAGTATACAATTTTATGTATTATAATTTAATCTGTTATAACATACTCTCCATTTTAGTTAGGTTAATGTCATTCAATATCCACATTGCAAATAAAAATAATTGTTATAAAAATAGTAAATATGGTAACATATTGGCGCAAAACATACATATGTAATAATATAATTGTCAAACTAAATTTAAATAGTTTATTATTGGTTTATATGGTGTGTTGATATTGTCTTTAATTTTGTAAAAACATATAAATATTTAAGTAATAAAATATACTACATAATAATATGGAAGATACTGATAAGAGAATACTTTAATTTTTTACATCATACTGTTATGCCAAAGTAAAAAGATATAAAATGCAAAATACAATTAAAATTATACTAACACACTCACAATTTTTATTATAGCCCAATATTTTTTTTTTACCACAAATCCATAATAGTTTTGAATAACTCTAAATAGTGCAGACAACTTAAAATATAAGATATTCAAAATAATACACAAAGATTATTATTATATAAATATAATGTCTTTATAACCACTGAAAAATATAATTATTATCCTTACATTATGGAACATTTCAATTTATTTAAAGTTTACTTTGAATGTGTTCACACTTAATCTATATAGGATACTGTATGTAAATTGGTTCTTCGTAATAATCATTATTATAAAAAGTCATTCAATGATTATAAAACATAAAACAGAAAATAATACTTATATAATACTTAATATTACATGTGGAAAGCAACAAACCTACACTAATCCTCGAGGGTGACATTTTTGAAGAGGTATGACATGGACTCTTTGTTGTGTATACGCCTTATAGCTTCACTCAGCAACACTGATATGTCAATAGTCTTGATCTTATTGCATTGCATCTTCTGTAGCTCGTGTGGAACAGTATTTGTGACGACCACTTCGTCGATTGGCGAATCTTCAATGAGGCGAGGTGCATCCGACGATAGCAATCCATGAGTAGCGAGCACATAAATTTTGTAAGCTCCGCACTCTTTTAATACCTCTGCCGCAGCAACAAATGACTGTACGTCGTCTATCATATCATCCTGAATAGGTGAAACAATAATTTGAATGATTGTCGTGAAAAATTTGGTGATTATTGAATGCTCATAACAGTGCTGTTAGATTTGTAGCATTTAAAACCAACACTAGAAGACCCATGCAAATATTATACTCGTTATTAGCCAAATAGGCAAAGAGATTTTATGTAAATAAATATTTAACAATTGAAAATATTTAATTTAATGAACATTATATAAAATTTGTTCATAATAAAATTACTACGAAAGTTTTGTGAAAATGATAAAATATAATTTATTACGTTCATAACTGTAATCTATTAAAGTTATATTAGTACACTTTGACAAGCATACGTTCTTAAAGGTTTGATACAAGGTAGAGAATCGAAACAATTTTTAACAAATTTTAGACACGCGGAAGCGTGTGAAGCCATGTTCAAGCAAATACAACTGGTTAGTCGTGCATCGTGTTTATATTTTACACGATTCATATTTTCACGAGTTCGTTTCGAGACACTTGCCCCTTCATAACTCAAAAATTAATCAACGCAAATGCATCAAATTTGGAATATATAGTTAGCTAGTTTTTACATACATATCATCACGCCATATCCCTTGCAGGGTAGGCAGAGAGAACAGAGTGCCAGAGAACTCTATCTCTGCATACTTCACTCGCTTCCTCAACATTCATAATTCTCTTCATACACGCTCGCCGGTTTCGGAGACTCTTGACTCCACCTTCCTTCAGTACATGACCGATCTGGTCTAGGTAGGTTAGTCTCGGTCTCCCTCGGTACCTACATCCTTCCACTTTCGTATTGTATATCTTCTTAACCAGGCGTTCGTTCGGCATTCTTTCCACATGTCCGAACCATCGGAGCATTCCCTTTCGCATCTTTACACCAATACTCTCTTTCATACCTACTCGCTCTCTTACGTCGTCGTTACGAATGCGGTCGGTCAGCCTAACTCCACAGATTTTCCGCAGAGATCGCATTTCGACCGCATTAATTTTACTATCATACTCTTTTCTGCATACCCAACTCTCGCTTCCATACAGTAATGTTGGGACAAGCACTGCGTTATGTATTGCTACACGTGCCTTCTGGCTGAGGTGGTGGCTGCCGAGAAGTTGCCCCAACGCTCCGTTCACTCTATTTCCCGCATTCACTCTTCGCTCTATATCAGTGGTGTACCTTCCATCTCGGCTAAATCCACATCCAAGATATACAAATTCATCCACTTGCTCTAGTACATCATTACCTATTGTTACTCTTACATCTGTTCTGGTTTTATCTCTTTCAAAGACCATTGTTTTGGTTTTGCTCACATTCACGCGTCACATTTAAGACCCCTTTTCTTACAATCTTCTGTCATTGTGTCGACTAGGGTCTGCAGGTCAGTCGCTGACTGTGCCAGCAGGACTGCATCATCTGCATAAAGCAGAGCAGTGACCACTGAGTCGCCCATCTGGACTCCCACATTCATATCGTTCAATCTTTGGAGACATTTATCCAGATATATGATAAACAGCCTGGCTGACAGAACGCACCCCTGCTTAACGCCGATATTGACGTCAAACCAAGGCGACATTCCATCATCCAGCCGCACACAGGCTCTACAGCCCATGTAACTGGACTGCACAGCCCGTAGCAGTTTACCGTTAATACCATACTCCGGTAAAATGTCCCAAAGTTCCTTTCGTACAACCGTGTCAAATGCTCTCTCCAGATCCACAAAACTGCAGAAAACCCTCTGACCTAGAGCCAGATGCTTCTCCACAATGTTGCGCAGAGAGAACACTTGATCCATGCATCCCCTTCCACTCCTGAAACCTCCTTGTGTCTCACACAGTAAACCATCGGACACCATCCTCATTCTCCTTTCAATAATTTTTCCATACACTTTTGCTGCCAAACTGGTCAAGCTTATGGCTCTGTAATTTGCGCAGTCATAACGTGAACCCTTGTTTTTAAACAAAGGCACGATGACTGCGCTATTCCAGTCCCTGGGAACCATTCCCGAGCTCCAACATAAATTGAGGAGCAACAGGAACGCCTCCCAGACACAAGAGCCACCGAGCTTGATCATCTCGGCAGACACCATATCAATGCCCGCTGCCTTACCATTTTTCAAACTTCTTATCGCCCATTCAACTTCATCCATACTGATGCCATCGGAGGACGCCGTTGTCGAATGTGTATCTACTAAACCACTAGTTTTTACCAACAAATTAAATATCTAGAAGAATAGAACCTTATAAAAAATAACTATTAAGTAGTAAATACACTGGTAAATGTCTATTTACACGTACATCTGTATGTGAAAACCTGCTACATTGAATGATGAGGTTCAAAAGATCAAAAGTTATTAGGTTTATGTAAATAATTCCACTACTGAAGAACTTTATAAATGTAATAAATAAATAAGAAATAATGTTTTAATATTTTTAAACATATTTTCTTCCAATAAATAAATTTCAGACTTGTCTATAGAACTTTACACCCATTTAGAGCTCAAATCTTTTGTTAGTGAAGTCGACATCACACAATAAGTATTATAACATTGAATTTAACTCCTATTTTCACATTCATGCTTTGATAGGATAATATTTAGAATGTACCAAACAATAATATTGATACAGAATTATAGAAAATATTTCATATCGACAAAAAAACATATACATATTTATATAGATTAATTTGTTTAGGTAAAACATTTGGTACTTACCACCATAATTGCTATTCTTCCACCTACGTCACCAACAACATTTATTGGCGGCTTTTCCTTTGCTGGATGTACAGGCACTCCTACGGATGCATCCATTGTGCGTGATCTGCCAAATAAATTAAAATTTGTATTGCGATTCTTTCAAAAAATAAGAATATTCTCGATGATTTTTTTATAGACTCATACCTTTTTCTTTTCAGATCAGTTAATTCCTTTTTCAGACAATTCAAGTCACTCAATATTGTAAGTATACTTACTTTGGTAAACACGGCGGTGAATAGCGACCATCAACTTCATCACTTTCGGCTTCCTTTTGCTCACCATGAATAACTGCAATAGCTAGCCTCAACCTTTCAGCATAGGACGTGGCCTTTTTAGCGGATCCTGGATTACGAGCTACTATCACCGAATTACGATAGTCTGGAATCTAAATAATTATTGATGAATTATGAAAATTGTTAAGATAAATGAGTTAAAAAACTAGCGTCATAAGAATTGACAAAGGGATCACCAGAGAATGAGCAGTAGCGCCAGTAGCATTCTCCAGACAAATTTGTAACACCAATTGCGATCGCCAACCCACTTGTGAAGTGTGGTCAGTGGTATTACTCCTATGTCCAACAGGAGACATATGGATGAATATATAAAATCCTCTTATTAACCACAACCTACTTAACTATGCACTAGGTGTCGCTTGTCTATTTACATACTGTCTATTTGGCTTGTTTGCTCATCTCCAATATTAGATACATTATAATTTAATATTTAGATAATAATTTCTTATTTAATGTTATCTTCAACAAACAATACATGCACTGAAATTTTCCTTATTTAAAGTCCTAAAAAAAAATCCGCGACAGCATATGTTTATCTCTAAGGGTTGGCTCACACCTTTTTCCTATTACTAACCCAATTTATTCTAACATAATACGATATTTGCGAAGGTGTTTTATAAACATGCTATTAATCTTTATCCAAATAAATACGTCTTTCATCACAAGTATTTAATTTAAAACAAAATTGCTCCTCACATTTGATTTCAATGAACATCTTAGGAGATATTGCAGTTTTATAATAACATCACAGGAAAATAATAATCATGTACTGCGCGCGTATTTATGACTAGCTTCTGTTCGCGACTTCGTTCGCGTGGAATAGTTACTTTGGGCTAACGCAAACGTTAACCCACAACTATTCCACGCGGACGAAGTCGCGAACCGAAGCTAGTTTATAATAAATATTATGAGATGCTAATATTAATTATGAGACGCTAATTGTATGTCTCAAACAACTGGAATATTGGAAATGTTAGTCACAATGAGGCAATCACATAATTACCAGTAACTATTACTAAATGAGTGAATGAGAAGTACCAGCTGTTGTAACTGTTGATCACTGTCTATGGTGTACTCGCAAAGTTGACTGCACAAATGGTTTAGTGGTTAAGATACCGACCTTCAGTGCCAGTGCCATATGTTGGATTCCCACGCAGGACAATACTTGTGCGATCCACAAAATGTTGTTCGGGAGCTGGGTGCAATTTGTCTGTGTTAATTGCATGTTTGTAAAGTCCCCTGCAATACAAGGATTATTTTCCTTAGTGCAGTGTAGTGTCTTATCTATCATACAAGGTAATGGCAAAGTGCCGATGTGTAGATATGTGCTATGTGTTACAGCTGGCATGTACAAGTAATAAGCATTTTCTATATGGTTAAATGATTAAATTCTATTTCCATCCACCCATCCATCAACCCATAGACATTCACTGTTGGAGGCAGGCCTACTTATGCAAATGTCATTCAGAACAATCCTGAGATACCTGCATCCAACAGTTTCCTGTGACTTTCTTAACGTCATCAGTCCACCTAGTGAGGGTTAAATTCTAATTACGTATATGCAATCAAATACTTTCTTGACAAATTAATAATCAATCTGTTAATAAATAAATTTACTTACACTTTCTTGAATATATTGGAGCAAGAAAGGAGATGCTCTTAAATTATCAACTGGACATTCATAAAATCCTTGAATTTCCTTCTGATGTAAATCCATTGTGATGATATGTGTTAAACCCGACTTGCACATCATTTTAGCAAGAAGTTTAGTGACAATGCAACCTCGCTTCCTCATTTTGCACTGTTTGCTGTATGGAAGATATGGAATCACACCGACTATAGACCTGGCTGATGAAGTTTTACATGCATAAGCCATAATCAACAATTCCATTATGTTGTTGTTTACATCCCTGCAGAGAAATAAAAACGCCATTAAATTTTTACCTTAACTTGCAAGTGTAAAGATTTAAAATATTATTCTACCCTAATCCCTATGTGTTCAGTACACATTATAATAATGTTTTTTTTTTTTGTAAATGAAAATTTATTGTACTAGCTAATAAATATGCTGTAAATTATCTAATAAAATGATATTATTTAATTAATTTTTAATTTATGTTCACATATTAATTCTCTCAGCAGCTAGGTTCTGACACTTAATATATTAGGTGTTGTACTGTTTAGGTTTTTACTAGACTATTAATTAGCCAGTCTGCATATAAGAATAGATTAAGATTGTTCACAATTCTGAATATATTATAGAGTACATAAATAATATCACAGGGTTTTGGTCTATATAGGTTCGGTTGCTTTACAGTTTGTAATAAATTTATTTTAATATAATTCTATTGGAGTAGGACAACACTTTGCGCTGGCTTATGAGGTAGAACTGTCTAGCAGTGGATAGCGAGAGTCTGAATGATGGCTGTAATGGATGGAGTATTGTCTTTTCATTCATATATAAAATATCTTTAAACTTTATACAATTGTTACAAGTGTACATACTATGAAGGAGAAATTACTGAAAAATCTGCCCGAAAAGGATAATAAACTTTGATAGTAAAGTCTAAAATATTTAAAATAATTCAGGATCTTGACAAGACTCTTGTTTTCAATAGTTCAAACTATAACTAAGAACAATCCAAGTGAGCTATATAAATAAAACAAATTCATAAAAAAAGTGATGTGTGATTATACTATATGTAATAATGATTGTCTGTTAATGATTGTTCATTATACTATTATAATAGAATAACTAAATAACATACATAAAAGTGTAATCAATTCTGGGAACAAACAACAAAGTATATTGTTGTATTAACACAGACTACTAAGAAGAGAATACATTAATTCTTACATGTTTTCATATGTATAATGCCCCATTGATTCACTGGCATAAGCTAACAACTACTGATTATATAGTGCAAGATCTAAATCTTAGGCTGAGCTAAATATGTTATGGTAATTTTTTGGCAAATAATTTCCAATTTGTATATAGGCAGCAGAGTTCACTACTTTAAAAAAATAATTTTCTGTAAAGTAATTACCAAAAATAAATATAACACATCCAAAATATAACAGTGGTCTTTAACTTCTTGTTATGTAGTATGGCTTCTATGGTTAGGGTTGCCACGGATTTGCCAATGATGTGTGGAATTAGGGTTAATGTTACATGGGTCAGATGCTATAAGCTAAATGTCAATAACGAAGTTTGGTTCACTAAATTACTGACATTTTAAAAAAAGAGGGGTGAGAAAATCAACTTATTGTTTGTATATCTTGGATGTGGATTTAGCCGAGATGGAAGGTACACCACTGATATAGAGCGAAGAGTGAATGCAGGAAATAGAGTGAACGGAGCGTTGGGGCAACTTCTCGGCAGCCACCACCTCAGCCAGAAGGCACGTGTAGCAATACATAACGCAGTGCTTGTCCCAACATTACTGTATGGAAGCAAGAGTTGGGTATGCAGAAAAGAGTATGAAAGTAAAATTAATGCGGTCGAAATGCGATCTCTGCGGAAAATCTGTGGAGTTAGGCTGACCGACCGCATTCGTAACGACGACGTAAGAGAGCGAGTAGTAGGCCAAGCGCCGGGTCTTTTTTTTTGCAACGTACGGGACCTGGTATTTTTTTTTGGGAATATGTTCAAGGTCGTCCCCTGAATGTAAATCCAAGTTGGCGCGGCGGGGGAGGGTTCACTTCAGCCGCCATTTTGGAAAACACGTTTTATTGAATATCTCGCGAACTGCGCATCGTACGACAAAAATTGCAGAGACCATTATTGTAGACAATAATATTTGCCATCTTTTTTATTTGAAACTTTTTTTGTATAACGCATAGGTTTTTAATTATAGCGAATCAAACTTTTTACAATATGGTTTTTACTAAATATTTATTTAATGGTCAATGATAAATTAAAAATAAAGGTAACTGAATTGTAGAGCATGAAATTACCTATAAATTTTATAAAAAAACTTTTTCTCGTAGCATTTATAGTCTAAGAGCTGCAGCTTAGTAAAACTTGCACCTCGTACATTATCAGTGGCAATATTGCTCGCTGTATACGAAAACCATTTCATAACGCATAAAATGGCATAAAGTGTTCAAAAAAATGTCAATACAGCTGTGCAGCAAGTCAATTAAAATTATAAATAATGTGGAGAACAACTAATAATTTGTCGATCTTTATTGTTACTTAAAACGGTATCATCATAAAAGATTGACTATGTAGCAAAAAACAATAGTACATCCCGCTACATCGTAAGAATTGTAATAGTTATTATTTTTATTATTATGTATCTCCAATTGTTATCGAAATCACTAAAATGAAAAGAATTTTACGAATGTTACTTGAAAAAAACGGAAAAAAACATTTGTTTACACAAAAAAAAAGTGGCGCATTATTTTACGGGGCGAGTCTTATTTTTTTCGATGTCGAGGGAAGACACTCATCGTCTTGTGGATCTATCTCTTCTGCCTCCGCCATATCCGAAGGAGACGAATCAAAGGTTGGGTCTTCGGTTGGGATGGCATCTAATATGTCTGGCACGTTGTCGCATGTTTGCCCGCTGCAATTGGAGCAAATACTCGAACATTTGAGAACAGCTTTTCGGCATCCGCAGGCAGCTCCGCAATTTTTGGTGCATTTGCACGATATTATTTGCAACAAACTCGACGGTGCAGGAGCCCTAGCAGTTCGAATTGGTTCAAGCCCTTGTGCAGTTCGCTTCCAACCCCATTTTTCAGCGTCGTGATAAAATCCAAGCCAAGTTTGAACCTGGTGGTACACTCTGAAAGAATGGTAGCGTGCCGTATCTTGTGTTGGAGATAGAAGTGATAAATTCAACCTTGTCTTACTCGCCAATTTCCCGAAGCATCTGTAGCGAAGCGAGTTAATAGAGACTTCCGATTTTGTAAAACGGTTGGGATTTATACCTGAATACTGTTGGAATGTTAAGAGGGAGAAATTCCGAACGACCCGAAATATATACATACTACAACTTATAGGGACATAATTGAATATACAGCATTATAATCTCATTTACAGCGTTATAGCTCTTAAACTATAAATGCTACGAGAAAAAGTTTCGTATAAAATTTATAGGTAATTTCATGCTCTACAATTCAGTTACCATTATTTTTAATTTATCATTGACCATTAAATAAATATTTAGTAAAAACCATATTGTAAAAAGTTTGATTCGCTATAATTAAAAACCTATGTGTTATACAAAAAAAGTTTCAAATAAAAAAGATGGCAAATATTATTATCTACAATAATAATCTCTACAATTTTTGTCGTACGATGCGCGGTTCGCGAGATATTCAATAAAACGTGTTTTCCAAGATGGCGGCTGAAGTGAACCACCCCCCGCCGCGCCAACTTGGATTTACATTCAGGGGACGACCTTGAACATATTCCCAAAAAAAAATACCAGGTCCCGTACGTTGCATTACAAACCTACTTTTTTTGCTACGGCGCTTGGAGTATAGGTATGAAAGAGAGTATTGGTGTAAAGATGCGAAAGGGAATGCTCCGAAGGTTCGGACAAGTGGAAAGAATGCCGAACGAACGTCTGGTTAAGAAGATATACAATGCGAAAGTGGAAGGATGTAGGTACCGGGGAGACCGAGACTAACCTACCTAGACCAGATTGGTCATGTACTGAAGGAAGGTGGAGTCAAGAGTCTCCGAAACCGGCGAGCGTGTATGAAGAGAATTATGAATGTTGAGGAAGCGAGTGAAGTATGCAAAGATAGAGTTCTCTGGCACTCTGTTGTCTCTGCCTACCCTGCAAGGGATATGGCGTGATGAAATGTATGTATGTATGTATTATCATTGAAAAGCACAAGGAAGGGTTACTATAAATATTGTGTGGTTCCTATGTGTTAAAATAATATCAAAACTGCACATGACAAAGTACAGTTCCTTATAGCAAATATTGCCAGTATAAGGAAAAAGGCTATAAGGTGATGAGAAGAGCCAATAGATCATATTTAAACAGTTTATACTGTTGTGAACATCATTTTAACGTAAGCAAGGACATTATAAAAATTCATTTAAGAATTATTTTTATTTAATTACCTGTACATTGATTGATTGATTATCTATGGACTTCTTAGTGAAAACATGTAACTTATTAGAATGAAGTTTAAAACTATTTTTTATTTATCTTTTTATTATTATTGGGATTCAGATGGAAAAGCATACAGAAAATGATGTGCAATACAAAATAATGGCATTAGTACAGAGGTACTAATGCTATTATTCTGTAAATATAAGTTGGTTTAAGATTATCTGATTATGCTGTAACAGAACCACTTTCAGTCATTGTATTAAGTCTTTAATCACAAGGATTTAATGTTAATATACATACATACGTATCATCACACCATATCCCTTGCAGGGTAGGCAGAGAGAACATAGTGCCAGAGAACTCTATCTCTGCATACTTCACTTGCTTCCTCAACATTCATAATTCTCTTCATACACGCTCGCCGGTTTCGGAGACTCTTGACTCCACCTTCCTTCAGTACATGACCGATCTGGTCTAGGTAGGTTAGTCTCGATCTCCCTCGGTACCTACATCCTTCCACTTTCGCATTGTACATCTTCTTAACCAGACGTTCGTTCAGCATTCTTTCCACATGTCCGAACCATCGGAGCATTCCCTTTCGCATCTTTACACCAATACTCTCTTTCATACCTACTCACTCTCTTACGTCGTCGTTACGAATGCGGTCGGTCAGCCTAACTCCACAGATTTTCCGCAGAGATTGCATTTCGACTGCATTAATTTTACTTTCATACTCTTTTCTGCATACCCAACTCTCACTTCCATACAGTAATGTTGGGACAAGCTGGACTGCTGTTAATATAGAAAAGTAATAAGTTATTACAAAAATACTATGAAACAATATAAATAATCACCAGAAACTATACAAACAACTTAATGCCAGGAGACATGGAGTGGATATTGATGTCACATTTAGCCCACTTACATGTTAATTTAACTATGATTATTAAATTTCTCTATTAAATTATCATACATTTTAAAAAGACTTATAAAGGTATGATAAAAATATTTTGTTTATTATGGAGTCACATGTATATTGCCTATCAACTTCTTGTTATGTACGGCTTCTATGGCATAGGGTTGGCACAGATTTGCACATGACATGTGGAATTAGGGTTAAAGTATGAGACACAACTTGATTGTTATTCGAGGTTGACCAGTATTTACACCCACTAAAGAAATGTATATATATTTACAAATATATATAAAAATAGGAGGAATACTACTTGATCACCAAACTTGTCAATATTGACAATATCTGGAATAGTGATTGGCGTTGTATTATTGTGACAATCACATAGAACATGACAAACAAAAATTAAGCTATTGCACATGTAAATACTCACTTGGTACCAGTTTGAACTATGTAAATATTCTTGCCACGAATAGAATCAGCAATTTCCACCATAGTTTCCCTGTTGGTTTTGTGGTACACTGAACATCCTCCAGTCCTTACACCGAGGCGGCTATAACAAAACATGGTAATAGTATTCATTTCAGATTTAAATTAATTGAATTAATCAAACATAGCTACAATAACAATAATTCTAGGTCGAATTACTTAACCTCTGTAAGCGTCAAATATTAGAACATAATTTCAACCTTGACGCTGATTAAAACTAGAACAGTTAAAACGTACTTAGCGATTAAATCGGCCAGCTCCGGGTGCGAATTACCGCTAAGGATCACAATGTCTGACGTGGAGTTACCCTCCATATTGCTCTTGTGAGATCTATTAGTGAACCCCACCAATCTGAAATAAATACATTATTTATTTTTAATAAGTGATTGACCTGCTTCTATATATTTTCAAATGATTTGGGCAAGTGAGGTCACGTTGGACAAACTAGAAAAACAATAAACCTGGTTTTGTTGAGTAACATAATAACCTGATGGCAATCTTGCGTTTTTATTAAGAATATCAACTATTTGAAAAATCACCGCTTAAATGGTCGAATTATAAATTAAAAACCTGAAATCCTGGTTATATGCTATTTTATTAGTTTATCAATCAAGTGAACTTAAAAAAATCATTGCCCACATTATGGAAGGTAAATACTCTATTCTCCATGGCCCACATAAAGACCACAGAGTAAGTAAATTAGTAAAAGAGAGCATAAAGACTTTATGCTTTATGATAAAGTTGTACTGAAATTCAAATTATAGCATTTATCTTTCATTATAACCTGAAAATTTGTGTTTTAGATTATTACTTTGTCAATATATGGAGCAGACTAAAAGTTGGCAAATTAATACACTATTGAAGCTTTATTATGAGTTTTATTAGCTTTATTACTACTACTAGCTTTATATTACCTATCTTAAAATTATATTGCATTACGGTTGAAAATAAGATCAAGTTCACTTTTGAAAAACAATAAAAAGTTATTTTTTATTGCGATATATTTATGGATATAGGCGGCACAGGACCCTACTCTGTGACGTACCATGAGGGAGACCTACGTCCAGCAGTGGAGAGCGATAGGTTGAAATGATGATGATGATATATTTATGGACTTATTGTTGTTTATTAGATGTTTACATAAGAATATTTACTTATATGCTGGTCAATAATGAACAAGGCTCGTATACATGCCAAATTACATTTTTTTTGTCTATTGTCAGTGCTACAATCTCCTCTAGGTTGAGAGCCTATAATCCGCGTTAAGCTCTGAAAGACATCTGCTAGCACCTACGGCTACCAACTAAAACACATGACAAAAGAAACTACTATATTGATACATTTTTGTAAAGTTCTACGCATTATTGACCTTTTTTTTTAAATCACTTACTTTATTTAGTACATAAATTTGGATTTTTGATGTTAAATTAAATTTAGAAAATGAAGAAATCTCAGCAAAGATGTTCGATAGCCTAATCAGTGAGGCACTGAAGACAAAGACTCTATATCAGTGAACCCAAATTTTAGTGGTAACAGTTTATCTGTAATCACTATAGCTATAATCATTAGGCGCACTGATGTATAATAACTTTGAAAAAGTTATGAAATATCCAGCTGAAATACTATTTTATTGTTTGCAAATAAAAGTTTTGGTTGTATAAGCTTTGCTCCTTTACTATAGCGGATGATGACATGAGTGAAAATGAAAAAGGGTTGAAATCAAAGAGTGAAGTTATTAAATTGAAATTTTATTACTCTGTAAAAGAATTTTGGTGGAAATCTTCGATGTTCTATTGAAGTGATTTTTGTTTTGAGATTATACTGCAATGCAGAAAAAGGGTCTGTTAAATGATTTTAATTTGTTGTGTTTTAACAATAAAGCAACAAGCAAAAAAAAAGAAAATACAGGTTTTCATTGTCTTTCCAAAATACTTCGCGGACACTTAATTGGATAACCATCATAGAAAACAATTTGAATTATTGATCTCTAAAAACTTTTAACAAACTACGTAATATACAGAAATTGCAATACACTTTAAAATCTTATTGAGAAAATTGGTCATACAGCAGTCCTTTGACTTGGCTGTATGAACTTCGCTCCACTTTGCCTGATGGCTAGAAAGGAGCATACGCACATTACTCCAGTACTCTGTAAACCAACCCAATGTGCGTTTGTTATGGTTGTGGTGTTATTATTCTAGGTTATGATCACTAAGAAAGTTAACTATTTCTCAATATGGGACTTACAAAACAATATTTACGCTATGTACCAAGCGGTACCTTCAATGTCATTTCTAGTGGTGAATGTAACATCACCCATGTATCGTTAAATGGTGTAAGCGGCAGATACATCGCAGTCGGAGCTTGTGAACATGTTGTTATTTGGGATATGAGACTTGGTGAAAAGGTAAATGACTTTACTTTGTTATATCAGTTGTGTTATTATATTTGCAGTTAAATAGAGATGAAAATAAATCTTATCTCCCCATGGGTTAACCATATAATCTAAACTGATGCTTCGAACAATTTTCTTTATCGGAATGCAAAGTGGACAACTACTTTTTAGAAATAACAAAAGCTTGTTATTATTAAAGCATTAAGTAAATCCTTTAATTATTAATTTTTCAGGCTCAAGTGTTACCTGGTGAAAATATTTTAGTATCACAAATAGCAGCAAGTCCTACTGGCAACCACATAGCAGTTGGATATGTTGATGGTACAATAAACGTATTTGAAATGACTAACAGTGATATTGTTTGTGTATTTGCTGGACATAAATCTGCAGTCACATGTCTCAAGTATGATGAACAAGGATGTCGTTTAGTTTCTGGTTCTAAGGTTGGTTTAGTCTCTTAACTTTACACTAATTAGTCTTACAGGTACCTAGTGCCTGAGTTATTAATATTCAAATGCCTTTGCCTAATTGATATGGGTATGCTACTGCCAATCTTACATAATCTGAAGGTCAAATTCTCGGTCAAAAGGAAGAGAAATGATGTAGTTTCACCACTAAAGAATATATCAACTACTTTCAAGAAAAACAGCAAGTATAAAGTCAACTGCTAGACTTTACTATTGATTATAATGATTAGCTTTTCTTTATTAAGAAATTGTCTAGCATTCTCTAATTGCACATATGGTAATATTTTTAACTGAACACAGTGCGAGATCTATCTAAATTTTACATACCAAACCATCTGTTTTCAATATTACAGGACACAGAAGTCATTCTCTGGGATGTTGTTTCTGAGACAGGTGTTGCTCGATTTAGTGGTCACAAAGGAGTCATAACAAGTGTCCTCTTTATAAATGGTAAAAATTGCATTATCAGTTCATCAAAAGACACCTTTGTTAAATTCTGGGATATTGAGACTAAGCATTGTTTTAAGACTTTAGGTGGACATCAAATGGAAGTAAGTATATAATGCCTATTTTATTATAGTATAAATTTATATTTTTAATTTTTCATTTGGTTTCTAAAAACAAATTTAAAAAAATATATTATACAAACCGAAGATTGAATGTCAAACGACAACTAACACTGGTGCAAGTAGTAGCATGATTTGAACGGATTTCCAATAAGTGTGGAATAGAGTCCCATGTGTGTACTCATTTTTCACTTGTAATCAAGATTTTATTAATAATCAAGAATGTTAAAAGGTAAATTTCAGTTATTTGGTTTCTATACTTAAGAATATACATACATACATATCATCACTCCATATCCCTTGCAGGGTAGGCAGAGAGAACAGAGTGCCAGAGAACTCTATCCTTGCATACTTCACTCGCTTCTTCAACATTCATAATTCTCTTCATACACGCTCGCCGGTTTTGGAGACTCTTGACTCCACCTTCTTTCAATACGTGACTAATCTGGTCTAGGTACGTGAGTCTCGGTCTCCCCTGGTACCTACATCCTTCCACTTTCGCATTGTATATCTTTTTAACCAGACGTTAGTTCTTCATTCTTTCCACATGTCCGAACCATCGGAGTATTCTCTTTTGCATCTATACACCAATACTCTCTTTCATACCTACTCGCTCTCTTACGTCGTCGAAATGTTGCGAATGCGATTGATCAGTCTAACTCCACAGATTTTCCGTAGAGATCGCATTTCGACCGCATTAATTTTGCTTTCATGCTCTATTCTGCATACCCAACTCTCGCTTCCATATAGTAATGTTGGGACAAGCACTGCGTTATGTATTGCTACACGTGCCTTCTGGCTGAGGTGGTGGCTACCGAGAAGTTGTCCCAACGCTCCGTTCACTCTATTACCCGCATTCACTCTTCGCTCTATATCAGTGGTGTACCTTCCATGTCGGCTAAAACCACATCCAAGATATACAAATTCATTCACTTGCTCTAGTACATCATTACCTATTTTTACTCTTACATCTGTTCTGGCTTCATCTCTTTCAAAGACCATTATTTTGGTTTAGCTCACATTCACGCGTAGACCCCTTTTCAGCCACACACAGGCTCTACAGCCCATGTAACTGGATTGCACAGCCTGCAGCAGTTTACCGTTAATACCATACTCCGGTAAAATGTCCCAAAGTTCCTTTCGTACAACCGTGTCAAATGCTCTCTCCAGATCCACAAAACTGCAGAAAACCCTCTGACCTAGGGCCAGATGCTTCTCCACAATGTTGCGCAGAGAGAACACTTGATCCATGCATCCCCTTCCACTCCTGAAACCTCCTTGTGTCTCACACAGTAAACCATCGGACACCATCCTCGTTCTCCTTTCAATAATTTTACCATACACTTCTGCTGCCAAACTGGTCAAGCTTATGGGTCTGTAATTTGCGCAGTCATAACGTGAACCCTTGTTTTTAAACAAAGGCACGATGACTGCGCTATTCCAGTCCCCGGGAACCATTCCCGAGCTCCAACATAAATTGAGGAGCAACAGGAACACCTCCCGGACACAGGAGCCACCAAGCTTGATCATCTCGGCAGACACCATATCAACGCCCGCTGCCTTACCATTTTTCAAACTTCTTATCGCCCATTCAACTTCATCCATACTGATGCCATCGGAGGACGCCGTCGCCGAATGTTGATCTACTAGACCACATGCGACACCGGCGCCAACCGTAGCATCCGCATACATATCGCCAAAATATTAACTCCATTGGCTTAACACGTCTTGTGTTTATGTAAGAATGTCTCCACCTTTAGACCTTAGAATATAATTTTATATAAATTAGTTGACTATTATAGAATAGTTGCTAAATTAACATCAAGAATATTGACATTTGCATTTTGGATAGAACTATTATTAATTATATATGCTATTATCATAATAATAGTTATAATATGGCACAGTCCTATAGTACTAAGTACCAACGACCGCATGGATGTATGGCAGAGCAAGGAGCTGCATGGCAGATTATACAAGGCTCTAAATGGTCCCGAAGTAGACAGTTTAGCCTCGGTGGCCTGGCTACGTTTCGGCATTCTTTTCGGAGAGACTGAAGGTTTTGCTTGTGCTATTGCGGACGAAGTTATAATGACCAAGAACTACCGGAAATATATCTTGAGGGATGGCACGGCCGACATCTGTCGTGCATGCCACCGACCAGGTGAGCCTCTCAGGCATATCGTTTCCGGCTGTTTAGTCTTTCGAACGGCGAGTACTTGCACAGACATAACCAAGTAGGCAGGATCATTCACCAGCAACTTGCTTTGCGGTACAAACTTGTCAGTGTAGAAGTGCCGTACTATAGGTATGTACCAGAAGTGGTTCTCGAAAATGGTCATGTCACATTGTACTGGGACCGATCTATCATCACTGATAGGAGTATTGTACCCAACAAGCCTGATATCGTGGTGATAGATTGTCTAGACTCTAGACACTGCACGGCGCTCTAGACTCTAGAGCGCCGTGCATTGATAGTCGACGTTACCGTTCCACCTTACGAAAATCTCGTGAAAGCTGAGAAAGATAAACAAGTTCAATATCTAGACTTGGCTCACGAGATTGTCGACATGTGGGGTGTGGACTCGGCGACCATTGTACCGATAGTTGTTTCGGTCAATGGCTTAATGGCCAAGAGCCTCAAAAATGTATAAATATGAAATGAATAAAAAGTTATAATATCTACCATCATCGTCATTCTCCTACTCTTATTCAAATTACTTGGGGTCGATACAATATGTACTCTTCTTTCATAGTACATATTGTAGAAGTTATTGGCTATACTTTTATGACCGGCCGCCTGTCAGACGTCAACCCGCCTTGGGAATGTAATTGTTGACCAAACGGCATCAGATAGAATTGACCCAGGTCATTATAAGGCTCTTAGTCGTCTTTTACGACGCCCACGAGCAAAGCAAGGGTTGGTAGTATTCGCAACTGCTTCCACACAGCTAATATCTACCATATAGAAATAAAATCATGCAACTTCAATATTACTGAAAATAAAATAAAACTTATTTTTAAGGTATGGTCAGCAGTGTTATTGAAAGAGGAGCGATATTTAGTTACAGGCAGTATGGATCAGGAACTCCGTGTATGGAAACTGAACTGGACTTCTGATATAAAAGATGAAGAAAAGCTTGCGCACCAATTAGAAATTGTAAAACTTGAAGAAAGTGACAATATTGATGATTCTTCTGTAAGTATTATTTTTCTATATGTATAATAAAAATTGGCTAAAATAATTCCAAAATTGCTATCCATTTGTCTGTATCATTAGATCATTATAAATTAAAATCCTTACACAATCAATCCACAAAAATATTTTTAAATATTTTTGTTATCTATTCTTAAGATGATCCCTACAGATTTTTGATTAAAATACAATAGTCTATAAGATATTATTAATAAATATAATCAATAATTTAGAGATTGTTTTCATTGAATAGAAAATTCAATATTAGTTTACCAATATGGTAGACTAGTGTTGAATTTTCTATACAATAAGATAAGTCTTACTCTTACATTTATGATACTTTATCAAGAGTTATAAAGATATTTCTTTTTGTACATATGAGGTGTCAATCTTTTGCTTCTCCAGGTTATTTATATATATATATATATATATATATATGTTTTTCTTTTCAGATATTACAATGTCACCAAGTAGGCACGCTAGTGAGAGGTGGCAAAGGTCGTGTTGTGGGTCTAGCTACAGATCCCGGACAAAGTATATTGGCGTGTCATGGTACTGATTCCTTATTAGAATTGTTTTCGTTCTGCACTGATGAGGAGTCGAAAGTGAGAATGGGTAAACGAATAAAGAAACAAAGAAAAAAAATAGCGTAAGTATACATGTGTCATACTAAGTTTGCCAACAGATTTGCTTGCAAGGATTACCTACATTTTTAATGTTATTGTTTTAATTGAATTCCCCACTTTATCGCGTGAATAATAGTTCACATAACAATATTTTTAGTACAACAATCATGAATTATTATCTTAGCAGTTGCTATGACATCAGTGATTGCTCAGAACCTTTGAGGCGCGATATCCTATTGCTACTAAATTTTACCCTATTCATAGCTACGAACTAACAGCTGTTAGTAACATTTATATACTACACTGCCCGCCTTCCATTTGTCGTAGTATTATTTATGTATTATAAGCCTACAAGTATAATGAAGTGACACAGTATTGGTGTAAAGATGCGAAAGGGAACGCTCCGATGGTTCGGACATGTGGAAAGAATGCCGAACGAACGTCTGGTTAAGAAGATATACAATGCGAAAGTGGAAGGATGTAGGTACCGAGGGAGACCGAGACTAACCTACCTAGACCAGATCGGTCATATACTGAAGGAAGGTGGAGTCAAGAGTCTCCGAAACCGGCGAGCGTGTATGAAGAGAATTATGAATGTTGAGGAAACGAGTGAAGTATGCAGAGATAGAGTTCTCTGGCACTCTGTTCTTTCTGCCTACCCTGCAAGGGATATGGCGTGATGTTATGTATGTATGTATGTAGTATAATGAATTTGCTCAATTAAAAGGCTAACCGACATACTAAGAGCTGCCAAGATGACTGTATAGATGGCGTAGTGATTAAAATTCTATATACGTAATAGTTCTGCCCAAAGTTGAATTATTATCTCAAGGGAATACATTACCTGGATGAAAAGTATGTATATATACTATAGGGTGCTTTTTTTTTGCGACTATTTTTCGCTCCCATACCGAAATTTTGTTAGAAATACACCCAAAAAAATTCCCTGAAAGTTTGAGCCCTTAATATTAAGCACTCGACCAAAGCGTGTGAAGATTTCCCATTCAAAATACACGCAAAACTTGATTTTTTTTCTTTTGAATTTTATAACTCAGCGGCATTTAATGGTATCATCTCGTCCAAAAACGGGATTTTCTCAGAATTAAATGCTCTACAAAAGTCTCCATTACGGCAAAGTCATAACTTACACTTGCGGGGTAATACGGGCCACTAAAGCAAATTTTTTCATAATATTTGCGTTTTTTTGTAACTATCTCGTAAACAATACTAGCTACAGAAAAATTGTAAATGACAGACTTGTAGGAAATTAAATTTCCTACAAAAAAGGTTCTGAGCACTGAATCGTTAAGAATGATATGTGTTAATCCAAGATATGATCTATTTATGTTCCAATCTTCATTCAAATCTGTTTAACGGTATATGCGTGATTGTGTAACAAATATACAAACAGCTTCATAAACTTTCACATCTATAATGTTGGTAGGATTGGGACTAGAATAAATATTTCCCACGCGGGATGATATTTTGTGTGTTTATATATCAACAAATCAATTTTTTGTGTAATTTATGTCGTTGAATTGTATGTTTGTAAAGTCGCCCGCAAACATGGTTAAGTTCCTTAATGCAGGGTGTTATCTTAATAAAAAGTTCATTTTAGTTTTAAAAGGCTGTCTCCAAACTATAGTTACAAAAAATGCAAAACTATCAATACATATAAATTTTAATTTTTAGAAAATTAAAAGAATCAGGCGAAGCGGACACGGAAGCGACAGACATACCAGAATTGCTAACGTTAACGGATGAAGTGAAACGTCTGTCGTCAATAAAATTGGAGGCAAAATTGAAAGCTACCAGTTTATTATTGGGTACTACGGGTGAATTACGTGTAGCTGTTACACTCGCCAATAATACGGTCGAACTGCATAGTTTAAAGATTGGCGAGGGAAATTCAGGTGGGTACATTAGACGTTTTTTTTAACTAAAAATCTTATAAAAATTACTTCTTATTGAAAGTTCTTTAAATCTAAGTCTCTTTAGAAAAAGGAATTAAGTGTATTTTTTTATACTTAAATGTGCGACAACTATGCATAAGTACGCCATATAATGGTCACTTAGAATTTTTACTTGCATACTTAGAAGTATGTGAATTTTATGTAAATAAATAAATGATACACAATCTATGCCATTCAAAAGTGATTGATGAATAATTGAAAAGCTTTTCTGTGGTGCAAAAGTTTCACTTTTATCGTGTTTATACGATTCAGCCGGTCTAGTTTTAAAACCACAGATAAGAAGAACACGTAAATAGTACACAGACAATAAACAAACAATAAACAGAGATTCAATACTATCATATTTTGTATAGAAGTAATAACGAACCTACTATTATTCACCTGGTTAATAGTTTTAGAATTCTTATTTCTCTACTGAGAATTTCCGCACAGAAAAATTGCAATAATGCTTTGGAATATAACGACTTAATATACAATTTTTTATAGACTTAAATATAGTGACCGATGATTGATATTTTGAATATAAGAACACGCCCGATCCATGATTTCATGATTTGTCTGTACCTTATTGAAACAAATTAAAGTTTATATTAAAAACATTTTTTTTTATAAAATCCATAAATAGTAATAGGTTTTCTCTGTGTTAAAAATTCGATTTTCAGAAATTCCTCCAAAGCTTTATGGACTATATAAATCTATAAATCTGTATTTATTTTTGCAAAGTATAAGTATTCTACTTAAATAGCATTATTTTGTCTTAGTGGATAATGCTGACCGACCGCATTCGCAACGACGACGTAAGAGAGCGAGTAGGTATAAAAGAGAGTATTGGTGTAAAGATGCGAAAGGGAATGCTCCGATGGTTCGGACATATGAAAAGAATGCCGAACGAACGTCTGGTTAAGAAGATATACCTACAATGCGAAAGTGGAAGGATGTAGGTACCGGGGGAGACCGAGACTCACTACCTAGACCTGATTGGTCACGCACCGAAGGAAGGTGGAGTCAAGAGTCTCCGAAACCGGCGAGCGTGTGTGAAGAGAATTATGAATGTTGAGGAAGCGAGTGAAGCATGCAAGGATAGAGTTCTCTGGCACTCTGTTCTCTCTGCCTACCCTGCAAGGGATATGGCGTGATGATATGTATGTATGGATAATGTAGCTGTATATTTTTTACAGTTGAGTGCCTAAAACAAATTACGCAACAAGGACATCGGAGAGAGCCTCGTTGTATAGCAATTAGTTCGGACAACCTTGCTATACTTTCTGCATCTGCGGATTCTATTAAACTATGGAGCAGGTAATATAGTTCTTTTACTAATTTCTAATTTAAACGTAATGATTTTTTTTAAGGTTTTATTATATTTTACACTTGGTGACAGAGGGACTGAAAGATGACATTATCGTCTAATGATGTCGATTAACCTAAAAATCCAAAAATAAAACCGCTAAGTGCGAAGTCGGACTTGCGCACGAAGGGTTCCGTATCATTAGCTATAATAACGCTGAGTTTTTAAACCCTGTTATGGATCAAAAACGAGCAAAATAATCACATTTGTTCTATGGAAGCCCTCTTAAATATTTATTTTATTTTATTTTTTAGTATTTATTGTTACAGTGGCAACAAGAATTTATCATCTCTTAAAATGTCTACTAACTGTCAGGGTTCATGAGATACAGTCTGGTGAAAGACTGACGTTCACGCTTTGGGTACAGTAACCCTAAAAAAGGCCATAAATAATCTTATATCATTTTTGTTTTCTAATAAATTCATAAGTCAAATTATTTTTTTGATGACGGGGATCACTGTGAAAATCAAAACACCAACTGTGATAGCTAACCCGCTATTAGCTAGCGGGCTAATAGTCCTATCCTACTGACACATACTGTTGAACAGTATGTGTCAGTAGGATGGATAAAGTTGCAATGACAAGTCTTCATATAGATAGTTATCATGCAGGTCTACTCATTCCTGTCTCCGCACGATCGCAGTACCATGTGGTCGACCATGTAGCATTTGTTTTGCACCTGGAGACCGACATGCTTTAGTTGGATGTACGGACGGCGCCTTATTATTGGTCGATGTGGCAGCCGGGCGAGTGTTGGAGCAAGTACCAGCACATACTGCAGAGTGTTCCACTGTTGGATTGACGCCCGATATGGTAATTTACTCACACATAATCATTCACAGTCTTCTTAGCTACGCTTCTGGTATTGCAGAAGTCCAAAAATGCTAGTTACTATCAAGTACACAAATGTACTTATTGTCAAATACGCCACTTATTCGTTTACCATCAAAGGCATAATGTAAAATATATGTTTGGCGTGGAACCAGACTCAGAAATTTGAAAATAATGTTAATTTATAATCTAATAACTGGTGTTTATTTATAGCGAGGTTGTTTCTCCGGTGGTGGCGATAAGACGGTCAAATTATGGTCCTTTGAACTCATAGAAGATGCGACAGGCGAATCCAAAGCAAAGGTAATGTAAGCTTTATGGTAAGATAGGACATTCACATTGATAAGATTTTTGTTATTGAATTAATTTCAGAATTGATGATATCTTTGCAGGTATTATCACTTCTTCATACGAGAACGTTAGAATTAGAGGAATCTGTGTTAGCTGTCAAAATAAGTCCTAATAATAAATTTATTGCTGTGGCTTTATTGGATTCAACTGTGAAGATATTCTTCCTTGACACTTTTAAGGTAAATATATCATCATAATAAAAATATATTAATTGTGATAATTGATTGAAGCGCATTCTAAGCTTAGTCAGACTAAGGATACCACGTTCAGTAGCGAAACTCGTATTGAATTAACGTTTAAAGTTCTGCGGAAAATTATAAGTACTGGATCTGGAGACTGGTTATGACATATGTTTGAAAATTCACCATTTTACCACGTTTACTCACTGTACTATTGATTAAACGCGGAATTGTGGTGAATCTCCTTCTATTTCCTAAATTAATTGCGTATTAATGCAATTTTAAAGCTTTTTACGATTCACAACGAACAAAACATCAATGAAACTCATGTTCACTTTTCAAATTGTGTTTTGTGATCAAGAGGTTTGTGTTTTGTGATCAAGATGTTTGTGTTTTTTTAGCCCGCGTTAAGGAATAATTCTTTGTTGCGGGAAACTTTCAATCATACAATTGACAGACCAATTAACATCATAATATTTTTTTATCCCTATTGTGACGGAATAAGAATACTATCCACCACTTATCTTACATATAATCTTGACCGGGAATGTCGTAAAAATCGACTAGGGGGTGTAATATGCATATAAAAGAAAAAGAAAGAAAGATGCAAAAGAAACAAAACTCGGAAGGAAACCAACCAACACGTCTGACAAGCATGATATAATAGGCCAATTTCCTCACCTATTAGGGTCAGACGCTGGAAAACATGTATATCAGCTGATGAATGATTATTTAACGTTTCACAGTTCTACCTATCACTATATGGTCACAAGTTACCAGTGTTATGTTTGGACATCAGTTACGATTCCAATATCATAGTGACTGGCTCCGCTGATCGTAACGTCAAGATCTGGGGGATGGACTTCGGCGACTGTCACAAGTCTATATTCGCTCACAACGATTCAGTGACGTCACTGCAATTTGTGCCATCCACACATTACTTCTTCACGACTTCGAAGGACGGAAAAGTGAAACAATGGGATGCTGACAGTTACGATAATATTATAACTTTGAACGTAAGTAGCTGTTCCATGTGCCTCACGATTTCATTATTGCAATTTCTCATCAGTTTATCGTGGACTATTTTTTTTAAAAGACCACACCTTGCGCTAAGGCAATAATCCTTGTTTTACTGGGGACTTTACAAACATATAATTAAAACAGAAAAATCACACACAGACTCTGAACAACAATTGATCGCACAAAGTATTGGCCTACGCAGGCATCGAACCCACAGATCTCATTCGATGTTATAAGTTACCCAGGAGAAAGCTGCTATTCGTTTTCCTGGTGATTTCTCAGTAGATTTTTACGGTTCCCACAAGAAATTAAGGGGTGTATTTGTAAAGCATCACCAGATGCGGATGGTAATAGGCCACTATGGCAATAAATTTACCGTATGATGATAGAATAAGAGTGCAATTCACCAAGAGAGTGTCGTAAAAAACGACTAAGGAATATGATATGCAGATAACATTTGTGCATAAGAAAGAAAACTTAAAATAGTACTCTGTATCAACTCAACTCAACCTCCCATTCATTGTGGAGGAGTCTCGAGTCCAATAGCGGGACGTACATATATGAGCATAATGATGATGACAAAAATAATAATGCGTCAAGTTAGCATGCTATATTTAAGTCAGTTTTTAATTTCATTCTAGTTATTAAAAGGTCAGCTAATAATGAGGCATGATGACCTATACTCTTATACTAAAATTAGACTTTACTTATTTGAACTCTGTGGCGTAACATGAGGGAGGCCCACGTCTACGGTACGTACGTGCGTACGGTCAGTGGACGGCAATAGGCTGAAATGATGATGACTTATTTGACACAGAAATGTTATTTAAGGATATTTTGGATCTGGATACGGATATTAGAATATCAATATACCGGTTCCGGATACGGTTTCGTATACGGCTATGGTCGTATGCGGATATGAAAATATTGCCAATTGTCCGATACTTTCGATTACGGTTGTTGGACTTTTAGGGAGTTGTAAAAGGAAAATGCTAAGTATGGTGACTATTGTGTGAAAGACGAATACTTTGGCGCTGCTTAGGTTTAGGCTGTCAGTTCGGTTGGGTGAAAGAAAACCTGTCATAGCGTGTCTCATACGGACACCGACCTTATTCGAAACTTTTGTATTGGTTACTGTTTCAGTTTCAAATATACATATTTTCATTTCGGATATCCGATAGTGACATTTGCGGTGCTCCATAACATCCCTATTATACATTTTTTTCAAACTTCAATATGTGTATATAGGATGTAGGTACCGGGGGAGACCCAGACTAACTTACTTAGACCAAATTGGTCACGCACTGAAGGAAGGTGGAGTCAAGAGTCTCCGAAACCGGCGAGCGTGTATGAAAAAAATGTGTATGATGTTGAGGAAGCGAGTGAAGTATGCAAGGATAGACTTCTCTGGCACTCTGTTCTCTCTGCCTACCCCGCAAGGGATATGGCGTGATGATATGTATGTATTTGTGTACATCATGTGTGTTGCCTGACTTCTGTCGTTAAATAAAACATTTTATTTCTTTCATATCTCTCTTTATATTGTACAGGGTCATTTTGGTACATGTCACGGTATATGTGTTGGTGCTGGAGGGCTGATAGCGGCTTCTTGCGGTGCGGACGGTGCGCTGCGAGGTTGGTCGCGCTCCGACGAACCACTCGTACTTGGTGATACTGACGAGCAGGAGGAGGGGCTCGCCACGGGTGAACAACACGTATGTATCTATAGACTATACGTATTACTAAACGTTCACGTTCATCTTCATCACCCTCATCATCAACCTGCTTTATTATATGCCAATTACTTAAGATCACAATATATACTTTGTTTATCGTACATATTGCATAATTTTGGCATTAGTTTTATGAACGGTCGCCTGCGTGACGTCAAATCTTCTTGGGAATGTAATTAGTGACCAGTAAGCATCAGATGGACTTTGCCTAGGTCTTTGTTAGGCTTCTGGTAGTCCTTCACGCCATTCACGAGCAATGTCGCCGCCACACAGCTTTGTTTAAAGTATGTACCTATACATATTTATTTTTATCTGGTTTTTAAAAGTGGATAGATTTTATTGGATTTTTTTACACCAGTAGTCTATAATTTCTTAATGATATTAAACTCACAATTTATTGTATGTTCTTGAAAAAGTTACATAGGTGATACTATGGGTGTAACTACAAAAATATAGTTAAAACGTTTTATATCTTTCAGGCACCGGTACCTGGTCTTCCTGGCCTCAATATGCCGACTAAAAAAACTATTGGAGCCGAGAAAGCTGTAAGTATTTATACGTATAATTTTTAATTAATTAATGTAAACAATACATATTTTTATTAGCACTGTTTTCCTAAATTCTAAAACTGCGGAGTGCTAATATGTAAAGGGTTTTAGGACTTTTTTGTCGGCTAAGTCAAGGATTCCGGTTCGATAAGCCTGTTCAATTGACGGAGAGGAGTACCACGGCTGGTTATGGAATGGTCTCCATCATCTGAGTATCTGACCTGGTGGTCAGGTACTCAGATCTATGGTATTTTAAATCTGTGAAAAATTAACGTGAACCTTAACGATTTGCAGTAAACAAAATTAAAAAATATGGTTTAAACAACCATGTTACTGCATTTTCTGATCTGCCCTCAGGGCTCAGGGAATTGTGTGTCATAAAAAGTCTTATAGTACAAGGAAAAAGAAACCGTAATCTTGTAATTACACGCGTTAAATTATCTCTTGTTACTTTGCAGGCGGACTCAATAATGGAATGTCTCTCGGTTGGTGCGGAATACAAACGCGAACTGACCGAATCGCGTGGTCGGGCTGTTCAAGCGCCGCTTCTAATGCTCGCTTACAACTGTACCACGCCCGAGGATTTCCTCGTCGAAACTATCAAGAGAATACGCTCTAGGTAATATTTAATAATAATAATATAAGGGAAGGTGGAGTCAAGAGCCTCCGAAACCGACGAGCGTGTATGAAGAGAATACGAGTATGAATGTTGAGGAAGCGAATGAAGTATGCAAGGATAGAGTTCTCAGGCACTCTGTTCTCTCTGCCTAGCCTGCAAGAGATATGGCGTGATGATATGTATGTATGTATAATATAAGGCATTTTTTCCGTGTGTTTCATGACTCTTACTTCGTCAAGTAAGAATTTGGGAATCGTGAAAGACTCAGAGATATAAGCATATAATGTCATTTGCAACAGAAGGTACACTTGAAAAGGAAAGTAGTGTGGCATAGTACGCAACTTTGCATGCCATTAAGGAGGCCCATGCTCAATAGTGGGACCAATCTATATGCTAAAGACGAAGTCTTCTCTTTTATGTTGAGGTGTCTAGGTTCCCTTTAAATACGAGTCAATCCAATTATAACCGTGATTGTGAAAGGTATGTGATGGATGTCTTACTACATTCAATTGTGCATGAATAGATAAATGAGTCAGAATATTTATAATGCTTAGCCTTTGTAATAAATATGAATCTGAGTTGGTTTTATCTTAACTAATACACGTCCCATTGGTGGGCTCGAGCCTGCTCTATAATGGGAGGGTAATTGATCTATTGTACCACGCTGGTCAGACGTGTTGGTTTTAATGTTTTATTTCGAGATTTTCTCCTCCTTCATAGATTTTATATGCGTTTTCAGAGTTAACCATGGAATATCCATGGTTGACTCTTACGATCATCTACGTGTAAGATATGGTATGGTGAATTTTATTTTTATTCCGTCACCACACGAAAAGTTGAATGAGTTGGTTTAATCTTTATTATGTAGTTTATATACTCCATTTCCATCGTACATATTGTGAAAGTTTTTTATCTTTAGTTTTATGGCAATTGTTGACCAGACGGCATCAGATAAAATTGGCACCGATCGATGTAATCCTCTTAGTCATCTTTTACGGCATCCACGAACACTGTAAGAGTTGATAGTCTTTGTAGCTCTACCATACAACAATATCTCCCTATCTACAAATTGACGTATATATACAGATAGGGTGGATAGTAGCCTAATGTTTTTCTATTTTTATTAATATTATTTCCAGTGATTTAGAAGAAGCCTTACTCCTGATACCGTTCAGTGTTGCGTGTGAGATAGTCAAGGTATTACCAAAGCTGCTCGACAGAGGCGACAACGCGGAACTGTTGTGTCGGCTGGCTATATTCTTGCTGAAGATACACCATGCACCACTTGTAGCGAACCAAGCGTTGTTGAAACATTTAATACAGATACAGGCTAAGGCGAGCATGCGACTTAATGAATTGAGGGTAAGTCAATTTATGATATGTCTCGAGTGATTAAGTCAGGACGGTCAATATCGCCTGCAAAGATGGTGTAGTGATTAAGATATCGACCTTCCGTGCCAGTGGCGTGGGTTCGATGCCCACGCACTACAATACTATGTCCGATCCACAAAATGTTGTTCTGAGTCTTGAGTGTTTTTTCTCTAAGATATATTTTAATAGAATCTATCCAGCTTTTGCTTAAAGGTCTCAAAACACTACCTTGAGGCACCCCATAAGATATAATAGCTTCCAATTACACATACTTTACTTCTCTCCTAGTTGTTTCATTTAAGTGACTTATTTCTACACATTGGGTCCTGTTACTAAGGTAAGGCGACTTAGATCTAAGACATTACCTCGTACACCGCAAGAATTAATTTTTCTTAGAAGTAGTTTATGATCTACCAAATCTAAGGCTTTTTCCATGTCCATATATATACAGCAGAAGCTAAAAGATTTTTTTGCAAAAGCAGGCAATTTTGATAATTTAAAAAAAAAATATCTCGATAACAAACTCGATTCCCTCTTTTAAATTGTCAGGACTTCTTGGTGACAGAATAAAGCAACTTTCCTGAAAGTTGCTTTATTCTGTCACCAAGAAGTGTATCTGTCACCAACATATCAAAGTTCAGAGAAAAGTTTTGGCTGTTTAAAAGTACCGATTTTTTAAAATTTGATTGATTTTAAATAGCTGTTTACAAAGCCGGAGTAATTAAGCAAAAATTGGGTAGATTCCATTAAAATATAGCCACACAAAAGATATTAGCTACTGGTCGACTCTAAACTTCAAATACGGTACATATAATAATAGTGTTTTACAAATAGGTAAAATTTAACCAAAACAGTTGTTTCGTTGGAAGCTATTAGCAAAGCCCGATATAAGTTTAGACCTAATGTCTAATTTTTTCATAAATTATTCTTGCATACTTTACTAGCTTTCTCGACATTCATAATTCTCTTCATACACGCTCGCCGGTTTCGGAGACTCTTGACTCCACCTTCCTTCAGTACTTGACCAATCTGGTCTAGGTAGGTTAGTCTCGGTCTCCCCCGGTACCTACATCCTTCCACTTTCACATTGTATATCTTCTTAACCAGATGTTCGTTCGACATTCTTTCCACATGTCCGAACCATCGGAGCATTTCCTTTCGCATATTTACACCAATACTCTCTTTCATACCTACTCGCTCTCTTATGTCGTCGTTGCGAATACGGTCGGTCAGCCTGACTTCACAGATTTTCCGTAGAGATCGCATTTGGACCGCATTAATTTTACTTTCATGCTCTTTTCTGCATACCCAATAATATTGTATTATCCACTAATATTGTTTGTAACAGGATATGGTCGGATATAACGTACACGCGTTGCACTGGCTCCGACGTGAGGTGGAGGCAGCGGACAGCGAACAATTGTTCCGCGACGCGACCTCCGAGCGACGTACACGCGACAAGCGCCGACGTACCAGGCATGCAGTGAAGCGACCAATACTTACAGTCACATAGTATAAATAATAAATATAAATATTCAAATTTACTTATATTTTTTATTCTGACCCTCATTACCAATAATTTTATGACATTACCCAAAGCCTCTCAACTGCTCGATATCTATTTGTTCAGCATAGGGCAAAGGGTAATACGATCATTATCGCCACGACTTTTATCATCAGTTCACGTGTAAGGCGACGGTCCTTTACTGTATTGTCCGATTCGTGATAGTCATTCGATAACCTTTTCTTCCTTACGGTTGTCCGTTACTTAGAGGTACCCAAGCCATTGGGGCTGTTCAAGTATTACGTAACGCAATTTGGGCGAAGGGGGTGGTCTTGTTAAATGTTCCAATGCGTTACATAGCTGGGAGGGGGAATTTCACACAACGCGTTCTGTAGCATTGTTTTTTTTATTAAATAAATAACTAGGGAATTAAAATTTCCTAAAATAGCAAGCAAATTTTTATTTTTTAGATGATAAATAAACAACATACATGTATTGCGAGTTTGGCATCTCTTTTTGGAACGAAGTTCCTTATCGCGCGTTGTGAAAGGGGGTTGGACGGAAAAAATTCTTACGAAAAGTTGTCACGACACTTTTTGCTATAGTAAGCTATTGTAAGCTGTGCGGCGTCGCTCGTCGGCTCTCTTATAGAAAGCAAGCCAGATATTTTCATTTCTATTTCGCATTGAACAGTGTGGTGTCGCGACGATTTTTTTTATAGATAGAGTGATTCAAGAGGAAGGTTTATATGTATAATATATGCATAATGTACTAGAGAAACACTGATAATTTTAGAGGTTTCTAATGTGATGTCGTAAATAAACACATTATTTTGCGCTTACATTGCAAACGCTGGCTGAACCCTACGAAATAGATGAAAATAAAGTACTACAGTATTATACAGCTTAAAAAGGCCTACAAAAAAGTCCGCGATGGTATATATCTATCTCTTAAGGATAACATACTATATCCATTTTAATACTTTAAAAAATGTTCTATTATAAAACGGTAATTGAAAAGCTATTTACACAAATACTGTATTAATCCTTATCATTTTAAATACATTAGTTGGCTTGAGCATTTCATGAAGATATATTTTTTCCTTCAGACCATGCAAATTAAATCAATACCTTAAGAGATATAGCAAAATCAAAATAATGCGCAACGAAATTATTTTCGCCCGTGACCGGGCCGCGTGGCCGGCTCGCGTTCGAGCTCGGGGCCGAAAAGTTTTGGTAGTCTAGTGGAATTGTATATCCTATTATTAATATTATAAACGTGAAAGTTTGTAATAATGTATGGATGTGAACATGTTTGTTGCTCTTTCACGTAAAAACTACTGAATGGATTTTGATGAAATTTATAGTAATATAGCTTGCACATCAGAATAACATATAGGCTATAATTTATAAAGATATTTTGCAAATTGGCTAAAATATAACGATAAAAATCGCTTAAGGCAGAAAAAAATTATATAATTAAAATAGAACTTCGATCCATCCGGGTGTCCCTTGACACCTCCGGTTGTGTATCTATTATATGTGTTTCTATTATAAATTTTAATATATATAGTTAAAATTTGCAAAAATTTCTATAGCGCGATTTAGACTCTAATACATGTCTTCTTAGAATCCATTAACTTTGTTACAGCGCCATCTAGTAATAGATTATGATCCTATTGAAAAAAAATCTGAGTTACTCCCTAGTCGCGCCTAAAGAAGTTTTAAGTACTTCAAAAATATTATTATAACTTAAAAAAAATAAAATTTTATTACAATTCCTTCACTAATTAATCGAAAGGAACTTCGTTCCATCCGGGTGTCCCTTGACACCTCTCGTTTTTTTATTTCTTATTGCCTCAAACAAGTTTAAAAACGGTCACTTGGGTGTTACGTAACGTTCAGGGAGGGGGAAGGGGGAGTACAGATATACGTTACGGTGCGTTACATGTGGGGGAGTGAGGATCAAAAATCTTCAAAAATTGCGTTACGTAATACTTGAACGCCCCCATTTCCACTTCAGCTTGGTAATCCTTGGGACTGTGGGATTATAACAGTTTTCTAAGAATTTCTCTTAGAAATTACGCGAAGTGTTACATTTCTAATTACTGAAATTTTTAGCATTTAATATGCTTAATTATTTATAAATACCCGATACGAAACGAAAAATGATGTCACAAGCGGGGTTCGAACCCGCACCTATTGGGAATCCGGCCCAACCGTGCTTCTGCTACATGCTACATCATTTTTCGTTTCGTATCGGGTATTTATAAATAATTAAGCATATTAGATGCTAAAAATTTCAGTAATTTGAATAACAAGGTTGTGTCATCGTTTAATACAATTCTAACTGTAAAGTTTGAAGTATTAAGTCTATACAATGTGTAAACATTGTCCGATAGATGGCATACGTCACCTTGAAGACGTAAGATATAATGATTCGAAATTTGCATGTCCTAAAATAGTTCACGACGGTGTAAGTGGCAGCACGGTTGGGCCGGATTCCCAATAGGTGCGGGTTCGAACCCCGCTTGTGACATCATTTTTCGTTTCGTATCGGGTATGTTACATTTCTGTTTACCTTTTTTAATAATAGAGACAATAGACTAAATTAAGAACTTCGCCTTGCTAAAACCACCGCTATTTGATATAAATAAAACCAAAAATAGCTGCTATAATTTATTTGTAAAAAAATATTCTACTCACTACATAGCCAATATATCAGTTAAAACTTTAATAATTTAAGTATCCATCCCTGCGTAAGTCACATTATTTATCATCTATACAACAATAACTAATGTTTTCACAAATGAGTATTCCTGCCACGTGCTCACACACTAAACATTTATCAAACTGATAATTTATGCTGAAACTTACTAAATACATACATACAGTTATGTAATTTGACAACAACAAATGGTCCTTCAAGCTTTCTATATTGGAAAGTATTGCTTATACGATACTATAAATACATTTTATTTTAAATCGACGAAATTATTCACACACTAATTCAGTTTCAATCCACTTTAAACATGGTTATAACAAGTTGAAGTTTTACATAAGTTAAGCTTAGAGGATTTTTTTTTTCAGCTAGACGATAAACTCACAGCGTCTAGGTGAATACAATATTAATAATCTTAATTGTAATTATTTCTATTAATTACCAGGACTATAAGGCTATACGACCAAAACGGTCTATTGCTTTAGTTTCATTTTATTGCTAAAGTTACATTAATCGAATTCGAACGTATCTCTATCGGCTGTGAGTTCGAATTGTCTAACGGACACTTAATATAATTGACAATATTTTGATTTCTATATTATTCAGAATTTAATGTAACGCTACATACAATTATTTCTCATCTTACTTTATCACAAAGTTATTGCTTTTCGGAAACACGCACCTACATTCTCAAACAAAATATATCACAATGAATAAAAATATGTTACATTATCTTCTTTTTTTTTCTTCAATAATATTCATGAGAAATACGTATAGCGTTTAGATATAAAAAACAGAAGACGTTATAAGAGTTCTTGTCAGTCTTTAGTCATTGAAAAAATGATGTAAATACAATGGTTCGAATGGAATAACTTGGATATGAATACTAAGGCCATATTCCAGCATAAATTATAATAATACACAACGTTCACGGTACTATCTGAACATACGTCAGACGCGATAATAGAAACGAAATACATAAACACATGCTTGTTAGGACGTAAGCACACACAACACAACCGGTTTGTTAGTAACTAGACAATATATATTGTGTATCAACTCTTAAATATCATTATATCCATAAAATAACCTAACATAAATGAATAAATAATTGAATTGGAAGATCAATATAATAGCTGCATTCTATTGTAACTATCAGGCGAGAACGAAACAAAAGAGTTTCAACATAAAAAAAAACCCACTACGTAATATATTCACTTATTCGCCACAGACAACTACAATAATTAAGAAATTTAAATTCGGAAAGTCAATCTAATAAAAAAAATATATATATAAAAAAATACAAAAATTAATACACCTAATACAAATGTACAGAGTAGTTTCAATAAAATAATACTGTATCACTACTGCGAGCAGCAATATTAATTGAGATTAAGAACTGTTCCGATGATCCGATTAGGACGACATCGTTCATTATAGTACGTACTACACACATAAACCTACATGCCGACGCACTTCGTACATGATGTTTTTTTGTTAACCATCAGATTACAAAACTACGTCAATACAACCCTGTGTATAATCTCGTAACTATGAGTATCAACGTTTCTGCAATACCGTTATTTTTTTTTAAACTAATACTTATGAACAACACAAATATATAATCAGATCTTAACGAACGGTTTAATTTCAAGATTAAATTTAAATCAATTTTAAAGATTAAAATTCGAATATAGTCTTAAAAAAATAAACACGTGCTATTTAACTACATAAAGTAATTATATCATGTTAATAAATTATCATTGAATAAGTATTATAATTTTTTTAATATCATCACACAGAGAGCTATGATTGAGTAGATAGAGAGCGAATCGACAACACTACATTTATATAGTTCCACTATAAAACGTTTGCGAAACATTATTATTGTCAAAGGTAAGAATGCTACTTCAAAATAATATAATAAGCAATACTAAACGGTAAAACACTACATCGACTACTGATCCCAATAAGAAACGAATAAATAATCTCAAATTTTAAAGCTTTTTAAAATACGATAAGCTTGACGTAAATGTTGAAGGGGTTAGCTGCAACAGAATCACATGAACATAGACTCGGCTTAGTTACAGCAGAGTTTTGTCTAGCTAAGTATTATCACAATGTCTCATAGACTGATGTATGTTACTGGCCCGTGGGGTTTCGATAATAAAAAAAAAACTAACACTAAATTAAGTAGAGACGTCAAAGTATTATAGGACGGTGACAGAGTTCACAGCTAAATAAATCAAATGGAAGCAATAACAAAACAGCCCAGTTCAAGGTACAGTACAACGTAAATGCCTTCCGATATAAAATATACACTTAACACTGACCAACATGAGGTGAATACGGTAGATTTTCCACACAGACATAATGCCACAACTTTTAATTATTACACATTCGTTTGTTCTAATAATGCATAACGATCAAAATGCCCAATAAATATTAATGGTTTGAAATATTAACTCCTAAAAATAAATCATTTACCTATCATATACATGTTATAACTATTTTTAATAACGCGAAATGTTACAGGATTTTAGTAGTAATTTAATTTTAAAGGCAATATCACGGAAATATATTTAGTAATATTAATTAGAAAAGTATACAATTCTTAAATTGTTTATGTATAGAATTTAGTAAAAAGATATTCCCATCTAATAAGTGTGTTAAGTTTAACATGAATTAAATTTTCTAACAGATTTGTCACACACGCGACAATGCCATATTTGATATATTTATATTTCTAGAATGATTGTTATTATTGCTTCTTATCATGATGCTTCACCTATTAACTAAAGAGAAATACTACAGACGTAAAAAAAAAATACTTACATTGTAAATACTGACCGAAATGGGAAATAAATTAGACACTTATAATTTAATGAATTGAAGCGTTAAAACTATTACGTAAATTATAAAATTTACAATATAACTTATATCTAAAAGAATACTTGCATCCTGCAAAAGGTAACCGTATATATAATTTCACAAATATCAAGAGAGCATTCTAAGGCAAGGCTTATTTAATAACTAAACCCGATATAATAATGTCATTATCTTTTTGAGAATCTAATTACAGATCGAAAACGGTGATCGTACGAAACAAATAACACCGTATATGTTTACAACAGCTAGAAACGTTAATAAAGTATTCAGAGCTGCTATATAAGGGCGCAAACACACTAGTATCTTTTTGTAATTATAATGAAATTCAGAGAGCACAAATATAGCCCATACAATTCACTAGTAGTCGCACAATATTATAAAAGTACTAGTATGTCTCAGCCCTAATTAATTGCACAATTTTTACACATGCATGACTTCAATCATACATATCACAAATGATAAAAATATGTACACACAAAACTGTCAATAATGTGGTACTATTTTTTATTACACATTGTATAGGCACTAATCAAAGAATCTAGTGTTTAAAGGGACCAAATATCTATATTAACATGTAATGCCCGATTTTTTTTGTGTTAATATTTTACTTTAAACTTTATGTAAGAAGGAACGTATTTTTTTAATCTGTTGAATTTAAAAATATTATATTATTCAAGATGTACTAACTATTGATTATAGTGGGGTACTAATTATATAACCTCTGAAAAACTATGGGTTAATTCACAGACTCGAATAGTTTTTATAAAAAAAAATATTTAGTAATACCAAATAGGTATATAATCAAAATACTTTTGTGATCCTATATAATAAACCTTTGACCATAAACAATGGGTGAGGAATGAACTATTTCGATTATTATAAACTGTCTTCAAACACTGGCCTCTACTATCACTATATATGTTTGTTTAATACTATTTTAAATATTGTATAATAATGATTTTAACATTGCTTGTATGTTTTTATAACAGCTGCGAAGTTTTTCAACGATTGTTCACAAAAGATATGGAATTGAAAGAAAATTCTTTTGAACAACATTCGCAGAAATACATCGTTCTACAAGCCTTCACATATTAGCTATTCTTGTTGTAATATAGTCTAAGGACATTAATTTGGGCGACAGTTGTACGCAACCGGTATGTAACGCTATATTTTGTTACGTAGAGATTTTTAAATGTACGGTGCATAAACATGGCATTAATAATAATTTTCGTGTTGGTGAACTAGACAATTAAAGATTAATATCCAGTACTACACAAATATAGCTAGTGTGTGTAGGCTCTTCATTGAGAAGATATTTCATACAATAGACATTAAGTTAAAACGTTTAAAAGGTCAAAGAATAGCTGGGTAAGTAATAAACGGGTATCATCAATGGTAAATATCATCGATAAGGTTGCCAACAACTAGAACAGACATTTTATTCCAGAATTACAGCAAACTCGTGTTGGTTTTTGTAGTTTAACTGACGAAACTAGGGTTTCGACGAAGTTATATAAAGAAATTTTTAGTATTTGCCTTCAAAGAAAAATGTAATAAAGATGGTTTTCATTTTTCTTATATAGGTACAACTTTTTTATGACTCGAAGTAAATTTGACAGTAAACCAAGTTGGCAACCCTAAAATAGAGGTAGTATTGAAGAAATTGCAAATTCGACTCGGAGAGGCTTATGTCTAACAGTGCAATATAATGGGTTAATAGCTTGATCGGTTGAATATTATTGTTGGGAGAGAGGGGTATGCGGCTCCGATGTATCGATATCACAGTGCGGGGCGGAGAGTCAGTGCGTCTCCTCGGTGGCGGCCACGTGCGAAGCAACCAAATTCAATGGCGCTTCATCATATTCAGGACTATGACCCACCTATCAATTAATTATATTGTTATTAAAACTACATATAATTTGTATAAAAATATTTGTGATGAAGGTGAATAGTTACCTCGCCTTCGTATGTGTTCATTCTATGGATTTAGGGGTGTGGGCAAATAACATCACTAGAAAAGAAGGCATACTCGGCGTAAACCTTATGCCAAAGTGCGCGCCCAATCGTCGGACGTATAAGGGCTAAGACTAATAGAGGATGTTTGTATAACGGCGGCACTGAATTTGTCCAATTACTACCAGCGTCACTTGAGCTATATATTTTTAAATAGGTAACAATTTGGTTAAGTTTTACTACCAACCGCTTGCCTGATATCAATTCTCTTTATCTAGACACAATCTTTAACCACATTATATGGAATCGGCAGAGCTCTATGTAAACTTTTTAGCGAGAAGTAACGACATTTACGAGCACGGGGATGTTATGACTACTTTCTACTTCTCACTAAGACCAGTCCGTGGCATTTACCTGTGTGCGGTGTGGCCGTACAGTGCGTGTGCTATGCGCATGCAGTGCGGCGAGTAAGTGTGGTTGCAGTTGTCGGCGCAAGGCAGCCAGTACAGCCTCCTCGGCTCCCTCGCCGCCTGATCCCGCACCTTCTGCCGTCTCGCACGTCACTGCGCCAACCGCACCGCTCACATTAGCGCCGCCCCCACCTCCTCCACTACCATTGCGACGCGATTCTAAAACAAATAATATAAATATATTCTTTATATATAGGCTGTATGTCCGTAGCAGTTAACAAAGGCACATACATATAAAGCAATAATAGTAACAAACAATCCAGTATTAGGTAATAAAGGGAAGGTCTATTGTCATCACAGGAATTGGCACAGTTTTAAATTTCGAGCTTCCTACTGAAATTTTCAAGAAAATTGAGGAATTCTAGAAAAATAACTCGACCAACTTCTTTTTTGTGAGCGATATCCTAAAATGCGAACCCATTTTTTTTTCTTTTTCTTTGGGGGTGGGTTACGGTCGGCGCACTCTTCGTACCACTTCGTCCGGGGCGACAGAGGGGCGTAAACACGTACACCCGTAACCCACCCGTGTCACGTCGCCTACGTTGTTGGGCCGACCACCGGAGCAGGGTGACTTGACGTCAGTGGTCGGCCCGACGGAATACCCCCTGAGGAGTACCTCTCCTCGACCGACGTAAGGGGACCGCTTCCGAAAGCAAAGACAGGTAACCCTACTAGTCCTACTTGTAATGATAGGCTAGAAAAAAAATCGATTCGGATGAAAAAAAGTTTTTTTTTCACCACGAGAGGTCGTTGTCCTCTTGAACATATGATCGTGAGTTTTGAATAGATTGCGTCTTTTCTCATCTGAGTAATAGTTACGTATTTTTTATTGAGTTATCGTTACATGGCACTGTCCTATTACGATGGAATGTGAAAAAAACTTAAAAATACTGGTGAAAAAAAAATTTTTTTTCATCTTTATCGATTTTTTTTCTAGCCTATCATTACAAATAGGACTAGTAGGGTCACCTGTCTTTGTTTTCGGGAGCGGTCCACTTCCACCCTGTATAGGCGCGGGTTCGAATCCTGCTTGTGACATCATTTTTCGCTTCGTAATCGGGTTTTATAAATAATTAAGCATATTAAATGCTACATTTCAGTAATTTATATAACAAGGTTGTGTCATCGTTTAATACAATTCTAACTGCAAAGTTTGAAGTATTAAGCCTATAACAATGTGTAAACATTGTCGGGTAGATGGCATACCGTCACATTAAGACGTAAATATGATACAAAGCGAAATTTGCATGTCCTAGAATAAGTCACGGTGGTGTAGTGGCAGCACGACTGGGCCGGAATCCCAATAGGTGCGGGTTCGAATCCTGCTTGTGACATAATTTTTCGCTTCGTAATCGGGTTTTATAAATAACTAGCTTCCGCCCGCGACTTCGTCCGCGTGGAATGGTTACTTTGGGCTAATGTTAACTTCAACTCGCGAATTCGTTTACGTAAAAGGTGGAAATATTTTTAAATAATACATACGTTAAAGCTGTTTTAGGTACCTACCTGGCGCTTTTATTAGTAAGAGTAGAACATTAAACCTTAAGTAAAAGTATTGGGTCTTATCTATACTTTCTATAGATATACCATATACAATGTATGTATATTATACATACATATGTACATACATACACTTACGCCTATTTACGATTACACATACTTTTAATGTGTATGACATCGCTGTGTGGTAGCGGCTACGAATACTACCAATCCTCATTTTGCTTGTGGATGTCGTAAAAGACGACTAAGAGCCTTATAACGACTTGGCCAACTCCATCTGATGCCGTTTGGTCAACAATTACATTCCCAATGAGGGTTGACGTCTGGCAGGCGGCCGGTAATAAAACTATTGCCATTAACTTTTATAATATGTACTATGAATGAAGAGTACTTATTGTATCGACCCCAAGTAATTGGGATAAGAGTAGGAGAATGATGATGATGATGACCTCTCGTGAACAAATCTCCAATTTGATCCAGAAAAGTATGACGTGGTCTTCCCCTTGTATTCGTCCCATTCACGGTTGCTTTATATGTTTGCTTCGTCAACCTCTGCCCACTCATTATTTCTTCCACTTCGTGTCCAACCCACCTCAGCATACCAGCGCTCTTTGATAACATTATACCTAATTTTATCTTTCAGACTTACATCACACACGTTACGAAGAGCTGTCAGCTCTACAGCATTTATTCTATTTTCATGTCTTCTCCGCCAAATCTAACTTTCACTGCCATACATGAGGGCAGGCACTAATCCTTCCTATACTTATTATTATTATTTAGGATGTGTAAAGCCGACGGAAGGTCATGAGAAGAAAACAAAACTAAAAATGTAGTGTGTGCAGAAGTACTTACTTGTAATAACATTAGTTTGAGTTTTTTTTAATATAAGATTATAAGACCCAGTATTTTTATCGTAAATGCGCGCCCAGTACTTGATCATTATTTTGCTGCGATGTTATTTTTAAACTGCGATATTTCCTAAGATATTCATTGAAATCAAATAATGTAAAGAGCAATTTTGTTTTAAATTAAATACTTGTGATGAATAACTCATTTATTTGGATAAGGATTAATATTATGTTTATAAAAACACCTTCGAAAATATCATATTATTTTAAAACAAATTTGATTAGCATAAAAAAGGTTATAGTGAGCCAATCTTAAAAGATAGACATATGCTGTCGCGGACTTTTATTTAGAACTTTGAAAGGGGCACAATTATATGGTACATAATTTTTGCGCAACTTTAACCGTTTACGCAGCGGAAGCTCTCAAAAGGAAACAAAAACCCGATTTTTACATATTCATCATTGTTGCTCTGCTCCTATTGGTCGCAGCGTAATGTTGTATAGCCTAAAGCCTTCCTCTATAAATGGACTATCCAACAAAAAAAGAATTTTTGAAATCGGACCAGTAGTTCCTGAGATTAGCGCGTTTAAACAAACAAACTCTTCCGCTTTATAATATTAGTATAGATTAAGCATATTAAATGCTAAATTTCAGTAATTTAAATAACAAGGTTGTATCATCGTTTAATACAATTCTAACTGCAAAGTTTGAAGTATTAAGCCTATAACAATGTGTAAACATTGTCGGGTAGATGGCATACCGTCACCTAAAGACGTAAATATGATACAAAGCGAAATTTGCATGTCCTACAATAAGTCAAGGTAGTGTAGTGGCAGCACGATTGGGCCGGAATCCCAATAGGCGCGGGTTCGAATCCTGCTTGTGACATCATTTTTCACTTCGTAATCGGGTTTTACAAATGATTAAGCATATTAAATGCTAAATTTCAGTAATTTAAACGTTTCCATTCTTCTCACTAATTCCATTCAAGCGACAATCATTTAATATGATTGTCGATCTGATCTTTGATGAAAGATTTCTGATATTTTGTTTTTACATGTTCCCGACGACAGGGCTATATGGACGATCATCATCATATGGTCTTCCTCTGGTGACTCATGAACACTAAGAGGTGTTCGAAATGTCGCCAAAGTAAAACTTAAATACAAGCGCCATATAATCAGTAAAAATAGTTTTATTTTATATGTATATAAATGTGAATACTGACTGCTTTTATTGTGTTTGGCGTCGTGTCGCGGCCGCCTACGTCTGGTATGTATGGTGTCTCGACGCATGGCCGTTGGGCGTGGCACACCGTGAAGCTTGAAGTACAGGCCGCATGCATTGCAAACCATCTCGCCGCGTGCATCGCGCCGCCATATCGTCGTCGTATGCGTGCCACAGTTACTGCATGACAATTCCACGCGGGCTGCGCCCGTCGCACCAGCGCCCGCAGCCGCCCCGCCACCACGCACGGATCCTCCACCCGTTGATGAAGCTTCTGACGAATCCTATTTTTAATAAACAAAAAACATCACTCAACAATGCTTTACAGGACCTGTCATAGAAGTTTATTATTGTTGGTGACTAGCAACATGGCGTTTTTTAATAATATGCAATGCACTGTTCAACATTAACCTTGTCAAGAGGTGATCACGACATAATCTACAATTCTACACAAGCGAGTTGGTGATATTCCGTGTGGTGACGGAGTAAGAATACAATTCACCACCCCACATCTTACTTGTGGGTGATCGTACGAGACGACTAAGGGATATAAAACACATATAACATCTGTGCGAGGGAGGAAAACCCGAAACAAAACCCTATACCAACACGTCTGACTAGGGTGGTATAGTAGGTCAATTACCCTTCCATTATGAAGGAGGCCCGAGCCAAACAGTGGGAGATGTATGGGCTGAGATGAGTTGGTGATTGCAGTTAGCGATTTGAAATTTGCAATAGCAGAAGCTAATCCTAGTGAATGATCCCTTAGCAGGTGTCTATGAGAAAATAATCAGTAGTAACACACAGTGCATTCTTAAAGTCACGGGGATTCAAATGTTGACTGCATAGCTAGCGTAGTAGTTAAGATACCAATCTACCGTGCCAAGCGTAGCAGGTTCGATTCCCAGGCAGGACAATACTTTGTGCGATCCACAAGTTTTGGTACCAAGTCTGGTTGTAATTTGTGTCCGTTAATTTTTAAGTCCCCCGCAATACAAGAATTATTTCCTTAGTGCAGGATGTAGTTTTAAAAAAAAGATTTATACAAATCTAAAATAATGACTACTGTAGTTACATTTTCAGCGACAGCTTGCGGCCATTGATGGTTTGCCGCGGGAGGATCTACAGACGCAATAGGCTGAGCTCGCGCAGGAAAACTTTGTTTTCTTCGCGCAGTGCCTGCAACATTTGCGCCTCGACCTGACCCTTGCCATTCGCCATTCTATAACAATAATAACATTTATACAGTCAGTTTATTGAAACTATATAAATATATTTGATGAGTTTTAACAAAATTTGTAAGGGGTGGACAACTGTATCCCATCGCTAAGCGGTGCCCTTATATATAGACTCAATTTAATAATGCCCTAAGTACCCAATCTTAGTTAATATATTCAAATTGATACTTAGACTACGCCATCACCAATCTTTAAAAAAAAAACACAGTAACCCACTCAATTAAATTCTGCATGGATATTGACTTAGACAAGTAAGTGTGATTAGTAACAAAAATAGGCAGAGACAACTTCAAACTATGGACTACGCAGATTGCATATTAAACAATCTACTATATAAAGAGAGTGAATTTTAGGTAATTAAACGTATGTCTTTATCAATAAATTTTTCCAAGGTGTACTGTCTTCAGTTAATGTTGAATTATTTACATTGGTATTTTAATCACTGTACGTGATTAAAATACCAATGTAAATAATTCAACATTAACTGAAGACTCACTACCACGAGTGAATATATATTTATTTACACATACAGTTATAAGTTTTAAATCAAAATGAATACAAAAAGCAAATAATAGACATACAGATAATCACAAGTTATGTATAATGTTAAGGAAAATCATACTATTAAAGAAAATTAGCATAACATTGAGTTCACAGTATGTAGATAAATTTGTGATGTCATGACGTTTCATACTCGAACATGCATTATTCACAGATCACTGTCTCGCCAGTGTAGTCTTGGCCACTGTACACAATCAAGTGTTGTGTAATTGATAAATTAAGAACAAAGTGTCAAACGAAGAATGAGTGATAAGATTAGCGTTAGTATATAATCAATATAATACTTATTTTTAGAAAATTTCGTAAGTTTTAGTTATAAACGAACTTCTTTGGAGAATCGTCTTTTTTTTTAAAACTTGATTTTGGTGTCTGGATAAAAGATTTTTTTTTATTAAATTGCCCGATCAGTCAGTCTGATTAGTTGAATGTATAATTTTGGTCGTTTTAGCGACTTTTATTTCTAATGCTTATTTTACGTTAATTTTAAAATATTTTAATCATGTTTCGTTCCTTTTGTTCGAAGGTTCCGTATCTAGGTTTAATATAAAAGTAATTGTAGGCTCGGTGTGTTGTCATTGTTTGCATATAAATTATTATACAAATAATACATATCGTGCTAAAGTCAGATAGTTAGGTAGGTGTTTTCATATAAAGATATTAACCAGACCTTTTATGGATAACGATAATTATGTTGCCGATACTATAGCGATTGTGCGATTTTTATATCTGTCTGTATCTTTATAGGAAGATTATGCGTGTATTCGTAATAATTATTCACTAGGTTACATTCAACCTTGACGGCAAGAATCATTAATAATAAATTATGATAAGAATTTGCTTAATCAGATCACCTACATAGATCACTAGCAAATTGAAAAAAAAAAACATTATCCACTAATATCATTCGTATTTTAAAGTGTATTTTTGTTTGTACTTTAATTACTTTTTTTTACGTTACAACGCAGAGTGTGAGAAAATCGGTTAAGTATAGCTTATATCTTCATTAGTTGAGGCCCCAGGCGGTCGAACTTCGCTCCTGCCGAGCGGAATCGGTTGTGTTGGTCTGTTCAACTGGCGAAGAGGATAAAAGCAGCAATTTATAATGTCCCTCGCCAGTTTGTCGTCGCCTTGGGCGGACAATGGTCAGAAACACCGCCTCCCAAAAAAATAGATTAACGTACACTAACAACACAGACTATATTATTTATACCGATAAACATGTAAAATGTGGAATGACGATAAATACGTACTCTATCTAAGTTTCTTTTTTTTTATTGCTTCTGGTGCCAAACGAGCAAGCAGCACACTTAATGGTAAGTATCACTGCCGCCCATGGAACATTGCTATAACCAAGGCTATAGCTAGGCCGCTGCCTACCAATACAATCCCTAAACCCTGGGCTTCCTGCTCTCTCACTCACCGAACGAAGCGTAATAGCACATTGCCATTACTCAGATGTCGATCTTCTGCGAGAGTGTGGTACTACCCCGGACGGAGCGGCCCGCGGCTGTAGACAGGGAACTGTGAACAGCGTGGTCCTACCACTAATACTTTAGGTACGTAATGCGAATTTCTGGATACAACTACCAATCTATATTATTATTATTAATCAATATACATGGAATTAACTCTACTAGATGTGGGTATCATGGTTGTTTCACTGGCAGAGCAATCAGTTTCAGCATCGGATTGAAAATACAGTGTGAGCACAAAGAGATTTTTTCGTTTCATAAATTAATATAATAAATGGCATACTATTCCAAGTGGTTCAGTATACTCGTATTAATTCACCAGTTTCCTTTAGCCCATACAACTCTTAATATTGAACATAGAAATCTATTATAGCAGAGACAATAGTGTACCGAACCAAATTAAAGTCAAGGGGGTGAGAAGATAGGATTTTTTATTTCAATCTTTCATCTTTGACGCTGATGTACATCGATTTTTTCGCGTATATAATATAAAACTAGAACAATACACAAATCTACTTGAAATCAAAATTAAATAGTATAGATGTGAATGCGTGGGTTTATTTTTCATAAAAGACAAATAACCGTTAGTCATGTTTCCCACAATCGCTTACAAGTATTATTAAGATAGCAAGACTTGTTTATCCTATCTATCAAATGATAAAAATGTCAAGATTCACATTAATATAATAATATTATAACCCCCCGTTGAGCCTCGTTCTATCTGATGTCCAAATCGGTGTCTAAATGTAGCGTTCAACGATCGCGGCGTTTTTGCGCCCGTGGATTCCGGTCGCCGGCAGAAGAATGTTGTTGGCAATATTGTATATAGGCTGTCATTTAACTGCACCAGAGACACGGAAAGCTCCATGCGCTAGCATACATGGGGCGTTCTTGGGGCTAGTTCTGTGGAACTTCGGCCACGACTGGGTGTTGCGAGTCCCCATCAAGCTGAGCGTAATTTATTAGTGCTCAACCCTTTCGGTACAGTATAGAGAAAGTCGGCAGATAAAATCGTTTTTTATAGAATTTTATAAGGCAAAATAAGAGAAAATGACAAGACCGCCGAGTTTCTTGTCGGATCTTCTCAGTAGAGACCGCGTTCCAATTGTGCAGGATTTACACATAATATTTATTTGAGTTTAAATGTTTAAATAAAACTTAATAGTACATACTGGTGATATAGCACCATTAATTGGTTGCTGTGCCGAAGAGGAGTGCGGTGATGCGGGCGTCCGCAATGGTGAGACAGTCATCCCTAATTGTTTGCTGTTGATCAAACGTCGCAACAGCTGCGTTGCTTCGCCACTCCGACCTGTGGACAAATAAAACTAGAGGTTGATTTTTTTAAATAAGACGGGTTATACTACTAAAAATATTACATAATAATACTAAGCCAGTAGGAATAGCTTTCACTTTCTCTTTTCAACCTATATACGTTTCACTGTTGGGTAAGAGTTTCTTCCAGATGAGGGAGTCTACTTGACTATCCTATGTATCTAGCGCGATGGTCCAACTAGTTGGTATAGATTTTAATGCGAGTTTTCAATTCTTTACAGCGATGTTATCTACTTTCATCCTTTAATCGATTGTTACGATATTCACAGGAAAGGAAGTGGTGGCCATGTTATCACCCATCGAATAGCCACTGGCTATTCTGGTTTGTGGTGGTGCTGAGCTTCACGGTTTAGTAATTTCGTAACTAAAAACGTGTATAAATAGCGGAGTCAAACGTGTAGATGGCATTCATTATCATCTCAGCTCATATACGCTCCACTACTAGATTCGAACCTCCTCCACAATTGAAAGAAAATTGATCTACTATACCACGCTGGTCAGACGGATTTTATTGCGAGATTTCATATTGTCTCTTAGTCGTCTTTGACTATACCCACAAGCAGGCAAGGGAGTGATGCATTACATTCTTACTCCGTTACCAGAAGGAATGTGTAGTGACGAAGAACACAATTCATCACCCCTCTAGACGGCAGTCGGTTGTAATATACATATATTGTGTTGGTCAAATTATTAGTCAGTAATATATAGTCACATCCTAGCCGAGGCCGCGGGTGACTGGTGACCACGTAAACCGCCGGGCTGACCACAAATGTCAAGGATTCGGTACTAGCGGCCCAATTGCGATGGGGAAGAAATAGGACGGGTTATGGGGCCACAAGCCGCCCTTCCGTCGCCCCGGATGGAATGGCGGCGGCGTGTGTCTAGATCATAGCCTGCCATAAAAAAGTATTTAGTCACATATTGTAAGTGCACAGAAAGACTATGTTAGTAAGATATTTATGGAGACAAAGTTATAGAGATTTACGTGTAATAAATTTGCTTTATCTTTCACTGATTTTGTAATTATCCTACAGTCATTATCGTGTAATTACTCTCTTGACTGCACAGATAACGTAAGAAAATCCCGACCTAGCATACCAAAGTGTCGCGGGCGGATTTCTACACGATACATACAAATTGTTGTTCTAAGTCTTGAGTGTAATTTGTATATACATACAAACATATCATCATGCCTTATCCCTTGCAGGGTAGGCAGAGGGAACAGAGTGCCAGAGAACACTATCCTTGCATACTTCACTCGCTTCCTCAATATTTATAATTCTCTTCATACACGCTCGCTGGTTTCGGAGACTCTTGACTCCACCTTCCTTCAGTACGTGACCAATCTGGTCTAGGTAGGTTAGTCTCGGTCTACCCCGGAACCTACATCCTTCCACTTTCGCATTGTATCTTCTTAACCAGACGTTCATTCGGCATTCTTTACACATGTCCGACCCATCGGAGCATTCCCTTTAGCATATTTCTCTCTTTCATATCTACTCGCTCTCTTACGTCGTCGTTACGAAGGCGATTAGTCAGCCTAACTACAGATTTTCCGTAGAGATCGCATTAATTTTACGTTCATGCTCTTTTCTGCATACCCAACTCTCGCTTCCATATAGTAATGTTGGGAAAAGCACTGCGTTATGTATTGCTACACGTGCCTTCTGTCTGAGGTGGTGGCTACCGAGAAGTTGTCCCAACGCTCCGTTCACTCTATTTCCCGCATTCGCATGTGTAATTTGTGTTAGTTAATTTTATGTTTACAAAATCGCAATATAAGAATTATTCCCTAAGTGTAGGACGTTGTATTTAAAAAAAAGATAGAAATAAAAAAATGCATTGCCGCTTAAACTACACGTCACACTAAAAAGAAAGTCCCTGTTTAATTAAAAGTAAAGGAGAATCAGAGATCAGAATATAGATTACTATTACTCGTACTTGATACTGTAATGGCGGATCACAGAATGATAATCGTATCGTGTGCAGGTATAAACAAGTTGCATATACAGAATGATTTTAAAACATTAGAATATATAGATAATAATAAATTAAACATTTTAATGAAAAATGTAAATTGGGATGAAATCAAAAGTTCAGACTGCCCAAATAAGATTTATGATTTTATAAAAGAAAGGTTTGATCACTGTTATGAAAATGCTAAATACACGAAGAAAGTTAACATTAATAGTAAAAGAAATAAAGATCCATGGATAACTGTTAAAATTAATTCTATGTGTACAAAAAAAGATCAATTGTTTTGTAAATGGAAAAAAGATAATCATAATGACACTCTTAGATTAGAATATAATTCATATAGAAATAAAACTCATAAATTAATAGAAAAATCTAAAAATAATTATTATAACAATCAAATAAGTATAAATAAAAACAATCCGAAAAAACTTTGGCAACTATTAAATTCATTATCTGGCAGACATAAAAATTCAATTGATGAGGTGATTATTAATGCATTTGATAAAAATAAAATAAATTTAAAATCAATTGCAGACAAATTTGCACATGAATTTCATAAAAGTGTTAAAAACATTATACACAATTGTTCAAGGATCATTTTACGCGAGTCAGATTATATGTTTCCAGAAAATAAGTCCATGTTATTACGTAAAGCCGACAATAGACAGATCTCTAGTATAATTGAAAAGTTAAATACTAATAAAGGTGCAGGTATTGATTCGATTCGCTGTGTAGATGTTAAAGTCATATGTAATGAAATGGCAGATATTATAAGTAAATTGATTAATGTAAGTGTAGCAACTGGTATATATCCTGGTGGTCTAAAAATGGGAATAGTTAGACCAATATATAAAAAAGGGACTCACAAGAATTATGAAAACTATAGACCCATTACGATACTTCCGGTATTAAATAAAATTATTGAAAAATACATAGCTAGTAATATTCTCACATTTTACAAAAATAATGAAATACTGTCTAAAGTACAATACGGATTTCAACCAAATAAATCAACGACCCAACTACTCTCGGCTTTTACTGATGAAATAAATGAATACTTAAATAAAAAACAACACGTTATACTGCTATTTATTGATTTTAGCAAGGCATTTGACACCTTAAAGCATGACATTCTAATCAAAAAACTAGAATTCTCTGGTATACGTGGACCACTGTTGCGTTGGTGTAAAGATTATCTCCGAAATAGGGAATTTTGTGTTAAAATAGGTGGTTCATATAGCGATCCTATGCAGATAACGGAAGGAACAGCCCAAGGTTCGGTTTTAGGGCCTTTGCACTACCTTGCATATGTGAACGATATGGAAAATGTGGTTAAAAAATGTTCTATTTACCAATATGCAGATGATACATGTCTTGTTGTCGCTAACAAAGATATAGATATCGCGGTCAAATGGCTTCAGGATGATTTTACACTGGTTTCCAAATGGTCCCATGATGCCGGCCTCGTCTTAAATAGTAGTAAAACGAAGGTTATGTACGTACACTGCAGTTATATGCGGCACCCCGGATCTTTTAAAATAAGAGCCCATACTCATAACTGTTTACATAGCACAGTTAACACAGATCAATGTTCATGTGACAATATTGAAGAAGTGGCCCATTACACATACCTTGGATTGATCGTCGACAATCGATTCAGCTGGAATTATCATATTGATGGTGTATGCGAAAAGTTACGTGCCATACTTGCTAAATTTACTATAATTAAGCACAAAATACCTTCTGCAATACTCTTAAATATGTATGTTGCTTTAGGTGAATCTATTATATCATATGGTATAACAAGCTATGGTCGTACATTCAAATCGCATTTAGATAAAATATTCTCTCTTCAATCTAGAATTTTAAAATTTATTGCACCCAAACATATTTTAAATAAGTCGAAAGATAACGTTTCCGGACTTTTCTCCCATTGTAATATACTACCTATCCATAAGAGAGTGAACATGTCGTTATTAATCGAACAATATAATAATAGTGCAGTAAAAATACCGATATCACATAATATAGGTACTAGAAGTAGAACTCAAAATAGATTGCAGAGTGTAAAAGCCTGCAATTATTACGGGAGACGAACACTTGCTTACATAATTCCTTCACTAATAAATGAAATACCAATACGAATCAATACAGAAATAAATAGTATGAACTACAAGCAAAAATATAAAAAATACTTTTTGAGTACAATTTGCTGAACATTAATTTCAAATTATACAATTCAAACTGATTGCACTATACTTGGAATATTGTGTATTCAAAGTGTGAAGTAGCTTTACATTGCAAAAATTAAATATACAGTGACAGATAATGAAATAGCATATATATGAAACAGGCTGTATAAGGTTCGCTTGCTCATCTGTTGCGAATTTTATTTTAACTACCCTCTTTAAAAGAAAATGAAAATATGTGTACAAAAAAAATGTGTGTATTAAGATACGCGTTTCTTACTTTTTCTCGATTGTCAAATAAGTTATATGTATTTGTATATTGTAATGTAAGTACCTATCATAAGACTCGTTTATTGGCCTCGCTGTTTGAATGTGAGTACCTATACAAACTTAAAAAAGTTTAAAGGTACAATAATAATTAATATGTATTTTCTTTATGGATTAAATAAAAAAAAAAAAAAAAAAAAATATTGAATAGAATATCATCATCATCATCATCTCAGCTCATATATGTCCCACTATTCGGCTCGAGCCTCTTCCATGCCGGGAGGTAATTGATCTACTATACCAAGCTAGTCAGACGTGTTGGTATAGGGTTTAATTTCGAGTATTCCTTCTCTTGAATAGAATATGCTTTATATTCTAATAAGCTTTATTGTACAAAAAATACATTAGTTACCGATTTAACGTAAATTAACCTACCATACTATGTTGGTAGCGTAGGTTATTATAGAACCCTATTACATTATTTTGAATTTACCATATCTCGCAGCGACGTCATTTTTTTTATCGCTTCTGGTGGCAAACGAGCAAGCAGCACACCTGATGGTAAGTGTCACTGCCGCCCATGGACCTTTGCTATTACCAAGGCTATAGCTAGACCACTGCCTACCATTACAATCACCAAACCCACCCAGTTGTGCTTCTGTTTCTTAGTCGTCTTTTAAGATCACTCGCAGGTAAGAAAGAAAATAGTAAATTATATTCTTACTTCATCATACAGAGAATTTTAAATAGCGATGTACAATAGAGAATATTCTATAAATTTCAATTCATACCGTTTTGTCTATGAAGAGCTTGCCAGAGTGACTCTTTATCTTGTTCGTGTTCATGTTGCGGTTGGGGTGACGACTGGGTTGACCTGGCCGATTGTGTTTCTTCCGGGTCGTCCTGTAACATATAATTAATTGCATCTCATCTCAGCTCATACACTATTGGACTCGAGCCACCTACAAACAGGTGAAATATTAACCACTATACCACGCTGGTTAGGCGTGTTGGTATAATTTTGCTTCGAGTTTACCATCTCTTCTTGGCTATATGCGTTTTATAATCATTTGTCGCCTCTTACGATCACCCACGGGTAAGATAGGTGATGGTGAATTGTATTATTACTCCGTCACCATATGGAAGTGTATGTAATTAATAGTACACTCATAAACCGGCAATGACTGTCATTAAGCAGTGAATACGATTCGGGGCATTATTAAACAATTTCAGTAGATGTTTTTTCTCATAGTCGAATTTTTTTTTTTTGTTTGTACCCTAGGTGTTAGCCTCAGATGGCTGTTACACTTTTAGCAGACTAATGGTCGCGCAGCGTCGTTTAACACGAGTTCTCAACCCAAAACATTTAAGCAATGGGGTGCAAGGGTACTCGCTGTGGGCTACAAACCTAGGCTTATGGCCGTTCCTAATGGTAATTTGAGAGTTACCACGTTAGTAGATCTTATAATTAAGCTCAACGCGACTTCTTTCACTCAGTGATGGCGAGGACGGAATCATGGGTTTTTATTTGTTAATTCAACCGGTTACTGCATTAACTCTCCAATTTATATGGTGTTCAGTCAACGCCACCTAGCGTTTAATATGTGAGGCATATCCAACTCCATACAAATCAGAGGTAACATTAACGTAATCGCATGCTGTTATCTATCCCAGTACTATAACAAATATCTATATGTCTAGCGCGTGCAAAACCATAAAGGAACACTGTGTGATATGCGCACTAACAATTTTAATAATTAAATTGACAGTCAATTGCGTTTAACATGTCATGGATGCGCATCATTCAACTACCGCGTTGGTCTCGCGTCATTTCGCAATATATGATAAGCCCTGCTCTTGAATTCTTATCTATACTGCGGACGTCTCTTTGTCTAATCCTGACATTTATTCACAAAAAAACAACTTATTAAAAATATCTCGTGCGTCAGAAAATAACACCAGGTACTTATGGATCGTAAAAACTGGCTAACATACCAAACATTGACCTGGGTCAATTCAATATAGGAACGTCTGCCTAGTTAATACATTCCTAGAAAGTTAACGTCAGGCAGCCAACCGATCGTATAAAAGATCAATTCACTTGCAGTCATTTCTGTTCTCCTTCCATTCAAAAGAATTATATTCTATCAACCTCTATAAAGTAGGACGAAGCCAAGAGTATTACGATGATTATAATATTGTAGCGAAAATCTCTAGTTCAGCGTTTCCCATTAGCCGGGTCCCGACCCGGTACCGGGGCATTAAAATAGAATACGGGGTCGCAACATTCATTTAAAATAAATATAGAAACCGACTTGAAATGGAACCTTAGGACAAAACTTTCGTGATTTGCCGCGAACTTGGATTCTTTGATAAAAAATAAGCAGCAGCTCCATACATCGCACTAAAATTTAATGACTAAATAGGCGATACCAAAATACGTAGTATTAATAAAACCTTTTTACTATTAATAAATGTGTATTAAATTACCTAATGGAACCAGATTCGGTTAAAAAGTAAATACTTTTATCCACTTAATAGTGGGCACGAAGGGGCAGTGTGAAAATTACCGGGCTATGGCAGAACAATGTTTGGGCAACACTGCTCTAGTTGATCAGGTTTACAAATGACTGGAGAACCATTGACATGTAGGTATATCTACATAACTAAAACCCAACGCTGGCTTAAAATGTAGAGATCACGTATTGCTGTGCGAATGACAGCACGGGTGACGAGCAATACACCAGGCAAAAGAATCTCCCCCGAGCATGTAAGAAGAAAGAAGGGCTTAATTTATGTCTGAAATCGAGCGCTTTCTGGCTTCGGAACGGAATGAACGGAACTTAATACAATTCAATCCCATGAAAATACAATTTTGCGCGTTCACTGGAAAGAAAGACATTTGTCATATCGCCAGTTCCAAGAAATAACACTCCAAATCACCGAGAATATTGTAATTCTTGGCATCGAAATATACAGCAAAGTCCAGTTTCAGAGTCATTTGAATAACAAAGCCAAATAGAAGAGCAAAAAGCCTAGTCTTGAACAGAAGCAAGCGATACGTCACGCTAAGACGACTTGTCTTGTACAAAGTACAAATAAGTACAATGTCAAATGAGTCAATCATTTGATTTTTTGCAAAGACATGTTCGAATTGTGGATGATCATAATCTTAAGAAAACAGTCGAGGCATTGGAACGGCGGAGAGACTTGGGGTCCCTTAATAGGGTGCTCTGAGGAACTGTTTGACTTGGTATCAACATCTCCTTTCCATCATCGTACCGCTCGACACAGCAATATGATTCACATATACCACCTGGAAACGATATCGACTTTGACTGTAGGTTTCCACGCACGTGCATGCTTTGGAATGAACTATCTCGCTATGACATGTTTACCTTCAAACAATATTTAAAAAGAGATCTCTCACAGTAGGTAGTGACTTGGCTGTATCCCTGATGTCTATGAGTGGCAGTTACCACTTACCACTTATCATCAGGTAAGCTACTTGTTCCTCTACCACCAAAAGGCATGAATAAAAACACCAAACATGTATAAAATTAGTTTTTACTGACGAATTTATAACAACAACGATTGTCAACCCACCCGGCAAACGTGGCGATTATAGCGTTAATGAACGTATCTATACTTCTTCGTCCATTTTCTTACAATTTTAACCTAATCTCAAATTATTGCCAATCTCAGAACAACAGTTTGTCTATCATACAAAGCATTGTCTTGCATGGCCAATTGAAAAAGATGCTGGCACGACAGATCTCTTAACCACAGCAAATTGTGCAGACAGTGCTATTTAAATATACAACTAGGCTGTGGTCACAGGTTCATTATGAGCTGCCAAGCCGTCACATAATTCAAATGCTGTTTAATTAAAACCCTTAGAAACATTTGCAGTTAGTGGGTTTTAAGAGCTAGGATTGCATCGTCGTCTATATATAAGCCGATTGATGCGTCAATAAGCTGAAACTACTGAAACTAAAAACATAAAATTTTGACTGTAATTTCTTTTTGTGAGGAAGACTCACAAAGATTTATATTTTAAGAAATTCAATCCTATAGGTTTGCGAACGCAGTAGCAAAGTTGTTTGGGAAGTAAAATACTTTATCCGTTGTCTTCAAATGAAGACCAATTGCTTTATTATGAATATGTATCAAAACATGTGTCAGTAGTCAATATTTATCATAAAAGGTTCCAAAATAGTGGAATAAAATTGCGGTGATATACTCTAAGCGCCGTAGCAAAAAAAGTAGGTTTGTAATGCAACGTACGGGACCTGCTATTTTTTTTTGGGAATATGTTCAAGGTCGTCCCCTGAATGTAAATCCAAGTTGGCGCGGCGGAGGAGGGTTCACTTCAGCCGCCATCTTGGAAAACACGTTTTATTGAATATCTCGCGAACTGCGCATCGTACGACAAAAATTGCAGAGACCATTATTGTAGATAATAATATTTGCCATCTTTTTTATTTGAAACTTTTTTTGTATAACACATAGGTTTTTAATTATAGCGAATCAAACTTTTTACAATATGGTTTTTACTAAATATTTATTTAATGGTCAATGATAAATTAAAAATAATGGTAACTGAATTGTAGAACATGAAATTACCTATAAATTCTATAAGAAACTTTTTCTCGTAGCATTTATAGTTTAAGAGCTATAACGCTGTAAATGAGATTATAATGCTGTATATTCAATTATGTCCCTATAAGTTGTAGTATATATTTCGGGTCGTTCGGAATTTCTCCCTCTTAACATTTCAACAGTATTCAGGTATAAATCCCAACCGTTTTACAAAATCGGAAGTCTCTATTAACTCGCTTCGCTACAAATGCTTCGGGAAATTGGCGAGTAAGACAAGGTTGAATTTATCACTTCTATCTCCAACACAAGATACGGCACGCTACCATTCTTTCAGAGTGTACCACCAGGTTCAAACTTAGCTTGGATTTTATCACGACGCTGAAAAATGGGGTTGGAAGCGAACTGCACAAGGGCTTGAACCAATTCGAACTGCTATGGCTCCTGCACCGTCGAGTTTGTTGCAAATAATATCGTGCAAATGCACCAAAAATTGCGGAGCTGCCTGCGGATGCCGAAAAGCTGTTCTCAAATGTTCGATTATTTGCTCCAATTGCAGCGGCCAAACATGCGACAACGTGCCAGACATATTAGATGCCATCCCAACCGAAGACCTAACCTTTGATTCGTCTCCTTCGGATATGGCGGAGGCAGAAGAGATAGATCCACAAGACGATGAGTGTCTTCCCTCGACATCGAAAAAAATAAGACTCGCACCGTAAAATAATGCGCCACTTTTTGTTTGTGTAAACAAATGTTTTTTCCGTTTTTTTGAAGTAACATTCGTAAAATTCTTTTCATTTTTGTGATTTCGATAACAATTGGAGATACATAATAATAAAAATAATAACTATTACAATTCTTACGATGTAGCGGGATATACTATTGTTTTTTGCTACATAGACAATTTTTTATGATGATACCGTTTTAAGTAACAATAAAGATCGACAAATTATTAGTTGTTCTCCACATTATTTATAATTTTAATTTATTTGCTGCACAGCTGTATTGACATTTTTTTAACACTTTATGCCATTTTATGCGTTATGAAATGGTTTTCATATACAGCGAGCAATATTGCCACTGATAATGTACGAGGTGCAAGTTTTACTAAGCTGCAGCTCTTAGACTATAAATGCTACGAGAAAAAGTTTTTTATAAAATTTATAGGTAATTTCATGCTCTACAATTCGGTCACCATTATTTTTAATTTATCATTGACCATTAAATAAATATTTAGTAAAAACCATATTGTAAAAGTTTGATTCGCTATAATTAAAAACCTATGCGTTATACAAAAAAAAGTTTCAAATAAAAAAGATGGCAAATATTATTATCTACAATAATGATCTCTGCAATTTTTGTCGTACGATGCGCAGTTCGCGAGATATTCAATAAAACGGGTGTTTCCAAGATGGCGGCTGAAGTGAACCCGCCCCCGCCGCGCCAACTTGGATTTACATTCAGGGGACGACCTTGAACATATTCCCAAAAAAAAATACCAGGTCCCGTACGTTGCAAAAAAAAAGACCCGGCGCTTGGCCTAATACTTTTATGAACTTAATTAATGAATTAAAAATTAGCACATATAAGTACTAGAGAGGAAAAAGGGACATTCTCAAAATCAGCCCCACAGAGTGTATAGTCTTAAAGTCCACAAGGGTGAAAATGGGGGTGAAATTTGCTTTGATATTTGTTACTCTACAACACAAATAATGAAAATCATATTTAACGGCGATGAAATACGCCAGCACGCGACTTTGTTTCCCCAAAAATCATTCTTAGCGGACGAAGTTACGGGCAAGGTTTAGCTAAAAGTATATGTTTTAGTTTACATTATTATGTTTACATAGTGATTAAAGTCAATACCTGCGACATTTGAGAAATATCCATTTGTAGTCTGTCTGGATCAGACCCACTACTGCTTTGACTGCAATCCTCGTAAACTGATGAATTTTCTTTTAATGACGCTTTCATATTATTATTCGATCTGCCAAAAACGTGTTGCTTGTATTCGTCCGCACCAAAAACGTGTTGTTTGTACTCATCAACAAAATTTGTTGATTTATTATGTGTCAATGCGCTGTGGAAGTATGTGTTTGTGTGCTCATTATTCTCGTTTTGTTCGGTTGGTTCGTTCTTAACACAACTATATAGTGATAGGTCCATCTCTTTGTTGTCGTGGTCCTCGTTGCTGCCCGGACTCACTGTGTTCTGAGCGCCGACGTATGGGTTATACTGATCGTCTGTATAATCATGCGGGTAGGTATCACCCGTGTTGCTTGCCTGTGTTCTGTCGATCACACTCGTATAGTTTGGTGAATATTTTTGCGATTCTTCGTTATCTCGCTGCGCCACCGCCACGGCTTTACTTATGATGTCTATAACTGTATTACAGTGCATCACTTCTCTCGCTCGGTCTGGTGGTGGTAAACTTGGCACGCTGTTGAACATTATATGCGGTTCATCTTCCGCTTTTATAGCATACTTACTAGGGTCATAATTTTTTATTTGTAAAAGTGTAACCGCTGCCTGCCGGCTTTCCAAATTTTTCATTTCTTCAGTAGAGTCCGGCGAGCCGATTTCGGCATATTTACTTTTCGAGTCGTGCTCGAAATCACTGTCGTTCAATGGTTTAATTATTTCTTCCAACTTTGCCGCCGCGATATTGAGGATCTCCTAAAAAAAGAAAGACAATGTTTGAACATTAAACGTCATATTGTTTAGTATCATGATAACACACTTTAGAGTGCAACCAATGAGGCGCTTGTTATTTCATAGCACTGTGATATCAAGTCTCCTAACTGATAAGATAAAACAATATTTCTACTATAAGGTAGTCAGTGTCCTTTCTAAATTCGAGCAAAATGTACTTCATGTGGAGAAGCAAAGTGAGAGAACATAGTGACCGAGATATTCAGTCGATTGTTTGTGTTGGATATTATATAATTATTAAACGGAGTTTCTTTGTTGTAGGTTTTAATGATATTATGCGTCCTAGTTACAACGTGCAGCTCTCAAGGGCTCGACGACAAGAGTGTACCTTGTGATATTACTGTACAAGATCCAAACAGTCTTACATTAAATTGTTCGCGGCGTAACATCGACGAAATACCTAGTAAATGGCCAGAGCAAATAAACAGCATAGACAAAGGTAACAATACCATCCATAGAATAACTCGTTTATCATCCGGCGCTATCACGCAAAAATATGACGTAAGCAAAACAAATACATAGGTGTTGCTTTTGAATCAAGTTATATGTTAGAGATATCACTGATAGTGGCTGACTAAAAATAAATATAAGTTGATCAACTTATGTTGTACATTTTATGTCTTACGTTTTAATAAAATATACAATTTTAAACCAAAAAATAACGTTATAAGATTAATGAATTCTAATGTTTACGCGACTATGTATTTACATATATGAAATTAAACATATTGAAATAAAACTAATTTACGGATAATGATTTCTAATGTTTACACGAGTAGGTATTATACATTTGAAATAAAACTATTTTTACGGATTCCATCGCGCTTGTATTTGATTTTCTCAGTTTTCATTTTCCTCAGTTCTTCAGTCCTCACGTTACCATGAAAGCTGTAAAGTGTTCGAAACGTCGGGCAATTAAAATTCAAATACAAAAGCGATAGAATCCGTAAATATAGTTTATTTCAAATATTTTACGGACTTGCAAAAAAAACTATTTTTATACTTTCAGTATGGTAAGTGTTCGAGATATCGTCAAATTAAAAATACAAACGCGATAAAATGCGTAAAAATAGTTTCATTTTAAATTATACATACATACATATCATCACGCCATATCCCTTGCAGGGTAGGCAGAGAGAACAGAGTGCCAGAGAACTCTATCTCTGCATACTTCACTCGCTTCCTCAACATTCATAATTCTCTTCATACATGCTCGCCAAATATATTTTTTAAATTATAAGTTTAGGTGATCGTGTTCTAAATACTTAATCATTGTTTGTAGTTTATGGGCGTACTCTAAAGTTAGCTCACAATAAAAGTTTTATATTTTCATACATTAAAATAACTATAAAACGGACGGATGGGTTACTTTTTTGGTCCATTGCATTGGTTCTTAGTTTTACTTATCTACCCGTGTTGAACTTAGCGTAAAGACGACAGAATCGTTTTGAAGATGATGTCGATGAGTATTATTTATTTTAATCTTTTTAGTCAACCAATTAAGAATTTATATTTAAGTGTGGTGACGGATTAAGAATACGTTGAGTCGCCACTCCTTATTTTCCCAAGAGAGTTGTAAAACCGGACAATAGAATGCCCATGTTTTTGTTTGAAGTCATTAAGTTACCTTATTGTAAGTTTATCATGTGTAGTCCTTTAAGGGACCTCGCGTACCTTGCTTGTACCTACTAATAATTGCAAATAACTAATATAATTACGGTACTAGTATTTCATTTTACGAGATTGAATATTGTCCGTGTGCTGTCAAAATAATAGAATTCACAGATAGCAAAGTGGTTAAAATACCGACCTACCATGCCAGTGCCGTGGTTTTGATTCCCAGGCAGGACAATACTTTATGAGATCCACAAATTGTTGTTCTGAGTCTGGGGTTAATTTGTGTCCGTCCGGACCGTCCCGCAATACAAGGATTATTATCTTAGTTCCGGGTGTTGTCTAGGTATAAAAAAAAAATTACCAACCCCGTCTTGGCCATGGAAGTCATAAAGGACGACTAAGGGATATAATGCGCATCCAACATCTATACAGGGGAAGGAAACCTCGGAATAAAACCCTATCTAACACGGCTGATTAGTGTGGTAAGGTAGAGCGGGGCTAGTTGAGCATGTTGGAACTTTTGGACGTAAACAGCTGTAGCTCTTAAATCTGACTTATTAACAAAATATTACTATGGACATTTTTGGTAAGCGATAAATTACTAATAGATCAGAGCGCATAATAACTCATTAAGACTTATCATTGAGGAGCTATATACGCTCAAGTGAAAAGTTGCTCAACTAGCCCCGCTTTACCCTATAGTAATTTTCCATTGGCCATAGTGTATACTAATCAAATTAAATTCATTTATGCATAAACCCTGCGAGGGCAATTACATATTGTCAGTTTTAAAATTTTAAATCATACCAACAAACTACCACCGATTCGGAACTCAACCGTTACTGAGAGGTTCCGACAAGAAACTCAACGATTTTGTTAGTATTAGACAATTATTTTATTTCTTTACTGTTGTTTTTTAATGAAAAAAATAGTCTAACATATTCAGTAAGAATTAGCTCCAGTGTAATACTCTTATAATCCCGAAAAAATCCAAATACAATGTAAAAGATTATGGCTGGAGCAGATCCCATAAGTATAGTATATAATATAATCTTTTCTCACTGTATAAAAACTATAAAACATTGTGTATTGCGTTCTATATAATTAAGTAACTAACTCATGCAGCATATTATATTGGGCTTTATTCACTTTCCAGATGGGCATGTGTTGATAACGTTTTTCAACAACACGATATCAACGGTGTCGCAACTACCACCGGTGCCGGGCAAGCGTGTGGCGATTAGTTTCAAGTCTAACAAAATCCTTGACATAGAGGATGACTCTTTCAGTGCTATAGAAGGACTAGTCTATTTAGACTTGAGCAATAATTATATTTCTGGTATGTATTTAATTATAATTATAATATTAATTTTACGTATGTGTGATTATTAATTATTATAAGTGTGACTATTATATTGTCCGTGTAGTAACGGAATAAGTATACAATGATCGCAAATTCTTCCTTTCTCGTGAGCAATAGTAGAACACGCAAGCAGATGATGCCACTGCAAAAGAAGGAACACTAAAAATGTGTAAACATGTCGGGTAGATGGCACACGTCTCCTTAAAAGACGGAAATATAATACGATGCGAGCTCCGCCACCGGTAAAGGCGGTAAACCCCCCGACCGCAAGGGCTTCGCAGGGGCTAGACCCGGATCTGGCACTTGTGATGAACTTCGCGGCTCTCATCAATTACGCGGAACTTCGCGAAATAGCTGCGGAGTTGAAAAGGAACGAAGGTAATGCCCTCGCCCTTCTCAACATCGCTACCAAATTCGCTCCCACGATCGAAAGACTGGGCGCTTTCAACACAAATATAATATAATTTAAACATTATCCGCAGAATAGAGCATACACGGCCCGCGCAGCCGTAACACACACAAACATTTGCGCTTCCGACACCGCCGCCGGTGTAGAAAGACGCAACGCGTAATAATCAATATTTCAAACGTGGGCACGCCCACTTTGCCACCAGTGACGCCCCGAGCCGAGGTCGGTCTCCGCAGGGAGAGCCCTCGGGCGTGGTCACTTAAAATTTTTCGGGTTGAGAGCCCTCAGCGCTCACCCACAGACCGGTTACGCTATAACAGCCACTAGGCTAACAGCAATCGCAGTGGATGCGGTTTAGTGGGTAACCTAGCCCTAGGCTAGGAATCCCACACTTCCCATCCGGGGAGTTAGTGCTTCACGCATTCCTGGACCACTGCGTTATCAAAAAAAAAAAAAAAAAAAAACGATGCGAGAATTGAATGTCCTACAATAGTTCACGGTGGTGTCAGTGGCAGCACGATTGGGACGGATTTCCCATAAGTGTGGGTTCGAATCCCACTTGTGACAATCATTTTTCGCTCATAATCGGGTTTTTATAAATAATAAAGCATAATAAATGCTAAATTTCAGTAATTTGAAGAACACTAAAAATTAAACTTTATACCAATCCGTCTGACCAGTATTACTGCACAGATGGCGTAGTGCTTAAGATCCCGACCTTCCGTGCCAGTGCCGTGGTTTCGTATCCTACGCAGAACTACACTAAAATCCCCCCGCAATACAAGGATTAATTCCTTAGTGGATGCAGGGTGGTTTTTGAAAAATAAATAAATATAGATCAATTGGTCTCCTACTATGAAGCAAGTCTGAACCCAACAGTGAGATGTATCTGTATGACCTGATGATGATAATTATATATAAGTCAAATGACATAAGCATATTATTACTGACCGTAAGCGCCTAGGTTTGAATATTGATTTTGACATTTTCTTTAAATATCGTTAGAGCGTATATTAGATCTGTGCCCAGTAGATAAATTACCTAATACGTTCGCCACTTGTTGCGTTGGGTCATAAAACTTATATACGTGAAAGTGTACATGTTACATCTCCACTTTCCCCTCTAGATATAAAGGTGTTAGATTATAAAAAAGTTAAGTCTATGACAACATATCATGATAACAATATCAAAACGTATGTCACCTAAGTACCACGCTTTCATAATGTTATTGCGTCATTAGATAAACTTATAAATATTTTGACTATTAGAACCGAAATTCGCACATTGATTCCTTTGTCAATTACTCTCATGGTAGTTAAATATTTGAATTCAGGTTGATACGAGTGATTGTATTCGCGATACAGATGGTTCGGGTGTAAGCAATTCACAGTACGTGACCTGTTCCGAAGAGAGTGGGTCTTCACAAATATTACGCTTGGTTACAGGACCGAGGGAAGGAAGTTAGGTTTCATTACGTAGTCGAGCTAAATTCTAATATGGCAAGCAGGGTTAGCGCATTTTAAATTAATAATTGTAATTTTTGGCGTATACTCGTATGGTCACAGAGGGGAGTAAAAATATTAAAAAAGAGCTCACGTAATACGAGTAAATTCCCTAATTGCTCAAGCGAATAATGATACAGTATCCTTAGCATAAATTGAGTAAGTGTTAACTATTTAAATGCAGTAAAATCCGGATGTATCTATGTATGATCAATATTATTACGCCGTACTAATTAGTTGGTACATTTAGCATACGGATCATTCATTATTTTTTTTATAGGCCATATTCTGCACTAAGGAATAAATCCATATGTTATAAGAGACTTTACAAACATTGAATTAATGCAATCAAAATTACATCAAACTCGAAGCACCCATTTGAAGATTTGCCTGCATAAGAATCGAGCCCATGGCACTCGACATGAAAGGTCATTCGTTACATAATCATTACATACATACATACATATCATCACGCCATATCCCTTGCAGGGTAGGCAGAGAGAACAGAGTGCCAGAGAACTCTATCTCTGCATACTTCACTCGCTTCCTCAACATTCATAATTCTCTTCATACACGCTCGCCGGTTTCGGAGACTCTTGACTCCACCTTCCTTCAGTACATGACCGATCTGGTCTAGGTAGGTTAGTCTCGGTCTCCCTCGGTACCTACATCCTTCCACTTTCGCATTGTATATCTTCTTAACCAGGCGTTCATTCGGCATTCTTTCCACATGTCCGAACCATCGGAGCATTCCCTTTCGCATCTTTACACCAATACTCTCTTTCATACCTACTCGCTCTCTTACGTCGTCGTTACGAATGCGGTCGGTCAGCCTAACTCCACAGATTTTCCGCAGAGATCGCATTTCGACCGCATTAATTTTACTATCATACTCTTTTCTGCATACCCAACTCTCGCTTCCATACAGTAATGTTGGGACAAGCACTGCGTTATGTATTGCTACACGTGCCTTCTGGCTGAGGTGGTGGCTGCCGAGAAGTTGCCCCAACGCTCCGTTCACTCTATTTCCCGCATTCACTCTTCGCTCTATATCAGTGGTGTACCTTCCATCTCGGCTAAATCCACATCCAAGATATACAAATTCATCCACTTGCTCTAGTACATACATCATCATTCAAATCATTTAATACCACATTTACGACATCCGTACAGATGTGAATATGTGTTAGTGCTTATTCATATGCAGTAATATCCAAAAATACCAAAGTACCGTCGAAATTAAATCGCACCATATGAGTACGAAGAATAAAATGTACCGATCATTTAATTTTTTTCGTCTTTAATATAATTCAGCACTTCTGCAGTTTTAGTACGTAGCCGAAAGCGTCTTGTGTCTTTATTGCTGTCGCTATGGCCAGCTATTAATTAGCTCTTGACATTATAATTTCATTCTCCATTCGATAGTCTTTAAAGCAGAAGAGTAATTTCTGTGAGAATATAACTTCCGACGTTCAAGTATGAAAGATATAATATAATTAGCACGCCATATTTTAACGAAAGTAAAACAATTAACTAGGCATAAACTAAAGTGGTCTATGATATATTGATATGACACAAAATAAATATTTTGATAACGTACGAAATGCGTATGAAGCTACTGTGTGCTAATTAATGAACGCATGTTAAATAAATCTATAAGTAATTTGAGCAAAAAGAATGATATATAACATTTTCTTTTTAAATTTATTTTTCACAAATTATGAAAGCAACTTTTACGTTTGAATGTCCGTCTTGATACGTGTTAAAAAAAAAGTTTGGAAAACCCGAGACACAAGCCTCACAAGTGTATATATTTTTTTAATAAAATACGTTCTCATCAAATATATAAGTGAGAGAAGAAAGAAAAATATAATAATTCTTATTATGGTTATTATACACAAACTTGGAGAAAATTCATCGATTTTTATGGCTATCTTTTAAACAACTGTGTGTATGATAACGAAAATCAGTAGAGGTCATCTTAAGGATAAATAAAAATTTATTCGAGAATGTTTTTGTGAATGAATTTTATGACATCGTCAATCGTAACGACAGGTTAGGGTTAGGTTTCAACAATTCTATACAAAAATAAAGAAACTGTATTAAAATTTTACAAATTAATCGTATTTTTAATAAATTTTCTGTAACAGAAATTTTCTCATCTCAAAATAAGTGTATACAGTAATACCCCGCTTTACGCGAGGGATACGTTCCGTAAAAAAACGCGTTAAGTGAAATTCGCGTATATCGGGGTTTATGATTTAATACAAAAATAAATATACAAATCATTTGAATCAATCATTTTAATTCTAAAAACACTTTATGCAGTACATATAACATGTTCTTTTTTTACGAAAAAATACGTCTATTGTCTAGCGTTTCTTTTACGTTTTTGTATAATACGTTCATAACACCCAAAACTGTTTTTAATTGTTTGACAGACGGTCAAAACGCGGTCATCATCACTCTCTATGCTCTGCAATATGTCTAAACCGGCATAAATTTTTGAAAGAGCATTTTGTATTCGGCTTGAAGATAAAACTCTCTCTTCTTTTTCTTCCTCATCGTAAATGGGATTATTCTGTAATCATTGCTGTCAATCTTCATTGCTGAGAGGTTCGTGGTGCGTTGCGTTGCTACAAGTTCTTCGAAATCCTTTACCGTGACATCTTCAAGTTCATCATGACTACGTTACGTACATACATATTTATTCTTACCTATGAATATGTATGTATATAACGTAGTCATGGACTGAAGTCGCGTAATTCGAGACATTTTAACGCGAAATTTGAAATTCGCGTAAAAACGAAACCGCGCATAACGGGGTCGCGTAAAGCGGGGTATTACTGTATAGAACTCCAGTTTTTACCCAGAGATAAATAATCTACAGTTATACATTTCTCACTATGGTGTGTGGTATTCATTTTTGTTGAGCTAGCATATTGCTAGCTCAACAAAAATGTTTTCTTATTTGCATTTATCAGCGATTTTCTTGTTTTATATATCTTTGTAAAATCCAGACGCAGTGTGTTGTGAGATGTGCAATAGCAACAAATCGGCCAAAATATATCACTTAAAGAATGACCGATGATACAAAGCACGTGCAAAAGCAAAGTTAGCTATGTAAGCTACATTTGCTTTTGCAATAATTATACAAATACACTAACTCAGAAACTGTGGATGGTATATTTGTTCTGTGTAGGAATCTAATTGATAACACTCGCCACGGCAAGTCATTGCTAAAACTTCCATAGACTCTATAAAGGTATAATTGTTGCTGTGTCTGTATTATCCTATCAATTAATTGTGTCTCAAATATTTTTATACATCTGATATCGCAGCAAAGTTCAAATCAAGTAAACGCCCTGTCGTAAAACTTAGCTACACTTCTACATTGTGTTTTGATCTTCGTTTGGCGTGCTTAGTCAAATACATAACTGTTGCAACAAGCCTGTGTTGAAACCAAGACGATGATAGGGCTTGCATTCTTGAGGCGGAAATGCTCGCCGATTTGTATCGGCGGGTGCCGGGGGTGCGAGCGTAGGGCGGTGTGGTCTCATTGAGGGAAATCACCGCCTGGCGCGTCGACGCCCACCTAGACGTCATTGCCCGTTGGGCAGTCCGGCTGGTGAGGCCTCGGTTCGGTGTGCGGACCGTGGAGGCCTTCCGGCCGGTGCTGATATAGTGTTTGGAATGGCGGCGCGGGGTGCTCTCCTTCCGACTGGTGCAGGTTTTGACGGGGCATGGATGCTTCGCCAAATACCTGCACACGGTCGTCAGGAGGGAGAGTACACCGTCCTGCCACCACTGCGAATGCGACGAAGACACGGCGCGGCATACGCTCGAGGTTTGTGCCGCTTGGGCAGAGCAGCGTCGTGAACTCGTCGCAATCATCGGTGCGGAACTGGGACGCGGTCGCAACCTTCTGCGAGGCAGTAGTCTCGCGGAAGGAGGCGGCGGAGCGCGTGCGCGAGGAGCGTCTGTCGTTAGTCTGTCACCCGCCGAGAGGCCGACCGCGTGAGGAAAGACCGACATCCTACCCGAGGGGGGGACCTTGGTCGAGGAGAGGGTACTCCTCAGGGGTATTCCCGTCGGGCCGACCACTGACGTCAAGTCACTCTGCTCCGGTGGTCGGCCCAACGACGAAGGCGACGTCACGGGTGTGCGTGCTTACGCCCCTCTGTCACCCCGGATGGAGTGGTGCGAGGAGTGCGCTGCCCGTAGCCCACACCCAAAAAAAAAGGGCTTGCATTCATTGTTATCTATATGTATGTATATCTTCTGTATGCTCAGTAATATTGCAGCTTCATGTCTCTCATCACTAAGAACGTTCAGATTCACCACATTCTTGATATTTTTTTATGTGTTATTTTATATTTTCTCTTTGGAATTATGATGATAATGGCGCTATAAAATATTAGGAACAGCTCAGTAAAGAAATAAATTAGTCGCTGATGTCTCTTCCACTCGAAGCCAAGTTCTCCAATTTCAATCTTTCATAGTTGCGTGCGGTTATAATTGTTATTTATTATTTGTTTCAACGCCGAAGAAAAACATTGAAAGGAAACTTGCATATTTCAGATGTACCTAAAATAACCTCTGTCAGTCGGTATTATGAGTCAGTACCCTTAATAGAAAAGCTGTCATTATCCCTTTGGGTTATGGCGAGTGTGTCGAATCTGATTCGATTAAAAAATCCGACTACTTCATATTCTGATTATTCAATAGGAAATTTTAAAATTAATAGATAAGATTTATGATTTATTGTGAAACTCGGCATTACACTGTATTTAATTTCCTATTGCATGCGATATCATAGAGATATAGATATTAAATATGTATCTTAAAAAAAAAAATATGATAAAATATTACTAGACTTTAGAATTCTGATGACACGATATTATTACGGGTTGAGAGCCCTCAGCGCTCACCCACAGTCCGGGTAAAGTTGTCATAGCCATCTGAGGCTAACAACTAAGACACAAAAAAAAACCATATTATTTGTAAATTATAAAACATTTTTATTCGTTTCAGTTTAGATGTAAATTTATCATCTAGGCCTAGAAATTGATAATTTATATAATAATTGGTATGTGGAGATATCGGATATGATAGCTGAGTCATCACTTGAGCTACCGACGATTATACAAATGACGAGTCACAGTATGCAATAAAACCGCTATGAATAACAATTTCAAACGAGCTAGGTTTTGAAGTTATAGTGTTTGATCTTTTAATCGCTTATCAACATTGGAATTCATTTCGTGTTTACGATACGAGAGTCAAGATTATTGATCAGAAAACTCATGTGGGTCAGATATTTATGTACACATCTACAAGAAGAGGGCACCTATTAATATCGTATACAAAATGACAACCGTGATAGCGTTGGACATGGCTGTTCTAAATATTAACACTGAAAATATAATTTATTACGTATTTTACATATATACACTACCGTCCAAAAGTTTGGAAGCACACCTGTTTTCAAACAAAACAAATAAATGCCGACTAATAGCGGTAAAAATTAGCAATAATCTTAAGTTTTACAACCTTTTACGACTGTCTACACAAACACAAAAGGATTATTATCCTACATTCATCAAGTTTTATGGAATTCCTTAATATTGACGAAACACGTGTTTTATGACTTAATCCGTCGGCTACTTTATCCTATGCAATGGTGTAGTTTTATTGATAATGTTTGCTGGTTTTAACTTTTTTAGACCTTATTCAGTCGCACTTGAGCATTGGCACGTGAAAGTTGTGATATTAACATTGTCTGTATTCGAAAGATATCGGCTACTACTTTGACCGTATTTTTTCTTCTGAAAATGGCAAAACGCAAGCAAATCACGCTTGAACAGCGAAGCGCTATTTGCACTCTACGCGAGGAAGGATACAGTGAACGTCAAATCGCAGAAAGGCTCGGAATTTCTTGTAAAGGTGTCCACTATACCCTTGCTAGAAAACAAGAAACGGGGAAAAATGAAGATAGAAAGAGATCTGGTAGGCCCAAATCCACAACAAATCAAGAGGACAACTTCATTAGAGTTCTTTCTAAACGGAATCGACGCTTAACTGCACCACAGATCACTGCAGCTCTGAATGATACGCGAGAAACACCCATTTCAACAACTACTGTTAAAAGACGCTTACTGTCTGCGGGATTAAGAGGATGTGTTGCTGCTAAAAAACCCAAACTAACAAATCGACATAAGAAAAATAGACTAGAATGGGCAAAAGCGCATAAAAACTGGACTATAGAACAATGGGAAAATGTCCTTTGGAGTGACGAATCAAAATTTCAGATTTTCGGATCCAATAGACGTGTCTTTGTACGCCGGTCAAAAGAAGAGAGGGCTTCAGAGGCATGTACAGTGCCTACCATCAAACATGGTGGTGGTAATGTCATGGTTTGGGGGTGTTTTGGCAACAGTAAACCCGGCAATCTTGTGAGGATAACCGGAAAATTAAACAAGGAAGGCTATTTAAAAATTCTCCAAGATTCTGCCATACCCAGTGGACTAAGTCTCATTGGTTCTGGATTCATTTTTCAACAGGATAATGATCCTAAGCATTCGTCTAAATTGTGCCAGAACTTTTTAAACAAGAAAAAAGCTGAAAACATTTTAAACATCATGCAATGGCCATCTCAATCCCCTGATCTTTCTCCCATTGAACTTGTTTGGGATGAACTTGACAGGAGGGTGAAAAGTCGTTGTCCTACGAGCTCAGAACATTTGTGGCAGCTATTAGAGAACGAATGGAACAAATTAGATAAAGATTATTTTAAAAAATTGATTAATAGAATGCCCAGAATATGTGAGAAGATTATAAAGGAGAAAGGTGGACACTTTGATGAAGCTAAAATTTAATCTAATTTACCATTGTATATTATTTTTTTATTTTGTTTAAGTTAGTTTCTGTTTGTTCTTTATTTTTTTATCAATACATTTAAATTTAAATGACTTAGTTTGGTTTTATTCGATTTTACCTTGCTGCTTCCAAACTTTTGGACGGTAGTGTATATTATAAAGTTTCTAGTTACGGTGCTGGGTTAAAAAGAAACATTAACAATAGTTCAGGATTTCACTCTGTTAAGGTTTCTTTCAATGATTGATACATACATACATATCATCACGCCATATCCCTTGCAGGGTAGGCAGAGAGAACAGAGTGCCAGAGAACTCTATCTTTGCATACTTCACTCGCTTCCTCAACATTCATAATTCTCTTCATAGACGCTCGCCGGTTTCGGAGACTCTTGACTCCACATTCCTTCAGTACATGACCGATCTGGTCTAGGTAGGTTAGTCTCGGTCTCCCCCGGTACCTACATCCTTCCACTTTCGCATTGTATATCTTCTTAACCAGACGTTCGTTCGGTATTCTTTCCACATGTCCGAACCATCGGAGCATTCCCTTTCGCATCTAATGCATTATGCATTGATAATGACTATTTCAAAAACAGATAATAAAGTTAAACTGATAACAAATCAAATCAAATTCATTATGTATAAAGCCTGCGAGGGCACTTACAATATGTAAGTCAGTTTTAACTACCACCGAATCGGAACGTAACTGCTACTAAGAAGATCCGGCAAGAAACTCAACGGCTTTGTCTATTATTATTATTTCTTTACATGCTTTTTTTTTATGAAAAAAATAGTATAGCATGTTTAGTAAGAATTACCTTCATTGTAATGGCCTTCCAACCCCGATATAATATAAAATTTAAATATAATGTAAAAGATTAGAGGGTGGACCAGATCCACACAACCGGCACCCGATTACGAGTTAAATACTACAAGGTGCAATAAACGCGGGGGAGCTTTATCAGAGGTGAACGGGATGAAAGGACCCAATATCGTAATACGCCACCAGCGACTAGAGATTTATATACCGTAATCATGCGGCAAAATATTAAGTTAATAAAAATAGAATTAAATATATCTAGAGGTAGCCACACAAGACAAGACAATACCCCGCACCAAGGAATTTGCGGAAACGTTTACAAGCATACTCGTGCAATTAACGGAGACAAATAACACCCAGACACAGAATAATTAAAAAAAAATTAAAACAATTCAGTATGACCTTCCTCGGTATCCATGGTTAGATAATATATGTAAGTCTATCTAGAAAACAAATTGTCGCCCTGCTCAGATTACGTTCGGGACTCATTCCGACAAATAAATTTAAATATCTAATGAAACTGTCAAATACTCCAAACTGCTCCAATTGCAATATTATAGAAGACGTACATCACGTACTGACGGAGTGTGTCCGGAACACGGCCCAGCGCCGTAGTTTATTGATGTTTGATAATAACTGTAATGTGGGTATATGCAATAGTATTTTGTCCTCGCCTTTATCGAGCGATGCCAAGGATCTGTTGAATTTGTATATGTCTACTGTGACCGAACGTTTGTAATATTTATCTACTTTTGTTTTCATTTTCTATTGTTGTTATTTGTTAAGTTTATGTATAGGGGTGATATAGTCAGCCTGTAGCTAAAGCCCTAAATAATAAAATTAAAAAAAATAAAAAACACAGAACAATCGTTTGTGAATCATACAAAGAATTGTCCTGATTGGGATTATAGCCTCCGACGATCGCCATAGAAGAATGCTAATGTGAAAAATAAAACGCCTACGCTATCTATGCAGTCAAACGTCATATGTGAGACTTACACCTTCACAATCCAGGTATTATGGTACATCATTTTAGATCCAGATAATATGACAAGTCAAGCCATAAGTCTAAACTTTCAACCTCCCATTGAAAATCTCTTAAAGGGGACTGTTCTTAAGATACCAATTATCATAACAGTTATGTATATGTACTATGAATAATACGTATATATACAATAATGTTTTTTCTCTATACACGTCAATCTATATATTATATTGTCATTATTTATTAGTCATATGTTGTTAAATATTGTAGTAGGTAAGTATTAGTGGTACATAAAATATTATAAAGCGGTCTCAATATATCTATAAAATTTAACGATGAGTTCGCGACGTGGTTTCCGATAAGGTGAGTTATATTAGCGGAATATATTGATTACAAATTTTGATATAAAACATCCAATTTCTTGACACGAAATATAAAACGGTTTATAGTATGTAAAATAGTAATAGAAAAATTGTATTGTTATCTATTTCTGACTGTAAAAGAATATAGTATGTATTGTTTTACAGTTTATTCGGGTAGTTGTAATCGGGTTTTTATAAATATATGTATTCTTAAAACTTAATTTATTAAGGTCATATAGATAATAAGAAATCTTGCACATTTTGGTGTCTTGCGTGAAATCGGCGCGGTCGTACTGGGTTAAATGAGTAGGGACTAACTCTTCTTATTCTACCTTCCCCTTCCTCGTCCTCTATCCGGAACTCAACAAATGATAAATTATAATTAGTAATACATTTATGGCGTAATATAAATGTTGATCTCACGCGCCGTATGTCTTTTGCTACACAGGACATTTTTTATGCTATCTCCAAATTGATATCTTATAGATACCTGTCTATGCTATTCTTGTCTGAAATTATTTACATGTTTATACTACTTGTTTGAAATTATTCACATGCTTATATTATAAATACGTATTCAGTAAGGCCCTCGCAAAATATTTGACAAAAGAATGCCCCTATAAAACTTAAGGCAACATGGTCATCTGAACACCAGCTTATCTTTAGACTTTTTTCTCACTATAGCATGAACTGAGATGGCTCTTATCATGGATGGCTCATTACTAATTTTTTATATAGGTAGTTTTCGTGTATCTCTAGCATGAAGATGTATGTTCGCTTTTTCTGGTAACAATAAATATTATTTGATTTAATCCAGCACATAATTTAAGACCATTTACACATAGTAGACAGTAGGTTTGACGCGCTCGCAGTATCTACTGCTTAAACCAGGCAGACAGGCTCAAATTTTACGTAGACCCACTTGAGTTCCTGCAAAGATGTGCCATTGCAATCGTCAACTAATCAAATCCTAATCTCGCGAACAGATTGATCGTTGGAGCTTTGGAGATTTTGGGGCAGAGTAGGTATATTATATTTTTTTGTACAAAGATGCTTCCAGAATCTAGATGTGTTTGGATTGGTGGATAGTTGTTAATCAATCATACTAGAATGGCTGAAAAAAAGATTTCTGGTACTGAAATGAATCTGCTGCAGCGTCTCCGACTCGATATATGTAAAACATTGTTATTTACGTGAGATTTAATAAAATCGTTATTCTAACGGCTGTCTGGTTGATTCTCTGACATAAACATGCGGCTATCTATTGCGAGACCCTGGGTTCAACTCGTGACACAAGCAAAAGTGTTGGGTATTCAGAGAAATGCATCGATTTTATTAACAAAGTCGCCATAGCATGGTCGATGTTTGTAATTATGACCGGTTAACGTTAATCGTGAGTCTATTGTGCCACTATTACGTAAGAGCAAAAATTATTTGTCGAAATGTGGGTCAACAGATAGCTCAGATTTCAGTCCTTGCTGGAGAAAAGCCATGTACAATATAAAAAAAGTGACTTGTATACCTGTTAATGCTAAATCCCTCATTTACTATCTGAAAAGATTATATATGCTGGTGCAAATTTGAATGGAAATAGAATTGCATAATGTTATCCAACATTACAACGTTGCCTTATTTCTATGGTAGCCGCAATAATCTTACTAATGTACTACACAGTTTATTATCTCTACTATAATCCGATACGAATGTATATCGAGCATCTTTCATAACATTACTCATCGTCAGCGGTACATTTATTTATATGGTTTCGAAGAACGTTACAGTGTGCTACACTTTGATTCACGAAAATGTCGTAAACACATAACAACAAAGTTGACAGAAACAATATGAGACTTTTTGTTCCCCGTTCGTTGATTACAAAAAGGATGTTTGTGTCAAAAATTCCAACAAAAGTAGAATTAAAGAGCGTAGTGTCTTTAAAGGACTAGTTTAGATTACCGTCACGTTACAATAAATATAGTAGAGAATAGTTAGAACAGTATCAAATGTACCTTTGTTGTAAAATTAGTATTCTCCAAATGGGATCAGATCGTAGATTTGACCGTGGCACAGCCTGTGTCAAATCTTTCATTGGATGGATGTCTTATGTGGATCATAGATAGGTGTCCAATATATCCCCGACATATTCCGTACATTAGTACACACATTAAAATCGGCAGTACCACTCATGTTAATTCCGTCATTGGACAGCTGTCCCTTGAAATCGTTGGTACTCCACATCACATAATTATTCTAAATGTCGAATTTGTTTAGAGCTAAGAAAAAGATACTCAACTACAAACTTTTGTTTTAGATAGGATTACATTTTATAAAATTTACGCTTTCTTTATTAATTATAAATTCCATATAATTATAGACTGTGACACCCAATATGAATTTTAAAGACGATGGATAATAACGAAATTAGCGAATTTAAAATCTTTAGCCGAATGATTTTAACTATAATAGTAATAGGTATATGCACAAAAAAATATCAAACTAGTAGTTGTAAATTAATTGTATAAGCACGGTACAAATAATCAAGTCGAGATCAAGACAAGTCAATAAACATAATTTTATCTTTACAAAATTATAAGTCTAGGTGGACGTGTAACTCCGTAGTAACATTTATCTTTTCTCGTGCTTCATCATTCATCATTCTCCTACTATATGTGCACTCTCCTTTCATAGTACATATTGTAAAAGTTATTGGCAATAGTTTTATGACCAGCCGCCTGCCAGACGTCAACCCTCTTTGGGAATGTAATTGTTGACGAAACGGCATCAGATGGAGTTGACCCAGGTCGTTATAAGGCTCTTAGTCGTCTTTTACGACATCCATGAGCAAAGTAAAGGTTGGTAGTATTCGTAGCCGCTACCACACAGCAAGCTCTCACTCTTTTTTCGCGCTTATGGCCTATATATTTAATTACCTGCGACAAAACACTTTCAATAAGTAAAAGAATTAAACATTCTTTTACCTATTGAAAGTTAACTTGAATAAATATTTGTAAAGATTTAAATTTATTTATTAGAAAAAGGTGTTTATGTAGTATAGATTACTGAATATATTCAGCATAAATACATAAATATCGCGAAAGTTTACATAGTAAAACTAATCTTTGAATTAATTATATTCAGATCGTCCATCCATTCGTGTACTTCAATAGAAAGTAATGCTAGTTATAAGTATTTGTTAGTACGTGCATCTATGATATTACTGTACTTTTTTTGTTTGGTTGTTTGAATGCATTACTCTCAGAAACTAGTAACTCGTTTTAGTTAATCCGTTTATTATATTAGATATATGCTACAAAACAAGATAAATATGAGTCCATTGGTGATCAAACTATTTACTTTGAGATATTGTTTTACCGATTTTTTAACATTTATGATCACCAATTGCCCGTTCTCATAACATGTAATCACCGTTGTTATAACAATTTTAGAACTAATAAACTAGTACATATTATTTTTTTCTTAAGTACTATGAAAACAACAGTACAACATAAATGTCTGTTTATTATTTTGTTACTTCATCACGCAAAATCTAGGAACGGAAATTTGACGAAATTTTAAACAGATATTACTTGGCTCGGATAAAATGATAATAGGATATATTTTTAAATATAGATTAACAGTTTGAACTCGGGATTAAATGATGTTGCGGAGAGAATAGATCATTTTCTTACTTAGATATCTAAAGAGATAAAGATGCTCGATGCAGATAACGCGATTTCAGTCGGATGAAAATTTTAAATGTTTTCAATTAAGGGAAAGTCTTAAAGTTTCAGCTACACATGTACAAGACATCTGTATCTATATCTAAAACAAAATCACCTCGGTTGTTTAAACACAAGATTTATTATATATATTTTTCACAAGATTTAAACGTACAGTTTAAATCTTTTAAACTACGCAACGAATTTTAATGCGGTTTTCGTCCGTATACAGAGTGATCCAAAAGGAAGGTTTAAATGTTTAATAACATGTATGTTATAGTAGAGAAAAGCCGAGAATTGAGCCGATTTGTAATGTGACGTCGTAAAATGTATTTTTTATGCACTTACATTACAAACGCTAGCTAAACCTTACAAGATATTAGTCCAATCGAATTGTTGATTGACCAAGGAAAAATTATAAGTAGAATTTTTCCTTCGGAATTCGTTAGGGGGGTCACTGGGAGTCTACATTTCGGTTTTCGAATTCCCAGTGGTCTTGCATTTTCCGCCATCTTGATTTTAAGGGTGGTTCTTTGTTTTTTAAATAACTCGTTTATTTTCAATTTTGCACGAAAAATGGTTGTTACCAAAGTTGTTCAGAATTAAATTTCCTACAATTTTTGTTCTCATATTTTTTTCCGTAGGATCGATATTTTTCGATTCACACCCGAAAAGAAAGGGTGATTTTTTGTTTATTGAATAACTCTTATTTTTTCAATTTTACACGAAAATTTATTGGTGGTCATCACCAAAGTTGTTCGAAAGTAAATTTCCAACAATTTTTGTTCTTATCAATTTTTCTGTAGAATCGATATTTTTCGATATACGCCAGAGAAGAGGTGGGGTGAAATTTTATTATTGCATTATCACGTTTTTTGCAATTTCACGCGAAAAATGATTTCTACCAAAGTTGTTTGAAATTGAATTTCCTACAATTTTTGTCCTTATCAATTTTTTCGTAGGATCGATATGGAGTGGAATTTTTGTTTGTCGAATAACTCGTTTATTATTAATTTTACACAAAAAGTTGTCATTACCAAAGTTGTTTGAAATTAATAAATATCCTACAATTTTTGCCCTTATCAATTTATTCATAGGATCGATATTTTTCGATTAACATCCGAAAGGAGGGGGTGGAATTGTATTAGCGCATTATCACTTGCATTATCATTGAAATTTGCAATTTCTTAAAATAAATATTTGTTTCGACAGAGTGGTCGTGTGGTAGGGACATTAGAGCATTCAAAATATGGAATGTAAGTTATAACATTAACGGCTTCAGCACCGATTAAATTCGCATTATCGTAAATCCTAGAAATATATTTAACTTCAATTTACTAAAATTAAAAAAATACCCTCTTAAGGAATATCTTCCAATTCTATATCGCTAAACCTCTTTAACCAAATTAAAACTCAATTTACTTGCGAATATAAGGATCTTTGGTATTCCCCACAATTGATTGTACGCACTATAGAATTTAGCGATATAGAATTGTAAGATATTCCTTACGAGGGTAATTTTTTAATTTTAGTAAATTGAAGTTAAATATATTTCTAGGATTTACGATAATGCGAATTTAATCGGTGCTGAAGTCGTTAATGTTATAACTTACATTCCATATTTTGAATGCTCTAATGTCCCTACCACACGACCACTCTGTCGAAACAAATATTTATTTTAAAAAATTGCAAATTTCAATGATAATGCAAGTGATAATGCGCTAATACAATTCCACCCCCTCCTTTTGGATGTAAATCGAAAAATATCGATCCTACGAAAAAATTGATAAGGGCAAAAATTGTAGGATATTTAATTTCAAACAACTTTGGTAATGACAACTTTTTGTGTAAAATTAATAATAAACGAGTTATTCGACAAACAAAAATTCCACCCCATATCGATCCTACGAAAAAATTGATAAGGACAAAAATTGTAGGAAATTCAATTTCAAACAACTTTGGTAGAAATCATTTTTCGCGTGAAATTGCAAAAAACGTGATAATGCAATAATAAAATTTCACCCCACCTCTTCTCTGACGTAAGTATATCGAAAAATATCGATTCTACAGAAAAATTGATAAGAACAAAAATTGTTGGAAATTTACTTTCGAACAACTTTGGTGATGACCACCAATAAATTTTCGTGTAAAATTGAAAAAAAAAGAGTTATTCAATAAACAAAAAAATCACCCTTTCTTTTCGGGTGTGAATCGAAAAATATCGATCCTACGGAAAAAATTATGAGAACAAAAATTGTAGGAAATTTAATTCTGAACAACTTTGGTAATAACCATTTTTCGTGCAAAATTGAAAATAAACGAGTTATTTAAAAAACAAAAAACCACCCTTAAAATCAAGATGGCGGAAAATGCAAGACCACTGGGAATTCGAAAACCGAAATGTAGACTACCAGTGGTCACTGGGAACTTCGGAATTCGTTAGGGGGCGTCCCCCCTAACGAATTCCGAAGGAAAAATTCTACTTATATTTTTTCCTGGGTTTGGTCCGTTTTTCGTCTAATTCGATTGGGCTATATATCAAAATAACATACTACGAAATTGTATATTTTAAAAAGATCTATTAAAAAATGTCTGCGATGCATATATGTCCTTTATTTGCGGAGAGCTACGGTCTGGTCACACCCCGCTAAATCCTTCCGAGGCGACAGATAAAGCGGCGCGCAACTTCATAAACCCGCCCCGCAATGTACTTCGCTACGCCGTGTGAGTGGGCCACCGGAACCCGGTCTTTGTCGTCGGTGGCCATATACATTTATATCCTAACTCATAGTAACCATGTTTATCTTTATACATCACTATAAAACAACAGGTCTATAAAATGAATATCCTAAAGTAATCCGAGATAATCATTTCTAATGTTTACGCGAGTATTACACATTAAAAATAAAATTATATTTACGGATGATTAAATTTAATAACTGATTCTGTAGCGGGTAGATATAAATCTCTGTAATAACGATGACTTATTGGACGTGTGACACATTAGTCCTTCCGTAACCATGAACGCTTGTAAAGTAGCTATTCGAAACGTCGGGCAATTAAAAATCAAATACAAACGCGATAAAATACGTAAAAATAGTTTTATTTTAAATGTTATCAGAGATTTAAAACACGGGGATAGAACGATCGAATACCGAAGAGAAGCGAGGGCGGATCGCTAGTAATACATAAATGCAAAAATGAGTACGGAGTCCACGCGACTGATATTGCGAGAATAGTTATTACGTAATAAAAATTGCAACTAATACTATATTTCAATAAAAATTAACCAACACTATATAACTATAATTAATTATATGATCCATACACTAATGAGAAAAGTAATTGCGTAATATTTTATTCGAGAATGATAATTTTCATAAACGAATTTGCATTGCGAAATAATAGATACGTCGTGTCTCATTCATATTATTCATACTTACTAACATTTGAACGTGAAAGTTTCTTTAATCATGCTTTCACACCAATACAAATATTGACTAACATATTCTTAATTAAACTAACCTTAATTCTTGAATATAAGAAATGATTTTTACAATAAAAATTACCTTTAACCATATGATATACGCATATTCTTAAATTCCTATAACTATGCCAACCCGTCTGCTCAGCATAGTATATAGTAAGCTCTATTGCCTCATCTAGAAGAAGCACGAGTCAATAGTGGGACGTATTCGTTAAGAACATTTCCTTAAAATTAGCTTCAAAAGTCTAGGAGTCATTAATATCAAAATTTATATTATCGTCAAGAGTCTCCGAAACCGGCGAGCGTGTATGAAGAGAATTATGAATGTTGAGGAAGCGAGTGAAGTATGCAAGGATAGAGTTCTCTGTTATCTCTGCCTACCCTGCAAGGGATATGGCGTGATGATATGTATGTATGTATATTATCGTTGTAAGGAATCTTTCTTTTTTTTCTGCACAAGCAATAACGATCGTCTATTATGAAACTTAAATACGCTTGAAGAGGTAACAGGTAGCAAAAGTGTATTTATTATATTGCTACATACATAACGACATAGTACCGGCATGGAGTGCTTATTTGACAAATTCTATGGAAGACTATTAGAAATCACGTTATGTAAAAAGTAATTGATGGCATCCCAACAATGGATAGTTACATAGTTTCTATGGACCCCTTGCCGGACAACTTTTAGCTTTAACGAAACTATCATCTATCTATATCTATAAAATGTTTGTATATATGACATCACTAAACTCAAAAACAACTTGACTGATCATTATGAAAATTGGTATGTATATGCATTTTTTCACGTAGAAGGTTTATATGGTATCCCCATTGATGTAACTCGCCACCAGGCGGCGCTGCTATATATCAACTCGTACAACCAAACCAATATGTTCGGTTTACTAGTTATTTATGTATCTGATGAAACCAGCTAGTTAGAATAGATAACGGCCAGAGTCCAGTGGTCCAACGGACGTGATGTAATAGATCATCGATATACGCCTATGGGATTGCCGAATGTAACACCTTCACTTATTTAACCGTATTTTATAGTGGACTTGGTTTATGATTTGAATTTAAAACAGTAATTCTGTGTGATAAAAATAACGCACTTTACGTGAATCTGTTGATAAAATTAGTAGTATTATAAATGTGAATATTTTTAAGTATACATATATATGTATGTGTTTGTTACTAAGGCTATAACCATTCAACGGCTTCCGACGACGTTAAAAATGTGAAGAAAAAATGAAATTATTTGCGCATTTGTAATATTAGCGTAGTGAGAATAGACAATTTCATTATTCATTGTATAAAATACTGTTGTTAGACGTAGATTTAAAATAAGAATTTACAATTTATATATCGAATACAATTTTCAAGCAATAGTGGCTGCAAATCTCTCGTGAACGCCTCAACATTTCCGATTCACGATGAATTTCCACTATTGTTTTTCATATACTTTCATAGACCATATCGTTTGTCTCCCAAACTGTAACGTGTAGCTCACATTTCGTCAGTCATCGTGATATTTCACTGATACTAATAAAACTATACTATTATTGTTTTTTTTAAGTCGTCGTAAGAACATATCCTGCCTGATGTTGATAAGCGGCGTTGTACTCTAAGATGAGTAAAATGCAATCATCATCTCAGCTCATTTATGTCCCAACGTTGGGCTCGAACCTCCTCCGTAAGGATGTAATTTGTCCGCGTTAATTGCATGTTTGTAAAGTCCCCTGCAATACAAGGATTATTTCCTTAGTGCAGGGAGGTGTCTTTAAAAAAAAAAAAAAAAGAGCAAATTTAACTTACTATACCACACTGGTCAGACGTGTTGGTATAGGGTTTTGTATCAAGTTTTCCTTCTCTTGCATTGATGTTATACGCGTATTTTATCCCTTACTCATCTCTTACGATCACCCACGGGTAAGACAGGGTGTGGTCAATGATAACTACACTGTTATAAAAATTTTTTCAGGTGAAGTCCTGAGAAGCGAAATATTCCAAGGCGATTATACAGATGGTATATACGCGAGCATAGCATTGGAGACGCTGAATCTTGGTTACAACGACATCCATTCATTGGACAGATATCTCTTTCAGTACACGCCAAATCTTACTAGATTGTATTTGAACAATAATCCTATTGAGATCCTCGACCATGTCACTATATTGGCGTTGTCCAGTGCTTCTAATTTACAGGTGATATTAAGTAATAATAACTATATATTTAAAACATATCCCGAGGCTATAGCACACGATGAAAAAGTACAATAAATATAGTAGATATGATTAAGATCTTCAGTGAGAAAGAAACTTTATGTAGATATTACTTTATCTCTAAAGTTTTACTTTAGAAATAATGTCTAAAAATACATCATGTATTTCAAGTTTTTAAAAAGCGATTCTTATCATATCGATAAAAAACAGACCAAGTTTGAAAAAGAGGAAAAAATGTTATTATTATGATAGTGTTAGTTTTACATTTGAAATGTGTTATTTTTTTTATACATTCCACTGTTGGATACGACATTACTTAAGTTGAATTATTATTTCAAGCTGATCAGAGTAACAGACGTACGATTTTATTTTAATCTTTCTTGCAGTTAGCTGCTTGTGTCCCTTAGTTATTTTTGAAAACCTTCACGTAAAGAGAGGGGGTGTATCTTTGTCCGTCATAATATGTCGTTTTAAAAATCAATTCTTATTTCATCTATGTATAGAAAGTGTATCCTCCCCATATAAATTAAATGGAAAGGAAACAATTTTCATACATAGATGAAACAAAAATTGATGTCTAATTAAATTAGGATAAAGGTAGGCGACATAAAGTTGTTTCAAATTGTGTAATTACTTCATATTGTTATTATTGTTCAAAATAGGGTGTAATATGTTCAGGTTTCAAGTGAATTAATTTCATTTTCTAAAAATATGAACACATCCAAAATAAAGAAAATATAAGTATTTTCGCTGTCACTTCATCATTATATAGACAGTCACAATGTATAAATTAAAGAAAATCAATATGGCAGCTGTATGGCGCCAATTTTATTTGGGATTTTTTAGCGCCAACCGATTGTTTGATCAACAGGAGTTTATCTTTTTTATTCATAACTAGAAAATGCATTCACATGAAGTTATCAGTGTTGAAATTTGTAAAGAACTAATAACTGGTATAATTAACGCTAATATTTAGGATAGAACATGTACAGTGAACCGTAGATACGCATAGATATGTGAAGTATATCACTTAAACGAAACTTCACTCGTGTGAGATACGTACTTATACAAATACTATAGCGCTTAGTCCTGTATTTTACTGATTTTATATACTTTCAGGTATTGGACTTGGCTAAGACAGATATCGACCATATTCCGTTGGATGCGTTCAGAGGCATGACACAACTGCAACAGATAGATTTATCTGAAAATCGATTTGTGACCGTTCCCGAAAGCTTGAGCCTTGTTGGTGATTCCTTGCAGTACCTCACCTTCAACAACAATCCGATCATCGAACTGAATGATGACAGCTTCATAGGTAAATATTCGTAACTCTCGTTGTTTAAAGCCCGCCTGCATGCCTATTGGTCTAAGATCCAAAGTATAACAGACTTTAATCGCTTACCAGATGAAAATAAAATGTTTCAGAATATATCCCCATAGAGTTGCCGCAAAATATGTTCATCACTATAGTTAATTAAAATAATAAAAAAACACACATTGTAAACGTAAAAACATTAATATTTTTTTATGATATAAAAAGACGACACATGCACTAAGGAAATAATTCTTGCATTGCAATTATTTTACAAACCCATTATTAACGTTCAAATACGCCGACTCGGAACAACAATTTGTGTATAGCACCAAGTATTATCCTGCGTGGGAATTGAAACCACGTCTTTTGGTACCGTCGGTCAGTATCACAAACTATGGCCACCTGTGCAATACTTATGAACCTACTTCTTTGCGCCAATCCTATTGAGATATGTTAATAGGTATTTTATTGGATTAAATACGATTTTAATCTGGTAAGCAGATGGGTGAAGATCGTTCTTGCCGGGGTCTCTACAAAATACAATTTTTAATCAAATTGCCATCGTAGGAACAAAACTTAACTAAAAGGATACACCTGCGTAGGACACTATAAATATACTAGTATGTGAGTTGACATATGTACACTTTCTATCCCCTTCATTGGGACTTCGATGGGACAACAATCCGACTTCATCGGATATACAGAGCCGCTTTTAAGTGCTGTCTAATGATGCTTACCATAAGCAACTGAGAATAAATATATATTACTGATTATATAAAACAGAGTTGTCTAGAGTTCGTATTGGACACTTTTGAGTGAGATTCTTACAAGATATTTCACTAGTTCTCCGATCTAATAATAGTCTATAACATCACTTGAAGAATCAAGTAATAAGTCATTTACAAAGACAACCTTTCCAATGTTTGATTTTTGTAGGCGAAACATGTTGTTTGCATAAATGCAAATGATAATTCGGTCATTGATAAATTAGTGCACCACTAATTTCAACATATGTGAACACACAAAGTCAATGGCTACGTATTTGTTTCCATTTCATTAAAGGTCATGATATTTGGCAACGATATTACTGGAATATACTATAATAGAACTACGTATCTATCAAAACATATATTTCAAGAAATATTTGCTCCATTATTGCACGCTACCGCACTTGCCAAGTAGGTATATATTGTAAACTTGAGTTTAGGGTAAGTAGGTACCAAATCTTCTAACCGTGACGACATGTTGGAGCTACTGTGATCTTGTGTTGAATAAAAAAAATAAGTTAATGGTAAGAGTACGAATTTTTACAGATAATATAATAATAATAACAGGCTTGAGGCCCTGTTAAGATATAGTGAGTAAGTAGGTACGTGGTCATAACACGTAATTAAGCAAAAAATATTTGCCGTCAGATGTAGATTTGTATGATAACAACATGTACCGGAAAATACGGCTGTAGGTACTTAATAATAATAGAATAAGTTTTTGTAGGCTTAACGAACTTGATCGAATTGGAAGTCGGCGAAAATGATTATTTGGACGAAGTTAAACGGAGCACATTCTCTCCACTAAAGAACTTGAAGATACTTCATCTTTGCCATAACAGAAACCTTAGGTACATTAGTCATAATGCTTTTCGAGGCCTAAAAGATAAATGGACTTTGAAAGAAGTAAGTAGCATTTATACCTTCAATACGTATTTCTGTCAGGCCATTGTGTGGCTACATCCTACCCTAAATTGGCCAGCGTAACGCATAGGTGGCGTGGGGCCCTATAACCCTGTCACATTCTTATCGACTAAGGAACAGACAGATCTCCAAACTTTTTGCTTGACTTCGGTAGCACGTCTGTCGCATTACACTTTCAAACACTTAACCCCGTGAACAAAACCCTGGAAAGTTACCATTTATCCTCAAGTTTTCTCCCTGTACGACGGACGGTGGTCTCGGCTAGGCGGCATTAGGCGCAGTGACCTGCACCACACCATACGCCGGCCACGGAACAGATCAGCGTGAATACTCTTCTGCCTGATCTGTCCCACCACCTTTTTCTGCGAGACAAATGCTTCACAGTAAGCGTCGGCTATGTCCCAGCTTTTTTACACTGCCGTTCAACGCTCTAACGATAGCCGGGACTAATCTTGCAACACATTGAGCACATTCACGACGCTTCTCTGCCAAGGTCACATAAACTGAACATTTACTACACCATCCCTCCAATCATAAAGGTAACAAATAGCACGCTGTCCTCTTCATATGCGGTATATAACCAGATCAACTCAAGGAGGTGAACCTCCATGCTGACTTATTCTGCCGTCAGCACCAGGCACGACTATATGCGCCTGACACCTACCGCTCCAGCCGGAAGTTACCGACCCAAATTAATCCGCTATCCATATAGAGAACAACTACGTGAGGTCAACATCCAGACGCTTTGCTGCCGGGACATCGGCAGGAGAGATACATATACACATAAAAACAGGCCCCGCCTATCATCAGGTAGTTCGCTTGCATGTCTGCCATCATATACTATAAACAAAAAATGATGGCTCATCACAGACCGCCTCTTTGAAATATGAATAGATTAGTAACTTATACCAACCTGATATAGCTACCTAAAACTAGTTAGGGCATGAGATTCATCTCTGCCTTGCCCTACTTATGCTTGCCCTATGTATTTAGTGCACATAGATACAATAAATACAGATTTAAACTAAACTTGCATACATAACAACTAATTTTTATGCCTCACTGAGCATATATTATTTATAAATAATTTTCAATATATGTATATAAATTTATCATTATAGTAATTATTTTATGAAAACGTATTGAATTCAATGTGCCCCACTTTGATTGCTTACAAGACAGTAACAAGAAGGTCAGCTTAGTAATCACTTAGTGTTGTTATGATACACAATCAATCATTGAATTGCAACACTCATCCTAAAACTGCAACACTATCAAGTTAATCAGTTTTGTAATTGGAATGATAATGTTTTGCTTAACAAACAAAATATTAAATCCATGAATACTAATAATGACATCAAATTTATCATTCAACATACTTTTTGGTAACTCATAATTGTTATCAGAACATTTCATACTATTAAAAAAAAATGTATTGGTGTTTTTATCACCAGTCTGCTTTATTGTCTTTTTTCTGATCACATAGGTCTACTTGGATGACAACAACCTGAGTGAACTATCACCAGATTTAATGCCATGGAACAAACTTGAAATACTAGGTATGAGTGGTAACAACTGGCTCTGTAATTGTGATCTAACTAATATTGTTACTAAACAAGGAGCAGGATCTAAATTCAAGTCGGACGAAATTCCCTTGTAAGTACACAGAGCAAATTAATATAACGTAATAGATATACAACATAATATCAATTAATCTCAAAACTGTTTCAAAAATTCATGTTCTTGAGTAATTAGAAGGTAAATATTATGGTGCAGATCTTCTCCGTAAAGTGAGGGAAAGTGGTTTATTATCATTACAGCCAGATAAGTTGATATGGGATTTTCTTTTGAATATTTCCCTCCAAGTGATATTATTTGTCTACATTCCTTAATCATTATTTACAATACCCACAATAAAGAAAGGGACAGTGAATGTTATAATTCCTTCATTATTATATGTAAGCCATCAATAGCCAAAATAAATATTGAAATAGATTTTTGTACATCATTGATCTACAACAGTAATTAAGTATATTAACTAAACATGATACAATTTGAATGTGTTGTTTTGTTTCTTATATTTCATTTGAAAATCTTAATATACTAATGAAATATATAAGAAACATAAATTACACACTCCTTATCAACTTTGATTTAAACAGGTTTTATTGGTCACTAGTTATTAAAATATTCATTACTTATTTTACAAACACATGTCTCTTATCATGGGAAATTATTTAATCTTTTATTTTAATTGCAGCTGTGCAGCACCCATGAAGTTTAGTGGTACCTATATAACCAATGTCACATTATCTTATTGTCCCACTTTGGATACAACATCTACTCACAGAAACAGTTTTAGTTTGTCAAATTTGAAACCAAAACATATCTTATGGAGCATTGTTGCAGTGGCTATGATAGCATGCTTGGGAATGTTACTAGGCTTACTTGTCAATGCAATTAAGGCTATATACCATAAAAGGTTTAGAAGTCAACCAATTCGCTATGTCAATATAAAATCAGATTCCAGTTTTGCTTGAAGTAAGATTATTAAAGTAGTGCCTACTACCTGTTATTAAGAATTGTATTTTACATTTATATTAATTTTAGTAGAATGTAATTTAATGAGTTTGCTTATATTTAGATAGATATCATGTAAATAAAAATTGTACCTAGTTATTTTTGGAATAGAAAAAAAAAATCTATAATGTTTTTTACTTTCACCTTAAACCCTAAAACCATTCAAATATAACATACCTCTTTGGAACCACTTAATGAATTGGCATATTGCACAAATTGTTCCAGAAGTTGTTCAGATTTGTGTGATAGCTCTCTGAAGGTGTGAAATTCATCAAGTTTGTGAACACATCTCCCACAAACTACTTGTGGCAGCAAGTCTTCTGGTGATACCTAAAATTGTTATTTGTTATATTAGTATACATATAAGTGAGTTTCACAACACCACAGTCGTAAATAGTTGATGTGGCCAGTGACCTTTTGTGAGTGTAATCATGGATGATGAGTCATTAGCGGCAATCTGATAACAAATATATAAAATAAAATCTACAAGTCATTTAAATCTTAGACAAGTGTCTTTGTTTTTTTCTAACATATATCATGAATTCTGAGATAAAAATGGAAGGATATAATCCCCCTGGAGATTGATGCCCTTAAAATATAAATCTAAAATTAGATAATATTGAAATCTTAAAATAGCTGAGGATTCTTAGTGGTTAATAAACATAGTAAAAGGATTATTAATTTTAGTGTATATCTGTGAAGGGAGTGGGGGTGAAGATATTTAGTTCCTCTGTATTGAAGGTGTGGTATTTACGAACAACAAGGAGCGTCAGGTGATAGCCATGCTCCTTTGTTATCAGCGACGCGGCCGAGGCCGCTGCTGATACAGTGTGCCTGCCATTCGCTCGCATCGCATATCACTTGCACGAATGTCATTAGTCATACGGCCGAGCAATCAACGCGTGGGTCGTAATATGATATCACAATGCGAAAATACCCAACACCCGCGAGAAAGTTAATGGCGCTTATCAGCATCCACAATCTCATACGCTTACGCTAAACTTTCACACGAGAAAACTCCTTCGTCAAAGTACTTATTGCGAAAAATAATCCAAAATTATTACCATTATAGACAAATGTGCCATTATCATCTCGGACAGTTGTGATTTATCCTTATCACGATCGAAAATAGGAAGTTTAACATCACTGCAATTATCGCCACAGAATGATAAACAAAGGCGACACACTGAATGGAACTTCGGCGGCAAATTACACATATTTAGAAATTAAAACAGAGAAAGACATCCACAACGAAAGAAAACATTTAGAAATTAATCAAGTAACTTAATTAAAAATTAAAAGGTTCTGTTGAAAATATATAACTCAGCATGCGATGATGTAGAATACATCACATCGCGATTGTCAACCAAACGAACGAACAAGCTACACACACATTGATAGCTGTATTGTTTACGAAGTCATGAATGTGTTGCATGTGTGAGCCACAAAGCTGGTTCTAGTTTACGCACACGTACTGATAAAATGATAACATTATCAAAATTGTTTGTATTAACAAAACAAAACATTTTTTTTTTGAAATATTGCAAGGTGATTCATTTATTAGTATAATAAAATAATTCTTACTGAAATTCTTAATTAATATTTTAATAATAGTTTAACTACAATCACTAAATTTAGCGTATACTGAGATTATGTTAACAATAATTATAATTCAATAAATGAAAATGTAAGTGTTTTTATTTATTTTTCATATATGTATATATCATTATATATGATATCATGGATTTTTGACATTATGGATTTTTTGGAAAATATTCAAAAATTTTTACATCAGAAATCTCATTTATAGAGAGTAATTATTTGAATTATTTTTAACTCTACGTTGCATTGGTGAGTTAGTTGAAAATTTGGCAGAAACGAGAAAATATTATATAGCTCTTTGAAATTATATTCAATGTTTTAGTGTTTTATGATATTATTGTAGTTTATAATAATTTTTTATTTTACATTTTATGTAAAGAAGAGAAATTGCTAAAGTACGTACGTAAAATTCAAAATTTCTACCATAATCTTTCAATAGCCTAGGCAGCGCTCTACTTAAGGCAACCACTTTACTTACAAATTATGATCTTTATATAAATATAGATACTATACGAAAATATTGAAATACAGTACATGAAGCAAACTGCATAAGACTTTGCTGTACGAACATTATTATCCTTGCCTGTTGCAAGGAAAAAAAACACTGCTTTAAACATAATGATACGAAGATTTGACATCACATTTGACATATTTGATTTTTATATCAACAATGGAATTGTTGGGTTTTGTGCCAATTCTATACAATAAAAATTCTAGTTTCTAAAACATATTATTTCTCTTCTGTGTACTATTTTTTGTCAACTCTTTGGTGTTTTGTTATATTATAAAAATAAACTGTCCAAAAGCTGTGTTGTTATAATTAGTGAGTATCTTTTTGACTGCAGAACTACATGGTTGCATAGCAGTAAATTTAGTAAAGTTCATTTCTAAAATCACTATTTTATTTTATTTTAGTGTATACATGATTTTACAATAAAATATAATGAGTCAGTCATCGAATTTGGTAGCTGATGGAACAGCTAGTTCAATTAGCATTGAAACCACATCAGATACAGCCCAACTAATAAGTAATGAAGAAGAAGCTAGTACGTCCAATTATACACAGTTGAATAAATCTGTTAATTTTCAGGTAATTCTTAAGAAATTAACTCCTAAAGTTAAAGATAAAATTTGTATATCAATACTATACCCATATTTGAAATTCTTTCCAAAAATCTTTTGTTTACTATATAAATTACAAGTGCCGTTTAAAGAATATTTGTAGTTATTTTTGGTATTATTTATAGGAATGTGAAGATGATGAATTTCAAGGTAGTCATGGAATAAGACGTAGACAACCAACACAAAAAATAGAACCTGGCTCTCTTAATGTTTTATCAGCAAAGTATGAAGTAAGACTAGTAATTATAATGAATTTCACATTACATTACATAAGTTCAACAATTACTTTTAGAATATTCCACCAATATAAATTGGTTTTCTTTCAGAGTTTAGATTATGACACGTGTGAAAATCATCTTTTACTTGACGAAGAGCGCAAACGCGGCTATCCCTTTTATGTATGGAAAGATATAGCCCGGTGGATTATAATATTACTTATTGGTATAGTAACTGCTCTAATAGCCTTTTTCATAGATATATGTATTGAAGAATTTTCAAAGATTAAATACAGGGAGTTAAAAAAGTGTATCCTTTTCAAATAATACTAATTCCTTTATTTTGGTGATCTGGTCTTTTGCTTATCCAGCCATCCGGGATGTTAAAAGGGTTTCAAGGTACCCATACCGCAATATGTGACCTCTTTCTGTCACTGATCATCTCAATAAGCGCTGATGACTGATACTGTGACTGTTTAGCTTTAATGTCCCAATGGTTTACTCTATATTGGGTATACATATACCCAATATATAAAAATAATTACTTATACAACATAAATATAATTACTTCCTTTACTATGAATTGTACAGCTGTGGACAGATATGTGCTACAAGACAGACTATACATTCCATATTTATTATGGGTGTTATCAAATATATGTATTGTATTTATTGGATCTATGCTAGTTGCATATGTTGAGGTAATATTATTATTTTAATTACTGCTAAGAATTACATTTATATGTACAGTTGGTGTTTGTCTACATTTAATAGTACAGATGACTTAATTTTAAATTGTCACATGACTTATTTAGAATTGTTGTATATTTGAAGTATTAATGCCTATTATAAGTGCTTTAATGCCTATTAAGTGCTTTGATATGTAGCTTTATAGTAGCTTTATACATTCATGTTTCATCTGCCAATATAAACTATTGATAAATAAATTTTCTTACAATTTACAAGTAAAATTACTGTCTTATGACTATAGTCGAATAGAAATTGCTTGCTACTTATGGAAGCCACCGAAGCTCAGTGGACAGAGTCGACTGGATAGTAGCTATAATAGTTAGAAGCAGAATGCTTTCTTTAAAGATTAAATATGCTGTTGAATATTTTGTAATATTTTAAAATATCGGGTTAATTTCACATTAGTGTATAATAACTAACTATAATAGTACAATAATATTAAAATTATGTGTTACCATTTTTTATTTTAAACAAATCGTGTCAAATTTCGTAACAGAAAATACTGGCAGGTGGATAAATTTACGTCTTGATTACGTCACTAGGCTGATTTCTAATTTAATTCAACAGAAATAAATGTTTATCACTTATTGTATTCTTAAATGCCGTATTTTTTGTGTTTATTCTATATATTTTAGCCTGTAGCAGCAGGTAGTGGTATACCACAAGTAAAATGTTACCTGAATGGAGTGAAAGTGCCGCGGGTCGTTCGCATCAAGACTCTAGTTGTGAAGGCTGTTGGAGTTATTACTGCGGTGGTCGGGGGTCTCGCTGGTGGCAAGGTTAGTTATTGGTATATTATGTTCAGTTATTGACTGATAGTGCAGAGGTGCCTGTGTGGCGACGATAGGATAAGAATACAGTTGTAGCCAATTCTTTCTGTTCGTGGGTGTCGCAAAAATCGGCTGAGGGTGTCACGCATAACACCTTCCCGCAATCATTAACGTAGCGATTATGGCAATAACATTACCAAAGAATGACGGCTAAGAATTTGCTGTATAGTAGCAGCTACGAATATCATTTTTTTTCACGCTGTGGAAATGCATTTACGCACTATCCCCCGCCAATGACAGACGAGGGGGTTTGTGGGACTCGCCGGCCGACACACACTAAAACTACAGCGGCACCTTCCACGCTTTTACGGGGTGCCAGAGAGATCGTCTATTGACATTCTATCCCCGACACCCCAACGCTAGGCCATCTGGCCACGTCCAGTCGACCGTCAAGGCGGTGGGAGGAGCTGCGCGTAACGGCACCTCCTCCTCCCTGGCCGCTGCCTGCGGAGTGTTCCCGCTCGGCGGCCTCCTTTGAAGAGATGACCACTTCGCAGAAGGAGGCTATCGACGACGAGCACCTGTCCCTGTCAAGCATCTTAGAAATGAGGGTCAATAACGACGGGTCTATCCCTATAACCGCCTACACGCCTAGAGGTCGTGGCGCTAAGGCCCCCAGACGGGACATACCTCCAGGGTGCGACGCGCATCATCAATTGGCGCGCCACACTCATGGCAACTAGGGGCCTCATCCCGTCCGATTCTGTGCAAGTACTTACCGAAGATCCCGTGTCCGGTAAGCACCTGCGTCATCTTGAAGGATAAGTTGCCATGCCTTCTCTCCTCTCATCCAGCGGTAACGGCTACGAATACTACCAACCCTTACTTTGCTCGTGGATGTCGTAAAAGACGACTAAGAGCCTTATAACGACCTGGGCCAACTCCATCTGTTTGGTCAACAATTACATTCCCAAGGAGATGTGATGTCTAGCAGGCCGGTTATGACCGGCCGGTCATAAAACTGTTGCCAATATCTTTTGCAATATGCACTATGAAAGAAGAGTATACAATATATTGTATCAACCTCAAGTAATTGGGAAAAGATTAGAAGAATGATGATTACCACAGAATGACGGCGCTATGAGGCATTCTATGAGGGATGCCTAAGTCCAGCATAAAATGGTGAAAAGTTAAATGAAATGCCAAGATATGAGGTGTACCATTGTCTAGTAATACTACATATTATTTTGAATAATTTTAGTAAAGAATATTATCTAAATTACTTGGTTATGCCGCAACAAGTTTTAGGTCATTCTCAAACTTGCCTGCATCCTTAAAATATATGCAGCGTAAAAAGTGACAACCATAGACTCAAAGCTTCACATTCATAAATAATATATTATTATATATATATATGAGTAATATCAGCAGCAATCACTACATTCTCTATTTGGACAATGTTACGAATACAGGTAATGTTTTTCATCTAGTTAGCGATAAAAAATTACTATAAGTAGGTACATTTTTTACTCAATTGCAAATTAGTAAAAAGACGTTCGCTAAATAGATAGGCATGAAATGAATGAATCGGCGCTGTCACTAGAAGGTCAATGAGAACTAGATTATTTTTGGCCAAATGAAGAAGACAAGCACGACGTCGCTTCTCCACCGCCACAATTCTGGTGTTTCGGTCTAAGAGTATAAAACCACTCTAGTGCATTAGTTTTGTAATATAATTTATTGTACTCGTAATGCAAATTATATAAACATATATAGCTTTCTGCCCTCCTTCATATAAAATTTAACTGTGCCAAATTTTACATGCCTTGTTTTTTTTTTACAAAATATAACTACGTTACCAAGTTTATGACTTATCTTTTCTTACATGTCATAACTTTTATACTTTCTTGAACTCCCTTCTCATAAAGTGTGATCTAATTAAGGGATTAGGGCCTTTAACATAGTTTTAGTCTCACGCCGGGCTGGCCACGGACGTCAGTGGCCGCCCCAATAGCGATGGGGAGGGAATACGGTGGGTTATAGGGTCACGCGTCGTCCTTTCATCTCCCCGTTGGCGTGTTTCCAGACTATAGCCTGCCAAAAAAAACATAGTTTTAGTATTCTGGTTATTAGATCTGATTATTAAAATTAGTTTTCTGATTATTTATAAATAAATAATCAAACACAAACCCTACAATTATATTATAAACACATACCCTATATTATTATATAAGCATATCCCCTACAGTTTTCATGAAGGAACGATTTGGTGCCATGTCTCGCGTTGCGTAACGTAAAAGGAAATAGCAAGATAGGAAGTGGGACCCACCAGTTTCCCAAGGTTAACCAATATGCCACACACGTAAAGAAAGATAGGTACGAGTTATGATCAAATTGGTATAGGATATACGGCAATTCTTGCTCCTGTGTAATGAGCAGCCTCCAGAACTTCAATTTGGAATATTGATCTTGAACGAAACATCCTTAGGAATATTGTTTTATAATTGCTTACTTACCAGTCTCATTGTAGGCAGTGGTTTTTGTGCTGACAAAGCACCTCTAACTTGATCATGGACTAATTTGGTTTTAGAGAAATGTTTAATTCCTGAGCTTTTTATATAATTTTCGCTATGTACTTAGTTATTGCACAATGTTTAGTAGATTAAGTACGCTATCCAAGGTCTGTTAAATATAATAGAATATTGTTTTAGGAAGGACCGATGATTCACAGTGGTGCAGTGGTCGCGGCAGGCATATCTCAGGGCAAAAGCACGACCTTTGGACGGGATTTCGGTATCTTCCAATACTTTCGCGAAGACCATGAGAAGCGTGACTTTGTATCGGCCGGTGCTGCAGCAGGTGTATCTGCAGCTTTTGGCGCTCCCATAGGTAAATACACACATTACATTTTAACAATTTGTTAAAGTAGTTTGGACATGTAAACTAGGTATATGTAGATTGGATGGATGGAGAAAGATTAAGAAAGCAGATATACAGTACTCTGTGATTCGAGTGCATCGGTATTAAGGGAAGACCTTAGATGTTGTTGTCGGCGTTAATGATGTGTCAGCGACGAACCAGATTAAGAGTATCTAAAAACGAGGAGGCAGCTTAAAGATTTTAATGTCTGTAAATGAAGGGTATGCCAGGATTGTGGCAAGTGTACATATAGTCTCTGTCTATTCCCACTGGGAAACAGGTGTCAGTTTGTGTATATAAATTATTCTATGTATACCTATAGACTAATATTTTTATGTGATCGCAACTTTCTTTGTAATAAATGACGCCACAGCATCCAATCTAAATGGGGAACAGCACACGATATGTTGTAATGTTTGCATAAGTACACTTTCTATATCATACGTGTTTGCATAAATGCACTCTCTATTTCTATATCGTCTAAGTCTGCTGGTGGCAACGGTCGCACGCCAATTCAATACAATCAAACGAATTGGTTTGACATCCAATAGGTATACGTCCCGGGCTGGCCACGGACGTCAAGGATTTAGTACTAATGGCAGGCCCAAGGACGATGGGAAGTGAATACAGTGGGTTATGGAGCCACGTGCCGCCCTTTCGTCTGTCCAGACGGAACGAACGCCGTGTATCCATATCATACTTGCTATAAAAATAGACGGGACTTCTGTTATACTCGATGAGCAAATGAGAATTCTTTATCACCTTAATAGTGGCCAAGATCCCATTCGTATTATATTAATTGACTTTTGGCTATTCCTTAATTTCTATTGTGCTGTAGTGTACATACGCCTACATATGCCCCTATTCACCAATGACATTTAAATTTTAGGTAACAGCATAGCTTATTTTTATTTTTGCGTCGGGCTATTGTCTGATGACACCCCGTTAAATCCGTCCGGGGGACAGATGCAGCGGCGCGCGACCCCATAAACCCGCCCCGCAATATACCTCTCCACGCAGTGCAAGTGGGCCAACGGAAACTGGTCTTTATCTTCGGTGGCCATCAGCTGACTCCTAAGGATGGGTTTTATTCGTCGTGTATAATCTTGTATGTTTGTGTGTAAATTTCTTTACTACCTCGTATCTTCCAACCAGTTGAATGGACTTTGATAGTTAACCTATTGTTATATTCGTCATAAAAGTTAAGTGTTCTTAGATACGTGTTTGAAAAAAAAAGTGGTACTTGACTTAGGCTTTCAGTAGGATATAGTCCGGCAAATATAATCAGTTAACCAAAGTAAACTTAGAGTTTACGACCTAGTTATTTTTTATTCTCAATTTTGTTTTTAGTGCATTACATACTTGTCTTTTTTGCAGTCGGATCTTTTGGAATTTTTAAATTTGTTTTTATATTGCTTTATTTGTTATCTAAATGTGGTTCATGAAAACGGGCTTCAGTAACTTAAATACAAAACTATTGAGTCACCTAAGAAACTAAATACGTACTACATAGTACAGAATGACGCATGATCAATTGTATGTCTTCTGTGACATATGAACTTGTTCCATAGTCATCATTATTTTCCTGCTCTGAACCCAATTACTTGGGGTCGACACAATAGGTAGGTACTCTGCTTCCATCATACATATTGCAAGAAGTTATTGGCAATAGTTTTATGACCGTCCGCCTGCCTGACGTCAACTCTCCTTGGGAATGTAATTGTGGACCAAACGGCATCAGGTGGAGTTGACCTAAGTCGATATAAAGCTCTTAGTAGTCTCTTACGACATCCACAAGCAAAGTAAAGGTTGGTAGTATTCTTAGCCGCTACCACACAGCTTAAATTGTTCCATAGTCTTGCGACTAAAAAGAACACAATTTGTATTTTGTATATAGGCGGTGTGCTGTTCTCGTTAGAAGAAGGTACGAGTTTCTGGAACCAAGCTTTAACATGGCGCACATTCTTTGGCACCGTAGTGTCGACGTTCACGTTGAACTTCGCTCTCTCTGCATACCACGGACGAGCAGGAGAGTTAAGTTATCCAGGTACGTTACTTAGATATCCAGGTCCGTACATTAGGAAACATATTAAAATTCCGTTTAGTGTGGTGAGTGAGTTAAAAATACAAAGTGTCACTATTTATTAAAAATTTATATGTATATTAAAACTAATTGAGGATTGATCAGGATGATGGATTACTATCCGTCTTAGCATTTTTCTGGGAAACTTATAACGCCTCCCAGATGTAGCAATTATGACGTCCCCGCATTGGATAGCAGCCTAGGTTGAGCAGCGGAAGTCAAAGCGCTGATAGATAGATATATAAATACTGCGCCTACCAGACAAGTGGCGGATGTCTTATGTTGAATTTTTCTTTACCTGCTCGATATTATCTACGCACATTCCCTTAATTGTTTTATATTACGCTCGTCGGAAGGAATAGTAACATTTTGTATTCTTACTCCGTCATCATATTATGATGAATCTCTGTGATATTAGAACTAATGTTTCACATTAATTATTAGGTTTGCTAAACTTGGGCAAGATGGAGCCATTTCCATTCCAATTTTACGAGTTGCCTGTGTTTATGTTCTTTGGAGCTGTCGGTGGTATGCTTGGCGCATTGTGGAACTTTATCAATTATAAACTGGCAGTATTTAGAATAAGGTAACATTGGTTTTGTTTCTATAATTTTTTTGATATTTTTTGAAGTGAAAACTTTTTATCGGCGTTGTGCACTTTTTTGGAATGGGCAAAAAATTTTAAAGTCGCGTTAGGACACGTGATGTGATCGAAAATTCGTAAGACGGATGGATAGTGGATCGTAGGAGAGGAAGTAATAATACATAATATATGTATTTATTGTATGGTCACACCCATACATACTCCCTGGGGCACGCTTTTTATTATTTTGTATTTGTTTTTTTTTCATAGTTTTAAGTTTTCACTTCTGTTGGCAGTCCTCATGACTGCTTCGTGTTTTTTGTATTACATGACATTAACGTAACTACTGTTTTACGTAAATATAAATTACTCGCATACAGATTATATTTTCAGACATTTTTAAAACCTAAACCCCAGACTTTTTCTTCTGAATGATTCGTGAAATGATGTGTGATAACCACGTGACTTTCGCATTAAAATTATTATTATAATAGATTATAGACAGACTGATAGTAACGAGCCGTAGATAAGAGTTATATCTGACCTGTTTAAAAAAAAATAAAAATCAGTGCACTATCTAGATTCCAGATATATGCCAATTTCTAAACTAAACTCAATATAAACTGCTATTAACCAGTCTTACCCCACATATCTCCGATTATTGGGCAATGGCCTTGTCCAAAATGAAATGAAAAGCCAATCCTAAGAAAATCTCATTTAATGAAATCCTATGTTGCAATCAAGGTACATAACAAGTCCGTGGCTTCGGGTAGTGGAAGCTTGCTTAGTCGCAGCCGCTAGTGCTACGTGTGGCTTCCTCATGATGTTCTTACTGAATGACTGTCGCCCACTAGGAGAAGACCCCACTAAAGTACCTTTACAAGTAAGTAACATTTTGAACATTGACTGCATAGACGGCGCGGCGGCGTGGTGGTTGAGATACCGCTCTACCATACCAGTGTCGTGGGTTCAATTCAGTGCCGGATTAGCCACGTAGCAAGAGTAGCAAATGCTACGGGCCCCGCGAATTGGGGGGCCCCGCACTCCAACCGCGGCTGTCTAACCATAAAAAAAATTCAATTTAAATAGGAGTGTAAATATATTTTTTATCTCACTTTGATGAATATAGAGCATGATTTGCTTAAAAAAGTCAACATTGAAAGTGTTAGCTCTAAATTTGTGCATATTAAATTTAGAAAAGTTAATTTGTAACAGTCTGTTCTATTTAGGTACTACCTTAATTACCTTACCTAAAGCAAATCAAAGACCCCTTGACAGAATTTGCTACAGGCCCTGCGCTGGGTTAATTCGGCACTGGTTTAATTCCAAAGTAAGACAATACTTGAACCACAAATTTTTGTCTGGCTGCAATTTGTATCCGTTAAATTAAATGTTTGTAAAGTCCCTCGCAATACAAGGACTGTTTCCGTAGTGCAGGGTGTTCTCTTTATATTAAAATCATAAAAAGTAACCTCCGAAGAAAGCAGAATAAATGTTTCTATGAATAGTGATACAATGTCGCCAGCTTTTCTTCTTTTCGGTGAGAGTAGTAAGACCCGGGTAGTACTGTTGTTAATTCGATTGCCATTTACCTGCCAAGCATGGTGATGCCGACATCATCCTGCCTATGAGGAGGCCTATGTCTAACAGTGGACATTTTTAGGCTGATGGATAAACAATAATGCTAATAATATTTTTTCAGTTATTCTGTGCGGATGGTGAATATAACGCTCTAGCAGCCATCTGGTTTCAAACACCTGAGGCCTCCGTGCGTTCCTTCCTCCACGACCCTATCGGTTCATATAAACCGTGGTCTATCCTCGTGTTCGTGGTCTGCTACTTCCTGTTATCTTCTTGGACTTTCGGCCTGTCGGTATCTAGTGGGCTGTTTATACCGAATTTGTTGACTGGCGCTGCCTGGGGTAGGCTTCTCGCGATTCTTATACAATACATGCTACCATCTAATGTAAGTATAATTGTATATTTTTTGTACAGAAACTAGATATTTTTTTGTACCGAAACTGGATATTTTGTACCTGATCTCCGGTTTCACAGATGTTAAATTTCTTACGTTATGAGTTTAGTATGTATTTATATAAGATAAATACTTAAAAATATTAAAGTTAAATAATTATTTATCTTACAAAATGGTAGGATTATACAAATAATTGTAATTATTTGTTTAATTGTACCGTTTTGTTGCTATATTCTTAAAGTTAATGTATTTATCAATATGTTTTAGTTTTCTAGTTTTTTTTTTAAATTAATTATTATCAAATTCCTTCTTTAGCCATTATTTGAGAATGAAGTAAGTCATAGGCTTGTTATATATCGCTTGTCAAATAAGTTGGTACACGTTTTTTACTTCTTTTGCAATGCTGTTATCTGTGTTTAAATGAAACAGTTTACAATTCCGTCGTTTTAAGACATTCATGTGGTAGGAAACGGTGGTGAATTGTATTGTTGCTCTGTCACAAAATAGAAATTGCAGATATCATTTAAAAGTAATTCTACACTGGTTATATAAGATGAAAGCATTAAATTATAATCTAAATACATACCTACATTGAGTATTTAAAAAGACACATCTGATGATTTGCAAAGGATAATTTACTCTGTCAACGTAATTAGCTGGCTTTAAAACTTATTTACTTATTATTTTAAAAAACCAGCGTCACCAATGGTTTGACAGTAAATACAAAATAATTTATATTATAGTTATTTAACTTACAAATATGTCTCTTTCGTATGACTGGCTAAGAATGCAATGTGTCAGCATCCCTTACTTTTATATGGAAGTCGTAGAAAGCGTATAAGAGCATCAAGGAAGTGGGCAGCAACAATCTCCTAAGAAAGTTGTGTATAACACGAATTAATATCGCCGGTAGGGTAATTCTTCACCTGCATAGCGGTTTTCGTATTATCCCTTCTTCTATTGGACGTTGATAAGCTTAGGAATAGATGGATAATAAACTATATAATAATATGTAACAGACAATCAATCCAGCGAAGTATGCGCTCGTGGGCGCAGCGGCACAACTTGGAGGAGTGGTGCGCATGACGATATCGTTGACTGTCATCATCATCGAAACTACAGGACAAATATCAAACGCGCTGCCTATCATCATCACATTAGTCGTCGCTAAATGGACTGGCGACTTTTTCACAGAGGTATTGTTTATTATATTTCAAATGATGATAATAACATACTGACATGTGTTATTATCGCCAATATTAGTCCGTATCCGGGGCCATTATGCAAAAAAAAAGTGAGCACAAAATAAAAAATAATTCTACTTTAACCTTGAATAACTTACCGAAAATGACTTCAGACCTTTTTGGTAGAGCGTAAAAATGTCATATAATTTTAACTTTGATCGCCTAAAGGGTGACTCTTGTAGAGCGTTCAATTTTCTACAAAAGTGTTTCAAGAATTTTATTGTACGACCATCACTCATTAGTTACAAAAATCAGAAGGAACAAAAAAAATCCAGTTATTCTTATGGCAAATTAAAAAGTGCTACTCAGAGAATATTAAAATTAAGAGCTTATTTATTCATAAACTCATTTTAGACCTAAATGAAACTTTTACTAAAACGTTTTTTTTTGTTGATTGATCTAGATAAAAAAATATATTGTTTATAGAAAGAAAGAAATAAACCCTTAATTTTACATACACATACATACATATCATCACGCCATATCCCTTGCAGGTTAGGCAGAGAGAACAGAGTGCCAGAGAACTCTATCTCTGCATACTTCACTCGCTTCCTCAAGATTCATAATTCTCTTCATACACGCTCGCCAGTTTCGGAGAATCTTGAGTCCATCTTCCTTCAGTACATGACCGATCTGGTCTAGGTCGGTTAATCTCGGTCTCCCCCGGTACCTACATCCTTCCACTTTCGCATTGTATATCTTCTTAACCAGACGTTCGTTCGGCATTCTTTCCACATGTCCAAACCATCGGAGCTTTCCCTTTCGCATCTTTACACCAATACTCTCTTTCATACCTACTCGCTCTCTTACGTCGTAGTTACGAATGCGGTCGGTCAGCCTTACTCCACAGATTTTCTGCAGAGATCGCATTTCGACCGCATTAATTTTACTTTCATACTCTTTTCTGCATACCCAACTCTCGCTTCCATACAGTAATGTTGGGACAAGCACTGCGTTATGTATTGCTACACGTGCCTTCTGGCTGTGGTTGCTACCGAAAAGTTGCCCCAACGCTCCGTTCACTCTATTTCCCGCATTCACTCTTCGTTCTATATCAGTGGTGTACCATCCATCTCGGCTAAATCCACATCCAAGATATACAAATTCATCCACTCGCTCTAGTACATCATTACCTATTGTTACTCTTACATCTGTTCTGGCTTCATCTCTTTCAAAGACCATTATTTCGGTTTTGTTCACATTCACGCGTAGACCCCTTTTCTTACAATCTTCTGTCATTGTGTCGACTAGGGTCTGCAGGTCAGTCGCTGACTGTGCTAGCAGGACTGCATTATCTGCATAAAGCAGAGCAGTGACCACTGAGTCGCCCATCTGGACTCCCACATTCATATCGTTCAATCTTTGGAGACATTTATCCAGATATATGATAAACAGCCTGGCTGACAGAACGCACCCCTGCTTAACGCCGATATTGACGTCAAACCAAGGCGACATTCCATCATCCAGCCGCACACAGGCTCAACAGCCCATGTAACTGGACTGCACAGCCTGTAGCAGTTTACCGTTAATACCATACTCCGGTAAAATGTCCCAAAGTTTCTTTCGTACAACCGTGTCAAATGCTCTCTCCAGATCCACAAAACTGCAGAAAACCCTCTGACGTAGAGCCAGATGCTTCTCCACAATGTTGCGCAGAGAGAACACTTGATCCATGCATCCCCTTCCACTCCTGAAACCTCCTTGTGTCTCACACAGTAAACCATCGGACACCATCCTCATTCTCCTTTCAATAATTTTACCGTACACTTTTGCTGCCAAACTGTTCAAGCTTATGGCTCTGTAATTTGCGCAGTCATAACGTGAACCCTTGTTTTTAAACAAAGGCACGATGACTGCGCTATTCCAGTCCTCGGGAACCATTCCCGAGCTCCAACATAAATTAAGGAGCAACAGGAACGCCTCCCAGACACAGGAGCCACCAAGCTTGATCATCTCGACAGACACCATATCAATGCCCGATGCCTTACCATTTTTCAAACTTCTTATCGCCCATTCAACTTTATCCATACTGATGTCATCGGAGGACGCCGCCGTCGAATGTTGTTCTACTAAACCACATGCGACACCAGCATCAACCGTAGCATCCGCATACATATCGCCAAAATATTCACTCCATCGGCTTAACACGTCTTGTGTTTGTGTAAGAATGTCTCCACCTTTAGACCTTATTTTATTCATTCTGAAGGCTGACCAACCACACCGAGACTTCTTCACCTCCCTCCAAAAGAGTTTGGTGTTACCCTCGAAGTTTTTAGTCAGCCTATCTTCTGCACTCATACTTGCTCTATCACGTTTCTCTTTCACTAAGGCCTTGGTGTCATTCTTACATTGACGATATATTTCTTTCTTCTGTTCAGTGATACTGTCATTCAGATTCAAAGAAGAGACATAGTCCAGCCACGCTTTCTTCTTTTGCTCTACGGAAGCTTTAATTTTAAAAAAAGACGCAATAAAGTCATCATTATCCTTCTCCTATCTCAATTAATTGGGGGTTAACGCAATATGTACTCCATTTCCATCGTATTTATTGCAAAAGGTCTTGATTGACAGTAGTTTTTAGACCGGTCCCCCTGCCTTTTTTTATTAGGCGACGGGCTACGGTATGTCACGCCCCGCTAATCTGTCCGGGGCGACAGAGAAGCGGCGCACGACCCCGTAGACCCGCCCACCATATACGTCTCGACGCTGGCGAGTGGATCACTGGAGACCGGTCCCCTGCCTGACGGTCAACCTTCCTTGGCAATGTAATTATTAATAAGATCAAGTGGAGTTGGCCCAGGACGATTTAAAGCTCTTAGTTCTCTTTTACGGCGTCAACGAGCAAAATATGCAACAAAGAAATAAACTTAAAAAGAAATAAAATAAATCACGTACATGTTATAAATAATAAAATATTCTGTGCCTTGCCGCAATGGGTAGCTATCTCAACATAAGTTGGACACTCAGCGCCGACGTTCATTTGACAATCCATTAGATATTAGATTTGCTTGTAATTTCAATTGCTATATATCATTATGGGTATATAAGCAAATATCATCGGCTTTTGGGGCTTTTATCATAGTGGGGACCCTGGGCACAGACCCCACGTGTCCTTTTGGTAAACATAGTACTGTTTATATCCATAGTTAAGTCATTGAAATTGAAAAGATTGTATTCAATACATAAATATTGACTAAGTACTTGAACTTAACCTTATCGTCGCTTAAACAGTATTTATATGTATATATTTTTTATATTACAAAATTTTCTTATCAACTTTGATAGGTCAGACATTACATTCACTTAATAGCAGACGAGCCTCTTGTTGAATTCTTATATTGAAATAATTTAACGTAAACAATTGTAGACTCCGCTGTTACCGATATCTTAATGAAATAATATTTCTAATCGAATCCAGAATTTCAAGGTTATTTTAAAGTCAGATATATACCGCTAGAGCTTGACAAACGAAATAGCATCTCTCAATTACCATTAAATTTCCGTAGGCATACATATTATGAACTTTTTTTAAAGACACTGCACTAAAGAATTTACAAACATACACTTAATGAGCACAAATTACAGACTCGGAACAATCTTTTGCGAATAACAAAGAGATTGTCCAGTGGGAGCTCGAACTCACGATACTCGGATACGGCTCGGGCCTCCTCCATTATGGGAGGGAAATTAACCTACTATACCGCGCTGGTCAGACTTGTTGGTATAGGGTTTTGTTTCGAGTTTTCCTTCTCTCGCATAGATGTTATATGCGTTTTATATCCCTTAGTCGTCTCGTACGATCACCCACGGGTAAGATATGGGGTGGTGAATTGTATTCTTACTCCGTCACCACACGGATACGATACTTAAACCACATCGTAAATAATGTGTGTCTAAGTAACGTGACATTTACAAAATTTTAGGTTAGAGAGCGCAGATGCATGTATGCAGTCGAAACTAAAATGTTGTCCTATTTTTTTTTTGTTTTCTATTGTTTATGGTGGCAAACGAGCAAGCAGCACACCTGATGGTAAGTGTCACTGCCGCCCCTAGACCTTGCTATACTAAGGGTATAACTAAGTTGCTGCTTACCAATACAAACCCCAAACCCACCCAGTTGGGCTTCCGGCTCTCTCGCTCGCCGAACGAAGCGCAATAGCACATTGCCATTACTCAAACGTCGATCTTTTGCGAGAGTGTGGTACTACCCCGGACGGACCGGCCCGCGGTTGTAGACAGGGAACTGTCAACAGCGTGGTCCTACCACTAACAATATAACTATATAATTAATTTTATTTTTAGGGTATCTACGATATCCACATCCAACTAGCTGCAGTTCCATTGTTACCTTGGGAGCCGCCACCATTAGCGCATAATATATACGCGTCTGAAGTAATGTCTCATCCCGTATTTACTCTCAGAACTGTTGAGAACGTTGGACATATTGTTGAATTGTTGAAACTGGTTTCATACAATGGATTCCCGGTTGTCGATCCACCATTGGCTGATGACGTAAGTATAATCTTTACACTTTCAATATGTACCGCACTTAAAATTACGGATATCATTAAATTTCACAACTTTGCTATCCTTTTTTTTCTCAATCTCTACACGTTATATGATAGGGTTTTTATTTGAAAAATTTCTTTTCCCATTTTATTCACTCCATGAACTTTTATAATAATTTAATTTTACTTTATAATAACTATTTTATTTCAAATAATATTAGAGATTACTGCAGGTGATGCTAATAGTGATAGGACCACGCTGTTGATAGTTCTTCGTCTTTTTTTTTTATTTCTTATGGTGGCAAACAAGCAAGCTGCACACCTGATGGAAAGTGTCACTGTCGTTCAGACCTTTTTAATACCATTTTTTTTTGCGGTGGGCTATGGACGTCGCACCCCGCCAAATCGGTCCGGGGTGACGGAAGAGGCGGCGCGCAACCCCATTGACCCACCCTGCAAGCACCTCTTCTTCGCCATGCGAGCGGGCCACCGGTACCCGATCTTTGTCTGCGGTGGCCCGCTCGAACCTTTTTAATACCAAGGGTATAGCTTAGGCCGCTGCCTAGCAATAAAATCCCCAAACTCACCCAGTTCGGTGAGCGAGAGAGCCGGAAGCCTAACTGGGTGGGTGGGTTTGGGGTTTGTATTGGTAGGCGGCGGCCTGGTTATACTCTTGGTATTGCAAAGGTCCATGGTCGGCAGTAACACTTACCATCAGGTGGGCTGCTTGCTCGTTTGCCACCATAAGCCATAAAAAAAGGTGAGTGTTGGTTAATTAGTTTATTCCAAGTGCAAGTTAAGCTACCGTGGTAAACTTGTAATAACCATTGTTTCGCTATTAATGTATACCACATTTCATGAACCCATGATCTAATTCAAAATTATTCAAACGGTAAAATACTTGGAACGGATCTGTATACTTTATAAATATTAAGTGTTCATTTTTTTTAATACACTTTTTATTCGTAAATATGTTGTAACAAATTGTTCATTACAGTCAGAAATAACGACGTACAAACGTTTACGCGGCATAATCCTGAGATCCCAGTTGATAGTGTTGCTACAGAACAAGATATACAACGAAAACGCGAACACAACTTGGTCTAACTTCAAGGTAGACATGAATATGTTCAGGAAGGAATATCCCCGGTATCCTTCAATAGAGGAGGTAATTATTTTACGTATTCACAGCCCATTTCACATTAAAGTATTTATTTACAAAAGTGTACTGTGTAATGAAAGCTAATATGTAAAAATAAAATAGAGATGAATAGCGATTAAATGAAATATGTAAGAAAAACGAAAAGAAAGAAAGAAAACATTTATTTTGCTCTCGTTCATTGCTAGGTAATAAAAACATAATTAAAAATAAGAAAAATACTGACAGTAAATAATTAGATTTTAACGAGAAAGAAAAGGCTATTGACTCAGCTTGTGCTATTTCGTTTAAATAAAATATGTATACACACTATGCATGCAAATAGTGTCATTACGAGAGAATGTCAAACCATGTAAGATCTTTTGGAATTAAATTGGTACCCTACATACTGGCAATTGGTCAGTTTAAAAATTGACCCATACTTGTATTGATAAAATGTGATGGTAGGAGAATGTGTAAATGCATGGGATGTTGTATCCATGTGTGTGTGATTTGACTTTTAGCGCTCATCCAAAAGTCCGGATAAAGTTGTCATAGTCATTTGCGGCTAATAACTGTCACACAAAAAAGTGTGTGTGTCAGCTCCGACGCACGACTGGAGTTTACTCCTTAAGTACGATTATCAAAACAGGCGCAAAAAAAGCTCATTTGACTAAAAATAATATATTTTTATTTACATTTATTAAAACTGTTCAGTGAAGTATTATCTCACGTCAGAAAGTGAAAGGTGCGCAGAATAGGTTGCGCACCAAAAACGTAATGAGGTCATTCGATCACTAGATTTTACTCCTCAAATTTTTCTCATACCGGGCGCCTTACATGAAAATCTATTCTTAAGGAGTAAACTCCAAAAAGTCTGTGTGTTAGTGTGTTTTATAGACATGCCTGCGTGCAATGTATTTGAGTATATGACTCCCCAAAAGAATATCACTATGAAACATCGTCTTATATTTTCTTACTGAATTATTGTTTTTGTGTTTATGTTAACAGTTAAAAATATCAGAATGGGAAAAGACTTGCACGATAGATCTACGGCCATTTATGAACCCATCGCCGTACACCTTGCCTCATCGCGCCTCCCTACCGCGACTTTTCCGTTTGTTCCGCGCGCTCGGCCTACGACATCTACCCATCGTCAACGACGTTAATGAGGTAATTATTATTATTATACCATTCGTTTTCTTAAAAATATTTTTTAAGTTATTGTATATTGGTTCTACAAGCACGGTATCTTCCACGTAGCCTATCACACGTAATCCAAGTAGAATATAGTTAATTATCAAAATAAAATGATTCTGACTGTCGGTTATACTGCCTCTATGTGGTGATGAGGTAAGAATACAATTTACAACCAATTAACTTGGTGGTGGATGACATAGTTTACATACATACATATCATCACGCTAATCCCTTGCAGGGTAGGCAGAGGGAACAGAGTGCCAGAGAACTCTATCTTTGCATACTTCACTCGCTTCCTCAACATTCATAATTCTCTTCATACACGCTCGCCGGTTTCGGAGACTCTTGACTCCACCTTCCTTCAGTACATGACCGATCTGGTCTAGGTAGGTTAGTCTCGGACTCCCCCGGTACTTACATCCTTCCACTTTCGCATTGTATATCTTCTTAACCAAACGTTCGTTCGGCATTCTTTCCACATGTCCGAACCATCGGAGCATTCCCTTTCGCATCTTTACACTACAATACTCTCTTTCATAACTACTCGCTCTCTTACGTCGTCGTTACGAATGCGGTCGGTCAGCCTAACTCCACAGATTTTCCGCAGAGATCGCATTTCGACCGCATTAATTTTACTTTCATACTCTTTTCTGCATACCCAACTCTCGCTTCCATACAGTAATGTTGGGACAAGCAATGCGTTATGTACACGTGCCTTCTGGCTGAGGTGGTGGCTGCCGAGAAGTTGCCCCAACGCTCCGTTCACTCTATTGCCCGCATTCACTCTTCACTCTATATCAGTGGTGTACCTTCCATCTCGGCTAAATCCACATCCAAGATATACAAATTCATCCACTTGCTCTAGTACATCATTACCTATTGTTACTTTTACATCTGTTCTGGCTTCATCTCTTTCATATGACATAGATTAACTTATAAAAAATTGATTATGAGCGAAAAATTATTGTCACACATGGGATGTGTACCCTAGTTTTTATAAATAATGAAGCATGTTAAATGCTAAATTTCAATAATAAAGTTTTAAAAAAATTAAACTATTCAATAGTTTAACTTTTTTAAATTATTCATTAAGTTGCTTTGCTGTAAAATGATCAATATTAAGTTCTGAAAATCTATGTTTAAGTAAAGATTAATAACATTTTAGTGAAAAAATTTGAAATATTAATATTGCAAATAAAATGTTTACTATGTTATTATAGACATATGACATTGTGAATGTTCAATTTATATAAGAAACACAATTTTGAAGTAAATAATTTTGAAATATCTTGTAAAGTTTAGTCCATGTGTTTAGTTCACAAAAGCATCCAAAAGAATGTGTATCAATAGCCTGTAGAAGAAATTATAAAAAAATATTAAGTCTTTTATATAAATTATCATTTAAACAGGTGGTTGGCATGGTCACAAGGAAGGATATAGCAAGATACCGCGTCTGGCGTCACAGAGGTCATATGGGCATGGAAGAACTTATACTCTCCAGTGAGATATAAGAATTAACGCAGACAATGGACATAATCAAATTAAAAAATATAATGCAATTGAAAAATTGAACAACTGCAGACTATTGTCTATATTTATTGACAATCCATAGTGATCTAAAGAGTGTACATATTATTAAAGTTGCATTATAATTACCCTAGTCCATTGTCTGCCTAGTCCAAAATAATTATAAATACAAAATTAGTAAATGATATAAAAAAATGACAAAGATTTTATAATTTATTTGTAATTTAAATTTATTTGTAATTTAATTTACTTAGGTACTTATTATCACTATTTTTATATTAATCATGTTATTATTTTTAATATAATGTTTAATTGAGTCAGCTTTTTACTTATGAAATTATGACGAAACAATATATAGATATTTTGTTATGTAGATATAAAGACGTAAATAATATTATATGTAAGTTTTATAAAACCTTTTTGTATTAATTAATTTTGATATCAAAATAAATGTTAATATATAATATGCCTAGTGCTTAAAAGTACACATGAAATATACTTGTTTGTTGCACAAATCAGTATAATAATCACAATTAGGCTATCAAAATTGTTAGAGCTAGAGCAAGTTCAACATTTTCGCTGTACAAGTTGCTCTATGCATAATGTGACCATTTATTCTTTGACACAAAACGGGACATTTAAAAATATACCCGATATGTTTAGTTGGACTTATATTTATCAGAGGATTAAACTTGCTTAGTAACTAGTGAAGATTTGAAGTAGGAATAAAACTCTTGACACATTTTTTTATATTCATTTTTTTTTATATCAACATGGCCTCGAGAACTGAAATTTGTAACTGGGTTTTCTTGTATGTCCACAATTTGTTCCTCATAGAAAATTCTCTTAACAAAACAAATAGCGAGAAATGATAGAACGAAAAATCTATCAGATAAATAGTCAACAAAGCGTAGGTGAAGACTCGGGCAGTTCTACCTATCTTCGTGTTTACCGACGACGCTCTCGTACACCGCACGCGTCGGGTCGGCCGGTTGGACATCTCAAATTTTTGCGCCATTGCCTAAAACTTGCAAACCAGAGTTCATTTCGGAGACTCCGGGTATCGTTATTATAAAAAAGGGCAGTCCCGTTCAAAACGGGACGTCTGGTCACATTATCTATGCACGGTATGTACAACCATATATCCAATAAGTATCGTTAGTATCCTATAACTTACCAAATAAACATATTCAATGATCTCTCATCACTATAGTTTAGTTTCATTTTCATAAAAATTATAAATTCACTAATTTCTGATTATAACCAAGAAATTATTAAACATATAAAAATAATAAAATAGTGACTGGATGTATGGTTTTGTATGACTTGATGTATGTACTGTTGTCCTGTCTTATGAATACTACAATATTTTATTTTACAATTTTTTTTAAGGGAGTCTAATGCATGTGATATTGACAAATGGTCAGATATTTAAAATTGTGATATATAAAGTACCTATTATTTAAGACTACTGTATATACAATAAAAGATGTTATAAATACAAATGTATATATTAATTCACATTTTTAAATTACATCCAATCCTCAGTAAGTTCTAACACTTACACAACTGCGTTTCAGCTTTCAATATAATGACAGTTTAGTTATTTTCAAATAATTCCCATCCAATACCTGCCCATAAATTGAAAAATAGAAGAACGGGCAGTATGACTAATATTAACAGCAAATAGTTTACAAATTCATCCATGTTATAATTAGTTTGTTTTCAATCAACTAATGAATAATAATAAAGTATTATAGACCTTATTTTCATTTCAACTGATGACCTGACATTCGCAATTTGAAAACTTGAAAAGACATTTCTTTTTTTTTACAGAATTGTATGGCATGGCTATTAAACCTTTTATTCTATCTTCATTTATAAATTATAACTTCATTTTACAGTAATGTATATTATACTATTTCCATTTCTTTATTTTCTCGATGACAGTTCTAATTTGAGAGTTGTAGTGTTGTGACCAAATAAGTAATGATATCGATCGCATATATGTTTTGAACAAAGACAAATAAAATTCAACTAAAACATTCAAATATATTTTTTCAAGCTGGGAACACGCAATGACCCACCGCCATTTTGTATTTGTTTTAATCTGTCACTCGCAACAAGACGGTCGTGCTATATGGTCACTACATTTCTGTTCGCTGAGTTTTTTCACATTATCCATACACTACGTTGTGTATTTTGTATTCCTCCGTGTTGATTGCTGCCCAGCTGTCAAATATCAAAATGCCTAAAGGATCTGTTCTGAAAAGTCAGGCGAGAGAACTGGTGATCAAGGTTCGTAATTACTTTGAAACAGAATATCAAAATGGTGGCCCGCTATTACCTCTGTCGCAAGTGCGAGAGCGTGTTGCGGCCGTATTAGGAATTAGTGGACCTACTGTTTCAAAAATTACTACCGAAGCATACGGTGCAAGCGGCATGCAAGCAAATAAGCTTCGTACGCCGAAGAAGAAACGCCAACCACGTCGTGTGACATCGGTTGATAACTTCGACGCTGACGCTATTCGTCGTCATATATATGACTATTACTTGCGCAAAGAAATTCCAACACTTAAAAAACTTGTTGTTTCTTTACGTGAACGTGGTTTGTTCCATGGCCAAAAATCGTTATTAAGCTTAGTTTTGAAAGGAATTGGATTTTCTTATAAAAAATCGGACAAACGTAAAATATTGATGGAGCGTCACGACGTTGCTATAGCTCGCTGCGAAGTTTTGAGCGAAGCCAAAAAGATATCAGATTGGTCAAATGTTATTTTCACTGACGAGACTTGGTTAAATGCAAACCACACAGTATCGAAGAACTGGACTGACGACACCGCCGTTTCCACTAGTTCAGTGCCAATGGGAAAAGGTGAACGCCTTATCATATGCCATGCAGGGTCTACGAAAGGATTCGTGTCAGATGCTTTACTGGCCTTTAAATCCAAGAAAACAGTGGACTACCACGAAGAAATAAACGCGGAGATTTACGAAGGATGGTTCAAAGAAATGGTGCAATCTCTGGAAGAACCGTCGATAATTATTATGGACAACGCTACATATCACTCTAGAGCTAGACAAATTGATAAAATGCCGACGCAGGCCAATAAAAAACAAGAGATAATTGACTGGCTCAAAAGTCATGGCGAAAATGTGGATGATACTTTATTAAAAGTACAATTAGTGAATATTTTAAAATCTAAAAAAAGCCTCCCTAAAAGATATATTACCGACGAAATAGCTGCCGAATGTGGTCATTGGGTTCTTCGACTTCCGCCGTATCATTGCCAGTACAATGCTATAGAACTAATATGGGCCCAAATCAAAGGACACGCCGCTCGAAACAATACCCATCCCCCTTTTACGGCAAACAAGATGTTAGATTTATTAAAAAATGCATTTGCGGAAGTAACCGCCGAACACTGGAAAAAATTGTGAGAAGAACCCAAAACATTATAGCGTCGGATTGGGAAATTCATGTGGCATTAGATAATATAGAAATACAGGCACTTATAATAAATGTTGAGGAGAGCTCATCGAGTGATAGTGGCGATTCATCAGATTTTGATTAAAATAAATAAATGAACAATCAACATAATATAATTACATCTTGTAAAGAAATGTAATATTAGTTAATAAATTTGTATAAAATTATCTGGCAATAGTTTAGTTTCTTACACTTTGTAAAAAAATATCGGGTCTCTTGTCGTGTTACGTTTATCGATAGCTCCATCCCTATCAGTTTCTCCGACTCTGCTATGACCTTGTACGCGCGTAAGCGTCATATTTTGATTAAATAATGTATACATAATGTAAAAAAGACGCTCTTTCAAGTTTCCACAGGAGCTGTCATCGACAAAATAAAGAAATGGAAATAGTATAGTAACTATCCGTCACAGCAAATCATTGCAATCTTCTTCTTCTCTTTGTATATTGGCAATCAGCTACATATACGAGCTATTGGTGCCAGTGTCAAGTTATAATTATTTTTACGTTTATAGTCTTGTCAGGTCAGTCCTGGGAGGGCACACTTAAAACATTACTTATTTTTACTGACCGTCGCGCCGCCTACAGATTGGTTGTACAAACTTAACTGCTGCCATTTTGTCCTGCCTGTCAAACGTTTGACAACTGAGAATTGTTATTTTTTGTTCCTAGCGTAGGTACTTATTGTCATCGATCTATTTTCGGTTATTGATATTTTTCTGAAAATTATCTCAAGTTTCAATGTCAGGCTGATATTATTATTGTTTAATTATCAGCTGATATGTTTTTTTTTTTATATTTCAGGGTAACTTTCATAGTAAAAGAAAATTCTATGTAATTACACATACACATGTAGATATGTATATATATATATATATATTACTTCAACTTTAGTTCACCGCTTAAACTCTGGGTGGCAGCACTTTCCATACATGCATATTTTATCATCGAGTTGCCACTCTTTTTCAATTTAATAACTTTACTCTTTGGGTCAGTCATTGTCTAAGTCAAATTGTCACCATTAACAGTGCAATGGCCACACTGTTAATGGTATCTTGTGGGAATTTTGATGGAAAACGAAAACGTTGTAAAGCACTTTTATATGATATTCACTACATCACAGTATTTCCGCACATCACATTACATAAAATGCCATCAAAATTATCTAATATAACACGTTAAAACACTAAGATATCGAATATAATACAAGAGCACCACATGACGTTTTCAAATTCCCGTCAAAAACAGTGCTTTGTTCACACTGATGTGACATGGATGTGACTGATGTCATCTCTGAATTTTAGTGGTTATCGAAAACATATGTAAAACATTGTTATTTCATATTTATTACGCCCCAGCACTTCCTCCACATCACATTACATAAAATGACATCAACATTATTTAATGCAATACGTGGAAACATAATGGTTGCTTTCCATTTAGTTAACACAGAGGGACTCTGCGGTACATTGTGAAACACTGCCAAACACTGTGTAAAAGTTTAAATGAAACAGCTAGCTGTTTCTTTTACACAGTGTTTGGCAGTGTTTCGCAATGTACCGCAGAGTCCCTCTGTGTTGTAAATGGAAAGCAACCAATGTGTGCTTTCCATTTAATACAAAAAGTGACGCAGTGTTCGATAAAGCGCTTTCCATCAACGACACTGTTGAACACAGCCGTACACTGTTCGACAGTCGACACTCGAAAAAGTGGTGTTTGACAGATACTTACCTACTTTCATAGAGTACTTTAAATATATAGGTTCTACTTTGCTTGAATTAAGTATCATTACTTAACCTCGCAATTTATTTACGGCATATTCTAGTAGTATTATTTGAGATTATTAAATTGAGCTTGTCTCTTACTGCTAATTAAAATTTAATAAAAATGTTCAAATGTAAATATTGCACTATTGAAGTGAGCCCTGATAATGTGGTTATGTTTATAAATTATTGAGCCAAGGCTTTGTCAAGCAACTTGCATTTAGGTATACAACGCCCATAATTTTGCGATATTGATGCACTCTAGTGTTATTTTGAGACATCTAGCTGTTTCATCAAACTTTTACACAGTGTTTGGCAGTGTTTCACAATGTACCGCAGAGTCCCTCTGTGTTAACTAATTTTTTTTTTGTGTGTCTTAGTTGTTAGCCTCAGATGGCTATGACAACTTTACCCGGACTGTGGGTGAGCGCTGAGGGCTCTCAACCCGTATATGTTAACTAAATGGAAAGCAACCAATGGTAGTTTTCCAATTACAGAGCATTATGCGACTCAGTGGCGCACAATGCCGAATTATGCTGATGCTTAATTGGAACGTGAATTAGTTTTTAAATGCACCAGCAGAGTGCGCTAATAAAATAAATAATAAAATTGTATTCACATTTTAAATGTGGAATATAAAAAAAAAGTCAATGTTTGTACCTTCATTCATAATAATATTTTTTTTTAACACAGGTTGAATTAACTTTGATTATTTCCAAAAAACTACATCGAAACGAAAGCTTTAAAAATTTTTTCACCAATAAATAATATTACTAACGCTAATATAAATAAAGCATTTCGATCAATATGTCAACTTAAAGAATTATTTGTCAACTTAAAGAAAAAACACTTGTTAATTTTCAGTCACTACACACACATAAGTTGGTATCGATTGCATGCATCAGACGAAAGTACTACTTTTAAGAGTGCTCGATTGTGCGAAGCGTTGCTGTAGTTGGAACATTCAACGTTAAGCATTATGCCGCATAATGCGCTCCAGTGCTGTAATTGGAAAACTACCAATATATATTGAATATAATTAAAGACAATCACATGACGCTTTCATGTTGCCGCCAAATCTTAACAACATATTAGACATGCGCAAAACATTACTTTGAAATGTCATATCACACCATATTAGGCATGCGTCCGATATATCAAAACGAATCTGAAATCGGTTTTCAGTCAGAAATCGTATCGTATCGATATTCAACACTATACAAACTGATTTTAGAAAACGTATCTCGACAGAAACTAAATCAACACGCGCAATCGTTTTCTATTGCTAGTTTTGCAAACCAAACCAATATTTAAAAACTTACTAACTCTTTCACTCCGCCAATCGATCGCCTAGTTAGAATGAGAGAAAGCGAATTTCATTAAAATTCGCCTCCTTTCATTCTAACTAAGCGATCGTTTAGTGCAGTGAAAGAGATGAAGCGAATTGTCATCAGTTTTGGATTTTAACGGTTTCTAAGAAACTGTGAATGGCAGATTGAAACGAAACAGAATTACAAGGGGCAGGGAATAAGATCTATATCAGAATGCAACTACTTCCATGATAATATTACACAATACTTAATGATAGTTTAAGTTTTGTGTTTGTAAAATAGATTTTTTGAATTATTGGAGAGTTTTAATGCACACTTGACCTTGGTGACACGTACGGTTTGCGTGTAATGTTATTTTTGTGTTCTCGTGAACTATATAATAATATAGGTATTTTATGATTCAGTACTATACTAACGTATGTTAGTATCATACATACGATTTGATGATAAATAAGAAATAACTATTAAATGTAAAATGGCAACAAAAAAAACCATACAAAAAAATGTACATTAGGTATATAATATAATCATGAAATCATTGTAAATATGACGATTTTTAAATACGCCAGAAAGTTTTGTATCATATCCAAAACAAAACATTTTTGCTAGTCTAGTACTCTAGTTAAGCCTAGATAAAGCATGAAGGAAAATCGTACACCTAAATCCAATCAACAAAGAAATTAAAGAAAAATATTTTGAATGCTTTCGTTCGTTTGCTACGCTAAAATAACTAAAACCATCGAATATCGATCGAAACTAAGGTAAAGCCGCTCCGCCAACCGCTCTGGAAATCGATTTCTGAAATCGGTTTTTGAAATCGATTTCAATATCAGAAATCGAATTTGTATCGGTTTGCGTAAAAATCTGAAAACGCCCATCTCTACACCATATTACATGACGCAGAACGTAATATTACTTTATGATATTTCAAATGTGATACATATCACATTTGTAATATCATAAAGTAATATTACGTTCGAGTTCGGTTCGCATAATATTGTGATCCGAATTTTGTAAATTAATATTTATTATTTTGTGATATTTATCACATGTTACCTACATGTGCTAAATATTAAATTTTTACCCGATTTGCGTAATATGATTAATGTAAAATAGTCGATTGATTTCCCTTCATACTTTTCCAGGCTTAGAACTGACAATCTTCATATACTACTTACTTTATATTTTTTATTTTTTCTTTGTTTTGATAAATTGTAGGTTCAAGGTTCTACAATAATGTTAATGGGCATAAGCGCGATCATGGTATAGGTTTAGGTACATATACGTACCCAGTCATTCTCCAATAGTGAGTGAGAGAGGTAGATTTAAGATCTCTTATTTCGTACAATACAATAATGCGTTGAGGAATTAGCTAGCAACTCAAGCAAGCAAGCATTACATTACGCGAAATTCGGGCTAGAGCCAAGAGTGCATAGCACAAAGAGTAAAGTTATTAAACTGAAAAAGAGTGGCAACTCCATGATAAAATATGCATGTATGGAAGGTGCTGCTACCCAGAGTTTACGCGGTGAACTAAAGTTGAAGTGATATATATATATACATATCTACATGTGTATGTGTAATTATATAGAATTTTCTTTTACTATGAAAGCTACCCTGAAATATAAAAAAAAACATATCAGCTGATAACGAAGCAATAATAATATCAGCTTAACAATGAAAATTGAGAAAATTTTCAGAAAGTACATCAATAACCGTAAATAGATTGATGACAATAAGTACCTACGCTAGGAACAAAAAATAATAATTCTCAGTTGTCAAACGTTTGACATACAGGACAAAATGGCAGACGTTAAGTTTGTACAAACAATCTGTAGGCGGCGCGACGGTCAGTAAAAATAAGTAATGTTCTAAGTGTGCCCCCCCAGGCATAGCATAACGATCGAGTAATGTATTGCGTGATGTGATGTGTAATGCCTCGGTGTGTCGCGTAATGTTTAATGTGATATTACCCGCCCGAATAATATTACGTTTTGATATCAAGCGCATTACTTACACACATATCTTGATTGATTTTCATTGCTGTCGAATGAGAAAGATCATTGTTTATTTAAAACACCTATAATCGAACGTCGGGAACAAACGCTCTTAATTTCAAAATGTTAGTGTTTTATAGTATGCTTGCTTCTGATCACGACTTTACCTGCGTAAAAAGTAACTTTCCCATAGTTGAATTATTATCCCAAGGGATACATTACCGGAATGAAAAGCATCCAAGGTGTGACAGAATCAGAGATGTACAAAATACCCTGTACAAAGTATCTGAAATACAAAATGCAAGATACTTTTAAATTAAGTATTTCAGATACCAGATATAAAATACTTTTAAAAATAGTATCTGAAATACTAGATACAAAATAGGTATCTTCTAAACACTTCTTAAGATGAAAATACTTTTGAAAGAAAACAAGATTTTATTTTAATGAATTTAAGTTTATTTTTGATAATTGGCATTAATATTATTTACGAATAAATCGTGTTAATCGCTGAAATGAAAGCTATAGTTTCAAACAAAACCCTCTAAAGTGATTTTTGATAATTTTTTACATTTTTGTACCAAATGAAAGATTTTATTTGAATTTTATTTGCTATAAGTCAATGCTTATTAGAACACAAACTCACTAAAATTTACCATAAATTCAATCTCAAAAATAATGTTAGTTGCAAACGCCGCTAAAATAACTATTATTATTTTCAAAGTCATAAAATGAAATTGACTAATAACAACACTGCATTTGAAACACGTGATTTATAAAACTGTATATGTAAACTGTGTATATATTATTTGTACTGTATACTGTATATTTTACTGTGTATATATTATAGGGGGGCATAGTCCGGAGCGTGCTCGTTCGCGTCCCCTGCCGGTCTAATTGGACTGCTAATCCGGCTCGATATGTGTACCGCAATGCGGGTTAGGGCGGCCCACGGAGGCGACGCGTACCGACCCGCCCCCGTCGGTACAAACTTCGGCAGTTGCGGCGATGGGGGCCGCCACCCATCACGCCTTGCCCAGTCAGGCGAGTCGAGGAGAGCAGAGTGCCGGGTGGGCACGTGGAATATAAGAGCTTGTGTGGAAGGTAAGTTGTACGAGCTGATAACCGCCATAGCGGACAAACAGCTAGACGTGCTCTGTGTAACAGAGACCAAGCGAAGGGGCAGCGACGCCTACGATCTTCCTGGTGGCGGGATGGCTCTGTGGTCTGGTGTACCACAGAGCGATCGAGCCAGCATGGGGGTAGGAGTGCTGTTGTCCTCTCGCTTGGCCTCAGGTGTGAAGGATTACCAAATGTATGATACCAGACTTCTTTGGGTCCGTATAAAACTAGGTGTCACCAAGGTATTCATGGTTGTAGCATATGCTCCCGTAGGATCCTCGGTGGCATCAGACCTAGAAGTTTTGGGATAATGTTAGGGAAGTTCTGGATATGGCAGAAACCGGTGAACGCGGGATTGTATGCGGAGATTTGAACGGATGGGTGGGGACCAAGCGTCCCGACTATGAGGACGTACTTGGTCCATTTGGTAATAAGAGACTGAACTACGCAGGTAGGCTCATTGCGGATGTATGCATGGAGAGAAACCTTATTATGTCAAACACATTTTTCCAACATAAGCACATTCATATGTATACATGGAGAAGGAATGAACAGAAAAGTATAATAGATTTAATTTTGGTAGACAGTCGCCTCCGAAGCAAAATATTGGACGCACGAGCCTACAGGGGCCCCACAGTCGATATGGACCACTATCTCGTTATTGCGAGATTTAGTGGTCTGTTCAGAAAGTGGGGGCACTGGCAAGAGCGTGTCCACTTCGGAGGGCTTGAAAGAATAAAGATTGAAAGTTTGCAAGAAGAGTGTGTAAGAGAAAAGTATGCAGAGGGTGTCCGAGAACGGCTGACGATGGCAAGCCAGCCGCAATCGGACATTGAAGAATGCTGGAGAATATTGAATGAAAGTATGGTAGATACAGCGAAAGAAGGATGTGGAAGCTCAAAGAAGCATAGAAAAACAAATGGTGATGCTTGGTGGGATGCGGAAGTGGCAACTTCCGTAGAACAAAAGAAGAAAGCGTGGCTGGACTATGTCTCTTCTTTGAACCTGAATGACAGTATGACTGAACAGAAGAAAGAAATATATCGGCAATGTAAGAATGACACCAAGGCCTTAGTGAAAGAGAAACGTGATAGAACAAATATAAGTGCAGAAGATAGGCTGGCTAAAAACTTCGAGGGTAGCACCAAACTCTTTTGGAGAGAGGTGAAGAGGTCTAGGGATGGTTGGTCAACCTTCAGAATGAATAAAATAAGGTCTAAAGGTGGAGACATTCTTACACAAATACAAGACGTGTGAAGCCGATTGAGTGAATATTTTGGCGATATGTATGCGGATACTCGGGTTGGCGCCGATGTTGCATGTGGTCTAGTAGATCAACATTCGGCACCGGCGTCCTCCGATGGCATTAGTATGGATGAAGTTGAATGGGCTATAAGAAGTTTGAAAAATGGTAAGGCAGCGGGCATTGATATGGTGTCTGCCGAGATGATCAAGCTCGGTGGCTCCTGTGTCTGGGAGGCGTTCCTGTTGTTCCTCAATTTATGTTGGAGCTCGGGAATGGTTCCCGGGGACTGGAATAGCGCAGTCATCGTGCCTTTGTTTAAAAACAAGGGTTCACGTTATGACTGCGCAAATTACAGAGCCATAAGCTTGACCAGTTTGGCAGCAAAAGTGTACGGTAAAATTTTTGAAAGGAGAATGAGGATGGTGTCCGATGGTTTACTGTGTGAGACACAAGGAGGTTTCAGGAGTGGAAAAGGATGCATGGATCAAGTGTTCTCTCTGCGCAACATTGTGGATAAGCATCTGGCTCTAGGTCAGAGGGTTTTCTGCAGTTTTGTGGATCTGGAGAGAGCATTTGACACTGTTGTACGAAAGGAACTTTGGGACTATTTACCGGAGTATGGTATTAACGGTAAACTGCTGCAGGCTGTGCAGTCCAGTTACATGGGCTGTAGAGCCTGTGTGCGGCTGGATGATAGAATGTCGCCTTGGTTTGACGTCAATATCGGCGTTAAGCAGGGGTGCGTTCTGTCAGCCAGGCTGTTTATCATATATCTGGATAAATGTCTCCAAAGGTTGAACGATATGAATGTGGGAGTCCAGATGGGTGACTCAGTGGTTTCTGCTCTGACCTGCAGACCCTAGTCGACACAATGACAGAAGATGGTAAGAAAAGGGGTCTACGCGTGAATGTGAGCAAAACCAAAATAATGGTCTTTGAAAGAGATGAAGCCAGAATAGATGTAAGAGTAACAATAGGTAATGATGTACTAGAGCAAGTGGATGAATTTGTATATCTTGGATGTGGATTTAGCCGAGATGGAAGGTACACCACTGATATAGAGCGAAGAGTGAATGCGGGAAATAGAGTGAACGGAGCGTTGGGGCAACTTCTCGGCAGCCACCACCTCAGCCAGAAGGCACGTGTAGCAATACATAACGCAGTGCTTGTCCCAACATTACTGTATGGAAGTGAGAGTTGGGTATGCAGAAAAGAGTATGAAAGTAAAATTAATGCGGTCGAAATGCGATCTCTTCGGAAAATCTGTGGAGTTAGGCTGACCGACCGCATTCGTAACGACGACGTAAGAGAGCGAGTAGTTATGAAAGAGAGTATTGGTGTAAAGATGCGAAAGGGAATGCTCCGATGGTTCGGACATGTGGAAAGAATGCCGAACGAACGTCTGGTTAAGAAGATATACAATGCGAAAGTGGAAGGATGTAGGTACCGAGGGAGACCGAGACTAACCTACCTAGACCGGATCGGTCAGGTACTGAAGGAAGTTGGAGTCAAGAGTCTCCGAAACCGGCGAGCGTGTATGAAGAGAATTATGAATGTTGAGGAAGCGAGTGAAGTATGCAGAGATAGAGTTCTCTGGCACTCTGTTCTCTCTGCCTACCCTGCAAGGGATATGGCGTGATGATATGTATGTATGTATGTATGTATATATTATTTGTTTTGAGTTTCTCGCGGATCTTAAAAGAAAGACATTAAAAATTATAAAAGACCTAGCACAGTTTGTTAAAAAATGTGACATCAATGAGATGTTGGACTAATAATTTTATAAATGTCTGCTAACATATTACTAAAAGTATTTTGTCAGAAAAAGTATTTATTAACCCTTTACACTCGAGATTATACAATCGTGAGTTTTGACTTTGAAAAATTTTATACTCTACCCAAAACTATATTTGCAAACGCCACCCATATCGATACACCGTGAGTCTATCTTAGAGTATAGAAAATTATACTTTATTAGCATAGAAAGAAGTTCGGACACGTCAGTCATTGAAAGGAAGCGGCAAGGATGGCTGCGTTTTTTGACAAGAGCACCCGTTCAAGTAAGTACCTCCTATTTGACGAAATTATTGAGATTTTGAGACATTTTTTTCTTAATATTGCTTAATTATTAGTTGTTAAAAATGTAAACATGTGTTTTTAGTTCATTACGTAAATAGTTTCTAGAGAACATGCTTTGAAATTTAAACTAGCACGATCGTGGCATATCGGTTGTAATATGTGAACTTAATGTAAATTATTTATATGCGTTTTTTGTTCTTTTGGTGTATTATGACATTAAAATATATTTATTTTATCACTTTTAGGGCGTCCGCTCTCGGAAGATGCAATATGTGACTTATTAGAAAATGGTAACATTTCCGAGATCGAAGATTTGGATGATGACGACGTGGAATTCGATGCTGACTTCTTATTTCGACAAACAGCTAACGAAAACGTAACTGAAGAGGGGCAGGACGACGCAATTATCGATGACAGACCACCTTCGGTATCTCCCTCAGCTTTTCCATCACTACAGCCGCCTTCACTGCCGATTGAATCACCAATTGTGTGTACATCAAGAGCTACTACCCGAGAGACAAGAAGTTCACGTCCAAGGCGTTATCGTTCAACTTCTGTCCCTAGTGATAGATTCATATCACTTACAAGTTATCTTGGAAGAGCTAATACTAAAAGAAATTCAAAATCACTACCCAGGGTTACAAGGAAGCGTATTTGGAAGCAAACTGGTTTCACTGAAAAGCCCCATCAGTATCCTACCTTACCAATAAAGCTGGTAAGACGGTTGGACTATTTCAATGATTACTTTGACACCGAGTTTATAGAAAAGATCTCTCACTGTACCAACTTATATTACCTACGCACAACTGGTCGTGAACTCAAATTGACAGGCACGGAAATCGCTAAATTGTTTGCAATACATATTATCATGGGCATTCATGCATTCCATATCCTCGAGTACCATGCTATTGGAGAGCTGGTACAAAACTAGGCCTGATTAGTGAACTGATGACAAGAGATAGGTTTCTTATACTCCGCAATGCTTCATGTCGTCAATTCCGATTCCCCAGCTGCAAATGAAATCGACAACCCACTATAGAAAGTGCAACTCATGATTGACAAGGTAAAAGACACTTGTAACAAACTGGAAAGAGTTTCTAGTTATTATTCAGTTGATAAACAGATGATACATTTTACAGGTCGCTGTAAGTTACGCCAATTGGTTAAAAAACCTCAAACCTGTTGGACTAATTTTTAATTCTACCTAATCCTATTGTAACGGTTAATCTCTTTAAACTTAAAACTAATTTTTAAAATAAGTTGATTTAAGTGTATATTTTATTAAAATCTATAATGCAAAATATGTAAAAGGAGGTTGTTTTATGTTAAATAAAAAATATAAACGTAATACATTGTTTTATTTCCATTATTCAATATAATAGAACCTGGCGATGATACAGATTCACGAATGTGCGACTTACAATTATTTCCTGAAACTCACGATCGTGAGGGTCTGATTGCTGGAGACCAGCACCAACAGGATTTTTTTATTGATTTTTCTTTAATTATAACGACACTAAGAAAACCAAGTAACCACATATTGGCAGTATTCAAAAGCATTTCACCTCTCGGGTGTAAAGGGTTAAATACTAAGATACCAAACAAAAGGTATCTAAATATAAGATACAAAATGAATTCTTAAAAAGTATCTTAGATAAAGATGGAAATACGTATTTTGTATCTTGTATCTGTATTTCAGATACTTGTATCTTAGATAAGTCACATCTCTGGACAGAATTCATGATCGGACTAGTAGGGAAATCAACATTGATACCACGCTGGTCAGACAGGTTGAAATAAGCTTTAATTTTGAGTTTTCTTGCTCTTGATGATATCTGCTTACGTTATGTGGTCGTCATTTGCGATCTCCCACTGGAAAGGAATAGCTAAGTGGTGACTATTTTACCTATATATTTCTCTTTAAATTGTGCAAACATGGTTGTGCAAAAATGGGTTGCAAAATTACTTGCTATTTACTTTTGGCGATATTACTATAGACTGACGGCAATCTCATGGCAAATGGGAAAAAAATTGTTGTGTGCAATACCTACTAGGGAAATTGGATTAAATGATACTGTTTAATTTACATTTATGTCTTTAGTATTAATGAACAACTTCCTGTGTGGCGGGAGAAGAATACAATTTTCGTCACCTCTTATTTGCCCGAGAGCGCCGTATAAATCGGGCTAAGGGTCCACCAGGAGAGTGGGCAGCAGCTCTCTCCTGGGAAACGTATAACACCACACTGCGATCGCCAACCCGCCTGCCAAGCGTGGCGGCTTTAACCTCTTTATAAGCAATACAAATAAAAAAACGGCCCCCAGTCACGGCAACTCTGTTATCCTACAGGCTCATTGCGGTAGCGAGCCTGGTAGCGATGGAGTAGGGAGTGCAACTGTTCTTTGGCAAGTTTGCGAGGTATTTCAGCGAGTTTCTTACTACCGTGTGTGTTGTAGCCGTTCGAGTTGTCTCCGCGAGTCTTGAATAAGTCAGGATTTTACGAACACAACAATCGAGAAAATTACGATTGAGGAGAAAGCGAGTATCTGCAGTGACCTAAAATAGGACCTTAGCGAGGTCTCCTGTGTCATTTTCGCAATCATCCTCACGGCTCGCTTCTGCATACGAAACACTCGTTCGCTATCGGCGGCGTGGCCCCATACGTCTGCGCCATACTGTAGCAGTGACTGTACAGTCGCAAAATAACAGGTTCAGACCACATCTGCGGATACTACCCCTGACAGCCTTGCCAGAGCGTAACATGCACTTCCCAACTTTGCACAGAGTTTCTCCATATGGGTACTCCAAGTAAGTCCACGGTCTATATGAATTCCTAAAAAAATTATTGGCGTTTCTTGTTCTATAACTGTCTTCCCTATTGATACAGTCATTTTATCCATTTTTCTATTTCTGGTAAACAGGTTAGAAGTAGGAACTTCTAATCTGTTTACCAGAAAAAGAAAAATGGATAAAATGATATTTTTAAGGTTTAGAACTAGGGGGGCATAGTCCGGAGCGTGCATGTCGCATCTCCTGCCAGTCTAGTTAGACTGCAATCCGGCTCGAATGCGTACCGCAGTGCGAGTTAGGGCGTGCCCCAGAGGTGACGCGTACTGACCCACCCCCGTCGGTACGAACATCGGCAATTGCGGCGATGGGGGCCGCCACCCATCACGCCTTGCCCAGTCAGGCGAGTCGAGGAGAGCAGAGTGCCGGGTGGGCACGTGGAATGTAAGAGGCTGTGTTGAAGGTAAGTTGTACGAGCTGATAACTGTCATAGCGGACAAACAGCTAGACGTGCTCTGTGTAACAGAGACCAAGGGAAGGGGCAGCGAAGCCTGCGATCTTCCTGGTGGCGGGATGGCTCTGTGGTCTGGTATACCACAGAGCGATAGAGCCAGCACGGGGGTAGGAGTGCTGTTGTCCTTTCGCTTGGCCTCAGGTGTGAAGGATTACGGAATGTATGATCCCAGACTTTTTTGGGTCCGTATAAAACTAGGTGTTACCAAGGTATTCATGGTTGTAGCATATGCTCCCGTAGGATCCTCGGTGGCATCAGACCTGGAGAAGTTTTGATATGGCAGAAACCAGTGAACGCGTGATTGTATGCGGAGATTTGAACGGATGGGTGGGGATAAAGCGTTCCGACTATAAGGACGTACTTGGTCCATTTGGCGATAAGAGAGTGAACGACACAGGTAGGCTCATTGCGGTAGGGTTGCTCATTCATATGCATGGAGAGAAACCTTATTGTGTCAAACACATTTTTCGAACATAAGGACATCCATATGTATACATGGAGAAGGAATGAACAGAAAAGTATAATAGATATAATAAACAGTTGATAAATGTATAGTTAATTGACAGTCAAAGCACTATTGTGACACAGTAAAATAGGAGTGAATCCAAAGTTGTTTCAGCGTCGTTTCATGGTCGTTTTACCGTCGTTTAACTGTCATTTCATTGTCGCGTCACTGTTGTTTCATGTTCCTTTCACAGTTAATTTAATACTTTAAAATTCTGATGAATACTGTGAATCCTGTTTCAAAATTCACGAATCATACATATTAAATACTTTTTAATCCTGGAATCATGAAGAGAAGTGGTAGAATATAACAGAATTAAAATAGCATTTTGTAGCCGGGCCAGTCAGTTTAGCTAGTCTTCAGGGTTTTTTTTTTGGTAACGCAGTGGTCCAGGAATGCTTGACGCACTTACTCCCCGGATGGGAAGTGTGGGACTCCTAGCCTAGGTTACCCACTAAACCGCATCCACTGCGATTACTGTTAGCCTAGGGGCTGTTACAGCGTAACCGGGCTGTGGGTGAGCGCTGAGGGCTCTCAACTCTACCTTCAGGGTTAGATCCAAACAACTCAAGAGGTAGCAAGAAGATATTTGAAACCATAATCGAGCGAAAAAATAAATTTTTAAATGAAATTTTTTTTAAGGGCTTACTTAAAAATTTTTTTTATCCTGAAAATTGAATTCAATTTACTAAATTTAATGTGAAATGTCAATACAGTTCAGAACTCTACACTAAGCTTATAAAATGATAATTAAACAGTATTTAAATAATTACATCATTTGTTTTGAAAAAAAAACTACCGAGTATATACGGTGAAAAGATAGTGATTTTACGGTGAGTTGAAGGTGAGTTGATGGTGAGTTGACGGTGAGTTGACGGTCGAACCACAGTAGGTCCACAGTAATATCACTATAAATTTATGAGGTGTTCACTTTGAAAAAAATATTTTTCCACAGTGTAAATATGCCATATCGACGACAGAAATACTAAGCTTCCACAAATTAGAAACGGTCTTTTCACCATAGAACTGCCGATAAGTTAACTCTTATTTACCATCCGTAGTTAGTGACGCAACGGAACGAATATACTGTTTTTCGACAGTGATTTCACTGTACAACAACCCTAACTAGAGAGTGAAATAGCCGTGACATGAAACTACCGTGAATCGTCCATCTTTTCACTATGGAGTCACCGCGAATTCACCGTAAGCATGAAACCGCCAGGGATGGTAGATACAGCGAAAGAAGTATGTGGAAGCTCAAAGAAGCATAGAAAAACAAATGGTGATGCATGGTGGGATGCGGAAGTGGCAGCTTCTGTAGAGCAAAATAAGAAAGCGTGGCTAGACTATGTCTCTTCTTTGAATCTGAATGACAGTATGACTGAACCGAAGAAAGAAATATATCGGCAATGTAAGAATGACACCAAGGCCTTAGTGAAAGAGAAACGTGATAGAGCAAATATGAGTGCAGAAGATAGGCTGACTAAAAACTTCGAGGATACTCACACCAAACTCGTTTGGAGGGAGGTGAAGAAGTCTCGGGGTGGTTGGTTAGCCTTCAGAATGAATAAAATAAGGTCTAAAGGTGGAGGAATTCTTACACAAACACAAGACGTGTTAAGGCGATGGAGTGAATATTTTGGCGATATGTATGCGGATACTCGCGTTGGCGCCGGTGTTGCATGTGGTCTATTAGATCAACATTCAGCACTGGCGTCCTCCGATGGCATCAGTATGGATGAAATTGAATGGGCGATAGCGAGAAGTTTGAAAAATGGTAAGGCAGCGGGCATTGATATGGTGTCTGCCGAGATGATCAAGCTTGGCGGCTCCTGTGTCTGGGAGGCGTTCCTGTTGCTCCTCAATTTGTGTTGGAGCTCGGAAATAGTTCCCAAGGACTGGAATAGCGCAGTCATCGTACCTTTGTTTAAAAACAAGGGTTCACGTTATGACTGCGCAAATTTCAGAGTCATAAGCTTGACCAGTTTGGCAGCAAAAGTGTACGGTAAAATTATTGAAAGGAGAATGAGGATGGTGTCCGATGGCTTACTGTGTGAGACACAAGGAGGTTTCAGGAGTAGAAGGGAATGCATGGATCGGGTGTTCCATCTGCGCAACATTGTGGATAAGCATCTGGCTCTAGGTCAGAGGGTTTTCTGCAGTTTTGTGGATCTGGAGAGAGCATTTGACACGGTTGTACGAAAGGAACTTTGGGACATTTTACCGGAGTATGGTATTAACGGTAAACTGCTGCAAGCTGTGCAGTCCAGTTACATAGCCTGTAGAGCTTGTGTGAATATTACTATATGGAAGCGAGAGGCGTATGCGTAAGGGACTGCTCCGATGGTTCGGACATGTGGAAAGAATGCCGAACGAACGTCTGGTTAAGAATATATACAATGTGAAAGTGGAAGGATGTAGGTACCGCTACCGGGGAAGACCGAGACTAACCTACCTAGACCAGATTGGTCACGTACTGAAGGAAGGTGGAGTCAAGAGTCTCTGAAACCGGCGAGCGTGTATGAAGAGAATTATGAATGTTGAGGAAGCGAGTAAAGTATGCAAGGATAGAGTTCTCTGGCACTCTGTTCTCTCTGCCTACCCTGCAAGGGATATGGCGTGATGATATGTATGTTTGTAGAACTAGTCCATTCTCTCACTCAAACCATTGCGCCAACCTTTGAGCTGTACGCAGGGGCGTAACTACCGCCGTATCAGCTGTATCAATTATACGGGGCCCCCGGGCCGCGGGGGTCCCCAACGTGCGTAAGCAAAAATCAATAAAAACTTCCCAAATTTTTTTTATTTCAGAAATGACAAAAGTCAAAAAAAGCAATTTCCTTTTTACCCCACGTAAAGCGTGCGTTCAAAAGTTGGCAACACCCTACATCGGTTATCGTGGGCTGCGGGATTTCCCCGTTTTAAGTCATTTACTTCAACGCGGGAATCCCACAATAATCGATGTACATACGATGATATACGGTGAGCAGTGTTAATTGACGCGTTTTATTTAATTGTGCATTACATTGTAATACAATACAAACAATTGTTCTTCTGGTTTAGTAGTATTAGTAGTGATTTGTAAAAAACAATGAGTGAATGGAAAAGAGATTATCCCAGCGGAGCTACGAAAAGAAAAAGTAAACAGAAAAGGGAGGAGGTCATAAAAAAAGTGCCCAAAATTTCTTAATTTTTTCAGAAACCAGCTTCTATGAGTGATTTAGATTGCAAAGGTAAGTACCACCTAACCCATTTAGCTTATCTACCTGTAGCGAAGGGTGAATTTTGTTTTTAGGGTTCCGTACCTCAAAACGAAAAAAAAACGGAACTCTTACTTATAAAAACTTGATTACGAGCGAAAAATGATTGTCACACAGGGGACAATCATTTTTCGCTCGTAATCAAATTTTTATAAATACTCGAGCATGTTAAATGCTAAATTTCAGTAATTTCGAACTCTTATTTATCTATAGGATCAATTTGTTGTCTGTTTGTCTATCAGTTCGTATTGTAAATTTCGTGTTTAGACGTGCGCGAGCTTGGGTTCTGTTCGTTTTGTATGGCCACGCGCCGCGTTTGGATCGCACGCGGGTGTAACGCATGGGCTGCGCGCATGTGATTTTGTACTAACACCCGCACAATCTGCATAGAGCCTGTTTACGTCTGAACACTCTCTAACCGTAACCTTACGTATAGTAATTTATTTAACATATATTTTTGAAATTTCTTACAACATTCGCGTTAATATTTTAACAATTATATTTTCAAATTCTTCTGAAGCACATTCTTCATCAGATGTCCATCCGGAAATAGAAGAAACCCAAGCACATTCTTCATCAGATGTCCATCCGGAAATAGAAGAAACCCAAGCACATTCTTCATCAGATATCCATCCGGAAATAGAAGAAACTCAAATCGACGATTCTAAGATATCTGAAGATTGTAATATAGTTTCATCAGATAGAGGAAATTTTGGTGACAATTCAACTGAATGCGAACGAGAAATAATTTTTAAATTGGGTGCATTTAAACCACAAGAACCGTTTCCAATAGATTCCGAAAGTAACCGTCCTTTTTCGACCTATTATTATTCGTATTTTAACAAGGCAGGGATAAAAATTCCAAGACCGTAGTTATGTTATTCTAATGTTTTAAGCAAACCATATTGCCACTTCTGTTGGTTATTAGCAGATCGTCAAACCAAATCGTACTCCTCTGCATGGGTTAACGGTGTTTCCGTTAGAAGCAATTTTACGCAAACTATATTTAACCATGAAAAGTCGCAGCAGCATATTAACGCATCCCTATGTTATTATAATTGGTTACAAGGAAGTACCATCGATACTCTATTGCAAAGTGAAATTAATAGTAAAATTACATTCTGGAGAGATGTATTGCATCGTATAATTAATGTTATAATTACTTTAGCATCTTGTAATCTACCTTTAAGAGGCCATGATTCTGATTCTGGAAATTTTATAGCAATTTTACGTTTGCTATCTAATTATGATGCAACTATAAAAGAACTTCTTCTGAAACCAAAAGGCAAAATAAATTATTTAAGGCATAAGATTCAAAATGAAATTATTAATATGCTTGGTACCGCAGTTAGGAACAATATTATCTCAAAAATTAAAAAAGCTCCATTTCTGGCAATAATTCTAGATACAACACAAGATTTGTCAAAAATTGACCAACTTTCTGTAGTTTTTCGATACATCTCGATTACAGAAAATGATAATGTGCCTAAAGAATTAAAAATCTGTGAGTCCTTTTTGGGGTTCACAGCAATATCTGATTGCAGCGCTGAAGGACTTAAAACTGATTTTTTAATACAATTAAAGAATATGGAATTGATTTGACTAAATGTAGAGGACAGGGTTACGATTAGAGATTGCAACCCGGTATGTTCCTCAACCCGGCCGGGCCCGGTGGCGTTCATCGCCAACCCGGCCGGGTCCGCCGGGCCCGGCCGGGTTGTGTGTTAGCGATGAAACCTTTAAAGTATTTTATGAAAATTTTATATATACATACATACATATCATCACGACATATCCCTTGCAGGGTAGGCAGAGAGAACTCTATCTTTGCATACTTCACTCGCTTCCTCAACATCCATAATTCTCTTCATACACGCTCGCCGTAGGTTAGTCTCGGTCTCCCTCGGTACCTACATCAACATCACCACACTACACTACACACCAAAACTACGTACATAATAAAAAAACTGAAAAGAAAAAAACAAGCACTTAGATGTCCGGTGGTCTAGAATTCCATAATATATTATTGAATAAATAGTATTGCAGAAAATGAAATATATTTTAATAATAGAACATGACAACTGAACAGTCGGGATCCATTGAAAAATTAGATTTTCTGTCGAAGAAAGGATATCAGCTATAAATGATTTAATAAATCAGTTTGCCGAAAAAAAGGCAAGGAGAGTGTATATTTAATTTGAATTGTTTGTAAAAGTTTTGGAAAAAATTACATAATTATGAAGAATAAATATTTCTTTTAATTTTATGCAAACATTTTTTTTCTTTTGTGAGAAATCTTTACCCTTCATAAGGGCCCCCAAACAAATTTTTATATGGGGCCCCGCCAAGGCACGCTACGCCACCGGCTGTACGGTTATCCGCGTACATGAAAACTTCACCTTCACTCATATTTTGGGGCAAACCATTGAGTAGCAGAGAGAACAAAATATTGGAAACCGATGATCGTTGCGCTACACCCATATTGTAGTTTCCAGGGCTTTAGATCTAGTCCCACCTCCAACACCAACTACTACTTGTGTCCTATTCCGCAAAAGATCTGTGAAGAGTGAGTGTGCGCGACCTCTAATACCATAGTGTTGAAGTTTGGCTGATAATATCGCATACCAGATTTCTTTCAACCTTGAGATTGGATGTGCAAAGTAGATATGTCACAGGCTTAATTCAATGTTCCGATTCATCAATCACACGGACGATTCTTTTGTCTTATTTACAAGAAGAACCTACTGCAAACGACATGCCTTCCTTTCGAACTAAGCACGGCTCCCAAAACATTTTCATGCGTTACGAATTGGGTGTCCTTCGCGAAGGAGGTGTGAGAATCACCGTTTACCTGGACGATTTTCTCATTGTAAACCAAGATCGGAGTGCATTGATCAAGGAAGTGGATTTGCTGGTATGCATTCTCGAATACCTGAGTTTCCAAATGAATTACGAGAATACCATCCTTACCCCACAGAAGGATATAATCTTCTTGGGAGTAACCCATGGTTGAATTAAAAATTTCTACCAGTGCAAAAAAATTATGTCTGTCGCATAAAAGTTCTCTCAAGTGCTACGATTAGGCACAGTCACATTAAAAGAATTACAGAGTCTCATGGGCTTGTGAACATTTGCCAGTTTTGTCGTACCGAGAGGCAGATTGAATCATCAAGCATCTCTTTGTCTAAACATTTACTCTCGGCCAAATACACCTTACCCATCAAAGTTTTAGCAGAAATGAGATGGTAGCTTCTGAATGATGGTACCTTTCAACCATAATTAATGCACCATCGGCAACATTCTTTTTGACAACCGATGCCTCCGACGTAGATTGGAGGGCGCAGCTGACAACCAGACGATAGCGGGAAGTTGGAGCCCGGACGAGCGAGCCCTTCACTGCAATATAAAAGAGTGATTGGCCATCCTAAAAGTTCTAGAGGAATACGCCTCGAAAATGGCACGAAGAGCAATCCTAATAAAGACCGACAACCGTTCTGTGGTAGCTCATCTTCGATAAGAGGGAGGGACGAAATCGCAGGTGCTCTTAAATTCGACGCATCAAATTTTATACCTAATAGATCATCATATTCAATTCAAGATTTATCACATTCCAGTAGGATTCAACAACCACTCGGACTCTCTATCCAGGCACCGTCAACTTCCCGATTGGCACCTTTTTCAAAGTGCCACGAACTCAATCTTCATGAAGATGGGAATACCGGTGACAGATCTATTTGCGTCCAACACAACTCGAGTAGTAGCGAATTATGTGAGTCTCGACTTAGCCGACCACGAGGCGATGTTTCACGTTGCCTTCGACAGACAATGGAACTCCCCTTTCGCATGGGTATTCTCTACACCTTTACTCATGCCTCGGGTGTTAACGCACATGAATCAAGCAACAGGGATTTACTTAATCGTAGTTCCTCGTTCGGAGAAAGTTTTCTGGAGAGCAGACCTGAAAGCTCGCGCTATCACACCTCTACTCACGATATTGAACCTGAAACACTCGCTAATCGACACAACCACGGGATTACTACCACCCAAAATCCAAGAAACGGTTCTGGAGGTTTGGAAATGTAGGTGTCGTCCGAGAAAACCAAATACTGGATCAAAAACTAAATATCTTTACTCAAATCTTCCTGGCGACCTTCCACTTGGAAGACATATAAAGTAGCCTGGACACGTTGGTTCTCGTGGAGTAAGCAGCATAAGGTTAATCCAATACGTCCTGAAGGGTCTGATTTAGTAAACATTTTATCGGATTTACATTTGGTTTTTAAATTATCTTACAATACTATATTACTCTATAAATCAGTTGCATCTACACTATGCAATATAGATTTGTCAGGCAAGTTAGGTGGAGATGTTTTAGTTAAGCACATACTAAAATATAATATGGTTTGGGATATTAATGTTCTAACTACTTTTTTGTGCAATTATTCTGGTTCTTCGAATCTATTCATTAACCTGAGAGGAAAGCCATCGCTAGCTTCCCGCGCTGTTATCGCGGGTTAGAAAGGCTGTCGATATTTTAGCAACACCTGGCAGTGTGAGGTCTGCTGTAACTTTCAGAATTTGGTTAGACAATATTCCTCTCAAAGCCATTCTGGCTAGAGGCTATTGGAAATCAGCTAAAACTTTGCAAAAGTACTAATATCGTGAAGTAATGGCGTCCGAAGCTAATACATCAATTCCTAAAGTGTTTAACCCTGTTGTGTGGTTATGATCTTTATTACTTAAACGACTACAAAATCACTATTTAGTTGTCACTATTTTGTCTGCGTTATTAAATATATCTTCCAATCGCACCTGTACATTGTTATTATAGTCCTTCATTGTCACATTGGCATACCTACTCACTTTCAACAGGAGATAACAAATACGTCTCAATATAATAAGCTTCTAATAACGGTCAAGTTGTTTAATAGGCGCGTTTTACCTAAGATAAAACGCATATTAAATTACTTACCTTATAGTTTTCTTACCTTTTAGTTTTCATGTCTACCTAGTAAATATTGCGATACAATGATAAACCAAGGCGCGTTGAGCTCGCTTTTCAACAACGCTCGACTGGCTTGCTCAAGGAGAGACCTATTTCGAACAATGGACGATTAAGGGCTGATGGATGGGTGGATGACATTTTGTTTGAAATTAATCCTACTTCCTACTAATATTATAAACGCGAAAGTTTGTAATAATGTATGGATGTGAACATCTTTGTTGCTCTTTCACGCAAAAACTACCGAATGGATTTTGATCACACTTTATAGTAATATAGCTTACACATCAGAATAACACATAGGCTATAATTTATAAAGATATTTTGTAAATTGGCTAAAATACATACATACATACATATCATCACGCCATATCCCTTGCAGGGTAGGCAGAGAGAACAGAGTGCCAGAGAACTCTACCCTTGCATACTTCACTCGCTTCTTCAACATTCATAATTCTCTTCATACACGCTCGCCGGTTTCGGAGACTCTTGACTCCACCTTCCTTCAGTACCTGACCGATCTGGTCTAGGTAGGTTAGTCTCGGTCTCCCTCGGTACCTACATCCTTCCACTTTCACATTGTATATCTTCTTAACCAGACGTTCGTTCGGCATTCTTTCCACATGTCCGAACCATCGGAGCATTCCTTTTCGCATCTTTACACCAATACTCTCTTTCATACCTACTCGCTCTCTTACGTCGTCGTTACGAATGCGGTCGGTCAGCCTAACTCCACAGATTTTCCGAAGAGATCGCATTTCGACCGCATTAATTTTACTTTCATACTCTTTTCTGCATACCCAACTCTCGCTTCCATACAGTTATGTTGGGACAAGCACTGCGTTATGTATTGCTACACGTGCCTTCTGGCTGAGGTGGTGGCTGCCGAGAAGTTGCCCCAACGCTCCGTTCACTCTATTTCCCGCATTCACTCTTCGCTCTATATCAGTGGTGTACCGTCCATCTCGGCTAAATCCACATCCAAGATATACAAATTCATCCACTTGCTCTAGTACATCATTACCTATTGTTACTCTTACATCTGTTCTGGCTTCATCTCTTTGAAAGACCATTATTTTGGTTTTGCTCACATTCACGCGTAGACCCCTTTTCTTACAATCTTCTGTCATTGTGTCGACTAGGATCTGCAGGTCAGTCGCTGACTGTGCCAGCAGGACTGCGTCATCTGCATAAACCAGAGCAGAGGCCACTGAGTCACCCATCTGGACTCCCACATTCATATCGTTCAACCTTTGGAGACATTTATCCAGATATATGATAAACAGCCTGGCTGATAGAACGCAGCCCTGCTTAACGCCGATATTGACGTCAAACCAAGGCGACATTCCATCATCCAGCCGCACACAGGCTCTACAGCCCATGTAACTGGATTGCACAGCCTGTAGCAGTTTACCGTTAATACCATATTCCGGTAAAATGTCCCAAAGTTCCTTTCGTACAACCGTGTCAAATGCTCTCTCCAGATCCACAAAACTGCAGAAAACCCTCTGACCTAGGGCCAGATGCTTCTCCACAATGTTGCGCAGAGAGAACACTTGATCCATGCATCCCCTTCCACTCCTGAAACCTCCTTGTGTCTCACACAGTAAACCATCGGACACCATATAACGATAAAAATTGCTTAAGACAAATCAAAATAATGCGCAACGAAATTAATTTCGTTTCGCCGCGCGGCCGGCTCGCGTTCGAGATCGGGGCCCAAAAGTTTTGGTAGTCTAGTGGAATTATATATCCTATTATCCTATTTCCTATTAATATTATAAATGTGTGGTGATAATCCGTGTGGTGACGGAGTAAGAATACGATTCACCACCCCATGTCATACCCGTGGGTGATCATACGAGACGACTAAGGGATATATAACGCACATAACATCTGTGCGAGAGAAGGAAAACTCGAAACAAAACCCTATACCAACACGTCTGACTACTTGACTAGCGCGGTATAGTAGGTTAATTTCCCTCCCATTACGGAGGAAGCTCGAGCCCAATAGTGGGACATTTATGGGCTGTGATGATGATGATTATAAACGTGAAAGTTTGTAATAATGTACGAGTATGGATGTGAACATGTTTGTTGCTCTTTCACGTAAAAACTACCGAATGGATTTTGATGAAACTTTATAGTAATATAGCTTGCACCTCAGAATAACACATAGGCTATAATTTATAAAGATATTTTGGAAATTGGCTAAAATATAACGATAAAAATTGCTTAAGACAGAAAAAATCGACCATCTGCGAGCTATTTTTGCATACGCTGCAAAGTTCTTGAAAGTTAGATGAATATTATGTATTGTGGAATTGTACCTCTTAAATAGTTCTACAAAAAAGTCCGCGACAGCATATATCTATTTTTAATATGTAAGCATTTATCGTTAAACATTACATTAAAAATACAAAATAATTTGGTATTTATTGCCGATTCAGATTTTATAGTAACTAATTGATTCTTATGCAAACAAATGCTTTTATTGCTTTCGATATTTAAAGTACATATTTTTTGCCTTTTACCGTGTGTCGTTTGGTACAATATTTCAAAAGTTAGGACAATAAGAATGCGCAGTGCTGTGGTCAGGCAGCAACCGGGCGCACTACAGAAATATGGCTAGAAATCTATGTTCGCCGATTGTGCGACCCGAACACAAGTAAAGGCGTAAGGGCAGTCATCGTTGATGATTGCTGTATTTTTGACAGCACTATCGATTTGTTAATGATACCTGTATACATATATAGATAGGTAGTGAAAGTTTGTGAAACATCTTTTTGAGCGCCTTGGCAGTAAAATTGTGTCGACTACAGGAAATGATAGATTGGGTAGGTACTAGGGCAAATGTGGTCATGCCGTGATACTACGCCGCTATTTTCTATTCATTTGTGTGTGCGCGCGTATGACAGCGGTAGTTGTCTAACATAAGTGTGACATTAAATCCTTACTAATATTATAAATGCGAAAGTAACTCTGTCTGTCTGTCACTCTTTCACGCTAAAACTACTAAATCGATCTAAATGAAATTTGGTACACAGATAGTATAGAGCCTGATAAAGGACATAGGCTACTTTTTAATGCAAAAAAGGGTTGTAAAAGGGGATGAAAAGTTGTAAGGAAGTATCGTCATTTTTAAAGCCAGAAGCTTGAAATTTATTTTTAGGCTATTGATTAGATATAAATAAATATGACATTAACACGTTGTAAAAACATACCCTTAAGGGGTAAAATAAAAATAGGGGATGAAAAACTTTAGGAAAGTAACCTTTAACGCGGGCGAAGCCGCGGGCAGAAGCTAGTCTAATATAATAGTACTGTTAATAAAAAAGAATGATAAAATGACTGCACATATGACGTAACAACCTGTACCAGCATCGAACCGTAAACTTTCTCGCAATATAAGGATTATTTGCTTAGTGCTTTTTTTTTTCCGCAAGGTGGACCATGGATGTGGTTGTGCCCCGACAAATCAAACTACACTGCAAACACCTCTCTTCGCCGTGCGAGCGGGCCACCGGTACTCGATCTTTGTCTTCGGTGGCCCGCCCGGCGGTTTACCCTTGCGGGTTCCTCTCATGTCGACGCCCTGACAGCTTTCGCCGTCGGGGCGTCACCCTCACGCGGTGGCCTCACGTCGGGTGACCGGACAATTCCCCGGTCCGATCACCCGAAGCCTCGGTTAGGGGGGCATCAGGCGCAGATATTCGCGCCTGCACCGCCCCGGCCGCTGACGGCGGCCCGGGTCACGGGAATCCTCCCGGACTCGTTCCGCCGCCTCCTTCCGCGAGATGACAGCCTCGCAGAAGGCGGCGACCTCGTCCCAATTCCTGACGCTGTCGACCATCGCTTTCACGACAGCCGGCAGCCTCGTCACTACTGCAATGGTGGCAGGACGGAGTCCACTCCCTCCACGCGACCGTGTGCAGGTACAAGCCGAAGCAACCGTGCCCCGACAACACCTGCACCAGCCGGAAGGAGAGGACTCCGTGCCGCCGCTCCATCCATTCCATCAGTACGGGGCGAAGGGCCTCAACGGTAACAACACTATGTCTAGGCCTCTCCAGCCGCGTTACCCAACGGGCGATGACGTCTCGGCGGGCGTTCTCGCGCCAGGTGGCTATCTCGCTAGGCGATGGGGAGCCACCCTCGTCGCGCACTGAGGTAACCCGCCGGTAGAGGTCGGAGAGCATCTCCGCCTCTAGGTCCCACGGAGGTGTCCCGGCCAATAGGCATACCGCCTCGGTTGGCACCGTGCGGTACCCGCGAATGGCTCTGATCGTCATGACTCTCTGTGGTCTCCACAGAACAGCCCTGAGCTGGGCATTCAGAGCCCTCGCCCACACGGGTGCACCGTACATGGCCATTGAGGGGGTCACCCCCGCATACAGCCGTCGGCCCTCGAAGCTGGGTCCGCCTACGTTCGGCATGAGCCGCAATAGGGCGCGGACGCCGCATCGACCAGCCGGGGAGCAATCCTGCGGAAATGCTCCCGGAACCACCAACGCTTGTCGAGCACCAGGCCCAAATACTTCATATGGGCCTGGATACTGATCTGGATGGAGTTGACGACTAACGAGGCGCCGATAGGCAGCCTTACGCGGGGCCCATGGAATAGAAGGGCCTCCGTCTTATTTAGGGCAACCCTGAGCACCAGCGCCTCGATTCGCCTGACCATCTCCTCGGTGCCGAGAGTGGCCAGGCTCGCCGCCTCTTCGAGTGTCCTGCCCCAAGCTGTGACGAGCGTGTCATCAGCATAGCATATCACGCTCAGCCCGGGGGGGAGACTCCCTCTCAACGCCCAGTCGTATTATTTGCTTAGTGCTGGGTGTTATCTTTAAAAGAATGGATATTTATAGTATTAATTGGGACTAACGACTGAAAGAAATGAATCTCCATGCGATGTACGATGCCAGTCACTAATGACTATATTGCAATGAGTTACCTAGTTAAAAAGTATCGAGAGATTTGAGACATAACTATTAGGTAGGTATTAGTATCATTATGACAATTGCAATTTGAACTGTTATGTACTTGGGTTCAATAATAAGAAGTGAATCTCGTCGTACTGCGTTTATTGTAACACACTCGTCATATTATAATACATGTACAACGTAAAATGCTTTTGACTAGCGGTAGCCATTATTACAGAGAGGGAAAAATGGAAGTGTCCTGATTGGCCGGTGACAAGCACTAGTGAGGCGACATTATAGTTACTAATTAGGGTTGTACTAACAGTCTCTCCCACGTTGTTTAGCTTGTTACAGGTTCAAGCGGTCCGGTGGTCATCTTATTCTTCGGCTGTACCGTGGTGCTACTTCTGTAGGAGCTGTAGCTTCGATTGGTACTGTAGGCGCCGATTCCGATATTGTTTCAATGGGTTTTGGTACTAGTTCAGGACTTACAGACTTCCCTGTTTCAGGTGTTAAAGACTTCCTTGTCTCTGATGCTGATGTATCTTGTATTTTTATAGGACTCGGTTGTGAAGTAGATTCTATGTCTGGATGTCTAGAGGTATTTGCTGCATCTTGAAAATTCTGTTCTGGATTGCTGTACTGGTAAGTGTGTGGTATAGTCCTGTTACTACTCATGCATGATGTTCTTATGATTTGATCCACATTTCTTTGGTGTATTTTACCATCTACTTCTACTCTATAGTGTAGTTTCCCCGTTCTATCTGTAATATTTCCGAATTTCCACTTATTGCTGTCATACATTCTAATCTGTACTCTTTCTCCTCTTTGGAATATTTTATTTATTATTATCTCTTCCTTGTTAAACAACTTTTCATTAATTGTTGATCTTTTGACTAAATCAATTCTAGTTCTATATAGTCTTTTAAACATTATTTCAGCCGTGCTTAACCCGGTGGTACTATAAGGTGTTTTCCTATACATCATAAGATTTTTTTGTAATTTGTCTTGTAGTGATCCTTCTTCAAGCCATCGCCTTTATTTTCTTTTTGAATGTCTGTACATATCTTTCAGCTTGGCCGTTTGTTGCTGGGTGAAAAAGTGCTGTAAATTTTGCTTGAATTCCATTTTCTTTTAAAAATCTCTGCATTTCCTCTGATCTAAATTGTCTTCCTTTATCAGAAACTTGTGTGATTGGTAGTCCAAATGTTGTATATATCTCTTTTAGTACTTTAATAGTGGCTGTAGCTGTAATCGATGTAGTTGGTATAACTTCTAACCATTTTGTATAGGCGTCCACAACAATAAGAAAATATTTGTTCATGAACGGTCCAGCATAGTCAATGAGTACTCGACTCCATGGTTCTTTTGGGTATTCCCAGATATGGGTTGGTAATTTAATAGGATTCTTCTGCAATAAACAACATTGTTTGCATTGTTTTACCATCCGTTCAAGGTCTAAATCAATATTTTTCCACCATACATAACTCCTGGCTAAAGTTTTCATTTTGACTATTCCAGTGTGCGCAGAATGAAGTTCTTCTAAAATCTTAGGTTGTAGTTTCTTAGGTACAACGATTCTTATCCCATGAAAAATGCAATTATCTTGTAGGGAAAATTCATGAAGCCGTTTTGGATCTTCTTTGCCTGATTGAATAGATAAATATAGTTTTTGTAAATCTGGATCTTTAGCTGTAGCTTCTTTAATTTCTTTTAATGTGATTGGCATTTCTGCTATTTGGTTCAGGTAGAATGCATCATCATCTGTAAGATTGTCTTTTGTATTTGTAGAATTCTGTAGTCTTGACAAGTAGTCAGCGTTAGCGTGTTCTGTAGTCTTTCGTAATTTAATTTCGTAATCAAAACCTGCCAGAAAGTTTCCATAGTGTACTAACCTTATAGCTGTAGTTGCTGGTGTAGTCTTTTCCGGATGTAGAATTCTAGCCAATGGTTGGTTGTCTATTATCAATGTTATCCTTTTTCCATAACAGAACTGGAAGAATTTCTTAAGTCCCCATATTAATGCTGCTGCTTCTTTATCAAGTTGGCTGTAACCTTTCTCAATGCTATGGATTTTTCAGTCTTGTCCGGTATAATGTGTGATAACACAGCTCCAAATCCAGTTGGTGATGCATCTGTAGCAAGAGTTACAGGTAAGTTCCCATGAAATGGTGTAAGTACTTTTTTTCCACAAATTTCTTCTTTCAATTCTTGAAATATTTTCTCACATTCTCTTGACCAAATAAATTTTACATTTTTCTGTAATAGTTTGTAAAGAGGGTTTAGTTTTGATGCTAGATTTGGAATAAACTGCTGATAATAGTTTATCATTCCCAGAAATGTACGTAGTGTTGAAACATCTGTAGGCTGTGGACTGTTTTTAATATCATTGATTTTCTCTTTTGTGGGATGTAATCCGTTTTCGTTAATTGTATGTCCCAGGTAGGTAACTGATTTTTGAAAGAATTGACATTTCTTCATATTTAAATGTAGCCCACATCTTTGTAATTTCTCAAAGACTGCTGTAATTCTTTGTAATAATTGTATGTATGTATGTCCTTGTAAAGCTATATCATCAAAAAAACAAGCTGTACCTTCTAATCCTTGTAGGGTCTGATCCATGTAGCGTTGCCAGATATTTGGTGCGACCTTGACACCAAACATTAGTCTCTTTACTTTATAAGTACCTTTACTTGTATTGATGGCTTGCATTTCTGCTGACTCTTCATTTGTCGTCATGTGTAAGTATGCTTGATTTATATCTTCCACCGCTCAGTTTTGCAAATATCTCTTCAATCCTTGGAATAGGGTAATTGTCATTTTCTATATTCTTATTTAGAGTTGCCCTGTAATCAGCACATAATCGAACTTTCCCATTTTGCTTAATAACTGGAACAACAGGTGTACCCCACTGTGAGTAAGTAACTTTCTCTAATATGCCTTCATTTTCTAATCTATCTATTTCTGATTCTACTTGGCTTTTTAATGCAAATGGTACTGGGCGTGGTTTTAAAAATATTGGTACTGTACCTTCCTTTAATTTGAATGCTGTTTGATAGTTATTTATTTTTCCAATTTTCTCTGTAAATAATTCTTTGTATTCTTCTACTAAATGTTTTAATTTTACTTTAAAATCTTTTTCTGTAATATCATTTCTTTCTTTTGTAATAACATTTACTTCAAACTGAAAATTTAGTTGCCGTAGCCATTCTCTTCCAACAACAGGGTCGACTTCTTTATCAATAACAAATGTGTTCCTTTATTGTTGTATTTTATTAATATGTTACAAGTTCCAATAGGTTTCATTATTTCTCCTGTATATGTTCGTAACTTGACTGGCGTACTGGTTAATTCTTCTTTTGGGAAATATTTATAAGAATATGTAGCAGAGCATGTTGTAACAGCGGCTCCTGTATCCAATTCTAGTTTGTGTTCCTTCTCATTTAATGTTAATGTAATGTAAAATTTTTCGCTATTTGTATTTTGACTTACCTCTAAGGGTATTTTGTGTATTTCATATATTTCTTTGATGCTTTCATATGATGAGTTACTTTGTATTTCTAATTGCTTTTGTTCTTTAAAACAAACTGATTGTAGATGTCCCTTTATTTTACACGTCTTGCAGAATAATTTAGTTTTTAATCTACATTGGTTTGCCGTATGGTTTGTTTTGCCACAACGGAAACATTTTTTTTTACCTTTATTTTCTTTATTTTGGTATGTATTCACATTATTTGTATTTTTCTTGTATTTACCTATTGATATTTTTTTTATATTAGGTTGTATTTCCTGTCCCATTTCCTTAATTTCTGTTTTAGATGTCTCTATCGCTAAAGCTATTTTTATGAGGTCATCAAACCTTGTATCCAGTGATTCTTGTAGAAGCCGTTCCTTAATCTCAGAATTTCTTAATCCTCTTATAATTGTACACGGAGGTGAGTTTCAAAAGTAGTTTCTTTACAATTATTGCAAACAAAGTTACATTTTCCACCAATTTCTTTGAGACCAGCTACATAATTGGCAATACTCTCATATTCATTTTGAGTTCTTAGACAGAATTTATGCTGTTGTGCCACTTCACCTGGTTCTGGTGCAATGTGATTGCTTAATATCTTCACTAATTCGTTATATGATTTTGACTCTGGTGTACCAGCAGTTAAATTTTTCAACACTTGGTAATACCTCGGACCAATGCAATTCAAAAAGATTTGTAACTTAATGTTATCGTCTGTCGCACCTTTCAAAGCGATATAGTTTTGTAAACGTTGTAAATAACTTGAAAAAGATTAATTTACCTCATCGTAGGGTTGTAATGTAATACCTGAAATTGACTTTGTCCCGTGTTGCGTGAACGCCATTTGCAAATTTGTCTGCTGTACTTGCATTGTCCGCATCGTCTCGGTAATTTGAGAAAGTACTTGTGCTAATTGCGACTCCATTGTATTTCTTGTAAATTTTGTATGGGAGAAGGAATTTTGTGAAGCGGGTGATCATCACAGGAATTGGAACCCTTGGAAAAGATGGAAATAGGTATTCGGAAACACTTGGAAAGTTTGGCCGCGTGTTCTAACGCGCGTACGCACTTTCACTTTTTGTCGTATTTCACTTATGATTATTCACGATCCTCGTCGCCAACTGTTATGTACTTGGGTTCAATAATAAGAAGTGAATCTCGTCGTACTGCGTTTATTGTAACACACTCGTCATATTATAATACATGTACAACGTAAAATGAACAAATTACTTTCTTTTTATTGCTGATGGTGTCAAACGCAGCACACCTGATGGTAAGTGTCATTGCCGCCCACGGAGCTTTGCAATACCAATGGCACAGTTAAGCCGCTACCTACCAATAAAAACCCCAAATCCAGCCAGAAAGTTGGGCTACCGGCTCTCTCGCTCACCGAACAAAGCACAACAGCATCTTGCCATGGTTTGGACGTCGATTTTCTGGGAAAGTGTGGTACTACCATGGACGGACCGGCCAGCGACTGTAAACAGAAAACTGCTAACAGTGTGGTCCTACCACAAATAAACAATTGAAGTGACAATTATATTCTTATCCTGTCGCCATACGGGAAGAAAATGTAAAATTGACAAAATGAAAGAGCCAGTATTATTGTTATTCTCTTTATTAAAAATTATAACTACTTAATACATTTCTAAATATATAATATAAAAAATAATATATTTAAAAATATAAAAAGCGTGTTGACCCACCGGCAGCGAATACAGGGACCAAGCCGCCGCCGGTGGTTAGGGCTCCAAAGAGAGGAACTTTCTCACGATGCGTGCCGTGTCGAGCAACACCGCTTTCTGCATCAGACCCCCAATCCAACTACCTAACGCGAGCCTCTTAAGGTGTTGAGCGAGGCTTTTGGCGATTAGACCATAAGGTCGAAATGACATGTACACCGATTGCCGTGTCTACATCCCACATGTCGACAATCTTGTGAGCTAAGTTGATATTTTATTTGTTTATCTTTCTCAGCTTTCACGAGATTCCCGTCATGAGGAACAGTAACATCGACAATCATTGCACGGCGCTGTAGCCGATCTATCACCACGATGTCTGGTTTATTAGCCACGATAGTTCTATCAGTGATAATAGATCGGTGCCAGTACAATGTGGCACGACCATTTTCGAGAACCGCCTTAGGTTTATTATTATTTATTGTTATTGTATCTCCTTTTAATTCACGGGATCTTCCATAGGGAAGAAGCCCGGTCCTTTGGGAGGCTTACATGGGGATATGGATCCAACACGCAGAGGCCTTTGGAGAAATTTAATCTAAATATTGGGATGGGACACCTACCGATGACATTCCACGTCTGCACTTAACATACGTGGAATCCCAGCAGTAAGTGTAAAACTATTGTATGATGATGGTATCTAATATATGAAATATGGGAGTGGGTGTTTAGTGTGTTTATTGTTATTATTATTATGAATAACTAATAACTGATTTGATTAAAAATAATACGTAACCAGCGGCAGCGACGTCAATGATCGATTACGGTGGCTCGTTCAAATGGCAAATAGATTTGGATATCGAGTCCCAGTCAGCTCTCTGTTATACTGGTCGCTTTAGGTAGGCGTTAGACAGACCATAATCTTTCAGAAAAAAACAATAGTCTTAATAAGTGGAAGTACCTACCTAATATCTCGATTATAGCTGATACCAAATGATTACCAATTAAATTAAATCATCCATCCGCTGAGCGAAACGATAACAAACTGACGTGTCGCTGGTTACTGTTTTATTCGAGTGTTATAATTGGTTTGCGAGTAGTGTTTAATAAAATTTAATATTATTGCTATGTTGCGGTCAGCTAATAAAACAAATTCTAATCCCGATTTATCCTCATTGTGTGGATCTAAGGAACCTAAGGATATGGCGTTGATTCGAAAGAGGAAACATCCTGATTGTTATTGCTCTGCAACAAGTGAAATTACCAAAGCCATAAAGGAGTTACGTTGTGAATTGGATGAAAAACTGACTACATTGAACGAGAACATCATTAGCACAATCAAAGCAGATTTGAACATCCTTAGGGATGCTTCTTTTGAAATTAAAAATGAAATTAACATATTGCGGTCAGAACATAATAACTTCAAGGAACAGATATTTAACTTAGAACACTCCATTCAATTCCACTCCGATCAGTACGACGATCTGAAGCAGCAGGTGGGTAATATCGATACCAGAACATCGTTGGTTAACAAGGTGGATGAAAAAGTTGTCAGTCTAGAACAAAAAATTGAGTCTCTGGAGCAACAAGCTCGACTTAATAACATTGAGCTATGTAATGTTCCCGAGAAACGTGATGAAAATCTACAGAAATTAGTTAGATTTATCGGCACTGCCATCAAATGCTCAATATCTCCTCAAGACGTCCTAGCCGTGCATCGCGTACTCCATGCTGGCCTGGATAACAAGAGGCCCAAGAATATTATCGTGAAGCTAGCCTCTCGTACCCTGCGTAACAATGTTTTAAGTGCATATCGCCTAACTAAAAACTTAAAATCGGAACATGTAGGTATATCTGGCACATGCCAAAGTATTTATATTAATGAACGCCTCACTTTGTACAAAAGAAAAATATTTCGTCAGTGTCGTGAAATGGCTAAAAAGTGTAATATTAGGTATGTGTGGATCAAAAATGCAACCATTCTTGTAAAAGAAACCGATAGTTCTAAAACCTTTCCCATACGATGTTACGATGATATTAATTTATTTTCACAATCGAAACATACCTAATATTTGCATTTATATTTTATTGTGCAAAGCTATCGACTATAATAGTTCTATATTTTTAAAATTTACTATTATAAATGTTTACATTAACACCTATGTGCATGATAAAAGTTTCTGTAAAAGTATTCTGTTTAAAACAACTCTTTCTTATATTGTTATTAGACTTATTTTTCGTTATTATTGTTCAATACATCACAACTGTTTAATAATATTTATTTATTTAACATATTTTAGAATTAGTTATTATAATACCCACATATTGCTATACTTAGTTATAAAAATTATTGTTGACTATGTTTACAAGATTAATTATTATAAATCAAGAGAAACTGACTCCAAGTTCTTAAAATTACCCTCATTTTTTATTATAAATAGGGTGAGTATATTTTCTGTGACCTATTCTTTTATACCAATTATAAATTTCCTCGATGGATACTAATATTGCAATTTACTACCAAAACTGTAGAGGCATCCGAACAAAGTTGCACGCATTATTTATGAATATTCTATCATATTCATTTGATGTTATAGTATTGACTGAGACTTGGCTCACATCTGCTATTTCAGATGGCGAGTTTATAGATGAGCGATATTTAGTATTTAGAGACGACAGGGATCGCATTTCTAGCGGTAAAAGTGATGGTGGAGGTGTACTAATAGCAGTGTTGCGAGAGTTACGACCTTTAAGATTGCTAATGCGTTCGTCAAGCACTAATCTCGAACATGTAATGGTTCAACTCCATGGGTCGCACAATAACACATTCCACGTTATCAGTGCTGCTTATGTACCGCCGCGCTCTGCAGATGATATTTACATAAGTCACTTTGACTTATTAGAAAATATTATAACAGATTCCAGTATTGAATCCTTTTACATAGTAGGCGATTACAACCTACCTGACGTTGAGTGGCCGGAAAGTAATGGTTGTCTTTCTACGCTACCATTGAACAGCATTGGTAGACATCTAATCAATTTGATGGCAACTGGCAATGCCTCACAATATAACGTTTTTAAAAATAGTCAGGGTCGTGTTTTAGATTTATTTATAAGTAATACCGAGTGTCATATCAATTCTACGACAGCATTACTTCCACCAGATTCCTATCATCCTCCCTTCTTTGTTACTACATCACTCTCAAATCATTATAATACATTAAAACCTAAATTTAAAAAAAAACCTAATTTTTATAAGGCAAATTATGTTGATATTAACATAGAAATAGAGAAATTGGACTGGGATCACCTTTTTTACCACCTTAAAAGCGAACAAGCTGTTAATATTTTTTATGAACATGTATATGGAATAATTAGAAAGGTTAGACTTGGTAAAGATTTGGGCCGGGTTTGAGGTACGTGTACCTCAAACCCGGCCCAAGTCTTCGCGTTTTCCTGCCTGGTTTACACCGTCTCTTATAAAAATTTTCAAAAAAAAGGAGCGCGCCTGGGTTCATTGGAAAAAAACAAAATAATTTGTCTGTTTATGAACAATTTTCCATATATCGTAAACGCTTCAAACAACATTCTCAGCAATGTTTTAAAAATTATATAAAAACTATTGAAGATAGCATACCACTTAATATAAAAAACTTCTGGGCATATATTTCTAGTCGTCGAAAACATTCAAGTCTTCCAGCCAATATGTATTATCAGAATGAGTCTTCTAATGATCCAGTGCAGGTTTGCCTACTATTTTCCAACTACTTCAATTCTGTCCATGAGCATTCTAGCTTTGACCCTAAAAGCTGGATGCCACCCGATGACAGTGCAGATAATTCTATCTGTCTATCGGATATTAGTTTGAACAGGGTGGATATACATAGAGCATTGTCGACTCTTAATGTAACCAAAGGCGGGACCTTGGACCTGATGGTTTGCCTCCAATTTTCTTTAAAAATACAGCGGATAGCATTTGTAGTCCTTTACATATACTGTTCAACAGATGCTTGAGAGAGGGAATTTTTCCTAGTATCTGGAAAAGAGCTCATATAACGCCGGTTTTTAAAAATGGGGACAGAAGTATTATAGAAAATTATCGGCCTATATCTATTTTGTCCACCTTGTCTAAGCTATTTGAGGGTCTCGTACATAGTGTAGTATTTTCACACTTACGTAACGTGATAATATCAGAACAACATGGTTTTATTAAATCCAGATCTACTGTAACTAATCTCATGGTTTTTACACAATATTTTTTTGAAAATATGGATAATCGTGTGCAGGTCGATGTAATTTACATGGACTTTCAGAAGGCATTTGACAAGGTGGATCATAAACTACTTATGGATAAGATAGCCTACAACGGTATTAAAGGTAACTTGCTAAGATGGTTCACATCGTACATTTTTCATAGGACTCAAAATGTGGTAGTCAATGGATATGAGTCTCCATATATGACCATGGAATCTGGGGTACCCCAAGGCTCGGTATTGGGGCCTTTGTTATTTATTTTATTCATTAATGATATCAAATCTTGCATCATACATTCGAAATTCCTGTTATACGCGGATGACATAAAATTATATAAATCTTGTAAAAGTGTTCAGGATTGTTTATTGATTCAGGAAGATTTACATAGACTTTCTCAATACTGTACTATTAATAAATTACGCCTCAATGTATCAAAGTGTAATTTTATGTCCTTCACTAAGAATAAATATATTTTGAACTATAGTTATACACTGAGAGACATGATTTTGACTAAAGTCGATATTACACGTGATCTGGGCGTCATTCTAGACTCAAGATTGCACTTTGATTTGCACATTCAAGCCATCATTAGCAAAGCCTTTCAAATGTATGGTTTTGTCATGCGTTCTTGTTTAGATTTAAAAAGACCTGCAACTTACCTACACTTATATAAAACTCTAATCCGTTCCCAGTTGGAGTATGCCGTACCTATATGGAGTCCTTTTTACGAAAAATATAAATATAGCATAGAAATGGTCCAGAAAAAGTTTTTACGTAATATGCATTATAAATGTACTCACAGTAAGGAGTCTTATGTAGATTTATTGAATTTATATAAATTATTGAACTTAGAGTCAAGACGTAATTTTATATATGATTGTATTGAACTAACTAACCAACTTTGTTATGTTGTACCCAGAATTGTCACTCGGAGATAAGCAAGTATAACTTTGCTATTTTATTTAGGTAAATGTAATACCAATGCATGTGAACGGGCTCCCGTCCGTCGTTTATTAGTTAACTATGATTCTCATTTTAAAGCATGGGCGTACCCAGGTAGAGGCAGCTGCCATAGAAGATAAAATAAACGTCAATTTTCCTGGCAAGTGGGAATTAAAAACGTGTTACCTACTCTGCGCAAAATGAAGTGTTGGAAACAAAACATCTTTTCAGTCAGATATTTTGATTTAATATTTTTTATCTATAATTAAATATTCTACAACATTCGATATAGTATACTGTTAGTGACGCAATGTAATTTAAATCTCCCGCGAAACCGTCGCATCTCGTAGTTTCCGCTTGCGACGTGATAATCAGAGCCATCTAGGATTAAAGCCAAATATAATTTGGAGAAAACAACATCTAGCGCTAGTGCTATCTAGTTACGGACGACACTCGACAGTACTTTTTCCTGTAAAGAGAAATAGCATCAATTTATTTTATAATATACGGTCAATAGCGACTTCTTGTATTGAATAGCAATACCACGAAGAACGTTCTAGCATGGACCATTCTGGAAAGGAAAGACAGTGATAGCAAGTATGAGACAAGGATGGAAACAGTGTCTAGTATTTTCTACGTATTTCGGGAGCGAGAATATTTGAATATATAAGCGGGATCGTGAGGCAGAGCAAGTCAATTCAGTTCGAAATTTCGAATACAATTCAATTCAGTTCGGAGTTTAATACGAGCGAATATTTCATGCGCCATAATAGTGTCTTATAGTTTAGTTACGGCGACACGAGATTTACGTTTACTGCGCAACAACTGGAAATATTACTCCGTGAAATGGATATTAGGAAATTCTTTGAAAGAGGTGAGTCAAAACAAAACACATATGTACCTAATATGATTATTTGATTTGTTTAAGCTCTGTGGCTCTCTTGTAAGTGTATAGGAAGTAAATGATATTTGAATGTGATGTTTTTATAGGTATCTTGATCTTTATTTATTACCACGTTTTTATTAGTTCGCTTTCTTGTCTGTCTGTTTGTCTGTTCGGTACAAATCTGGCAATTGATTTTAAACTAACTTCCCGATCTCCCGATGAGCTAGAGACTTAAAATTTTGACTGTAGGTCAGAAGTGGATAACAATACAATATTAGATTGTTTTCTTGTCTGTCTGTTTGTTTGTCTGTTACGTACAAATCTTGCAATTGATTTTAAACTAACTTCCCGATGAGCTAGAGACTTGAAATTTTGACTGTAGCACTGTAGGTCAGAAGTGGATGTTTGTTTGCTTGTTTGTTTGTTTGAAAGTTTAAAAAACATTACACATTTTTTATGACTAAAAAGCAGAAAATAAAAATTTTTTTTTTTTTTTTTTAATATACCACGTTTTTAAAACGGACTAAAAAGTATAACGAAAAACGTGGGGCGCAAGAAAAAAAAAGATAGATAATGATAAAAAGTGTAAAAAGTAGCAGTCGTTGAGAAACCTCATGTTAGATGAGCTTTCTCATTGACTGCTACTTTTATGCATATATATTTGCAGTAGAATAAAATTTGTAATTTAGGTATCTATCTATTTCATGCGCCCCACGTTTTTCGTTTTAAATTTATCAAGAATTTCTGTAACTATTATAAATTAAAAATGCTTAGGTCAATTTATATGGCATTAGAAAATATTATTTTATACTTTTTAGTCCGTTTTAAAAACGTGGTATATTAATTTTTTTTTCGTTCTATGCCTAAACACCGTAAGAGTAATTATGTTTGTGTATCCTTTTTTTAGGGACAACACGCGAAAAAAGAAAAAAATGTCGGGAAAGTAGCAGTGGAAGTGATGAAAATGACAACCGTGATAAAACTCATGTAATGCCAAGATCATTGCATGCTAACATTGGACAAGCGTCACATTCTCCAGCAGAATCTGAAAATATATCTGTTGCCGACTATTCTTCTCCATCGACATCCCAACAAACTTATGGCGTCAACGTCGATCCTGAAATTATAGTGGACGATGGCAATCATGAAAATGATCTGGGTCGTTATGTTGGGTTGGAAGAGGGAGTTGTAAAAAAATCCTTGGATCCCGCCCAGAAATTATGAATTTGAAAGTGATGCAAGCCATTTGAAAAGAAAATTTAATCATGCTTGGTTGGATCAATATGCACCATGGCTAGTATATTCCAAGCCTCTAAAAGGCGCTCTTTGTAAGCATTGTGTTTTGTTCACTCCGCCCATCAGCACTGTGAAAGGAATTTTGGGATCATTTATGGTCAGGCCATATATAAAGTTCAAAAATATGCATGAAGACTGCCGAAAGCATGCAACGACTAACCTTCACCTAACAGCGACAAATGCTGCAAAAAAAAATTCTTGAAAATGTTCCTGTAGACATTCAACTGCAAAGTGGACACCAAAAAGCAATTGATGAAAACAGACAAATATATTATTGAATAAATACTGTATATATATATATTATTGAATAAATACTATTGCAGAAAATAAAATATATATTATATTATATACCTATATTAAAATATATATTTTCTTTTCAGTTTTTTTATTATGTATGTAGTTTGGGTTACTTTTTACGCAGTCGGGTTTCATGATTTTTTTAATTATTTTTTTTTATTTTATACTTTTTAGTTATGAATACCTAAGTATCTATAGTTATCTTATTTATTAATAAGTAGGTAAGTACCTAACTATATATAGTTTTGACTGAAGTTGAGTACTAAATCGTTAGAAATTGGAGATGGGCGTCCGCGTCAGACATTAGATACTTTAGGTAGGACTAACTATGGTATATTGGACAATATACCTACTAGATACTTCAGTATATCTCCATCCACATCCAGTTATATGAATTTTTCGTCTTTTCATCGTAAATTTCTACTGCCTAAAAACGTATATGTGAGAAAGTTTGTTACGAAACTTTAAATCGATATAGATCCTAAACGGCCAGTTAAATCGAAAAATGTTGAGAGAAAACTAAAAATTATTTTTAAATACCTATTTAACGATACCCCACTCGATATAGTTTGTTGACTTTAATTTTTTTTTTTCACAATATGGCGTCCGGTAGTCGCCATATTGAATTTTCAATAACATCATATCTTTAGTGACACTCGCCGGATTAAGAGAAATCGATTGACGTGCGAATCATAAAAATCGGCCCAGGCGTTTGGTATATATAGTGCTTTAAAGGAACATACAAACATACATACATACATGGACTACATACATACATAGCCTCACGCCTGTTTCCCTGAGGGGTAGGCAGAGACTACGGATTGCCACAAACCACGATCCTGACATACCTCCATCGCTTCATTCACACTCATCACAGTCTTCATGCATGCTCTACGATTACGCGTACTTTTAATCTGACCTTTCACTAACACATCTTCAATTTGATCCAGGAAAGTACGACGTGGTCTTCCCCTTGTAATCGTCCCACTCACACTCGCTTTGTATACTTGTTTAGTCAACCTTTCTTCACTCATTCTTTCCACGTGTCCGAACCACCTCAGCATACCCTTTTTTATCTTTGTCACTACTTCTTCATTCATCCCGCAGCGCTCTCTTATAACACTATTCCTAATTTTATCTGTCAGACTTACACCACACATACTACGAAGAGCTCTCATCTCTACAGCATTTATCTGTTAAACACAATACCACTCCTTTGCAGTCGGGTAAAAAGGGCGATCTGTTGCAATGGATTGAACATAGAAATTTCGGTTCCACGTCTTGCTCACAAGCAAACACATAGAAGTAACCCGCCATCAGACAATGAAAACGAATATTGGCGGCGTTCCCTGATAATACCATACATTGATTCACTCATTTCATCGTTGAATATTCGATTCTCCCAAGAAAATACTCCGGCGTTTGCTTTAAGTAAGCTACATCCCTTGTATATGACCAAAACCAGCATTACAGACTTACACAAGAACACAGAATCATTCCAAGAATTTTATAACCTGGATATCACCGGAGAACTGAACCTTTGGCATAATTTATGGGTGAAGAATGCTTTATCAGATAATCAATTAAGGGACATAGATGTAGTTGATTTGTTCAACGAAGCCAACATTTTTTACCCTGCTGTCAGAAAGGCGTTGATTATTTTAAGCACTATCCCATGCACCACGGCGACCGTAGAACGGTCCTTCAGTACGCTTCGAAGAGTTAAAACGTGGCTTAGAAGCACCATGGGTGAAGAAAGGCTTACGGCTGGGGGGCACACTTAAAACATTACTTATTTTTACTGACCGTCGCGCCGCCTACAGATTGTTTGTACAAACTTAACTGCTGCCATTTTGTCCTGTATGTCAAACGTTTGACAACTGAGAATTATTATTTTTTGTTCCTAGCGTAGGTACTTATTGTCATCAATATTTACGGTTATTGATGTATTTTCTGAAAATTATCTCAATTTTCATTGTTAAGCTGATATTATTATTGCTTCATTATCAGCTGATATGTTTTTTTTATATTTCAGGGTAGCTTTCATAGTAAAAGAAAATTCTATATAATTACACATACACATGTAGATATGTATATATATCACTTCAACTTTAGTTCACCGCGTAAACTCTGGGTGGCAGCACCTTCCATACATGCATATTTTATCATGGAGTTGCCACTCTTTTTCAGTTTAATAACTTTACTCTTTGGCTTACGGGTTTATGTCTGATGAGCGTACATCGCAATTATTTAAAAGAAAAGAGTGAGTTTATTCAAAAGACTGTCATAGACAAATTTTCGGCAAATCCGAGAAGATTACTGTTAAATTAATATATTAGACTGCTAATCCGGCTCGATATGCGTACCGCAATGCGGGTTAGGGCGTCCCCCGGAGGCGACGCGTACCGACCCGCCCCCGTCGGTACGAACATCGGCAGTTGCGGCGATGGGGGCCGCCACCCATCACGCCTTGCCCAGTTAGGCGAGTCGAGGAGAACGGAGTGCTGGGTGGGCACGTGGAATGTAAGAGGTTGTGTGGAAGGTAAGTTGCACGAGCTGATATCCGTCATGGCGGACAAACAGCTAGACGTGCTCTGTGTGACAGAGACCAAGCGAAGGGGCAGCGACGCCTGCGATCTTCCTGGTGGCGGGATGGCTCTGTGGTCTGGTGTACCACAGAGCGATCGAGCCAGCATGGGGGTAGGAGTGCTGTTGTCCTCTCGCTTGGCCTCAGGTATGAAGGATTACGGAATGTATGATCCCAGACTTCTTTGGGTCCGTATAAAACTAGGTGTCACCAAGGTATTCATGGTTGTAGCATATGCTCCCGTAGGATCCTCGGTGGCATCAGACCTAGAGAAGTTTTGGGACAATGTTAGGGAAGTTCTGGATATGGCAGAAACCAGTGAACGCGTGATTGTATGCGGAGATTTGAACGGATGGGTGGGGACCAAGCGTCCCGACTATGAGGACGTACTTGGTCCATTTGGTGATAAGAGAGTGAACGACGCAGGTAGGCTCATAGCGGATGTATGCATGGAGAGAAACCTTATTGTGTCAAACACATTTTTCCAACATAAGGACATCCATATGTATACATGGAGAAGGAATGAACAGAAAAGCATAATAGATTTAATTTTGGTAGACAGTCGCCTCCGAAGCAAAATATTGGACGCAAGAGCCTACAGGGGCCCCACAGTCGACACGGACCACTATCTCGTTATTGCGAGATTTAGTGGTCTGTTCAGAAAGTGGAGGCACTGGCGAGAGCGTGTCCACTTCGGAGGGCTTGAAAGAATAAAGGTTGAAAGGTTGCAAGAAGAGTGTGTAAGAGAAAAGTATGCAGAGGGTGTCCGAGAACGGCTGACGATGGCAAGCCAGCCGCAATCGGACATTGAAGAATGCTGGAGAGTATTGAAAGAGAGTATGGTAGATACAGCGAAAGAAGTATGTGGAAGTTCAAAGAAGCATAGAAAAACAAATGGTGATGCATCGTGGGATGCGGAAGTGGCAGCTTCCGTAGAGCAAAAGAAGAAAGCGTGGCTGGACTATGTCTCTTCTTTGAATCTGAATGACAGTATGCAGGGCCGGATTTAAATTTTTGCCACCCTTGGGCCCTGAGAAAAATGCCGCCCCATCACTGACATTTCACTCAAAGTTATTTATATTGGATATCTTATTTCTAAAAAATTAAAATAGTATCTACTATTTTATTGTAAATAATTCATTAATAAATCTTTATTGTAAATAATTCATTATATAATATTATATATTACTAGCAGACCGGACCACGCGTTGCTGTGGCTTAGGTTAGCCTTTTTTTTTTTTTTGGTGGACTATGGATGCGTCTCGCCCCGCCGAATCGGACCGGGGTGACGGCAAGGCGGCGCGTGACCCCATAGACCCACCGTAAAATTCCTCTCTCTTCGCCGTGCGAGCGGACCACCGGTACTCGATTTTTAACTTCGGTGGCCCGCCCGGCGGTTTACCCTCGCGGGTTCCTCTCGTCGACGCCTCGATAGATTTCGCCGTCGGGGGGCTTAGGTTAGCCTCAGTAACACTTTTTGTTTATTCTAATAAATTTTAGCTTATATGAAGCGTTTGTACATTTAACATAGCGCCATCTATTAAATACTTACTGAATCCAGTCAACAGATTCCGCCATCTTTTAAAATTCTTTTGATATAACATATGATTTTGACTGTCCAATATTAGACAAATTATTTGCAATAAAATAATATTACTATAAATTGAGATTTAAGCTATCCTATCTTTTAAGTTGGATCAAACTACACATGCTGTGGAAATTTGGTTAAAATCAGAAGAAAGATATACTTCAATGTTATATAAAAAAATATTTATTTCTGTTCTTAGAACTACAAATTTTGCACTAAGCTTGACTAATAATTATATAATTTTTTTTTTCAAAGGCAAACGCGCCTGACTTTTGAGTTGCAAATTGGTCGATCAAATCTTCACAATCTAAACGTTGAAGTATGTCCGATTCGATACATAGAATAGCTAAGCTATTTAGTCTATTTGCACTCATTGTAGGACGTAAGTAGTTTTTAACTCTTTTCAAACAAGAAAACGATCATTCTGCACTACAGTTTGTTACAGCTACAGTGATAAATATTCGATATGCGATTTCTACATTTGGAAATTCTATATAAAGGTCCTTTGCACGCAAAAATTTCAGAATATCGGAAGGTGAATTTTGTTCCATCTTTTTTTCAGTGCAATAAGCATGGAAGTGCACAAATTCGTCATCTAATGAGGACTCAAGATCTGAAGGATAACATTTTTTTAAACGTTTAGCTTGTTTGCGAATTTCTCCATTATCTAGATTGCCAAATTCAATGATAACCGAGAACTTTGCCTGAATCTTTTCATATGCACTACATCTTTTCCGCAATTCAGAATCCAAATTGTCCAGAATGACATTAAAAGTATTGTCTCTAAAGTTGTCTTGACCTGACATTTGTATATCTCCATACCGTGATTCATCAGCATGTAATGTTCTCTTTCTTTTTCTAGAAACTGTCGTTTGATATTCTTTTATCTCTGAAATATTTAAAGCATTTTTTTCATAGATGTCGAATTCATTTCGCGTATCAGCAACAACTTTGATCAAACCACGATAATCATCGATCACGTCAGCAATGCTGCATCAACTTTCTGCAATTTTTGACTTACAGCATTAAATCGTGAAAGTAAAAATGCCAAAGTATCTGTATAAACGCTATTTCAAGTCGCTCCAATTGAATTCGTATTCCTTTAGCTTCTTGTCTTGTAATTGCATTTTCTTCAAAATTTTCTTCAATAATAATCAAAGTCTCGATTATCTCATTGAAATGTTTATTAAGTATATGAACAGCTTCATAACGAGCTGACCATCTGGTTGCAGATAGAGATTGTAATGTAATTCTTTTTCCAGTATGAGATTGTAAAACTTCCCAGCGGTGGGTCGATGCAGTAAAGAAGTTATATAAAGTTTGTACTATATTGAAAAAAGAAGCAGCTTCTGGCGCGCTTTTTACTGCATGAACTCCAACTAAATTCATAGAATGAGCAGCATAGGGAGCATGTTCTGCAAGATCATTAATTTCATGAATTCTTGCTTGTAAACCCGAATAAATGCCTGATACATTGTTCGCGTTATCATATGACTGACTTCGACAGTCTGCGAGATCAAGATCAAAAACTCGAGAATAGACAATACAGCAACTAGCAAATCTTCAGATTTATGTCCAGAATTTTCAATGCACAACATAAAACGTTCAACAGGCGTTCCATCTTTTGGCACGTATCTGATAACAAAAGAAAGTTGGTCGACGTGAGATATATCAGGTGTGGAATCTACAATAATCGCATAATATTTCGCTGATTTAAATTCTTGAATTATGATAGAAGATACTTTTTCTGACAAAAGCTTTATAAATTCTTCGTAAATAGTTTTTGATAAGTAACTTGTACTACCAGATCCTTTATTTCCGAATTTTCGTATATGCTCTTCTAGAAATGCGTCAAAAGAAGCAAGAAATTCAATCAGCATTAAAAAATTGCCATTATTTGGTGAGCCAATCTTTTCATCACTTTCTCGGAATGGAAGCCCTCGAGAAGCTAAAGCTTTAGTAGCAGCAACTACTCTTCTTAAAACAGTTCTCCAATAGGAGATTTCTGTCTCTATTTGAATTACTAAGTCATGGTCTATTCTATTCTTAGTATCCGATCTTTGCTTAAGGATTAACATACATTTTTTATGATGTTTAGAGTTTTCATGCTCATTAACACGAACGCCTGCATGTTTCCAATCATTAAATCCATTTCTGCTATTAAATGAACAGTCTCCGTTAAAAAGAATACAAGCTACACAGAATACAGACCCTTTACTAACTGAGTAAATGAGCCATGGACGTGGAACTTTCTCACCGTTGATAAGTTTTCTTACAAATAGTGATTCTGATAGCCATCATGAAGTTCCATCACTGTAATCACGTTTTACATACATACATACATATCATCACGACATATCCCTTGCAGGGTAGGCAGAGAGAACAGAGTGCCAGAGAACTCTATCTCTGCATACTTCACTCGCTTCCTCAACATTCATAATTCTCTTCATACACGCGCGCCGGTTTCGGAGACTCTTGACTCCACCTTCCTTCAGTACCTGACCGATCTGGTCTAGGTAGGTTAGTCTCGGTCTCCCTCGGTACCTACATCCTTCCACTTTCGCATTGTATATCTTCTTAACCAGACGTTCGTTCGGCATTCTTTCCACATGTCCGAACCATCGGAGCATTCCCTTTCGCATCTTTACACCAATACTCTCTTTCATACCTACTCGCTCTCTTACGTCGTCGTTACGAATGCGGTCGGTCAGCCTAACTCCACAGATGTTCCGAAGAGATCGCATTTCGACCGCATTAATTTTACTTTCATACTCTTTTCTGCATACCCAACTCTCGCTTCCATACAGTAATGTTGGGACAAGCACTGCGTTATGTATTGCTACACGTGCCTTCTGGCTGAGGTGGTGGCTGCCGAGAAGTTGCCCCAACGCTCCGTTCACTCTATTTCCCGCATTCACTCTTCGCTCTATATCAGTGGTGTACCGTCCATCTCGGCTAAATCCACATCCAAGATATACAAATTCATCCACTTGCTCTAGTACATCATTACCTATTGTTACTCTTACATCTGTTCTGGCTTCATCTCTTTCAAAGACCATTATTTTGGTTTTGCTCACATTCACGCGTAGACCCCTTTTCTTACAATCTTCTGTCATTGTGTCGACTAGGGTCTGCAGGTCAGTCGCTGACTGTGCCAGCAGGACTGCGTCATCTGCATAAAGCAGAGTAGAGACCACTGAGTCACCCATCTGGACTCCCACATTCATATCGTTCAACCTTTGTAGACATTTATCCAGATATATGATAAACAGCCTGGCTGATAGAACGCAGCCCTGCTTAACGCCGATATTGACGTCAAACCAAGGCGACATTTCATCATCCAGCCGCACACAGGCTCTACAGCCCATGTAACTGGATTGCACAGCCTGCAGCAGTTTACCATTAATACCATATTCCGGTAAAATGTCCCAAAGTTCCTTTCGTACAACCGTGTCAAATGCTCTCTCCAGATCCACAAAATTGCAGAAAACCCTCTGACCTAGGGCCAGATGCTTCTCCACAATGTTGCGCAGAGAGAACACTTGATCCATGCATCCCCTTCCACTCCTGAAACCTCCTTGTGTCTCACACAGTAAACCATCGGACACCATCCTCATTCTCCTTTCAATAATTTTACCATACACTTTTGCTGCCAAACTGGTCAAGCTTATGGCTCTGTAATTTGCGCAGTCATAACGTGAAGCCTTGTTTTTAAACAAAGGCACGATGACTGCGCTATTCCAGTCCCGGGGAACCATTCCCGAGCTCCAACATAAATTGAGGAGCAACAGGAACGCCTCCCGGACACAGGAGCCACCAAGCTTGATCATCTCGGCAGACACCATATCAATGCCCGCTGCCTTACCATTTTTCAAGCTTCTTATCGCCCATTCAACTTCATCCGTACTGATGCCATCGGAGGACGCCGTCGCCGAATGTTGATCTACTAGACCACATGCGACACCGGCGCCAACCGTAGTATCCGCATACATATCGCCAAAATATTCACTCCATCGGCTTAACACGTCTTGTGTTTGTGTAAGAATGTCTCCACCTTTAGACCTTATTTTATTCATTCTGAAGGCTGACCAACCACCCCGAGACTTCTTCACCTCCCTCCAAAAGAGTTTGGTGTTACTCTCGAAGTTTTTATTCAGCCTATCTTCTGCACTCATACTTGCTCTATCACGTTTCTCTTTCACTAAGGCCTTGGTGTCATTCTTACATTGCCGATATATTTCTTTCTTCTGTTCAGTCATACTGTCATTCAGATTCAAAGAAGAGACATAGTCCAGCCACGCTTTCTTCTTTTGCTCTACGGAAGCTGCCACTTCCGCATCCCACCATGCATCACCATTTGTGTTTCTATGTTTCTTTGAACTTCCACATACTTCTTTCGCTGTGTCTACCATACTCTCTTTCAATACTCTCCAGCATTCTTCAATGTCCGATTGCGGCTGGCTTGCCATCGTCAGCCGTTCTCGGACACCCTCTGCATACTTTTCTCTTACACACTCTTCTTGCAACCTTTCAACCTTTATTCTTTCAAGCCCTCCGAAGTGGAGACGCTCTCGCCAGTGCCTCCACTTTCTGAACAGACCACTAAATCTCGCAATAACGAGATAGTGGTCCGTATCAACTGTGGGGCCCCTGTAGGCTCTTGCGTCCAATATTTTGCTTCGGAGGCGACTGTCTACCAAAATTAAATCTATTATACTTTTCTGTTCATTCCTTCTCCATGTAGGTATACATATGGATGTCCTTATGTTGGAAAAATGTGTTTGACACAATAAGGTTTCTCTCCATACATACATCCGCTATGAGCCTACCTGCGTCGTTCACTCTCTTATCACCAAATGGACCAAGTACGTCCTCATAGTCGGGACGCTTGGTCCCCACCCATCCGTTCAAATCTCCGCATACAATCACGCGTTCACTGGTTTCTGCCATATCCAGAACTTCCCTAACATTATCCCAAAACTTCTCTAGGTCTGATGCCATCGAGGATCCTACGGGAGCATATGCTACAACCATGAATACCTTGGTGACACCAAGTTTTATACGGACCCAAAGAAGTCTGGGATCATACATTCCGTAATCCTTCACACCTGAGGCCAAGCGAGAGGACAGCAGTACTCCTACCCCCATGCTGGCTTGATCGCTCTGTGGTACACCAGACCACAGAGCCATCCCGCCACCAGGAAGATCGCAGGCGTCGCTGCCCCTTCGCTTGGTCTCTGTTACACAGAGCACGTCTAGCTGTTTGTCCGCCATGACGGATATCAGCTCGTGCAACTTACCTTCCACACAACCTCTTACATTCCACGTGCCCACCCGGCACTCTGCTCTCCTCGACTCGCCTGACTGGGCAAGGCGTGATGGGTGGCGGCCCCCATCGCCGCAACTGCGAAGTTCGTACCGACGGGGGCGGGTCGGTACGCGTCGCCTCCGGGGGACGCCCTAACCCGCATTGCGGTACGCATTTCGAGCCGGATTAGCAGTCTAATTAGACTGGCAGGGGACGCGAACGAGCACGCTCCGGACTATGCCCCCTAATCACGTTTTGAACCGGAGAAATCCAAATTTTTATTTTGTTTACAACCATGAGTAGCTACATAATCTCTGATGAAATCGTTTATAATCCATTCTCCTGGATCATCACTTACCACAATGTCTCCACGCTGATTACTTTCTACATTTATAGTTGGAATTGTGGCGTGTTCACTTTCATGATCGATATTTTGTGGCAGCGAAGAAGTCGTGTTACTATCAGTATTATTACTTGTCAACGGAGGTTGTTTTGAAGTTGAAGTAAAACATGCATCATCTGTCAAAATTTACTAATATTCTATTAACCGAATAATAACAATAAATAATAAATATACATTATACATATCGCCAAATTAAATATTTTTATACATGAAAAAAAATGGAGCTTAAAAAGATTATCACGACAAACCTTCACGATCTAAATTCGTATGATCTGCAATACTAGATTTCGGTTTTTTGTGTAACACGTTCTTTCTTCGTAAAAAAATCGTCTAGCTTAGGAGTTTTACTCAAAACCTCTTGTTCCTTTCTACTCTTGTCCAAAGCGCGCTTTCGATACTCCAATCCGCTCAATTTTTTGCGTCCATCAGCCATGTTTGACAATCGATCGAATATTTATGCTCAATATAAATAATTTTTTTTGCAGGTTAGATTCATGTTAATGTCAAATTTAAATATGACCTTACCGATAGAACCGAGGTAAATTTGTAAAACTGACTTCCAATGTATTATATTACTCTATGAAACTGACTACAGGTGGCAGTATGCATAGTTGCAAGTTGATAAGATTAAAAGTGTAAGATTTTCGTTAAATTCGAGTTAATAAGTATAATCGACAAATTATGCAATTTTCAAGAAATCTATATTTTTTATTTAATGCAGAAAGAACTCAAAAACATTTGTAATTTTTTCAAAAAAACCAAATTGAATTTTTTTGATTCCTGATGATAAAAAAATCAAATACAACCATTTCAAACCTTGAAGAAAATGAATTAATTAAATTATTTCGAAGATTAATTTTTACTTAAGGGGCAAAAATTATGATTTATTAAATTTTAATTTGACAAATAATGTATGAGTTGAATTTCTTGAATTATTTCTTAAAAAAAAAAGATTATTAAAAGAATAAAAAATTTCTATCGGGAACTTGATAACGCTAAAAAAAATTATTCTACTTTCCAAATTTTACCGCCCTAGAAAATTTGGCGCCCTGGGCACTAGCCCCGACTGCCCCTAGTGTAAATCCATCATTGACAGTATGACTGAACAGAAGAAAGAAATATATCGGCAATGTAAGAATGACACCAAGGCCTTAGTGAAAGAGAAACGTGATAGAGCAAGTATGAGTGCAGAAGATAGGCTGACTAAAAACTTCGAGGGTAACACCAAACTCTTTTGGAGGGAGGTGAAGAAGTCTCGGGGTGGTTGGTCAGCCTTCAGAATGAATAAAATAAGGTCTAAAGGTGGAGACATTCTTACACAAACACAAGACGTGTTAAGCCGATGGAGTGAATATTTTGGCAATATGTATGCGGATGCTACGGTTGGCGCCGGTGTTGGATGTGGTTTAGTAGATCAACATTCGACAACGGCGTCCTCCGATGGCATCAGTATGGATGAAGTTGAATGGGCGATAAGAAGTTTGAAAAATGGTAAGGCAGCGGGCATTGATATGGTGTCTGCCGAGATGATCAAGCTTGGTGGCTCTTGTGTCTGGGAGGCGTTCCTGTTGCTCCTCAATTTATGTTGGGGCTCGGGAATGGTTCCCAGGGACTGGAATAGCGCAGTCATCGTGCCTTTGTTTAAAAACAAGGGTTCACGTTATGACTGCGCAAATTACAGAGCCATAGGCTTGACCAGTTTGGCAGCAAAAGTGTATGGAAAAATTATTGAAAGGAGAATGAGGATGGTGTCCGATGGTTTACTGTGTGAGACACAAGGAGGTTTCAGGAGTGGAAGGGGATGCATGGATCAAGTGTTCTCTCTGCGCAACATTGTGGAGAAGCATCTGGCTCTAGGTCAGAGGGTTTTCTGCAGTTTTGTGGATCTGGAGAGAGCATTTGACACGGTTGTACGAAAGGAACTTTGGAACATTTTACCGGAGTATGGTATTAGCGGTAAACTGCTACAGGCTGTGCAGTCCAGTTGTTTGACGTGTCCAATGTCGCCTTGGTTTGACGTCAATATCGGCGTTAAGCAGGGGTGCGTTCTGTCAGCCAGGCTGTTTATCATATATCTGGATAAATGTCTCCAAAGGTTGAACGATATGAATGTGGGAGTCCAGATGGGCGACTCAGTGATCACTGCTCTGCTTTATGCAGATGATGCAGTCCTGCTGGCACAGTCAGCGACTGACCTGCAGACCCTAGTCGACACAATGACAGAAGATTGTAAGAAAAGGGGTCTACGCGTGAATGTGAGCAAAACCAAAATAATGGTCTTTGAAAGAGATAAAACCAGAACAGATGTAAGAGTAACAATAGGTAATGATGTACTAGAGCAAGTGGATGAATTTGTATATCTTGGATGTGGATTTAGCCGAGATGTACGGTACACCACTGATATAGAGCGAAGAGTGAATGCGGGAAATAGAGTGAACGGAGCGTTGGGGCAACTTCTCGGCAGCCACCACCTCAGCCAGAAGGCACGTGTAGCAATACATAACGCAGTGCTTGTCCCAACATTACTGTATGGAAGCGAGAGTTGGGTATGCAGAAAAGAGTATGATAGTAAAATTAACGCGGTCGAAATGCAATCTCTGCGGAAAATCTGTGGAGTTAGGCTGACCGACCGCATTCGTAACGACGACGTAAGAGAGCGAGTAGGTATGAAAGAGAGTATTGGTGTAAAGATGCGAAAGGGAATGCTCCGATGGTTCGGACATGTGGAAAGAATGCCGAACGAACGCCTGGTTAAGAAGATATACAATGCGAAAGTGGAAGGATGTAGGTACCGAGGGAGACCGAGACTAACCTACCTAGACCAGATCGGTCATGTACTGAAGGAAGGTGGAGTCAAGAGTCTCCGAAACCGGCGAGCGTGTATGAAGAGAATTATGAATGTTGAGGAAGCGAGTGAAGTATGCAGAGATAGAGTTCTCTGGCACTCTGTTCTCTCTGCCTACCCTGCAAGGGATATGGCGTGATGATATGTATGTATGTATGTATGTATATATATATTCCATATTTAGGAATATTAATAAATATTACATTATATTTTATCGTATATTTTATTGCTAAGCAACAAACAAAAACCAAAGATACTGCTCGATGAAACAAAACTATAAAACCTCTATACATATGTACATCACATTCCTCCCAAACTAAATATAAAATATACTGAAAAACTATAACTAATACTTATAGTTAACTATATTCCTAGTTTTTCTAATAGGAAAGCGGCGTTCTGATTCTTGCGGATTCTGTTCATCATCTGATTTTTGATGAGTATTAGAGTCTAAGAATTCATCTTCGGATTCTGATACATATTCCTCCATCTCCTCAGAGAATGGACGTGTATCAGCAGCATCTGATGAGGTAGATGCGTTTATTTCACCCGTCTCATCTACCTGTGCCTCGCTCTGGGTTGTTAAAGCTATATTTGGTCCCACCTCTATCTCCTGAGAGAATGGACGTGTATCAGCAGCTTCTGATGAGGTTGATGCGTTTATTTCACCCGTCTCATCTACCTATGCCTCGTTCTGGATTGTAAGAGATATATCTGGTCTCACAGGTGGTGCCACATCATTGTCCCTTATCTCAAAAGTGGGTGTCACATCTCCATAGTCCTCATCAAAACTAATATTATCGTTTGATTCCACTACAAGATTCCCTTTGTACGCCAGAATCTGATCAACATGTTTTTTAACCACTCTACATATTTCAGGTATAAAAACAGCAAACATCCGCGATCCTATACGTCTTTCCAAAGTACCAAGTTTCCACGTAAACTTGTTACCGTTTTTAAAATAATATTTAACTAAAACTCTATCTCCAACTCTAAAATTAAGATTCCTTGTTCCTCCAAACTGTTTACTCTGCAAATTTTGTTTTTGAATAACATTATATTTAGCTGCGTTTGACACCAGTGACATATTTGTATATTCTGGTACACGTAATAAGTCAAGCCTACACCGCAGAGGTCGTCCTAGCATCATTTGAGCTGGCGAAAATCCTGTTGTCAAATGAACACAATTCCTATAATCGAATAAAAATTTATTGGAACGAAGTTCCTTATCGCGCGTTGTGAAAGGGGGCTAGACGGAAAAAATTCTTACGAAAAGTTGTCACGACACTTTTTGCTATAGTAAGCTATTGTAAGCTGTGCGGCGTCGCTCGTCGGTTCTCTTATAGAAAGCAAGCCAGATATTTTCATTTCTATTTCGCATTGAACAGTGTGGTGTCGCGACGATTTTTTTTATAGATAGAGTGATTCAAGAGGAAGGTTTATATGTATAATATATGCATAATGTACTAGAGAAACACTGATAATTTTAGAGGTTTCTAATGTGATGTCGTAAATAAACACATTATTTTGCGCTTACATTGCAAACGCTGGCTGAACCCTACGAAATAGATCAAAATAAAGTACTACAGTATTATACAGCTTAAAAAGGCCTACAAAAAAGTCCGCGATGGTATATATCTATCTCTTAAGGATAACATACTATATCCATTTTAATACTTTAAAAAATGTTCTATTATAAAACGGTAATTGAAAAGCTATTTACACAAATACTGTATTAATCCTTATCATTTTAAATACATTAGTTGGCTTGAGCATTTCATGAAGATATTTTTTTTCCTTCAGACCATGCAAATTAAATCAATACCTTAAGAGATATAGCAAAATCAAAATAATGCGCAACGAAATTATTTTCGCCCGTGACCGGGCCGCGTGGCCGGCTCGCGTTCGAGCTCGGGGCCGAAAAGTTTTGGTAGTCTAGTGGAATTGTATATCCTATTATTAATATTATAAACGTGAAAGTTTGTAATAATGTATGGATGTGAACATGTTTGTTGCTCTTTCACGTAAAAACTACTGAATGGATTTTGATGAAATTTATAGTAATATAGCTTGCACATCAGAATAACACATAGGCTATAATTTATAAAGATATTTTGCAAATTGGCTAAAATATAACGATAAAAATCGCTTAAGGCAGAAAAAAATTATATAATTAAAATAGAACTTCGTTCCATCCGGGTGTCCCTTGACACCTCCGGTTTTTTTTTAACTTAGCTGTGATTACATTTGGATTATTATTACCTGTTACTATTCCCTGAAGACCTTTTTTAACAGTCTTAACACTATTCTCAGCCTGACCATTAGATGCTGGGTGATAGGGAGCAATGGTTAAATGTTTTATTCCATTTAAACAACAAAATGATTCGAAATCATTGGAACAAAAATTTGATGCATTATCAGTTACTAAGGTATGTACTAGCCCAAACCTACTAAACATTTCGCTTAGTTTACTGATGATTGCTTCAGTATCATATTTCTGCATTAAAAAACATTCGAGCCATTTAGAATAAGCATCCACAGCGATTAAGTACTGTTGCCCACACAACATAAACATATCTAAGTGTACGCGCTCCCAAGCACTCTCGGGATATGGCCAACTTGCTAGCGGTGCCTGTGGTGGATTGTGACGTAATGTATTACAAATACTACAGGAGCCTATTTTCTCTTCAATGTCTCTATCTATATTTGGCCACCACATGCGAGATCGTGCTTCTGCTTTAGTTCTCACTATTCCAAAATGAGAGTTATGTAATTCATTTAAGATTCTTTCTCTAAATTGTGAAGGAATTACCCGTTCGGCATGAAAGTCAGGAAGATGACATAATGTTGTCTGAAACATGTTGACTTTTAGAGCTCAGCAAAATGTTGTCTTTTCGATAACTTTTTGCCGATGTCATTTTAAAGCAATCTCAATGATAACTAAATGATGACTTTTCGAGGACTTGTGTTACGACGACGACATAAATTTTTCATATAATTTTATGACATTGAAATTGATAGATATCTTATAATTTCTTTATTTTATAATTTTCCTTGTATTAATTTTTTTGTTAATAAAACTTTTAAATATTTTCAGATTTCTGCTATTTTCAGATTTATTGAATTTCCTTAAATCATTTTTAAAAAACAATTTTAATTTGTTACTTTTTCAAAAATAAATTTAGTGTTCAATTCAAAAATAATTCGAAATTGGAATATACGAAAAATTGAATTGTTAGTACTTTTCGCGCCAACAGCGGCCATTTTTGTTCTATATACTACGGACCTCTCACTCGTCCATAAAAGAGTGATTGTTGACATTGTTGACAAGCGTGAATTGCATCGTAATTCGTTCGGCATTGTCAAGTGTTTTTATTCAATTATTACAACATAAACGTATTATTTTTGACTTAACATACTGGTTGAAAATATAATTAATAGTCTTTGTCATTCTTATTATTCAGTTAGTTATCAAGAATTAAATTGCCGAACAAATAAACTTGTAAGTATGAATATAGGTTATAAACACATTTTTTCTTATTTTATAACTAATTAAATTATATAAAATTGTTAACACGATGCTCGTCGCTATTTTAACTAAATGCCGTTAAAATATTTAACTTTTTAAATTATTACTAACTTTAAACATTTGTATACAATCCATGTACCTACTTGTATATCTATATTCACAAATATAGATACATAAAGTGATCATATACTGGTACATGAGCATTTATTAGGGCTTTCACCTTAATTGTAACATTATACATTCAAAATTATGTAAAAATTATATTAATAACTTTATACATAATTCTATTTTTTCAGAAACAATTTTACAAAAGTGGAGTGACTCTGATAAAGAGAAAATTGAAAAAGTTATCAAATCATGGTTTCAGCATGCTGGCGATCGCCTTAAATAACTTAAATAATTATAATAATTACTTGAGCCGTAAAAGTATTTATAATTTTAATAATAAGATTATTTATATTGGTTTGTAATATCGTTATTTAATTTATAATTACTTGAGCCGTAAAAGTATTTATAATTTTAATAATAAGATTGTTTATATTGGTATGTAATATCGTTATTATTCATTGTGTTATCAAATAAACAATAATTAAACCTATTTTCCATGTCAATTTTAATTTTACACTAGCCTCTTAATTTTAACATAAAAAAACCGGAGGTGTCAAGGGACACCCGGATGGAACGAAGTTCTATTTTAATTATATAATTTTTTTCTGCCTTTAGCGATTTTTATCGTTATATTTTAGCCAATTTGCAAAATATCTTTATAAATTATTGCCTATGTGTTATTCTGATGTGCAAGCTATATTACTATAAATTTCATCAAAATCCATTCAGTAGTTTTTACGTGAAAGAGCAACAAACATGTTCACATCCATATATTATTACAAACTTTCACGTTTATAATATTAATAATAGGATATACAATTCCACTAGACTACCAAAACTTTTCGGCCCCGAGCTCGAACGCGAGCCGGCCACGCGGCCCGGTCACGGGCGAAAATAATTTCGTTGCGCATTATTTTGATTTTGCTATATCTCTTAAGGTATTGATTTAATTTGCATGGTCTGAAGGAAAAAAAATAGCTTCAGGAAATGCTCAAGCCAACTATTGTATTTAAAATGATAAGGATTAATACAGTATTTGTGTAAATAGCTTTTCAATTACCGTTTTATAATAGAACATTTTTTAAAGTATTAAAATGGATATAGTATGTTATCCTTAAGAGATAGATATATACCATCGCGGACTTTTTTGTAGGCCTTTTTAAGCTGTATAATACTGTAGTACTTTATTTTGATCTATTTCGTAGGGTTTAGCCAGCGTTTGCAATGTAAGCGCAAAATAATGTGTTTATTTACGACATCACATTAGAAACCTCTAAAATTATCAGTGTTTCTCTAGTACATTATGCATATATTATACATATAAACCTTCCTCTTGAATCACTCTATCTATAAAAAAAAATCGTCGCGACACCACACTGTTCAATGCGAAATAGAAATGAAAATATCTGGCTTGCTTTCTATAAGAGAGAGAGAGACAGACAGAGAAACATGCGACGCCGCACAGCTTACAATAGCTTACTATAGCAAAAAGTGTCGTGACAACTTTTCGTAAGAATTTTTTCCGTCTAGCTCCCTTTCACAACGCGCGATAAGGAACTTCGTTCCAAAACGTTAACTTTATGATCTCTAGAAAATGTTATCTTTCTGATATCTTTTTAATGATCTCTAAAAGATGACACTAGATGGCTCATAAGAGAGCTTTATGTTAACTTTATGTTGACTTTTTGATTATCATTTCTGATATCAGATCTTGAATAATGTTAACATTAAGAGAACTTTATGCTATCTTCTTGCCGAACGGGTACTATTTTATGGCCACGCAAAACACAACCATCTTCTAAAGATAATTCGTGGCGGCATAGAAAATATGGTTTAAAAATTTCATTGTATATTTTAGAAGGCCAACACTTTCTAATGAATTCGCTAACAACCTTTAACTGTTCGCCGTTCTGAGTTTCTTGTTTTATATTATTTACAGTTATTGGAGGTAATAATGAATCTCCAATAAAATTGATATACAACGTTTCATCCTTACAATCATTGGTAGTTTCATTCGACGAATCTACAGAACGTGACAAAAAATCTGCTACATTATCTTCACTTTTGACATATTCAATATGAAAATTATATGCTGTTAAAAATAACGCGTATAGAAATTGAACCTCTCTGAGAAAGTACATCTTTTTGGTAAAAAGTGCTTAGTTAATATTTTTACCAGTTTGTGAAATTCCACGTTGTCCAACACCTGCGGAAATATTAGATCCTTTGCCACCCTATATGTTTCTTCTACAAAAGTCGTAAGCAGTATAGCTCGTCGCTTTGTAGCAGATTTATCTGTCTCGTCATTACTATTATTCGCTGTACAATACTGCATAAAACGACTACTAAAAATACTCCACTCTTGCGACCGGTGGTCAAAAGTAAGGCTTCCGCTAAACACCGTACTGCCCATTTCCAAAATTTTACAACGAATTCCAAATTTTAATTATTTTCACATTCACACGATGTGATCTTCACATTTACACGTCTGGCTTTTTTATCCTCGTCGCCAATTATTCCATATTTAGGAATATTAATAAATATTACATTATATTTTATCGTATATTTTATTGCTAAGCAACAAACAAAAACCAAAGATACTGCTCGATGAAACATAAAACTATAAATATATAGGTACATACATCACAATAATAAAAGTCAATTTTCATGATTTTTTGTTTCAATATACCCGACCGACCATCATGACCATCATATGAGCTGCCCCCTCCTATCTGAAATCCTGGGTACGCCCTTGTTTCAAAGATATAGATATATTCGCTTTCTCGGAATTAGTTTTTAAAAAAATGGCTATTGCTGTGCTTACAGATCAGAGTGACAAGGCCTGAGATGGTAATTAACTCAATTTACAAATCTGGGATTTTTCTAGTCGTACTTAGGTACTTGTAACATGGCTAAAACTTATAGGGCATGTCTATTGTTTTTGCTTTTTATTGCGTAAATGTGTATATGTGAACAATGTTGTGAGTTATACCTTTTTACAATTTAGTTATTTAAGTTACTTTTTTAACATTACACTGTATAACTGTTTTTTGTTCCAAATAAATAAATTAAAATATAATGAACAAGCGACCCGCCCTCGTTTCGCTTCGGTTACGTTAATTCAGTTGTGTTGTTTACTTTTCCTACATAGAATTCCCTTCGAAGAAGGAATTTCTTAAAACCCTACTTCATCTGACCTTTATAGGCCATAAAGAAAGTCCACACCAAATTCGAAGTCTGTAGGGCCAGTATATGGAAATGTAGATTTTTGCTCCTCTCTTCCCCGTGCGAGCGGGCCACCGGTACCCGATCTTTGTCTTCGGTGGCCCGCCCATCTTGAGTATATAGACATACATGCCATGGCGGACTTTTTTGTAGGCATATATAAGATATACTCGTACAATTCCACTACACTACCAAAACTTTTGGGCCCCGAGCTCGAACGCGAGGCGGCCGCGCAGCTCGGTTGAATCACAGGCGGCGCGGCGACACGAAAATAATTTCGTTGCGCGTTATTTTGATTTTGCTATATCTCCTAGTATTGATTTAATTCGCATGGTCTGAAGGAAAAAAAATATCTTCGTGAAATGCTCAAGCCAACTAATGTATTTAAAATGATAAGAATGAATACAGTAATTGTGTAAATAGCTTTTCAATTATCGTTTTATAATAGACCATTTTTTAAAGTATTAAAATGGATATAGTATGTTATCCTTAAGAGATAAGCATATACCATCGCGGACTTTTTTGTAGGCCCTTTTAAGCTGTACAATACTGTAGTACATTATTTTGGTCTATTTCGTAGGGTTCAGCGAGCGTTTGCAATGTAAGCGCAAAATAATGTGTTTATTTACGACATCACATTAGAAACCTCAAAAATAACAGTATTTCTCTACTATTTAATGGATGTTATTATACATATAAACCTTTCTCTTTACTCACTCTATCTATAAAAAAAAAACACATCAAAATCCGTTGCGTAGTTTTAAAGATTTAAGCATACAAAGGGGATATAAGGACAGAAAAAGCGACTTTGTTTTATACTATGTAGTGATGATTATCTTTGTAGGAAATGTATGTCTATTTCTATGACAGTTTTCGTGAATATTTTATGTCGAGGTCGCTTTATTAATTAATAATTATATTAAAAGCAACCAAAACATTGGTGACTTGATATTCTTATTTTATTGATCACGATTGCTGCAACGCTAATACGAGAAAGTGTTATATAAAATAACATAGTTTATATAGATTAATTATAATACGATAATAAACCATGAATATTGTTCCTTTAAAATACCTTTTAATCTTACAAAATTTTGTAGGTATTTTTCCTAATTTTTCCAATTTAAATAAGTGTAATCGTATTTTAATAATTATTTGGATAATTATAGATATATTCAGTGTGATATTTAATATTTTGTTTCAAATTTTATTTGGGAATCTATTGCACCTAAATATCAACATCGTATTTAATTTTATTGTACCTGTATTTTCTGTATCTCTAATAATTCTACCAGTATACTATACGAAAATGTTTCAGCATCTCATGTATAATTTTGATAAATATTATAAACTAGCAAATGATGCCCTTTACTACAGTCGATTAATAAAAGCCCAGAAAATAATAACAGTATTATTTATTATGATCTCTAGTTTTGATATAGTAATGTGTTTATACTCAGTAGTTAACACTCTAACTAATTATAATGAATATAGTAAAATAAATATAATAATAACTATATTATTTCACTATAATATATTTCTCTACAATACACGCTTCAAGCTCGAGTATTTAATTATATTGTCTATAACACATGTAATTTCTGAACAACTTAATGCTATCTCACGAGATATTGATATAGAAATACAGAAAATTAACGCAGGAAAAGGGAACGATGAAATTGTTGAGATATCTACAGAGGATATATTAAAGCATTTTCACAAATGGATGTTTGCATATAAAAATATTCAATGCAGTTCAAACCTATGTAAACAAATATTTAATATACAGGTAAGTGTTTCTGTGTAGTGACGGAGTAAGAATACAATTCACCAACCCCTATCTTACCCGTGGGTAATCGTAAAAGCCGACTAAGGGATAAAATATGCATATAACATCTATGCAAGAGAAGGAAAACTCGAAACAAAACCTTATATCAACACGTCTGACCAGCGTGGTGTAGTAGGTCATTTGCCCTCCTAGTATGAAGGAGGCTCGAGCCCAGCAGTGGGATATATATATAAGCTGAGACGATTAAGTATATACTCAGTATAGACAATAGTCCATTATAGTAGCGTAAGCGGTAAAAATACGAGGTAACAAAGTTGAAATTCGGCAAAAATAACCTTTTTAATCCAATAAAGTTATTAATCTAATCTATCTATCTATCTAATATCTTTAAACGAGCAATTCTTGTATATAAATATTATATATTTTCTGAATCTCGGCAACGGCACCAACAATTTTTTTTTTTAAATTTAACATGCTTGGGGTTCCGGGGACAGATGATCCCTCCATGCGGACTGGATCCGTCGCCGACACCTCGGCGCAGGCGCAGGCGCGATCCATTGAAAAATTAGATTTGCTGTCGAATAAAGGATCCCGACTGTTCAGTTGTCATGTTCTATTATTAAAATATATTTCATTTTCTGCAATAGTATTTATTCAATAATATATTATGGAATTCTAGACCACCGGACATCTAAGTGCTTGTTTTTTTCTTTTCAGGTTTTTTTATTATGTACGTAGTTTTGGTGGATAAAGCTTGAAGAGCGCAATTAATGTGTCATAGATGTTGAGCGACAACATGTCTTTTAGGGTTTCTTCTTGGCGCTGGTGGTCTTGTTGTTGGTGAAACCCTTCTATTTGTAGATGTTTCTGTCCTCTGTGATGTTGTGATGATGATAATAATGTCTGTGACGTTTTATTTAATGATTTGTTTAATTTGGAAGTCTATGTCTAGGTTGATGGTAATTGACTCCACGCTTGTGTTGACTTTAGTTTAATGGAGTAGTAGACCAAGCTCTAATGAAAGAGCTTTCGTCTCTATGTTTTACCGCCATCTTCTTGACGTATTCCAGTATAGTACCAGAATCCTGATCTATGGACTTCCTCATGAGTTTCCAGATGGCATCTTCACGGGTGTCTGTGTAGTAAGTGCAGGATCTGGTATGCCTGGAGATGGCGACCACGGCGTGTTGTATGCTGTTATGTAACTTTTGCACCGAGTCTCTAGTCTGAATTATGATGACGTTAGGTGCGCCGAGTCCCTGTGCCTCGTGGATAGTTCGTAGTTCGGAGCCCTCACCGGTACCGTATCCCTTTTCCTTGAAGCTTTCTTTCTCTGCCTGGGTGTGTGACAGGTATAGAGTCTCGGGAAGGTCGGGTGGTATGACGGCGTCGGTGTATTTGTATATGTTCAGGGATTTTATGATCTTATTTGACGAGTATATGCCATTGTAGTTGTTCTGGAGGGCATATGCTACGTCCATGGGGCACCGATGCGTACACACCAGTTCTTGTGTTGCCGATGGTGTGGTCAGAGGCTTGTCATGTCTCATTTCGAATAGGTTGTCCCGATCTATGAATGGGATTTGGTTTGTATCTCCAATGAGGAGGAGTTCTTTGGCCTTGACAGTTCGCATTAATAAGACTACGGAGCCGAAGTGATTTATGAGCGCTTCATCTATGATTAGCCAGTGAAGCGCTTGGTTCTTGTTCGTTCTGACTCCGTTTGTCAGAGCTGATGCTACTGTGTAGACGTTCTTGGCCGCCTTTTCCCCCATTCGTTGGGTAATCCTATTCTTTAGATCGTCTTTTGCTTTGAGCAGTGATGTTAAAACGACGTCGTGTGCCGGGTTGAAGTTTTCCACAATCCAGGTTGATTTGCCGCATCCGGGCACTCCGTTTACCAGGGTGATCTTGTCTGGTAAGTCCCATGTACTCGCTTCCAGATCGCTGGCTCGTTTTAGAATTTTCTCTGTGAGCCAGATTTCAGTGAATTTCGCAGTGACTACAATGGGGTCGTGTTCCGGGGTGTGGAATGTTATTCTACCGTTTTCCTTTGTGGCTTCTTCATCGATGTCTATAAAGCCTCCGGTGGCACTAAACGCGGCTATGTGGGTTGAGATGGGTTTACCCACCATGACCTCGCCTGTTTGGTTGTTGTAAACGTTGGCCTCTTCTTCCTCGAGTCTGACTTTCAGCAACCCTTCGCTTTGATAGTGGTAGGCTTCGAGTATCTTGCTGGCGGTCAGGGCTTTGATAACTATTGTGCCTTCTAAAATGGCCTTGTATTCGAGGAAGGCATTCATATATAGGTCCAACGTAGTGTTCACCGGTCGGTAGTTTGGTGGTTTCACTATTCCTTTGTCGGCGTTTGTGCTTAGTTGTGGTTCTTTTTCTTTATCGATTGGGCGTTCTTTTCTAGTAAAAGCCTCGAGTGCAGATGCCAGTTGCTTACTGCTTTTTTCTTCGCCGTGTTTTTTGGTGATGGCGGAAAGAAGCGGGTTTAATAGTGCTTTTACTGTGCTGAATGGTGTTTTTATTTCTGTTTTGGTGTTTTCCCAGTTGTCGTTCTGCTCGTCTTGGCGCTGAGGCGTAGCTAGTTCGGGCTGATTAGGGTTTAATTGGCTCGATATAGAGGCTTCGTTTTGGACGTTGGCCGCAGGGCGTAGTGTGATTTTAGAGGGGGGAGCGAGTAAGAAGCTCAGATCTTGGCCTCTATTCTCGTAGGTTATAACCTTGTGGTGTTTAGAGGCCATGATACACCCCATATAATCCGCAGCTTCTCCTTTATCGAAGCCAACTGTCATTGCATCCACACTGTTGGTTTTGGGGATGGAGTCAGTGTTTTCTTCACTGTTCTTTGCTATGTTTTGAAGGAGGACACTAGCTTGCGCAAACTGGGTCTCGTCGGCTTTCCTGTTGAATACGAGCAGCATTTTATTGCGTGCTCGTATTAGCCGACACTCCATGTTTCCTACTTGTATAGTACTGTAGGTATTGTATACTGATGATTTCAATTTCGTGCGGCTAGTGCTTCCTTTTAATAGAACAGCTAGTCCTGGTGATATGGACACCCTATTTTTTCTGTCCACGTAACAGAAGGCAATGCCCAGTCTTTCGTGAGTGGTGGACATGAACAGGGCCACCGGGCGAGTTCTTAATCCTGGTGTTCCTGTTTCGCCATTTGCTAGCAATTGGTGTTCAGTGAGTATTTGTATTTGCCTTCGCGCTGTTATTGTTGTTTGATCGGGTTGTGTTGGAGCTGATGTTTGGGTAATGGTGTTTGACCTTGGTCTTTGGTCTTCATTGAGCGTACTATTCCTTCGTGCTGCTCTACGTATAGTATTTTCAACGTAGGTGAGGAATGTTGGTCTTATGTCTTCGTCTCCCATTAAGATGTTCAGTTGTGTATCTTTGACCTGTACTCCTGTTGTTATTTCGAGTGCACTTCGTTCGACTAGAAAGCGAGGGCAGTCGTATAGTAGGTGCCATATGGTTTCTTCGGTGTGGTCGTCACATTCGCAGCTTGGGTTATTTTTGAGCTTAAATCGATACAGGTAAGCTGCAATGCCTCCGTGACCTGTGAACGCCTGCACTAAGGTTGGTGTCAATTTGATGGATCGGTAGTTGTTGGTGACGTCTGGGAGGAATTTTTTAGTGACTTCCCCTGTTGTGGAGGCGTTGTATCGGTCCTGCCATATTTTGATTGTTTCCTCTCGGATGGTTCTCTTTACATATGACAGGGGCACTTTGTCGTAGGATGTGGCGGGTGTAGTTGCTTTGCCAGCTCATCGGCTCGTTCATTTCCGACGGTGCCTGCGTGTGCTCTGAGCCAAAATAGTCTGACGGTTTTGCCTTGGGCACGGATGTCTTCCAGGTTTTCCCTTATGGTGTTAGTCAGGGGTGAGATGTTAATAGAGTTTTTGAGTCGGTCAAGCGAAGATCTAGAGTCGCTTAGTATGTTGGCTGTGGTAACATTACTACTTTTAACTTTCTCAATTGCTCTGTGAATGGCATACATCCCTGATCGGAAGACCGTGCTGTAGGCTTCTAGGCTGAACAATGAGTAGTGGACTTCCTGTTCTTTCTCCCACCATGTTAGGGCAGCGCCAGTTTTCCCCTCTATTTTGCTGTCGTATACTTTTTAGTTATAAATACATAGATAGCTATAGTTATCTTATTTATTAATAAGTAGGTAAGTACCTAACTATATATAGTTTTTCGACTGAAGTAAAGTACTATATCGTTAGAAATTGGAGATGGGCGACCACGTCAGACATTAGATACTTTAGGTAGGACTACCTATGGTATATTGGACAATATACCTACTAGATACTTCAGTATATGTCCATCCACATCCAGTTATATGAATTTTTCGTCTTTTCATCGTAAATTTCTACTGTCTAAAAAACCTATATATGAGAAATGTTGTTACGAAACTTTAAATCGATATAGATCCTAAACGGCCAGTCAAATCGAAAAATGTTGAGAGAAAACTAAAAATGATTTTTAAATACCTATTTAACGATACCCCACTCGATATAGTTTGTTGACTTTATTTTTTTTAATTTTCACAATATTGCGTCCAGTAGTCGCCATATTGAATTTTCAATAACGTCATATCTTTAGTGACACTCGCCGGATTAAGAGGAATCGATTGACGTGCGAATCATAAAAATCGGCCCAGGCGTTTGGTATATATAGTGCTTCAAAGGAACATACAAACATACATACATAGACTGTTAAACACAATACCCACTCCTTTGCAGTCGGGTAAAAAGCGAGGGGTGCCTGGTGCGCTTTGGATTGATATACATGGATTTGCATACTTACCATACCGCACACTTGCCTCATATGACTAGATACTAGGAGTAGCGACATTATCGAAATATTTTCAGAAAACACCTCACGATTTTTTACATTAAAATAATTTCTTTTATTTATCGCTCTGTCTTAACATGAATTATTAAAAAAGTTATTTTCTACTTTTTAGTTTGGTTTATATATAAAAGCTTGTTTTTTAGTTTTTTTTAATATTATTTATTTTCTATTTTTTAGTTCCGCTAAATACAGAAGCGCGATATTATTTATTTTAATCTACTATGATTCCGTAACTACTATCGGTAACTGTAATTATTTTCCAAAACATTAAATATGTACTAATCGTGAAATCTCGATTTTTAAAATTCATTAAAATAATCCACATCCAAGATATACAAATTCATCCACTTGCTCTAGTACATCATTACCTATTGTTACTCTTACATCTGTTCTGGTTTTATCTCTTTCAAAGACCATTATTTTGGTTTTGCTCACATTCACGCGTAGACCCCTTTTCTTACAATCTTCTGTCATTGTGTCGACTAGGGTCTGCAGGTCAGTCGCTGACTGTGCCAGCAGGACTGCATCATCTGCATAAAGCAGAGCAGTGACCACTGAGTCGCCCATCTGGACTCCCACATTCATATCGTTCAACCTTTGAAGACATTTATCCAGATATATGATAAACAGCCTGGCTGACAGAACGCACCCCTGCTTAACGCCGATATTGACGTCAAACCAAGGCGACATTCCATCATCCAGCCGCACACAGGCTCTACAGCCCATGTAACTGGACTGCACAGCCTGTAGCAGTTTACCGTTAATACCATACTCCGGTAAAATGTCCCAAAGTTCCTTTCGTACAACCGTGTCAAATGCTCTCTCCAGATCCACAAAACTGCAGAAAACCCTCTGACCTAGAGCCAGATGCTTCTCCACAATGTTGCGCAGAGAGAACACTTGATCCATGCATCCCCTTCCACTCCTGAAACCTCCTTGTGTCTCACACAGTAAACCATCGGACACCATCCTCATTCTCCTTTCAATAACTTTTCCATACACTTTTGCTGCCAAACTGGTCAAGCTTATGGCTCTGTAATTTGCGCAGTCATAACGTGAACCCTTGTTTTTAAACAAAGGCACGATGACTGCGCTATTCCAGTCCCTGGGAACCATTCCCGAGCTCCAACATAAATTGAGGAGCAACAGGAACGCCTCCCAGACACAAGAGCCACCGAGCTTGATCATCTCGGCAGACACCATATCAATGCCCGCTGCCTTACCATTTTTCAAACTTCTTATCGCCCATTCAACTTCATCCATACTGATGCCATCGGAGGACGCCGTTGTCGAATGTTGATCTACTAAACCATATCCAACACCGGCGCCAACCGTAGCATCCGCATACATATCGCCAAAATATTCACTCCATCGGCTTAACACGTCTTGTGTTTGTGTAAGAATGTCTCCACCTTCAGACCTTATTTTATTCATTCTGAAGGCTGACCAACCACCCCGAGACTTCTTCACCTCCCTCCAAAAGAGTTTGGTGTTACCCTCGAAGTTTTTAGTCAGCCTATCTTCTGCACTCATACTTGCTCTATCACGTTTCTCTTTCACTAAGGCCTTGGTGTCATTCTTACATTGCCGATATAATTCTTTCTTCTGTTCAGTCATACTGTCATTCAGATTCAAAGAAGAGACATAGTCCAGCCACGCTTTCTTCTTTTGCTCTACGGAAGCTGCCACTTCCGCATCCCACCATGCATCACCATTTGTTTTTCTATGCTTCTTTGAACTTCCACATACTTCTTTCGCTGTATCTACCATACTCTCTTTCAATACTCTCCAGCATTCTTCAATGTCCGATTGCGGCTGGCTTGCCATCGTCAACCGTTCTCGGACACCCTCTGCATACTTTTCTCTTACACACTCTTCTTGCAACCTTTCAACCTTTATTCTTTCAAGCCCTCCGAAGTGGACACGCTCTCGCCAGTGCCTCCACTTTCTGAACAGACCACTAAATCTCGCAATAACGAGATAGTGGTCCGTGTCGACTGTGGGGCCCCTGTAGGCTCTTGCGTCCAATATTTTGCTTCGGAGGCGACTGTCTACCAAAATTAAATCTATTATGCTTTTCTGTTCATTCCTTCTCCATGTATACATATGGATGTCCTTATGTTGGAAAAATGTGTTTGACACAATAAGGTTTCTCTCCATGCATACATCCGCTATGAGCCTACCTGCGTCGTTCACTCTCTTATCACCAAATGGACCAAGTACGTCCTCATAGTCGGGACGCTTGGTCCCCACCCATCCGTTCAAATCTCCGCATACAATCACGCGTTCACTGGTTTCTGCCATATCCAGAACTTCCCTAACATTATCCCAAAACTTCTCTAGGTCTGATGCCACCTAGGATCCTACGGGAGCATATGCTACAACCATGAATACCTTGGTGACACCTAGTTTTATACGGACCCAGAGAAGTCTTTAGCCGAGATGGAAGGTACACCACTGATATAGAGCGAAGAGTGAATGCGGGAAATAGAGTGAACGGAGCGTTGGGGCAACTTTTCGGCAGCCACCACCTCAGCCAGAAGGCACGTGTAGCAATACATAACGCAGTGCTTGTCCCAACATTACTGTATGGAAGCGAGAGTTGGGTATGCAGAAAAGAGTATGATAGTAAAATTAATGCGGTCGAAATGCGATCTCTGCGGAAAATCTGTGGAGTTAGGCTGACCGACCGCATTCGTAACGACGACGTAAGAGAGCGAGTAGGTATGAAAGAGAGTATTGGTGTAAAGATGCGAAAGGGAATGCTCCGATGGTTCGGACATGTGGAAAGAATGCCGAACGAACGCCTGGTTAAGAAGATATACAATGCGAAAGTGGAAGGATGTAGGTATCGAGGGAGACCGAGACTAACCTACCTAGACCAGATCGGTCATGTACTGAAGGAAGGTGAAGTCAAGAGTCTCCGAAACCGGCGAGCGTGTATGAAGAGAATTATGAATGTTGAGGAAGCGAGTGAAGTATGCAGAGATAGAGTTCTCTGGCACTCTGTTCTCTCTGCCTACCCTGCAAGGGATATGGCGTGATGATATGTATGTATGTATGTATTAAAATAATTTTACATTGAGTCAAAACACGTCAAGTGGACCCCCCTTTTACCACTTGATGATAGAAAACTTATTAAAATATGATTATCGAAAGTAGTCATACCTAAAAATCATCCCTCAAAATAGTTTTTGAGAATTTTGAATTTAACAACAATTTTTTTAACAATAAAAATTTTCGGTGCTTTTAATTAATAAATAAATTATGAAAAAGCTATTGAAGATAACTTAACGAAATTTTCAGCGATTATAGTAAAATATCTATATTTTCATATAAAATTCTTTTGCAAATTTCATTTGTTTATAATCATATTTTTTATTAACTTTTAAATAAACAAATTGAAATTTTAATGACTTCTCAGTACGATAATCGAATTTTTTTTTTTAGTAATACGCGTTATACATTTAAGTTCTTTATTTTGAAATCAAATTTCACTGCCCGGTATTAGTTTAAATAATATGAATTTTTATATGACGCAGCAGCGAGCGGTACAAGTGCTGCGCGCTACTGAGCTGAGCCGTTAAGGCTGTAGATCGCTACAAATTACACAATTATTTAATAAGTGATTTTTACTTAAAAGGGCCTACAAAAAAGTCCGCGATGGTATATGCTTATCTCTTAAGGATAACATACTATATCCATTTTAATACTTTAAAAAATGGTCAATTATAAAACGATAATTGAAATGCTATTTACACAATTACTGTATTAATCCTTATCATTTTAAATACATTATTTGGCTTGAGCATTTCACGAAGATATTTTTTTTCCTTCTGACCATGCAAATTAAATCAATACCTTAGGAGATATAGCAAAATCAAAATAATGCGCAACGAAATTATTTTCGTGTCGCTGCGCCAGGCGGCGCGTTGTGATTCAACCGGGCCACGCGGCCGCCTCGCGTTCGAGCTCGGGGCCCAAAAGTTTTGGTAGTGTAGGTAGTGGAATTGTACGAGTATATCTTATATATGCCTACAAAAAAGTCCGCCATGGCATAAATGTCTGTATGCTCAAGATGGGCGGGCCACCGAAGACAAAGATACCGGTACACCGTACCGGTGGCCCGCTCGCACGGCGAAGAGAGGAGCAAAAAATCTACATTTCCATATACTGGCCCTACAGACTTCGAATTTGGTGTGGACTTTCTTTCTGGCCTATAAAGGTCAGATGAAGTAGGGTTTTAAGAAATTCCTTCTTCGAAAGGAATTCTATGTAGGAAAAGTAAACAAAACAACTGAATTAACGTAACCGAAGCGAAGCGAGGGCGGGTCGCTAGTGTAATAATAAAACAGCTTTCACGGAAAAAAAAACTTTGTTAGTGTAGCATACATTTATGCTAAGAAAGTAGTTAAAAACAAATAAATCTCGATACATACCGGAATTCACTTGTTTTATATTTATAAATAACAAATGAAAACTGATGGGGAAGCTTATTTTTTTTATCTGAAAATATTAGTCAGTTGAAAAAATAATTTTTAATACATACATACCTCGACAATACTTTTTTATAAATATATCTTGATGACTCTGTGCAAATATTGTTAAAAATATAAATAAATATAAGAAAAATTGAATTGTAAAAATCATTTATTAAATAATTGTGTAATTTGTAGCGATCTACAGCCTTAACAGCTCAGCTCAGTAGCGCGCAGCACTAGTACCGCTCGCCGCTGCGTCATATAAAAATTCATATTATTTAATACCGGGCAGTGAAATTTGATTTCAAAATAAAGAACTTAAATGTATAACGCGTATTACTAAAAAAAAAAAAATAGATTATCGTACTGAGAAGTCATTAAAATTTCAATTTGTTTATTTAAAAGTTAATAAAAAATATGATAATAAACAAATGAAATTTGCAAAAGAATTTTATATGAAAATATAGATATTTTACTATAATCGCTGAAAATTTCGTTAAGTTATCTTCAATAGCTTTTTCATAATTTATTTATTAATTAAAAGCACCGAAAATTTTTATTGTTAAAAAAATTGTTGTTAAATTCAAAATTTTCAAAAACTGTTTTGAGGGATGATTTTTAGGTATGACTACTTTCGATAATCATATTTTAATAAGTTTTCTATCATCAAGTGGTAAAAGGGGGGTCCATTTGACGTGTTTTGACTCATTGTCGTCTTGTTACTAGATAATCGAAGCATTGAAGCATTTCATCAAATGCTATGTAACAGAAAAGCTTTAGATGAAATGATTCGATTACGAAGACTATGACTAAGTGCTACATAAGCTTGTCCAACAGCAAACAGTCGAGAGCCTATATAAATGACTGCATGATCAACTGTACAGCCTTGAATCTTGTAGGCGCTCGATGCCCAACTCAAAATGTCGATGGCAACGTTTGTCTCTCAGCAGTTCCATATTTGGCAATTTTCTATCCAACTTACCTACTGCATAAAAATGTAATAAGTGCAAATATCTATAAATTTGAATTCATATAAATGTTAATGTTTTGAAATTATATGAAAATATAACTGTTACTATATTTAACAATTGATTAAAATTTGAAGTAGTCACAAATGGTACTAAGATGAAACCAGTACTTCTTTTAAATTAGACAATAACTCGCAAATGAACAATTAAAACCTGAGTTTACATTATTCCTGCATTAGTAACTACATATGTTTTATAATAACATTCCAAGCTTAGATCTTAATTATAATAATACAAAAGTAAGTTATATAATACCATTTTAATTTTTAACTTTACACATAAGCACTTTTTTTTTTTTTTTTTTTTTTTTTTTTTTTGGTGGACTATGGATTAGTCTCGCCCCGCCAAATCGGTCCGGGGTGACGGAAAAGGCGGCGCGTGACCCCATAGACCCACCGTAAAACTCCTCTCTCTTCGCCGTGCGAGCGGGTCACCGGGACCCGATTTTTAACTTCGGTGGCCCGCCCGGCGGTTCACCCTCGCGGGTTCCTCTCGTCGACGCCCCGACAGATTTCGCCGTCGGGGCGTCGCCCTCACGCGGTGGCCTCACGTCGGGTGACCGGACAATTCCCCGGTCCGATCACCCGAAGCCTCGGTTAGGGCGGCATCAGGCGCAGGTATTCGCGCCTGCGCCGCCCCGGCCGCTGGCGGCGGCCCGGGGCGCGGGAATCCTCCCTTGCCCGTTCCGCCGCTTCCTTCTGCGAGATGACAGCCTCGCAGAAGGCGGCGACCGCGTCCCAGTTCCTGATGCTGTCGACCATCGCCCTCGCGACGGCCGGCAGCGTCAGGTCGGCACCGATGACAGCGACGAGGTCACGGCGCTGCCGCTCCCATCCCGGACACACCTCCAGCGTGTGTTGCGCCGTGTCCTCGTCACTCCTGCAGTGGTGGCAGGCCGGAGTCCACTCCCTATACACGACCCTGTGCAGGTACAACCCGAAACACCCGTGCCCCGTCAATACCTGCACCAGCCGAAAGGTGAGGACTCCGTGCCGCCGCTCCATCCACTCTATCAATACGGGCCGGAGGGCCTCAACGGTCTCCACACCGTGCCTAGGCCTCTCCAGCCGCGTAGCCCAACGGGCGATGACGTCTCGGCGGGCATCCACGCGCCAGGTGGCTATCTCGCTCAACGATGGGGAGCCACCTTCTTCGCGCGCTGTGATAACCCGCCGGTAGAGGTCGGAGAGCATCGGCCCACTGATACTGCGGCCCTCCAAATAGTCTGCCACCAGCCGCCTGAGGTACAGGGGCACTCCATGGAACCGGAGCGCCTCCCTGATGCAGCCGAATGGCAGACTATTGAATGCGTTGGCGATGTCCAACGACACCGCCAACAGCACTCCCTTCCCGGCGACGGCCTCCGCGGCCGCCTGCCTCAGGCGTAATAGGGCCCCGATGGTCGAACGCCCCCTCCGAAACCCATACTGAGCGTCCGACAGATCGGGCCCCACCTCCTCCAGGTGTCGGACGATGCGGGCAGCGAGCACACGCTCCAGCAGCTTACCCACATCGTCGAGGAGCACGATGGGCCTGTAGGCCGACGGCAAATCCGGGGACCGTCCCGGCTTTGGCAGGAGAACCAACCTCCCTTCCTTCCAGCACTCAGGGAACCGTCCAGACGTCAGACAGGCGTTGAACAGCTGCCTGAGGCGAGGCTCGAAGTGCTCGAGGAGCGACGTCAGCACCCGGACTGGAATTCCGTCCGGGCCGGGGGCCGTGGTGGCGGAACGAATCTTCGCCACGGCCGCCCCCACTTCCGACTCCGTCACGGGCGGAACACTCTCGTCGTCGTCGGCCTCCCGGTCCTGATCTGGCGGAGCCATGACCGGGGGCGTGTGTTCCGACTGCCGTGGAAACAGCTCCTCGACCACCCTACGAAGGAAGTCGGGCTGGAGGGTCTCGGTGAGGGGGGGGGCCCGCGCGCGAAGCTTGTTCAGCGCCGCGCGATATGGGCGACCCCAGGGGTCACGGTCGAGACCGTCCAGCATCTCCTGCCAACTCGCGCCCTTGGCGGCTCGGATGGCCAGCCGAAAGGCAGTCCGCGCACTGCGGTACGCCTCGTACAGCTGGCCCTCCCGCTCGACGTCGCGGTGACGCCGCCGGCTGCGGGTGTAGGACCTTCGGGCACTGATACACGCCGCACGAAGGTCCGCCAGTCTTGGGGACCACCAGTAGACCCCCTGCCTCGGAGGTGGACGCCGCCGCACTCTGGGCATGGCCGCATCGCAGATCTGCGTTAACGCACTGCGAATGCGGACAGCCTCAGCGTCCACTCCGTCCGCTGGGGGTGGTGAGGACAGCCACGTACTGACAATGGCCGCCTCCGCCAGTAGATCCCTGTCAAGACGACCCACAGCCCACCGCGGAAACGCGGGAGCTCCGTCCGCCCTGTGACCCCTACCGGGTTCCCGGGGGGAGACCTCCATCCGGATGTACCGGTGGTCCGACAGGGTCTCCGCCTCCTCCAGGACACTCCAGTTCCTCACCCGTGGCGCGACAGCGGGGCTAGCGAACGACAAGTCCACTATCGACCCGCCCTGCCGCCGCACACACGTGTTCACCGAGCCTCTGTTCAGAACACAGAGGCCCAGTGAAGCCGCCCACTCGTTGACCGCCCGCCCGCGGTCGTCCGTCGTAGGGGACCCCCACGCCGTGGATTTGGCGTTGAAGTCCCCCAGAACCAGGACGAGGCCCGGTGCCAGTCGCCGTATCGAGGCCTCCAAGGTGGTGAGTGAGGCCCCGAAATCGTCCATCCTCCTAGTGGGGGAGAGGTATACGCTGTAGAGCGTGACCCCTCCCCACTCCGCCGCGACAAATTCCTCGCCCCTATCCAAAAGGGACAAGGACGGGAAGTGCCGCTGCGTTGAGACGACGATTGCCGCAGTACCGTTTCGACTGACCACCCAATTGGGGCGATCAGGCACGGCGTACGGTTCCGCGACTACGGCTGCACCAATCGACCACTCCGCCATGGATTGCAGGAGGAGATCCTGCGCTCCGGCGGAGTGGTTGGTGTTGGCCTGCAGGAGGAGGTGCATGGATGGTGTACCCATTATCGGGTTGTGTCCATGACCTCCTCGCCAGCGGGCGATCGGACCGCGCTAGGAGCGGGAGCGGCCGTGGTCGTAGGGCCGCCCCGCGCCTTTGGGGCCGAAGCTGGAGGTTTGCACGCCCCAGAGCCCATGCGGTGCTTGGCGGGCTTATTGCCCGCCGCACACGCGGGGCAGTGGGGCGGGGCGGCGCAAGATGCCGCCACGTGCCCGGTCTGACCGCAGCGGAAACACAATCCGCCGCAGTCGAAGCAATTAGTGCACGTCGGTCGAGTGTGTCCGACCGCCATGCACTTGTAGCACCTCGCGGGCCGGTGCTCAAGCACGGTTACCCGCGCCGAGCTCCAGCCCACGAGGAGCCTGCCTGAGCCGGCCAGTTGCCTGACCGACTCCACCGGGCACTGCGCCCAGGCAGCACCTACGCCACCCGGACCGGGACGAATGGCACCGACCCGGACGGTGTCTATGGGACACCCGGTTTTCGAGGCAATAGCCTCCCGGATGTCTTCCACCGTCACCGAATCGTCCAAACCCGAAATGCGCATTTCGGCGCACTTGACGGGCCTGGCGATCTTGATGCCACCCTCCACGGCGAATAAACCTCGCAGCTTCTCGGCCACGCTGTCGGCCGTCTTGGCGCCCTCGGCCCCTGGGAACTCGAGAATTCGAGCCCCCGTCCGGGCTTTGCGGGTCCTGGCTTCGACGCCTCCAATATCGGAGACGTCTAGCTCCCGCCGGGCCTTCCTCAAGACGGCCTCGTAGCTGAGGCCCTTCTCGGCCGCCTCGGGCAGCACAGTGATCACCACTGCGGCCGTCTTCGGCGACTTGAGCCCCTTGCGCGGTCTCTTCTTCCGTCCGGCTCCTGCCTGTGGAGCGGGGACCTCAGCGGCGCGCTTGGCCTCCGCTCTCCTTCTTTGGCCGCGACTCCTTCTGTCGCGCTCGGCCACCTGCCAACCCTGTTCGGGTACGGCAGTCGTGCCAGACGCGGAAGGTCTCGTCGCAGCCTCGCTGGTCGTCGCCGGCGGTGTTATTGCGGGCGACTTCAGCGGTCCGGCAGGAGCCGGAGCCGTCTTCCTCCTCAGGGCGGGTCCCTTCGGAGCTGGGCCGGGGCCTTTGGGCTTAGGCCCGGCCGCGGCCGCGGCGTAGCTCCCCACGCGGCCACCCTGACAAGGCAGCGGGGCGGGGGCTGGTGCCACATGCGGCCGCTTGTCCGCGGCGAGAGGTGGTCGGACACGTGGTTCTGGAGGCAACCTCGCCTCCAGAACGGCGAAGCGCGCATCGACGAGCTTGCCCACTGCGCCGATGATTTTGGCGAGGGCCTCGTCCGATATGCCTCCCACCTCAAACGGGGTCGGCTGAGCCTCCTCAGGGGCCCGTTCTACGGCGCCTGGCGGCTTTGGCGCCGCAGGGGCGCTAGCCGGCGGCAAGCGGTCCGCGGGGAGAGGCGTCAACCTCACCACCGGGACAGGGAGTCTCGCCGCGGCGACTGCGCCAGCGTCAGCCGGCGGCGCGCGCTTCGCGGCGGCAGGCGTCTTCCTCGCCGCGGGGACGGGTGTGACGGTGACGCCATCACCCAACGTCGTCGACGCCGCAGCGCGAGGCGGCTTTGGCGCCGCAGCGGCCGCTGAGTAGCCGGTCTTGGCTGGTGGCGCGGCTGGCGCAGGCGACACGAACAGCGCCACCTGCGCCTTGAGGTCGGCCACGTCGATCAGCAACTGGCGGTTTGCCCGACGCATCTCCGCCAGCATGTCGCCCAGGTTCCTGTTTCGGGTCCGCAGGCCTGACATCTCGCCTCTAAGGCGGACATTTTCAGCCTGCAGATCCGTGGCGTCACCGGCGCGGACAGCGACCGCCGCCGCCCTTTCTACAGCCGAGGTCCCTCGCCCTCTTCGGGAGGCCATGATCTTAGGTGGAGGCATGTTGGCCACGCTCCCCTCGGTTTCGGCGCTCGAGCTGCCTCCCTTACTCAGGGGGCGCTTTCGCACCTGCGAGGGGAGGGCCTCCTCCTTCTTAGTCGCGGTCGCCGGCGGCGTCTTTGCTGCTAGACGCGCCGACGACCTAGTGGGGCCTTCACCAGCCGACCCGCTGCCCTCTTTGGACGGCCCTGCGGGAATATCACCGCCCTCGTCCATTCTGACGGTAGATCCGCCGCCCTCGTCTTCGGACGGCTCTGCGACATCGCTGTCGCCCTCGTCCGTCGACGGCTCTGCTGCGAGTCTACCGTCCTTCTTCTCTTCAGCGGCGGCAGCCTCCCTGCGCGCTCGCCGCTCCTCCAGCCGCCTTTTGTGGCTCAGGCCGTTGCCCCGGGTCTTTCTGGGCGACCTCCTCTTCTTCTTCTGGGCCTCCACGGTTTGTGCCGGGCCCTCGGCGGACGCCTCAAGTCCTGAGGACGAGGCGTCATTGTCAGTTTTTCTTTGGCTTGACAAGGCCGTGGTGTGAGAATCACAGGGATTCCCGTCGGTAAATATATTTAATTTTAAGGTATCCATATGATTCCCACGAGTAGGGGAGATACACAACGTCGACCCGGGCAGAGATCCCTTTACCCGGGCAAGCCTACATTTACCAACCAGGGGGTCAGCCGGTACCCTGGCTGGAGCGTGCTAACGACAGAACAACCCATCTGCCATGCATCTTCTCGCCGCACGCCAGAACTTAAGATTCTGGGTGATTTCCGAGTCCGAATGTTACTTCGAACTCTTTATAGAGGTTGTCTTCCTCGCGGTCCGGGCGGTTAAGCCAAGACCCTCGCTCCTGAAACTAAGACAAGCAAAGAATCAGGTTTACGATGTGTGGGCGGTGGCGTGTGCCTGCCCAGCCCTCAAATAAATGAGTGACTGAGCCCGTCCCAATATTTCGCGTCCTATACCCTCTACTACGACTGTAGTAGAGTAAGGAGCGAAATCGCGCAGATATTCGCTACGGACGACAGTACAACAGAAGAACTGGGGACCGCCGCCCGCACCCAGGGTACACCGCGTGGAGGTTTCTGGGATAGTACCCCAACTTTACACATAAGCACTGCATCAGTTGAAAACTATGTTATATGATAACATTCCAAGCTTTGACCTTAAATATTGAAATTTATCTTTAAACAATGCTCTTGTAAGTAAATATATCTGCAAATTGTCAATCACTACTAACAAACTAATACAATTATCTTTTTATAATACTTTTCTTTAATAAAGTATATTTAATTTCAATATGTTTACACTTCTTATGGAAGTTAATGTTTTTAATGACACTGATAGCAGTTTGGTCATCTAAATTAAGCAGAGATGCGATTTATTTGAAATACTTCTATTTAAAATGCAAATACAAAATGCAAAATACCTATTTTGTATTTTGTACTACTTTTAGTAAAAAGCATTTTGTATTTTATTTGAAATACCTTTCGAGGTGTATTTAGCATTTTTAATATTCATTTCAAAATGCAAAATACTTTGTGATTAAGTTTAGACAACATTACCAGTCAAACAAAATTGAAATGAACGAATAACGCTTGTATTGCCAAATTTGACCGATAGAGGCACCTGCTAGCCATGCGCGCCCTATTTTTATTTGTTTTGATTACCTACTTTCAGAGATGCGATTTATTTGAAATACTTCTATTTAAAATGCAAATACAAAATGCAAAATACCTATTTTGTATTTTGCATTTAAATGCCTTTTAGTAAAAAGCATTTTGTATTTTATTTGAAATACCTTTCGAGGTGTATTTAGCATTTTTAATATTCATTTCAAAATGCAAAATACTTTGTGATTAAGTTTAGACAACATTACCAGTCAAACAAAATTGAAATGAACGAATGAAGCTTGTATTGCCAAATTTGACCGATAGAGGCACCTGCTAGCCATGCGCGCCCTATTTTTATTTGTTTTGATTACCTATTTTTATGATATTGAAGTGTTGTTGTTATCCCTACAATACTGACACGCCTATGTACTGTACTACAACAAGATAAGAGAAAAGAAAAGTGAACCGAAATTCACACACAATTCACAAAATGGAGCCATGGCTCTCTTTTCGTTAGTCTAGTTTTTTACATTATTTTAAGTTATTATTATTAATAACATAACCGAATTTATTGATATGCGTACTGATAAATATGACCAAAATGTCATGCATAAGGTGCCATGTTAATAGACGTTTTTGTTGGGCTCGGCATTGTGTCTCTATTTCTAATGCTAGAGCCGCACTTGCGTGTATCGTCCTGAGGTAATTTGTGGCGAAGCTTCGTACGTTCAGTACACTAGAAAATTATCGCGATAAAACTGTGGTCACATTAGCGACTTCGGTATTTTACACGAAGTATCGTACAATAATTAAAGAGAGCCGAAATCACTTTCATGCGTTTAACTATGGATGACGAATTGCTTTACTATTACAGCTATATTATGCTAATAATTACATAATGATATTTTTGGATCCCTTCATGGGTTCCGCTTCATAATGGTGTATAAATTCTAACACCATTTCATCACCCCACTCCATATTTATTGATTAACTGGAGATCATCGAACGCGTCTAAACACAATGAAAATTTCCCCCGAAATGAAAAACGCTGGTCTGACCACAGAGCGCGATATATTAGCGCGCTAAAACCCTTTGACTTATCGCCACCCAAGCGATATTGCACACGAAGCCCGAATGTTCGCGACGATAGCCAATAATGACCGGTCACATCTGCGTGTATCGTCTCATTGCACGAAGCTTCGTGACGCTACACGCAGGTGCGGCCCTAGCATAATGATAAATACCTAAAATAAATAAAAAATTCTGAGATTTGGTCAAAAGGTATTTTATTTTGAAAAAGTATTTTGAAAATACCTATTTTGCATTTAGCATTTGAAATACAAAACGCAAAACTATTTGGTATTTTGCATTTGAAATAGTAAATCTGAAAAGTATTTTGCATTTTGTATTTAAATGCTTTTTTAAAACCATTTTGTACATCTCTGCCTACTTTTATGATATTGAAGTGTTGTTGTTATCCCTACAATACTGAAACGCCTATGTACTGTACTACAACAAGATAAGAGAAAAGAAAAGTGAACCGAAATAAATGGCCACACAATTCACAAAATGGAGCCATGGCTCTCTTTTCGTTAGTCTAGTTTTTTACATTATTTTAAGTTATTATTATTAATAACATAACCGAATTTATTGATATGCGTACTGATAAATATAACCAAAATGTCATGCATAAGGTGCCATGTTAATAGACGTTTTTGTTGGGCTCGGCATTGTGTCTCTATTTCTAATGCTAGGGCCGCACTTGCGTGTATCGTCCTGAGGTAATTTGTGGCGAAGCTTCGTACGTTCGGTACACTAGAAAATTATCGCGATAAAACTGTGGTCACATTAGCGACTTCGGTATTTTACACGAAGTATCGTGCAATAATTAAAGATGGCCGAAATCATTTTCATGCGTTTAACTATGGATGACGAATTGCTTTACTATTACAGCTATATTATGCTAATAATTACATAATGATATTTTTGGATCCCTTCAAGGGTTCCGCTTCATAATGGTGTATAAATTCTAATACCATTTCATCACCCCACTCCATATTTATTGATTAACTGGAGATCCTCGAACGCGTCTAAACACAATGAAAATTTCCCCCGAAATGAAAAACGCTAGTCTGACCACAGAGCGCGATATATTAGCGCGCTAAAACCCTTTGACTTATCGCCACCCAAGCGATATTGCACACGAAGCCCGAATGTTCGCGACGATAGCCAATAATGACCGGTCACATCTGCGTGTATCGTCTCATTGCACGAAGCTTCGTGACGCTACACGCAGGTGGGGCCCTAGCATAATGATAAATACCTAAAATAAATAAAAAATTCTGAGATTTGGTCAAAAGGTATTTTATTTTGAAAAAGTATTTTGAAAATACCTATTTTGCATTTAGCATTTGAAATACAAAACGCAAAACTATTTGGTATTTTGCATTTGAAATAGTAAATCTGAAAAGTATTTTGCATTTTGTATTTAAATGCTTTTTTAAAACCATTTTGTACATCTCTGAAATTAAGACAGAGTCCTCTTTACTTAAAAACTGTTTGATCCACATGGCCTCTTTTTAACAGCACAAGTTGCCATAAATTCAGCTTCTGTAGTAGATAAAGCCACAGTTTGTTGTCTTTGGCTGTACCAGCCACAGCCGCCCCGTTCTTGATGAAAACATAACCAGTAAGTGAATGACTTGTATCTATGTTCAGCCGGTATATGTTATTGATTATAAATTAGCTGTTGTTATCTGATTTTTACTGTTTATAATGACAGTCAGTTTTGTAAATCTTACTTGGCAACCACTTTGAATAATCTGATTCACAGATATCAGATTGCTAGGTTGCTAGTTTGAGAACATGTAAAACATTATTAAACAGGACCTTTTTGTCATGAACTTTATAATATATAAGTGTCTAAGCTCACTTGTCCTGAGGACTGCACAGATAATTCCTGTCAATTTCTCCTTATTTCTTTGGCAATACACGAGATTTCAATGTGCACATAATTTGTTGGATTGACTGAGAGTATTATCTTAGTCTTAGCTTTAGCGTCTCGTTTCTTATCTACACTTTCTGAGAGTCTTCTATGCAATCCCAGAGTTCCTCATGATGTAAGTTGCCAAAACGCCAGGTTGCATAATTTATATGGCCAGACAGGTTTTCGATAAATGCGAGAGTATTATTTAACGCCATTTTCAAATAGATATCTCAATTCAAATACTGAAATGCTTCGCAAAAACCTAACAAGAAAACTTTTACACGAACTGCGTTTCGTTTTTAATGTTCACTTCAATGTCTTTGATCACTGATTTTACCACTCGATATTACACTGTCTTTATTTCTGAGCTTTTCTGGGCCCTTAACCTGATGAATTGAACGACGTAGCTCGAGTTTTATTAACTATTTAATATGAAACTAACAAGAAAAACATACAGTGGCTTGACAGATGACCTTGATGTCACGAATTAGACAGACATTGTTATTGTTAGAGAGTGCTGCATGGAAGTAATAAGTACTCTGTTGTACAGAGTACTTATTACTTCCATGAAGACACCTCAATTGAATAAGTCGGACTTTTGACAGGAATTTGAAAACTGAATGTGGTGCTCTTGTATTATATTCGATATCTTAGTGTTGTAACGTGTTATATTAGATAATTTTGATGGCATTTTATGTAATGTGATGCGACAGAAGTGCTGGGATGTAGTGAATGTCATATAAAAGTGTTTTACAACGTTTTCGTTTTCCATCAAAATTCCCACAATATACCATTAACATTGTGGCCATTGCACTGTCAATTTGACTTAGACAACGAATAACCTGAAAGACTAAAAACGTGAAATTATTTATAACTTGACACTGGCACCAATAGCTCGTATAAGTAGCTGATTGCCAATACATAAGAAGAAGAAGAAGAAGACCTTTTATTTTTTTTATTATTATTTAATTAATTATTTTTATTATATTTAAAAATATCTTCAAAACGCACTAAAAAGAACACGGGGTGAAAGCTCGGTCATCCTGATATTTTTAATAATTCTCGGCAAGCTTTCTAGGTCGCAACTAATTCAACATCAAATTACTATAGGTCATTTAATGTTAAAAACTTAATAGCGATTTAAATCTTTTGGCGTTTAATAATTATTAGTTTACCTTGTAATGTCGGTAATAGAATACTTTATAACTTATCATCTCCTTTCTTAGACATGGGGTGTCGTAAAATTGGACTACGGTATATGATACGAGTATGCATATATGTAACATCGATACAAGAGAAGAAAATCTCGATATAAAACTTCATGCAATCTCGTCAGGTCAGCGTTACAATATGCCAAGCTGACCAGACAAGTTTGCATGAAGTTTTATGTCAGTTTTCTTCCATTGTGGAACAGGCGCGAAACCAGCCTAAAACGTACGTGGCCTAAGAAGAACAATATTATTGACTACTGAATGAGAAGGATAACTTGAAATAAATCTCTATGCCCATCTATCCGATCAGAGTGGCAACGTCAATATCTATTCCCTTACTTAGGGGAGGACAGGGTAATGGGAGTCACCGACATATTGCCTTAGTGAAAGAGAAACGTGATAGAGCAAGTATGAGTGCAGAAGATAGGCTGACTAAAAACTTCGAGAGTAACACCAAACTCTTTTGGAGGGAGGTGAAGAAGTCTCGGGGTGGTTGGTCAGCCTTCAGAATGAATAAAATAAGGTCTAAAGGTGGAGACATTCTTACACAAACACAAGACGTGTTAAGCCGATGGAGTGAATATTTTGGCGATATGTATGCGGATGCTACGGTTGGCGCCGGTGTTGGATGTGGTTTAGTAGATCAACATTCGACAACGGCGTCCTCCGATGGCATCAGTATGGATGAAGTTGAATGGGCGATAAAAAGTTTGAAAAATGGTAAGGCAGCGGGCATTGATATGGTGTCTGCCGAGATGATCAAGCTTGGTGGCTCTTGTGTCTGGGAGGCGTTCCTGTTGCTCCTCAATTTATGTTGGCGCTCGGGAATGGTTCCCAGGGACTGGAATAGCGCAGTCATCGTGCCTTTGTTTAAAAACAAGGGTTCACGTTATGACTGCGCAAATTACAGAGCCATAAGCTTGACCAGTTTGGCAGCAAAAGTGTATGGAAAAATTATTGAAAGGAGAATGAGGATGGTGTCCGATGGTTTACTGTGTGAGACACAAGGAGGTTTCAGGAGTGGAAAGGGATGCATGGATCAAGTGTTCTCTCTGCGCAACATTGTGGAGAAGCATCTGGCTCTAGGTCAGAGAGTTTTCTGCAGTTTTGTGGATCTGGAGAGAGCATTTGACACGGTTCTACGAAAGGAACTTTGGGACATTTTACCGGAGTATGGTATTAGCGGTAAACTGCTACAGGCTGTGCAGTCCAGTTACATGGGCTGTAGAGCCTGTGTGCGGCTGGATGATGGAATGTCGCCTTGGTTTGACGTCAATATCGGCGTTAAGCAGGGGTGCGTTCTGTCAGCCAGGCTGTTTATCATATATCTGGATAAATGTCTCCAAAGGTTGAACGATATGAATGTGGGAGTCCAGATGGGCGACTCAGTGGTCACTGCTCTGCTTTATGCAGATGATGCAGTCCTGCTGGCACAGTCAGCGACTGACCTGCAGACCCTAGTCGACACAATGACAGAAGATTGTAAGAAAAGGGGTCTACGCGTGAATGTGAGCAAAACCAAAATAATGGTCTTTGAAAGAGATAAAACCAGAACAGATGTAAGAGTAACAATAGGTAATGATGTGCTAGAGCAAGTGGATGAATTTGTATATCTTGGATGTGGATTTAGCCGAGATGGAAGGTACACCACTGATATAGAGCGAAGAGTGAATGCGGGAAATAGAGTGAACGGAGCGTTGGGGCAACTTCTCGGCAGCCACCACCTCAGCCAGAAGGCACGTGTAGCTATACATAACGCAGTGCTTGTCCCAACATTACTGTATGGAAGCGAGAGTTGGGTATGCAGAAAAGCGTATGATAGTAAAATTAATGCGGTCGAAATGCGATCTCTGCGGAAAATCTGTGGAGTTAGGCTGACCGACCGCATTCGTAACGACGACGTAAGAGAGCGAGTAGGTATGAAAGAGAGTATTGGTGTAAAGATGCGAAAGGGAATGCTCCGATGGTTCGGACATGTGGAAAGAATGCCGAACGAACGCCTGGTTAAGAAGATATACAATGCGAAAGTGGAAGGATGTAGGTACCGAGGGAGACCGAGACTAACCTACCTAGACCAGATCGGTCATGTACTGAAGGAAGGTGGAGTCAAGAGTCTCCGAAACCGGCGAGCGTGTATGAAGAGAATTATGAATGTTGAGGAAGCGAGTGAAGTATGCAGAGATAGAGTTCTCTGGCACTCTGTTCTCTCTGCCTACCCTGCAAGGGATATGGCGTGATGATATGTATGTATGTATATATGTACCGACATATTTACCCAAATAAAAATGCAAGAATCCCACGACCAACCTGTTCCCCTATTTTGCCCCTCGGCCCTGTGTTGAACGGCTAAACTAACAGGAACGCCTGTAGCCGCACTTTGAAGAAATAGGTGTTATTTGCTTTTGCGCCCCGCCCGTATAATTTTTCGTCGTTGTAAAATAAAAGGTCCTAAGTGTCAATTATTTTTACAGTACACAATTAAAATTTATTCAGAGATACAAAATAGTGATACATAATTTTAATTGCGTGACTAATTCATAGGTTTTTGGAACGAAGTTCCTTATCGCGCGTTGCGAAAGGGGGCTAGACGGAAGAAAATACTACCGACACACCAAAGTTGTAACGACACAACATAAAACAAAGTCGCTTTCTCTGTCCCTATATCCCTATTTATGCTTAAATCTTTAAAACTACGCAACGGATATTGATGCGTTTTTTTTATAGATAGAGTGATTCAAGAGGAAGGTTTATATGTATAATATATGCATAATGTAGTAGAGAAACACTGATAATTTAAGAGGTTTCTAATGTGATGTCGTAAATAAACACATTATTTTGTGCTTACATTGCAAATGCTGGCTGAACCCTACGAAATAGATCAAAATAAAGTACTACAGTATTATAGAGCTTAAAAAGGCCTACAAAAAAGTCCGCGATGGTATATGCCTATCTCTTAAGGATAACATACTATATCCATTTTAATACTTTAAAAAATGGCCTATTATAAAGCGATAATTGAAAAGCTATTTCCACAAATACTGTATTAATCCTTATCATTTTAAATACATTAGTTAGCTTGAGCATTTCATGAAGATAATTTTTTTCCTTCAGACCATGCAAATTAAATCAATACCTTAAGAGATATAGCAAAATCAAAATAATGCGCAACGAAATTAATTTCATTTCGCCGCGCGGCCGGCTCGCGTTCGAGATCGGGGCCCAAAGGTTTTGGTAGTCTAGTGGAATTATATATCCTATTATCCTATTTCCTATTAATATTATAAATGTGTGGTGATAATCCGTGTGGTGACGGAGTAAGAATACGATTCACCACCCCATGTCATACCCGTGGGTGATCATACGAGACGACTAAGGGATATATAACGCACATAACATCTGTGCGAGAGAAGGAAAACTAGAAACAAAACCCTATACCAACACGTCTGACTAAGTGACTAGCGCGGTATAGTAGGTTAATTTCCCTCCCATTACGGAGGAAGCTCGAGCCCAATAGTGGGACATTTATGGGCTGTGATGATGATGATTATAAACGTGAAAGTTTGTAATAATGTACGAGTATGGATGTGAACATGTTTGTTGCTCTTTCACGTAAAAACTACCGAATGGATTTTGATGAAACTTTATAGTAATATAGCTTGCACCTCAGAATAACACATAGGCTATAATTTATAAAGATATTTTGCAAATTGGCTAAAATATAACGATAAAAATCGCTAAAGGCAGAAAAAAATTATATAATAAAAATAGTAAATTAAAAATTCAAAATAATTTGATATTTATTGCCGATGCACATTTTATAGTAAGGAATTGATTCTTATGCAAACAAATGCTTTTATTACTTTCGATATTTAAAGTACATATTTTTTGCCTTTTATCGTGTGTCGTTTGGTACAATATTTCAAAAGTTAGGACAATAAGAGTGCGCAGTGCTGTGGTCAGGCAGCAACCGGGTGCACTACAGATCTACAGAAATATGGCAAGAAATCTATGATCGCCGATTGTGTGACTCGAACACAAGTAAAGGCGTGAGAGCAGTCATCGTTGATGATTGTTGTATTTTAACAGCACTATCGATTTGTTAATAACATACTATACCTGTAGGTATATAGTAGATAGGTATTGAAAGTTTGTGATGTGAAACATCTTTTTGCGCGCCTTGACAGTAAAATTGTGTCGACTATTGGAAATGATACATTGGGTAGGTACTAAGGCCAACGTGGTCATGTCGTGATACTACGCCGCTATTCTATATTCATTTGTGTGTGCGTGCGTATGACATCGATAGCTGTCTAACATAAGTGTGACATTAAATAATTAAATATTACATAATCTTAAATTCAATTGTTAATTAATATTCACTCCTTTTTATATGTAAAATGTCAATTATAATAATAAACAAAAATAACAAGTTACTTTAGAGACGAGCTTTATTTTTCTTTTTAGTTTATTTTTTCTTTTTAATATTTACAATAATACCTATTTTTTATTAAGAAATAGTTATCATTCTTGCCATCTGAATTACATTAGCGAGCGCTACCTAAACTGTAGAATTCACATGAAGATAACGTAACATAAATAGTTCTGAACAAAAAATAGCGACAGTTTACTCTTTATGTGGAAGCCAATATATCCGAAATTATAAGCTCATACATGTCCCTTTATTGGGCTCGAGCCTCCTTCACACTAGAAGAGAAATTGACCTACTACACCACGCTGGTTAGATGTGTTGGTAGGTATAAGGTAATTTAGTTGAGTTTTCCTTCTCTTGCATAGATGTTATATGCGTTTTTTATCCCTCAGTCATCTTTTATGATCTCCCACAGGTACGGGGGGTCAAGGGCTTTGCCAAGGGGGAGCAGGGGGAAGGGGTCAGTTGACCCATAGAGATCAAATGTAGCTTCATGCGTTCGACTTACTCCGTTACCACGCGGAATTATAGTATTTAGTTCATTCTTATCTAAATAGTCATATTTGTCGCTTTCAATATTTAATGTAGATTTCAATATTTGGGAAAATATCACGATATGAAATATGATTCCTTCCATAGCATCTGAACGTTTATCGGAGTAGTTTTTACATGATAAAACACAACACTTCATGATTTTCTTCGTAATAAAATAAAAATACACCTTCTTCACTAATTAATCGAAAGGAACTTCGTTCCATCCGGGTGTCCCTTGACACCTCTCGTTTTTTATTTTTAGTTTTTTTCTCATTAGTGTAGTTGTGGGCAATGAGAGTCAGGTGACTCCTGTTACCCGCAATTGATCGCCATTGCCCACAAGTAACGTTATCCGATAACAAAAGCTGCTAAAGGAACAGGTATACCGATTTCAAGTAGGTATTATTTATAGAATTTAGTAGCGGTAGGACCACGCTGTTGACAGTTCTCTGTCTACAGCCGCGGGCGGGTCCGTTCGGGGTAGTACCACATTCTTGCAGAAGATCGACATCTGAGTAATGGCGATGTGGTATTGCGCTTCGTTCGGTGAGCGAGAGTGCCGGAAGCCCAACTGGGTGGGTTTGGGGTTTATATTGGTTGACAGTGACCTAGCTTTACCCTTGGTATTGCAAAGGTCCATGGGCGGCGGTGACACTTACCATCAGGTGTGTTGTTCGTTTGCCACCATAAGCATAAAAAAAAGAAAACATTCTATATTAAGACCATATCCAGGATGTCATACTGTATTTAGTCTTGACGTAGAAGCGGAACTAGCAAGTTTAGTGAAAAAGATGGCTATTTTTTTATGGTTTCACCGGTAATCGACCAGTTATCAATGAGAGAAAGGGTCGAAACAAGCAGCATGCCACAGTTTTAACGTCGACACCTGTCAAAGAGAATATGGTATTAAAAGAAAAGAAGAAATTGAAAAAAAAAGATGAAAAGGAAGAGAGAAAAAAAATTAAAAGGTAAAGGGCGGGGAAAGAGAACTAAAGTTTAAAAGAAGGAAAAGGCAAAGCGACGAGTAGGTACTTCAAGAATCTAGCGAAAACTCATGGTCGAATTTTAGTAGGTCCTGTGGGGGGGTACCTGCACGCAATTTTTAGTAAATTGCTTCCAGAATATGTTTGTAACTATTGAAGAAAAAGCAACGTTTATTCTGTTTTAATAAACCTTTGGCAGTAATAACAAAACATATGCTTTTGTAACTAATAATAATTATTAATTTTATGGCAATTTACGTCGGCATCTAGGGAAATGCGGACACTTACCTCCTTTGGTGGGCAAGTGTACGCACTACTTCGGTAAGTTTTTTTGGGCAGTCTGCTGTAACCAATCACAATCATATTAAACATACGATCTGTCTGAGTCTCAAACATTTTCTTAAAGAACTCTCATAGATCTTAACTACTTCTGCCGCTGTTCGCGTTTCGACTTTCCCTCTTCAATTAACTTCATGGCTGTATTAATCTGCTCTTGTCCACAGACTTTCCGATCGGGGTCCTTACGTATTTGCGAGGTATTCTCATTCTGGCAAGTAAAAAAGTGCTTAATACGATGTTTTGCTTGAATGGGGTAAGTAGAAGGCATTATAATACTGTGTACATTTACCCCCGTACACTTGCCCCAACCCGTCAAAGTAAAAAATCCTTAAAAATATAATATTACTTAGAGGACGTCCATTAATCACGTGGACTTTTTTTAGCATTTTTAACCCCCTCTCCACCTTGGTGATACGTGGTAAGGTTTAAGACTATGACTACCTCTCCCCCACCGACATCACGTGAAATTTAGTACCTACAAGAAGTAGCCCACAGCTTATTATATTATCAGTTTTTTGCTTTTTTATACTTCGCAAAAAGGTCTTTATACAGATCACCTGAAACTAAAACTAAACTTCGTTCGTTTCCTAGCAATGGCAAGTCAGTCACACTACACGCCGCTTTTCAGTTAGAAATCGCAGTGTTTGACGAAAAAATAAACACACGTGATATCTTACTACACCCCCCTCCCCCTTGTGATATTTCGTGATTTTTATCAAACAGCCCCTCCTCCCCCTTTTCAAATATCACGTGATTAATGGACGGCCCTTACCTTAGATAAAGTAAGCAAATTCACACAAAATATTAATTAGTTGTCCTGTTCCCAGTAACTTTGTTCATCAACTAGAACGAAAACAAATAAGAATATCGTGTAAAAAACTAAATTTTTCAATTATATATCTGAAGGCTTGAGTGGTAAACCTGTGACACGTTACTCCTTTTTTTTATTTTATTTTTTTATTTTTTATTGGTGGGCTATGGGTGCGTCTCGCCCCGCTGAATCGGTCCGGGGTGACGGAAAGGCGGCGCGTGACCCCATAGACCCACCGTAAAACCTTCTCTCTTCGCCGTGCGAGCGGACCACCGGTACTCGATTTTAACTTCGGTGGCCCGCCCATGACACGTTACTCCTGCCTGGTGTTCAAATGCGAACTAAATGCGACAGGTTTTGATCTATTGTCAGCCGTATCGTTCGCAAAATATTGACTGCGTACACTTACTCGCCGCCTACAGTTACCCCACATGACTCTACCAAGTACTTGTGCCAGAATGATGAGGGTGACGACGTAGATAAGGCAATTTTGGGAGAAATAATTAGATATGGTTTAAATGTACTTCATGTGGGTTATGGGCACACGCGGAGTGTACCTACCTACCGGTTGGGATTCAGCTAAAGGATATGTTTGCGACGTCTGCTAAATTTTCTTGTTTTCGATTACCATTATCTTCACATCAGAGTAATGAGAGTCAGATGTGTTTTTTTTCTAATTGTAATAATTAACAACTGATTACCAAAGTGATTTAAATTGATTTCATATAATAGTTAAATTAATTTAGTTTATTGGTAGTTGCAATAAATAATAAATTTTAATTAATGTTTCATTTGATTTCCTACGGCTGGACTCGAGCCTCCTCCATAATAGAAGAATAAAAAAAATGATTAAAAAAATCAAAAAACCCGACTGCGTAAAAAGTCACCAAAACTACGTACATAATAAAAAAACTGAAAAGAAAAAAACAAGCACTTAGATGTCCGGTGGTCTAGAATACGCAGTCGGGTTTTTTGATTTTTTTAATCATTTTTTTTATTTTATACTTTTTAGTTATAAATACTTGGGTAGCTATAGTTATCTTATTTATTAATAAGTAGGTAAGTACCTAACTATATATAGTTTTTCGCTTGAAGTTGAGTACTAAATCGTTAGAAATTGGAGATGGGCGACCGCGTCAGACATTAGATACTTTAGGTAGGACTACCTATGGTATATTATATAATATACCTACTAGATACTTCAGTATATCTCCATCCACATCCAGTTATATGAATTTTTCGTCTTTTCATCGTAAATTTCTACTGTCTAAAAAACCTATATGTGAGAAAGGTTGTTACGAAACTTTAAATCGATATAGATCCTAAACGGCCAGTCAAATCGAAAAATGTTGCGAGAAAACTAAAAATGATTTTTAACCTACCTATTAAACAATACCCCACTCGATATAGTTTGTTGACTTTATTTTTTTTAATTTTCACAATATGGCGTACAGTAGTCGCCATATTGAATTTTCAATAACGTCATATCTTTAGTGACACTCGCCGGATTAAGAGGAATCGATTGACGTGCGAATCATAAAAATCGGCCCAGGCGTTTGGTATATATAGTGCTTCAAAGGAACATACAAACATACATACATACATACATACATAGACTGTTAAACACAATACCACTCCTTTGCAGTCGGGTAAAAACCGAGCCACCATACCACTCTGGCCAGAGGGATTGGTGTGGAGTTCCCCTTCTCTTGCATTGATGTTATTTACGTATGCACGGGCAAGAAAGCGCGTAGTAATGGTATCCTTACTGCGTTACCACAAAAGAAAAGCGTAATGTAGAAGCCCAATTTTACTCTTTACCCTGGAGGAGACTTATGACCAATGGTGAGACGTATATGAGCTGAACATAATAATTAACAAATATTAAATTAATAGTCCGGTCAAATTAGACAAAAAAAATAAGAGTAAAACTACATAAAGTCCCAACAAGCTGAAAATCAGTAAGATTGTTTAAAATATGATTAAAAATAATATTTGAAAGTTCCCCATCTTTCCCCTGTATGGAAAAAAAATATTTAAGTTCAAAGGTCACAAAAATGAGTTTACCAGCAAAACGGTAAGTTTTATCATAAAATACTTCAGACAAAAATTGTTGATCATAAAATTATCTACAAAAAATGTATAAATACTTTTTTTTCCCTACGAGCCACCATTTTTAAGATATAACGTAAAAGAAATTCAAAAAGTTGTAATCGTAATAATATGCATGAGTACGCCACGTATATATGAGTACATCTCTACAGTTGTATAGTTGTGTGATTATAGACTATCTGTTTACCAAACTTCATTTAGATCGGTTCAGTAGTTTTGGCGTGAAAGAGCGACAGACAAACAGACAGAGTTACTTTCGCATTTATAATATTAGTAAGGATAAAAAATATCAAAAAACCCGACTGCGTAAAAAGTAACCCAAACTACGTACATAATAAAAAAACTGAAAAGAAAAAACAAGCACTTAGATGTCCGGTGATCTAGAATTCCATTATACAAGGTAGAAGTGGACCGCACCCGAAAACAAAGACAGGTGACACTACTAGTCCTACTTGTAATGATAGGCTAGAAAAAAAATCGATCAAGATGAATTTTTTTTTTTTACCAATAGTTTTAAGTTTTTTTCACATTCCATCGTATTAGGACAGTGCCATGTAACAATAACTCGATAAAAAATGCGTAACTATACTCAGATGAGAAAAGACGCAATCTATTCAAAACTCACGATCATATGTTCAAGAGTTCAACGACCTCGCGTGGTGAAAAAAAATTTTTTTTTCTTCCGAATCGATTTTTTTTCTAGCCTATCATAACAAGTAGGACTAGTAGGGTTACCTGTCTTTGTTTTCGGGAGCGGTCCCCTTACACCCTATATATTATTGAATAAATATTATTGCAGAAAATAAAATATATATTATATTATATACCTATATTAAAATATATATTTTCTTTTCAGTTTTTTTATTATGTATGTAGTTTGGGTTACTTTTTACGCAGTCGGGTTTCATGATTTTTTTTTATTTTATACTTTTTAGTTATGAATACCTAAGTATCTATAGTTATCTTATTTATTAATAAGTAGGTAAGTACCTAACTATATATAGTTTTGACTGAAGTTGAGTACTAAATCGTTAGAAATTGGAGATGGGCGACCGTGTAAGACATTAGATACTTTAGGTAGGACTGCCTATGGTATATTGGACAATATACCTACTAGATACTTCAGTATATGTCCATTCACATCGTTATATGAATTTTTCGTCTTTTCATCTTAAATTTCTACTGTTTAAAAAACCTATAGGTGAGAAAGATTGTTACGAAACTTTAAATCGATATAGATCCTAAACGGCCAGTCAAATCGAAAAATGTTAAGAAAAAACTAATAATGATTTTTAAATACCTATTCAGCGATACCCCACTCGACATAGTTAGTTGACTTTTTTATATTTATTTTCACAATATGGGGTCCAGTAGTCGCCATATTGAATTTTCATTAACGTCATATCTTCAGTGACACACGCACACGCACATGGATTAAGAGAAATCGATTGACGAATCATAAAAATAGGCCCAGGCGTTTGATCTATATAGTGCTTCAAAGGAACATACAAACATACATACATACATAGACTGTTAAACACAATACCACTCCTTTGCATCGCGCAGTCGGGTAAAAATATAGCTTGATCTCCATGACAGTTGTCAGTAGCGCCACACGCTTACGATGCAGTTCGTATTTTTTTCGATATCATTCCTTATTTTTTAAAGTTATTTGCTACTGCCATTGAAAAACAATGCATGAAAATCTTATTGAATTTAAATCAAATGGATGGATGAATCGATTATAAATGTAAAACAATCTATGAAAATCTTATTGAATTAAATTAATGGATTTTATTTATTGTAATTTAAACTAAAGCTGTTAAATAATTCTTTTTACTATCCGAAAGGAATACATCCAAGTTCATCGTCACTATTATCATCATCGCTGGGGCATCGCTGTAGGTTGATGATGAGTTCTTGGTCACACATTATTTCATGTATAATCATGTTTATTTTATAGAAGAAATTATCTTTTTAATATAAAAGAAATGGTCTTTTTAATATTATAACTGATGTCTGAATACTAAATTAACACATTTTACTTATTTTATAGCGTAACCATGTGGTTTATATAGGTAATATACCTACTGATTTTACTTGTTTTATAAATAATTAATAAGAATGTTATCGATTTCCGTTTATCGATTGTCCTATCTTTATCTTATTCTCGGTCCAGTATGACCTTGTACTTGCGTAAGCATCATATTTTTATAAAATGTTTACTAAGTATTTTAAAACATATGAGGTACAAGTTTTGGTGTAAATATTCATATTGTTATATTCATAGTTCAGTTGAGATATAAGTGCATGGCATGTAAAGAATGTAAATATAGGCGATACAAAATAAAATTGTAAACATGACGCGTATTCAAAATTACTTCATCGGTTTTGTAGCTATCTGTCACAGAGATCAAGCTATATTTTAAGGACTATAGGTAATCTTTAAATATTTGTTAATTTATAGCAGCAGAACTTTTAAAAAAAATATTCGCATTAATATTTTATTTTATTTCAGATCACTATGATACTGGTAGTATTAAATATCTACTTCATGATAATGCTCTATTATATTGGCACGACATTGGCAGTAAGTACTCAAGTCACTAAATTTCGTAGTAGTTTTATGAAAGACTGTGGATATACCACATATTCATTAATCCATCAAAGTCCTCTGCTGCCTGCCAACCTAGAGTAAGGAGTACCATCTTGTATGGGGGATTAGTCAAAAAAGTGTCCACTTGTAAACAGCAAATTATTGTTCGAACACTCACCGAAATAGCGCTAGTGTATCAAGTGGAAATGGTATGAATGTAGCAGTAATAAGCAGAGTGAAGTGTGCTGAGTTACGTAGTCAGCTGTGATTTGATAAATAATAACCTATGAACCTATGAAATTTGTGGCGCTCTTTTTAAAATTCTTACACTTGCTACTATAGCGCCACCTTAATTTGCTCCCGTTCAATGGACACTTCTTAATACACTGAGATGGTACTCCTTACTCTAGTCTCCATGCTGCCAACAGTAGCAGACAAAGAGCCCACTCAGCTTACGCCCCGTCCTGGGGGGGCACACTTAAAACATTACTTATTTTTACTGACCGTCGCGCCGCCTACAGATTGGTTGTACAAACTTAACCGCTACCATTTTGTCCTGCCTGTCAAACGTTTGACAACTGAGAATTGTTATATTTTGTTCCTAGCGTAGGTACTTATTGTCATCGATTTATTTTCGGTTATTGATATTTTTCTGAAAATTATCTCAAGTTTCAATGTTAGGCTGATATTATTATTGTTTAATTATCAGCTGATATGTTTTTTTTTTATATTTCAGGGTAGCTTTCATAGTAAAAGAAAATTATATGTAATTACACATACACATGTAGATATGTATATATATTACTTCAACTTTAGTTCACCGCCTAAACTCTGGGTGGCAGCACTTTCCATACATGCATATTTTATCATCGAGTTGCCACTCTTTTTCAATTTAATAACTTTACTCTTTGGCCCCGTCTCAAGCTCTCTTTCTCTCTGCTACTCTCTTTTTTTTTCATTTTTCATGTTTCTATTTTTAGGTGACGATGAGTGCGTATAGTATAAGGTTCGATAATATCGAATAAAAGAGTGCGTATAGTATCGTTCGATGATAAAGAAAATAAAAAACTCGGCCAAGTGGGAGTTGTACTCGCGCACGAAGGGTTCCGTACCATTTCCTATTTAAAAAAATGTGTGATGTAAGATGTAAATGTAAATTTAAGATTTTTGAATTTTTCCTTTATATGTGCTATTGCAAGTGCATTGCTTCATGCCAAATTTGAAGATTCTAGGTCCACTGGAAGTAGCCTTTAGGTTTTGATTCCCTTGCGAGTAGTTGCGAGTTTGAAAATATGTGGCCTAAATTGCTGTTTCTTTTGATTGCGTTGACTTAGAAGTTTGATTTTGTTACAACTTAAAGATATTATAGACAGGATTTGATATGAATTTCAATTGAATACCTCTACGCGTTCATGAGGAAAGGGTTCTTGACAGACAGATAGACGGACGGACGGACAGACAACAAAGTGATTCTATAAGGCGAACCCCTTACCCGTTTTTCCTTTAGAGGTACGGAACCCTAAAAAAGAGGCGGAGCAGCACTGTACAGTGTACAGTGCCTGATTAGAGAGTAAGTTTTGCGAGGAGCGGCCATTAAACTCGTAAAGTGCTCCACGTTGTCCCAATCTAGCACGATGATTACATATTGACTACTTAGTTTATAACCAAGTCCGGGATCTAAATGACCGAGTAGGTTGTGACCATCGTTAGGCCTTCCTGGGTACCCATTTAAACTATGAAACGTCATTTAAATCTCACTAGAATACATGGTTATAGGCAATAGATACTTAATACAATATAGGTACAAGACACAAAAGATACATACATCTCAATGTAGACTATAAATGTACCTACTTAATTTTCTCAGTATGACTAAGGTTATTGCCTAATTTTTAATTTTATTATATGAACATTTTATTCACAGGGTAATTATTCTTTATTCGCGTTGAGGTTGGATATGATGCCATTACTTATATTTTTTGGGGCTATATATACAATAGCAAAGTCTGGACAGCGCGTACACAACAGTGCTACTGCTTTGAAACGCAAGTTGTGTGAATTATTAATTAAATCGATCGAGAGTGAGTATTATATATGTATTGCTATTGTAATAAATTGCTTATAACATTAATAATAAGACCTCATTATAGCTTTTTTTTTTAAAGAGACATTCAGCCTTCAGTTGCTCGCAAATATTATTAATCACTATTATATATAGCATATATCTATTTCGCAAATATTCTTACCGTTAAAGTATTTAATCCTGCTAACATTATAAATGCAATATACAAACATAACCGAAAAATCCAACGTGACAGAAAAAATAAAAGTGGTCACATTGTTGAGTTTTCTTTCTACAGCCGCGGGTCGGTCCATCTGGTATAGTACCTACCATACTCTTGTAGAAAATCGACATTTGAATAGTGGCAGTGTGCTGTTGCGCTACGTTCGGTGGAAAACAGAGCCTGCCCCATTTTCTGAGTGGGTTATGGTTGGTAGGAAGCGGCCTGTCACAGACAAGTGAACAGTCGGGATCAAAGGATCCCGACTGTTCAATAGTCATGTTCTATTATTAAAATATATTTCATTTTCTGCAATAGTATTTATTCAATAATATATAATGGAATTCTAGACCACCGGACATCTAAGTGCTTGTTTTTTTCTTTTCAGTTTTTTTATTATGTACGTAGTTTTGGTGACTTTTTACGCAGTCGGGTTTTTTGATTTTTTAATCATTTTTTTTTTATTTTATACTTTTTAGTTATAAATACCTAAGTAGCTATAGTTATCTTATTTATTAATAAGTAGGTAAGTACCTAACTATATATAGTTTTTCGATTGAAGTTGAGTACTAAATCGTTAGAAATTGGAGATGGGCGACCGCGTCAGACATTAGATACTTTAGGTAGGACTACCTATGGTATATTGGACAATATACCTACTAGATACTTCAGTATATCTCCATCCACATCCAGTTATATGAATTTTTCGTCTTTTCATCGTAAATTTCTACTGTCTAAAAAACCTATATGTGAGAAAGTTTGTTACGAAACTTTAAATCGATATAGATCCTAAACGGCCAGTCAAATCGAAAAATGTTGAGAGAAAACTAAAAATGATTTTTAAATACCTATTTAACGATACCCCACTCGATATAGTTTGTTGACTTTAATTTTTTTTTTTTTTTTTCACAATATGGCGTCCGGTAGTCGCCATATTGAATTTTCAATAACGTCATATCTTTAGTGACATTCGCCGGATTAAGAGGAATCGATTGACGTGCGAATCGGACTTTTGACGGGAATTTGAAAACGTCATGTGGTGCTCTTGTATTATATTCGATATCTTAGTGTTTTAATGTGTTATATTAGATAATTTTGATGGCATTTTATGTAATGTGATGTGCGGAAATACTTGGATGTAATGAATATCATATAAAAGTGCTTTACAACGTTTTCGTTTTCCATCAAAATTCCCACAAGATACCATTAACAGTGTAGCCATTGCACTGTTAATGGTGACAATTTGACTTAGACAACGACTGACTTGAAAGACTAAAAACGTGAAAATATTTATAACTTGACACTGGCACCAATAGCTCGTATATGTAGCTGATTGCCAATACATAAGAAGAAGAAGAAGACGTGCGAATCATAAAAATCGGCCCAGGCGTTTGGTATATACAGAATTGTTTTTCTAAGAGTACCCAAATTTTTTTAGGATATTCTACATATAAATAAGGTTATATTAAAAATATAAAATATTTAAAATCACTAGTAATTACCTAATTATTTACATTTGAAAATATCTAAAAATATTCATGATTTATGGACAAACTTTTTTTTTACGCACGGCCATTCATAAGTAAGCAATTATCGAACGCACACAACTTCATGTTAGATGTTATGGACACCTATCTACCTACATTGTAGTGAATACACACACTAATACAACAGACACAACAGTATCAGTTATTGTGTTGGTAATTAACCAATTACCAACACATGTAACATAGTAAATAAGTTTATGATTAAAATTTTCTTTCATACTATTTAAAGGGCTTAGAACTGCCATAATAAACAGATACATTAAAATACTAGTTTATTATTTAAAACCAAATACATACTAATGTTCGTATTTATTAAGGTGTATTTAAAAAGTGGAATGTACTATTTACAACTAGGTATTAAACTTACCTTTTCATTTAGTTCCATGAAAAAACACTAAAAAAAAGCACTAAGAAAGTAGCCAGCACCATATACACATTCTTTAATATTCGCGGTTCGAATATCTTACATGATTTAATAACCATCATTGGATATAAAAAATAAAAATTAGCACGCGCTCATAATTAGGTCACGGTCAAGACTAAGAGTTCATTGGGGTGAACATTGGCGTGTGCGCAGCGGGTACAAGGGGGGGGTTACGAATTTTGCCGAACGCTTACCGAAATACCGACAAAGAAATATTTGAGTACCTAACTTCGATTTATCGGGAGTGTTTCTTTGTGTGCGTGGCGTGTGTTTATAATTTTGAATAACTAACGTAGTGTCATCAAATTTAGTGTATCTCGGAATGTTTAAAATGTAGAATGTATTTTTTTTTGGAAAATAAAAACATATGTTTTTATATCACTAATCAATTATACTATCGAATCTGAACCTCCTATGTAAATTTGGGTACCTCTTGAAAAACAATCCTGTATAGTGCTTCAAAGGAACATACAAACATACATACATAGACTGTTAAACACAATACTACTGCTTTGCAGTCGGGTAAAAAAAAGAAAATATGTGTATAATCGTAATTCATCATCATTTGCCTGCCCTCATCCCACGCTAAGTGGGGTCGGCACAACACGTTCTTGCCTTCCACAAACTTCTATCAGCCGTCATATCTGCATTCACAACTTTCATACACATATCCTCTTTTATACAATCCAACCATCTCTTCTTGGGTCTCCCACGATTCTTATGCCCATCCACAAGCATATTGATAACCTTCCTTGTCACATGCCTTTCATCCCTCCTCATCACATGTCCATATCAAATCAAATCAAATCATTTATTTTGCATAAGCCCCATAGGGGCACTTACATATTGTCAATTTCACATTGTTTTTTAAATTTAATTTAATTAATCTACTACCGGATCGGAAAGCAGCCACATACTAAGAAGATCCGGCAAGAAACTCAGTGAGCTCGTCATTTTTTTTTTTAATTTTTTTTTTTTATATTTTTCACAAAAGAGTTTGGTTACATGTTTAATTTATTTTAGCTCCAGTGATATGCCCTTCAAGTAAAGATTTTTTTTTTAATTTTGTATATAATACAAAATTAAACTAAGAATATTTATAAAACGAAAAAGAAACAAAAATGGCTGGACCAGATCCCACAAGCGGCACCCGATCTCGAGTTAACTATTAGAGCAGCCATCACGCCCCTCAATCACATTGGAGGGAAGGGAAGAAGAGACCCGCTCCACGTAGCTACCGCAAGCAGAGACCTTTTCAGTGAACATGACCACACCATAATCTATAAATTTGAAACAAATAGCTTGGATAAATAAATACATAACTCGTTAGGCAAAACACGCTACACTGTACAATTAAGACAATACAAATAATACAAGAGTATCAGACGACAGTGAGGATCAGCGTCAGAACGCTGTAAGAGATAAACATTAAAAGGGTAATTGCTGAGAGAGGAGCTGCTCATAACCATTCCGTATTATCATTTAGATAATCCAAAGACAATCTCGCGCTCCTAATCTTCTCTATCACTGGTGCTACTTTCAAACTTCCCCTCGTAATTAGTACTGCTAATAAACATCAGTTTCTACTATCATCAGCTTTAAAAACTTCTAATAATCTTTTTATAGATGAAGACCACTATGTACTCATAAGAGATCTACTCCGCTGCTGTTATACTCATCCAGTGCAAGTCCAATTTATGGGGAACTATATCATCAACATGTCTTTTGTCCCATCGTGTATTGCCTTCGTAATGTCAAACACTATCGTTGCACTGCAATTTAACAATGTGCTCTAATGTAATAATAATCAAGGTTTATAACTGCACGTTATATAAATTTGTATCGTATATCACTTTATGTTAAACTAGCTGCACCTCGCGGTTTCACATGCGTACGTTTCGATTTCATTGGATGTAAAGAGATGAACAGAAACAGCTATGGGTATCGCTAACAATACCTGTTAAGTTAAATGCTATTGCAATCGGTTCAGCACTTCTTGCGTGAAGAAGTAGGAAACATACATACCTACTAACACAAATTTCACAATTAGAGTAGGATTTGATTAATGGAGATACCATAAGTTTAAAATCTAATAATTAAAAAAATATTTACAATAAATATCAACGAAGTAAGCAAAAATGGAAAATAAAAGATTTTGAATAAGAATTAATATTAAGATACGAATGTAACCAACCATTCTTTCTATCGGCGATCTAATTAAATTTTACGATATTAAAGCTACTATTATAAGAAGGAAAACTCACAACACGTCTGACCACCGGTAGTAGGTCAATTTTCCTCCCATTGTTGAGGAGGCTCGAACCCAACAGTGGGACATATATGAGCTGAAATGATGATGAAAATTTACTATTGTGACTCAATTATTAAAGTTATATTAGGTATATAGCTATAATACCTTGTAGATTTTTCTGACGATATTCAGGGGCGGCTCTAGCATATGTAGCGCCCGGGTGGATATAAAATGCATATATCATCTATGCAAGAGAAGGAAATATCGAAACAAAACCAACACACGTCTGACTAGCGTGGTATAGTAGGTCAATTACCCGTGTATAGTGTTTTTGCTTCCCTCGTATAGATGTTATATGCGTTTTATATCCCTTAGATGTCCCCCCGCTTATGATCACCGACGGGTAAGATAGGCGGTGGTAAACTGTATTCTTACTCCATCACCACACGGAAAAGTTACAATGAATACCATTACAATAATACAGAAATATTGTTACGGGTAAACATAAATTTCCATTGAAACTAAGTATGATTTTCAAGAAACGTTTGATGAACGATGTTAAAACAAGTAGGTAGGTTATAGGCAAATTGCCTCTAATTAGCGTTAAATCTCATTAACGATTTTCTATCTGACGATTCCAAAAACCCGGACCATTTTTATGATTATAATTTATTATAAGATTTATCAGACTAGTGTGTTTAAGTGAATCAAGTTTGTCCTTTACTATAATATACTAAAGTATTGAATTTGAGGGTTGTTTTATTTCTAAATAATGTACCTGTTATACCTAAAATAAAATTACATACCCACTGTTCCTTTAAAATCTTATTATCTTTCAAAGTTCTACGTATATTTTTAACTTTCAAAGATTAAAAGATAATAAGTGTAGTTACATTATTATCCTATAACCATAATCATAACCTTTTGGATATACATTAGAATCCGTTTATTATGACGTCGCTTATAATGACCAATCGCTTAATATGACGATATGCTCAGCCTAGTTTGGTTTTCATATAAAATCCTTATAAGAAAAACGAATATAATGACCTCGCTTATATTGACATTTTGCTTATTGTGACCTGTTTTTGAAAAATCAAGGCCGTGTTATTGACCGACATGATGTATTTGTCCGTTTTCGTTGCCATTTCTCCTCCTGATGTGTGAATTGCACGTGGCTCGTTTTTGTTTTATTTCTTTATGACAATTACGAGTCGATAAATGAAAATTATTAGTGATTTGCAAATAAAATGATATCACAATGTTAAACTTTGTGGTAAAAGCTTAACATTGTGATGCCATTTTTATGATTTGAAGGTACCCATGCAATTATATTCAGACTAGAAGATCGTGATTCATACTCATCTATTGCACATTTGGAGTCGGTCATTCGAAAATATCAATATTTTTTAAAAACAAGTAGACGATTAAAGAATCATTTAATTCGATTTGAAAGTGAGCGAGGCTCTTTGAAAGAATTGCGACAAGAACATGTTGATTAAGTGTTAATTCAGTGGTTAACTTTGCAGTTTTACTGTTTATTAAACCGATATTATGTATGTACCTAATAAAACTAGAAAGTTTAGCATTTTCTGAGACTTTTTGCTTTGTATGACGTCCGCTTAGTCGGATTGTCAGTTCCCTTCAATGTCATTATAACCGGCTTCTACTGTAATACCTTTTGGATATAATCATTATTATAAGTATTTGGATATAATCCTGGATATACACAGTGCGGTATTTAATTCATTGTGTTTTGGATGTACCTATTGTAGCTGAAGCTTATTATAATACAATGAAACCTGGACCTTTCTCAAAAAGGCAGTTTAACATGGTATTTGTTTAAATTACAGAGAGCCGCTTATCGGAATGTTATTATTGCGTACGTATTTCATCTATGTCGCGATACAGTTTTCAGGATACTCTGCTAATTGTAATCGAGTTAATTATCACAATAAGGCATACCAGAGATCCAACCGAAGTCATTTGATCACTGCACTGCTACGCCGCAGGTGTTGTAAAACATAACACGAGTTTATATAAATAAATATTTATTGTTATTGAATACAATTGAATAAATTAGTAGCTAAAAAGCAAGTGGTTAGTTGGCCATTTGAAACATCAATAATTGGCAAAATCGCTTCGTTTAAAACTGTTACTAAAATTCCAAATAACCATGCTAGTCATAAGAAATAATTAACATAAATTAAGTAGGTGCGGGAGGATAATTTCGTGAAAATATAAATCATCATTCCACACATTCTTTACGGTAAATGTCGTGAAGAACGAATAAGGGATGTAAGCAAATAAAACTCACTGTAAATAAACGGAATATTTAAATAAGATTATGTTACTACTTGTCTTACAGCCATAACATAGGACGATTGCTCTCTTATTGCTGATTGTGAAAGTCTAAATCCAATATAGGATACAATATGGGCAATGGGTATATGGCTAAAATAATAAGGCTTTAAGACATTAGGAGTATTAAGAATATAGATTATCTGACAACTATATCGATACAGTAAAGCTTCTCAGCCATTAGGGAGTGATTTCGAACTAATATATAGCATATTGACTAGATAAATAGGTATTGGAGATTGGAGTTTCATTTTGAGGTTACAATTCATACGCTCGAGGTTTGTGCCGCTTGGTCAGAGCAGCGTCGTGAACTCGTCGAAATCATCGGTGCCGACCTGACGCTGCCGACCATAGCCAGGGCGCTGCTCGACAGCGGAACTGGGATGCGGTCGCAGCCTTCTGGCAGCAGGCCGGCTGGTTCTGGCTTTTCTAGAGGCAGTAGTCTCGCGGAAGGAGGCGGCGGAGCGCGTGCGCGAGGAGTCTCCTCGATGACGCGAGCCGCTGCCGGCGACTGGGGCGGCGCAGGTGCCATTAACTGCGCCTGATGCTGCCCTAGCCGAGGCCGCGGGTGACTGGATCGGGGAATTAGTCCATCACCCGCCGAGAGGCCGACCGCGTGAGGAAAGACCGACGTCCTCCCCGATGCGTCGGTAGAGGAGAGGGTACTCCTCAGGTGGTATTCCTTGGGCCGACCACTGACGTCAAGTCACTCTGCTCCGGTGGTCGACACAACGACGAAGGCGACATACCACGGGTGGGTTACGGGTGTGCGTGCTTACGCCCCTCTGTCGCCCCGGACGGAGTGGTGCGCCGAGCACCCACCCACAAAAAAAAAATTAGGTTACAATTGATATTTTATCTGCTTACATTACTGAAGTCATTATTTAGCGATATTAGCGAATTAAAGAGCAGAACTTATATTTAATTATTGTTTTAATCTTATTAATACAATTTATACTAAATATTTTATGTGCTATCTATATAAAAGTATATAAGGTATTTTAAAATTTCATGAGGTTATTCAACCATTTGCTGTCTAATCGACTATCACCCAGGTTAGTTACATTCAGTAGTCAAACTATTTAATTTAATGTCAATTCAATATCAAATCTATATTAATCGAACAGCTTAAAACTAAAATCATCGTTAAAAAATCATAATCTAGAGCTTGATAAGTGAGATTAAATTGGTTCTAAATCTTAAGCTTTATGGCAGACCTAAATATACATATGTAACTTACGCATAATTTTGCAGCTACATGAAGACAAATATAAAATAAGTAACTAATTTTAAAATCTATAAATTCATAATTAAAACAAAGTGGACATAATCATAACCTATATGTGAGGAATAGACAAGTGATAGCTTGCTGGGGGTCCTCAAAGTATCTCGGTTTGTCGACTCTAACTATACCATAATCTGGTTCTAAGGTAGGGAGAATAATACTGGTGTTACTAGTACAAACACTCAGGTTCAACGATTGGTTTTTTGTGATAGAATTGAATTTGCAAGGCTTTGGTGTAGAAAATTTGTTCTTCAAAATGTTTGTAGTCATTCTCTTCGTTTTGTCGACGCTTATTTTTATATTAACTAATATTTTGTGGTTCTCTGGCATGTTTAGGAAGGCAGTCAAATCCTAAAAACAGAAATAATTTTAAATACATATAATCGTATCACCTAATATAAACATGAATGTTCTAGTTGAAAGATACTGATTGATAGAATTGTTGTTATCAAAACATACATCTTTTGGTTCATTTAAAATAATCAAAACACTATTTTATTCACTTCATTTACCTTGTCATAAAATACGAAATGCTCAAACCCATAGAAATAACTAAAATAAATCCTAGATGAGAATTAAATCTTTCAAATCTATTTATTTTTTGTGTATTAGACATAAAATGTACGCATTATTCTACAACAGCTGTTTATATAATTAATAAAATATTAAAAATAATTTAATTTTTTATTAGAAAACATTGAACAAATATGTATATGTATGTAATGGTATAGGCCAGGGGTCCGCAACCGCGGCTCTTTGGATGTGAAGTTGCGGCTCTTTAGTTCTATACACAAAAAAATATTTTATAAAGAAAACATTTAAAAATGGTTCTGAATTGATTAATGAGGATCAGGCACAAATTATTGTTGGCAAAAAAAATTGTGGCTCTTTAAAAACTTTAAACCATAAATTCTAATTTTTGACTCTTCCGACTCAAAAGGTTGCCCATCCCTGGTGTAGGCCATTCCCTGACATAGAAATGTAATAAGTAGTTAAAACAATTAGTAATTTAGACTTGCCTTTTTCACATTTTCATATTTAGAGAATAGCCATAAATAAGTGGCCATTATGCAGAACACATGTGTTTCAGTCTTGCTAAACCTTAACATAAACTTTAGTATTGGCTGTATATGGTCTCTCTGCAACAAGCAATTTATTATACAGTTACAAAAAATCTGCTAGAACTCTGCTAAATTATCTGTAAAAACAGTGAATATCAGTGTCATTCACACAATTTCAAGTTAGTCATGCAAACAGTTGCTCAATTACTTCAGAACCAATCTAATTTACGATGCTAATCGTCATAAAAATGCAAAACCACATTACGAAAGTAAAGCTCGGCACAGTATCGCCACCAGACTAACCGAACACATTAGGAGTGTTAGGAATATAGATACTACTAAATCATATAATATCACTAAATCAGGCATAGTAGAGCACGCCAGTCTCTTGAACACGAAACAGTACATTCGGTTCGACAAAACTTACATATTGGCCACAGACAAGTATTATATATATCTCGCAAAATACGTGAAGCCATAGAAATCAACCGACATCGTACATTCAACAGAAACTCTGGGTGGACGCTCCCATCAGCAAGGACACCGGATCTTAGTAGCACCTCTAATTGCAAGGTTGTGTTTGGATTAGAGAGCCGCATGGTCAACATGGTATGAGATGGTGACGGCACAAGAAGTGAAGATAATACCATCAGGTAGGATACGATCGGGACTTGTCGGATCCGCTCAACACGCTCACGAACCAAGCAGCTCTTCTCCGCCGCCAGTAGCTGTGTCGCGAGAGTCGTACGTTACGCGAGCCGCAATGCACGCCGAGGGTTCGCAGCCGCATGGCTGCGCACTCGCCTGATGCCCTGACATAATCGATCCTAACGCGCGAGTTTATTGCCGTACAGTTGTCTAATGTGTGTCAAATTCACGATAATTGAAACCCTAAAAATAATAACATACCATCTAAATCGGGGAACTGAGTCAACATGACGTTCTTAGTATGCTATAAGACTAACGAGGCAATTTAAACTAATTAAAAATATAAAAAAAAGTTAAACGGTTTTATTGTAAACAGTCATGGTAATTTTGCAGATATGTGTACTAAAAGCTAAAATATAATTAAATAGATAGTCATGGGTACCAATATGTATACATTGTTACATTTTTGAAATAAAGTAACTCGATAACTTACTCAATTTGTGGAAATAACTATGTTCACATAAATTCCTAAAAATGCACTGTATTATAGATTAATGTAAGTATATCAAAAGATGATATTTATGAAATAAGGGAATTTTAAACATATTCTTTGATTAGACTAAAATAAAATCGTGGGACACTACAAAACGAACATTTTAATCGTCGATTGTAGATATTTGACGTGTAAGCTAAATAAAACCGTTTAATAAATATATAATAACTGAGATCCATCTATTCGTGTGGCAAGAAAGGTTATCACCGGTCAGGGTCGTACATGGATACCGCTCGGTGGCGACGTCGACAGCCAATAGGCACAACAGAAACACCCTCGTGGGACTTGGAGGCGGAGATGCTCGCCGAATGTTATCGGCTGGTGATGGCGACGCTGGTAGGCGGCGGGAGTCTAGCCCCGCGAGCTGACCGCCTGGAGGGCGACGCCTGTCAGGACGTTGTAGCTCGTTGGGCAATCCGGCTGGAGAGCCCTCAGTTCGATGTTCTGACCATAGAGGCCGGCCGCTGCTAATGGAGTGGTTGGGTCGGCAGCACGAGGTCCTCTCCTTCCGACTGGTGCATGTCTTGATAGAGCATGGTTGCTTTGGCAAGTACCTGCACTCGGTCGCGTAGTGAGGGCATCGTCCTGCTAAAACTGCGATTGCGACGAGCAAGCAGCCCAGTATACGTTCGAGGTCTTTACGACCTGAGCAGAGCAGCGCCGTGAACTCGTCGCAGTCATCCGTGGCGACTTGGCGCTGCCGAACATCGCTAAGTCGATGGTCTACAGCGTCAGGAACTGGAACGCGATCGCCGCCTATTGCAAGACAGTCCTCTCATAGAAGAAGGCAGCGAAGCGTGTCACAGAGGAGATTTTTCACGCTGACATACTTCACTACCGACGCATCAAGCGGCGCAGGCGTGAGTACCTGCGCCTGATGCCGCTCTATAAAATGTCGCGGATAGACGGGCAAGGGATTAGTCCACCACCCGCAGAGGGCCATGCCCCGGCAACGTTGCTGGGGCAACGACGGGAATGCTATCTGAAAGGGTAACCCGATGGGGTAGCCATGAATATCAAGGAAGTGGTACCAGTGGTCGCTTCAATAGCAATGGAGGAGGGAATACCTTGGATTATGGGGCCACACGCCGCCCTTCTGTCTCCCATACATATACTTCAGCCTGTTATTTGGCAGTTCTATCCCAAGCATTGCTACTCATAATGGGATATTATAAAACTGAGAGGGTTACCCTACTATTTTTACGATATTCCAGAGTAACTATTACTCTACTACTCGTTTGGCTGGCTTAAAAATTTAAGTTTACTAATTTATTTTGTAGAGTTAACTTTTTAAGTCTTTAATATATTGTTTTAGATTAGCGGTTGCCTTATTGAATGCACTTTTGTCTTGAGAATGTCGTAAACAATGCCTCTCTCTTCACAATAGTCTTTATTTTTCAGGATATTTTTATATCCTTAGGTATGTTTATAATGCCGAGCGGACCACCGAAGACAAAGATCGGGTACCGGTGGTCCGCTCGCACGGCGAAGAGAGAGGATTTTACGGTGGGTCTATGGGGTCACGCGCCGCCTTCTCCGTCACCCCGGACCGATTCGGCAGGGCGAGACGCACCCATAGCCTACCAATAAAAAAAAAAAAAAAAAAAAGGTATGTTTATAATATCTTGTTTTAGTGCAATAACCAGTGTAAATTTCTATGTGGCTGTTTGCTTGTTTGTGTTAGTTTTATTAAATTGGTTGCATATTTTTCGATGTAGTCCTTTGTCTTAAGTGTCATTTTTAAGCAAAGGTTTTTGTCTATGTAGTCCTTGCATTGAATGCATTCCGATATTTTTTTAAAGTACAAAAATACCTTTAAGAATATTAAACTATGTCATGTACACGTGTTACTCTAGAGACGACACGAGGCAGCGGGTGACCGGACCGGGAATTAGTCTGGTCGCCCTTGGAGCGAGGCCACCGCGTGAGGACGACGCCCTGACGGTGAAAACTGTCGGGGCGTCGACCCGAGAGGATACCCGCGAGGGTAGACCGCCGGATAGGTCACTGAAGAAAAGAACGCGTCCCAGTGACCCATCCGTACGACGTCGAGAGGTATATTGTAGGGCGGGTCTACGGGGTCTTGCGCCACTTGTCTTGTCGCCCCGGACGGATTAGCGGGGTTTGAAATACCGTAGCGCGCCGCCAAAAAAAAAGGAGACGACACGAAGCTGAACCAGGGAACTAGTAACGAGTACCTACATATAATTGTTTGATCTGTGTACGAATTTAACTCCAATTCTATTTCGCGGATTTCAGTGGATGAATTGACACGTAATGTTGTAAGAATTGATCATTGTGAGAGTGCTTTGCTTTTGTTTATATCAATACATATGTGTGGGTGTGAATGTGTGGATGAGTAAATATATGTATGAACATGTTCATGTGTATTTGAGGATGTCTGCATAATATGTGCGTGGGTCAGGGGTGTGTGCACAGATGTGTGAGGCTGCGTACGTGGGTATGTGCGTGGGTTTGTGCGTGCGTGTGTGTGTGGGTTTGTGCGTGCGTGTGTGTGTGCGTGCGTGTTTGCATTCGTGTGTTGTGGAAATAATTATTTAAGAAATATTTACCGAGTATATATCTTGTCCCGTGGCACTGTATCTAGCAAAGTTGACAAGCACTGCTGCAGCAAACTTTAGTAATTCCAAACTAGAAATCGACCTGTTTGTCGTTGACATGTATGCATATACTTGTTGAACAATTTCTAATGCATTTTCTTTATACCTCATAGGAAATACTTCTGTTAGTAATTCTGCAAGGAACAAAATAAACAAGTGTTGAAAAGTAGCACGTTACTCAGACCATCAATTAATGATCATCTCGAAGATAATTTCAGGAGTCTCACAAAATAACAGTACTGTTATATTATGAGACCAACATTAAAATTAGACTACTAGATTTATATAAAATCATCATCATCTTGCTTTGTAACTATTGACTACAAGCGTTAGACCAGGTCGATGAAGAGATCGTAACATAGTAATGTTACAACATCTTCAGGTGGTAGCTCTTAAATATATATATTTTTAAACAGAATGATTTGATTTGATTAGAATTGAAGTGTGAACAGGACACCTGTCAAGCCGACTACGATAAAGCTGTCGGTCCGACCTAATGTGTAACTTACTTAGTCGTCTTTTACGACGTCCACGAGCAAAGTAAGGGTTGGTAGTAGTATTCATAGGCGCCACCACATAGCACATTTTTTCAAATACAGTATATTTATATAGAATGTTTGACCTGGTTACAAAGTTGAAGAACTTTTGGATATCCTTTATTATATCCACCACGCAGAATATAAGTGTAGTAAATTAACTATACATGATATGACATATAGACATCATTTTATGTTAGCATTGTATAGAGCAAAGAATCAAATACTAGATTAAAGAAGTTAAGAAACACTCAATCTTGAAATATATAAATCAACACCTAACTTGGGGGACTTGTACCTATTTATTTATAAAATGCAATAAATGCAATAATGAATCTATTACTCACCAAGAGATCTAAAAGCTTTGATAATAGTCTCAATGTCGCTTACAGTGCCTAGCACCTCCATGGCTTCCTCATTACGCTCCTTCATGGATTCTTGGGTTGATTTCAAGCCACCGTTACGCCATCTATGACGTAATTCAGTAATACGTTTGTCATGAGCAACGTGTACTCTTACGACGTGACCACGGTAAAGTGCCTGGAAAAGGTTACATTTGCATAAGGACACAAAATAGTTTTAAGCATGATATGTATTGAAAAGGAGTACAGGAGCTAATCATCTGCAGGAGTGGCTCTAGCACATGTAGCGCCCGAGTGCAATCAATAACCTGGCGCCCTTTTGTATCAAAATGCGTGAACAAAGTGGAATAGGTTGATAGTTACAACACGTTCGGCTAAACTCCGAACCGCGCTAGCGTGCGTTGTCACATGCTAGTCTCGTTGTTTTGACACAAAACCAGGTAAACGCGATTGGATTATGAAGTTCAGTGAACGTGGCGACAAAGCTACCTACCCAAACCTGTCAAATAACGCAGCCACTACGTTTATAAATAGTTAGGCACTTGCTGCGTATGCAGCGACCCCTCCGTGCGGAACGTTACAGTGAAGGCTCTGTGTCCCGAGCGGCTCTCGGCGCTCCCTAACACCTGGCGCCCGGGTGCACCGCACCCTCTGCACTATAGGTAAAGCCGCCCCTGATCATCTAGCAGGAACGTGTGTACAAGAAACATTGCATGTAATGACTTAAGTAACCAGTTCCGAAGTGAACTCAAAGTACTCGATTTTGGGTTCGTTCTTTTTACACAATCCATAAGCTATAATTTCGAGTCAGGGTACAATTTGTGTTCGTTAATTGAAGGTTTGTTTAGTCCCCCGCGGCATAAGAATTTAAGCCAAACTTAAAGTTTTTATTGCACTAATTTAATTTTACCCTCATCTTGCACACAAATCACTTGTATAAAGCAAATAATATATTTGTGTGTATTACCTGAATTCTTGAAGCAGCATAATGGCGTATTTTCTCTTCCCTAACTTTTTCAATGTAGGCTCTCTTTGCCTGGATATTTTTTCTTAGCAAGTACCCTCTTATTATAGATTGGATGTTAATGATAATGTTTTTCTTCTGTAGAAATTCACAACGGACCAGTCTGGTAGTTAATTTTCCTCGCCATATTCTCTGTATGTAAGTAACTTTTTGTTTAAGTTGCAAATATCGCAATCGGATTAAATAACGTCTTATGTATTTCTGCAAGCATATCGCAGCTATGCGTTCCCGCAGATATTTCATTTTCTGCTCCCTTTTGAACCTATACACAGTCTGTATTATAAGAGCGACCGAACGTAATTTGCAAAAACGCTTCCTAGCAATGTAACGTCTTACATAACTTTGTATTTTTATCACAGCGTCTCTGATCCGAATATATCGTTGTTTCTCAACCAGCATTAATTTATAATTACGGTAATATTTCTGTATACAGAGTGCAGCATTTCTAATATTTATAAATTTCTTACGAATAATTCGTCTTCTAACTATAGATTGTGTTAATATTATAGTTTTTCTTAGAGCCAAATATTCTTGGCGACAAATATTGCGTTTCTTAGTGGCTCTATACCAAATTTGTATTTTACGAGCAGCCACATTCAGTTTAATAGCTCGGTAAGTTTTATTTGCCCGATATTTACGCTGTACTAAAATAACGGCTGTTCTTAATTTCTGGTATTCATGTTGTATTTTTCTTTTCTCTTTGAACAGTCTATACTGTGTTTGAATTATTTTAACTGCTGTTTGAATCTTAATGTATTCCCGTCTTAAACGCTTACCACTTGTATAAGCTCTAAATGCTCTTTGGATTGTTATACAAGAATTGACCATTCTGATATATGTCTCTTTGACCTTCAACATGAGACAACGAGATCTATATCTCCTTTGAACAATAATAGCAGCAGCTCTTATGGCTAAATATGTTTTTCTCTCCATTCTCATAGTAACTAAAGCCCTGAATCTCCTTTGTATCACAACTGCTGATTGTTTTAATTTCAAATACTCTGTCCTTTGCCTCTGACGTAATACATAAGACCTGTAATATCTTTGTATAGAACGACAAGCTCTCAATTTTATGATGTAGTTAATTCTAGTTTGTTTCATAAGTCTGTAAGCTCTGAACCTTGTTTGAATAATTATTGCAGCTTGGCGTAAACGTAAATATGACTGTCTAACATTTCTCATTGCTAGTAAAGCTTTGTACTTTTTCTGAACGAATGTAACAATTGTTTTAGTTTTCATGAATTTATTTCTTTCTACTCTCATGGCACAAATGCTGCGATACCACCTTTGTATTTGAATACTAGCTTGCCGAAGTTGACAATACCTATTCCTTAACATTCTAGTTTCTCTGTAACATTTATAATATCTACTAACAAATAAAGCAGCGTTTTTCATCTCTAAATAGAATTTTCTTTGTTCCCTCATTTCTAAATGCGATCTATAATATTTTTGAATAATTACAGTAGCGGTCCTCAATTCGATATATTGTTGTCTCACAATTTTCATTTCTATGTACGATCTGTAATATCGCTGAATAGTTACGGTAGCCGTTCTAATACGAATGTATTCCTGTTTCTGTTTTCTGCCGATTGTATGTGCTCTATATATTCTTTGTATGATGACACAAGAATGTTTTATTAATTGAAACTGTTGTTTAATCTCTTTACCCTGTTTACAATTTCTTAGCCAGATCTGAATTTTAATAGCTGCTTGTTGCTTTTGCAAAAAATCTTGGCGTTGGCGTCTGCCTGCAACAAAAGCTTTATACGCTCTTTGAATGACAATACAAGACGATTTCATTTCGAGGTAGGCGGTTCTTTGTAAACGCATATTTCTTTGGGCTTTGTATTTACGTTGAATAGTCAAAGTAGCTTTAATTAATTGTCTATACTCCTCGCGTTGTTTCTTCATCAGAACTTGGGCTCTATATCTACGTTGAATATTTATACAACAACTTCTAAGTTTTACGAAAACGGCTCGCTCTTTGCGCATTAGTATTAGATTTCTATATGACTTTTGTAATACAACTGTAGCATTTCTCAATGTTATGAATAGTTTTCTTTGAATTTTCTTCAATAAATAAGATCGGAAGTGGTGTTGAATTATAATTGTTGATTTTTGAAGTATAATATAGTTTTGCCTTTCATGTTTCATTTTAAGATATGCTCTTGTGTATTTCTGAATAATAACAGCAGCATTTCTTAATGTCAAAAATTCGCATCTTTGTTTTTTCATTAACTGATAACTTTTAATTCTCCTTTGAACATGTATTATTAACTCTCGTTGCTTTAAATACTTTTCAACACATGTATAACGCCGAAACAATGTCTGTATCTTTATAGCTTTTTGTCTCACATCTAAGTACTTTCTACGCTCTTCTCTCATGTAAAGCAATGCTTTGTAACGTTCTTGGATTACCCGAACAGAGTTCTTTATTTTTAAGTATTGCCTTCTATATAGTATCATACGGATATAGCTCTGTATAACAATTGCATATTTTCTTTGTTTAATATAATTATGCATTTCTGTTTTCATTAGTAATTTTGCTTTATATTTACGTTGTATAGATACAACTGCCTGCTTATATTGCATGTATTTCCTTCGACAAAGAAATCGACGGATTACACTCTGAACATGTATGATTTTCTTTAACTGTGTTGCATACATTTTCATACATAAAAATCGTCTAACATAACTTTGTATTACAATTGCGGACCTAGTTCGTAGTACATGTTTTTCAATCCTTAAATTATACAAAGTCATTTTCGCCTCTCGCATCATTTTCAACGACCTATACCATTCTTCTATTATAGACACACTTTTTTTCCATTTCAAAAGCCGAGTACGACAAAGCCACATACGACTATATTTCTGTACTATAATAACGGCAGTTGTTACTTGTTGCATTTTCCATTCAGCCCAACGATCGTATTGAATACGACGCCACCAACACTGTATCAAACTTGCAGCATTGTTTCGTATTTGTAGATTTTTTTCTGCCTCTATTCTTTTCTGAACAATCACTTCGTACTTCTTTCGCCACCACGTTTGTATGATGTTAGCCGCTTGTTCGAATAGTGGTGCGCGGAACACATGAATTATCTGCCATAGTAAAGACAATGTTTTCTCTCTGTGCCCATCAGCTATATCTGTAGCAGTTATATCGCCGTGGATAATAAAATTCACGTCTTTTAGCGCGTTTAAGGCCACCTGGACATTATGAATCTTCTGCAGTCGAGATATTGCAGGCGTTCGTAATTGGCCAAGTAAACCATCCTTCATGAGAATTATTTCCATGACTTTAGTTAATCTAACTCCATCCCTTAAATCTAATGCTAAATTATGAACTGCGTATTTGTATTCATCTAGATAGGATTGTTTATGGCTAACGACATAGCCTAATGGTCTAAGATGTTTTGTTATATCACCAATGCCTGCGATTACTTCCCTTGTGAATCGAATTATAATTTCTCTACTTTCTTTACAAACAGCATTCCGACAAAATAAACATGGATCATGTGTTATAAGTTTCCTTTGTTTGGCCTGGTCTAAAAAGTATACTAACATAAAAAACTTCTTTAACGTAAACTTCTTAATAGCGTCCATGTAAGCCGGAAGTAACATATTAGGAGCATTCGATTTGGAATGCTTGTTCCTCAGAAAAGGGTTTTTGAACATTCTTTGAATGATGAAACTTGTTAGACCTTCAATATCACTATTCGATTTCAAAGGTAATGAAAGGCCGTAAATAGCCTCAAGGCCTATACGAAGCCAGAGAGGATTATAAGATAACAACAGTTCCATAATAATCTTTTGTAAACCAACATCTAAATGCAGATTTCTATCCGTTCTTACAGCAATAAGCTTCTTTTCAATCTGCAAAGACAGTTTTTGGAAAACCTGGGTGATTTCAGGGCTAATTAATAACGCTCTAGCAGATCTTCGTACGCGCTCTAGCCTGTGACTGTTATGGTATGCACTCGATACTTGTTCCTTTGTAGGTGCAATAGGTACATCTTTATTTCTGTTTGCAATCCAGGCTTTGCCAACATCAATTGTTTGCTCTATGTTACTATCAAGATCAGCAGGTGGTGTAAGGATACAATTAAGCCATCTCTTGAATTCTGTTTCAAATTTATCCACAGCTTCTTCATCATAAAAATATGTAGATGATACAAAAGGATCTATTGTAGAAGACTGAGAATAAACATTTCCAATGAGATTAATGGTCATATTTTGTATGTTACTTTTGTTCATTTCAAATGTTGTATTTGATATTTTACCTCCAATAGAATCTTTACTTTTTGATTGTTTGTTTTTTACAGTTTTTTTAATATGTGTTATAGGTATTTTCCAGAGATCAGGTTCAGCTCTTACAGCTTTCTTAGACCACGACTGTCTATTAGTAAAATGATCCCTTGTTTTATCGAAAGTTTGATCTATAGTAAAAGTATTCCTAAATCTATCAGTTTTGTCAAGGACTTGAGTATCTGAAAACTGTACACTTTCTTCAGGAATCGACTGTAATGGTGGAGTAATTGATCTAGGAGGAGATCTTGTATCCATTCGTAAATCATTTTGCCAAACATGTTCATATGGATTTAAAAAGTTATTTTGATTACAAATCTCTTTTTGGATATAATGCTCCTTGAAAAGTGCTTGTCTACATATTTTCGGCTGATCTTTCATAAAAAAGTGTGGTGGTCTTGTGTCATTAATTTGATGGACATTTGGCTCTGATGGTGTATTAGGGGAGTCTTTCGTGTAAGTATCTGAACATAACTTCAGGGGTTCATCCAACAGTTCTTGCGTCTCATTGTTTAATTTCGTAAAACATTTTCGTTCTGTGGAAAATCTCTGTGGATAGAATGATAAGTCGCTAATTCGAGAAAATTCTGTGTTGATAGAGAAATTGGGACTATTAAATTCTTTAGGCGATGACGTGTTTGGATGTTTCTTAACTAAAATTGTAGGTGTTTCAATCTGACAATCAAGCTGGGTATGGTGGTTTATTGTCAGCCACTTATTTGGTGGTTGTGATGATGTTATACTGACGATTGAATGTGTCTCATTTTGTTTGCCGTCGTCATTTTTCATATCCAAACTATCATCAAAATCACTTTCAGAATTTACACTGAGGATTATTTTCGGTCCTACATCTAATTTTTCTGTTTTTGAAGCAGCATATTTCAGTGGTGTAAATGTGAGATTATCAATAAGTTCTGCCACCGAATCGCATGGCTGTTTGTTAGATGGTTTTAGAACATTATGCGGCACATTTAACGAATTATTAATGACATAAGATTTCTCAAAAGTTTGTTGCAATATATCAGGTTTTCTTTGTTTTGAGAAAATTTCAGATATATCAAAATGCAAGTCTGCACTAGATGGTGAATCAAATGGACATTTGTTTGAATTAAAAACATTAGAATGATCCTTAAGGGAAACATTTTCTTTGTTGGAATTTTTTGTGATTTTTTGTTGCAACACACATTTGTAAGAATTTTTTATCTCTGTCGTATTGTATACAATTTCCGATTTCTTTTTGTAAAGCACTATGGGAGATCTTTTCGAAGTTTTTTTCTTTACTTTACCTGGAGATATTTTAAACACCTTAGATTGGCTACCCTTTGTTTTGATATTCTGAAACCAATATTATTACTACAATTAATAAGCGCGTTAGCTCACTACATACATAAATAATTATAAACTAACAATAAATTTAAGTAAATGTTGAATGAGGTTGCACAATACACATGGCTAACTATAAGCATGCTGGAAAAGACAAAGCACGCGGCTATGCTTTTCATAAAAATACTAATATTTTCTAGTATTGAAGATAAAAGGCTGAGAAGTATTTAGTTTTTCACTTTTTAGAGATTTTACGGTACGTTTAATTGATAGGTACGTTTAATTGATAGGTACGTTTAATGGATAGGTACGTTTAATTGATAGGGGGGCATAGTCCGGAGCGTGCTCGTTCGCGTCCCCTGCCAGTCTAATTAGACTGCTAATCCGGCTCGAAATGCGTACCGCAATGCGGGTTAGGGCGTCCCCCAGAGGCGACGCGTACCGACCCGCCCCCGTCGGTACGAACTTCGGCAGTTGCGGCGATGGGGGCCGCCACCCATCACGCCTTGCCCAGTCAGGCGAGTCGAGGAGAGCAGAGTGCCGGGTGGGCACGTGGAATGTAAGAGGTTGTGTGGAAGGTAAGTTGCACGAGCTGATATCTGTCATGGCGGACAAACAGCTAGACGTGCTCTGTGTAACAGAGACCAAGCGAAGGGGCAGCGACGCCTGCGATCTTCCTGGTGGCGGGATGGCTCTGTGGTCTGGTGTACCACAGAGCGATCGAGCCAGCATGGGGGTAGGAGTACTGCTGTCCTCTCGCTTGGCCTCAGGTGTGAAGGATTACGGAATGTATGATCCCAGACTTCTTTGGGTCCGTATAAAACTTGGTGTCACCAAGGTATTCATGGTTGTAGCATATGCTCCCGTAGGATCCTCGGTGGCATCAGACCTAGAGAAGTTTTGGGATAATGTTAGGGAAGTTCTGGATATGGCAGAAACCAGTGAACGCGTGATTGTATGCGGAGATTTGAACGGATGGGTGGGGACCAAGCGTCCTGACTATGAGGACGTACTTGGTCCATTTGGTGATAAGAGAGTGAACGACGCAGGTAGGCTCATAGCGGATGTATGCATGGAGAGAAACCTTATTGTGTCAAACACATTTTTCCAACATAAGGACATCCATATGTATACATGGAGAAGGAATGAACAGAAAAGTATAATAGATTTAATTTTGGTAGACAGTCGCCTCCGAAGCAAAATATTGGACGCAAGAGCCTACAGGGGCCCCACAGTCGATACGGACCACTATCTCGTTATTGCGAGATTTAGTGGGCTGTTCAAAAAGTGGAGACACTGGCGAGAGCGTGTCCACTTCGGAGGGCTTGAAAGAATAAAGGTTGAAAGGTTGCAAGAAGAGTGTGTAAGAGAAAAGTATGCAGAGGGTGTCCGAGAACGGCTGACGATGGCAAGCCAGCCGCAATCGGACATTGAAGAATGCTGGAGAGTATTGAAAGAGAGTATGGTAGACACAGCGAAAGAAGTATGTGGAAGTTCAAAGAAGCATAGAAACACAAATGGTGATGCATGGTGGGATGCGGAAGAGGCAGCTTCCGTAGAGCAAACGAAGAAAGCGTGGCTGGACTATGTCTCTTCTTTGAATCTGAATGACAGTATGACTGAACAGAAGAAAGAAATATATCGGCAATGTAAGAATGACACCAAGGCCTTAGTGAAAGAGAAACGTGATAGAGCAAGTATGAGTGCAGAAGATAGGCTGACCAAAAACTTCGAGGGTAACACCAAACTCTTTTGGAGGGAGGTGAAGAAGTCTCGGGGTGGTTGGTCAGCCTTCAGAATGAATAAAATAAGGTCTAAAGGTGGAGACATTCTTACACAAACACAAGACGTGTTAAGCCGATGGAGTGAATATTTTGGCGATATGTATGTGGATGCTACGGTTGGTGCCGGTGTCGCATGTGGTCTAGTAGATCAACATTCGGCGACGGCGTCCTCCGATGGCATCAGTATGGATGAAGTTGAATGGGCGATAAGAAGTTTGAGAAATGGTAAGGCAGCGGGCATTGATATGGTGTCTGCCGAGATGATCAAGCTTGGTGGCTCCTGTATCCGGGAGGCGTTCCTGTTGCTCCTCAATTTATGTTGGAGCTCGGGAATGGTTCCCGGGGACTGGAATAGCGCAGTCATCGTGCCTTTGTTTAAAAAACAAGGGTTCACGTTATGACTGCGCAAATTACAGAGCCATAAGCTTGACCAGTTTGCCAGCAAAAGTGTATGGTAAAATTATTGAAAGGAGAATGAGGATGGTGTCCGATGGTTTACTGTGTGAGACACAAGGAGGTTTCAGGAGTGGAAGGGGATGCATGGATCAAGTGTTCTCTCTGCGCAACATTGTGGAGAAGCATCTGGCCCTAGGTCAGAGGGTTTTCTGCAGTTTTGTGGATCTGGAGAGAGCATTTGACACGGTTGTACGAAAGGAACTTTGGGACATTTTACCAGAGTATGGTATTAACGGTAAACTGCTGCAGGCTGTGCAATCCAGTTACATGGGCTGTAGAGCCTGTGTGCGGCTGGATGATGGAATGTCGCCTTGGTTTGACGTCAATATCGGCGTTAAGCAGGGCTGCGTTCTATCAGCCAGGCTGTTTATCATATATCTGGATAAATGTCTCCAAAGGTTGAACGATATGAATGTGGGAGTCCAGATGGGTGACTCAGTGGTCTCTGCTCTGCTTTATGCAGATGATGCAGTCCTGCTGGCACAGTCAGCGACTGACCTGCAGACCCTAGTCGACACAATGACAGAAGATTGTAAGAAAAGGGGTCTACGCGTGAATGTGAGCAAAACCAAAATAATGGTCTTTGAAAGAGATGAAGCCAGAACAGATGTAAGAGTAACAATAGGTAATGATGTACTAGAGCAAGTGGATGAATTTGTATATCTTGGATGTGGATTTAGCCGAGATGGACGGTACACCACTGATATAGAGCGAAGAGTGAATGCGGGAAATAGAGTGAACGGAGCGTTGGGGCAACTTCTCGGCAGCCACCACCTCAGCCAAAAGGCACGTGTAGCAATACATAACGCAGTGCTTGTCCCAACATTACTGTATGGAAGCGAGAGTTGGGTATGCAGAAAAGAGTATGAAAGTAAAATTAATGCGGTCGAAATGCGATCTCTTCGGAAAATCTGTGGAGTTAGGCTGACCGACCGCATTCGTAACGACGACGTAAGAGAGCGAGTAGGTATGAAAGAGAGTATTGGTGTAAAGATGCGAAAGGGAATGCTCCGATGGTTCGGACATGTGGAAAGAATGCCGAACGAACGTCTGGTTAAGAAGATATACAATGCCAAAGTGGAAGGATGTAGGTACCGAGGGAGACCGAGACTAACCTACCTAGACCAGATCGGTCATGTACTGAAGGAAGGTGGAGTCAAGAGTCTCCGAAACCGGCGAGCGTGTATGAAGAGAATTATGAATGTTGAGGAAGCGAGTGAAGTATGCAGAGATAGAGTTCTCTGGCACTCTGTTCTCTCTGCCTACCCTGCAAGGGATATGGCGTGATGATATGTATGTATGTATGTGTATGTTTAATTGAAATTTTTAATTTAATTTTTATTTCATTCTTTTTAAATTAGGTACTCGCTATCTCTAATTATGATTTTTCTTTAATATTATTGAAGAGTTTAGTAGTGCAACAACGGATGTTTGGAGTTTACCTCCAATTCTTCTTTTTCTTTTAGGGCTTCCTATATGTAACGATGACGATATGTAACAACTTCCTATATAAATGGTGATCCCAATAATAAGAACAATTAGATAGAATTTATTTGTATAGGACTATTGGACATCTTTCTTTTCAGATAAAATTTAATGTCAAAATTTCTCTGCATTTCATTATTTTAATTAGTTAACTAGTTTTTTCATTAAAGTATTACAAGTTCTAGACAGAAAAATATCCATATCCATGAAATTGTGAAGAATTCCTAATTAAGTGGTATATTGTTTGGTTCAATAGATTTGATTCGATGATATGGCCTAATGTTTGGTTCGATGGTACATAATAAAGAAAATGGTAGATATATAAATACAAACGAAGGTATACCACAAGCAAAGCACTAGTTCTCAATAAATATATATCATTATTTAAATATTGCCCTGTTTTATTTTCTATAAGGATAATCATGGCGATGGATAAATTGGGAGAAGATACCCACCACCCACAAATTAGACAGTGCTCCCAATCAAGTGCTGACACTGGTCCTTGACTTCCTAGAGTTAGGACTTGAGAGCTGTACAATACTTGTATAATGAGTGGAGTCTGTTCTAATTCCTTAGAGGTAACATAAGGGATAATAACATAATTACCCCATTTGGCTGGTGGGTTGGCAATTGCAATTGTTACTACAAGATCTCCAGGCGAGTGCTACTGTCTATTCTCCTGTACTAAAACTACATGGCAATAAATGTTTTTCTTAATCTTTAGTGCTAAAGGTAATGAGTTCTTACAAATGTAATCAATATTAACAATAATGTTACCATCACAGACTTCAGAACAACAATAACATCAAATCTCCCTCTATTTTCATTCACAAAGCGTATAGTTTCTCTAACAGAAGTGGGTTGGGTAGGTGTCCATCTTAGTTTCATACAGTAGCACGTCTCTGGTTCCAGCTGAAGCCATTGTCCTGGTATATGAATAATTAGACCAGGCGGTAGAGCTTTTCCAAGAGTTATCTGGTAACAAAGAAAACAACTGTATTTTTCACCTAAGTATAGCGTAAAAATCCACATGTATGGTTTCTCAGTTTCGGTAAGGATAATAAATGTTCATAAAATACAAGTTATTTTATAGCATTGTGGATAATTTAAGATTCCTACTAGTGAAAGATTTTTTTACAACAGATCAACAATCATGTAAACTATGCTTATATAATATTAGTGTAGAAATTATACACCACAAGGTGTAACCACGGACAACTCACAAATATTTGAATGTTATTTTTCCTGTCCTTATAAAATTTAAACAGGAATATGCCTTTTGCTTTAGAAACCGTATGAGGATTTGTATGTTATATTTAACACAGAAATTAGCTCAGTTTTAATATAAAACCTTGGATGGCGTATTTAACATTAATCTTTATGTTAGGAGTGCTTGTGAGCTAAGGTTCCATGATAATCCACACAGCAGCGTCACTGTAAATCATATTCCTTATGAATAAGAATACATTTTAATTGTACCTAAATGAAAAGTTGTAATTTAGATATTTATAGAAAATTAATATTTAGCAGACAACACAAAATACAGAGAAGATTATATTCTCGATATACGTATAATATCAGTCCTATTGGCTTGTTCCCTTCAAGAATAAAAGCAGTCTAATTGAAGTAGCCAAAAATACATATTATTTTAAAAGTTTGTTCATGGTTAAGATTTTAATTTTACCTGTTGCACTTGCTTTGAAGGATTGAACACTTCCAAGTTTCTCTCAGAAGTGGTACCAATGAGAACATTTTCGAAAACCACTTGTGGGGGCCTACAAAAAGGAGCTAATTCAAGTCTGGGGTATTCTTCCTTAGGTAAATCTTGCGCTTCAAACTCAGAACGGCGAGCCCTTCTAATATGCTCAGGAGTATTTTCAATCTAAATGGGTAAAGAAATAAATGAGATTTTAAAAATAATCGGTAGTCTAATATTCATTGTAAACTATATTTTATGGAAAACGCACTTGAAAATACATCACGGCAGACTTCACTACGCCACGATCAACAACCACAAATCAATTCTAATAAACACTCATAATAAACGTTTATAATAATATTAATCACAAAAATAACGACTGAAAAATACGATAATATACCCGTTCAGTTATTTATAAAGTTTAAAAACTATTCAAACGAAAGTAACGAAAACCGTTGGCGTTTTTTTTAATTTTTTATTTAAAACCATAGATACAAAGACTTTTAGGCAGAAATCAGTAATTATTTAAGGCTATGTTCGGGAGTTTCAGTTGATATAGGGGCCGTACACTTACATTAAAAGTATTTACACTTAAAATAAATACATATACGCTATATATGACTGCCTTATATTTAAAACTTATAACTTATATTTAAACTAATTTGTGATTGTATAATTATCAAGGTCAACAATTTAAATACCCCAAAATAAACAAATTACAATATATCATATTTATATCAAACTATGCTCGGTGATAGTGGCTACGAATAATATCAATCAGCTTACTTCGCCCATAGATGTTGTAAAAGATGACTGAGCTCTATATTGACCTGGACCAACTCCACCTAATGTCGTTCGGTCAACAATAACATTCTCAAGGAGGGTTGACGTAAGGCTGGTGGCCAGTCATAAAACTATTGCCAATAACTTTTGCAATATCTACGATAAAAGATTAAGTTATCTATTCGAGTAGCTTGCTGCCAAGGTGTCACCTTCACGTGGACAGCCTCTCTGCGGGTGACGGACTATTCTTTAGTCTAGTCAGCCGCGGGACACTAAAGCCATAAAATTTCAATCACCGTAATTTGGTCCCTTTTAACATCCAAGCACAGATAAAATATTTAGGTCTAACGTTGGATGAACTAAATGGTTTTAGGAACATTACTTATTCTACTTATTATTTGGGAACTTCTGAGACTTATCGTAAAACAGGATGAACCAAGTGCTAATGGCTGGCAACTATATGCAGGGCTGATCTAGTCCTTGCTTCTTTACGGCACAATGGTATGGATGACTTGACTGACCATTCATATTAGGTTCAATTTGGGGTATTTGTGAACCACAGTGATCGTAAACATACCACACGATGTCAACCGAATCGGCTTACGATTCGGCTTAAATTCCTTTGTAATGAAACAGGGAGATGGAGGGTCTCGCGGGCCTATGGCGACAGATTTCAGTGATATAGACAAGAGGCAGCATCCTCTTGCTTGATGAGAGATTATCACTCGTTCCTGTAGTTGGACTGGAGAGTCTTTGTTTTAGTGTTTGGACTACGGAAGCCCTTTTATAGAATCGATGAAGAGGATTATCGATGGAAGAGAGACGCTATTATATACTGCCGCTATGGCGATTGATACAAGGCCATGGAGTACTATATGCTTAAAGTCGTAATGATTTCGTCAAAAAAGCGTCATAATAAACTCGAAAAATTATTACTTGATACTGGTAACAATAGTCTTATAAAGAAATTTAAAAACCATAAAGATAATATATTACTATCTCTAATACCTTCACCGTCCATAATATCTAGACCAAGACCAAAAACAAGAAGAAATACGATATATATCCCACCACTATTGTCAAACTACAATCATCTGTCAACTTTATGTCATTTTAGTTCTACGAAATTTTCGTTTGTCCTTCCTTTTCTTAATCTTACGTAGGTACACGCGTTTTAATCTCTTATTCATAAATTATAAGCAATCTCACGTAAAGGATTTCGAATATAGTATTTTTAAATGTTTTGCAGCATCCAGCTGGTAACCATGGCTGACTCACAGGCAAACGAGAATACTTGCGTAGTGTGTTTCAAGAACGTTTTGTATTATTCGATTGGGGAATGTGATCATCCCGTATGTTTCGAGTGTTCTACCCGAATGCGAGTACTTTGCTTGCAAAATGAGTGTCCTATCTGCCGACAAGACCTGTCGAGGGTAAGTTGCGTTATTTATATATTCAACAATACTCTCTTCTCGTTTGCTAAATTGTGATACTAAGTCGTCTTATGTATTAACATTGTGCAATTCAAATTAAGTGTTCAACAACCGTATCTATGCTTTATTAAAAGTATATTTTCACACTAAACATCACCACTTTATTGACTTAAATCTTCTTTCTAAATAATTTTCTTGTAGTTCTCAGAACACAACAACTTGCATGAATCTATTAAGAGCTGGATTGGGTTATTCTTAACAATTTCTTACTTTTCTTAATTAATTTCAATTTAGTTTCTTATAAACACAATTATTTTCAGTTTGTATCATTTAGCTTTTTTCATTACTAAATTGCTGAATACTATGAAGATACATGCCTTGTATAAGTACTGAAACATATCAGTGTGAAATCAATAAAAAAAATCAATGTATAATCTACAAACAGTGAAAAAGTAAAGCAGGCAGTCATATAAATTTGTTTTAAAGAAAATCCCAGGTGCTTTTGTAATTATATTCATTCCAAATATTTTGTTGATATTTGAACTATTATATATTATGACAGTGTGAGAAAAATAATTGTCTGTATCTCTTAATATCCAGCGAGAGTCATATGTTATATGACTCTCCCTGGTAAGGGAAAATTAAAAGAGTAAGCAGAAGTATTTTCTAGCTAAACTTATAACACCCATGGTAAAGCCTAAACTCTTATTATTTCATCATCATTCTCCTACTCTTATCCCAATTACTTTCGGTTGATACTATATACTCTTCCTTCATAGCACATATTGTAAAAGTTACTAGTATACGTTTTATGACCGGCCCCCTGCCAGACGTCAACCCTCCTTGGGAATGTAATTATTAACCAAATGGCATCAGATGGGTTCGGCCCAGGTTGTTATAAGGCTCTTAGTCGTCTTTTACAACATCCACAAGCAAAGTAAAGGTTGGTAGTGTTCATAGCGGCTACCACACAGTAAACTCCTTTATTTATTTTAGACAATCATGTCATTATCCTTCATTGTTAACAAGATTGTTTTCAAATAGATATTTCACATTCTAAAAAAAAATATTCCTAAGGGGATTTCCCTCAATACTCATAACCATTTTTTATTATACATGTCAGTAGTTATTTTTAGTTACTACTTTGCTTTTATAAGTCACAGCCATCATTATTATAATAACAATCTTCCCTTTAAAACTCTAAAAAATAAGCTAAAATAAGCTTGCGGGTTCAATTCCCATGCAGGACAATATTTGGTGATCTACAAAATGTAGTCGAGTCAGGGTGTAATTAGTGTCTTTTAGTTATATGTTTATAAAACTTATTAATACTATAAAGGTGAAATAGTTTATATTATAATAGAGAAATATGTAAATATTATTTCTATATACACTGTAACTCAATAAAAAAAAAATATATATTTATAAATTATGATATTGTAGCTCTGTAGTATTTGTTGTATACTAATTGTGGTGTATTTAGGTATAGTGTAAAGTGATTATAAGTACTTTGTGACATGTTAGTATGAGTGGGGGTAATTGGAGAAGATCTTTTCCATTGAACTACACATCTACTTTCAAGCAGTCTTTATTAACCTAGTAAGTACATAACAGTGGCGAACGTGGATAGAATCGTTATTTAAGTGTAATTTACAGTGAAATTGAGTAAAAGTGTGTTACATGATGGCTGATATTAGATTTGAAACATTTAATATAAATAATGGTGATTGGGAGTCTTATTCTGAAAGATTCGGCTTTTTTTTAGAAGCTCATGGTGTGAGTGAATTAACTAAACAAAAAGCCATATTTTTCGCATCATGTGGGGATGATTTGTATTTGTTATTTTATTTGTTAGTATATACATACATACATATCATCATGCCATATCCCTTGCAGGGTAGGCAGAGAGAACAGAGTGCCAGAGAACTCAATTTATTATTTATTTATTTGTTAGTAAAAACATTAATTTTCCCAAAGTCTCTAAGCCAAGTAACTCTAGTTGATATAGTAGAACAATTGAAAAATCATTTTAGACCGCAACCAAATGAAATAGTAGAATCATATAAATTCCATATGCAAAATCAAGGTAAGGAAGAATCTATGCAGGATTACATTGCGGCATTGAGGAGGATGACCAGGTATTGTAATTTCCTAGATCTAGAAAGAACATTACGAGATAGATTAGTATGTGGAGTGAATAATCCTAAGTTACAAGAGAATTTATTAAAGAAGGCAAATCTTACATATGAGACAGCAGTGGAGATGGCACTACAAATGCAAAAAAGGGAAGAAGACATGAAAGTTATAAATATAGTCGTCGACGATCGAGAGGCTCAGGTTGCGAAGTGTGATAGCTGTCAAGTAAACAGAAGTATGCCAGCAACTACAGCACATTCATGGATCACTCCATCAAATCCTTGGCAACGTTTACATGTAGATTTTGCAGGGCCATTCAGACAGAAAATATATTTGATTGTCATTGATCCATACTCTAAGTGGCCAGAGGCGAAGATTGTAAAATCGTCATCTAGCCAGTGTGCAATTCAAGCTCTCAGAGAGATATTTGCAGAATAAGGGTTGCTAGAAGTGCTTGTTTCAGACAATGGCACCGCCTTCACATCCAAAGAATTTGGAGATTTTATGATGTGTAATGGAATTCCACACATTTTTACAGCACCCTACAGCCCATCAATAAATGGACAGGCTGAGAGGACAGTTCAAACGGTGAAAAATAAATTAAGAAGCCTCCCTGGAGATGATATTAATGTTAAACTGCAGAGACTATTATTTGGTTTACGGATTGCACCAAGTACCGTTACAGGGAAATCGCCTGCAGAGATGCTAAACAGGAGAAGATTTCGAACACGGCTTGATATGATTCATCCATTTCACTCAGAGGCAGAAAATCAAATTGAGAAAAATAGAGAAGTACCAGTTAGAGCATTCAGTGAACAGGATCGGTGGTGTGGCTACGGAACTACTCCAAAGGGGAGATATAATTAGAGAAGCAATAATTAGAATAAAAGGTCCGGTACGCTTCTTAGTAAAAAGGGAAAATGGTCCAATGGTAACCAGACATGTGAGTCAGTTACGTCGTAGAGAGTCAGATGTGACTCCAGGCCCGAGTAGTGACACGCGTGACCTTCTCAGTATACCGCAAGAGGCTGTGGTAACATATGAAGGGAAGTGATTATAAAATGAATAGAAGTGTAATATAACTAAGACAATTATTATATTATATTAGTGAATTGTGTAAATAATGAAATGAACAATAAATAAACTATAGGGGAAGGTATGTGGTGTATTTAGGTATAGTGTAAAGTGATTATAAGTACTTTGTGACATGTTAGTATGAGTGGGGGTAATTGGAGAAGATCTTTTCCATCGTCCTACACATCTAACTTCAAGCAGTCTTTATTAACCTAGTAAGTACATAACACTAATGGTCTTATAATAATATAATGCATCACTATCATTTGTCCCATGGGTTTTATAAGTCGTTCATCATCTCGGCTCATATATGTCCCATTGTTGGGCTCGAGCCTCCTCCTTAATGAGAGGGAAATTGACCTACTAATCCACGCTGGTCAGACATGTTGGTATGGGGTTTTGTTTCGAGTTTTCCTTCTCTTGCATAGATGTTATGTGCATTTTATATCAATCAATCAATCAAATCATTTATTTGCGTTGAATGTATGTACATTGATAGGGTCTTATAAAAATAGTTCGTCCAGATACATTCTGCCCATTGAGCATGCAAATATTAAAAAAGTCAATGCTAACAGCTAATAAAAAAATAATTCACACAATATTTAAATTACACAAAATAAAAAAATATATTTACTTACACAAATGTCATGTTATTTAAAATTAAACAAATGTCACTATTCAATGTTAAAATAAATGTGACATCATACAATAATTCATTAATATTTAATAATAAAAAATAAAATAAATTTAAAATATGTCATCTAAAAATTCTTTTATAGGATAATAGCATTTGTCCAATAAAAATGTAAGATTTTTCTTAAATGCATAAACAGTTTCAGTCTTTATTGCCTTAGGTATTATTTATATTAGGGTAGCAATACATAACGCAGTGCTTGTCCCAACATTACTGTATGGAAGCGAGAGTTGGGTATGCAGAAAAGAGTATGAAAGTAAAATTAATGCGGTCGAAATGCGATCTCTGCGGAAAATCTGTGGAGTTAGGCTGACCGACCGCATTCATAACGACGACGTAAGAGAGCGAGTAGGTATGAAAGAGAGTATTGGTGTAAAGATGCGAAAGGGAATGCTCCGATGGTTCGGACATGTGGAAAGAATGTCGAACGAACGTCTGGTTAAGAAGATATACAATGCCAAAGTGGAAGGATGTAGGTACCGGGGGAGACCGAGACTAACCTAGGAGGCGGAGGAAGGATATGGCGTGATGATATGTATGTATGTATGTATTTTATTATATATAGCAGGTCATATAGGTATATCCCTTAGTCGTCTCTTACGATCACCCACAGGTAAGATAGGGGGTGGTGAATTGTATTCTCACTCTGTCAGCATAGGAAAATATATAATTTATAAGTCATTAATAGAGGATATATTATATGTAAAATGATTTATCTGCAAGAAAAGATAATTTTGAAGTTATATATATCTAATAGCAGTATACTGGGTAAATTTCTAGCAATTATAGGAATATACCTGATATAGTAGGTTAATTTCTCTTTCGTTGGGAAAGACCTGTCGTTGTCGACCATCATCTCGAAGATGCTTGACAGTGACAGGTGCTGGTCGTCGATGGCCTCCTTTTGTGAGGCCATCATGAAAAGGAAGGAGGCCGTTGAGCGGGAACGCGAACGCTTGCGTCCACAGACTCGCTCCACCGCCGGCGACCGGGAAGGAGGAGGCGCCGTTACGCGCACCTCCTCCCACCGCCTTGAGGGACGATAGGACGTGACCAGAAGGCTAATCGTGGAGGTGCCGGGGATCGAATGTCAGTGGAAGATCTCTCCGGCGCCTCGTAAGAGCGCGGAAGGGTCCGCTATGGTTTTAGTGGGTATTCCGGTCGGGCTTCAGCTGGCCGGTGAGTCCCACACTCCCCCTCGTCTTTACCGACGGGGGATAGCGCAAAATGCGTTTCCACAGCGGCAAATAAAAAATGTGTGTGTCAGCTCCGACGCACGACTGGAGTTTACTCCTTAAGTACGATTATTAAAACAGGCGAAAAAAGCTCATTTGACTAAAAATAATATATATATTTTTATTTACATTTATTAAAACTGTTCAGTGAAGTATTATCTCACGTCAGAAACTGAAAGGTGCGCAGAATAGGTTGCGCACCAAAACGTAACGAGGTCATTCGATCACTAGATTTTACTCCTCAAATTTTTCTCATACCGAGCGCCTTGTATGAAAATCGATTCTTAAGGAGTAAACTCCAAAAAAAAATTTTAATTTCTCTTCTATTATGGAGGAACTTGTACCTAAAAATTGAATAGACATGGACTAAGAAGGATAACATGGACGGATAGCTAGTAATAAGTATATTATTAAGTATAGTTATAGTCATTGATCTCGGGAAGTATTTTCCTAGTAATGATAAGTATAGTTCTATGAATTTATTTCAGGTTGTTTTTACGGATTCCATCCAACCTTACAGAGAGCTTCGCAACAGGGTGTTCACTGATAGACTCTTTGAGCGGCAGTTTAAGATTGGGTTCTCCAGTGAGGAAATCAAACAGGCGTATGAACGGTTATTAGAAAACTGTTGCAAATTATGCTCCAAAATTCCACCATTTCGTACATTTAGTATGCTTAACGATCATATGAGAAAAGTGCATGAAAGATATTTTTGTGATCTTTGTGTCAAACATTTAAGGGTAAGTGGAAACATCAAAAATTTTCAATTGATTACATAGTCTTTAAGATATAAGGTACTGTACTCTTATTAACATGATCACATATTTAGAATTTGCAAAAGTATCAGAGTATTTTTTGCAGACATGGTAAGGCCTCGCAGTTTTGTCAAAATTCATTCACAATGTTAAATGGCTTTTTTTGTAGTATATATATATAGCAATTGCATGAGCAAAGATAAAACCTTTACTTAAAGAGGTTTTTTTTAAATCTAGCCATTAAAAGACCTGCAAAATTACACTAATAATCTATACTATAAGGCAAAGGGGAAATTTAATAAATACAATTAATAATTTATTAAATTATTATTAATTGTATTTATTAAATACATATATGACAATGACTCAATTAGCTGACCAGTAATTATAATTAATTAATATATATGTGAATGAATTGATATTGAATTTGATCATAACTATTAATACATTTACAATTTATAATACATATTAATTATTAAGGCAATCTTTAATATTATATTTACTTTTCTGAAAGATTTTTAATTTATTTTCCTTTAAAACATTCAGTATTATATATAATGGGGGGTGGGGGGCTATAGATAATTATTTTCCCCTAAGGGGCCGTCCGTTAATCACGTGAGGTTTGAAAGGGGGGCAGGGGTTTGACAAAAATCACGAAATATCATAAGGGATGGGGGTTGTAGTAATACAGTCTGTAATTGTCACAGCGATTGTAAATGCTAATGTCTGACAGTTGGGGAAACATAACAATTATTATTATTTAATAAACATTTACTATATTTTCAGGTGCATAGTCTATTTGCTTCTTGCGCCAGTTTTTTAATATGCATATTTTGTTCACAGGGCGTGTTAAAATATAAGTGTTTGAGGTTTGCTTTACAAATAAGGGTAGTAAAAGATAAGAGAGCCCAGTATCGTGTTATCTGTTCAAACCATTTTTTACCACTATTGCAATCTTTTTTTTACTATTATTATTGCTGCATGTCTGGCAGAAGTGGCATTTTCCTAACAAAATTAAAATCAAATTAATTGCCAGTGCAAACATGTTACATTAAGGAGACATAAACTATGATCTAAATCCTTAAAACTTGTATTTTCATTAAATAGCTAAGCCCTTATAATTAAACATTTTCTGTATATATTCTTTTACAGAATAATTTACCAATTCTTTTTTAGATATTTACAAGTGAGAGGAAGTGTTATACAAGACAAGAGCTGGCACACCATCGACGGAAAGGTGACCTTGACGACACATCACACAGGTGACTATTATACCCACATATCACAATAATAATTATACGGGCAAATAAAAAAAAATGCTGGTACCTAGGATACCATATCATGCGACGTTCCGAATCCGAGCATGAGGTCCGTCATCCATCAAATATAAGGCTAAATAAAAGGAACAGTAGCGTATCGAATTACATAAAAATACATTGGATCAAATTCCATATTGTTTTATTTACGTAAGTCCAAATATTACCAATTGTTAGCGATTTTTACAATTTACTCAATTACAAAATAAAATTTCGATTCCGATTCAGCGTATCGTACTACATAATTTGGCGGTTTTTGAAATTTTTAGGGTCTGTGAGATAAACAGATCTCAGATTTATCAAATCAAATCATTTATTATGCATAAGGGCACTTCAAGATGTAAAATTGACAATATCAATTTTACATTTTTTTTTTACTTTAATCTACCACCGGATCGCAACGGGCCACAGGCTGAGAAGATCCCGTAAGAAACTCAGCGGCCTCGTCATTTTTTAAATTACAATGTATTTTGATCAAAATGATTGGATACATGTTTAATATGTATTAGCTCCAGTGTGATGCCCTTCGAGTAAGGGGACGTCCATTAATCACGTGAGGTTTGAAAGGCTTTTGACAAAAATCACGAAGTCCTAAACCTTCATAGTCTTAAACCTCACTACGTATCACCAACGGGGGATTAAAAAATGCTAAAAAGAAGATCACGTGATTAATGGACGTCCTCTAAGGATGCTTTTTTTTAAGTTAAATACAAAATTAAAACAAAAATGAAAGAAAATATGGCTGGACCAGATCCCACAAGCGGCACCCGATCACGAGTTAACTACTAGAATTCGTCGAAAATTCAAATTAATGAGACAATATAAGCCCTCCATTTTTTTCGGTAAAAGTCATTTGTAGCTCCAAGTGTCTAGTTTTTGGATTGGAACTTAAAATTTTGTGACCTCCGCGGTTTTTGAGTAATCGTAGGAAAACCAGCAATAAAAAAATTTCAATTTTTTTTTAGTTTTTTTTTTCGAACTGTACAAGGCACACTTAACATTAGTGGTTTCCTCAATATTTTCGATCTAGGGCTTGATTTTCCAAAAAAATACCAAAAGCCCTTTTTTGTTGCATTTTCAAATTTATGAGCCAAAAGAAAAAAACATTTTTCGGAAAAGCAATGGCTAGTCGTTAAGAAGAATTCATTCAAGTTCTTGAAACCCACCTTTAACTTTCTGTGCGATCATTGGTTGCTGAGATATTGATGGTTAAAGATAATAAGATCCTTTTCCATTCAAAGTTCGATATCTCAGCGAGAAATTATATCGAATATTAAAAAAGCATATTCAAGCTGAATAAACAAGTTATCTGATAGATATAGTAATCAAGCTATAATTTTTTTTTCTACGCCCGCAGACCGAAAAAAAAATTTTACTCAAAAACCGCTGAATTTACAAAATTTTATAGTTCCAATCCAAAAACTAGACACTTGGAGTCTTGGAGCTACAACTTTCTTTTTTTTGATTTCCTGTATGACCATTTCTCTCGAAGTTACTGCTTTTTGAAAATTGCACAAAAATAACGATGTTTTTTTGATCCATTAATTTTTTCCAGTAGTGTAATTTGAGGAACACAAATTACACCCAGATCCAAAACAAATAGTGTCGTGGGTTTGATTACCATACAGGACAATACTTTGTGCGATCCACAAAGTGTGGTTCTGAGTCTGGATGTGTCTGCGTTAATTACATGTTTGTAAGTCACCAGTAATACAAGAATTATTTCCTTAGTGCGGAGTGGTGTTTCTAAAAACAAAAAACATTGTAGGTATTTTTAACCCATCGGTCACCACAAGAGGATCCATTCGGCTAGTAATAAATGTAGCTATATGAAAAAGATTTCACAGATAGCATAGTGGTTAAGACGACCTGCCGTGCCAGTGCTATGGGTTCGATTCCCACGCAGGACAATAATATGTGCGATGCACAAAATGTTGTTCTGAGTCTGGGTGTAATTTGTCTGTGTGTTGTAAGGTCCCCCTCAATACAGGGATTATTTCCTTAAAATAGGGTGGTGTGGTTTAAAAAAAAATCTAACTGAAACCCTAATCGTTACCATTGTAGCTTACCGGCGATCACAACCCAGCCTCATGCCCTTCAATTATATATGTAATATATTATCTATATTGCGATAAAAATGTCTATATTATCTATTATTGATATAATCTTATTCCTAGATAAAAATAAATGTATTTGTTTTCGCTAATTGCTGGTCATCGTTCATATTATCATGGCATACATTAATGTACCTATTTATTACTGTGAAAAAAAAAACGATACAAGGCGTAAAAGGTTATATATCTGTTGCTACGATGACCGTAGGAAGCTGGCCCAATATTCATGTAGCATAAAGCGTTAGAAATATTCATGACTTATATTTATTGATATATGAAATTCTATGTACATCATCATTCATCATCATTCTCCTAATCTTATCCCAATTATTTGGGGTCGATACAATATGTACTCTTTTATAGTACACTAGCTTCCGCCCGCGACTTCGTCCGCGTGGAATGGTTACTTTGGGCTAACGTTAACTTCAACTCGCGAATTCGTTTACGTAAAAGGTGGAAATATTTTTAAATAATACATACGTTAAAGCTGTATTAGGTACCTACATGACCCTTTTATTAGGAAGAGTAGAACATTAAACCTTAAGTAAAAGTATTGGGTCTTATATATACTTTCTATAGATATACCATATACAATGTATGTATATTATACATACATACATACATACACTTACGCCTATTTACGATTACACATACTTTTAATGTGTATGACATCGCTGTGTGGTAGCGGCTATGAATACTACCAATCCTCACTTTGCTTGTGGATGTCGTAAAAGACGACTGAGAGCCTTATAACGACTTGGGCCAACTCCATCTGATGCCGTTTGGTCAACAATTACATTCCCAATGAGGGTTGACGTCTGGCAGGCGGCCGGTCATAAAACTATTGCCAATAACTTTTATAATATGTACGACCCCAAGTAATTGGGATAAGAGTAGGAAAATGATGATGATGATGACCTCTCGTGAACAAATTTCCAATTTGGTCCAGAAAAGTATGACGTGGTCTTCCCCTTGTATTCGTCCCATTCACGATTGCTTTATATGTTTGCTTCGTCAACCTCTGCCCACTCATTATTTCTTCCACTTCGTGTCCAACCCACCTCAGCATACCAGTGCTCTTTTATAACATTTTACCTAATTTTATCTTTCAGACTTACATCACACACGTTACGAAGAGCTGTCAGCTCTACAGCATTTATTCTATTTGCATGTCTTCTCCGCCATATCTAACTTTCACTACCATACATGAGGGCAGGCACTAATACTTCCTATACTTATTATTATTATTTAGGATGTGTAAAGCCGACGGAAGGTCATGAGAAGAAAACAAAACTAAAAATGTAGTGTGTGCAGAAGTACTTTGAAATAACATTAGTTTGAGTTTTTTTTAATATAAGATTATAAGACCCAGTATTTTTATCGTAAATGCGCGCCCAGTACTTGATCATTATTTTGCTGCGATGTTATTTTTAAACTGCGATATTTCCTAAGATATTCATTGAAAACAAATAATGTAAAGAGCAATTTTGTTTTAAATTAAATACTTGTGATGAATAACTCATTTATTTGGATAAGGATTAATATTATGTTTATAAAAACACCTTCGAAAATATCACATTATTTTAAAACAAATTTGATTAGCATAAAAAAAGGTTATAGTGAGCCAATCTTAAAAGATAGACATATGCTGTCGCGGACTTTTATTTAGAACTTTAAAAGGGGAACAATTATGTAGTATATAATTTTTGCGCAACTTTAACCGGTTACGCAGCGGAAGCTCTCAAAAGGAAACAAAAACCCGATTTTTACACATTCATCATGGTTGCTCTGCTCCTATTGGTCGCAGCGTAATGTTGTATAGCCTAAAGCCTTCCTCTATAAATGGACTATCCAACAAAAAAAGAATTTTTCAAATCGGACTAGTAGTTTCTGAGATTAGCGCGTTTAAACAAACAAATAAACAAACAAACTCTTCAGCTTTATAATATTAGTATAGATATTGTAAAAGTTATTGGCAATAGTTTTATGACCGCCCGCCTGACAGATGTCAACCCTCCTTGGGAATGTAATTGTTGACCAAACGGCATCAGATGGAGTTGACCCAGGTCATTATAAGGCTCTTAGTTGTCTTTTACGACATCCACGAGCAAAGTAAGAGTTGGTAGTATTCGTAGCCGCTACCATACAGCTTTATTCTTTAGAATTTCTATGTACACATATATGTTTAAATGAATTTAACTTTGACTTTAACTTAACTTTAATCTATCTTATGGTCATCGAAGAACCTTATATCAGAACTTTTTGAATGCGCCATAGCATATAATTTAAATTAATAAAAAAAAATAATGATATAATTAATAAGACTACTAATAAATTTGAAATCACTTTCGTAAAATCTATTCAAAAAGTAAATGAAATATAATTATTTGTCATTTACATTTTATAGACTTAATGTTGATCATATCGGTTTTATCTCTTAAGTTTTTATTTATAACACAATTTGAAACGTACCTACGTGAATGAACACGTGGGTTACATCATTTATAGTGTGGCAGCCCCCGCTTTGAATTAGAATTGTTGCAGACAGGCAATCCAATGAGATCCAATGCGGCTACAATTCAACTTTTAAAAAAGTTGTGGTCACAGACATCCGAAAGTCGTCAGCATATAAACTGGCTCATAATCGTATAGTGCATTCCTGCATTTTTTTAGACTCACGTGAGTAAAGCTCTGGGGCAAACACTATAGTAAGTTAGAAAACTTGTAAAATGTTAGTTTGGCAGGCCCAAACTGTCTAACTAGCATGGTACAGTAGGTCAATTTCCTTCTCATTGCGGTAAAACCTCGTAGTCAATGAGGGGACGTACATGACTTGAATTCGATAAATATTTAACAAATTATTAAATCATCTCGACTCGTATACGGCTTACTATGATACACGCTGATCAGATGGGTTGGTCAGCGTTTTATTGCAAGTTTTCCTTCTCTTGCATAGATGCTATATGCATAACGTGACCATTTATTCTTTGACTCATAACAGGACATTTTAGTCAGTTAGGGAATGTCCATTAATCACGTGATATTTTTTAGCAAGTTTCGGTTTTTTGCTTTTTTATACTTTGTAAAAAGATCTTTATACAGATCACCTATGGCAACGGCAAGGTCAAAGTGACACTACACGCCATTATTCAGTTTAGAAATCTCTGCGTTTGACGAAAAAGTAAATACACGTGATATCTCACTACATCTTCTGATATTTCATGATTTTTGTCAAACAATTAACCACACGTATATGGATTTGATATCCTTTGGTCACAAGATAGGGTGTGGTGAATCTTATGAATCATCATCATCACCGTTCTCTTGCTTTTATGCCAGCTAATTGGGGTCGAAGCAATATGTCCTCTTTTTTCATACAGCCCTATCAGACATGATCTCTGTAGTCACTCCCTGTCTATCCACATCATGCTTCATGCAATCCATCCATCTTTTGAATCTTATGTATATCTGAATATTTTTAAAATAAAAATTTAAATCGGCAGGGGTCATCCATTATGTGAATTTTGTGAGGAACGTTTTATGGATGCAGATGAATTGTATCGACATTTGCGCAAAGAACACTTATATTGTCACCTGTGCGATGCGGATGGACGCAACTTGTACTATGCCTCGCATCCTGCGCTCGCGCATCACTTCAGGACAGACCACTACTTGTGTGAGGAGGGCGAGTGTGCTGGACAACACTTAACTGCTGTCTTCAGAAGTGAAATTGATTTAAAAGGTTTGATGCATTTTTCAAGTCTAGTACACGTTTTCATCAACACCACCTGTAGGTTAGGTTAGGCCATCGTACATATTGCAACAGTTATTGGCAACAGTTTTATGACCGACCGCATGCCAGACGTCAACCCTTCTTGGGAATGTAATTGTTGACCAAACAGAATCAGATGGAGTTGACCCAGATTTATGTTAACCTCTTAGTAGTCTTTTATGATACCTATGAGCAATTTAAAAGTTGGCTGTATTCGTATCACTGTTCAGTCACGCACTTATTGAGTTAGATATTGAGTAAAATTTGGAGCTCGTCGGTGAAAACCATTGCAGCATTGGTAATCTAATTTTATTCATTGTATTTTTACGTGTAATTTTTACATTAGTAGTTGGTATTAGTAGTTAGTTATTGTTAAAATAGTAGGTAAATTATATATAATAATATTATTTTCCCGACAGTTTTTATCTGAAGGAATAAACCGCTGTAATAACAATAACTTATTGAAAGGAAGACATCTTAGTTCTCCCGTGTCCATGAACACTGAAAACATTCGAAACGTTGGGCATTTAAAAAACAAATACAAACGCGTTAAAATTCTTAAAGTTAGTTTTATTTCAAATTATTTTATTTAACAGCACATAAAGCGACAGTCCACGGTCGCGGCATGGCCCGCGGCGCGGCGCGACAGGCGCGCACGCTGGAGCTACAGTTCAACATTACACCGCATCCCGTACTCACTCAGAGGGCGACCAGGTTAGTGACAGTGCCACGCGATTACTTTTAATCTACTCATTCAACCATCATCAGCCTCTCGAATCCAGTGTTTATTATAGTTTCATTTGTTGTGAGAAGGCAAGAGGTAGTCACCACACAGGAAATTAATCGACTATTCCAAACTACCCTCTTTTTACCATCTATGATACTTTATATACTACTAGCGACCCGCCCTCGCTTCGCTTCGGTTACGTCTACTTTCGCTACATAGAATTCCTCTCGGAGAAGGAATTTCTTAAAATCCTATTTTATCTGACCTTTACAGGGCAGAAAGAAAGTTCACACTAAATTCCAAGTCTGTAGGGGCAGTATTGGAAAATGTAGATTTTTTGGATTAACACCTACGCAATCCGCTTTAGGGGTGGAATTTTTAAAAAGCCGTTCTTAGTTAACCTGTGTATTGTAACAAAAATATGTTAACCGAAATTCAAGTCGGTAGGAGACATATTTAAAAAATGTGATTTTTACACCCCAGCAACCCCCCTTGCGGGTGTCTGTAGGTCTTATGATTCCAGAGATATCATGATGAGTCAATAGGTGGTCTCGATTTTTGCAAACATGTTGCTTAAAAACTGCCTAACAGCGAACGAAAATATAGCAGATGATCTTATACTCTTTTCCTAATCATTATAGGGTAAAATAAAAAGTTTACAGTAGATATAATTTTATAAAGCGGTGATTGTGGTTTTAGTATCGCAATGGCTATATCCTAGCACAATTCAAAGACCAAACAACTGCTGAAATAGAGTATCGACCATCGCTGTAGCATGACACAAATGGATATTGTCACACAAACTGTAATGTATTGTGTGAGCGATGGATTTCAATTATTCGATGCAAGGTATTACCATGGCTTGGAATTACAATATTCTGCTTAGAAAATTACCGTCCAATCATTTCAAATTTCAAAGTCTACGTTCATATGAGGTCGTGTCCTAAAATAACATACATACATAGCTTCACGCCTGTCTCCCAGAGGGGTAGGCAGAGACTACGGATTGCCACAAACCACGATCCTGGCATATTTCCATCGCTTCATTCACACTCATAATAGTCTTCATGCATACTCTACGATTACGCATACTCTTAATATGACCTCTCGTCAATACATCAAATAAAATAAAATAACATGACCTCTCTAAAGCTTAGAAACCTATAAACACCGTACTAATATAGTGCGGTGACATTCGAGACATTTCAATTTTTAAAACTATTTGCATTGTACCAAAGGTTTATGTGACATCAACCTTTTTAGAGTTCCATACCCAAAATATAAAACAGGACCCTATTACTAAGACTCCGCTGTCCGTCCGTTACTTCGCCTGTCTGTCACCAGATTGCTCTCATGAACTGTGATAGTTGGACAGTTGAAATTTTCACAGATGATGAATTTCTTTTGCCGCTACAACGACAAATACTAAAAAACAATAAAATAAATATTTAAGGGGGCTCCCACACAACAAAGGTAATCTTTTTGCTCGTTTTTGCTCGATATTGATAACAAAAATAGGTAGAAGTTTGAAATATTCTCAGAATATTTAGTTATATATTCACTTTAGAAATAAATATTTAAATTAAAATAAAACAAATAGAGAATTTAAGAGTGGCTCCCATACAACAAACATGATTATTTTGCCATTTATATATAATGGTACGGAATCCTTCGTGCGCGACTCCGTGTCGCTCTTGGCCGGTTTTTTGAATATAATCGAATTGAGTATTCAAACATGTGTCAAAATAAAATGTCTTTTAAATCAAAATCACTAAGAAGTATTGATATCAATTTTAAAGCAAATCATCCCTAAAATAACTTTCCACCCCTTTTTAACTCGGTTTGGAGATAAATATCACTAAAATATGAATCACGTCATTCATCAATTCTGTTAAAGAATGTTTATGCAAAATTTTAAATAGATTGGACCAAGGAATCACGTTGTCCCATACAAACTTTGCCCTGATTTTTCACCCCCTTAGGGATATAATTTCGTAAAATCCGTTCTTAGCTGACCTCTAGTCGGCGAAAGAAATATTCCTACCAAATTTAAGGTTTGTAGGCCTTATGGTTCCAGAGATATCGTGATGAGTCAATACATAGGTGGAAATCTCTTATATATATATATATATAGATGATAGACACACCGGACAAAGAGCAAAGTGCTTTTTCGACCTTTGTCACCTCCTCTTCTTTAACATCATAGCGCTTCAAATACCACTTATTCTTTTTTTAACATATGTTTTTTTAAATATCCTGTTTATTGGCTGATAGTACAGCAACTCATCTAAGTAATAAGTAGTACCTAACTAATAAGTAATATTGGGTAATAACTAGTAATAACCACAGTTGAAATATTTATGTCTATAGTTATTGTGAAGACGAACTGTGTGGTAGCGGCTACGAATACTACCAATCCTTACTTTACTCGTGGATGTCGTAAAAGACGACTGAGAGCCTTATAACGACCTGGGCCAACTCCATCTGTAGCTGTTTGGTCAACAATTACATTCTCAAGGATGGTTGACGTCTGCCAGGCAACCGGTCATAAAACTATTGCTAATAACTTTTACAATATGTACTATGAAAGAAGAGTACACAATGTATCAACCCCAAGTAATTGGGATAAGAGTAGGATAATGATGATGAGTTATTGTGAAGCGGACTTCTAATAGCATTTCGCCCACAGATTATTTTGGTCTGTATACTGAGATGTTTCACTGCTGGCCAAACATAACGTTGATCTCTTTCAGATTTGGCAGCAAGTGAAGTACTACCACTAAGTAACAAATGTTTCAGTTCATATTGGTCTAAATATTACGTTATTATCGTATTTAGACACGAACGTCCTACCATTATTATAAATGTGAAAGTACGTGAAGATGTTTGGATGTTTACTCAATCATGCGTAAACAGATTTGGATGAACGTTGGCACGTAGATAGACCATTTTCTAGATTAACACATATTATATTTTTTATCCCGATAATGCCTTGGTGTAATAGTTTAACTTTGGGCAAATTACTTTTACACAATTTGATTCATTGGTGATGACGATTGCAACTTTTGATTGCGCTTCTGTTCAGGTGAAAAATGGTCTTTACTCTACAATACACGTCAATCTGCGGTTTATCAACAATAATTACAGTAATTACCAACGACATATATAACAAAATTGTATAGAGAAATGACACAATACAGGACAAAATAACTATAAATTCAAGTACGAAGGTGTTTATCCCGGATGCTACTAAACTTAATGTACAGACTAATAGTGCTTATTGTCCTTGCAATGGCTTACAGAAACAGTGATAGCTGGTTATAAGTGGGTTATATGATAAGAAAGTTGTAAAGTTTTATTGAATTTGATTGAAGTTGGGATGTACCTGTATATCGGTAGGGAGCAAAGAGAGCGCGCGGGTGAGGTATCGCCCCCGGCGCCTGCGCCGCCGCCACCCCCTACGCTCATTGATACAAGCAGCGCCGCCCAATTCCCAGCGCTGTCCACCGCCCCCTCTACGCCTGGGCTCGTGCTCGCCGCACATCATCGCGCTTACAAAGGTAAATGAAACATTAATAAAAACATAAACAGAAATAATACCTTAAAATAAAATGGGTTTTATAAAAATAATAATCTATGTAATAAATAATGAAAATAGCTGATCCAATTACCTAACCTTCTTACAATCTTTAACGGCGTATAAGAGGATAATATGTAGATTCTACCAAAGCAAAAGCTCTTCAGGGTTCCGTGCTGTTTGTTATATTTTTTGATGTTGTAACAGAATGAGAATGACTGCACAGATGGCGGAGGTGTTTAAGTATCGATTTCGCGTGCCGAGTGTCATGGTTTGATACCCACGCAGGACAATTCTGTGTGAGATTCACAAATGTTATTATGAATCTGGGTGTAATTTGTGATCGTTAATGACATGTTTGTGTTGTCTCCCGCGACACAAGGATTAATTTCTTTGGTTGAAGTCTTTTAAAAAACATAAAAGAGAATTCATCATCATAAACCAGAAATTGTTTTTCTCAGAGTCTCGTCGAAAATGATGATAACATTAAAAGCAAGAATATTTCGAAATTGCATGTTCCAAAAAAGAAAAAAATCGAAATAATCGGTTAATACCCTTCTGATTACCTTAGTATAATAATTAAATTTCCCTCCCACTGTGAAGGAAGTTAACTTACTCAGCAGTGTGTACGTGGGCTGAAAGTAAAGAACTGAAATTTAACGACCTTATATGTATTTTGTTTGTTTACAGGAGCGGATGGTTTAGCTCGTACAGATAGGAATTTCCCAACGCTTGGAGGTGTAAGCTCATCGCGTAATACACCGCGACCCGCAGCACCATCAACAAACCCAGTGGCTGCAGCCATCGTTAGAAGTTGTATGTATCATTGGTATTATTTTTAATCTCGTGCCTATTTTTAGACAGAATTTTATACATTCAAATATGGCGTGTGCTTGCAGCCAATTTTACCGCCATCCTTAACTTTATAGTGATGCTCTATAAGCTTATTAGTTCGGTCCTCGGCGGAACTGTGCTGGTCAATATGGCTCGCACTGATCTGTGCCAATTCCACCTTTTTTTTTTCTTCGCAAGGTGGGACCATGGATGTGGTCGCGCCCCGGCAAATCGACCCGGGGTGACGGCACGCAACCCTATGGACCCACCCTGCAAACACCTCTTCGCCGTGCGAGTTTCTGCTCTTCTCTAAAATGTTTTGTAGGAACAGGACGCGCTGTGCTGACCCCACATACATTACATATACATTGAGATATGGGCAGCAGTATGATGACACGTAATAATACACTTATATTTTGCCATGTAACTTTAGTTTCAGATATTATGTAGCTACAATATTCGGCAATAAATATTGCACATACAGAGTGGAAGGGGACCGCTCCCGAAAACAAAGACAGGTAACCCTACTAGTCCTACTTGTAATGATAGGCTAGAAAAAAAATCGATTCGGATGAAAAAATTTTTTTTTCTCCTCGTGAGGTCGTTGAACTCTTGAACATATGATCGTGAGTTTTGAATAGATTGCGTGTTTTCTCATCTGAGTATAGTAACGTATTTTTTATGGAATTATATATGGCACTGTCCTAATACGATGGAATGTGCAAAAAAACTTAAAATTCGTTGTGAAAATACATTTTTTCCAACCGAATCAATTTTTTTTCTAGCCTATCATTACAAGTAGGACTAGTAGGGTCACCGCACTTTGTTTTCGGGAGCGGTCCACTTCCACCCTGTATATCCTTCGGAAGAGGTAATCGGTTAATTTCGGCTTCGTAGAGCATTGTCTCTCTCGCACACTACATGTGTCATGTTTGTCAACAGTTATACAAATGTAAGAGAGTGAAGTTGCGTTTAACCAAAAATATATGGTGTTATTAAACAGCAACGGTTAAGAAAAAAATGCTTGTAGCTTATAAAATGAAAATAAAAAATATTTACCATACATACATATCTTCACGCCATATCCATTGCAGGGTAGGCAGAACCAGAACAGGGAGAGAACAGAGTGCCAGAGAACTCTATCTATGCATACTTCACTCGCTTCCTCAACATTCAAAATTCTCTTCATACACGCTCGCCGGTTTCGGAGACTCTTGACTCCACCTTCCTTCAGTACATGACCGATCTGGTCTAGGTAGGTTAGTCTCGGTCTGCCCCGGTACCTACATCCTTCCACTTTGGCATTGTATATCTTCTTAACCAGACGTTCGTTCGGCATTCTTTCCACATGTCCGAACCACCGGAGCATTCCCTTTCGCATCTTTACACCGATACTCTTTTTCATACCTACTCGCTCTCTTACGTCGTCGTTACGAATATATACATATTTACCATGTTTTTTATAACGGTCTAAAAAGTATAAAATAATATATCTCCAGATCGGAAACAGAGAACATGGGACGCATGCAGATAAAATTGATAATGCGCCGCATGTTTTTTTATATTATCATAATATAATCTATACTATTATAGTAAATGCAGAGCCGGTTTTTTTTTGTTGGGTTAAACTGCGAAAACTACTCAACCGATAGGAATAATACATATACCATAAGATGCAGCGTTTTTCGGAGGTTTTAGTATATGACATGTTGGTGTTTAGTTATCCCGAAAGGATGGAAGCGGGCGGGAGATAGCCAGTAACTATCATAAATTTAATGTTGACTATAATAAATAATATAAAAAAGAAAACCATTTTATGTATTTATACGGAATGATTTTCTTTTTATACTGGCAATGAAGTTGTACCAAAATGTGGGTTAACATTTAATAACTAATGCTGTAGCGGGTATATATAAATCTGGCATTACGATGACTGGTTGGGCGTGAGGCAACTTAGTGCTCCCGTGACTATGAACGCTGTGAAGTGTACGAAACATCGCAAAAAACTTAATGCTGCTATATAGGCGAAACAAGTTGCGCCAATTATAAATATTAGTAAAATGGGAAAATGATAATAAGTTAATCCATTCCAAGTGATCTTCGCTAGCGAAACTGCGGGGACAGCAAGTAAATTATATTTATGTTATAATTGTAGCAAAACCCAGTGTATCAATCCAGTTGCACAGCCAGCCAACCTCGGCGAGTAATTTCCGTCTGACACAAACGAGCGGTAATCGCGGTATCAGTATTCCACCACAGCATAAGAAGCCAGTACTTGATGACGATGACTTCCCTTCATTGGGGATAGCTAGAGATGATCATCCCAGCATTGGCGCTGGTACTGTGCAGGCGCCTAAGGTACTCATTTTCTCTACAAAAATAATAATAATATAATGACAATTATCTATACATCAGTACATTTAAGTTCCTTACTGAACATAGGTCTCCGAAAGGAGGGCTAGTGCTATAATCGCCATGTTTGGCAAATGGTTTATTGATCGCAGTTGGTGTTATATGTTCACAGAAGCGCTGCCGCCCATTCATCTGACAAACATTTTATTACTCCTACGGGGAAACGTTTTAAATATTTAATTTTAAATTCGTCACCACGAAAAGAATGTTATGATCAGTTTATGTTCATCATAAATATGTGATTAAAAAAGAAAACATAACAAAATTAAAAAGATATAATAATGTTCACCAGGTTTAGATAAAAAAAAATCCTATAAAACTAGAAAAATCTCTAAAAAGTGTAGATTACATCAGCATAGTAATTGAATCAATCTCTTTTACAGGTGACTCTCGTCAATAGTCAAGAGATGCAGGCGTTGAAGAGCAACCATGTCAATTTTCAACATAAGAAAGTGCCACTGAGTTCGGAAGCGTTTCCGGCATTATCATCCTCTTCGGCTCCCGTTGTCGCACCACAATGGATAACCGTCAAATCTAAAGATAAACAAAAACCTGCGAAGGCTGAACCTCCGCCAAAACCTAAGGAACTAGCTTTTAATGCCGTCGCCGACTTTCCTACTTTACCTATCAACCATGCAAAATCAAAGCCTAAAAAACAACAACAACAGCAAACTCAACCCCCACCTCAACCAACCACAAACGAGAATACGAAACTTAGTAAAAAAGACAAAAAAAAGCTAAACAATAAAAAGGAAAATATAGACGATACGTTTCATATTAATGGCATTAACGATAAGAAACTACTAAGAGAATCATACGCTTCAGTTAACGTAAATAATGTAGCAACAGTAGAAAGCGGTAAGAAAATAAAAACTGTAGAGTCCTCTTCCACTGGACCAGTGAATACGGAGAACAAGAATGGTGGCAATAAGGACTTCAATCTCACCACCAAGGATTACCCACCGCTAAACTCAAAAAGTGAAAACAGTTTACCAGCGAAAAAGATTTCGAATGGAAGCGTACCGCCCGGATTTAAGGTGAGACCGGCTTGTGACGGTATGACCTTCACGAATTCATCCGGACAGACATTCTCGGCGCCGGTGCACACATACATCGCTCCACCCGACTTCGAAAATAGGAACCGGGCGCTGTTCAACGAGTTTATCGAGGCGATTGGGTCGGGTCCTCCGCTAGAGCGGTTCAAGGAGGCGTCGCGATCCTTCCGCGACGGTAGCGCTAGTGCTGCTCAATTTCACGCTCACTGTGTCTCAGCGCTGGGCGCGCGATGCAATGACGTGTTCCCGGAACTGGTGGCATTACTGCCAGATATCGGTAAACAACAAGAATTGGCTTTGGCGGGTGATGCAAGTTCCCTAGATGTATGCGCTACTTGCGGGCAACTACTGACGCCGCGTGATCGCTCTATCCACAATTCGGCACATTGGCCCCCTCTCGCCACACCTTCCGCAAACCGCTAGGTTATGATATGCATGACAAGTACACACTAAAAGTGCTGCCAACAGTCTATACTTCATATAAAGATTCGTCGACAGCGCCCATCCTTTAATTCAAGTTAAAAAGCCAATATGAACGTGAGTGACTGTATATGTTTTCAACTCTAGTTCTCGTGTTGCCTCCTATCGCTTTTAGGAGAGTGTATATGACATTGCAAATTGTTTAGCAATTTGTACGTTAGAGTTTGGACTGTACTGTCCATATTATATAAAAACTTCGTGATAACTGTTAACGTGTAATTATTTAATGTGAATTCACTTAATAAGTGTCCGATCATTTTCGTTTACGGGCTAGCCCATTGGATTATTTTGACAGAGCGTGGATATATAATATGTGTGTATCATAATATATCCACGGGCGCATTATTACATTGAATGTGATTTTGTAATGTAAATGTTATACAATGGAAAATATATTGTTTCAAAGTTAAATTTTATTATATTTTTGTACCTCGAGCGACATTTTTAGTTTTCTGTAAAATATTTTTTGTTAACCTTATTATTGGTTTTATTATAATCCTTATATGTAATAATAATTAATGGTCAATATCAGGGGCGGCTCTAGCATATGTAGCGCCCGGGTGCATTCAATAACCTGGCGCCCTCTTGTAACAAAATGCGTGAACAAAATGGAATAGGTTAATAGTTACAACACGTTCGATTAAACTCCAAACCTCGCTGGAATGCGTTATCGTCCGTCATGTCGTTGCTTATAGCCCAGTCTATTATTTGTATATTTTAATGATTAAAATTATAAATATTTCATATTTTACTCATGCGGTATATCGGTCGATGAAGCATATAGCATAGTGGTAGGACCACGCTGTTGGCAGTTTTCTGTCTACAGCCGCAGGCCGGTCCGTCCGGGATGGTACCACACTCTCGCAGAAGATTGACGTCCGAGCAACGGCAATGTGCTGTTGCGCTTCGTTCGGTGAGCGAGAGAGCCGGAAGCCCAACTGGGTGGGTTTAGGGTTTACATTGGTAGGCAGCGTCCTAGCTATATTCCTGGTAGAGCAAAGGTCCATGGGCGGCAGTAATACTTACCATCAGGTGTGCTGCTTGCTCGTTTGCCACCAAAAGCTATAAAAAAAAATAAAAGCATTACAAGCCGCATAAGAGTAAATATGAGGTTTTTGAGGCTTAAAATTGTGACATCTCTGAAATGATGATTCGTAGAAAAAAAAATATAGTAACAATTTTCGTAGAGAATTTATTAATCTACAACTTTTGTGTAGGCTATTTTACTATAACACTCGCCGTTTGCGAGGAAAAGGGAAAAAAATCGAAGTTTTCGACCTTTAACCTTGAATAAAAGGAACTTTGGGACATTTTACCGGAGTATGGTATTAACGGTAAACTGCTGCAGGCTGTGCAATCCAGTTACATGGGCTGTAGAGCCTGTGTGCGGCTGGATGATGGAATGTCGCCTTGGTTTGACGTCAATATCGGCGTTAAGCAGGGCTGCGTTCTATCAGCCAGGCTGTTTATCATATATCTGGATAAATGTCTCCAAAGGTTAAACGATATGAATGTGGGAGTCCAGATGGGTGACTCAGTGGTCTCTGCTCTGCTTTATGCAGATGATGCAGTCCTGCTGGCACAGTCAGCGACTGACCTGCAGATCCTAGTCGACACAATGACAGAAGATTGTAAGAAAAGGGGTCTACGCGTGAATGTGAGCAAAACCAAAATAATGGTCTTTGAAAGAGATGAAGCCAGAACAGATGTAAGAGTAACAATAGGTAATGATGTACTAGAGCAAGTGGATGAATTTGTATATCTTGGATGTGGATTTAGCCGAGATGGACGGTACACCACTAATATAGAGCGAAGAGTGAATGTGGGAAATAGAGTGAACGGAGCGTTGGGGCAATTTCTCGGCAGCCACCACCTCAGCCAGAAGGCACGTGTAGCAATACATAACGCAGTGCTTGTCCCAACATTACTGTATGGAAGCGAGAGTTGGGTATGCAGAAAAGAGTATGAAAGTAAAATTAATGCGGTCGAAATGCGATCTCTTCGGAAAATCTGTGGAGTTAGGCTGACCGACCGCATTCGTAACGACGACGTAAGAGAGCGAGTAGTTATGAAAGAGAGTATTGGTGTAAAGATGCGAAAGGGAATGCTCCGATGGTTCGGACATGTGGAAAGAATGCCGAACGAACGTCTGGTTAAGAAGATATACAATGCGAAAGTGGAAGGATGTAGGTACCGAGGGAGACCGAGACTAACCTACCTAGACCAGATCGGTCATGTACTGAAGGAAGGTGGAGTCAAGAGTCTCCGAAACCGGCGAGCGTGTATGAAGAGAATTATGAATGTTGAGGAAGCGAGTGAAGTATGCAGAGATAGAGTTCTCTGGCACTCTGTTCTCTCTGCCTACCCTGCAAGGGATATGGCGTGATGATATGTATGTATGTTAAATATCTAATGTCGGATAACTCTTGTTAATATTCATATATAGCATGCCTCGTGTCGCTTCGGTCGTAATATTTTATTCTGGCATGCTATGATCGTTCCTTGCCTTTGGTTCACCTGGCATAATTAATTTGGCGAAGAGAAATATTACGACAAGCTATGGGGCCCCAAGTTGGTATGCCGTTTCTGACTGTTTGAGCGGAACGTCTGCAGACCATACATTTTGAATAGTGGTAAAACCACGCTGTGGATAGATCTCTGTCTACAGCCGCGGGCCGGTCCATCCGGGGTAGTAATACACTCTCGCAGAAGATCGACGTCTGAGTAATGGCAATGTGCTATTGCGCTTCGTTCGGTGAGCGAGAGACCCGGAAGTCCAACTGGGGTGGGTTTGGAGTTTGTATTGGTAGGCATCGGCCTAGCTATACCTTTGGTATTGCAAAGGTCCATGGGCGGCAGTGACACTTACCATCAGGTGTGCTGTCTGCTCGTTTGCCACCATAAGCAATAATAAAAAAAAACAAGAAAAAGCGTTCGTCCCTAACACTTGAGGCATGCCCCGTCGCATTTTGGGACATCGCTTCTCCGCAACATGACTTAGTGCGGGACAATATCGTGACATATCAGTGTATTTAATTTGAATATTGAAAATATTAGCAAATACATAATTGGTCAAATAATATAATAATTAACCTGCTAGCCCCAGACAGGACCATTCTTCACTTCACTGATATAATAGCATAGATATCTAGACATTAATTATTGTATCCATACACAATAATTAAAAAAAATGCTTTTTGAGGGGGGTAAGAATATACCTAGACCAGATCGGTCAGGTACTGAAGGAAGGTGGAGTCAAGAGTCTCCGAAACCGGCGAGCGTGTATGAAGAGAATTATGAATGTTGAGGAAGCGAGTGAAGTATGCAGAGATAGAGTTCTCTGGCACTCTGTTCTCTCTGCCTACCCTGCAAGGGATATGGCGTGATGATATGTATGTATGTGTATGTAAGAATATATGCACAGTATGTACCATTACTTCTTCCACTTCTGCAATTATTTTTTGAGATGTCTAAGGGACGAACACATGATTGTAAGAAAACACTCGTCGGCCAATCGTTATGTGTGTGTACTATGTGTTACTTATTAAGGATCAGGTCTCGTGGAGCATGTCTCGACACCCATTTAAGAATATGTGCAGAAGTCTGATGCTGTTTACGATATACAACTTCAATTGGACTTATTTTTACGACCTAAATGGCATAATACCAGGTTACACACCAGACCAGACAAAATACGTCTGGTCTGGTATCTCATCATGTCTCGACTATTCGAAGATCCTTCGCTACATTGTGCAGCTCATTCGCTACGTTGTGACGTTTCAAACAGTGTTGTATATCTACTTGGTTTAAGTTTTATCACTACGAAACAGCCTTATGAATATTGGACATAAACAGCCGCCGGACACAAATACCCAAAACCATCAACAATAGCCTAAACTTTGATTACGGTGTAGTGGTTAAAAGACCGACCTTTTGTGTCAATTTCGTGGGTTTGATCCTACGCAGGACAAAACTTTGTGCGATCCATAAAGTGTTGTTCTGAGTATGGGTGTAATTTATCTGCATTAATTATATGTTTGTAAGTCACCCCAATACGAGAATTATTTCCTTAGTTCAGGAGGAAAGACACCACGTCTTTTTATAAAAAAAATAACAATATACCGTTTTTCTTTAAATTAATCTACCAAGACTCGGTGGACATAATAACGACTTAAAGGTTTTTTTTTTCTTTATTTTTTTTAACCACTGATATAGAGCGAAGAGTGAATGCGGGAAATAGAGTGAACGGAGCGTTGGGGCAACTTCTCGGCAGCCACCACCTCAGCCAGAAGGCACGTGTAGCAATACATAACGCAGTGCTTGTCCCAACATTACTGTATGGAAGCGAGAGTTGGGTATGCAGAAAAGAGTATGAAAGTAAAATTAATGCGGTCGAAATGCGATCTCTTCGGAAAATCTGTGGAGTTAGGCTGACCGACCGCATTCGCAACGACGACGTAAGAGAGCGAGTAGGTATGAAAGAGAGTATTGGTGTAAAGATGCGAAAGGGAATGCTCCGATGGTTCGGACATGTGGAAAGAATGCCGAACGAACGTCTGATTAAGAAGATATACAATGCGAATGTGGAAGGATGTAGGTACCGAGGGAGACCGAGACTAACCTACCTAGACCAGATCGGTCATGTACTGAAGGAAGGTGGAGTCAAGAGTCTCCGAAACCGACGAGCGTGTATGAAGAGAATTATGAATGTTGAGGAAGCGAGTGAAGTATGCAGAGATAGAGTTCTCTGGCACTCTGTTCTCTCTGCCTACCCTGCAAGGGACATGGCGTGATGATATGTATGTATGTATGTATTTTTTTAAGGAACTTGTATACAATAAGTACATGTCAGTTCCGTTTAAATCTAATACAAGTTCTATAGTGCACCTATCGACGACTAATATATAAAAATAAATGTTTAGCTGCGTCTGAAGTTGATACGGCTAGCACTTCATGGAAGGTGCTCATATTTAGTTTATTTAAATTAAAGTTCCTCATCAAGTTTTCTCGTTCTGACTGAAATCGGACACACTCGACCAACAGGTGTTGCACATTACTTAAAAATTGATAACCGTTGGTACAAATTTACTTCACCTGTTTTTACCAGTAAACTCTACCACTAGATGGTTAATAAATTCGCTATATCTTCATTAAATTCGAAATTAGATTTCGAATTGTTTGTCTGGAAATAGTCGATCCACTACTGTGACCAATCTAGATGGAGCGTATTGAGCTATTGAAGTAAGAGTATGTGTAGTCATTGGTTTCATTTGAAGCTTTTTATTCTCTGATCCCAGTTGTACGATAGGTGACCACAAACAGCTCTTCGTTTATTGTAAAATTTTTGGTGAAATAGAACAGTGCGAGTTGTACCCCGCGCACGAAGGGTTCCGTATCTATAAAAACCTCTTTTTTTTGTATGGGAGGCCCCTTAATTATTTATTTTATTTTAATTAATTATATTTAAAGAGAACATAAAACTAAATATTCTGTGAATCAACCTGTCACCATTATAGTATCGAGCAAGAAACGGTAAAAATATCAAGTTTGTTGTATGGGAGTCCACCTTAAATATTTATTTTATTTTTAGTATTTGTTGTTATAGCGGCAATAGAAATACATCATTTGTGAAAATTTCAACTATCTAGCTATCACCGTTCTTGGGATACAGCCTGGTGACATACGGACGGACAGCGAAGTCTCAGTAATATGGTCCCGTTTTTACCCTTTGGGTACGGAACCCTAAAAGGTAAATACAGCTGTATTTGCTCTGAATAAAAGTAACTCGGATGTCTCGCCTCCCATTGTGTTGAATGACAATATATATTCTAAATTAATCTAACGAACCGTAAGTTAGCACATTTAGTTATATAATACGATATGTATTTGAATAGTTTTCTCATTAAGTAGGTACCCACAAATATTCATTAGCTTTAGGTGGGTATATAGTTATTTAACATAGTGAAGTCCAGGTATAATTTTATTTTTGCTTCTCAATAATAAATTTAAAGTAAATTTCTTTTCTGTTACAGCTTGTGTGTATCCAAGTGCGTACTTTTTTCTGGCATACTATGCCAAGTTAGGCTAAACAGTTTGTCATAGGGTTTAAATTTTATTTCCTATTACGTCTATTAGTAATCTCATACAACGTAGCGCAATGAGAGGGTAACGATATGATCTAGTCTTAATTCATCACTACACGGACCTAGGTATACCTATGTACACAAGTGTTATGTATTTCATCTTTGCGATAGATAATATAATCTAGACAACTCTTAAGTGCTATTGATTCAAGTACAGAGATAAAACTGTATATATATACACTCATTTGCAAAAAAAACGGGCACCTAAGCAATGAACCATTTCAAATGTTAATATTTCTTTGTTTGATAATTATAGGTAGTTTTATCCACACAATTTGGTAAATTAATAAGAAAATAATCGTTTTCATCAGTATTTCATAAAATTTAGATACAATTTATGGGAAATAATGCTAAACCTCGCTAATAGTGTATATTCGCTAGTAGTGCATATGCTCATGAAGTAAAAATAAAAAAGTTTTTTGTTTGTTTTTCTTTAATAAAGTAAAAGCAGATAAATGTTTAGTATCGAGTGTGACCCCCTCTAGCTAAAATCACAGCTTGAATTCGTCTGGGCATGCTAGCGAGTATATCCCGGATACTTGCTTGCGGAATACGTTCCCACTCCGCAGTAATCACATTCTTCAGCTCTCTGATGGTCTGCGGAGCCGGGTGTACTGATCTCACACGCCGTTTCAGAACGTCCCAGACATGCTCTATGGGATTGAGGTCGGGACTTCGAGCTGGCCAATCCAAACGACGAATGCCGACCTCTTGCACATACGCATTAACATCGCGGGATCGGTGGGCGCGAGCATTGTCGTCCATAAAAATCGAGTCTTCACCTAGAGCGGCCAATGCGGGTTGTGCATGAGAAATTAGAACTTCCGTTATGTATCGATGCCCAGTCAGTGAGCCGTTTTCAATGAAGACTAACTCTGTACGATCCATTGAATTTATTCCTGCCCAAAACATAACAAAGCCCCCACCATAAGGTGTGATTTCTTCGAAACATGCCTCTGCAAAGCGTTCTCCTTGTCTTCTTAGCACTCGCCGACGTCGATCTTCACCGAACAGAGATATCCTGGCTTCATCAGAGAACAAAACCCTATTCCAATCGTCTTGAGTCCATGATTCACAATTTCTAGCGAACCTAAGCCTGTGAACTCTGTGCTCACGGAGTAATTTGGGGCCGCGGGCCGGGCGGTGACTGCGTATATTGGCAGCGAGAAGCCTCCTCCTGACCGTCCATAGACTAATATGCACATTTCTTACTTCTTGGAGGTTGTTCTTAAGATCCACATACGAAGATTTGCGATTTCTCAATGCGCGACTCACAAGAAAACGATCATCCCGTGGTTGGGTACATGGTTTTCTTCCAGAACCAGGCCTTCTCTCGACGGAACCAGTCTCCTGATATCGCTGCCAGGTCCTTTGGACTGTCGAGCGACTAACATTTAGCCTCCTAGCCACGAAACATTGGCTGCAACCCTCTTCAAGCAGCGCGATAATTTTGGTAGCTTTTACCACTTTATCTACCATTTTTGATACAGCCAAACAGCATTAAATAAAGCTTTGACAGTCAAGGATATGAAATTAATCGATAAAAATTGAATAAAAGTTATGAAAGTCGATGTTAACTTCTGGAACTTCGCGCCAAAAATGTAGGATAAAAAGGGGTTTTCTGTAAAAATGAACATCAAATGAAAAATTGAATTTAGAACGTACTTTTTTAAATACCACAGCATTTTTAAAACCGGCCAGTAACGTGTACAAACGATTGAAACCTTTTTGGTATTGTATCTTTTTAAATATGAATGAAAATCAAAACCGCCCGTTTTTTTTGCAAATGAGTGTATATGTATATATATATATATATATATATATGTACCTACGTATTTACAACGCGGGTGGTGATCATTATTGATTTATATAAGATGAAGATTATTTTGGTAATAATTTGGTAAGTTGTTTTTTTATTTATTTATGGCTATACAGTCATTATTTAATTAGTTATAGTTTGCAGGTGAACGATGTAGTGCTATTATAAATGCACTCGTTTTATTCAGATATTTCTTGTAGTGTAATTACCGTGGCTCTTAAGTTCTATCTATTAGATAATTTCTATATGTATGCGTGTGCGTATCTGCCTATATGTCTATCGAACCTGCCTTTGGGCACGAGCACTAAAAAGTTTAATTGTAAACGACGCATAAAACATTTTTGTAAAAATAAGAAGACAGCCTATTCTAAAATTATGAAAATGATGACTTATACTGAAATGATAAAGTTGACGCAGTGACTGCCTGTTACGTAAGTTGTGGTTCGATTCCCTTAGGATAATTCCTTGTACGATCCACAGATCATTTTGAATATGGTTCTAATTTGTGTCTGCCTGTTCAGCTATCGAACAAAATAGAAACGTGACGATAAAATAATAAATGAAAATCTTTATTGTACTATTAACTTTTAACAATTTTTACAAACTCTTAGCGTGAGCTGTATGTTAGGAACCAGTTCCATTCCAGTAACAGGCTAACTATATAATAAATTATTAAATAGTTACAATTATTAATTATACTATTTTGTGTGTACATATTTAAAATAGATATAGAGAGTAAACATATATCTAACTTATAAATTAGATTTAACACAGAAATCCGAAGAACTCTCCCCTTACGTTGCTCTTAGATATAATAAGAATTCATTAGGATTATTTTGTTTTAATTTATAGTTGCGCAGTAGCTACATGCACCACAGCGTTCGTCAATCGAAACAGAAAGTTCCCAAATGACTTTTTCTTTGGAACTGGTACTTCGGCTTACCAGATTGAGGGAGCTTGGGATGCGGATGGTATTTGCAAATTGAATTTGTAACTATATATTTGTTAAAAATCCAACAATCTAAGAGGTCGTAGTATCTATTTAGGTACTGAGTTTCAATACATTACTCTGCTCACATCCCAATTACTCGATCGGATCGACGCAATGCCAATAAATTTGAAGTATATAACTTCAAATTTATTGGTAGTAGCTAAAGCTACTTCTAATTAATGTCGACTACAAAAGGCTGACGTTAGCTGGTAGGCTACCTGCTTAATGTCAGACAGCCTACTTGGAAAACAGTGACGGATTTAGGCTTAGACCCGCGAGGTTCGGGCATAAGGCAGAAAATTTTTAGGCGCCAAAATTTTGTTTTGTGTGTACTATATCGTAACGTGTATATGTAACTACAACGTGTATCTAGTTGAATAAAATCAAGTTTCCATTATTAATTAGTTAACTCAGTGTGGTGATAGACAATTATGATGTAATCGTCCCTAGCCTAGGTATTGATTGGTTGAAATTAAATTGAATGCGATCCGACAATATTACGGAGATGAGAGCAGAAGTAACTCATCTACAACTTTTGAAAATTAAGTTTAATAAATTTAATTACAAATATATTCTTATTTTATTGTATTTATTTTATGATAATTAGGTTAACAACTGTATTAAACTTAATTAATATTTTAGATAAAGGTGAAAGTATTTGGGATTACATGACTCATAATACACCAGAACTAATAGAGGATCATAGCAATGGTGATACAGCATCCGATTCTTATAACAATTATAAACGTGATGTGGAAATGATGAGAGAGCTTGGCTTAGATATGTATCGCTTCTCAATTTCCTGGCCAAGAATACTGCCCACCGGTGTACCGAACAATATCAACAAAGCTGGCATAGCTTACTATAACAATCTTATTAACGAAATGCTGAAATACAATATTAAACCAATGATTACTCTATATCATTGGGATTTGCCTCAAAAACTTCAAGATATGGGTGGATTTTTGAACCCTCTTATAGCCGAATGGTTCGACGACTTTGCTAGGGTAGCTTATGAAAATTTTGGTGATAGAGTAAAATATTGGATTACATTTAATGAAGCATATCAGATTTGTTATGAGGGTTATGGCTTTGTGACTAAAGCACCCAGATTAAATCTTACAGGCGTTGGTGAATATCTTTGTGCCAATAATCTTTTGGCAGCCCACGCTAGAGCGTATCATAGCTATAATAACGATTTTAAACCTACTCAAAATGGTATTTGCGGATTTACAATATCTATGGGTGCCTATGAACCCTTAAATGACACGGACGACGATAGATTTGCTGTTGAATTATACGATCAAGCCGAGGTAATATAAATATTATATATTGTTTTTTTTAATTTTAGCCCTCAGTCGCTTCGTAAATAGTCTTCAACTTTGTTTTGCTCTCACCCAGGTATAACTAGCCTAGTATAGTTATTCGTCCGTTTTCTTGATAACAAAAACGATGTCTGGAACTGTGCCAGTAGACTGCGATAGGATCGCCTTCTAACACTAAATAGTCAAATTTTAGTAGGTATATATATAACGAAGAGAGCACGTGTTGCATACTGAGCAACAGACTTACGAGTCATTAGAATAGGTGGCCCGGGTTTTCAGAGTAAATTTTAAAAGACAATTTGGTCGTTAGAAAGGCGCATGGCTCTAGATTTTAATTGATATTCATACTCAAAGTGGCTACGAAGCTGTGTTGTAGCAGCTACGAATACTACCAATCCTTACTTTGTTCGTCGATGTCGTAAAAGACGACTAAGAGCCTTATAACGACCTGGGCCAACTCCAGCTGATGTCGTTTGGTCAACAATTACATTCCCAAGGAGGGTTGATGTCTGGCAGGCGGCCGGTCATAAAACTATTGTCAATAACTTTTATAATATGTACTATGAAAATATAGTACATATCTACTGTATCGACCCCAAGTAATTGGGATAAGAGTAGGAGAGTGATGATGATGACTCAAAGTGGCTACGAATTCAATAGGTATACTCGTATGTAGCTATTACGGAATAGCTGCGATGCGGTGGGACTAGTTTCCCGAAGATAGCAGTGACAATATATTAAGGAATTTCAGAATATATGCTTTGAATTCTGAAATGGTCATTTAATTATTTATATATTTTTTGATGTTACATTATGTAAGCACAAAGTTAATAATTTTCAGTGGGCCATATACACAGATCCAATATTTACTAAAGACGGAGGATTACCAAAAGAACTATTGGACCGAGTCGCCGAAAAGAGCGCACAGCAAGGCTACCCAAGATCACGTTTACCTGACTTTACGGAGGAAGAAAGGAAGTACATTCAAGGCACAAGCGACTTCTTCGGTATCAACCACTACGGCGGAGCATACGTTTCATTTTCACTTTATAATCCAGATACTACAAACGTGCCCTCCACAGGTGATGATATTGAGGTTGGTGCTTACGGGCCCGAGGAATGGCCACAATCAGCTTCAGTTTGGTTAAAAGTAAGTAAAACGATGCAACCTTTAAGCCATTACTTCCTACTGTTATATACGAACTTTCATGATATTCTGTCTTTTACGACATTTCTTTCGAGAGAGGAACGAATTTTGACACACTATTATTATAGCAGTCATCCCAGGACGCTAAATAAAATATTCAAATTGCATAATGATCGCATATCATTGACGCGCTTACACTTTTATACGCTCGATCAAATACATAAACTCGCAATTTTAATTCATGTATATAATATATAATAAAGTTGTTAATTGCACTTTTAGAGAATGCCTGACAGTGTATACATAGTATTAAAACGTATACATGAGAGATACGGCGGCGATATTCCGATCATCATCACCGAAAACGGCTGGTCTACTCACGAAGGCATAATTGATGAAAGTAGAGTGGACTACTATAGGGCGGCTTTGGAAGGAGCCTTAGATGCTATAGATGAAGGAGTGAACCTTATAGGTTACATCGCATGGAGTCTCATGGATAATTATGAGTGGATGGCAGGATATACGTAAGTACCTTTATTACATTACGTCTTACATCGAAAGATTGTTTAAAAGTTATTTTCTTTCTCCCTTTAATAGTAGGTTTTTCTATATTTTTCCATTTATGATATAAGTTACGATATGTGTACGTAGCTAAACATACTTGTTTATAAAAGGCCGTATCACACATATCATGCCCTTAGGGGAAGGTTGCGATGATTGGACCACATAACTTTAAAGTGTCATATCTAATAAAATAAAAGTGATAGAACAAAACTAATGATTAATATTTAATCCTTTCTTAATACAAATACGATGCTGTATTTATTTCAATTTAAAGTTGAGCAATTTTAGCAGAATAGTGTTAAAATGATTTAGAGATGCGTTGCTTTCTTTGGACCACCGTTGCATTGAATGGACCGCCCAGTTGCCATCAATGGACTTAGAAAGCTATAGGCAAAAGGTCCAATCATGGTAATATGATTAAACCACATAATTTTAATCAACTTTTATTAATGAGAACAATCGCAATCACATAATTAACGATTAACGTTAAAATTTAAAACATTGGTAACAAAATGTAGGTGTTATAGGTATATATACTGTCTAAACTCAATTGCGAGTGGCGCTTCATAAATGCGTAATACCATTTCATTCCTGCAGTTAGGTTTTCTGTTTATTAAATCTATGCTTAATTTTATTTTTTTTCGGCTAAATGAAATGCTAATTCTATGAAATATTTAGGAGTAACTGCATACAATGAATTCTCCATCTGTATAATGTGCTTACCAAGTTCAGTTTCTAATACTGCAGGAAGATCAACTTCTGATCCTATAATTTGAGCCGCTTTCACGGCTTTTTGGTTTTTGCCGTCGAGTCTGCGTTTTAGAGTTGTTTTTGGAACACCATAAATTCTAGATGCTTCGTTTAATCCTATAGTTCTTTTTTAAAAAAGTTGTATATTAAAGTTTCTTTGATTGGACCAGTCCATTCATAGCATCACTATGGTAGGCCGATGGTAGCAACTAGATGCTAAATGAAAAATATATTTCTATTAAAAAAAGGATATGAAATGGGAAAGATTCTCAACCACCAACTAAAATACAGATTAATATTCTATCAATATAGAATACTATCGCTTAATAAAAAAAAGTATTACCATATTTACATGGATGTTTTCGTTATGTAATTTTTATATCGCCGTCCTCACAAACCCGTGCGTACACGTTACTCCACAATGGATGGCACGGCGATCCTGATAGGGATGTTAAAAATAATCGATTTTTATTTTAATCGATTATTTTTTTCTAATAATCGATTTTTTATAATCGATTTTTATAGTAATAATAATCGATTTTTAAAAAATCGATTATATAAATTATGCGTTTTAATCGATTTTATGAAAAGCGCCATCTATGGAACGGATAAATAAAACTCGACGTAAATCCATTATTATTTACAAGTTAAAAGTGCCATAATATATGTAGTTGTTGGTAAACAATAAAAATGTCTTCCAATAGTAAAACATCTAAACGCGGTTGGCAAAAATATTTTACGATTAAGAAACATACAGCAATATGCAAGTACTGTTCCAAAGAGCTAGAAACTTGCAATAATACTACAAATTTAAAACAGCATACATACATACCATCACGCCATGTCCCATACAGGGTAGGCAAAGAGAACAGAGTGCCAGAAACTCTATCCTTGCATACTTCACTCGCTTCCTCAACATTCATAATTCTCTTCATACACGCTCGCCGGTTTCGGAGACTCTTGACTCCACCTTCCTTCAGTACATGACCGATCTGGTCTAGGTAGGTTAGTCTCGGTCTCCCCCGGTACCTACATCCTATCACTTTCGCATTGTATATCTTCTTAACCAGGCGTTCGTTCGGCATTCTTTCCACATGCCCAAACCATCGGAGCATTCCCTTTCGCATCTTTACACCAATACTCTCTTTCATACCTACTCGCTCTCTTACGTCGTCGTTACGAACGCGATCGATTAATTTTACTTTCATACCTTTTTCTGTATACCCAACTCTCGCTTCCATTTAGTAATGTTGGGACAAGCAAGTTATGTGTTGCTACACGTGCCTTCTGGTTGAGTTGGTGGCTACCGAGAAGTTGTCCCAACGCTCCGTTCACTCTATTTCCCGCATTTACTCTTCGCTCTATATCAGTGGTGTACCTTCCATCTCTGCTAAATTCACATCCAAGATATACAAATTCATCCACTTGTTCTAGTACATACCATACCTGTTGTTACTATTGTTACTCTTACATCTGTTCTGGCTTCATCTCTTTCAAAGACCATTATTTTGGTTTTACTCACATTCATGTGTAAACCCCTTTTCTTACAATCTCCTGTCATTGTGTCAACTAGGCTCTGTAGGTCAGTCGCTGACTACGCCAGCAGGACTGCATCATCTGCATAGAGCAGAGCACTGACCACTGAGTTGCCCATCTGGACTCCCACATTCATATCGTTTAACCTTTGGAGACATTTATCCAGATATATGATAAACAGCCTGGCTGATAGAACGCACCCCTGCTTAACGCCGATATTGACGTCAAACCAAGGCGACATTCCATCATCCAGCCGCACACAAGCTCTACAGCCCATGTAACTGGACTGCACAGCCTGCAGAAGTTTACCGTTAATACCATACTCCGGTAAAATGTCCCAAAGTTCCTTTCGTGCAACCGTGTCAAATGTTCTCTCCAGATCCACAAAACTGCAGAAAACCCTCTGACCTAGAGCCAGATGCTTCTCCACAATGTTGCGCAGAGAGAACACTTGATCCATGCACCCCTTCCACTCCTAAAACCTCCTTGTGCCTTACACAGTAAACCATCGGACTCCATCCTCATTCTCCTTTCAATAATTTTAGCATACACTTTTGCTGCCAAACTGGTCAAGTTTATGGCTCTGTAATTTGAGCATTCATAACGTGAACCCTTGTTTTTAAACAAAGGCACGATGACTGCGCTATTCCAGTCCCTGGGAACCATTCCCGAGCTCCGACATAAATTGGGGAACAACAGGAACGCCTCCCAGATACAGGAGCCGCCAAGCTCATGATCATCTCGGCAGACACCATATCAATGCCAGCTGCCTTACCAGTTGATCTACTAGACCACATGCAACACCGGCGCCAACCCGAGTATCCGCATACATATCGCCAAAATATTCACTCCATCGGCTTCACACTTCTTGTATTTGTGTAAGAATGTCTCCACCTTTACACCTTATTTTATTCATTCTGAAGGCTGACCAACCACCCCGAGACCTCTTCACTTCTCTCCAAAAGAGTTTGGTGTTACCCTCGAAGTTTTTAGCCAGCCTATCTTCTGCACTCATATTTGTTCTATCACGTTTCTCTTTCACTAAGGCCTTGGTGTCATTCTTACATTGCTGATATATTTCTTTCTTCTGTTCAGTCATACTATCATTCAGATTCAAAGAAGAGACATAGTCCAGCCACGCTTTCTTCTTTTGCTCTACGGAAGTTGTCACTTCCGCATCCCACCAAGCATAACTATTTGTTTTTCTATGCTTCTTTGAGCTTCCACATACTTCTTTCGCTGTATCTACCATACTCTCTTTCAATATTCACCAGCATTCTTCAATGTCCGATTGCGGCTGGCTTGCCATTGTCAGCTGTTCTCGGACACCCTCTGCATACTTTTCTCTAACACACTCTTGCAAACTTTCAATCTTTATTCTTTCAAGCCCTCCGAAGTGGATACGCTCTCGCCAGTGCCCCCACTTTCTGAACAGACCACTAAATCTCGCAATAACGAGATAGTGGTCTGTATCGACTGTGGGGCCCCTGTAGGCTCTTGCGTCCAATATTTTGCTTCGGAGGCGACTGTCTACCAAAATTAAATCTATTATACTTTTCTGTTCTTCTCCATGTATACATATGAATGTACTTATGTTGGAAAAATGTGTTTGGCATAATAAGGTTTCTCTCCATGCATACATCCGCAATGAGCCTACCTGCGTAGTTCACTCTCTTATTACCAAATGGACCAAGTACGTCCTCATAGTCGGGACGCTTGGTCCCCACCCATCCGTTCAAATCTCCGCATACAATCACGCATTCACTGGTTTCTGCCATATCCAGAACTTCCCTAACATTATCCCCAAACCTCTCCAGGTCTGATGCCACCGAGGATCCTACGGGAGCATATGCTACAATCCTGAAAGGTGACACCTAGTTTTATACGGACCCAAAGAAGTCTGGGATCATAAATTCCGTAATCCTTCACACCTGAGTCCAAACGAGAGGACAACAGCACTCCTACCCCCATGCTGGCTCGATCGCTCTGTGGTACACCAGACCACAGGGCCATCCCGCCACCAGGAAGATCCCAGGCGTCGCTGACCCTTCGCTTGGTCTCTGTTACACAGAGCACGTCTAGCTGTTTGTCCGCCATGACGGTTATCAGCTCGTGCAACTTACCTTCCACACAACCTCTTACATTCCACGTACCCACTCGGCACTCTGCTCTACTCGACTCGCCTGACTGGGCAAGGTGTGATGGGTGGTGGCCCCCATCACCGCATCTGCCGATTTTCGTACCGACGGAGGCGGGTCGGTACGCGTCGCCTCCGAGGGACACCCTAACCTACACTGCGGTACGCATATGAGCCAGATTGAAGTCTGACTAGACTGGCAGGGGACGCAACGTGCACGCTCCGGACTATGCCCCCCTACACGCTCCGTACTATGCCTCCCTAAAAAAAATCATCATTACTTCAGGCTATTGCCGTCCACTGCTAGACGTAGGCCTAAATGTAAAATAGTACTGGACATTTATGGCATTTTTTTGTTGTGATTTATAGTTTAGTTTTTGAGACAATAAGGTTGTTATTTTGTTAGGATGCTCATCATTTCATTTTTATGATAATAAAAAAAAAAGTGTCAATAATTACATTTAGTTTCCTTATTCCTTAGGGGGCGTCCATTAATCACGTGAGATTTGAAAGGTGGGGGAGGGGTTTGACAATAATCACGAAAGCCTAAACCTTCATAGTCTTAAACCTCACCACGTATCACCAAGGGGGAGGGAGGGTTAAAAAATGCTAAAAAAAAAATCACGTGATTAATGGACGTCCCCTTACCTTGAAAATTTAAAGAAATATTCGCTTTGATGAATTTTTAGATTTGAATTGGTTGATTTTTTATTCATATAATTTTATTTGATTTTAATCTGATAAATTGTTAATATGGTTATGGCCTAGGTTTATTATTGGAATATGAAAAGTATATACATTTTTAAATAATAGAAAAAATCGATTTTTCTTAAAAATCGATTATTTATTTTGATTATAATCGATTTTTGGCAAATCGATTAATATTAAATTAAAAAAAATCGATTTTTATTTAATCGATTTTTTTTCAGGAACCTCACATCACTAGATCCTGAGGTTTGAGGGGCAGTTCCTGGGCTCGGTACTTTTGCCTAACAATGGATTAAACACGTTCTAACTTGTCTAATTTTTGAATTACTTAGGTGGTCCAAAGAAAGCGCTGGTCCATTGATCGCAACCTTTCCCTATAGATCCTAAGAAATTGTTCGCTTTATCTTGGTTAATATTCATTGATTTAGCATAAACGTCTGCCTAGTAGCGTATTGACATACCTCATACATCAATTGCAGTAGATACTAAACTTTCTTATATACCTCTACCTTAGTCTTGTAGTCTATACAGATTGCTATAGTCTAAATATCTCCCATATCATGGGTTCGATTAACGCAGGCCAAAGCATTATTTGCGCGATCCACAAATAATTGGTAGTTTTTAGTGTTTAGGACACACTGTTGAGTATTCTGTCTACAGCCACGAGTCGGTCTACACTCTCGCAGAAGATCGACGTCTGAGTAATAGCCATGTGCTATTGCGCTTCGTTTGGTGAGCGAGAGAGCCGGAAGTCAAATTGGGTGGGTTTGTATTGGTAGGCAGTGGCCTAGCTATACCATTGAAATTGCAAAGGTCCACGGTCGGCAGTAACACTTACCATCAGGTGTGCCTACTGCTTGCTCGTTTGCCACCATAAGCAATAAAAAAATTGCTCTGAAACTGCCTGCGCATGTCTTCATTGATTATTTTTTCATAAACAAGACTTGTCAAATATGTTTGTGAACTTCCAAACATCAAAATAGTCAAGTGCATGCTGCTGATTTGTCTGGGAACGAGCCAAACTTAATCTACCGAGTCAGATACGAAAAGAAAACCTTATGAGAATATATTCTACTTTTTAGAGACTACTAATTAATGTTATATGTAGTTTAACATAACTTTCCTCTTCGATCTGATTTATGTGTAAAATTCATTTAATGTTTCAGGGAACGTTTTGGGCTCTACGAGGTAGATTTTGAAGATCCTGCTCGTACGCGCAAACCAAGGCAATCTGCTTTTATATATAAACAGATTATCAAAACCCGTATGATTGACTATAATTACCAACCAGATTCATATACCATGACTATCGAAGATGGACATTGAGGTTTCGAATCCTTCAATAATGTACATAACATGTATTAATGTTTATTTCAACATGTCATGATTAAGTTGTCAAAAAGATAAAGGGTAATTTTAAAAATAAACAATCAATATATTGTTATATGTATATACACTACCGTCCAAAAGTTTGGAAGCACACCTGTTTTCAAACAAAACAAATAAATGCCGACTAATAGCGGTAAAAATTAGCAATAATCTTAAGTTTTACAACCTTTTACGACTGTCTACACAAACACAAAAGGATTATTATCCTACATTCATCAAGTTTTATGGAATTCCTTAATATTGACGAAACACGTGTTTTATGACTTAATCCGTCGGCTACTTTATCCTATGCAATGGTGTAGTTTTATTGATAATGTTTGCTGGTTTTAACTTTTTTAGACCTTATTCAGTCGCACTTGAGCATTGGCACGTGAAAGTTGTGATATTAACATTGTCTGTATTCGAAAGATATCGGCTACTACTTTGACCGTATTTTTTCTTCTGAAAATGGCAAAACGCAAGCAAATCACGCTTGAACAGCGAAGCGCTATTTGCACTCTACGCGAGGAAGGATACAGTGAACGTCAAATCGCAGAAAGGCTCGGAATTTCTTGTAAAGGTGTCCACTATACCCTTGCTAGAAAACAAGAAACGGGGAAAAATGAAGATAGAAAGAGATCTGGTAGGCCCAAATCCACAACAAATCAAGAGGACAACTTCATTAGAGTTCTTTCTAAACGGAATCGACGCTTAACTGCACCACAGATCACTGCAGCTCTGAATGATACGCGAGAAACACCCATTTCAACAACTACTGTTAAAAGACGCTTACTGTCTGCGGGATTAAGAGGATGTGTTGCTGCTAAAAAACCCAAACTAACAAATCGACATAAGAAAAATAGACTAGAATGGGCAAAAGCGCATAAAAACTGGACTATAGAACAATGGGAAAATGTCCTTTGGAGTGACGAATCAAAATTTCAGATTTTCGGATCCAATAGACGTGTCTTTGTACGCCGGTCAAAAGAAGAGAGGGCTTCAGAGGCATGTACAGTGCCTACCATCAAACATGGTGGTGGTAATGTCATGGTTTGGGGGTGTTTTGGCAACAGTAAACCCGGCAATCTTGTGAGGATAACCGGAAAATTAAACAAGGAAGGCTATTTAAAAATTCTCCAAGATTCTGCCATACCCAGTGGACTAAGTCTCATTGGTTCTGGATTCATTTTTCAACAGGATAATGATCCTAAGCATTCGTCTAAATTGTGCCAGAACTTTTTAAACAAGAAAAAAGCTGAAAACATTTTAAACATCATGCAATGGCCATCTCAATCCCCTGATCTTTCTCCCATTGAACTTGTTTGGGATGAACTTGACAGGAGGGTGAAAAGTCGTTGTCCTACGAGCTCAGAACATTTGTGGCAGCTATTAGAGAACGAATGGAACAAATTAGATAAAGATTATTTTAAAAAATTGATTAATAGAATGCCCAGAATATGTGAGAAGATTATAAAGGAGAAAGGTGGACACTTTGATGAAGCTAAAATTTTATCTAATTTACCATTGTATATTATTTTTTTATTTTGTTTAAGTTAGTTTCTGTTTGTTCTTTATTTTTTTATCAATACATTTAAATTTAAATGACTTAGTTTGGTTTTATTCGATTTTACCTTGCTGCTTCCAAACTTTTGGACGGTAGTGTATATAATAAATGTATACAATTTTAAACCTTGATTTACAAAACCTCAGAGACTTGAAATGACATTATTAAATAAGTTCACAAATTCTAATTCCATTGACCGAAATACAAATTCAGTTCGAGTTTGAAATTTGATAAAGAGATATATTAACATTGATAATACAAAGCTCAAACCATGTTAGTGAGACAACGTGAAATCTTTTTAATATATCAAATTTGAGATTATTATATATAAATTGAACTTTTTAACAAGACAAAACTAATGTTTGAGTGACGGCAACTAAAAATGTGTTTATTTGTCGCCCTTACCCCATCCTAAGAAACCTTTAACGAGTCCAGTAAGACCAGCACCCTGCTTCTTACTATCAGCGGCGCCCGTCTTATCGTCCAAGTTTGGAAACTCCACGAAATTACAAGCCAAGTCAAAGAAGAGTGGCTTACAGGGAATCGCTTGCATGGAAGGTGGCATTTTGTAAATATTAGGATTTTTAGTGAGGACCTGTGTATCCTCTCTGTACTCGTCCAAACGGTCCACTAAAGGCTTTTTATCCTTATATTTTCCGCTGCTATATTTTGTATCCTCATCTTGTTCTTCGTCGTCTTCAAGCACAGAATCAGCGTGTACTTCAAATTTACAGCTTTCGATATCCTTCTTTAGAACTTGCAATTTTTCTACCAACTGCTTATCGGTAAGTTTACTGGCAAGGGATTCTGTTGCGTAATTACTACATCTTTCAAGCATTGCCAATGCTTCTCTGAAGCGCCGCAGACCAGTTAGAACTTGAGCAATATAGTAACAACGGAATGCTCGATAAGCCTTAGTTTGTATCTCAATCTCTTGTTGATAGGCCGAATCAGTTTCAAAACCTGGCAATTGTTGCAACTCTGTAAAATTCTGCAATATGATTTCATATAATCTAGTCAAGTCTTGAGGACGTACTTTTTTGCCGTCAATCTGTATGTTGTTCTTGCGAGCTTCCTCTGCTTGCTGTACCAACAAATTGTTCCTCTGAATGGTGCGTATCAAGCGAACATACATCAAATATGACAGCAAATAATTGACGCTCGACATTTGAGACTCCGAAGCAGTCTTCAGTTTGGGATCACTTTTGATCTCATCTTTGAGCGCTGAAATAGCATCCTTACAATCCATTAGAATATTTTCTAGGATGTCAATTTTTGCCTGCACATTTTCTGCATTAGCAACGGACTTGTCAAAATCTTGCAGAGCTATAAGGAAAAGCCGAACTTTTTCAGGCCGAACGGTAACGCGACGACCGCGCCATTCCACTTCATGCATTGCACCGGAGCGGGATTCTCTGAAATATAATTATGGCATTGTAATGAGATTGTTATCATTGCTTGGTCCCACTATGTCCTCTATATCAAACATTATATAAATTGAATATATTCATACTTGGCTTGAGCCATAAGCGAGTCCAAGTTTTCGATGAGCCCTTGTCCGCGCATAGCTACAAGATCTCCGGCCGCCGATTCGTCGCCAATGTTATACGCGCAGTAACGCAAACTCGGTTTCAATTCTTCCACCTTAAAATATGAAAGATTTATTTAAAAATAATTTAGTATTACCAGATTAAGGAGGCACTTTAAAGGGAATTATGATCACGGGATATGATTTGTATATATATATGACGGCACTTGCGTTTATTGCACGTGCTAAAACATGTTACAACGTGTTAACATATTCACTGACCACGCCTCCTAGCGCGTCATGCATTCCCCGCCACGCAAACTTGTTATAAAAAGAGGCGAGCGCGCGGTTTAGTCAGTCTAAGCCCGCGCGTGCCACGGTGCACATGTCGTGCGCTAGTCGTGTAATTTATTTGTTTGTTGGTCTGTTTAATCAGTTTAAGATCGAGCGTCTTCCGATACCGTAGCAGGGTTCATCTATTTCGCTTGGAAACGATGCGGTCCACGACTGCACGTTTCCGACGATCATTTCTCCTACGTACGTGCGAGATCTGTAGTGAACTATCTGTTGCCGTATTTCCCAAAGGAAGAACTGCTGCTCATTCTTTTGGTGAACTCCTGGCCAAGGATTCCACATGCAAGTAAAAGAGTAGTGACAATTGTGATCTTGTCCCGTAGTCACACGGGGAAGTATTATCTATCAGTTACTATGTCATCCTTAGTACTACTGAACTGATAGCAGTTTACTGTGTCATCCAGTACCATGTAGTCGTTTGTGCAAAGGCGATTGCCTGGGACTGCTTTGTGTGTTCACTTAGTGTAAATTGTAATTGGTATATAGTTGTCAAAGTAATTGTGATTACTTGCAGTACGAGAATTTACGACTTTGTATCCACATTATTGTTCCTTATGTCTGACATTTTCCCTACATCAGAAGTATGGGATAAAGTATCCAAGCCTACTACCACCTTGCTCAGTTTGGTCATCTACATTTAAAATGTTTCGTTTTCATATAACAAAGAATCTACCCTACAAGATTAATTTTGTGTGCGCGTGAAGTGATACCAATATGCCGACGTCGCATAGATTACGTAGTCGTGTACGTCGAAACCTGAACCGGTATCGTAAGATTTTGTACATCGAGTGATAATTTTGAGCATAGATTTTAAATTTTTGCATGATATATGAATTTGAAGGTAGTCCAATATAAATTTGTAATGATGTATAAAGAAATATGTCTAACGTGATTTCTAAGTGTTGTGAGTTCTAGTTATCTTTACAGTAGCTCTATTGTAGTAGTAGAACTACTAGTTTACGAAAGTTTTACGATTTATCAAAAAATGGTTTTGAAAAATGATTTTACAGAGCTGCTCGATGGTGACAGGTACGTGTTGAAGACATTGTACTCCAATGTGACGTCCAAGCAAGTCCATGATCGCTTAAGATTTATGCGTGAGTGCTGTGTTCCTTTGGAATTGAATCTTGGACTAGATCTTTCTTCAGAATTAGATGAGTCTGGATACACCGTTAACGGCGGTGGTAAGTTAACGGAGGTGGTAAGCATCAAACTATGTGTAATACACATTAGCCTGTGTGACGTTGACTAGCCTGTATGGTATGGACTATACAATGTATAGCCGTCTGCCCTGTGAGGCACGGCACTGACAGATGTGTACGAGACAGTATCTTTAAAATGATGAGTTGTGTTTAAGTTAAGCGAAAGTGGTAATTATTGAGCGTTAGCTCTTTGTATAACCTCTTCAAAGTAGGAAGTGGTTTATTAATTGGTCAGGTTGACCGAGGCGAGCTTAATGGTAATCTGTCTGTTGCCTAAGGATAAGAGCATTGCACACGAGGAAGTGTGAAAATGCAGGACGGCCGTAACGGCATGAATAGAGTTTTTATTAAATAGTCATTTATTTTGTGTTGGTAATTTATATAATCGAGTCAAGCAAATTTAGTACTTCTAGTTTTTGAAAACGGGTAATCTCGAATGGGTTTATAAGTCTCGCGGTTGTAATCGACGAGTCGGTCGTTGGTGTTAATCAGTTAGTTGTTGCAGTGAATTGTTGCCACTAGTTAATTGTGGCAGTTGTTGAGTGAGTTGTTGCCATGATACGATCGGACTATGTACGGGTGTAACCCCATTGACTCTTAGTCGTAAAATAAATCTTTGTGATTTATTGTTGATTGGTGTTAACGTGTGAACTGTGCTATTGAAAAACAAAAGAAAATAAAAAAAGTAGTAAGAAAAAGGGGCCTACCATCATTGTAGGGCTTGAGCCGGTCCAATGATATGGCTAAAGGGAATGACAATTCCGGTCTAGTTTGCTATAGAGAATTGATCTGGTCTAGCTTGCTATAGAGAATTGATCTGGTCTAGCTTGCTATAGAGAATTGATCTGGTCTAGCTTGCTATAGAGATCAATATCTGGTCTAGTAAAATCTGTAACTGAAGGGTCTGCTGACTGGTCCAGTACGATCTGAAGGGTTAATGTGAACCGGACCAGACATGATAAGATGTTAGTTAATAGAAAATATTGTAATTAAAAAATATTGTTGTAAAAAATTTTGGTAATTGCTATACCTGGAACTTGCCAGGATGTTTGTTTATTTGTTCCCAGATGACTAATGAAGACGCGTACGAGGACGTACGCACGTCAGCATGGCCGTGACGGCACTTGCGTTTATTGCACGTGCTAAAACATGTTACAACGTGTTAACATATTCACTGACCACGCCTCCTAGCGCGTCATGCATTCCCCGCCACGCAAACTTGTTATAAAAAGAGGCGAGCGCGCGGTTTAGTCAGTCTAAGCCCGCGCGTGCCACGGTGCACATGTCGTGCGCTAGTCGTGTAATTTATTTGTTTGTTGGTCTGTTTAATCAGTTTAAGATCGAGCGTCTTCCGATACCGTAGCAGGGTTCATCTATTTCGCTTGGAAACGATGCGGTCCACGACTGCACGTTGCCGACGATCATTTCTCCTACGTACGTGCGAGATCTGTAGTGAACTATCTGTTGCCGTATTTCCCAAAGGAAGAACTGCTGCTCATTCTTTTGGTGAACTCCTGGCCAAGGATTCCACATGCAAGTAAAAGAGTAGTGACAATTGTGATCTTGTCCCGTAGTCACACGGGGAAGTATTATCTATCAGTTACTATGTCATCCTTAGTACTACTGAACTGATAGCAGTTTACTGTGTCATCCAGTACCATGTAGTCGTTTGTGCAAAGGCGATTGCCTGGGACTGCTTTGTGTGTTCACTTAGTGTAAATTGTAATTGGTATATAGTTGTCAAAGTAATTGTGATTACTTGCAGTACGAGAATTTACGACTTTGTATCCACATTATTGTTCCTTATGTCTGACATTTTCCCTACATATATAATATGTAATACCTTCTGCTTGTAAACGGCACGTTCATCATCGGGAAGCGCAGCGCAAAGGTTATCAAGTACTAGCTGAGCACGATGTAGGCTCTCAGCAGCGGCCCTCCACTGCTGTAACTCCAGTAACAACACGCCTCCCAGCCACGCAGCATACGCACCGGCTTCCAGCTGTGTTCGAGCATCACAAACGCCACTCTGCTGCAAGTGTATACCAGATAAATAAATCAATTTCAATCATCCATTTTGTCCAGGGATTAGTAAATAAAGAAATAAACGGCAGTGTGATATAATACAATCACGGGAGCATGTATAACATGGAGGTGGGACACAAAGTACCTAAAAAGCGGCGTAAAAACACCGATACTGTAACTTATAAGTCTTAGTGATGATGCTATTTTATACAAAAACGTATACTCCAATTACCATGATATCGATCTAGTTTTCGTAATATAGGCATGTCCCGTTCTTCCGAATCAAAAATATAGTATATTACAAGGACAATTTTTAGACTTTATTTTATTGCCTGGTTTCGAAGTAAAGATTTTTAAGGGGTCAGCTCATATATATTTCATTGCTGATCCCAAAGCCTGTTTCACGTTAATATTCCTGCTATATACACTTCGCGCAAAAATTAACGAACAAAAAAATTTTCGAAATTTTTTGGCAATTTTCAACAGGCTGTATTTCAATGAAAAATGGTCGTACAGAAAATAAAAAAACATAGCTTTTCAAGCTTGAAGACTCTAGTTTGCAAATTTTTTGGTTAAAAATTTTTTAGAGCACCGGTAATCATGCGATTCTTGAATAAAGCACAAAGAAAAAAAATTCTACATTTTTTACATTATTTTTTTCGCTCTACGGACATGGAAAAATGTTTTCGACCTAGACTAATGCATAGGTCGTATAGCCTGTTTATTCAGCTTCAATTTGCTTTTTGCAAGAGTCAGATACGACCATTTGTCTTCGAGATATCGAATTTTGAATGCATAAGGATCCTTTTTCACTCAACTGCCGAGCGGACAGGGGGTCGGTCCAGGGAAACCGCTGAACCAATCGATCTACCGATTTAGGGGGGCCTTTGGGGTACATTAGACAGTAAAATTTTCTTCTAACCTACGCATTTCTCCTAATATTGTCGAAAATACAGTCGATTAACCAAAAAAAAGGAAAATGGCATTTTTTTGCTCTTTTTTCACGTTAACGTTTCAGGTGGAAAAAAAAATTTTCCAACCAACCATGACAGACTTTTTTATCGGAAATTTTCTGGAGACAACGAAACCCCTTGTCCGCTCGCTGGGCGACCAGTAGTTTCAGAAATATCGGCAATTGAGTGAAAAAGGATTCTTTTGCATTTAAAATTCGATATCTCGAAGACAAATGGTTGTATCTGACTCTTGCAAAAAGCAAATTGAAGCTGAATAAACAGGCTATACGACCTATGCATTAGTCTAGGTCGAAAAAATTTATCCATGTCCGTAGAGCGAAAAAAAAATGTAAAAAATTTAGAAAAATTTTTCTTTGTGCTTTATTCAAGAATCGCATGATTACCGGTGCTCTAAAAAATTCGCAAACTAGAGTCTTCAAGCTTGAAAAGCTATTTTTTTTTATTTTTCTGTACGACCATTTTTCATTGAAATACAGCCTGTTGAAAATTGCCAAAAAATTTCGAAAATTTTTTTGTTCCTTTAATTTTTGCGAGATGTATAGTTTTTATTTTTGTGCCAGGCTATGGTTTGCACACACTGTCTGTTCCGGTGTGACTACTGTAGAATTCCACATCGTCATTGGTCCGACCACCAGTACCGATTCCTTGACTCTTGTGGCCAGCCCGTGGGTTTACCCTTTAGGATACCATCCTCAACATGCTTGTCAGAGGATTTATTATATGGTTTTGTACAGTGACGGATGTTACGGCGGGGATTACAATTTCAAGCATTACGTCATTTGAGTAACTTTCAATTCACGTGTACAAAACTTTTTAGAATCATTGAAAAGTCTAGGTACCTCGCACAACTGCAGTAACGTTTGAGCATGAGCGCAGGCCTTCTTTAATCTGGATACAAGATGAAATTTTTTTCTGGGCTCCGTGTTAGCTTCCTGACGCAGCTGCATGGCGTGGGCCCAGGCACGCTCAGCTTGCAGTAGCGGTACACACAACAATCGGCTTTCAGCCGATGTCGCCGTCAGGTGAACAGTAGTAACATCTCGACGGCGATAATGACGCCTGTCGCCCTAGAGAAAATTTGATTTGCCTTTTAGTCTTTGATAAATGTTGGATATGTAAGTGAATTAATTTGCACAAGTTACAACAAAAGTGATAAATCCTGTTATAAGAGACGCACGTGTTCCGCGCGCAATTCTTTTAGAAGGAAGGTCAATCCCGCCAATATATACCTCTATGTATAGCCATGTTAAAAATGATGGCCAAGATCTGCCGAGGTTAATGGCAAAATAAAAAAACAAAGACTGGGTTCCGGTGGCCCACACACACGGCGTGGAGAGGTACATTACAGGGCGGGTCTATGGGGTCGCGCGCCACTTCATCTGTCGCTCCGGACGGATTTTTTAGCGGGGTGTGATCAGATCATATACCGCGCAAAAAAGAATTTCACTGATTAAAGATATTTTTTTATTTCGAGTATTTTTAACGAAACATGCATATCAAAACTTATCAAAGCACGTAGTTAGCACACTGGCGTGTAAAATGAGGGATTGGGTTTCTTTTTACCCGACATTCTCATATTTATAATATTTTATGTGTAAGTTACACTGACCAATAGAACAATATATTACTTGTATTACAGCTTCATTGATGATTATACGTGGTGTACTTATACATATTATAATGATTACAACTCTTTCAACTTTTTGAATCGTTATATCGCAAAAACGGTGGCTGTTAAGACACTTTTTATAGACAATTACTTGATCTACAATTTTTGTCTTAGCTAATTTTATGATAAAACTTACCATTTTGCTGAAAATCGCGAAAAACTAGTTTTTTGAATAATCCTACCAATTTTCAGCTCTGTGTGAATTTTTGTAACCTCACCCCTATTTTTTGATCTAATTTGACCGGACTATTATCCATATGACCATATAGTCAAAAATAAAACCAGAGTTGTATGCTACTTAAAGCAAAAGCCAAGGTGATTACAGAGAAAATATTAACAACGAAGTTGCTCTAACTTTACACTTATTACTTACACAATATAAAGGAACATAACTATATGACCCATTTTTTACAAAATCCATAGTATGTATAACGAAAACTAGAGGAAGGAGTGGCCTTCTTTAGTTGCCCGATAATAAGTTATTAATGTTGGTTTAAATATTTTTTTTGCAAACAGCAAGTTAAAAAAGAATTAATACAGCTCAAATTAGTTTTTATTAATATGGCATTTGCCTATGCATAGTACATATTGTAAAAGTTATTGGCTATAGTATTATGATCAGCGGCCTGCCTGCCAGACGTCAACCCTCCTTGGGAATGTAATTGTTACATGGACATTATAAGGCTCTTAGTCATCTTTTACTACATCCACGATCAAAGTAAGTAGGTTGGTAGTATTCATAGCCGCTACCACACAACTGTAAACCAATATATACCTGTGGAATCTTTAGCACTTTTCGAAGTCTCCTGATTCGGCGCGAACAGTAGCCGCGGTACCGTTGATAGTCACCGTGACGCAGTCCATGTTGCTGTTGGGCATCCTTGGTAATGCGGAATACTAATTTCATAGTTGAGGAAAGTATAATATGTATTTAATTAATTATAATATAATAAAAGCATTTAATTGATACAATTAGAAGATTGGTCTTGTTGTTCCAGGTTCAATTGCTAGACAGGACAATTTTGGCAATGCAATCCACAAATGATAAACGTAAATTCCTTATAACATAGAAATTGCTAATTTGTTTAAGTTAGATTCTTGTTGTATTACATACTATATAGTTACTCTTAATTTTGAAGTTATTTTTTTTTATAAGAGAGCCAGATCACATTCATCCTCCACCTTACTGTAGGCAATGTCCTGATGTCCCTTGCATTGCGAAAGGCATTTTATGACTTACAATCAAGTGAACTGATGCTGTTTAAAATAAAATTGACAGACAAATAAATTAAATGTATGTTCCTATCAATTTGGACCCTAGTTATTATTAATATATTAGACGGTTAATACGTACTTAAGATCAAGTTCACAACGAACGTAAGAAACATATTGCATGGAAATAGAAAGTTAGATATTGGGTTCCAGGTAATTTTAAAATGCAAAAAGACTATGGTTCGATTCAAAGGCTTGATGATAAGGTTGATTTACGTAAAGGATACTTTCTAATACTAAAAGTCTAGGCGACTTAGATTCTTCCTTATCTTCTTCCGAAGCTATGGTCTTCGCATCTCCAGAGTCACCTTCTAAAACCACCATTGTAGAAATATTTTATATTTGGGTAGTTGGTTAAGCTTGTTTCTTACGATATTTTAATCCATAAATCTCAATAATTTTATAAGATTTTCACTACATCCACGACACGATAACCCAACAAATATATTAAAACTGACGCTAATGACAGTGACAATGACAACACGACACACGAAAAATTATAGAGATGCAACCTTTGAAAGAACGGCGGAACTACTGGAATGTAGTGAATAACATATAAAAGTGCTTTACAACGTTTTCGTTTTCCATCAAAATTCCCACAAGATGCCATTAACAGTGTGGCCATTGCACTGTTAAAGGCGACAATTTGACTTGATGATGACTAACCTGAAAGACTAAAAACGTGAAAATATTTATAACTTGACACTGGCATCAATAGCTCGTATAAGTAGCTGATTGCCAATATATAAGAAGAAGAAGAAACCTTTGAAAGGGATATGGACAGGATACGACTAGGAAGACTGACAACTAAAAAATAAATCTATTTTATAAACTTACTAGCGGACCCGGCACACTTCGTTCCGCCTAACAGTTAATGAATGAGATGAACAGATTTCGATTAATTCAGAATTATTAAGTCATTTTTTTATTATGACATTAAATATGAATAATATACAGTATGACTGGTAAAAGACTGTACATATTGAAGGAGACGATAGATAATGGTCACATGTAACAAATAAAAATATAATAAGAAAGTAATATTAATTAACTAAATAGTAAACCTCAACAATATTAGTGTGTCAGGATTCTCAAAAAGATGGTCACCTTCTCAACATTCCTCGATACAAATCAATCGCACCTCCTACACTGCCATTTGGTCAAGCATATGCAATTTCCCAACACTCTTAGTGCGAATAACACATTCTATCACACTTCAAGTTCACACACAAATAGTCACGGTTAAAATCGAAACGCGGGCAATCGAAAGTCGCGTAGGTTAGCAAACACGGAAATGCATAACACCCGATACGGCGCACGCGCTTTGACTGATCAGCTGACCACAGATGGACACTCACCCCGGGGTCATCCCTCGGGGATGCGGGGCAGAGTGTGCGCGGGAGCCACTACTTAGCATTGTTGTCAAGGTCACGCGCTCGGCTAGTTACTATTTTAATGCAATTTCAATATCTATGCGGAGGTGTACGTAAATAATCGTTTTTATAGGACAATTAGTTCAAAATTTAAGTATCAATTTTTTTTATATATTCGGTATCAGAATCAAGTACTGAATACCCTCCCTCAATATGTACAATCTTTTACCAGTCACGCTGTATAAATTCAAAAAAATCAAGTATTTTAATAACATGCCAGCAAGACAAAGAAGTACCTTGTGTTATACGAAATTTTTCTTCATGCGCGTAAAAAATTGATAAAAAATGATGATTGATAAAAAATGATCTAATTGTTGATCTCTGAGATTTGTTCAACGATTTCGCATTGTCAACAGCACGGCCTGCCTCGCTTTACTCTTGTGATTAAGAAGCACGGAGTTACACCATATTAACGCGGTGGTCTTCCTGTGCAATAAATTGTTCTTCTGCCGTGGTTACGTTCGTTATGTTTCGAATTCTTACTGCGTTACGGTTTTGTTGGTCGCGACATTGTTGATGACAATATAGACATAATATGTTTTATTATTACAATATTCGTAAAAATTCGTAACACTCGCACAAAACGAAATCTGACCGGTCAAATTTTGTTGCACGCTTGCTCTACTCTCGATAAATTAAAATCAAGCACTTTTCAAACCTAATAATGATTTTTTTTTCTCACATTGCACTTATAGTATATGTTATTATACATATGTCAAAAACATTCGTTTAAACGTATTTGATATTTTTAAAAAGCAATTATTTTGTTTAAAGTAAGAAAATAGTTGATTAAAAAAAATATGCGAAGGCGTCGGATAAAATATTCCGTATCTGGCAAGAATACGACCGTAAAAATTTACAAATTTAATTTAGAAACCGTAGAGGTCCAGGGGCAGCTGTGACACTTACCATCAGGTGTGCTACTTGCTCGTTTGCCACGATAAGCGATAAAAAAAAGACAGAGAGAGGGAGATAGAGATGGAGAGAGAGGGAGCGAGAGAGAGAGAGAGGAGAGAGGGAGAGCGAGAGAGAGAGAGTAGTTAGCCAGAGTGTCACTTCTGATATGTGTACGTACTTTATACGCATAATTTTTTGTTTTTTAGTGCAATTTTAATTAATATTACTACCAGATCGTACTCAATTAAATAATTAAGGCGCTTTATTTACCGTGCATAAGTATTGACTAATAGTAAATGCTAAATAATATAAAAATTATGAGGCGTGCACTATAGGATTTTCCAAATTATATAATTTTAACTTTTCGCGGTAGGTATTTTCTAAACAAACCATTACACCACGTAATGACGTGTGCTGTCAGTTGCCATGGTTACATCATCAACAAATGAACGGTTACAATTAATGTTTTTTTTTTTGCTTATTAATATCATATTTTAATATCCTATTCCCGACGACAACAAACTCAAAAACGTAAAAATCATAAAAATTGGTGCAGCCGTTCTCGAGTTATAAGTGTTGTAACTAACACAACTTTCTTTTATATATATAGATTTTACTTTTATGTACATTGGCGAAGTTGTGATTAACCACTAACAGAAGCCATTCATCAAGAAGAAGAACCTTTGAAAGACGTAACGTACTTATCGTTATCGTAAGATTTATTTAAGCGGTTTTTTTATTTCGAGAATAAAAGTAGATAGTAATATAAATAAAGGTAGTAAATCAAATACATACATTGTTCTAACACTTTTTATATTTTATAAAGTAGTACTGTAGTTTCACAATTACTAGAGAGAATGGCGACCTTACAAAATATTGTATTATTTATAAAAACTTGATTACGAGAGAAAAAATATTGTCACACATAGGATTTTTCGCTCGTAATCAAGTTTTTATAAATAACCAAGCATGTTAAATGCTAAATTTCACTAATTTGAATATTGTTTTATTATTACACACTCCAAAATTGTACTATTTATTATTATAAAAAGATTAGATAAATACCGAATTTAATCTGAATTATATCTGTTTATTACAATTCCTTTTTTACAATTATGATAGGCTTTTCATTTAGATAGAGTAATAACTGTATATATTTTCCATTTTAAAAAATCAACACACATAATAACGACATAATCCGTCCAGTCCGGGTCATCATCATTCAAAATCAAAAATCAATTTTATTTTTAGATCATTGAAACCAGCTGAAGTATTATGTAGTGTGGAATATTTTAATAATTAGATTTTCCAGGTTATTATGCTTTTTTTCCTTTATAAGTTCTGTATACTAAAAAATAAAATAAATGTAATACTAAAATGTATAAAACTTGTTGTATTGTCTTACTTATGGAGTGGTAGAGGATAGCAATCTTAGGCTACGTCCGCACAGACAGGCGGCTTGCTTAGAGCCTAGCGGGTCACCTAGCGAGTAGCTTAGTATAACGAACGTTCTAGCATGTTTACGAACGGCCGCATTGCGCGCTTGACGCCTAGCTAGTCGCTTAGCGTGTATCGAGGTAAACAAACGTGTTGGTTTTTTTGTCACGAGGCGCGAGGCATTTTAGAAGAAACAAATGAATGAAATATTAATTACATCAGTTTTTAAAAGAGAACCTCTATGGAATCCGGCTAATGAACTCCATAAAAATGCGGTTGTCCTAAAGAAACTATGGGAAGAGGTAGCAGTTGAAGTAGAAAAAGATGGTTAATACCTACCTACTAAAAAAAGTTATTGGAACGAAGTTCCTTATCGCGCGTTGCGAAAGTGGACTAGACGGAAAAAATTACTACCGACACACAACAAAGTTGTAACGACACAACATAAAACAAAGTCGCTTTCTCTGTCCCTATATCCCTATTTATGCTTAAATCTTTAAAACTACGCAACGGATATTGATGCAATTTTTTTTGTAGATAGAGTGATTCAAGAGGAAGGTTTATATGTATAATATATGCATAATGTAGTAGAGAAACACTGATAATTTAAGAGGTTTCTAATGTGATGTCGTAAATAAACACATTATTTTGCGCTTACATTGCAATCGCTGGCTGAACCCTACGAAATAGATCAAAATAAAGTACTACAGTATTATAGAGCTTAAAAAGGCCTACAAAAAGTCCGCGATGGTATATGCCTATCTCTTAAGGATAACATACTATCTCCATTTTAATACTTTAAAAAATGGCCTATTATAAAACGATAATTGAAAAGCTATTTCCACAAATACTGTATTAATCCTTATCATTTTAAATACATTAGTTGGCTTGAGCATTTCATGAAGATATTTTTTTTCCTTTAGACCATGCAAATTAAATCAATACCTTAAGAGATATAGCAAAATCAAAATAATGCGCAACGAAATTAATTTCGTTTCGCCGCACGGCCGGCTCGCGTTCGAGCTCGGGGCCCAAAAGTTTTGGTAGTCTAGTGGAATTATATATCCTATTATCCTATTTCCTATTAATATTATAAATGTGTGGTGATAATCCGTGTGGTGACGGAGTAAGAATACTATTCACCACCCCATGTCATACCCGTGGGTGATCGTACGAGACGACTAAGGGATATATAACGCACATAACATCTGTGCGAGAGAAGGAAAACTCGAAACAAAACCCTATACCAACACGTCTGACTAGCGGGGTATAGTAGGTTAATTTCCCTCCCATTACGGAGGAGGCTCGAGCCCAATAGTGGGACATTTATGGGCTGTGATGATGATGATTATAAACGTGAAAGTTTGTAATAATGTACGAGTATAGATGTGAACATGTTTGTTGCTCTTTCACGTAAAAACTACCGAATGGATTTTGATGAAACTTTATAGTAATATAGCTTGCACCTCAGAATAACACATAGGCTATAATTTATAAAGATATTTTGCAAATTGGCTAAAATATATAAAATAATATATAAAAATCGGTTAAGGCAGAAAAAAAATATATAATAAAAATAGTAAATTAAAAATTCAAAATAATTTGATATTTATTGCCGATGCACATTTTATAGTAAGGAATTGATTCTTATGCAAACAAATGCTTTTATTACTTTCGATATTTAAAGTACATATTTTTTGCCTTTTACCGTGTGTCGTTTGGTACAATATTTCAAAAGTTAGGACAATAAGAGTGCGCAGTGCTGTGGTCAGGCAGCAACCGGGCGCACTACAGATCTACAGAAATATGGCAAGAAATCTATGATCGCCGATTGTGTAACCCGAACACAAGTAAAGGCGTGAGAGCAGTCATCGTTGAAGATTGTTGTATTTTAACAGCACTATCGATTTGTTAATAACATACTATACCTGTAGGTATATAGTAGATAGGTATTGAAAGTTTGTGATGTGAAACATCTTTTTGCGCGCCTTGGCAGTAAAATTGTATCGACTACTGGAAATGATACATTGGGTAGGTACTAAGGCAAACGTGTTACGTGGTCTAGCGATGAGACGAATGGTATTTTTTTCAATTCGAATCAATCGAATTAAAATTATTATTGATTCGAATCACAATTCGAATTGATTCGAATCGTCACGTGGGAGTCGTCAAATCGCGCGATCTATTCGCGAAAGCATTACAGTCGAATTCGTACTCGTATGTCGAGTCATCCGCTTGTTAAGCCGAGTTGGCGAGTTTATAACTCGTTTACATTATTATTCATTTTAAATTATTTATACTGTTTGTTGTACTACCAATATTTATAACTACAGGAACATAGTTTACACGAAACTGGTTCCATCTTCATTTCTATTAAAAAACTCCCAGTTCAAACTTTTATTTTCTCTAGACGACTCTTTGCAAATGTAATAGGTACGTTAAACGAATGGAATTGTATCCAACCAATTCGTGATTCTTAGAACATTTCATGTATTTTCGTATTCTCTCACTCGTAGAATTCATTCGTTAGATTATTCGACTCCGTATTAGAACGAGAGAGCGAATCAACGAATGTCCAATTAAGCCGAGTCGACTGATCGCTGCGCCGCAGCGGTCGCCTGCGCTGCGAGTAGGTACGACACGAGTTAACGAATTGATTCGGTTTCGGTCAAAGGCGATTCGAATGAACGAGTCAATAGTCTTATTCGAGTTATTCGAATTAAATGATTCGAATTACCCATCGTTAACGTGGTCATGTCGTGATACTACGCCGCTATTCTATATTCATTTGTGTGTGCGTGCGTATGACATCGATAGCTGTCTAACATAAGTGTGACATTAAATAATTAAATATTACATAATCTTAAATTCAATTGTTAATTAATATTCACTCCTTTTTATATGTAAAATGTCAATTATAATAATAAACAAAAATAACAAGTTACTTTAGAGACGAGCTTTATTTTTCTTTTTAGTTTATTTTTTCTTTTTAATATTTACAATAATACCTATTTTTTATTAAGAAATAGTTATCATTCTTGCCATCTGAATTACATTAGCGAGCGCTACCTAAACTGTAGAATTCACTCGAAGATAACGTAACATAAATAGTTCTGAACAAAAAATAGCGACAGTTTACTCTTTATGTGGAAGCCAATATATCCTAAATTATAAGCTCATACATGTCCCTTTATTGGGCTCGAGCCTCCTTCACACTAGAAGAGAAATTGACCTACTACACCACGCTGGTTAAATGTGTTGGTATAAGGTAATTTAGTTGAGTTTTCCTTCTCTTGCATAGATGTTATATGCGTTTTTTATCCCTCAGTCATCTTTTATGATCTCCCACAGGTACGGGGGGTCAAGGGCTTCGCCAAGGGGGAGCAGGGGGAAGGGGTCAGTTGACCCATAGAGATCAAATGTAGCTTCATGCGTTCGACTTACTCCGTTACCACGCGGAATTATAGTATTTAGTTCATTCTTATCTAAATAGTCATATTTGTCGCTTTCAATATTTAATGTAGATTTCAATATTGGGAAAATATCACGATATGAAATATGATTCCTTCCATGGCATCTCTACGTTTATCGGAGTAGTTTTTACATGATAAAACACAACACTTCATGATTTTCTTCGTAATAAAATAAAAATACACCTTCTTCACTAATTAATCGAAAGGAACTTCGTTCCATCCGGGTGTCCCTTGACACCTCTCGTTTTTTTTTATTTATTTTTGATGAGATAATATTTTTACAGTGAGTTACTAAAGATGTTAATATATGTTATTATGACGTATTATATTTTCAGACATCTCGTCAATGTGCCGACAAGCAAATGACCCAGGCACAGTGCGGCCACCCTGTATCCTAGCAAGTAGCCAGATTATAAGCCACTAAGCTCTAGGCGATAAGCAAGCCACCTGTCTGTGCGGACGTAGCCTTAATGTTGTGATGTGATAAGTGATTATCTGGACTTTTGGCGGGAATCTAAAACGTCATGTGGTGCACTTGTATTATATTCGATATCTTAGTGTTTTAACGTGTTATATTAGATAATTTTGATGCCATTTTATGTAATGTGATGTGACAGAACTACTGGGATGTAGTGAATATCATATAAAAGTACTTTACAACGTTTTCGTTTTCCATCAAAATTCCCACAAGATACCATTAACAATGTGGCCATAACACTGTTAATGGCGACAATTTGACTTACTGACAGACAATGACTAACCTGAAGAGACTACCCCCGTATTCTTAGTCATTACCTCGAAATTTCCTCGACTCGACTCACCCTCAATGAGGATGTTTCGTATTCATAGAACGTGAAGATAATTATAACTCGATACTGGCAACAATGGCTCGTTTAAGTAGTTGATTGCCAATACATAAAAAGAAGAAGAAGAAGTGATTATCTGTGTTTCTGTAGTAATCTGTGCAATTGTGCATTGTTTTTCTTTTACTCCTTGCTCTGTTAGGTTAGTGTCGCAATTTTTATTTTCCAAGTTTATCTAATAAATCCCATAGAAATATCTTATTTTAAAGTGAAGTTAATAAACTGCTTGCAGTAATAATATAATTGATTCAGTTATTTTGTTTTCAGGGTAATTACTTAGACGAAATGGCGAAGTCAAAGAATCATACAAATCATAACCAAAGTGAGTAAATACTAATTATTAAGAATTACACTTCTTTGTTCATTATAAAGCTATCGTAATTATCTTTATAAAAAATGATATTCATTGGATTATGTGTTAAATTGTCTGCTTGTAAAATGTAAACATGGATATTTTTTTTATTTACAGACCGCAAAGCACATAGAAATGGTATCAAAAAGCCTACGAATGTCAGGCACGAATCAACCCTGGGAGTAAGTATCTAATATTCGCCGATTTATTCCATATTTTAAGTCGTGTTAAATTTACTAAAGTGAGGATATGTAATACTTACAGAGGTGCAATAATGAAACTAGTAGTGTCAATACGCCGGCTTTTGCTATAAGTAGTAACTGTATTGTGTATTTTATGTGGTAACGAAGTACACATTTTAATGTAGTTCAAATGCCAATACAAATTCTTAGGATATGTAATAATCATTGGACATAAACCTTCTCCACTATCAAAAGAATATCTTCTATGCCAGATAGTTTTGATGTGTTATGTTTATTTTGAGTTTTCTTTCACTTAGGTCATTTTATTTCCTTACATCCTTCAGATGTGTTTAGGACACTTGTGCTGAAGAAAGGACTAGTGATATTCTTACTCCATATTCCCTGATCCCATATGCTATTAAATATTTCTAAATATGTATCATCATCATTTTCCTACTCTTAACCCAATTACTTGGGGTCGATACAATATGTACTCTTCTTTCATAGTACACATTGTAGAAGTTATTGGCACCAGTTTTATGATAGGCCACCTGTCTGACGTCAACCCTCCTTGGGAATGTAATTGTTGACCAAACAACATCAGATGTTGGTTGGTTGGTAGTATTCATAGCTGCTAACACACAGCTAATAATAATTTCTAAATATGTATGTAGATATGTAATTATAATGTGAAGCATTATTTTGTTTTATAAATTGTGGGATATCTAAACAACCAATTAATGCAATCAAAGGTATATAAGGAGCAAAACTCCGATCTCACTTGCTAAATGAGGTTGGGTACATATTTGTGTGACACCAATATTATTTGCAAATATTGTAAAAGACTTGAGTAATTGACCTGACCAGCATGGTATAGGAATTCAAATTCCTTCTTATTATAGAGGAAGCCTGTACCAAAAGTTTAGTACATATTTAGACTCGGAACAAAAATGGACTAATTTTATTTGGTATCCTTTTTCTGAAAAGTAATAGAAGAACACCTATTATTTCTAATGTTTACGCGAGTATTACATTACACATTTGAATAAAACTATTTTTATAGATTTTGCAATGTTTCGAACACTTCACAGTGTCCACGTTCATGGAAGGGTTAAGGTGTCTCACAACTCAGTCCTCCTGTGACCAATCCGTAATATTAGTTTTATTTCAAACACACCTTTATTTTATATTTGAGAATACGTATTTTGAAGCTGCCTGAAAGTGTTGCAGATAACTAATATTGCAGACTCCAATGTAATTTAGGTTACACTTGATAAAGTTTGATCCAATAATTGAAGTCAAGACTGATGCTTATGCAATAAAGTCATCATTTAATTAATAAGTTTTACTTAATGTTATATTATATTATTTACAGATGGACCCTAAATTCCTTAGGAATCAGAGGTTTTGCAAGAAAGGCAACCTAAAAACAGCAAAACAAATTGCGCGTGCGGCGGAGAGAAAAGCTACACGTGAAGCTAAAGCCAAGAAATGAATATCTAGGTTGTAAGAAAATAAAAAAATAAGAAAAAGAACTAATTTTATTTTATTACAAAGGAACCATTTTTAATCAGGTTTATGGATGTCATATTTTTTGTTAAGTGTGTTCTAATATGTTTCTCATCATATATAATCTTTTTGTACAGAACATTCGAAAAGTATTTATAAACTGTAATGTTGCAGAGTACATTGCAGTATTGGAAATGAGACTACTGTGGCAGAAACAGTCTGTTATAGTTAGATAACTTTCGATAAAATTTTTGCTTTCATACCTCCGGCAAAAAGCATAGTATAATTAATCATAGGGTCTGAGTTCACGCAAAGATAGCAAGCACATCCACCTTGAATTGATACAAGTTGCTGATGAGATTTAGTGAGAAGAATTTGCGATAGAACTGATGTTGGCAGTAGATATTTTGTCGCGCAATTTGCCATAATTGCAGCTACGACTAAAATTCAAGTTTCTAACTCAGGGGTTCTCTTCAATTTAGGGATATGTGTTTGAGTTTTATATCTTCAGGTGATTTCATCAATTCTATGCAGATTAGGTGGGTAATATCGGTGATGTCTATTCTTGATAAATAGTTTATTATATTCTAGTAAAAAAATGAATATGATTTCAAAGAATCTGAGCTAGAGGAAAACAAAATTTTATTTCAAAAGGATAAAGAATATAAAAAAATATTATTTACAGAAATATATATGTATAGAAATTTATATGTTGTGTGGTAGCGGCTAAGAATACTACCAACCCTTACTTTAGATGTCGTAAAAGACGACTAGAGCCTTATAACGGCTTGGGCCAACTCCACCGGATGTCCTTTGGTCAAAAATTACATTCCTAAGGAGGATTGACGTCGGGCAGGCGGCCGAACACTATTGCCAATAACTTTACAATATGTACTATGAAAGAAGAGCACATATTGTATCGACCCCTAGTAATTGGGATAAGAGTAGGAGAATAATGACATACAGGTAATTATTTTTGCAGTTTTTTCGACGTTTTCCTAAATAAAGTAATAGCGAGTGGTTTTTAAGTTTATTTTGAGGTGGGGTATATAAGGTCTTAAAGTAACAATAAATAAGATGGTATTAAATAATAAGAAACAAACTCCATTCAGAAAAAGTTAAAGATTAAAAAGAACCAGTTTTATTATTAACATTGAGATAAATAATTATGAATGTTGAGGAAGCGAGTGAAGTATGCAAGGATAGAGTTCTCTGGCACTCTGTTCTCTCTGCCTACCCTGCGAAGGACATGGCGTGATGATATGTATGTATGTATTAATAAGATTTTCAACTAATTTAATATAGCAATTCTCCCTGTTAATTGAAATAGTACTAGTGACATGAGAATTTATATACCTAGGTCTTTATAAGTCATTACTTATATACCTACCGTGCTGAATTTCTCTGGGATACGCGTTCAACTGTTTTTTGTAGCATATGTAGATTATTTGTTGTTTATTCCTGGTTTTTAAAACAACATACAAGTACCTATCCTAAATTAGTGGCCATTCGTTAATTACGGAAGGATGATTTTGCCGGTTTTTGACCCCTTCTACTCCATGTAAAGACAAGATTTCTCGAACCTCAACGCTTTGGCATTCCGCTTGTGCAAATTCGAATTTTTATCTCGATTTCGTGTTCGTATGAATTGTCCCCGTTCATTAAATAGACTTACAGCTTCAAATTAGTCTTAAAAGCAAAGTTACACACATTAAGCCATTTTAACTATTATCACCTATATCATAGGTTGTTCCCTATTGAGGCGTTCTTGCACAGAGGGACTCTAATTTTTCGCACATGCCACATGTAATATTCGATTGACTTTTTCTTTGTACTTACATTACAATATTAAGTGACAATACTGCAGGACTTAGACAATGAACCGACATGACTGACGACTAAAATATAAATCTATTATAATTTTTTAAACTTATTTTACTTGACATTGGCGAAGTTGTGGTTAATCACTCACAGAGGCCATTCATTAAGAAGAAGAAGAAGACAATACTGCGATGTGACGTCGATGAGAGTTTTTGGGCTTAATTCAAAGTGAAAAATAAAACATTTTGCTATAAAACTTTAATAGATATAATATTACTTTCATAATCAGTAGACGTGTACTTACATTATAGAAAAGAAAATAAAAATGTTTTCGTAGAGTACAAATTATCTATACCCTACTTAACTAAAATTAGGCTTTGAAAAAAAAATTAAAATACAATGTACCATAAAGGTTTTGAATTAAATAAACAACAATTAACCTTATTCCACAAACATAAAATTTAAGCATAAATGATGTAATATTATTGATACAGATGTCTAATGATATTTCTAATTACTTAGGTAGTTAATAACTCACTGATCATTACGTATGGGTATCTACTAAGAGTCCAAACCCATCGCCGCTTGCCACTTATAAAGCGTCATAACAAATTGTACTTTATAGGCTGTCGCTTTCGTGTACACCAATATTGCGTACTAGGGTATACCAATATTCCCTAAGTCATAGAGGATCTCACAAACATAATAGAGAAAGTATAACGTAACAACAAAAATACTAAACACCCTGATCAACTATTTGTTGGAAGCAACTAATATTTGATCTGTGTGGGAATCGAAATCACGATGAAATCATCCCACAGCTGGTTAGTATTTTGTTACTGCAATCAGCTTTGCCTCTTGAAGAGATGTATCTTCCTATGCATATTTGCATGTATGTTTATTAGGTCTAGGACTTAAAAGTCTTAAAGTGCAGTACTTGCTTAGCCCCATGGGAAAGCGTGATATTCCGTTATTGCAGGGGATTTTTACAAACTTATAATTAACAGACACAACTTCCACTCAAACTTTTTTCACACAAATAATTTGCCTGTGTGAGAATCGAATGCACGACACTTAGCACGGTAGATCGTTATCTTAATCAATACAGTATCTGTTCGTCTACTTATTAACGTTCATATACTATAGGTATTGTTCTAAATTTAAGAAATAATATTCATTAGACTCTATTCTAGTCCTTATAATACTCCAAGTGGCCACGATGTTAACAGATTTCTGCATGAAGCCCAAAATCTTGCAGAAAATCGATTTCTGAATAGTACCAATTTGCTGCTTCACTCTAATCGTTAAGCGAGAGGCAGAAGCGCAAATTCCACTTTAAAATAGGCAGCGTCTTGGCTGTATCTTTAGTATTGCAAAGGTCTATGAACGGTAATTACCACTTAAAATCATGTGGGCTGCTTGCTCGTCTGTTATCAAATTCAGTAGGAAAAAATATGTTTTACTAGCCAAGATCATTCATTAGAATCCAGCTCGCATACGTGCATTACACCCTTCAAGTATCTATCTACTTAAATATAGTTGCCGCCATCCGCATGCAATTTGAAGTGGTTTTTCCACTGACGAAAAGGTGTAAGCGAGGCGTGTTAAATTAAATTACACAGGATCTTTTTTGCCTATTTTTTAATATATGCTATGAGTATATGATATAAGTATATGATAGCCCGTAATGCATAATAATATAATACATGGTTAGATTGGAATAAATCGTTAAACCAAATTTGGCGCAACATACACACGCACGCATGCACCCGCAAATGTTTTACACGCATACACACATAAATTGAAGAAACCCTACAGCTGAAGACAGTGAATTTTGTATACTTTTAAAATATTTGTTTTCTTTAACTTATAAGAATATTCACGATACCCGGATTCAGAAAGACCAACCATTACATAATTATTGAAAAATAACGCACAAAAAATACGCTTATAGCGTTTTAAACGTTCTATTGTTTATGAACCTTATCGTGGCACACGTATTAATGTGAAAGGACCCTTGTGAATTACCATTTTGAAATGATTCACATAAGTTATATATCACCAATAGAAGGTTAAATACGTAAGTTTAAAAAATTATCAATTAGCTTTGTTAGGTTTCGGCTTGGATCCATTAGGTCCATTTGGCTTGTTTTTCGGCTGATCCTTGTTGGCTGCTTTAGGTCCGGGACCTTTTGGTCCTTGCGGTTTTTTGTCGTTTCCATCGCCTTTATTCTTAGGCTCAGTAGGAAGCCTTTTTATAAAGAAACGAAATGACATTTTTTTGTTGCTAATAAAATGCACCAACATATCTAAAGGCAAAACAGCACATTTACCCATTCGAAATATTTCATCAGCCTTTAATGCATCGTTAAAACAATGCTCAGTAAAAACTACCTTTCTTCTCGGATTTTGTTTGCTTGTAACGTGTATTTCATAGATATGATCATGTGCCGCTTTCTTACTGCCAATGTGCTGAATTGTCCAATATGCCATTTTTTGAAGAGTATCAATTTTAACAGTAATAACAAAAAGCATTTTGCTTTGTGCAACCAAATAAAGATGGCGATCATCATTCTTAATATCCACATTAGATATTTGTACTTCCTCATCAGTAGTTACATTACAATTGTTAGGATGCCGCTCTTTGAAATGATCCATCATCTCCTTTAATTTACCTGTAAGAGAAATTGTTTCTTATTAAATACCTAATAATAATTCATTTTTCACATCACGATGATTCGTTATGCAGTGATAGCTAAATAGGAGACCAGTAGAAATCTTCGAAGAGTTTAATACCCATAGTGCAAGCCTATGAATTTTTATATTATAACTATATGTAGATTTTAATCCACTGTTTACAATAAATTATTACTTGTTTAACGACAATAAAAATCATCTTGAAATAACCAAGCTTTTCTATCATCATCATCACAGCTCATATATGTCCCACTGTTAGGCTCGGACTGCCACCGTTTTGGGAGGGAAATTAACCTACTATACCGCGCTGGTCAGACGTGTTGGTATAGGGTTTTGTTTCGAGTTTTCTTTTTCTTGCATAGATGTTATATGCGTTTTAGTCGTTTCTTACTATCACCCACGGGCAAGATAGGGGGTGGTGAATTGTATTCTTACTCCGTCACCACACGGATATAACCAAGCTTTTCTATGAGTTCTAAAAAATATTCTTTTTAATAAAATTATATGTAAAAGTCGTGCCTCGATAAGGCTTCGGTTCCGGCTTTCATGAACATCTATAAATAACGATGTATGTCAGAAGGCGTTTCGTAGGAAATTGACATTATACCTAAGCCATAATACAAATTTCAATAATAAAGACTTGGAGGATTAATTATTTGTTCACAAGCAGACAGGTACATGAGATATGTACCTGTCTGCATTTCTTTTTACATGTAAGAATTATACACTCCTTCTTTATTGCGAGTGTTGTAAAACTTTGATATAGCATCACTATCGTCCTTTCCGATCATTTATGTTCTACTGCTGGGTGGCTCGACCTCCTCCGCAATAGGTGGCAAATTGACCTAATTATATCATGCTAGTTAGACGTGTTGGTATAGTTTAATTACAAGAACAAATGGAATTAAAAAACAAGAAGATTTTTCCTCCACAATGGAAGAGCAAATGGCTTATTATCACACGGTCAAATGAATTGCACTACAGGATTTTGTTTCCAGCTTTCATTCTCTTGCAGTGATTTTATTCTCTTACATCCTTTTGATTGACTTTGACCGCAACCGCGGCAGAGGAGGAGGAAGAGATAGTGAATAGTATTCTTCTTCCTTCATCAAATGGAAAATACAACCTACTTTCTAAAAATATTTTAATCTCTTCTTGCGTAAAACGAATACTCGAAACAGGTAGCCTCGCAGTGTTATCAGTTTTAATTAGCCTAGAAATATATCTAAGTTTTTTTTCTTTAAAGCGAGATAGATGATATTACTCTTACACATTTCTTCACGTAATTTATATCCGTAAAACTATACAAAATATTTTTATTTACCGCTCCAAGAACATTTCCCGAATACAACACCTAAAGGACACTCCATTTCTCGAAATATGCATTCCTTGAGATGCTCCTCCAAATCCATCATTACCATGGTGTAGACGCATCCGGCTGATTTGTTGACACAAGGTATTTTAGCCTGTTGTAAGAAAAACTAGTTTTTATTATATACGGTAACGTAACAGTCGAGTAAGATTAGAATATCGCAATTTTTTTTTGCGTAACATCTATGGATGATAATAATATACCTCTCTTAACACTTGATATCGATTTTATTTATATCACAAATGCGAGCGCTACATGATTGTTTTGACCGAGTAAAAAAATATTATATCTTACTTCTTTGATAAAATTTAGATTGCAATCTAATAATGTGAATACTACAATTTATTACTTTGTTAGAAATATGTTACAATCATCATAACAGCTCGTTATATAGTATCTCATTGCTGGCTCGAGCCTCCTCTACAGTGGGAGTAAAACCGTCCCACTATAAACTATGATGTAGCGATTTATTTAGAATTTTCCTGCAATAATGATATTTTATTCGGTGTTTAACCAACGGGCAAGGAAAGATTGGTTATATTGTTGCTACTCACACAAGTTACAATAGTCCAGTGTAATTACGGAAATAAATAAACATAAAATTATGTAGTTTGGGGATTATGAAGGATCGATAGGGGGTTGTATTCTGAGCATATATTCCAATTTGAGGGATTCTGGCGAGGTCAGCTCAAGGTCATTTCGATGAAAACGCGTTTAATTCGATATCTCGAGAACGGCTAGTGTTAGGCAAACAATTGTCAAACCTTTTCTCTTCTAAATTAAATTTACTAACTTTTTTATCTAAAACTTTTTTTTTTCACCAATATTTTTCAATTTATTGCTTCCGAAAGCCAAAAATTTAACTTTTTTTCCTCCCTTTTTTATTTTTCGCCATTTTCTTCCCAACCGTTCAATTTTATTGAACTTTACCGATTATCTAAAGTGTAGATCTTTTATTTATGAACAACTTTTTTCTTAAACTTTTTTCTGTAATGCCAATACTTTCAGAGTTATATGTTACTTTACCGAGCGAAATCCGCGCCACTGTCGCAATATCAGCGACATCAGTGGGTCATCAGTCATCATATCATCATTTTTGAACGCGGATTTTAATATTAAACTACCGCCTTAGCCAAAAATTTCATCTGATTGAATACTGGAAGTGATATTATTATTGTGAAATTTTGTAATTCTGAAAAATATACATACATACACCCCCCTATCGATCCTTTATAATCCCCAAACTACATAATTTTATGTTTATTTTCCTTTTTTTTCCGTAATTGCACTGGACTACAACAACAAAATGAGATGAGTTCAATTTAATTTATGTAAAATGTAAATTATAAAAGTCCGCCATTCGCCTGGACGTCGAAATTTAATGAAGAGTTAGTTGTATTGCACAGTGTACAAAGAATGCCGAAAACTTTAGAATAATAACGCATATTCTAAGACCGACAACGCTATAGAGCGGTTGAAAATACAATACGTATCAGTACATATTGCATCGAGCCCAAGTTGGGATAACAGTAGGAGAATGATCATGGCACGTAGAACCTAGTTATAGTTGTCATCTTTAAGTCTTCGGCGTGCTTTTATGACTACATTACATGTTCATGGTCACGAAAGGTCCTCCCGTGATTATGAACACGTAATTTTATTTTATACGTATGTAAATGTTTTATCGCACTGATAAAACAATACTATTTTATTAGATTGGTAGGCATTGCATTGATATATATTGTTAAAGATAAACTATTTTATCTTTTCTGTTTTTGGTTTATGTCATGTGGAGTGAATAAAACTGAATATTGGTTCGTTTACCTTAGAAATCACCTCCTCCAACGACCAGTTACGCATTTGCGTTAGGGCCTGGCGACATATCGGGCAAATAGGTGGTATTAGATTCTTGGTACAGTTGTGGCAGAGACTATGTCCCGATTGACACTGGTAAATCGGAGCACACATTGTATCCATACAGACGGGGCATTCTGGTAGCTCAACAGCCATTGCAGCTGCTCTATAAAATAATAATCGTTATTATTTTTATATTATTCATATACGCTAACGCATCGGCGTTATCAAACATATCCGTTATGTGCAAAATATAGGTATAAATTTGAGATTGCAGGCAGTCAGTTCGATTACAAAATTTTATATTGTTTTAAAACTTAAATGAAGGTCATATCTGTCTTCTTTATCGTTTTATTCTCAGGCGTAGACCTCCTACACATTTACAACGAAATTCACTTAGGTACCTACTATAAACACGCTGGTCGGATGGATTAGCCATGTTTCCTGTCGATTTTTCCTTAATTTACATCAAATATTATCTGCATATCATATAGTGTAATTCATTACGACAGCCTCGGGAAAGAAATAGGGTGGTGAATTGTTATTCTGGTGTGTATTCTTCACCACATGGATTAGGGGTTTCCATTAATTACGTGAGGTATTTTTGAGGATTTTTTGACCCTCCCTCGCCCTTCGTGAGATTTCTCTCGATCCCCTTCTCCAATCTCACGTAAGATTTTTCAAAACTTGTACTTGGCTATAAAGGTTTTTGAATTTAACTTTAATTAAACTTAACTTTCACGCAGTTTTACACCATTTCATGTTAAAAGATACGTGATATTTGCCAAGAAACCCCCTATTCCCCAAATGAGATTTAGTAAGATTCGGCTCGACCCCCTCCCCTCCCCGAATACCTCACGTAATTAATGGACGCCCCTTATCTATGTGTTATATTATATTATTTAAGTTTGGCACATTAAAGAATAATTTGAATTTTCATTAGTATTTTATTATTATCGTATATACCTATATATAAAAAACAGCTATTAATCAAACTTATATTTAATAATAAAAGAATTTTGACTGGTTACACTTGGATATAGTTATGCTAATAACAAGATGGTGTTTAATACTTTAGCAAAATTAATTAATATATTAATAAATTAAGTATTTCCTAAGTTTAAATAAAGGTAACTCACTTTCTATTAGCTTTTGCCGACGCCATTTTTATCTATTTCAATCTACAACAGCAAATGCCTGTAAACACCAATAATAATATTCTCTATAATATATACATACTATTGCCAAGCGTGGCAATTATGACACTTTCGCAAATTCATGGGCAGGTCTATATCTAGCATTAGACATCGATAGATGGAGGGACTGTATGTGCAATTGTGTACCCCTCTCTTATGATTCCTTAAGCCGAATTTACATTACGAAATTAGTGGCATAAAATTAGTTTCACGACACTAGTTTCATAAATAATTTCACGTGTAAACATCAAGTTTCACAGTGCATGCATTAATTTCATAACACTAATTAGTTTCGGGTCCCGCGCGATTTTTTGGTAAAACTAATGTCTTGCAACTAATTTCACCGTGTAAACTTGTGAAATTAGTGTCGCGAAAGCGTCTGCGTGGAGTGGACGTATGTTGTTTAAGGTTATACGCGTCAAAAATGTCGCACCAACGTTGGCCAGCCGATAAAAACATACAATTCATAAATGAATATCAGCGAAATGAATGTCTTTGGGATCCAAAACACCCTCAATACAAAAATCGAGAAGCCCGAGAAGCGGCCTACAAAGTAATTATGGAAGTCATGCAGATGGAAACAGTGAAAGATGTAGTCAGCAAAATACGAACACTTCGTAATACTTATAATAATGAAATATTAAAGGCAAAAAAATGTAATACTGCGGGTATGGCAACTGATGAACTGTACGTCTCTAGAATATCTTGGCTAACTCATATGGATTTTTTAAAAAATATTGATAGTTACACCAGAGAAAAGACAGAAAATGTGGTAAGTTTTTTTTATTTTAATCTTTCTACCTACATACAGTCTTTGTATTTAATAAATCATTATATCTTGCCATTCTAGACGCCCTTGTCCAACAAAGTAGTCAGTATAATGTTCTCTTATTCGATGAGCATTTCTGGAATGATTTCCATTAAAAATGCGAAGTGGTCTAAAGGACGCTTGTGACAACGTCCGCCATGAACCCTCCACCACTACTCCTGTTTCTGGATTTTCTTCATCAATCAGTCTTAGTTCAATGTAATTTGATAATCTAGTTTTCAGCCAATTATGTAAGACACAACAAACATGTCTTTATAATTTTGTCCACAGTTTCTGGTAGTACAGAGATAGGCTTTTCAAATATACGACATTGGCTAACTAACACACCAAACGCATTTTCTATAGTTCTTCGAGCTCTGCATAGCCGGTAGTTGAGATTTTTTTGTTTTTTTGTTAAATTTAGTCACCAGCTATAGAGTGTCATAAGATACTCAATTAGAGGGAATGCCTGGTCCCTTAATATAACCATTCCTTCAGGAGCGTTCATAGACCTTTCGTCCAACGTCTTTTTAAATTGTGATCTAGCAAATATTCCCCCATCATAAGCTCGACCATAGTGACCCACGTTGATATACCTAAATTTTAAATCACTGTCACAAACTGCTAGGAGGATAATACTGAATGTTCCCTTGTAATTATAATAATCACTTCCGGAATGCATGGGACAGCGTATTGGAATGTGTTTGCCATCTATAGCGCCACCACATAATGGGAAATTACATACATACATACATATCATCACGCCATATCCCTTGCAGGGTAGGCAGAGAGAACAGAGTGCCAGAGAACTCTATCTTTGCACACTAAATTACATTTATCTTTAAAACCATTGATTATCACGCTTTAACTTTCTTCTGTGTCTGGCATCTGTAAAAAAGAATGGAGTAATTTAATTTAAGAGTATTGTTTCAGGCACCAAACACCACCCAACAGTTTAGATTTAATTTAGATTGATTGATTTAGATTTAGAAAAAGTTTCTTCACAACAATTTTGCAATGCAGGCAATGATGAATTTGGTCTTTTTGGTCAGACTATAGCTCAACAGTTACGTCAGCTTCCTATAGAAATTGCTTTAGAAACTGAGGAGATGATTTTGTCAATAATAAGAAAGCAACGGATCAGAGTATTATCGTCGTCATCATCTCAACGAAGTCCATTGACGTCAACATGTATGGGCTCTAGCCAAACTTTAAACTTTCCAAAAGAAGAGCCAGCCTCGGCTTCATCGTCAGAATCGGAATCTATTGCCTCTGCTAGTGGTACCACCACTGATCATATATAAAACGAGTATTCCATGGGATACAGTAAGGACATACTTACACAAGCCATTGCAAGCCCTATGCTTAGGACAAAAAAAAAGGGAATTAGATTTTAATGATTATTAATAATTATCAGTTGTTGATTGTACCAAATAAAAAATATAGTTTACTTACCTGAATGAAGTCTTTTAATTCTTCGTAAATTTCGGTCAGCACATCAGGTTAAAATTTCAATATACTACAAGATGGCACCCTGAATTCGTATGATAATGACTTCAAACTATTTCCAGTTGCTAAATATCGAAGCGTTATTTTAAGTTTTATTTTTGCTGTCAATGCTTCTCGACACGTCGCATCCTTTTTAGATAGTTTGTTTGATATTTTACTCAATAAAAAATTAAAATTAACATTACTCATTCGAAATTAGTTTGTGTAGCTCTCAGGATCTTCATTTACTAATTCAGAGATTAATTGTGCTGCACCTAGATGTTTTCTTGCTACCCATCCTCGAATCCAGCAACGTCTTTTCTTTCGAGCCAATCTTTTTTTAATTTTATATATTATCATTTGTACGATAACGCTTTGCACTGCTAAATAAAGCTTCGATGTCGACGGAGCCATGGTAACAGCAATAACTGTTCATTTCACGACATTAATACTTTAACGAAACAAGTTTCACGACTACTGCAACCAGTTTCATGAAAGTAATTTTATCATGCATGTCACTAATTTCGTAATGTAAATTCGGCTTTAATGTCGGTGGTACGTTTTTTAGGTAGGTACCTAAACCGTCGACGAACAGCAAAGCACTGGAAAGTCGTCCTCAATGGGTCAGCCTTGGAAGGCGGACTAACCGCCGATCGGTTTAACCTGATCTGGGCCTTCCGCTATATTTGTATTCCCTCACAAGATACTTGAATATACTCGAATATTTTTGAACGCTGCCGCATATTAACTTGATAATTGGCGAAGTCTCTAAACATAGACAAATATAATACACCTATATAGAAAAAGGTAAAGTGAATAATCTTTCAAGACTTAACTAAATATCATAATAATCATCATCATATCAGCTCAATATGTACACACATTGCTAGGCTCGAGTGTCCTCCATAATGGCTCTTCCATTGTTGAGGGCATTCGACCCTACCTAAGTACATATAGTCATGGGCGTACCCAGGTAGGGGCAGGGGGGAGCAGCTGCCCCCCCTAGAAGATAAAATAAACGTCAATTTTCCTGGCAAGTGTTCAATATACCCGACCGACCATCATGACCATCATATGAGCTGCCCCCTCCTATCTGAAATCCTGGGTACGCCCTTGCATAAAGTACCGTATAAGTAAAAATAACCTACCTAATATAAGTATAACATTATTAAGATTATTGTAAGGATTTATTTCGAGCTTTTCTCCTCTTGCAGTGATGTGTTCTGCTTGCATATTTCTATCGTCGTTTCCTATCATCCATTTGAAAGAAAGGAGTAGTGATAATTATATTCCGTTACCACACAAATAACTGCATAAACTAACACACACCTACTTAATTAAAATTAAGGAATTAATTACTTAAACTGATTCGTCTCTTATTACCGGCGAATATTTTCCTATTTTTTTTACATCATTGCATCACTGCATCGCCATTTTGATAAGACATCTACATATTTAATTGAGCATTGCTCGAGTAAAATGTATTTAACAGATAAATACTCCAGTAAAGCAATTACTTAATCATCACGACCTAGCGAAATAATCAAACAACAATATCTTTCAAAACACAAAGATGCAATGCAATACATGATTACGGATAAGAAATAAAATTGTACACAAGTTTAATCAAGTCGAGAACAATGGAAAAAATATAGGTAGGTATTTGTATGAATAATAAGTAATGTAAGTCAGTATAGTATAATTCAGAAAAATTTACTTAAAGGAATGTAAATATAAGACTTACGTTGTATTCAATGAAAGGTAGGTCCTTGTTGTCTAATATATGTAGCCACTGGTTATCTGATATCACTGCACTAAAAGTACCGAATAGATATCTATTTGTACTATATTTTGAGATAAAACTTTAAACGACGCAAACAAAGCAAGAATTTTGTTATTCTTAATAATGCCTACAAACTATCAAGTACCAACATTAAATAATAATAATTATATTGCTCACCGTTCTAAGCACTTCCTTTGACGATCCGCGAGAGAATGGCGGACTGAAAATGGTCGATTCGTAAGCAGACTTCAGATTTTTATCAATATGCACTAAGTTCTGTCAGGATATTAAATATTTTGCAATTTAAAGTGTTATTTCGTACGAAATAAAGATTGAAATGTTTTGTACTAACATTAGATTTATAAAACGGGTAATCCTGCACTAGGAGTACATAGTGTTACAATGATAAAAATAATTTTATCTTTCGCAGTTTCGCACTTTCTCTTTGCGTTAAGTATCTACCGTTGAATTTTTTTTTGTGAAGTTTGGGTATATTTTACCACAACAATACCCAGCTACCAACTATAAATATAGATAGATCCAACAACAATTGCATTTGTAAAACAATTATTATTGTATTGCTGGCACTCAGGGAATATGCTAAAGTCTAGTAAATATGATTTAACAGTGCTTCATGTGTTTTTATGTTCTGCAAAATTGTCAGAATAATCTCACTGATTAGCCAGCGCCCAACATAAACTTGACTTTCTGACGGACAATGACTTTTAAATAAAATGATCTCGTGATAGAGATTTCGCAAAGAAGTCTTTATATGGTTATAAAGACTAGACTATTTATTCTTAAAAAAGGGTTAATCGACAACCAGGGCCGGATCTACTTAGGTGCTTTTGGTTGAAGCTCAGATTATAAAAGATTTTGCAGCAGTAAAATCTAGAAAGGCTGCTATATAATTTAAGTTTATGTCATTACTATTATAGGTACGATTACAGTAGCTGTTTATATTAGTGGCCAGTCGTATTTATTGTCACTGTAACATATCAATGTATCCTCTATGTTGAGCGAGTAGGGAAGGATGTGTGGCTGCCCATATCGTGCGGTGATTCACAGGAGTCATTCTTAGAGCTGACCCTATGAAATATCAGCTACGACCGGGCGTTGCGAGGTAGCCTCCCTCAGGGCTGGGCGTAATTTGTTATGCAGACGACATGCTTGTTTGGAGCCCGGTTAGAAGAGGTTTAGCAACTCCCGGCACCGAGGAGATTGTCAGGTGGATCGAGGTGCTGGGGCTTAAGGTGGTCTACAATAAGACGGAAGCCCTATTGTTCTAGGCCAACGGTAACGGTAATGCCAACGGTCCACCCGTTGGCACCTTGATCAATGTTATTTCGGTCTCCATCAGCATCCAGGACCGTAGCTACCACCGTATCTGCTGTATCAACTATATGGGACCCCCTGGCTCCGGTTACCGTGGGCTGCGGGATTTCCCCATTTAAGGGCCTGTCCGCACAGCGATTTTTCATCTTGCGGATTTTTTTTCACAATTCTGTAACACATTGAATTTTATGGAAGTATCCGCACCGGCGCAGCGGTAATATATTCGCGCGGGGAAAAAAATCTGTGATTTGGTGCAAATTGAACACGGTGCGGTGCGATTTATTTTCGCACGAATATTCTGTGCAGTATGTAGTAAGCATACTTATGTCCGCACTGCGGAATAAAATTCGCGCGCTTCACTCAGTCATGCCCCTGCTCTATCTATTTATTTCTACTATCTATTTATTTTTATTTATATTCTCTTCTATCTATTTATTTTTCTCTATCTTCTCTCAGTTTATATTATATTCTAATACACATAAGTTAAATCAAAATAGCGGTATGTTTGGGGACTGATATAGTAAGTTATTGAATGATTTTTTTGACGTTCTGTAATAGCCGAGAAACTTATTGCTGTATTTTCACAACACTCTTGATATTTTATGTAGAAAAATCCTTTCATGGGTCTTAATAGTGGGTGAATCCAATGTTCATGACATCTTTTGATGCGTCTGTTACGCCGCCTTAGTATTAGATAAATTAAAATTTTAGTTCGGATGTCCAACTTCCGTCTTAGCTGAGAATTGAATTGAAGTGTCAGAAATCGTACGAAATTTTATTCGCAGTGCGTATAAGTGAAAAAAATTTCGTACAATTTTTGACACTTTAATTCAGTTCTCAGCTGAGACGCAAGATATATGGACAACAGAACTAAGACACGGAGCAGAACACGCTCGAGGTTTTCGTGGCCTCAGCAGAGCAGCGCCGTGAACTCTTCGCAATCATTGGGTACCTGAAAAGGTAACCCGCCCATAACACCCGAAAACCCTCGGACAACTCGACGAAGCCGAGGAATCGTTATCGATACCTTACTTAAATGATGATAAGCAGCTAATACGGCAGATTATGTGGCTGCATGCCATAAATCGTTTTAGGTATGGTGCATCCAGACCATAGTTTGTCAAAAAAAGGTTTTCACACTCTTGTTACTTTTCTGTTGAAGTCGATAGTTACGGCGGGAATGTGTAAATGCCATGAGCCTCTCTTAAATCTTATTTAATACTTTAGTAAGTTAGTTTAGTTATTAAATAATTTTTCTGGTATTTCATATAATATAATACAGAGAAAATGCTTAAGTGTGGTGATTACGATATAACAGTGACTAACGTGTATTTTTATGTTCTAAAATTCCTAGCAGCCACTCTTCTGGGAATTTTAGATTGGGAGTCTCAATTTGGGTGTCAGTGCCCAAATAATCCATCATACGTTTTGACGTTAAAATAACTTTACTCTTTGGTCTTGACTTACTGATGTCCATCAGTGGTCATAAATAAGATAATAATATTGTTCTGTAATTTATGAAAAAAATATTTTAACTCAAGACGTGAATTTCGTAATTTGATTTATTAAACTGATAGTTCTGTTGTAATACTTCTATAAAATTCTATAAAATAAACATTTTTTCATATTTTGCCAAAATGCCCAATAAAATTATTGATTTGGTTATCAGACTTATCAGCGCCCAAAGACGGTAACGATTGACTTGCTGATGGACAAAGTACTATTAAGGTTACATAATATGAAGAAATGATAAATAATATATGAAAAAAATTAATACGTATGATAAGGCAGTATGGTCGACTGACTATAGCCTGCCAATAAGGCCGAATAAATAAAAAAAAATATTGTAAATTAAAAACGTACATACCTATTGTTTAATCTGTGATTAAAAATAATGGGCTTTATTTACTAATTTCTTAATTCAAATATTTCTAACTTAAGTAAGCACACTATGGATTATGCCTGCGTAAAAGAAGATGCTGAATTACAATTAAAGTTTATAGATAAATATGTACAAGTTCGCCTAATAAAGAACGTTTCATATACAGGATATGTGCATTCAATAGATCCAGTAACTCATAGGTAAAATTATAAATATCTAATAGCTTGTGCCGGTGCAGCAACTTTATGGGTAACACCATCGTTACCTCCAAAATTAACAGATAATAACAACTAGAAACAGACAACATTAACAGATTATAACAATTACTTAGTCTTATTTCAAAACATGGGCTCTCCTAAGTTTAAGATACGGTTAAGTCACAGGTGGCTACACTGATGCTCTCTGCACATCCATACACTTTAGTGATCTCTAATTAGAGGTTATAAATAGTTTCTATAATTCTATATTAATTAAATCTGACATATCAGAGCCAAAATATTTATATTATTTATGTGAATATCTTTCAGTGTCATCCTATCAGTGCCACAAGGAGACAGTTATTTTACTATGATTATACCTGGTCATGCTATTTTGGATGTTATTGAAGAAGAACCATCAGCTGATACAAGGCCACCACAGAGAAAACTCATTTTAAATGATACAGACCAAGATCTTACAAAAAAGAAAAAAGCACTAATGTCATGGTTTGAATCAAATTTATTACCTGTCTCAGAATTAGAAGCTAAAATAGTGATAGGAAATGTAACTCTATTACCACCTTATAATGTAACAGATTTGTGTACAGATAACCCTATTGTAGCTATGGAAATTAAAAAAATTATGGAAAGAATGCCAGATTTGAATAAATAGTAATTAATTATTGTTAGCTCTGTATTATTTTTTTTCTCAAATGGTAGAAATATTAGAAAATTCACTTTTAGATATATTTATGATATTAAATGGTGTAACTTTTGCTAATCTATGTTACTATAGTCTATCTAATCTAAGAAGTGCACTTTGACAGCTGTCCGAGTAAGTTGTCTAGGTATGTGAACCAAGTAATCGTGATCGAAAATATCCGATTTTAGTGAGAAATCGATATTGATTCTTTGTAATTAATAATCGGTTTATATTTTTATTTTTCAAAAAGTAGATGAAAAATTAAGTGCTAAATTAATAATAAACAATTTTAATTATCTCATCATAAAATCTATTCATCATAATTAGTAGGATTAGGTTCAGTAAAAACAAAAACTGGATTTGAAAATAGCTATTTATTCAGAATCACTACTATTACTTGAATTATCATCGTCGCAAACATTGATAATTATTTCCTTATCAATAACATTGTCGAACTGTACATCTCTGTCAAAATCCCTATTCGATTAAATATATTAATCTAATATTTTTACCGATTATTTGGATATTCGTGAATTGGAAGTTGTCAAGCACTACTGGTTAGAACGTGATGATATGACATTGTAAGATCGTAATAATAATTACTATTTACCATGTTATTTCTATTTTAAATTAGTTTTACGAGTTTCAACATTACATTATTGTACAAGAAAGTCATCACCAACGTTAATTATGTAAATAACTTAATAGTTCTTTAAAATTTCAGATTTATTGTTTGCAATCATGTGTATACGTTTGAACAAGGTTATTGTGTATTAAAACATGCGAAACGTCAAAATGCACTTCTTAGATTAGATGAACTATAGATTAGTAACAACATTAAGTCAAAGAACACTTATAGAACTTTGTTCTAAAAAGGAATTAAAACTTTGTAGCAGTGACGGCTTCAAGTTTAGATTTGTGAGGCCCAAGATGATAAATTTTTAGGAGATCCAAATTATTAGTACTGGCAAATTTTTTAAATCTACCTTTCTTATTACCTGTAAGACCATATTTTATTTATTACCTTTCTTATCATATTTTACAACCTTAAGACTTCTCAAAATTTAAAAGGTTGTAATTATCATGTTAAAATAATTAGTCATGTAACTAATAAAATTTTATATCTAACAATTAGGTACTAAAAATATTTGCTAGGTTATTATGATATATAAGGCAATCAAATTAACTCGGAACTAGGGTTTACATAAATCCGTCACTGCTTTGTACATTGAATTGCACATATCATTTGTTTTCTTGTCGCTAGAGATATTGATATCTGTTCTAACCATAAGTTATAAAACATCCTGTTATTAAATTGTCATCATATAGAAATATTATCTGGTATTGTTGATTAAATATTTTTACAATTAATAAGAAGATTATTAAGTTGTATACATCTACGGTTCATTAGTGTCCAGATTGTTATAGCTATATTTATCTATATAGAATTTAAAAACAGATAAATTTTCTTTATAAATTAATCAGACTTGATAATGAAGTGTATTGAGTCATATCTATAAGTCGATTCCACTATATGTAAGTGGGAATTATGTGATAGATTCAACATTAATGGTTTTATATTATTCTATGCTTTATGCATAGTTATAAAGCCATTAGTATTTCAGTAATAGTTAGTTTTTTTTTATAATATAGTGTGCTGTAGTTTAATGATGAATTGTAACAATCAACCAAAAGAGAAGCTAAATAATGTAATTGGTTTATTTTTAAAATAGAACAGAACATTTCTGCATCACACTCATTAAATGCCATGATCTACATACTTGACTGTATATGTTTGTTGTTAATTAAATGTACATCATTTATTACCTTAGAATTTTTGTACAGTCTCTACTAAAGCTTTACCCATGTTATTGCTCACATGTGCTATTTATAAAGTAATCCTTCCTATATGGTAGGTAGGTTCTGCGTTATAGGAAACGCGTTGTAAGAGTATTCTCGTATAACGCGTATGTATGACCCAATATGTTGTGTACAAATGATCCACGTTTAACTTCTCTCCTTAAAGGGGATTTACATCGAAAACTATGCTATGAACGAAATATGTGAGTTTTATTAAAATCAAACGTAAGAACATTTTAAATATAACGCGTGGAATCATCGCGTTGTATAGGGAAATAACCGTGTTATACGAGGGACTCAAATCGCGTAATATGAAAATTCGTTATAAGAGTACCGTGTTATACTCGTCATAGACCTGTTTTCACTGATATAAGTTTACAGGAGTTCATAATCTTAGTTTATAATATAAAATTTGTAACGACCAAATCACACAGCGACTCCATATTGTATGTGGTTAGAACGCGCATTCAGTGACTGATAACTACCTGATAAATATTTTGTTAATGTGGATGGCTATTTACTTTTCGTGGTGGTTTTGAAGTAAGGTAGGTATTAATATTTTGGGCGGGGTGTTTCCAGACTGTAGCCTACAAAATAAAGGTACTTATTGATATCAAATTTAGTATTTATAAGGTAATAATCAATCGAATCACTAATTTTTGATTAATATCTAATATAGTTCATCATCATTCTTCTGATCTTATCCCAATTACTTGGGGTCGATACAATATGTACACTTCTTTCATAGTACATATTGTAAAAGTTATTGGCAATAGTTTTATGACCGGCCGCCTGCCAGACGTCCTACCCCGAAGGTCCAACCTTCCTTGGGTATGTAATTGTGGACCAAACGGCATCAGATAGAGTTGGCCCAGGTCGTTACAAGGCTCTTAGTCGTCTTTTACGACATCCACGAGCAAAGTTAGGGTTGGTAGTATTCGTAGCCGCTACTACACAGATATCTAATATAGTTATGGTATCATAATATAACATATGTTTAATAATAGGATTACCTAAAAATTACCCTATTATAACATTTCTAATGGAAAGCTCTTAGTCGCCTTGTACGACACCTACAAGCAATGTAAGAGTTGGTATTATGCGTAGCCGCAACCACACAGCATTTGGCAGTGTAAGCGCTGTTAAAAAGGGGGCAAAAAGGTCAAGCCATTCATAACAAATAACATTTTGAAAATTTGTTATGAGTACTGTAAATGATTAAACATTTAATTAACCGACTTCAAAAAGGAGGAGGTTCTATGTTTCATTTTAATATATAACTTATTACAAGTCTATAAATTAGACACTTCTAGTGTCAGGCAAACGGACTATAAAATAAATGATATTTGTTATAGCTGAAGATTTTTTTTTTAAGACAACGCACCACACTAAGTCGTCGCAGTGACTCTGTAAAGATAAAACTTGACTGCACAGATAGCGTGATGATTAAGAGAACATACCTATGTACCCTGTGAACTGTTCAGGGTTAGATCTTAAAAAATACCATTATGAAATAATACGGGGGGAAGAGAGGGTTAAAATTGTAAAGAAATTGGTCACGTATGGGTACGTTCGGTAAGGTGCTGCTTAAGGGGAACTTATCGTGCCCAAGTGTTCGATCCTGTGCAGGGCAATATGCTTTCCTCAAATTGTTGTTCTGAGTGTAAGGGGTAATTTTTGTCATTTTAATAAGTCATCCGCAATACAGCGATTATTGCCTTTATACCTTTATCAAAAAATTAAGAGAATTATACCTAGATACATCGCATAAAGAATCGTCCTACATGGATATCGAAATCGTATAATCGGCACGGAACTTCGGTTAATTACCACTACTATGTTAACTCGTTAATTTAATCATTCTATTAAAGTGATGTTATTTGCTTATTTTTAGTGAGTGCCTTATAATCACGGCAGTCGCCGATAAGAAACAGCTGCTAACTTCACTTGTTACTAGTTTTAAAAGTGCTTGACTTAATGTAGTTAATTATAATTCTATAAGTTTTATAATAGTTAACAAAGCAATTCATAAATTAATGTGTTTATTCATTATTAAATTTAAATCTTTAAAATTACAATCGACCTTGGCGTGATCTTGGTTTCTAATAACAATAATAAGTTGGTTACCGCCATATATAATTAGTTTAATCCTTCTAATACATTCATATGAATGTAACATTTCAAAACACAAAATAAACTGATGGATGGAAAACAAAAGCGTAATGAATATCCGTTTTGTTCGTACTGAATTGGTAAATCGTTACTTTTTTTTAAAAGTAATTCAATTACGCATCATTCTAGCATTTGTAGTGAGTAATTAATACTTAACCGCATCTCATATGTTTTTCACGTCGTAATTAACTAATTTACATTTATAACTTACACTACATTACCTACTTGTAAATATAGTCCTCCCGCGACCATGAATAAGAATAAAGTGGTTGAAACGTCGAGAAATCAAAAATCAAATACAAACGCGAATCAAATTTAGAACCCGTAAAAATAGTTTTATATCAAATATGCAATCTAAATTCGAAATTGCAAATAAATAAAATACGCCGGTTAGAGTATCTTAATATAATTATTTTCAGAATGTAAGCATAAGGCATTAAAACAAATATGTATACTCTATTTAAATATAAACAATATTCAATTAACAACCAACGTCGTTAAAGATTGACAAGGTATAGTGATTAAGTGCAGATTGATCATTAGGAGTATCGGGCTTTATTATTGGATCCCGCAAAAGGGTTTCTTGATGGTTTCTTGTCAAGAAATTCTTAATACCAAGCACAAATATTGGCGTTATTTAGGTTAATGGAATAAAAAGTTACAATTCCTTGTAGTGACAGAGTAAGTATTGTGATATTTCTTACCTGTGTTTGTCCTACGAGTACAACTAAATAACGTATGCAGAAATTGTACTATAATATTCGAACCATGATCGTTCGTTTGGGCAGTCTTTTGGATTTATTGATCGATCCGATATTTGTAATTTGATATATTTGCTTTTGGGCGATTCTACTACCAAATTGTGTCTTAATTTTTGAGTTCGAATAATTAATACTTTAGTATACGATCATTCGAACTATTGGCTATGAATTTTAAAAGAAGAGCATCGTTACCAAAATGTTTGGTAATAGGTTTTTGGACGATGATCACCGTGACTTCGTTTCCATCCGAATGTTCACTTTCGAATTTATAGTACGGGCTCGTAACAGCACTGTAAAATTAGAGCACTGTAAACTGATAAATCAGTCTTTGTTGAATGTCACACCGAACTGCCGGTTTCGTGATGTTTATAATCTAGTGTCTATATACGATATCATGTATAGATAGCGTGCAGTTTCAGTATTGTACCAATTATTTAGATAAGAATTGATGTATTACATTGAGTTAAAAATTATTTTAATAAAACGGATTTAATAAAAACATTGCTATGACTGCAATAACTAATAGAAAAGTGCAATATTTGGCTGGTGTTTGCGGTGAGTAAAATTATCTATGGAGGGCGGGAAAATTTAAAGTAGTTATTTAATGTATTCTTTATTATTCAGCGGCGTTCGCGTTTACATTCACTGGAGCAACTCTATCGTGGCCGTCACCAGCGATACCAAAGTTCAAGAATGACGAAGCAAATGTAGTTATCACTGATGTAAGTGATACAATTTGCAATTCAAAGTTGTGATAATTAATAACGGTATTATTAAATATATGTAGGTAGGCACTTTTCTTTTGTGCTCACGTTACTTAATGTTGGGTACGATTGCACTGTTGTACGGTTCCTCCAGAAAAGTGAAATTATTCTACTACACCACACTAGCCTGGCCAGATGGGTTACCATAGCGTTTTATTTCAAATTTCTTTTAACTCTATCTGTGATGTATATTGATTTTCGGAGACTTAAGGAAACAAAGGAGTTTAACTCCGTCATTACAGTACAGGGAATATATAGGTACTTTTTGATAATAACATGATGTATTCACATTACACATTCGTGTTAATCATAGAACTATCAATATTTGAGAGAGAATTTTGCTTAATTTGGTAGCTTAAACTGCAAATTTGACAGTTAGTATACCTAATTCGCAAATATGTATTATAAATAAAAATACCAATTTAAATAAATTATTCGATTATTTATGCGGATCGTAACTAGTTACTAAAATAATAATATAACATTGCTCCAATTTTTGTATTTATCTAAAATATAAAAAATGTATTCCATTTTTTATATTTTAGATAAATACAAAAAATATTAAATTAATTTATATTTTCAAATCGAGTTTAATCATTGAGAAGGAATTGTCAAAACTTTACCTCAGTGGCGAGACTAGTAGCTAGAGTATTTGTTTACTACTTAAATATTTGAATAGTTTAATTGGGTAATAATTACAATGTGTTGGTAAATTAACTAATTATGTTAACTAGGTACGTGCTTTGATTATGTCGGGCTTGTGTTACTTGATGTACTACCGTCCGCTAATGCCATCACCGTGAAATACGCGTGCGTACATTTATATACATTATAGTAATAAAATTATTTTTGTTTTGATGTTTGTGTACATTTTACAAGCACCTAGGTTAACATGCCCAAGCCTCGTAAGCAGAGTATTGTAGAGAAGGTGTAGATAATATTAATATTCTTTGCCAATTTTGTTTATTTTTTATTTATATAAATCAAATTAATTAACGAATTATTAATAAAATACACGTAAAATCTTTTTAAAAACAAGTTTCTTCATTTGAAAGCAAGGGAAAATGAGAGACTGTATTATGCTTTTATTTCGATATCCAACTCATCATCATCATCCTCTTGCTCTTATCCCAATTACTTGGGGTCGACGCAATATGTCATCTTCCTCCATACAGTCCTATCAGACGTCATCTCTGCAGTCACTCCCTGCCTATCCATGTCATCAGTCATTGTTCCAACATTCCAACTTGCATACCTCATTCTGATCTCTTTCATACAAAGGGCTCGCTTCTTACGTCGCACCCGCCCGTGATGCAACAACCCTTGTCCATTTTTCACAGAGACCGGGTGCTGCCCCTGCGCGTCGCCTGCAGGGTACGCCCTAACCCTGTCCTCATTCACTCTATTTTTCCACATATTGCAATAGTTTTGGCAATGACTTTTATGACCGGCCGCCTGCCTGACGTCAACCCTCCTTGGGAATGCAATCGTTGACCAAACGGCATCAGATGGTGTTGGCCCAGGTCGGTGTAGTGCTCTTAGTCGTCTTTTACGACACCCACGAGCAAGTAAGGGTTGGTAGTATTCTTAGCCGCTACTACACAGCAAAATTACTACTAAAACTACGTACTAATTATTTAAAAAAACTTTAAATACTTATGTGGTACTATTAATAATAATTATAAATGTTCATTAGTTTCTGACCACCTCCTTTCTTCATCAGGTCAATCCCATGATATCATATTAATTCATTGTCATTTAAGTTACACAGGTGTACAAAATTTCAGCACAATTGATCGTCGGAAAGTGGATCGAATTAGGCTTACAAGATTCTACCCGAACCCACATAGGTACATAGCTAGTTACAGACAATGCAATGTTAAATAGAAGCTTGTCGCAATACATTTTGTATTGCTGTCGTGGTACTAGGAGTAGAATAGGTGGCAATTCAACAAAAACCTTTCTCACTGGTGTCCTAAAAGACGATGATACTGGTGGATTGAGTTGGAGGTGAAGGAGTTTGAAATAAAAAACGTAATCCGCCATTTTGGATTTGGCGGCAATATTGAATGTATTGTGATGCCACCGTTTTCTACTCTTCAAATCCTTTCGTTTGATTTCTATGTTTAATGTAAAATAAAATGTAATTCGTCATCTTGAAAAGGCTCTCAATTTTTTTTTCTGTCTTTTAGCTGTTAGCCGCAGATGGCTGTCACAGCTTAACCCGGACTATGAGTGAGCGCTGAGAGCTCTCAACACGGAGTCATAAAAAAATCGAATAGTTCTAGACTATTAGATATTAAAAATCAAATACAAACGCGATAGAATCTGTAAAAATAGGTTTATTTCTAACTACTGGAATTTTTAGTTGGTATGCACTTCGTATTCTCACCAGACCTAATGGTATAATATGGTGTGTATAATTCGTTGAGAAGAGTGTAAGTTTTGATTAAATACATTCACCGGGACAAATAAAATTAAATAAAAGCTTCTAAAATGAAGAAAGATCTATATATTTAGTTCCGTATTCTTATATACTATATGTAGTATATGCATATAATACTGTGATTATAAGTCTCTGGAGTTGCTATTCGATCGCTCGCCATGAACGCCAAGGTTGCAAATTATATTAATTGTATTTGTGACAAGACTAATTGCTAATCTTTTCATTGTGATATTATTGCGGATAATCAATAAGTGACTAGAGATTTTCGATATTCTTACAGGCGGAGATATCGTGGGTAGTGTCTTTGCATTCAGCAGGGGCGCTGTTAGGATGTTACTTCGGAAAAGTACTCAACGAGAAGGCTGGCCGACGCCGTGCGCTCATCGGTTCAGCTGTACCAGCCCTCATAGGTGCGGTATGTTATATTTATTGATATTTTGATCTAATTTAGTTCACAATGAGACGAGAATAAAATGCTTTAAATTCACCACATCTAATGTGGGCTTTAATGCCCAAATGGATGGTGTGGTTCTTAAGTTTGTGAAATCAATCTCTTTTCTAGGTATTACTATAGACGCTAAACTCTAATCGGGACTGCATATTGAAATATTGTTTAGTAGACTTAACTCAACTGCTTATAGGGTCCAAAAAATGTGTGGTAACAGATATTGAAACAGCTAGAATAGTTTATTTCGCTTACGTTAATAATCTTATGTCATATATTACTGTGTGTTTTATAAAAAAGTGCTGTCAGTGCAATTTATAATCTAGGCTCAAAAGTTCACTTCGATAAGCATTCAAAGGATTAAATAATGACTGATGTCACGATGACATGTAAATACTCGGAATAAGGCAAATTAGTTAAACATACTATTCGTCTTCAAAGAGTTAATGGGTCTTTCAAGAGGAAATGTATTCTTCTCACTTCTACAAGATAATATTTCTGTAAGATTGTCCCCGAGAAATATGCAATTAAATAACTTCTGAAAGAGTTTTAGTATTGCTGTTCCGCTTGTCTTCTGAAGTTCTGCCATAATTCAACGTCTCCTGGTGCCTTGTCGTTATTTAGATGTTTGAAAGCTATTCTGATGATATGACGTCTAAGTTTCTCCTGTATAATGTCTAGGCAGCTTGGATCTGTAGTCTTGGACAAAGCTGATAAAATATTCTGTGATGTTCTATATTCTTTTACAATGGGAAGAAAATTGACTCCCACTAAACCTTGACTAAGGTTTATTTAGAATTGTAAAGCTTTCCTACTCTTGCGTAAAAGATCCCCAATATATCAGTGCTATATTATCACTTGGTGGTCTTTTGTGACCCACGGGCAAGAAACGCAATGGTGAATTGTATTCTTACGCCGTCACAACGCGGTTGTAATATTATAATTGCCATAGTTGCAAGGTATTACAATTAAATTCTTATCTTATATTTATATCTAAACAGTATAGAGATCTATTCGTGTCTCAATTATCATGTCACTTTTCTCTAACTTAATCTTTTTGTCCATATAACGTAATCTTCGTCTTCTCACTGTTTACATTACATTTGTATCTGTTTAATTACCTTGGACTTGTATTTGTCCATTTGTGTTATGCAAATTGTCTGTATGTTTCTTAACATTGTAATTAAATGATTAATAGTTGTAGTTATGTGCCTATGTTTCTATATTAATTTGTTTTCTATATTGTCCATCCATCAGCTTCTTGACATCTAATGTTGGGATGGTAAACTTTTCTAAGTGAGGATAATGCCATAATCCACGGTCGGCAATCATAGTTGATGCTATGAGTTCTCCATTTTGTTTACAGTCTATGGTTTGGATATACCTCCAATTCTTCCATGGTGACGGAAGCACGGGATATCGCTGTTGGCTGACCACTGGTGCCGATTCCTTGACCTTAGTGGCCAGCCCAGAACCATTTTATAAGTCCCCTAGGAGTGTTCCTGCACATTTCCCTTAGCTAATCCATATGATTTTTGCAGGAAAGTATGTAAGATGCGGTGACAGGTATATTCTACCTCTTTTAACTCGTTATCCCACTGAGGATTCTGTATTGCGTTATTTTTGTATTCTTTGTTTGTTTATTGTCTTTAAATGTGTTGCCTGTTTTAAATCTGATAAGTTTTTTCTTAATGTAAGCGTGTATGTTATTATAAGTGTTATATTATGTTTCATTATGTTTAATATTTATATATATATATATACCTATGTATTGTATTTTTTGACGGCACCGATGGCGTAGTGGTTAAAATACTGACTTTACGTGCCAGTTCTGTGGGTTCGATTTCCATATAGAACAATACTTTGTGTGAACAAAGTGTTGTTCTGAGTCTGAGTGTAATTTGTCTGCGTTAATTGCAGGTTTGTAAAGTTCCCCGCAATACAAAGATTATTTCCTTAGTGCGGGTTAGTGTCAATTAAAAAAAATACGTTGATTTTTTTTCTTAATTTTTTTACCTATTTTGTCATTCAATAGAGATACTCTATTGAATGACAAATTAGTTCAACAAAATTGTATTTAATAGAAGTCTTTGTGTTCTAGATTCTCATGATGATGACAACTCTGCCTTGGATGATGTTTATAGCAAGATTCCTTATGGGATTGGCTACTGGTATTATAGCTGTGGTGAGAGTTTTTTTCTACGATGAATATATATAGTTTTAAATATATCAAGCTGCGTATGATATTGCTCGCGGCTAACGAGCGTGTCTTATTAAAAAGAAAAACTATCATGTTATTTTAACCTAAAAACACTTGCTTATTAGCTTACTATTAGGTACTGACTTATTAACCAGAAATTGCATTGCAAGTCTAAAATACGAATATATCGAAATTGATGAATCACAATTTTAAATAAAACGGATAAAATCATAGCGTCATAAAAATTATGAACTAAAAAATATCGCTAGTAGGTGTTACAAATCGACTAAGAGCTCTCTCTATATTGTATCTATCTCTATGTTGTTATTTAATATCTAAGCCACTATGACATTTTCAGTCACAGTTACAATTAACGGACAGAAGGTAACCGTTTGTAAAACTTAGCAGTAAACGAGTAGTATATTCTTTTATTTTAGGTAGGTAATGGAAGAATGTTTTCCTAACATAGTATTGTTATAGTTACTACGTTAGGTGGGAGGAAGGCAATGATGTTAGAGGTTAGTCACCTCTACAAGTCCGGGCAGAAAGCCTAACAGATATATAATACTTTATGGAGAGAACAGCTTTAAATAAAATCTCTCGTTGTTGAAGTGAAACTTCTTTGCGTGCATGGGAGTAAAATTTTTACAGATGAAACGCAATATTAGTGACACGAAAATGTGGGACGTTTTTGTCCAAGAAGAGGGAGAGAGCGATTGCGAGAGAGTGAGAAAGGATGAACGTAGCATGAAGCACACAGCTGACACAGCCATGGAGCGAGAGTGAGAAAGATCGAGAGAAAGTGTAATAGAGCGAACATCGCATCACGCACAGTGCCATGGAGCGAAAGGTGGGAGAGAGATAGCGAGAAAGATTGAGAGAGAGTAAGATAGGGCGAACGTCGCATAACGGACATAGTCATGGAGCAAGAGGAGGGAGGGAGCGAGTGAGAGAGAGCAAGAGAGAAAGGGAGATCGAGAAAAATTCTCGCTATTGGTTGATGGATGTAAACGAGATTAAAAAATTAGATTGCCAAAGAAGTTTCACTTCTGACGTGTGTACTTTGTATGCGCGCACTATTGTCTATTTTTTAATTACTCTTATTTTTTTTTTAATTATTTAAGCTTATTACCTACATCGACATATTAATATGGGTGGTGTTCTGATGTATGCACGATTTGAAATGATATTTTCCTCATGTACTGGTCAAGTGTGAATGTAATTATTATTTTTTTATTTTTTATGGGCATAACGCCCAAATCGTTGCTTTGCAATCTGAATTATAAGTTTGGATTTTGTTTCACAATGCAAATAAAATTTCGGACCTGTAGTCCATCATTAAATCTTCAGAATTTCTTGTAATTTTTTCTCTTCTTTCACATTTTTTTTTGTTTTTCAATAAAATTTAATTTAAACATAAGATATATAAAATTTATGGAACTTGGAAAGATGAGAAGTAAATTTTAGTAATAAGATTATTTAATGCTAGCTTTCGCCCGCGACTTCGTCCACGCAGAAGTCATCTCTGACAGAGTTAAATAGAAAAAGCAATGCAAGGTGTTGAAGGTTTGTCGCTAGGACGATGATTAACAGCGTCAGAAACTGGGATGCGGTCGTCGCCTTCTGCAAGTTAGTTGTCTAACAGAATTGGGCAATAGGGTGGGTCCGAGAGAAAATACTCTACGTTGACACGCTCTACCGTCGGTGCTTTGGGCGGCGCAAGCGTGAGTACCTGTATTGAGGTTCACTGCATGAGGGCTTCGACTCGAGATGATACCCGGTTGCGGTGGCCCCGCCCGCATAACGTAGATATACGTGTACGGCGCGCTATGGGGTCACGCGTCACCTCAAACGGATTAGGCGTGGTATGTCTATATACCATAGCCAGTCACTAAAGAAAAAGGTTGTTCAAAGTTCTATTCATTCTACAAATCATATTGCCTTTAATATACTATTTACGGTATGACCATGGGATAAAAATATAATTATCACCACCCTTTATTTGACTGTTTTGTTTCACCAGCAGAGTTGCGACCTCGTTAGATATGATTTATTATTTGAGTTACAGAGTGAACATTTTTGAAGCTAAACTTAACCTGTATCTTAAACCTTTAGTCAAGAACCTATTGCCGTTTACAATGTGTATCGTGTGAGCTCTCACGCCGGCACTGGTCGCCACGACGGCACTGTTGCGGGGTTGATGGAGAGGGAGAGAGAAACGCGTGTTTATTTATTTTTACCGAAGAATATTTGTACGCAATTTGAAAAGAATCGATAAAGAAATTTTCTCCCCATACACACTTTGCCGCTTTGTTACACACTTAGGGGCGGAATTCATAAAATTCTTTCATATTGAATCTCTATGTCATAAAAAGAAACGTGCGTTAAAATTTAATGTTTCTAGTTTTTTTCTCTCTCATACAAACTTTGCCAATCTGTTCCACCCCCTTAGCGGTGTAATTTCGTAAAATCCTTTCTTAGTAAATCTCTACATCATAGAAAGAAACCACTGTCAAAATTTCAAGTTGCCAGCTTCAATAATATCGGCTTGGCGCAAATGACTTAATGAGTCGTCCAACCCGCTTCGCAGGCCTAATTTACACCCCAGACGGTGAAAATTAACAAATGCTGAAATACGTGTTTATTTATTTTTACTGAAGAATATTTGTACGTAATTTGAAAAGAATCGATTAAGATTTATTCTTCGAGCTTTTTTTAAATTGACATAACTTTTTTATTTATAAACCAATTGACATGAAATAAAGCCTAAATGTTAAGTGAAGCATACCACAATACAATATATTAGCGAAAACCGCGTCTAAATCGGATAAGCCGTTTCTGAGATTAGCGTGCACAAACGCACAGACAAACAGATAAACAGACAAAAATTTTAACAATTATTGTTTTGGGTTCTATTTGTGTTGATAAAGGTCCCAGTAATATTTTTTCTTATATATCTTCCATGTACAGACAGTACACGAACCGTTACATTTTTATTATATGTATAGATGTATTATCTTTGTACTGTCTAACCAGTAGATCTGTATTTCAGGTAACTATGATCTACGTAACAGAAATATCGGATAAAGAGATTCGAGGTGCTTTAGGCATGACCATCCAAGTAATGAACAACTTCGGCAGTCTTACAGTGTATAGTGTAGGACCTTTTGTGTCGTACATGACACTTAATGCTATATTACTCTCGATACCGATATGTTATGTTTTACTATGTTCATGGATACCGGAATCCCCCTATTACCACTTAAAAGATGGAAGAATAGAGGCTGCAAAGAGAGAATTCATGAGACTAAGAGGAATTAAAGATGAGAAGGTATGTGTCAGTTAGTTTCTAGTTTTTATTAAGACACGTAATTGTTTAATTTTGACCCTCTTTCAGGGTTCCGATTGACCTGAATTTTTACATACATCTACATACACCCTATTCTTTTAACAATAAAATATACAAAATTGTAATAATTCCAATATGGTTGCTGTTACAAGACGACACATTTTCTCTTATCAAGTGTCAAACGAAAGGCTTGATGAGTAGAAGACGAGAGAGTTAGTGACAATCACACTAAATTCAATATAGTAACCGCTCTAAAATGTTAGATTGCATTTTCTTTCTATAATTTTTTTTTTCCCTTTATGTAGATTTCCTTAAAATTAGACCAAAATCCAAAATGAGTTTTTATTTTTTACGTGAAATGGCTCATTAGTTAGTTTAATAAAGTATGGTCATTATTTTGTAGATGATAGAAGAAGATATAACTGTGATTCGCGCGCATGTCAGAGAAAGCATGGAGAATAAGACAACATTAAAGGAATTACTAACTAATTTAAGATATAGGAAAGCTATTTATATAGTAATAGGTAAGTTTGAATTAGTAGTTGTCGTCAAACTTTAAATAGCTACGTCTGTTGATTGCCGAATTTTTAAGGTCTGGTTTAGATTCACAGTATTTTCTTGTGTCATGTGTAACTTAGCTATAGGCCTATAGATGGCTTTAGTAGTTTTGCCCGAACCTGGTTGCAAAAATGGCATTAGTTTGACTGCTCCAAATAGCACTGTGCCTGGTAGACGGCTAGTAAACTTTTACGTGGGATTGTAATTAAATAATTCATAAGCTAAAAGAAGTCTAAATGTGGAGGATTACTTCCAAGAATACCGCCTACGGGCTGGAGGGCAAACCCTCGAAGTGCAAGTTACGTTATTACCAAATCATTATCAGCACATTAACGTCTGCTGTTGGGCATAATAATAATATCTTATTCGCTACGTTTAGTGGCCAAGCGGGCGATCGTAGTTGTAGGTACTATACATTTGTCAGGAATGTGTTGTTATCCATTGTTCATTCATGTAATAGGATAATTAGGAGGGATTTTATATGTTACCGTTTTACGTAATTAGTAGAAAGCTGAGCATAGTGAGGACTCGCGTAGTTTTTCTACATACATATCATCACGCCATATCCCTTGCAGGGTAGGCAGAGAGAACAGAGTGCCAGAGAGCTCTATCCTTGCATACTTCACTCGCTTCCTCCACATTCATAATTCTCTTCATACACGCTCGCCGGTTTCGGAGACTCTTGATTCCACCTTCCTTCAGTACCTACATGACCGATCTGGTCTAGGTAGGTGAGTCTCGGTCTGCCCCGGTACCTACATCCTTCTACTTTCGCATTGTATATCTTCTTAACCAGACGTTCATTCGGCATTCTTTCCACATGTCCGAACCATCGGAGCATTCCCTTTCGCATCTTTACACCAATACTCTTTCATACCTACTCGCTCTCTTACGTCGTCGTTTCGAATGCGGTCGGTCAGCCTAACTCCACAGATTTTCCGTAGAGATCGCATTTCGACCGCATTAATTTTACTTTCATACTCTTTTCTGCATACCCAACTTTGGCTTCCATACAGTAATGTTGGGACAAGCACTGCGTTATGTATTGCTCCACGTGCCTTCTGGCTGAGGGCGTGGCTACCGAGAAGTAGCCCCAACGCTCTGTTCACTCTATTTCCCGCATTCACTCTTCGCTCTATATCAGTGGTGTATCTTCCATCTCGGCTAAATCCACATCCAAGATATACATATTCATCCACTTGCTCCAGTACATCATTACCTATTGTTACTCTTACATCTGTTCTGGCTTCATCTCTTTCAAAGACCATTATTTTGCTTTTGTTCATATTCACGCGTAGACCCCTTTTTTTACAATCTTCGTAGTTTTTCTAACGTAACCTTCTTTCGTAGTTTTTCTAACGTGTAAAAATTGTAAGATTTAAATTTAGTTCCGTTGCAGCAATGTGAACCCTTTAGTTGTCTAACAGATGGCGTTAGTTAGCTACAATAACATTTTATCCAATGAATACAAAATGGTTAATCTTCAATTTTTTTTAATTGGTGTGGCCATGGTACATGAGAATTAAATACTTACACCGTGATTTGAATATCAAAACTGTTAGGGAAGTAATAAGTGACTCTTTACTCTCTTACTGGAAAACAATTGAAGAGCACCAAACCAACTGGCAAGAAGTTTAATGGAAGAAAAACTATTCCGCACATTTAATAGACTAAAAAGGAGAGCTCCTCAAGACCTACTCTCTAACTAAAGTATTTAAAACATTTTATGGGTGGACATGTCAATGGATATTGTACCACGCACGCCACATTATTGAAATATATACTTAAATTCCAGCTCAATGTCACCAAGACAGATTGCAGGATATGAAAGAGTTAAAAATTTTTTTTATAAAATTATATTTTTTTGACAGATAGCACAGCCAGATATGAAGTTAAATTACTACGTTAAAGCACAAATCTATAGGTGTGATAGTTTTCCAGTAAAGTGTACCACAAAAATACTCAGATTGTGCGATAGTGTTAGTTAGTTTAGCTGTAAAATAATTCCCTAACGATCATTGTGCGAAGCCTTGAACTCAAACTAGATACTTATATTTAACTATATTAATAATTGAAATAATAAGTTACTTATATTTAACTATTTACTTTTAGGATTAAAATTGTTGCAGTATATGACTGGCATTTTAGTGATACAGTCGTATTTGGAGCCCATATTCAGAGAAACTGGCTTTATTTCTGGGTCGACTTGTAGCATTGTGTATGGTTTCGTGCAGTTGGGGGCAGGTATAGTGACTTTAATATTTATCTTCTGCTCATATATACATATATATGTTCCATAGTCTTTCACCACAATTAGAGAAAATTAATTTATACAAATCTGGTAAGACGTAATGTATTTTCATTAGTTTTCCTTCTCTTGTGTTGATGTTATTTGGCTTACTTACATTAGTCATTATTTATAACTCCACGGGAAAGGAAGGGGAAATTAGAAAGAGGAATTAGGGAATTGTGTTCTTCATCGTCACCCTACCAGCGGCGGACTAAGTGTAAGACGATAGCCCTAGGAGCATTTCGTTCCAGGAGGCGTATCGCAAATTCATTGGATGGCGTCCTAATAAAAGTAGCCACTTTATAATATAGTTTTTATAGAAAAGTACTTAATAAAATTTATTCAAAATGTTAGGTTACTTCGGACTTCTTCGTACTTTGCTATCACTACCACCCTATAGTTACGCTACTGGCTAAACGGTCGGAGACCTATTTAGAATTGCCACCTTGGGCTCCTAAAGAGCTTAGTTCGTCATTGCACACCTAGAAAAATATTAATAACTAATTGAAAATAATAATTATTAAAAACACACACACATATATATATATATTAATAATTAATTAAGCTCCAATGAATGCTTTTTATTTCAGGAATATGCGCGACGTTCCTTACCAGATGGATAAGGCGTCGAATTCTTATGTTTACATCGTGTCTTGGCGTTTCAATTGCAATGACGTTAGTCGGTTTGTACTTTTTCTTAAGGGATGTCGTCCATGTCACCCCAGAAACTTTACGAACGGTAAATTGGTTACCACTAACGGGCATCGTATGCTTCAATATACTGTACGCGATTGGAATAGGTAACTTACCTTATATATTACAAGCGGAATTATTCCCAGTCAATGTGAAAGGAATAGCATCAAGTCTTGCTACTATGTTGGCCTGTATATTAGGTTTCGTTGTAACAAAATGTTATCATCAAGTAAAGAATTCATGTGGGGACCACTTTGTGTTCTGGTTTTTTGCTCTAGTAGGTTATGCTGGTTTATTTTTCATCTATTTCTATGTACCAGAGACTAAAAGTAAAACTTTGGAGGAGGTTCAAGATAACGTTCAAAAGAAACCTGAAGAAGAAGCATTGACTAATGGGAATAAAATTGAAATATTGTAAATAGTTAAACGTTAATATTTTTGGCTACTTCTAAGTTAAGTTTTTATTTAAATTATTACTTAAGTGTAAGATTAATTTCTTTTTTGTGATAAAATGCAATACTAAGGCTAAGTTCAGATGACCGCGCGGCGACGCGCGGTTGGCTCGGCGCGCGGTTCAAGATCGTAACAAATCAATGTTGTTGTGTACATGACGGCGCGTCACCACGCGTCCGCGCGTACCGCCATGCACTGCGCGCAAGATCTTGTACCGCGCGTCACCGCGTGGTTTGAGATCTACAATCCTGTATGGACCTGTTCAGTTGAACCGCGCGGTTTGAGGGGGACGGACACAGGGAGCCACGAAAATGGAGGACTATTTTCTTTTGATGATATGCAATATCTTACAGCACCAACTGTAGGCTGTAAATCCTTTTCAACGCAATCATACAAAAAGGCAAAGGATGGAATCGACATCCTGAAGTAGTTGAAAAATCGATCTTCGTGTAGGATATAAAGTCACAAACAGGCTTAAAGAAAGTCTTTGACTCAAAATAGGGTGCACCCAGTATCGTCGCAGTTTGCGGTATAAAACCCACAACCAAATAGCCTCCTCCACGTCCATTCTCACTGAATGTTCACGCTAGATTGCCGCGCGCAAGCCGCCGCCATCTGAACGGCTGAAACGCGCAGCAGCGCGCGTCGCCGCGCGGTCATGTGTACTTAGCCTAAAGTAGTTTTCTGATGATTATTTATGATTGGTCATGTACTACATACCTCATTCATCAGCGATTATGGTCTTTATTATAATAAAAATACTCATTTAGAATGAAGTTCAGTAGTTCAATATTTTGTATGACAAAATGCAATATGAAAATAGCTTTCGGGTGGTTTTTCGCTTGATAACATATTTACCTTATAGATTATTGATCAAGGTCTTTATTATTATCATTTAGAAGGATGAATAGTATATTAAAATTTTATATAATTTATATAGAGCCTAAGCTGACCTATGAAATTAGGCTTCAATGAAGTATGCAAAACCTCAACCAATTTATGCATAAGTAGCAAAGCAAGGCTGAAAGTTTTGATAAAGTTTTACGTCCGGCCAAAACCAGCCCACTGGATTGACATCAACTTGCATTGGGAATTAGTACAATAATAATAACTGTGATAAATTTAAGTACAATAAAAACTAATGTGAGACTAATAGTGTATTCAGCTGAATAAAATATATATAATTAAACAGAAAAGTTATATTATTGTGAAAAAACCTATAAACTAGATTACCAATCGGAAGATACATGATAAAAAAGTCAATGAATATTAAACTGTGTAATATGTAATATATACACAATTATTGTATTATGAATTATATGTACATTCAAAAACGTCTAAATTCTCTTGGGATTCCCGTAAGAGTACAATGGAGCGAATGGTGTATCAGCTGGCTCGTCACCGCTTTCCTCGGACGCGTCGGACTCGAACGTGTTGTCCGGAATATCGTATAACCGGATCAAAGGCTTGTTCGGATCCTTCATTATTAGATATTTACCTGCAATAAATTGAATATGTATTAGAATTTCTTCCTTCCTTTTGCGTGGTAATGGAGTAATGCTACCATTTAACCATAGATAATATACATATAACATATATGTAAGAGAAAGAAAATTCGAAATAAAACCAACCCGGCTGACTATCCTGGTCAATTTCCCTCCCAATGCAGATGAGCCCATAAAATCGTCTTATTTATTATGCAGCATTAACACGTAACCTCAGTGAGATATAATTACTAAAATAGAGAGTTAATGTTTATCCTCTCCAAGAAAAAGAGCACGAGCATATACAGGGTGCCGATTTAATTAGTAGAATCCTTGAAGGGGGTGTATCAGACCATGATACACTATCGAAATCAGTAGAAAAAAATAGTACCTAAGTTTTGATTAAATTGCCATACTGATAAGCGGTCAATACACTTGTACTATAAAAAGTTCAATGTAGGCATATACTCATGCGTGTGACACTGAACTAGTAGGCAAATAGACCCCTCGCGCTGCGCTCACCGCCGCACAGCTGGGTCGAAATGTACCTACAGGTCAATGTACGGTGACAAACCTACTGTTTTGATAAGAAACAAATCACTTTATCTCGGGATTAGGCAGAGCTAGGAGTCTGCAACTATAGTTGTCACAAAATAAAAGACCCGTTTTGACATTTGTCTTATTGATGGATATAGTGATATAACCATACGACTCGGTACTCGATACTCACGATATATCGATTCAAGTTTGCGTGAGTATTTAATCGATTTGAATATGTATTGTAAAGTGCATTGGATTAAAGTTCTGATTTGAAATTTTCTATCATTATATATTTGTGTTACAATAACATTCACTCAATCACAAAATAAAAAATCGAGAAAAAGTGAATCTTCAATTTCTTCATTTAATTTCTTCTTTTTCTTCAAATGATGAGCCAAAATTTTCGGTTGAGCTATCGTCACCCGCATCTATAATTATTTCATTTTCAATTATATTGTCAATATTGATGTCTCTATCATAGTCTTCCTTAATATTTTTCGAGTTTTCTACCACTTTTGTCCAGTCTTCTTTAGTAATTTTGGCACAAGCTTCATTCAACAATGTCATAATTTTCTTAGTGGAGAATGGCGGCTTTGTATTGTGGCGTGCTGCGTATCCTTTTATTTGAGCTCAGATCAAAGTATTGTACTGACAATGGTATGGTGGCGCTCTTATCATTTTGTGTCCATGCTGAACCACTCTGTGAATTTATTTGCGTCCTTTTCTTCGTGATATTTTTTTGTACTTTTAGACTCCATCGCAAGCAAGGCATCATTAAAAAAAAACTTCCCCCAGCTGATTCAGCGTGGCAGATTATTAAGCGTCCACCTTTTCCCATTGGCACTTTTCAGCAAGATGCCTTGGTATCGTCCGTCCACGACTGTGGCACGGTATGATTCGAGTTCAGTCAAATCTCTTCGACAAATATGACATTGTCCCAATTTGTGACTTTGTTAGCTCCAAAGTCATAACTTTCAGTAAAGATCAATACACAGCTGGTGAAATTCAGTTATTCTAAACACTAGTATTAAAATTAATAAAAACGGACAACTGCGAGTCCACCTTAAAAGAAAATATTTTGATCGATTTATTTTTTCTTTAACCGATTATTAATAGTCTGTGGAGAATATGAAAAAATCGTTATGAACGGCACTTAGCCGAGTGGGCGGTACCCATCAATGAAAAATGTAATTACCTTAGAAAATTTCGATCGGTAAAAAATAGAAAACTTCTTGGGTGTGAACCGTCAAAACGGGCCTTTTATTTTGTGATTAGTATAACTTTAATGTTTTTTATGGCGTCATTCCTACACCTAGTTTAAGTTATTCTACTAATAAAATCGGCACCCTGTATAAAAATATACGATGTGTATGTACTGACCATCCTTTTGCTTCATACAGATGTCGATGATACAACGCAGTATGCCCCATGCGTTGTCCATGGACAAGTTGATCTGCGCGGCGAACTCGTGCGGCTTGAACTGTTGCGTACCAAGGATAACGTGGCGAGAGTTGTCGCGCACTTGCGACCGGGACACGTAGCCGAACTTGATCTGGTCCGAGCCAGCTAGCAGAGCCTTAAAATTTTATATAAATTAGAACACAAATTGATTAAAAATTGACTGCATATATAGACGTAATGATTAAGATGTCGACGTACAGCGCGAAGTATCGCAGGTTCCATACCCACGCAGGATAGATGCAATTATGTCCGTGAAATGTATGTTTGTAAAATAATAATTGATGATGAGATGACGCAATGGAATGATTATTTCCTTAGTACAATAGTATTAAAAAAATAAATATTAATACTAGCTCCTCTGGTGTTACCACGGTTTCACTAATGTTCATGTATATTTTCTCAATCATTTTCTATACCATGGAAACAATAGTTACGACTGGATAAAGTTATTCTAGTCTTTTCCTGCTCCGTGTATTTCAAAAGAATCAGCTGAGTATTTAAGTCGTAAAAGCGTAACAACAAAATTATATTCGGATTTCTAATATTAGAATATTATATTGAAACAATACTGTGTTGGATTCAATATTTTCTGTAGTGAAATACCTGTACAGTCCACTTGGCAAGCTTGCAGGAGTTGTTCCTCAACTCATTAGCAAGTACAGCACCGCGCTGCGTGTCCAACTTCTGTCGCCATTCCACGCCGTTAGCCAGCTTCGAGTCCCATTCGTTAAGCGCCTTGATGGTCAAGAACTGGGTCTCGTTCTGAGGACCTTGCATTACTGCGTCGTGTTCGCATCGAGCAACCAGCACCTAGATGAAATTCACTACTTAGTAAGCATATTGTATCCTTGGTTATTTTTGAACACTTGTGTATAGGTCATAACATTGGGGCACAAACTTCCAACACAATTAAAAGCTATCTTATGACATCTGCGGGAAAGGAATGGGTGTGTGAATTATGTTTGTCTGTCACCACGTTCTCGTTTTATGATATATACGAAAGTCATCATCACCCTTATTTTCCTCTTATCCCAATTTATTAACTTAGGATATGTACTCTTTTCCAACATACGTTTTTCAAAAACTTTGGTAACATTTTTATGACTGAACGCCTGTTTAGCGTCAACCCTCCTTGTAATTGTTGATCAGAAGGCGTCAAATGCAGTTGGAGCAAGTTGATGTTATGACACCTACGAAAAAGGCAGGGTAGGTTGTATTCATAGCCGCCACCACACAGAAATTATGATGTTTATGGAAATAAACACATTGTTATTTCATTTTTTGAAATTTAATTAAATTTTGTATTCTACTATTGCAATATTTCAGCTTTTAACTAAAATAGCAGAGTTGATTGGGAGTCACGAATATTGGTTAAATTATGTACAACAATCATCATCAGAATAATTATATGTAGAGAATATTTAAATGTTTACTTACGACGCCGTTGTTAAGGTTCCACTTGCGGTAACGGTATCCAACCGATGCGACTTCACCTTCTTCCTCCTCAGAACCAAACGGATTTGGCTCGGGGAACTTGTACTTCGGTTCAGTAGAACCATTCTTCAATACCTACAAAGCGAAAGTTTTAATATTGAAAACAACTTTGTAATTAAAATTGTTAATATCCTTTTGCTTTACGTTCATTCTTGAGATTTACTACAGTCGCACAGGGCTCATGACTATCTGCGGCATTAGTTTTTTGATCACAATATTCCTTATGTAGTTAGTTCATAAAGGAAATTCTATTACGAAATTTCAAAAATTCATTTTGTTTTCAAAGATCATCATCAGCTTTTATTCTAATTACTTGGGTTCGACGCAATATGTATTTTTCTTCCATCGTACAAAATGTAAAAGTTACAGCAGTACTTTTAAGACCGGCCGCCTACTTGACATCAACACTCTTTGTAAATGTAATTGTTGATCAAATGGCGTCAGATGTAGTTGGCCCAGCTCCATATAAACGTTTTAATTGTCTTTTACGACTACCAGCAATTTAAGAATTGGTAGTATTCTTAGAAGATATGGACAGAAAAATAGATACATTGAGATTGATATCTTTATGTGGAGAAATTTTCGTCAACCAAATCAAATTAATAATTATTAGTAGTAGTTGTTTGTTGTTAAACAAAATAACTCCCACTAGACAAGACACCAGCTCAAACGACTAATCAATGCAGAGTCAAACCGTGAAAACATGGTATATATTATGCCAAAAAAACTTGTTAAAGATGACATTTTCATACTAAATAATTTTATCCCGTTTTCTTTGCAGTTAATTTAACAGTGATTAAGTAGCCGTAGGACGTCATTCTCTTCTTTGATTTATACATCTGCTGGAAAAATGATATTGTATTTATATTATTAACCTGTTGACTGAAGTTATGATTGATGAATGTCGCTTCCAAAGCGAGGTTGCGCGGCGAATTGATAGAGTTACCATCATCTGTAGGCGGTTCCACTGAAGTCTCGTTCACGGTCAACAAATCAAACTCAGTGTTGTCACGCTTATCAAAGAACAACTTGTCACCTTAAAATATTAAATATTTTAATATAACAATTACATAACACATTTCTTAAATAAAATGATATGAAAAGTTTAGCAATAAATTTAAGTTAGCTGTACTTCATTATAACATCTATGAAAATCTTTTTACATATGCAAACTGTCAAAATAAGGCTCTTGAATATTACAAAAATGCAAATCTATTACATACCAATCTTCTCAATAACAATATCCCACGAGTAATTGGAGCGAGTGCAACACATAATAGTTGCCAATATGGCGTCAGTAGCATACACAGTGCCTGCGGTCTTACTCAGCCGCCGAATAACTGGATCATCAGTAGTAGTTACCTGTTGATACGAGTCTAGGTTAATTGAAGATTAGAGAAGAGGGAATTTATATAGGCATATTTATAGAAACAACAAACTTCACCAATTATACAGCAAAGAGAATATAACAATATCTTCAATATTATATACGCAGTTCCATCAAAAGTTGGCAATAAATTCTCTATCTATTATATGCCATTAATAGTTTCCCATATAGTTACAGAGTAAGAACTTAATTCACCACTTTTTTTTATTAATTAAGCATATTGTGCATGTAAACTAAGGCGTAATATCTATGCAAGCGAAGGAAATCATTATTCTCCTACTCTTATCCCAATTGTTTGGGGTCGATACAATATGTACTCTTCTTTCATAGTACATATTGTAAAAGTTATTAGCAATAGTTTTATGACCGGCCGCCTGCCAGATGCTAACCCTGCTTGGGAATGTAATTGTTGACCAAATGGCATCAGATTGAGTTGGCCCAGATTGTTATAAGGCTCTTAGTCGTCTTTTTCGACATCCACGAGCAAAGTAAGGGTTGGATTACCAACCTGAATACTAATTCGTAGCTGCTACCGCACAGCAATGCAAGCGAAGAATATATTGAAATAAAACCCTATGCCAACCCATCTGATGAGTGTGGTATAATAGGTAAATTACTCTCCAATGGACGCTCGGGCCCAGCAGTGGGACGTGTATGAACTATGATATCCATCTTAGTTCATACTTAGGATGGAAGTGTAATTGTTTGATCATATCAGAACAATTCAAACTACAATACTGTACTGTGAAATTTGCTAGAATTTGGAAAATAAAATTAAGTTAGAAAGAGGAGTTATTAAGATGACCAAAACTCACAGTATGGAAGATACGGTCTATGCGCTGCAATGACTTCTCATGTTTCACATTCACACGATCATAAGCCTTGTCATAGTACTCCAAAGTACCACTGCATACAATATCTTCACCTGTTAAAAGATAGTTTATTTAATAAAAATCATATCTATTAACAAATAATAGTAATAGATAATTCTGCCTATACTGCTGTCATGAAAATATTGCTTGGGTGTTTTTACATATCCAATGTAGCATTGAAAATAGGATCAATATCTAAGAACTTAATTATCTTTTAATTAAAACTAACTTATTCCATTTAACTAAAAGTGCCATCAGGTTCCTCAAAAACAAATTACATTAGCCTCATAATTTGAGATTGTATCATGCTAGAATATAATTCATAATATTGTATTGTATGAATAATAAGCAACACATTGCCACAGCCTACAGCATATATTGTGCATTAATGTACCCAAACACGGAGTGTCTTGCTCTGCATGTGCTTGGAATCAGACAGTAAAATGTATTCAAAACTGCATAGAAGTACACTTCTTTCTCAAATGTTAAATTTCTGTACTTGTTCTCAGACTTTTAGGTATATAATTTTAAGATTTAAAATTTCTTATAGATTCTTTTATTTTCTATTTCATATGTATATTTTGCCAGCCACTGTTTACAATGTAAATACACAAAAATCATCACATTCGAAATCTTTTAAATTCTCAGTTTTACTCTACTATGGTATATATGTTATACATAGAAACTTTTCTCTTGATTCATTCTGTATATTAACAAAAACCAAATTACAATCTGCTTCATAGTTTAATAGATTCATAAAGCCAGGGGAAGTGACTTCATTTTATAGTATGTCAATATAACAAACCTTCTTTGATGCCAGGCAAAGATAACTTGGCAAGACGAGGGAAGTCCATATCTTCAATAGTGACCCATGTTGGCCTTACTGTGACTGAGGCATCACGGATTTTCATAGGAGCCCCTCTCTGGCCCCACCTCTTACCGAGCTTGCGGTCACGTTGCTAAAATATGAATGTAATAAAAGTAATTTAAATAGTTGGACACAGATTTTAAACACACTGAATTTAAACAGTTTAGGACACAGATTAACGACTTCTTTTGTAACATATGTTTAATACTACTAACAACTTGAGGGAGTTATAAAGTAATGTGAACATGTTTGTAATTGAATAATACCTTTCTAATTCTAATTACCTTATTCAAAGTTGTCATGCCACCAGGCGTACGTGCGCCTCTGGCGCCACGTCCTCGTTGGCCGCGAGCGCGACCGCGTTGGTATGGAGGCTTCTGGACTCTAGTTGTGTCCACCAAATGGAATGTACTCTCATCCTCTTCATGATAGTACGCGTATGACGAACCAGCGCCAAATTGAGACGCATACTTGTCTGGAAGTTATTTAGCATATGATCAATTGAAGATAAACAAAGGTGGTAGGAGTCTATTCAATAAGTCAGTCTTTTGTGACGCTATAAATATGTCTAATCTATGCTGTATATTGTTTTAAACAAAAATAATGAATAGCTTTCAAGAGCAACATTAGTTATAACCTAAATTAATTAAAAAGTTTAGAAGTTATAGATAAGTTTAGACCGATGAAAATCCGAATGATAGTGAACTTACTTTGATATTTTTTATCCTGTACCATAGTCCAATCACTGATTTTACCTAAACGATCACCTTTACTGAATGGTTGATACGGCATGTCCCGAAATTGGTCGGGCATTTCGTACGGTCCCCATCCTGTAGGATTATCTTGAATTATAGGGGCTACAAATCGTATCGGCTCTTCAGCCGGTAACACATGTTCTGACATCTTAGATATTCGATAGAAATAATAAATTTGATTCAAAAACACATGAAGTTATAACCATTCCATGCCACACGACACTTTGCAACAATTGGAACAGAGTGGGAAATGTGGGGATTATTGAAAGGTTGACATCACAGTCTTATAAAATAGCATCGACTATCGTTATATCCCATAAATGAATTATATTTTAATTGTGAGTTTACCAATAGATGGCATGAAAGAGACAAAAGGACATATTAGCTTAACACTTGTTGTTTAAAATATTGATTTACTATTTATATATTTCTATAAGGGGTTTTCAAGATCTCAAGATTACATAGTATTATGGTATATTTCCTCAAATATCTTTCCTAAAAAATAACTATTTTACATATGAATGTAAGCTATGTTCCACATATTAGTCGTAACTTGATTAATAATCCTTTTGAATATCACAGATAAATTTAAGTCACAGTATGTAATAGCCACAAAATAGTTGTAGCAGCTACAATGATATATTTATAAATCTATCAAACAAAACGCTATGGCTAAACACTGTGTTGGAAAAAACAACGACTGTAATACTGTGAATTATATATCTAGTGGCATAATAAAAAAGCAGTGACAACAATAATGTAATAAGATTCTCACATTTTCCTTTGTCCAATTAATAGATAAAAGAAAGTTACACGAATTTGAAAAACTGGGTATTCTCTATATCTCATTTAGACTTCTGTAAACAAATAGGAGAGAAGAGGATGTATGTATAATATAAAACTAATATTATTTTACGATTAGCTTTATCTCGTTTGGATACCTGCCATGCTAGTGTGCACCGTGTAAGCAATTCTACACTATGAAGTTGTCGTTCTTCTCTGAGAATTTAATTAGTAAATACACAAAATAATAGTTAATCGTGCTATACTATAATAAAAAATGAAAAGCCTATTAGCTTTACAAATAATGACCCAGCATTAAAGCAGTGCACTTCAACATGTTATTCCTTGGCAAAATTGCAAAATGCAAAATTCTGCTAATATACTGTAGTTACAAAATACAATTTAATGTTAAAAATAGCCTGTGGAAATTACGATATTTCATCATTCATATTTCCTTCATGTAGACTAGAGTATAAGGAGATTTCCTTTTTTTTTGTGTGTCTTAGTTGGTAGCCTCAGATGGCTATGACAACTTTACCCGGACTGTGAGTGAGCACTGAGGCCTCTCAACCCGTAAGTATAAGGAGAATCATCTGTGTATATGAAGTGTCCGTCGAAATGTATTAAATAAAGGTGGCGCCACATTAGCATCAGAGTAAATTTGAAAGGAAGCGGAAAAGGAAACTAATAAATCAATAAGCATACTATTTACAGTTTACGAAATAAAATCACTCGAAACTAATAAATCAATAAGCTTACTATTCACAGTTTACGAAATAAAATCACTCTAGGTGTACGTTACGTACTTGTAAAAATTATTGAAGGTTATAAATGATCTAATTTTTTTTAACTCGGCATACTTCAGTTCATCTACAATTGCTATATTTATACCATACTTTTTGTTACACCAGCGCGATTGTGGAAGGTTTTTGAACTGTTATTTTTTATAGCATGCAGCTGGACACTTTTTCAACTTTTCTCCCATATGAGATTGTTCTCCTTATACTCTAGTCTCCATGGTTTCCTTTTAGTAATTTAATTTTCTTTATTTCTAATCTGTGAAGAGAATTGTGAATGTCAAATATGTGTATATTAGTGAATGTCAACGTCACTTGTCAGTCATACTGAGGGATTACAATGCATGGGTATTACGGTTCTTGTAGTTTTGTTAAATGTGTTTTGGTTATTTTACTTTAAATTATTTTTATTTTCTATAAACATAAAATTAATGTAAGCTTTACAGGAGTCTCACTGGTACGTTTTTAATTATTACATTAGCTTTATAAATGTCTATTATCGTCATCATCATCATCATTTACAAAGATTTATCATTATTATTACAATTATCATCATCTCGGCTCATATACACTGCCACAATAGGTGGTAAATTGATCTATACTATACAGTTGATGAGGCGCTTTAACATAGGTTTTGTGGAGGTTTACTTCATTTGCACATATCTTGTATGTAAATCATAATCTTTTATCGTCTTTTCTGACATCCATGTGCATAAAAGGGGTGAATTGTATCATTACTCCGTCACTACACGGAGAAAGACTATAAACAAAAAGCCTGTAATAGCCTAATAGCAAAATTCGATCTTAGGTACTATGTCCGACTGTCCGAGCTGGTAGCAGAGTAGTATGGGCCCTATAATCCACTGAGCGAGTACTCAGTTTAAACGCTTCACAGGCATCATCGCTATTTAACTTTAGTGGGTGAGCTAGCACTTAGTTTCGTCGTTTGGATATTTAGATATCCACCTGATACGCGGTACGCTATAGGACGTAATATTCTACGCGGGAGCCTGAGACAGGCTTAATCTTGATACTCGCATAACCCAATTCGTACGTTTGAACTTTTGATGTAAAGCATACATCAGTTTTCGGACATAATTACGTATTCGTATCTTATAACTTTGTGCTTAAAGTCTTGCCGGCTGCAGTTTTTACGGTCGCATCAAATTAGGTATTCCGTGGGTTGAGTGAGGGAATAAAGTAGTTTGTGTCGGTGCTCTATACTAGGGATATTCGATATACATCGATAACATCGATGTTTACAATGCGATACATCGAATCGATCCGATGTTTTGAAAAGCTATCGAAATACTCGATGTATCGATGTTTTTTCATAAAACATCGAATCGATGATAACCAGTTAATGTCACAAAAACTCAAGTTTATGTAATAAATTACAGTTTTATAAGGGATTGGAATAGGTATAAATGCCACAAAAAACCCCCTTTTTTTTAGAAGTCAGTTTTATAAGGGATTGGAATAGGTATAAATGCCACAAAAAAGACCTTTTTTTTTTAGAAGTCAGTTTTATAAGGGATTGGAATAGGTATAAATGCCACAAAAAAGTCCTTTTTTTTATAAGTATTACTTTTGATATGACTTTAGCTTTGTAATATATTTTAGAAAAAGAACTCGATGTTTACAAAACATCGATGTTTTCATCCGATACATCGAAATGCATCGATGTACAGTTTCGATTTATCGAATCGATAAAAACATCGATGTTTTTTCAAAGTGGACATCACTACTCTATACTGCAATGTATCCTTAAGTTTCAATAGTGGTAGGACCACACTGTCGACAGTTCTCTGTCTACAGCCGCGGGCCGGTCTGTCCGGCGTAGTATAATACTCGCAGAAGATCGACGCTTGAGTAGTGGCAATAGGTATGCTGTGCTTTGTTCGGTGAACTAGAGAGCCGGCAGCCCAACTTTCTGGGTGGGTTTGGGATTATTGGTAGGCAGCGGCATAGCTATACCTCTGGTATTGCAAAGGTCCATGGGCGGCAGTAACACTTACCATCAGGTGTATTGCTTGCTCGTTTGCCACCAAGAGCATAAAAGAAAAGTTTTTATTGATACTAGACTCAGTGTCCGAAATGTAGTGAGCAAAATATCTTTATTTAATTGTAAAGACGATTTATTTAATTGCGATAGAGTTATAAAACCGATTAGTAGAAAATTACGTCTATAGGTCCCCCCATAAGCCCAATACATAATATGATTTCTACGAATGCGGGGGTGCTATAATCACTACATTTGACAAACGCAATGGCGATTGCACATGGTAGTTTCCTGTAAGAATATTTTGTCGGATACTCTACGTCATTGCGTTGTACCATCGCCTTTAGTGACATATTACGCTACCCGAACCACACATTTGAAGAAAATAAGTTTTCCATTCACATTAAGCTGAAATTCAATCATTAAAGATATGAATAGTTTTATGATTATTTACGTACAATAACTGTCGCCAATAAATTCTTATGAATCTTTGATTTTGTTCACGGCAATATTCTCATATGCATATTTAAAAGGGTACGAAAAAATATTTACATTTTCGGTTAGTTTTCTTTGCAATTACGTGAGTATAGTCATTTGATATTTTTTATTTCAATTCAGGACTACTTTAATTTTTCTTTATCACATAAAGGCTCTATAACTATTTTTTATGAAATGATTATAGGTATAACTATTTATTATGCTTACGAGAATGTTGCCCAACATACGAAATATCTAGCTTTTTATACGGAGTTAACCGCATTTCTATTTGTTTTTATTTTCTGGACGTTTTAAACAATTTTCAGTATTCATGGTCACAAATAGACAGGAAATGGTCAGACTTCCAAGTGAAATCTTTAAAGTAGTCTTCTTCATAAATAATCATTGTATACAGTAATTCCCCCTATAACACGGTACTCTTATAGCGCATCATGTTACACGATTTCAGTGCTACGTAATTACGTATAACACGGGTATTTCCCCGTTAAAGCGGGGATTTTACACGTTATTTCAAGTTAAACTTAAATCATTTGTACATAGCGCGTTATAGGGGTTCATACAAACGCGTTATATGAGAATACTCTTACACCGCCGTTTCTATAACGCCGCAACAATCTCCCGTGTTATAGGGTTGATTACTGTATTTTAATAACTAACTCATTACTCGTTCAGAATACAATGTGTTGTCATCTTTTAAGGAAGGTATGCTTCCTTGCCAGTGGTGGCAGTTGTTAAAACTGAATAAGGGATTATCAGGTTAGCACTGCTATTCTGCGCAGCTTATAAAACCAAGTGCCAAACGCGATTACACGTCTGCCAAACGTGACGATTTCAGCTTTATCTCCCATTAGAGATGGATGCCTATGTGCATCATTTGTGCATGTCGATAGGTTGATGGACGACTTATCTTATAAGCCTATGGCGGTCTCAGAATATGATATGAAGTCATACTTTTCCGTTAAGCGTCGTAAGTGATGATGTACGAGCCTTCTCTTCTGCGAGCAAAATCCAGGTCATCATACACCATTTATACACCGCCCTTGGCAAATGTAAAATAAAATAAAAATAATATAAGATTAGAAAATATAGTGCAAAAACATCATTCCTTTTATTGTTAAAAAAAAATTGTAGTATAATTGTTTATTTTTTTAATTTATCGCATTATGGGCAGGCTATAATCAGTCGACCTTACTGCCTTGTCTTCTGTATTAATTTTCTTTATATATTATTTATCACTTTAAATTGTAATTAGTCCTTGATTGTCATTGTCCGTCAGTAAGTCAAGCCGTTACCATTAATTCGACGCTAATAATCAAATTAATAGTTTCGTTGGGAATTTTGGGAAAACACAACAATACACATAAACCACTATTATACCATATTCGATACACTTCAGCACTTTAACTGTATCATATACCATAAAATATCAGCAAAATTATTCAATACAACACTAGAAAACACTAAAGAAATTAATATAATACAAGAGCGTGACATGACATTTCCATATTCGCGCCAAAATCCGATGATAATTGATTTAAGAACACGCGTTATTTTTTTAAATCGTTTATCTTAAAAAATATGGGACAAACTTTGATGTGTTCACAATTTCAAATTAAGCCGATGTTTTGAAGTGTTCAAGAATCGAATTCAAAGAATCCGTTACATACAGGCGAAGCTAATAAAAGTTGATAAGGTAATGTAACATAATATATACCTACTAAATGTTTAGTAGGTATCTAGCTACTAAAGCTGCTTAATAGTTACATATCGCTATCGTCCTTACTTGTATATACAATATGCGGACTAATACCATGACGTCCTAAACGGACTTACCGTTTAGGACGTCGTGTCGTATTAGTCCGCCGTTCAAGCAGGTTCGTGATAGCGGCAAGCACATTTGCCCTATACGACTTTCTTTGATATTTGGCTAAGGTGGAGGCCTTAACCTAGTTTGTTATTAGCAATAATAATTGTGCTGACTAAGACAAGTCTTCGAAAAGCACAATATTTAGCCACGGTGATATGTAGACCAGGGAATCATCTTAGGGTGTTTTTAGCCTGCCAAACAGAAAAGGTTTTTTATACATACATACCATCACGCCATGTCCTTTGCAGGGTAGGCAGAGAGAACAGAGTGCGAGAGAACTTATCCTTGCATACTTCACTCGCTTCCTCAACATTCATAATTCTCTTCATACACGCTCGCCGGTTTCGGAGACTCTTGGACTCCACCTTCCTTTTTTTATCCAGTGTATAAAAAATATGTTGTGACTGCAACAGCACAAACAGTGCTCCCGGAGCTACTTTGACTCTGCCGTGAGACCCCCTGTAGTGGTTGGGGTGGCTTCCTACACGCCTTCCCGTATCTCAAAAATCTGACATCCGCGGCACTTGATCGACAAAGACAAAGACGCCATCACACTCGTTCAATTAAGAGCTTATACGGCCCGCGGGGCCATAACACATATATTCCCGCGGATTCCTCCACGCCGTCAAGGTGCGAAATCGCGCCGCGCAGAAGTCATTAATCCAAACTTGGGCATGCCCACTTTGTCACCAGCGATGCCCCAAGCCGAGGTCCGTTCCCCACAGGGAGAGCCCTTGGGTGATGCCGCTTAGCTTAATTTAATCGGGTTGAGAGCCCTCGGCGTTCACCCATAGACCGCGTAAAGCTGTTAAAGCCATCTGCGGCTAACAGCTAAACACGCACACTAAAAAAAGCAAGACGTGGTTAATTAATGGTATTATAAATATTATTCAATAAGAATAGAATAGAACATTTTTGAGTTCAAGCCATTGCTTGATTCTGGTAAAGCGAGAGTGGAACCACCACCTCAAAGTTTCGCATTGAGGCCTGCAATAATTTATATATTTAGTAGTAGTATAAGCCAGCGACCATAAATGAGCGCAATTGCCCGGCTGCAGCCACCAAAGGCAACAAAAATAGTATATCCTAATATTTCGTGGAATTATCATAGTTATTACTCACCTCATCTGAATGTTTCATTCATCATTATCATCATTTTCCTGCTCTTATCTTACTTGGGGTCGCCGCAATATGTACTCGTGCATATTGTAAATGTTATTGGCAATCATTTTAGGACCGGTCGCTTGCTTGACGTTAACTGTCCTTGGGAATTATAGTCTGTCTAATCTAAGAAGTGCACTTTGACAGCTGTCCGAGTAACTAGTCTAGGTATGTGAACCAAATAATCGCTATCGAAAATATCCGATTTTACTGAGAAATCGATATTGATTCTTTATAATTAATAATCGGTTTATTTTTTATTTTTCAAAAAGGTGATGAATATGTTAAGTGCTAAATTAGTAATAAACAAATTTAATTACTTCAGCATAGAATCTATTGATCATATTTAGTAGGACTAGGTTAATTAAAAACAAAAACTGGATTTGAAAATGGCTATTTATTAAGAATTACTACTATTACTTGAATTATCAGCGTCGCGAACATTAATAATTATTTCCTCATCAATCAAAGTGTCGAAATGTATATCTCTGTCAAAATCTCTATTCAATCGAATAGAGATTTTGACAGTAGAGATTGTATTATTCTAATATTTTGACCGATTATTTGGATAATCGTGAATTGGGAGTTGTCGAGCACTACTGTATAGAACGTGATGACGTGACATTGTTAGGTCGTCACCTGGGGGGGCACACTTAAAACATTACTTATTTTTACTGACCGTCGCGCCGCCTACAGATTGTTTGTACAAACTTAACTGCTGCCATTTTGTCCTGCCTGTCAAACGTTTGACAACTGAGAATTGTTGATTTTGTTCCTAGCGTAGGTACTTATTGTCATCGATCTTTTTTCGGTTATTGATATTTTTCTGAAAATTATATCAAGTTTCAATGTTAGGCTGATATTATTATTGTTTAATTATCAGCTGATATGTTTTTTTTTATATTTCAGGGTAGCTTTCATAGTAAAAGAAAATTCTATGTAATTACACATTCACATATAGATAAGTATATATATTACTTCAACTTTAGTTCACCGCTTAAACTCTGGGTGGCAGCACTTTCCATACATGCATATTTTATCATCGAGTTGCCACTCTTTTTCAATTTAATAACTTTACTCTTTGGTCGTCACTAACAATTACTATTTACCATGTTATTTCTATTTTAAATTAGTTTTACGAGTTTCAACATTAGATTATTGTACAAGAAAGTCACCCGCTATGTTAATTATGTAAATAACTTAATAGTTGTTTAAAATTTCAGATTTAGTATTTACAATCATGTGTATACGTTTGACTGAGGTTATTGTGTATTAAAAAATGCAAGACGTCAAAATGCACTTCTTAGATTAGATGAACTATAATAATTGTTGACCAAACGGCATCAGGTGGAGTTGGCCCAGGTCGATACAAAGTTCTTAGTCGTCTTTTACGATATCCACAAGCAAAGTAAGAGTTGGTTGTATTTGTAGCCGCTACCACACAGCATCTGAATGTCTCATTATTGATTTATAAATAGATGGTCAGGTCAGTAACAGGTGCACTGGGAAATACACTGATGTTAGTAATTTCTGACAATTAAGGCTTGTAATACTTCGCTGTATTTACCCGACTGCGCGACGCAAAGGAGTGGTATTGTGTTTAACAGTCTATGTATATATGTATGTATGTATATATATATATATATATATATATATATATATATATATATATATATATATATATATATATATATATATATATATATATATATATGTATGTATGTATGTATATATGTTTGTATGTTCCTTTGAAGCACTATATAGACCAAAAGCCTGGACCGATTTTTATGATTCACACGTCAATCGATTCCTCTTAGTCCGGCGAGTGTCACTAAAGATGGGACGTTGGTGAAAATTCAATATAGCGACTACTGGACGCCATATTGTGAAAATGAAAAAAAATAAAGTCTACAAACTATGTCAAATGGGGTGTCGTTGAATAGGTATTTAAAAATCATTTACCGTTTAGGATCTATATCGATTTAAAGTTTCGTAACAACCTTTCTCATATATAGGTTTTTAGACAGTAGAAATTTACGATGAAAAGACGAAAAATTCATATGACTGTGCGTGTGAATGTAGATGGACATATACTAAAGTATCTAGTAGGTATATTGTCCAATATACCATAGGTAGTCCTACCTAATGTATCTAATGTCTGACGCGGTCGACCATCTCCAACTTCTGACGATTTGCTACTCAATTTCAGTCGAAAAACTATATATAGTTAGGTACCTACTTATTAATAAATAAAATAACTATAGCCACTTAGGTATTCATAACTAAAAAGTATAAAATAAAAAAAGATAATTAAAAAAATCAAAGTAAAAATAGTTTAGTTCGCTTTTTACGCAGTCGGGTTTTTTGATTTTTTTAATTATTTTTTTTTATTTTAAGATGCACTACGTAGAAGACACTCTTACATCTCCCTAATAAGTACAGATAATAGGATAAGTATGTACGTAGGAACACACTATGGTATATTTAATAGTGGTAGGACCACGCTGTTGACAGTTCTCTGTTTACAGCCGCAGGTCGGTCCGTCCGGGGTAGTACCACACTCTCGCAGAAGATCGACGTATGAGCAACGGCAATGTGCTTTTGCGCTTCGTTCGGTGAGCGAGAGAGTCGGAAACCCAATTGGGTGGGTTTGAGGTTTATATTGGTAGGCAGCGGCCTAGTTATACCCTGGTATTGCAAAGGTCCATGGGCGGCAATGACACTTACCATCAGGTGTGCTGTTTGCTCGTTTGCCACAACTAGCAATAAAAAAAATATATCATAAATATATACTTAATATTTATATTAATTAATACATGAAATGTTAGGATTTGATATATTTCTCTAATTGTTCCCAGATCATGGAGCGTGGTAACAGAAGAAATCTTTATTTGATTACATTAGCTGGTACGTTTCTTTGTTTATAGATATTGTGTATTCATTTTCAAAATTGTACGACTTTTTTTACGCCAATGTTTTCTATCTATTTTTTATTATATAATTTTATATAATAACATTATTATCATCATCTCAGCTCATATATGTCCCACTGTTGGGCTCGAGCCTCCTCCTTAATGAGAGGCAAATTGACCTACTATATCACGCTGGTCAGACGTGTATAGGAGCCGTGTGTGCGTACCTTTCTTTTTACATGAGTATCATAAAATACGATTAATGGATATCAGCATATAATATTAATCTAAGAAAAGGAAAACTCGAGATAAAAATCTATGCCATTTCATCTGCCCAGTGTATGGATTAGAGGCAATGTTTACGTTCAATGTTTAAAAGATCCGTCCTTAACATTTGGACTTTCTTGGGCTGAAGATGATATATTTAATTTTGTTTTAGTGTCCATTGCATTTATTGCATTAGGAGTCTCATCTTCCTGGCCAACACTAGCATTGGACAAATTCAAGAACAACCAAACTAATGTCGACATAAACGAGGTAAGTAAATAAATATTATCACTAATCACTACCCTTTATACAGGGTGTCCCAAAATTCAACGATAAGCTGGCACCAGCAGGTGGACCTACATATGACTACTCGAGAACAGAAAAGAAAAAAATTCTACCTTGATTTTTTTTTTCATTACGACAAAAAAACCAAAATCTTTAAAAATGGACATCCTTTATTATATTATTAAGTGCTATTGCTACAGTTTTACAAGTAATTCTGTGATTTTTTTGTATTGGCAAGGTAAGTAGCACTACTATCGATCACAGCCATTAAAAATTCCAGAATATCTATAGTTTTTACACAAAAATCAATCAAAACTATGTTTTTTTCATAAATTATGTAAGATTTTGACTTTCAGCTCACTTTCACTCATCATAGTGAAAAAAAAAAGTATGGACACTACTGTGGCAAATAGTATTAAAAATTGGCGCAACTAACTACAATTCTAAAATGGTATAACATTCAAGGCAAACTAGCTACAAAAATATACTTAGGTGTACTATTTCAAAATAACAACCATATTTCGAAAATTGTTAGTGTTGATAGTAATCACTTTTACTAAGTAGCCAAAATGTTTTTGTAGCAAGTTCCCAGAATTTGAATGAGACATGTGCGTAGTCCGTAGATCCACAGTCTGAATTATTTTATGGCGAAGCTCGTCCAAGTTTGCAATCGGTTTTGTGTAGACTCTGTCCTTTAGACAACCCCAATAGAAAAAGTCCAGGGGATTTAGATCGGGTGAACGGGGTGGCCACAAGATAGGACCAAGTCGCCCGATACAACGCCCTGGGTACTCTTGGTCTAAGTACTCTCGCACAGGACGGGCATAGTGAGCTGGGCAACCATCGTTTTGAAACCACATGGTTTGCAAATCACTTAAGGGCACATCTTCTAATAATCCTGGCAACTCATTTTGTAAGAAGTTTAAATAACTATTGCCATCTATGTTTCCTTGTAACTCAAAGGGCCCTATCACTTTGCCATTTATTATGCCAGTCCATAGGTTAACCTTAAATTGGTATTGGGATTGTCTTCTCTCACCAGGTGCAGATTTTCATTGTTCCAGCTATGAAGATTGTGAAGATTTAAATATCCATCTTTCTTGCAGGTTGTTTCATCACGACGACGTGACGTTTTAAAATTCTATGTGCAGTACTTTTTGGGATTCCCGTTGCTGCTTGTACAGCACGTACAGAGGTAGTTGAATCGTTTTCTATTTCAGTGAGAACTTCTTCATCGTGTTCCGATCTAGGTTTTCCAGCGTTTCGCCTGTCAGATGGTATACGATCCTCCGAAAAAGCTTGATACACGTTAATAAATACGCGATAATCCGGATACCTTTGAAGATTAGGGTACCTTGCTCGATATAATCTGCTAGCAGCGTTGGCATTGCATCGGCATTCTCCTTAAATTAGGTGCATATTAGCGTATTCTAACGCTGTGTATGGTAGCGGCATGATGAATGCTAAACACTTGAAAATAAGGCAAAACTTCTTTAAAAAAAAACACAAAATCACAGTCTAAAATAATGCCAAGTCAGGTCAATTTCCAGGTCACTTAATTCAATCCAAAAGTCGTCAGTACCAGAGCCACTTTAATTAAAACAGAACGGTGTGCAGTAAACAAAGAAGTAGAGCATACTGACTTGCTGTGCTGCTGAGGACATTAATTACTTCTCCACCTGCATTAATGTTACTAAACAATTAGCATCTATCTATCTCCCTCTAACGTATAATCTCTCTATCTCTGTCTAACTTATTTTATCTTATGGACTACGCACATGTCTCATTAAAATTCTGAGAACTTGCTACAAAAACATTTTGGCTACATAGTAAAAGTGAGTACTATCAACACTAACAATTTTCGAAATATGGTTGTTATTTTGAAATAGTACACCTAAGTATATTTTTGTGGCTAGTTTGTCTAGAATGTTATACCATTTTAGAATTGTAGTTAGATGCGCCAATTTTTAATACTATTTGCCACAGTAGTGTCCATACTTTTTTTTTTCACTATGATGAGTGAAAGTGAGCTGAAAGTCAAAATCTTACATAATTTATGAAAAAAACATAGTTTTGATTGATTTTTGTGTAAAAACTATAGATATTCTGGAATTTTTAATGGCTGTGATCGATAGTAGTGCTACTTACCTTGCCAATACAAAAAAAATCACAGAATTACTTGTAAAACTGTAGCAATAGCACTTAATAATATAATAAAGGATGTCCATTTTTAAAGATTTTGGTTTTTTTGTCGTAATGAAAAAAAAAATCAAGGTAGAATTTTTTTCTTTTCTGTTCTCGAGTAGTCATATGTAGGTCCACCTGCTGGTGCCAGCTTATCGTTGAATTTTGGGACACCCTGTATATATATTTTTTTAAATATAATATCATCCACTAACAGAGTGGTACCTAGTTTCCGTTTCGAAATCACGCATAACTTCGTATCAGCTCTAGAGTTGAATCCAAGGTCTCTTGGGGCTGCCAACGAAGACAAGGACTGGGTTCCGGTGGTCCACTCGCACGGCGTTGATATTCATGTACCTCACATGTAGGGCGGGTTTATGAGCGCCGCTTCTTCTGTCGCCCCGGACGGATTTAGCGGGATGTGACCACTGCACAGCCCGCGCCAGAAAAGAAAGACTTCTTGGGGCTAGTTGAAACAAATATTTCCCTGCATTATTATACATATATGCCTGACTTTTCCTAATACGTAACCTGGAATTTTCGATATTGTAACCTCACTAATATTGCATTTGCTCTTATTCTCTTAACTATAGTTAAATAAATGAATGTAACCATAGTAATATTCATTTGCCGAGTTCTCATTTATAACATGTTTCCTTTTAATACAGAAATAGGTGGCTATTAGTTATTTGAAATATGTATTTCTTTAAAAAAAAAGCATCTCTAAAACAATGATTGCACAGATGGCAATGTGCTTAAGGTGCCGACCTACCGCGCCTGGTTGTAATTTATGGCCTTTAAATCATATGTTAGTAAAGTCCCCCGTAATACAAGGATTAGTTTCTAAGTGGTTGGTTGTTGCCTTTAAAAAAATGTAGTCGAGATCAACTTAACTTTCATTATTAGGAACTACCTTTTACCCGCGGCTTCGCTCGCGTTGAAGCCATGCCTGCCAAAATACTTTTCTTTATCATCCGTAAATTTCTTTTTTAAATATAATTATCCTATGTCCTTTCTAATATCTCGAAGACTATGGGTACAAAGTTTCATGATAATCGGTTTAGTAGTTTTGGCGTGAAAGCTAATAGTGGTAGGACCACGCTGTGCACAGTTCTCTGTGTACAGCCGAGGGCCGGTCCGTCCAGGGTAGTACCACACTCTCGCAGAAGATCGAAGTCTGAGTAATGGCAATGTGCTATTGCGCTTCGTTCGCTGAGCGAGAGAGCCGGTAGCCCAACTGGGGTGGGTTTGGGGTTTGTATTGATAGGCAGCGGCCTAGCTATACCTTTGGTATTGCAAAGGTCCATGGGCGGCAGTGACACTTACCATCAGGTGTGCTGCCTGCTCGTTTGCCACCATAGGCAATAAATAAAAAAAAACGTAACAAACAAATTTACATTAACATTTATAATATAATAATATTAGATTAATATTAGAAGAGATAACTATAAACTACACAAAACAAACACAAGACGTGTTAAGCCGAAGGAGTGAATATTTTGACGATATGTATGCGGATGCTACGGTTGACGCCGGTGTCGCATGTGGTTTAGTAGAACAACATTCGACAGCGGCGTCCTCTGATGGCATCAGTATGGATGAAGTTGAATGGGCGATAAGAAGTTTGAAAAATGGTAAGGCAGCGGGCATTGATATGGTGTCTGCCGAGATGATCAAGCTTGGTGGCTCCTGTGTCTGGGAGGCGTTCCTGTTGCTCCTCAATTTATGTTGGAGCTCGGGAATGGTTTCCGGGGACTGGAATAGCGCAGTCATCGTGCCTTTGTTTAAAAACAAGGGTTCACGTTATGACTGCGCAAATTACAGAGCCATAAGCTTGACCAGTTTGGCAGCAAAAGTGTATGGTAAAATTATTGAAAGGAGAATGAGGATGGTGTCCGATGGTTTACTGTGTGAGACACAAGGAGGTTTCAGGAGTGGAAGGGGATGCATGGATCAAGTGTTCTCTCTGCGCAAAATTGTCGAGAAGCATCTGGCTCTAGGTCAGAGGGTTTTCTGCAGTTTTGTGGATCTGGAGAGAGCATTTGACACGGTTGTACGAAAGGAACTTTGGGACATTTTACCGGAGTATGGTATTAACGGTAAACTGCTACAGGCTGTGCAGTCCAGTTACATGGGCTGTAGAGCCTGTGTGCGGCTGGATGATGGAATGTCGCCTTGGTTTGACGTCAATATCGGCGTTAAGCAGGGGTGCGTTCTGTCAGCCAGGCTGTTTATCATATATCTGGATAAATGTCTCCAAAGGTTGAACGATATGAATGTGGGAGTCCAGATGGGCGACTCAGTGGTCACTGCTCTGCTTTATGCAGATGATGCAGTCCTGCTGGCACAGTCAGCGACTGCCCTGCAGACCCTAGTGGACACAATGACAGAAGATTGTAATTGGGGTCTACGCGTGAATGTGAGCAAAACCAAAATAATGGTCTTTGAAAGAGACGAAGCCAGAACAGATGTAAGAGTAACAATAGGTAATGATTTACTAGAGCAAGTGGACGAATTTGTAAATCTTGGATGTGGATTTAGCCGAGATGAAAGGTACACCACTGATATAGAGCGAAGAGTGAATGCGGGAAATAGAGTGAACGGAGCGTTGGGGCAACTTCTCGGCAGCCACCACCTCAGCCAGAAGGCACGTGTAGCAATACATAACGCAGTGCTTGTCCCAACATTACTGTATGGAAGCGAGAGTTGGGTATGCAGAAAAGAGTATGAAAGTAAAATTAATGCGGTCGAAATGCGATCTCTGCGGAAAATCTGTGGAGTTAGGCTGACCGACCGCATTCGTAACGACGACGTAAGAGAGCGAGTAGGTATGAAAGAGAGTATTGGTGTAAAGATGCGAAAGGGCATGCTCCGATGGGTCGGACATGTGGAAAGAATGCCGAACGAACGTCTGGTTAAGAAGATATACAATGCGAAAGTGGAAGGATGTAGGTACGGAGGGAGACCGAGACTAACCTACCTAGACCAGATCGGTCATGTACTGTAGGAAGGTGGAGTCAAGAGTCTCCGAAACCGGCGAGCGTGTATGAAGAGAATTATGAATGTTGAGGAAGCGAGTGAAGTATGCAGAGATAGAGTTCTCTGGCACTCTGTTCTCTCTGCCTACCCTGCAAGGGATATGGCGTGATGATATGTATGTGTGTATGTATGTATAACTATAAACTACTGGTCAGATCTTAATCAAATTTAAATGCGACCATATTAGAAGTACCAGCTTTCAAAGAATCATCAAAATCGGTTCGCTTAGAAAAAGTTCGGAGGTAACACAAAAAATACAGACGAAATGAGAACCTTCTATATTTTGTAGTTTATTATTGTAATTAATCACAGTTAAAAAAGAGTTCGTCTAGACATTTTAAACGTCACAACTAGGGTTCATTCCCGGGAATTCTCGAGCTGAGAATTCTCGGGAAATCGTTGGACTTTGTTCCCGGGCAATCAAGCTCGAGAAAAGTTGAGAACTCGAGAAATCATGTACATCATATCTGTCTGACTGTATGTTCAGCTCCTCAGCGTGAGATGTTCCATTGATCTTGCAAAGTTTTCATTTGTTTTTATTCTAATTAACATGCCATAAATGGTGCTGTGATTGTAATTTAATTATAATTTACATTTATTTTCTACCTGAATTTAAGATATTAATGTTTTCTTTCATGTTGATCTTTTGTTTTGTTTAATAGAAGCTACTTTTGTTTAAAAGTTCTAAAAAATCAGCCAAAAATGATGCTGATAATTATGGGTTTGAATAATATTATTTTAGTATTTTTTTAAAAATAGTTAATTAGATTATTCATAAGATTAATGTTTTTGAATATAATCAATAAACGTTTTATAATTAATTAATTGGAGTGTGGTGGTGCTGTTTTTCAAGAAAGGCGATAAAACGCTCTTAAAGAATTACAGACACATCTCACTCCTGAGCCATGTGTACAAATTGTTTTCAAGAGTCATTACGAACCGATTCTCGCGCAAGCTAGATGACTTCCAGCCGCCTGAACAAGCTGGTTTCCGAAAAGGTTATAGTACCATAGACTATATCCATACGCTAGGTAGGACGAACCCCCACTATGTGGACTGACGACATTATGAAGGTAGCAGGAAACTGCTGGCTGCAGGTGGCACATGACCATTGTGAACGGCATTCTCGTGGGGAGGCCTATGTCCAACAGTGGACGTTTACGGGTTGATGGATGGATGGAATTAATTTGATACTTTTATTTGAGAAGAAAACCACTGAATTTGTTGACGTTATTGGAACCAAATAATATGAGAAAACGTACGTAAATGTAAATTTCTCGACAACCCGAGAAGCCTCGAGAAATTAGCCTCGAGAATTCTCGAGACCCGAGAAATTGAAAAGCTCGAGAAAACATGAACCCTAGTCACAACTAAATATTTACACATACTCATACGTTTTTAATATTAGTATTAAAACAACTTGGTTTGAATAATAATTCTTTAATTATGCCTTCTAAGATGTTTAGACTACACTACTACGGCCGCCGCGCCGCCGTGTAACTAATAGGTACGCTAAAGGGAATACGAGGATATTGTTTTATTTATTTTGCATACTATAAATTAATATTATTACCGCGTGGTGATGTATAAGGCAGAATCTACAGACAGCAAGTTAGACAGATATATTTTTTAAATCGCTTTTTGGTTTTTGTTTCCGTATATGCTTTTATATATATATATATATATATATATATATATATATATATATATATATATATATATATATATATATATATATATATATATATATATATATTTAATAAAAGTAAATAATTTTAACACTACAAACACTTATAATACAGATAAAATTATCTATTTGTATAGATCGCTTAACTTCCCTGTGTGTATGTATCACGGTAAATTTTTATGTAGGGGGCCGTTCATAAATTACGTAAGGGATTGATTGCAACTACTCCCCCACTGCCCTTTAAAAGATTTTTTGTAAGAAAAGGCCTTACTGATCAAATATAACCGTTAATTCTGCAAATATATTTTATTACAATCTTATTACTACAAGTATCATTAACTCACTGCAATAACATTAATCTTATTAATCTATCACAGTTTTGACTAAAATTAGTAATTTTCAATTTAATATCTTACGTAATGTCAGTTTCACTACCCCCCCTGCCTAGTAATAAGTTATAATATTCAGTGAACAAATAAACGTCTTACATAATTTATGAATGGCCTCTAGCGGGATTTGACTTTAAGAGAAAGAAAATATATAAATAAGTTATGCCCCTTCAATAATTTTAAATTACGGGGCCTCCCCGTACCGTTTGATAAATGCTGTTATAACACCTTTGTGACTATGTAAGACTCTGTGTTTAGGTACCTATACTACTTACGGTACTTAAACTTATAATTTATTCTGTTGTTATACGGGGATAATAGCTATTGTTTGCAGCTTTATTTTTTCATTCAACCATCAGCCTATTGATCACTGTTGAACAAAGATCTCTCCACGAAGATAACATATAAATTGACCGATTTTTTTTTTTTTTTTTTTTGCTAACGCAGTGGTTCAAGAATGCATTTTTCGCACTTACCCCCGCCTGTCGGAAAAACAGACGAGGAGTGTGGGACTCGCTAGCCCCGTGGCTAGAATACCCACTAAACTCTTTCCACTGCGATCGCTGTTAGCCGAGAGGGCTTTGACAGCTTAACCGGACTATGGGTGAGCGCTGAGGGCTCTCAACCCGGTAAATTGACCGATCGCAGTTGATGTTTATAACTTTCCCATTAGAGAAGTCCAGGAGAATGTCTGGTCATTCTCCTGGTGAACCCATAGTCGATTTTTACAACACCCTCGTACAATTATTTTTGCTATTATAGTACACTGTTATATTTTTTCTGTCATACTATATTATTGCTTGCTTGCTGCTATTCTCTATTTATACAACACTGCCATTATATTTACTGCCCATTGGTACCAATTCCTCGACCTCGGTCCTTCACTTTGGTTGCCTGGCGGATTAATCTTTCAGATACCGATCGGTATCGGTAGGTCTCCACGGTTCGAACACCGAACCGAGGCCCCTCCAGTTTTACTGCCCAACGGGCAGTGATGTCCCCGCGGACATTACCCTGGCAGGTGGCCAATTCGTGGGGCGAGATTTTCACATCCCCTGCCAGACAACTAATGTACCCTGTAATGTGCCATATCTATAATATAACATCACTTAGAAGTAAACGTAACTCGGGTTAAGAACCCTCAGCGCTCCCCCACAGTCTGGGTAAAGTTGTCATAGCCATCTGAGGCTAACAACTAAGACACACAAAAAAAAAGTGAACGTAAAAAGTTAAACGCAAAATAGAACCTTATGCCGCCGTGGCAGATTAATTTTCACCCATTATGGGGAGGGGCCGTAAACAATAGTGCCACGAAACCACGAATATGGACTGTGCAGTGACGTTATGGGTATACATTATACAATGTGCTCAAGAAACAAAAAATAAATAATCGTAGTCGGAGATTAGATGACGTCATAATAATTAAAATACTAATGTTGGCAATTATTACATTTTATGTTACAGAATCAAGTTGCGACGCTGCTCTCCTTTAGTCCAGTGGGATTTGCCGTAGGATCTCTAGCGACGAGATATATCGCTGACAGATTTGGAAGGCGTGTCACTATACTTGGTAGCGCTGTTCCCTTTGCAATTGGATCCGTGAGTTACAGTATTATATATTTCTTATATAATATTGTGTGCCTATGCATTTTGTTGAAGAAATAAGAGGTGCAAAAATATCCACATTTCGGCACATATTTTTTAGTCACACGTAATAGGGGTCTTATTACCGCCAATCACATACAGTTCAGACTTAGCGCTTCTTATTGAAAATTCTCTAGTTTCTTGAAAATCGAAAAAATCTACAGGCAAGAACAGTTATTTAGTTCAACCTATGATTCGAACTCAGGATTAAGCGAGCGTAGTAACATAAATAATATCATTACTCAATATTATCGCACTAGAGTACGTCGTTCCCTTGAAATGTATTCAATGGAAGCGTTTATCAAGGAGTGAGATAACCTTGACTGAGTCAGTCATCCCGTTCTATTTATTTCCTACCTTTAAATAGCCGTTATTATAGTAAAGCATCAGTAAAATAGTAGGTACTGTTAAATCAAGTGTGTCCTAAACGTTATAACCTTCGAATTTATTATTTTTCATTTGATTTCATCTGTAGGACTCTATCCTAGATGATGCAAAATTAGCTGGTTATACCACGTTCGTTTTATGCCGAGTAGCTTTATTTCAAGTTTTATCTATCAGGACACATACCTACCTACGCCACATGAGTAGATAAACGTACAGAGACAAACCTTCAAACAACTGCGCCACGGTAGGTACATCACTACAAGTATGATGCGCGTGTGTGCGTGAGCACTAGCGGCTCGTCACGTACGGAACGAAACCTGTTGAGGCTGGTTCGGCTAGTGCTCAAACAAAGGGCTCACTCACCGCTCGCTGTGCATCGCGTCATGCGTGTTTGTTTAAATTTGAATTAATTAGAAAGAGTGTAAATATGGTTTATTGTACTGTGTGCATGAACAACAATCGAAAATATTTCGATCTAGAAATAAATATTGTTGATATTGGTAGTGATATAATAAAGCGTATACAAGATTGTAAATTTGATATGCCATGCAAGTGCTTTCCCATTGATTATTTAAAAAAACTTTATATTAAATTTAGAATTTATCATTCGATTAAGAGATATAACAAATTATTAAAAATCAAAAATTACAAAAAAACACTATTTAGAGTACTTAAGCAATTTGTAAAAAAATATCCATACATAAAAATGCTGACAAACGTTTTGTGTATTTATTTTCAGCCTCATGTGTCAACCCTATCAGAATAGGTAACAATTTTGCTCGCTCCTTAGAAGCTTGGTCTCTGTACGTTTATTTACTCATGTGCCTACGCTTCATTGCTGGGCATGGGTTGCCTTCGAGTAAATGAAGTTAGTTAACTCTAGTCCAGTCCCGCAGCCAGATGGGTAGGTATAGGCTTTTTCATTGCGAGTTTTCCTTGTTATATGTTTCCTGTTTACTTGTCTTTCTATAATGACTAAACGCACTGACCCATGTTGATTAAAATTATTTATAAGATAATGAGGTAAGATGATAGTAGCGCAACAGACCGGCTATACATAATATCATTATTGATAAATTTAAAAGTAGTAAATATTCAGAGTTCCTTTAATACATATGGAAATAGCGAAAATTGGCTTTTATTGACATCATGAAACATAGAACCTCCTCCTTTTTGAAGTCGGTTAAAAATATGGAAGAAGTGAGACTGTATAAATTTTATTAATTTTCGGGTGCAACTCCTTTGTTTATGAACCAATTGAAAATATTAATAATAACCGCAAGGAAACAGTCGGGGTCTCGGCTTCTATTTTTTTTGTGAGACAATTCTCAATAGGCAAACGTAATTACGGGAGTCGAAGTTTTTCGATAGATGACAATAGGGTCGCTTTGAATTGTCTAAAATGTCTAAATTGTGGTTTATATAAAAGAAATGTCGTTGTATTATTATACCTCTAATCTACGAACGGCGATTAAGCTGATATCAGACGGTTCACTAGAGTGATTTTTCACTCGGGTGATGGGTCATTTTTCTTTCATTCTATGTTCACACGGCTAAGAGGGAATGATTTAAAAAAGAACATTCACTATTCATTTCTTTCAATATGTCATCGAATGAAGTCGTGCGTCTTGGAATTACTTTAATTTAATCAATTTTTAGTGGTAATTTTTTTAATGGTAGACCTCGCTATTGACAGTTTTATGTCTATAGCCGCGGGCCAGTCCATCCCGGGTATAACTACACTCTCGCAGAAAATTGACGCCTGAACAGTGGCAATATGCTGCTGTGCTTTGTTCCGTGAGCGAGAGAACCAGAAGCCCATCTTTTTGGGTGGGTTTGGGATTATTGGTAGGCAACGGTCTATCTATACCTCTGATGTGGCAAAAGTCAATGGACGGCAGTAACACTTAACATCAGGTGTGCTGCTTACTCATTTGCCACTCGTTTGAGCACTAAAAAAAATCAAAGCGTTGACAAAAAAAGCAAAGAAAACGACGACGGTGATGGGTGCGACCGTGGATTGAAAGAAGAAATTTATTAGCAGCATCAAAGAGAGAACGAGCAGTTGAAGATCCTGATTCATATTGTAATTATCTTTTTAAAGTTCTCCAAAAAAAGCAATGTATTTTGATCGTTCCACTTAAACACCATTTTGCCGCGTGCGACCAGGGCAAAGCACACAAAGAATATCAACATGGGACGTCCTTCGGCTACAGAACGCGAAACAAAATGGCCAAACCCGAATGAACGTTCTCTCAATGTTCAGACCGTTCATTTCTCGTTCATTCGGAGTGCGAGTGAAAGATGCCGGATGCCAATATCCAACACTGTTGGATCGGTTCACTAATGAATTCATTCGGCACTAATGTTTCATTTTGTGTTCAGATGCGTCACTTCGAGTGAAAGATGCAAAATGAACAAAAAATGACTCGTCTGATATTAGCTTTACCGTTCGCCATCATTGGTGGCCAATAAGGTCTACAATATTTTTTTATGATTTCAGGTGATCGTATTGCTCGCGATAAAAGCCTGGCTTCTGTACATTACTATTTTTACATGGCAATGTGGAACGGGTATGGTTAGTACGGTAAGTAATTTATAAATTACCATATGTCTAGCATGAGAAGGAAATATTGAAATATATATCGCCTCTTTGTTTCAGTAATGTATTATTTTGAAAAATGAAAATTTAAAAAATAATTGATATATAAATCTATGATTTTAATTATTTCATTATTCTATAATTAAATCATCTATGATTTAAATCAGATTTACGATAAAAATATTCGTTGCAAAACAATTACTTTTCGAAACTTGATAAAAACTCTTCTAAAATGTCATTTTTAACACATTATTGAAGCAAAGAGGCGATATGTATAAGGAAATTTTGAAATAAAATCTTTCCAAGAGAAGGAAATCTTGAAATAAAAACTTATACCAATACATATTGGTTAGACGTCTGACTAGCGATATAGGTCAAATTCACTTCTGTTGTGAAGGAGACTCGAACTCAGCAGTGGACTTATACGTGCTGAGAAATTAAATTTTATTTAATTGTTGCAGGTTATTGGTTACTATTTTACCGAAATAGCGGATAGAGATGTGAGGGCTACCCTGCAGTCAATAACCGGGTTCACCTTCAAATTTGGAAATCTGATTATTATGATATTCGGCCCATTTCTTTCTTACGACAGTCTAAATTCCGTCATGATTGTACTACCAATAGTCTTTTTCATCATGTGCTGGTGGATTCCTGAAACACCATACTATTGTCTAAAGAGTGGTAACGTAGAAGGTGCTAGAAGATCGCTGAAAATTTTACGTGGTTATAAAAATGAAAAGGTAAAATCAAATTAAATATGTGGTGAGATGGAATGAGAATAACAGGTTGTGTGAAGTATGACGTGGATAAAAAGAACATGTAATGGGTATGTGGGGAGTAAGAGAATATTGTATTATAGCCGAGTAATTGGGGTAAGAAGAACAAGAGGATGATAATAAGAGATGTGAAAGGATTTGTGATGTATTTATCTGTAACGCTTAACTTCACGGAGGCGTATGATTGCTTGCTTTATATAATTTTATAACTCAATGAGAAACTCCAGGGGAGTGCTGCGGTCCATTCCCTTGACACTCCTTAAGGGGCCATTCATAAATTATATAAGGCGTTTAGTTTTGACTGAATATTATAACGTCTTACTATAGGCAGGGGGGTGTAGTGAACCTGACATTACGTAAGTTATTAAATTGAAATTTACTAATTTTGGTCAAAACTGTGATAGATTATTAATAAGTTTAATGCTATTGCAGTGCGTTAATGATACTTGTAGTAAGAACATACATACATATCATCACGCCATATCCCTTGCAGGGTAGGCAGAGAGAACAGAGTGCCAGAGAACTCTATCTCTGCATACTTCACTCGCTTCCTCAACATTCATAATTCTCTTCATACACGCTCGCCGGTTTCGGAGACTCTTGACTCCACCTTCCTTCAGTACATGACCGATCTGGTCTAGGTAGGTTAGTCTCGGTCTCCCTCGGTACCTACATCCTTCCACTTTCGCATTGTATATCTTCTTAACCAGGCGTTCGTACGGCATTCTTTCCACATGTCCGAACCATCGGAGCATTCCCTTTCGCATCTTTACACCAATACTCTCTTTCATACCTACTCGCTCTCTTACGTCGTCGTTACGAATGCGGTCGGTCAGCCTAACTCCACAGATTTTCCGCAGAGATCGCATTTCGACCGCATTAATTTTACTATCATACTCTTTTCTGCATACCCAACTCTCGCTTCCATACAGTAATGTTGGGACAAGCACTGCGTTATGTATTGCTACACGTGCCTTCTGGCTGAGGTGGTGGCTGCCGAGAAGTTGCCCCAACGCTCCGTTCACTCTATTTCCCGCATTCACTCTTCGCTCTATATCAGTGGTGTACCTTCCATCTCGGCTAAATCCACATCCAAGATATACAAATTCATCCACTTGCTCTAGTACATCATTACCTATTGTTACTCTTACATCTGTTCTGGTTTTATCTCTTTCAAAGACCATTATTTTGGTTTTGCTCACATTCACGCGTAGACCCCTTTTCTTACAATCTTCTGTCATTGTGTCGACTAGGGTCTGCAGGTCAATCGCTGACTGTGCCAGCAGGACTGCATCATCTGCATAAAGCAGAGCAGTGACCACTGAGTCGCCCATCTGGACTCCCACATTCATATCGTTCAACCTTTGGAGACATTTATCCAGATATATGATAAACAGCCTGGCTGACAGAACGCACCCCTGCTTAACGCCGATATTGACGTCAAACCAAGGCGACATTTCATCATCCAGCCGCACACAGGCTCTACAGCCCATGTAACTGGACTGCACAGCCTGTAGCAGTTTACCGTTAATACCATACTCCGGTAAAATGTCCCAAAGTTCCTTTCGTACAACCGTGTCAAATGCTCTCTCCAGATCCACAAAACTGCAGAAAACCCTCTGACCTAGAGCCAGATGCTTCTCCACAATGTTGCGCAGAGAGAACACTTGATCCATGCATCCCCTTCCACTCCTGAAACCTCCTTGTGTCTCACACAGTAAACCATCGGACACCATCCTCATTCTCCTTTCAATAATTTTTCCATACACTTTTGCTGCCAAACTGGTCAAGCTTATGGCTCTGTAATTTGCGCAGTCATAACGTGAACCCTTGTTTTTAAACAAAGGCACGATGACTGCGCTATTCCAGTCCCTGGGAACCATTCCCGAGCTCCAACATAAATTGAGGAGCAACAGGAACGCCTCCCAGACACAAGAGCCACCAAGCTTGATCATCTCGGCAGACACCATATCAATGCCCGCTGCCTTACCATTTTTCAAACTTCTTATCGCCCATTCAACTTCATCCATACTGATGCCATCGGAGGACGCCGTTGTCGAATGTTGATCTACTAAACCACATCCAACACCGGCGCCAACCGTAGCATCCGCATACATATCGCCAAAATATTCACTCCATCGGCTTAACACGTCTTGTGTTTGTGTAAGAATGTCTCCACCTTTAGACCTTATTTTATTCATTCTGAAGGCTGACCAACCACCCCGAGACTTCTTCACCTCCCTCCAAAAGAGTTTGGTGTTACCCTCGAAGTTTTTAGTCAGCCTATCTTCTGCACTCATACTTGCTCTATCACGTTTCTCTTTCACTAAGGCCTTGGTGTCATTCTTACATTGCCGATATATTTCTTTCTTCTGTTCAGAAAACCACAGGGTTTGTTTTGCGTTTAATATTTCGAAGAGAAGTAAAAATCGAAACAAACAGTGTTCAGTTTATTACAATCTTCTGTAGTAAGAAGATTGTAATAAAAGATATTTTCAGAATAAATTGAGTTATTGATGAAATCATCAATAGGGCCTTTTTTTTTACAAAAAATCTTATTAAGGAGCAGGGGCGAGTAGTTGCAGTTTTATGATGTCTTACGGTAGCTGTTAGGGGGGCAAATAATTCTTCAAAATCCCTTACGTAATTTATGAACGGCAGCTTAGCCCGTTTTTACGATTTTTAAGGGAAACCAACGGCTGGCGACTCGTTGTATTTTAAAACTGTAACCACAGGGTTTGTTTTGCGTTTAATATTTCGAAGAGAAGTAAAAATCGAAACAAAATCATTTATCACTCCTTCTGGCCACGATGGTATAGTACATCAATTTCCCTCCCACTGTGGAGAAAACTTAGCCCAGCAGTGGGGTGTATATCATGTTGAGAAGATGATAATTATTTTCAATATATTTACAGAACCTCGAAGATGAACTTGAAGCACTTCAGGCAGATGTCAAAAATGAAATGAGTCACTCTAGTTCAATAAAGGAATTGTTCACAAAACCACAATATAGAAAAGCATTAATTATTGCGACTGGTTGGTATTTTAATTAAGGATAATTGTTATGTCATGATTTATTATTTAGTCTATATAATATTTATAAGTACTATTATTTATTGTTGTTGTTTTTAACGAGTTTAAAAATGAAGAATTTTAATTGGACTATATAAAGATATTTTTTATTGTTGCATAACTTCTTTGTATTTGAACCAGTTTTGAGGATTCTTTTGTTGCAAAGGGGGTGGTTGCCTTTCAATTTGGCGATTATTCATTTGTAAATAATAATATTAATATATAAATTTTTTCGTGTGGTGACGGAGTAAGAATACAACTCGCCACCCCCTATCTTGCCCGTGGATGACCGTAAGAGACGATTATAGGGTATGTATATATGCATATGGCATCTGTGCAAAAGAAGGAAACCCGAAATAATACCATATACCAGGGGTCGGCAACCTTTTAAGGCGGAAGAGCCAAAAATTAGAATTTATAAATATTTAAAGTTTTTAAAGAGCCAAATTTTTTTTTGCCATCAATATATTGTGCCTAATCCTCATTAATAAATTCAGAATCATTTTCAAATGCTTTCTTTATAAAATATCTTTTTGCGTATAGAACTAAAGAGCCGCAACTTTACATCCAAAGAGCCGCAACTTTACATCCAAAGAGCCGCATGTGGCTCGCGAGCCGCACGTTGCCGACACGTGCCCTATATATACCAACACGTCTGACCAGCGTAGTATAGTAGGTCAATTTCCCTCCCATTGTGGAGGAGGCCGAGCCCAACAGTGGGACGTGTGTGCGCTGAGATGACGATGAGATGATGAAATTAAAAAGTCAAATTTGTTATTTTCTTTTTTAAATATTGTTATTAAAGTATTACATTAAGTATATTAGTCATTCTGAGCGTCATTAGTTCAATTTCTATATGAGATTGTTGTTTGATCAATTCATTTTTTTTTAATAATAACAATATTTGCGTATTGTAAAGCGTGAGTGGCCTTAGTTCTTGCCCATACATACAACTTTTGTATCGATTAAACTGTTTAGTCGAAATCTTTTTTTTTGTATATTTCAAACAATTATCTAGATTGATATGGTCGGCCGTATTTTTTTTTAAATTTCTATACTATAGACAACGCGTGAAATGAAATGGCGGTAGGTCACGGGTACAATATGTCATCCCAGAGTACCCCTTAAATTAAAGGGAAAAATTTACAAAACTTTAATAAGACCTGCTGTATTGTATGGATCAGCATGTTGGGCGACAAAAGCGACGGATGAGAGACGATTACATGTAGCGGAGATGCGAATATTGAGATGGATGTACGGCGTGACGAGAATGGATAAGATAAGGAATGAGCGTATAAGAGAATGTTTGAAAGTAGCGCAGTGACGGATAAGTTAAGGAGTGAACGTTTGAGCTGATATGGACATGTGATGAGACGGGATGAAAGTAATGTTGCGAGGAAGGTTTTCAGTATGAATGTTGAAGGCTATAGGGGTAAAGGGAGGCCAAAGAAAAGATGGATGGACTGCGTGAAGCATGATGTATATAAACAGGGAGTGACTACAGAGATGACGTCTGATAGGGATGTATGGAAAAAGAGGACATATTGCGTTGACCCCAAGTAGTTGGGATAAGAGCAAGAGAATTATGATGACTATAGACAACGCGTGAGTTAAGGTGCTACCAATAATGACAAGTAAAAAGACAATTCTAATTTGTTCTTTGCTTTATAAGACGATGATGTTGATGTGCCATATCAATAGAACGTTTGAGCGATAGTTGTCCGACTTTTTAATCAAAAGCAAATTGATGCAATTGATTTTTTTATCGATCAAGTATTGAATTGATATAGTACATGTTCGTTTTAAACAGTTTAGTTGATATAAAAGTTGTATGTAAGCGTTATACTTTAAATATCTGTATATTATTTCAGGACTACGACTAGCGCAGATAATGACCGGTGGAGTTTTAATAAAGCAGTACTTAGGATGGATAATGGATGAAACGAAATTGAAAATGGAAAAATCTTTAGTGTTCATTATATACGGTAGCATTACCTTTGTTGTGGGTAAGTTATGTGATTTTATGTATCAATAATGACGACAATTATTATCAGAGAGAAACAGTATATTTTTCGGTAGTATATTTCAATTAAGCTTAGAATTTCATCGTGGCTAAACTGTTAGAAAATGTTTCCTAATTCCATTTACTTTAATTTCGGCAAATCTTGAAGATCTTGCCCGTAATGTATCGCCTCTTTTGCCTTTTTGCCATTGTGATGTTGGATTAGAAGTATAATGTATGTAAAAAAGGTGTTTTTTTCTTGCCGTGGTAGTAGCAAAACCGGCTTGGATATCTCATGTCGGTGAACGACAGCCCGCCTACCAAAGTAGCTAATTATTGGCTTTTCACGGTCAACTAAATATAGAAAGGAGGTTGATTTTGTTTAGAAACACATGTCTCTCGTATTAGTTTTTATAAGTCGCCCGTCTATACTGCTTTCAATTCTTCATGCTTCATTATCCGTCACCATATCAGCTAATGATACGATTATTCACTTTTAATCACCGCATGCAGCATTTAGCTGTGTGGTAGCGGCTTTTTTTTTTTTTTTTTTTTTTTTTTTGTTATCGCTGAGGAAATGCTTTTGCGCACATCCCCCGCCAGTGATAGACGGGGGGGTGTGTGGGACTCGCCGGCCATGAGATTGACGGCCGGAATACCCACTAAAACCTAACAGCGGTCCCTTCCGCGCTTTTACGGGATGCCGGAGAGATCGTCTATTGACATTCTATCCCCGACACCCCTACGCTTAGCCATCTGGCCACGACCAGTCAGCCGTCAAGGCGGTGGGAGAAGGTGCGCGTAGCGGCGCCTCCCTCTCCCTGGTCGCCGCCGGCGGAGCGAGTTCGCAGACGCGAGTGCTTCGCGTTCCCGCTCCGCGGCCTCCTTTGCAGAGATGACTTCCTCGCAAAAGGAGGCCATCGACGTCCAGTACCTGTGTGGTAGCGGCTACGAATTCTACCAACCCTTATTTTGCTCGTTGATGTCGTAAAAGACGACTAAGAGCCTTATAACGACATGAACCAACTCCATCTGATGCCGTTTAGTCAACAATTACATTCCCAAGGAGGGTTGACGTCTGGCTGGCGGCCGGTCATAAAACTTGCCAAAATATGTACTATTAAAGAAGAGTACATATTGTATCGACTCCAAGTAATTGGGATGAGAGCAGGAGAATGATGATGGATCATTTTGAAGTAAGAAAATAGCTATTGGACTTATTGTAATCATGAGTGTGTTTACGACTAATTATTGCGAGTTGCCTAATAAATATTTATAATACATTATGTAATGGCTGACTAAACAGAAGCTGGTTTTTAACAAATTTAAAAAAACAATCCTAATTTATCCCAATATATATTATACTTCCATTTGTGTTTTACGATACACATTCAGGCGGCTCATCATAAAATTAATGCAAAACTTCTGCAATATGTACGATGGGAATGGAATACATATGGCATCGGCCCCAAGTTGCAAGACGAAAGCAGAATAATGATGATAATGATGACGATGACGATATTGGCAGGACTATAATATATACATATATATTTCACTGTATAATACACTCATTTGCAAAAAAAACGGGCACCTAAGCAATGAACCATTTCAAATGTTAATATTTCTTTGTTTGATAATTATAGGTAGTTTTATCCACACAATTTGGTAAATTAATAAGAAAATAATCGTTTTCATCAGTATTTCATAAAATTTAGATACAATTTATGGGAAATAATGCTAAACCTCGCTAGTAGTGTATATTCGCTAGTAGTGCATATGCTCATGAAGTAAAAATAAAAAAGTTTTTTTGTTTGTTTTTCTTTAATAAAGTAAAAGCAGATAAATGTTTAGTATCGAGTGTGACCCCCTCTAGCTAAAATCACAGCTTGAATTCGTCTGGGCATGCTAGCGAGTATATCCCGGATACTTGCTTGCGGAATACGTTCCCACTCCGCAGTAATCACATTCTTCAGCTCTCTGATGGTCTGCGGAGCCGGGTGTACTGATCTCACACGCCGTTTCAGAACGTCCCAGACATGCTCTATGGGATTGAGGTCGGGACTTCGAGCTGGCCAATCCAAACGACGAATGCCGACCTCTTGCACATACGCATTAACATCGCGGGATCGGTGGGCGCGAGCATTGTCGTCCATAAAAATCGAGTCTTCACCTAGAGCGGCCAATGCGGGTTGTGCATGAGAAATTAGAACTTCCGTTATGTATCGATGCCCAGTCAGTGAGCCGTTTTCAATGAAGACTAACTCTGTACGATCCATTGAATTTATTCCTGCCCAAAACATAACAGAGCCCCCACCATAAGGTGTGATTTCTTCGAAACATGCCTCTGCAAAGCGTTCTCCTTGTCTTCTTAGCACTCGCCGACGTCGATCTTCACCGAACAGAGATATCCTGGCTTCATCAGAGAACAAAACCCTATTCCAATCGTCTTGAGTCCATGATTCACAATTTCTAGCGAACCTAAGCCTGTGAACTCTGTGCTCACGGAGTAATTTGGGGCCGCGGGCCGGGCGGTGACTGCGTATATTGGCAGCGAGAAGCCTCCTCCTGACCGTCCATAGACTAATATGCACATTTCTTACTTCTTGGAGGTTGTTCTTAAGATCCACATACGAAGATTTGCGATTTCTCAATGCGCGACTCACAAGAAAACGATCATCCCGTGGTTGGGTACATGGTTTTCTTCCAGAACCAGGCCTTCTCTCGACGGAACCAGTCTCCTGATATCGCTGCCAGGTCCTTTGGACTGTCGAGCGACTAACATTTAGCCTCCTAGCCACGAAACATTGGCTGCAACCCTCTTCAAGCAGCGCGATAATTTTGGTAGCTTTTACCACTTTATCTACCATTTTTGATACAGCCAAACAGCATTAAATAAAGCTTTGACAGTCAAGGATATGAAATTAATCGATAAAAATTGAATAAAAGTTATGAAAGTCGATGTTAACTTCTGGAACTTCGCGCCAAAAATGTAGGATAAAAAGGGGTTTTCTGTAAAAATGAACATCAAATGAAAAATTGAATTTAGAACGTACTTTTTTAAATACCACAGCATTTTTAAAACCGGCCAGTAACGTGTACAAACGATTGAAACCTTTTTGGTATTGTATCTTTTTAAATATGAATGAAAATCAAAACCGCCCGTTTTTTTTGCAAATGAGTGTATATGTATTTGAATTTCATACAATTGGGTATGATAATATTTTTTGCCTATGAGTTACAATACAATATTCTGTGAAAACGTTAGCATTTATCTGGCCAGTGTTTTGAACCCGTAACCTTGCTGTTATCAGTCCTATAACTGCTAAGGTCTTTTAACGAACACTCACATAAATAGCCGTAACATGATTAATGATTCTGATAGGAGAGTCGTCCATTTTCATTGTATATCATTGTTATTTAATTAAGAACCTTCATTTATCTTCCATTCATTCATTCTGATGGATCATCCCGTCGATGTCGAGTTTTAGACGTAAGTCTTCTCACAAACGTGGGCTAATGTCATAATTGCCATGTTTAGTGAGCGGGTTGGCGATCGCAGTTGGTGTTATAAGTGTAGAAAACGGAAGGAAACTTATAACGCTGCGATTGCACTAGAGCTCCCCGAGCTAGTTTATAGAAATCTCTAGAATCTAGTCATCACATGGCAAAATAGGACCTTTCAATTCTTTTCTACGGGTGTGTTCGTCTGAACTCCCAAACGGCTGGACCAAGTTTGATGAAAATCCTGAATAGTTTTACAGAGCTGCGATAGTTCTAGAAACTAAATTTTGATTTAATCACCTCATCTTAACTCATATACGTCCCACTGCTGGGCTCAAGCCTCCTTCATAATAGGTATATATCTATATATTTATAATATTGACTTACTATACTATGCTGGCCAAAGGCCTTGGAATAGGATTTTATTTCGAGTTTTCCTTCTCTGGCATAAAAAACTATATGCATATTGTAACCCTTAGTTGTTTTTTATGATATCCAAGGGTAAGAGGTAGGGTGATGAATTGTATTCTTACTCCGTCACCACACGGAAAACTTTATTTATTTTACTTTCATCAATCATCTAATAGTAATTTAATTAGTGTGAGTGTAATTTGCGTCCGTTAAGATACAAGGAGTTTGCTTAGTGCGGGGTGTTGGCTAATAATATTTTCTTTTTTTATTTCAGCTATGATGTCATCAGTATTAGTTGATCGCGTGGGTCGTCGTCCACTTTTGATTTATTCATTCACCGGCACAGGTGTGGCCCTAGCGATAGTTGGTGTATACTTTCTGCTACAAGATGTTGTTCAAATCGAAGCGGCAACACTCTCTACTTATAGCTTCCTACCACTGACCGGTATTTTATTATCAACTGTTATCTCTACTCTAGGTTTTAATTCTTTGATATTCATAATTCCAGCTGAAGTATTCCCATTAAATGTTAAAGCTGTAGCAATGACTTATTTAGCTATATTTTCATGTGTTTTAGCTTTTATTATAGCACATGGTTATCAGTTTGTTAAAAGTGCTAGTGGTTTAACGACAATATTTTTTATTTTCGCTGCATTTGCTATAGTTGGTGGTGTATTTTGTTATTATTATGTGATCGAAACCAAAGGTAAGGATTTAAGAGATATACAGATTGAATTACAGGGTGATGTTTATAATGTTGTTAATCTTGATGATAAGATAGATACCGTTGAAAACGGTGATGAAAAGGAGGACTTAGAGTTGAAAGAGCTAAAGAGTGATAAGTAAATTGATAAGACTGTTTTTATATTATTTTGTAAGAAGCGTTTACAATATTTTTAGTAATTTTATAAATTTCGGCCTATATTGGTATGATGTTATTTTTAAATACTATCCCGCACTAAGTAAATAATGTCGTAAAGGCTTTTTAAAATTTACGACGAACGTTCGTTGAAAAATCTTTGAAACATATATGGCTATTCAAGAACAGAATATAAACCTATAAACATTTAGATCGTATGTAGAATCTTGAGTAATCTTAACTACATCTAATAAAAAATAAGATTAAAAACTAAAATACGAAAATTTGTGCACTAAAAATGATGAAACAACAAAATGTTAGACATGACGGTTGTACTCTGAGCAACAGCTCAGAGTACAACCGTGGTCGTATGCTATCTTGTTCTAAGGATCTTTAAAAAGGGCAAGCCTTCATAGCTATGCTCTGAATATTCTCGTTTTAATATTTTTTAGAGCACGATTTTTGTAGTCGGGTTCTAGTTTTCGAACTTGTTTTTTATTTAAATAATTTTAGAGTTTTAATGTGAGTATTTTTAAAGGTTTATCCGTAGACTAATCAAAGGTAAATATTATCTTAATAATAAAAAGAAAAGGTTTATAATAACTATTCGGCATATATCACTTATACCCCATTATTGAGCAAATGCAAGTAAAGCCGTTAACAATATCTAATTTGATATATAATTACATATAAAATGTCCTACTCAAGCCCTTTCTTTTGATACTTCAAGACCTATCATTTGATACTTATTATGGCAGTGCTTAAAAAATATTCAACCTTCGTGTTCAGATAAAAATAACAGCAACGTGCATTTTCAGTTTTATATAGACGTATATATTATTATAAGTTATAGTAATTATATTAATTTGTAAGGGACTTACAATTTTTGTATTAAAGATAATGTCATGCTACAAGAATAGTGTATAGTACCTTCTTAATTGCTTTAAGATTATGATGTTTTTTTATTTTTATTTTATTAACTATGACTTGAACCTCGTCTTTATTAAAGAATAGTAACTGGTTTTAATAATGATTTTGAGATTTTGACGTTAAAATGTATTTGTTTTTATGTAAGGAAACAAAGTTGAAACAAAATCACTACATGGAATAGCTATAGTTGATCAAAATGGGCTCGAAGCCAGAACTAGTTTTATTGTAATATATCGATGTCTTCTTTAGTATTTTAATAGACTAAAATAAGTTTAAAGCGTAGAGGCTCCTGTATAATTTTAATGGAGCAGTATGGGATATCTATCGAAGTAAAACTATAGGTACTATTGTTATAGTACCATATTTATGATCTCCTAAGATATCTAATAGATAAGGCGGTGACTGACTGTATTATTAGTGTGTGGCCATTCAAGTAAATTTAACTTAGTTTTATTATTCCTTGAACCCTTTATATGGACACATCGATAATTGTTTAGGGGCCGTTCATAAATTACGTAAGGGATTTTGAAGAATAATTTGGCTTCCAAACCGTAAGACTACATAAGATTGCAACTATTCCCCCCTGCCCTTTAATAAGAATTTTCAAGAAAGGGCCCTATTGATCAAATATAACCGTTTATTCTGAAAATACCTTTTATTACAATTTTCTTACTACAAGTATCATTAACTCACTGCAATAACATTAATCTTTTTAATCTATCAAGTTTTTGACTGCACAGATGGCGTAGTGGTTAAGATACGGACCTTCCGTGCCAGTACCGTGGGTTCGATTCCCACGCAGGACAACACTTTGTGCGATCCACTAAGTGTTGTTCTGAGTCTGGGTGTAATTTGTCTGCGTTAATTGCATGTTTGTAAGTCCTCCGCAATACAAGGATTATTTCCTTAGTGCAGGAAGGTGTCATTAAAAAAAATAAAAGTTTTGACTAAAATTAGTAATTTTCAATTTAATATTTTACGTAATGTTCGATTCACTACCCCCCTGCCTATAGTCAGGAGTTATAATATTTAGTACATACATATCATCACGCCATATCCCTTGCAGGGTAGGCAGAGAGAACAGAGTGCCAGAGAACTCTATCTCTGCATACTTCACTCGCTTCCTCAACATTCATAATTCTCTTCATACACGCTCGCCGGTTTCGGAGACTCTTGACTCCACCTTCCTTCAGTACCTGACCGATCTGGTCTAGGTAGGTTAGTCTCGGTCTCCCTCGGTACCTACATCCTTCCACTTTCGCATTGTATATCTTCTTAACCAGACGTTCGTTCGGCATTCTTTCCACATGTCCGAACCATCGGAGCATTCCCTTTCGCATCTTTACACCAATACTCTCTTTCATACCTACTCGCTCTCTTACGTCGTCGTTACGAATGCGGTCGCATTAGTCAATACGAAAAACGTCTTACTTAATTTATGAATGGCCCCCTTAGCTGTACAATCAATATTTTAGACACATTACGGTTGTGTGATGGTTATGATAAAGCATTTTTATACATATTACAGAGGAATCTCGGTAACTCGAGTATAAAGGGAAATGAAAATAGAGCTAATTGAGTATCCGATTTAACAAATAGTTGAGGGTCAAAATTTTAACAATTAAATCTTACAGAGGATAAAATTGTTAAAATTTCGACTCGGAAAAGTGCGATGTTTTAGTTCTTTGGAAAATTTAATGTACATATTCATTTGTTGCAGTTATATTAATCATAAACAATAGAGGCTGCAATTGATTCGGTGTTTCTACCGAATATCCCTGTTATATTTTATTGGCTAACAATTAAATCAAGGAATGCCAAGATTTACTTTTACTTTAAGTTATTATATTTTACTAACTACGACTTACAAATTCTGCCTTTCGAAATTCGGGATATAGAAAATATGTACATACTATTAATACTTCGCAATCAAAAAACATTTAATTAAAAACGAAGTCTAAATATTTCAAGATTATAATTCGGTATTTAGGACTCTAAGGGAACAATATTTTTCCATTTACCGAGGATTACGATTTAACAAGGTTTTGGGAATTCCACTATATAGTAATTAGTAATAAAACACATGACGCGTTTTTAAAACGGGGATTCCAAAAGTAATTAACGACGAATGGAGACTGATAAATATATAATAATTGGAGATAATGTTATAATTCATATGTGATTATCTGTCGTACTTATTTCAAGTTTATAAGATTATATAGTTTTTAATAACAAGAATTTGAATGTACTTGAACAATATTGCTACTTATTTATTATGTCGTGAGACTAAAAAGCCTTGACTACCAAATACGTGAGCATTATAAATCGAAACAAACATTTCGATCATCGTTTTAAAGCCTTCCACCAAAACAGTTTCGTTACAATGCCAATTGTTTTAAATGACTATGTAATGTCTGCTCAATTGAATGAGCGCTGTAAATTAAATAGCAAATATCGGATCGATCGTTGAATCAGAAAAATTTGGTGCTTTGAAAACAAATTATCCATCATCGAATAAGTGTAGATTTCGTAGTAGAGCATTAAGAAATAATAGTTTTTAAGATTTTACCGAAAGTGCTTAAATGGTATAAGATACTTCATATTTATATACTTATAAGTATAATTATGGAAATAAAATCTTATATAATTCAAAAATTTATTAAGATTAGATATGTACAATGTACTACATAGATTATGTGATTGGCGATATCAACATTGTGTCCACTTAGCATAGTATATCCACATATAGGCAATATATGGTGTGCTATCTTCTTATCTTGCTGTTTTGGATAGGAGTGTTCTCCACAAAAGTAGGGCAATTTGCCTTGCTAATCGGAGGTTTTGACAAAGATATTTATTTGCATGTTACTTCTTTTGCAGTATCTAATGTTATTTGTTTAGATTGCTTAGTAATCTAATAGACGCGAGTAAGGAAGGAATAAAGTTGTCACAACACGTTAAATTACACTGTTAAATTTTATTGTAAAATTACAATTGTTTTACAAAACAAATAAGAGCAGAATTCCAAATCAACGTATACTAATACAAAACATAATACAATTCGAGTAAAATTACAGGACATATGAAGGAATTAAAGAAACTTACTATAGTGAGTTGTAATTTTAGAATCTTTTTGTTATAACCCTACACGTATTGTATAGTAAATTTACAAAACGGAATTATACATACATACCATCACGCCATGTCCTTTGCAGGGTAGGCCGAGAGAACAGAGTGCCAGAAAACTCTATTCTTGCATACTTCACTCGCTTCTACAACATTCATAATTCTCTTCAAACACACTCGCCGCTTTCGGAGACTCTTTAGTATTACTTTGTCGTTGTGCGTAAAAACTTCCAACGTTTTTTTGTTAAAAAATTCGCAGAAATTTTTAACTGTCTACCTTATAAGATGTGTAGTTAGGAAATACATTTTAATTTTGGCAGTCAAATTGAAATGTGTTTTCTTATCACAGCAGCATGGTAATAAAGTGAATTTATATTCTAAAATCCAATTTATCTGTTTACATGATTGAAGTGGCTTTTTAATCAGGCTATAAATTCGTTTGTAAATAAAATATGAATATTATTACAATATAATTATCTGCATAATTATATATTGTGTTATTGTGTCGTTATTGCTTTTCAAAATTTACCAAAGAATTTTTCTATTCAAATTTTATTATTTTTTAAATTTGGAATAATATTAAAATATTTTATTAAGTGTTATATTTTAATATGGTGCTTATAAAAATGAAGAAATTTATGTTAATTGTCTTGTAATTCACTTATTTTATTAATATTTTGACGTGTTCCTATTTTTTTTTGGAGTTGACACAGTATTTGGGCTTGTGCCATATTTCTCGCAAGAAGTTATTGGAAGAATATTACTTTTGTTCTGACGCCTTTTTTGCACATATCATAGTTAGTTAATCTTTGCTTTCGTCTCCCTTTGCCTATTTATTCTTTATTCAACATTCGCTCATTTCCATATGACGTTCACATTCACATGTCATATCCATACTTATTATCTCATACATTCTTCAACCCTCCGATTTATTCACAATGATGTATTAGGTACTATTAATTATTTATCTATACTAATATTATAAAGAAGTAAAGTTTGTGTGTTTGTATATTTGTTAAATTGTAAGGGGTAATCTCGGGATCTACTGAACCGATTTTAAAAATTCTTTCACCAATAGAAAGCCACATTATTGCTGAGTGTCATACGTTATATAAAAAACCGAAAAATGAAAAGGCTTTTACGTGGTAGTCCGTTTTGCAAAGTGAATCGGAGAAAAATGGTCGAATGAAAGCGTTTCTTACGAATGCTGCCTTAATTATAAAAGATATATTTTTGAGTTCTAGAGAAAAGATGTGGAGCTTGAAAATGCCTACAAAAGAGTCAACAACAGCATATGTCTAACTTTTATATTTAAGTTACAAAAAGTAGTTTTTTTTTAATATTAGTATAGATAATTTAATTTTTAATATTAATAAAATAATTTAAATCGTTAGGTCATATTTATTAGTCATATTATCAAAAATTATGAATCTTTATGAAAATAAGTAAACTCATCGTCTTAAGTGTGAAGGCCAAAGCAGCGGACGGCGCGCGATGGCTTCGGGTTTAATTCGGTTCGCGTTCGTGCTCGCTTCGGGAGAAGGGGGCGGAAGTGAACGGAGTTGTCAAAGAAACATACCAAGCTGCTTGCCGTGAGAGAGGTTTGTTAGAAGACGATAACCAGTGGGAAAACACTCTACGAGAAGCCTCAATTTCTCAATGTCCCTGGAAGTTGAGGGAGTTGTTTGTGGTGATATTGTTATTTTGTTACCCATCTGAACCACTCAGTTTGTGGGAGAACTTCAAAGACGATTTATGTGACGATATAAGACATAGAATACGACAGCAGAATCAGGATTTCACTTTACCCTATAATGATGACATGTACAATGAAGGTCTATTACAAATAGAAAATAGACTTTTAGAACTAAATGAGAAAACCTTAAATGATTTTGGTTTACCTTCTCCAATTCGGCCACATAACAATGCATCGGAAATAATACTGATACGTTCATACGATATGAGTTGTCAGTTTTTATTAATAAAAATATACCGAAATTAGTCAGAGACCAGAGACAAGCTTTTGATGCAATAATTGACAGTGTGCTAAATAACAGAGGTTTAATTTTCTTTCTTGACGCCCCGGGAGGCACTGGCAAAACGTTTCTTGCAAATTTGGTATTGGCAAAAGTAAGACAATCCGGGAGAAATGGACTAGCCGTTGCCTCTTCGGGGATTTCCGCTACTCTGTTAAATGATGGGAAAACAGCACACTCCACCTTTAAGCTACCTCTGACAGTCTCACTAGAGCAACAGTCAGTTTGTTCCATACGTAAAAATGGTCCACTCGGGCAACTTTTACAAGAAACATCTTTAATTATATGGGACGAATGTACCATGAGTCATAGAGCTCATGTTGAAGCAGTAAACCGAACGCTCAAAGACCTCAGAAACTCTGATGCTGTAATGGGTGGCATTACTTTTGGTTTCGCGGGCGATTTTCGGCAAACACTGCCTGTAGTAGCAAAAGGAACACGCGCCGATGTCATCAGAGCATGCTTAAAATCATCTCACTTATGGAGTTCGGTTGCATCTCTCAATTTACGAACAAACATGAGAGCCCATTTGAGCGACAACGACGATGACGCCTTGCCGCGTCAACTACTCAATCTTGGCGAAGGAAAAATTGTCTCTACTAACACCAACAGCAATGACATTAAACTTGACGAGACATTAGGACACATATTGCACAGGTTGGAACATCTTATTGACGCAATATATCCCGGTCTTGAAAATTTATTGGAGAGAGATTATCATTGGCTTTGTTCTAGGGCAATAGTGTCACCCAGAAACGATACAGTGAATGAAATAAATAAGCTCATTTTAGAGAAAATTCCCGGTCAGGTCAAACACTATAAGTCTATTGATACGGTGTGTAATATTAAGGATACAGTGCACTATCCCCAAGAATTTTTAAATTCTTTGAACCCTTCTGGCTTACCTCCTCACGACCTTGTGTTAAAAGTTGGCATTCCTATCATGCTATTAAGAAACTTGACCCCCCAACATGTGTAATGGGATAAGGCTGATTACAAAAGAGTTACGGGACAATATAATCGTGGCGACCATTCTCACAGGGCCAACAGTGGGACAACTGGCTTATATTCCGCGGATACCCATGATTGCCACTGATTTACCCATACCGTTTAAAAGACTACAGTTTCCAGTGATGATCTCTTTTGCCCTCACTATTAACAAGTCCCAAGGTCAAACATTCTCTCTGGTGGGCATTGACCTGAGAAAGCCGTGTTTTTCCCATGGGCAGTTATATGTTGGCTTATCTCGGGTCGGAACTCCTGATAGACAATATATTTTGCTACCAAATGATAACATTACATCCAATATAGTTTACAGAAAAGTTTTGAACAATTAAAACTACCATAACCAAACTAAATTTGCCCGCGACTTGGTCCTCATTGAATTCGTTTATCGCAAATCTCGCAAAAAATGTTTTTTCTTTCGGACAGAGTTACTTTCGAATTTTGTATTAGCATGCAAATACAAACTATACCTACGTATAACCCTCCTTTTGACAGTTAGAAATTAAAACATAACACTCTGTACTAAAAAAGGTTTATTAACATTATGCCCGGGCACGGGTCAGCTAGTTATGATTATAAAATTGCATTTTGTTAAAATATGTCGTTTTATAGTTGTTCAGCTCACATTTAATGATCATATATTTTAATAGCGTATAATTTTTGTTTCTATAAGTAATTTTATTTGAAGTGTTGTCGTTTATGCTGCATTTAGTCTATGTGGGTTACGTTTAATTTAATAAAAGAAAATATTTTTTATGAGAAAATAATGTGCTATTGATGCCTTCTAAATAGAGATGGGCGTTTTCAGATTTTTACGCAAACCGATACAAATTCGATTTCTGATATTGAAATCGATTTAAAAAACCGATTTCAGAAATCGATTTCCAGAGCGATTGTCGGAGCGGATTTACCTTAGTCTCGATCGATATTCGATGGTTTTAGTTATTTTAGCGTAGCAAACGAAAAACGCAAACGAACAAACGCATTCAAAACATTTTTCTTTAGTTTCTTTGTTGATTGGATTTAGGTGTACGATTTTCCTTCATGTTTTATCTAGGCTTAACTAGAGTACTAGACTAGCAAAAATGTTTTGTTTTGAATGTGATACAAAACTTACTGGCGTATTTAAAAATCGTCATATTTACAATGATTTCATGATTATATTATATAATGTACATTTTTTAGTATGTTTTTTTTCTTACCATTTTACATTTAATAGTTATTTCTTATTTATCATCAAATCGTATGTACCATACTAACATACGTTAGTATAGTATTGAATCATAAAATACCTATATAATTATATAGTTCACGAGAACACAAAAATAACATTACGCGCACACCGCACGTATCACCAAGGTCAAGTGTGGATCAAAACTCTCCAATAATTCAAATCTATTTAACAAACGCAAAACTTAAACGTATTGCGTAATATTATCATGGAAGTAGTTGCATTCTGATATAGATCTTATTCCCTGTCCCTTATAATTCTGTTTCGTATCAATCTGCCATTCTTAGTTTCTTAGAAACCGCAATTCGCTCCATCTCTTTCACTGCACTAAACGATCGCTTAGTTAGAATGAAAGGAGGCGAATTTTAATGAAATTCGCTTTATCTCATTCTAACTAAGCGATCGCTTAGCGGAGTGAAAGAGTTAGTAAGTTTTCAAATATTGGTTTGGTTTGCAAAACTATCAATAGAAAACGATTGTGCGATGATTGGATTTATATTAGTTTGTGTTTTCGTCGTTTTGTTTTGATATATCGTGTTGATTTAGTTTCTGCCGAGATACGTTTTCTAAAATCAGTTTGTATAGTGTTGAATATCGATACGATACGATTTCTGACTGCAAACCGATTTCAGATTCGTTTTGATATATCGGACGCATACCTACTTCTAAACGACTTGAAAAGGAATGCTCTTATTTTTTGGTACACTTTACGATTCCTTTTTGCTCGACAGTAATGGCCTATAAATGTAGTGTGTCTGTTTGAAATTTCGTGAAATTCTAATAGATTATTAATCTTGAAAGTAATATATTCAATACATTAATGTTTAATTTTAATAATTATGTAATTTTTATGTGCCAATGAGCAAGTAATAAGGCATATGCTTTTGAAGTCGGTTTTCATTAAAAAATATGTTAAATTACGTGAAATATATAGTTTTTAATAAAATTTTGTATTTTAATTATTTCTCTTTTATTTAACTTCCGATGTCCGTCCGTCCGTTCGTCCTTTAGACGTGTTACGATATCTATGGGCAAGATATGACGTGGTGAATTGTATTCTTATACCACACAGAAAAATAATTGTTATAGTCATAAAAAGGAATGAGAATATCATTATTACGCTTTACTTGCCCGTGGGAATCATGAAAATTGGCTGAAGGATTATAAGCAGAATAGGCAGCAGCGCTCTTCTGGGTACGTATAAGACCTTGTTGAGATAGCAAACAAAGAACTACTGCGTCATGAGGCTAATTAATTCTAAAGTGAGGTTTACCTCCATCAGTGGATGACGAAAGGTTGAATGAGCATGATGATGAAAAAAGCATTAAAGAATGTGGTCTGACGTACCCGAAACAACGTCCCGCTGGGCGAGCTATCAAAATCAGGTAATCTTGTTCGGTGGTTCGCTTAATAGGTTTAGAAGAAAAATAGGCAGGTTATGGAATCCCAAGCCGTCCTTCCGTCGCCACGAGCGGTTGGACGCCTGTAGTCAGACTAAACATTTTTTTTATTGCGGTGGGCTATAGATGTGGTCGCGCCCCGCCAAATCGGTCCGGGGCGACAGAAGAGGCGGCGTGCAACCCCATAGACTCACCCTGCAAGCACTTCTCTTCGCCGTGCGAGCGGGCCACCGGTACCCGATTTTTGTTTTCGGTGGCCCGTCAGACTATAAACCTCCCAAAAAGGCAAATTAATGCAGGGAAACTATTACACATTTTTAAGCACAGTCCTTACCATAAGGGCAGGAGGAGCCCAGGCCTACGCTGATGTGGGCTCCGAAACGCTGTAATTACATTATAACTATTTTAGCGAGACAGAATTAATCGTAACCGATTCAAACCTTTTCCGTGTGGTGACGGAGTAAGAATACAATTCACCACCCTCTATCTTACCCGTGGGTGATCGTAAGAGACGACTACGGGATATAAAATGTATATAACATCTATGCAAGAGAAGGAAAACTCGAAACAAAACCCTATGCCAACACGCCTGACCAGCGTGGTATAGTAGGTCAACTTTTCCTTCCATTATGGAGGAGGCTCGAGCACAACAGTGGGACATATGGGCTGAGATGATGATGAATTGAAACCTACAGCATGCATAAGTAAATATACGTACCTATAACATATTTTTGATTTGTATCAAGGAACTATCATTATAATCATCTCTGCTCATATAAGTCGCGCTACTGGGCTAGAGCCTCCTTTACATTAACACGTTAATCGCCACGATAATATCAGAAAAAAATTCACATGGGCCATAATAACTTTATTAGATAATTTAGTTAAAAATGTATCAGGGAAACTTATTGTATGACAGAAAAAATTTGTTTTGCCTAAATTCCCGGCAAAACTCAATTTTTTATGTCACACATATATGACTGACATGGCCCTATATTAAAACTTTTTTCTCGACAAGCCGTTTGTAGTAAGCTAAGAAATTTTCAGGTTTTGTTCCTGATAAGGGGTGGTTAAATGTATTCTTCTTATTAATTTTAATAAATTTAAATATATAGCAGAAAAATGTATACCTATGTTATTTTTAATTTCTTTTATTTTCCTACTTTTTTCTTTTTTTTTGGGGTGGGTTACGGTTGGCGCACTCCTCGCACCACTCCATCCGGGGTGACAGAGGGGCGTAAGCACGCACACCCGCAACTTACCCGTGTACCTCGCCTTCGTCGTTGGACCGGCCACCGGAGCAGCGAGAACTTGTCGTCAGTGGCCGGCTCGACGGAAAAGCCCCTGAGGGGTACCCTCTCCTTGAGCGACTTTCACCCCCCAAGGGGAGGACATCGTTGTTTTTACTTTCCTACTGGGCTTTTAATTCGTGCTCCAGGCAAAGCCAAAGACGTCATTGTTTATAATATTCAGCAACTATGCTATTAGATTGGTGTATGCACCCAGTAAATAACCTTTTTTTTTTTTTTATTGGTGGGCTATGGATGCTTCTCGCCCCGCCGAATCGGTCCGGGGTGACGGAAAGGCGGCGCGTGACCCCATAGACCCACCGTAAAATCCTCTCTCTTCGCCGTGCGAGCGGGCCACCGGTACCCGATTTTTGACTTCGGTGGCCTGCCCGGCGGTTTACCCTCGCGGGTTCCTCTCGTCGACGCCCCGACAGATTTCGCCGTCGGGGTGTCGCCCTCACGCGGTGGCCTTATGTAAATTACACGTAGGTAGTGTACGATGTTGAAATGTAATTGCACGATGTTGTAAATTGTATATTTTTTTCTTATAAAAGACTCCAATCTTTTTTTTTTCTTGCGATGGGCTATGGATATGGTCGCGCCCCGCCAAATCGGTCCGGGGTGACGGAAGAGGCGGCACGCAACTCTATAGACCCACCCTAAAAGACTTTACCCTGAGGAAGTACTCCTTGTATTGCGGGGGACTTTACGAACATGCAATTAACGCAGTCAAATTACACCCAGACTCAGAACACTGTTTTGTGGATTGCACAAAGTGCCTGCATGGGAATCGAACCCACGCCACTGGCACGGAAGCTCGGTATTTTAACCTCTACGCCATCTGTGCAGTCATAATAACAATTAAGGGTACGTACGCTTAAAAAGCATTTATGGTTCATTACAGTGGGTATTATCACAGTGTTATACTGTGTTAATATTACATACGAGTTGACGATGCATGCTATTTCTATTTAGTTCATTACTTAGATGTTAAGCACGAGTACCCAGGTGACAACTCAATTGGATTCCCAGCCATTTGTCACTCTCCTGTCCTTCGACACTGATTTATGAACAGTTCTATATTGAAAAAGCACTTTAATTGTCCTTGTAATCTCATTTTATTCAAAATATCGATATCTTTAAAAGATATTTAAATATTATTTACATTTTTAGATCAGTATTCATATTAAGTACTTTTTTTAAAGATGTTATGTCTTTAAAAAGGCAGTTGAATAAATCCTTCTATCACTTTACAAAGATTGCACATGTAAATAGAACGCGTGATACGGGAAGTTGATGCTTAGACTACTAAACTGTTGTAAAATTATTATAAGCTACCTTATTTAATTTGAAATTATGCTTAATATCTTCTACAAAATGACCTCAACTTTTTAGAGGCAGTTGTCGCTGTACTAAATAAAGTCCTTAGAATTAAAAAAACAAATGTTTTTTCAAATATTATACTCATAATGATGTCGATTCTTCTATCTAGCTATCAATAATATACACTATTCATGAGAAAAGTAAATGCGAAATTGCTGAAAATATTCTTCCCTTTCATAAATAATTAAATTTACTGAGAAATTCATGTAATCAGTGGGAACATTCAACAAATGCTTTGAATTGCTAATGATGCATATATTTTACACAATTCTAGTTAATGGATTATATTTTTCTTCCCTTATTGGGATTTTTTAACAGAATCCGTTGTAAAATTGCCCTATTTTACAATCTGGAACCAATTATACATATTTACAAAATTTCATTCAGTTCAGTTGCCCGGTTTCAGAGATTAGCGTGAAGTCTACACGTTCTAAATTTTGTTGAGATTATATATAGTTTGCCCTAGTAAAAGTCCTGGGAATTCTCTTTCTGCAGGAGGAATTTCAGCGCTGATATTACGAATTTTTAATCCAACACCACAGGGACAATTGTTAACAAATGGGTGAAGTTCTCAGGATGCTTTTATCGAGTACTTAAGAAATTAGACTGTGTTATAATGCCTCTGGGCCACTTTAAAACGTAATGACTTTTAAAGTGTCCTTGAACACACAACAGACATTACTAAGAACAAACAAAGTCGCATGTTGAGAGAAACCGTGCCCTAAAACATACACAACTTAGATATTATAATAAAATTGTATTACAGCTACTTAATCTTAGCATAATTTTGGAACGTGTAGTCCTTATTAGGTTTAATAGCACAGGAGTGAAGGTTTGTAGAATATTTTGGTATGCCTACAGTTGTCAGCTGCAGGTAGCTATTACTTTAAAATTACTGAAATTTAGCATTTAATAATCGTGCACGATTGGGCCGGAATCCCAATAGGCGCGGGTTCGAATCCCGTAGCCCTTCTTTGATATCTGTGGTCGGCCAAGCGGGTTAACCTTTCGGGTATGATCTCCATCAAGGCCCCGGGCACAAATAGCTGTGTTATGTTGCTGTTGAGCGTCGCCCTAAGGCGGTCGGCCACTCTGTGGCGGACTAATCCCCGGTCCATCCATCCTCATCCTAGACCTCAGCCAGAGCGGTGGCCTTAGGCGCAAGTATTCACACCTGCACTGTCCGACGCGTCGGCGACGGATTTACAACATTACCTTATCAGAAGGTGAGAGATCTTATCTCTGACCTTATTCTCTAAGTCAGGAAAAACTCAAGACATTCCCTGTGGGGTACAAGTTTCAACTTTGAGCGTTGCTGAAAGTAAAGTGGGCGAGACCACGTTCGGTTTACTAAATTGATATATTTTATATTATACCAAAAATAATACTATTAATATTTTTTTACTATTAAAGTATTAGCTTTAATGATAAGTCCGTCCTAAATTGTTATCTCATCAGTTATGACAATGGTGATTGCGCAGGATGCATGGAGTGTAATGTTTCACTGTTAAAAAAAATGCCCGATTTGTTAATAATTATCATTTCTGCACTCCTGAGCCTGTTGAAAAAGAAAGGATTGCAAATTTCAAATAATCCTAACAACACTATCTTTCCGTTGCAGTACTCGATCCCAGGAACTGACTATCTACAATTGTATATATACGTCACTAGAGCAATAGTAGTTGGACATAGTCAAGTACATTATGTTGAATTCCTAACACATCTTTTTGGTATTCAGTTTAATGAAATGTAGACTCATATAGACTTATGTAATTTCACAATCGTTATGTTAACAATTATAATAAGATTTTTACGGCTTACAGTTACAATCCATGAAAAATAATCTGCTTGTCCAAAAAGTTTAGTACGAAATCTTGTGAATTTTTTCTCAAAAGTTAAAAGATGTTCATCAAAAGAATATTCACATCGTATTTCGAGTTTTGACATAAATATTTACACATTTTTTTTTAAATGATAATACTTTCTTGGAGTTTGATCGTTACTTCTTAGAATTTCCTGTTTATAATTATATAAGTATCTATTTACTTCTTAAAAATATTCTACTATAATATTCATTGCACAGATAGCGTAGTGGTTAAGATCCACAAATAGTTGTTCCGTATCTGGGTGTAATTTGTGTCCGTTAATTATCTTTGTGAAAGTCCCCGCAATATAAGGATTATTTACTTAGTGCCGAGTGTTGTCATTAAAAATTAAAGCAACGTATCAGGGGACCAATAATCATCGATCTTAACTATTGTGTACAATGAGTCATATTTACACTTGTGCACAACTGCACAGTAAATATATTAGGTACTAGCTTCTGCCCGCGGCTTCGCCCGCGTAAAAGGTTACTTTCTTAAAGTTTTTCATCTTCTATTTTTATTTTACCCCTTAAGGGTAAATTTTTTACAAAATTTTAATATCATATTTATTTACTAATCAATCAATAGCGTAAAAATAAGTTTCAAGCGTCTGGCTTTAGAAATGACGATACTTCCTAACAACTTCATTCCCCTTTACAACCCTTTGTTCCGGCTAATCTCTGAAACTGCTTTACGCATCTTAACGGGACTTTAACTGGCAGGTAGCTAATGTTATAAAGAGTAACTTAGGCTACTTTTAATTTAAAAAAAAACAATAGGTTTACGCAAAAACAAAATTAAATCTATTGAGAGACGCCGAGTGATACAGAGTGCGCCACTGAAGCTTGGAAGACATAGGTTACCTTCAGGGCCGGCTTTACCTATAGTGCAGAGGGTGCGGTGCACCCGGGCGCCGGGTGTTAGGGGGCGCCGAGAGCCACTCGGGAGATATAGAGCCTCCACTGTAACGCTCCACACGGATCGGGTGCACCGTACGCAGCGTGTGCCTAAGCCTAACCATTTATAAACGTAGTGGGTGCGTTATTTGACAGATTTGGGTACCTACCCAAGGGTTGCCTTGTCGCCATGCTTACTGTACCTTCATAATCCGATCGTGTTTACCTAGTTTTGTGTCAAAACAACGAGACTAAGCATTTCAAAGCCAAAAAGAAGTTTCATTTCAAAACTGTTATTTTGAGCTTAGTTCTACAGTAATCTCATTTATCTGTATATATATAGAAGAACTACAAGGCTCCGATATAGTCTCGTTATCGTCGTCTAAATAAACAAATAACCATTAAAGCATAAAACGTCTCATTTATAGTCCCAGCAATATACTCAGATTACATAACATTCAAGCTCAGTAAGTGTAAAGGCTTATTCAGTTGTTTTACGACTTTATAAATTCGGTTACACATGCGTTCAATGCAGGCATATTGTATATAAAACACGCGTATATTATATTCGTAAATCTGCTTATCTTAGGCGCAATAATTTGAATCCATAGCAATCCCTTTTCTTCCCTTTGTATTTAGCGTAAATTAATCCATAATTTACAAGAATGTAACACTATAATTAGTTTTATCTTTCACCTCAGCTTCATAACGGAACCCGATATAATTATTAAGTTTAGTGGCAATAAAACTGTGCCTATAGTCTCTCATTCACAATACCTATAGAAAAAAAAAACAATCAAGAAAAATTAAATAAGTTAGGATTTCTGATATTTACGCGACACAATTGAAATAAAACTATTTCTACGAATTCTTTCGCGTTTGTATTTGATTTTTAATTACTCGATGTAACACTTTAAAGCGTTCATAGTTACGGGAGGATTAAGGTGTCTCACGCGCAATAAGTCATCGTTATTACAGAAATTTATATTTACCCGCTATAGTAGCAGTTATTAAGTTTTTTACCCACGGTTTTAATACAAATTCATTGCCAGTACAAAAAGAAAATGATTCTATCAAAACAAAGAGTATCTATGTAGCGGGTAGATATATGTAAATGTCTATAATAACGATGACTTATTGGATGTGGGACACCTTACTACTCCCGTGACCATGACCGCTGTAAAGTGTTCGAAACGTGGGCAAATTAAAAATCAAATACAAACGGCATAAGATTCGTAAAAATAGTTTTATTTTAGAAATAAGTTAAACAAGTTTAAACTGATTTTTTTGTGGTTAAATAAATTAACTTAGCTAAAGAAAATAGTTAGGCAGGTTTCATGTGCCGACTCTGATTTCGACGCAAAATTTTCCCTGTTCCTTTAATTTTACCTTGATTTGTATCCAACGTTAGAAATATTTATACAGAAAAAGAAAAATAATATTATCTCGTGTGTAGAGATACGAGTAGATACAAGCTGTAATCCGGTACCCGTTAAGTACTACCAGACTTTGCGTACATAAATTTGGAGTATGTCATGCCAAGTGACTGTCATTAATTAATAAAAACACTCATATATACAATATTAAATTATTATCCGTTTCTTTTTCTAAGAACAAAAACTAATTATCCTTGGCAATGTTTATAAAGCATATTTTCATTTATAATCAAAATATTTACTTTGAAGTAGACTAAGATATTCTATACAGAAACTGATCCATCGCTAATTAAATCCAAAGTTATATTTGTTACCATAATTATTTGAAAACCAAAGCCAACGTAATCTGAGTATCTCATTCTATTTCGAATAGGTAAAAAGGTCCGTTGGTTTATTTATATTTTTCTTTACAGACTCTGTATAAGTACATCTTACTATTGTCCACAAAACCTCTCCACAATAGGAGGATTATTAGGCTACTTATTAAACCAAATATAAATAAAAAATAATAAATGTCGTAGTATGTTTGTTAATTAGGTCATTCTTTATCCTGGTACAATAAAATCTCTCTTGTGGGATTTGACTTAATATGATTGAAATATTATATTTGGCTTTATATTTTTATGTATAATTTGGTTACAGTTTTGTCGCCAGCCTAATATAAAATTGGAATATATTACTTATATTCCAATTTTATAATATATATATTTTAGAATATGAATAAACTAGGAAACTGAAAGTAATTTTTGTTGCAAATCCGAACATAAATTATTTTCTATAATTATTTAAGGCAGCATGTTAAGTAATTTATTTAGATTCAACACGGTGAAAATTATCTTTTAATCATCCTTAGTAATTTAATATTTGTACTCAAATTGGCTATAATTAAATATAATAATTAAGAGGTTTGTTTTATAAGATGAGACAAATCAAAGTAGAATTTAGTTTTTTTGTTTAGTAATGACAGAGAGTTGCTACGATTAATATAAAAAGAATAAATAAATGTACTAGTAGCTTACTATGAGTTGCGGCATAGCCATTATACGTTTTTTTTTTTAAATTAGCTATTATATAAGCTATTATACGTATATATTATAGCTATATATATTAAACTATTATATATATATTGATAACATAACATATTAACAGGCATAGAAAACTTATGTACTAATTGAAAAAAAAAAAAAAATACATAAAAAATGTAAGTATCGAATGCAAGAGTATTTGTTACACTGAGTTTATAAATACATACAACTTTCGATTCGAGTCTAGGTACATACAATAACAATTAACAAGAAAAAAACAATATGTTTTTTTTTAAATGCGCTATATCAGTTGACGAACGTTTGATCAATAGTTATCTGGCTTTTTAATCAAACAAATTTTAATAGTGGTAGGACCATGCTGTTGACAGTTCTCTGTGCATAGCCGTGCGCCGATCCGTCCGGGGTAGTACCACACTCTCGCAGAAGATCAACGTCTGAGTAATGGCAATGTGCTATTGCGTTTCGTTCGGTGAGCGAGAGAGCCGGCAGCCCAACTGGGTGGGTTTGGGGATTGTAATGGTAGTCAGCGGCCTAGCCCTACCCTATACTACTATACCCTTGGTATAGCAAGGTCCATGGGCGGCAGTGACACCATCAGGTGTGCTGTTTGATCGTTTGCCACCATTAGCAATAAAAAAAATAAAATAAAAATCGATGCAAATTTTTTTTTCGATCTGCTATTGAATTTTATACTTTGTACAGTACCTACGCGTGGGTTCGTTCTAAACACTTTAGTCGCTATAAAAGTTGTATGTATGTGCTTCTTTTTTTTTTGGCGTAAGACCTAACTGTAACTCTTATGTCTCTTATGCTAGAGCCGTACCTGCGTGTATCGTCACGAAGCTTCATGCAGTGAGACGATACACGCAGATGTGACCGGTCATTATCGGCTATCGTCGCAAACATTCGGGCTTCTTGTGCGTTATCGCTTGGTTGGCGATAAATCAAAGGGTTTTAGCGCGCTAATATATCGCGCTCTGTGGTCACACTAGCTTTGTTCATTTCGGCGGAAATTTTCGATGAGTTTAAACGCGTTCGAGGGTCTCCAGTTAATTAATAAATATGGAATGGAGCGATGAAATGGTGTTGCAATTTTTACACCATTATGAACCTGAACCCATGATGAAATCCAAACAATCATTATGTAATTATTAGCATATTATAGCTGTAAAAGTAAAGCAATTCATCATCCATAGTTAAACGCATCGATATGATTTCGGCCTACTTTAATTACTGCATGATACTTCGTGTAAAATACCGAAGTCGCTAATATGACCACAGTATTATCGCGATAACTTTCTAGTGTACAAAACGTACGAAGCTTCGCCACACATTACTTCGGGACGATACACGCAGGTGCGGCCCCAGCATTATGAGTTTTTTTCATGACTATAACAATAATAATAAATTAATTTTATTTGTGGCACCGTGTTACGATGTATCATATTAGTACATACTATAATTCTATTGAAATCATATAATCATACGAGGATGTTCATTAGTACAGTATGTATATTATATCAATAATTAGGTATATATGGAATTGTAATCTTTTATGCCGTAATCTTTTATGCCGAACGAACGCCTGGTTAAGAAGATATACAATGCGAAAGTGGAAGGATGTAGGTACCGAGGGAGACCGAGACTAACCTACCTAGACCAGATCGGTCATGTACTGAAGGAAGGTGGAGTCAAGAGTCTCCGAAACCGGCGAGCGTGTATGAAGAGAATTATGAATGTTGAGGAAGCGAGTGAAGTATGCAGAGATAGAGTTCTCTGGCACTCTGTTCTCTCTGCCTACCCTGCAAGGGATATGGCGTGATGATATGTATGTATGTGTGTGTGTAATCTTTTATTGTTGCACCAATTGGCGCGTTTTTATGACTTATATTATTGATATATTACATGTTACGAAGGAGTAAGCGTATGTGCAATTTTTTTACGTCAGAATATTTTACGTAATAATAATTATAGATGTTGTTTTAACATATTGCTTACCCCGAGCGTTTTCAGCAGGTAGAGATTGAAATTTGCCTCGAATGTCGATGTCGATGAGATTATGTTTTTTTATTGCTTGTGGTGGCAAATGAGCAAGCAGCACACCTGATGGTAAAACCACCCAGAAAGATGGGTTGCCGGCTTTGACGTTCACCGAACGAACTGCAACAGCTCATTGCAACTTATCAGACGTCGATTGTCTGCGAGAATGTAACAATATCTCGGAGGGGGCGGCTTGCGGCTGTAGACAGAAAACTGACATTATTTAGAAAAATCTAACAAGCCTTTTTTTACCGTCCAATGATCATAATCAAGGACCTCACGATCATATCTCGCACATTCATACCATTAGACAAACAAGCTCGGATAATACGTCTTAAATTATACATACGTCTTAAATAGAAAGAAATTCTCGACTATACAATTGTTTTAGTATCAATAGTATTCAATCATGTATGTGGTTTAAAGCTAGCGCTTTAGTCACTAAATTCACAATCGGTTTCACCACTGAGCTATCGGATATTTTGGGAACGATGTAATACATGTGGTGGCTTTGTCTTCTAAAAAGATGAAGAGTGAAAGCACAGCGAGTTATGAGATTCAATGCTATACACATCGGCAGTAGTTGGATCATAACCCGACAATAAAACGTAAATTTAAGCTTTTTATTAAATTATCTTCAAACAAATTGCGTAAAACTCATTAGCCAATGTATTTATAAGCGATGATAATAAAAGTTAGCAACCAGAGTGCTGCCATGCCAGAGTCGTTATAACATCAAATTTAGCACTTTCTAAGTCTAATTTTGTTTGCTGAGCCTATTATGAGTTTTGTATTCGGCATTTTAGTAAATTGCTATGATGGGGTGGGTTAGTACTCAAGGAGATGCGAAATTATAGTGAAAATCTCTAATAACATATTTTTTTATTAAAGTACCAGCATTTATCGCAATGATTAAGGACTAAGAGTATTTTTTTTCCGTACTACGTCTCTTTTTTGCCGTAGTGTTTGACACTACGGTAAAAAAGAGACGTAGACGAGAATTAACGTCTGTTCAATAAACTGAATCTGTATTGTGTCAATTAGAACTTATTACACGAAATCAATGCCCTGCCATTGACTTTGTAAAAACAATATCTAGTCTTAGGCTTCGAGACTACGTATTTCTTATCATCCATGTTGTTAAAAGCCCTCAAATATCAAAAAGTTTTCTTCTAATGCAATATATTTATTTAGTCAAATTAATGATTTCTCTAGGAATTTTAGCAGAACATGAATATATACGTAAACCACTGTTATATCACTATATCTCAACACTTTTTCTCTATTATATTACATGAAATACGAGCATTTTTTTTTAAATATAATAGCGTGTATAAATATTGAATGAAATTTAAGAACATCACATGATATTTCATTTTCCCGCCAAAAGTCCAAAATTAACTGTGAATGACACACTAATTTGCCCACCTTAGGACAATATTAAATGTCATAGCGAATCATTCACTACAAACAAAAGAATATTTACACCGCTTGACGCCTACCTAAATCTATATTTCAGGTGTTCCTGGGGAGCTGGTCGTCCGGAAATGTTAGAATATAGTTGGTCTAGCCAAAACTAATCGATCTCGATCAAATTCGACCAAAAACCAGGCAGGATAACTGTAATTTTAGAAAATTTCTGTTTGCTATATGTAAAATTAATAAACTTTTGTTGTACGTGAATATCGAAACGAATCGTCTTAAGCGTTCATTTGGTCGCACCGAATAAGGGCTGGTGCCGAAAATAGAGACGACCCTAATGTTATTCAAGTTATTTGGTTTTGAATAAAAAAAAATAGAACTTCATTTTATCTGCCTTAAACAATTGACTGAAATGAGTTTTAGCGGGAATGGAAAAGTGTTATGTGTCTCTTGTATTATATTCAATATCTTAGTGTTTTAACGTGTTATATTAAGTAATTTTGGTGACATTTTTAACCGACTTCTAAAAGGAGGAGGTTCTCAATTCGATCGGTAGTTTTTTATGTATGTACACCGATTACACTGAGATTTATAATCCGATTTACGTGATTCTTCTTTAGTTTGATGTGGAATAGCTACCATTTGGTCCCATAAAAATTCAACATAATTTGGCTCAGTAGTTTTCATTTTATGAACCTTTTTTATTTATGGTATCGGAAGCGCCTATTTAAAACTACATAGCAAGATTTCGCGACAAGTGGGATTCGCCCCGCTACTAATTATACTGCCATATCATGTACTTTTTTATGTAACCTTCATTAAATTCATTAAACTTAGCTATTGCAGTAGCAATAGCGTATACCTTTCATAGGCCTACCCATAGCTACTTAAAAAAATAACTAAATATTTAATATATGACAATAAAAACAAAGAAATGGTACAGTTACTTATGTCATGTTACTACATCAACGTGATCTAGAAAAGTCCTACTGTAGTTTATGTTCTATAAACTACCTATTCATCATCATCATCACCATCATCACAGCCCATAAATGTCCCACTGTTGGGCTCGGGCCTCCTCCGTAATGGGAGGGAAATTAACCTACCATACCGTTCTGGTCAGACGTGTTGGTATAGGGTTTTGTTTCGAGTTTTCCTTCTCTCGCATCGATGTTATATTCGTTTTATATCCCTTAGTCGTCTCGTACGATCACCCACGGGTATGATATGGGGTGGTGAATAGTTTTCTTACTCCATCACCACACGGTAACTACCTATTACAGACACTAAAAAGTAAAAATAAAATAAACTACGTTTAAAAAACCAACTTCAAAAACTAAAAAGTATAAAATAATTACGTTTATAATTAACAGACAATGCATTAGCTAGTAAAAAGATGAAAATATATTGACATTGTACATATGCTTTTCAGTATTTTTGGGTTTTCATCTTAAATTTCTTCGTATAAATCGAACTAAAAATTACTGTTACGACATCGTAAATGTCACGACATCGTAAATATCGCATTGAACTATTGGATGCAGGTGTGGCACAGGTCCCTTTCTTTTAAAAGGTATTCCCGTGGGGAGATTCTAATCGAATAATAGACGTCCATGGATGGATTGATGGTACTAATCACGTCGAACAAGATATGTCCCGTATAAGACACGATACTGTCATCACAGGAAATTTAAGTAAAGGGATGTTATTATTATAACATTTCTTAGTTCTTATGATACTTATTACTCTTTAGTAGTAACTAGTAGTTTTTGACGTCATAGATATGGCACCTACAGTGTCATGTTCAGGAAATTAAAGACTTGACTTGGGTCTTAGGTGGCAGGTCTTTTTTTTATGAATGATTTGTATAAAAAATGATGTTATTTCTTCAAAAAGTTTGTTTCTGAATAAAAAATGTTTCATGTGGTGATGAATTAAAAAATACATAATTTTATATTCCTTTTTTTTTTCTAAGAGACATAAGCACATAAGGGATACTCGAATTATCATTATGGCAAAAGCTTTGGCTAGAGCGATTTATGCAAAAATATTTTTCTCTCTATCGAGGCAAAGGATCCTGAAATGGTTTGTTGCACATTATATAAGCTTCTACGTACAAAAACGAAGACTGATTCATACGGTGGTTCCGTCGAAGACCATCGGTACTGCGCTATCAAAGTTTATCCCTACGCAAATCTTGAAAATTGAAACTTTGAAACTAAGGCACAAACCATTTTGCGAAATTAAATACGGGTTTAATTACTTCCAAAGCCTCAGAGAACGTAGAGTTTTCGCAGAATATCTGTGGCTCTAATTTCCTAATATACAGATTCCTGATCAATCGCTTTATGGAAGTGAATGGATGAAGGGATTTATTAGCGCGTACGGTCAATATATTCCTTAGCCCACGACGTCCACTGTGGCCGTAGGCCTCTTGAAAAGAATGTTAGGTAGAAAGGTCTTATGTCGCATGTATCCAAGGGTCTCTGCGACTTTCACGATATCGTCAATAGTCCTGATTTCGTCTTACACCGAATCAACCAGTACAATTAGTTCAAATTACAATTTTAGTAGTTCCTAAGTGTTCTACATTATGTATTAATATTACTAAATAATGTATGTGATATCAATCTAATAGTAGATACTTGTACCTATCATAAAATAAATTTTAATTAGATAATTTCATGTAATATCCAGTAGTTGAGATAGATATTTAGTAGAAAACTGCCTAGTGGTAGATAATATTTATTTATTCTTTAACGTGTTATACATACATACATATCATTACGCCATATCCCTTGCAGGGTATGCAGAGAGAACAGAGTGCCAGAGAACTCTATCCTTGCATACTTCACTCGCTTCCTCAACATTCATAATTCTCTTCATACACGCTCGCCGGTTTCGGCGACTCTTGACTTCACCTTCCTTCAGTACGTAGGTGAGTCTTGTACACCGAAGACAAAGATCGGGTACCGGTGGTCCGCTCGCACGGCGAAGAGGGGTGTTTGCGGGGTGGGTCCATGGGGTTGCGCGCCGCCCCTTCCGTCGCCCCGGACCGATTTGCCGGGGCGCGACCACATCCATGGTCCCACCTTGCGAAAAAAAAAAGAAAAAAAAAAAAAAAAAAAAAAAAAGGTAGGTGAGTCTTGGTCTCCCCCGGTACCTACATCCTTCCACTTTCGCATGTCATGTTATGTCATTTAAATTTAATGTAAATTGTGATATAGTAAATTGCGACCAATATTTTGTCAAAACATCTAACTAATTTTATTCGAATAACTTTTACAACTTTTCAATTACCGTGTTTACACGTGCAAATTTTATTTGTTCAACTTTTGTAGGTCAAAGAATATTAGTCATTATACACGCAAGCGACAAATTGAGAGCCAAATAAGGGTGATGAATAATTCTTAAATTGATTCGTACACGGTTGATATAACATAACTTAGTTTGACTGCACAGATGGCGTAGTGGTTAAGATACCGACCTTCTATGCCAGTGCCGCGGATTCGATTTCTACACTGGACAATACTTTGTGCGATGCACAAATTGTTGTTCTGAGTCTGGGTGTAAATTGGCTGCGTTAATTATATGTTTGTAAAGTCCCCCCGCATAACAAGGAGTATTTCCTTTGTGCAGGGTAGAAAAAAATATTATATAAAATGAAAATAAAAAAAAAGGATAAAACACCATTTTTTAACAGATTGTGTCAATACTTGTAACAATGTCAAATATGGAAATTGAATTAAAATTTATCACTGGAATAATGTCAAATATATAAGTTGAATTGAAATTAATAATTTGAATACAGTCAGATATATAAATTAAATCAAAATTAAGCACTTAATAATGTCAAATATATAAATTGGATTAAAATTAAACTCTAGAATTATGTCAAATATAGAAAGGAAGAGTTAAAATACAGTGGAATTGGTCATGTTATTAGTAAGTAATATTATCATTTTATGAACTACATAATTATATTTCTCTTTCTAGTAAGAATTCAGAGACATTATAGTAGACTTTCACGCCTAAAAATTGCTTGAGTTTTTTTCCGAATGCTACCTTATTGAGACTCTTCCATGATTTTGGCAATTTATTATAGATAATTGGGCCCATACAGAAGATGCTTTTAGTCATTAACGCTGTTTTAGCTTCTTGTAAACAAAGCTTGTTATTATCTCGCCTATTTCTTGGATAAGTATCTGCCACTCGTGCGAATAGTTTTAAGTTTAGTTTAACAAACATAGCAGTTTCATAAATGTATAGTGAGGGCAGTGTTAAAATATTATGTTGCTTAAAATAGGGTTTGCAGCTATCAATTCTTGCAATGTTAAACATGGCTCTTATACATCGTTTTTGTGCTTTGAGTGCTATATCGTTATCGGTACTATTACCCCAGAATATGACTCCATAGCGCAGCACTGATTCGACTAACCCATAATAAGCAGTAAACAAACCCCCAGTATTAAGAACCCTTGACAGTTTTTATTAATGCATATGCTGAAGAACTTAAACGCGTACTGACCGATTCTACATGCATTTTCCAATTGATCTGTCTGTCAATAATGAGTCCAAGAAATTTTATATTATCTGCTTCGTCAATATTTATGTCATCATACCGAATATTTAAATTAATTTTTGTTTGTATACGTTGCCTGAAGTGCATTATTTTAGTTTTATTAAAATTTATATTTAGATTATTATTATTCAACCAGTCTATAATCAATGTCAATGAATTATGTATATCTTGTTCATATGTATCTCTATTATTACAAGTTACTGTTAGAGTACAGTCGTCAGCAAATAATGTTATAGGGTTCTTTGTTACCTTAGGCAAATCGTTAATATATAAATTAAAAAGTAATGGTCCCAAAATGCTACCCTGAGGCACCCCACACATAACTTTGCCTTCCTCAGATCTGAAAATATCTTCTCTTTTTTTTGTTACATTTATATTATTAACTTCGGTGATCTGTTTGCGATTCTTTAGATATGAATTAATTAAGTTGAATATGTTGCCTCTAATGCCATATGCTTCAATTTTATCTAATAGTATACTGTGTTGAACACAGTCAAAAGCCTGTGTCATATCGCAGAAAACAGCTGATACTGGTACTCTTTTATCAATGTTTATCATGATGGTCTGTAAAAAATTATAAATAGCCAGATTGATATTTTTATTCTTTCTGAACCCATTTTGCTCTTCTGTCAAAATATGTTCTTTTTCTATGTATACATAAATAGAATTATTCATAAATTTTTCAAAATTTTTTCCTATATTAGATATAAGTGCGATTGGTCTATAATTTTCAATTAACATTCTATCATTTTTTTTGTATAAGGGTTTAATTATTGACAATTTTAAAGCCTCTGGAAATTTGCCTTCAGTAATACTGAGATTAATAATATAGGATAAATGGTCAGAAATTTCGTCAGCTTACTACCTTTAACACTTTAGTCGCAACATTATCATATCCCACGCTATTCGTATTTCTTAGTGACTTAATGATTCTAATAACCTCAAAAGGAGTACAGGGTGCTAAAAACATTGAGTTCGAATTGGTCATGATAAGTGCTGTAGGCCTTTTCCCCGCGCTAATTCTAGCTTGAATTTTATTAATAAAGAAGTTATTAAAAGCAGAGGCAATATCTCGAGGATGCGTATAACTTATATTTTTATACTTAATTAGAGAAATCACATTATTTGGCTTGTTGAATTTGTCTTTATTTATTATTTGCCAAGTGGTTTTTGGCTTATTTTCAGAGGTTTATATATATATTTATTGTCATCTATCTATTTTCGGTTATTGATGTACTTTCTGAAAATTATCTCAACTTTCATTGTTAAGCTGATATTATGATTGTTTCGTTCTCAGCTGATATGTTTTTTTTATATTTCAGGGTAGATCTCATAGTAAAAGAAAATTCTATATAATTACACATACACATGTAGATATGTATATATATCACTTCAACTTTAGTTCACCGCCTAAACTCTGGGTAGCAGCACTTTCCATACATGCATATTTTATCATCGAGTTGCCACTCTTTTTCAGTTTAATAACTTTACTCTTTGGTCTACGGCCGCGGGCCGGTCCGTCCGGGGCAGTACCACTCTCTTGCAGAAGGTCGACGTCTGAGTGGTGGCAATATGCTGCTGTGTTTCGTTCGACGAGCGAGAGAGCCGGAAGTCCAAATTTCTGGGTGAGTTTGGGAATTATTGGTAGGCAGTGACCTAGCTATACGTCTGGTATTGCAAAAGTCCATGGGCGGCAGTAACACTTACCATCAGGTGTGCTGCTGGCTTGTTTGCTACCTAGAGCAATAAAAAAAATGTTTATTATGTTCCATCATTATATTATATGCTTGCGCTTAATATATTCATTCAATTTTAAACATGACAATATGTGACCGAAATAATAGGTATTTTTTGGAAACAAACAATACAGTACATACATCCTTTATAAGGACGAGGAAGAACACAAATAAAGTACAGTAGGTACTACATGTAAAATTTATTAAGTGATAGAAAAACTACCATAGGGTATTTAACGATATTATTTTAAATTTTAATATTTTTAGACAATATTCTTTTTAATTGTAGTTGCTCTGTACTGCTTGAAGTTTATTTACATTTATTTAAAGTTTTCTCTTTATTCCAATGACCACTGGACTTTCTAATGTATTGTTTTACTCTATGTACTGGATTAATCATCCGACAAAATTTCACTTGCATAATTATTTTATTATATTGTTCTAGTGGTATTAATAAGTACGCAAATATTCAGAGCAAGGTTTAAGTTTGGTGATCAAATCAGACAAAATAACATTCTCAAATGTGGATGTGTTGCATTCTGGCAGACCCTTTGGAAACAAATGCTTCTACATATATTTCTAAACCTTAATAATAATAAATTAACACATACAAACATAGAAACCATCTTTTTACACGCTTTTTATTAGCTTGACCTGTATGTTTGTAACCGACTCTTTTGGACTTCATTTTGACCAACTACGAACGGTCAGATTTTATTTAAATTTAGTAGACTTATCGAGGACCGATGACAATGCAATAATTTAATAAGATTACACCATTATCCTAATCAGTTATTGGGATAGTCAGGATTAAATTGCTGAATTTAAGTTTCCAATTTCGAATTACGCGCCTAGAGGGCGCTACCGTAAAAAGCGCCCTCTAACAATAACAATGTCTGTCTATTTCGTGACATCTAGCCACTGTGTATGTTTTTCTTGATTTCTTGTTAGTTTCATGTTAAATCTATATATATAAAAGAAAGTTGTGTTAGTTACAACACTTATAACTCGAGAACGGCTGGATCAATTTTTATGCTTTTTATGTTTTTGAGTTTGTTTTCATATGGAATAGGATATAGGATATTAAAATATGATATTAATTAACAAAAGAAAAAATCATTAATATAACATCAGTTCTAAACGTTCATTTGTTGATGATGTAACAAAACTCAACTGACAGCTCACGTCATTACCCGGTCTAATGGTTTGTTTGGAAAATAGCGCGAAAAGTTGAAATTAAATTTGACCGGTCAGAGTTCGTTTTGTGCGAGTGTTACGTTTTTTTACGAATATTGTTATAATAAATCATATAGTAATATAATTTTAAAATTTTAACTATTTGAAAATGGCATTAAATAATACTCTCGCATTTATCGAAAACCTGTCTGGCCATACAAATACAAATGCATACTTACAACATGAGGAACTCTGGGATTGCATAGAAGACATCTCAGAAAGTGTAGGTAAGAAACAAGACGCTAAAGCTAAGACAAAGATAATACTCTCAGTCAATTCAACAAACTATGTGCACATTCAAATCTCGTGTATTGCCAAAGAAATATAGGAGAAATTGACAGGAATTATCTGTGCAGTCCTCAGGACAAGTAAGCTTAGACACTTATATATTACAAGGTCATGACAAAAAGGTCCTGTTTAATAATGTTTTACATGTTCTCGAACTAGCAACCTAGCAATCTGATAACTGTGAGTCAGATTATTCAAAGTGGTGGCCAAGTAAGATTTGTCAAAACTGACTGTTATTATAAACAGTAAAAATCAGATAACAACAGCTAATTTATAATCAATAACATGTACCGGCTGAACATGGATACAATTCACTTACTGGCTATGTTTTCATCAAGAACGAGGCGGCTGTGGCTTGGTACAGCCAAAGACAACAAACTGTGGCTCTATCTACTACAGAGGCTAAATTTATGGTAGCTTGTGCTGTCAAAAAGAGGACATGTGGATCAAACAGTTTTTAAGTAAAGAGGACTCTGTCCTTATTTAGATAACCAAACTGCTATCAATGTCATTAAAAATATTAATTTCCATAAGAAGTGTAAACATATTGAAATTAAATATAACTTTATTAAAGAAAAGTATTATAAAGAGATAATTGTATTACAGTTTGTTGGTAGTGATTGACCATTTGCAGATATACTTACAAGAGCATTGTTTAAAGATAAATTTCAATATTTAGAATGTCAAAGCTTGGAATGTTATCACATAACATAGTTTTAATTGATTCGGTGCTTATGTGTAAAGTTAAAAATTGAAATGGTATTATATAACTTACTTTTAATATTTAAGATCTAAGCCTGGAATGTTATTATAAAACATGTAGTTACTTATGCAGGAATAATGTAAAACTTAGTTTTTTAATTGTTCATTTGTGAGTTATTGTCTAATTTAAAAGAAGTACTGGTTTCGGCCATCTTAGTACCGTTTGTGACTACTTCAAATTTTAATGGATTGTTAAATACAGTTAAAATTATATTTCCATATGATTTCAAAACACTAACATTTATATGAATTCAAATTTATAAATATTTGCACTTATTACTTTTTTATGTAGTAAGTAAGTTGGATAGAATATTGCCAAATATGGAACTGCTGAGAGACGAATGTTGCCATTGACATTCTGGGTTGGGCATCGAGCGTCCACAAGATTCAAAGCTGTACAGTTGATCATGCAGTCATTTCTCTAGGCTCTCGACTGTTTGCTGCTGGACAAGTTTATGTAGCACTTAGTCATAGTCTTCGTAATCGAATCATTTCATCTAAAGCTTCTCTGTTGCATAGCATTTGATGAAATGCTTCGATTATCAAGTAACAAGACGACAATGTAAAATTATGTAATATAATAATGAATTTTAAAAATCGAGATTTCACGATTAATACAGCTGTACATATTTAATGATTTGGAAAATAATTAGTTACCGATAGTAGTTACGGAATCATAGTAGATTAAAATAAATAAAATCGCGCTTCTGTATTTAGCGGCTCTAAAAAATAGAAAATAAATAATAGTTTATAAAACTAAAAAAAATCACGCTTTTATATATAAACCACACTAAAAAGTAGAAAAATAACTTTTTTAATAATTCAAGTTAAGGTACTCTACCTTAACTTGAATTATTATAAAAGTTAAATAAAATAAATTATTTTAATGTAAAAAAGCGTAGGGTGCTTTCTGAAAATATTTCGCAGCATACCCACAGCGCGTACTTACCCAATGACTCTATCAGTGGAATGTTAACATCAGGCACCCCACGCTTTTTTACATTAAAATAATTTATTTTATTTATCACTCTACCTTAACTTGAATTATTAAAAAAGTTATTTTCTACTTTTTAGTTTGGTTTATATATAAAAGCGTGTTTTTTTAGTTTTTTAAGCTATTATTTATTAAAGCGTACAGTTAGTACGGGATGCTATATTCGGCTTTCTATACTTTTCTATTGAATTTTAAAATAGCAAATTCTCTATCATAACAATAAAAGTCTATGTGATTATAACATATCTCTCACGTACTCTCACTTTGTCTTACTAATGCGTTTTGTAGCATTTCTATCGCTTACTTACACCCTGTATATATATTAATAAAACTGACTCATCATTCTCCTACTCTTATCCCAATTAGTTGGGGTTTCGATATAATATGTACTTTTGTTTAATAGTAGCATATTGTAAAAGTTATTGGCAATAGTTTTATGACCGGCCGCCTGCCAGACGTCAACCATCCTTGGGAATGTAATCGCTGACCGAACGGCATTAGATTGAGTTGGCCCAGGTTGTTATAAGTCTCTTAGTCATCTTTTACGGACATCCACGAGCAAAGTAAGTGTTGGTAGTATTCGTAACTGCTACCACACAGTTAAATAAAACAGACTATTTAAATATAATAATATTTATAAAATTAATAAGAATATTTAGTATTATATCACAATCAGCTTAATGCTTTTTAGTTGTTATAATTATTTTTATATAATTTGTAATGATCTATTAATTATATGACGTTACTATATATTTCACTTGTAAATATTATATTTCTTATATACACGGTGACATTCATATCGTCTTACAAAAAAAGTGCCATAAAAGTATCCGACCAAAGAAACATGTCTAACATATTTAACTGTTCGATTTAAGTTATTTTTTTTTTAACACTCTGTTTATAATGTTTACATTTTAAACAAAAGAAATCATACGGCATTCCGTATGATAATGATTGGCTAACGTAATTACGTTAGCGTAACGTTAACGTAATTACGTTAGCCAATCACAGCTACGAAGTCCACGTGGACTGCTATTCCAAAGCTTACCTACTCCTAGGTGGTACCTACACAGTATGTAGGTTATGGCGAATAGGTAGCCACGTGCTGTTCTCTTACTATTTTAATTAGTAATTATTTATTATCCCCCCTCCCCCTTTCAAACCCCACGTGATTAATGGACGACCCCATATTAAGATTATTATTATTATCCACTAAGTGTAATTTATTTATTTACATATATATAATTTTAGTCTATTGACTAGAATTAACATTAATCTATAATTATCATTATGTATTTATTATAATGATATTATACAGGGTGGAAGTGGACCGCTTCCGAAAACAAAGACAGGTGACCCTACTAGTCCTACTTGTAATGATATGCTAGAAAAAAATCGATGCGGATGAAAAAAAAATTTTTTTTTCGTAACTGTATCTAAGTTTTTTTCACATTCCATCGTATTAGGACAGTGCCATGTAACGATAATTGCATTAAAAATACGTAACTTTACTCAGATGAGAAAAGACTCAGTCTATTCAAAACTTACGATCATATTTTCAAGAGTTCAACGACCCCGGGTGGTGAAAAAAAAATTTTTCATCCGAATCGTTTTTTTTTCTAGCCTATCATTACAAGTAGGACTAGTAGAGTTACCTGTTTTTGTTTTTCTTCTCTAATCTAAAGCTTCTCTATAGCAGCTAATCTAAAGCTTCTCTATAGCATTTGATGAAATGCTTCGATTATGAAGTAACAAGACGACAATGTAAAATTATGTAATATAATAATGAATTTTAAAAATCGAGATTTCACGATTAATACAGCTGTACATATTTAATGATTTGGAAAATAATTAGTTACCGATAGTAGTTACGGAATCATAGTAGATTAAAATAAATAAAATCGCGCTTCTGTATTTAGCGGCTCTAAAAAATAGAAAATAAATAATAGTTTAAAAAACTAAAAAAATCACGCTTTTATATATAAACCACACTAAAAAGTAGAAAAAAAACTTTTTTAATAATTCAAGTTAAGGTACTCTACCTTAACTTGAATTATTATAAAAGTTAAATAAAATAAATTATTTTAATGTAAAAAAGCGTAGGGTGCTTTCTGAAAATATTTCGCAGCATACCCACAGCGCGTACTTACCCAATGACTCTATCAGTGGAATGTTAACATCAGGCACCCCACGCTTTTTTACATTAAAATAATTTATTTTATTTATCACTCTACCTTAACTTGAATTATTAAAAAAGTTATTTTTTACTTTTTAGTTTGGTTTATATATAAAAGCGTGTTTTTTTAGTTTTTTAAGCTATTATTTATTAAAGCGTACAGTTAGTACGGGATGCTATATTCGGCTTTCTACACTTTTCTATTGAATTTCAAAATAGCAAATTCTCTATCATAACAATAAAAGTCTATGTGATTATAACATATCTCTCACGTACTCTTACTTTGTCTTACTAATGCGTTTTGTAGCATTTCTATCGCTGTTCAAAATAAAACTGTTGGGTTCGTTCGCAAATACTTGGAATACAGAGTTCATTGCTTGATTCTTTCGAACGATGGCTAGTATTTTCTATAGATTTATATTCTTCAGTTATTAGAGATGCCATGAGCTACTTTAAGTTAAAACACACGTGATGGTAAGTGTTACTGCCACTCATGGACATTTACAATACCAACAGTACGGCTAGGCCGTCAACTAACAGCCCAAACACTTCCAAAAAGTTGGGTTTTCGGCTCTCTCACTCACCGAATCAAGCCAATAGCAAATTGCCATTGCTTAGACGTAGATTTTCTGCGAGTGTGATGCTATCCCGGCAAGACCGGATCTCGGCTGTAGACGGATAACTGTCTATAGTGACCCTATCACTACAATACTATACAGGGTGGAAGGGGACCGCTCCCAAAAACAAAGACAGGTAACTCTACTAGTCCTACTTGTAATGATAGGCTAGAAAAAAAAAACGATTCGGATGAAAAATTTTTTTTTCACCACCCGGGGTCGTTGAACTCTTGAAAATATGATCGTAAGTTTTGAATAGACTGCGTCTTTTCTCATCTGAGTAAAGTTACGTATTTTTAATGCAATTATCGTTACATGGCACTGTCCTAATACGATGGAATGTAAAAAAAAACTTAGATACAGTTACGAAAAAAAAAATTTTTTTTTCATCCGAATCGATTTTTTTCTAGCATATCATTACAAGTAGGACTAGTAGGGTCACCTGTCTTTGTTTTCGGAAGCGGTCCACTTCCACCCTGTATAATATCATTATAATAAATACATAATGATAATTATAGATTAATGTTAATTCTAGTCAATAGACTAAAATTATATATATGTAAATAAATAAATTACACTTAGTGGATAATAATAATAATCTTAATATGGGGTCGTCCATTAATCACGTGGGGTTTGAAAGGGGGAGGGGGGATAATAAATAATTACTAATTAAAATAGTAAGAGAACAGCATGTGGCTACCTATTCGCCATAACCTACATACTGTGTAGGTACTACCTAGGAGTAGGTAAGCTTTGGAATAGCAGTCCACGTGGACTTCGTAGCTGTGATTAGCTAACGTAATTACGTTAACGTTACGCTAACGTAATTACGTTAGCCAATCATTATCATACGGAATGCCGTATGATTTCTTTTGTTTAAAATGTAAACATTATAAACAGAGTGTTAAAAAAAAAATAACTTAAATCGAACAGTTAAATATGTTAGACATGTTTCTTTGGTCGGATACTTTTATGGCACTTTTTTTGTAAGACGATATGAATGTCACCGTGTATATAAGAAATATAATATTTACAAGTGAAATATATAGTAACGTCATATAATTAATAGATCATTATAAATTATATAAAAATAATTATAACAACTAAAAAACATTAAGCTGATTGTGATATAATACTAAATATTCTTATTAATTTTATAAATATTATTATATTTAAATAGTCTGTTTTATTTAACTGTGTGGTAGCAGTTACGAATAATACCAACACTTACTTTGCTCGTGGATGTCCGTAAAAGATGACTAAGAGACTTATAACAACCTGGGCCAACTCAATCTAATGCCGTTCGGTCAGCGATTACATTCCCAAGGATGGTTGACGTCTGGCAGGCGGCCGGTCATAAAACTATTGCCAATAACTTTTACAATATGCTACTATTAAACAAAAGTACATATTATATCGAAACCCCAACTAATTGGGATAAGAGTAGGAGAATGATGAGTCAGTTTTATTAATATATATACAGGGTGTAAGGGGACCGCTCCCGAAAACAAAGACAGGTAACCCTACTAGTCCTACTTGTAATGATAGGCTAGAAAAAAAATCGATTCGGATGAAAAAAAAAAAAAATTTTCACCACGCGAGGTCGTTGAACTCTTGAACATATGATCGTGAGTTTTGAATAGATTGCGTCTTTTCTCATCTGAGTATAGTTACGTATTTTTTATCGAGTTATCGTTACATGGCACTGTCCTAATACGATGGAATGTGAAAAAAAATTAAAAATAATTGTGAAAAAAATTTTTTTTTCATCCTGATCGATTTTTTTTCTAGCCTATCATTACAAGTAGGTCTAGTAGGGTCACCTGTCTTTGTTTTCGGGAGCGGTCCCCTTACACCCTGTATATATATTATACGTATACACGCATTAAATATGAATAATCAAATTTACGCTATATTATACATATAATCTTATATCTTTAAACGAGCAATTCTTGTATATATATATATATATATATATATATATATATATATATATATATATATATATATATATATATATATATATATATATATATATATATATATATATATATATATGTATAATCTGGATCTCGGAAACGGTACCAACAATTTATATGAAATTTGGCATATAGAGGGTTTCATACATACATACATATCATCACGCCATATCCCTTGCAGGGTAGGCAGAGAGAACAGAGTGCCAGAGAACTCTATCTCTGCATACTTCACTCGCTTCCTCAACATTCATAATTCTCTTCATACACGCTCGCCGGTTTCGGAGACTCTTGACTCCACCTTCCTTCAGTACATGACCGATCTGGTCTAGGTAGGTTCGTCTCGGTCTCCCTCGGTACCTACATCCTTCCACTTTCGCATTGTATATCTTCTTAACCAGACGTTCGTTCGGCATTCTTTCCACATGTCCGAACCATCGGAGCATTCCCTTTCGCATCTTTACACCAATACTCTCTTTCATACCTACTCGCTCTCTTACGTCGTCGTTACGAATGCGGTCGGTCAGCCTAACTCCACAGATTTCCCGCAGAGATCGCATTTCGACCGCATTAATTTTACTATCATACTCTTTTCTGCATACCCAACTCTCGCTTCCATACAGTAATGTTGGGACAAGCACTGCGTTATGTATTGCTACACGTGCAAGAGGGTTTCGGGGGCGATTAATCGATCTAGCTAGGTTTCATTTCTAGAAAATATTGTTTTATGTGTATTTTCAGACAATAAAAAATATAATTTTTCATTGGCGGAAAACTATTAACATATGAAGGCAAATTTTGACGCTGTCAATCAGAACAGACATAGCTCAGTTGGAATATTGAGTAGTCTAATCCCAACGAAACAGAGCACGGTTCGGATCCTTAGTTTCCCTTTTTTCATTTTTTGCCTTTTTTAATTTTTTTATTATTTTATTAATTACTAACATTTGCCCGCGTCTTCGTCCGCGTAGAAGTCGAAAATGGTTCTAATAGTTTTTTTTTGTTTTTTACATTATTTATTTTATTATAATTTACAAATTATTATGTTTAAGTGTTTGTATACTAATAAAATATAACAATCTTTATTATAGTGTAGGGTATTAAAAGGTCTAATAAACATGACAATAAAATGAAATTTTGTTATATATTATGGACACGAGGCTTTTTTCTTAGGAGGCTACGTTTTGAACAGCTGCGCTCATTGACCGAGGCAACGGAAAGGCAGTGTGTAGCCCCATAACCCATCGTATTTTGCATTGAAATTAGGTCGACCTCTGGTACCGCTTCCTTGACATCTGTAGCCAGCCCGGCGGGTTATCCTTTCGGGTATCATTACCATAGACGCCCCGGCAATAAACAACTGTGATGCCGAGGCGTCGCCCTCACGAGGCTGACCTTTCTGTGGGTGATGGACTAATACCCGGTCCATGCACCCGCAACACTACACCAACTACAGTACTTCTTTGTAAACAATATGTTTTGTTTTTCTTTCGGATTGAAATGAGAATTACCAGGCTACTCTCTGAGCTTACTCTGAAGCATGTCACATACAACTGCCCATGGGAGAAGCAGCTTTCTCTCAAGTCTACTCCCGCTACCTTAAGAATTTGACCTCGACCTTTGTTTATGGTCATTGCGAAGTAGACTTTGATGGCAAACTGCACTCTCTGAAATTCGAAGAGGTAATCTGATGGTATTTGGAGAATCTTAGAATGTTTTTTCTTGCAAACTTGCAAACATGGTATAATTTTGGGGCACCAGCTCTCAATTTTAAGATATGAGCTGGGATACTGGGAGGCTTAGGTGTATTCAGGAACTCGACCGGTTGTTTAAGACGGATTATCACTTATTCAAAGGATTTACTTTGATATTTGACCCTTTCGAATGTTTTCAAATATTTGCAAGTAAATGGTTTAAAGAAATCGAAACGACCGTAGCACATAGGTACGTCATGGCGTCTCACGAACCATCTGATCAGCATCAATATGCTGTCTCTGTGCTATTGTTCCTAATATAACTCAACCTTTCCGTATCGATTTTTGCAAATATAATAACTAAAACTTCACTGTCCGTCCGTCCGTCTCTCTGTCACCAGGCTGTATCTCATGAACCATGATAGTTAGACAGTTGCAATTTTCACAAATGATGTATTTCTGTTGCCGCTATAACGACAAGTACTAACAAACAAAATAAAATAAATACTTAAGGGGCTCCCATACAACAAACGTGATTTTTGCTCCTTTTTGCTTGATATTTTTTTAGGTTCTATTATGATTTTTTGCCTTTTTGATTTGTTTTTTTATTATTTTATTATATTTAAATATATCTTCAAAAACACATTAAAAAGAAAATACCGAGCAAGGCTCGGTCATCCAGATATTATACCTTTATTACAGGTATATGAACTATAATTTAAAGAGTTAAGCTTCTTCTTCTTTCTTTTTATGCTCTGTAACTTGCTGCCTAATGTTATGACTGCACAAGTATCTGTATACTTTACCACTACACTCCTTCAATATATATTTATGTATATTAGTCACTGCAAATATCAAATAAACATTTGTTCACTCACATATATATCACTCACTACACATATATGTACATACACACATTGGTATAATATCACCCACTAAATATAGGACATTACATGTAAGTACATATTTTATATTTTTTTTTGTCACATATTATACACACATCTTGCAATGTTTTGAGATTGTTTTGTTGTATGGGTGAAATATGGAAAATTAATTAATTAGTAAGATAGGCTTGCGGGTGGAGACCTGGTGACCTGAAATACAGTGTGCCAGTCTTGCTCAATATGTATCTTTTTTTCCCCTAATCCTGCAGATCATTGTTTTCTTTTTGATATATGTATTGTGGTGAGAAAATAAATTATTATTATTATTATTAATTATAGTTTATATTTTAAACATGATCGAGTAGGTATATACAGATACTTGTTTATTTACTGTGTTCATATATTTCCTTCCAAATTATAATAATACCATGAGTAAATTGGTATTAATACTACTAACTGATGTTTGTCGTAGCATATAGAATAATGGATGTCGCTTTAGATTTATTCCATTAGAGTAATCAAGCGATTCGAGAACAATTTAGCAAAATCCATATTATATTATTTGACTATAATAGTTATGGGTATTATAGTTATAATCCGATTAGGGAATTACATATTCCAGTTTAAACAGAATGGGTATGTAATTTTCCTTGGAGGATCTGTACAAATAGCTTTTTACAAATATACATATATGTATCTATATGTATGCGCATATATTTTTTTCAAGACACCACCCTGCTCTAAGGAAATAATCCTTGTATTGTGGGGGATTTTATAAACATAATTCATCATCACAGCCCATAATGTCCCACTGTTGGGGTCGGGCTTCCTGCGGAATGGGAGGTTAATTAAGCTTCTATACCGCGCTGGTCAGACGTGTTGGTATAAAGTTTTGTTTCGAGTTTTCCTTCTCTTGCATAGATGTTATATGCGTTTTATGTCCTTTAGTCGTCTCGTACGATCACTCACGGGTAAGATATGGGGTGGTGAATACTATTCTTACTCCGTCACCACACAGAAAATAAAAAAATTAAATAAAAAAAAACATAATAAACATAATTAAAGCAAATAAAATAACAGTTTGACTTTGATGATCGCACAAAGTATTGTCCTGCGTAGGAATCGAACCCACGGTATTGTCACGGAAGGTTTGTATCTTAACCAATATGCCATCTGTACAGTCATATATGTTGGTTCTTATGAAATGTTAAATAATAAGTACACGTTAAATAATATAATTTATTGAAACTAGAGTAAACTAACGTACTTAATTCGTCACGAGATTAAATGTCATTTGCCATGCGATATTTGTAATATTATATCATTCCGTCCATCCATCAACCTATTGACATCAACTGTTGGATACAGCGCTTCCCGCGGAGTGGATCTAATTCCATAACATTCGCGTTTGGAGCGATCGTACTTGATTAAAATTAAAAGTTTCCTAGGACGGACTGCTATGATATATGAGAAATTAAAGGGCAGCGATATATTGTAACAGTTTTCACGCGGGCATTTGTTCATTAGTGAAAGGAAATGCAGTTACAATTGTTCTCTTAATATAGAACATAATTGTGTTCTTATTGACATCCGTGCATGTTGAGTGTCCTCCGTGTGGTGACAGAGTAAGAATACAATTCACCACCCCCTATTCACGCCCGTGGATGTCGTAAAAGATCTCTAAAATAACATCTATGCAAAAGAAAAAATTCGAATTAAAACCCTAAGTATACGAACATATCTGATCAACGTGGTATACATACGTCAATTTCTTTTTTTTTTTGGAGGAATCTCGGGCCCGGCAGTGGGACGTATATGAGCTGTGATGATGAGTGTTCACATGTAATTTTGCAATTGATAGAAACCAGTTGCGAAATACAGAAATCCGTAGAAGAACGGATGTAATCGCCATAACCCGAACCATTAGTACGTTGTAGTGATAATCAGCAGGTTCTGGACTGGCGAACACGTGGTGACGCAGCGTAGTATGACCTACCATTAGGTGGACAGACAACATTCAAAAGTTCTTGGGAGCCATTGGATGCGTGAGACACAAGACCGTTCTTAATGATATTTTTGTGAGGAGGCCTAAATCCAACAGTGGATGTCTACGGACTGATGAACGGTTGGATAGGATTGCGAAATATGCATAACTAATACATTTTTTAAGATTCATCTCATCGTCTCAGCTCATATATGGCCACGTTGGTCAGACCTGTTGGTATAGGGTTTTATTTCGAGTTTTTTTTTCTCTTGCATAAATGTTATATGCATATGTCGTCTTTTACAATCACCCACGGGCAAGATAGAGGGTGGTGAATTGTATTCTTACTCCGTCACCACGAGGAAAAATAATAAGATTACTCGGATAAAATTAATTTCTAATATTACAGTAGGTACTCAGTATTTCCATTATTTTAAAGAAAAATAACCAGCAAATAACAAGCCGTTTAAGTTAATAGGCTTATACTGTACGCCTAGACTTTGTACACATCGGTTTATACCAATTAAAATAACTGCGCTATGCTCTTTAACTATCAACGTGTATTATTTGAAAACGTATAAAAGCTCTATATTTTTTTGTCTATTCCGCTATTGGATAAAACAAATTAAGTGTTTATTAGAACTACAGCTGGTGGGACCACAGTTATAGTACATTACTGCAGCGGCCAGCAAAAGAGGCATTGATGGACGAACGTGTAAATCGAAACGAGTTTATCAATTCCTAGTTATGGCCAAGGCTTGTATAGTGCTTTTCTCAAATAATGCGCGGAAATTAAAACTTTCATATGTAAGGACCTAATACATTAATGCAGCGGTCAGCAAAAGAGGCATTGATGGACGAACGTGTAAATGTGAGCCGAGACACATATACATAAGTCTATCAATTCCTAGTTGTGGTCAAAGCTTGTATTAGTACATTACTGCAGCGGCCAGCAAAAGAGGTATTGATGGAAGAACGTGTAAATGTGGGCCGGGGCGTAGCCGAGGCACACATACGTGAGTCCACCAATTCCTAGTTGTGGCCAAGGCTTATATAGTGCTTTTCTCAAATAATGCGCGGCAATTAAAACTAAGTAGTATTAAGTAGAGCTGTATACATGACGAACAACGAACAACATTTTTCACGTGCTAAAGGGTTCATTTGATTTATTTTCATTATCAAACAGGTTTCTCTTACAAGCCAGTTTGAAATTGAAATAAAACTCTGATAAGTTGCCTATTTGGTTGCAAAATTTTGAAGTAACAAATCGTTCCATTCTTAAAATACACGATAGATATGTATTTACATATATATTTATTTGGCCGCTAAAACACAACAGATATGGATTTTCATACATTTTTTGCCGGCCGCTGCTCGCTCAGTACAGCAATTTCGATTTATCTCGAAGAAGGTTGTCAAAATAATGCTCTAATTTCCAAGCATGTTTAGGAAAATAATATTAATCTTTTTTTTTGCGGTGGACTATGGAGGTGGTCACGCCCCGCCAAATCTGTCCGGGGCGACGGAAGAGGCGGCGCGTGACCCCATAGACCCACCCTGCAAAGCGCCTCTCTTCGCCGTGCTAGCGGGCCACCGGTACCCGATCTTTATCTTCGGTGAATATTTTATCAGCCTTACAAGAAACACATAGCGTGATAGTTCGCTACTTAAGTGTTTAAAAGAATAAAGCCAAAAATCCTGTTAGTGTGAAAGCGATTACACGCACACTACTATAAAATTGAACACAGTGACCTTGCATATTACGGTACGGGCTGGCGTAGGGCGACATTTCTGTCACCAATTTAGTGGTGTCAGATATTGTGCGTGGAATTGGTTTCTATGTATTATTATTCTAAGATTTCAGCATTATTTTCAGATCTTTAACGACCCTTCTTCTCAGCCTTGCTTATACATATTTGAGCACATATCTCCTTCAGACTATGATATCATACTTAATACATGAGTTTTCAAGGCGTTTTATTTTGAAGTTATTACCTTTTCTTATAAGTGATAGATAATTACACTTACAGCCCTTTATCGTCATTATCAACACCATCTCCGCTCATACATATATGTCCCCCTACTGGACATGAGCTTCTTCCAATTATTAGTATATGGTTTTGTTTCGATTTTTCATTCTCTTGCATAGATTTTATATGCATATTATATCCCTTAGTCGACACCCACGGATAAGAAAAGGGGTGATCCATTGTAATCTTACTCCGTCATCATCTTACCCGTGGGTGATCGTACGAGACGGTTAAGGGATATAAAACGCATTAATATTTATGTAAGAGAAGGAAAATTCGAAACAAAACCCTATACCTACACGTCTGACCAGCGTGGTATAGTAGGTCAATTATCCTTCCATTATGGAGGAGGCTCGAGCCCAACAGTGGGACATATATGTATGAGCTGAGATGATAATCTATGGTCTCTATTACTAATATGATGAAATGCAATTGAAATTAGACCATTCTATTGTTGAAATAGATTTAATTAAATCTGTGGTTATCACGTTTAAAAAAATATTGCGTCATTTTAGTCAATAAAAGTTATGATAATACAAAATGTTTTTCATTTAATATGCATTGAAAGCCCCCAGAAGAAAAGAGATAATACTGAAAGTTAACCTATACTGAAAATTGTTTTCTCAAATTTGTTACTTACGTTTATGATATGATTATGATACTTTCTTATAGTTTTTGTGTCATTGCCCATGTTATACAGGGTGGAAGTGGACTGCTCCCGAAAAAAGAGACAGATGACCCTTCTAGTCCTACTTGTAATGATAGGCTGGAAAAATATCGATTCGGATGAAAAAAATATTTTCCAAACGAATTTTTAATTTATTTTTTCACATTCCATCGTATTAGGACAGTGCCATGTAACGATAATTCCATAAATAATACCTAACTTTACTCAGATGAGAAAAGACGCAATCTATTCAAAACTCACGATCATATGTTCAAGAGATCAATGATCTCGCTTGGTGTAAAAAAAAAATTTTTTTTCATCCGAATCGGTTTTTTTTCTAACCTATCATTACAAGTAGGACTAGTAGGGTAACCTGTCTTTGTTTTCGGGAGCAGTCCCCTTCCACCCTGTATAAAACGTTAGCCATTTTAACATTAGATTACTTTCGTTTAAATTTTAAGGTTGAATTAAGATTTTGATTTTGAGCTATTCAGCATTATCCTTCTGCTTTTATTCAAATACCAGCGACCCGCCCTCGCTTCGTTTCGGTTTCGGTCCCTCTGACCCGCGTTTTCAATCTCTGATACCTCTAAAGATATTTGATATTATGCCGACTTTAATAATTTTGATCTATAAAATGCCATTTTGATCTATATTAAATGCACCACGTCTAATGTAAGTATTTAATTGGATAAGAAATAATACTGTATTGTTTAAAATAGCTTCGTAAATAACATATTATATTTTAAAAAGCTGTGTGATAGCGGCTACGAATACTATCATCCCTTACTTTGCTCATGAATGTCGTAAAAGACGACTAAGAGCTAAGGCCGTTATAAGTAACGACCTGGGCCAACTCCATCTGATGCCGTTTGGTCAACAATTACATTCCCAAAGAGGGTTGACGTCTGGCAGGTGGCCGGTCATAAAACTATTACCAATAACTTTTACGATATGTACTATGAAAGAAAAGTACATACCTACTGTATCGAGCCCAAGTAATTGAGATAAGAGTAGGAGAATGATGATGATATATAAAAGATAGCTTTTGCCCGCTATTTTGTCCATGTAGAAGTCATCTCTGACGGAAGTAAATAGAAAAAGCAATGCAAGATGTTGAAGGTTTGTCGTTAGGATGAAGGTCGACAGCGTCAGAATCTGGGATGTGGTCGCGGCCTTCTTCTTCTGGAAAACTTATAACATCTCACTGCTATATTAACCAGCCGACCAAGCGTAGAAATTGCGGCACTGGTCTCATCTGTGGGGTAGGCATTCAATAGTGAACGGAATATATTCTGTGAAGAATGAACAGAATATGTTTTGCCGGGCCGGCCACGGATTTTAGTGAGTCTCTAGGAAAAAGTTAGGTGTGTAGTACTTAGTAGATGTGTAGTACTTGTGCTAAATTTTAATCCTATAATGAAATAAATGTATCAACGCAGAATATTCAATTTTTAACCGAAAAACATACTGTAAAAACCGAATTTATCTAAAACTATTAAAGATTAAATTTTCTTAGTGATAAAGCAATAGGAAAATCGTCTAATAAACGTATCACTCAATAGATTATGACACGGTCGCGGGTCCGTACCTATGTCGTATTATCTCATTAACTATTTGTCCAAATTAAATACAGTAAAAGGGAAGGGAGTCTTTTGTTTTAAACACTCAAATATCCATACATCTATACAAACTTTAGCGTTTATAATATTAGTAGCATTTTGTTTAGATTGACATTTTTAAACTGGTAATATTTTTTGAATGCAATGGCCGATTTTAATAATTCAAAAGTAATCTTCAGCTACTAAAAAAGTTTTAAATAATAAATAATTAGATAAGGATTAATACAAATACAAGAATAACATGCTCTTTTACGCATGGTTTGGTTTTTGTTAACATTTCTTTCAAAAAGTAGTTATACTGACATAACTATAATAGTTAGACATATGGTAGATACCATAAAGTTTTTTATAGATATTTATATGTTCTTTAATATTGTAGAACATTTTTTGTTCTAACATTCATAGTTTCCGCAGCGATTGCGATGAAAGATATTTTATGTCAAGTTTTTTCATACCTTGGTTTACATTATTGAAGTTTTAGTAGAGAACCGTATGTTTTTCTAGTAAAATATATAGCTTATGTCATTCACAAATGACGTGGCTTTCTATTGGTAAAAGAATTTTCAAAATCGGTTCAGTAGATCCAGAGATTACCACCTACAACGTCACAAACTCACAAACTTTACCTCTTTATAATATTAGTATAGATGTACAAAATCAAAATGGAATACCAAAAAAAAGATGGATGGGCTGTGTGATGCATGATATAAATAGACAGGGAGTTTTTTTTTATTTTTTTTTTATTGCTTATGGCGGCAAACGAGCAGACAGCACACCTGATGGTAAGTGTCACTGCCGCCCATGGACCAATTGCCAATGGTATAGCTAGGCCGCTGCCTACCAATACAACCCTGAACCCACCCCAGTTAGGCTTCCGGCTCCCTCGCTCACCGAACGAAGCCCAATAGCACATTGCTATTACTCAGACGTCGATCTTCTGCGAGAGTGTGGTACTACCCCGGACGGACCGGCCCGCGGCTGTAGACAGAAAACTGTCCACAGCGTGGTCCTACCACAATAGTAGTGATCACAGAGATAACGTCTTGGATTATATGGATGGTGATGATGTACAAAATTGGCGCAACATGTCTTCTTCTTCTAATACAATCGGAGGAGTTTAATATTCTGCATTAATTTTAACATCAGCTCCAGTCATGATATCAAATAGCTTTAGAAACTTGTATCCTTCACAGTACCATCTGCACATGTCGATGTAGAAATTTAAATTTTAATCGTCTCTTATGACAAATGTGAATAATATTCATATTAATAGTATTTTTATTTGGAACTAGTTAACATACCTATTTGAGCTATTAATCTCTAAGGTATTTTTTTGGACCTCAACATTTGTAGGACATTGGAAAACAACAACATTTTGGAAATACGTACTCTCACTTTTTAGTTTTGAGTTTAATTCTTTTCTTTATTTTTATATATACAATGGGGTGCACATATTAATTCAAAATCAACCAAATAATAATTAAAAATAAAACTAGAATATTAAAAAAAGAACCACTGTTATGTAAAAATTAGCTAATGCTTTTAATTAAGATGAAAAGGCATATTTCAAATTCTGTGGTTAATTAAATAATTTACGTAACAAAAAGCTGTGCCACTTTACGTGCCCTTAAACACTTTATTATTTCAACATGACTTTTAAACGGTTTTTCATTGCTGTCCCTGTGTGAATTATGAAACACTTCACTGGATCTTTTATGTATGTAGCTTTTGAGATTTTAATTGGTTTTATTATTATTTGTATTTATTTATTATAATTGTGCTAGGATAGCATTGCGTTTTTATCACCCTAGCATTTATAAAATTTCTATTTTTGTTCTTTTAATATTAATAAATTAATAGACTTAAGCAAATATGATTTTCTCAAACATGCTTGGAAATTTGAGCATTATTTTGACAACCTTCTTCGAGATAAATCGAAATTGCTGTACTGAGCGACCAGCGGCCGCCAAAAAATTTATGAAAATCCATATCTGTCGTGTTTTAGCGGCCAAATAAATATATATGTAAATTCATATCTTTTTTTTTTTTTTTTCGACGGCGGGCTACGGTACGTCAAACCCCGCTAATCCGTCCGGGGCGACAGGAAAAGCGGCGCAAGACCCCGTAGACCCGCCCTACAATATACCTCTCGACGCCGTGCGGGTGGGTCACTGGTACGCGGTCTTTTACTTCAGTGGCCCACCCGGCGGTCTACCCTCACGGGTATCCTCGCTGTAATGTCGACGCCCGGACAGTTTGCACCGTCGGGGCGTCGTCCGCACGCGGTGGCCTCGCTCCCAGGTCGACCAGACTAATCCCCGGTCCGGTCACCCGCTGCCTCGGCTAGGGCGGCATGAGGCGGAGGTATTCACGCCTCCGCCGCCCCAGTCGCCGGTGGCGGCGCGAATCCTCGAAGAGAAGTTCCTCTCGGATTCGCTCCGCCGCTTCCTTCTGCGAGATGACGTCCTCGCAGAAGGCGGCGACCGCGTCCCAATTTCTCTCGCTGTCGACCATCGCTTTCACGACGGCCGGCAGCGAGAGGTCGGCACCGATAGCAGCGACAAGGGCACGGCGCTGCTGAGCCCAGGTCACGCAGACCTCGAGCGTATGCTGCGCCGTGTCCCGGTCGCTGCCGCACTGTTGGCAGAACGGAGTCGTCTCCATCCTTGCGACTGTGTACAGGTACTTAACGAAGCAACCGTGCCCCGTCAAGACCTGCACCAGCCGGAAAGAGAGGACTCCGTGCCGCCTCTCCAACCACTCCATCAGTACGGGCCGGACGGCCTCGATGACTCGTAATCCGAATCGAGGCCGCTCCAGCCGCGTGGCCCAACGGGAAAGAACCTCCCGGCGAGCGTCCTCACGCCAGGTGGCCAATTCGCTAGGCGAAACTTCGCCACCTTCTTCGCGAGTTGAAGACACCCGCCGATATATTTCGGCGAGCATTTCCGCCTCCAAGTCCCAAGGGGGCGTTCCGGCCAATACGCATGCAGACTCGGTCGCAACCGTGCGGTATCCGCGGATAGCCCTGACCGCCATGACTCTCTGCGGTCTCCGCAGAATAGCCCTAAGACGGACGGTCAGAGCCCTCGCCCACACGGGAGCGCCGTACAATGCCATTGAACGGATCACCCCCGCATATAGCCGTCGACTCTCGAAGCTCGGTCCGCCCAAGTTCGGCATCAGCCGAGATAGGGCGAACGCCGAGCCGACTAGCCGGGGAACAAGTCTACGGAAATGCTCCCGAAACCACCAGTTCCCGTCGAGCACCAGACCCAAATACTTCATATGGGCCTGGATACTGATGGGGACGGAGTTGACGACGATCGAGACGCCGACGGGCGGCCCCATGAGGCGCCCATGAAACAGGAGCGCCTCTGTCTTCTCCAGGGCCACCCTAAGCCCCAGCGCCTCGATACGCCTGACCATCTCCTCAGTGCCGAGAGTGGCCAGGCTCATCGCCTCTTCCAGTGTCCTGCCCCGGGCTGTGACGAGCGTGTCGTCAGCGTAGCATATAAGCCCCAGCCCGGGGGTGAGACTCCCTCGCAACGCCCAGTCGTAACCGATGTCCCACAAAGTCGGCCCCAAGACCGACCCCTGTGGGACACCGCACGACATGGGCGTGCGCACAATGTCCCCCGCGCTATTCGCGCAGAGGACAGGGTGCAGTGCCCCTGCAAATAGTCTGCCACTAGCCGCCTCAGATATAAGGGCACTCCGTGATACCGGAGCGCCTCCCTGATGCAGCTGAATGGCAGACTATTGAATGCGTTGGCGATGTCCAAAGACACCGCCAACAGCACTCCCCCGCCAGTGACGGCCTCCCTCGCCGTCTGCCTCAGGCGCAGTATAGCCGCAATAGTCGAACGCCCCCTTCGAAAACCGAATTGAGCGTCCGACAAATTGGGCCCCACCTCGTCTAGGTGCTGGACGATGCGGGCAGCAAGGATACGCTCCAGCAGCTTGCCCACATCGTCCAGCAGCACGATAGGCCTGTAGGACGACGGCGAATCCGGGGACCGCCCCGGCTTTGGCAGGAGCACCAACCTCCCCTCTTTCCAGCACCTAGGGAACTGTCCAGCCGTTAGACAGGCGTTGTACAGTTGCCTAAGGCGTGGCTCCAGGTGTTCGAGGAACATCATCAACACCCGGACGGGTACTCCGTCCGGGCCGGGGGCGGTGTTGGCGGAACGAATCTTCGCCACTACCGCCCCCACCTCTGATTCCGTCACAGGCGGAACACTATGTTCATCGGCCTCCCGGTCATCATCTGGCCATGAAGCCATAACCGGAGGCATGTGTTCCGGCTGTTGCGGAAAGAATCCCTCGACCACCCTGCGGAGGAGGTCGGGTTGAAGGGTCTCGGTGAGGGGGGGGCCCTGCGCGCGGAGCTTACTCAGCGCCGCAAGATACGGGCGACCCCAGGGATCACGGTCGAGACCGTTCAACAACTCCCGCCAACTCTCGTCCTTGGCGAAACGGATGGCCACTCTGAAGGCAGACCGCGCACTGCGATAAGCCTCATACAGTTGGCCCTCCCGCTCAACATCGCGGCGACGCCGCCGACTGCGGGTGTAGGCTCTTCGGGCACTGTTACAGGCCGCACGAAGATCCGCCAGCCTCGGGGACCACCAGTAAACCCCCTGCCTCGGAGGCAGACGCCGTGCTCGGGGCATGGCCGCATCGCAAATCTGCGTCATCGCACTGCGAATGCGGACAGCCTCGGCGTCCACTCCTCCGTCCGCTGGGGGCGGTGAGGACAGCCATGAATGCACAATGGCCGCCTCCGCCAGCAGGTCCCCATCCAGGCGTCCCACAGCCCACCGCGGAAACGCGGGAGCTCCGTTCGCCCTGTGACCCCTACCGGCGCCCAGGGGTGAGATCTCCATCCGAATATAAAGATGGTCGGACAGAGTCTCAGCCTCCTCGAGGACATGCCAGTTCCTCACTCGCTGTGCGAGCGCAGGGCTAGCGAACGATAAGTCCACTATCGACCTGCCCTGCGGCCGCACACACGTGTTCACTGAGCCCCTGTTGAGGATGCAGAGGCCCAGTGAAGCTGCTCAGTCAACAACCGCCTGCCCACGATGGTCCGTCGTAGGGGACCCCCACGCAGTGGAATGTGCGTTGAAGTCCCCCAGGACAAGGACGAGGCGCGGTGCCAGTCACCGTATCGAGGCCCCCAAGTTGTTAAGGGAGACCCCGAGATCGATCAGACTCCTATTAGGGGAGAGATACACGCCGTAAAGCGTGACCTGCCCCCACTCCGCCGCGACAAATGCGTCACCCCTCTCCCTAAGGGATAAGAGCGGGGAGTGTCGCAGCGTGGAGACGACGATTGCCGCGGTTCCGCCCTGGCTGATCACCCAATTAGGCCGATCAGGCACACAGTACGGCTCCGCGACTACGGCTGCACCAATCGACCACTCCACCATGGATTGCAGAAGAAGATCCTGCGCACCAGGGGAGTGATTGACGTTGGCCTGCAGGAGGTGGATGGACTCAGCCGCCATTAATGGGCCGTGTCCATGCCCTCCCCCTCGCCAGCAGGCGGTTGGGCCGCGCTAGGAGAACGCGTCGAGGCGGTGGCCCGGAGGTCTGTGGCAGGTAAATTGCCGTTTCCGTCACTGTCTATGTCTAGGCCTATGTACCTGTTTGTGATTTTTACCAGGTGTCCATCATTAGGCGCAGGAGACGCAGATGGGCGCGTCTCCCGGTCTCTAGGCGGAGAGATACGTTGGTCCGCTATCCCTTCCAGCGCCTTTAGTTTTTCCTTCCTCTCTCTTTGACGCCGCCTAGCCTCCGCGTCCACTATGCACCTGTACGCTGTGCTTATCAGGCCTCTGGGCGTCCTCTTCCTCTTCTTCTTTTTTATTATTAATGGGGCCGAGTTGACGGCCGGGCCCCCCGCGGCCAAAGCAGAAGGTGCCCCCCCCCCTATACGAACTGGAGCAGACTGAGCTGTCACCGGAACGCGCCCCGATGACAACTCAGCAAGAGACTCCCCGACATCGTCGGGACCCTCAGGAGCATTATACTTTGTTTTATCTTCTGTCATTGTTTATGGGGGTTTAAAGTCCCCCCGGGTGACTGGGTACCGCTCTAACGGCTGACTCCTCCGGAGTAACCATGCATCCTCTCACCGAGCGGTGAAACTTAGGATTCGGGATTGTTTTTTCTTTGGAGGGTTATCTATCTCCGCACCCTAAATCCCGGCCCAAAATTTAGGATATCCTAAACTCAGGGACACGGGCCGGACATGAGGGACATCTCGAGAGAGACCCCATGCCCTTTGGAGAGGGGACGACGGGGAATGCCATCCCTTCCTACAGGGTCAAATCGTACGCGCTCAGACGGCGCAGAACGCGCCGAGACCCGATCGCTGAACTCTTGGCCGTCAGATGGGGAAAAAGGGTCTGACGTTTCCAGGGTGCACCACGTGGAGGTGGTTCAGCCTCGCACCCTATGTAAATTCATATATCTATCGTGTATTTTAAAAATAAAAACGATTTGTTACTTTAACATATTACAACCAAATAAGCAAATTATTAGAATTTTATTTAAATTTCGATCTGGCTTGAAAAATAAATCTGTTTAATAAGGAAAAAAAAGCAAATGAACCCTTTAGCACGCGAAAAATGTTATTCGTTGTTCGTCATGTATACAGTTTTACTTCTACTTAGTTTTAATTTGCCCGCATTATTTGAGAAAAGCACTATACAAGCCTTGGCCACAACTAGGAATTGATGGACTTACGTATGTGTGCCTCGGCGACGCGTCGGCCTACATTTATACGTTCGTCCATCAATCTCTCTTTTGCTGGCCGCTGCTGTAATGTATACTATATCTCTATTAATACTAGTTAGGTGTTGGATTATTTGTTGCACAAAAAACTCTTCTCATAGTACTAATTTTTACTCTTCCATTGCTATAATATATGATTAAAGTAATAATAATATAACATACTAGTAGCTACAATGGAGGAATGCCCCAGCAACACCATATCTTCTACCGGGGCGTCGATGGGGACAATAAAAAAGGGTAACCCACCGAGCCGGCCACGTATGTCATGGAAGCGCTACTAGTGGCTAACCCAATGGCGATGGGGAGGAAACATGGTGGGTTATTCGACCATATGATGCCCTTCCGACGCCCTGGATGGAATGGACGGAGCGTGTCCAGACCATAGTCTACCTAAGAAAAAAAAGAATAAGGTACTATGGAGGTGTCGCTAAAAATTAGTGCTGCAATGCAGCTAAAGTTCTTGCGAGGTCTCTGTATTATTTAGTTTAAAATATCTTTTATTTTTAATTTTAATGTTTATTATGCTAGGTTCTCAAAGTATATATTACTAGATTCTGACCGCGTATTAAGTTACTTTCCTAAAGTCGAACTATTATCGCAAGGGAACACATTACGGGGATAAAAGTATCCTATATGTTAATCTAGGAAATGCTGGTAAAGGAACCATAAACATAAGTGATTTTACTGGGATAAGAAGAATTGGAAAATATAGAAAATATAAAAACAAAATTTACAGCTAACTTATTTATATATAATTAAAATAGAACAGCATTTTTGTATTTAGACAACTATGCGTCTGAACTGCGAAGCATGGTACCTCTCAGAGCCATATTTATTTAAATCTAATCAAAAAAAAAAATGTTTGGTCAATCTATAATAGCTTCTAAAATAACCAATTTCTATATAAACTTTCTTTCCCTATTTTTATTTTACCCCCTGAAGGGTAAATGTTTTACAAAATTCTAATGTCATATTTATTTATATCTAATCGACAGCCTAAAAATAAGTTTTAAGCTTCTGGCTTTAAAAATGACGAACCTCCTTATAACTTTTCATCCCCCTTTACAAACCTTTTTTTGCATTAAAAAGTAACCTATGTCCTTTGTTAGGTTTTTGACTATCCGTGTACCAAATTACAATTAGATCGGTTCAGTAGTTTTGGCGTGAAAGAGCGACAGACAGACAGAGTTACTTTTGCATTTATAATATTAGTAAGGATTTATAGCAACTGTTATTTATAGATGTTATTCATAACGAATGATCGTACTCAAAAAGTAGCTAGACAGATTCTTTGACCATATATTGAACTTTAATAAAGGACATTGCTCGTACATTAACCTTATGAAAAGTTTAATTGTTTTCACAAGTACTTTAGTAAGAATTCTCTTCAAGGATCCTCTAGGGAATTTATAATTCCTAACATCTGATATAGTAGAGTTTGTGATTTTTTTTAAAGATATGAATATGAAGTTTCGGATTTGGATACGGATACGGCTGTAAGAATATCATTATACCGGTTTCGGATATAGAATTATCCAATAGTTTTAGATAATTTTGGTTATGGATATTAGATTATTAGACAACTGTAAAATTTAAATGCTAAATGTAAAAGTTATTGTCCCGGGCCGTTTTTTCTGTCGCCCCGGATGGATTTAGCGGGGTGTGACCACTCCATAGATCACCGCCAAAAAAAGTGTAAAGGTAATATTCCTCATTAGATAGTTTTACGTTTAAGCTGTCAGTTCATCTGGTTTAAAGAAATCCTGTGGGAACTTACCTGATATAAACATCAATCCTATCCGAAATTATTCGAAACTTTTATATGGGTTTCGGTTATATTTTCATTTCGTATATCTGATAAAAATTATTCGAAACTTTTATATGGGTTTCGGTTTCGGATATATTTTCATTTCGTATATCTGATAGTTTTGGTTACTGAGCTTCTAATATCTCTATTTTTATTTTCAAATATTTTATTTGAACTACGACGAAATAATATTATTTTTATTTTTATCTTATATGTTCTATTATTTTTGTGTATTTATCTTTTGTAGAAATGTGCACTGTGATTAGCGGCTACGAATATTACCAACCTTTATTTTAATTGTGGACGTCGTGAAAGACGACCAAGAGCTTTATATCGACTTGGGTCCTCCCTATGACCTCCATCTGATGCCGTTTAGTCAACTGAATATGTAAGATGTACACTGTCACTCACTATCCATATGATTTTTGTTAGTATAAGTGTATAAATAATATTATTAATAATATTATAGTTGCGTCCAGTTTAAAATCTATATAATTTGTTCACCTAAACTTTAATTCCCCAAAGGATGGATAGTAATTATACTCCTGGCTATATGTATTTCTTACTATTCCTACGTTTGATAATATTATTGTTGTCTGTGCATATATACAGACTTAAGGTTCCAATTTAATGGATCCATGCTCTAATTTAATGACTCAAAGACCTGGTAATGCTGTGTACCTAAACTGGTTTCAAACATGAGACTTTATGTAGCACTTACATCACTGGCAATGAAACAATATATATAAAACTTTTGGAATTCCTAATATATAAGAAGATAAGATGGACAGAAGACAAATATATTGTGACCTAAATGGTAAACAATTATAGGGGGTTCATACCAAAGGCGGTCTTATGGCAGAATATGGTGACTTATGCTGCCTGGTGTCACCCAAGGTAACCAAACAAGGTATATTGAGACCATCACTGACTAATATAAAAGTGTAATATATATTCTTCTACTAACAAGTACTATTTTCATTTACTATTCCCCTCAGTACTTAATAAAATACATGAGAACGTTATATTTTGTTTCACATTTGTAACTGAAAACCATACACGACCACAAGGGGAGAATATTTCAACTAACAGTGACAGTCGTTATTGTATCGTCTTAATTGAATGTCAGCGATAGTAGTTGCCTTACGAATTTATACTTGGTTTTGTAAAATAATAAAACATAGTTAAGAATAACTAAAAACATGCATTTAATAAAAAAAAATGGATCTGAAAATTAGGAAATATTTATTTCTTAAGTCATCATCATCGTAGCTCATATATGTCCCACTGCTAGGCCTGACCCTTCTCCTCTACCTAGGAGGTATACCTCACACTAGGAGGGAAATTGACCTACTATACCACGCTGGTCAGACGTGTTGGAATAGGGTTTTGTTTCAAGTTTACCTTCTCTTGCATAGATGTTATATGCATATTTTATCCCTTAGTCGTATCATATGATCACCCACGGGTAAGATAGGGGTGGTGAATTATATTCTTACTCCGTCACCACACTGAAAATTTCTTGTATTTTTTTCTTAAGTACCTACTGCTAGTTAAAACTAAATAAAACTTTATGCGAATATTTCACTCAATTCGTTTAGGATTTATTATTTATACTTATATAACTGTAAGTTATATACTTAAAGTTTGACATACCAGACAATTAATGGAATTTTTAATGAAAACATTAATATAAAAATATTATTGCCGTGTGGTGGCAGCTACGAATACTACCAATCCTTATATGTCTCGTGGGTGTCGTATAAGACGACGATAAGCTCTACACTGGTGTGGCCAACTCCGTCTGATGCTGCTCGGTCATCGGGTTCAACCCCCACGGTAGTTGACGTCAAGCAACCCTTTTTTTGGCAGGCTATGTTTTGTATACACCCCGCCCATTCCGTCCGGGGCAATGGAAATGTGGCGTCCGACCCCATAACTAACTGTGTTCCTTTCCCATCGCCCTTGGGCCAACCACTGCTACCGATGCCTTGACATCCGTGGGCGGCTCGGAAGATTACTCTTTCGGGTATCATCACCATCCACGTGCCGGCACTAAACTACATACTGCACCGACTCCGAGTTATTAGGATGAGAGCTGAGTGAAATTAAAAATATTTACATATACAGGGTAGAAGGGGACCGCTCCCGAAAACCAAGACAGGTAACCCTACTAGTCCTACTTGTAATAATAGGCTAGAAAAAAAATTTTTATTCACCACGCGAGGTCGTTGAAATCTTGAACATAATTATGATCGTGAGTTTTGAATAGATTGCGTCTTTTCTCATCTGAGTAAAGTTACGTATTTTTTATGGAATTATCGTTACATGACACATTAGAACATAATACGATGGAATGTGAAAAAAACTTAAAATTCAATGTAAAAAAAAAATATTTCATCCGAATCGATTTTTTTTCTAGCCTATCATTACAAGTAGGACTAGTAGGGTCACCTGTCTTTGTTTTCGGGAGCGGTCCACTTCCACCCTGTATGTCTTTGATATCACCATCTTGACGACTAACGACACTGCAGTTTGGACATAATGGTATTGTCATATTACCAACTAAACTAGTTTTGTTGTAGCGCAATGTCAACTACAGGCTGCTGCTGAACGACTTACCAATTAGAACATAGTCTTACAGGCTTTGTCCTATAGTCGTAATTACGACGCCCAAGAGCAAGATAAGTGATGATATTCTTACTCCGTCATCACACGATAGTATATGACTATTAGAGTATTCATCATCTCAGCTTTTATACGTTCCACTGTTGGGCTCGATCCTCCTCCCTAACGGAAATTGACCTACTATACCACACTAGACAGACGTGTTGGTATAGGGTTTTGGTTCGAGTTTTCCTTCTCTTGCATTGATGTTATATGCGTTTTGTATCTCTTAGTCATCTCTTACGATCACCCACGGGTAAGACAGGGGGTGGTAAATTGTATCCTTACTCCGTACCACACGGACAAGAGAGTATTATATAATACAATTTACATTTGAAAGACTAAATTATTAATACTTAAAATAGTATTATAATGTTAAATAACGATACAAGACGATAGCAAGAATGCTTGTTAGAATTGTATTCTAAAATATTTTTTACGAATTGTTTAGAGGTATACAAAAGGCTCGGCAATATTCTAGACGCTTACTCACAAATACGGCAGTTTTGTGAATTTATAGCGCTTAACAGATATAAAAATATTGTGAACATACGTTATCTCGAAAAACTAGTGGCTCGTGAGAGGCATATATGATAACTTAATAGGTTTCAACAACGAAATAACAAGACCACATAATACGGTAAAGAAACCATTTAAGTTCCTTCTATTTCATAGAAGCTTTTGGCCTCATTTTCGCACGCGTATTTTTTTCCCATGGGAATAGTATATTTTCAAATTAGCTTATACCCGCTAGGGATTATGTAGCTTCTTAATAAGAATACAATTTATAAAATCGCATCCGTAGCTACAGAGAGCACCTACATTCAAACTGCCTCTTTAAAATGTTAATAGAGATTACGTAGCATAATAAATAATATTTTAGTTACGTTTTGCGTTTGTACGTTAGATTTTCATTGGTCTTCGTACAGGTAGTCACAAGTTATCACATTAGTCATCGTTTTTGATTCCTGTTTTGTTATTACGGGATACCACTGTATCCCATATAGCTTATGATATTGTTTTATAGCGTATAATATTTATCGATAAGCATTTTATTTATTGCAACTTTTTTTTAAGTTCTGTATGTAGAACCACCGATGTTAAGAAATCAATACCTACCCCTGGTCAGATCGAGTGCCGATGGAAAAGTTATGTGGTCTATAAATCATAATGTGGAAAAGTATGTGTGGGGTCATAAGCTAGCCTTCCGTCGTCCTGGATAAGGCGGGGTGTGTCTGGACTACAGCTTGTCTAGGATTCAAATCAAAGCATTGGATAATTATTTTAAGGGTGTCACCGTAAACCCCATTGTCCGCTATATCTCGTCCATATATCTCATCACTTGAGTGTCGCAGTTGAAATTTTCACAATATATGTTTTTATTGCTACAATGAAAATAACTATATATTTTTTTATTGCCTATGATGGCAAACGAGTAAACAGCACACCTGATGGCAAGTGATATTACAACTCATGGACCTTAGCTATTACTAAGGTCCCAGAATTACCGTTGCTTACCGTGAAGAAAGTGCTCTTCTTTTCATTTAAAGAAGCACATCTTTTATCAGTCGAGAAACATTATTCCTGATCCTCTACGTACATAGGACAAATGATCACTAAAAACGTGCAGTTGGGGACCATAACGTGTCCATGTGAAATGGATGAACTCTGCTACCTATGGTGTTGAGTAGTACATATACATATCATCACGCCATATCCCTTGCAGGGTAGGCAGAGAGAACAGAGTGCCAGAGAACTCTGTCTCTGCATACTTCACTCGCTTCCTCAACATTCATAATTCTCTTCATACACGCTCGCCGGTTTCGGAGACTCTTGACTCCACCTTCCTTCAGTACATGACCGATCTGGTCTAGGTAGGTTAGTCTCGGTCTCCCTCGGTACCTACATCCTTCCACTTTCGCATTGTATATCTTCTTAACCAGACGTTCGTTCGGCATTCTTTCCACATGTCCGAACCATCGGAGCATTCTCTTTCGCATCTTTACACCAATACTCTCTTTCATACTCGCTCTCTTACGTCGTCATTAATAGTAGTTGAGTAGTACAGTTTTAAAAAAGTGATATCAAGTCAAGTTCGTCAGAGCACTTGCCGTCTGAGAGCAGGTAGAGCACATAGTGGCCTAACGTTTCTCCTCATTAAAGGTAGTTCTTGAACCAGTGTTTTATTTTTTTATTTTTTTGGGCAGGCTATGGTCCGGACACATGTTGCCCGTTCCGTCTGGGGAACGGAAGGGCAGCGCGTGACCTCATAACCCACAGTATTTCCTCCCCTTTGCCATTGGGCCGGCCACTGGTACCACTTCCTTGCCATCCGTGGCCAGCTCGGCGGGGTAACTTTTCAGGTACAATATCCCGTCGACGCCCCAGCTAACTGCCGGGGAAACTGCCTCTCTGCGGATGACTGACTATTCCCCGGTCCAGTCACCCGCGGCTCCGGCTAGGGCAGCATCAGACGCAGATTCTCGCACCCACGCCGCTCCAGGCAGTGGCGGCGGAGCGTGTCACCGAAGAGAATTTCCTCTTGGAGTCGCTCCACCGACTCCTCCTAGGCGGCGACCGCGTCCCAGAAGAAATGTTTTATCTAGAGTTTGTTGTAGTTTGTCCGTGTGGTGACGGAGTAAAAATACAATTCACCACCCCTTATCTCACCCGTGGGTGATCGTACGAGACGACTAAGGGATATAAAACGTGTATAACATCTATGCGACAGAAGGAAAACTCGAAACAAAACCCTATACCAACACGTCTGACCAGCGTGGTATAGCAGGTCAATTGCCCTCCTATTAGGAGGACGCTCGAGCCCAACAGTGGGACGTATATGAGCTGAGATGATGATGATGATGATGATGAGAGTTTGTTTTTCGGATAGTATTTAAAAAGTATATCTTACCTTCATCGTGAATAGTTTAATCGGTCTCCAGTCCTTCCGGTCCGGTCCTTCTTGGAATCATTAAATTAAAACTCTTCAGCGTTATAATAGTAACTAGCTTATCCTTGGTCATCTCATAGAAGTACTAATATGTTCATATTATTATATAAACTTACACTAGCCGAGTTTGCTTATATTTATGATCATTACTTAGTTCCTGTAGGAACCGTGTCATTAGCGCGAGCCTACAAACTTTCCTCAAGTTTAACTCATAAATATTTAAAACCTCTTATCTTTTTGTGGAAGTCGTATAAACTAGCTGAAGCATTAGCAAAAGAATAGGCAGCAGCTCCTGGGAAATTTATAACACCAATTGTGGTCACTAGTCCGCGTGGAAAAAGTAGGGATTTGGTATTAGTGGTCATCGATAGGCTGACGGAGGAAAGGGTGTCAGTCATATTCATCGTCTCATTTCAGCTCATGTATGTCCCACATGTGGGCTCCCCCGCTGTGACCTAAGTGACCTACCCCGCTGCGCAAACGTGTTGGTGTAGGGTTTCAGTTTGAGTTTTTCTTCTCTTGCATAGATGTTGTATGCGTTTTATATCCCTTAGTCGTCTCTTACTATCACGCAAGGGTAAGATATGGGTGGATAGGGGTGGTGAATTATATTCTTAATCCGTCACCACACGGAACACCACACTACACGGAAGGGTATTACTTTACTACAGACATTTATCAGAGCTCGCATGCGCATATTTTTTTTTTTTGTGACTTAGTTGTTAGCCTCAGATGGCTATGACAACTTTACCCGGACTGTGGGTGAGCGCTGAGGGCTCTCAACCCGTAAACATGCGCATATACAAAATACCCTGCTTTTATAGTCGCGCAAGACGTGAAAAAATAAAAAAAAAATGCGTTAAATCGCATTGGATTTGAAGGAAAGAATGACGACTTCAACAAAAAAAAAATAGCAAAAATCACTTCATTTCATATACTTAAATAAAAAAAGGGTTAAAAAATATTGATTTATAGACCGTGTGTATTCTGTGTATTCAAAAAAGTTCTCACAAAGAATATACATTTGAGTTTATTTTTATTCTTAGAATTCACATAAACATGTATATGAAACTTTGCTAACATAATACTCTTCAATTTCTTATTGTAAACAATGTAGGCAAACACCAGTAAGTTGTAGTTTGAATTCGTTAATATTGTTCCACAAAGGTTGACTGTAAATGTTTCCAGTTACTCCTTTGTAATGTTACCCTTTGACGTCAATTAAATTGACTACGATAAAAAATTTACATTCTGTATTGTATTATTTTTGTAAAATTTATTATATAAATAATATTATATTTTGCTTGCTAATATTAAATTTTATGTGGAATAATGGAATGACAATATAATTTACCAACCTATTTTACCCGTGTGAAAGACAACTAAGGGACGTATATTATCTATATCTTCTATACATACTACATATAATAAAAAAATGTAACGGATCGCTGTCTGTACATGGAAGATATATGAGAAAAAATATTACTGGGACCTTTATAAACACAAACAGAACCCAAAACAATGATTTTTAAAATTTTTGTCTGTTTATTTGTTTGTCTGTTTGTCTGTGCGTTTGTGCACGCTAATCTCAGAAACGGCTTATCCGATTTAGACGCGGTTTTCATTAATATATTGTGGTAAGCTTCACTTAACATATTATTTTATGTCAATTTGTTTATAAATAAAAAAGTTATGTCAATTTAAAAAATGTTCGGGAAAAAATCTTTATCGATTTTTTTCAAATTACGTACAAATTATCTTCAGTAAAAATAAATAAACACGTGTTTCAGCATTTGTTGATTTTCACCCTCTGGGGGTGTAAATTAGGCCTGCAAAGCGGGTTGGACGACTCATTAAGTCATTAGCGCCAAGCCGATATTATTGAAGCTGACAACTTGAAATGTTGACAGTGGTTTCTTTCTATGACGTAGAGATTTACTAAGAAAGGATTTTATGAAATTATATCGCTAAGGGGTTGAAACAGAGTGGCAAAGTTTGTATGGGGAGAAAAATAATCTTTATTGATTCTTTTCAAATTACGAGTCAAATCAAATATTCTAGGATAATATCCGGCATTTGTCAATTTTCACCCTCTGGTTGTGTAAATTAGGACTGTGAAGCTGGTTGAACGACTCATTACCGTCAAGCCGAAACTATTAAAGCTATTACATTTTGAAGCACGTTTCTATTTATGATATAGAGATTTAATATGAAACGATTTTATGAATTCCGCCCCTAAGGGGTTGTAACAAAGCGGCAAAGTGTGTATGAGGAGAAAATTTCTTTATCGATTCTCTTCAAATTACGTACAAACATTCTTCGGTAAAAATAAATAAACACGTGATTCTCTCTCCCTCTCCATCAACCCCGCACCAGTGCCGTTGTGGCGACCAGTGCCGGCGTGAGAGCTCACACAATACACATAGTAGACGGCCATATGTTCTTGCCTAATGTTTTAAGATACAGGTTAAGTTTAGCTTCAAAAATGTTCACTTTATAACTCAAATAATAAATCATATCTAACGAGGTCGCAACTCTGCTGGTGAAACAAAACAGTCAAATAAAGGGTGGCGATAATTATACTTTTATCTCATGGTCATACCGTAAATAGTATATTAATGGCAATATAATTTGTAGAATGAATAGAAGTTTGAGCCACCTTTTTCTTTAGTGACCGGCTATGGTATATAGACACACGCGCGCCGTACACGTACATCTACGTCGTACGGGCGGGCCACCGCAACCGGGTATAATCTCGAATCGAAGCCCTCATGCAGTGAACCTCAATACAGGTACTCACGCTTGTGCCGCCCAAAACACCGACGGTAGAGCGTGTCAACCTAGAGTATTTTCTCTCGGACCCACCCTATTGCCTAATTCTGTTAGACAACTAACTCGCACGAGGCGGCGGACGCATCCCAGTTTCTGACGCTGTTGATCATCGTCCTAGCGACAAACCTTCAACACCTTGCAGGCGACCGGTCATGTCACGTCAACCCTCCTTGGGAATGTAATTGTTGACCAAACGGCATCAGATGGAGTTGGCCCAGGTCGTTAGGCTCTTAGTCGTCTTTTACGACATCCACGAGCAAAGTAAGGGTTGGTAGTATTCGTCGCCGCTACCACACAGCTAATGTATATATATATATATATTTCTATATATACAAAATAAAATGGCTGCGGGTCTGATCAGTATATACCACGCTATCAGTAGGTTAATTTAACCTCTATTGTGGAAGAGGTTCGAGTTGAGCAGCAGCACCGATATGTACCGAGCTGATAAAATGATGATGATAAAATAACAATAACTACCAAAACAGTAACTTCACCAATGCTACCTTTACAGTGAGTATAGTAAAAATCTAACAGGAATGTTAGTTAAATTTTAAATAGGTAGCAAGATATACATTCCACGTAAATAAAGATGCAAGCCAACAAGTTCGGTCAAACAAGTTAAAAGAAACTTCTAAATAACTCGTTAATCTTAAATTGTAATTACCTACCAAAGGATCTGAGTTTCCCTGTTGTCTATCTGAATCCCTGACAGTGATTTAAATGTTTGTAGAATAACTAATTATTCCTTTGTTAACCATCTTAGAAAACCAGTCACATTTGTTATATAATTGAATCTAAAGTTTACAAAGATTGCTATAAAAGTAAATTTATTATAATTTGGTTTTAGTAAATTAAAGAATTAAGTATATATCTATGGTTTTAACATTTCATCATCGTCATCTTAGCTCATATTCCTCTCTACTATAAATGGACTCGAACCTCATTTATAGTGAGACCGGAATTGACTAAATGTACGCCGTACATTATTAATATACACGCTGCAGCTGGTCAGACGGATGGGTGGAGCTTTATTTCGAATCTTTCACCTATCGCTCTATGCAATACAAAATGTAATGTCCAAATTATGTCCATCAGTAGTCTTTTACGACACCCACAGGCAAGATATGGGGACCCCGACGGCGAAATCTGTCGGGGCGTCGACGAGAAGAACCCGCGAGGGTAAACCGGCGGGCGGGCCACCAAGTCGAAAATCGAGTACCGGTGGTCCGCTCGCACGGCGAAGAGAGAGGAGTTTTACGGTGGGTCTATGGGGTCACGCGCCGCCTTTCCGTCACCCCGGACCGATTCGGTGGGGCGAGACGCATCCATTCCATCAAAAATAAAAAAAATAAAAAAAGGCAAGATATGGGGAAATGAATTGCATTTTTACTCAATCACCGCTTAAGAATTTTATTTTGTCAACAATTACATTCCCAAGGAGGGTTGACGTCTGGTAGGTGGCCGGTCACAAACTATTGCCAATAACTTTTACAATATGTACTATGAAAGAAGAGTACATATTGTATCGACCCCAAGTAATTGGGATAAGAGTAGCGTAATGACGACGTGGTAATATTTTTACTTAATTCAGTTTATTTTATCTAATAATCAGATAGCTATATTTTATAAAAACAGATACAGACATCTATTAATTACTAGTCTCTTTTGTAGAACTTAGAAACTAAGAGCATTATTTAATACAACACGTCTACACAATGCTCTTAATAAACGATCTTAGTTACCTATTACATAGGTAAACGAAAGACATTTGTCGGGCTACATTCTTAGACGGTTCTCTTGTAAACAGAATTAGCATGGACGGTACCTAAAATAAACAACAATAGAGCAGGTAGAATATATTATCGGGGTCACAACTGTAGTGACCCTTATACCTGCAATTTAGCTGAGAACACCAGTTTACCATACCTACGTCGTTCAGTTTTACGCGGACTTTGCAATACAGTAGTTTCTTTGGCAGCTGTCGACAAGCTGAGTGCGCGAACACCTGAACCCCGGCTACTTTATTTACGTATGAATAAATCACGAACCCGACAGGGTAGGACTCGGCTAAGTTTTATATAATATAAATATTACTTTTTCCGTGTGGTGACAGAGTAAGAATACTATTCACCACCCCATATCTTACCCGTGGGTGGTCGTACGAGACGACTAAGGGATTTAAAACGCATATAACATCTATGCGAGAGAAGGAAAACTCGAAACAAAACCCTATACCAACACATCTGACCAGCGCCGTATAGTAGGTTAATTTCCCTCCCATTACGGAGGAGGCCTGAGCCCAACAGTGGGACATTTATGGACTGTAATGATGATGATGATGAAATATTACTTTTACATATGTAGTACATGTAAGCTAAGCTGTAACTATATGATGATGAGTTAGGACCACGATGAGTCACAATCTATTCTTTTGTAGGAGTCGTAAGATCTGAAATGAGCTGTAATACTCTCTGAATGAACAGCAGCATTCTCCTGGTTTTTTTTAATGTCAACTATGATTGCCAACCCACTTGCTAGGAAGGGAAATATGGCGTTATTTCTTCCTTCGAGAGGCCTACGTCCAACAGTGGACATCACATAATAAACAGAATATCTAGATGATCGAACTACGTTCGATATATTCTTTGCGTGCGTTTTGAAAGATATATTTAAATACTAGCGACCCGACCTCGCTTCGCTTCGGTTACGTCAGTTAAGCTGTGTAGTTTACTTGCACGACATGGAATACCTCACGGAAAAGGAATTTCTTAAAATCATACTTCATCTGACCTTTACAGAGCAGAAAGAAAGTCCAAAAGCAAATTCCAAATCTGTAGGGGCAGTATTGGAAAATGTGGATTCTTGGGTTAATAACACCTACGCAATCACATACATACATACATAATATATAACAATACGCAATGGAATTTTTAAAAAATCGTTTTTAGTTTACCTCCATATCGTAACATAAATATGCCTACTAAAATTCGAGTCTGTAGGAGCTATATTTAAAACTGTGATTTTTACACCCCAGCAACCCTTACGGGTGGAATTTAGTAAAATCTTTTCTTTGCTGACCTTTACTCGAAAGGAATAAATGTCTATTCTTAATGACAGTGTGAAAATCTGTTTTCATATTTTAATAATTTTCAGCCCATGAAAAATTATATTTTTTCATTGCCTGAAAAACCAATATTGTCTACAAATGAAATCTAATTAGATCGATTAATCGCTCCTGGAACTCCCTGCATGATAAATTTCAAGAAAATCGTTGCGGCCGTCTCCGAGATTCACATTATATATACAAGAACTGCTTATTTAATATTAGATAATAAAAACGTATTCTTCTCCTTCCATTTTCTTGGCCCTTTACAATATAATATTAGTCACGGGACTTCTCCAGACAATGGGAAATTAGTCTACTATTGCCGTCTGTAGCTTCGTCTTTTCTCAATATTTTCTACTGTTGCAGTGACGATATCTACATCGTTTAATCGATTTTTACCGCAACCGCGGGCGAGGATGTGGTAGTGACAATTGTATTTAAGGAAGTATTAGTGACAATTGTATTAAAAGAAGTAGTAGTGACAATTGTCACCTGACGGTGACAATTGTCACTACTACTTCTAAATACTTGTTTGGTGACCCAAACAAGTATTACTTTTATATTATTTTTTAATTAACTACAAGAAAGGCTCGTAGGTGTCATAAAAGCGAACTAATTGTGTTACATCGACCTGGTCAGTTGACCATCTGATGCCGTCTGGTCAACAATTATATTTCCAAGGACGGTTGAGCTCAGGCAGGCGGCCAGCCATAAAACCATTACTAATAACTTAATTAATTTAATTTACAATTTATACGATATTATAAATAAGAAGTTTATAAACTCACTGTTGCTAATCGCAAGCATTCTGTGCAATGGAAGAAAATTACCCTAGTGTGCACTAGCTTAGCGGACTAAATGTGTTTTTGATTCTATTTCGATTTTTACGACATCCGCGGGCGAGGAAGTAGTAGTCAGTGTTGCCAATTCATTTTTTTAAAGACAGCTAGATCACCTTCGAAAAAGAGCTAAAATAAAGCTATTTTTTTTTAAAAAAAGAGTTAACGTAAAAGAACGCTTAAAAATCAAAATTTTAATTGTTCACATAAAACAACATAACATGATATTATATCTTGTTAGAATAATAAAAGAGATTTAAAAATATAGTTATTCTTCGTCAGAACTATCGATATTGTGTGTCAAATTTACTAACTGTAATCCACTTGTGCTTGGTCCTGAGTTTTCTTCATCATAAGTTGCCATATTACCAATTTTTTTAGGTCATCTAGTGGCAATTCATAGGTATGGCAGCATTTTTTTGTCCATCGTAATCGAGATCTGACAGTTAAAATTGCATTAGTGGTGTTATTCTTAAGTCGATTTCTAGATTTGTTTTTGACAATATTTAGTTGGCTAAATACTCTTTCTACTTCTTCGTTTGACCATGTCAATGAAATCATTATAAGAGCAAAAGAACAAAGTTCTTTAAAAGGATTTATGTCCGCCGCGTTTTTGTACTGCAAAACTTCAGACCAAAATGCAATTGTGTTATCCTTCTTTTGTCATGGCACCAGAGATATGCTGTTCCATTGCATTTATACTTTAAATTTAATTCACATCGACAATAGCAGCAATTCGCTTTAGTTTTGTCATTACTAACTTCTTTCAACCAACCTCGAAAAGCAGTCTCGGAGAGCCATTCTACTCGGAACTTTTGTGTGTATGGCTTACTCGATGATATTTTGAATGTTGCGCTTATGTATATATATATATATATATATGTATATATATGTACTAATTTATTGGAATTCGCACTTCAATTACACAAATAATCAACGCAGTACTTTATCGAGATCAAACACCAGTCACCAAGATCAAGGAATGAACGATCAAACGAAACGAAGTACTTAAATGATACGAAACAAAAACAATACGGGAATTCCCCGTAGTTCATATACTCGTTAGTCAGCATGAAATTCAGAAACTCATTTAATTTTTTTAAAATATTGGCATGAAGCTAAAATTTTAAAATTAAAGAGCTAAAGAACTAAAATTTTTTTTTTCGAGCCGATATATTGAAAATATAGCTAAAGTTACCTCTAAAAGAGCTAAATTGGCATCACTGGTAGTAGTGACAATTGTATTTAAGAAAGTAGTAGTGACAATTGTATTTAAGGAAATAGTAGTGACAATTGTCCCCGTCACCAAACGAGTATTACTTATAATATTTTAAATTCTTGTAGTTTGTCGTCTTTCTTGTAGTTTGCTGTACGGTGGCGGCTACGAATAGTACCAATTCTTAGTTATTAGTAGTGGTAGGACCATGCTGTTGACAATTTTCTGTCTACTGCCGCGGGCCGGTCTGTCCGGGTTAGTGAAACACTCTCGCAGAAAATCGACGTCTGAGCAATGGCAATATGCAGTTGTACTTCGTTCGGTGAGCGAGAGAGCTGGCAGCCCAACTAGATGGGTTTGGGATATGTATTGGTAGGCAGTGGCCTAGCTATAGCTAGGCCACTGCCTAGGGGTATACCCCTGGCTATGCAAAGGTCCATGGACGGCAGTAACAATTACCATCAGGTGTGCCATTAGGCTTGCTCGTTTGCCACCAAAAGCAATGAATAAAAAAAATATAATGCAATTACATTGGTTATTTAATTCTTTAGTCTTTTCTTACAAAACTATTGAGAAAGGAAGGAATGGTATCAAACTGTAATGTCAATCTCTCATCACATAGATAAGAATGAAGAGAACAATATCGTATTAGCTTAATTATGTTTTGTTTTTGTCTATAGAGCATTTTGTTTATTAGCCTGCACTACACTACGTTAAACCTAATAGCTCTCCTTAGGAGCAATTATATTTTAATTATGGTTCTTTTCCAATTACGTTTCCTCAGTGTCATTGCCAGGTTTAAATAGCTGCTGTAAAATCCAGCTAGGAATTTTTATTGCTTTCCGGCTATAAAACGAACGCACTTACGACGACGAGCAAGTTCACAAAATCAGCTTTTTAAGTATCTTTATAATTCTTATCAAGTTCAGTTCTTAAGATAAATTAGTGTGTATTAGATTTACATTACATCTGATATCACAACTTCTTTTGTTTCATCTGTATATTTTTTTTTACAGATAGCTCTAAGGAAATAAATCCTTGTGGTGCGGGGGACTTTACATACTACATGTATGTAAAGTCCCCCGTACAAATGGGCACAAATTACACATAGATTTAGAACAACAATTTGTGGGCCGTACTAAGTATGGACTGCTAAGTATGGTAGCGGCTACGAATACTACCAACCCTTGCTTTGCTCGTGGATGTTGTAAAAGACGATTAAAAGCCTTGTAATGACCTAGGCCAACACCATCTGATGGCGTTTGGTCAACAATTCCATTCCCAAGGAGGGTTGACGTCTGGCAAGCGGCCGGTCATAAAACTATTGCCAATAATTTTTACAATATGTACTATGAAAGATAGTACATATTGTATCGACCTCAAGTAATTAGGATAAGAGTAGGAGAATGATAACTAAGTATGGGCTGCGTGGGAATTGAACCCACGGCGCTGGCATGGTAGGTCAATATTTAATCCACTATGCCATTCCTGCAGCCTTAAAACTAGCTATGCTCACGTCTTCGCTGGCGTTAATGTAGATTTTATCTAACAAACCTATCACACAGGAACTGTACATATTGCCGAAATTAAAAATAACTTATGTATATGCTATTCCAGAATATATCTATGTACTATATTCTATCTATATATATTTTCTTCTGGCGTGATAAAGTAACAAACACCTAACTAGTGTTAATATAGGGTTTACTTTGAGTTTTTCTTTCCGTGTATACGTATTATATTCTTTAGTCGATTTTTACGAGATCCACGGGTTAGGTAGAGAGTGGTGAATTGTCTTAATCCGTCATCACTCGGTAATATTCTAGTAATAATTAGCAGTATTACATATTTGATATAAAACTATTTTTACAGATTCTATTCTACGGGAAGACTGCCCTCCCGTGACCACGAACGCTATAAAGTATTCGAAACGTCGAGAAATTATAAATTAAATACAAATGCGAAAAAAATCTATAAAAATAGTTTTATTTCAAATGGGTAATAATAATTTTTTTATTTATTTGGGCAATAAACAGAACAGTAATAATAATGTTATAAAAATTGTTTAGTTTTACACAATTCAGTAAACTTGCCACTATTAACTAAGTCATATAACAATAAGCGAATATAGAAAATTATGAATATAGATATGAATTAACTTAATAGTGGTAGGACCACGCTGTTGACAGTTCTCTGTCTACAGCCGCGGGCCGGTCTGTCCGCGGTAGTACCACACTCTCGCAGAAGATCGACGTCTGAGTAATAGCAATGTGCAATTGCCCTTCGTTCGGTGAGCGAGAGAGCCGGTAGCCCAAATGGGTGGGTTTGGGGATTGTAATGGTAGACAGCGGCGTAGCTATAGCCTTGGTTATAGCAAAGGTCCATGGGCGGCAGTGACACTTACCATCAGGTGTGCTGCTTGCTCGTTTGCCACCATAAGCAATAAAAAAAAGGAAGAAACAATACGTCAACAAAAACAAATATAAAAACCGAAAGGAAATAGGCCTTAACAATATAACAAGTGCACTTCAATATTATATACGAGATACGAGTAATTGGAATATATCGATACTGACATCGATTCGCCGAAGTTTTCCGAAGAACTTGGCATTATAACCTAATAAGTCGCATATAAAGTTAAATTCTGGCAATTGAAAAGTATTGTGTACGAAGATGAAGTGGGGACATTTGAAAGAAAACGGCCTTTAATCATGTGTGTTCGTTAATAGTATTTTTCAGGCATTTATTACTCAGGACAGACTTAGTGCGGTCTTAGAAAAAAAAGGCCTATAAAAAGTAAAATAGGGTTCTCCTTCAAGAAGAAGATGGCATTAATTTTATTGTGTTGTATGTATGTAGTAGCATTTGTAACATGAGTTACTGCCTGCTTATGTAGCGAACATGTAGAAAAAAGTCGTCACGTAAACTACGCTCAAAGATATAATAAAACCAAGTAATGAAACAAGTGAATAATGCTAGTTACGACAATGTCATCTTCGTCTGCGACAACAAGGCTGTTATTTAATATAAGGGGCTATATATAATCCTTCTTTAGTATTCCTTGCCGAGCCTTTAGTATTCCTAAATGTATTGCGGTCAGTTTTATAACCGAACCAGTTTCAACAGAATATCATTTTTTACGAAACGTCTGTCATTTGATCTCTGAAAACCAAAGATATAGTGATATTCTACGCCTAAAATAGATATCAGGCTATTTGAGAGTACTGAATTCCCACATCGATTATCAAAGTTATCCATAAAAGTCAAGACTGACCTTATTACGCTCTCTCAAGTACGGATATCACAAATGTGTGAAAATATTTTTAATAGCGCTACATGAGGTATTCACGTTCCCGCCAAAATTTTTCAAATTTAAGGTTGTGTCTAGTCTCGTTTTTCTTTGGAAAACAGTGGTGATATAATTTATTCCAACATAGACTAACAATATACTACACGAATAAAAAGGCTTTAATATAATATATTTTTAATATTTTAACGACATAGGTACCTTCGCCTTTTTAACTACATATTCACCCAAAAAAGTCTTATGGAATGAGAGCTTACTGCATAGTTTTGAAAACTATGCAGTAAACAAATTTAGGTTTGTATCCGAAATTTCTGTGTCACCTATTATTCTGCTGAGAAGACAATTGTTTTATATTATCTATTCTCATCATCACCCTGCTCATATCTCAATTACTTGGGATCAACAATATGTACTCTTCTTCTATAATACACATTGCAAATAGTTTTATTACCGGCTGCCTATCTGACATCAACGCTCCTTAAAAATGTACCTAATTGTTAACCAGACGACATCAGAATGATTTGGCTCACTTAGATGCACTTAGTCTTCTTTTAAATCACTCAAAAGCAATGTAAGTGCTGGTAGTATTTATAGCCGCCCTTATACGTCACTATATATATTACCTATTCTATGGATCGTAACTTAAACTAGACTATATAGTATGTCCATATGAGATAATTGAATTAGATTGTTACCAATTTGTTAGCTTGGCTGTCAACCTGAGTTCTCGTTATCCATCTTATAAGCTATGCGTTATTATACTATTAATTCATATGAAAATAAGATTTATGTAATAGTACAAATTAATGTCAGTGTTGTGACGGATTAAGAATACATGTGTGTAATCGGTTCTGCTGAGGTTTGTTGATACAACAGTGTAATGAATATTCGCTGTAAAAAATAATAGGATGTTGATGAACTTTTGTAATTATTGGTTAATAACCAAATATGATTTAAATCTCTTATTGATTATTCAAGTAGATATTCTATTCTATATAATGTCGTGCTTAATTTATCTTTTTTTTTTTAAATAATTCAATGACTAACAATATTATTTATTGTTGTTGGTTACTTAGAAATGCTATGCGTTATTATACTATTAGGTAATTCATTTAAAATAAGATTTATGTAATAGTACAAATTAATGTTAGTGTTGTACTGCCTACCCTGCAAGGGATATGGCGTGACGATATGTATGTATGTAATACCAATCATTGTAAATAGTATTATTTTAGCATTAAGTATGTAAATTTATATATTTATTTGGACAATCAATATGATTGTTACAACTTTATAAATGTAATAAAGAATATTATAAAAAAAGACACACACTATGTCACATTATGTACAACAAAAGCGATAGTTATTTCAATATATATAATTAAATTAGAAATTAAATTACCAAAAAAAATAAAAAGAAAATACGAAAAAAATGTATATGATTAAAATAGAGATATCATAATCATGATCATTAATTAGCCTGCTCTTATCCTAATTACTTTTTTGCGACGCAATATGTACTCCTCTGTCATCGCAATAGTTATTGGCAATAGTTTTATGACCGGCCGCCTGGCCTGTTATCAATCCTCTTTGGGAATATAATCGTTGACCGGAGGGCATCAGATGCAATTAGCCCAAGTCGATATAAAACTCTTAGTAGTCTTTTACGACATCCTAAAGCAAAATAAGTGTTGATAGTGTTCGTACTAACTACCACACAGCAAAATAAAATCAGAGACAATACTAGCTAAATTAAAAGATAATTAACATATTTTGTTCCTTATACACTAGTAATTCGTTTCACGCCATTAACAAGTTTTTAATAGTGACCACAAAGTAACAATTTCTTTATGTAAAAAATGTATATGTATATACATTCATCATCATCATCATCTCAGCTCATATATGTCCCACTGTTGGGCTCGAGCTTCCTTCATAACGGGAGGGTAATTGACCTACTGCACCACGCTGTTCAGACGTGTTGGTGTAGGGTTTTGTTTCGAGTTTACCTTCTCTCGCATAGATATTAATGCGTTTTATATCCCTTAGTCGTCTCGTACGATCACTCACGGGTAAGATAGGGTTTGGTGAATTATATTCTTACTCCGATAAAATATGTATATATGTACATTCTTCATGTAAAATAATCGTTGTTATGTTCCATTTAAATAATATAAGTATACTCAACACATCTAATGTTTAGAGTGTTGACTGATTACTTAACTAATCACCGTCATCATCCCGCTCTTATTTAGATTGCTTGTAATATGCAATATTTACTCTTCTTCCATCGTACATATTGCAAAAGTTTTGACAATAGTACCTATTATGATGGGCTGCATGCTTGACGTCTGGCCTCCATGGAAACGTAATTGGTATTAAATAAAGATGACACAGGTCTATGTTGAGTTCTTAGTCGTCTTTTATGATAGCCACAAGCAATGTTCATAATGGAGACTATTCATAATGGAGGAGCGCTGTGTAATAACACAGCGCTCCTACATTATATATAGTTTTGAATGTTAGGTCATCATCCTCATTATCCTGCTCTTATCCCAATTACTTGAGGTCGATGCAATACGTACTCTTATTTCATCGTACATATTACAAAAGTTATTGGCAATAGTTATATGACCGGCCGCCTGCCTGACGTCAACCCTATTTGGGAATATAATTGTAGAGCTGACAGCATTAGGTGGAGTTGGCACCAGTCGATATAAAGGTCTTAGTCGCCTTTTTGACATTCAAAAGCGAAGTAAGGGTTGGTAGTATTTACGCACGGCAAGTTTTGAATATTAAATAATAAAAATTATTAGAAAAGATCTCGTTTTTTTTTCTGAAATATTCCGTGATAATATTCTACGAAATATAAGGCACTTGTCAAACTTTTATGACAAATCAAGTTGCGCATTTCGTCGAACTTGTAAAAAGTTGTTCATAAAACGCTCGTTCTTCCCTTTTTAGAGTCCTCTAGCGAAATTGTAAATCAAGACCAATACCACCATACTGGCACCGACTTCAAATCGTGTTAGTGGATTTCTAGCATACATTGTAATTATATTTTATAAAAATTAATACATAATTAGAATTAGACAAGAATGAAATAGTTCATCTTATTTTTTGGTTTTTAGTGTTTTAAGTATGGTTTTTGGCTGATCTTTCTTTGAAGTCGGTTTACATTTTTTTCTTAAAAAGTTTAACTATCTCATCTGAGTATAGTTACGCATTTTTATCGAGTTATCGTTACATGGCAGTGTCCTAATACGATGGCATGTGAAAAAAACTTAAAAATATTTGTGAAAAAAATTTTTTTTTCTTCCTGATCGATTTTTTTTCTAGCCTATCATTACAAGTAGGACTAGTAGGTTCACTCACCTGTCTTTGTTTTCGGGAGCGGTCCACTTCCACCCTGTATATATATATATACAGGATGTATCAGAGAATGAAGCAGCTGGTCAGAAGGGTGGTAGGTAATGATGGTAGGAAACCATAATAAAAATTTGAAGGGAAAATTTCAAGGTCTGACTCGTCAGCTGTTTGTAAAGGTGACGTTTGTTATACTGTAGCAAACGTAATCATTGATTTATTTAGGTACTAATGAATATTTAAGAAAGTATGAGTATGTAGCAGACTATTTATCATTTACTTGGTACATTTCATTCAGTTTTAAAGAAAAAGCGATGACAAAATTCAAAACTTTAAATGCTTGTAATTTATTAACGAATCGACATTTTCCCTTCAAATTTTTGTTATGGGTTCCCAGCAACCAACCTACTATCCTTCTGACCAGCTGCTCCATTCTCTGATACATCCTGTATATATATATATATATATATATATATATATATATATATATCAAACATCCATAATTATCTATTTTGCTTAGAATTAATATACTGTATAATTGTTATGCGCATAATCTGTGTTACAATATACAAAATATTAGCGTTTACTACAAACGGTTTTTCATTAAATAAACCCTGTGTATGGTCCAGCACACACTTTCTCTGTTTTTATTATTGTTATATCTTATCTAAGCCAACAATAGACGTAAATTCTACCTCAGAGACTTCAAACCCAAAGTTATGTGTTACTGTGTATCAGGGTATTGTATAAACTTTTATATGAATTATACGTTCTGATATCTCATTTTATAAAACATTTAATACTTTCCGTATTATGTGGTGCCAAAACATACGTGCTCGCTGAGGTTAGTTAATTGGACTTTTCCTTGAATACTTGGTTATATTTAGAATACACCTCCCTCCTAGAAACGAATAATGTCAATGGACTGTTCATTTCATTTTTTCATGTTTATTCTTTTGTATGTATTCTACCTCTTTGAAAAGTTCGCTCTCCCAAAAGCCTTACTAATATCAATTTTAAATAAGGTGTCATATAGACACCTTCAATAAAAGTTATGGGGCGCGTCCCTAAGAAACGCACGAACTAAAGTCAACACAAGCGTGGAGTCAATTACCATCAACCTAGACATAGACTTCCAAATTAAACAAATCATAAAATAAAACGTCACAGACATCATTATCATCATCACAACATCACAGAGGACAGAAACATCTACAAGTAGAAGGGTTTCACCAACAACAAGACCACCAGCGCCAAGAAGAAACCCCAAAAGACATGTTGTCGCTCAACATCTATGACACATGAATTGCGCTCTTAAAGCTTTATCCAAATGTAATAAAGCCACTTCAAGAACATTAATTTTATAAACAAACCACCATAACAATTAAATTAAACATAAAAAGAGCACGGACAAAAAGTTAAAATTATTTGTCTATTATTTGACAGTCACAATTATCTGTTATAACCAAACGATTCTAATAGATGGCGGTATTTGTTTACTGGATTGAGTAAGTATTTAATAGATGGCGCTATGTTAAACATACGAACTTTTCATATAAACTACAATCATTTTTATTTGTTGCCCTAAGTAGAAAATCTGATCCTAACAATCAACATGCGAGCAGAGCCATAGCGACCATTCACTCACAGGCACAAGAATGTGCTGATGTTTTCATGAAAATTCGAGATGGCCTTTGCCATCTTTTGCAATTTAAACCAAGTCTTTTGATGTTTTCATCAAGGGACCTCTTGGCCAAGTAGCTGCCTAAAACTGAATTTCAGGCGGATGAAGTCGCGGGCATCAGCTAGTGTCTTATAAATAGATGAACACCGGCTGCACGCATGACAAAGTATCACGTTCCGTCTGAGTCGCGAGTGCAAGCGAAAGCGCGGTACAAGCGGTAGAGAGGCAAGATCATCCTAAGCGTTTTTGCATTTTAAAAAAAAAATATGTGACCTGTTTAAGTGAAGTGAAAAGTCATAGAAATATGCAATTTTCATCAATGTTTTCTTATGACGTTATCACGTAAAATTATCGTCCGTAAACCGATTTGTTGTATATTAATAGATCAATTTAATGATTTTCATTGTACCAATATTGTTTATAGTCTATAACTTACCTACTCGTTTTTACTGTTGTGACGGAGTAAGGATACAATTCAACAGCCCCAAACCCCATATCCTCCCCGTGTATGTCATGAAAAAGACTAAGAAATGTAATATAGATATAGCACTATGTAAGAGAAGGAAAATCCACCTGACCAACGTGGTATAAAACACCAATTTCTCATCTATTGTGGAGGAGGATCGAGCCCAGCAGTGGGAAGTATAAGAATAATGTTTGTTTGGTTTGATAATCTTGCTAAAAAAAAAGAAGTGTATTATAAATAAGATCGACAAATTTTATCCTCACTCTTAAAGTCTAAAGACATTTCGTAAAGTGTTAGTAAAGCTTTGATGTGGGCTATCCGATCAGCAAATATAGTTTGTAATGTGGGACATTTGTCATGTAAGACTATAACAAAGTAGATTCAATTGCATTCTAATATTCTTCAATCGACAATTATATGCTTATACCATTTAAATACATAGATAATTAAAGCGTTGCTGAGTTAGCTGTAGATGTAATTTCTCTGCTCATTAAGGAGTAATTCAGTCAGCAAATTAATTATAAAGCCGCATAAGTCCTATTAGAAGCTTTCTTTCTTTATTAAGATAATATTTTTTTTATTTAATTGCAGTTATTTTGTATATAACACTAAAATCGGAGAATATTAATAAAAAAATATTTAGTGAAACTGTTGCCTGTTGTTGTTTTCCTTGCTAAAGAAAACTAGGGTAGACACTTTACAAACATATAATTAATGAGCGCAAATAACGTCCAGATTCAGAATAAAAATTTCTAGAGATCACAAAGTATTATTCTGTATGAGAATCGAATCAGCGACAGTTGACACGTTAAATCAGTATCTTAATCCCACGCCATCTGTGCAATAAATAAAAATATAATATGAAGATGATATAATGCGAAATATAAATCTACTTTATCAACGTACATGCAAGTCAAATTATGCTGAGTTACTCATCGGAATACACTTATTATTCTGTCACCAATCACGGCGAATGGTTTGTGAAATGCTTCGTTAGTCAGCTCAACACATTTTCACCCACTCCATTTGCTTCGCTTCACTGGTGTGAGTTGATTTTTTAAAGGATAGCGCGAATGAATAAGATTATCTGAAATTTCAATTGCAATGATAAAATAGAGCAGAATTTTAAACATTTTTATTGCCATTTGCTTTTAATGTGTAATTTTATTTTAAATATTATCTATATGAATATTTTTTCCGTATGATGAAGAAGTAAAACTAACTTTCTTATCCGTGGGTGTCGGAAAAGACGACTAGAGTATATAATAGTAGACAACATTTATATAAGAGAAGGAAAATCCGACTCCTCCGAAAACTCTATAAAAACGCCTAAACAGCGTGGTATATTGATTTGAGGATGAATAGTTGTTCAATTTCTTTCCTTTTGTAGAGGGAGGTTAAGCCCAGTAGTGGTACGCATATGTGCTTAGTATAATTGTGACAGTATACTGTACTTTTAGTATTTTCAATAAATCTGTTGTATAGCTCCTTTGTTGTAGACGTTATACAAAAGAAGTATATTGAATGATTTATTTTATAGATAGTAGTTATGGAATATTTAAAAAGTAACGATTAAGTAATATATTTATATATAAACTAGAAGATACGTGTGAGGTGAACGTGTTATTTGAACTTAAAATTTGGATTATTATTTAACACAGTTTAAAGAATAATCGTAATTTTATTGTTAGCTATCTCAAATTATGGGCTTTGGAGACTAATGATTTTTTTTCTATTCATTTAGTCTTTCAGCGTGTACCGCTGAAGTAGATAGATCTACCCCAAATAATGCGATATGGCGCGATCATTTATTGAAAGTATAATTGATAAAATCGCTTGGTAAGCTTGTTTGCCATCGCAGAGTAGTGTAAAGATTTAGATATATATTTTCCAGGAGAATGTTGCAGTTGTTTCCTTTAATCAATGGTGAAATTGGAGCCGATTTTCACAACTCCTACTGCCTAGGATAAGGACAACAACTGGCAATTGTATTCTTATCTTGTTCCTATTTGACAGCAAACATTTTTTTATAAAGACGAATCAGGCGTATACATCGCGATATTCATCACAAATAATAAATAAAAATGTCTTTCATCGACATTCATGAAAAGGAATCACGTAAGCTGCTTCGATAAAAGGCATAATTCATTCAATTAGGTACAACGTCCGTGTTCTATTTTGAAATTGCAATGAAAAAAAAAACACATTTACCATTCAAATTTTCCGTTCTTGATAATGATAATGACAGTTTTGGCAATAAAAGTTAATAGTAGATATAAAAGCCGGTTAACATAATGATAAAATACAGTAATAATCGCGTAAACATTATAATGAGGATTATGCGAGTTTTATTTTATTTTGCGTTGTTATAAAAGCCATTACTATTTGTAGAATTTACATTTAACTAAAGCAATTTTTGCCGACTTTCGTAATGGTGGTGGACGTGGACGTTTATAAGGGAGTGATTAATTGAAGGTTTTATACATATCTTAATATTTATTTATATGTATTAATGTGGCAATTGAGAAGATTAAGTTCTGGTGACGCCATAGCATCAAAGAGGACATATTTACTTAAATTTCTGTCTTCCTATACTTCATATATATTATCCGTGTGGTGACGGAGGAAGAATATAGTTCACCACCCCCTCTCTTACCCGTGGGTATCGTAAAAGTCAACTAAGAGATATAGTATGCATATATCATGTGTGCAAGAGAAGGAAAAATCGAAATAAAACACTATACCAACACGACTGACCAGAGCAGTATAGTAGGTCAATTTCCCTCACATTATGAAGGCCAACAGTGGGACATATGTTGGCTGAGATGAATGTAAAAAAATAATGAAATACTTCATATCTAGCTATCAGCATGTCACCGTTCATTATTATTAATAAAGTCTACTAAGGTATGATTGCCGTAATTACTTCGTTTGGCATGCGTGTTAGTAATCACAATTGCATTATAAGCCTCACCGTACCATGCCGCTGTCTCCATCCTGCTGGTGATTTCTCAGCCGGCTTTTTGAAATGCTATAGGAAAATAAAGCTGTCACCACATATTCGTCGTTATTTTATCTTTTAAGAATTATAATCGATTATTGTTAATTGTTGCCATCGGGTCAATAGTTCTTTATCTTACATTACAATTATTACTTCGTTATTGATAATGTTCTACAATATTAATAATAGTTAAATTTGGGTAAAGCTAATGTCGTCTATACTTTCGTAAATAGCTTTCGCTTAGCAAGTTGTATTTCTTGCAGTGGGTAATTTCTAATTTTAATTATACTTTTTTCTGCTGTCATAAAGTCTGCTGTCATAAATAAGGGAGCATTTTTCGACTGCACAGATGGCGTAGTGGTTAAGATACCGACCTTCCGTGCCAGTGTCGTGTTCGATTCCCACGCAGGACATTACTTTGTGCGATCCACAAAGTGTTGTTCTGAATCTGGGTGTAATTTGTCTGCGTTAATTGCATGTTTGTAAAAGTTCCCCGCAATACAAGGTTTATTTCCTTAGTGCAGGGTGGTGTCTTTTCTTAAGAGAAAAAAAAATTTAGAGTATGATACGAATGACGAATAGAGTAAAATTTACCATAAATTGTAAATTGATAAATTGTAAATTTTATGAATACAGAACAAAAAAAAACTTGTATTTCACATTATTAACCTCGATTTGAAGAAGTTTTCGCTTCTGTGGTCTTAAGTGCACACCATTGAATTTGTTTTTTGAAGTACTCATTTATCCAAATTTGCCTATTTTAATTCTCATAAAATTTTATCAAAGTTTTAGATGTCATTTAGAATGTATAAATAAATATAATAATGTTTGTCTTAATCACAAACAGATTGATAGAAAAATTTAAGTATCAAGAAATATAGACAGTTATGCTTAAAAATATTATAATAATTATTTCGAAGGAAACAAATATAACATACCTAATGTCTTGTCTTAAAAATGCCTTCATTCATTCATTTCCAATAATCCAAGTCATTGCATATATTTCTCAATACAAAGTATGTACGTAACAATTAATGTAAAAATCAGAATTTCTTTTAATTTTTAATTAAAGTATAGATCAAAATATTTTATTCGTTTCCCTATGAAAATAGACTCTAAAGTAACAAACTTTCCCGTAAGCTTTGGCCGACTTTTTCGCTTTTACCAACATCCCTTGTATTTTTGTCGTCAAAGTACCTATTTTTTGCACTTTTCAGCAAATGTGGTGCTTCTATTCCCAGCCGGTGTTCAATCCGAGTTTAAAATTTGCCGTAGAAACTTATTTTCTTTCGTAGATTTTAAAGACTAAAAATGTATTAAGAATTCTGCATATTTTTTAAATCCTTTGATATCTTAATTAAACTATGTATTTATAAATTGTAATTTAGTACAGTCATATGGTCTTAATTTGGTCGATATGTGTCCTAGTGTAGAGCACGGACCTCCTCTTGATGAGAAAAAGCCTGCCTACTACACCACATAGGTCAGACTTGTTGACTTTATTTAAACCACAGTAAAGTATTCTTTCTTTATTATTTTCCGTGTGGTGACAGAGTAAGAATACAATTTACCACCCCGTATCTTACCCGTGGGTGATCGTATGAGACGACTAAAGGATATAAAACGCATATAATATTTATGTGAGAGACGGCAAACGCGAAACAAAACCCTATACCAATACGCCTGACCAGCGTGGTATAGTAGGTCAATTACCCTCCCATTATGGAGGAGGTTCGAGCCCAGCAGTGGGACATATGTGAGCTGAGATGATGATGATGAAAGTATTTTTATAAAGAAGAAATGTTTTTATGTTTGCTTATTGAGTTGGAGTGTATTCTTATGAAATACTAATCCAATTAAAAAATATTACCTCTAAATGTTATTGGCTATCTTCCCTGTCGATTATTCCTATAAGAAGGAATAAAACGCGTGCGAAACCGACCGTAAAACTAGTCTATAACAAAAACATCTCAAATTATATTATCCGACAATAAAATTTTACTTACTTTATAATTATTTTTGTTTCGTAATAAAACCACTGACCGGTAAATTATATGATCAGGATAAAACATAAAAGTACAACAGCAAAGAAAAATAATACATAACTCTCTGAAATAGCACAAACCATTGAACCCTAAGGCATCGTATCAACAATTAAAACGATTCAGTATTACATAGTAGATGAATTATTACACATTAGAAAAAAAACAGCTTCTAGGAATATTTCTGATGCGATAACATTGGTAATTTTAATATAACATAATTACAGTAACAAAAAATAACATCTAAGGCAGAGGTGTCAAACTGAATTTTGCAGAGGGCCATATATTAAATTTTGAATTCGTAGGCGGGCGAGATTGAAAATAATAAAAGTTAACTGAATTGTTATAACATTTTATTTATTAAATTATATCTTTAATATATATAAATTACGCGTCACGTTGTTTGTCCGCGATGGACTCCTAAAGTACTTAACCGATTTTAATTAAATTTGCAACATGTGTAGCTTGATCCAACTTAAAAGATAGGATAGCTTCTATCTCAATTTATAGTCGCAATATTGTTTTATTACAAATAAATTATCTGTTTTTCATTTGACAGTCACAATTACCTATCTTTTATCTCCAAATGATTCTAAGAGATGGCGGTATCTGTTGACTGGATTGAGTAAGTATTTAATAGATGGCGCTATGTTAAACTTATAAACGTTTCATATAAGCTACAATATATTAGCATAACCAATACGTGTTACTGAGGCTACCTTAGCCACAGCAACGCGTGGCCGAGTCTGCTAGTAGTATATATAATATTCGGTTGTTATAAGTCACTACGATCGCGGGCCTTATTAATACGGCCCAGGGGCCGGATGCGGCCCGCGGGCCGTATCTTTGACATGACTGATTTAAGGGGTCATTTGGCAATTCAAGTTCAAATCAAACTTCTTTTTATATTATGTTCTAATCATAGATACTCTCATGCATATGTGGATGAGAAAAGGGTCTTGATAGGGTAAATCGCGTCTCCACCAGGCCGGCCACGTAGGTCAAAGTATCGGTAGCAGTGGCGCCCCAAAAGCGATGGGGAGGTAACACGTTGCTTCGGACGGAATGGGCAGGATGTGATCAGACCATAGCTCACCAAAAAATAAAAGGGCAAATAAAAGCGAAATCTGCTAAACACTCACTAAGAATACAACTATACAACGAACGAGATTTGATATGTCGCTTCAAAATTTTATTAATATAACTATTAATTTTGCAAAATAAAAACATCAAAAGATTTTTGTTCCATTTTGTTATGATCTTTTTTTTTCCTTGGAGTTTATGACTTAGTTACTAAGACCTTTAAGCCAAATCTTTGTTTATAATTCAACTTCATTTAAAGGCATCGTCCGTCAGTAAGTCAAATCGTTGCCTTTAACAGTGCTATGATCACACTGTTAAAGATATCTTTTGGAATTTTAGTTGAAAATGAAAACGTATGTGGGAAATTGTTATATCATATTCACTACACCTCAGTACTTCCTGCGCATCATATTACATAAAATGCCATTAAAAATCCTTACTAATATTATAAATGCGAAAGTAACTCTGTCTGTCTGTCGCTTATGGACGCCAAGTCTACTGAATTGATGTGAATGAAATTTGGTACACAGATAGTCTAGAGCTTGATAAAGGACATAGGCTACTTTTTAATGCAAAAAAGGGTTGTTAAAGGGCGATGAAAAATTGTATGGAATTATCGTCATTTTTAAAGCCTTAAACTTATTTTTAGACTATTGATTAGATGTTAATAAATATGACAGTAAAATTTTGTAAAAAAATCACACTGATGGGTTAAAATAAAGGGTTAAAAAAAGGGATGAAAAACTTTAGGCAAATAACCTTTTACGCGGGCGAAGCCGCGGGCACAAGCTAGTAATTAATATAACACGTTAAACCACTAAGATATTGAATATAATACAAGAGCACCACATGACACTTTTCGTTTCCCGCTAAAACACTATTTTCTTATGACAATATTAGAAATTCATACATATCGAAAGTTATTGGCAACTAACTCCCGATTTATGGTTCATGAGATATATAGCGTGGTGACGTGCGGATGGACGGGCGGACAGCGGAAATTAGGGTTACGTTGGCATCTCTTGAGTACGGCAACCTAAAAATGTTAGCGTAATTATGGCAGAAGAATATTTCTTACCATGTATTGAGCTTAGATATAGATTTGAGTTTGTAATTTAGAAAGATAGTATGTGTATAATGGCATTTTAGCTCATATTTGTCCCACTGTTGGGCTGGAGCCTGCTCCATAGTAGGATTTATTTTTTCTTTTTTTCTTTTTTGTGTGACTTAGTTGTTAGCCTCAGATGACTATGACAACTTTACCCGGACTGTGGGTGAGTGCTGAGGGCTCTCAACCCGTAAACCCATAATAGGAGTGAAATTGAACTACTATACCACGCTGGTCAGACGTGTTGGTATAGGGTTTTGTTTCTGGTTATCCTTCTCTTGCATAGATGTTATATGCATTTTATATCCCTTAATATATGCGAAATATATCATCAATATATCATATATCCCTTATATGCGAATGGGAATGCTGCGATGGTTCGGACATGTGGAAAGATTGCCGAACGAACGTCTGGTTAAGAAGATATACAATGCGAAAGTGGAAGGATGCAGGTACCGGGAGAGACCGAGACTCACCTACCTAGACCAGATCAGTCATGTACTGAAGGAAGGTGGAGTCAAGAGCCTCCGAAACCGGTGAGCGTGTATGAAGAGAATTATGAATGTTGAGGAAGCGAGTGAAGTATGCAAGGATAGAGAGTTCTCTGGCACTCTGTTCTCTCTGCCTACCCTGCAAGGGATATGGCGTGATGATATGTATGTATGTATATCCCTTAGTCGTCTCTTACGATCACCCATGGGAAATATAACGGGATGAAAAAAGCTGGTGAAATGTATTCTTACTCCGTCGCCACACGGGAATTGAATTAATTTTTATTATGAGAATATATATCAGTCAGTACCTGCGCACAAGCTACAGAAGGCGTGGAAATCGCCTATTAATGAATAATAATAATATTAGGTGGTGAAATATAATCCATATAGTAAGGAGATATAATACAAATAATTAAGTCACCCTTTTCTGTAAATGCCGTCAAGCATGCAAGATTGTCAGAAAAAAATCGTTATTTAATATAACCTGTCTGATCAGCGTGTAAGAGTAAAGCAATTACTCTTACATCCCGAACGAGATCTTGTTCAATAATAGTACACATATTATCTAAGAAGAAGAAGACAAGTGTTATTTCTACTCCCTCGTCGTTGGTTTAATAGTAGAAGCATGTTGTTGCTAAGCTCATTACCCAGCTCTCGGCTCAACTTTTATTTCGATGAATTTATAATTTTTCATTAAGAAGGTTTGTTGGATCACCCCTTTTCGAATGTATCACTTCGGAGTTAGGTCACATTCATAGCTGAAATGTGAATGCGAAGATGGTGAATTGTATTTTTCATCTCATCTCATCTCAGCCCATATATGTTCCACTGTTGAGCTCGGGCCTCCTCCATAATGGAAGGTTAATTAACCTACTATGATCTACCACGCTGGATAGATGTGCTGGTATAGGGTTTGTTTGGAGTTTTCCTTCTCTCGCATAGATGTTATATGCATTTTATATCCCTTAGTTGTCTCGTACGATCACCCACCGGTAAGATAGGGGGTGGCGAATTGTATTCTTACTCCGTCACCACACGGAAAATGGTATTTATACTTCGTCATAATACCATAAAAAATATATTTTAGTTTTAGTAAACATTACGTCTTTAAAACTCTTAGTAGATAAGCAAGGTCATTCCAGATAATTTATTAGTTTTATATCTGTACAATAAAAAGATAGATTCAAAAGTAATAAATTAACTAAGAGTTAGCAATATTCAAGTCAAAGTCTGGAAATCTAGAAGATAAAACGTACAATAAATGTAAGATAAAGAAAAGATTAATTCTGATCGAAAAGTTTCATTTGCAAATTTATAAAACGAAGAAAGTAGTTACATTCTATCTTTATTCTTTTTTACGTTTGTTAACCTTTTAGTATCAATATTTACTACAACACAAAATTTCATTAAGGAGCACGCTGCGAGTTTCGACTAGTCCTGTGCCACTAAGTTCATTAAGTATGTATTGTACATACATACATTATGACCCAACGACATGGGCGTAAACGTTAAACCTGTTTGGGATTGTAATCGTTGACCAGCCGGCATTAGGTGGAATTAGCTAGGGTTATTGGACAACTTAACAAACTCTAGTTTATAGTATACGGATCTTGTAGCAACTCGAGAAAATTTCCGTTCGTTTAGGCGTTTCTGCCATACCTACTACTGCAACCAATCTTAAGGCTCACATATAGGCCCCGGTAAGTTATCCCGTATCCGTGGTGCCATACTGCTGCGCTTATCGTAACTGTACAACCCTTTAATTGTTGGCTGACTAGTCAATATTGCTTTCTGTCTCCCGCTATGCCTGGGATGGAAGTGGAATCACTCTTTTCCAACTTCTCCTCTTTAACTTTTCTAATTAAATTGGTTGCGGGTTCCAAGACAATTAAAATCATTTCCTGGGACTACCTGAGGGTCAAACCTCGGTGTCATTTATGATGACCATTGTGGATCCTGGCTTACAAGAGTTACAATGGTGGCAATGTGTGGTGGGATTAGCGCAAAAAAAAAGAACTAGTTTAGTCAAAAACAATATTAGTTGGTAGTGTTCATAGTCACTACTTCATCACTAAACGCCATTTATTTCTCGCATTCATAAATATAATACTAATTTCCAAATTTTAATAAATTTCGGGTTAGAGACAATGGCTTGCAGCCGTTTACCGCTTGCCCGTGTGGTAACATTAGTACCATACCTTATTTTCACCTCACGCATGTGTGCTATATAGGAACCTTTTCAAAATTTCGCCCATTTTCGGTTGAGCGTCGAGAAAATATGTAAATTTTGTTATATTTTTATGGAGATTTTTTTTTTTGCTTACGTTGGCAAACAAGTAAGGTGTATACCTGATGGTAAGTGGTACTGCTGTCATGGACCTTTGCTATACCAAGAGTATAGGAGGCTGCTGAATACTTAGTATTAAGGTGTACTTCTATACTGTTACGATATCATCATTCTCCTACTCTTATCCCAATTGCTTGGGGTCGATACAATATGTACTCTTCTTTCATAGTACATATTGTAAAAGTTATTGGCAATAGTTTTATGACCGACCGCCTGCCTGACGTCAACCCACCTTGGGAATGTAATTGTTGACCAAACGACATCAGACCGAGTTGGCCCAGGTCGTTAGAAGGCTCTTAGTCGGCTTTTATGACATTCACGAGTAAAGTAAGGGTTGGTAGTATTCGTAGCCGCTACCACACAGCCTACTTGTGCTGTTACGATATATTACTCAAATATTAACCACGTCGGGTTGGTCCGCCGAAGTAGAAGTAGTTATGAAACACCTCTAAACCATTATGACCAAATATCACTCTTAATCGTCCAATACAGTTAAATCGTTTGATCACCATACTGAGTGGAAAAAAAATTGTGAGCCACGCAGATGAATAAACGAAGTTAACAAATAATAGCAATTGTAAAAAATGCAATAAAATTTCAAAGATAAGTAAAGACAGTAAGTTAGAATCAAATCTACTTAGGTTAGTTGATTTATTAAAAATCACATGTTCGGGTATATTTACGCTATTCAAATTTTATTCAGAGTTAGTAAGTACATACCTACATATCATCACGCCATATCCATTGCAGGGTAGACAGAGAGAACAGAGTGCCAGAGAACTCTATCTCTGCATACTTCACTCGCTTCCTCAACATTCATAATTCTCTTCATACACGCTCGCCGGTTTCGGAGACTCTTGACTCCACCTTCCTTCAGTACATGACCGATCTGGTCTAGGTAGGTTAGTCTCGGTCTCCCTCGGTACCTACATCCTTCCACTTTCGCATTGTATATCTTCTTAACCAGACGTTCGTTCGGCATTCTTTCCACATGTCCAAACCATCGGAGCATTCCCTTTCGCATCTTTACACCAATACTCTCTTTAAGTTAGTAAGTCATTATTATTTATTTATCTATTTTTAAAGATCTGTGAATAATAGACAATTTTACATTTATCTAAAGATAAATCTAGAAAATGTTAGGATGCAGCGTCTCTGGTGATTTTTTTTGCTATGTTTGCTCAACAATTACATTCCCAATTTTTTTAAGTTGTTGACGTCTGACAGGCGGCCGGGCGGCCGGTAAAACTATTGCCAATAACTTTTACAATATGTGCTATGAAAGAGGAGTACATATTATATCGACCCCAAGTAATTGGGGTAAGAGTAGGAGAATGATGATGGTCATGCTACGGCGAGTTCTATGTAAACTCCTGCTGTCAACAATATGCATAAATGCATTTTTCATGCCAAGAACAAACAACAAATCTAGTTAGGAGAATTTAAGGTATTCCGTGTTTCTTTCTTTACGGAATGTAAGAATACAATTCATCACCCCCTATCTTACCCGTGGGTAATCGTAAGAGACGACTAAGAGACATAAAACGCATATAACATCTATGCAAGAGAAGGAAAACTTGAAACAAACCCTATACCAACATGTTTGACCAGTGTGGTATAGTAGGTCAATTTCTTTCCCATTATGGTGGAGGCTTGATAGTGGGATACAAGCTGAGACGAAGTTATACCTTTTTGCTATGGTTTTTGGCTATGGTTTGTTCATACCCCACTTAATTCGTCCGGGGCGACAGTGGAAGCGATGGGCGACCTCATAGATCCGCCCCGCAATATACTTTTCGACACTGTGTGAGTGGGCCATTGGAACCCGGTCTTTGTCTTCGGTGGCCAAGGTATTCGTTTTTTTTTTTGGTGGGCCACGGTACGTCAAACCCCGCTAATCCGTCAGGGGCGACAGGAAAAGCAGCGCAAGACCCCGTAGACCCGCCCTACAACATAGCTCTCGACGCCGTGCCGGTGGGTCACTGGTACGCGGTCTTATTCTTCAGTGGCCTGGCCTAGGTATACCTTAAACGTAAATTCACTCTGGAATTATAAGAAGTAAATAATACTTTCCAAAAAGATACAACAATGGATTTTAAATTTGTAAATCATATGAAACATTAGATACCATTACAGTTAAAAATTACGCTTACGCAAGTATTTAAAAGTTGGAAATAAAACAGTTTTTACGGATTCTATGGCGATTGTATTTGATTGATAAATTGCTCAACGTTTTTAGAACACTTTATAGCGTTCATGGTTACAGTTGGTGGTTGGTGACTAAGGTGTCTTATGTCCAACAAGTCTACGTTGTTACACAGACTTATATTTACCCGCTTCTGTGTTACATATTACACTCTTTGTTTTTGAAACAAATTCATTGCCAGTACAAAAAAAAAGAAACAAAAAGTTTAGTTATATACATACATACATACATAGCCTCACGCCTGTTTCCCAGAGGGGTAGGCAGAGACTACGGATTGACACAAACCACGATCCTGGCATACTTCCATCGCTTCATTCACACTCATAATAGTCTTCATGCATGCTCTACGATTACGCATACTCTTAATAAGACCTCTCGTCAACACATCCCCAACTTGGTGCAGAAAAGTATGACGTGGTCTTCCTCTTGTATTCGTCCCATTCACGCTTGCTTTATATATTTGCTTCGTCAACCTCTCGTTACTCATTCTTTCTAAATGTCCAAACCACCTCAGCATACTCTTTTTGATCTTTGTCACTACTTCTTCATTCACACCACAGCGCTCTCTTATAACACTATTCCTAATTTTATCTTTCATACTTACATCACACATACTACGAAGAGCTCTCATCTCAACAGCATTTATTCTACTTTCATGTCTTCCCTGCCAAATCCAACTTTCACTACCATACATGAGAGTAGGTACTAATACTCCCTTATGTACAGCTAAACGTGCCTTTTTGGACACGTTTCTGCTTTTCATAAAGGTGTATAGTGCCCCATTCACTCTATTACCAGCATTTACTCTTCTTTCAACATTATCATCATTTTTACCATCTCTAGTAAACAAAACACCCAAATATAAAAATTCTTTCACCTGTTCCAGTTCCTCACCATTTATAAAAATTTTACATTCCGTCATACATTTATCCTTTTCAAAAACCATAATTTTCGTCTTACTTACATTTACTTTCATACCTTTTCTTTCAAAAGCTTCATGCATAGTAGTTACCATCGCCTGCAAATCTTCTGCCGATGATGCAAGTAATACCTGATCATCGGCATAAAGAAGACATTTGATAAGTAACTCATTCATTCGTAAACCACAATCATTATTTTTCAGATCTTTCAAACAGCTATCCATGAATAGGTTAAACAGCCACGGGGACGCTACACATCCCTGTCTAACACCTTTATCGATATTAAACCACTCCGTGTAGGCTCCGTTTATTCTTACGCACGCCCTGGAATCCTTATAGATGGATTTCAACGCGTGAATAAGATGGCTGTCCACCCCATACATAGACAGTACCGACCACAGTTCATTCCTCCTCACTTTGTCATAAGCTTTCTCCAAATCAATGAATGCACAAAAGATTTTCTGACCTTTAGCCAAAAATTTCTGCGTCATGCATCGTAAGGAGAAGACTTGATCCGTACAACCCATACCTTTTCGGAAACCTGCTTGTGCATCCCATATTTTCTTGTCGGTTACTTTCACTACTCTTTCAATCAATACTTTCGCATACAGTTTGCCGACTATGCTAAGGAGGCTTATGCCCCTGTAGTTCCTACAATCTTGCTGCGAACCTTTCCCTTTATACAAAGGTACAATTACAGCCTTACACCAGTCGTCAGGTACTTGGCCATTAGTCCAGCAGAGATTGAAGAGCTGGTATAGCATGTTAGCTATGATATCCTGTCCAGCGGTCAGCATCTCAACTGTAATCCTGTCGTATCCTGCAGATTTACCCGCTTTCATACCTTTCAGTGCGTTCATAATTTCCACCATAGTAATACATTCTCCATCCTCAAGATCTCTTTCACTCTCAAATGATAGATCTTGTGGCTCTTCTCTTTCAAATAAGCTTTCAAAATACTCCTTCCATCTCTCTAGTACACATTCTTCTCTATTCACTATCCTTCCATACTTATCCCTGATCGAAGCAAGCTCTGTACTTTGAACTTTACCTCGAGCTGATCTTATGGATTTCCAGAAAACCTTTAAGTTAGATTGGTAATCCTGCGATAATCTTCTATCATACTCGTCTTTCTGATCCTCTTTCTTTTTTCTGACAATTTCTTTCACTTCTCTTTTTCTTCTCTTGTACTCTTCTTTGGCTATGTCTATATCATGAATCGTTGCTTTCTCTATTCTCTCACTGGCTCTGATAGCAAGCCAATCTATCCAGGCTTTCTTCTTCTCACAAACTGCACTCTGCACATCTTTGTCCCACCATATATTCTTCATCTTATTTACTTTCCTTCTTCTGGTCACGCCACATGTTTCTGTAGCAACATTTACCACATTTTCTTTAAAAGTCTTCCATAATTCTTCAATATCACTAATATTAACCGAACCATACAACTTTTCTGTCAGTTTACTTTTATACTTCTCTCTAACAATCTCATCTTGCAAATTCTCTACTTTTATCCTTTCTAGTACACTTGTCGTGTTATGTATCCGGTTTCGCCACGTTTTTATGAGACCACTTATTCTAGTCATTACTAGAAAGTGGTCTGTATGGATACCAGTACCGCGATACACCCTGGTGTCTAGAACTTTGTTTCTGAGTCTTTCGTCTACTATTATAAAATCAATCATACTCTTTCTTACATTCTTTGCTTCGCGTGTATACATATGGATCTTTTTGTGTTCAAACATAGTGTTTGTAACACAAAGGTTCCATTCCAAGCATACCTCTAGCAGACTTTGACCATTTTCATTCACACTTTCATCACCAAACCTTCCTAAAACGTTTTCGAATCCTTTTCGGCCTACTCCCACCCATCCATTAAAATCACCTAGCAAAATCAACCTTTCATTTAACTGGCATAATCTTAAAACATCTCTTAGTTCCTCCCAAAACTTTTCTCTTCCATCCTGCTCACATTTATTTTTAGTCAAACCCGTGTTTACAGGAGCATATACTCCTACAACAAAAATACGGGTCAGACCCACTTTCATTCTTAACCATACTAATCTAGCATTCACACAATCATACTCTTTCACACATTGAGCCATTCGAGCAGAAAGAAGGAGACCGACTCCCTGGCAGGCTCTAGTAGTCATTGGTACCCCGGACCAGTATGCCGTATAAGGTCCATGACTAGCTATCTCACATCCCTTTCGCTTCGTTTCATTCACACAAAGAATATCAATCTTTTTATCATCCATCATTTGACATACCTCATTTAATTTCTCTTTCATTCCTCCTCCTACATTCAACGTGGCAAAACGGCACTCCGTAGACCGCTTTTCGCCCTCATTGGGATCGAGACGTGAAGGGTTGCGAACCGCATCGCCGTCATTTGGACTTTTAAAATTTTTTATACAATCCATAGCGTTCCCACGAGTAGTAGGGTATTAAACGATCCACCCCCACAGAGCCCTTGTGTGGAGGCAAGGTGGAATCACCGCTGTGCCCTGTGACCACCAACACATGCACCCTTAGTTATAGTTGTATATTATTGAATATTAAATTTATGGTAATTATTATGACAATTCACTAGTTTAAAAAGTAACAAATCTATTAAGCTACCACCGGATCAGAGCACGGCTGTACTGAGAAAGATCCGGCAAGAAAACTCAGTGGTCATAATACCAATTATTGACTTTAAAGTCACTAGTTAGTATTATGGTGGCTTATTTCAATCCTACTAAAGTTGAACAAAATTATATTTAACTACTAGCTTTTGCCCGCGGCTTCGTCCACGTAGAAATCATCTCTGACAGAGTTAAATAGAAAAAGCAATGCAAGGTGTTGAAAGTTTGTCGCTAGGATGATAATCAACAGCGTCAGAAACTGGGATGCGTTGAGGTGTTGATTCTGCGAGTTAGTTGTCTAACGGAATTAGGCAATAGGGTGGGTCCGAGAGAAAATACTCTACGTTGACACGCTCTACCGTCGGTGCTTTGGGCGGCGCAAGCGTGAGTAACTGTATTTAGGGCTTCGACTCGAGATGATACCCGGTTGCCCGCCCGCATAACGTAGATGTACGTGTACGGCGCGCGTGTGTCTATATACCATAGCCGGCGGTCACTAAAGAAAAAGGTGGTTCAAAGTTCTATTCATTCTACAAATTATATTGCCATTAATATACTATTTACGGTATAACCATGGGATAAAAATATAATTATCGCCACCCTTTATTTGACTGTTTTGTTTCACCAGCAGAGTTGCGACCTCGTTAGATATGATTTATTATTTCAATTATAGAGTGAACATTTTTGAAGCTAAACTTGACCTGTATCTTAAACTATTAAGCAAGAACCTATTGTCGTCTACTATGTGTATCCTGTGAGCTTTCACGCCGGCACTGGTCGCCACAACGGCACTGGTGCGGGGTTGATGGAGAGGGAGAGAGAAACACGTGTTTATTTATTTTTACCGAAGAATATTTGTACGTAATTTGAAAAGAATCGATAATGAAATTTTCTCCCCATACACACTTTGCCGCTTTGTTACACCCCCTTAGGGGCGGCATTCATAAAATCCTTTCATATTGAATCTCTATGTCATAAATAACAACGTGCTTCAAAATTTAATGTTTCTAGCTTTAATAGTTTCGGTTTGGCGGTAATGAGTCGTTCAACCCGCTTCACAAGCCTAATTTACACAACCAGAGGGTGAAAATTGATATATGCCGGATATTACCCTAGAATATTTGATTCGACTCGTAATTTGAAAAGAATCAATAAAGATTTTTTCTCTTCACACAAACTTTGCCACTCTGATCCACTCCCCTTAGGGGTATAATTTCGTAAAATCCTTTCTTAGTAAATCTTTACGTCATATAGAAACCACTGTCAACATTTCAAGTTGCCAGCTTCAATAATATCGGCTTGGCGCTAATGATTTAATGAGTCGTCCAACCCGCTTTGCAGGCCTAATTTCACCCCCAGAGGGTAAAAATCAACAAATGCTGAAACACATGTTTATTTATTTTTACTGAAGAATATTTGTACGTAATTTAAAAAAATCGATAAAGATGTTTTTCTCCGAACATTTTTTAAATTGACATAACTTTTTTTTTATAAATCAATTGACATAAAATAAAGCTTAAACGTTAAGTGAAGCTTACCACAATATATTAGTGAAAACCGCGTCTAAATCGGATAAGCCGTTTCTGAGATTAGCGTGCACAAACACACAGATAAACAGACAAAAATTTAAAAAAATATTGTTTTGGGTTCTATTAGTGTTGATAAAGGTCCCAGTAATATTTTTTTTCATATATCTTCCAAGTACAGACAGCGACCCGTTACATTTTTATTATATGTATAGATTATTGAGAGCCAATTATATATAAAAAGTGCTTACAGTGTCTTGCAGGCTTGTGTGGTTTTCTTTATTTTATTTTTAATTAAGTGATTAACAGGATTCCAGTTTAATAATAATACCCAGCCATCTTCAATTTCAATAGCCTTGCAAAGCATTATTTTTTATTTTACTCTCGGGGTTTTTTTTTTTGCGAGGATTTATGGTTTATCAAACTTGATGTAATGGCGGGCGCGTTGCTCACTGTGCACATGGATTGCAGACTTAATGTGATGGCGATGCTTCACATCAGCTCTATGTTCCTTAATACGAGTTCTTATAGATCTTTGTTTGGCCAATATAAGAGAGAAGCCCAACGTTTTGGGTGCGTTTGAGGTTTTCTTTGGTAGACAGCGCCCTAGCTGTGCCGCTGGTATGGCAGGTTATAACATTTATAGTTTATAAAGTATTTATAGTTATTAAAGTCTAGTGTGTTATTTAACCGTATAAAAGATTATATTTAATTTTTAATGAATAATATAATATATCGTCATCGTTAATATAGTCTGTAATTTATGCGACATGTGTGGCATATGTCAGCGGTGAGCCGCAGTTTAGTTGCGGCTTTGAATGCACAGGATAGGTGGGAATGTTTTAGATGAGCATATGTATTTGGTTATATTTAAATTAGTCACTGGAAATATCAGTTAATTGTTGGAATTTGTTATATTGTATATTTTGTGAAGGTATCATTTTTAAAGTTAAATAAATGATGTCATTCTCGTCTGTTGTTAGTTTCGGCTGAATAAGTTTTTCAGCAAATCTCTATTATGTCACATATAAAATAACAATATTCTAAAGTTAGACAATAAATCTATAGATTTTTTAACCAATATTTTAGTACGTGCTCCATTACACTTGGTGAAATCAGATAAATAACTTACTACGCTACATTACATTTTGCGAAATCAAAATTTGAAAAATCATTTGACTGCGTAGAAGCGGTAATCTCATTACCCAAGTGTCATAGCTTCAATCCTTACTGGGAGTATTTTTGTATGCGCTCCATAAATACTTGTTCTGTATTTGGATGTGATTTGTGTTTATTAATAGTATGCTTGTAAAGTCCTCCGTGATATAAGGGTTTATTACTTTACGCGAGAGTTTTTAAACCATCGACGTAGGAATAGTAGTAAATTGCTAATGTTCTTCGTTTGATGGCATAAATGGCTCGGAACTATGCATTTAATATTTTCTTCGAAAGTGTTGTATTATCACCAATGAGGTGACCTTTTCATAGCTACGGATAGAAAACTATAGTCGATGTGACTCTACCAATGGAAAAGGGGTGTTATTTCCGTACCTACCTTAATTCACGTTTGCAAAGTCTACCGCTTTACAAGGGTTTATTCCCGAGGTGTTAGTTTTAAAAGAATAATAAAAGCGTAAAAAATTCACGGGGCGCTGGCACCTCTCAATGATTTCCACCAAACCAAGTAAGTGCGTATACCAAAGATATTCTCTAAATAAATACCTATTTTCTATTGCATTAGTCGGCGCACGTTCTGTACCATAAATGATTGTTAGTATGATGAATGCGTGGTACCCGTATCTAAGACAAATCGAGAAAAATCGGCCAAGTGCAAGTTGTACTCGCGCACGAAGGGTTCCGTAAAACTAAAAAAAATATATGTGATGTAACTAAAAATTTAAGGTTTTCGAAATTTTTCCTTTATATGTGCTATAAAAAATTGCTTCATGCCAAATTTCAAGATTCTAGGTCGACTACCCTTTAGGTGTTGATTCCCTTACAAGTAGTTGCGAGTTTCGAAATATGCGGCTTAAATTGTTGTTTCTTTTGATTGCGTTGACATAGAATTTTGATTTTATTACAGCTTAAAGGTATTATAGACCTAAGTATTTGATATGAATTTCAATTTAATATCTCTACACGTTCAGGAAAAAATTGTTTAAAATTGTTAAAAATATTTTTTATACATAATGTAATTAAAAATTTACGGTTTTCACAATTTTTCCTTTATCTGTGCTATAAGACGTTGCTTTGTACCAAATTTCAATATTCTGAGTTCACGGGAAGTACACTATAGGTTTTGATTTCATTGCGAGTGTCGAATATTTTGCAGAAATTTGCGACATAAACAGCTGTATCTTTTGATTGTGTTAGCTTAGAAGTTTATTTTTTTCACAGCTCTAAGGGACAGTAGACTTGAGTATTTGATATAAATTTCAGCTTGATACCTCCACGTGTTCCTCAGAAAAAGGGTCTTGACAGACAGACAGACGGCCAGACGGACGGACGCACAGACGGACGGATGGACGGACAACAAAGTGATCCTATAAGGGTTCCGTTTTTCCTTTCTAGGTACGCAACCCTAAAAGCAAATATCAAAACTGTTCAATGATTTCTGAGTATTCGACACATGAAACAATTGGAGGATTGAAGTAGATATTTTACGTTTAGCATGATATATTTTTTTATTTTTTTTTATCATTAAAATTAAGCCTTCCATACATTGCCGTCATTTTAACTCCTGTAAGTAAATCCGTAATGGTTGCCGAGATCACACAGAGGTTTGCCCTTCAGGAAGCAATATCCTATATATAGACTACGCAACAAATTTAATTTAAAAATAAGTAGTCATAACTTATTAATAATAATTGTTGATAATTAATGTATTATCAAAATGTAAGTTAGTGTAAGAAATTAGTAAAACAACAATGTAAAACTGACAACATGATGACCATTAAATAATTTTAAAAAATCGGCCAAGTGCAAGTTGTACTCGCGCACGAAGGGTTCCGTAAAACTAAAAAAAAAACATATATGATGTAACTAAAAATTTAAGGTTTTCTGAATTTTTCCTTTATATGTGCTATAAAACATTCCTTCATGCCAAATTTCAAGATTCTAGGTCGACTGGAAGTACCCTTTAGGTGTTTATTCTCTTACAAGTAGTTGCGAGTTTCGAAATATGCGGCTTAAATTGTTGTTTCTTTTGATTGCGTTGACATAGAAATTTGATTTTATTACAGCTTAAAGGTATTATAGACCTAAGTATTTGATATGAATTTCAATTTAATATCTCTACCCGTTCAGGAGCAAAGGGTTAGTGAGTTTAAAATTGTTAAAAATATTGTTTATACATAATGTAATTAAAAATTTACGGTTTTCACAATTTTTCTATAAGACATTGCTTTGTACCAAATTTCAATATTCTGAATTTACGGGAAGTACCCTGTAGGTTTTGATTCCCTTGCGAGTGTCAAAAATTTGCAGAAATTTGCGACATAAACAGCTGTATCTTTTGATTGTGTTAGATTAGAAGTTTGATTTTTTCACAGTTCTAAGGGACAGTAGACCTGAGTATTTGATACATATTTCAGCTTGATACCTTCACCCGTCCCTGAGAAAAAGAGTCTTGACAGACAGACAGACGGACAGATGGACGGACGGACAGACGGACAGATGGACGGATGGACAGACGGACGGACATAACATTTATAAAAATTAGTTAATCAGTTACACTACGTTCGACCTACATACTGATTCTATTTCATTGTGAGTAAAATTAAAATAGGAATGGATTACGAACATTTTTTTTCATCAAAATGCAAATGCTTGAATATTTTTTGGGAATCTAGTCTGATCTCTTTACCATATAAACCAGCTTTTTATGGAAATCTGAAATCATAAATGCCATAAAGTCTTTAAGGTCTACGTAAAATTTTGTACAAATTATGTAGTTCCTAACTAAAATTTTATACAAAGAAACTTCAGCATTTGCATACTATTTATTTATGACATCAGATTTATCATAGCTATGTGGTAGCGGCTGCGAATACTACCAACCCTTACTTTGCTTGTGGATGTCGTAAAAGACGACTAAAAGCCTTATACCGATCTGGATCAACTCAATCTGATGCCGTTGTGTGTGTGTGTGCGTGTGCGTGTGCGCGTGTGCGTGTGCGCGTGCGCGTGTGCGTGTGCGCGTGTGCGTGTGCGTGTGTATGTGTGCGCATGTGTGCGCGCGTGTGTGTGCGCGTGTGTGAGTGCGCGTGTGTGTGTGCGCGTGCGTGTGTGTGTGCGTGCGTGTGTGCGTGTGCGCGTGTGTGCGTGTGTGCGCGTGCGTGTGTGTGTGCGTGTGCGTGCGTGTGTGCGTGTGTGTGCGTGTGTGTGTGCGCGTGCGTGTGTGTGTGCGTGCGTGTGTGCGTGTGCGCATGTGTGCGTGTGTGTGCGTGCGTGTGTGTGTGCGTGTGCGTGCGTGTGTGCGTGTGTGTGTGCGTATGTGTGTGCGTGTGTGTGTGTGTGCGTGCGTGCGTGCGTGTGTGCGTGTGTGTGTGTGCGTGCGTGCGTGCGTGCGTGCGTGCGTGCGTGCGTGCGTGTGTGTGTGTGTGTGTGTACTACTATTGGTTCTATTTTTTTTAAATAATCATTGTCTTATTCGTTTAATTTTATCTGATTTAATACCGATTGATTTATTTAGTAAGATTTTCATTTTAATTTACCACTTTTTATTTTTTACCTTATTGTATACTCAAAATCCGTTTTCTTATTTTTTTTAGTAGTTTAATGTTATAATTCCAAAGTGTAGACTCCGTATGTACATGTGTGTTAACCTATAATTAATTGTTGTTTTTAATAATTATTGTCACATTTGTTTAATTTAATCTGATTTAATATAATTTAAGTCATTTTACGGGACTTCATTTTTTTTTTTTTTAATATCACTTTAATATTATATTTCCAATTCCTCCGCATGTACATGTGGTGTTAACCTATAATTAATTGATATACTCGTTGTTGTTTTTTTTTTTAATTAATTTCTGTTCTATTGTATAAGTATAAACAATTGTTGGTTAACCTAATAAATAAATAAATAAACTTATTTCAATAAACCTATTTCTCATTATATTTTTAGAAAGAAATGGCAAATATGTACGCAAGTTATGACGTATCCACTGAAATCTATTGAAAATTGATATATATAAAACTCAATAATTGTTTCTATGTATGTATATAATAGATAGTATATATATAATAGATTTCGAAACCATTCAACCTGTGTCTCAGTTTCATTAGAAAGGTAATAATGTGAAGATGAGTTTAAACCACTAAAACAATGCATTACGCTCCGGCAGGTGTCACTGTAATTGATTGCAAGGAATCTGTTTTTAATTTGTACGACACTTTCTGTTGAGTTAACTAGTAAAATATAAACATATTTAAACACAATAACTGCAAACTAAAGAAAATCAAAAATATAAATATATGTACTAACGTATCTATATTGTACACACAATAATCATTTTATAATACATTGTACATACATAAGTACATTGTTCATACGTTTGTATGTTTAAATAGTTAGTAATACTAATATTTATTCTGTGGTAGCAATGGCACTCTATAGTTACATTTAGTAGAAACCCATTATGGGTTTACTTAACTCCTATAACTGCCTCCAATAACATTATAGAGCCATATAGTTATTAGAGCCTCACTTCCTCATAAGGGATCTCTAAAAATAATATTATAATATTGTTAGGTACTTGATGTGCTACGGAATTAATAGACCCTTGCATAGTTATCTTGCATAGTTTATCTATACTAATATTATAAAGAAGTAAAGTTTGTGTGTTTGTATATTTGTTAAATTGTAAGGGGTAATCTCGGGATCTACTGAACCGATTTTAAAAATTCTTTCACCAATAGAAAGCCACATTATTGCTGAGTGTCATAGGTTATATAAAAAACCGAAAAATAAAAAGGCTTTTACGTGGTAGTCCGTTTTGCAAAGGGAATCGGAGAAAAAACGGTCGAATGAAAGCGTTTCTTACGAACGCTGCCTTAACTATGAAAGATATATTTTTGAGTTCTAGAGTAAAGACGTGGAGCTTGAAAATGCCTACAAAAAAGTCAACGACAGCATATGTCTAACTTTTATATTTAAGTTACAAAAAGTAGTTTTTTTAATATTAGTATAGATAATTTAATTTTTAATATTAATAAAATAATTTAAATCGTTAGGTCTCCTTTTGGCCGTTAGAAATTAAAACATAACACTCTGTACTAAAAAAGGATCATTAACATTATGCCCAACGAAGTGGGCACGGGTCAGCTAGTTTTTTATAATGTGAGCTTACGTGTCTGCATACGTGCGTGCGAGAGTGCATGCGTGCGTGCAAGACTGTGACACAACAAAAAATTACTACTATTAAATGTGCTTGAAGCACACTTGAAAAATAGGTATACTTTAACTTGAAAAATAGGGATACTTTAACTCTTAATAAGATTATGAAAAAAATCCTAGACTTTAACTTCATCAATAATTCGTAAACATAAGAAAATAAATTTCAAAATAGAACAACTCTTTTATTAAAAATCTCGAGAGACCCTAGGATTACTTTGTCAAAAGTATTAAAGTTAAAATCAAAAAAGTTTGTTGATAGTGTACTCAAAAACTCTTTTAATCTAAAAATTAAATTAAATATTAATAAACAAGAAGAGTTCTGTGGTTATTATATTACATGTTTATAGTCTCTTAGGTAAAGTTAGAATATTATTGTGACAAAACTCGCACAGTACAGATTACTTCAACTTTATTTCTATCTAATTTCGTTTTGTTTTTCTTTAATAGATACAAACTTATCGATACGATAACGGAGTCAAAATCCAATAGAGTAACTATTAACCCTTAACCCCTAACTAACCCTTCTCTTCTCTTGAGTATCATAAAAATCTATTAAGGGCTTTAAACTAATAACGTCGGTACAAGAGAATCTTGTAATAAAAAAAGAAGTATTGTTAAGTACACATTAATTAAAGCATTTAAATTAAAATTACATATGATCTTATTTACATATGGTTACGTATTAAATGCCGAACGAACGTCTGGTTAAGAAGATATACAATGCGAAAGTGGAAGGATGTAGGTAACGGGGGAGACTGAGATTAACCTACCTAGACCAGGTCGGTCATGTACTGAAGGAAGGTGGAGTCAAGAGTCTCCGAAACCGGCGAGCGTGTATGAAGAGAATTATGAACGTTGAGGAAGCGAGTGAAGTATGCAAGGATAGAGTTCCCTGCAAGGGACAAGGCGGAGTACCCAGAAGGAGTACCCTGCAAGGGACAAGGCGTGATGGTATGTATGTATGTATTAATTGCCAAATTTCAGTAATTTGGATTTTATATATTTACGATAAAACGTATAGTTAATATTACTAAGAATCGTCTTAAAATTGTAAACGAATTATCGACTACTGTAAGGGTTTACGGAATGATTCCAAAACAAGGTAACTAAAACTAACTATTCCAAATCTTGTTATCGTGCAAAGGTATTTGGACGGAAGAAGTATTAGATTTCCGATACGCGAAGAGTTGCTATGACTTTTAACGACAAACGTAAATACGAGCTAAATCAAATTCTTGTGTCCCGTATAGGGAATACTGATGTCTTGTAATGGGCCTTCTGTATTATCAACGTGTAAGTAATTATATAGATCATGTTTTCTTTTATTTAAGATATATATATATTATAAACGACATTTTTCAACCCAGCGGTCGAGTCTAGCTTGTATCTGAACAAATTTGACTATACGACGTTGATTAAAAGTTATTTTATTGATCGATCGATCGAAATTTTTGTTAAAAGGTGTTATCATTTTACATGCCTTACCTACCTCTTGTTATGCCGCAGGAAAAGAGGGATTGGTTGGTGCGTGTGTAATTCGTTGTATTCTTAATCCATCATTATTATCGAATCATTTTTTTCACAATATTTAACAATATACATTATCATTGCAGCTCATCTACGTCCTACTGCTGGGTTCAAGCTTCCTTCAAATAAGAGGGGCATTGACCAGATACCATGTTGGTATGACGTGATGGCATAGTGTTTAATTTTAAGTTATGTTTCCATACATGTTACGTACATACCTACTTATATCCCTTAGTTGTCTTTTACAACACCCATTGACAAGATAAAGAGTGACGAATTATATTACGTCAACATAAAAGATTATACAATTTCTTCAATTTTGCTAATGAAGGAATCAACTAGTTTTTCCATGGCTTCGTAAAGAAGCGACAAAAATATATATAATAGTTAGTTGTGGTTACCTATAAATGAAAGAGCACAAAACATGATCCATGTGATTCTTTTTTTTACTATATTGTATGTTTGTGTATTTTTCGTTGGTAATCCTAAAAATAAATAATTTGGAAAATCCAAAAGAGCATGCCTCATAATTTTTATATTTTTTATCATTTACTATTAGTCAATGCCAGAAACAAAAATAAAATTAAAGAAAAAAGCCTTTTTTAAAAATAAACTTTTATTATTTACTAATAAACTAAAATAAAAAGTTAAAAATAAATTAACTCTAATAAGACATATAACACTTTATAAGTTCATTTAAACGTTTAACGATAATTAAGCTTCTTCGTCTATTACAAAATAATTCAATACCGTTCATAATTATATATTTTTAACACTAAAACTTTACACCATAATTATTAAATCTTCCCGTTTCTATCACAGTCCTAGTTTTATAAATAAAAGCGTGTTACATTTTGATGGCATGATTAAGAACATTTAGCACCTTCTTTTTCCTATGGCCATCTTCCAGGTCCAACATCAGACCCTGGTTACCAAATAGTATCAAAGTACTCGTCAAGACGAATCAAACGAATTCAAACTCGATGTAATTGCGTCGTTTAAATACGGAGTTCCTATGGCCCGCTTCCAGGTCGATCGTCAGACCCTAGTTACCATATAGTATCAAAGTACTCAACAAGATAAATCAAACGAGCCTAAACTCGATAAGGTTGCGTCGTTTAATTACGGAGTTCGTATGGCTAGCTTCCAGGTCCATGATCAGACCCTATTTTCCATATAATATTAAAATACTTACCAAAAAAAATCAAATAAGCCCAATTTCGATGGAGTTGCGTCGTTTAATTACGGAGTTCCTATGGCCAGCTTCTAGGTACATCGTCAGACCCTAGTTACCATATAGTCTCAAAGTACTCGACAAGACAAATCAAACGAGTCTAAACTTGATGAGGTTGCGTCGTTTAAATACGGAGTTCCTATGGACTAGCTTCCAGGTCCATGGTCAGAACCTGGTTTCCATATAGTGTCAAAGCACTCGCCAAGACGAATCAAATAAGCTCAATTTCGATGGGGTTGCATCGTTTAATTACGGAGTTCCTATGGCCAGCTTCCAAGTCCATTGTCAGACCCTGGTTAGCATATAGTATCAAAGTACTCGTCAAGACGAATCAAACGAGCCCAAACTCGATGGGGTTGCGTCGTTTAATTACGGAGTTTCTTTGGCCCGCTTCCAGGTCCATCGTCAGACCCTGGTTATCATATAGTATTAAAGTTATCGTCAAGACAAATCAAATGAGTCCAAACTCGAAAGGATTGCGTCGTTTAATTACGAAGTTCTTATGGCCAGCTTCCAGGTCCATGATCAGATCAGCTCTATGTCACAATTATATTACATTGTCATCAGATTTATATATGCATGCTAAATTTCAGCTCAATCGGAAACCGGGAAGTGGATCAAATTTAACTTGCAAGATTTGATTACAGACAACGGGACAGGTGACACTAAATATAAGCGTGTAACGAAAGAAAAGAAATACTTTTGAAATTTCGTGCCATTCTCGACGTAGAGCTAAACATAGCTGTATAGGCTGAATGGGATTTATTTCCTTTGCCTGTCTGAATGGACGAACAAAAAAATGTAAACGAACCCAATTTTCATAAAGATTTATATATGCGATTTATATAAACGAACCCAATTTTCATAAAGTATACATACACTGAAGACTAAGCAGTTTAGTTTTTTATTAATTGCAATTAAACGACAAGGATTACCAAACCATTTTCGAAAGGAAACAGCGCGTTGCGATTATGAAGCTGTTAATAAAAGAAAAACTTGGTTACATTCATTTTTACGGGCGTAATCCTGCCAGATACAAAAAATATTTTATCCGACGTCCTCGAATATTATTTTTAATCAACTATTTTCTTACTTTAAACAAAATAATTGCTTTTTAAAAATATCAAATACGTTTAAACGAATGTTTTTTCTTGACATATGTATTATAATATTATCCTATAAGTGCAATGTGAGAAAATTATAATCATTTTTATGTTTGAAAAGTGCTTGATTTCCATATGTCGAGAGTAGAACAAGACCTCAACGCTTCGCTTATGAGGCGTGCAATAAATAAATACGAATGCCTTAATGCTAAACATTAAATTAACTACATCCGACTGTTAGCGTTGATCCTCGTCCACAATGCGAGGGGCATTTATTTACTATACTACGCTGGTTAGATTCAATCGGATTGCCAAAGGGTTATATGATAAGTTTTCCTTTTCTTGTATCAATTTTATCTATATACCATGTCCCTTAGTTGTCGTTTATGGCAGTTACGGGCAGGAAAGGAGTTATCGAGGCTGGTGCTCCTGCCGAAACCGGGACGGTCTCCAGAGTCGGCCTCGGCCTATAGGCCTATCGTGCTGCTCGACGATGCGGGCAAGCTATTGGAGAGGGTGCTGGCTGCCCGCATCGAGCGGCACCTCGTCGGCACGGGGCCCGATCTGTCGGACGCCCTGTTTGGGTTCAGGAGGGTCGTTCGACGATCGCGGCTCTACTGCGCCTGAGGGCCGTGGCGACTGAGGCCGTCGCCGGCGGAGGAGTGCTGTTGGTGGTGTACCTGGACATTGCCAACGCATTCAATAGTCTGCCATTTAGCTGCATCTGGGAGGCGCTCCGATACCACGGAGTGCCAGTTTACCTGAGGCGGCTAGTGGCAGACTATCTGGAGGGGCGCAGCGTCCTCTACACCAACCGAGTAGGGGACGTTGTGCGAACGCCCATGATGTGCGGTGTCCCACAGGGGTCGGTCCTCGGGCCCACCCTGTGGAACATCGGCTACGACTGGGCGTTGAGAGGGAGCCTCCCACCCGGGCTGGGCGTGATCTGTTACGCTGACGACACGCTCGTCACAGCCCGCGGTGGGACGCTGGAGTAGGCGGCAGGCCTGGCAACTCTCGGCACCGAAGAGATCGTCAGGCGGATCGAGGCGCTGGGGTTGAGGGTGGCCCTGGACAAGACGGAGGCCCTCTTGTTCCATGGGCCCCGCATGGGCCCTCCCATCGGCGTTTCGATCACCGTCAATTCGGTTGACATCAGCATCCGGGCCCATATGAGGTATTTGGGCCTGGTGCTCGACGGGCATTGGTGGTTTCGGGAGCATTTCCGCAGGCTCACTCCGCGGCTCGTCGGCGCGGCGTCCGCCCTTTCATGGCTTATGCCGAATGTGGGCGGACCGAGCGCTACGTACCGACAGCTGTACACGGGGGTCGTCCGGTCGATGGCCTTGTACGGCGCACCGGTGTCGGCGGGGTCCCTGACCGTCCGACTCAGGGTTCTTCTGTGGCGACCACGGAGGGCCATGGCGGTCAGGGCTGTACGCGAGTCGCCGCCGGTGACTGGGGCGGCGCAGGCGCGATTACCTGCGCCTGATGCTGCCCTAGCCGAGGCCGCGGGTGACTGGATCGGGGAATTAGTCCGTCACCCGCCGAGAGGCCGACCGTGTGAGGGGAGGGGACGTCGGTCGAGGAAAGGGTACTCCTCAGGGGTATTCCGTCGGGCCGACCACTGACGTCAAGTCACTCTGCTCCGGTGGTCGGCCCAACGACGAAGGCGACGTCACAGGTGGGTTACGGGTGTGCGTGCTTACGCCCCTCTGTCACCCCGGATGGAGTGGTGCGAAGAGTGAGCCGACCGTAGCCCAACCAAAAAAAAAAAAGGAAAGAAGTTATTAAATCATTCAGTCACTTACTTTGTCACCGTATGCAAAAATTAACTATCATATTTTTTTATTTTGTCTTTTAGTCAGAGGAATTTTAAGATATGCTTGTAGAGACTTCTATTTAATATATGGATATTATAGATTATGACGGCTAGTTGGTCTGGTAACATAAGTATATAGATTGCTGCCGGTTGTGAGTTCCTGGGTAAAATCTAAGTATTGGTAAATTTCATTAGGTTTTTAGCTGCTAAGTCTTCAACTACCTGAGCAGATATTTACATCAGGAATTTACCAGGAGTTATTCTGTAATTAGTGGACACATTCTGATGTAAGGCAGCGCTTGTTTCGATCTTTAATCCTAAATTGATAGTATCATAGGTTTTTTAACTGTAGGAAATAAATCCCTTATAAAATTATGCTGATGGTAAGAGGCAAACGTCACAAAAATTAATTATTTTGTATAATACAAAATTTATTTAGGAAAAACATCATATCTAATAATATTTTAATATATTTAAGATTACCTTTATTACTTTTATAAGATTTATTAATACATCATTTACTCAAGAAATTGATCAGAAACCTGTGAGCGGGACATAAAAATAATATACGAAGTCTTTCATTGCGGTATTGAGTTTGCTGGCGCTTTGAGAATTTTAATAGTGCAATTAATCTTAAGACAGCAAGTGACAATTTAGCTTTTCAAGCACTAGTGCATGTTAGGTTTCACCAGATTTCATATTATTAAAAAAGAAGATGAAAAGGAATTACTTTTCCTTTGGCAGTATAATTTACTAAGTGGAGTGTTAATTATATCAAGATTTCGGCCCGCCGCAAAGCACTTTAGATATAGACCGGTTTGCTGTCAAGTTCACGAATTCAATCCCTTTGTCATTCTCTACGACACTTGTTGGCAAAGAAAGTAGTATTAGGACATCTGTAGCTCATTGCTATACAGTAAAATATAGTTATTGTTTGACAAGAGTCCGCTCTAAGAACGGAAAAGAAAGTAATAATATCGGCGGCAATACTTTACAAACACAAGGTTGACGGACACAAATTACAACTAAACTCAGAATACTCATTTATAAATGATACAAAAGTTATTCTTCGTATTAGTTGAACCCTTGATAATAGAGATTGGTGCGTAGTAATGAAAAGATAAGAAAAGATAACACTAAAACACGTAAAGACGAAAGAACAACAGACAGTAATTATTACAATTTAGGTGTACTTATTCCGTGTAGTGATGGAGAAAAAACTACAATACAGTTTCCCCTATCTTGCCCGTTATTGTAAAAGGCGACTAAGTGATATAATATACATATAGCAGCTATACAATAGAAGGAAAACTAGAAATAAAACCTCATGCCAACCTGTATGATTGGCGTGGTTATAGCAGATCAATTTCTGTTCTATTGTGAAAGAGACTCGATTTTAGCAGTTAGACGTATATGAGCTGACATGACATTGTAAGGTGTACGTTATATACTTATATTTTATTATCCAGCTCTATTGTATATTATTCATATGAACATTTTTTTTTTATAAAGGACACCACTAGGAACTAAGAAAATAATCCTTGTATTGCGGGGGACTTTACAAATATGCAATTAACGCAGACAAATTACACCCAGACTCAGAACAACTCTTTGTAGATTGCATAAAGTATGTGTACGTGTATGTGGGTGTGTGTGTATGTGGGAATCGAACCCACGCAACTGGCATAGAAGGTCGGTATCTTAACCACTACGCCATCTGTGCAGGCACATATGACAGTGATAGGATAGACCCATACAATATGAATTCCTTTTTCTTACTTTTTCTATTATTTTTATGTTCTGTATTCTATTTAACATTAATCTAATATTTATGTTCTCTATGTACTTTAGTATTTGTACTTTCTTTCTCACTTTCTAACATTCAATTTAAAAAAAAATATTGTAATAACTTTGTATAAACTTTGTATATAACTCTATCATAATTCAATACACAACTCAACTTAGTACATAATATTCTCTATAATTTTAATTATTTATAATCATTTTCGTTGTATATTACTATCACCACGACGACTCATATACACTGTTATCACTATACTATTATTATTCCAATTACTATTATTTCTATTAATTATTTTACTCAACTCAATTACGTCTATTATTACTTTCTACTACACTATTATTCATAACTTTATTAATTTTATACTATACCCTAATTAAGGTCCCTAATTATGTCAGGGGAGATGAAAGCCCAAACAAGATAGTTTGGAAAAAAAAATATGAATTCCTTCCTTTACCAAAGACAAAAGGCATATTACTTTAATAGAAAAGTTATAAGTAATGTCTTGTGCCAATCCCCCATTGTGCAAGAGTCTCGGGCTGTGGGACTTATATGAGAAGAAGAAAAGAATATTTATACATTCGTACTATAGTACTTTTCTGTGGTGACGGAGTTAGAATACAATTCACCACCCTATATCTTACCCGAGGGTGATCGTATGGGATGACTAAGGGATATAAAACGCATTATATAATATCTATGAAAAAGAAGGCAACCTCGAAATAAAACCCTATACCAACACGTCTGACAAGCGTAGTAATTGTAGTAAGTAGGTCAATTTCCCTCCCATTATGGAGGAGGCTCGAGCCCAACAGTGGGAAGTATATGAGCTGAGATGATGATGATGATAATGATGATGACTATAGTACTATAAAAAAATAAGACATATAACTAATGTTAAATCAAATAAAATAAATAAATATTCTGCTTCTGAAAAGCGATAAACTCAACATTTAGCGTCAAGCTTCCACAGGATCCTGTCGAAAAATGCCCAAGAGAAATTAATGTAAAGGTTCTACCACTACGTACCTATATTGTAAATAATTTAATCACATAAAAAAGTTAGACAACTGTATCTATATGTAGGTTAATAGTAAATATAATATTACTATATCTAACCAAAGAACCTGTTCACAGATGTTGTATATCAAAGTATAATCTAATTTTTATAATAAGTTACTTTTAAGGATTTCTAATGTTTACGCGAGTATTACACATTTGAAATAAAACTTCTTTTATGAAATCTATCGCGTTTGTATTTGATTTTTAATTTATTTTTGTACTGGCAGTAAATTTGTATTAAAATGTGGGTCAAACTTTTAATAACTGATAATATAGCGGGTAGATATAAATTTCTGTAATAACGATGACTTTTGGACGTAAGACGCCTTAGTTCTCCTGTGACCATGATCACTGTAAAGTGTTCGAAACGTCGGGATATTAAAAATCAAATACAAACGCTATAGAATCCGTAAAAGTAGTTTTATTGCAAAGTTACTTTTGATTTATTGTATATTTGTTTTTTTCTTCTTTAAAAAGATGGATGCACTAACGATATTACACTAAAGGGTTTGAAATAATTTTTCTGGATAGATGCAACGTCACTGGACACGGGAGATCTTTATTTAGGTCACTTCCTCGGAATGTGTTGAAATAACGCAACCCTCAACCACAAAAAAAAAATCCTTGTACTGCGGGGGACATCACTAACATACAGTTAACGCTGACAAATTACAGCCATCAGAACAACAGTTTGTGGCTCGCACAACATATTTTTCTGTGTGGGAATCGAACCTATGGCACGGTAGGATGTTGTCTTATACACTACGCCCACTGTGCAGTCACTTTTTATTTGAACCTATTAATCTCAAGAATTAGTATTTATTCAAAATTCCTTTTGGGTCACTCACGTCGGGTGACCGGACAATTGCCCGGGCCGATTACCCAAAGCCTTGGTTAGGGCGGCATCAGGCGCAGATATTCGCGCCTGCGCCGTCCCGGCCGCTGGTGGCGGCCCGGGTCACGGGAATTCTCCCGGACTCGTTCCGCCGCCTCCTTCTGCGAGATGACAGCCTCGCAGAAGGCGGCGACCGCGTCCCAGTTCCTGACGCTGTCGAACATCGCTTTCGCGACAGCCGGCAGCGTCAGGTCGGCACCGATGACAGCGACGAGGTCGCGGCGCTGCCCGTCCCAGCTCGAACACACCTCGAGCGTATGTTGCGCCGTGTCCTCGTCACTACCGCAATGGTGGCAGGACGGAATCCACTCCCTCCACACGACCGTGTGCAGGTATTTGCCGAAGCAACCGTGCCCCGACAACACCTGCACCAGCCGGAAAGAGAGGATCCCGTGCCGCCGCTCCATCCACTCCATCAGTACGGGCTGGAGGGTCTCAACGGTAACAACACCGTGTCTAGGCCTCTCCAGCCGCGTAACCCAACGGCGTCTCGGCGGGCGTCCTCGCGCCAGGTGGCTATCTCGCTGGATGATGGGGAGTCACCCTCGTCGCGCGCTCCTTACGCGTGGCCCATAGAATAATAAGGCCTCCGTCTTATTTAAGGCCACCCTGAGCCCCAGTGCCTCGATTCGCCTGACCATCTCCTCGGTGCCGAGAGTGGCCAGGCTTGCCGCCTCTTTGAGTGTCCCGCCCCGGGCTGTGACGAGCGTATCGTCAGCATAGCATATCAAGCTCAACCCAGGGGGGGAGACTTCCTCTCAACGCCCAGTCGTATCCGATGTCCCACAGAGTCGGCCCCAGAACCAACCCCTGTGGAACACCGCACAACATGGGCGTCCGCACAATGTCCCCGGACGCGCCGGAGCGGAACCCACGCAGAAGACACTGCGCCTCTCTAAATAGTCCATCACCAGCCGCCTCAGGTACAAGGGCACCCCATGAAATCGGAGCGCCTCCCTGATGCAGCTGAATGGCAGACTATTGAATGCGTTGGCGATGTCCAACGACACCGCCAACAGCACTCCTCCGCCGAGGATTTTTTTTTAGACCTAAATAACCTTAACTTTTCAGAATTTTTAAAATACAACTGTATGTGTAATCCACAAGAATTATATATAAAAACTTGATTGAATTATATATAAAAATTGATATGGGATCTACAACACTAGGCAAAGAAGGCGAAGCAAAAAATAAGAAAAGTTTAGGAGACCACTCTCCATCTTTCCAATAATTTTAAATTATAAAACATGTGTTTATTGAGAAAATTGAGATTATTCATCATTATCATCACAGCCCATATATGCCCAACTTTTGAGCTCGGGCCTCCTCCGTAATGGGAGGGAAATTGACCTACTATACCACGCTAATCAGACGTATTGTTATAGGGTTATGTTTCGAGTTTTCCTTCTATTCTATCTATATATCTGAAGATGTTATATGCATTTTCTATTCCTTAGTCGTCTCTGACGATCACCCACGGGTGAGATAGGGGGCGGTGAATAGTATTCTTACTCCGTCACCACACGGATAAAGTATAAAGCATATGTTTAAATAATAAAGCATGTGTTTATTGAGAAAACTGAGATTATTCATAATTGACACTAAAGCAATATTTATTCACAATTTATTATTGTTACGTAAAACAGTGGAACGTGTTGAGCTTTACAATAAGGCCATAAATATTGGCAAGCTTTGAATTATGGTTTTAGTTCAATCCGCAGTTTGTTTCTGTTGTTTTACTTTTACACTTGTAGCCATTATCGTTCACTCGGAAATCCTCTCAATGATTTATTTTTTCCAAGTTCCACCGCTGAGGTATTATTACTTCGCATTTCTAACTCATTAAGATCTTTGAATTTCTTTGTTTATTAGATTAATTTAATCGTATAATTTGAATCAGATGAGAATAGGGAATAATAGCATAGCCTACTAATAAAGTGATACAGTAACTTATAATTTTTTCCCTACATTTCAAATTGACACCCACTAGGTGACGAAGCCGTTCCATGCATGAGGCACAAGCCCGTTCTGAGTGGTATTTTCGTGGGGACGCCTATGTCCAACAGTGGACTGATGAAAAGATGTCTTTAAAACTGTTAGTATGAGCAACATTGTCCCTCACTAATTCCTACTTATGAGGTTAGTGCAATATTTTTTTCTCGAAAATAAATGTAAGAGGGTACGGAAACATATTAGATTTGACTTAGTTTTAATTTTGCCAAAGAAGTCGTTAAAATCGATTGGGGAATCACCAGCAAAAAGCATTGGGACCGAATGATGAATGATGATTGAGTCGTCGAGGCCAGGCGTGTTGTCGGCTACTTTTAATGTTTAGGCAACCGCCTAGATGCTACATTATGCTAGATACACCTTCCTAATGACATCGAGCTTCGAGTTCAAGATAGTTTAGCTTTCGCAGCAGACACTGGACTCCGATAAATGGGCTATTCCACTAGAGTTATGGACGCGTTTTGCGTGTGGTGACGGAGTAAAAATACAATTCACCACTCTTTGTCTTACCCGTAGATATCGTAAAAGATGACTAAAGAATACCATATGCATACAAGACCTATGCAAGACAAGGAAAATTTGAAATAAAATTCTAGACCAATACGATTGATCAGCGAGGTATAGTGGTTAATTTCGCTCCTAATGTGGAGGAGGTTTGCCGGGACATCGAGTCGAGAGGATACCGGTGAGAGTAAACCGCCGGGCGGGCTACCGAAGACAAAGACCGGGTTCCGGTGGCCCGCTCGCTCTGCGAAGAGAGGTACATGTCGCGCCGCTTTGGCGGACAGACGGATTTAGCGGGGTGTGTCCACTCCATAGCTCGCCGCCAAAAAAAAAATGTGGAGGAGGTTCGATCCTAGCAGTGGGACATATATGAGCAGAGATGATGATGATGACTTAAAGAGAAAGAGTGATGAATTATATTTTTATTTTATCATTTTATTTTACGTCAGAAGTCGGGCATCCCACGTAGAACCAATGTAAAAATAAATTGAAAGGTGAAACAGAAGATTGTTTCACGCGACAATAGCGATGTTATCTTTCTGAAATGCGATATAGTTTTATTATAAAAGGACACCGTTATAAGGACATTTAGATTTATTTTGTATTCACATCACATTCAGGGGCATATAAATATACATTAGTCTATCCCACATAATTTGAAAAAAAAAATATATCAACATTATAAAATGCGTATATAAAGTTTTTTATACTTGTTTAGAATAAAAAAATATAATGGCTCTTAAAGTTAAATTAAGCTTATCTAAGTATAATGCTTGAGCAGTAGATATAATGTCTAGTTAATGGATAAGTTAGGACGAACCCTTTTGAAAAAGGCTACATTGTATTTTTCATCAGCCATCATCATTGAAAGATTGAAAACGAAATTGAGAAATTTAATTTAAGAAAAGAATTATTATTGTTATGATAAACAAAAAGTTTTATTCCCACCGAAATAATGCTATTTTGAAATGAAAATGAAATCGTTGGCTTTTCATTTCAATATTTTCTAAAAATATGGACTGTGCTTCCGCCGTAGTCTGATTTAAATGCAAAGCCTCAGAATGGATTTGTGGCGCTTCCAAAATCTCAGTTCTGATTGGTTGCATAGATGGTTCAACGGATTAATAATATATGGTATATGTATTGAAATTTGCAACATGCATGTAAGGCGATCTTAATATAATTAACAATGTTGTATTACGCGACGCAAGTAGTATAATAATTGAAATAGAAATGAGAGCTTCAACTTTTTTTTTATTGCTGATGGTGACAAGAGAGCAAGCAGTACACCTGATGGTAAGTGTTAGTGCTGCCCATGGATCTTTACCAGTGGTGCAGCTAAGCTGCTGCTTAACAATAAAAACCCCAAACCCACCCAAAGATGGTTTGCCGCCTCTATCTCTCACCGAACGAAGCGCAACAACACATTACTACTGCTCAGACGTCGATTTTCTGCGAGAGTGTAGTACTATCCTGGACGGACCGGCCCTCAACTGTAGACAGAAAATTATCAACAGTGTGCTCTCTACCCTTAATAAATAGTGTGATGTAGCTTTTTCTTCCAAATCCGTATACGTATAATTATATGTTGTAAATATCTTATATATTTATTGATTATGGTGGCAAACGAGCAAGCAGCACATCTTACGGTAAGTGTCACTGCCGCCCATGAACCTTTGCAATACCAAAGGTATAGCTTAGGCCGCTGCCTACCAATAAAATCCCCAAACCCACCCAGTTGGGGTTTTGGCTCTCTTGCTCACCGAACGAAGCGCAATAGCACATTCGCATTACTCAGACGTCGATCTTCTCTGAGAGTGTGGTACTACTCCGGACGGACCGGCCCGCGGCTAGTAGACAGAAAACTGTCCACAGCGTGGTCCTACCACTATTTTTATATTGTAGATTAGATGTGTGCCCAATATTAGGAAGTACGTAGGCTAAAAATAAATCATATGTTCACCATGTGGTGATAATTCGTCTCCCCTTTTCTTACCCGTGGGTGCCTTAAAAGACCTACAAAGGGACTTAATAGACATATAACCTTAATGCTAGAGAAGGAAAACGCAAATAAAACCCAATACCAACCCGTCTGAATAGCGTGGTATAATAGGTGCATTTCACTTCTGCTTCAGAAAAGGCTTGATCCCCGCATTGGGACGTATATGAACGGAAACGCTGTTTTCCTTCTTCTAAGAATATATATGTTATACTTGGATTGTAGCCTATTCCAGTTGAGAAAAATGTCTACTACATTACCCTGGCCTCACGAGCAGTAATCCGCTATAGACACATAGAACGTCACAAGTAGTACCTGAACCTGATGCTGTACTAATTAAGGTCAGGATTGGATGTACTTTTTTTTTTGTTTACGCTGTGGAAATGCTTCTACGCACTATCCCTCGCCAGTGACAGATTTGCGTGACGCGGACTCGCCGGCCATAGATGTTGGCGGCCGGAATACCCACTAAAACTCCCTTCCGTGCTTTTACGGGATGCCGGAGAGATCGTCTCATGACGTTCTATCCCCGACACCCCTACGCTTGCCATCTGGCCACGACCAGTCAGCCGTCAAGGCGGTGGGAGGAGGTGCGCATAGCGGCGCCTCCCCCTCCCGCCAGCGGAGCGAGTTCGTAGACGCGAGTGCTTCGCGTGCCCGCTCCGCGGCCTCCTTTGCAGAGATGACTTCCTCGCAAAAGGAGGCCATCGACGTCCAGTGTCTGTCGCTGTCAAACATCTTGTTGATGACGGTCGACAACGACAGGTCCGCTCCAATAACCGCCGACAGGTCGTGGCGCTGAGGCCCCCAGGCGGGACATACCTCCAGGGTGTGACGCGCGTCATCGATTTGCGCGCCACACTCATGGCATCCAGGGGCCTCTTCACAAAATGACTGAAACCAAGGAGTGTCTTGTAGTGGGCACTGAAAGAGAAATTGTGACTGTGAAGTATATTATATTAAATGTGTTACGTATTAACAATCTAGGTAAGATCTCGTAAAATCAGGCTCTAGACACTCCGACGAGTTCATTATGGCAGTGGGTCAGCGCCAAGGGTCGGCATTAAGTGCTTACCTTTTCTTTTTGTAATGGATTGTCCGTGTGGTGACGGAGTAAGAATACAATTCACCACCCTCTATCTTACTCGTGGGTGATCGTGCCAGACGACTAAGGGATATAAAACGCATATAACATCTCTATGCAAGAGAAGGAAAACTCGAAACAAAACCCTATACCAAGACGTCCGACCAGCGTGGTATAGGAGGTTAATTTCCCTCCCATTACGGAGGAGGCCCGAGCACAACAGTGGGACATATATGGAATGTGATGATAATGATCATGAATGGATGCTTTTATATCGAAGATATACATTGGCAATGTTGTTGGTCGGTTTTCGGTTTATCTAAAGCATAGCAACCTGAATCATTCGTTGAAGCACAATATTGATATGAGATGGATGAAAATGGCAGCAGGTCACTGGTACAATATGCGACTCTTTAATAACACTTAAATAAAGGTCAAAATTATCAAAACCTTATAAAACCTGCTGTAGGTGCTATATGAAAATATTGGGCTGCTAAAGGGACGGATGGGAGTCATCGTCATAATGGGATGAAAATAATGCCATGTTTAGAATGTTTTAAATATTAATGTTGAAGACTTTAGGGTTAGTGGAACATCAAAGAAAAGATAGATGGACTGCGTGAAATATGACATGGATAAACAGGAAGCGTGACTAGAAATATGACGTCTGATAGGGCAATCTGGAAGAAAAGGCCATAATCCATGGAACCCATGTAATTGAGATAAGAGCAAGATGATGATGATAAAAAAGAAAGAGGTTATTGGTAGATATGGAGTACCTATATAATATACCAACACTTCTTTTGTGAAGCAATAGGACGAGATTAGATGATTTTGCAGCAAATTTTTTTTTTTACTATTTATGACAATATACGATCATATTTTTTAATGACATGTTTTTATGACAGTATAATGGAAAGTATAAAAATAAGTGTGATGAAAATTAAAAATAACTCTTTATTTTTAACTTTATAAATGTAATCATGTTTTTTTCAAGTTTCTTGACGATAACCTTTAATAGTAGCAGCTATTAGTCTACAATAGGCTTATTACTTATATTATATATATTACTTACCTTATATATATTACTATACTTATATATATTACTTACCGATAGAATATTAATAATGAGAATCTTACTCGACACAGACAATGGCTAAAAAGAGTAAATTATTTGGCAATCTTTCTTCATTGATTGCATATAATATCAAAAATAAAAAAAAAGAAATAAAACCACTAAGAGATAGATAATACAAATAAAATAAAAAAATCAAAACAATGTGATAATATTTTTATTATAAATAAATACTAATATCAATTTCACACATATTAACAGGGTTAAAACATTAGTAAATTTCAAATGAAAATTTATTTTAACTGTTGACGTAACTAGTTGAATAAAACAACACTGTCCCACGAGTATCCTTGTGCTAAAGTTGAGAATAGTTTAATTTTGAGCCGTGTCAGTCAGTTTCGGGAGAACTTTGTTATAAATGCTTTATAATGTTTTCTAGCAGCTGTCTAATTTAAATGTAAAATATCTCATCTCTGAATACCTTATAAAATTGCTTGTTAAATTAAAAGAAGAGAGATTAGAATTTTATGTTTTGTTGAAAGCAAGCATACATATTAGTTGGTTAACTGGAAAAGAAACTAGAAAGAGAAATTAAAATAAATTTAACTGAACAGATGGCGCTGTGCGAAAAGTTTAAGCTGTAAAATGGAATTGAATGTCTTTTTGTTTTGTTTAGAACAAAGTTTCACTAATAATTGTAGGTATATCTTATAGCGTGGTTAAGGTTTTGTAGATAGCAAACATAATAATGATTAACTAGTAAATAGATTAGAAATATAAAATAACAATATTCATTGAACAGATAGCATAATGAAAGCACAAACTCTAAAATGAAATTGAATGTTTATATTGTTTTGTTCCGAGTGTTCTCCTTTTTCTCAAGGACGTTGCGCGGTAGCGGTTTGCCAATCATTTTTAATAACCATCAGATCATTTAAAGTACATAATTATAGATCACTATCTTCGGTGATCAAGTAAGAATACGGGGTAATGTCAGGGGATGTTGCGGACATGAAGTTTTGGATCTGGATACGAATAAAAAAATAATATTATACCGGTTTCAGATATATTGTGTGGTAGCTGCTACGAATACTGCCAACCCTTACTTTGCTCGTGGATGTCGTAAAAGACGAATAAGAGTTTTATATCGATCTGCACCAATTCCACCTGATGCCGTTTGTTAAACAACATTTCCATGGAGGGTTGACGTTAGGCAGAAAGCCGGTCATTAGCAATAATTTTTGCAATATGTGTATTGGGTCAACCCCAAGTAATTAAGATAAGAGCAGAAGAATGATGATGAATGATGACCAGTCTCAGGTGCGGTTACAGATATCAAATTACTAGCTCACCCGCGCAATTTCGTCTGCATCTCATAAGAGACAGAGAGAGGAGATTAGATGGAGAGGGTCATTGGCACTCTTAACATATGAGCACTCCAAACGGGCGTTCTCAAAAGTAAGAAATTTGCCCCATTCTTGCTACTTTTGTCATTGACGTTTTGACTAATAAAATTATATCGGATTTGGTTACGGTTTCGGATATATTTTTATTTCAGATATCCGATTCTTTGGATTATAGTTACGGAGCTCAGTAGCGTTCTTTATGATGTCTATAGATTATTATTTCTTAAAGGTATTCGTTTGGTATTATTAAATATCTGCCTTAACACTGTACTCAAGCGTCTTCCATAATGGGAGGGAAATTGATCTACTATACCACTGTGGTCAGATGTATTGGTATAAAGTTTTGTTTCAAGTTTTAACCAACTCTTGCATATATGTTATATGCATTTAACATCCCTTAGTAGTTTCTTACGATCACCCACGGGTAAAATGGTGGGGGTGGTGAATTGTATTTTTACTCCGTCACCACACGGATAAAGTTATATTCCCATTAATGACGAAAATTATGTAAATATTTTAAAATTAATGTTTTTATTTATAAATCAGCTCTTTCTCTCGTCTATATTAACAGCTAAATAAATTTATAAAAACGCTTAAAAATGTCTTTACTGTCATATAGATAATAAATCATCTCCTAACAATGCATGGTATTCACACGAGTTTTCTAGTTCATCTAATTTGCGATGTAAAACCTAGGACTTACTATCTCTATATTCAAAGTTTGATGAATTTTCATTCGTGGATATGTTATTGAAACTTAAAATAAAGACAAAAATTTAGATTCGTCGAAAACGACAATAAATATAAAAACTTAGATTTAGGTGTCTTGGAGTCCCAGTAGTGGGCCACCGAAGATAAAGATCGGGTACCGATGGCCCGCTCGCACGGCGAAGAGAGGTGTTTGCAGGGTGGGTCCATGGGGTTGCGCGCCGCCTGTTCCGTCGCCCCGGACCGATTTGGCGGGGCGCGACCACATCCATAGTCCACCGCAAAAAAAAAGAAAAGGAATCCCAGTAGTGGAGAACTCAAAGTAGAAGAAGAATTATTAACTAAATAATATAGTTTTCTTTTTCTTGCTCTTGGTGACAAACTAGCAAGCAACAAACCTGATGGTAAGTGTTACTGCAGGTCATGGAACTCTGCAATACCAGGGGTTTAGTTAGGCCGCTAATACCAATGAAAATCCCAAACCCACCCAGAAAATTGGACTTCCGGTTTTCTCGCTTATCGAACGAAGCACAGCAGCACATTGCCAGCTTAGATGTTAATCTTCTGCGAGAGTGTGGTACTACCCCGGACGGACCGGCCCGCGGCTGTAGACAGAAACCTATCAACAGTATAAGTTCAATAAACATTACACTATTAACTTTAATAAATATTAAATTTTAACGTAGGTTAGTTTTGTTAAAATAATTTGTGCTCGTGGTTTTATTGCTAACGTGACACGTAATTCACTTAGAGTGACCACAAAATGTTTATTTTGGTAGGACAATAAAACGAACAAATATTTAGTTTTTTAATATAAATTTTACTCTATACATACACAGATTAACTAACTTTGATTAAATTTCACTGTTATTTATGTTTGTTAGTTTAACTTGCTGTTTAGTAGCGGCGACGAATACAACCAACCCTTACTTCGCTCGTGGATGTCGTAAAAGACGACTAAGAGCTTCGCTCCACCTGATGCCGTCAGGTCAACAATCACATTCCCAAGGAGGGTTGACGTCAGGCAAGTGGCTCGTAATAAAACTATTGCCAGTAACTTTTGCAATATGTACGATAGAAGCAGAGTACATATTGCGTCGACCTCAAGTAATTGGGATAAGAGCAGGATAATGATGATGATGAGTTTAACTTGCATGTTACTTGAAAAATAAAAATAGATTATCGATTTTGTTTATATGCTGGTCTATATTTTGATGGAAGGAATCTCATTTTATGTAAAGAATATAACATGATATCGTCATTCTCCTACTTTTATCCCAACTACTTGGGGTCGATATAATATGTACTCTTCTTTCATAGCACAAATTGTAAAAGTTATTAGCAATAGTTTTATGACCGGCTGCCTGCCAGACGTCAACCCTCCTTGGTAATGTAATTGTTGACCAAACGGCATCAAATGGAGTTGGCCCAGGTCGTTATAAGGCTCTTAGTCGTCTTTTACGTCATTCACAAGCAAAATAAGGGATGGTAGTATTCGTAGCCGCTACTACACAGCTATAGAATATAAAATGATAATGCCTTTATAATAGATTGAAAAACAGCAGATATTTCTATTTAGGGTTTGGTTAAGTTATAGGTCCAACTAATTGCCTGACGTCAAATTTTCCTGACTCTACATCACTAATAGAATGTGCATAATTGGATATAGAGGGTTTGGTCGGCTTTTATGATACCCACGGGCAATATCAGGGAGTTGGTAGCATTTATAGCTACCGGCACCAGGATACCTATTATAGTTTGCCTATACTCATATTACTACTCATTTACTCATAAATATGCATACATACATACATATCATCACGCCATATCCCTTGCAGGGTAAGCAGAGAGAACAGAGTGCCAGAGAACTCTATCTTTGCATACTTCACTCGCTTCCTCAACATTCATAATTCTCTTCATACACGCTCGCCGGTTTCGGAGACTCTTGACTCCACCTTCCTTCAGTACATGACCGATCTGGTCTAGGTAGGTTAGTCTCGGTCTCCCCCAGTACCTACATCCTTCCACTTTCGCATTGTATATCTTCTTAACCAGACGTTCGTTCGGCATTCTTTCCACATGTCCGAACCATCGGAGCATTCCCTTTCGCATCTTTACACCAATACTCTCTTTCATACCTACTCGTTCTCTTACGTCGTCGTTACGAATGCGATCGGTCAGCCTTACTCCACAGATTTTCCGTAGAGATCGCATTTCGATCGCATTATTTTACTTTCATACTCTTTTCTGCATACCCAACTCTCGCTTTCATACAGTAATGTTGGGACAAGCACTGCGTTATGTATTGCTACACGTGCCTTCTGGCTGAGGTGGTGGCTACCGAGAAGTTGCCCCAACGCTCCGTTCACTCTATTTCCCACATTCACTCTTCGCTCTATATCAGTGGTGTACCTTCGTTCGGTATTCTTTCCACATGTCCGAACCATCGGAGCATTACCTTTCGCATCTTTACACCAATACTCTCTTTCGTACCTACTCGTTCTCTTACGTCTTCGTTACGAATGCGATCGGTCAGCCTTACTCCACAGATTTTCCGTAGAGATCGCATTTCGACCGCATTAATTTTACTTTCATACTCTTTTCTGCATACCCAACTCTCGCTTTCATACAGTAATGTTGGGACAAGCACTGCGTTATGTATTGCTACACGTGCCTTCTGGCTGAGGTGGCTACCGAGAAGTTGCTCCAACGCTCCGTTCACTCTATTTCCCGCATTCACTCTTCGCTCTATATCAGTGGTGTACCTTCCATCTCGGCTAAATCCACATCCAAGATATACAAATTCATCCACTTGCTCTAGTACATCATTACCTATTATTACTCTTACATCTGTTCTGGCTTCATCTTTTTCAAATTCTCTTTGGTTTTGTTCAAATTCACGCGTAGACCCCTTTTCTTATAATATTCTGTCATTGTGTCGACTAGGGTCTGCAGGTCAGTCGCTGACTGTGCCAGCAGGACTCATAAATATGAATCGCCCATAAACAGGTAGTCAATAGTTGCCATGATAATGATCATCCGCTAAGTAACTGTTGAGTTCCACTTAATAATTGTAAATTTGATTACGCGTAGGTACAGTTTCATATCCCTTTTTTTTGCCGTGGACTATGAACGTGTTCGCCCGCCAAATCGGTCCGGGGCGACGGAAGAGGCGGCGCGCAACCCCATAGACCCACCCTGTAAACACCTATCTTCGCCGTGCGAGCGGGCCACCAGTACCCGATCTTTGACTTTGGTGACAGTTTCATATCCCTGGAAATTTCTTGATGAAAAAAACATTAACGCATTGCCATAGTTGCGAATCAATTAAGAGACTCATCACGTTCAGCGTTGAATTAAATTTGGAACACCAGTTATGTGGTTACTTTCAAAGACAATTATTACTATTTTAATCAATCATTAACATTTATAAAACCCGATTACGAAGCGAAAAATGATGTCACAAGCGGGATTCAAACCCGCGTCTATTGGGATTCCGGCCCAATCGTGCTGCCACTACACCACCTTGACTTATTGTAGGACATGCAAATTTCGCTTCGTATCATATTTACGTCTTAAGGTGACGGTATGCCATCTATCCGACAAAGTTTACACGATTGGGCCGGGATCCCAATAGGCACGGGTTCGAATCCCGCTTGTGACATCATTTTTCGCTTCCTAATCGGGTTTGATAAATAATTAAGCATATTAAATGCTAAATTTCAGTAATTTAAATCATTAACATTATTTATAAGACGTATCATCTGATGGTAGGTAAATATGGAATCTTGACCGATGAAACAAATTCGCTTGTAAACTACTTGTAAATATATATCCACTCTTTCCCTAAAGTTTTTAACTTGTAATTGGACGCAAACAGTAACATGATCTATATAATAATACGTCTTAAGTAAAAATTACTAACTTTGACAAAGAAAACTTTTATATTTATTATAAAAGTTTTCTTTGTCAAAGTTAGTAATTTTATACAAGTCTCTGTATCTGAGTCTCTTTAATACAAGTCTCTGGATTAAAAAGAAGGAAAATTAATATGTTAAAATTCATACACAATAGACGGAAATTTCATGTTAAATTTATATTTACAAGAAAAGACTTCAAATTGTAAGGCATCAAAAGATGGTCCCCCACGGCTAAATGTATTCATGCAAAATATATTTCTCGTGAACTAATTGCTGTGCTTGTTGCAAATCAAATATGATGCTTAATTTACTCGTTAGAAGTTAAGTATAATGTGCATAATAAGTGTTTGCAGATTATTTTATTAGACATTATAATAAACAATACAAATGGGATACATTTGTAAACAAATAAATAAAAGATTATTTTTAAATACTGTTGTATTTTAGGTCTCAATATTTGTTTCAGAGAACGCGAGGTATCCATGACGACGAACGCGGCTGATAAGCTGTAACATATCAAGCAGCTTCTATGTAGAAACAGCTCTGAGTTCCTGATCGCTCACGGGAACGTCGTGAAATCACCGACAGTCGAACATCTCCTTTTAATCCTATCCTATTACCCTATTAATGGCCCTATAGCTTAGGAATATAATGTATCGCCACTCTACTTAATTTGCCTTAGGAGTAGAAAATATAAAATGAATACATTCAAAAGTTTTTGATGTATAGGGCCTTCCTTAATAGCTCTAACAACTCGGCGTCAGCCCTAAATATTTTTGCATAAACTATATATATATATATATAAGCGAGAGTTGGGTATGCAGAAAAGAGTATGAAAGTAAAATTAATGCGGTCGAAATGCGATCTCTTCGGAAAATCTGTGGAGTTAGGCTGACCGACCGCATTCGTAACGACGACGTAAGAGAGCGAGTAGGTATGAAAGAGAGTATTGGTGTAAAGATGCGAAAGGGAATGCTCCGATGGTTCGGACATGTGGAAAGAATGCCGAACGAACGTCTGGTTAAGAAGATAAACAATGCGAAAGTGGAAGGATGTAGGTACCGAGGGAGACCGAGACTAACCTACCTAGACCAGATCGGTCAGGTACTGAAGGAAGGTGGAGTCAAGAGTCTCCGAAACCGGCGAGCGTGTATGAAGAGAATTATGAATGTTGAGGAAGCGAGTGAAGTATGCAGAGATAGAGTTCTCTGGCACTCTGTTCTCTCTGCCTACCCTGCAAGGGATACGGCGTGATGATATGTATGTATGTATGTATATATATATAATATTGTTAGCAGACGAAGGATTTTTAATATAAAGAGGAAACAATTAAATGGTTTCTAATGTGTAACACTGAAATATTAACTATCGCAATCACTTTCATTTTCCACAAAACCAACCAATAAGCAAATTATAAGCACTCCTAAAACTAATTCCTAATTCTAACACTTCAAAGACATAAATATAAATGGTAAGCGGTACACAAGCAAACAGAGCTTCCGCGCGCTAGATAGGTATAATTTGGCATTATAATGCCGTCTCTAGTCTCCATAACTGCACTTTATATAGGTTGCGCTACCCGCTTTTCGTTAATATTAATTTGACACCTAATAATATATATATATATATATATATATATATATATATATATATATATATATATATATATATATATATATATATATACTCACACATGTAGACGGGCCTGTACTTTTTAATCATAATTCAAAATGAAATATTTATTTCTTACCCCATCTGACAATTTTTTTATTGCTTATGTTGGCAAACGAGCAAGCAGCACACCTGATGGTGTTACTGCCGCCCACATTTGCTATAACCAAGGCTACAGCTAGGCCGCTGCCTACTATTACAATCCCCAAACCCACCCAATTGGGCTTCCGGCTCTCTCGCTCACCGAACGAATAACGCGCAATAGCACATTGCAATTACTCGAATGTCGGTCTTCTGCGAGAGTGTGGTACTACCCCAGAGAACTGTCAACAGCGTGGTCCTACCACTAATAATTGCAGCCTATGAACATAATTGTAAATATTTGTACGTATTAACAAATATCGTTAATATAACAATAAATAATAATAAACAATTAATTTAAATTGCTATTTTGCTACATGGGTTATAAGGCATTGGGCTTACTGTAATAATGACCAACTAATATTACCATTTTCTAAATTGTATATATATATATTGGATTCCTCAAAAGATTTTTTTTTTTTTTTTTTTTTTTTTTTTTTTTTTTTTTTTTTTTTACGAGTCCAACGGAAAAGTAATAGACACACTGTATTCTTAACCTATCACCATTTGGAGAGGTAACTACTTATCATCACCATCATCATCATCTCAGCTCATATATTTATGTCACACTGATGGGGTCGAGCCTCCTCCATAATGGGAGGGAAATTGACCTACTATACCACGCTGGTCAGACGTGTTGGTATAGGGTTTTGCTCCAAGTTTTCCTTCTCTCGCATAGATATTATATGCGTTTTATATCCTTTAGTCGTCTCGTACGATCACCCACGGGTAAGATATGGGGTGATGAATAGTATTCTTACTCCGTCACCACACGGATAACTAATTATGCACTATGTATAGTAGTGTATTAATTGGATAAAAAACTTCTATATCATGCAACCATTATTGAAGCAATCATTTATTAACGCTATTACGTTGCGATTTTCTTTGTAAACAATATTATCAGTTAGTAAATTTCTTTGCCTTAAACATCGAACCTTAATGATAGGAAAAATTTCAAAGGGAACTAAAAATAATCTATTTATATCAATTTCAAGTAGATTTTCTTTGACAGTATAATTAATTGTATAATTGATTATTTATTTTCAGTTAGTTCTAAGAACTAACTGAAAGCAAAACTAATTAAAGCTTAATTATAAAGCAATATTTCTTTTCCCTTCTTGAGTAGAGCAATGTAAATTGAACTAAATTTTAAAATCACATATTGTAAGTATATGTACAGCACATACTCCGTGTTCTGAGCGGCATTCTCTTGGGGAGGTATATATCCAACAGTGGATATCTACGGCCTGATGGATGGATGGATGGACATATTGCGTGTAGTTGCAAAGTTGTGAAGTGACTAAATCCCATGGTGGAAGTTATGAAATGGATGGAGCGGCGGCACGGGGTCCTCACCTTCCGACTGGTGCAGGTGTTGACGGGGCACGGGTGCTTCGGGAAATACCTGCACACGGTCGTGTACAGGGAGTGGACTCCGGGCTGCCATCATTGCAGTAGTGACGAGGACACGGCGCAACATACGCTCGAGGAATGCTCGGGCTGGGACGGGCAGCGCCGCGACCTCGTCGCTATTATCGGTGCCGACCTGGCGCTGCCGGCTGTCGCGAGGGCGATGGTCGACAGCGTCAGGAATTGGGACGCGGTCGCCGCCTTCTGCGAGGCTGTCATCTCGCGGAAGGAGGCGGCGGAACGAGTCAGGGAGGACTCCCGCGACCCGGGCCGCCGCCAGCGGCCGGGGCGGCGCAGGCGCGAATACCTGCGCCTGATGCCGCCCTAACCCAGGCCTCGGGTGATCGGACCGGGGAATTGTCCGGTCACCCGACGCGAGGCCACCGCGTGAGGGCGACGCCCCGACGGCGAAATCTGTCGGGGCGTCGACGAGAGGAACCCGCGAGGGTAAACCGCCGAGCGGACCACCGAAGACAAAGATCGGGTACCGGTGGTCCGCTCGCACGGCGAAGAGAGAGGATTTCACGGTGGGTCTATGGGATCACGCGCCGCCTTCTCCGTCACCCCGGACCGATTTGGCGGGGCGAGACGCACCCATAGCCCACCAATAAAAAAAAAAAAAAAAAAAAAAAAAATGGTGGAAGTTATGAATACAATTATATAAGTTCGGGGAAAAGTCTCTTCGCATTCTATATGAAAATACAAGTCATAAAACTACTTTTACGGATATCTATTATATTTGATTTTTAATTTCCCGACGAACTTTATATATAGAATCATTCTCTTTTTGTACTGGCAATGAATTTGTATTAATTTTGTATTAAAAATATGGGTCATAATTTAATATCTTATAGGGTAGATATAAATTTCTGTAATAACAATGACATATTGGACGTAAGACACCTCAGTCCTCCCGTGACCATGATCACTGAAAAGTGTTTGAAACGTCTGGAAATAAAAAATCAAATATAAACGCGATAGAATCCCTAAAAGTAGTTTTATTTCAAATGTGTATATATATACTCGCGTAAATATTAGAAGTCATTATAATACAAAACATATTTTTCAAAGTTTATTTAGATTTAATTACAATATAAACTCATTTGCAAAAAAAACGGGCGGTTTTGATTTTCATTCATATTTAAAAAGATACAATACCAAAAAGGTTTCAATCGTTTGTACACGTTACTGGCCGGTTTTAAAAATGCTGTGGTATTTAAAAAAGTACGTTCTAAATTCAATTTTTCATTTGATGTTCATTTTTACAGAAAACCCCTTTTTATCCTACATTTTTGGCGCGAAGTTCCAGAAGTTAACATCGACTTTCATAACTTTTATTCAATTTTTATCGATTAATTTCATATCCTTGACTGTCAAAGCTTTATTTAATGCTGTTTGGCTGTATCAAAAATGGTAGATAAAGTGGTAAAAGCTACCAAAATTATCGCGCTGCTTGAAGAGGGTTGCAGCCAATGTTTCGTGGCTAGGAGGCTAAATGTTAGTCGCTCGACAGTCCAAAGGACCTGGCAGCGATATCAGGAGACTGGTTCCGTCGAGAGAAGGCCTGGTTCTGGAAGAAAACCATGTACCCAACCACGGGATGATCGTTTTCTTGTGAGTCGCGCATTGAGAAATCGCAAATCTTCGTATGTGGATCTTAAGAACAACCTCCAAGAAGTAAGAAATGTGCATATTAGTCTATGGACGGTCAGGAGGAGGCTTCTCGCTGCCAATATACGCAGTCACCGCCCGGCCCGCGGCCCCAAATTACTCCGTGAGCACAGAGTTCACAGGCTTAGGTTCGCTAGAAATTGTGAATCATGGACTCAAGACGATTGGAATAGGGTTTTGTTCTCTGATGAAGCCAGGATATCTCTGTTCGGTGAAGATCGACGTCGGCGAGTGCTAAGAAGACAAGGAGAACGCTTTGCAGAGGCATGTTTCGAAGAAATCACACGTTATGGTGGGGGCTCTGTTATGTTTTCGGCAGGAATAAATTCAATGGATCGTACAGAGTTAGTCTTCATTGAAAACGGCTCACTGACTGGGCATCGATACATAACGGAAGTTCTAATTTCTCATGCACAACCCGCATTGGCCGCTCTAGGTGAAGACTCGATTTTTATGGACGACAATGCTCGCGCCCACCGATCCCGCGATGTTAATGCGTATGTGCAAGAGGTCGGCATTCGTCGTTTGGATTGGCCAGCTCGAAGTCCCGACCTCAATCCCATACAGCATGTCTGGGACGTTCTGAAACGGCGTGTGAGATCAGTACACCCGGCTCCGCAGACCATCAGAGAGCTGAAGAATGTGATTACTGCGGAGTGGGAACGTATTCCGCAAGCAAGTATCCGGGATATACTCGCTAGCATGCCCAGACGAATTCAAGCTGTGATTTTAGCTAGAGGGGGTCACACTCGATACTAAACATTTATCTGCTTTTACTTTATTAAAGAAAAACAAACAAAAAAACTTTTTTATTTTTACTTCATGAGCATATGCACTACTAGCGAATATACACTACTAGCGAGGTTTAGCATTATTTCCCATAAATTGTATCTAAATTTTATGAAATACTGATGAAAACGATTATTTTCTTATTAATTTACCAAATTGTGTGGATAAAACTACCTATAATTATCAAACAAAGAAATATTAACATTTGAAATGGTTCATTGCTTAGGTGCCCGTTTTTTTTGCAAATGAGTGTATATATATGTATGTGCCATTTTGTTCGATGACTGTCTGCCATCTTGTCGGTAGTAACATCATCCCGTTGCTGTAGAAATTTTGGGACTTGTGATCAAAAAATGCGACAAGTAGTTTTGGCAGTTTTCTCTTGAGGTTAACCTGATACTGTCTAAAGAATTCTGAAGAGACTGAAACGGGTAGATATCTGAAGGTGCAAGGTCAAAGCTATATGGTGGATGCATTCATGTCTCCCAGCCAAACTCTTTTAATTTTTGCTGAGTGACTAAAGATGTGTGTGTTCTAGTGTTATCATGATGAAAGACACACCCTTGCTGTTGATTAATTCCGGCTACTTTCTCTCAATTTCTTACTTTAATCTCATCAGTTGTTGGCAGTAGAGATCCGAATCGATGGTTGTCCGGCGGTAAAAACTCATAATGATCGATATCTATATAATAATAATCATAATTGAAAAATTAGGTCTGATTGAAAAATTAGGTTTGCTGTCGAATCTTGAATCCCGACTGTTCAATTGTCATGTTCCATTATTAGAATATATTTTATTTTCTGCAATAGTAGTCATTGAATAATATATTAAAGAATTCTAGACCACCGGATATACATATTAGTGCTTGTTTTTTTTCTTTTCAGTTTTTTATTATGTACGTAGTTTGGTTCACTTTTCACGCAGTCGGGTTTTTGATGTTTTTAATTAATTTATTTTTATTTCTTTTTTGTAAGTAATAACTTTTAAAATGTTTCGAATTTCTTCATTAGATTCACTCATTTTGACAGGAAAAAAAACAAATAAAAAACGGCGGCTAACAACATTTTACTAAATTATTTGAAATGTAACCAAAGAGTATGTAACACAACGTTTTGAATGTAACCTTTTTAAAGATATCAAAACCAGCCAGCTACAACTAGGACAGCCAAAGAGATTTTATTAAAAGTTTATACAGACTATATATAATTATGCGAAAAAACTTTTCCCCCGACCTATTAATAAATATTATGCTGTGTGGTGGTGGTTATGAATACTGCCAACATAGTCAAGTGTTGTCAGTATTCGTGAGTGCTTTGCTCATGAGTGTTGTAAAAGATAATAAAACTGTTGATAATATATGATTATGTAAGAGTAGTTCGTACGATCGGGTTGAGAGCCCTCAGTCTGCACTCACCCACAGTCCGGGTAAAGTTGTCATAGCCATCTGCGGCTTACAACTAACACACAAAAAAAAATGAATTTGTATGATGAGTACGATGATGATGACGCAAATCTATAAGTACTTGAAGCCTGTTATTTTTAATACTTTAAACAGCGAGAAGTTTATCTTTAAAATTTTGTGAACATAAAGAATTCAAAAAGTAAACTTGAAGAAAATTAGCGCTTATTGTATACAAACAAATGAGATTTGTTGTTGTTGGAAAAATCTGAGTTAAAATAAATTTTGCTTTTTCTTTCTTATTTCAATAAACAAACTTGAAAAATAAAATGGGGAATCAATATAGTTAAATCATATATTGTATCTATTCTTAATTATTTTCACTTCATTCTACATGAGTATTACATTCTCTGTGTGGTGACGGAGTAAGAATACAATTCACCACCCCCTATTATACCCGTGGGTGATCGTAAGAGACGACTAAGGGATATAAAACGCATATAGCATCTATGCAAGATAAGGAAAACTTGAAACTAAACCCTATACCAACACGTCTGACAGTGGGACATATATGAGCTGAGATGATTACATTCATGGGTATTATAAGAGTCAAAATTTTATTTAACTGGGTATTATAATACATTATATTAGAACAGTTGACCGATGCTGGATTGATAGATCATAAAAACTATGTGCTAACATTAAACAGAAAATGTAAATTTATCTATAGGATCATGCAAATGAACTATCATCAAAAGGAGGTATTTATGATACCACTTTGAGCTTCAAATGCCAGTGAATTCTTAGATCTCATCAATTAGTAATTTGAATCTAAATGTTACTGATATTGATATTTTAAATAGAAGTTGAACCAATATTATCGTCTTTTATTGCGCGACACAATAAATGACCAGCAATGTATATGATAACTAACGGACCCGGCAAACTTCGTTCCGCCTAACATTCAATGTATGAAAAGTAAAAATCCAACAACTCGACCGCAGCACCATCTACTGGGTCACATTGCTGAATCCATTTGAACACACACAATAAATTTCAACAAAATCCATCCAGCCGTTTAGGAGGAGTCCCGTGACATACTCACGTACTGCGTACATAAGAATTATATATATAAAGATAAGTAGTAACTTTCGCTCATTTCGGCTCTAGAGGCATAAATATAGCCGTGATTATGCACTTCTTAAACTTAAGACTTGTGAAGGGGAATATAATTGTCTTAGTATTTGAGATACAATTAAAAAGGGTAGATCCTTGAAGAATCTATCACTTTAAAACGCCTTCAAATGTGAATTATGCGAAACTAATACGACAAACATTCTCTCATGTATTTTCTATAAACGATCTGGTAGAATATATAGAACTGAAGTCTCTCAGTGGATCTAACAAGTATTTCCGTAAGATTTGGATCATAATCGACCCAATAAACATTAAATGAAATTCGCTCTATTTCTATTGAGGTATCGACGTCAACTGTTGGACTTAAATCTCCCTAAAGGGGATTATATTATTATGGACAAGCTTGGCAAGCAGGCTAGCGATTACCATTAGTGTTAATTTTTTTCAAGGAGAGTACTGCTTATCATTCCAATGATATCCTTAGTCGATTTTTACATCCCTCATGGGCAAACAAGATTGTGACATATTATGTTTGTAAACAATGGTCACTATATCGTAAAATTAAATTACTAAGTCATTTTCTTTGATAAATATAAGGTAAAGATCACAATAGACTCATGGTACGATGTGTCACCCCATTTGCTTAACTTGCTGGTTGTACAACTTACCGCAATTAGGTATTGTTGAAGCATTGTCTGGGCTGATTACAGAGAATGTTCACTCAACTAATACTATATACGATTATCTTATACTGCTTCAATATAGAACAATGAGAAGTAATATAACTATAATTGATATGGATATATGAATATTCCTATATATTCCCCGTTTAGTTTACGTGTTATCCCTGAATTTGCTGTGAGAGACGTAATGTATGGTTAAGAGAACTGGAGAGGCGTGATCAGTAGCGCTTTCTTAGGCATCACGTAACATCATTTGTGATCGCTAACTTGCCTCTCGAATCATCATTCTTCTACTCTTATCCCAATTACTTGGGGTCGATACAATATGTACTTTTCTTTCATAGTACATATTGTAAAAGATATTGGCAATAGTTTTATGATCGGCCACCAGCCAGACGTCAACCTTCCTTGGGGATGTAATTGTTGACCAAACGTCATCGGATGGAGTTGACCCAGGTCGTTATAATGCTCTTACTCGTCTTTTACGACATCAACGAGCAAAGTAACGGTTGGTAGTATTAGTAGCCGCTACCATACAGCATACTAACTGCCTAACTAACTGCTAACCTGCCTGTCGAATATGATGATATATTTTAACACCCTCGTGGAGAGATCTATGTCCAACAGCGTACTTGAATAGTGTGATGGATAGGTAGTTGTGAATATCAACTTACATTCCTTTCCTATTCTTTTTACATATATAACATTCGACTTTTATTACACCATACGATCATTCATTTCAAAGCGGTATGGTTAACATAAAATAGTACCGGATAATAAAATTATATGGTAAGGAAAACATTTTTGGCTATTACATACTACATATGCCAAAAAGAAATTCTTACATCTCTTTTCTTTAAAAGGAGTTTCTTATTTCTGTTGTTTTCTTCGCCAATATATTACTTTTATTAGTTGCGAATTGGAATCATAGTTCTGGCGCTTAAGCTTAGATGTTTGTGTATTATTCATTAGATCGACATAGAATATAATATATAAATTATAAATACCTATAGTCCAATAGAATATTGTTCGGCTTTATTTTGAAAGACAATTTTGATTAAATTTGAGTAATACTTTAGTTTCAGGTTCTTGAATATGTTTCAAATTATAATCATTATTCATTTTTTTGCCATCCACAGCTGAATGTAGGCCTCACCCATACTATGCCACAAACTGCGATACAAAGGTGAAATTTAACAAAGGTTTAGGATAGTTGGACTGCCATCCGTAACCGGGCCTATCGTAACATCTTGGATTTCTAATATCCTGAGAATATTTATTCAAGCAGTGCTCTTTATTTATGTCGAGTGGACCATCTAACTCAAAAAGCCACGATTCCTGCGGCTCTTTAAAAGGCGGACAGAAGTAGGTCGCACTGCTGTCTCCTAGAATGGCTGGTCGGGATGTGGCTAGATCATAGCTTGCTAAAAATGGCCAATGTATGTTAATAAATATGACACACATTTGAGAAAATTGCTCAGCCTTTATTGTAGCAGAATGACGCACATGCAGATGATGCAGTCCTGCTGGCGCAGTCAGCGACTGGCCTGCAGATCCTAATCGACACAATGACAGACGATTGTAAGAAAAGGGGTCTACGCATGAATGTGAATAAAACCAAAATAATGGTCTTTGAAAGAGATGAAGCCAGAACAGATGTAAGAGTAACAATAGGTAATGATGTACTAGAGCAAGTGGATGAATTTGTATATCTTGGATGTGGTTTTAGCCGAGATGGAAGGTACACCACTGATATAGAGCGAAGAGTGAATGTAGGAAATAGAGTGAACGGAGCGTTGGGACAACTTCTCGGTAGCCACCACCTCAGCCAGAAGGCACGTGTAGTAATACATAACGCAGTGCTTGTCCCAAGATTACTATATGGAAGCGAGAGTTGGGTATGCAGAAAAGAGCATGAAAGCAAAATTAATGCGGTCGAAATGCGATCTCTACGGAAAATCTGTGGAGTTAGGCTGTCCGACCGCATTCGCAACGACGATGTAAGAGAGCGAGTTGGTATGAAAGAGAGTATTGGTGTAAAGATGCGAAAGGGAATGCTCCGATGGTTCGAACATGTGGAAAGAATGCCAACGAACGTTTGGTTAAGAAGATATACAATGCGAAAATGGAAGGATGTAGGTACCGAGGGAGACCGAGACTAACCTACCTAGACCAGATCGGTCATGTACTGAAGGAAGGTGGAGTCAAGAGTCTCTGAAACCAGCGAGCGTGTATGAAGAGAATTATGAATGTTGAGGAAGCGAGTGAAGTATGCAAGGATAGAGTTCTCTGGCACTCTGTTCTCTCTGCCTACCCTGCAAGGGATATGGCGTGATGATATGTATGTATGTATGTAATAACGCACATTTTTTTTCGTCATTTAACATAAGACTACCATAAAAATAAAGATAAGTGCTTTTACTTAGACTATCACCTTAGAATATTTTCAACAATTTAAAAATTTAAATTTTATATTCTTTCACCGCCGCGAGAATAAGTGCTGCATAAGGGAGCTCGGCGACAGGCACACAAACTTAAACATTGTTTAAAATGCCTGGCGGAGTTAAAAATGTGATTCGCGAACATAAAAGTGAACAAAGATAATAAGATAGATACTCGCATCTAATGTCTCTTTAAAGTCACATTTCTTATAATCCTATTACCTGTAATATACATATGTGTCTATTAACGTATTTTTTTTTATTATTCTTTCTTCTATTTCAGCCCCTATATCTAGATTTCAACAATTAGTAACGAGTTTTCTTCACAATAGGAGCCATTTGAACTATTATTTCACGTTGGCCAGTTTTCTTACTTACTCTTAGTATTGTCATCTACCTATGTCTCTTATGTACCCAGGAAAGGTCTAATTTTTTCTTGTCTATTTATTTATATATTTTTCATACCTTATATTGATACATTGTATTCTGACTCTGTGTACTTTGTATAATAATATTATACATTGTATTATACCTCTGTTGCCATACAGATATTGTTTATGTGTTCCTACAGAGTAGTCAGTAGTTCAGCTGTACTACTGGGTATTCTGTCAAAACTGAACAAAGCATCGTCGTGAACTTATACCTATGTCTCTTATGTACCCAGAATAAAGGAAAGGTCTAATTTTTCCTTGTCTATTTATTTATATATTTTGCACACCTTGTATTGATACATTGTATTCTGACTCTGTGTATTTTGTATAATAATATTATACATTCTATTATAACTCTGTTGCCATACAGATATTGTATATGTGTTCCTACAGAGTAGTCAGTAGTTCAGCTGTACTACGTGGTACTTTATCAAAACTGAACAGAGCATCGTCGTGAATTCAATGCAATTATTGGAGAGTACCTCATGCTGGGGCCTTCAGCGATGTACGCGGCAAAGGAAGTCAAGAAGGAAAGCCCTGTTACCGTATGAGGTCAGTTATGCAGTTACCTACACCTGATGAAGCTCTAATTATAACTACAGGTAGAAGAAGCAAAAATAGTGTGCCACTCATAATAAAGTCTTCCTAATAGGAGCGACTTCCCAGAGTGGTCCGAAATGAATTTCACACAAGAGTCTTGCGTTCGATTTAGATGAAGTCTGAATCGTGTAAGTTTAAAGAGTCAGAATGGATAATTATGTTAATAATAATTTTAAACATACACAGTTTGCAATTGAATTATAGAAAAAGTATTTGACAACTTTGTTTTATCCGTATAGTCACCAAATGTATAGTTACCAAATACATTATTTGAGTAAGAATACAATTCAATACTCCACATCCTTTTCTTTTTTTTTTTTTTTTTCGCTGAGGAAACGCATTTACCCGCTATCCCCCGCTGGTGATAGACGGGGGGGAGTGTGGGACTCGCCGGTCAGCTGCCCGACCGGAATACCCACTAAAACCACAGCGGCCCCTTCCGCGCTTTTACGGGGCACCGGAGAGATCGTCTACTGACATTCGATCCCCGGCACCCCAACGCTTGGCCTTCTGGCCACGTCCTGTCAACCCTTAAGGCGGTGTAAAGAGCTGCGCATAACGGCGCCTCCTCCTCCCCGGTCGCTGGCCGCGGATTGAGTCAGCGGACGCAAGCGCCTCGCGTTCCCGCTCCGCGGCCTCCTTCCTTTCCATGATGGCCTCACAAAAGGAGGCCATCGACGACCAGCACCTGTCGCTGTCAAGCATCTTCGAGATGATGGTTGACAGCGACAGGTCTCTCCCAATGACCGCCATCAGGACGTGGCGCTGGGGACCCCAGGCGGGGCATACCTCCAGAGTGAATACTCCACATCCTACCGGTGGGTGTCGTAAAAGATGATTAAGGGACACAAACCACGAAATAAAACCCTATACCGACCTGTCTGACCAGCGTCGTATAGTAGGTCAATTTCCCTCCAATTTGAAGAAGGCTCGATCCCAGCACTAGGACCTTTATGAGCTGAGATAATGATGATAAAGTAAAGTTTGTGAAGGTTGTTGTTACTTTTAGGATGATGTTATACCACCTTTTTCTTAGTTCATATACATCATCGAGTTCCGGTGACCCACTCGCATGGCGTCGAGAGGTACGTTGTTGGGCGTGTCTACGGGGTCGCGCACCGCTTCATCCGTCACCCCGGACGGATTAGCGGAGTGCGACCATATTGTAGTCCTCCGTCACTATATGAGGTACCAGCCTCCTCCACGGAATTAATTGGGATACTATACCACATTGATTATACTAGTGGAGATGACTCTACTATGCACTACTAACCCCTAAAACGTATGTTTATAAACTATATATTTACAGTTGAAATTTGAGTTTTTCATCTTTTGCTGACGTGAACTTTATAATAGATAAAGAAACTTTGCTATATCAAATAATTTATTCTTCTATAGATGATTTTTATATTGTATATCAAAGCAATGCTCCAATAAATTATATTAGACAAACAACCATATTCTAATTAACTAAATTAATTTACTAAATAATTTAAATGTCTGAAGCCCGGATTATTATTACACAGCTTCATTTAATTAAAAATATATATATATAATACTGCTATAGAATTAGTTCTTTGAAATTTTGAATATATTTAAATACATACAAAATATATTTAGCAATTTTATATTAGCATATATAGCGATTTAATAAAAAACAAATAAAATTAAAAATTAATAAAGTTTATTCTTTCTTGCTCGTGTGTGTCATAAATGACGACTAAGGGATATAATATGCATATAACATATATAATATAATTGCGTCCAGCAAGAGAAGGAAAACTCGAAATAAAACTCCATACCAACCCGTTTTACCAGAGTGGTGGGTTAATTTCCCTCCTATTCAAGCTCGTTTTTTTCGCAATCTAATTTTGCGCAATCAAATTTTCCGACGCAAAGTCAAGATTTTCTATAATACAAGGTTTTTCAAATATAAATCTTGTGCTGATATCTTTGTGTTGCCACTGATTTTGTTTAGAAATACCCTCGTAGAAATGCTAACGGTGACGTAGCTATCTTAATACAAACTTTGTTCTAACCTTGTAAACACTTTTAAACTAAGTTTGTTGTCTGGTGATTATTTAACGGAGATAAACGATACTTTGCTGAGTTAAACGTATAGTTAAACGATAACTATTATTTATATTGATTTTCAATTCACTTTATTTAACGTGAAGGATGCTTTTTTCGTTTATTTCATGGAGGAAACATTGGTATGTACCCTTTTTTCTGAGGATAAAAACTTGAGGTTCAATGCTTTAATTTATGCCCAAGGGAGGTCAGCACTCTCTCGGAATCGTGCGTTAAACACAGATAACGTCAGCTTGCTGGCAAGCGATTTCATCTCTAGAGAGATCTTTAACCCTCTTGTTCGTTGTAAATGCTTAAAGAGAAAACCTTTTAAGAAATATTACAATAAAATGCAAGAGAAAATAAAAAAAAAAATATACTCCACAATAATATTAAACTCTAGTAATTTATTACATATAGGTAACACCTACCTAAATGCCTATTTATATATTTAAAAATATTGAAATATTTTTCTAAATTATCGTTTATTGTTTATTATTTAATTTATCTTCTTTTAAGTCCCTTGGGCGAAGTACCCACGCTTAAAAAGGTTTATAAAGTTTACACTTCAGGCAATCACATTTTTATATTTGTTTTATTTAGATGATTTTTATTGTTGTTTTTTTTTCCTATATAATATCAAATTTTGTGTTTAATATGTATTTTTATTTTGTGCCAGACCATAGTCTAGACTCATCCTATTCAATCCGTCCGGGGCGATGGAAGGACGTCGTGCGGGTCCATAACCTACCGAATCCACTCCACATCGCTATTAGACTGATTACCGGTATCGATTCCTTCACCTCGATAACATAATAGATCTCCAGTAATAGATTTTTCATATAGTACTTTTTGTGTGGTACATCCAATTTATTTTTCTTCAAAATCTAGTGGACGGACATCGGCCTCATTTATACTCAACTTCAAGTGCCTGGTTAGCTCAGTGATATAAGCATACAATTATTAACTGTGATAATGTATATTTGTAATCGTAATAAATATAATAGATATCAAAATAAAGAATAACATATCATTTGACATAACAGGAAAATATAAACTATAATGAGGACCAATCGTTAGAGATGTAGCTAGAAGCCATATGATATACACTTCATTTCTTTGATATATTCATACACGTGTTAAGGTAAGGTAAACCGGAAATCATATGTTTGCACACTCAGTTTCGGTAGCTACAAGGAAAACAAGAGGTCTTTATTACAAAGTTTACCGAAACGGCACCAATATGACTTATATTAACTATACTTTATTATATATTTTTTTCATTTACAAACATATGTATTTTCTTTACAGAAGAGATAAGCTATACGTTTGATAGGCCATTAAATTTAGGCCACCGAAGACAAAGATCGGTTACCGATGGCTCGCTCGCACGGCGAAGAGAGGAGTTTGCATGGCGGGTCTATGGGGTCACGCGCCGTCTCTTCCGTCACCCCAGACCGATTTGGCGGGGCGAGACTCATCCATAGTCTACCGCAAAAAAAGGACATTAAATTTAAATATCTACGGTGCTAGTCGTTCGTTCAATTTAATATTATTATTATTATTATTTATTTAATTCGAATGGCTAAATGGAAGGTTATTAGACCATAGCCTCTCAAAAAGAAGATCCAAGGTGCACTTCTACGATCTACATACTTTTTGACCTATAGGTATTTAGCAGTAGACAACATAAGGCTGATAGTTTGAGCATATTGTTAATAATAAAATGCACTTATAGATAAACATTCACAGTGTTAAATATTTGGGTCGCTTTTTAATATCATAGTGATAATACATTGGAAGAAAAGTTATTATCAAAAATAAAATATTATATATTTGAATATTGATAAAATTCAGCGTGTGAGTACCAAGCCCTCGAGTTCCATAAATATTTTAATACTTTAGTGTAAAAAAATAAAAAAGAAAGTATACCCACGTCAGTGTGGGGCGTGCGTGTCTGTATGTATACATATGTGTATCTAAATTAAAATACCTGCCTATTTTTACCCGACTGCGCGACGCAAAGAAGTGGTATTGTGTTTAACAGTCTATGTATGTATGTTCCTTTGAAGCACTATACAGACCAAACGCCTGAACCGATTTTAATGATTCACACGTCAATCGATTCCTCTTAGACCGGCGAGTGTCACTAAAGACATGAAGTTAGTGAAAATTCAATATGGCGACTACTGGACGCCATATTGTGAAAATGAAAAAAAATAAAATCAACAAACTATGTCAAGTGGGGTATCGTTGAATAGGTATTTAAAAATAATTTTTAGTTTTCCCTGAATATTTTTAGATGCGACTGACCGTTAAGGATCTATATCGATTTAAAGTTGCGTAACAACCATTCTTACACATAGCTTTGTAAACAGTAGAAATTTATGATGAAAAGACGAAATCTTCGTATAATTGTGCGTATGAATGTGGATGGACATATAATAAAGTATCTAGTAGCTATATTGGACTACCTAAAGTATCTAATGTCTGACATGGTCGCCCATCTCCAACTTCAAACGATTTAGTACTCAACTTCAGTCGAAAAACTATATAAAGCCTTAATGAAACACATTCACATTTTGCGTCGCACTCGCCTCATCCATGGGTAGCTTAGGTACTCATAACTAAAAAGTATAAAATAAAAAAATAATTTAAAAAATCAAAACACCCGACTGTGTAAAAAGTTAACTAAACTACGTACATAATAAAAAAAACTGAAAAGAAAATACAAGTACTTAGATGTCCAGTGGTCTAGAATTCTATATATTATTGAATGAATACTATTGAAGAAAATAAAATATATTCTAATAATGGAACATAACAACTGAACAGTCGGGATCCATTATTCGACAGGTAATCTAATTTTTCAATGGATCCTGACTGTTTAGTTGTTATGCTCCATTATTAGAATATATTTTATTTTCTTCAGTAGTATTCATTCAATAATATATAGAATTCTAGACCACTGGACATCTAAGTACTTGTATTTTCTTTTCAGTTTTTTTTATTATGTACGTAGTTTAGTTCACTTTTTACACAGTCGGGTGTTTTGATTTTTTAAATTATTTTTTTATTTTATACTTTTTAGTTATGAGTACCTAAGCTACCCATGGATGAGGCGAAAAAATAATTTAAAAAATCAAAACACTTGACTGTGTAAAAAGTGAACTACACTTTTTACACAGTCAAGTGTTTTGATTTTTTAAATTATTTTTTTAATATTTTACACATGAGCAAATTTTTTATGTATTTCTTGTATTGAGCCCTAAAAAGTGGATAAAAGTTCATTGCCTATAATTGTCGGTGTCGAAGGCAATAACAATACTAATAATAATAATGTCTGAACGTAATATGTTAATATAATTTTTAAATGTATTAGAATAATTTGTAGCAGCTCCAACTTAAATCTTAAATTAGATACTCACTTAGTGAGATGAAAATTTCATCGTGATAAGTGGTTTCAATTTCTAAAAAGGTGCCGAGAGGTTATAAATAACTCATGCAAAGTTCTTAGAAAGATATATGTATAATACAGCTAGTTTTCCCCAAACTTCAATAACAACAATGCTTGCTCATTTGAATATTTTCCAAGGTAAAAATATATGATTTCGATTTCTGACAAACACGTTTCGGTGTTTTCGGTCAAGAACATCACACTTTGTGCGCAATATTAATTCGTATTATACAGGTTGCCGATTTAATTAGTAGAATCCTTGAGGGTGGTGTATCAGACCATATATATATATATATATATATATCATACCATAACGCGTACCAGTGGCCCACCCGTAATGCGTAGAGAGGTATGTTGTAGGGCGGGTCTACGGGGTCGTGCGCCGCTTCTCCTGTCGCCCCGGATGGATTAGCGGGGCGTGACCGTTCCGTAGGCCGCCGCCAAAAAAAAAAAAATACAGACCATGATACACTATCCAAATCAGCAAAAAAAAATAGTACTTAAGTTTTGATTAAATTGCCATACTGATAAGCGGTCAATACACTTGTACTATAAAAATTTGATGTAGGCGTATACTCATGCATGTTATACCGTACTAGTAGGCAAATAGTCCCGCTCTTGCTACGCTACCGCCGCACAGATGGGTCGAAATGTACCTACAGGTCAATGTACGGTGACAAACCTACTGTTTTGATAAGAAACAAATCACTTTATCTCGGGATTGGGCAGAGCTAGGACTCTGCAACTAACTATAATGTTTTTATGACGTCATTCCTACACCTAGTTTAAGTTATTCTAGTAATAAAATCGACACCCTGTATGTAATGTGTGTATATCCTATAGCGTGGATTGTATACTGTAGTAAGCATTTACGAGTATAACACGTACCATTAAGTCTATAAGACCTTTGTAATAACATTAGTAATAAGCATATTATAAACGTGTAAAGATGCGAAAGGGAATGTTCCGATGGTTCGGACATGTGGAAAGAATGCCGAGCGAACGTCTGGTTAAGAAGATATACACTATACAGGTACTGTGGGAGACCGAGACTAACCTACCTAGACCAGATTGGTCACGTACTAAAGGAAGGTGGAGTCCAGAGTCTCCGAAACTGGCGAGCTGTATGAAGAGAATTATGAATGTTGAGGAAGCGAGTGAAGTATACAAGGATAAAGTTCTCTGGCACTGTGTTCTCTCTGCCTTCCCTGCAAGGAATATGACGTGATGATATGTATGTATGTATGTATATAATAAACAGGTAATACATTATAGGCACGTATAAGTAAATCATCGCAGCACATGGTTCCCCTATGATCCCCCATCATCTCCTATGATCCCCATCGTCCGCATCGCTCCCATCATCCCCCACCTCTCTTTATAACTCTAATCTGGTGTCTCATTTACTAAACCTTTGCTCTACATATGTGTGGCGACCCATGTGGCGACCTTACCACATCGCACTGAAAAGATAAGAACAGATAACTGTAGTATCAATATTAATATACCTTATAATTTTTATTCAAAGAAGTAAAATTTCAAAAGTTCATTTTACGTTTTTTGATGTTAAATATAAGAATGACTCGTAAAAGTTCTTTGAGATATTTTGTTCGATGGTGCTTCTGATATACCCAAGTTCCGTGAATACAGTGAGTGACTTTTCAATTTTCTGCATACTTGATTGTAGGGCACTTCGCTTCATAAAAGGTTTATCGATAAGCTGGATCAAAGGCCTAGTATATAATAAAAGTCATGAATAATATACATATAGCTACGTTTAAATGTAAAATTTTAGGCATATTTTTTGTACTGCTTATGGTGGCAAACGAGCAAGTAGCACACCTGATGGTAAGTGTTACTGCTGCCCATGGACCTTTGCAATACCAAGGGTATAGCTAGGCCGCTGCCTACCAATACAAATCCCAAACCCACACAGTGGAGCTTCCAGTTCTCTCGCTTACCGAACGAAGCGCAATAGCACATTGGCATTATTTAGATGTCGATCTTCTGCGAGAGTGTGGTACTACTCCGGGCGGACCGGCCCGCCGCACCGCTGTAGACAGGGAACTATCAACAGCGTAGTCCTACTATAGTTATATAGTATCTTATAGTTTTTTATTATATAAATGTAGGTACTTAAAATATATTTTAAGAAACAAATGAATGATGAAACAAATTAGTTGTACTGTAATCTTATTGAAATATAGATAATTCTTGGGCTAATTTTGTAATATTTTTGTATATATATGTGTGCCGTGTATTTTGCTATTATATGTAGTTAGCACATCACTGAGTTATACAATTTTCCCTATGCATATTTAAATAAGGCAAAAATGCACTGCGAAATTTTGAATTAAGTTTTAAAACCTTACCCGCTTTGCTGTGGTGTAATTAGTCATCCAATGATACTCATAATTTTTAACTTGCTAGTATTTGCGACCACACGATATCAATGCCATAATTGTAAACATATCTTTTATTAGGATACGAACCTAATAAACTACTATTTTTTAGAATATAAATATTCTTTCATCACGTTTGAAGCTCACGAGAACAAAAAGCTAAAGTCAGCTTCAAAACTAATATAGGTTTTCTTATAATTTCTGAATATTAATATTAGCTACAGTTTTGCGAATATTATTAATAGGTTTCATTGACTGAATCAGTAATTAATTCCAAGAATAAACTATTTCTCCACTGATAATAATCTTTCTATGTAAAAAGCTGTTAGCTTTATACAGTTTTATTTCAATAGCGGCATATTTGTAGGCGGTAAACTGGTGGTATACACCAGAATTTATTTAAATATTTAATTAAGCGATGGCTTAATTGGATGCCTAATAACCTTTATCATGCAACGACTTGTCGATTGATATTGGCAGAGCCATATTAACTAACCATAGTTAAAATGGCTTCGCCAGTGCCGGTCGGCGATAATGTCAGCCTTTCATGCCTTATTCCGCCCCGCACTAAATAAAATGGTTATTGACACTTATTATACTTACAGTTATTCTACAATTAATTATGCTGCGTGTAGCGGCTACGAATACTACCAACCCTTACTTTGCTCGTGGGTGTCGTAAAAGACGACAAAGAGCCTTATAACGACCTGAGCCAACTCCACCTGATGCCGTTTGGTCAACAATTACATTCCTAAGGAGGGTTGATGTCAGGCGGGCGGCTGGTCATACAATTATTGCCAATAACTTTTGCAATATGTAGAAAGAGGAATACATATTGCGTCGACCTCAAGTAATTGGGATAAGAGCAGGAGTATGATGATGAGTCATTCTACAATTAACATAGTGCTGGAAAGATGACTAAAGAATGTAAACAAATAACATCACCGCAAGAGAATGAAAAATTTAAACAAAATATTCATCCCATCGTACAGGAGCGCCATGTCACAAAATGGTCGGATGCATAGCTCAAGAAGTAAGCTAAATTTGGGAATCCCTCTGCTGTCTTCAGTATACTTTGGTCAGTAATTCGATTACGTTGTGTTTACTGCGAGACGAAACTGATACGTTTCTTCTTTTAGAAGCATATAATCTAGCTGATTTCCTTTTTTTTATTGCGTGTATATGGTGACAAACAAGCAAACAGCACACCTGATGGTAAGTGGCACTGCCGCCCTTGGACCTTTGCAATACCAAAGGTACAGCTAGACCGATATTTTCTGTGAGTCTAATTTATACCAATACAAACCCCAAACCCACCCCAGTTGAGCTCCCGGCTCTCTCGCTCACTGAACGAAGCGCAATAGCTTATTGACATTACTCAGACGTCGATCTTCTGCGAGAGTGTGGTACTACCCCGGACGGGCCGGCCCACGGCGAGACCTACCACTATTAAAATCATTTATAATTGACGGTATAGTATAATTAAATTTCATTGAAGAACCGTCGTGATTAGGCTGGAAGGTCATAGGTATTTTATTATTAGATTATTTTATTCTTCGTGATACTTTTCTTTAAAGTTATAAATATAAAGAAGTCCAAAGAATTCTTTTGATTAAGGCTCCCTTAATTAAAAGCTTACCTTAATTAAAATCACATAATTATTTATTCTAAACAGCAATTAGCGAGATATAATTTATTAAGAATAAATGAGCACTTACTTCGAGATCACAGGGTGTTATAATGTTTCATAACGTCAATAAATTTGAAAAAAAAAACAAGACTAATGTATATTTTTTGTGAGAACATGTGAGAAAATTAACGTTAATTAGCTAGGAAAGAATATACGCTGTAATTATTATTTTTTTGTTTTTTAAAGACACCCTCTGCACTAAGGAAATAATCCTTGTATTGCGAGGGACTTTACAAACATGCAATTAACGCTGACAAATTACACCCAGACTCAGAACAACACTTTGTGGATCGAAAGGTCGGTATCTTAACCACTACGCCATCTGTGCAGTCGATTGATTGAAATTGATTTATAGAAAATGAAGCAGGGACCGTAAATAATCAAAAAATCCGGCAGAATAACAAAATGACGAGAGGTTCAATAATCAATGTTTGCAGGCACATTTATATTATTTAGTTTATTATGAAAATACTAAAACATAAAAATATAGTAGGTAGTATTGCCGAGATACACTGAAAATAAACAGAGTTTGACGTGGGTAGACGTTTATATATACTTATTTCGTATATTTGATATAGATTTACGTGAAAATGGCAGCTGAACTAACAATGTAGGTATTGAAATATAATATGTATACGTAAATATTACAACATAGCAAGTTTTGTATTGTTTTATATCAGCTTAGACAAAAAAAAACATACAAAAAAAGGTGTGTGTGCGATTCACACACGATAGAAGTGAAACTTCAGTGAATCGACAAAAGAATGAGATGAATATTTATAACAAGGGTAGGATAATTACAAAGTTTAATTGTTCAAAAATGAAAGTATTTTGATTAATTTTAAAAGATATTTTATATTTTATTTAACATAGCTTTCATCAATTTTAATATCGTAAAATAAATAAAGTGGAGTTTGAAGCAAATACTGAAGCCATGCACGAATTGTCCTTTTATTAACTAGTCCCATTAAATAGCTTGATCTATGTATTATTTTTCTTTTAATGTGTACGTTAATACAGTAATCATCATCGACATTACGGGGTAAGAGTTTTACCATATTGTTTACCTCGACTGGTACATTAATGATTTGTCCATAAATTCCATATTGCCCATGAACATGTCGTAACCGTCGAATTTGCATAAATGGAACTCGTGGTGAGACAAGTCTTTCCGAAATTAAGTCAAGCGGTGGTAAAACCTCAGGTGTTTTTTCATATTTAAAACCGTTATAAGTAGACATTATAGGAATCACTTTCCTCCCAATTGCTTGGTAACACGTGTTGCACAGTAAAATATCTTCAACTGTATTGTAATTTTCAACTATTACCCTTAATAATTGTTCATCTTCAGCACGTGGTGATTTTAAATCTAACTTAAACCACAATCGATCACAAACGGAGCACTTATGACCAAACATATTGTTTAAAAACTTGTCGTTAAATTCTTTATGAGCAAACTTATTTCGACGAAACCGTGAGTATGGAATTTCTGGCTGTACATCTACTGGAGGGTTATCTGAAAAAAAACAATTCAAAGTATGTAACGAGTTATCTATCGACTGTGTATTGAGAATCAATTCCTTAAAAAACTAAAATTTTTTACATCGTAAATTCGAAAAATGTATATAAAATTAATTTTAAAAACTCATTTTAAGATAATGATTATTTTCAAATATGGTTATTAAATTATATGTACCATTTAAAAATTATCCACTCTTTAGTTTAAAATTAAATTATTTTTTTTTAATATCATTTTAATTTTGAATTTTTTTACAATTTATTTTACCATTCAAAAATATTCATCCGTCTTAAAATTGTTTTTTTTTTCCTATAAATCTAAATATTAAATCATTTTGTTAATTTAAGAATTATTGAATTATTGAATATAAGTTTAAATTAAATTAAATTTTTTTTAATATTTTAAATCATGAATTGTAAATTAGGTACATGTTTTTAAATTAAATTTTTAAGTTTTTTAAGTTTTTTCATTAAAATTATTATTAAATTGAAAAATTTCTTTAAATTATTTAAAATTAAATGATGAAAGTTAGTATTAATTATTAGTACTTACAATCATTATTTACTAAATTATATCCCGTTGGAACACTATTTTGTTGCTGAGAGTGGTCTAAAACAGAAAAAAATAAATAAGGTTATACACATGATGTATTGAGGTTATATATATATATATATATATATATATATATATAATCCATGATCAGTATAAAATAAAAATCAAATTTATTGATTGAAAAACATTGATATATTAGTTTATACTTAAAACAGGATTAAAAAATATTTACACTTACCATTTATTACATCAGTCACATTGACACTTATATCTGAACATCTATTTTGATTGTTCAATAATTGTTTTTTACGTGCACGAAACTCGCGACTACGTTCTGTTGAACTTTTTGCTGAATTTTTTTTCATTTTAATTTCATTTTTTTTGCGTCGATATTGACGACACATTTCGGCATTAGTTTTCGGCATTTTATAAAATTTATTATTTAGTACAAGATATAAAAATACTCACAAACAGTTAAATAATAACACACCACGCTATCTTACTAAAACGCTGTAATACGCAGCCGCATACAGTGTACAGTAAGCTCACGTAGTTTTCACATGCACTACACACGTTAAATGCTCAAATACAAGCACGTATTAAACAGTGTGCAATATACATACACACTGACATCTGCTCTCTCGCTCTGGCTCACAAATTACAGGCGACTATGCTTAGAAGACGGGAGTGGGGACGCTACGAAGTATGGCACAAAGAGGAGAGACCGATAATATACAAATTGTATGTATATTTCTGTCTCATTCTTTCCCCTGGCTTCATCCTACACATTTTTGTATTTGTGTCTCTTACCTGTCGTTTTTTCGTTGCATCCGGTTTGAAATCACAACGATTCTAAAGAAGTTTCACTTCAAAAAAATTCCATGCTGATTTTTAATTTATTAAATATGGTTGAACTATATTGTGATAAAAGGAATGCTTCTTCTAGGGTCGCACTGTCCTCAGTGCGGTAGTGACGAGGGCACGGCGCCGCATACGATCGAGGTATGTACGAGCTGGGACAGGCAGCGCCCTTGACCTCGTCGCTATCATCGGTGCCGACCTGATGCTGCCGGCTGTCGTGAAAGCGATGGTCGACAGCATCAGGAACTGGGACGCGGTCGCTGCCTTCTGCGAGGCTGTCATCTCGCAGAAGGAGGTGGCGGAGTCAGTCCGGGACAATTCCCTCCATGCGGACTCGATCCACCGCCGGTGCCTCGATCGACGCAGGCGCGAATATCTGCGCCTGATGCCGCCCTAGCCGAGGCATTGGGTGATTGGACTGGGGAATAGTCCATTCACCAGGCGTTCCCCAGTCAGGGCGTCGACTCGAGAGGAACACGCGACGGTAAACCGCCGGGCGGGCCATCGAAGACAAAGATCGGGTACCGGTGGCCCGCTCGCACGGCGAAGAGAGGTGTTTGCATGGTGGGTCTATGGGGTTGTGCGCCGCCTCTTCTGTTGCCCCGAACCGATTTGGCGTGGCGCGACCACGTCCATAGTCCACTGCAAACAAAAAAGGGTCGCACTGTCCTAGATCCGGAGATCGTTCAGCGCCTTTCGGCACCCGGTGAGTCTTTTGCGAGCAGGTGAACCTCTCCTTTTTTGTGTCTGTCTTTATGCTACTCTGTCTTTTTATGTGTATCTCTCAGTCGCAGATGAATACAGTGGCGTCCCACCTGCTTTCGCTCCGAGCTAGAACGTGTAACTTGTACGGAAGCAAGAAATAGTGCACTCAAGTTCTTCGTGTTTACCCATTTCTGTGAGTCTAATTTATGTCAATATGAACTATGAATTGACTTATTTGTAGTGTAGTTGGTCCCAATAGAAACAAAAAGCAATTTCAATTGTTCTAAAAAAAATCAATTTATTTTTCAAGGCAACTATTTGATCATTTTTCTCTACTGTAAAAGTTATAATATCTGATATTTACGCGATTAAACATTTTAAATAAAATACTATTTTACGGATTTTATTGTGATTGAATTTAATTTTGAAATACCCGATGTGTCGAACGCTGTATTTTTTCATGCGTTTCTGGTCACGGGAGTCCTTTCATGAAAGCTGTAAAGTCGGAAACCATAAACGCGAACGTAAAAATAGATTTATTTCAAATAACATGTTAATAAAATGATTTAAGCTATTATACAATTGATGTCAGTGACTTCAAAAATAAAATACGTTAATCAAATTTTAAATGTTTTGAATTTGTATAAATACTGGCAGACCTTTTTTTTTTGAAGTGAAACTTCTTTAGAATCGTTGTGATTTCAAACCGGATGCAACGAAAAAACGACAGGTAAGAGACACAAATACAAAAATGTGTAGGATGAAGCCAGGGGAAAGAATGAGACAGAAATATACATACAATTTGTATATTATCGGTCTCTCCTCTTTGTGCCATACTTCGTAGCGTCCCCACTCCCGTCTTCTAAGCATAGTCGCCTGTAATTTGTGAGCCAGAGCGAGAGAGCAGATGTCAGTGTGTATGTATATTGCACACTGTTTAATACGTGCTTGTATTTGAGCATTTAACGTGTGTAGTGCATGTGAAAACTACGTGAGCTTACTGTACACTGTATGCGGCTGCGTATTACAGCGTTTTAGTAAGATAGCGTGGTGTGTTGTTATTTAACTGTTTGTGAGTATTTTTATATCTTGTACTAAATAATAAATTTTATAAAATGCCGAAAACTAATGCCGAAATGTGTCGTCAATATCGACGCAAAAAAAATGAAATTAAAATGAAAAAAAATTCAGCAAAAAGTTCAACAGAACGTAGTCGCGAGTTTCGTGCACGTAAAAAACAATTATTGAACAATCAAAATAGATGTTCAGATATAAGTGTCAATGTGACTGATGTAATAAATGGTAAGTGTAAATATTTTTTAATCCTGTTTTAAGTATAAACTAATATATCAATGTTTTTCAATCAATAAATTTGATTTTTATTTTATACTGATCATGGATTATATATATATATATATATATATATATATATATATAACCTCAATACATCATGTGTATAACCTTATTTATTTTTTTCTGTTTTAGACCACTCTCAGCAACAAAATAGTGTTCCAACGGGATATAATTTAGTAAATAATGATTGTAAGTACTAATAATTAATACTAACTTTCATCATTTAATTTTAAATAATTTAAAGAAATTTTTCAATTTAATAATAATTTTAATGAAAAAACTTAAAAAACTTAAAAATTTAATTTAAAAACATGTACCTAATTTACAATTCATGATTTAAAATATTAAAAAAAAATTAATTTAATTTAAACTTATATTCAATAATTCAATAATTCTTAAATTAACAAAATGATTTAATATTTAGATTTATAGGAAAAAAAAAACAATTTTAAGACGGATGAATATTTTTGAATGGTAAAATAAATTGTAAAAAAATTCAAAATTAAAATGATATTAAAAAAAAATAATTTAATTTTAAACTAAAGAGTGGATAATTTTTAAATGGTACATATAATTTAATAACCATATTTGAAAATAATCATTATCTTAAAATGAGTTTTTAAAATTAATTTTATATACATTTTTCGAATTTACGATGTAAAAAATTTTAGTTTTTTAAGGAATTGATTCTCAATACACAGTCGATAGATAACTCGTTACATACTTTGAATTGTTTTTTTTTCAGATAACCCTCCAGTAGATGTACAGCCAGAAATTCCATACTCACGGTTTCGTCGAAATAAGTTTGCTCATAAAGAATTTAACGACAAGTTTTTAAACAATATGTTTGGTCATAAGTGCTCCGTTTGTGATCGATTGTGGTTTAAGTTAGATTTAAAATCACCACGTGCTGAAGAGGAACAATTATTAAGGGTAATAGTTGAAAATTACAATACAGTTGAAGATATTTTACTGTGCAACACGTGTTACCAAGCAATTGGGAGGAAAGTGATTCCTATAATGTCTACTTATAACGGTTTTAAATATGAAAAAACACCTGAGGTTTTACCACCGCTTGACTTAATTTCGGAAAGACTTGTCTCACCACGAGTTCCATTTATGCAAATTCGACGGTTACGACATGTTCATGGGCAATATGGAATTTATGGACAAATCATTAATGTACCAGTCGAGGTAAACAATATGGTAAAACTCTTACCCCGTAATGTCGATGATGATTACTGTATTAACGTACACATTAAAAGAAAAATAATACATAGATCAAGCTATTTAATGGGACTAGTTAATAAAAGGACAATTCGTGCATGGCTTCAGTATTTGCTTCAAACTCCACTTTATTTATTTTACGATATTAAAATTGATGAAAGCTATGTTAAATAAAATATAAAATATCTTTTAAAATTAATCAAAATACTTTCATTTTTGAACAATTAAACTTTGTAATTATCCTACCCTTGTTATAAATATTCATCTCATTCTTTTGTCGATTCACTGAAGTTTCACTTCTATCGTGTGTGAATCGCACACACACCTTTTTTTTTTTTTTGGGGGCGGGTTACGGTCGGCACAGTCCTCGCACCACTCCGTCCGGGGTGACAGAGGGGCGTAAGCACGCACACCCGTTACCCACCCGTGACGTCGCCTTCGTCGTTGGGCCAACCACCAGAGCAGAGTGACTTGACGTCAGTGGTTGGCCCGACGGAATACCCCTGAGGAGTACCCTCTCCTCGACTGACGTCCCCCCCTCGGGTAGGATGTCGGTCTTTCCTCAAGCGGTCGGCCTCTCGGCGGGTGACGGACTAATTCCCCGATCCAGTCACCCGCGACCTCGACTAGGGTGGCATCAGGCGCAAGTAATCGCGCCTGCGCCGCCCCAGTCGCCGGCGGCGGCTCGCGTCGTCGAGGAGACGCTCCTCGCGCACGCGCTCCGCCGCCTCCTTCCGCGAGACTACTGCCTCGCAGAAGGATGCGACCGCGTCCCAGTTCCTGACGCTGTCGAGCATCGCCCTGGCGATGGTCGGCAGCGTCAGGTCAGCACCGATGATTGTGACGCGTTCACGACGCTGCTCTGCCCAAGCGGCACAAACCTCGAGCGTATGCTGCGCCGTGTCCTCGTCGCAATCGCAGTGGTGGCAGGACGGTGTACTCTCCCTCCTTACGACCGTGTGCAGGTATTTGGCGAAGCATCCATGCCCCGTTAAAACCTGCACTAGTCGGAAGGAGAGCACCCCGTGCCGCCGTTTTAGCCACGGCATCAGCACCGGCCGGAAGGCCTCCACGGTCCGCACACCGGACCGAGGCCTCTCCAGCCGGACTGTCCAACGGGCAAAGACGTCGCGGCGGGATACTAGCAGACCTGGCCATGCGTTGCTGTGGCTAAGGTAGCCTCAGTAACACGGGGCGGTTATGCTAATAAATTGTAGTTTATATGAAACGTGTACGTTTAACATAGCGCCATCTATTAAATACTTACTCAATTCAGTCAACAGATACCGCCATCTGTTAGAATCGTTTGGAGATAACAGATAATTGTAACAGTCAAATAATAGACAAATAATTTGCAATAAAATAATATTGCGACTATAAATTTAGATGGAAACTATCCTATCTTTTAAGTTGGATCAAACTACACATGCTGTGCATATTTGATTAAAATCGGTTAAGTACTTTAAGAGTCCATCGCGGACAAACAGCGTGACGCGTAATTTATATATATTAAGAAGAAGATATATAGTATGTTAATTTTTTGATTCCTCACTTTAAGTTAATGAACGAAAATAATGCAACACATAATATGCAGTAGAATATTGAAGAAATAGTAACTATTAAACGAGCTGAGATATTAAACGAGAATAAAAATAGATGAAATTGTATAAGCAATACGAAGTATGGAAAGAGGTCGATATAGACAAAGTGTATATCAGTAGACTTGTAGATTAAAAATATAAATTCGAACTAGACCAAGTAGTAAAGTAGAATTGATACCAGCTAAGAAAATCAAAAATAATAATACAGGATAAAATAGAAACTATCATCGGAAAATTATTTGCGCAGGATTCAAATCGTCCAAACCAAATCAGTCTCATATCTTTAAAATAATATATGTCCATATATAATATGTGTTGTATGTACAGTGTGTGTTACCAGCGATGACTTACGGCACTGAAACGTGGTCTCTAAATGTCGGCCTCATAACAAGGCTCAAAGTCGCTCAGCGTGCTATGGAGAGGGCTATGCTCGGTATTTCTCTACGTGATAAAATCCGAAATACGGAAATCCGTAGAAGAACGGGTGTAACCGACATAGCTCTAAGGATTAGCACGTTGAAGTGGCAATGGGCAGGCCACATCGCTCGACGAACCGACAACCGTTGGGGAAAAAAGGTTCTCGAGTGGCGACCACGAATCGGACGACGCAGCGTAGGACGACCCCCCACTCGGTGGACTGATGACCTCATCAAGGTCGCAGGAAACCGCTGGATGCAGGTGGCACAGGACCGTTATAGATGGCATTCTCGTGGGGAGGCCTATGTCCAACAGTGGACGTGTACAGGCTGATGGATGGATGGATGGATGGATATATAATATGCACATTGAGAGGTTTGAAAGGCCTCTTTGGGTAAGCCGGACAAACTAATACCTATAATCGGATTACGACTATTACAATCAGCACTTCGTGTTAAATTGTTTTCGTGTGGCTTTGATGCTCTATTAACTGGATCTAAGATATTGTTGGGACCTCAATATATATATATATATATATATATATATATATATATATATATATATATATATATATATATATATATATATACTTTTATTTAATTATTACGTGATAGGAGTTTTATTTTCAATTAATATAGAAGAACTAAAGTAGCTATGATTCACGATTCTTTACTTGCCGTTACAGAAAATTTTATAATAATATTATCGTAAATATATATCCCATACTAACTTTTTTTAATATCGTTAGGTATCGCTTATCACAAAACTAATAAATTTCATATATTCTATTTTCAGATTCATAGCCTACGCGTGCTTTAGTAGAAATAGACTTTTTTACTTCATATATAATTCAAGAACTCGAGATTCGCCGATAAATGTTAGTAGTTGATAGTTAGGTGTTTATGGCATTTCTCAACAGAAAATTCTTAGTACAGTGCAAAGGTGTAAAATGCAACGCAAAGGCGTAAAATGCACTATATGTAGCTAATAATAGGAGTTCTCTTGTAATGTGGTGCTTTTAAAGTGACGATATGTGGGTGTAATACTTCTTTGCTCTCCTCCATAGGAAATAACAGTGAAAATAAAGTAAAAGAATTGGCTATATTTTAAACTTTACTTACAGTTTTATTCTGAGATTAAAGAGACAAAGAAACATAGATGTTTTAATAGATATTAATATAAACTTTAATTATTTTTTTCTACAGAATTAAGACTTTATAAACATCAATTTAGAATTTATTTATTAAAGCGCAGTATATCGAAAAGTTAAGAATTGATTGTGACAGAAAAAGTTACAGACTTTCAGACACATTCTGAACAAAATCAGCGAATTTTAGCGCTGTATTAAGGCACTTAATAATTCATGACTGTCTAACGTTACCGTTAAACTTTTACGTACAAGGTTAATTAGTTTAGATCAGCTCCTGCTAATGAGGCTCTACATAATCTATAGCGAGGTAATTTCATCAAAATCTGAAGTTCAAACACTATGATGTAAATCAATTTTGTTATTAAAATTATTCGTTTAGAATATCATTTCCCAATTGAGGTACCACGACTCGACACCAGAAGGCGAAAATAAAATGTCCCATTGTTTCGTAAAATATATTTATAAAAATCTTTCCAAATAATTTAATCATAAACTTACACCGGTAATCCATCCTGATCATGCGGTAACGAAGTAATAATATAATGGTCACCATCCATTCCTCTCGTGGTTAAGATTAGAAGTCATTTAGTGTATTAATATCTAATAAAATAATTATAATTAAAACGATTAAATGATTAGAACCGATTCTTCTTCTTTTGTTATCTGCTTACATTCAGTAAGCAGATAACAAAAGAAGAAAATATCCAAATACGCTTTGTGACAAAATGGCCAGCGTGATAAATTATGCTAATTTCTGTTATCTGAAAAAAGCGCAGCCAATAATAGAATGGAAACAAGGCCGAGAAGAAGAGTATTTACATATAGGTATCTTGAATGATCATGAGGCAGTTAATATAGTTTGAGATCCAATTAATAGGTTTTAAGCTGTCTACTTGGAGCGTTTCAAATGCATTAAATCATGCTGTATGATAGCTTACAAAATCTACCAAATTTCTCAGAGCTCGTGGGTGTAATAAAAGACGATGAAGAACTTCAAAAAGACTAGGGTCAATTACATCTGATGCTATCTGATAAACAATTACGAGTACATTCCCGAGCAAGATTGACTTTAGGTTGGATGCTGATCATAAAACTTTTGCAATTTGTACGATGGAAGACGAGTATGTATTAAGAGATAAAAGAAGAGTGATGATAATGATCCCATTTATATATATTGATTTTAACAAAGGGAATGGAGCAACAACAACAATTTAACAAACGAAAGGGAATGCTCCGATGGTTCGGACATGTGGAAAGAATGCCGAACGAACGTCTGGTTAAGAAGATATACAATGCGAAAGTGGAAGGATGTAGGTACCGGGGGAGACCAAGACTAACCTACCTAGACCAGATCGGTCATGTACTGAAGGAAGGTGGAGTCAAGAGTCTCCGAAACCGGCGAGCGTGTATGAAGAGAATTATGAATGTTGAGGAAGCGAGTGAAGTATGCAAAGATAGAGTTCTCTGGCACTCTGTTCTCTCTGCCTACCCTGCAAGGAATATGGCGTGATGATATGAATGTATGTATGTATGATTTTAACAATTCTGTCCGTGTGATGACGGAGTAAGAATAAAATAGTCACCATATGTACTTACTTTTCGTACTTTTCGTGGTCTTGATACTGCATAGTTCAAGACTGTGACATCCTGGTCAGCAACAATGACAACATTTTAATTCTGTTTGTAATTACAAATATACTCTGATCAATAATGATTATGTTTTCATTGAATAAAATAATTAAATAATAACTGTAAAAAATAATTAGGCGGATAACAGTAAATAATAATTAGGCATCTAAGCAGATATCTACCTGCTAGAAAAGGAAATTTCGAATTGAATACCATATGCTCCACCGGTCTGTTCAATATAGTGTGGTAGGCTAGTTCCTTTTATCTGGAGGATGAAAAAGAAGAGACAAAAACAATAAAGGAGACTAAGAAGAAGTCTGCTTAATTAAAGCGCTTTATTTTTTAAATGACTTGCTTTTAATTTTTACATTTTAAATATGGATTATGTAGAGGTGTCTTTGTATACAAAATTAACGAAATGCTTTGATGATTTACTAAAAGACACATCCATTACAAACATCCCTAAAAGGCTCTTACAAACCAAATTATGATAATGAGCCTTAAAAGGAATTTTGTACTTTAAAAAAAATATAATATTTTAAAAATCACGTTATTTCGTTGGAATAAATGTATGTAATTATAGTTATGCTTTTAAACCATTTCTATCCTTTATATGGAATAAACCCATTTCTATTTTTACATATCTACTCACCGTATTTTTTTTTGTGTGATTAGCCGTTAGTCGCAGATGGCTTTGACAGCTTTACGCGGACTATGGGTGAGCGCTGAGGGCTCTCAACCCGATTAAAGTAAGCTAAGCGACATCGCCCAAGGGCTCTCCCTGTGGGGAACGGACCTCGGCTTGGGGCGTCGGCGTCGCTAGTGGTAAAGTGGGCGTGCCCATGTTTGGATTTCTGATTTTTGCGCGTCGCGATTTCGCACCTCGACGGCGAGGACGAAACCGCGGATATTTATATGTAATGGCTTCACAGGCCGTGTAGGCTCATAATTGAGTGAGTGTGATATCGTCCTACTTGCCGTAAGTAAACCAATGTCTTGTTGTGATTCTAATCTTTTGTAAGTTTAGGCTTAGGGTTTAGACTCAGCTGCTACCGAAGAGAAAGATCGGATACTGGTGGCCCGCTCGCACGGCGAAGAGAGGTGCTTGCAGGGTGAGTTTATGGGGTTGCACGCCGCCTCTTCCGTCGCCCCGGACCTATTTGGCGAGGCGAGATCACATCAACAGTCCACAGCAAGAAAAAAATAAAGGGTTGAGGCTCAACTCATGTATGTCCCACTGGGTTCGAGCCTCCTCCGTAATGAGAGGGAAATTGACCTACTATACACGCTGGTCAGACGTGTTGGTATAGGGTTTTGTTCCTAGTTCTGCTCTCTTATATAGATACTTCTCTTGCATAGATGTTATATACATTTAACATCTTAGTCGTCTCTTACGATCACCTACGGGTAAGATACGGGTGGTGAATTGTATTCTTACTCCGTCACCACACGGGAAATTTAGTCAATAAAATAACGATATCAATAAATGTATTTCTACAAATGTATGTATAATTCCTAAGATTATTTTTTTTATTGCTTATGGTGGCAGACGAGCCAGCACACCTGATATTAAGTGTCACTGCCACCCTTGGATCATTGAAATACCAAGGGTATAGTTAGGCCGCTGCCTACCAATACATACCCCAAACCCACCCAGTTGGACTTCCGACTCTCGCTCACCGAACGAAGCACAATAACACTGCCATTAGTCCGACATCAATCTTCTGCGAGAGTGTGATACTACACCGGACGGACTGGCTCGCGGTTGTAGACAGGAAACTGTAAACAGTGTTATCCTACCAAAATTAGATCATCATCTGATGATTCAAAGCATAGTTATTACATACATGATTGAAAATTTCACAGAAGATCTTTCTGTGAAAAAAATCAACTTGTTACACATGCATTAGCTAGGGCATGCACACTTCACCTATATAATATTCTTGTTTCTTTTTTTAATTACCTACCTTGTACGGTAAATGTTTTTGTAGTGAAGATAATCTTAAAATATTACCATCGTTAACTTTTACGGCTACAAAACGAATGCACTGTAGAATACTTACGTTGTTTGCAACTAAAATGTCTGCTGCAATTAATATTGTTGCTTTTTATAGATTCATATATTGTATAAGTATATACCTATATATCAGCTAGAGTTATTTGGTATGTCATCATCTTAGCTCATCTATGTCTCACAGCTGAGCTCGAGTCTTCTCCATACTATGAGGGCAATTGACCTACTACACCACGCAGGTCAAACGTGTTGGTGGTTTTATTTCGAGGTTTCTTTCTCTTGCATAGATATTATATGCATATTTTATCCTTTCGTCGTCTTTTACGATAACACACGGGTAAGATAGGGGGTGGTGAATTATATTTTTACTACGTCACACGGAAATTTGGTATGTAACATAATTGAATTTGATTGGTCACGTACTGAAGGAAGGTGGAGTCAAGAGTCTCCGAAACCGGCGAGCGTGTATGAAGAGAATTATGAATGTTGAGGAAGCGAGTGAAGTATGCAGAGATAGAGTTCTCTGGCACTCTGTTCTCTCTGCCTACCCTGCAAGGGATATGGCGTGATGATATGTATGTATGTAACTTTTTTGAATCTACATAATAAGGGATAATTTCTTATCTTCTACACGTTATTACAACTTGATGCATTACTGTTGAAAATTTAATATTCGAACTAGCTTTTGCCCGCGACTTAAATTCGTCCACGCAGAAGTCATCTCTGACAGAGTTAAAAAGAAAAAGCAAAGTAAGGTGTTGAAGGTTTATCGCTAGGACGATAATCAACAGCGTGCAACAACAGAAACTGGGATGCGTTGAGGTGTTGATTCTGCGAGTTAGTTGTCTAACGGAATTAGGCAATAGGGTGGGTCCGAGAGAAAATACTCTACGTTGACACGCTATACAGTCGATGCTTTGGGCGGCGCAAGCGTGAGTACCTGTATTTAGGTTCACTGCATGAGGGATTTGACTCGAGATGATACCCGGTTGCGGTGGCCCGCCCGCACAACGTAGATGTACGTGTACGGCGCGCGTGTGTCTATATACCATAGCCGGTCACTAAAGAAAAAGGTGGTTCAAAGCTCTATTCATTCTACAAATTATATTGCCATTAATATACTATTTACGGTATGACCATGGGATAAAAATATAATTATCGCCACCCTTTATTTGACTGTTTTGTTTCACCAGCAGAGTTGCGACCTCGTTAGATATGATTTATTATTTGAGTTAAAGAGTGAACATTTTTGAAGCTAAACTTAACCTGTATCTCATATTAGGCAAGTACCTATTGCCGTCTACTATGTGTATCGTGTGAGCTCTCACGCCGGAACTGGTCGCCACAACGGCACTAGTGCGGGGTTGATGGAGAGGGAGAGAGAAACACGTGTTTATTTATTTTTACCGAAGAATATTTAAAACGTAATTTGAAAAGAATCGATAAAGAAATTTTCTCCCCATACACACTTTGCCGCTTTGTTACACCCCCTCAGGGGCGGCATTCATAAAATCCTTTCATATTGAATCTCTATGTCATAAATAAAAACGTGCTTCAAAATTTAATGTTTCTAGCTTTAATAGTTTCGGCTTGGCTACCGCCAAACGTTTGAACGACTCATTAGCATGAGTCGTTCAAACCCGCTTCACAGGCCTAATTTACACAACCAGAGGGTGAAAATTGACAAATGCCGGATATTACCCTAGAATATTTGATTCGACTCGTAATTTGAAAAGAATCAATAAAGATTTTTTTCTCTTCATACAAACTTTGCCACGCTGCTGCACCCCCTTAGAGGTATAATTTCGTAAAATTCTTTCTTAGCGAATCTTTACGGCATATAAAGAAACCACAGTCAACATTTCAAGTCGCCAGCTTCAATATAATCGGCTTGGCGCTAATGATTTAGTGAGTCGTCCAACCCGCTTTGCAGGCCTTATTTACACCCCCAGAGGGTGAAAATCAACAAATGCTGAAATACGTGTTTATTTATTTTTACTGAAGATAATTTGTACGTAATTTGAAAAAAATCGATAAAGATTTTTTTCTCTGATCATTTTTTAAATTGACATAACTTTTTTTTTTATAAACCAATTGACATAAAATAAAGCCTAATAAAGCATAATAATGTTAAGTGAAGCTTACCACAATATATTAGTGAAAACCGCGTCTAAATCGGATAAGCCGTTTCTGAGATTAGCGTGCACAAACACACAGACAAACAGATAAACAGACAAAAATTTTAAAAATTATTGTTTTGTGTTCTATTAGTGTTGATTAAGGTCCCAGTAATATTTTTTTTCATATATCTTCCATGTACAGACAGCGACCCGTTACATTTTTATTATATGTATAGATTTAACCTGATGAATGTAAGCTGATAGTCATGGGCTTAATCTCTATCATGTCATATTAAAATACCGTCATTGATTGCGATTGTGTATAAATAGTATATTTATGAATGTGTGTTCACGCTAGTATACTATATGCAGCACATGTCTGCACAGATGGTGTAGTGATTAAGACACCGACTTTTGTGCCAGTGACGTGGGTTCGATTCCCACACAGGGCAATACTTTGTGCGATCCACAAAGTGTTTTTTGAGTAGGTGTAATTTGTTTACGTTAATTGCATGTTTGCAAAGTTTCCCGCTATACAAGGATTATTTCATTAGTGCAGGGTGGTGTTTAAACAAATATATATTATTATCTGTGCAAATTACCTATCTGTCCTTTGACACTAGATACCTATTTGTGAAGCTTCACAAAAATGTGGACTAGCACATAATCATAATTATACATAAAATGTGAGAATTTGTGGCTTTATTATCTATTAAATTTAACAAAAAAGTACCTTAAATTTATCTACTAGAACATAAAAAGTACCACAAACATTTGTGTTAATGACAGATTTTCGACCAGCGTGTAGTAGCGGCTACGGAAACTACCAACACTTACTTTGCTCGTGGATGTCGTCGTGTCGTAAAAGATAACTAAGAGCCTTATAACAATTTGAGCTATCTCCATCTGATGCCGTTTGGTCAACAATTACATTCCCAAGGCAAGTTGACGTATGGCAGCCGGCCGGTCATAAAGCTATTGCCAATAACTTTTACAATATATACTATGTGAGAAGAGTATACAATATATCGACTCCAAGTAATTGAGGTAAGAGTAGGAGAATGATAATGACAGATTTTCGACCAGATTCTTCAGACTCTGTAGAATGAAGACAGAGAGCAAACAAGAGAAAAGCAAGAAACAAGATCATGAACTCTTACTTCCTACTTGTACATCATAAAAACGTGAACATTTTGACTTATTGTTGGTAGAAATAATAACGCGTACGCATACTTATAGAATATTTTTTTTTAAATATAGAAGACAAATTAAAATAAATTTAATGATATAGCATTAAAGTTATTATAATTATTATAATTGTTTTAAGAACAAAAATAACTGTACTGAACCTTTTGTAAAAACACATGGTTATGTCTTTAAAGGTTCAGTGAAATGTGTCTATAATCATATTTTGCACAGAATTAAAACTGCATAGATACGTAAAGACAAGAGAAAATCTGCAGTTTGAAAATCGCCACTTAAAATTAGAGCCTACACCTAATATGATCCTTATTTGAAAGCACATATTCGGCAACGACACCCTTACATGGAAACTTTTATCTCCGAGCGCGCATATTTTTATGTTCTTTTTATAGCAGAAACGTTCAACTTTTTTGTTTGTTTATGATGTTACTGAAGGAAATTTTCGCAAGTTTGGACCCATAGATTCGTAATCATATTTTGTAAGTGGAAAGTTTTGGAAATAAATGTTTGCCGACATAGATGATAAGAATGTCTCGATATGTGTTGTATTAAAATCAACATTAGGAAGGCTCTCTTTATTAAAAGGAAAATATACCTAGTCTGTTTTTTGCGGCGGACTATGGTCAGGTTACACCCCACCAATTGTCCGGTCACCCGACGTGAGGCCACCGCGTGAGGACGACGCCTCGACGGCGAAAGCTGTCGGGGCGTCGACAGGAGAGGAGCCCGAGATGGCATACCGAAGACAAAGATCGGGTACCGGTGGCCCGCTCGCACGGCGAAGAAGAGGTGCTTGCAGGGTGGGTCAATGGGGTTGCGCGCCGCCTCTTCCGTCACCCCGGACCGATTGGGCGGGGTGCGACGTCCATAGCCCACCGCAAAAAAAAAAAAAAAAAAAAAAAAAAAAAAAAAAAAAAAAAGGTGACAACCCACTATAAATCCGTCCGTACCTTTCCAGGCCGTGCGATTGGGCCACCGGAATCCGGTCTTTGTCGTAGATAGCTAGGCCATACCTAAATTCTATTACAAACATTTATTTTTTTATGAAGTATAATCTATCTTAATAAATCTTATATGTACCTGTATATTTATTGATATCTCAGAAATCAATTTAAAAAGTATTTTATTTTTTTAAGTATTTATCTATCTCATTCTTCATCATCACATCACATTTTTCATCAAAATCGGTTTAGTCGTTTAGGCAAAGTTAAGTCACATAGAAACATAAATTATAGAAGTATAAACTATTATTCATCCATCAGCTCATCGATTTCCACATTCGGATAAAGGCCTTGACACGAAGTACAGATAAGACCATAATAGCCATGATTAGCAGGCCTGTTTTTTTTTCAACTCGTGACATATCTACAATTTATACAATTCCTAAGGTAGACTATTTTGTTTAGTGTGGGGAGAAAGACATTTTAACAACTATAATAATAATAATAATATATAAAAACCTCCGGGCCAGTCGTTACCTCACCATGAGGCTAACGCAAAACTCTGAGGAACATTATATGGCTCCTTAAGTTCTTTTGATATAAAAAAAAAATGTATCACAAGATTTACAGGAAAGCCAATAAACCGCAGGGCAGCTTGTGGCGAGCTGAATGTCAGTGGCGACACTGCGGTCCTGAATACTCCAGAGAGTCGATCAGGGACTCGTCTCCAGCTGGCCTTCATTGGCTGGCTAGAGTGGAAACCGAAGAGTGCCCGAAGGACTCTCAGCTCTGGCTTGCCTTAAACAGCTGGTCAGAGAGGGGTCGCCAGAGCTATATGCTCGGGGGTGGAAGTATCATTTTCAAGGGCATAATTACGGGGAAACCAAGGGTCTGTTTATCGCAGACTCAATGGTGAAACCGGTGCCGCACCGCTCGACACTCCTAGCCACTTACACCAATGTTGCCCTCTGTTGCCCGTATGACTAGTGTGTCTGTGGCGACTATTTAGGGGCCCATTTAGTGAGTTGGCGAGTCACCGTCTGCCACCGTTCATCTCTTAACATGGGTTTGAAGGCAGACGACAGTTTATAATTTCATAGATATAAGATGAACCAGTCCACTAAGCACCCACTCCCATATTCATATATTAGATACCATCATCACACAATAGTTTTACACTTAGTGCTGGCATTCCACGTATGTTATGTGCAGACGTGGAATGTCATCAGTAGGTGTCCCATCCCAATATTTAGATTAAATTTCTCTAAAGGCCTCTGCGTGTTGGATCCTTATCCCCATGTAAGCCTACCAAAGGACCGGGTATCTTCCCTACGGAAGATCCCGTGAATAAATGGAGATACAATATAATAATAATAATTTATTTATTATCATATGCACATTACAAAAATATATGGGAATCTCTGGTTCCTACACTAGTTACAAACTGTATTGCAGGAGCCAGTGTCTTCCCTCACTACACAAAGACACATTTTTATAATAATTAAATACAGACTAATTATTACAGTAGGTAGATATAAGTATAATAAAAAGAAAAGAAACATGCGTGTATGCTCTGTGTGTGAGTGTGTGCGTGTGTGTGTGTGTGTGTGTGTGTGCGTGTGTGTGCGTGTGTGTGTGTGTGTGCGTGTGTGTGTGTGTGTGTGTGTGCGTGTGTGTGTGCGTGTGTGTGTGTGTGTGCGCGCGTGTGTGTGTGTGTGTAGATGTGCATGTTTGCGTGTGTGTATGTAGGTGCGGGTATATGTGTGTGCGTATGTGTATGTATGTGTGCGTGTGTGTATGTCGGTGCAGGTATATGTGTGTGGGTGCAGGTATATGTGTGTGGGTGCAGGTATATGTGTGTGGGTGCAGGTATATGTGTGTGGGTGCAGGTATATGTGTGTGGGTGCAGGTATATGTTGAGTATGTATACGTATACGTGTATAAGTGGGTGCTTACAATCTTATTATGTGATCAACCGTAGAAGATTTTCCGTTTGTTCATAATTAAGACTTCTCAGCCAGCTAAGTATCAAGGTTTTAAATTCATTATTATTGAGTTGCCTTACTTTTTTTATTTTACTCAGCTGATTGTATATATAGGATGCAATAAAAATAAAATGATGTTTTCCGAACGTTGTTCTCAATCGTGGCACTGGTAATCTCTCGACTCGCTCTGTTAAAGTACATAATTTAGGCACAAATTCTCTATGATACCTTCGCAAAGCTTCATATATGTATATGTGTCTTACAGTCAGTACACCAGCCCTTTCATAAACCGCAGTTGTAGCATGCCTATAGGGTAAGCTCATGAGAACTTTTAAGACCACTCTTTGTGCTCGTTCAGAACACATGAGGATGGTCTTCCCAGCACTGCCTATGATTCTCTGTTTGAAGTGTGTTCATAGAATATATTCTTTACCCATCTTACCAGGGGACTAATCAACTGTTAACAACACAAGACCAACATTTTATATGCATATTCATTATGGTATCGCGTTCTACATACTATTATAACATTATATTTTGTTTCTATATGAAATTACGATATGTCATTCCAAGTATTTTTTTATAAAAGATAACACACCCGGTACTAAGGAAATAATCTTTGTATTGCTCCCGCAATACTTGGCTTTAAAAACACTCAATTTTAAGGACACAAATTACATCCAGACTTAGCAGAATAGTTTGTGGATCGCACAGATAAATTGGTTCTGATTCCTACGCAGGAATGGAATCCCTATTGTACTACATCGAACCGACGACATTGGCACAGCAGGTATCTTAACCAATACGCCATCTGTGCAGTGCTATGCGTATTTAAAAAAATATGGGTTCAATAATTATTGAAGCATACTCTTAGACAAAAGAATTTGGTCACCGAAGAGAAAGATCGGGTACCAGTGGCCCACTCGCACGGCGAAGAGAGGAGTTTGCATGGTGGGTATATGGGGGTCACGCGCCGCCTCTTCCGTCACCCGAACCGATTTGGCGGGGCGAGACCACGTCCATAGTCCACCGCAAAAACAAAAAACAAAAGAATTTCAATAACGTTAAAATCCAAAATTATATAAAATAACAGATTATTTGACATAGATATGACACGCCGTCACTTCTGCTTACGCGTAAAATACATTATGTCTGCGATTTGAAGGGCATTTTTGTTTAATATATCTGATATTTCATAATGTAAAAATATTTTAAAAGCAATTTGACAATCTTGAAATATCAGTAAAAATAAATTATTTGGTTGAGTTGTATAACATTATGTTGCTTAATAATAAAAAAAATGCTTATATAAAACACACAAAGTTTCACGTTTAAAACATTAGCAACATGCGATTGCCAACTGGATTGCCAAGCGTGACGATTATAACCCCTTCCTGGAGAGACCCATATCCAGCAGTAGACGTCAAACGACTGATGGATGGAATTATTTTATGATTATTAATATTAAAAAACAAACAAACCATGTTTAATTTAAAACAAAATAAATGTATCAAAATTCAAGTCGTACGAGTGGGTTTGCCATAAAAGGGAATGTTTAATTAGACCCAAGCCGGTCAGCGATACTGTCCTACCCTAATTACACCCGTGAATCAGTTATGTATTTCATGCGAAGCTTATTACTGACCATTCCTCAAATGTATATTTGTAGAATGACACCATGTAGGTTACATATGGTGACTGCTATAGTAGTTACCGCTTGTGGGCTCTGGTCCAGCCATAATTGTTGTTATATATCTTAAAAGAAAGGTATTCTAGTTCGAAGGAATCTCATTGGATCTGATATTTTCTAAACATATTGTGTATAATTTAATTTAAAACAAATAACTTAAAATATTATAAGCCCGCTGAGTTTCTTGCTCAAATCTTATCAACTCCGCGTTCCGATTCAGTGATAGATTCTTAGATTAATTATAAATAAAAGGTAAAATTGATAATATGCGAGTGTTCTTATTAGGCTTATACATAAGAAAAGATTTGATTTATTTTGAGATACATATGAGGAGAATTATTTTTGAAGTCAATATCAGTTCTGCCCTCATATTTAGTAGGCAATTTTTTTAAATGTAACTCGTCACGATTTGTTATGAACTAAATATAGTTCAGAATAAAACGGATGATATATCCTATTTTTGTGGTGATGTCATGAATATTAAATAGATCTGGATGCGACTATATTATAATGAAGTCTATTAGTATTGAAAATAACAAAATAAAGCCCAAATGTAGTTTCAGAGTAGTTTGCTTGTCGGGAGTCTGCATTTGGTGCTGACCATTAGGTTTAAAAAAACGGGCCTGCTGAGCATGACTATTATGGTCTTATCTCTACTCCGTGTTAAGACATTTATCCACTGTGGACATCGACAGGCTAATGGGTGGATAAAATATGGATTATACTTATATAGTTTATTCTTCTAAGTGACTAAATTTTGCCTAATCGGCTCTCACACTACTGCGCACCAGAGGTATACTAGAAGTATGAATTATTACAATACGCCCACATATTTTTAAAGGTAATATTTAAACACCTACGTAGACAATAAACGCTAAGTCTATTATCGTTGGCGGTTCTAGTTTTAAATGTGAAATTGGTATCGACGATTTTCTAACAAATATTCCAATGCCACCCACACAGGAATGGATCCTAGTATTAGACTAACGAGGCAGTCAACTAGATTACCTTCTTATCTAGCTATTCCAACATAAGCAGACGAACTCTATTGCAGCGCCAGCTATCAGTTCAGAAAATGAATCTACAGTATTCAGAGACTCATTTAAATGTGATAGATAATAATGATTTCTGATGTTTTTAAGGAATAAATAAATCCTTGCATCGTGGGGGACTTTGCAAATATGCAATCAACGGACTCAAATAAAATATAGACTCGGAATAATCAATTGTGAATCGTATAAAGAATTGTCCTATGTAGGGATCGATCGTTTCCACGACACTCGGCATGAGAGGTTGTTACCTACACATAAGTGGACAATATGTGCTATTGTTACTATTAAGTATTGCTGTACCGAGCGACAAAAATGTATAAAAATCCGTATCTGTCGTGTTTTAGCGGCCAAATATATATATTATATATATATATATATATATATATATGATTTGATATATATATATATATATATATGATATATTATATATATATATATATATATATATATATATATATATATGAATTGATCCCTGCATCCCCGTCCACTCCTGAAACCTCCTCCTTGTGTCTCACACAGTAAACCATCGGACACCATCCTCATCCTTTCAATAATTTTACCGTAAACTTTTGCTGCCATACTGGTCAAGCTTATGGCTCTGTAATTTGCGCAGTCATAACGTGAACCCTTGTTTTTAAACAAATGATGATGAATGAATGATGACTGCACTATTCCGGTCCCTGGGAACCATTCCCGAAGTCCAACATAAATTGAGGAGCAACAGGAACGCCCCCCAGACACAGGAGCCGCCAAGCTTGATCATCTCGGCAGACACCATATCAATGCCCACTGTCTTACCATTTTTCAAACTTCTTATCGCCCATTCAACTTTATCCATACTGATGCCATGGGAGGACACTGGTGCCAAATGTTGATCTACTAAACCACATGCGACACCGGCGCCAACTCGAGTATCCGCATACTAGTGATGTAACGAATGTCATATTTTGGACATTCGCGAATGCGAATGCGAATATCTGCTGCCAACATTTTTCAGCTTTTGTTTATATTTGGCGCCATTTGTCTATGGCTTTATTTAGTTACACTACCAACGAGTGTCCCCAGCGGGCGCATACTTAGTGGCACTGGACTTATTTACACGCCACATCGAAACAGACTTGAAGGAGGCAACGTTTTTTTTTTGTGGTGAACTATGGACGTGGTCGCGCCCCGCCAAATCGGTCCAGGGTGACGGAAGAGGCGGCGCGCCACCCAGACCCACCCTGCAAACACCTCTCTTCGCCGTGCGAGCGGGCCACCGTTACTTGATCTTTGTCTTCGGTGGCCCGCCCGGCGGCTTACCCTCGCGGGTTCCTCTCGTGTCAACGGCCCGACAGCTTTCGCCGTCGGGGCGTCGCCCTCACGCGGCGGCCTCACGTCGGATGACCGGACTATTCCCCGGTCCGATCCCCCGAAGCCTCGATTAGGGCGGCATCAGGCGCAGATATCCCACACCGGGTTTTAATAAATAATCAAGACAAGCATCTTCAAAATACCCTATAATAAAATAAAATAATTTATTAAAGTGATGATTGAAATAATTAGTTATGTAAAATATAGTACCGCCCGTCCCAGCTCGTACATACCTCGAGCGTATGTTACGCTATGTCCTTCCTTTGTGGAACAGGCCAATTTCGATTGAATTCATTTGTACAGTTTATATAGGCTCACGAAAAAAATTAATAAATAATATAATAATTGTTGAGTAGTTGCGAAGAGTTTCTTTAAAAATACGAGAAAATCAATAAAAATAATGCTAATTATGTGTCACTACAATTTTTTTTATTCTGCTCTTACTGATATAGTAAATTGATATCTGTTTTTATTTCCAACCTTGGCTGACCAGCTTTACTGTGCTGACTTAGCTTTTCTGTGTGGTGACGGAGTAAGAATACAATTCACCACCCCCTATCTTACCCGTGGGTGATAGTACGAGACGACTAAGGGATATAAAACGCATATAACATCTATGCGAGAGAAGGAAAACTTGAAATAAAACCCTATACCAACACGTCTGACCAGCGTGGTATAGTAGGTCAATTTCCTTCCCATTACGGAGGAGGCTCGAGCCCAACATATATGAGATGAGATATGTGAAGAGTTTCTTCAAAATACGATAATATCAATAAAAATAATGATAATTATGTATCACTAGAATGTTTCTTACTGATATAACAAATTGATATCTGTTTTTATTTCCAACCTTGGCGGGAAAAAAAAGCTTTTAGACATTTTTTTTTTCCTAATCGATTGTTTTATCAACAACAAGAAAAAGAATCACAATCTTATACAAGAAATTACATTCCAAATACTCTAGGAATTTACTGAAAAGCTTTACGGTTTATTTTAGTATAATTACAATGCTTGTCAAATAGTATATTTAAGTATCATTTGGGTAGTTCCATTAACGGAATATCCTTTGAAAGTTCGCTTTACTTGAGGGAACGGTAAGTTAATTTAGACTTAGTAATTCGTTACCCAGAAAATACTTCTTTGACAATCTGTTTTCCTACTGATTTTATTTTAACGAATACTTAAATAACCACGAAAGATAATGCCTCATTATTGTTTTTAACAGGTCCTGTTTATTCCAGCCAGACTTTTAAAGTCAGGTATATGTAGGTAATGATAAATATATATTAATTTAAATATTTCTTCTGATTTACTGAAAATAATTATAAATAGCCTACTTTCATCTGAATATTTAAGTGCTAAATATACAAAATTTTGTCCAGACATCCATCTATTAATCAACACGACGTCTGCTAATAGAGAAAAGAATAGAAAAAAAAAAGAATAGATTCTCGTGAGAATTTCACATCCAATAATCCTAAATTCCTAAAACATAACATAAATATGTTAATCACACATAATAATGTATCATATGCCATTTAAAAATTTGTACTACTTTCAATGTCTGCTTACATTCCGCTGGTATGTAATTTGACTCTTTATGTGATATTAATGATAATTTTGGAACTATATAGCAAGTGTTTTTCTTTGGCTTTTGCAATAAGTAATGTGTTAGAAGGGAAGAATTTATCCCTGACCATCATTAATCTACACTTTGAGGTAATGAAATTACTTAAGATAATGCTACAATAATTAAATAAACCTATAACAAACATGCCGACTCGACGTTTAGCGATAACGTACAGGTGGCCGGATACAGCGGTTACCGAACACACGTTGTGTTGCCAATTGAAATGATGCCGTTTCCCTTCCCGCTGTAGGACGTAGCCCCAAGATAAGGTCAAAATATAATCATAGGATTATCTTATCTTATCTATTCGTGAACGTGTTAGCATAGAACTAACTGTAAGTGCTCCTAACGTTGGGCAATTCAAAATCAAATATTGTATAATTGCGATAGAATCCGTAAAATAGTTTTATTTCAAATGTATTGCCAATTCCTTCTCTAGCATCAATGTTATTTGTTTGTATACATTCATCAGTCGTCTGTTACAATATCCACGGAAAAATAAATTGATAATTCACCGTATTGAAAATGTTAAAATGGTAGTGTATAAACGAGATGTTTATGGCTTGTTAAATCGCGATAAAAATACTTAACGTAGTTTATAATCTTCTTGACTGCAGTTAAACAGATAAAATTACCAGTCAAATTTACAACAGCCATTTTGACCGGCGTTAATAGGCTAATAAAATATAATTAGTAGGGAAGCGTAATGAAAATATTTGCACGCTTCAACGTAAACTCTGTTGAATGGGACCGAGGAAGGAGTAAGTTGAACAATAAAAAGGTATTTTAGAGTTTTATAAGTTAATGTCATGAAAGATAAAACATTGTTAAGTAATGCTAAGCCGACTTATATAGATTGTTTTTTTTTTTTAATTTTGTGTATTATTAATATTTATAAATGTTTTTTGTTATAAACGCAAGTGGTCTAACAGCGTTCTAGCATCATCATCATTCTCCTACTCTTATCCCAATTACTTGGGGTCGATACAATGTGTACTCTTCTTTCATAGTACATTATATAAAAGTTATTGGCAATAGTTTTATGACTGGCCGCCTGCCAGACGTCAACCTTTCTTGGGAATGTAATCGTTGACCAAACAGCATCAGATGGAGTTGGCCCAGGTCGTTATAAGGCTCTTAGTCATCTTTTACGAGATCCACGAGCAAAATAAGGGTGGATAGTATTCGTAGCTGCTACCACACAGCTAAACAGCGTTCTAGCATATCGTATTTAATTTTTAGGATGACGTAAAGAGAAGAGCGCCTATTACCTTTTATAGGACAGAATTCCAAACTGCCAAAACTAATGAAAATTTCTTTATTTCTTTAAAATTGCAGTATCATTGTTTTTTCACATTTTATTTGTTGCTAGATTTAATTTATATTTATTTACATCTTATTACACGATGATGGTAATCTAAGGTTTATGTTCTGGATACAATTGCAGACTTCGTACTTGCTATTACTAAATGACTATGTAAATATGCTAGTACTTTTTATATCACCAAGATATCTGATCCTCATATCCACCTCTCACCCATTCACAAACTTATTTTTATATCACTTTTTTTTTTGGGGGTGGGCTACGGTCTGCGTGCTCCTCGCACCACTCCGCCCGGGGCAACAGAGGGGCGAAAGCACGCACACCCGCAACCCACCCGTGAAACTCACCTTCGTCGTTGGACCGGCCACCGGAGCAGCGTCAGTGGCCGACCCGACGGAATGCCCCCTGAGGGTACCCTTTCCTTAAGCGACGCGGCCCCCCCCTCGGGGAGGACGTCGGTCTTTTCCTCGAAGTCAGCCTCTCGGCGGGTGACGGACTAATTCCCCGGTGCAGTCACCCGCGGCTTCGGCTAGGGCGGCATCAGGCCACTGGAATTGAACCAATGATAATTCATGCTATTATAGATACTAAGAAATTCGTAACATAGGTTTCAATATAAAGTGAAAAGTTTATAATCTACTCGCTTTTTATGACATTGAAGTATTTGCTTTTTTTTTTGCTATATTTTAGAATATATTTTCAACTCAGTGCAAATTTTATTATTATATTTTCGGAAAAAAGGACAATTGACGGACATCTGAATAGTTAACCGAGCGAGCTCGAAGCGCAAGCGAAGCGTCTCAGTTTTAGCTTGAGCAATTTGAATGTTCAGATATACGGCTGTTCATCTGTATAGGTTGCATATCTATACCCATTCATGTGTAATTTTGTGAGTAGGTTCGGTGATTATATGGATTATTTTTGTCGGTCTAAATTATAGATTTTTTTAAATTGCATATCACGATATGGAAGTGAGAATATAAAAATAAAACTTCAGTCGAATTTAGACACTCAGGTTTATAAATTCACAAAACTATTTGTAACAATAATATTTATGAATGATACTATTCCCTACTATTATTAATGATACGACCGCTAGAATATACTAACAATTTGATAAAAAACAAACAGGTCTAAACATTTTTTTTTTTTAAATTACACCGTCCTGCACTAAGGAAAAATCTTTGTAGTGTAGGGGACTTTACAAACATATAATTAATTCAGACAAATTACACCCAGGCTCTGAACAACACTTTGTGGATTGCACAAAGTGTTGTCCTGCGTAGGAATCGAACCTCGACACTGGCACGCTGGGGGGGCACACTTAAAACATTACTTATTTTTACTAACCGCCGCGCTGCCTACAGATTGGTTGTACAAACTTAACTGCTGCCATTTTGTCCTGCCTGTCAAACGTTTGACAACTGAGAATTGTTATTTTTTGTTCCTAACGTAGGTACTTATTGTCATCGATCTATTTTCGGTTATTGATATTTTTCTAAAAATTATCTCAAGTTTCAATGTTAGGCTGATATTATTATTGTTTAATTATCAGCTGATATGTTTTTTTTTATATTTCAGGTTAGCTTTCATAGTAAAAGAAAATTCTATGTAATTACACATACACATGTAGATATGTACATATATATATATTACTTCAACTTTAGTTCACCGCCTAAACTCTGGGTGGCAGCACTTTCCATACATGCATATTTTATCATCGAGTTGCCACTCTTTTTCAATTTAATAACTTTACTCTTTGCTGGCACGGTAGGTTGATATCTTAACCACTACGTCATCTCTGCAGTCAGTCTACATTGTAAGTGTTAGCACAGAAATTTAGATAAATTATAAATGTCACCACGTAAATTCAGTTAAAGGTTTGTCATTTCATGCCAAGTTTCATGATCCCACCTTAATTTTGAAATTGAAGTGTTACTCAAGTTGCGAAGTCGACTCTCGACAGCCCTTCAGGAAGCAAGTTGTCGACAGAAGCACTTACAGTAAAGTCGCGGGAGAACAGGTGAGTTATCTAATGTACGAGCGAGTTAGGGAATATCAAAAAAGCGTTAGAATTATACTTGGTTGGCGACAGATACATGCATATGTTATTATATCTTGTATAAGCACTTACATCACATAAACATGCGAGATAAGTCGATAAAAGTTTATTATTGGTAGGATGTGTTGGTACTCTTGACAGTTTTCTGTCTACAGCCGCGGGCCAGCTCGTCCGGGGTAGTACCACACTCTTGTAGAAAATCGACGTTTGAGCAGTGGCATTGTGCTGCTGTGCTTCGTTCGGTGAGCGAGAGAGTCGGAACCCCAATTTTCTGGGTGGGTTGGGATTTTTATTGGTAGGCCACTGCCTAGTTGTAACCTTGGTATTGCAAAGATCCGAAGCGAGCAAACAGCACACCTGATGGTAAGTTTCACTGCCGCCCATGGACTTTTGCAACACCAAGGGTATAGCTAGGCCGCTGCCTACCAATATAAAACCCCAAACCCATCCAGTTCGGCTACCGGCTCTTTCACTCACCGAACGAAGCGCAATAGCACATTGCTATTACTCAGACGACAATCTTCTGCGAAAGTGTGGTACTACTCCGGACGGACCTGCCCGCGGCAGTAAACAGAGAACTGTCAACAGCGTGGTCCTACGACTATAAATTCAATTCTATATTGAAGTATCGAATTGAATCTCAGACTGAATTAAAGCATGCACTACTTTTGAAAAATATATGTATATATATTTCAAAAATTATTACTAACTTTAAGGCTTCAAATGATGCTTAATGCTATTTGGTCAGACTATATGTACTATAGCGTGCGTTTAATCTAAGTCTGCGCATTGCTAGTGGCTAATTCTAGGTGGATAAGTCAGCCGTCCGCAGGGAGACCAACTACGACAAAGTAACATCCTAGCGCATTCTTACGAGAGCCTCGAACAAAGAAGTGGTGTTCTTTGTATACACATTATATATAATCTATCACTACATGGCAAACTTTTTAGTTAGCATGAACTTATTTTATATATAAATATACAGGCTATAAAAGCATCATAAATGAAATAACTTTGAAAAGCAAATGTTTAAATTCCCATGTAATATGGATTTAGCTTACTATTTTTGTTAGAAACCGCAGACACAGTTTGAAACTTAGTATTTTAGTATGCAATACTGTTAGTATTTTAAAATATCTCACGAACATAAATCACCTCTTTCACGTTGAATAAAAAAAAATCATGTTGTCAATATTTTACTAACAGATTTTTGTTAATTCGCTCCAAGTAACGTTGTTAAACATTTTCTAATTGACTTTTTAGTTTAGTTAAAACTGGATTTACAAATTAGGTCAGTAATTTACGCAAATATTTTAAAATATCTGGATGACCAAGCATAGCTCGGTTATTTAGTTTTTTCTAATTTTCTTTTAATTGCGATTTTGGAAAATTTATTTAGTTATAAATAAATAATTAGTCAAATAATGAAAAAAATAAAAAAAGGGAAAATCAATAATATAGGGCAATCCAATGATCGAATCGGATTAGACTGTTCGATTTGTTTATACTTGATGACAGCGGCCGAATTTACTTTCATATTCTAATAATATTTGTTTCATGGGCTGAAAACAGCGAATAAACAACATTTTCTATAAATGAAACCTAGCTAGATCGATATATCGCCGTAGGCATGGTATAGTAGGTCAATTTTCCTCCCGTTATGAAGAGGGTTCGAGCCCAATATCATTCTCCTACTCTTATCCCAATTACTTGAGGTCGATACAATATGTACTCTTCTTTCATAGTACAGATTGTAAAAGTTATTGGCAATAGTTTTATGACCAGCCGCCTGCCAGACATCAACCCTCCTTGGGAATGTATTTGTTGACCAAACAGCGTCAGATGGATTTGGCCCAGGTCGTTATAAGGCTCTTTGTCGTATTTTACGACATCCACGAGCTAAGTAAGGGTTGGTAGTATTCGTAACCGCTACCACACAGCTAACGTTCGAACTATTGGGCTATTGTTGTAACGAGGGTTCGAACCCAATAGCCCAATAGTTCGAACTTATATGTTATATATGTCCCACCTCCCGGCTCGAATCCTTGTTCGAGCCCAATAGTGGGATATATATAAGCTGAGATGATGATGATGATGATGAGATTAAATGTGGTGACAAACTTTATGATCTTTAGTGCATCTTAAATCGTGATATATTATTATTTATTAATGATTTTAATATTAAATTAGAGTTAATTATTATACTAATATATATTATATTAAATAGATAATAATGGATAATAAACTGCAATCTGTGAACGTAGCAATTTTGTTTATATAATGCATGCTTATGAAGGAACAGTCATAATCTCTAAGGTGGCATTATAACCCCAAGTTCTGAAGCACTCTTTAATGGCAGTATTGGAAACTTTACTTTGCCACGTAGCAGGTTCATTTTAAAACAAAATGAAAATGATATTTTAACTTGACTGCAAAGAAAAATCAATATTTACAAGATGTTTGGTAACGGTTTATTAGTTAAAATCAATTATTTGAGTATATACAATAATTTACATGTTTTTTTTTATTGTAAAAATATAATAATATATAATAATTGTTAGTTTATGCCTTGACTTAGGTAGATAAATACATTTCTACGCTTACATATTTATTTCTCAAGAAAAATGGGACAAAACAAAAGCAAGAAAAAAATAAATTACTTATATTCTATTATTATTTCAACTTATTTTTAATACGAAAAATTAAACAGAAATATTTATATATTCTAATGAAAATGTATAAAAAGTTAAAACGTTAAAAGAAATTGTGTTGTCATCACGATGTTTGATAACTCTCGCGTGCTACCGGCAACTTTAATAAGCGTGTAAATAACGTTTTTTTTATAGCTTTCAACGCAATAAATAAGTAACAAAATAATGTTGCGAACATAACCATCTAGAAGTTTATGTGTTTGGATCACAAAATCGTTATAGACTCAGTGCAAAACACATCACATTAAAGCACTTTGTAGGCATAGTTACCCAAAAAAAATTCATAATAATGGTCATTATTTGGAAAAGAAAAAGCATTTAGTATATTTTTTTATTGCGCAAACGAGCGAGCAGCACAGCTCTAAATGTTACTGCTGCACATGGATCTTTGCAATAGCAGGGGTACAGTGAAGCTGCTGCCTACCAATAAAACTCCCAAACCCACCCAAAAAATTTGGCTGCCGGCTCTCTCGCTCACCGAACGAAGCACAGCTGCACACTGCCACTGCTCAAACGTCGATTTTCTGCGAGAGTATGGTACTATCCCGGACGGACCGGCTTGCGGCTGTAGACAGAAAACTTTCAATAGTATGGTCCTACAGGGGTATTTAAGGTGAATATGTCCACATAGCGAATTTCCATCCAAATATCGTTTTGTTTTGAATTTATACCTTCTGCAGTAATATTACCTGCTTGTGTCTCTTAGTCGTCTCTCATGATTATCCTCTGGTAAGAACTGGAATGAAAAAATGTGTTGTAGCACCGCACCACAAAGATGGTTTAATAACAACTAATACTTAATTGTTTATTAATACTTAGTTCATTGTAATAACTAATACATAGTTATTTGCATATTTGTAAAGTCCACTGCACTCTAAGGGTGGTATTTTAGTAAAAAAAAATGTTTTAATTATTTCTCAACAAATCGAAATTCAGACTGTATATTAAAATCAAGTATTATCCATGTGGTGACACAGTAAAAACACAATTCGCCACCCCCTATCTTATCCGTGGCTGATCGTAAAAGACGACTAAGGGATATAAAAAGCATATTTTTATTGGAACTAATCCCACCACACATTCCCATCATTGTAACTCCTGTAAGCCAGGATCCACAATGGTCACTATAAATGACACCAAGGTTTGACCCTCAGGCAGTCCCGGGATATGATTTTAATTGTCTTGGGACCCGCAACAAATTTAATTAGAAAAGGTTAAAGAGGAGGAGTTGGAAAGAGTGATTCCACTTCCCTCCTAGGCAAAGCGGGAGACAGGAAAACAAAATGACTAGTCAGCTAATAATTAAAGAGGTATACGGCTACGATAAACGCAGCCGTACGGCACCACGGATACGGAAGAGCTTAACGGGGCCTATATGTGAGCGTTAAGATTGATTGCTACAGTAGGTATGGCAGAAACGCATGAACGCACGGAAATTTTCTCGAGTTGCCACAAGGTCCGTATAGTATACTACTCCACAGGTAACTTGCAAACTGTTTAACATAAGGTTACGCTCGTTTCGCCAGAGATCGCACTCCCAGAGAATGTGATGTGCTGATTGTTCATACTCATGGTCAGCTGTGGAACATTGACATAGTGGTGAAGGCGTACCTTCAACTCGTAAGTTTAAAAGAAAATAATTTACTTTTAAAGTTGCCATGTCCAGTTAAAAATTGGACCACAAAATAAAAAGCATATAACATCTATGCTAGAGAAGGAAAACTTGAAACAAAACTCTATACCAACACGTCTGACCAGCACGGTATAGTAGGTTAATTTCCGTCTCATTACGGAGGAGGCCCAAGCCCAACAGTGGGACATATATGGACTGTGATGTTGATGATGATGATGATTAAAATCAAGAAACTGATTTTCTTTAAATTATTTCTTTCTTCTTAACTCATTCTAATGAAATTTGCTCAATCGTTACATTGCGAAAAAGTAACTATAAATACCATAACTAGGTACGTTCTCACAAAACTTTAATATTTATAATGTTAATATGATTACTTCAACACAATAACAACACTAAACTTATATTAAATTTATATAGAAAATAAATTGTGAAAGTTGTATTATTTACATTTGCGAAAGTAAATAATATAACTTGCCAATATCGAGAGTATATTATTACACTAACTAACCGATCTGACTTTTCCGGCACGATCGTTAAAGTATAAAAAGGTGGATTAAATTTATCGATTTTTCTATCCTCAACGCTAGAAGATTTCTCACTACGCAGTCACAAAACATTCAAGTAATAAAATGGCACAAAAAAATAAAAAAATCCCAAAAAAATAACGTTTAAATAATATCATATTGATTAAACTTACCTTACTGATATCATATAGCCAAGATAGCATAAAACCAATTAGTTATAAGCTTCTAAAACTACTAGCACACCGTTATAATTAGGTTTACAGTTTTGTTTGGATATTATCTTTTTAAAAGACAACACTCGGCGCAAAGAAATAATCCCCTTATTGCGAGGGTAGTTTAAAACAAATATACAAGTACCTAACAGATACAAAATATACCTATACCAAGAATAACTATCTATGGATCGTGCAAAGTATTGCTCAGACGCCGTTTGTTCCACCCGGGACAGCTGAAGTAAGGCACGTGGCCTCATATCCCACTGCATTTCCTCCCCATCTGTATTTCCTCCCCATCGCCATTGGGCCGGCCACTGGTACCGAATCCTCGACATGCGTACACAACCCGCTAAGTATTATCCCACGTGGCAATCGAACTCACAACACTGGCATGGTAGGTCGGTATCATAATCATTACGCAATATGTGTATACGTACAATACGAAAACATTGCTAAAAATAGCAATAACCTTAGCAGATCGTCTTTCTCCTTTGTTGTCCACCTCAGTTATTTTATTAATATTTCTAAAAGTTTTATAATGATAAACATGTGTAACAGAACACGGGTCAAAAGGACAGACATGAAAGATATATTAAGGAAGGACCCCAACAACAATATTTGCAAATCTAATTACTGCGGGGGAGTGTTGCTAACATTCTGTAAGTTTCCGGTGAATACGGGACGTGATGCAACGAAATTAGTTTTTCAAGGAAAATGACTTAACTTTCCTAAATCATCGGAGTTGAGTATGTCTAACTTTGTAGCTTATGTTTTTGTATATCGAGTTATAATAATTTGCTACACGAGGAATATCCCGTGTGATGACGAAGTAGGGTTTTATTTTATCTCCTCTCTTGTACGTGAGTAATTTAAAAGACCACTTAGTAATATGCGATAGACTTGAGATGACCCCATCCTCATGCAGCTGTACCGACTTTCCTACGATACTAATATTGTTCCATTTTCGGGGCCGGTAGCCGATGTCCGCCTGAAAGGGAGACTGGTGGCACCCATCGAATTACATACGGATTGCGATAACATCCATGCTCACCAAGGTAATGCAGGAAATTATAAAGCCTTGACTGAAACTGAAATACCTTGAGGATCATCAGCTGATCAGTGATCGCCAATACAGCTTTCGTTATGGTCTGTCAACTGGTGATTTTTGTGCACTTTAAACACCGTTGGGCAGGGGCCTTGGAGGGCAAGCGTGAGGCGTTCGATAGGGTCTGGTACAAAGTACTTCTGTCGAAACTAGCATTATAATAGCAGTTCCCTATGGTAAATCTCCAAGGGATTCTGTAATTGGATCACGAACTTTCTGGATAGTCGCAGTATTAAAGTCGTCGTGGACGGTTCCCGCTCTGATACCATGGCGATTAACGCTGATGTACCACAAAACTCGGTGCTCTCCCCGTCGTTGCTCAAAAAGAGCAGATTTTTCATGGTATGCACCGGTATAGCTCCTAGTACTCCAAAGGCCCATGAGCGGCACTATAACTTATAATCTAGTGTACTGCTTGCTCGTTCGCCATCGTCGGTTAATAAAATAAAAAAATAAAAAATAATAACATCAATGCAAGAAACAGATTACTTGACAAAAAAACGTTATGCCAACCCGTCTGACCAGCGTAGTATATAGTAGATAAATCTGCCACAGTGAAGGGGTCCAAAGCAGTGGAACGGATATGAGTTGTAATGTTGATGATAATAATGTAGAGAGCTAAGTTAGATAAGTTTGGGTATTAGAAAGAAAGAAAGAAAAGATCTTTATTTGTTTTTACAAAGGAAAAATAATACGATATGGTTTAAAAAAAAAAAAAAAAATAACAAATAGTAAAAACAAATTGGTATTGGGCTCAACTTGTGGCCAGAAATGCAGGTACATCCCAGCCGTTGATTTTCAGCCCATTCCAACATTTAGAAGCGGCAATTTTGAAACGTCCCGTAGTCCTGGCTAGGGAGTGCCGGGGTATGACTAGCCGACGATTGCGTGATCTTGTCGCGTAACTGTGAGCGTCGGACGACCATTCCAGTTTGTTATGTAGGTAGGTTGGCTTTTTCGTTTTAAGTATTGACTGGATAAAGCAAGCCAGTTTCACTGAACGTTGGTCAGTCATATCCAACACCCCTCGTTCAATCAGGTGGGGTGAAATGTGATGCCTTCTAGGAATATTATATATATATCGCATACATGCATTCTGTACCTTTTGAATTGAATGCACTGTTTTTTTATAAAGGCACGGGCCATAAACAATGTCACAGTACTGTAAATGGGACAATACTAGACTGTTACACAGTTGATTACGTAAGTCTGAGCTTATAAAGGTTTGAAGTTTGTACAATGTACTTAGAGCTGCAAAACACTTATTAATAGAAGTCTATTTCCTTGAAAGTACTTTATTTCATAAATTCTTTTATTAAGCTACAGTTTTTGTTACATTATGCCTGAATCTTAGCTTTATCTAATATCCTGTAATTATATATCTATCATATGTAAAGAGAGAAAACACGTGTGAGGGGACGAGAGCAAACTCTAATTAACCTAGGATTAATCTTTTTATTCTCAGCATAAAACGCGGGATACTATAGGGGACTAAATCCATTCCATATCAGAGAAATTGATCCACTATAGTTATGCAATATACGTATGGGGGGACTGGATACAATTGTTTTTATTGTGTGCGATGTAATATTATTTGTTCACAACAAACACTTGTCACACTATCACCTGGATTATTATCTTTTAGTTGTGAAGGGCCGCTGTATTCTGTGACCATAGTCAGGACCGTGTTCGCCATTATATCAGGTTTGATAAATCACAAATAGTCGCAAAAAACCCCATTCATTTCGGTTCGCAAGACTAGAGAGAAGATTGTTGCGTATTATGATTTTGCTTCAGAAACTGTAGATCAAAGTTTAATAACTAATACTGTAACGAAAAGATATAAATCTCTGTCATAACGTTGACTTGTTGGATGTGAGACCTAGCTCCTTCCGGGACCATGAACGCAATAAATTGTTCGAAACATCGGGCAATTAAAAATCAAATACAAACGCGATAAAATCCGTAAGACTTATAGTAATTGATACTTGACTCATACCAATGCCAATGATGAATGAATGAAATGCCTAAAGCTGGCTTAATCTGTTGATATGTCATACAGCAGTCGCCGGAGAAGGACGTCCCCTTGCGAATCATTAGTGAGTTTGCTTCGACTATGTTTAAAGTTATTAAACAAGTTATGAAAAGTAGCACTGGATAGGGTTCCATCCGTAAAGGGTTAATCGAAGTGTATCGTAACATTGTCGTTAAATAACCTAACCCAACCGCGAACGAAAGTCGTAATAAATCATTGAGCGAGGTTTTTTTCTAGTTTAATGCATTTCGATGCATGACACTCTTTTTTTTAAATTGTCGCCAATTTGTAAATTGCAAAAAACAGATGACATACGAATTTATTACACATCTACAAATTACCAAAGAGTTCTTTCTTAATTCAAAAATTAAATAAATTTATTGTCGGCTGCTTTTCTTACAGGCCTTTTCTAAATACATTCAATGTAGCCCAAGTAGTGTGCTTAATTACCTAATGACATTAAACATTATAATTTAAATAATACGTAAGTGCTAGTAATAATAAATTTCTCTCAATATAATGTAAGAACAAAATAGAATGAAGAATGTTGTGTAAAGAACTTAGTAGGTATTTGGTCAAATTTATTACTTTTAACATCTACTACATTGTAGCTGCGAACACATTAGTTAGGTTAACGGTTAGTACGCGAGCAGCATTTTGCCATGACGGATAGTTGTTTCCATCTCTAAATTTTATTTGTTGTTTCAGCAAAATAGGAAAAATAAGATATTTCTCATGTTATGTTGTGGCAATTTGTAAACAAGAAACGATTCGAATGAATCTTTTGCCGCCTAATAGTTGTAACTCACATTCATTCATATATTCATGTTCTGCCTGACAGTAATTTTTTTCTATTTAGTAATTGATCCTGACGTTTTTGATTCTCAAATTGACTTAATAATCTTTAATGTATCTTATAATCTATCATCAAGCATAAGGTTAGCCTTAAGTAAGAACATTGTATTTTGCTAATTCATTCTTTTGTTTTAGGTAAATTATTTCTTCTCTCTTTCATTCACTCTTACGACTATCGTACTACGACGACTATGAACAAACTAAATGTTTTGATTCTAGCCCTAATGTGATGCTAATCAAGATAGGTATAATTTTTGAAAAAGATATTGTGCAGAGAAGTCGGCCCTCCAATAGATCGAAACTCACTGGTGGTACTTAGTCACGAATATAATAAATAAAACAACTATCGCTGTCCCAACACGCTCTAGGGAGAAGAATTGAAACCTTCTTCTTGTCAGCCCAAATACGTCCCTCTCTTGGCCTTGAACATCCTCCACAATGAAAAGAAAATTCACTTATTATACCACGCTTGGCAAACGGATTTGTATAGAGTTTTATTTAGAATATTCTTCCTATTATTTTATTTTAATTTTTTGAATTTTGGTTTCATTATATTTATATAGAATAGAGTGAATATATTGCTGAAAAATATAGCAGGGATTTTTTATTTGTGATAGAATAGTTAGAATATTTGAAGGGTATAGAAAGCCTATTAAGTTATATGTAGTTATATAGACGTAATTATGGTTGTAATAAATTATATATATTTCACTGGTTTGGTGTTTCTCTTATACTTATTTAATTTTTTAATGTAGGGTTATGTTTTGGCTCATAGTGGCCTCTTAGTACAGGTATATATGATCTAAGTGAATATAACAGTGATATATTAGACATTCTTATGTCTCTGGTTTTCCGACTCCGGGTTCTTGCCCGGATATGAATGTGATTAAACATATTTGTGATTGGTAAAAAATAAGTGTAAAATTCAGTCACCCTTTAACGTTCTGTGTAAACGTCGCAACGTGTTATTTAGGGAAATACATATTTCTTCTTAAGAAGATATAAAAATATTTTTGCAATTTTGTTCGCCTCAAGTTCCTTTGTAATCTCCTAAATTTGTACATAGGTCATGTGCATATAACAATAGGTACTCGTTTACATGAACTGAAAAAGATAACTGTAGTCGATATGACAGAGTAAAATAGGAAAAAAAATAAAAAGGAAAATACCTAGCTCCCTAGAAAAGCTAAACTAAATGATTGATAAATTAACCTTATATTATGGACTCGCCACCACAATTAAAAAATGAAAAATAATCATATTTTTCATTTTTTGGGCGACATAATATTATCACTGCCCGACAAACGAGAAACTACAGCACGACAAATACCTTTTTTTTTTGCGGCGGGCTAGCACGACAAATATCTCAGGGGTGGGGAAATCTTGGTGTGAATGGCCCAAAACGGCAGCTGTAAACATTCTGTATTCATTCAAACTTAGCTTCAGTACTCTTCTACATACACATACCATAAAGCCATAAAATGTCATACTCTTTTATTAGTATAACTAACGCGATGCCGATGTTTATATTCGTTATTTATTAATATAATTGATGTATGAAAAGTGTATACTAAAGCTAAACAAAAATTATACATTTAATTACACTGAAAATAATGAGTATTCTAAAAGTCTCGACGGAGAGACACGCGCAACTTAAACAGTTTTAGGAAATGAGTTAACTTTAACAAGCCATTTAATTTACCGCCATCTCGTCGTGGTGTAACTAAATTAGTAATTATTCATTAAATTGAAAGGGCTTATAATAATATTTTAATGAAGGAGATGTAATTTTAGTTATAAAATCCATAAAATGTAATGTAATCAAAAACATAAAGGTATTTTTAATGTTTTATAAAAATTACATAAAGACGTACCGACTTACTATCAAAAAGTCAAAACATACAATGTACTCGTAGATGAAATCACGCTATGATTATTACGGGATAGGTACTAAGGTAGCCGGGTCACTGAAGAAAAGACGCGTTCCAGTGACCCACCCGCACGGCGTCGAGAGGTATGTTGTAGGGCGGGTCTACGGGGTCGTGCACCGCTTCTCCCGTCGCCCCGGACGGATTAACGGGGCGTGACCGCACCGTAGCCCGCCGTCAAAAAAAAAGGTGGCCAATTTTATCGGTCTGAGGAATCACTATTAATCGACCTATATGTATTATTATTTAGAAATCTTACCAAAAAATAATTATCTAAAACCTGCTAACTTCGGGTGAAATATGAAGATGTTGATAAATTTGAAATATATATATACATACATACATATAATGCATAGAAATTATTTCGATTATAAACGAGTAATAAATTATAAAATGTGTTTTATAAAGTTTAAGAGCTTATCAAAGTTTCGGATTACGCTAATTATACCTAACACACATTAATAAGCATAAATAATTAATTAATAAGCGATTTCAGAAGCAAACAAAATTTTGTTACAAACACAGTTGCGTAGAGCGGGTAATTAAATAATTTCTGTAGCAAAAAGCCTTTCGCAGTCCGTGCACTTTAGAACAAGTTAAACATTCATCACGAATTTTAACTGACTTTAATTCAACCTTTTTATCAACTTCTTTTTAAAATTAAAAATGTAATTGAATGAGCATGTATTTATAAATAAGAAACCTTTTTATAAATGAATTTCGAAATCAAGTGAATTTTGTTACTTATTAAACTTAGAGACGAAGAAAATTTTATCCTTGAATTTTAAGGAGCACCTATCAAAACTGTACAGTTCACTAAAGTTAAATTATGTAAATTATTAGACAAATTTGTTGATGGTTTAGCAACGAACCACCTGAGCTTTTTAAAATATAGATGATATTAAAAAGCACAGTGATGCGAAAACCTACCGTTCTTATGACAAACACTTTTTAACAAACTTGTTTAATGGAATCTTTGAAACTCTATAAAGCTTAGAAAAAGTTATGAATATTTTTATAAAGTATAGACATAAAAATATATCTTTATCCTTATGTCATTCTTATGCCCTATCTTCATATTTATGCAAAATTTTGTCATACTCACATGTTTCAATTTAATAATGAAAGGGATAGACATAGAGAAATTGCAAGTGAGAAAGGGTATGACTGATTATTTTCAATACGTATTGAATAATTTATACGCTGTAGCGATATGCATTTTTGAGGTTCAAAAATCCATAATCTTCTTATGGCTGCTTTTTGATTGCTACGACAATCGTCTAAATGGATTATAATATTTCAAGGAGGTAAAACTATACTACCAGTGCCTCTAAAATAGTTTCAGTTCTTTTTTGTTTGGATATGAATACTGTTTTAATATAATTAATACTCCCTTTAATACAAAATAAATAATATGTGTGTGAAGAGGATTATGAATGTTGAGAAAGCGAGTGAAGTATGCAAGGATAGTTCTCTGGCACTCTCTGCCTACCCTGCAAGGGATATGGCGTGATGATATGTATGTATGTATGTAAATAAGAACAAAACAGAATTCAGTGATTCTAACAATCGTATAAAATCATTTAATGTATAAATATTATAGTACAACAAAGTTTGGCACATAAAGTCCCTTTCTTGTATTACAATTAATGTTATTTCAGATACAATCAGTATATGGTCTTACTAAAGAACTGCACATAATTCAGGATGTCAGTGGGTAGACTAACAAATGACTAGCCATCCAATTGAGTTATATTACTCGGATACTACCAATTGGTACCGTCTAAATTTTGGCCAATTTGTAACAACACCACAGATAGACATTGTACAACCAAATGCAATCCATGACGTCAAATAGTTGGCTGTACTAAATATAGTGTTTCCGGACGAAATTCTAAACAAAATAATTGCATAGAATTGTATAACTATTACGCAGGCAAATATTTTTTTTTTTTTTTTTTTTTTTTTTTTTTTTTTTTTTTTTTTTTTTGGTGGACTATGGATTAGTCTCGCCCCGCCAAATCGGTCCGGGGTGACGGAAAAGGCGGCGCGTGACCCCATAGACCCACCGTAAAACTCCTCTCTCTTCGCCGTGCGAGCGGGTCACCGGGACCCGATTTTTAACTTCGGTGGCCCGCCCGGCGGTTCACCCTCGCGGGTTCCTCTCGTCGACGCCCCGACAGATTTCGCCGTCGGGGCGTCGCCCTCACGCGGTGGCCTCACGTCGGGTGACCGGACAATTCCCCGGTCCGATCACCCGAAGCCTCGGTTAGGGCGGCATCAGGCGCAGGTATTCGCGCCTGCGCCGCCCCGGCCGCTGGCGGCGGCCCGGGGCGCGGGAATCCTCCCTTGCCCGTTCCGCCGCTTCCTTCTGCGAGATGACAGCCTCGCAGAAGGCGGCGACCGCGTCCCAGTTCCTGATGCTGTCGACCATCGCCCTCGCGACGGCCGGCAGCGTCAGGTCGGCACCGATGACAGCGACGAGGTCACGGCGCTGCCGCTCCCATCCCGGACACACCTCCAGCGTGTGTTGCGCCGTGTCCTCGTCACTCCTGCAGTGGTGGCAGGCCGGAGTCCACTCCCTATACACGACCCTGTGCAGGTACAACCCGAAACACCCGTGCCCCGTCAATACCTGCACCAGCCGAAAGGTGAGGACTCCGTGCCGCCGCTCCATCCACTCTATCAATACGGGCCGGAGGGCCTCAACGGTCTCCACACCGTGCCTAGGCCTCTCCAGCCGCGTAGCCCAACGGGCGATGACGTCTCGGCGGGCATCCACGCGCCAGGTGGCTATCTCGCTCAACGATGGGGAGCCACCTTCTTCGCGCGCTGTGATAACCCGCCGGTAGAGGTCGGAGAGCATCTCCGCCTCTAGGTCCCACGGGGGTGTCCCGGCCAGCAGGCACGCCGCCTCTGTCGACACCGTGCGGTACCCGCGAATGGCTCTGACCGCCATGGCTCTCTGTGGCCTCCACAGAACCGCCCTGAGCTGGGCGTTCAGAGCCCTCGCCCACACGGGTGCGCCGTACATGGCCATCGAACGGATGACCCCCGCATACAGCCGTCGGCCCTCGAAACTGGGTCCGCCCACGTTCGGCATGAGTCGAGAAAGGGCGGACGCCGCGCCGACAAGCCGGGGAGCAATCTGTCGGAAATGCTCCCGGAACCACCATCGCCCGTCGAGCACCAGACCCAAGTACCTCATATGGGCCTGGATGCTGATGTGGATGGAGTTTACCACTATCGAGGCGCCGATGGGTAGCCTCACACGGGGCCCATGGAAAAGTAGGGCCTCCGTCTTGTTTAGGGCCACCCTGAGCCCCAGCGCCTCGATCCGCCTGACCATCTCCTCGGTGCCGAGAGTGGCCAGGCTCGCCGCCTCTTCGAGTGTCCTGCCCCGGGCTGTGACGAGCGTGTCATCAGCGTAGCACACCAAGCTCAGCCCGGGGGGGAGACTCCCTCTCAACGCCCAGTCGTACCCGATGTCCCACAGGGTCGGCCCCAGAACCGACCCCTGTGGAACGCCGCACGACATGGGCGTCCGCACAATGTCCCCTGCGGGACCCGCGCAGAGGATACTGCGGCCCTCCAAATAGTCTGCCACCAGCCGCCTGAGGTACAGGGGCACTCCATGGAACCGGAGCGCCTCCCTGATGCAGCCGAATGGCAGACTATTGAATGCGTTGGCGATGTCCAACGACACCGCCAACAGCACTCCCTTCCCGGCGACGGCCTCCGCGGCCGCCTGCCTCAGGCGTAATAGGGCCCCAATGGTCGAACGCCCCCTCCGAAACCCATACTGAGCGTCCGACAGATCGGGCCCCACCTCCTCCAGGTGTCGGACGATGCGGGCAGCGAGCACACGCTCCAGCAGCTTACCCACATCGTCGAGGAGCACGATGGGCCTGTAGGCCGACGGCAAATCCGGGGACCGTCCCGGCTTTGGCAGGAGAACCAACCTCCCTTCCTTCCAGCACTCAGGGAACCGTCCAGACGTCAGACAGGCGTTGAACAGCTGCCTGAGGCGAGGCTCGAAGTGCTCGAGGAGCGACGTCAGCACCCGGACTGGAATTCCGTCCGGGCCGGGGGCCGTGGTGGCGGAACGAATCTTCGCCACGGCCGCCCCCACTTCCGACTCCGTCACGGGCGGAACACTCTCGTCGTCGTCGGCCTCCCGGTCCTGATCTGGCGGAGCCATGACCGGGGGCGTGTGTTCCGACTGCCGTGGAAACAGCTCCTCGACCACCCTACGAAGGAAGTCGGGCTGGAGGGTCTCGGTGAGGGGGGGGGCCCGCGCGCGAAGCTTGTTCAGCGCCGCGCGATATGGGCGACCCCAGGGGTCACGGTCGAGACCGTCCAGCATCTCCTGCCAACTCGCGCCCTTGGCGGCTCGGATGGCCAGCCGAAAGGCAGTCCGCGCACTGCGGTACGCCTCGTACAGCTGGCCCTCCCGCTCGACGTCACGGTGACGCCGCCGGCTGCGGGTGTAGGACCTTCGGGCACTGATACACGCCGCACGAAGGTCCGCCAGTCTTGGGGACCACCAGTAGACCCCCTGCCTCGGAGGCGGACGCCGCCGCACTCTGGGCATGGCCGCATCGCAGATCTGCGTTAACGCACTGCGAATGCGGACAGCCTCAGCGTCCACTCCGTCCGCTGGGGGTGGTGAGGACAGCCACGTACTGACAATGGCCGCCTCCGCCAGTAGATCCCTGTCAAGACGACCCACAGCCCACCGCGGAAACGCGGGAGCTCCGTCCGCCCTGTGACCCCTACCGGGTTCCCGGGGGGAGACCTCCATCCGGATGTACCGGTGGTCCGACAGGGTCTCCGCCTCCTCCAGGACACTCCAGTTCCTCACCCGTGGCGCGACAGCGGGGCTAGCGAACGACAAGTCCACTATCGACCCGCCCTGCCGCCGCACACACGTGTTCACCGAGCCTCTGTTCAGAACACAGAGGCCCAGTGAAGCCGCCCACTCGTTGACCGCCCGCCCGCGGTCGTCCGTCGTAGGGGACCCCCACGCCGTGGATTTGGCGTTGAAGTCCCCCAGAACCAGGACGAGGCCCGGTGCCAGTCGCCGTATCGAGGCCTCCAAGGTGGTGAGTGAGGCCCCGAAATCGTCCATCCTCCTAGTGGGGGAGAGGTATACGCTGTAGAGCGTGACCCCTCCCCACTCCGCCGCGACAAATTCCTCGCCCCTATCCAAAAGGGACAAGGACGGGAAGTGCCGCTGCGTTGAGACGACGATTGCCGCAGTACCGTTTCGACTGACCACCCAATTGGGGCGATCAGGCACGGCGTACGGTTCCGCGACTACGGCTGCACCAACCGACCACTCCGCCATGGATTGCAGGAGGAGATCCTGCGCTCCGGCAGAGTGGTTGGTGTTGGCCTGCAGGAGGAGGTGCATGGATGGTGTACCCATTATCGGGTTGTGTCCATGACCTCCTCGCCAGCGGGCGATCGGACCGCGCTAGGAGCGGGAGCGGCCGTGGTCGTAGGGCCGCCCCGCGCCTTTGGGGCCGAAGCTGGAGGTTTGCACGCCCCAGAGCCCATGCGGTGCTTGGCAGGCTTATTGCCCGCCGCACACGCGGGGCAGTGGGGCGGGGCGGCGCAAGATGCCGCCACGTGCCCGGTCTGACCGCAGCGGAAACACAATCCGCCGCAGTCGAAGCAATTAGTGCACGTCGGTCGAGTGTGTCCGACCGCCATGCACTTGTAGCACCTCGCGGGCCGGTGCTCAAGCACGGTTACCCGCGCCGAGCTCCAGCCCACGAGGAGCCTGCCTGAGCCGGCCAGTTGCCTGACCGACTCCACCGGGCACTGCGCCCAGGCAGCACCTACGCCACCCGGACCGGGACGAATGGCACCGACCCGGACGGTGTCTATGGGACACCCGGTTTTCGAGGCAATAGCCTCCCGGATGTCTTCCACCGTCACCGAATCGTCCAAACCCGAAATGCGCATTTCGGCGCACTTGACGGGCCTGGCGATCTTGATGCCACCCTCCACGGCGAATAAACCTCGCAGCTTCTCGGCCACGCTGTCGGCCGTCTTGGCGCCCTCGGCCCCTGGGAACTCGAGAATTCGAGCCCCCGTCCGGGCCTTGCGGGTCCTGGCTTCGACGCCTCCAATATCGGAGACGTCTAGCTCCCGCCGGGCCTTCCTCAAGACGGCCTCGTAGCTGAGGCCCTTCTCGGCCGCCTCGGGCAGCACAGTGATCACCACTGCGGCCGTCTTCGGCGACTTGAGCCCCTTGCGCGGTCTCTTCTTCCGTCCGGCTCCTGCCTGTGGAGCGGGGACCTCAGCGGCGCGCTTGGCCTCCGCTCTCCTTCTTTGGCCGCGACTCCTTCTGTCGCGCTCGGCCACCTGCCAACCCTGTTCGGGTACGGCAGTCGTGCCAGACGCGGAAGGTCTCGTCGCAGCCTCGCTGGTCGTCGCCGGCGGTGTTATTGCGGGCGACTTCAGCGGTCCGGCAGGAGCCGGAGCCGTCTTCCTCCTCAGGGCGGGTCCCTTCGGAGCTGGGCCGGGGCCTTTGGGCTTAGGCCCGGCCGCGGCCGCGGCGTAGCTCCCCACGCGGCCACCCTGACAAGGCAGCGGGGCGGGGGCTGGTGCCACATGCGGCCGCTTGTCCGCGGCGAGAGGTGGTCGGACACGTGGTTCTGGAGGCAACCTCGCCTCCAGAACGGCGAAGCGCGCATCGACGAGCTTGCCCACTGCGCCGATGATTTTGGCGAGGGCCTCGTCCGATATGCCTCCCACCTCAAACGGGGTCGGCTGAGCCTCCTCAGGGGCCCGTTTTACGGCGCCTGGCGGCTTTGGCGCCGCAGGGGCGCTAGCCGGCGGCAAGCGGTCCGCGGGGAGAGGCGTCAACCTCACCACCGGGACAGGGAGTCTCGCCGCGGCGACTGCGCCAGCGTCAGCCGGCGGCGCGCGCTTCGCGGCGGCAGGCGTCTTCCTCGCCGCGGGGACGGGTGTGACGGTGACGCCATCACCCAACGTCGTCGGCGCCGCAGCGCGAGGCGGCTTTGGCGCCGCAGCGGCCGCTGAGTAGCCGGTCTTGGCTGGTGGCGCGGCTGGCGCAGGCGACACGAACAGCGCCACCTGCGCCTTGAGGTCGGCCACGTCGATCAGCAACTGGCGGTTTGCCCGACGCATCTCCGCCAGCATGTCGCCCAGGTTCCTGTTTCGGGTCCGCAGGCCTGACATCTCGCCTCTAAGGCGGACATTTTCGGCCTGCAGATCCGTGGCGTCACCGGCGCGGACAGCGACCGCCGCCGCCCTTTCTACAGCCGAGGTCCCTCGCCCTCTTCGGGAGGCCATGATCTTAGGTGGAGGCATGTTGGCCACGCTCCCCTCGGTTTCGGCGCTCGAGCTGCCTCCCTTACTCAGGGGGCGCTTTCGCACCTGCGAGGGGAGGGCCTCCTCCTTCTTAGTCGCGGTCGCCGGCGGCGTCTTTGCTGCTAGACGCGCCGACGACCTAGTGGGGCCTTCACCAGCCGACCCGCTGCCCTCTTTGGACGGCCCTGCGGGAATATCACCGCCCTCGTCCATTCTGACGGTAGATCCCTCGTCTTCGGACGGCTCTGCGACATCGCTGTCGCCCTCGTCCGTCGACGGCTCTGCTGCGAGTCTACCGTCCTTCTTCTCTTCAGCGGCGGCAGCCTCCCTGCGCGCTCGCCGCTCCTCCAGCCGCCTTTTGTGGCTCAGGCCGTTGCCCCGGGTCTTTCTGGGCGACCTCCTCTTCTTCTTCTGGGCCTCCACGGTTTGTGCCGGGCCCTCGGCGGACGCCTCAAGTCCTGAGGACGAGGCGTCATTGTCAGTTTTTCTTTGGCTTGACAAGGCCGTGGTGTGAGAATCACAGGGATTCCCGTCGGTAAATGTATTTAATTTTAAGGTATCCATATGATTCCCACGAGTAGGGGAGATACACAACGTCGACCCGGGCAGAGATCCCTTTACCCGGGCAAGCCTACATTTACCAACCAGGGGGTCAGCCGGTACCCTGGCTGGAGCGTGCTAACGACAGAACAACCCATCTGCCATGCATCTTCTCGCCGCACGCCAGAACTTAAGATTCTGGGTGATTTCCGAGTCCGAATGTTACTTCGAACTCTTTATAGAGGTTGTCTTCCTCGCGGTCCGGGCGGTTAAGCCAAGACCCTCGCTCCTGAAACTAAGACAAGCAAAGAATCAGGTTTACGATGTGTGGGCGGTGGCATGTGCCTGCCCAGCCCTCAAATAAATGAGTGACTGAGCCCGTCCCAATATTTCGCGTCCTATACCCTCTACTACGACTGTAGTAGAGTAAGGAGCGAAATCGCGCAGATATTCGCTACGGACGACAGTACAACAGAAGAACTGGGGACCGCCGCCCGCACCCAGGGTACACCGCGTGGAGGTTTCTGGGATAGTACCCCCAGGCAAATATTTAGGAGGTTGGTAAAATATTTATCGAGAATCTAATGAAGGATTCTTGAATCATTTCAATAAAATATTTCATATACTCTAAGTACTGAACTGCAGTATTAAAGGTTAGGAACCTCTTAAGGTTCCTAACCTTTAATACTGCAGTTCAAGAGAATCGTCATGTGAAGAAAAATACATTATGTAAACCTAATGTAAAAATACATGTCGTATTTTTTTACGGCTCCCTTATAGAAAATATATTCCAATGTAGTATTAGATTTTTCTTTCACGACGAAAAAAGATAAAATAAGGAATGAACGTATAAAAGGAAGTTTAAAAGTTGCGCCAGTGACAGATAAGTTAAAGAGTGAACGTTTGACCTGGTATGGATATGTGATGAGACGGGATGAAAGTAACGTTGTGAGAAAAGGTTTTAAGCATGAATGTTGAAATTTTAGGGGTAAAAGAAAACCAATGACATGATGAATGATTTACGTGAAGCATGACATGGATAGACAGGATATGACTACAGAGATGACGCCTGATAAGGCTGTATGGAAGAAGAGGACAAATTGCAACCCCAAGTAATTGGGATATAAGCAAGATGATAATATAACATTAAATTTTTTATATAAAGAAAATTCCAAACAAAATTTTAATATTTTATTAACTAAGAATATAATTCACTATTAAAAAAACGTTAATGTGAATGTGAATGTGAGCAAAACCAAAATAATGGTCTTTGAAAGAGATAAAACCAGAACAGATGTAAGAGTAACAATAGGTAATGATGTACTAGAGCAAGTGGATGAATTTGTATATCTTGGATGTGGATTTAGCCGAGATGGAAGGTACACCACTGATATAGAGCGAAGAGTGAATGCGGGAAATAGAGTGAACGGAGCGTTGGGGCAACTTCTCGGCAGCCACCACCTCAGCCAGAAGGCACGTGTAGCAATACATAACGCAGTGCTTGTCCCAACATTACTGTATGGAAGCGAGAGTTGGGTATGCAGAAAAGAGTATGATAGTAAAATTAATGCGGTCGAAATGCGATCTCTGCGGAAAATCTGTGGAGTTAGGCTGACCGACCGCATTCGTAACGACGACGTAAGAGAGCGAGTAGGTATGAAAGAGAGTATTGGTGTAAAGATGCGAAAGGGAATGCTCCGATGGTTCGGACATGTGGAAAGAATGCCGAACGAACGCCTGGTTAAGAAGATATACAATGCGAAAGTGGAAGGATGTAGGTACCGAGGGAGACCGAGACTAACCTACCTAGACCAGATCGGTCATGTACTGAAGGAAGGTGGAGTCAAGAGTCTCCGAAACCGGCGAGCGTGTATGAAGAGAATTATGAATGTTGAGGAAGCGAGTGAAGTATGCAGAGATAGAGTTCTCTGGCACTCTGTTCTCTCTGCCTACCCTGCAAGGGATATGGCGTGATGATATGTATGTATGTATGTATGTATGTAAAAAAACGTTAAGTACCATTTTCTTAGACTTTTCGTAAGCTCTTTCTATTCATTTTCTTTCTTATTATTCATTTTATTTTTTTTCTTTTATCTCTTTCATATGCTCCTACAATCTGTCTAGGTGACATTGAGCGGGATTTTAAGAATTTCAAAATGTGGCGCGCGTGGTACAATATCCATTGACATGTCCATCTATAGAATGTTTTAAATTGTTTAATTAGAAAGGAGGTCTTGAGGAGCTCTCCTTGTTATTCTATTAAATGTGCGGTATGGTTTTTCTTTCATTAAACTTCTTGCCAGCTGGTTAGGGTGTTCTTTGATTATTTTCGAGTAGGAGAGCAAAGAGTCGCTTATTACTTCTCTGACAGTTTTGATATTCAAATCACGGTGCAAGAGATTATTTTTCATGTACCATGGTGCCCCAGTTATCATACGCAGGACTTTTGTCTGAAAACGCTGAAATTTCTCAATATTAGACACGAAAGCAGTGCCCCAGAGTTGTAGGGCATAAGTCCAGACCGGTTTGAGTACACACGTATACAGTAGGAGTTTATTTTCCATTGTGACTTGGGATTTTCTTCCCATAAGCCAGTACAGTTTTCTGAGTTGCAGGTCAAGTGCTTTTCTTTTAGTAGATATATGCTTTTTCCATGTTAGTCTTCGGTCCAAGTAGACGCCTAAGTATCGAACCTCATTTGCTTGGGGTATCTTCATATGATTAAGTTCAACTTCAGGACATGTATCTTTCCTTAAGGAAAAGGTAACATGGACTGATTTGGCTTCATTGGCCTTTATACGCCAGTCTTTCAGCTAAACCGAGATATCATTCAGGTTTAGTTGCAATTTGGCGGATGCTTCATTCGCAGTCTTATCAATAGCTAGCACGGCAGTATCATCAGCAAACGTGCCCATCGTTATATCTTTTCTGTTTGGTAAGTCTGAGGTGTATATGAGATAAAGCATTGGGCCCATTTCACTGCCCTGTGGGACACTTGCTCTTATGCCATGGAGCCTCGTAGTACTATCACCATATTTAACGTAGAAGTGTCTGTCTGAGAGATATGATTTGATGAGAAAGTAGTAACATCATTTTTCGCTTCGTAATCGGGTTTTATAAATAATTAAGCATATTAAATGCTAAATTTCAGTAATTTAGAGAAAGTAGTAATTTTAAGGGATTTTAAAAATGATGTTACATCATTTTTCGCTTGTGACATCATTTTTCGCTTCGTAATCGGGTTTTATAAATAATTAAGCATATTAAATTAATTATATTTACTTTACTTATATAATTTCAGTAATTTAGAGAAAGTAGTAATTTTAAGGGATGTTTTTGTGAATCTTGTATAAAAGCATGATGTCATCATGGCATGATGGATCATGCCACGATGACACGTTCGAAAGCTTGTGAGATATCTAAGAAAGCGGCGGAGCAATAGAGTTTATATTCAAATGTGTGGTTAATTTTCTCTACCAGCCTGTGTACTTTCTCTATGGTGCCATGTCCTTTTCTAAAACCAAACTGATGATCTGGGCTAACTTTATTGGCTGCAATTATAGGAGTAAGACGTCTTAATATCAGCTTTTCCAGAACCTTAGATGGAACCGGAAGAAGACTAATCGGGCGATAAGAATAAACATCAGTAGCATCCTTGCCAGACTTAGAAATAATTATGATCTCTGCGACCTTCCATTGTGGCGGCACAAAGTTTTTACATAGACATGCGTTATAAATACTGGTAAGAAGTGTAATGCCAACATCAGGTAATTCACGGAGAACTTTGGCCGTGATTAAGTCACAACCTGGTGCCTTGTGAATGTCCATTTTTCTAATTACACTTAGTACTTCTCTTTGGGTGATTTTTTTGAAAGAGTTAGGTATTTAACGTGGTTGATCAAGTACTGATTTGATTAAGTTAGTTTTACTAGAGCCATTATCAGGATTTGGCGTAAACACTTCTGATAGGTGTTGAGCGAAGATGATTGCCTTTTGTTCGTCAGTTTTTGCCCAAGTGCCATCAGGTTTCATAATAGGGGAACGATGTGTTATTGGTTGAGTAAGTTGCCTTATAGCTTTCCAAAGAGAGTAATCGGTAGTTTGTGTTGCATCGAGGTTCCTTAGATAGTTTTCCATTTGTGTATTTGTATTTGCTTGTAGGACTTTCTTTAATTTGGTCGTTAATTTATTATATATTGTTTTATGTGCAGGATATCTTGTTTCTTGCCATTGCTTTCTTGCTTTGCGCTTTGACTTCACCAGCTCAAGAATGTATTTAGGATATGAACAGTTGGGTTTTTCCTTGTCAGGTTGAAGTGGAGTTGCCTCCCATGCAGCTTCTTGTATGGTTTTGTTCAAGTACTCCACACTCTGAATAATGTTATCATCTGATTCAAGTGGTACTTGGCAGATAAGTGATTGTTTAATAAGCTCACGAAACAATGACCAGTTGGTTTTTTTAGTGTGCAGCTTGCATGTCTTGATTATATTAGTGACATTACTGTATATATGAGCAATTACTGGTGAGTGATCCGAAGTCATTTGAAAGCAAGAGCTGCATTCTATTAGTGACTGAGGAAGTCCCTTGCTAATGAAAAAGTCTATAAGATCTGATTTTTTGCTGACGTCAGTGGGCCAGTATGTTGGTTCCCCTGTTGAGGTGACAGTAAGTTGTAAGGTCCCGAGAGCTTGCAGTAATTGACGTCCTTTAGGGGTTGTTAGTCGTGATCCCCATTCTGTATGTTTCGCGTTATAATCACCGCCAGCAATGAACCGATTACCGAGGGTTCCAAAAAATTTGCAGTATTCGTCGGTTTTCATATTGTGCTTGGGCGGAATGTAAACCGCGGACAATGTGATTTTGCCTTTGTGATCTTCAATTACTATATTAGTGGACTGTATTTCTTCCGTACAGTAAGGAGAAGTGCAATGGTGTCTTAATTTGTCTTTGATTAGGATAGCTGATCCACCATGCGCTGTCCCATCTGGGTGCATAGTGTGGTATAATCTGTATTTAGGTATATTGAAGTATGTTTTGTTTGTAAAATGCGTTTCTGTTACCAATAAAACGTTCACATCGTTGGTATCTAGAAATAATTTAACTTCATAGAAGTGTTGTGACAAGCCGTTAGCATTCCACAGTACTAATTTGAGACCATTGAATGTTTGGCCATTATTGACATTAGATTTGTGATTAGATTTGTTATAATACATAAAAGAGAAATAAATTATACTTATTATTATTATAATACTCATTTGATTCATTATTTGTTTGAACATATCCATTAGTTGTTTTTGATCGTTTGATTGGTTAGAATTATTTTCTTGTGATTGGTAAGTTTCATATTTTTTGTTCAATAGGACATTACTATATGATCTTTTGTTTTGTGAGGTTTTGGTGTCATTTTGTTTCAAGGATTTATTATTTAGTGTGTTGGTTTGACTTTCAATTTTTTTGTTTCGTAGAGGGGGATATTTTTGTTTTTGGAGTTCCTTATATACATTATATACTTATATACATTATTTCATACATTAGTTCCTTATATACTTTATATACATTATTATTATACATGCTAGTTTGCTGGGTGGTTGCCATCGCATAGTACGCATTTTACTGAATCGGACCGTTCTTTTCGGGTACAGTTTGCAGATAAGTGGTCACCAGCGCATTTGATGCACTTGGGTGATCGACGACAGTACGCTTTTGTGTGTCCATATTGCCGGCAGTTGGCACATTGGGGTATGTTACGAACTTGTTTCGGTGGTTCAACCTTTATTCGAAGTTGCAATAAGCTTGTCAGTTCATATATTTGTTTGTTGTTGCCTTTCGGTAATAGTTCAACAATAAACATATGCAGAGGCTTTTTTGTTGTATTTTGCTTAATATTCCATATGTTAACAGTGTCATGACCGATCTCTTTTAGAGCTTGATGAATTTCTTCGGTATCAATAGACGGGTGAATGTTTTTTAATACAACCTTGAAAGAGCGTTGCTGCTTGGTTTGTATGTATAAAACTCTGTTTTTTTAGCTTCCAGCAGTTTTACTACTTCTCTGTAAGAGTCTGATGCCATTGTTTGAATTTTAACTCTATTGTTGTTTAGGACTTTGAGTTCATAGTTTTCTGAAGCATGTTCCTCAAGAAGTTTTTTTAGTGGCCGCATATTTTCAACCTTATCTACAAAAATAGGCGGTGGTTTAGGGATGTTTTCCTTGTCTTCTTTTTTTGCAGCATCTCCTTGATTTGAAAAAATATCTAATTCTTCAAATCTGTTTGAGGTTGGTACTGGTTGACTCAGCCAGTAGCTACTAAGTTTAGTCTGCTTTTGAGCATGGCCACCTCTATGGTCGGGACTCTCTCTCGAGCGCTTTCTTTCTTTCACTTCTGTCCATGTAGCTGAATGTCTTAGTTCACTGTGAATAATTTTTTCAGAGCTTTTACTGGATTCAGATTTTTCTGTTCTTATATGTGCCAAGTCATCACTATTCAAGGATTGAGTCCTGGGCCTGGTTACAAATAGGCTCTTATTGAATTTTTGCTGTGTTAGTGTCTTGTTTTGTTGCTCAGTTTGTTTTGTTGTGTTGTTTTTAAAAATTGTATCATCCATGTCGTTCCCACGAGTAGGGTCGATCTAAAAGGTCACTAGGGTGGTAACGCCCTTTCCCCCTAGAAGGCAAATACAACGGCGTTTACCAGGTCCACCGAGGTTAATCGCTTACGACTGGTCTTCCCATCAACCACGCATCCAAAGGCACGTATCTCACCGTGGAGTTGGGGTAACTTTTTATAGAGGTTTTCTACCTCATGGTCCAGGCAATTAAGCCAAGGCCGCCGGCTTCGCGTAGTGTGCAATGCGAAGTTACGGAGTGTAAAGGTCATTTCCTACCTTCACATAAGCCAGGCTGGTTAGGTCGGCTGGGTCGGGTTTGTCAACCGTCGCCCGAGACTCGACGTTGTTGCTCGTTTAGCACCACCCAGGGAGCACGTGTAGCGTGTGTTTTAGGAAAAGATTGTAAGTCCTACGGACGCGAGCAACTCCGCTCTTATTATTCGTGTATACACCATTTTCTTTTTAAATCTTATAATGAAAATTCATTATAAATTTACTTAAATAAAACCACGTATTAAAACACTACGACACGGGCAATATCATAACAACCTAAACCCTAAGCATAAACGAACTCCTATTTCATACGAAACTTTGGGCACCTATTTCTATATAGAGGTCATATTATAGCCTTACCCTACCTTTTTGGATGCTCTTCAAACTTGGACGATTAGGCTTCATCGGCTCAAATTAATGTATGTGCAAGTTGAATTAATTAGAGATAATGGCATCAAGCAACCTTTTTATTTGAAGGGTTCTTTCTATATTGGTGGTCCGTTGAAATGGTAAAGAAAATGTACGGAGGGTTATAGAAGATCCGTAAGCTGCAACTTGGCTGAGATACCTACATGAAAGACTAATTCGCTGGTCGGGTCAATGGAGTCAAGAAATTGGTCTCGGTGGCCTGATCAATTGACGATGAGAGATAATACGACCGACCATGCGCCCGCACGCCGCCATTATAAACAGACTGTGGCATGTCCAAAAATGGCTGCGATTGTCCTGGACTCGGCCCGTCCGGCAGTCCACTAAAAATAAAGCATATATGTACCTTAATTTTTTTTTAATTGTTTTTATTTATTTAGTTTCATTATTAATTAATTTTTATTAATTCTAAAAAAAAGATAACGGACGCAAGCAGATAAGATCACTGCAAGAAAAGGATAAGGGAAGGGAACTAGAGATAAAATTCTATATGGATTTTTGGCGGGAATCTGAAAACGTCATTGTATTATATTCGATATCTTAGTGTTTTAACGTGTTATATTAGATAATTTTGATAGCATTTTATGTAATTTGTTGTGACGGAACTGCTAGGATGTAGTGATTATGATATAAAAGTGCTTTATAACGTTTTCGTTTGTCGTTCCATCAAAATTCCCAAAATTTACCATTAACAGTGTGGCCATAGCACTGTTGATGGTAACGATTTAACTTACTGACGGACAATGACTAACATGAAGATATTAAACACGGGAAGAAAGTTATAACTCGAAACTGGCAAAAATGGCTCGTGAAGTAGCTGATGCCCAATACGAAAAATGACGAAGAAGAAGAAAATTCTATATCAACCAGACTAGTTGATGACTAACGTGGTATAGTAGAGTATTTTCCGTCCCACTGTTGGACATTCGGGTCCAATAGTGGGACTTCTTTGAGCTGCGATGATAATGATGATGACGTGAATTACCAATAGTAATTCAAAAGGGCGTTAGGTAATCATCACTTTAATTCTAAAATTTTCCTAATTGCATAATATGAAATGGTTGGCATTTGCTATTAATATTACGTTTATATCTATGTTAAAAAGTAATAAAAAATGAAATAAATAAGCAAGCTGAAGATAATCCAGGTAGTAAATAATACAGAAACCTTCTATAGAATATTAAATGACTCGTAAAACATAAAATGTCAACTATATGGAAGAAAATTTATTCATCTAACATACCGATAATATCTATATTTATGAAAATATGAATGAATTTATATCCCATCCTATTTTCTACTAATAATATAAATTTGAAAGTTTGTGAAAATGTTTGAATATTTGTCACTCAAACACGCGTAAACTGTTGAACAGATTTTAATGAAACTTGACACATAGATAGACCATTTATATATATATCTAAACTTGCTACACAATGGCATATCTAATGTGTTGATACACATAGAACTTTTTATCCCGGTAATGTGTTCCCTTGGGATAATAGTTCAACTTAGGGCAAGTTACTTTTTTGTGAGTGAAGCCGCGGCGAGAAGCCTCCTCGACTTCAAAAATCAGTATAGTCACGTTTAAAAACGTAGCATAAAAATGTTGATTCAATTCCAGAGACCTAGTGATCGGTTTGAAGTTGCTGCCGATTCAGAACGACCATCTCCGACGTCCTCCCTGTTTGCTCACCACAAGAAATATTTTATAATCTTGAGGGGAATCTGCTAACTGATACTTATTTGAGTTGGCACAGACTTAGACACAATTTAGGGTACCTATAATACCTAAATAGTTGAAGTGTTTCCTAGATTTGCCCAATATTCTATCATCATATCCTGACCGGATAACAATAGACCTACCTGAAAAATATACCTTATTAAATAAAAACAAAGAAATTCTCTTGGTTCAGCCGTCTTCTGACCAATCGAGCAATGTATATATAAAATATATCAAAAAATAATAATCGACAACTGTAGACAGTCATATGTCTAAGTAACAGTCAAGTGTGAGAAAAACAAAAATCACGGGATCGTAAATAAAAAAAGGTGAAATTGTTATATTTTATTTGATTTGATCCCTTGTGTAAAATAATACAAAGTCATGTCGACTAATATTCAATGGCAAAACCTTCTTCCTTATACACCGTTGGCAACAGGAACAAAATTGGATGTATTAATATAAATTATAAGTAGCTTCTGCCCGCGGCTTCGCCCGCGTAAAAGGTTACTTTCCTAATGTTTTTCATCCCCTATTTTTATTTTACCCCGTAAGGGTAAATCATTTTTACAACATTTAATGTCATTTTTATTTATATCTTATCAATAGCCTAAAAATAAGTTTCAAGCTTCTGGCTTTAAAAATGATGATACTTCCTTACAACTTTTCATTCCTCTTTACAACCCTTTTTTTTGCATTAAAAAGTAGCCTATGTCCTTTATCAGGCTCTAGACCATCTGTGTACCAAATTTCATTTAGATCGGTTCAGTAGTTTTGACGTGAAAGAGCGACAGACAGACAGAGACACAGAGTTACTTTCGCATTTATAATATTCGTAAGGACTTATATTGTTTATGACTTTTTAAACTATTTAGCAATACAAATTACTGAAATTTAGCAATAATATGCTTGATTATTTATAAAAATTTGATTACGACCGAAAAATGATTGTCACATATGAGATTCGAACCCACGCCTATTGGAAATCCGTTCCAATCGTGCTACCACTTACACCAACGTGAACATATGAACATATGACATTCAATTTTCACATCGTATTATATTTTCGTCTTTTTTTTAAGAAGATGTGTGCCATCTACCCGTTACTGTTTACACATTGTACAGATGTAATACTCTAACTTTGCAGTTAGAATTGTATTAAACGATGACACGACCCTGTTATTCAAATTAATGAAATGACATAATATGCTTGATAATTTATAAAAACTTGATTACGAGCAAAAAATTATTGAATTCGTATTATAGTTTCGTCTTGCGATATTGACGATGCGAAAATTGAATGTCTTACAATAGACCACGTTGGACTGCGACGAAACGAAAAAAAAAATTATGCGTACGTACAAAGTACACATATCAGAAGTGAAACTTTGGCAAACTATTTTTTAAATCTATTTTACATACATCAACCAATAGCGTGTACTCTCTCTCCTTCTCTCTCTCTCTTTCTCTAGTGGGGAATACTACGAAGAGTCGCACAAAGTGGAGACCGAGAACATCTAATGTGTTCTATCTCATTCTCTCGCCAGCTGAATCCTATACATTTATGTGTTTGTGTCTCTATGGACTTATTTTTTCGTTTCATCGAGTTTGAAATCACAACGATTCTAAACAAGTTTCACTTCAAAAAGAGTATATATTTATTATACATATGTCTCTTTTATGGTTTTCTATCTGATCCGTTCTGTGACTCGTAATTACTGAACGGCTCAACCGATTTTGATAAATAATACGTCATTATTTTTGAAGGCGGATTGTCATTGGATAAAATTCTTAAAGATCAGAATGATTATTTTATCATCATCTCAGCTCATATAATATGTACCACTGTTGGGTCCGGGCCTCCTCCTTAATGGGAGGGTAATTGACCTACTATACCACGCCGGTCAGACGTGTTGGTATAGGGTTTTGTTTCGAGTTTTCCTTCTCTCGCATAGATGTTATTTGCGTTTTATATCCCTTAGTCGTCTCGTACGATCACCCACGGATAAGATAGGGGGTGGTGAATTGTATTCTTACTCCGTCACCACAGGGAAAGTTATTTGATATTTAGTTTAGAAAAAGAAAAAAATTTTTTTTACTTAGGTTATTTTATACAAAGGCTAAAAAATTATTTGTTTAATTCTCGAGTGGGTTATCTTATCAGAATAAAGTGCTAGAAGGTAAATATGAAAATATATGTATATCGATTTTTATTGCTTTTTGTGACAAAAGAGCAAGCAGCACACCTGATGGTACTCTGATGATGATGAAATAATACTCCTTCTTTGTATCGTAATACACAAAAATTCTGAAAAAGTATACAAAAGCATAAGAAAATAAGGATATATGAATGAAAAACCAGTACAGTAGAAACACTTCAACATATTATATAACTCACAATGTACGTTTTAGTTTTGCTTTTATTTACGTCAACGGACGCACTAACGGTTATAATCTTCAAGAAGGCCTCGAGACATTACGGCGCCGCATATAAACTCACCAAGAGTTTAACTGCCTAGTAGAAACTTTAACCATTTCCACCAAGTAAAGAACGTAAAATAACAAGTTTGTATAAGCAACGTGTTATTTTGCCACAATTTTACGAGGATAATAAAATATTATCAACATTTTAGTTTTACTCTACAAGTAGAATCGTAATAATTATCGCTTTAGTATCCTGGTATTACGAAATATCTACTACTGAATGTGCAGATATTTGGTAGTTTCAACCTTTAATTTAATAAAGTGTTTATGTAAATTACAAAAGATCTACTGACGAATCATTTCTTGCCAGAGTTTTGATAGTCCAATAAATAAGAGGAAGTTTGAAAGTTGCGCCAATGACGGACAAATTAAGTAGTGAAAGATTGACATGTTATGGACGTATGATGAAACGGGATGAAAGTAATATTGTGAGGAAAGTTTTAAGTATGAATGTTGAAGGCTTTAGGTGTAAGGGAAGACCTAAGAAAAGATGGATAGACTGCGTGAAACGTGACATGGATAGACAAGAGTGACCACAGAGATGACGTCTGATACTGGGTTATATGGACGTCAAAAACGTATTGCGTTACATACATACATACATATCATCACGCCATATCCCTTGCAGGGTAGGCAGAGAGAACAGAGTGCCAGATAACTCTATCTCTGCATACTTCACTCGCTTCCTCAACATTCATAGTTCTCTTCATACACGGTCGCCGGTTTCGGAGACTCTTGACTCCACCTTCCTTCAGTACATGACCGATCTGGTCTAGGTAGGTTAGTCTCGGTCTCTCTCGGTACCTACATCCTTCCACTTTCGCATTGTATATCTTCTTAACCAGGCGTTCGTTCGGCATTCTTTCCACATGTCCGAACCATAGGAGCATTCCCTTTCGCATCTTTACACCAATACTCTCTTTCATACCTACTCGCTCTCTTACGTCGTCGGTACGAATGCGGTCGGTCAGCCTAACTCCACAGATTTTCCACAAAGATCGCATTTCGACCGCATTAATTTTACTATCATACTCTTTTCTGCATACCCAACTCTCGCTTCCATACAGTAATGTTGGGACAAGCACTGCGTTATGTATTGCTACACGTGCCTTCTGGCTGAGGTGGTGGCTGCCGAGAAGTTGCCCCAACGCTCCGTTCACTCTATTGCCCGCATTCACTCTTCGCTCTATATCAGTGGTGTACCTTCCATCTCGGCTAAATCCACATCCAAGATATACAAATTCATCCACTTGCTCTAGTACATCATTACCTATTGTTACTCTTACATCTGTTCTGGTTTTATCTCTTTCAAAGACCATTATATTGGTTTTGCTCACATTCACGCGTAGACCCCTTTTCTTATAATCTTCTGTCATTGTGTCGACTAGGGTCTGCAGGTCAGTCGCTGACTGTGCCAGCAGGACTGCATCATCTGCATAAAGCAGAGCAGTGACCACTGAGTCGCCCATCTGGACTCCCACATTCATATCGTTCAACCTTTGGAGACATTTATCCAGATATATGATAAACAGCCTGGCTGACAGAACGCACCCCTGCTTAACGCCGACATTGACGTCAAACCAAGGCGACATTCCATCATCCAGCCGCACACAGGCTCTACAGCCCATGTAACTGGACTGCACAGCCTGTAGCAGTTTACCGCTAATACCATACTTCGGTAAAATGTCCCAAAGTTCCTTTCGTACAACCGTGTCAAATGCTCTCTCCAGATCCAGAAAACTGCAGAAAACCCTCTGACCTAGAGCCAGATGCTTCTCCACAATGTTGCGCAGAGAGAACACTTGATCCATGCATCCCCTTCCACTCCTGAAACCTCCTTGTGTCTCACACAGTAAACCATCGGACACCATCCTCATTCTCCTTTCAATAATTTTACCATACACTTTTGCTGCCAAACTGGTCAAGCTTATGGCTCTGTAATTTGCGCAGTCATAACGTGAACCCTTGTTTTTAAACAAAGGCACGATGACTGCGCTAGTTCCAGTCCCTAGGAACCATTCCCGTGCTCCAACATAAATTGAGGAGCAACAGGAACGCCTCCCAGACACAAGAACCACCAAGCTTGATCATCTCGGCAGACACCATATCAATGCCCGCTGCCTTACCATTTTTCAAACTTCTTATCACCCATTCAACTTCATCCATACTGATGCCATCGGAGGACGCCGTTGTCGAATGTTGATCTACTAAACCACATCCAACACCGGCGCCAACCGTAGCATCCGCATACATATCGCCAAAATATTCACTCCATCGGCTTAACACGTCTTGTGTTTGTGTAAGAATGTCTCCACCTTTAGACCTTATTTTATTCATTCTGAAGGCTGACCAACCACCCCGAGACTTCTTCACCTCCCTCGTAAAACATAAAATGTCAACTATATGGAAGAAAATTTATTCATCTAACATACCGATAATATCTATATTTATGAAAATATGAATGAATTTATATCCCATCCTATTTTCTACTAATAATATAAATTTGAAAGTTTGTGAAAATGTTTGAATATTTGTCACTCAAACACGCGTAAACTGTTGAACAGATTTTAATGAAACTTGACACATAGATAGACCATTTCAGAGTGTTACATGAAATGGTCTATCTAAACTTGCTACACAATGGCATATCTAATGTGTTGATACACATAGAACTTTTTATCCCGGTAATGTGTTCCCTTGGGATAATAGTTCAACTTAGGGCAAGTTACTTTTTTGTGAGTGAAGCCGCGGCGAGAAGCCTCCTCGACTTCAAAAATCAGTATAGTCACGTTTAAAAACGTAGCATAAAAATGTTGATTCAATTCCAGAGACCTAGTGATCGGTTTGAAGTTGCTGCCGATTCAGAACGACCATCTCCGACGTCCTCCCTGTTTGCTCACCACAAGAAATATTTTATAATCTTGAGGGGAATCTGCTAACTGATACTTATTTGAGTTGGCACAGACTTAGACACAATTTAGGGTACCTATAATACCTAAATAGTTGAAGCGTTTCCTAGATTTGCCCAATATTCTATCATCATATCCTGACCGGATAACAATAGACCTACCTGAAAAATATACCTTATTAAATAAAAACAAAGAAATTCTCTTGGTTCAGCCGTCTTCTGACCAATCGAGCAATGTATATATAAAATATATCAAAAAATAATAATCGACAACTGTAGACAGTCATATGTCTAAGTAACAGTCAAGTGTGAGAAAAACAAAAATCACGGGATCGTAAATAAAAAAAGGTGAAATTGTTATATTTTATTTGATTTGATCCCTTGTGTAAAATAATACAAAGTCATGTCGACTAATATTCAATGGCAAAACCTTCTTCCTTATACACCGTTGGCAACAGGAACAAAATTGGATGTATTTATATAAATTATAAGTAGCTTCTGCCCGCGGCTTCGCCCGCGTAAAAGGTTACTTTCCTAATGTTTTTCATCCCCTATTTTTATTTTACCCCTTAAGGGTAAATCATTTTTACAACATTTAATGTCATTTTTATTTATATCTTATCAATAGCCTAAAAATAAGTTTCAAGCTTCTGGCTTTAAAAATGATGATACTTCCTTACAACTTTTCATTCCTCTTTACAACCCTTTTTTTTGCATTAAAAAGTAGCCTATGTCCTTTATCAGGCTCTAGACCATCTGTGTACCAAATTTCATTTAGATCGGTTCAGTAGTTTTGACGTGAAAGAGCGACAGACAGACAGAGACACAGAGTTACTTTCGCATTTATAATATTCGTAAGGACTTATATTGTTTATGACTTTTTAAACTATTTAGCAATACAAATTACTGAAATTTAGCAATAATATGCTTGATTATTTATAAAAATTTGATTACGACCGAAAAATGATTGTCACATATGAGATTCGAACCCACGCCTATTGGAAATCCGTTCCAATCGTGCTACCACTTACACCAACGTGAACATATGAACATATGACATTCAATTTTCACATCGTATTATATTTTCGTCTTTTTTTTAAGAAGATGTGTGCCATCTACCCGTTACTGTTTACACATTGTACAGATGTAATACTCTAACTTTGCAGTTAGAATTGTATTAAACGATGACACGACCCTATTATTCAAATTAATGAAATGAAATAATATGCTTGATAATTTATAAAAACTTGATTACGAGCAAAAAATTATTGAATTCGTATTATAGTTTCGTCTTGCGATATTGACGATGCGAAAATTGAATGTCTTACAACAGACCACGTTGGACTGCGACGAAACGAAAAAAAAAATTATGCGTACTGTTACACTCTCCTCCTGTAAGCCTTTCTGCCCACAAGGCACTCTCTTCTCCTGACTCAGCATTCCATACACAGCGACCCTTCCACGCTTCACTCCCAAGTCAGTCCGCTCCGAGCATCCATCCAATACACACGTTCTTTTATAACATTAAGTCTTATTAAGTAAATGCTCGTAAATAATTGAAATCTTTTTTTTAAAAACCCTCTGAAAGGGTCCAGTATAACATTTGGTGGCAGCTGAAAGGGATTGTTTAATCCCAGGTTCGAATCCCACACATCACCGTCAGTACGCGAGTGAATTCCATACATCATCGTCAGTGCGCGAGTGAATTCCACACATCACCGTCTGTGTGCGAATGAACCCTAAATCATCACCGTCAGTGCACGAGTGAGACCTGAAGAAGTCATCACCCCTGTGTCCACTGTGTAATAAGTGGTCAGAAGCTGCTAGACCCTATGCACCCTTTGCTTCGAGTCAACAGCAGAGTACCCAGCACCGACCAGGCCGTGACGTCATCCCCGAGGCGCAAGAGCGTCAGATACCAGCGTACTAAACGAGTTCCTGCACCCAGAACAAAGAAATAAACATGAACTACAAGTGCATCCTTATCGCGTGAGTGACGAATTACATATATACATTCAAACAAACAAAAAACTTCTAGTGAATAAATATTATTTAACACTAAGTTTTCATAATCATAGAAGTATTCATAAGGATAGTTTAATCTCAAATAGTTAGACATAATAGATATAAGTCATTTCTTAGAACAACGCAAGATCATAACTACGCCCACGTATTTCCCGACACCAGCGTTATCAGTATTGCATACAAGTGTTTACCTGTGGATCTACCTTGAAATTATTTTGTTTTAATTTATAGTTACTTTTTATATTCTCTTTGTTTCTTTTTTGTTCTCCTTCTATCTTCACATTTCTATATATACATAAAACATGTCTAAACCATTAACTAAAGATATTTACGAAGAAATTCCACTACCAGTGGTACTAAAGTTTATAAAACCGTTTAATGGTAATAGAGACAATTTAACAGCATTTTTACGAAACTGCGATAGTGCTATTTCACTCGCAAGCCATTCACAAGAACATGTCGTCTTCAAATATATCCTAAGCCAATTAAAAGGCAAAGCTGAAACTGCATGCTCGATTAAAGAATTCGAGAGCTGGTTATCCTTAAAAGAATTCCTTAAAACTCAATTTGGTGAGCGCAAACACTACGCTCACCTACTTACAGAATTACAAGAATGTAGACAAGGGACTCAAGAGTCGGTTAGCCAATTTTCCTTACGGGTGGAGACCTGCCTACAAAAGCTACTAACCGAAATCACTGTATCTAATTCAAAGAAAACAGAACTTGTTGGCAGACTAGCGGCGATGGAAGATCTCGCCCTCCATACCTTTATGTTAGGTTTGAACCCCAGAATTGCGAACTTCGTTAGATGCAAAGATCCTAAAAACCTAAACGAAGCCATAAACTGTGCAGTATCAGAAGAGAAAATACAGCAATTTTCCTTTAAAAATAATTTTAATAGAAAACCAGAAACTTACGTTAATAAACGCGTACAATCAACTAATCCGACTAATACCCAACCATTTATTCCTCCCAGAGATTTTTCTTCTCCATTCTGTCGCTATTGTAAGAAGAACGGTCATGTTATTGAAAATTGTAGATTACGAGAATACAACAATAAAAAATTTGAAAATAGGAATCGAACCTTCCATCCCAACTCTCAACCAAGCTCATCCAATTTCAAGCCAAGAACAGAGTTCAAACCCCAAATTAACTTCTTAAACGAGGAAGAAGGTTACGATACCGTCGACAATAATGATAACGATGACAATAATTTAAACTGAAAAATGTCCCGATCGGGTGTCGCACGGGACAAACCTACCACTTTACAGACGACACCAATAACCCAATGGCCCATGGACACGGTAAACAGCCCGAAACTCATGGTCATCATCATCTTACTCATATGGCCCATGGACGCGGTAGCCAGCCCGAAACTCGTGGTCATCTCTTGCATTCAACGGCCCATGGACGCGGTAACCAGCCCGAAACTCGTGGCCACCTTAAAGTCAAGCAACAGGGTAATCAGCCCCAAACCGTAGACTCATCCAACACTCTAACCACTCAATCCGTAAAAGAAAAATCAATAATCAATTACGAAATTTATGAAATAACGACTAATATATCAAAAAGATACTTACCGTATGTAAAGGTAACCAGTCCAATCTCCTGCAAGACCTTGTCACTCCTTGTAGACACCGGTGCATCCATAAGCGTAATCAAAAAGTCCGTCATTATTAACACTACCCCTATTAATGAATTCATTAGGTATAGAATTAAGGGTATAGACACTAATGACGACAACCCTATACGCACTTTAGGACAAATCGCCATATCTTTTTCGACACACGATGAAGCAAACATCCCAAATGAACATCCAACATATACATTCAATGTAGTCGACAATATTAACCTCCCATACGATGGAGTAATAGGCAGCGACATATTCAGCTCTACAAATAGTCAAATTGACTATGTTAATGACACTTTAAATTTAAAGAACCTTAAACTTAAAATGCACTTTAATGAACCAGTATACAATATTGCCCCACGCAGCGAAGCTATCATTGAATGTACAGTCGCTAACCCCGAAATTAAAGAGGGATTAATAATCAATCAACATCTTTCCGAAGACCTATTGATAGCAAACTGCATAGTTCAAGTTAAGGATAACAATCGTATAAATATATCTGTCGTCAACACCACTGAAGAATCTAAAACTATCAACTCTAACCTCAAACTAAGATTAGAACCGTTTCAAATAAATGCCTCAACTCTGATAACCACTGCAAACGAGTTCAATAATAACCTTAAACGCACAGAAGAGGTTCTAAAATCACTTAGAGTATCCCATTTAAATCCGGAAGAATGCGATGCATTATACTCGGTGTGTTCTCAATTCTCAGACATCTTCCATCTACCCGACGATAGGTTAACCTCCACAGATGCTATTCAGCACGAGATCAAAACCACTTCTGACAATCCTATACATGTCAAAACTTATAGATTTCCCGAATGTCATAAATACGAAGTAAAATCCCAAGTCGATAAAATGCTGCAACAAGGCATTATTAAACCTTCAATGTCTCCATGGTCATCACCGATATGGGTAGTACCCAAAAAGCTAGACGCCTCCGGGCAAAGGAAATGGCGAGTAGTGATAGACTACCGCAAACTCAACGACATAACCATAGGCGATTCCTATCCCATACCCAATATATCAGAAATTCTCGATCAATTAGGCAAATGTAAATACTTTAGTACATTAGATCTCGCTTCCGGTTTCCATCAGATCAATATGTCTCCTAATGACTCCCCTAAGACCGCATTTTCAGTTCCTACAGGACATTACGAATTCACACGCATGCCTTTTGGATTGAAAAATGCACCATCAACATTCCAAAGGCTAATGAATTCTGCACTATCCGGACTACAAGGCATCCAATGCTTCGTATACTTGGATGACATAGTCATATACTCTTTCGACATCCCCAGCCACGTAGACAACCTTACTAACATTTTCGAAAGACTCCGACAGTTCAAATTAAAACTACAACCCGATAAGTGTGAATTTCTTCGAAAAGAAGTCTCTTACTTAGGGCACATCATCACCGACAAAGGAGTCAAACCAAACCCTGAGAAACTACGTGCAGTAAATAATTTTCCCATACCCAAATCACCCAAAGATGTAAAATCATTCCTGGGATTCGTATCCTATTACCGTAGATTCATACCCGATTTTTCAAGCATAGCAAAACCTCTTACAAACCTACTAAAGAAGAATGTTGACTTTACATGGCTAAACGAACACCAAATATCTTTTGAAATCCTTAAAACGAAACTAACCTCTGCACCTTTACTAGTTTATCCCGATTTTTCTAAATCCTTCCTCCTGACAACCGATGCATCTAACTACGCAATCAGCGCTATTCTTTCTCAAGGGGACATAGGCAAGGACAAACCAATCTCCTATGCTTCCCGTACTCTCAATAAAAACGAATGTAACTACAGCACAACGGAAAAAGAATTACTCGCTATCATATTTGGCTGCAAAACATTTCGTCCATATCTCTATGGACGAAAATTCACTATCGTCACTGATCACAGGCCCCTTCGATGGCTCTTCAACCATACTGACCCTAGCAGTAAACTCCAGAGATGGAGATTGAAACTAGAGGAATACGAATACGAAATAGTTTACCGAAAAGGCAAGCTAAACAATGCAGCAGATGCGTTGTCCCGGTATCCTCCAATAGAATTAATGAATCCAATTGAACCTATTCCCAGTACGTCTTCGCAAAATCCATACTCACCGAATGCCGATGAAATACTTAATCCAGATATACCTCCTACTCTTCCTCCTGATGACTTAATACAGCTCGAAGACCTTGTTCCACCTGAAGATTTACCAGAATTAGGAAATATCGATGATTTAGAAGACATAATTGTAAATGAAAATCTACCTTCTCCTTCCATCGAATCTTCAGATCCTATCCCACTCCTTGAAGATCCAAATGCTAATAATTCAGAGACTCTAGACGGTAATTACTCCGACTTCCTTAAGAAAACTTCTAAAGATTTTGATAGTAACGCGATTATAATAGAACATAACGAAAGCCTATCTAAAACCGATAAGAAACAAATCATTATTCCAACTTCTATAGACATGGACGAGTCGATCCCATACATAGGAGAAGTCGTATCAAATATCGAAGACCAGAATGAATTCGATCTGCTAGAAAGATCATTACATTCTTTTCTAAAATATAAAATCCTAGACAGAACATATTATTTTCTTTTTACAAAAAAGAATCACTTCGATACATGTACCTATGAAGACATCTATAAATGCCTTAAATCCATAAGAAACGAACTAATGCTCGATTCAGATGGTCAGGCACCTACCGAAATAGCAATATCAGACTTCAATAATCCGTTTGACACACATCAGTATATCAAATTATATAATATGTTACTATATCTATTCCACAACTCTAAAATAACTATTCATATTTACAAAAATAACATAATATATCCTACTTTAAGTGAGATACCTAAAATTATGAAAGAAAATCACGATATACCCACAGCTGGTCATCTTGGATCGTCTAGAATGCTAAAACGTATTCAAGAAAAGTATTACTGGAAAGGTATGCGCACGGACGTCGATCACTATGTAAAAAAATGCTTACAATGTCAGACAAACAAAGCACTTAGAAAAACTAATCGTGCACCTATGCAAATAACGTCCCTCTCCACACGTCCTTTTGAACGCGTAGCCTTGGATATAGTAGGACCACTACCAGAAGCAGGTAGTGCCAAGTACAGATTCATATTAACCCTTCAGGATGATCTTACAAAATTCTCAGCAGCCTACCCCATTACTAACACAACGGCGGAAGAAACGTGTGAATGTTTAGTCCACTTCATTACTTCATTTGGTATCCCTAAAATGATACTTACGGACCAGGGTTCTAACTTTACAGCAGAGCTCTTTAAACAGACTTGCAATATGCTAAAAATCAAACAATTATGGTCTAGCCCATACCATCCTCAGACCCAAGGTGCTCTTGAAAGAAGCCATAGCACCTTGAAAGAATACCTTAAGTCCTACGTAAACCCGGAACAAAATAACTGGCCTCGTTTCGTATATACGGCCATGCTTGCGTATAATACAGCTATCCATTCGACTACTCAATATTCCCCATACGAACTTCTATTTGGTCACAAACCCTACATACCCAACTCTATTTACGAAGAAACATCCGGTGCCACATATTCCGAATATGTTCGCACACTACAGAATCGATTGAAATATTCTCGACAAACAGCAATAGAACATATACAAAAATCTAAAACAAACTCTAAAACTCACTATGATCAACGCTCACGTCCAATTAAATATAAAATCGGAGACTTTGTCTATCTAAAGAATCACCTACGTCTTAGAAAAGCCCTTTCTCCAATATGGAAAGGCCCGTATAAAATTGTAAAGATCCATGGCAATAATACTGCTTCACTTTTAATAAATCGACGTCACGTCAAACACCATTTTGACGAAATGAAACTAGCCACTAACATCGAATCCTAGCATAGCGAATTTAACTCATATTACCTTCTATTCCAGAACGGGTTTCGTTTATCCTGTCCTGATTTTGGGCAACCAAGATTATATACGATCTGCATCCAACGACGCTGGTATATACTTTGATCCCATTGGTTCTGTAAAAATAACCGATGACACTCTAGATGTAATTATACCAGTAGATTTGTCTTTCGTACAACCTCACTTAGAAAATATCAAAGAAATCTTAAGAGTCTCTAACGTCTTATGTAAGCAAAGTAGTGTATATAATAACAACGAATGCTATCACATATTTCAACCACTGACATCGCGTTACTCTGATGTAGTCAGAGACTTTGACTCTATTTCCTTCTTAATCTCAAAGAATCTTAAGAGATCAGCTTGGTTTGGCGGAATTGGCACCGTCATTAAGCACTTGTTTGGCAATATGGATGAGAACGATGCCGTGAAATACAGTGAGGCAATAAAAATGATTGAAAATGATCAAACTAAATTAGCAAGTACTATGAAAGAAAACATAATGATTACAACATCAACATTGTCATCACTTAAAGAAATAATCGAGAAAATCAATACTAATGAAGCAACTCTAAATTGTGCTATTGAAGATTTAAGTCAAAACATACATAATCTATCAATAAAGAATGACAAATTAGTTTTAAGATCAGAAGTGTTAGATCAAATATTTTAGAAAGTAGTTTATTAACCCTATCATTTAAATTAGAAGATATTGTTAACGCTATTATGTTTAGTAAATCAAACATTCTGTACCCATCTATCATTACGCCAAAACAACTTTTCTCCGATCTTGTAGACAATTATAGGTTTTTGCCTGACTCCAAACAACTACCTGTACCTCTCACGCTTGAAAACATGCACGTTCTAGAAAATGTATCTGATGTATCTAGTTATTACACAGGGAACAAGATTATCTTTTTACCTTTGGTAAACGCCAAAGAATTTGATTTATATCATACTATACCTTATCCTATTATGCTTAAATCTGTAAACGAAACAGTATATACTACAATTATTCCATCCACTAAATATTTAGGTATAACTAGAGATAATTCTTTATATTGTAAGCTAAACACGTTAAGTAATTGTAAGGTCATGAATACACAGTTTTATATTTGTGAAATTCCTAATGTTTATTCTACATTAGCCGTGCCAATCTGTGAAACTGAGGTTATTTCAAAAACTTTGGCGTCTGTTCCATCACTCTGCGATACTAAATTCGTAAATGGCGATTTTGAAACCTTTCATAAATTACATAATAACCAATGGTTATATATTATGAGTCAAAATTCTAAATTAACCATAGAATGCAATAATCGAGAGACATCCGAATTCTCCATTTTTGGAACTGGCATTCTGACACTACCCAACGAATGTACTGGATATTGCAAAGGCAATAAGCTTATACCTAAACATAGTATTAAAATCACAACAAAGCCTATCATACTACACTTTGAGATAATTAATGATACTTGTTGTAGTTTTGAAACTTATCTAAAAAATAGTTCAAAGGTGCCCTTTGTTAACCTGAAACATATTGATAACATAGAAACTCTTTTCACGAAATACAATAAAATAACCGATCAAATTAAAATAAACCTCGAAGAAGTTATTGAAAAACCTCATATTATGCTTTACGGCAATTATTATTCATATACTACTATTATACTAGTTTTAATTTTACTATCATTTATTTCTTATAAATTGTATGATTATTATAAGTTAGTTAAGATTTCTAGATGTAATCCTCCTCCAGAAGAATCCCTAGAAATGTCATCTCTTCAAGATGATACTCCTGCCCCTGTCCCTCGTCTTCGTGTATCCTAAAACTGCCACTTTCCCTCGTCAACTTACTTCTCACCTGTAAGTTTCCTCTTAACTGGGGGGCTGTTACACTCTCCTCCTGTAAGCCTTTCTGCCCACAAGGCACTCTCTTCTCCTGACTCAGCATTCCATACACAGCGACCCTTCCACGCTTCACTCCCAAGTCAGTCCGCTCCGAGCATCCATCCAATACACACGTTCTTTTATAACATTAAGTCTTATTAAGTAAATGCTCGTAAATAATTGAAATCTTTTTTTTAAAAACCCTCTGAAAGGGTCCAGTATAACAGTACGTACAAAGTACACATATCAGAAGTGAAACTTTGGCAAACTATTTTTTAAATCTATTTTACATACATCAACCAATAGCGTGTACTCTCTCTCCTTCTCTCTCTCTCTTTCTCTAGTGGGGAATACTACGAAGAGTCGCACAAAGTGGAGACCGAGAACATCTAATGTGTTCTATCTCATTCTCTCGCCAGCTGAATCCTATACATTTATGTGTTTGTGTCTCTATGGACTTATTTTTTCGTTTCATCGAGTTTGAAATCACAACGATTCTAAACAAGTTTCACTTCAAAAAGAGTATATATTTATTATACATATGTCTCTTTTATGGTTTTCTATCTGATCCGTTCTGTGACTCGTAATTACTGAACGGCTCAACCGATTTTGATAAATAATACGTCATTATTTTTGAAGGCGGATTGTCATTGGATAAAATTCTTAAAGATCAGAATGATTATTTTATCATCATCTCAGCTCATATAATATGTACCACTGTTGGGTCCGGGCCTCCTCCTTAATGGGAGGGTAATTGACCTACTATACCACGCCGGTCAGACGTGTTGGTATAGGGTTTTGTTTCGAGTTTTCCTTCTCTCGCATAGATGTTATTTGCGTTTTATATCCCTTAGTCGTCTCGTACGATCACCCACGGATAAGATAGGGGGTGGTGAATTGTATTCTTACTCCGTCACCACAGGGAAAGTTATTTGATACTTAGTTTAGAAAAAGAAAAAAATTTTTTTTACTTAGGTTATTTTATACAAAGGCTAAAAAATTATTTGTTTAATTCTCGAGTGGGTTATCTTATCAGAATAAAGTGCTAAAAGGTAAATATGAAAATATATGTATATCGATTTTTATTGCTTTTTGTGACAAAAGAGCAAGCAGCACACCTGATGGTACTCTGATGATGATGAAATAATACTCCTTCTTTGTATCGTAATACACAAAAATTCTGAAAAAGTATACAAAAGCATAAGAAAATAAGGATATATGAATGAAAAACCAGTACAGTAGAAACACTTCAACATATTATATAACTCACAATGTACGTTTTAGTTTTGCTTTTATTTACGTCAACGGACGCACTAACGGTTATAATCTTCAAGAAGGCCTCGAGACATTACGGCGCCGCATATAAACTCACCAAGAGTTTAACTGCCTAGTAGAAACTTCAACCATTTCCACCAAGTAAAGAACGTAAAATAACAAGTTTGTATAAGCAACGTGTTATTTTGCCACAATTTTACGAGGATAACAAAATATTATCAACATTTTAGTTTTACTCTACAAGTAGAATCGTAATAATTATCGCTTTAGTATCCTTGTATTACGAAATATCTACTACTGAATGAGCAGATATTTGGTAGTTTCAACCTTTAATTTAATAAAGTGTTTATGTAAATTACAAAAGATCTACTGACGAATCATTTCTTGCCAGAGTTTTGATAGTCCAATAAATAAGAGGAAGTTTGAAAGTTGCGCCAATGACGGACAAATTAAGTAGTGAAAGATTGACATGTTATGGACGTATGATGAAACGGGATGAAAGTAATATTGTGAGGAAAGTTTTAAGTATGAATGTTGAAGGCTTTAGGTGTAAGGGAAGACCTAAGAAAAGATGGATAGACTGCGTGAAACGTGACATGGATAGACAAGAGTGACCACAGAGATGACGTCTGATACTGGGTTATATGGACGTCAAAAACATATTGCGTTACATACATACATACATATCATCACGCCATATCCCTTGCAGGGTAGGCAGAGAGAACAGAGTGCCAGATAACTCTATCTCTGCATACTTCACTCGCTTCCTCAACATTCATAGTTCTCTTCATACACGGTCGCCGGTTTCGGAGACTCTTGACTCCACCTTCCTTCAGTACATGACCGATCTGGTCTAGGTAGGTTAGTCTCGGTCTCTCTCGGTACCTACATCCTTCCACTTTCGCATTGTATATCTTCTTAACCAGGCGTTCGTTCGGCATTCTTTCCACATGTCCGAACCATAGGAGCATTCCCTTTCGCATCTTTACACCAATACTCTCTTTCATACCTACTCGCTCTCTTACGTCGTCGATACGAATGCGGTCGGTCAGCCTAACTCCACAGATTTTCCGCAAAGATCGCATTTCGACCGCATTAATTTTACTATCATACTCTTTTCTGCATACCCAACTCTCGCTTCCATACAGTAATGTTGGGACAAGCACTGCGTTATGTATTGCTACACGTGCCTTCTGGCTGAGGTGGTGGCTGCCGAGAAGTTGCCCCAACGCTCCGTTCACTCTATTGCCCGCATTCACTCTTCGCTCTATATCAGTGGTGTACCTTCCATCTCGGCTAAATCCACATCCAAGATATACAAATTCATCCACTTGCTCTAGTACATCATTACCTATTGTTACTCTTACATCTGTTCTGGTTTTATCTCTTTCAAAGACCATTATTTTGGTTTTGCTCACATTCACGCGTAGACCCCTTTTCTTATAATCTTCTGTCATTGTGTCGACTAGGGTCTGCAGGTCAGTCGCTGACTGTGCCAGCAGGACTGCATCATCTGCATAAAGCAGAGCAGTGACCACTGAGTCGCCCATGTGGACTCCCACATTCATATCGTTCAACCTTTGGAGACATTTATCCAGATATATGATAAACAGCCTGGCTGACAGAACGCACCCCTGCTTAACGCCGATATTGACGTCAAACCAAGGCGACATTCCATCATCCAGCCGCACACAGGCTCTACAGCCCATGTAACTGGACTGCATAGCCTGTAGCAGTTTACCGCTAATACTATACTCCGGTAAAATGTCCCAAAGTTCCTTTCGTACAACCGTGTCAAATGCTCTCTCCAGATCCAGAAAACTGCAGAAAACCCTCTGACCTAGAGCCAGATGCTTCTCCACAATGTTGCGCAGAGAGAACACTTGATCCATGCATCCCCTTCCACTCCTGAAACCTCCTTGTGTCTCACACAGTAAACCATCGGACACCATCCTCATTCTCCTTTCAATAATTTTACCATACACTTTTGCTGCCAAACTGGTCAAGCTTATGGCTCTGTAATTTGCGCAGTCATAACGTGAACCCTTGTTTTTAAACAAAGGCACGATGACTGCGCTAGTTCCAGTCCCTAGGAACCATTCCCGTGCTCCAACATAAATTGAGGAGCAACAGGAACGCCTCCCAGACACAAGAACCACCAAGCTTGATCATCTCGGCAGACACCATATCAATGCCCGCTGCCTTACCATTTTTCAAACTTCTTATCACCCATTCAACTTCATCCATACTGATGCCATCGGAGGACGCCGTTGTCGAATGTTGATCTACTAAACCACATCCAACACCGGCGCCAACCGTAGCATCCGCATACATATCGCCAAAATATTCACTCCATCGGCTTAACACGTCTTGTGTTTGTGTAAGAATGTCTCCACCTTTAGACCTTATTTTATTCATTCTGAAGGCTGACCAACCACCCCGAGACTTCTTCACCTCCCTCCAAAAGAGTTTGCTGTTACCCTCGAAGTTTTTAGTCAGCCTATCTTCTGCACTCATACTTGCTCTACCACGTTTCTCTTTCACTAAGACCTTGGTGTCATTCTTACATTGCCGATATATTTCTTTCTTCTGTTCAGTCATACTGTCATTCATATTCAAAGAAGAGACATAGTCCAGCTACGCTTTCTTCTTTTGCTCTACGGATGCTGCCACTTCCGCATCCCACCATGCATCACCATTTGTTTTTCTATGCTTCTTTGAACTTCCACATACTTCTTTCGCTGTATCTACCATACTTTCTTTCAATACTCTCCAGAATTCTTCAATGTCCGATTGCGGCTGGCTTGCCATCGTCAGCCGTTCTCGGACACCCTCTGCATACTTTTCTCTTACACACTCTTCTTGCAACCTTTCAACCTTTATTCTTTCACGCCCTCCGAAGTGGAGACGCTCTCGCCAGTGCCTCCACTTTCTGAACAGACCACTAAATCTCGCAATAACGAGATAGTGGTCCGTATCGACTGTGGGGCCCCTGTAGGCTCTAGCGTCCAATATTTTGCTTCGGAGGCGACGGTCTACCAAAATTAAATCTATTATGCTTTTCTGTTCATTCCTTCTCTATGTATACATATGGATGTCCTTATGTTGGAAAAATGTGTTTGACACAATAAGGTTTCTCTCCATGCATACATCCGCTATGAGCCTACCTGCGTCGTTCACTCTCTTATCACCAAATGGACCAAGTACGTCCTCATAGTCGGGACGCTTGGTCCCCACCCATCCGTTCAAATCTCCGCATACAATCACGCGTTCACTGGTTTCTGCCATATCCAGAATTTCCCTAACATTGTCCCAAAACTTCTCTAGGTCTGATGCCACCGAGGATCCTACGGGAGCATATGCTACAACCATGAATACCTTGGTGACACCTAGTTTTATACGGACCCAGAGAAGTCTGGGATCATACATTCCGTAATCCTTCACACCTGAGGCCAAGCGAGAGGACAACAGCACTCCTACCCCCATGCTGGCTCGATCGCTCTGTGGTACACTAGACCACAGAGCCATCCCGCCACCAGGAAGATCGCAGGCGTCGTTGCCCCTTCGCTTGGTCTCTGTTACACAGAGCACGTCTAGTTGTTTGTCCGCCATGACGGATATCAGCTCGTGCAACTTACCTTCCACACAACCTCTTACATTCCACGTGCCCACCCGGCACTCTGCTCTCCTCGACTCGCCTGACTGGGCAAGGCGTGATGGGTGGCGGCCCCCATCGCCGCAACTGCCGATGTTCGTACCGACGGGGGCGGGTCGGTACGCGTCGCCTCCGGGGGACGCCCTAACCCGCATTGCGGTATGCATATCGAGCCGGATTAGCAGTCTTATTAGACTGGCAGGGGACGCGAATGAGCACGCTCCGGACTATGCCCCCCTATTACATATTGCGTTGACCCCAAATAAATTGGGATAACAGTAAGTTGATGATGATGCGTTTTGATAGTTCAATCTCTGATTTTGTAGAAGTGAGAAGTCTAATAATACTTATGACAGTCGAGATCAATAATATTGACATAGGAAACAGGAGCATCGTAGGGGATAGAATCATATACTTAAGGAATCGCTACTGGGGGGTCAGTCTTAATAGCAATGGGGAGGTAATACGGCCGCTTTCCATGTGGTGTCGAAGTAACAATACAATTTACCACTCCCTGTTTTACCCATGGGTATCGTAAAAGATGCCTGAGGGATATGATATGGTTATTATATCTATATAAAAGAAGCAAAATTAGATATGAAATCTTTTACCAGCCCGCCTGATCAGTGTGGTAAATTTTCTCCTTGACTGCTACTGTATGAGCTGAAATGGCCGTATGGCGTCCAAATATGGCCCTGCACGACATGGGTAGGATGAGTCCAGAGCGTACTCTATCGAAAAAATGTAAGAAAAGATAAGCATATATTTGAAGTGAACGTTTTTTTTCGACGCATGGCAGAAATTTTATATTGTAACGCTTTTCTGTTACGCGCCATCTTTATTTCTAAGTCACTTTTTTTTCCGTTACGCGCCATATTTATTTTTAAGTGAAACTTTTTTGCGCGCATGAGGGTAAAATTCTTACAGATGAAACGCAACACGAGAAACGTGGAACGAGAGAGAGAGAGAGAGAGAGAATACACGCTATTGGCTGATGGCTCGTATGTAAACGAGATTTAAAAATTAGTTTGCCAAAGTTTCACGTTTCACTTCCTGATATGTGTACTTTGTACGCACGCATATTTTCACATAACTTACTCACCGTTTAAATTAAAATGATAATCCAAATATATTTATTCCAAAAATGCAAGCACATTTTCATTATTTATTGGCTATATATTATATTAAGTTCAATTAATTTATTAGCAAAATCTTTAATTATAATTTACCGTAATATGTAACTAATATATATGTTCCATATTAATTACATTTGAATATTTAATGTAGAGCTATTTAAGATCTATTTAACACGATCTGTGAATGTTTGCCAACATCAACTAGTTTCATATAATAAAGAAAGTAAAAGAATTTATTTCTCCACTCATAAAAAGGACACATTACAAGCTTAAATAGTAACTACTTAAAATTTAAAAATAAAATAAAAAATAAATAAAATAAAATAAATACAGTGGCGTCCTCTCCACAAATGAGGAAAAGGACACTGCTCAGTATAATGTTGTGGTATCTACTACAAAAGTGATACCACAACGCTGTTATTCTGCAGCGTCCTGCGACGTCCGTCAGCAAAGCACAAGTAGCAAAAAGAAAAGTAAACACATAAAACAAAACAAAAAAGTACATTAAAGAAACAATAATAATACATATAAAAGAAAATATAAGCCAATATAGCTTAAATTAACACAAAATAATTAACACAAAATAATTAAAAAAGCTACTACTAAATATAGGTAAAGGTACTACTATATATAAAGGTACTACTATATATAAAAATACTAAACTAATATAATATCTGAACGTGTTAATTCAGTAACGAACCCGAAACTAAACCCCTTTCACAAATTAAGTACCTACTATAAACATTTAAAAAAAAAATATTTTTACGGATTCTATCGTGTTTGTATTTAATTTTTTATATCCCGACATTACGAACACTTAACAGTGTTCATGGTCACTGGAGGCCAATGAACCATGAACTAGAACTGAAAGTGTTCGAAATAATGGGATATTAAAAATCAAATACAATCGCGTTAGTATCTTTTTTTTTATATAACTTTTGGTGGCAAACGAGCAAGCAGCACACCTGATGGTAAGTGTTACTGCCGCCCATGAACCTTTGTAGTTACCAGGGTTATTGCAATACCACTGCCTACCAATACAAACCCCAAACCATCCAGTTGGGCTTCCGGATCTCTCGCTCACCGAATGAAGCACAACAACACATTGCCATTGCTCAGACGATCTGTAAAAATCAATACAATATAAATAGACAATTTCTTTGAATCGCCTAGAAGCTATCTTCGTTAATAAGGGGAGTGTTGACAATATATTCTCAATATAACGGCAAGCATATAAAATTTTGTATCAATAGATGTTTATAAGTTCGATTGGGCCCAGTAATTGGCTTCATAATGTTACTTAATTTTACTTGAAAAGGTCTTTGCGAGATCTTATCCGCTTTACAAGTAATTTCAACGTTTCAACATTAGTTGAGATTACTTGCACTTTACCTAATGAAACTTTATGTTTCATCAAAGTTCGCTCCACAAAGGTTAATGGTAAAAGCTTCTTTATTTAAATTATACGGCATGTAGATAGCTTAGATGAATTCTGGATTAACACAAGCTATCTTTTTGTGACTGCATAAATTACTAATCTTGTGAAGGGATAAAGGTATCCCATCCTAATGAATATAATGAACTGACCCTTTCTTACTCGCGGCTCATTTAAGAAACCCTTAAATAATATTTACAAGTAGCATTCGTATCAAAAAATTCCATCTAGAAATAAATTCGAAGTTGACTGCACAAATGACGCAATGGTTAAGATACTGCCTACTGCCATTATAGAACATGTGACATTAGTCACATGTTCTATTGCCACGCAGGACTATTGTCCTTACCTTGTGCGACCCTAAATTATTTGCCCTGAGTCTGGATGTAATTTGTATTCGTTAATTATGTGTTTGTAAAGTCCCTCGTAATACAAGGATTAGTTTCCTTAGTGCCCAATGTTATCTTTGAAGAATAAAAAAGAAGTACTTAATGAATTAACAAATTAATTAATTAGTTCTATCCATCTATCAGCCTATCGAAGTCTACATAGGCCAAACCGAAGAAATTGGCATAATTTTCATGCTTGACAGGCAGGCTTGCGATTAGAGCTGATGTTAAGCATTTCTCAGAATAGCGTTGCTATCCACTCTTCTAATGCTCCCTTATCCGGTTTCTACGCTACATTGTATTCCTAATTCGTTATCACACGAAGACGAATTAATCAATTACGGTCCACTATTGTGGAATAGCTGGCAGGTGTGGACCTGCCAGAAGATTTCGCACAGAGATTTGTACCGAGCTTTCTTGATCTTACAGTAATGTCTGGTTACATCCATAAATCGTCTTTCAACACTGAAAATAGAGATAAATACATTATATTCATGCTCCACTAAAGAACTAGATCTTCACATGAACGAAGCTGTGATTGCAACCTTCAAAAATCTACATCCTTGTATTTATACACATCAAGGGCATGACCACTTCATAGTCAGCCGCAAAAAAAAAAGAAAAAAAACACAACAAAAAATCTGTACAGTAAAGCTTTTAATTTTTTTCAAGTGACACATTTAGATTTATTATTATTGCACATTTTACTGTATTTCTTCCGTAACTAAAAACATTTTAATTGCATTACTCTCCCGGGAGAGTGTTAACAAAATTTCCCCGTGGAAATCCTATTTAAAAGTGACCTATTGTGTTAATTACATCTCTGCAGATATAACGTTATCTTAACTACTTTTTAGTCAATATAGGTTATAATTAGAGTTGCAAAGACAATAGGTACTCACTATATTAATTAATATCACTCACTATATTTCCGTGTGGTGTTGGAGTAAGAATACAATTCACCACCCGCTATCTTACCCGTGGATGATCGTAAGAGATGACTAAGGGATATAAAACGCATATAACATATATGCAAGAGAAGGAAAGCTCTAAACAAAACCCTATACCAACACGTCTGACCAACGTGATATAGTAGGTCAATTCCCTCCCATTGTGGAGGAGTCCAATGATGCTAAAATGGCTAAAATGATGAAGATGATATTAATTAAATAACATAGCATAAAATTGTAAGGTTTTACTTTTCATAAATAATTTCCTAATCAATACCTTGACTTCGGTGCCTTACCTGGCGGGTTGCGTTTGCTGGTTACTGCCCATCACAACAAAATGGGAGAATATCATCCTCGTACTGTCTACTTCCCTACGGGGGACTGACTGACCATAGGTTTCCAAAATCCAGCTACTTGCTGCCTCAGCTAGGAACCGGCCTAATCGAGGCAGCATACAGCGCTGTGACCTCGGTGTTGTCACATTCCTAGCAGCATAAAGTTGCTTCCTCGTCGCGACCGCCTGCAGTTACTTGCAACCACATCACGAGAAGAATTGCACCTATCCTATGGAAAGGACTTTGTACTGCCACCCAATTGACTCTACCAGCACCAACTAAAATAAAAGGACCTTGATATACAAGTAACCTGAGTTAGCTATTATAGCTATCATCAATTTCCTACTCTTACATCACAAAAATCATCATTTTCCTACTCTTGCGCCAACTACTTGGGGTCGATACAATATGTACTCTTCTTTCATAGAAGATATTGTAAAATTTATTGGCAATAGTTTTATGACCGCCTGGGGTCGTGCGCCGCTTCTGTCGCCCCGGACGGATTTAGCGGGGCGTGACCACTCCATAGCCCGCCCCCAAAACAAAAAAAAAATACGTCAACCCTCCTTGGGAATGTAATTGTTGAGCAAACGGCATCAGATGGAGTTGGCCCAGGTCGTTATAAGGCTCTTAGTTGTCTTTTACGATATCCAAGAGCAAATTAAGGGTTGATAGTATTCGTAGCCCCTACCACACAGCCATTTTAAGATATTTTAAGAAATTGTGTTTTTATTTTAAATATCTTGTACACCATCGTATACATGTAGTAGAGAAACACTTTATATTGATACTAGCAGACCTGGCCACGCGTTGCTATGGCTAAGATAGCCTTAGAAACACGTAGTGCTTATGCTAATAAATTGTAGCTTATATGAAACGTTTGTACGTTTAACATAGCACCATCTATTAAATACTTATTCAATCCATTCAACAGATACTGCCATCTGTTAGAATCGTTTGGAGATAACAGATAATTGTGAATGTCAAATAATAGGCAAATAATTTGCAATAAAATAATATTGCGACTATAAATTGAGATGGAAGCTATCCTGTTTTTTAAGTTGGATCAAACTACACATAAAAAATGCAAATTTGATTAAAATCGGTTAAGTACTTTAGGAGCCCATCGCGGACAAACAACGTGACGCGTAATTTATATATGTATATATTAAGATTACATAAAACTACGAATAAAAACGTAAAATGGCATATATCTAATTGCTATATTACAAAAATTTTAAGGCTGCGTATTTAAAAACTTATCATATAACTGGTGACTAACTCAGCTCACATTGGAATTGATAACTTAGATAAATACACTACAGTATTAAATTAAAGTCCTGTCTATCCATGTTCAAATTTGCAGAGCACTTACGCGTCCGTTGTGATATAACTTTCAAAGTTGCAATGATGTTTATACAGTACCTACTACTGTGAATAATATTCCTTCCGCTAAGTAAGTTTCTTCTTTGTTGTGAAAGTTATGCTTATGATCTACTTTATTTAGATGAGTATTAGACGTTTGAATTTTAAGGGTTCCCTGTACGATACGGAGTTAAAAATACAATATATCCAAATTACTGAAATTTTTAGCTTAATTATTTATAAAAACTCGATTACGAAGCGAAAAAGATTCCTTAAAGACGTAAATATAATACGAAGCGAGATTTGAATGTCCTACAATAGTTCACGGTGGTGTAAGTGACAGCACGATTGGGACGGATTTACCAATAGGTGTGGGTTCGAATCCCACTTGTGACATTATTTTTCGCTTCGTAATCGAGTTTTTATAATACAATATATTTTTAATCTCTTTCTATCTACTTTTCACGTGTGTTTTATTTTCTAACGTATTAATAGAAAAATAAATCTAGTCTATAATATATAACTATTCTCTCTTAAATTAAACATATTTCATGAAATCTGTTCTTCTGTTAGTTTTTTACTTATCATCATCATCACCAGTCTATCGACATCCACTTTTAGACATATGCTTCCCTATAGGTGGATGATAATACTATAATCACCATGCTTGGCAGGTGATTTGGCCGGCGAAATTACTGTTATAAGTTGCTCAGGAAAGTGTGCTCCATCCTGGGAATACTGGTAAGGAGGTAAGGAATGGTGACACATTCTAGTCTCGCACTACATGGGATTAGTCTATATTATAACGGCAAAATATTCTAAAGCAAGAAATACCAAAAACAATATTTTGATATAGACGCAATGTCAAAAAAAAAGAAACAAGCGGTAAATATAGACGTAGGAATATTTATTTCGTCTATTTTACGCATAAATAAAATAAATATCATACTAACTGTTCTTTTAAAATGTATTTTTCTGCCAATTTGTATACATTAACCTTTGATGAATAAAAGAACGAAACATCACACACTTTATAAGGAAAAAGCTTAAAATCTTTCAAAGAACACGTTAGCAAATACTTTAATAAGTACTTAGTATCTTTTGAAATAAAAAACATTGATTTTATATATGCTATTGAATTTGTTATCTCTTGAATTATAAACTCTTAAGTTATTTACTCAGAGCAGTAAATTAACTTTAAAATACTAGCAACCCTTACTTTGCTCGTGGGTATCGTAAAAGACGACTAAGAGCCTTATAACGACCTTTTTTTTGTTATCTCTGTGGAAATGCTTTTACGCACTATCCCCCGCCAATGACAGACGGAGAGTGTGTGGGACTTGCCGGCCATAGATGTTGGCGGCCGGAATACCCACTAAAACCAACAGCGGTACCTTCCGCGCTTTTACGGGATGCCGGAGAGATCGTCTAATGATATTTTATCCCCGACACCCCTACGCTTGGCCATCTAGCCACGTCCAGTCAGCCGTCAAGGCGGTGGGAGGAGGTGCGCGTGGCGGCGCCTCCCTCTCCCTGGTCGCCGCCAGCGGAGTGAGTTCGCAGACGCGAGTACTTCGCGTTCCCGCTCCGCGGCCTCCTTTACAGAGATGACTTCCTCGCAAAAGGAGGCCATCGACGTCCAGTACCTTTCGCTCTCAAGCATCTTGTTGATGACGATCGACAACGACAGGTCCGCTCCAATGACCGCCGACAGGTCGTGGCGCTGAGGCCCCCAGGCGAGACATACCTCCAAGGTGTGACGCGCGTCATCGATTTGCGCGTCACACTCATGGCATCCAGGGGCCTCTTCACGTCCAATTCGGTGCAGGTACTTACCGAAGGCCCCGTGTCCGGTAAGTACCTGCGTCAGACTGAAGGACAGGTTGCCGTGCCTTCGTGTCGTCCAGCGGTGAAGATGGGGCGCTACCGCCTCAACAGTCCTACGGGGGACTCTAGTTCCTTCCTCCACTGCCGGACTACTACCCTTCGAGTCGCTCCTTTCGCCCTGCTCAGTCCCCTCGCGATGACGCGTTCGCCATTTGCCCGCGCCGCAGCACAGAACTGGTAGGCTTCCGCCTGAGCCCTATCCGGAAGTGACCAGGGCAGATCACCCGCCACCAATGTAGCTGCGGTCCAGGACACCGTACGGTACCCCCGTATTGTCCTCACCGCCATGGCGCTCTGCGCCTTACGTAGCCTTATTGGAGGCGGTGAGTGACTGCGACCAGATCGGGGCACCATACAGCGGCACCGACAGCAAGATACCGGCGTAAAGCCGCCGGCAGGACGATCCGGGACCTCCAGTATTGGGCAGAAGCCTACCCAGCGCCGCGACCGACTTTGAAAGCCTAGGGACGAGCTGGGCAAAATGCGGCCCGAAATTCCCCTGACTGTCCAAGTGCAGACCCAGGTATGTCATCCGGGTCTGCACCGGCACGGCAACCCCACACGGCAGACACACTGAGTTGTGCCCCTCGGGGAAGACCTTGGCTGGGACTATAAAATAGGAGGGCCTCTGTCTTTTCCAATGAGACCCTCAGGCCCAACTTGCCAATCCGGTCAACGACGAGCGCTACTCCGACTCTTGCCAGTCTGGCGGCGTTGCGGAAGTTAGCCCCCCTCACCGAGATGAGGGTGTCATCTGCGTAACAAATAATCCCCATCCCGGGGAGAAGCTGGCCCCGCAACATCCAATCAAATCCGACGTTCCACAAAGTCGGACCAAGGACCGAACCCTGTGGAACGCCGCATTTTACCCTATGACGATGCATGCGCCCGTCGTCCCCCTCCCAGAGCACGTGCCTTCCCTCAAGGTACGCCTCCAACAGCCTTCGGAGATACGGAGGCACCCCATGATATCGGAGCGCCTCCTTTAAAGTCTCGTGTGGGAGACTATTGAAGGCGTTTTTAATATCGAGCGAGACTGCCAGGACTACATCCTTTTTAGCCACCGCTTCGGTGGCTAGGGTCTTCAGGGCGGCCAAAGCTTCCATCGTTGACAACGCAACTGAACCCGAACTGATTTTCCGACAGTCCCGGCCCGATAGCCTCGAGGTGCCGGACAAGACGGTCCACAAGCACCTTTTCAAATAATTTTGCCGTCTCGTCCAGCAGCACCAGTGGTCTGTATGCAAAAGGAGAGTCGATTGGGTGACCCTCCTTTCGCAGCAAACAAAGCCTTCCGCTCTTCCATTGTTCCGGGAACTGCCCGGACCTCAAACAGCCTTATAACGACCTGCGCCAACTCCATCTGATGCCGTTTGGTCAACAATTACATTCCCAAGGAGGGTTGACGTCAGGCAGGCGTCCGGTCATATAACTATTGCCAATAACTTTTACAATATATACTATGTAAGAAGAGTATATATTGTATCGACCCCAAGTAATTAGGATGAGAGTAGGAGAACGATGATGATGATGCAGTAAATTAGCATTACAGACCTTATACATAAATTCTTCCTATTTATGCCACCATATTGCTTCTTGAACAATCAGCCAATTCGTTAAAGTATCATGTAAATATTAAACTTCGTAAGTCATATAATTTCACAATTCACCACCCCCGATCTTACCCGTAGGTGATCGTAAGACGACTAAGGGATATAAACGCATATAACATCTATGCAAGAGAAGGAAAACTCGAAACAAAACCCTATACCAACACGTCTGACCAGCGCGGTATAGTAGGTTAATTTCCCTCCCATTATGAAGGTGGCCCGAGCCCATCAGTGGGTGGTGGCCCATATGGGCTGTGATGATGAAGTCATATAATTTGTAAAGCCTTAGTTAAGTTAGTACCTCAACATTGTCCGATGATCGTTGTCATCCCAATTTACCTAGCTATTGTTCCCACAGCTGTGTTCTGAACATAAGTATGTTGAATACACTCTTGTTTCACACTTCTTATAGCGCAATTTACTTTATTAATATAAGTATTTTAAAGGTTAATCTTTACCCAGATCCTTTAGTAGTGGCAGGGTGACATTGTTGACAGTTTTCTTTCTACAGCCAAGAGCCGGTCCATGCAAGGAGGTTCCACATTCTCGCAGAAAATCGACGTCTGAGGAGTGGCAATGTCGCATTTCGGTTGGTGAACGAGAGAGCTGTAGCTTTTGGGTGGATTTTGGTTGGTAAGCAGTGGTTTAGTTTTACTTTTGGTATTGCAAATGTACCTGAGTGGTAGTAACGCTTACCACCAGGTGCCATCATAAGCAATAAAAAAACATTAATTGAACGTAAAATTTAAAAATTTTTTATTTAACAAAAAATGTTAAATATATTAAAAAGGAGTAAATATGTTTTTGATAAAGTAAATTTATAAAATATATTTATCTAAAATAATACTTCAGCTTTAATGTTTTGGATTGACAAAGGGTCTAAGCTTATCATATTGAGACCAAAATATACTTCAATCAAAATATATCTTTAACGTATATCTATTTTCGTATGATTATAAGGCGCTCGTTGGAAGCGAAATTGTTTTATTAATGTTATTTTATAATTTTAAAATCTTTCACTTATCAAGCTCTTTCATTTTTTATTCATAGCTTAAGTATTAGTATAAAACTTATAAATTGTTATTTTATGACGTCCGCCATATTGAATCAAAATTGGTAGCATATAAGAAATCGTAAAATGTCACGTATACCAAAAGTGTGTACCAATTTTCATCTCGATAGCTTTACTGAAAGTGGATGAAATATTGATTGCAAAATGCCAGGATACATATAAGTACCTACCTGCGCCTGATGCCGCCCTAACCGAGGCTTCGGGTGATCGGACCGGGGAATTGTCCGGTTACCCGACGTGAGGCCACCGCGTGAGGACGACGCCTCGACGGCGAAAGCTGTCGGGGCGTCGACAGGAGAGGAGCCCAAGAGGGCATACCGCCGAGCGGGCCACCGAAGACAAAGATCGGGTACCGGTGGCCCGCTCGTACGGCGAAGAAGAGGTGCTTGCAGGGTGGGTCAATGGGGTTGCGCGCCGCCTCTTCCGTCACCCCGGACCGACTTGGCGGGGTGCGGCGAAAAAAAAAAAAGGATACATATAAGTAAAGTTAAATAAAAGTTTTTAATTAAAATATAATATATACTAGATTATTGAGCAAATAAAAGTAAAGCTGCGAGCAATATCTAAAACAATTGTAAATGTGCTATTTAAGACCTTTTCCTTTTGATACCCAATATGACGCTGGATAAATAAGTTTCTTGTTTAATTCTCGTATTTTGTATAGCCTAATCGCTGTATGATAGCGGCTACGAATACTACCAACACCTACTTTGCTCGTGGAAATCGTAAAAGATGACTAAGAGCCTTATATCGAGCTGCGCCAACTCTACCTGATGCCATTTGGTTAACATACATACATATCATGACGCCATATCCCTTGCAGGGTAGGCAGAGAGAACAGGTTAACAATTATATTTTTTAGGAGGGTTGAGGTCAGGTAAGCTGCAGATCATAAAAAAACTGCCAATAAATTTTCCAATATGTACGATGGAAGAGGGATACATACTGCGTCGACCCCAAGTAAATAGTATTAGAGCAGGATAATAATGAGTTTATATTTCCTTAAGGACCCATGCTGGATTTGTAACTATAAGTCACATCAAACCCAACATGGGTCCTTGGCTATAACCATCAAAGGAGCAAAGACGGTTCAAGCGACACCTAAAGTTTTCGATAAATAACGGGGCCCATATGAATATATGCAAACCATATATTTTTTTGGGGTTGAGCTACAATCGGCGCACTCCTCGCACCACTCCGTCCGGGGCGACAGAGGGGCGTATGGACGCGCACCCGTAACCCACCCATGAACCTCGCCTTCATCGTTGGACCAGCCACTGGAGCAGCGAGAACTTGACGTCAGTGGCCGATATATGCAAACCTACCATACATACCTACCGGTTAAACTCATTGCCCTTATTATTGCCTTAGCCGCATAAAAATACAATTTACCACTCCTTTCTTTGCCATGAGAATCGTAAAATACCATCAAGGGTTGAAAGCAGATAATCTTACAGCAAGAGAAGTAAATACTCAAAATAAAAACCTGTACCAAATGTTTGTCTTTTTTTGGTCACATCCCGCCCGACCCGTCCAGGGTAACAGTAGGGGACCATATGGATTCACTTACTTTACCACAACAAAAAGACGGGAATCTTACGGATTCCCACATCATGGCCTCGTCAAGCCAATGTAAAACTGACCAAAACGACGCCTCGTCTTTAGAACTAGAGGCGTCCGCCGAGGGCCCGGCACCGACCACAGAGGCCCCCCTCTCGAAGAAGAAGAAGCGACGGACCCGGTATACATGGGGGAAAGCGAACTCTCACGAGAGGCAGCGGACGGCGGCAAAAAAGCAGGAGCGGGATGCCGCCAAACTGAAGAAGGACGGTGGCAGATCCACTGCAGAGCCGTCAATGGACGAGGGCGACAGTACTGTCGCAGAGCCGTCCAGAGACGAGGGCAGTGGATCTGCCGATTTAATGGACGAGGGCGGTAATTCCGCAGAGCCGTCCAAGGAGGCCAGCGGGTCAGCTGAGGAAGCCGCCGCCGCCAGGTCGTCGCCGCGTCCTGCGGCGGCGGCCCTAAGGGAGGAGGCCCTCCCCTCGAAGGTGCGGAAGCGCCCCCTGAACAGGGAGGACAGCTCGGGCGCCGACTCCGAGGGGAGTGCTGTCATCATGCCTCCTCCCAAAGTTCCGGCCTCTCGCAGAGGGCGAGGGGCCGCGGCGTCGGGAAGGACGACCCACTCCCCGGCCGGTGGAGTGCGTGGAGGGGCAGAGGATCGCAAGCGGGCTGACGACGAAGTGGTCGCCGCGAGGGTGCTGGGCGTGTTGTCCGGCATCCCTCCCACGGAAGTGGCTGCCGCTGGTGCCCGCACGAGCGGTAACGCCCCGGACATGAAGGCCCTGCAGGCCGAAAACGCCCGCCTTGGTGGCGAGGTGTCAGGCCTGCGGGCCCAGAATCGCCGCTTAGAGGCGGAGCTGGCCGCGGTAAGGAGGGCCAACAGCGTCCTCTCAAAGGATGTGGCCGATCTGAGGGCCCAAATGGCGCGGCTCGTGCCGCCTACGCCACCTGCGCCGCTGGCCAGTGCTGGCCGCCGAGCTGTCGCCGCTCCGAAACTGCCCCGAGGCGCTGGCCGCCCAGTGGTCGCTGCCGCGCCGAAGACACCTCCGACCACGGAGCGTGCGCCGCCGACCAGCGCCAGCCCACCCAACGCCGTGGAGCAGGCCCCTACAGCAGCCCAGCCGATAACATCGACCCCGCTGCCCGAGGTGGGGGGCGTGCCGGATGAGGCCTTGAGCGCCATTATCGACACCGTCGGTAATCTGGTGGATGCGCGCTTGGCCGTTCTGGAGGCAAGGCTGCCTCCAGAACCACGTGTTCGGCCGCCTCTCGCCGCGGACAAGCGGCCATATGCGGCACCAGCCCCCGCCCCGCTACCTTGTCAGGGTGGCCGCGTGGGGGAGAGCTACGCCGCAGCCGCGGCTGGGCCAAAGAAAAAGGGGCCTGCTCCGAAGAGGAAGACAGCACCGGCTCCTGCCGGACCGCAGTCATCGCCAGCACCGACACCGCCAGCGACGACTAGCGCGCCCGCGACCGCGCCTCCCGCGCTTGGCACGCCCGCTGCGCCCGAACAGGGTTGGCAGGTGGCTGAGCGCGGTAGGAAGAGTCGCGGCCAGAGAAGGAGAGCGGCGGCCAAGCGCGCCGCTGAGGTCACCGCTCCCCAGGCAGGAGCCGAAGGAGGCGGGAGGAAGAGGAAGAGGCCGCGCAAGGGGCTCCGGCCGCCGAAGACAGCCGCAGTGGTGATCACTGTGCTGCCTGAGGCGGCAGAAAGGGGCCTCAGCTATGAGGCCGTTCTGAGGAAAGCCCGGCGGGAGCTCGACGTCTCCGACATAGGAGGCGTCGAAGCCAGGACCCGCAAGGCCCGGACAGGGGCTCGAATTTTAGAGTTCCCTGGGGCCGAGGGTACCAGGACGGCCGATAGCGTGGCGTCGAAGCTGCGAGGTCTGTTCGCCGAGGAGGGTGGCGTCAAAATCGCCAGATCCGTAAAGTGCGCCGAAATGCGCATCGCGGGTCTGGGCGACTCCGTGACGGTGGAAGACATCCGGGAGGCCATTGCCTCGAAAACCGGGTGTCCCCTGGACACCGTCCGAGTTGGCGCCATACGGCCCGGTCCGGGCGGCGTAGGTGCCGCCTGGGTGCAGTGCCCAGTGGAGTCGGTCAGGCAACTGGCCGGCTCAGGCAGGCTCCTCGTGGGCTGGAGCTCAGCGCGAGTCACCGTGCTGGAGCACCGGCCTGCGAGGTGTTTCAAGTGCATGGCGGTCGGGCATACCCGGCCAACATGCACTAATTGCTTTGACTGCGGCGGACTCTGTTTCCGCTGCGGTCAGACTGGGCACATGGCGGCATCTTGCGCCGCCCCGCCCCACTGCCCCGCGTGTGCGGCGGGCAATAAGCCTGCCAAGCACCGCATGGGTTCTGGGGCATGTAGACCTCCAGCTTCGGCTCCAAAGGGGCGGAGCGGCCTTTCGACCACGGCCGCTCCCGCTACTAGCGCGGCCCGATCGCCCGCCGCAAGCCAGGAGGTGATAATGGACACGGCCCATTAATGGCTGCCCAGTCCACTCACCTCCTGCAGGCCAACACCAACCACTCCGCCGGTGCGCAGGATCTCCTCCTGCAATCCATGGCGGAGTGGTCGATCGGTGCAGCCGTAGTCGCGGAACCGTACTGTGTGCCTGATCGCCCCAATTGGGTGGTCAGCCGGAACGGAACCGCGGCAATCGTCGTCTCCACGCAGCGGCACTTCCCGTCCTTGTCCCTTTTGGATAGGGGCGAGGAATTTGTCGCTGCGGAATGGGGAGGGGTCACACTCTACAGCGTTTACCTCTCCCCTAACAGGAGAATGGACGATTTCGGGGCCTCCCTCACCACCTTGGAGGCTTCGATACGGCGACTGGCACCGGGCCTCGTCCTGGTCCTGGGGGACTTCAACGCCAAATCCACGGCGTGGGGGTCCCCGATGACTGACGATCGCGGGCGGGCGATCGTGGAGTGGGCGGCGTCACTGGGCCTCTGTGTCCTAAACAGAGGCTCAGTGAACACGTGTGTGCGACGGCAGGGTGGGTCGATAGTGGACTTGTCGTTCGCTAGCCCCGCTGTCGCACCACGAGTGAGGAACTGGCGTGTCCTGGAGGAGGCGGAGACCCTGTCGGATCACCGTTACATCCGGATGGAGGTCTCCCCTCTCCAGGACCCCAGCAGGGGTCACAGGGCGGACCGAGCTCCCGCATTTCCGCGGTGGGCTGTGGGGCGTCTGGATAGGGACCTACTGGCGGAGACGGCCATCGTGAACACGTGGCTGTCCTCACCACCCCCAGCGGACGGAGTGGACGTTGAGGCTGTCCGCATCCGCAGTGCGTTAACGCAGGTCTGCGATGCGGCCATGCCCAGGGTGCGGCGTCTACCTCCGAGGCAGGGGGTCTACTGGTGGTCCCCAAGACTGGCGGACCTTCGTGCGGCGTGCATTAGTGCCCGAAGGTCCTACACCCGCAGTCGGCGGCGTCGCCGCGATGTTGAGCGGGAGGGCCAGCTGTACGAGGCGTACCGCAGTGCGCGTACCGCCTTTCGGCTGGCCATCCGGTCCGCCAAGGACGCAAGTTGGCAGGAGATGCTGGACGGTCTCGACCGTGACCCCTGGGGTCCCCCGTATCGCGCGTCGCTGAATAAGCTTCGCGCGCAGGGCCCCCCCCTCACCGAGACCCTCCAGCCCGACCTCCTTCGTAGAGTGGTCGAGGAGCTGTTCCCGTGGCAGTCGGAGCACACGCCCCCGGTCATGGCTTCGCCAGATCACGACCGGGAGGCCGTCGAGAGTGTTCCGCCCGTGACGGAGTCGGAAGTGGGGGCAGCCGTGGCGAAGATTCGTTCCGCCACCACGGCCCCCGGCCCGGACGGTGTCCCAGTCCGGGTGTTGACGTTGCTCCTCGAGCATCTCGAACCTCGCCTCAGGCGACTGTTCAACGCTTGTCTGACGTCTGGACAGTTCCCTGAGTGCTGGAAGGAAGGGAGGTTGGTTCTCCTGCCAAAGCCGGGACGGCCCCCGGATTCGCCGTCGGCCTACAGGCCCATTGTGCTTCTGGACGATGTGGGTAAGCTGCTGGAGCGTGTCCTCGCTGCCCGCATCGTCCAGCACCTGGAGGAGGTGGGGCCCGATCTGTCGGACGCTCAATTTGGGTTTCGGAGGGGGCGTTCGACCATCGGGGCCCTGCTACGCCTGAGGCAGACGGCCGCGGAGGTTGTCGCCGGCAAAGGAGTGCTGTTGGCGGTGTCGTTGGACATCGCCAACGCCTTCAATAGTCTGCCATTCAGCTGCATCAGGGAGGCGCTCCGGTTCCATGGAGTGCCCCTGTACCTCAGGCGGCTGGTGGCAGACTATTTGGAGGGGCGCAGTGTTCTCTACGCGAGCCCCGCAGGGGACATTGTGCGGACGCCCATGTCGTGCGGTGTTCCGCAGGGGTCAGTTCTGGGGCCGACTCTGTGGGACATCGGGTACGACTGGGCGTTGAGAGGGAGTCTCCCCCCCGGGCTGAGCGTTATTTGCTATGCTGACGACACGCTCGTCACAACCCGGGGCAGGACATTCGAAGAGGCGGCGAGCCTGGCCACTCTCGGCACCGAGGAGATGGTCAGGCGAATCGAGGCGCTGGGGCTCAGGGTGGCCCTAAACAAGACGGAGGCCCTACTATTCCATGGGCCCCGTGTGAGGCTGCCCATCGGCGCCTCATTAGTCGTCAACTCCATCCACATCAGTATCCAGGCCCATATGAGGTATTTGGGTCTGGTGCTCGACGGGCGATGGTGGTGCCGGGAGCATTTTCGTCAAATTGCTCCCCGGCTGGTCGGCGCGGCGTCTGCCCTTTCTCGGCTCATGCCGAATGTGGGCGGACCCAGTTTCGAGGGCCGACGGCTGTATGCGGGGGTGATCCGATCAATGGCCATGTACGGCGCACCCGTGTGGGCGAGGGCTCTGAACGCCCAGCTCAGGGCGGTGCTGTGGAGACCACAGCGAGCCATGGCGGTCAGAGCCATTCGCGGGTACCGCACGGTGTCTACCGAGGCGGCATGCCTATTGGCCGGGACACCCCCGTGGGACCTAGAGGCGGAGATGCTCTCCGACCTCTACCGGCGGGTTACCTCAGTGCGCGACGAAGGTGGCTCCCCATCGTTGAGCGAGATAGCCACCTGGCGCGAGGACGCCCGCCGAGACGTCATCGCCCGTTGGGTTACGCGGCTGGAGAGGCCAAGACACGGTGTCGTTACCGTCGAGGCCCTCCGGCCCGTACTGATGGAATGGATGGAGCGGCGGCACGGAGTCCTCTCCTTTCGGCTGGTGCAGGTATTGTCGGGGCACGGGTGTTTCGGTTTGTACCTGCATACGGTCGCGTATAGGGAGTGGACTCCGGCCTGCCACCATTGCAGCAGTGACGAGGACACGGCGAGACACACACTTGAGGTGTGTCCAAGTTGGGACGGGCAGCGCCGTGACCTCGTCGCTGTTATCGGTGCCGACCTGACGCTGCCGGCTGTCGCGAGGGCGATGGTCGACAGCGTCAGGAACTGGGACGCGGTCGCCGCCTTCTGCGAGGCTGTCATCTCGCAGAAGGAGACGGCGGAACGAGTCCGGGAGGATTCCCGTGACGCGGGCCGCCGTCAGCGGCCGGGGCGGCGCAGGCGCGAATACCTGCGCCTGATGCCGCCCTAACCGAGGCTTCGGGTGATCGGACCGGGGAATTGTCCGGTCACCCGACGTGAGGCCACCGCGTGAGGACGACGCCTTGACGGCGAAAGCTGTCGGGGCGTCGACAGGAGAGGAGCCCGAGAGGGCATACCGCCGAGCGGGCCACCGAAGACAAAAATCGGGTACCGGTGGCCCACTCGCACGGCGAAGAAGAGGTGCTTGCAGGGTGGGTCAATGGGGTTGCGTGCCGCCTCTTCCGTCACCCCGGACCGACTTGGCGGGGTGCGACGTCCATGGCCCACCGCAAAAAAAAAAAAAAAAAAAAAAAAAAAAAAAAGGGTAACAGTAGGGGTAGCGGGTTACCCCACACACATTGTATTACAGGGCAATATTACTTTCGTTGTAATCTAACGTCGTGTCCAATATTGATAGTTAGAGGTTGAATACAATATTCTAATATACTCTATCAAATACGAAATAAAATGTATAAATAAAGTAACTTATGAAGAAAAGAGTTTCTGGATTGCATGAAGTAAATATAGTTTTGTATTTTAACAAACCACCGCATAAATGAGGTTACGAAGAACCGCGGTAAACTGGGAGTTGATCACTTCCTCAGAGAAATCAGCGCTTCGAGTTCTCAGGAAAGCCGATTATTCTTTATTTGATCGCAAACGTTTGCAAATCTCTAAAGGAGTGAAGTTTTTGAATAGAAAGTCGTTTACAGCTTTATGTAAAACTAGGATACATAGATATTATTCAATATTTTGTATAAATTTTTAAATGTCTGTATAAGTATTTCGGCGAATATTTTAGTTTTAAATTGGACTTTGGGGATTTATGCTTGCCTTTGACAATAAATATATAGATCCTAATATAATTAAATATTATAGCTGTGTGGTAGCGGCTACGAATACTTTTTTTTTGTTCACGCTGTGGAAATGCATTTACGCACTAGCCCTCGTCGGTGACAGACGAGGGGGTGTGTGGGACTCGCCGGTCAGCTGGTTCGACCGAAATACCCACTAAAACCACAGCGGTTCCTTCCGCGCTTTTACGGGATGCCGGAGAGATCGTCTATTGACATTCTATCCCCGACACCCCAACGCTAGGCCTTCTGGCCACGTCCAGTCGACAGTCAAGGCGGCGGGAGGAGATGCACGTAACGGCACCTCCGCCTTCCTGGCCGTCGCCTACGGAGTGAGTCTGCAGAAGCAAATGCCTCACGTATCCGCTCCGCGGCCTCCTTCGAAGAGATGATCTCCTCACAAAAGGAGGCCATCGACGACCAGCACCTGTCGCTGTCAAGCATCTTAGATATGATGGTCAACAACGACAGGTCTATTCCTATCACCGCCGACAAGTCGTGGCGCTGAGGCTCCCAGGCGGAACATACCTCTAGGGTGTGACGCGTACTGTTTATCCGACAGTCCCGACCCAACAACCTCGAGATGCTGGACGAGACGATCCGCGAGCACCTTCTCAAGCAATTTCGCCGTCTCGTCCAGCAGCACCAAGGGCCTGTACGCAGAGGGGGAGTCGACCGGGCGACCCTCCTTCTGCAGCAAACAGAGTCTGCCACTCTTAAATTCCTCCGGGAACTGCCCGGAACTCAGACATTCATTGAGCAGCTCCCGGAGCTTTTCCTTCCAGTATTCTGCGGCGATGCCAAGCACGAGACCCGGGACACCATCCGGGCCAGGCGCTTTCCTCTTTCGGCTGGAGTTCGGCAGGTGTCCAGGTGCTAGAAAACCTGCCTCTAAGATGTTTCCGGTGCCTGGAACTGGGGCACACTACCGCTCTATGCCCATCTTTCACCGACCGCTCCGGACTCTGCTTTCGGTGCGGTGGCAATGGGCACAAGGCAGCCGACTGCATGGCGGCGCACCGATGCGCGGTCTGCGCCGATGCCGGACGCTCTTCGGGGCACAAGATGGGGGGGAAATTGTGTAAAGCCCCCTCATCTAGAGGTAAGGTGACCAAAGGACCTCAGGTCACCATAGCCAGTACGAGCCGCCAGGCCCAGGAGGAAGTTGCGATGTCCCACTAATGGGAGACAAAGTCGCCTTCCTTCAGGCTAATCTGAACCACTGTGCCGGGGCTCAGGACCTGCTACTGCAGTCCATGGCGGAGTGGAATACAGACCTGGCGGTGGCAGGCGAGCCATACTTCATCCCTCCTTCACCCAATTGGGCGGGTGATCTGAATAATGATGTTGCTGTCCTGACCAGAGGGTGTAACGGCCCCCCTCTCTCCGTTCTTGAGAGAGGTAATGGTTTTGTTGTGGCGGGGTGGCGAGACTTCGCTGTAATCGGTTTGTACTTTTCCCCCAATCGCGGGCTGGCGGAGTTTGAACTTTTCTTGGACTCCGTCAGTGCCGCGGTCCGTCGTCAGTCGCCGAGGAGAATTGTTGTCCTCGGCGACTTTAATGCGAAGTCTCGGGCGTGGGGGAACCCCGCCACGAATGCGAAGGGTAGGGCCGTCGAAGAGTGGTCCAACCTCTCCGACCTGTCCCTTCTCAACAGGGGGACAGTCCACACATGCGTGCGACACCGCGGAGGGTCCGTGGTGGATCTTTCGTTCGCCACCCCCGGTGTCGCGCGTGAGGTGAGCGGTTGGAGGGTCGAGGTAGAGGTGGAGACACTCTCGGACCATCGTTACATACGATTCGAGGTGTCCTCCCCTCCGGGGCCACTAGGACCTCGGCGCGGAGGAAGACGCTGCCTTCCCAAATGGGCCATTGGGCAATTCGACCCAGAGATGGCCCGGGAGGCTGCCATTGTACAGCGCTGGGGTTCCACGGGACAGCACATCGTGGGAGTGGAGCGGCTCGCAGGCCATTTAAAAAATATCCTGCAGGATGCATGTGATGCGGCGATGCCGAGGTCACGGCGGAGGCCGCCGCGACGTCAAGTTTACTGGTGGTCGCCCGAAATCTCCAATCTTCGGGTGGCCTCCAATCGAGCGCGGCGCGCCTATGTCCGTTGCCGACAGAGGAGAGACCGGGACAACGTCCTCGAGAGCCAGCTGCGGATGGAATACAAGACAAGGAAGAAGACTCTGCAGCTGGCCATCAGCCAGGCGAAAGAGAGGGCCCGCGAGGAGCTTCTTGCGGGCCTCGACAGGGATCCCTGGGGGCGCCCGTACCAGAGAGCACGGAACAAGCTCCGTGCCTGCGGCGCTCCCATAATTGAAACACTGGACGCGGATTTCCTGTCGGGGCTAATTGGGGAACTGTTCCCACACTCTACGGGACATATTCCCCCCAGGATGGCTCCTCGGTCGGTGGTGGAGGAGGAAACACCCATCCCCCCCATCACTGATGATGAACTGGAAGTGGCCCTCTCCCGACTTAAAGGAAAAAGGAAAGCGCCTGGCCCGGACGGTGTCCCGGGGTTTGTGCTCGGCGTCGTCGCAGAATATTGCATGGATGTACTCCGGGAACTGCTCAATGAATGTTTGAGGTCCGGGCAGTTCCCGGAACAATGGAGGACTGGAAAATTGTGCTTGCTGCGGAAGGAGGGTCGCCCAATCGACTCTCCTTCTGCGTATAGACCACTGGTGCTGCTGGACGAGACGGCAAAATTGTTTGAAAAAATCCTCGCGGACCGTCTCGTCCGGCACCTCGAGGCTATCGGGCCGGGACTGTCGGAAAATCAGTTCGGGTTCAGGTGCGGCCGGTCAACAATCGATACATTGGCCGCCCTAAAGACCCTGGCCACCGAAGCGGTGGCCGAAATGGATGTAGTTCTGGCAGTCTCGCTCGATATTAAAAACGCCTTCAATAGTCTCCCACATGAGACTCTAAAGGCGGCGCTCCGATATCACGGGGTGCCTCCATATCTCCGGAGGCTATTGGAGGCATACCTCGAGAGGAGGCACGTGCTCTGGGAGGGGGACGATGGGCGCATACATCGTCATAGGGTAGAGTGTGGCGTTCCACAGGGTTCGGTCCTCGGTCCGACCTTGTGGAACGTCGGATTTGATTGGTTGTTGCGGGGCCAGCTTCTCCCCGGGATGGGGGTAATTTGCTACGCAGATGACACTCTCATCACGGTGAGGAGGGCTGACTTCCGTGACGCCGCCCGACTAGCAAGAGTCGGAGTAGCGCTCGTCGTTGACCGGATTGGCAAGTTGGGCCTGAGAGTCTCGTTGGAGAAGACGGAGGCTCTCCTATTTTATGGTCCCAGCCAAGGTCTCCCCCGAGGGGCACAACTCAGTGTGTCTGGGGTTGCCGTGCCGGTACAGACCCGAATGAAGTACCTGGGTCTGCACCTGGATAGTAAATGGAACTTCGGGCCGCATTTTGCCTAGCTCGTCCCTAGACTTTCAAAGTCGGCCGCGGCGCTGGGTAGGCTTCTGCCCAATACTGGTGGTCCTGGATCGTCCTGCCGGCGGCTCTACGCCGGCATTTTACGGTCTATGGCACTGTACGGTGCCCCGATCTGGACGCAGTCGCTCACCGCCTCCAATAAGGCCTTATTGCGAAAGGCGCAGAGAGCCATGGCGGTGAGGACAATAAGGGGGTACCGTACAGTGTCCTGGACTGCAGCCACACTGCTAGCGGGCGATCCACCCCGGCCACTTCAGGCCAGGGCACAGGCGGAAGTCTACCAGTTCCGCGCTGCGGCGCAGGTGAATGGGGAACGCGTCACCGCGAAGGGACTGAGTAGGGCGAAGGAAGCGGCTCGAAGGGCAGTAGTCCTGCGGTGGAGGGAGGAACTGGAGTCCCCCGTAGCAGGACGGGGGACCGTTGAGGCGGTAGCGCCCCACCTTCACCGCTGGATGAAACGAGGGCACGGCAACCTGTCATTCAGGATGACGCAGGTACTTACCGGACACGGGGTCTTCGGTAAGTACCTGCACCGAATTAGACGTGAAGAGGCCCCTGGATGCCATGAGTGTGGCGCGCAAATTGATGACGCGCGTCACACCCTGGAAGTATGTCCCGCCTGGGGGCCTCAGCGCCACGACCTGTCGGCGGTCATAGGAGCGGACCTGTCGTTGTCGACCGTCATCAACAAAATGCTTGACAGCGACAGGTACTGGACGTCGATGGCCTCCTTTTGCGAGGAAGTCATCTCTGCAAAGGAGGCCGCGGAGCGGGAACGCGAAGCACTCGCGTCTGCGAACTCGCTCCGCCGGCGGCGACCAGGGAGAGGGAGGCGCCGCTACGCGCACCTTCTCCCACCGCCTTGACGGCTGACTGGTCGTGGCCAGATGGCTAAGCGTAGGGGTGTCGGGGATAGAATGTCAATAGACGATCTCTCCGGCATCCCGTAAAAGCGCGGAAGGGACCGCTGTTAGGTTTTAGTGGGTATTCCGGCCGTCAATCTCATGGCCGTCGAGTCCCACACAGCCCTCCGTCTATCACTGGCGGGGGATGTGCGCAAAAGCATTTCCTCAGCGATAACAAAAAAAAAAAAAAAAAAAAAGGCGCTTTCTTCTTTCCACGAAGTCGGGAGAGGACCACTTCTAATTCATCGGCAGTGATAGGGGCGATAGGTGTCTCCGCCTCCACTGCCGACCGAGGAGCCATTCTGGGAGGAACGTGTCCCACAGAACGCGGGAACAGTTCCTCAATTAGCCTCGACATGAGATTCGAGTCCAGTGTCCGGCTACGAATACTGCCAACACTTACTTTGCTCGTGGATGTCGTAAATGACGACTAAGAGCCTTATAATGACTTGAGCCAACTCCATCTGATGCCATTTGGTCAACAATTACATTCCCAAGAAGGGTTGACGTCCGGTTGGCGGTCGGTCATGAAATTATTACCAATAACTCTTGCAATATGTACTATGAGAGAAGAGTAGGTACATATTTTATCGACCCCAAGTAATTGGGATAAGAGTAGGAAAATGATGACTAATATAATTAAATATTAATGTAAACTTAGATTTTGCTATTAATATAATGTAACTAAAAATCAAAACTCTCTTGGTAAAGGCAAACAAACAATAAAGCCTTAGAGTGGTCCAAAACAGACAAATAAATATTGGGATTCAATCTTTTCTCTTTGCATTTCAGAACAAAATTGAAGCACGGGCGTAATAATTGATTGGATTATACCTTTCATCGGAGCGGCCTGCTACGTGATCCCTGTTCATGATTGTGGATGCGAGAGAATTTATTTACCGGCTTTGACAATAAAACGCGTTATCTACGTCATACAAATTCATTGGTTCCGAATATTGGACAGCGCAACATGAATAAAATATATTTTAGTTTAAAGTAATTACTTTTTGATAGGAGTGTTTGTATTAATAAATATGGAAAATAATTTTCTTTTAGAAAACTGTATTTAATAAAGTCGTTTTATTCGGGATAAAACAGTGATCTAAATAAAATTATAAATAGTTCAAAAATAACACACTGTTTCCAAATCTGTATGTCTTATTAAGAGAAAGAAAACTCGATATAAAACCCTATACCAACCCGTCGTGGTGTATAAAGTCAATTTCTCTCCTACTGTGGATGATGTGATATTTTTTTTCTAGCCTATCATTACAAGTACGGTCACCTGTCTTTGTTTTCGGGAGCGGTCCACTTCCACCCTGTATATGAGCTGAGATGTTGATTGCAGTGGGAGGCTATGTAATGTTGTCACAGTTTAATTTACTAGTAGGAATCGAGCCTATTGCCGTGTACAGGACTAGCCGTAAACTGCTACGAACTGGCAAACCGTCATAGCAATGACTTAGACTTCGAAGACCAGAGCTCATTGTCATAAGTACCATGTATCACGAAGCAGCATAATGCTACTATAAGCTTATTGGCAAACTATGGTCAGTCAGATTAACTTGGCAAAATCAAATTGAGACAAATGGCTTTTTTATGGTTTTCCAGATAATGCCCACGGCTCCCGTAGCAGCACGCGTAGTTACCAATATAAACCCCAAATCCACCCAGATGGGCTTTCGGCTCTCTCGCTCACCAAATGAAGCGCAACAGCACATTGTCATTACTCAGACGTCGATTTTCTGTGCGAGAGTGTGGTACTACCCCGGACGGACCGGCCGGGTCTGTAGACAGAAAACTGTTTACAGCGTGGTCCTACCACTACTGATATTCATCATCATCATCACAACCCATATATGCCCCACTGTTAGGCTCGGGCCTCCTCCGTAATGGGAGGGAAATTAACCTACTATACCGCGCTGGTCGGACGTGTTAGTATAGGGTTTTGTTTTGAGTTTTCCTTCTTTCGCATAGATGTTATATGCGTTTTATATCCCTTAGTCGTCTCTTACGATCACCCACTGGTATGATATTTAAGATATGAGTGGTGAATTATATTCTTACTCCGTCACCACACGGAAATTACTGATATCAATAAAGATATAATATTAAAGAAATATATAATATTAGTAAAGACTATAGCTTGTATAGAATTGTGTGACGTTAACTTATTATTTAATTTATTAATAATTAGAATTCAGCAACTCACTGCAGATGCATTAAATAAACTTCGCGAAGTAAGTAAGTTTGCCACGAAACACATGGATATTGCTCCGGTGACACAATCAATAGGTGTATGTGGAAATAATAATATAGCTGGATATGGCGAAACCACAGCCCAAAAAAAAGAAGATATAAACAGATAATATTACAATAAGAGAGGGAAAATATAAATAAATATAAATTCTACGTCATTCAAAAGGCCAACAATAGTAGTTCCGTAAATATATATATATATATATATAATTGACATTTAGTATTCCTAACACAATGTTAACAATTAGATTTAGTTTGTGTGTAAACTTGCTGTTAGAAAACTTAGTGATCGTTATGTTTAACTTGAACTTTAACGAACCCTTCGCGTAATAAGATTAAAATCATTTAACTTCTTTAGTTAGCTGATTTTAACGTATCCTAAAAGAAACCGCCCATATTACCTTTTCAGTAGTTAAAGCAACGCTGGCTTTAATATTAATGACTTACATGCCGCTATCACAGTTTCGAGTGCGATGTTCGACTCCCCGGGATACATAATCCCTATCCCTACTAATATATAAATGTGAATGTAAGTTTGTTTGTTACGCTTTCACGCTAAAACTACTCAACCGATCATCATGAAACATTGTACACATATTCTTGGAGGTATTAAAAGTAACATAGAATACTTTTTATTAAAAAAAAAAAAAAATATATGAAAAATAAAAAAATTGTTTGTCAAAAAATCTCAAAATCTAGCTTCTTCAACGCCATCTAGCAGTCCAGTAATGAAGTTCCAACCCTGAGTATTGTAATACCGTTGCACTGTATTACCGACGGTCAAAAATAAAAATAGGGGATCAACAACTTTAGGAAAGTAACCTTTTACGCGGGCGAAGCCGCGGGCAGAAGCTAGTGAGATATAATATTAATATATGTAGAGGAATGTAGAGGAGTTTTGATGGGTGGTCTTGATTATTTTCAACTTCTTAGTGTTTTAACGAGTTATAATAAATAATTTGATCTATATTTTAGGTAATGTGATACGGAGGAAGTGCTGGGATATTGACATATAAGACTATATATATTTTTTCACCAAAATTCGCAGAAGATACAAATAATAGCGTGCCATGGCGCTGTTGAAGACTACGATGTGACTTACCTACTGGTGGCAATGGCTTTACATAAAGTAATAATACGTATACGTAGGGGGGCATAGTCCCGCCTAGAGTCGGAGCTGGCCGAGGTGAGGAGGGAAAACCGCCTCCTCGCCAAGGACGTGGCCGAGTTAAAGGCGCAGATGGCGCGACTTATGCCGACTGCGCCACCCGCGTCACCGGCCAGCGCTGGCCGCCGAGGAGCTGGCCGCCCAACGGTTGCCGCTGCGCCGAAGACGGCTCCGACTGCGGAGCGCGCGCCGCCGACAGTCGCCAGCCCACCAAACGCCGTGGAGCAGGCTCCGATAGCGGCCCAGCCGTTAACACCGACCCCGCTGCCCGCGGTGGAAGGCGTGCCGGACGAGGCCTTGCGCGCCATCATCGACTCGGTAGTCAAACTGGTCGATGCGCGCTTGGTCGTTCTGGAGGCAAGGCTGCCTCCGGAACCACGTGTCCGGCCGCCTCTGGCCGCGGACAAACGGCCATATGCGGCACCAGCCCCCGCCCCGCTGCCTTGTCAGGGTGGCCGCGTGGGGGGTAGCTACGCCGCGGCCGCGGCTGGGCCCAAGTCCAAGGGGCCCGCTCCCGCGATGAAGAAGAAGAAGGTGGCACCGGCTCCTGCCGGACTGCAGTCGTCGTCAGCATCAACACCGCCAGCGACGACCAGCGCGCCCGCGACTGCGCCTTCCGCGCCTGGCACGCCCGCTGCGCCCGAACAGGGTTGGCAGGTGGCTGAGCGCGGCAGGAAAAGTCGCGGTCAGAGGAGGAGAGCGGCGACCAAGCGCGCCGCTGAGGTCGCCGCTCCCCAGGCAGGAGCCGGAGGAGGCGAGAAGAAGAGGAAAAGGCCGCGCAAGGGGCTCCGGCCGCCGAAGACAGCCGCAGTGGTGATCACTGTGCTGCCTGAGGCGGCAGAAAGGGGCCTCAGCTATGAGGCCGTTCTGCGGAAAGCCCGGCGGGAGCTCGACGTCTCCGACATAGGAGGCGTTGAAGCCAGGACCCGCAAGGCCCGGACAGGGGCTCGAATTTTAGAGTTCCCTGGGGCCGAGGGCACCAGGACGGCCGATAGCGTGGCGTCGAAGTTGAGAGGTCTGTTCGCCGAGGAGGGTGGCGTCAAAATCGCCAGACCCGTGAAGTGCGCTGAAATGCGCATTTCGGGTCTGGACGACTCCGTGACGGTGGAAGACATCCGGGAGGCCATTGCCTTGAAAACCGGGTGTCCCCTGGACACCGTCCGGGTTGGCGTCATCCGGCCCGGTCCGGGCGGCGTAGGTGCCGCCTGGGTGCAGTGCCCAGTGGAGTCGGTCAGGCAACTGGCCGACTCAGGCAGGCTCCTCGTGGGCTGGAGCTCAGCGCGAGTTATCGTGCTGGAGCACCGGCCTGCCAGGTGTTTCAAGTGCATGGCGGTCGGGCACACCCGGCCAACATGCACTAATTGCTTTGACTGCGGCGGACTCTGTTTCCGCTGCGGTCAGACTGGGCACATGGCGGCATCCTGCGCCGCCCCGCCCCACTGCCCCGCGTGTGCGGCGGGCAATAAGCCTGCCAAGCACCGCATGGGCTCTGGGGCGTGCAGACCTCCGGCTTCGGCTCCAAAGGGGCGGAGCGGCCCTTCGACTCCGGCCGCCCCAGCTCCTAGCGCGGCCCGATCGCCCGCCGCAAGCCAGGAGGTGATGATGGACACGGCCCATTAATGGCTGCCCAGTCCACTCACCTCCTGCAGGCCAACACCAACCACTCCGCCGGTGCGCAGGATCTCCTCCTGCAATCCATGGCGGAGTGGTCGATCGGTGCAGCCGTAGTCGCGGAACCGTACGTCGTGCCTGATCGCCCCAATTGGGTGGTCAGCCGGAACGGAACCGCGGCAATCGTCACCTCCACGCAGCGGCACTTCCCGTCCTTATCCCTCTTGGATAGGGGCGAGGAATTTGTCGCGGCGGATTGGGGAGGGGTCACGCTCTACAGTGTATACCTCTCCCCTAACAGGAGAATGGACGATTTCGGGGCCTCCCTCACCACCTTGGAGGCTTCGATACGGCGACTGGCACCGGGCCTCGTCCTGGTCCTGGGGGACTTCAACGCCAAATCCACGGCGTGGGGGTCCCCGATGACGGACGATCGCGGGCGGGCGATCGTGGAGTGGGCGGCGTCACTGGGCCTCTGTGTCCTAAACAGAGGCTCAGTGAACACGTGTGTGCGACAGCAGGGTGGGTCGATAGTGGACTTGTCGTTCGCTAGCCCCGCTGTTGCACCACGAGTGAGGAACTGGCGTGTCCTGGAGGAGGCGGAGACCCTGTCGGATCACCGATACATCCGGATGGAGGTCTCCCCTCTCCGGGACCCCAGCAGGGGTCACAGGGCGGACCGGGCTCCCGCATTTCCGCGGTGGGCTGTGGGGCGGCTGGATAGGGACCTACTGGCGGAGGCGGCCATCGTGAACACGTGGCTGTCCTCACCACCCCCAGCGGACGGAGTGGACGTTGAGGCTGTCCGCATCCGCAGTGCGCTAACGCAGGTCTGCGATGCGGCCATGCCCAGGGTGCGGCGTCTACCTCCGAGGCAGGGGGTCTACTGGTGGTCCCCAAGACTGGCGGACCTTCGTGCGGCGTGCATTAGTGCCCGAAGGTCCTACACCCGCAGTCGGCGGCGTCGCCGCGATGTTGAGCGGGAGGGCCAGCTTTACGAGGCGTACCGCAGTGCGCGTACCGCCTTTCGGCTGGCCATCCGGTCCGCTAAGGACGCAAGTTGGCAGGAGATGCTGGACGGTCTCGACCGTGACCCCTGGGGTCGCCCGTATCGCGCGTCGCTGAATAAGCTTCGCGCGCAGGGCCCCCCCCTCACCGAGACCCTCCAGCCCGACCTCCTTCGTAGAGTGGTCGAGGAGCTGTTCCCGCGGCAGCCGGAGCACACGCCCCCGGTCATGGCTTCGCCAGATCACGACCGGGAGGCCGTCGAGAGTGTTCCGCCCGTGACGGAGTCGGAAGTGGGGGCAGCCGTGGCGAAGATTCGTTCCGCCACCACGGCCCCCGGCCCGGACGGAGTCCCAGTCCGGGTGTTGACGTTGCTCCTCGAGCATCTCGAACCTCGCCTCAGGCGACTGTTCAACGCTTGTCTGACGTCTGGACAGTTCCCTGAGTGCTGGAAGGAAGGGAGGTTGGTTCTCCTGCCAAAGCCGGGACGGCCCCCGGATTCGCCGTCGGCCTACAGGCCCATTGTGCTTCTGGACGATGTGGGTAAGCTGCTGGAGCGTGTCCTCGCTGCCCGCATCGTCCGGCACCTGGAGGAGGTGGGGCCCGATCTGTCGGACGCTCAATTTGGGTTTCGGAGGGGGCGTTCGACCATCGGGGCCCTGCTACGCCTGAGGCAGACGGCCGCGGAGGTTGTCGCCGGCAAAGGAGTGCTGTTGGCGGTGTCGTTGGACATCGCCAACGCCTTCAATAGTCTGCCATTCAGCTGCATTAGGGAGGCGCTCCGTTTCCATGGAGTGCCCCTGTACCTCAGGCGGCTGGTGGCAGACTATTTGGAGGGGCGCAGTGTTCTCTACGCGAGCCCCGCAGGGGACATTGTGCGGACGCCCATGTCGTGCGGTGTTCCGCAGGGGTCGGTTCTGGGGCCGACTCTGTGGGACATCGGGTACGACTGGGCGTTGAGAGGGAGTCTCCCCCCCGGGCTGAGCGTTATTTGCTATGCTGACGACACGCTCGTCACAGCCCGGGGCAGGACATTCGAAGAGGCGGCGAGCCTGGCCACTCTCGGCACCGAGGAGATGGTCAGGCGAATCGAGGCGCTGGGGCTCAGGGTGGCCCTAAACAAGACGGAGGCCCTGCTATTCCATGGGCCCCGTGTGAGGCTGCCCATCGGCGCCTCGTTAGTCGTCAACTCCATCCACATCAGTATCCAGGCCCATATGAGGTACTTGGGTCTGGTGCTCGACGGGCGATGGTGGTTCCGGGAGCATTTTCGCCAAATTGCTCCCCGGCTGGTCGGCGCGGCGTCCGCCCTTTCTCGGCTCATGCCGAATGTGGGCGGACCCAGTTTCGAGGGCCGACGGCTGTATGCGGGGGTGATCCGCTCAATGGCCATGTACGGCGCACCCGTGTGGGCGAGGGCTCTGAACGCCCAGCTCAGGGCGGTGCTGTGGAGGCCACAGCGAGCCATGGCGGTCAGAGCCATTCGCGGGTACCGCACGGTGTCGACAGAGGCGGCGTGCCTATTGGCTGGGACACCCCCGTGGGACCTAGAGGCGGAGATGCTCTCCGACCTCTACCGGCGGGTTGCCTCAATGCGCGAAGAGGGTGGCTCCCCATCGTTTAACGAGATAGCCACCTGGCGCGAGGACGCCCGCCGAGAAGTCATCGCCCGTTGGGCTACGCGGCTGGAGAGGCCTAGACACGGTGTCACTACCGTCGAGGCCCTCCGGCCCGTACTGATGGAATGGATGGAGCGGCGGCACGGGGTCCTCACCTTCCGACTGGTGCAGGTGTTAACGGGGCATGGGTGTTTCGGGAAATACCTGCACACGGTCGTGTACAGGGAATGGACTCCGGGCTGCCATCATTGCAGTAGTGACGAGGACACGGCGCAACATACGCTCGAGGAATGCTCGGGCTGGGACGGGCAGCGCCGCGACCTCGTCGCTATTATCGGTGCCGACCTGACGCTGCCGGCTGTCGCAAGGGCGATGGTCGACAGCGTCAGGAATTGGGACGCGGTCGCCGCCTTCTGCGAGGCTGTCATCTCGCAGAAGGAGGCGGCGGAACGGGCCCGGGAGGATTCCCGTGACCCGGGCCGCCGCCCGCGGCCGGGGCGGCGCAGGCGCGAATACCTGCGCCTGATGCCGCCCTAACCGAGGCTTCGGGTGATCGGACCGGGGAATTGTCCGGTCACCCGACGCGAGGCCACCGCGTGAGGACGACGCCTCGACGGCGAAATCTGTCGGGGCGTCGACAGGAGAAGGAGAGGAGCCCGAGAGGGCATACCGCCGAGCGGGCCACCGAAGACAAAGATCGGGTACCGGTGGCCCGCTCGCACGGCGAAGTAGAGGTGCTTGCAGGGTGGGTCAATGGGGTTGCGCGCCGCCTCTTCTGTCACCCCGGACCGATTTGGCGGGGTGCGACGTCCATGGCCCACCACAAAAAAAAAAAAAAAAAAAAAAAAAAAAAAAAAAAAAAAAAGGGGGGCATAGTCCGGAGCGTGCTCGTTCGCGTCCCCTGCCAGTCTAATTAGACTGCTAATCCGGCCCGATATGCGTACCGCAATGCGGGTTAAGGCGTCCCCCGGAGGCGACGCGTACCGACCCGCCCCCGTCGGTACGAACATCGGCAGTTGCGGCGATGGGGGCCGCCACCCATCACGCCTTGCCCAGTTAGGCGAGTCGAGGAGAGCAGAGTGCTGGGTGGGCACGTGGAATGTAAGAGGTTGTGTGGAAGGTAAGTTGCACAAGCTGATATCCGTCATGGCGGACAAACAGCTAGACGTGCTCTGTGTAACAGAGACCAAGCGAAGTGGTAGCGACGCCTGCGATCTTTCTGGTGGCGGGATGGCTCTGTGGTCTGGTGTACCACAGAGCGATCGAGCCAGCATGAGGGTAGGAGTGCTGTTGTCCTCTCGCTTGGCCTCAGGTGTGAAGGATTACGGAATGTATGATCCCAGACTTCTTTAGGTCCGTATAAAACTAGGTGTCACCAAGGTATTCATGGTTGTAGCATATGCTCCCGTAGGATTCTCGGTGGCATCAGACCTAGAGAAGTTTTGGGACAATGTTAGGGAAGTTCTGGATATGGCAGAAACTAGTGAACGCGTGATTGTATGCGGAGATTTGAACGGATGGGTGGGGACCAAGCGTCCCGACTATGAGGACGTACTTGGTCCATTTCGTTCTCGTTATTACGAGATTTAGTGGTCTGTTCAGAAAGTGGAGGCACTAGCGAGAGCGTGTCCACTTCGGAGGGCTTGAAAGAATAAAGGTTGAAAGGTTGCAAGAAGAGTGTGTAAGAGAAAAGTATGCAGAGGGTGTCCGAGAACGGCTGATGATGGCAAGGCAGCCGCAATCGGACATTGAAGAATGCTGGAGAGTATTGAAAGAGAGTATGGTAGATACAGCGAAAGAAGTATGTGGAAGTTTAAAGAAGCATAGAAAAACAAATGGTGATGCATGGTGGGATGCGGAAGTGGCAGCTTCCGTAGATCAAAAGAAGAAAGCGTGGCTGGACTATGTCTCTTCTTTGAATCTGAATGACAGTATGACTGAACAGAAGAAAGAAATATATCGGCAATGTAAGAATGACACCAAGGCCTTAGTGAAAGAGAAACGTGATAGAGCAAGTATGAGTGCAGAAGATACGCTGACTAAAAACTTCGAGGGTAACACCAAACTCTTTTGGAGGGAGGTGAAGAAGTCTCGGGGTGGTTGGTCAGCCTTCAGAATGAAAAAAATAAGGTCTAAAGGTGGAGACATTCTTACACAAACACAAGACGTGTTAAGCTGATGGAGTGAATATTTTGGCGATATGTATGCGGATGCTACGGTTGGCGCCGGTGTTGCATGTGGTTTAGTAGATCAACATTCGACAACGGCGTCCTCCGATGGCATCAGTATGGATGAAGTTGAATGGGCGATAAGAAGTTTGAAAAATGGTAAGGCAGCGGGCATTGATATGGTGTCTGCCGAGATGATCAAGCTTGGTGGCTCTTGTGTCTGGGAGGCGTTCCTCTTGCTCCTCAATTTATGTTGGAGCTCGGGAATGGTTCCCGGGGACTGGAATAGTGCAGTCATCGTGCCTTTGTTTAAAAACAAGCGTTCACGTTATAACTGCGCAAATTACAGAGCCATAAACTTGACCAGTTTGGCAGCAAAAGTGTATGGTAAAATTATTGAAAGGAGAATGAGGATGGTGTCCGATGGTTTACTGTGTGAGACACAAGGAGGTTTCAGGAGTGGAAGGGGATGCATGGATCAAGTGTTCTCTCTGCGCAACATTGTGGAGAAGCATCTGGCTCTAGGCTCTGAGCTAGTTTTCTGCAGTTTTGTGGATCTGGAGAGAGCATTTGACACGGTTGTACGAAAGGAACTTTGGGACATTTTACTGGAGTATGGTATTAGCGGTAAACTGCTACAGGCTGTGCAGTCCAGTTACATGGGCTGTAGAGCCTGTGTGCGACTGGATGATGGAATGTCGCCTTGGTTTGATGTCAACATCGGCGTTAAGCAGGGGTGCGTTCTGTCAGCCAGGCTGTTTATCATATATCTGGATAAATGTCTCAAAAGGTTGAACGATATGAATGTGGGAGTCCAGATGGGCGACTCAGTGGTCACTGCTCTGCTTTATGCAGACGATGCAGTCCTGCTGGCACAGTCAGCGACTGACCTGCAGACCCTAGTCGACACAATGACAGAAGATTGTAAGAAAAGGGGTCTACGCGTGAATGTGAGCAAAACCAAAATAATGGTCTTTGAAAGAGATAAAACCAGAACAGATGTAAGAGTAACAATAGGTAATGATGTACTAGAGCAAGTGGATGAATTTGTATATCTTGGATGTGGATTTAGCCGAGATGGAAAGTACACCACTGATATAGAGCGAAGAGTGAATGCGGGAAATAGAGTGAACGGAGCGTTGGGGCAACTTCTCGGCAGCCACCACCTCAGCCAGAAGGCACGTGTAGCAATACATAACGCAGTGCTTGTCCCAACATTACTGTATGGAAGCGAGAGTTGGGTATGCAGAAAAGAGTATGAAAGTAAAATTAATGCGGTCGAAATGCGATCTCTGCGAAAAATCTGTGGAGTTAGGCTGACCGACCGCATTCGTAACGACGACGTAAGAGAGCGAGTAGGTATAAAAGAGAGTATTGGTGTAAAGATGCGAAAGGGAATGCTTCGATGGTTCGGACATGTGGAAAGAATGCCGAACGAACTGTTACATCCCTAGATTGTAACCCCTAACGCTGACAGGGTGCCCAGTCAGCACTCTTCCCGGTAGCCGTCATACACGCTCTCGGTAGCTCACTCAGTTGAGATCGGGTCGTCATACAGAAAGGGTTTACCGAATTTCTCTATAATTAATCCTTGATTTTGTGAACATTTTATATTATTCCTTAGCTATTAATAAATTCTTTTTTAAAAAGAATTTCATTTCTCTATTCCTAACATTGGTGGCAGCGCGGTGGGATTACGAAAATCCCCCATCGTATCCGAAGTACTCGAGTACTCGAACTGTTCAAGGTGTTAAAAGTGCAAAAGGTGCCCTAAAGTGACTATATACCAAATCCAGTGTCTACAAAACATCAGATCCGATCCAGCTCAACCTTTACGTCACGTCGCCGTATTGAGTCCACTGTACAGTAAGAGGTGCCGAGCCGTCGGGGAGCAACCACGCCCTACGTAACCAGCATCCAGTACCGACCAGGTGATGACGTCGTATTCCAGCGGTCCTGACTACCGTTTCCTGCAACTTTCCATACGTCCTACATATCCAGAGTAATTCAAGATGAAGTGTAATCTGCTAATTCTGTGAGTGATCCTTATTATATTAATTCAATCGTGAACTAGAAGTAAACATCTCAAAATCGAACATTTAATTAATAGTTAAATTAAATATTAAACGTGTATAGTATTAAGATACTTTATAATATCATTTCTTTATTGTAAGTCATCTTTATCAATTAGCCAAAACATCCTTGCAGCGAAGGGGCGCCCACGCATTTCGCCACATCGTTCTGCGAATTTATAGTAACATTGTAACATAATAACTTAGAATACTAAACAAGCGTTTGCCTGCGGATTTGCTTTGCATTTAATTTTAATTAAATTACAAAATGACAGACGATAAAAAACCGAGATCAGCTCTGAAAACTATTACAACAGACGACAAGAACGAAATATCATTAAATGTTATCCTAAAATTTATTAAGCCGTTTAACGGTGATAGAGAAGAATTAACAGCCTTCATACGAAACTGCGACAGTGCTGTAGCACTCGCGTCCTCAGAACAACACGATGTAGTTTTTAGATATATAATTAGCCAGCTAGAGGGCAAGGCCGAGACGGCTTGTTCAATTAAAGATTTCGATTCATGGTTGAGCCTCAAGGAGTTCTTAAAAACCCAATTTGGTGAGCGTAAACATTACGCCCACTTACTTACCGATTTACAGGATTGTTAACAAAGCGGCCAAGAGACCGTAAGCCAATTTTCCCTCCGAGTCGAAACCTGTTTACAAAAATTCCTCACCGAAGTTACCGTGTCAACTACGAGAAAATCCGAACTAGTAGGCAGACAAGCTGCTATGGAAGATTTAGCTTTACATACATTCACCTTAGGACTTCACCCTAGGATTGGTAACCTAGTGAGAAGTAGAGAACCTAAATCCTTAAACGATGCAATAAATTTCGCTATATCGGAAGAGAAAATCCAACAATTTTCCTTCCGAAATACTTCCATTAAACCTAAACCGAATGAACAATTTTATAAGAGAAACGAAATAAATAGAAACCAACCAAGGACCAATACTGTCAACTATTATCCACAGCAAGCTCCTTCCACGCCCAAGGATGCGCCGTTCTGCAGATATTGTAAGAGATTTGGGCATGTCCTTGAAAATTGTAAAAGCCGAGATTATAATAATAAGCGATTTTCCCAAGGGAGTCAACCGTTCACCCCATTCCAAATGACTCCGAAACCGAGTCCACGCGTACACTATACAGAGATTAATGAAGAGCCTTCTCCTTCATCTTCTCAAGGAGAACAACCAGATAACGATAATGAAACTTTAAACTATTAAATGTCCCGTACGGGTGCCGCACGGGGCAAGTCCCACTACAAGTCGGTACCAAAACTTTACGCCAGACCCATGGACAGGGTAACCAGCCCCAAACTCGCGGTCTTCCTTCACATCAGACCCATGGACAGGGTAACCAGCCCCAAACTCGCGGTCTTCCTTTACACCAGACCCATGGACAGGGTAACCAGCCCCAAACTCGCGGTCTTCCTTCACATCAGACCCATGGACAGGGTAACCAGCACCAAACTCGCGGTCTTCCTTCGCACCAGACCCACGGACAGGGTAACCAGCCCCAAACACGCGGTCTTCCTTCACATCAGATCCATGGACAGGGGAACCAGCCCCAAACTCGCGGTCTTCCTTTACACCAGACCCACGGACAGGGTAACCAGCCCCAAACACGTGGTCTTCTTTCACATCAGACCCATGGACAGGGTAACCAGCCCCAAACTCGCGGTCTTCCTTCACACCAGACCCATGGACAGGGTAACCAGCCCCAAACTCAGGGTCAAACCAAATATGAACCCTTCGATTTACCTGAAGATAATAAATTATATAATATTAATATAAAACAAAGGTACCTACCATATATCAAACTCCAAACATCTGCCCGTGAATTGCCACTTACCCTTCTCATAGATTCTGGAGCTACAATATGTGTCCTAAAAAGGGAACATTCAATCAACACTAATACACTACAAGATAGTCGTATTAAAATTACGGGCATCGATTCAAACAATAGCACCATACAAAGTCTAGGCAGTATGAAACTAGAATTACAATTTAATCCAGAATATAAAATATTACATACATTCCATGTCTTCGATAATATTAACTTACCTTACGATGGAATTATAGGTAATGATTTCTTTATGGAACATGGTTGTCAGATCGACTATAACTCTAACTATCTAGAAATGCGTAAAAATCTAAAAGTTAAATTATCTTTTGATGAGCCCTCTTATATCATTGAACCGCGCACCGAAACCGTAATCGAGTGCTCAGTAAAAAATCCTGAAATAAAAGAAGGTATAATATTTGATCAACACGTATCCGATTCACTGCTTGTATCGAATTGTATGGTAAAAGTAAAACCTAATAATAGAATAAATCTAACAGTACTTAATGTGTCGGACAAACCTATAGAAATTAAAGCAAATCTATTATTTACCCTATTCCCAATAAATCACCAACAACAAACTGACACGGAAGCTTGTGCTACTAATAAAAACAGTATTAAGAGAGTAGAACAACTATTAAAACTCTTGCGCACATCGCACTTAAATTCAGAGGAAGCCCAACAGCTTAATGAAGTCTGCAGTCAATATGCCGATATATTTCATCTACCAGACGATCAGCTAACGTGCACGGATGTAATCCAACATGAAATCAAAACGTCTTCCTCTCATCCTGTTAACGTAAAATCATATCGATTCCCCGAATTTCACAAGGAAGAAGTTAATAATCAGATAAACAAAATGTTGGACCAAAATATCATCAAACCTTCCAAATCGCCATGGTCATCGCCCATTTGGGTTGTACCCAAAAAGCTTACCGCAGACGGCCAAAGGAAATGGCGAATAGTTATCGACTACAGGAAGTTGAACGACATCACTATAGTTGAAAGTTATCCAATTCCACAAATCAACGAAATCTTAGATCAACTTGGTCAGAGTAAATATTTCCACCTTAGATTTAGCATCAGGATTCCACCAGATTAAGATGAACCCAGCTGACGCACCCAAAACAGCCTTCAGTGTCCCGCAGGGCCATTTCGAATTCAACCGAATGCCTTTTGGACTAAAAAACGCTCCGGCAACTTTCCAACGGACAATGAACACAGTCCTCTCTGGTCTGCAAGGTATACACTGCTTTGTCTACCTAGACGACATCGTTAAATTTACTCGCATTCTTTATCTAGCCACATCGAGAAAATATCCTTAATATTTGAAAGATTAAGAAATTCCAACCTTAAATTGCAACCAGAGAAGTGCGAGTTTCTTCGCAAAGAGGTCGCCTATCTAGGCCATATAATTAGCGACCAAGGTGTCAAACCTAATCCAGAGAAGATAAAGGCGGTCACACTCTTTCCAGTCCCTAAAAACGCTAAAGATATAAAGTCATTCCTAGGCCTAGCCTCTTATTATCGACGATTCATTCCAGAATTCTCTAAATATGCTAAATCGCTCACACTGCTCCTTAAGAAAGATGTCTTGTTCATTTGGACAAATAATCAGCAACTCGCATTTGAACAACTCAAAGAAAAATTGGTTTCAGCACCTGTTCTTATATACCCTGACTTCACCAAACCCTTTATTCTCACTTGTGATGCTTCAAACTACGCGATATCTGCTAAACTATCCCAGGGTGACATTGGTAAAGATAGACCGATTGCTTATTCCTCACGAACACTGAATAAAGCCGAATGCAACTACAGTGTCACCGAAAAAGAGTGTTTGGCCATCGTATATGGTACAAAAACGTTCCGCCCATACTTATTCGGCCGGCGGTTTAAAATAATTACCGATCATAAACCTCTGAACTGGCTCTTCAATTGTAAAGATCCAGGGTCTCGATTAGTACGCTGGCGCCTAAAACTAGAGGAGTATGACTACGAAATCCAGTATAAAAAGGGTAAGACGAATACAAACGCAGACGCCCTCTCAAGATATCCTGTTCATCCAATTCAAAATACTAATGATAATACCTTGCCTGAAAACCAAGAAGAGCAGCCTAATACTGAAAGTACATCTACAAACACAGAACGCATACTTACGGAAGATACCACTTCTCAAGCTCAGCTTAGTACACAGGCAGATAACCTCGAGACGCCTAACCTACCAGAAGAATTAAACTTACCTGACGATTTTGAACTTCCAGAAAATTTCGATGATATAGAACTGCCAGAAGACTTTAATATTCCAACTCCTCCGTCAGCAGAATTGATTAGTGGTAAAGAAACATACTCCAATTGTCTAAAAAAAATAAGTAACAAGTCTATTAAATTCGATACTAGAATCCTAGAACATAATGAAAGTATCTTCAAAGCAAAAACGAACCATGTGATCATACCCACATCTATCGATCTTGATGAGTCTAATCCCTATGTTACAGAAATAGTCAATAACTCAAATTGTACAGAACTCTTGCAGAAAGAAAGAACTCTACACTCATTCTTAATTTTAGAAAGAAACAACATATCCTATTACTTACTATTCATTAAAGTATACCATTATGAACATAATGACTACGAAGACATCTTTAAAAGTCTTAACAACTTAAAAACCGAATTAATAACGCGTAATGTAGCGGAATTTAGTATAACAGATTTTAGAAACCCCTTCGATACACACTCGTTAATTAAAATACATAATATACTTACATATTTATTCAATAACAATAATATAACTATTCACATTTTTAAGAACATTATAATATATCCCAGTTTAACTGAAATACCTAAGATTTTAAAAGAAAATCATGACATTCCCATCTCCGGTCACCTAGGTTCTAACAGAATGTTGTCAAGAATCCAAGAAAAATATTACTGGCGCAATATGCGCGGCGACGTAGAAGCATATGTCCGTAAATGTGAACTTTGTAAAATAAATAAAGCCCTACGTCAAACAAATCGTGCGCCCATGCAGATAACCACGACATCTACACAACCTTTTGAACGTCTTGCACTAAATATCGTAGGTCCACTACCTGAAGCTGGTGGTGCTAAATTAAAATTTATTCTAACCCTACAAGATGACTTAACTAAATACTCAGCGGCATACCCAATGCCAAGCGCAACAGCCGAAGAATCTTCAGAAGCCCTTATACACTTTATTTCAATGTTCGGTATCCCGAAAACAATCCTTTCTGATCAAGGGACAAATTTTACATCAGAATTATTTAAACAAACGTGTTCATTTCTTAAGATTAAACAGTTGTGGTCCTCACCATACCACCCGCAGACACAGGGAGCACTTGAGAAAAGTCATTCGACTCTAAAGGAATATCTAAAATCATTCGTTAACGAAAATCAGGATAACTGGCCTCGATACGTCTATACTGCCATGCTTACATACAACACAACCATTCACTCCACCACAAGTTTCACTTCTTACGAGTTGATTTTTGGACATAAACCATTCTTACCATCTTCTATTTATGATACCTCACTTGAACCTACTTTTAATAATTATGTGCGTGTTCTGCAACAACGTTTACAACTTTCCCGAGAAAAAGCTGTAGAGAATATATTGAAATCAAAATCGATTTCTAAAACTTATTACGATAAACACAGTAAACCCAGAACTTATAAAACAGGCGATATGGTTTACGTGAAAAATCATTTACGCCTCTGCAAAGCATTATCACCCATTTGGAAAGGACCCTATAAAGTGGTCAAAATCAACGGTAACAACACATTAACACTATTGATGAACCGTCGTCACGTAAAATATCATTACGACGAGATTAAACTCGCGGAAGATAGAAATGAATAATTATTGACCAAGACGTCAATTTTCTTTTATGTTTTATTATCTAATTTTATGAATAACTTTTTACAACGTTTTACAATTTGATTTATTTACATTTTACTTTTATTTCATTTTTTTTATACTTATTATTTACATATAGTATAATTTTATTAGCTACGTAGAATTAAGATAAGGAATTTAGACTAGTCCCTGTCACATTTCAGAGCTGCCTCGGCGTGCATCTACGCTTTCGCAATAGATGTCATAGAACAAATTAACGGAAGTCCAGGCATATATTTTGACTCTATAGGTACTGTTAAAATTTCCAAAGATTACCTACACATACTTGTACCATTCGATATATCATATATAAAGCCACATATAGGCAATATAAAAGCTATTCTGGGCACAGCTCGTTTCTACTGTCAACAGAACGAGTTCGTCGCGCCCAAGTGTCATAACTATCTACAACCTCTAACACCCCGCTTGGACAGTATTCTAAGAGATTATGACGCCATCTCACATTTAATTTCGGACCGAGAAAGGAGATCAGCATGGTTTGCTGGTGTTGGTTGCGCTTTAAAACAAATCATAGGCACTATGGATGAAGATGACGCAATCAGATACAATGACGCAATTCAAACTCTAGACAATAATAATAAAAAAATGGCATCTCTTTTAAAAGACAATATTCTAATGACAAACACTGCACTTCAAAATTATAACGAAACTTTAATGGTAATAAGTTTGAATGAAGCCCGATTGAATGGCGCCATTGAATCTATTAATAACAATATTAGTAATCTATCAAATATTTCTTCGGAATTATATGTGAATTCAAGGATGAACAAGATTTACAATGAATTATCCTCCAGTTTACTCACTTTATCATTTAAGGTTGAAAACATAGTAGATTCCATACTCTTTATTAAAAGTAACGCTATACACCCATCGATTCTCACACCCACACAACTTTACGAAGAGTTAGCTCATAACGCCAGGGACTTAATTAAGCTTAAGGAACTACCTATTAGATTAAGTTTAGAAAATATACATTCTCTAATTGATTTAACTAAGTTGTCATGCTACTACACAAACAACAAAATAGTTTTCGTTATCAAAATCCCGCTAGTTAACAACATAGATTATAATTTGTACAAGTCTATACCTATACCTACTCCTCACAACAGTCTTCAACCTGCTTCATATGCAATGGTCATTCCGCATTGCCATTATATAGCCCTAAGTAGAGATAAGACTTCATATGTATGCTTTAGTGATTTAAGGCAATGTAAGAAAACAATTAATACAATTCATATATGTAACATTATTAATACATCCTCTGTGCAAAATACACCTATCTGTGAAACAGAAATATTGTGCAACATTATAAATAAGCTCCCACAACAATGTAAATTAAATTAAATAAAATTTAAAAAAATACAAATCAGATTACTGAAATTATTAATAGATAAGAAAACAAAGGACAATATTAACCGAGATTATGAATAGCTATTCAAAATTTGTAAAATCCTTCCAGTAGATATAAAAGTAAAGTTTTTAATAATATTAGAACAATATAATTCAAATAAATATAAAAATAAAACAGTCTATAAGCAACCATTCCGTAAAGCTTCGGGTAAAATTAAAAGTAAATATAAAGTGCCAAAGGCTAATAACTATTTTGGTAAACGCATGCGGCAATGGCTTACTCCGTCTTTACTAAATGAGCTGCCTGACCACTTGTGTACTGATGGTATTAGGAAAAACGCACTTAAAAACCTATTGTGGAAACACTACTTAAGTATGTGTCCGTAGATAAAGTGAATTGGTGTAATCAGTATTAGCAATACATAATTGTATATGTGCATATTGTAAATATGTGTATATGTGTATGATGTACCAACATGTATTCGCCACGAGTATACTGCCGACAAACTGTATTCCAGTTTGGCAGAGGATGTATATAATATACAAAGTGTTGTACATTGTGAAAATAACTAAATAAAAAAAAATAAAAAAAAAAACTAAATTAATACACGGGCAAGTTGATCTTTGGCAAGAATTAAGTGACAATAGATGGCTTTTTGTTAAATCCGAACCCACTAAGCTGACATTAGAATGTGAATCCCAGACATTAGAATATAAACTACTAGGAACCGGTTTATTAAACCTAGAACCAAATTGTAAAGCTTATTGTAAGGACAGGGAATTTACAGCCACTTCTTATGTAAAAATGTTTATTAAACCTGTAATATCTGATTTCAACATAATTAAAGACCCCTGCTGTGATATAGAAAAATCCGAAATTTTAAGATCTAAAGTAAAACCTTTAAATTTACATGACATAAACTTAGATAAACTCACAAGTATTACTAATGAGCAGCTTATGACAGACATTCATAATATAATAAATACACATAGCCCGCTTTTAGAATATGAATCACATTATCCGATACTTACTTACTGTATAATTGTATTGTGTGTAATCTTCATTATTTTTAAGATTTTCCGGCAATGCGGTAAACACTTAATTAAAAAACAAATTAATATAAATAACCCAGAATCTGTGCCAGATAACCAAGAATTACAGGAAATACCTGTACCAAGGATAAGAATAATTGCCTGAAACTTAACTATAAAAAAAATATAAGTTTCATCTTGTCCGGGGGGCTGTTACATCCCTAGATTGTAACCCCTAATGCTGACAGGCTGCCCAGTCAGCACTCTTCCCGGTAGCCGTCATACACGCTCTCGGTAGCTCACTCAGTTGAGATCGGGTCGTCATACAGAAAGGGTTTACCGAATTTCTCTATAATTAATCCTTGATTTTGTGAACATTTTATATTATTCCTTAGCTATTAATAAATTCTTTTTTAAAAAGAATTTCATTTCTCAATTCCTAACAGAACGTCTGGTTAAGAAGATATACAATGCGAAAGTGGAAGGATGTAGGTACCGAGGAAGACCGAGACTAACCTACCTAGACCAGATCGGTCATGTACTGAAGGAAGGTGGAGTCAAGAGTCGCCGAAACCGGCGAGCGTGTGTGAAGAGAATTATGAATGTTGAGGAAGCGAGTGAAGTATACAGAGATAGAGTTCTCTGGCACTCTGTACTCTCTGCCTACCCTGCAAGGGATATGGCGTGATGATATGTATGTATGTATGTAATAATACGTAAATAAACACTTGCTATATTTATATATAATTTGTAACTGACTGATATATTCAATATCTTAGTATTTTAACATATTATATTATTTTTGATGACACTTTATGCAATGTGATGCTTAGGTAATACTGGGGTCCAGCGAATATGACATAACAGTGCTATACATATATTATCGTTCGCCTTGTCGGCGACTTGAGAGGAACCCGCGAGGGTAAACCACCGGGTGGGCCACCGAAGACAAAGTTTCTCGGGTTCCGGTGGCCTGCTCGCACGGCGAAGAGAGGCGCTTTGCAGGTGGGTCTATGCCCTATGGGGTCGCGCGCCATATTTTCCGTCGCCCTGGACCGATTTGGCGGAGCGTGACCATCTACATAGTCCACAGCAAAAAAAAAAGCGTTTGGCTACAAATTACCCAGAAGAAACCATTAAGGGGTGCGTCCCTAAGAAACGCGCGAACAGCCACTTACGGTTTTAAATATATCTAAAAATTTACTGCATTGAATGATACTAAAAAAATATCTCAAATGCTTAACAAACGACTCTATTAAAACACCGTGTCATAATTTTAATATAATTCTTAACTTTCGAGAAAAATATTCGTCAACACTGATCAAAAATATCGAAATTGACCTTTGCTATTATAACTATCTAGGCCATTCCGTTGATATCAAATATATATCAAATATATATTCCGTTGCTATTAAATATTTTCATTGAATCGTGAGACGAAAGTAAGCATAATACATTCACCATTCAAGTTTTTTATTAATCTAAAACAAAAAATTATAAAATAAACCTAAAAACCGTTGATTTTTTAGCCGAAATCGTCCATACTATGAAATTTTACTATGAAACAAAAACGTTCTGTAATCAGCAGTATAATAAAACACGTCCAAAGAAAAATAATCAGTGGCGTCTCAGTATCCAAGGTGTGAGCACGTCTTTCAGTTGTTCGAGTCGAGCTCCATAGCTTCGCGATAATTTCTTTAGGGTGGGTTGCGAGTGTCAGCGTTGAACACGGCTGCTATTTTATATTCTTCGAGCAAATAAAAGATCAAGGTACATAATACATATGCAAATTTAATTATGTATTTTTGTAAACCGAATTAATTGTCTAACACTATGCAAGTACTTATCGTAATCGTATCGAAGTCATATTTCAGGTAGATAGGGAGAAACCGAAAGAAAATTAATAATATAAAATAAACATAAAAAAATAAAGTCCAATTCAAAATAAAGTAGTAAGTACAGTTATGCAGTAAATTATTTATTTTTTACTGACAAAAATGATCAAAATAGAGTTTCAAGCTTATATGGAACTATTGTTGTTAATGTTAGAGATTTCATAATTCGCACAACTTTTATACATTCGAATATATGGACCTAAATTGTATTGTGCAAACACAGCAATCAGGAATTCGATAACTAAATATTGTTTTGAAATAATCACATTTTTAAGTAACCTGCACTACGAATGTTTTCGATGAAATAAACTGGAGCGCTAGTGTGCACCGTGTGAACAATTCTACAGTATGAAGTTGTCGTTCTTCTCTCTAAGTATTTTGTTCTGTGTATAATACCCAGAAAGCATACACTCTGAGACTCTGACCCCACCTTTTGCTGCCGGCTACTCACTGCAGGCTTAGCGATGCGACAAGCTTATGCCTAATACATTGCGTGTTTTCTGTGACACTGTGAATATTCTACTAATACAAGCGTGTAATAAAAATGTAACTAATGCAAGCACCGGCAATTAGATTTATTCGTTTCCAGGGTGCGTGTATTAATACTGTGCCATGCGTCTGTGTGATTAGAAAATGTGAATGTGTGTGTTAAATCATAAGTTCCCACGCTCGAGGACTGCAGTCTTAACAGAATGGCCATGGCACTGCTGAAGGCGACAATTTGACTTACTGAAAGATAAATGACTTTAAATGATGTGATAATTTAGAATTAAAGACTTGACATACAAAAACTCGATGACAATGGGCTTATATTAAATGAAGTCGGTTAAAAAGAAGAAGAAAAGAGCATCGCATCATTTGAAAAATGTCGCCTTAATCACAGAGCACTGAAAAATCATGCAAACTAATTTTTTTAGGGCTTTCTGCGTAGCATAATGTCAGCACATATTCATCATCATCATCATCATCTCAGTTCATATATGTCCCACTGTTGGGCTCGAGCCTCCTCCATAATGGGAGGGTAATTGACCTACTAAACCACGATGGTCAGACGTGTTGGTATAGGGTTTTGTTTCGAGGTTCTCTTCTCTCACATAGATGTTATATGCGTTTTATAGGTGGTGAATTGTATTCTTACTCCGTCACCACACGAAAAAGCGCATATTTGGTAAACCTAATATTAAAATTTAAAAGAAAACTCAAAAGTAACTTCTCTTAATGGACCTGATTATGTAGATTCATTACACCTAAAATGAATAATGCAAATGTACTCGGACTAAAGAAGATTGCTAATTAACATGGTAATTATTTGAATGAAATTAATATAGACATATAATAGTTATAACATTTGAGAGTTTCTTCATGAACAATTTTACATTGATAATCATAACAAACATGGACAACAAATCACGTAAGAATTTTGAATTTATAAACGAATTTTTAGGGCAAAATGTCGTGACATTTACATTTTAGATTAATTAAATATTGCAAATATTCATCCATTGGGATTAGGTTGGCACACATTTATCGCTGTGTGGTAGCGGCTACGAATACTACCAACCCTTTCTTTGCTCGTGGGTGTCATAAAAGACGACTAAGAGCTCCATATCGACCTGGGCCAACACCACCTGATGCCGTTTGGTCAACAATTACATTCCCAAGAAGGGTTGACGTCGGGGAGGCGGCCGGTCATAAACCTATTGCCAATAACTTTTGCAATATGTAGGATGAGGAGTACATACTGCGTCGACCCCAAGTAATCGGGATAAGAGTAGGAGAAAAATGATGATTCATTAGGGTTGGGTGACGGGTTCTTTTCTTTCTTACTGGTGTCTAATAGGGCATGTATACTTTGGTAAATATTTGCACACGGTCGCGAGGAGTGAGGTGACACCATTCTGCCACCCCTGCGATTGTGATGACCACATGGCACAGCACAAGCTGAATGTCTGCGTGGCCTAGGCAAAGCAGCGCTGAGAACTCCTCGTAATCATCGGTGCCGATCTGACACACCCAGCGTGCTGTGTGCCGACCATTAAGAACCGAAAAATGTGTTTTTATTGAAATAATAACAACATACATTTATCCATATTTTCAAACATTTATATGTACTTAATCAAAAATTGCCTTAAAAAGTTTTGGCACCCGACTATTATTTTTATTTATTTTGTAGGCACTGAATGGGTTAAGTGCAATAGTTGGGCACATTAACGAGATCTAATGACGACACCAAGAGGTGAATAGTGGAACTCATCGGTAGGTACTACTAAAACTATTGAGTTTAAGCTCATATAGTTCATTTTGAATTGTCGAATTGATTGTGCTTAGTAACGAGAGTATCATTATAGGGTCAGGAGATGGACGGTAGAAATTTTTAATGAGTAATAGTAAAATTCTGGAGTTAGACTCGAGGAACGAATCATATTCGTTTTGATTAGCTTATCAACGATGTACTAATGACGCAGACATAAAGTAGACACTCTTTAGTGGCTACTGGTAAACAGACCCAATTTGGATTTATATGACTAGTGTTAATATTACAGAGCTCGAAATGTCACTCAAGATGAGGAACGTGCCGAAGGCAAAGTAGTATAAGGGTGGCTAAAACTGTAATACTGTTAAAAATAATAAATTTAAATATTTTAATTCATTTGTCAGTTCTTTTATATCCAATCATTGAGTTATTCATAAAACATAGAGATCTTTTTAGTACAAGTATACACAATACTTCTAATTTATCTAAAACAGTGCGCCCGTTCTGATCTACATATTCACTGTATACAAAAAAAAAGTAAATAGCCTTCTAATAACTATCTAGGATATGTATCATATAATATGGTGGATATTAGGAAGGGTAAAATGCATAGGTACTTATATTGTAGTTATTACAAGACACTTTATTTTATAATTTTGGGTTGCATTATAAAAGCTGATTTTTAGTTTTTGAAACTATATTATTTTATTATAAATACAAAAATGTGCAAGTGTTTATACTGCATAATTTTTTTAGTAAATTTTTTGTTACCCAATTAATTTTGGTGAAATTTGAAACATAATAGCTCATATTCTGCATTAAAACGTAAGCTAATTTTTATCATAACAAAATTGATTGTGCCTATGTAACCAACATAATCTACTACAAGTAATAATTGTATTTATTAATTTATTGAGTGAAAGAAATATACAGCATTATAAATAATTAATAAAGCAGAAAATCTGAACATTGTCACCAATAAAGTTTCTAATAAACATTAAGAATTTAGTAATTAATAGGTGAACCTTTTAGATCATCATTTTCTTAATCTTATCCCAATTACTTGGGGGCGATACATTATGTACTCTTCTTTCACAGTACATATTTTACAAGTTATTGGCAATAGTTTTACGACCGGCCACCTGCCAGACGTCAAACCTCCTTGGCAATAGGTTAACCTTTTAGATGATATATAAAAAAAGAAAATAGGAAAAGAAAAACATGAAATTACAAATTTGGAACATTGATATCTAAATTAAGTTTCATTAAGAATATCAATGTTGTAATTTTATTAATTCATGCGAGTATAACTACGTTTGTAAATACAACCAATCCCTACTAATATATAAATGTGAATGTAAGTTTGTTTGTTACGCTTTCACGCTAAAACTACTCAACCGATCATCATGAAACGTTGTACACATATTCTTGGAGGTATTAAAAGTAACATAGGATACTTTTTATTCAAAAAAAAATCAAAATATTTATATGAAAAATAAAAAAATTGTTTGTCAAAAAATCTCAAAATCTAGCTTCTTCAACGCCATCTAGCAGTCCAATAATGAAGTTCCAATCCTGAGTATTGTAATACCGTTGCACTGTATTACCGACGGTCAAAAATAAAAATAGGGGATCAAAAACTTTAGGAAAGTAACCTTTTACGCGGGCGAAGCCGCGGGCGGAAGCTAGTATGATATAAATTTATTTCAGTTACATAACATATGCATGTATGTTATTTATGTTCGTATGTTCAGTTAACAATTCGTTGATTGGGATGTCAAAGTAAAGATAGCATTAAAGGCGGAAGCGGCGACATTTTGCTTATGTTTGAACACCAATCTGCCTAATTCAATGACGTAATCACGCTACCAATATAAGTTTAATTTTTTTTAAAGCGACGAAATATATACATGTTTGAGTTTTGTTGAGGTCTTAGTAGCGAACATCTACGTTGGTTGTTGTGAGTTTGATCATCATCATTCTCCTACTCTTATCCGAATTCCTTGGGGTCGATACAATACGAGTATGTACTCTTCTTTCATAGTACATATATAAAAGTTATTGGCAATAGTTTTGTGACCGGCCACCTGCCAGACGTCAACTCTCCTTGGGAATGTTATTGTTGACCAAACGGATCAGATGGAGTTAGTCTATCGCCTCCTTATAAGGTTTTTAGACGCCTTTTACGACATCCGCGAGGAAAGTAAGGGTTGGTAGTATTCGTAGCCGCTACCACACAGCTTAAGCTTGTTGTGAGTTTGATACTTAATGTTATTATTTTTTTGTCAAAGTATAATTTTGTCTGTTGTCTGTTTGCAAAATAGTCATGATAGTTCTGTCTGTATACCTGATCACATTCCATGTACACACATGCATTACATTGTTACGCATAACAGTACTTCACAATGCGAGTTAAACGGCTACGCTGATAAGTTTGAATGATGAAAGATTGGATGATTTGGTATAAGTTTTCATTTCGAGATTTCCTTCTCTTGCAGAGATATCCTCTGTTTAATTCAGTCCCAAGATGACTAACATCTCGGGTTACTGAACCAAGATTAGTCTGGTCGCCCAGAGAGAGGCCACCGCGTGGAGACGACGTCCCGAAGGCAAAAGCTGCTGGGGCGTCGACTTGAGACGATACCGCGAGGGTAGACTCCCAGGTGGGCCACCGAAGATAAAGACAAAGTTCTGATAACCCACGCACGGCGTCGGTAGGTTGTAACGTTATACCTTACATGAACTATGAAATGATAACTAAAATCTAAAATTGTTTACTTTCTTTAATAAAATATAGGTATAAATAAATCAACACTCAAGTATAAATAAATGAGAGAATGAAAAAGGTTTTCTTCTATTTTGTCGTTAGCTTTTTTCGAGACTTAATGAGCGGTTTGCCGGCCAACTTCAACCTGTTTTACTTTTATGTTACAGTGATGCGCGCGGATCTTATTTGCGACCAACTTCAACCCGTTTTACTTTTATGTTACAGTGATGCGCGCGGATCTTATTTGCGACCAACTTCAACCTGTTTTACTTTTATGTTACAGTGATGCGCGCGGATCTTATTTGCGACCAACTTCAACCTGTTTTACTTTTATGTTACAGTGATGCGCGCGGATCTTATTTGCGACCAACTTCAACCCGTTTTACTTTTATGTTACAGTGATGCGCGCGGATCTTATTTGCGACCAACTTCAACCTGTTTTACTTTTATGTTACAGTGATGCGCGCGGATCTTATTTGCGACCAACTTCAACCTGTTTTACTTTTATGTTACAGTGATGCGCGCGGATCTTATTTGCGACCAACTTCAACCTGTTTTACTTTTATGTTACAGTGATGCACGCGGATCTTATTTGCGACCAACTTCAACCTGTTTTACTTTTATGTTACAGTGATGCGCGCGGATCTTATTTGCGACCAACTTCAGCCTGTTACTTTTGTGTTACTGTGATGCACGCGCACCTTAAAATTTCACTCTTATAATTTTTTCATAATGCGCCTAAAGAAGTATAACATCCAAAAAATATGACTAAAATCTTATGGCCGTCAGGTGTAACCGACCCTAACTCGTCAAAAAAATGGGATAAAGATATATATTAAAATATATAATATTAACATATAAATATATGCATATAAATATATACATATAAATATACATTAAATATATAATATTAACATATTGTTAAAATACAATTAAATAAACAGCGAATATTTTAGAAAATATTTAGAATTTACACATAAATGTAACATGTTACGAATTTTCTATTGCCCCATAAATTTATGCTACAACATTTACATTGATCTTCTCTGTAGCCATGGTCAAATAGTGCTAGTTAAGGCAAATCGGAAGTCTTTAGGCGCTTCGAACAATTTGTATCGAACAAGTTAGGAAGCACGTTTCGCAATAGAACTTTATGTAGCACAGTATTTAGCAACCAGGATATGAATTTTCCGAGAAACGCATAATTTACGAACCAAATGAAGATATCCTTATTTATCTACAATATAACGTTATTTCTTCCGAAAGATATATATATATATATATATATATATATATATATATATATATATATATGGCACATAAGAGATTTTAAAATAAACTTAATGGCGTTTATAGTAAGTAAACGAACTCAAAAGAACAATAGGTATATACCTAAATATTTCTAAAAAGGTTTTCAATGTCTTCGTTTATAGCTCTACTTTAGAATCGTCGATTTAATGAAGTACCTTGGCTTGGTGCTTGAAGAGCATTGATGGTTCCGGGAGAATTGCCGTCGACTTGCACTGCGGCCGGCGCCGTGGTGACCGACTTCTCCTGGCTCATGCCGAATGTGGGCGAACTCAGCGTAATGTACTAACAGCTGTAGCTGGGGTAGTTCAGTCGATCGCCTGCACGGAGCACCCACGTAAGCGAGTGACAGAAACACGAGTCGCCACCAGCGCATTATGCGGCGCAGGCGCGAGTACCTGTGCCTGATGTTTTCCTAGCTGAGGCTTTGGATGACTGGACCGGGAAATAGTCAGTCATCCGCAGAGAGGCTAACCACGTGAGGAAGACGCCTCGACAGCAAGACAGGGCATTGACCAAGGATGGTACCGAAAGGGTAACCCACCGAGCTGCCCACCGTTGTCAAGGAATTGGTACCCGTGGCTGCCCCAATGGCGATGAGGAGGGAATATGACGGGTTACGTGGCATGATAATCTTCTGGTCTGGAAACTCCCGGCCTATTTATGATGAATTCTTTCTTCAAGAAGCGGCAGTAAAGGAAATGGACCTAGGTTAGCCTTGATGAATCAACTAAAAATGAGATAGACCTCATACCGATGGACAAACGATAAATATTCAATGATATCTCTGTGATCAGCAGGATTTAAACTGAGAGTGATCAGTCCATTCGGGAGTACGATGGCAACCGATGTGAGCGTTCGTGCCTGCGCCACTCCATTCAGAATTGAGGCTCTATGATTTGCGTGACAACCACATTTTAGTTTCCAATGACGTTCCGGCTATGGATTAAATAAGTAAGAAGATCTCTCAACAACAAACAACGACAAATGAAACTATTTGAAACATCGATAGTAAAAAAAAACCAAATACAAAATATATTCGTTTCATAAATATGTCTAATGTTCTTTTAAACATTGAAAATCAATTATATTTCTTTGAAAAAGGATATAAAAATTCAATAAGAAAAAAATGTAAATGTCTTTATTTTTAATTTATTATTAGTAGCAATTCATAAATTATTCTATTTTAAGCAAATTTAATTAAATTTACTCGGAATTTTATCATTGTTCTTAATGCTGTTAATGTAGTAATAAAAAGTAGCATTGCTACAAATTCATTTGGCTTCTGTGGTTTAAATCATATATAAATATAAAACTGTACCTTATACATCGTCTTCCTCGTCTACCTCCGTCCTTATTCTCTAACGCCGGTTATCGTAACTTTCTACTTGAATGAGGCCATTGCGAAAATTTTATGAGATAACATTAAATACTGACATATTGTATACAGTGGCACTAAGGTATGTCTAATACAGGTACCGAAAGTACCTTCAGTTAGAGCTTGCGCCGTGTAATAATAGCTCACAAAAAAAATTCGCGTTAATGAAAAATTTAAAAAAATTTCTTGCACTATTACTTAGATATTTATTACCTTTATTTTTGTAATGAACATTTTAGACGCGTTGGGTATTTTCTAAGATGTAAAAGAACCATTTAACTCGCGCCACTGGTACCGCCACCGAAACCTATGTATATTATACATACATACATATCATGACGCCATATCCCTTGCAGGGTAGGCAGAGAGAACAGAGTGCCAGAGAACTCTATCCTGGCATACTTCACTCGCTTCCTCAACATTCATAATTCTCCTCATACACGCTCGCCGGTTTTGAAGACTCTTGACTCCACCTTCCTTCAGTACATGACCGATCTGGTCTAGGAAGGTTAGTCTCGGTCTCCCCCGGTACCTACATCCTTCCACTTTCGCATTGTATATTTTCTTAACCAGACGTTCGTTCGGCATTCTTTCCACATGTTCGATCCATCGGAGCATTCCCTTTCGCATCTTTACACCAATACTCTCTTTCATACCTATTCGCTCTCTTACGTCGTCGATACGAATGCGGTCGGTCAGCCTTACTCCACAGATTTTCCGCAGAGATCGCATTTCGACCGCATTAATTTTGCTTGCATGCTCTTTTCTGCATACCCAACTCTCGCTTCCATACAGTAATGTTGGGGCAAGCACTGCGTTATGTATTGCTACACGTGCCTTCTGGCTAAGGTGGTGGCTGCCGAGAAGTTGCCCCAACGCTCCGTTCACTCTATTTCCCGCATTCACTCTTCGCTCTATATCAGTGGTGTACCTTCCATCTCGGCTAAATCCACATCTAAGATATACAAATTCATCCACTTGCTCCAGTACATCATTACCTATTGTTACTCTTACATCTGTTCTGGCTTCATCTCTTTCAAAGACCATTATTTTGGTTTTGCTCACATTCACGCGTAGACCCCTTTTCTTACAATCTTCTGTCATTGTGTCGACTAGGTTCTGTAGGTCAGTCGCTGACTGTGCCAGCAGGACTGCATCATCTGCATAAAGCAGAGCAGTGACCACTGAGTCGCCCATCTGGACTCCCACATTCATATCGTTCAACCTTTGGAGACATTTATCCAGATATATGATAAACAGCCTGGCTGACAGAACGCACCCCTGCTTAACGCCGATATTGACGTCAAACCAAGGCGACATTCCATCATGTGTATTATAAGTACAGTGTAAAGGGACCGAGTATATTCTTTCGTTATAAAGAGTTTTCGTTATACGGAGGGATGAGAAAAATTACAATAATTTCTAATTTTAATACTAAGTTAAATTATTCTCAACACATATATTCTGCTAACTTTGCCTGACAGGTTTTGCTATGGCAATATTTCTTTTATATTATTCTAAGTATGTAGTACATGATGGTGCAGATGGTTTTTTTTTTGGCGGCGGGCTACGGTACATCAAACTCCGATGGTGCCACCATCTTCATGAAACATGAAAAAAAGCAATAAAGCATAATAATGACAAAAGCGAGACAACTGTTTATCACCTCAGGTATCTTCCTTAGAAATTTTAGAACCACAAAAGATTCTAGGCTGATTACAAAAACAATGACACTGTTAAATGCATAAGTTGTTGATGTCTTAATATAAAAATATTTCTTTGCAATAGAGAATGACTATTGCGTTATAAAGAATGAATTAATGTATGGATTTTGTGGTAAACCAACCAAATTGAACTAATCTCTACGTTGCAGAAAGTTTTTTGTTATAACGAACGACCGTATGGCCAGTATAGAGAGTTAACACTGTGTCTCTATATTTTGTCCCTGTTTCTTTACTTTTTTTTATTTTTTAATAAAAAAAAATATCGCTGACCCGCAAGAATAGTGACACAATTCAAAAAAGCTATTTTTTCAGGAGGGTCGAAATAAGTATGTATTTCCTTTTTTTTATTCTTTTAGCGATTCCAAATACACGATCGTCAGCTTAATATTCTTAATAATGACGACGAAAAGTTGATAGGGAGAGCTTATAATATTAACAACCCTTCACCACCAAAAATTGAAATATAATGAAAATTGTAATTTTTAGAGTTTTGCCACTATTCTTCTGGACAAGCGATATGTAAAAATATGTGTATTTTAATATACAGACTACAATAAATACTCGGACAGATCAGTTTGAAAGGTATTATTAAGTATTCTAAATACTTGTAACATTAATGTTATAGTAACTCGTAGTTATACCTATATTAAAGTAGTAAATATAAACCGAAGCAACATCATTTACCACAGGAAATTTAAAACCTTTGTTTATATCCTATGGTAAAGTACTTTCTACAACTACTACTTTACATTTGCAAAACGGCAACTACGTATATTATTATTTATTTTCAACGTATTAAACGTTGAAAATAAAATAAGTTTTTACTAAAATATAATTAGTTAAATTGCGATTGTTGTGTGGTAGCGGCTATGAATACTACCAACTCTATCTTTGCTCGTGGATGTCGTAAAGGCGACTAAGAGCTTTATACCCACCTGGGCCAACTCCATCTTATGCCGTTTGGTCAACAATTACATTCCCAAGAATGGTTGAAGTCTGGCAGTTGGCCGATCATAAAACTATTGCCAATAACTTTTACGATGTGTACTATGAAAGAAGAGTACATATTGTATCGACCCCAAGTAATTGGGATAAGAGTAGGAGAATGATGATGATGATGATGACGTCCAAACAAAAGCAAAATAGCAGACATTCTTGAAAATTGCGCTGTCAATTTAGTATATCTGTCATGGATTTCTTTTTATAGTAGTAATATATAAAGCTTTTAAAGCTTATTACATAATCTGATCCATTATAAAAAAAAAATTGTAATGGTCGGTAAAATAATTTTATTTTTTAAATGACAGCATGACGCATTCTGATGGCAGCTATTTAGAAAAGCGAAATACTGTCCTTTTTTTTAGAAGTCTTGTGGAACTACTGTTCTGTTTGAGGCGACGGAGGGGCGATGTGCGGCCCATAACTCACCGTGATCCCTCTCCAACACCATTTGGCCCAACATTGGTACCGATACGTTCCTCGTTCTGTCCTGCGAGAAGATTATATTAAGACTAGCAAAACACTACTTATGCAAGAGTTTGTCAGATCTTTCCAGAAGACTTGGTTTTCGAATTTGGGTTAACATGAAACTAGTAAACAATGGGTCCTATACTTGGTTTGAGTTTAACCTAATCACATACTAGAATTAAGTGATTATATTTCGCTACATTAGACAGTAATAATTCTTTATACTTACTGTAACAGGAATACGACGTTTCACTACTAAGAAGAGCTCTGTAATAGACAAATAAGGTTTCTGCTGGAAGAATACTCAAAATAACATTCTATCACATTCGGTCTGGTTTAAATAGTTCTATTACCCTTCCTTTCTTTTACTGTGTAGGCTTGACCAATAAGGCAATATATAGATATGATATGACGAAGAAGAATTAGAAAATGAAATGCGTAATTGCCAGCATAGTTTTTAAGTGGTGGGTTTTTAAGTTATATTACGAGACTGGTAATAATCAAACGATGAAAAAAAATTACGCCATATATTAATTATTTGAACAGATTTCTAAAACTATTTGGTTATATTTCACAGTTCAACTGGAATGGGTAAAGATTTACAGGTAGGTTTTCGTACTGAACTACACTGTGCGGTCGGACGAACCGGTCTATTTAGAGATCAGCTATAAATTTACTATTTCTACCGGTAACCCTATCCTTTGACAATAAGTTATATATACTTAGATTTATAACCAAACAATAAAGTCAGTCGCAGTCCTAAATCAACCGATGTACCCTACAACGTAAAAGCAATCTGTCTTCAGGATTTCCTGTAAGGGATGGAGATGACTAAAGTTTTTTGTAGTGGTTGTTATTTGACAAAAGAAATCTATTTTTATATAGGATCGTATTTGAATATCTGTGCATTGTCTCAGCAGGTTGATTTAGTTTATAAAGTCACATTTATTTAATTACACTTTTTAGTTTATAGAGTTTTATTAATCTGTAAAATCATCATCATTCACCTGCTCTTATCCCAATTATATTAGGGTCGAAACAATATGTACTCTTCTTTCATCGTACATATTGCAATCATCATCATTATTTCAGCTCATACACATGTCCCACTGTTGGGCTCGATCCTCCTCCGTAATGGGAGAGAAATTAACCTACTATACCACGCTGGTTAGACGTGTTGGTATAGGGTTTTGCTTCGAGTTTTCCTTTTCATGCATAGATGTTATATGCGTTTTATATCGCTTAGTCGTCTCTCACGATCACCTACAGGTAAGAGAGGGAGTGGTGAATTATATTCTTATACCGTCACTACACGGATAACATATTGCAAAGTTATTGACAATAGTTTTATGACCGGCTGCCTGCATATCGTCAATCCTCCTTGGGAATGTAATTGTTGACCAAACGGTACCAGGTGGAGTTTGCAAGGTCGATAAAAAAGCTATTAGTCGTCTTTTACGACATCCACGTGCAAAGTAATGGTTGGTAGTATTCGTAGCCGCTACCACACAGCATTTTATTAATCTGTAAAATATATCGTTATATCACCCGTGCATGCGAAGTGTTTTAGATGGTAATGTGCACTAGTTTCCTAATGGCTAACGATATCCATAATCGTATAAAGAGCTTATATCTGATAATAGTATTAGTGTCTAGTGAAAGACTGGAAGCCGTTTGCCGTAATGTTCGTTGACCAAAGATAATACGACTGCACAGATGGCGCAACGGTTAAGATACCGACCTTCCGTGCCAAATCAAATCAAATCAAATCAAATCATTTATTTTGCATAAGCCCCATAGGGGCACTTACATATTGTCAATTTTACATTGGTTTTTTATAATTAAATTTAATTAATCTACCACCGGATCGGAAAGCAGCCACATACTGAGAAGATCCGGCAAGAAACTCAGTGGGCTCGTCACTTTTTTTTTTATATTTTTTCACAAAAGAGTTTGGTTACATGTTTAATTTATGTTAGCTCCAGTGATATGCCCTTCGAGTAAAGATTCATTTTTAAAATTTTGTATATAATACAAAATTAAACTAAGAATATTTATAAAACAAAAAAGAAAGAAAAATGGCTGGACCAGATCCCACAAGCGGCACCCGATCACGAGTTAACTATTAGAGCAGCCATCACGCCCCTCAACCACATTGGAGGGAAGGGAGAGACCCGCTCCACGTAGCTACCGCAAGCAGAGACCTTTTCAGTGAGCATGACCACACCATAATCTATAAATTTGAAACAGATAGCTTGGATAATTAAATACATAACTCGTTAGGCAAAACACGCTACACTGTACAATTAAGATAATACAAATAATACAAGAGTAAGTGATAAACATTAAAAGGGCAATTGCTGAGAGAGGAGCTGCTCATAACCATTCCGTATTATCATTTAGATAATCCGAAATGCTGTAATAACCTTTTCTGCACAGTCTGTTTTTGATAGCCTTTTTGAACTTATTCATTGGCATATCTCGGATATCTTTAGGCAGTTTATTGTAAAAGCGTATACATTGCCCCATGAAAGACCTACTAATTTTTTGTAGGCGAGTATGATAGATAACTAGATTATCCTTATTTCTAGTGTTCACACGGTGTATATCACTATATTTATCAAATTCATTAATATTTTTTTTTACATATAGTATGTTTTCGAATATGAATTGTGATACAACGGTTAGAATGTTTATTTCCCTAAATTTTTCTCTCAGTGAAGCTCTTGGCCCTAGATTATAAATCGCGCGGACAGCCCGTTTTTGAAGAACAAAGATGTTTTTCAAATCTGCAGAGCAACCCCAAAGCAGAATGCCATAAGACATAAGACTATGGAAGTAGGCGAAATAAACAATTCTAGCCGTTTCAATATCGGTTAACATTCGAATTTTTTTTACCGCATAAGCCGCTGAGCTTAGCCTACTTGATAATTTTTCAATCTGAGGACCCCAATGGAGTTTAGTATCGATGGTAATACCCAAAAACGCCGTGGACTCCACAAGCTCTAGGGCCACACCATTCATTTGAACATTGGTTTCCACTAGTCTCACATTAGGTGTGGTGAATTTAATACATTTGGTTTTCTTTTCATTAAGAACCAAGTTGTTTGTACTGAACCAATGAACAACATTTGACAGAGCGTTGTTCACATCGTCATAATTAATCATTTGTCTTTTAATTTTAAACAATAAGGAGGTATCATCTGCGAACAACACTATGTTTTGGTTATCCCCTACATAATAAGGTAAGTCATTAATATATACAAGGAACAGAAATGGCCCCAGAATGGATCCTTGTGGAACGCCCATTTTTATAACAGAACCAGATGATCGTACACCATTAACATCGACCCTCTGAATTCTGTTGTACAAATATGATGTTAAAAGTTCGAGAGCCTTATTCCTGATCCCATAGTGGTATAATTTCTTGACGAGAATTTCATGGTGTACACAATCAAACGCCTTGGATAAATCGCAAAATATACCTAAAGCATCATGCGATTTCTCCCAGGCTGTAAAGATATTTTTTAATAATTCTACACCCGCATCAGTAGTAGAGCAATTCTTAGTGAAGCCAAATTGCTGTTTGTGAAATATATCATGTCTCTTAAAATGATGTAACATTTGACTCAGCATAAGTCTTTCAAAAACTTTACTAAGTGTGGGTAGTATGGAAATTGGTCGAAAATTATTAAGATCAGACATACTACCCGCTTTGAACAAGGGAATCACTCTACTAATTTTCATGAGATCAGGAAATACGCCTCGAGCAACACAACCATTAAACACAGATGCCAGATGGGGGGCAATAATATCAATTATAGAATTTACTGTCTTTACAGAAAAGCCCCATAAATCAGCTGTCTTCTTAACATTAAGATTTTTAAAAGAGTTTATGATATCATTCCTACTGACATCTGAGAACTCAAAGGATGTTGATGCCAGTGCCGTGGGTTTGATTCCCATGTGGAACAATACTTTGTGCGCTCCACAAAGTATTGTTCTGAGTCTGGGTGTAATTTATCTGCGTTAATTGCATGTTTGTAAAGTCCCCCGCGATACAAGGATTATTTCCTTAGTGCAGGGTGGTGTTTAAAAAAAAACAAAATATATACTGGTTTTTTTTTCTTTTGTTCATGGTAAACGTTTATTGTAATATAATGTACATGTAACTGTAATTTTTATTTTATTAATGAAGGATAAATGGATGTTAATCCATTTGATTGATTATTTAAAATATTTCATAACCACTAAAGGCAATGTGCTTCCCTATCTTAGATGACCAATTAATTATAAACTAGAAAGAAAGAAGAAAGAAAAACATTTATTTTGTTCTCGTTAAAAACTAATGAAAATAAACAGAACTAAAGAAAACAACTTCTGGTATAAAATGACATTAACGAGAAACAAAAAAGGCTATTGGCTCAGCTATAGCTATTTTATTTTATAAAATAGTGCTGATATTCTGCCAACACCTGGTACATTTGGATTTGGATTTGGATGTGCCACCGTGCCTGCCATGGAAGTTAAAGAATTGGTACCAATTGCAACGGGAAGGACACGCGATGGGTTATGGGGCCATACATCGCCCCAAACCAAAAAGGCGTGGTGTATTCAGACCATAAAAAAAGAGGTATGTGCCAAAAAAGTTTACTTAAAAATAAATACAAACTTAACAACTTATCGTTTTAAGTAAATGAAAAAAGAAATAAGAATTATCCGCGATTATTTTAAAATAATAAAAACACTGATAAAAAAAAGTAATAACATAATAACAAGAGGAAAAATCTAAAAAAAATATCCCATACCAATCTGTCTGACTAGCGTCTCTATTGCAAGCCTCTATTCTGAATGATATTCTTGCCTAATAGTGGCACGTACCCTGTACAATCTGTACATCCTCATACGGATTTGTTACAAACCCAATTGTAAATAATAAGGAAATATCTTCATTTTATAATGCAATGCGATTGATGGTTTGCATCACGCTGCAGTCAAATAAATGTCTTGACATTATTATCGCCATCAGTGGACATGTCAAAAACGATTACAAAAATAACTCTCTATATGCATTCTTCTGTTTGGTGTCAGAGAAAGAATACAATTCGTGGTGATTCTCCATTTCTTGCCCGTTGTAAAAGACAATTAAAGGATTATAATATGCAGTAACATCACTGCAAGAGAAAGAAACCTCTAAATAAAATACCCTGTAACCAACCCCTATGATCAGTATAGTAGGTCGAATTTCCTTTCATTGTGGAGAAGGCCTTGCGGAGATGAGATTATAATACATATCTCCAAACACAGTCGTGATTACCACAACATATTATTTAATTACGAAGGTATAGACTTTAATTATTCGTAGTAGGGCATTCTATTTTATTATATAACATTGAAGTACTTACATCTACACCATTAGGATAACTGGCATGCAATTAAAGGTTTACCTGCGTTACACTAACTGTTTAAATTTGCAACTATGAGCGCACAATAAATTTAAACTGGCTATTTTTAGGCTTACGACACCTAATATTAAGACTACATAGATCTATTCAAAATGAGGAGAATAATGAGAGCGTTCGAGGCTTCGAGGATAATTGACAAAAAGATTTTTACTTATTGCATGCTTAAAGTCATTGTGTGTTATATGTCATTATTTGGGAGGGAATAAGAAAACAATGGGTTATCCTGCCCATTTCTCTCGCGAGTTTGTTAAGGATGTCTATGATAAAATTACAAAGAAGAAAAATTCGAATCAAAATCGCAAGCCAGCTCTTGTGGCGTATGAAATCATAGGTTTTATTTCTTCCATTAAAACCTATTCGCTAGATGATACAAATTTCTGGCTAAAAGTGGCTTTCAATCTATTATTTTTATCGTACAATAACATATTAAATAAATCAATTAATATAAACTTTATATTAAGTCTTGTAGTTATGAATGTACTGCCAAACTTTCGTTGGCAATAATGCAAAAATCTGAAAGGTTAAACGTCTATAGCTTTTAAATTTAATTTTATTTTCCAAATCTGACTTTAGAAAACATAACATATAACAATATATGAAAAATAAATGAATATTGTATATATAGAGATTATTGTGTATATAGAGTAAAATTCTCCTCAAATTTGTAAGTACACCCAAAGTCTTTGCCCGCCTTAAGGTATCCAATTCCCACCTGTCGGTTTATACATAATGCATTGCGTTCATTTTATTATCAAGTAGAGGTGTAACACATGTTAACATAGTAAGCATATCTTTTCTTTTGATTTTGAATGTAGTGGTCCGGCCATAGAAACTTTATCACATATCAGAGACCTCTATAGTTGGCGATAACATATTTAGAATTTATTAGCCCAAAATATATTAATATGTTAGCCTTTTCACATTTACTGTTGGAGATAGATCGCCCAACGAAAGGGATTTAACACCAAATTATACTTGGTAGGCAGGTTGACGAGTGCGATGTTATAAGTTTTCCAAGAAAACCACTAAGCTAAATGGGATCTACATTTGCCAGTTTTTTTAAATATTTATAAAACCTTCTATAATCAATAAAATATATTTTATTCTAAGTTACAATTTTGAATATGTACATTAGAAGTTTGTGTATGTACATTATTAGTATCATTATTTAATCATATAAAGCGGACCAGACAGACTGGCATCGTTACGCGTTACGTAACGAAGTGGTTTATCCTCCTATAACAAGTTATCATTTCAAAAAGAAATAGCAGAAGTCGCCGCTGCCAATATATAGGCCTGTACACCTAATAAAAAATATAATAGCGCCAGTGTATGAGGCACATCATATAACAAATATTATTTAATCGTCTCACTATAATCGCTGCTTTTAAACGAAAGGGCCACAAATCAAAATTATTCAAAATCACTTTTTAATAAAATATGGCCGAACTCATACGCCCTTTTGGTATTTTAACATATTGATGGCTAACTTTAGATCTAAACGGCCTAATTTTTAGTTGCAACCTGATAATCAGCGCGAGCGTAGGTCAGTTTTGTGATAAAGGGCCACATCGCGAAAAGTTACCTGTTTTGTGAATGAACTTTAACGGCAATAGGGCCATATTTTGGGGATGCGTCCGTTTCGCTTACAAAAAGTAAGTAATTACACAATTATTTTTAAGACAGAGGTGTCAAGTTTTGGAAAGTGTTCGTTTAGCAATATAAAATGTCTAATATTTTTTATTATTGTTATAAGCTTAAGAATTGTTTCAGTGCATCATGGTCTTTTCTCAAGCATTTTTGTGCTTGCAATCTTTGCTTTTAAGACAAACGGCTTTCATACAATTCAGTATTTATGTTTAGTAAAGAAATGCACTGCTCCATGATGTTTTAATTATATTTTCCTATAAATTTTTTTAATAACTACAAATTAATTAATTTTTAATAACTACAAATTTTAATAACTACAAATTAAGCGCAAATTTCTGTTACTTTTACAATTTAAGTGAACAGGTTTTGTAAAAGGTGTGGAATTAAACGCCACTAAACAACTCTTTTCATTATTATTTGAACTAAGTTCAGCTTTTTCTTTTAATTTTATGGCTTGTAAATAGCAGAAAATACCAGGTAAAGTAGGACAATTAATTTTATTATTATAACATGTTAAATAATAATAGGGCACTTTTTATTTGTCCCTTCGCTTATACTTGTCTCGTGTCTTTCTCTGTCTTTACTTGTCTCTTGTCTTTCACTTTTACAATTTAAGTAAACGAGTTTTGTGACGGTGTGGAATTAAACGCCACTAAAGAACTCTTTTCATTATTATTTGAACTAAGTTCAGCTTTTTCTTTTCATTTTATGGCTTGTAAATAGCAGAAAATACCAGGTAAAGTAGGACAATTAATTTTATTATTATAACATGTTAAATATTAATATGGCACTTTATATTTGTCCCTTCGCTTATACTTGTCTCTTGTCTTTCTCTGTCTTTACTTGTCTCTTGTCTTTCACTTTTACAATTTAAGTGAACGAGTTTTGTACGGTTTGGAATTAAACGCCACTAAACAACTCTTTTCATTATTATTTGAACTAAGTTCAGCTTTTTCTTTTCATTTTATGGCTTGTAAATAGCAGAAAATACCAGGTAAAGTAGGACTATTAATTTTATTATTATACCATGTTAAATAACAATATGGCACTTTTTATTTGTCCCTTCGCTTATACTTGTCTCTTGTCTTTCTCTGTCTATATTTTTAATGTAGGTGTTTATTTACATTTTCAGAACGAATAGCAGGTCACAAAGAATTTTAAAGATGGTTTTACCTATAAGCAACAATGTCAAAACAAAAGCTACATCAAGATTTACCTATACCGAAAGCAAGCAAAAATTCATCCATCCACTTACAGAAACACGATTCTAATTTGTTATTCAGTTGTGGACCTACATCTACTGATTTACACGATTATTCGTTTGATACATATTTCATGCCAGTAAGTCAGACAAGTTTTAAGATTGATCTTTTATTTGATCACAAAAATTAAAGAGACCTAGAGCGTCCCAAAAATAACATAGAAAATGGTCAAATAGAGTAGCTCAGGTTCAGATAATGACTCTATCTCAAGTTATGATTGTGATTCCAGTACCTCTACGAGCTCAGATCCACAGATGTAGGTCCACAATTGAATAACAAATTAGAATCGTGTTTCTGTAAGTGGATGGATGAATTTTTGCTTACTTACGGTATCGTAAATCTTGGTGTAGCTTTTGTTTTGACATTGTTGCTTATAGGTAAAACCATCTTTAAAATTCTTTGTGACCTGCTATTCATTCTGAAAATGTAAATAAACACCTACATTAAAAATAAAGACAGAGAAAGACAAGAGACAAGTATAAGCAAAGGGACAAATAAAAAGTGCCATATTATTATTTAACATGGTATAATAATAAAATTAATTGTCCTACTTTACCTGGTATTTTCTGCTATTTACAAGCCATAAAATGAAAAGAAAATGCTGAACTTAGTTCAAATAATAATTGAAGGAGTTGTTTAGTGGCGTTTAATTCCACACCGTTACAAAACTCGTTCACTTAAATTGTAAAAGTAACAAAAATTTGCGCTTATTTGTAGTTATTAAAAAAATATACATACATACATACATAGCCTCACGCCTGTTTCCCAGAGGGGTAGGCAGAGACTACAGATTACTACAAACCACGATCCTGACATACCTCCATCGCTTCATTCACGCTCATCACAGTCTTCATGCATGCTCTACAATTACGCGTACTCTTAATCTGACCTTTCACTAACACATCTTCAATTTGATCCAGGAAAGTACGACATGGTCTTCCCCCTTGTAATCGTCCCACTCACACTCGCTTTGTATACTTGTTTAGTCCACCTTTGTTACATTCTATCCTCGTGTCCAAACCACCTCAACATACCCTTTTTTATCTTTGTCACTACTTCTTCATTCACACCACAGCGCTCTCTTATAACACTATTCCTAATTTTATCTTTCAGACTTACATCACACATACTACGAAGAGCTCTCATCTCTACAGCATTTATTCTACTGCTACTTTACTACTACATGGCAGGGAAGACATGAAGTCTTCCCTGCCAAATCCAACTTTCACTGCCATACATGAGAGTGGGAACTAATACTCCCTTATGTACAGCTAGGCGTGCCTTTTACATACATTCCTACTCTTCATAAAAACGTACAATGCCCCATTCACTTTATTACCAGCATTTACTCGTCTTTCAACATCTTCATCATTTTTACCATCACTAGTAAACAGTACACCCAAGTATACAAATTCTTTCACCTGTTCCAATCCCTCACCATTTAAAAAAATATTACATTCCGTCATACATTTATCCTTTTCAAAGACCATTACTTTCATCTTACTTACATTTACTTTCATACCTTTTTTTTCAAAAGCATCATGCATAGTAGTTACCATCGCCTGTAAGTCTTCAGCCGACGATGCAAGTAAAACCTGATCATCGGCATAAAGAAGACATTTGACGAGTAACTCATTCATTCTTAAACCACATTAATTATTTTTCAAATCTTGCAAACAGCTATCCATAAATAGGTTAAACAGCCACGGTGATGCTACACATCCCTGTCTAACAACTTTATCAATGTTAAACCATTCAGTGTAGGACCCGTTTATCCTTACGTAGGCTCTGGAACGCTTATAAATGGATTTCAGCGCTTGAATAAGATGACCATTTACCCCATACATAGATAGTACCGACCACAGTTCACTCCTCCTCACTTTGTCATAAGCCTTCTCCAAATCAATGAAAGCGCAAAAAACTTTCTGACCTTTAGCCAAAAATTTTTGCGCCCTGCATCGTAAAGAGAAAACTTGATCCGTGCAACCCATACTCACATGATGTCACAAGTGGGGTTCGAACCCGCACCTATTGGGAATCCGGCCCAACCGTGCTACCACTTAAACCATCGTGAATCATGGTAGCCGCAGGGTAACCAGCCCCATAAGGAAGGTCTGAACAATGAAATAATGAATAGTTCAAAGAATGTTGAAGTATACCAAATAGTTATCCAAAAAAAATATTTACCTCACATCAAAATATACACATCTGTGAACCCAAACCCACTAATATTCTTAATAGATTCTGGAGCATCTATCTGTGTCATGAAAAAAGAAACCATCAAGAACCCCATACAATTACAGGAGAGCATCATTAAGGTTAAAGGTATAGACACAAAAAATGGAACCTTGAAAAGCGTTGGATGTTTGAAGCTACAGCTGAAATTTAATAAAGAATTAAAGATGACACATACCTTTCACATATTCGAAGACATAGATTTACCTTATGATGGTATAATAGGCAATGATCTATTTTTACAGAACGAGTGTTGAATTAATTATCAATCAGAATGCCTAGAAATAAATAAACAAAGTATTAAATTATGTTTTGATGAACCATCATATGTTCTTGAACCTCGTACTGAAACCATAATAGAATGTTCAGTTAAAAATCCAGAATTAAAAGAGGGAATTATACTAGACCAACACATCTCGGAATCCATTCTGGTATCCAACTGCTTAGTTAGAGTAAAGAATAATAGTAGAGTAAATCTAACAGTTCTCAATGTATCTGATGAACAAGTCCACCTAAACTCTAATTTAATGCTCACTTTAAGTCCAATTGATGCCACTGAGAATGCTCTGATACAACATAATAAATCTTTTAATAGCCTCGAAAGAGCTGAAACACTATCCGGTCTCTTACGAACCTCACACCTAAATGACGAAGAACTGAGCTACCTCAACGAAATCTGTCATCAATATTCTGACATTTTCCATCTACCAGGAGACCAATTAACATCTACAGATGTAACTCAGCATGAAATAAAGACTAACTCACTTTCACCAATCAATGTGAAATCATACCGATTTCCTGAAATACATAAAGAAGAAGTCAAATCCCAAATAGATAAAATGCTTGAACAAGAAATAATCACACCATCGAAATCCCCATGGTCTTCACCTATTTGGATCGTGCCGAAAAAAGAAGATGCTTCCGGCAAGAAAAAGTGGCGAATAGTTATAGATTACAGAAAACTAAACGACATCACTATTGGCGAAAATTACCCCATACCACAAATTAACGAAATTCTGGACCAATTAGGTCAAAGCAAATATTTCACCACCTTAGATTTAGCTTCCGGTTTTCATCAAATCCAAATGGCGCCGGCCGACGCACCTAAAACAGCTTTTAGTGTCCCTCAGGGACATTTCCAATTTAATCGAATGCCATTTGGCCTGAAAAATGCACCAGCCACTTTTCAGAGAACCATGAACACAGTGTTATCTGGTTTACAGGGAGTTCACTGCTTTGTCTATCTAGATGACATTGTGGTCTACTCATTTGATCTATTATCACACATGGAAAAACTTAATCTCGTATTTGACAAGCTCAGAAAATTTAAACTCAAACTTCAACCAGATAAATGCGAATTTCTAAGAAAGGAAGTCGCCTATTTAGGTCATGTTATTAGCGGTGATGGTGTTAAACCTAATCCTGAAAAGGTAAAAGCAGTTACACAATTTCCTGTACCCAAATGTGCAAAAGATATAAAATCGTTCTTGGGTCTTGCATCGTATTATAGAAGATTTATACCAGAATTCTCTAGATACGCAAAATCTCTTACAGCTCTATTAAAAAAGGACGTCCCTTTTGATTGGACTAATACTCAGCAGCTATCATTTGAACATCTAAAAAATCAGCTAGTAACCGCACCTGTTCTTATTTATCCGGATTTCACGAAACCTTTTATTTTAACCTGCGATGCCTCGAATTACGCTATTTCTGCCATTTTATCACAAGGTGTTATTGGCAAAGACCGACCGATAGCTTTCGCATCTAGAACTCTTAATAAAGCGGAGTGTAACTATAGTGTTACAGAGAAAGAGTGTCTAGCCATTGTTTACGGAACCAAGACATTTCGTCCATATCTTTTTGGCCGTCAATTTACCATAATAACAGATCATAAACCGCTGAACTGGTTATTTAATTGTAAAGATCCCGGATCCCGACTAGTACGTTGGCGTCTTAAACTTGAAGAGTACAATTATGATATTCAATACAGAAAAGGGAAAACCAATACTAATGCAGATGCTCTTTCACGATACCCGATAAACCCCTTACAAAGAGAATCTGAAGATCAAACAGAAGACACTCAGCAACTAAACCCAGAAAACCTACATCTACCAGACGACTTTGTTCTTCCTGAAGATCTCGACCTACCTGACGACTTTGATATACCTACTCCACCACCCATTGAAGTAGCTAATGAAGATGAAACGTATTCGAAGTGTTTAACAGCAATAAACGATAAATCAAGTACCTTTGACACTAAGATCTTTGAGCATAACGAAAACCTATTAAAATCAAAGGTAAAACACATAATAATACCTACCTCTATCGATCTTGACGAATCGAATCGTTATGTACCTGAAATAACGGATAATATTTCTAACTCTAGAGAATTTACAGCATTAGAAAGAACTTTGCACTCATTCTTGACAATTGAAAAAGATAACACCAAATACTACTTCCTATTTATTAAAGTCTATCATTATGACAAAGCCAATTACGATGATATTTTTAAAGGATTGAGGAATCTGAAAAGACACCTTATATCAGAAGAGGTAACAGAGTTTAGCATAACTGATTTTAGCAACCCATTTGACAGTCACTCCTTTACATAAATATATAATATAATAATGTATTTATTTCACAACACTAACATAAATATACACATTTATAAAAATATAATAATGTATCCGACCATGAGTGAAATCACCAAAATATTGAGAGAGAACCACGACATCCCTATTTCAGGGCATCTAGGTTCTAATAGAATGTTAAGCAGAATTCAAGAAAAGTACTACTGGCGAAGCATGCGAAAAGACATTGAAAACTACGTCCGTAACTGCACTTCCTGTCAAGCAAATAAAGCATTACGTCAAACTAACCGAGCACCAATGCAAATCACTTCAACTTCAACACAACCATTTGAACGTGTTGCTCTAGACATCGTGGGACCTCTCCCTGAAGCTGGCAATATAAAGTTGAGATTTATTTTAACATTACAAGATGACCTTACGAAATACTCTGCTGCTTATCCTATATCAAATGCTACAGCAGAAGAAACCTCTGAATGCTTAATACACTTTATTGCTCAATTCGGTATTCCAAAGACAATAATAACTGACCAAGGTACAAATTTTACAGCTGAACTATTCAATCAAACCTGTAGTTTTCTGAAAATAAAACAACTTTGGAGTACTCCATATCATCCACAAACTCAAGGAGCGCTTGAACGGAGTCACTCAACATTAAAAGAGTATCTGAAATCATTCATAAACGACAACCAAAACAATTGGCACCGATATGTCTATACAGCCATGTTAACATATAACACAACAGTCCACTCCACAACAAATTTCATTCCTTATGAGTTAGTTTTCGGTCACAAAGCCATAATACCTTCTTCTATCTACGATACCTCTTTAGAATCAACGTACAATAGTTACGTTAAAGTACTACAACAACGTTTACGGTTTTCCAGAGAGAGAGCTATAGAAAATATATTAAAATCAAAAGCAATATCCAAAACATATTATGACCGACATACTAGATCAATAAAATATAAAGCCGGCGACATGGTATACGTCAAAAATCATTTGCGACTTAGGAAGGCATTATCACCTATCTGGAAGGGACCCTATAAAGTTATCCGAATAAACGGCAATCATACTCTTACCTTGCTAATAAATCGACGCCACATAAAATATCACTATGATGAAGTCAAATTAGCTTAAATTACCTACAAGATGTACATATTATACAATTATATAATTTTAGTAGAATTAGTTTAAAAACATACTTAGGATATCATGTCATACTATTCCAGAATCACCGCAACGTGCATCTCCGTTGTCACAACCAATGTCATAGAACCTATTAAGGAGAATACAGGAATTTATTTTGATCCAGCGGGAACTTTGAAAATTTCCAATAGCTATCTTCATATTCTGGTACCCGTCGATATAGGATACATACAACCTCACTTAGACAATATAAAAACGGCTTTAGGAACCGCTAGATTTATTTGTCAACAAAATGAGATAAGCGTCTCCAAGTGTCATAATTTCTTACAACCCTTAACATCCCGTCTAAATAACGTTTTAAGAGCTTACAGTGCCATGTCACATTTGATTCGTGATAGAGAGAAGAGATCTGCGTGGTTCGCTGGTATTGGTTCTATCTTTAAACAGTTAATTGGCACAATGGATGAGGATGACGCGGTTAAGTATAATGCTGCTATCCAACATCTAGAAAATAATGATAAAAAATTATCATCTTCTCTTAAAGATAATATTTTAATGACTAATATTGCATTAGAAAGGTATAACAAAACATTATACGTAATTCAAGTTAATGAAGCCCGAATGGGCATTGCTATAGAAAGACTTTCAAATATAATAAATAATATGTCTAACCTCCCTAGGGAACTATATATAGAATCTAAGATGAATGAAATATATAATGAACTGTCCTCTAGTTTAATGACATTATCATTTAATCTTGAGGACATTATAAACGCCATCTTGTTCACAAAGAGTCACTCTATACATCCATCTGTATTAACTCCTAAGGAACTTTACGACGAACTAATGCGTAATATCAAAGATTTATCAAAAATAGCGAATTACCTATTAGTTTAAATTTAGATAATATCCATGCTCTGAGCGATATAGCTCAACTATCATGTTATTTTAGTGACAGTAAAGTAGTTTTTGTTATTAAAATTCCACTAGTACATAAGTCAGAATATATAGTATATAAGTCTATACCTGTACCTGTTCCACATGATAAAGAACAGCCTAATTCTTACGCTATGATCACACCACATTGTAATTATATAGCTATAAGTAGAGATAAGCTAATGTATGTATGCCATAAAGAAATAAGTAAATGTTCCAAAATGATTAACCAACTTTATATTTGTAATGATCTTGAACCACTCTCAGTCCAGGACATGCCTATCTGCGAAACAGAAATGTTATGTAGAATTATTAATAAATTACCTCAACAATGTGAAACCAGGTTAATTCATGGCAACATTGATACTTGGCAAGAATTAAGAGGTAACAAATGGTTATTTGTGAAATCAGAACCAACCAAACTTACTCTTGAGTGTGATTCCCACATATCGGAATATAAGCTATTAGGTACTGGCACTATTTATGTAAAGCCAGGTTGTAAAGCTTATTGCAGAGATAGAGAGTTTTCTTCTAGGCCTAGCTACAATATAACGACAGCACCTGTTATCTCTGACTTTAATCTTATTAATGATCCTTGTTGCGATAAAAACAAATTTGTTTCAATTAAATCGAAATTAAAACCTCTAAAATTATATGATATGCATTTAGAAAAGCTCATCACCACATCAAATGATCAGGTCTTGTCTAACATTGATAAAATTATTAATGAATTTTTTTTATAAATACCCGATACGAAACGAAAAATGATGTCACAAGCGGGGTTCGAACCCGCACCTATTGGGAATCCGGCCCAACCGTGCTGCCACTTACACCATCGTGAACTATTTTAGGACATGCAAATTTCGATTCATATTATATCTTACGTCTTCAAGGTGACGTATGCCATCTATCGGACAATGTTTACACATTGTATAGACTTAATACTTCAAACTTTACAGTTAGAATTGTATTAAACGATGACACAACCTTGTTATTAAAATTACTGAATTTTTTAGCATTTAATATGCTTAATTATTTATAAATACCCGATACGAAACGAAATTATTTTTAATGAACCTAATCCATTAATTAAATATGAATCGCACTATCCTATTCTTACCTATTGTTTAATCATATTAATATTAATTTTTGTATCTTATAGAATAGTAAGTGTATTTTGTAAAAAATTCGGTAAATGTCCTACTTATAGTAACACATTTGAGCCTAATAATACATCAAATGAAGTTCAAGAGCTGGAAGAAATTCCAGTCCCCAGACTTCGAATAATATCCTGAAACTTATAAACAATATATTATAAGTTTCATCTTGTTGGGGGGGTTGTTACATCCCTAGCCTGTTCATATAAAAGCTTATCTGTTGCCGAGTCAGCACTCTTCTCATCAGTCGCCGGGGACGATCGCGGGGAGTGCCTCAGTTCGGGTCAGACAGCCGTAACAGTTGGACGTTTATCGAATTTTCCTTATTTCACTATTAAAACCCATTGTATTTAAAGGGTCGAATAAAAGTTTATTTTTTAAAAAAGGATTTCTATTTCCAATTCTAACAGTTCGTTCGGCATTCTTTCCACATGTCCGAACCATCGGAGCATTCCCTTTCGCATCTTTACACTAATACTCTCTTTCATACCTACTCGCTCTCTTACGTCGTCGTTACGAATGCGGTCGGTCAGCCTTACTCCACAGATTTTCCGCAGAGATCGCATTTCGACCGCATTAATTTTACTTTCATACTCTTTTCTGCATACCCAACTCTCGCTTCCATACAGTAATGTTGGGACAAGCACTGCGTTATGTATTGCTACACGTGCCTTCTGGCTGAGGTGGTGGCTACCGAGAAGTTGCCCCAACGCTCCGTTCACTCTATTTCCCGCATTCACTCTTCGCTCTATATCAGTGGTGTACCTTCCATCTCGGTTAAATCCACATCCAAGATATACAAATTCATCCACTTGCTCTAGTACATCATTGCCTATTGTTACTCTTACATCTGTTCTGGCTTCATCTCTTTCAAAGACCATTATTTTGGTTTTGTTCACATTCACGCGTAGACCCCTTTTCTTACAATCTTCTGTCATTGTGTCGACTAGCGTCTGCAGGTCAGTCGCTGATTTTGCCAGCAGGACTGCATCATCTGCATAAAGCAGAGCAGTGACCACTGAGTCGCCCATCTGGACTCCCACATTCATATCGTTCAATCTTTGGAGACATTTATCCAGATATATGATAAACAGCCTGGCTTTTTTTTTTTTTTTGGGGGGGTGTGCTACGGTCGGCGCACTCCTCGCACCACTCCATTGACAGAGGGGCGTAAGCGCGCACACCCGTAACCCACCCGTGACGTCGCCTTCGTCGTTGGGCCGACCACCGGAGCAGAGTGACTTGACGTCAGTGGTCGGCCCGACGGAATACCCCTGAGGAGTACCCTCTCCTCGACCGACATCCCCCCCTCGGGTAGGATGTCGGTCTTTCCTCACGCGGTCGGCCTCTTGGCGGGTGACGGACTAATTCCCCGATCCAGTCACCCGCGGCCTTGGCTAGGGCGGCATCAGGCGCAGGTAATCGCGCCTGCGCCGCCCCAGTCGCCGGCGGCGGCTCGCGCCGTCGAGGAGACGCTCCTCGCGCACGCGCTCCGCCGCCTCCTTCTGCGAGACTACTGCCTCGCAGAAGGTTGCGACCGCGTCCCAGTCGTCCTGACGCTGTCGAGCATCGCCCTGGCGATGGTCGGCAGCGTCAGGTCGGCACCGATGATTGCGACGAGTTCACGACGCTGCTCTGCCCAAGCAGCACAAACCTCGAGCGTATGCTGCGACGTGTCTTCGTCGCAATTGCAGTGGTGGCAGGACGGTGTACTCTCCCTCCTGACGACCTTGTGCAGGTATTTGGCGAAGCATCCATGCCCCGTCAAAACCTGCACCAGTCGGAAGGAGAGCACCCCGTGCCGCAGTTCCAACCACTGCATCAGCACCGGCCGGAAGGCCTCCACTGTCCGCACACCGAACCGAGGCCTCTCCAGCCGGACTGCCCAACGGGCAATGACATCTAGGCGGGCGTCAACGCGCCCGGCGGTGAGTTCCCTCAAAGAGACCACACCGCCCTCCGCGCGCACCCCCGACACCCGCCGATACAGATCGGCGAGCATTTCCGCCTCCAGGTCCCACGGGGGACTCCCGGCCAACAGGCACGCTGCCTCCGTCGCCACCGTGCGGTACCCGCGTACAGCCCTGACTGCCATGGCCCTCTGTGGTCGCCACAGAAGAGCCCTGAGTCGGACGGTCAGGTACCCCGCCCACACCGGTGCGCCGTACAGGGCCATCGACCGGACAAACAGCCTGGCTGACAGAACGCACCCCTGCTTAACGCCGATATTGATGTCAAACCAAGGCGACATTCCATCATCCAGCCGCACACAGGCTCTACAGCCCATGTAACTGGACTGCACAGCCTGTAGCAGTTTACCGTTAATACCATACTCCGGTAAAATGTCCCAAAGTTCCTTTCGTACAACCGTGTCAAATGCTCTCTCCAGATCCACAAAACTGCAGAAAACCCTCTGACCTAGAGCCAGATGCTTCTCCACAATGTTGCGCAGAGAGAACACTTGATCCATGCATCCCCTTCCACTCCTGAAACCTCCTTGTGTCTCACACAGTAAACCATCGGACACCATCCTCATTCTCCTTTCAATAATTTTACCGGAAACTTTTGCTGCCAAACTGGTCAAGCTTATGGCTCTGTAATTTGCGCAGTCATAACGTGAACCCTTGTTTTTAAACAAAGGCACGATGACTGCGCTATTCCAACCCCGCTTGTGACATCATTTTTCGTTTCGTATCGGGTATTTATAAAAAAAATTCATTAATAATTTTATCAATGTTAGACAAGACCTGATCATTTGATGTGGTGATGAGCTTTTCTAAATGCATATCATATAATTTTAGAGGTTTTAATTTCGATTTAATTGAAACAAATTTGTTTTTATCGCAACAAGGATCATTAATAAGATTAAAGTCAGAGATAACAGGTGCTGTCGTTATATTGTAGCTAGGCCTAGAAGAAAACTCTCTATCTCTGCAATAAGCTTTACAACCTGGCTTTACATAAATAGTGCCAGTACCTAATAGCTTATATTCCGATATGTGGGAATCACACTCAAGAGTAAGTTTGGTTGGTTCTGATTTCACAAATAACCATTTGTTACCTCTTAATTCTTGCCAAGTATCAATGTTGCCATGAATTAACCTGGTTTCACATTGTTGAGGTAATTTATTAATAATTCTACATAACATTTCTGTTTCGCAGATAGGCATGTCCTGGACTGAGAGTGGTTCAAGATCATTACAAATATAAAGTTGGTTAATCATTTTGGAACATTTACTTATTTCTTTATGGCATACATACATTAGCTTATCTCTACTTATAGCTATATAATTACAATGTGGTGTGATCATAGCGTAAGAATTAGGCTGTTCTTTATCATGTGGAACAGGTACAGGTATAGACTTATATACTATATATTCTGACTTATGTACTAGTGGAATTTTAATAACAAAAACTACTTTACTGTCACTAAAATAACATGATAGTTGAGCTATATCGCTCAGAGCATGGATATTATCTAAATTTAAACTAATAGGTAATTCGCTATTTTTGATAAATCTTTGATATTACGCATTAGTTCGTCGTAAAGTTCCTTAGGAGTTAATACAGATGGATGTATAGAGTGACTCTTTGTGAACAAGATGGCGTTTATAATGTCCTCAAGATTAAATGATAATGTCATTAAACTAGAGGACAGTTCATTATATATTTCATTCATCTTAGATTCTATATATAGTTCCCTAGGGAGGTTAGACATATTATTTATTATATTTGAAAGTCTTTCTATAGCAATGCCCATTCGGGCTTCATTAACTTGAATTACGTATAATGTTTTGTTATACCTTTCTAATGCAATATTAGTCATTAAAATATTATCTTTAAGAGAAGATGATAATTTTTTATCATTATTTTCTAGATGTTGGATAGCAGCATTATACTTAACCGCGTCATCCTCATCCATTGTGCCAATTAACTGTTTAAAGATAGAACCAATACCAGCGAACCACGCAGATCTCTTCTCTCTATCACGAATCAAATGTGACATGGCACTGTAAGCTCTTAAAACGTTATTTAGACGGGATGTTAAGGGTTGTAAGAAATTATGACACTTGGAGACGCTTATCTCATTTTGTTGACAAATAAATCTAGCGGTTCCTAAAGCCGTTTTTATATTGTCTAAGTGAGGTTGTATGTATCCTATATCGACGGGTACCAGAATATGAAGATAGCTATTGGAAATTTTCAAAGTTCCCGCTGGATCAAAATAAATTCCTGTATTCTCCTTAATAGGTTCTATGACATTGGTTGTGACAACGGAGATGCACGTTGCGGTGATTCTGGAATAGTATGACATGATATCCTAAGTATGTTTTTAAACTAAATCTACTAAAATTATATAATTGTATAATATGTACATCTTGTAGGTAATTTAAGCTAATTTGACTTCATCATAGTGATATTTTATGTGGCGTCGATTTATTAGCAAGGTAAGAGTATGATTGCCGTTTATTCGGATAACTTTATAGGGTCCCTTCCAGATAGGTGATAATGCCTTCCTAAGTCGCAAATGATTTTTGACGTATACCATGTCGCCGGCTTTATATTTTATTGATCTAGTATGTCGGTCATAATATGTTTTGGATATTGCTTTTGATTTTAATATATTTTCTATAGCTCTCTCTCTGGAAAACCGTAAACGTTGTTGTAGTACTTTAACGTAACTATTGTACGTTGATTCTAAAGAGGTATCGTAGATAGAAGAAGGTATTATGGCTTTGTGACCGAAAACTAACTCATAAGGAATGAAATTTGTTGTGGAGTGGACTGTTGTGTTATATGTTAACATGGCTGTATAGACATATCGGTGCCAATTGTTTTGGTTGTCGTTTATGAATGATTTCAGATACTCTTTTAATGTTGAGTGACTCCGTTCAAGCGCTCCTTGAGTTTGTGGATGATATGGAGTACTCCAAAGTTGTTTTATTTTCAGAAAACTACAGGTTTGATTGAATAGTTCAGCTGTAAAATTTGTACCTTGGTCAGTTATTATTGTCTTTGGAATACCGAATTGAGCAATAAAGTGTATTAAGCATTCAGAGGTTTCTTCTGCTGTAGCATTTGATATAGGATAAGCAGCAGAGTATTTCGTAAGGTCATCTTGTAATGTTAAAATAAATCTCAACTTTATATTGCCAGCTTCAGGGAGAGGTCCCACGATGTCTAGAGCAACACGTTCAAATGGTTGTGTTGAAGTTGAAGTGATTTGCATTGGTGCTCGGTTAGTTTGACGTAATGCTTTATTTGCTTGACAGGAAGTGCAGTTACGGACGTAGTTTTCAATGTCTTTTCGCATGCTTCGCCAGTAGTACTTTTCTTGAATTCTGCTTAACATTCTATTAGAACCTAGATGCCCTGAAATAGGGATGTCGTGGTTCTCTCTCAATATTTTGGTGATTTCACTCATGGTCGGATACATTATTATATTTTTATAAATGTGTATATTTATGTTAGTGTTGTGAAATAAATACATTATTATATTATATATTTATGTAAAGGAGAGACTGTCAAATGGGTTGCTAAAATCAGTTATGCTAAACTCTGTTACCTCTTCTGATATAAGGTGTCTTTTCAGATTCCTCAATCCTTTAAAAATATCATCGTAATTGGCTTTGTCATAATGATAGACTTTAATAAATAGGAAGTAGTATTTGGTGTTATCTTTTTCAATTGTCAAGAATGAGTGCAAAGTTCTTTCTAATGCTGTAAATTCTCTAGAGTTAGAAATATTATCCGTTATTTCAGGTACATAACGATTCGATTCGTCAAGATCGATAGAGGTAGGTATTATTATGTGTTTTACCTTTGATTTTAATAGGTTTTCGTTATGCTCAAAGATCTTAGTGTCAAAGGTACTTGATTTATCGTTTATTGCTGTTAAACACTTCGAATACGTTTCATCTTCATTAGCTACTTCAATGGGTGGTGGAGTAGGTATATCAAAGTCGTCAGGTAGGTCGAGATCTTCAGGAAGAACAAAGTCGTCTGGTAGATGTAGGTTTTCTGGGTTTAGTTGCTGAGTGTCTTCTGTTTGATCTTCAGATTCTCTTTGTAAGGGGTTTATCGGGTATCGTGAAAGAGCATCTGCATTAGTATTGGTTTTCCCTTTTCTGTATTGAATATCATAATTGTACTCTTCAAGTTTAAGACGCCAACGTACTAGTCGGGATCCGGGATCTTTACAATTAAATAACCAGTTCAGCGGTTTATGATCTGTTATTATGGTAAATTGACGGCCAAAAAGATATGGACGAAATGTCTTGGTTCCGTAAACAATGGCTAGACACTCTTTCTCTGTAACACTATAGTTACACTCCGCTTTATTAAGAGTTCTAGATGCGAAAGCTATCGGTCGGTCTTTGCCAATAACACCTTGTGATAAAATGGCAGAAATAGCGTAATTCGAGGCATCGCAGGTTAAAATAAAAGGTTTCGTGAAATCCGGATAAATAAGAACAGGTGCGGTTACTAGCTGATTTTTTAGATGTTCAAATGATAGCTGCTGAGTATTAGTCCAATCAAAAGGGACGTCCTTTTTTAATAGAGCTGTAAGAGATTTTGCGTATCTAGAGAATTCTGGTATAAATCTTCTATAATACGATGCAAGACCCAAGAACGATTTTATATCTTTTGCACATTTGGGTACAGGAAATTGTGTAACTGCTTTTACCTTTTCAGGATTAGGTTTAACACCATCACCGCTAATAACATGACCTAAATAGGCGACTTCCTTTCTTAGAAATTCGCATTTATCTGGTTGAAGTTTGAGTTTAAATTTTCTGAGCTTGTCAAATACGAGATTAAGTTTTTCCATGTGTGATAATAGATCAAATGAGTAGACCACAATGTCATCTAGATAGACAAAGCAGTGAACTCCCTGTAAACCAGATAACACTGTGTTCATGGTTCTCTGAAAAGTGGCTGGTGCATTTTTCAGGCCAAATGGCATTCGATTAAATTGGAAATGTCCCTGAGGGACACTAAAAGCTGTTTTAGGTGCGTCGGCCGGCGCCATTTGGATTTGATGAAAACCGGAAGCTAAATCTAAGGTGGTGAAATATTTGCTTTGACCTAATTGGTCCAGAATTTCGTTAATTTGTGGTATGGGGTAATTTTCGCCAATAGTGATGTCGTTTAGTTTTCTGTAATCTATAACTATTCGCCACTTTTTCTTGCCGGAAGCATCTTCTTTTTTCGGCACGATCCAAATAGGTGAAGACCATGGGGATTTCGATGGTGTGATTATTTCTTGTTCAAGCATTTTATCTATTTGGGATTTGACTTCTTCTTTATGTATTTCAGGAAATCGGTATGATTTCACATTGATTGGTGAAAGTGAGTTAGTCTTTATTTCATGCTGAGTTACATCTGTAGATGTTAATTGGTCTCCTGGTAGATGGAAAATGTCAGAATATTGATGACAGATTTCGTTGAGGTAGCTCAGTTCTTCGTCATTTAGGTGTGAGGTTCGTAAGAGACCGGATAGTGTTTCAGCTCTTTCGAGGCTATTAAAAGATTTATTATGTTGTATCAGAGCATTCTCAGTGGCATCAATTGGACTTAAAGTGAGCATTAAATTAGAGTTTAGGTGGACTTGTTCATCAGATACATTGAGAACTGTTAGATTTACTCTACTATTATTCTTTACTCTAACTAAGCAGTTGGATACCAGAATGGATTCCGAGATGTGTTGGTCTAGTATAATTCCCTCTTTTAATTCTGGATTTTTAACTGAACATTCTATTATGGTTTCAGTACGAGGTTCAAGAACATATGATGGTTCATCAAAACATAATTTAATACTTTGTTTATTTATTTCTAGGCATTCTGATTGATAATTAATTCAACACTCGTTCTGTAAAAATAGATCATTGCCTATTATACCATCATAAGGTAAATCTATGTCTTCGAATATGTGAAAGGTATGTGTCATCTTTAATTCTTTATTAAATTTCAGCTGTAGCTTCAAACATCCAACGCTTTTCAAGGTTCCATTTTTTGTGTCTATACCTTTAACCTTAATGATGCTCTCCTGTAATTGTATGGGGTTCTTGATGGTTTCTTTTTTCATGACACAGATAGATGCTCCAGAATCTATTAAGAATATTAGTGGGTTTGGGTTCACAGATGTGTATATTTTGATGTGAGGTAAATATTTTTTTTGGATAACTATTTGGTATACTTCAACATTCTTTGAACTATTCATTATTTCATTGTTCAGACCTTCCTTATGGGGCTGGTTACCCTGCGGCTTGGTCCTACTGTTAATAAGGATCTGACCTTCCTTATGGGGCTGGTTACCCTGCGGCTTGGTCCTACTGTTAATGAGGTTCAGACCTTCCTTATGGGGCTGGTTACCCTGCGGCTTGGTCCTACTGTTAATAAGGATCTGACCTTCCTTATGGGGCTGGTTACCCTGCGGCTTGGTCCTACTGTTAATGAGGTTCAGACCTTCCTTATGGGGCTGGTTACCCTGCGGCTTGGTCCTACTGTTAATAAGGATCTGACCTTCCTTATGGGGCTGGTTACCCTGCGGCTTGGTCTTGATATTAATAACTTTGGTATCGTCTTGGGCGAAAGGGACCTGCCCCGTGCGACACCCATACGGGACATTTAATAGTTTAAATTAGGGTTATCATTAGAATTCTCTGTGTTATTTCCATCTTCATCTTCACAGTCATTGGTGATATTTACGCGAGCACCAGGCTTGGAAGTTGCGTCTCTAAAATTGGATGATGGTATACGAGAAGGGGTAAATGGTTCGGCCCCGTTTGAGAATCTTTTATTATTATATTCGCGGATTCTGCAATTTTCGAGAACATGTCCTGACTTTTTACAGTATCTACAAAACGAAGGATTTCTGTAGGAAGGACTTGGCTGACTATAATTATTAATATATGGTCTTGGTTGAAACCTGTTACCTAATTCAGTTCTTCTAGGAAAAGTTTCGATAGGTTTTGGTTTTACGAAACCGTTACGAAAGGAAAATTGTTGAATCTTCTCTTCTGATATCGCAGCGTTAATAGCGTCATTTAGAGTTTTATGATCTCTGCTTCTGACAATGTTGGCAATTCTGGGATGTAATCCTAACATAAATGTGTGAAGAGCGAGGTCTTCCATGGCTGCTAGTCGGCCGGCAAGCTCGCTCTTCTTTGAGTTGGAAACAGTGACTTCAGTAAGGAGTTTCTGCAAGCAAGTCTCAACTCTAAGCGAAAACTGGGTGATAGTTTCTTGGTTTCCTTGTCTACAATCTTGCAAGTCTGTGAGTAGGTGTGCATAATGTTTACGTTCACCGAATTGATTTTTCAGAAATTCTTTTAGGGATGGCCACGATTCGAAATCTTTTATAGAGCACGCGGTCTCGGCTTTGCCTTCTAGTTGGCTCAAAATGTATCTAAAAACGATGTCTTCTTGTTGAGGAGACGCTAAGCCTATGGCACTGTCGCAGTTCCTTAAAAAGGCGGTCAATTTGTCCCTATCACCATTAAAGGATTTAATAAATTTTAAAACTATATTTAATGAGATTTCCTCTTCACCTTTCAACTCCTTAGCATCCTTTTTACTCTCGGATTTAGCCATTTTGTAATTAATTTATGAAATAATTAATTAATAAAGAAACTCGCGTGATATCGCTTGTATAGTTTAGTATTGAATTACTTGGTACTGATAAATGCGTGGGCGCCCCCAGTAGTGACGATGTTTAGTCTCGACGCTACTGATAAGGATGACTAAGATTGAAGTTTATGCTCTTTACAATGTTGCTATGAACTATGCTTAGTAGTTACAATAATAATATTGTTGAAATTGAATTTTAAAATTAAGTTATAAAATATTAAATTATGATATCATATCAATAAAATAATAATATGGAATTAAAGTCAATATGCACTTGATAAAACACGACACTAAACTAGATTCACTGAATAGAATAATTTGCACTTACAGCATCAGCTTGCAGGAACACTTCATCATGAATTCGGGATCGGCTAGATGTCTATCTTAGGCTTAGTTGATGATGATCACCACGAGGTCGGCGCTGGATACTGGGTAGGTCGGGCACAATTGCTATTGCTCGACTCTGGTAACTCTTACTGCGCAGTGGACTCGAGGTGGTGGACCCACCAGGTAATTTATATGGCTTGTACTACGGCGAATACACTCAGATTTAGATGGATGGAGTTCGGATCGGGACGATTATCACTCACTGAATGTTCACGGATGTATTCACTATGTCCTTGAACTTTTAACTGTTGTTTCAATGTCTTGCACTGGGATATATTCTCATCCCACCGCTGCCACCAAATGTTAGAATTGGAAATAGAAATCCTTTTTTAAAAAATAAACTTTTATTCGACCCTTTAAATACAATGGGTTTTAATAGTGAAATAAGGAAAATTCGATAAACGTCCAACTGTTACGGCTGTCTGACCCGAACTGAGGCACTCCCCGCGATCGTCCCCGGCGACTGATGAGAAGAGTGCTGACTCGGCAACAGATAAGCTTTTATATGAACAGGCTAGGGATGTAACAGAACGTCTGGTTAAGAAGATATACAATGTGAAAGTGGAAGGATGTAGGTACCGGGGGAGACCGAGACTAACCTACCTAGACCAGATCGGTCATGTACTGAAGGAAGGTGGAGTCAAGAGTCTCCGAAACCGGCGAGCGTGTATGAAGAGAATTATGGATGTTGAGGAAGCGAGTGAAGTAAGCAAAGATAGAGTTCTCTGGCACTCTGTTCTCTCTGCCTACCCTGCAAGGGATATGGCGTGATGATATGTATGTGTATGTATGCATGGCAGGAGATATATACCAAAAGTTGCGCACATAAAGGTAGGCATTATTATAGCATTCAACACGATATTCCTAAGAATCCCTGGTTCTCCAAGATGAAATTCAGTAAGAGAGTTACGAGCTGTATTATACGCATGAGACTGGGACATGTTTGCACACCTGTTCATCTTGCTAGGCTACACTTAGTACAGTCTGAAAAATGCGAGTGTGGTATTGATGATGGTGATTTAAATCATATTTTCCTTTCCTGTCCTCTGCATGATAATACCATCATTTATGAACCTATGAATACGTATAACATTCCTTTACCATCTTCTATTCCTATATTATTAGCAACAAACAATTTCCATATTTATCGCTCACTAAACATATTTGTTAACCATAATGATATTAAAGTATGAGTATTTATCTAATTATGTATCTATTATTTCTTTCTGATCTTTTCCTAAATTCCTCGTCCAAAATTCATTCCTAATATATCCTGTTTCCTTACCTTTGTTTGTGGCTATACGCAAACGCCAGAGAAGAAAAAAAAAGTATACATACACTAATGGTTAAGCAGTTTAATTTTTTATTAATTGCAATTAATTGACAAAGAATTACCAAGCCATTTTCGAAAGGAACCAGCGCGTTGCGATTATGAAGCTTTTAAAAAAATAAATATTTTGATACATTAATGTTTACGGTCGTGATCCTGCTAGATACAAAATATTTTATCCGACGTCCTCGAATATTTTTTTTAATCAACTATTTTCTTAGTTTAAACTAAATAATCGCTTGTTCAAAATATCAAATACGTTTATACGAATGTTTTTTCTTGACATATGTATTATAATATTATCCTATAAGTGCAATGTGAGAAAAATACTATCATTTTTATGTTTGAAAACTGCGTGATTTTCATATGTCGAGAGTAGAGCAAGACCTCAACACTTCGCTTATGAGGCGTGCAATATTAGACATTTTATATTGCTAAACGAACACTTGACACTTCAAAACTTGAAAAACTTGACACCTCTCTCTTAAAAATAATTGTGCAATTACTTACTTTTTGTAAGCGAAACGGATGCATCCCGAAATATGGCCCTATTGCCGTTAAAATTCATTCACAAGACAGATAACTTTTCGGGATGTAACCCTTTATCACAAAACTGACCTACGCTCGCGGTGATTATCAGGTTGCAACTAAAAATAAGGCCGTTTAGATCTGAAGTTAGCCATCAATACGTTAAAAAACCCAAAGGGCGTATGAGTTCGGCCATATTTTTATTAAAAAGTGATTTTGAATAATTTTGATTTATGGCCCTTTCGTTTAAAAACAGCGATATATGTAGCTACTGATTAAGTAGTAGGTAATCTATTTATTTATTTCTAAATGATCTAAGTCTTTTCGCACCTTTTGTTTCATCGCTTTGTTCTAAATTAGTTACACAATGGATTTTAATACGGCTTTTAACACTATTATGGTAATTTCCTCTTAAAGGATTAAGTTAGAGTATTATACATTGTGTATTCAAAGCGTATAAACGACGGTGATGGACAGAATAGTGTATAGAATAGTGCACCACCTTGCCACGGATATACTATATAACTATGAAAGGGGACTTGACAAAAAAACATTTCTTTAAAAGAAGAAAGCTTCAAAATTAAGTTGTGAAGTTTATGTTAATTATGAAATAAATGTATTTTTATAATACGAAACAAGGACAACGGGTCATAGTAATATAATTAGTATAAGGAATGAAATAATTCTTGAAATATTTGCTGACAATATTATTCTCGGTCCAATGCCAATATTGCAACTGCTTCCCTCCAGAGAATAAATAGATAACTCAACGCCCGCAATTTGCGCCGCTGTTACTACCTTGAATATAGATTGCTATCAATACTAATAAGGCGTCTTTTTTTGATGAAATAGCAGTCGTTCTTATTGACTACTATTATTTTTTTATGTTTCTGGCTGTACATTAAACCGTTAACTTATTATGTTGCCTAAATGCACAGATATATGTAATCATCAGCATTTCAACTTATATACGTCCCACAGCTGGACTCGAGTCTCCTCCACAATAGAAGGAAAATTATTCTATTATACCACGCTGGTCGAACGGGTTGGTATAGGATATTATTTCTTTTACATACATACATATCATCATGCCATATCCCTTGCAGGGTAGGCAGAGAGAACAGAGTGCCAGAGAACTCTATCCTTGCATACTTCACTCGCTTCCTCAACATTCATAATTCTCTTCATACACGCTCGCCGATTTCGGAGACTCTTGACTCCAACTTCCTTCAGTACGTGACCAATCTGGTCTAGGTAGGTTAGTCTCGGTCTCTCCCGGTACCTACATCCTTCCATTTTCGCATTGTATAACTTCTTAACCAGACGTTCGTTCGGCATTCCTTCCACATGTCCGAACCATCGGAGCATTCCCTTTCGCATCTTTACACCAATACTCTCTTTCATACCTACTCGCTCTCTTACGTCGTCGTTACGAATGCGATCGGTCAGCTTATATCCACAGATTTTCCGTAGAGATCGTATTTCGACCGCATAAATTTTACTTTCATGCTCTTTTCTGCATACCCAATTCTCACTTCCATATAGCAATGTTGGGACAAGCACTGCGTTATGTATTGCTTGCTACACGTGTCTTCTGGCTGAGGTGATGGCTACCGAGAAGTTGCCCCAACGCTCCGTTCACTCTATTTCTCGCATTCACTCTTCACTCTATATCAGTGGTTTACCTTCCATCTCGCCTAAATCCACATCCAAGATATAGATACAAATTCATCTACTTGCTCTAGTAGGTACATCATTACCTATTGTTACTCTTACATCTGTTCTGGCTTCATCTCTTTCAAAGACCATTATTTTAGTTTAGCTCACATTCACGCGTAGACCCCTTTTCTTACAATCTTCTGTCATTGTGTCGACTAGGGTCTGTAGGTCATGTGCGCGTTTTCCTTTTCTTGCATAGAAGTTATATCCATATTCTATCTCTTTGTCACCTTTTACAGGGCAGGGTATAGTGTAGTCACCTGCGCCTGATGCTGCTCTAACCGAGGACGCGGGTCACTAGACCAGGGAGTAGTCCATCTCCCTCAGAGATGCTCACCGCATTAGGGTGACCACGGATGTCAAGGTAGCGGTACCAGTGGCCAACCCAATGGCGAATGGGAGGAAGTACGGTAGGTTTTAGGGCCACGCACCGCCTTTCTGTTGCCCTGGACGGAACAGACGGCGTGTGTCCAGACCATATCCTGCCAAAAAAAAGGGTATAGGTAGTTAATAGTATTCTTACTCCATTACCACGCGGAAAGAAGTGACAGCAATTACAATATATGTATAACAATATAATTGAGGAAGCGAGTGAGGTATGCAGAGATAGAGTTCTCTGGCACTCTGTTCTCTCTGCCTACCCTGCAAGGGATATGGCGTGATGATATGCATGTATGTAATATAATTGGTCGGGGATAAAGTCTTTTCGCATTTACTCTGTATAAACTTTAAATAAAATCTCTTTGGGTGTATTAGTTGTATCTGGCTGGTTTTGATACCAGGTTACATTTAATAAAAAAAGAAACACTTTAGTAAAATGTTGTTTCCCGCAGCTTTTCATTTGCTTTTCTTTCTGTCAAAATAAATGAATCTAATGAAGAAAGTCGATACATTTTAAAATTGTATTATATCTGATATAATGTCTCATAGAAATCGTATATTTTAAAGGGATAAAAAAATTGCCTAAGAAACACTTTTGACATTGCAATAAGAAATCTGTAATGAATGTTAATGAGAATGTCGAAATTTAAACTGAGGCAAAATAACGCCTAAAACCATTAACCCGGCGTGAGCTAGGTGGGGTATTACCCCAAAAATTACCCAAGAAGTTTTTAAATGCAGATTATGTAATGATAATGTGCGGGGCTCAGCGTCACAGTAGCTGGAGGTAAGAGAGTGAGGGATGAGGTACAGTATTAAATTTAGTGCTGCGTCGGCATCAGCGGAAGCTACACATGCAAAAACGTGGCTGGGGTACGTTATGCCCGACCTAGCAGTCGGTGTTGTATTTTTAAATTTACGGTATGTTTTGATTTACAGCTATTTAAAGTATTTTTTGGGTTCTCTTTAGATTTCTCAAGATGTATTATGAAACAAAAGGAACGTTGGCTGCAAGATTTATTAGAAAACTGTTCAAGTGCTTGTTCTTGTGACACGGGGTGCGAAGAAGAGATTGACAACGTGAAGAAAGTGATTCGGAGTAGGAAGATGTTTTGGATGACTCAGTAGTGCCGAATTCTGCATTAGATGACCCTAGTCATCAATCTGAGACTCTGAGATTTTTATACATCTAAAGATAAAACGCAATGGAGAGAAGATTCTCCCAAAGTATTCGTGTCCATTCTGAAAATATTATTACTAATGCACCAGGCGCGAAAGGTATACTCAATATGGCTGCCATAAATGGAATCATAACATATAGAGACAATAACATGAGGGACAAAACAGCCAAGAATCGTCGTCGCGACTATAATTGTAATTTAGGTTGACAATCTACACATTAGACAGCAAAATACACAGGTTCCGAAGGTCATCCGAAAGAGAATTGCTAATAATCTGGAGGAACCATCACGATTATTGACCCCAAAAAAATTGGCTGCTTGATATGTTAGATGTGGGGATTGTGTGAGTACAATCCCCACATCTATCAAAAAGGACAGAAAAGCAAAACATTGCTGCTCGAAATCCGAAAAACCTATATGAATGGAGCATGCGATTTTTATGTGCGGAGATTGTGCTGATTTATAGTGCAATTAAGTGTTGTGATTATTGGTCTCATTAGACGTGTTACTTATTTTTTTCTTTTTGTGTACTTAGAATATACTATCATATAACTATTTACCAGAGAAGCTGGACTTTTATTAGTACTTAATTAAAAATAATATAACTATAACAAAGATTGTGATTTGGCGAAGAAATTTTAGTTATTTTTTTATTTCAATTAAAATAAATAATTTACAGTGAAATTTAAAATGAAATAGCATTTTATTTATTTACGGTGTTAAATACGAACTACTATTACTGTTAATAATAAACAATAGATATAGAACACGACTGTAGTATTTAAAACATTGCATTAAAGATTCGGGTATCTCATACCCGCCTAGCAGCTGGTGTAATAATTTGTCACCTCGCTCACGCCAGGTTAAGCTCAGGGTTAAGCAGTCTCTCCTATGTAGCTGCTATTTACTATTTACTCCATCCGGTTAAAGCGTATTACTATAAAAAAATCTATTAATGAACTTGGTTGCCATTTATATAGAGTCTTTTTAGTTAAATTAACCTCTCTCAGCTAAAATTGCTTATGAAGTCAAAATCTGAAAAATACTCCGACCTCTAAAGGCCCTAACACATTTCGTTTGATCCAAAAAAAGATCAAACGAGTGACCTTTGTAGGCGAAAACATATTTGATACGTCTAAGACCTTCTATAGTAATTTGGGTCACAGTCGAATAACCAAATATTTAAACAAAAACACATTTATTTATCAATTTATTTATTTTCACCTATGATTTATCTCTAAAAGACTATGTCTTTTACATTCATCGTCTATTAATTAATTTTCTGAACATAATAATATATATTACAATGTTAATAATTTCAATATCATTGACGGACATTAAGACTAGTATTCACTGGCTATTTTATTATGTAAGGCGAGATATACAAGTAGTAACAAACTTCACACAAAATGACCTACAATTTTGTAACGTGTCGTGAAACAGAATATATGTATTATGTGTGACGTGGTAACGAAACCTTGAGGAATCAAGTCGGCTATGCTTATAAACATTTTATATAACGGTAAAACTAAAACATCGAGTTGCAAGATTTATGTTTCAACGAATAAAATATAGTTAATTAATTCTAACATTTTTGGGTGACATTCATTAAATAAATTTTCAATATTGCTGGTTAATTTTTACATTAAACATTATGAAAATTACTGTATAATTAAAAAATACACATCTGACTACATAAATAATTATATTAAATTTACTTAAGTAATACATTCTGATGTTCACAATTAGTTAAATAAAACAAAATTTTTGGACGTACTTTTTGGACTTGAAGCTCCTTTCATGTTTATTATGGACATTGTAGAAAAAGTATTCGAAACGTTATATAATAACAAAAATTAAACGCAACAATATACTTATAACCTTAATTATATACCTTAATGTCTCTGACGATAGATTTTTTTTAGCTATTTAGTTACTGATTTACGTCCTTACAGGCATTTATACAATGCTACGCATTTTTGGATAGCTGTTTCTACATAACTGTAAAGGTAATGATATGTAGATATTAATATCTATTTAGTAAGATTATTTCAAATCATAGAAATAAATATAAATAGATTGACTTTTTATACGTTAAAATTGTTCTTGGTTCGCTTACTTCTCTGAAAATATTTCAAATTATTTATGTATCTAAATTTTTTAATCGGCATAGATATGCATTCAACATTCATCCTCGCGTTGATTAACAAGTTTACACAGCATTTTGAAAACAACTATGTAATTAAGCAATAACTCCAAAAAAAAAATTTTCGTGTGGTTAGCAGTTCTAAACTGGATATAATAAAGGACTCCAATTTACTTGTACGGTTATAGTTTTATTACAGTCGCCGAAACTAACTAAAATTAAACATAGGTAACAATTACGTAATCACCACTATAGGATAACACACTTACGAAACTAGTAATAAAGTTGGTGAACATAGAAATAACACATATATTAATTAGAATAAACTTTTTTAATTCACATTTTGGCATTAGGCATAGGCATGTGCTTGCAGACTAAAAAGTCACGAAATCGAATTCGAGAAAAAATTACTAATGCGATTTGTTTTGCAATTTTTTCTCAACATTAATAGCATATTTCAGTATAAAATTTGTAACCCTGATTGATCCCTTAAACTGTTCCAGTATTACATGTTACTTGTAGTTAGTTATAAGAGAGACAATTATGTGAAAAGTGCGTTTGTTACATCTGTACTTGCTTCTTTGGATATAAAGAGACGTGACATGAGTAAATCTAACACAAATGTGAGGTTGGTATACATTCGATAAAATTAATGGTAATGTAATTCATATATCCAGGGATTAAAAACAACTTAAATATCTTAGTACATATTTACAATCGAGTCGATCTTAGTATTAACGAGAATTTAGCTGAATATTGATATATACTACCGAGTTTCTTTGTGTTGCTTTTCATAGCCTTAGTATGATTTAAATATCTTTTTTTAACATATAATCTAGATGTATCTAAATAAGGAATGACTAAACTCATTATTACTAACATAATAACGAAACTGCAAGGAACATAATTATTATTGAAAATATTTAAACATTATTTAACGATTAAACGTTTTTGTTTGAAGCAATGAAACATTTCACAAAGTAGAAGCAGTAGAAATTTTAATACAAATTTAAATAAATATCTAAGTATTTGTTAATAACACACGTGCTTATATTTTACAATATATTCAAATTCATCTCATTTTAAATATTATTAAGTAATCTCATAAAAGAACATCGTGAAAAATCCTGAATGTCTGTCATACAAAATCTTTGTCTACGATCTTAATTGATATATTCACGTTCAAGAATATCAAGAATTACATAAAAAATTTAAGAAAATTATTTATTTACAAGTCCACGTTATGATTTTGCTATGTATGTGTTAGATAAATTACCATTAAAAATTAAAAACTTAGATAAGTTACCGATAATTTTAATATCATAAAAGAGGAAGTTTGTATATATGACATCGCCAAACTCAGAAACTTTGGACTGATCATTATGAAAATTGGTATATGTATTTTTTCACGAAGAAGATTAATATGTAACTCCCATTGATGTAACTCACCACCAGGTCACTGACTGGCTTTGCTAGTACTTTGTATAATTGCATTATATAATTGCATATTAAAAATCCTGAGAGGCTTGTATACAAACTGTAAGTGACCAAGGTCTTTTGAAATAAATTTACGTTCATGGATTCTATCACGTTTATATTTGATTTAATTCATTGAAATATTGCAAGCTATGATCACAGTCAGAACCTCTGCCGCCATTACATCAGGTTTGATAAATCACAAATCCTAGCAAAAGAACAACGGTAGGTAGGTACCTACCCCTCGAACCATTGCCGTTAGGTAACGGCAATGGTTCGAGAACCTATTGATAATAAAAAAATAACAAAATTTCAATAGAGAAGATGGCTGGGTATTATCATCAAGCTATCCCATTTTTCACCTAATTAAAATAAAACAAAGAAAACTACTTACTACAAGACACCAAAATAATGATTAAATATCACTTGGTGTGTATTCAACTTTGGTGGATGGATAAAGAAAGCCGCCTCTTAATAGTCAAAAATTAGTATTACACCCTCTGAATTTTAATGCTGGATTTTTTATAGAATCATTTTCTTTTTGTACTGGTAATGAATTTGTATAAGGAAATGTGGTTCGAAGTTTATATAACTAATTCTGTATCGGTAAGATATAAATCTCTGTAATAACGATGACTTTTTAGACGTGAGACACCTTAACCCTCCCGTTATCATGAACGTTGCAAAGTGTGCGAAACATAGGGAAATTAAAAATTAAATACAAACGCGACAGAATCCGTAAACGCAGTTTTTTTTTTTTCAAATAAATAATACTCGCGTTAACATCAGAAATCATTATGACCAAGTACTGTTACAAATTTGACTAGCAACCGATAGGATAGGTAGCCCAACTGATGGTAAATGGTAACTGCCGCTCATGGAGCTCGTCAAGTCACTATCTAACGTTTAGGCCTCAAGCTCTCTCACTCACCAAACGAAACCCAGTAGCAAATTGCTACCTACTCAGAGGCTGATTTTCTGAGAGAGCAGACAAACGGAAAATTTATTGCTGTAGACAAAAAAACTGTCCGCAGCGTGGCTCTACCACTCTCATGTATAATCACTGAACTAAATACTAAGTTGTTTTAATCTCACCCGTTTACCGAATGTATATTTTATACAGTACCCGACGACAAATATTGCACATCGATCCTAGAAAAGAGAGAATCGTTTAACATCGTCTTTCCGTTGTCTTTGTCGCACATAATCTGTATAACATTTGTCAGTCGTACAAAAGCGACAATATGTATTAATCTTGTAGAATAGATGCATTTTATACAGTAACAAAAAGTCATAATTGTTTTAACAGCGGATAATAGATACCAGACTCAATACTTTATGACATACCGCGATGTTACACAGGTAGAGGTAGTGTGCGACAAGAACAACGCTCTACGAAGCTGAACTTAGTCGATTGTCTCTTTCCACGGCTCGATGTGCAGTATTTATCTGTTAGTATTGTATGTATGTCTACGTGTAACGTTATTTATAATACGCCTTATCTATCTGCACAGTGTTACCAGCATAATTCCATATGCCATAATTCATATCACAAGATGTTGCAGCCTTAAAATAAAGACTAACATCCATTTCAATATTTGACTATATAGTTATACATATTATACACAGTATTTTAACAGTTAATTGTACATTAACAAATTAACAATTACATAAATTCTTTTTATAGCAAATTACATACGAATGTGAGTTAATTGAGCAATTTTTAAACGAAATTTATTCAACGGGTTAAATAAAAAGTACGAAATATTTATGTGAATAGAAATTACAATATTTGAGCTATTTAACAAAAATGATTTATAATTGCTTTGCAAAATTATAACAAACACTTAGTGTTATTAATTAATAAAATAAAAAAAAACTTTACTAATCTACGACATACAACGAAAGGCGTAAAAGAATGAGATTAAATCTATACCTACAATAAATAATAACTATGAGTTTTATAACCGAGGAACTGTTATGTTCACCCGCAATAATTGCATACAGTTCATTACACATTACATTCAGTCACTATCGACAAATTCATTACGTACTGGCAATTACGCACCACATAACGTTTTAAATTTAAATTCTGCATTATTTGTTTATCTAAAAAAATATGTAGGTAACAAATTACCAGCTGCATAAAAGTGTGCAATGCTGGCAGCACTGATTAGAAGAATGTTGTGTGAAATATGTGATGCTTTTCCTAATAATCTGCATTCTTGACCTTTATATTCAAGACAGTAATTCTGTAACAAAATAAAAAAAAATACAATTAAATTATGGGAAAAAGAAATATAGGAAGGAATGTTTGAAATAAAACTACATCCACGGGTCACGTGAGGAAATTTCATAGAAACTAAACAATGTTTACAAAATAGGCACCAAATAAAAGACTGTTATTGTTGTTATTACACAAAACATACAAAAAGTGTGGTATTTTAGAAAAAAATGTGGTAACAAAACTGACTGTGTCAAGATTTTTAAAATGCACTCCGGTAATTAAATTCTATTTATTTTTTTTTATTTTGCGTTGTGATACTATATATTTTTCTTAAAATGACCCTACATTATCACTAGAAAAATAAAATACTGCACTGATAGCAAATTTTAACAACTAATACTTAAATTCGATGTTGAAATATCGTCTGGTTGCAAAGGGACACGGTAAAATGATAGCATTCTGTTGTTTTATTATTTTTTAATCAAAAAGTTATACTACGGTTGGCTTTAATAATATTATAAAATATTAGTTAAATGTATAATAAACCCTATGTAAAATTTTGTTCTAGTTTCAAATAGAATTAATTGTTTAAAAAAAATAATGTTTTAGAGGGACAAGCCTGAAAACGCCCTTGCACATTTTTATGAAAATGCCCTCATACATGTCCCACTGTTGGGCTCGAGCCTGGAGGAGGCTCTAGTGGGAGGGAAATTGACCTACTATACCACGCTGGTCAGACTTGTTGGTAGGGTTTTGTTTCGAGTTTTCCTTCTCTTGCATAGATGTTAGATGCGTTTTATATCCCTCAGTCGTCTTTTACGATCACCCACGGATAAGATAGGGGATGGTGAATTGTATTCTTATGCCGTCACCACACGGAAAATTATAATTCATAGCAGTTATATTTTATTTATTGATTTTGGCCTACTATACTTAAAAACTATGGTTAAGTTAACCAAAAAAATCAAATAATTACAATAACAAATATTATAAAAAGTTATAGGCATAATGCACAACTGTTTATCTGCTACGATAAATTGCGTGATAAATATGCTAGCCATAACATGAAAAATAAAATATTTAAAAATTATATTTTTAACATTAGTAATATAGTTAAATTTCGACAGAGTTCCATTTCGAATTTTCTTTCTCTTGCAATAGATGCTATCGGCATACCATATTCCTTAATCGTCGTTTGCGACAGCCACGGGCGAGATAGTGAGGGGCGCATTATATACTTACTCTAACCAAACATGGACGTGAGTTTGTATGTAGTACTAACTACATATCCTATTATATGATTCCTAAGTGACTGTATCGAATTCAAGAATATATCGAACTGTATCCCTTACCAGCTGCGTGTCTGTTATCATAATAAAATAGTTTGTCTTGGCAAGAAATGTCTAGATCTAATCTGATTATGCCTTCTAAATTACTATAACTCCTTTAACGGAATACCACAAGTGCCTTTTCTAATTATTGTTCTCTATTCCTCTTTGAAACAAATTCCTCCTCCTTTTCCCGAAGGATAGTAAACAATAATTCATGTGGTAGTTTTGTCTGAAAACTGTCTTTCTATTCTTCGAGAATAGTATTTTTTGCTGAATGGAAAGTACCGTGTAATCGTGACAAACTTTCATGATGATCGGCAGTAATTAAAGCGTGAACGTGTAACAAGCAAATAAAATAGTCATTTCTAACATTAGTTAGTACTACTTAGGACAACACACAAGAAAGTTACAACAAAGAATGCTTAACTCGGGCGGTAACATAAACATCTATGACAGTTGTTAAGAAAAGTCATGAACATTGTGAATATCTGGTCTTAGAAAGTCGTCGTCCCGTTGGGATGCAAAACTGAAATTACACTTGAAAGCTATATACTAAAACAGTTCAAGTTTAAGTAGTAGAGAACTGATTAACTTGATAGATAATATTGTGTATGTAAGTCTTAGACTATAAAGATATTATGGCTCAAATTCAAAAAATCTTTTCCACATCACTAATTATAAATTAAAAAAAAATAATAATAAATAACGTATGGGTACCAAAAATTTTAATCAAATATTAATTATTTGATAACCAAATGAATAAAATACAAAAAGAACAATCTTGGCATAAAGTAGGTATAAATATGACGGTCCCGTGCTGATCCAACTAAATTTAGAATTCTAGTCTGACATATGTGATTAAGAATATGACGATCCTGCGTTGATCTAAGTATAAATATATACTGCTGTAGGTACTATACTAGTGTACTAGACATTAAGGACACACGACATATGATTCGGAACGATATGTAGCTAATGCAATAATTATAATTATGATAGCCAAGATTTATTAGTAATTACTGAAGAAGAACGCCGTGGACAGTGAAGTAAGCTTCGCAATTATTAAGAATAATAGGACTTCGAGAATGCATAAAAATAAATTGTACTGACACTTATAAGTATATAGGAGGCGACCTTTAGCTATTGGAGTTACACTTTTTTAAAAGATACTCGGGTACTTTAGACACCGTCAACGTCATCCGTCGTTTATAATTAATTAAATGAAACTTACCTTAATAATATTTGATGCCATACGCTCAAGAAAATTACTAGTAAACAAAGCTGCTTCATCACCACATGATCGTCGCACTGTTCGCTCTGAACATGCCAGGTACTCTTGGAATGAACTGAAATTAAAATAATATTATCACTACAAAAGTTCCCAGAACGAACTTAGTATCTTCGTCGTGACGTATAAATTAGCATTTAAATGAATATTAAGATTAAATTTGCTATAGATTTAATATCAGAAAAAAAGCGAGGGGATTATAAACATCCACCCCTCAGACCGTAGATGTTTACTGTTGGACGAAGACCTCTGGACGAAAATGCCACTCATAACAGTCCTGTGCTAATTGTATAAAACAGGTATCAGCTACTTTTGAAATTTCAGACCACCTAGTGGAATCCCGCCCTATGCTGCGTCGCCATGGTTAAAGGTACAACGAGCGATGCGGTCTGCCCATTTCCAGGTAATATATATATAATAATGATAATTCTACGAGCTAGGCCGATTACACCCGTTCTTCTACGGATTTCCATATGCCAGATTTTATCACCTAGAAAAATCCCGAGCATATCCTTCTCCACAGCAGGCTGTGCGACTATGTATTTTTATGAAGCCGACATTTTAAGACCATGTTTCAGTGCCATACATCATCGCGTGTAACACGCACTGCTTGTAAGCTTTTATTTTTGGTTATAAGTTTAAATTACATATTTGTTTATTCATCCATTTATCATCCTCTTGACGTCGACTATATCTAATAGTAAGCCTCCCCAAGTGGAGGATAATGTCATAATTGTCATGTCAAAGAGACGTGTTGTCGTTCATAATTGGTGTTATAAGTTTTCCAGGAGAGTGTTGCTTGCCAATCTCCTGGTGATCCTTTATCCGACTTTACGACTCCCAGCATTTCCCCTGGTAGTCATAAAAACCACAAAAAGCGGTTAACACAGCGTATTCCTATACGGTGTCTTCACTATACGGCGACTTATAATACTTTGCAAATGTTCAGTTTAAATATTCAGTATATAAAAATATATCGTATCACGTATCTAATCTGAACTTATTTTTGTTGTAAAAACAAGAGAAAATGTGGTCTATTAACTGTTGATTACAAACCCGAAAAAGAAACCTGTTTTTAGATAGAGATCTAGAAATTTCGTATACTAAAAACAGCTAACATAGCCGGTCTAACACATGACTGTAATAAGGTTAAACTAGAGTTATTTCAGCTAGTAACACAAAGTTAATCTAGTAAGAAATTCTATTTTTTTTATGTTTTTTGTAATAGGATTATCAAATATATAAACTAGTTTATACTACAAGTACACGTACAAGGAGTGAATTTGCTGGTGTCAAAAGTTTAACTTGTAATAATATATTTTCTCAATACAAGTTTAATAAAATTCCGAAGGTTCTGATATTTTTTTTAATTGAGATAAATGTCACTATATTCACGGGAATAACTCGGTTCTGCCTGAACCCTGTCATTATTTTGCCGCCAGCACAAAGGGTGCGAAATTAGCCTACTATTCCACATGTGGGTGGTGGGCCATAATATTTTAATCCCGTTTCCGTTTCTATAAGAATAGATAGAAATTATTCCCTTGCACTCCTTACATTGCCTTTTATCCACAAGATCAGAAAAGGGGGTGGCCATTTCATTTTTCTCCGGCCATCACACGGATATGATTACCATAAAATAGCTATACCCATTTAAAGAGTTTACCCAGCTCATAAAGGAAAAGGCATGAGCATATGCATAATCCACAAAGGTAATATCTGCGAAACGATCTTTTGGAAACGAATTTCCTATGCATAAGTTAAACTTTACATTGATCAGTTCGCCCTTTGAAACTTTGAATATTTGACCTCATATAACGTATGATCATAAACCTGAGAGAGCTCGCTTCATATATTAATTATTGTTTTATTATTTTTTTAAATTAACATTTTTGAGAAACTACGTTAAACAATATAGAATATTAAGCTTGAAAATAGTGCATGAAATATCAACAGTTTAGTGGAAAATGTATTTAACCGCTATTTTATCAAGACACTATTTTGATTTAGAATGATTTCGATAAATCAAAAGATAGACCCTTTTTGTCATCTTGTTGTAAATATATAATTGCCAAAGTAACTGAAAATTTTAACTCAATCTCTCTCGTTATTTTTAACTAAATAAGTAGTTTAAAATCTTATCCCAATGCATTTTCGTCGATCGTACACACATCGCAAAAAAATTAGCCAGCCTGATGTCAATCCATTTTGGAAATGCGATTGTTGACCAGACGACGTCAGTTGAAATTGGCCTAGAGTGAAGTAAATCTCTTACTCATCTTTTACGACAACCACGAGTAATATAAGATTTAGTAGTATTCTTCGCCGACACTAAACAGCGTTATATATACGCGTCATTATTAAGAGAAATAAAAATAATATGAAATTTACTGCATTTCAATGCTATTAATATTGTACATTTAAAACTCTTTTAGTTTCTATTGACTCATTAACTAGTCATTCAGTATTTTACTACATACTAGGCGCACGTAATTTTCTTTGCAAACCTACGGCGAAATATGTCTTTTTTTAATCATCCATTACAACATTTTAGTAACGTAAAAAAGAAGAATATGACAAACTTTGATATGTAATTTTGTATATATTATTTGTGTTGTATAGATTATTTGTGACTAAATTATATGACAATATCGAGCGCTGCATTTCCATCTACGTTTCGAGAATTGCTTCGTGATATATGGCTAAATCCTCTTCATGTGAGTGTTGACAAACACTAATTGGAGGTCGATAAGGATTTTGTGCTTTATTTGTTGAAAAAAATATTTTGCTTTAGGTAAAAATATTTGCCCTAATTGTAGGCCTCACAACAAAGCTCAAAATCGCTCAGCGTGCTATGGAGCGGGCTATGCACGGGATTTCTCTGCGTGATAGAATACGTAATACGGAAAGAAGAACGGGTGTAACCGACATAGCACGAAGAATTATCACACTGAAGCGCAAAAGGGGAAGGCCACATTGCTCGACGAACCGACAACCGCTGGGGAAGAAAGGTTCTCAAGTGGCGACTACGTATCGGACGACGCAGTGTAAGACGCCCCCTACTAGGTGGACCTAGTAGGGGCGTCGCAGGGCGTTATTGCATGCAGGCGGCACAGGACCGCACTCTGTGGCGTAACATAAGGGAGGCCTACGTCCAGTAGTTGAAGACGATAAGCTGAAATGAATGATGAAAAATATTTTGCTTTAGTACCTATGCATATAAATATGATGCGCATCGTTCATCTAAAATTTCATTGTATCATCATTCATTCATTTGCCATCCACTGGTGGACGCATCGCTCTTACTACGCCATAAAATGTGGTCCTGTTACCGCCCGTGTCTAACGATTCCTAGCAACCTACACCATATAGTCGGTCCACCTGGTTGAGGAGCGTCCTACACTGCGTCGTGCTATCTCGCAGAGAAAACCGGTGCATAACCAGCTCCATAGCACGCTGAGCAACTTATTAGCGAATTATGAGACCAAAGTTTAGGGACAACGTTTCCGTGCCATAAGTTATCACTGTTCATAGACTATCAGGTACTGAGGTAGGATGGATGTGAAGATCCTCTTAAGATGTCCGAATGCTCACTAACCGAGGCTGCGAGTGACTGGGTCGGGGATTAATTCGAGGAGTGGCCGAGCATGTTAAACCTAGGGTAACCTGTCGGACGGGCCACCGAAGATAACGAACGGGTATCGGTGACCCACCCGCACGGCGCAGAGAGGTACGTTTAGGGCAGGCAAGGGTCACTTGCCGCCCGGACGGATTAGGCGGAGTGTGACCATACCTGCCACCAAAAAACAAAATAAACATATCCGAACGCTGCCAGCTAAGTTAGGTTCATCGGTCCTCTTTCTCGAAATTGGATCAACCCAACTGGACTGTTTGCCCAGGGTAGACATAATGATTGACAACTTCGAAAATCTCATTGCCAACTAAACAGGTACTGGAATGAGATGGACATTTGAGATTACTTTCATCTTGTCTGTTCATTCATAGACCACTAGTTAGGATGTCCTGCTAAGATCATTGAGCGTGATGCTAAATTCCTTTATGGATTCTGTCATAAAGACAATATCGTTTGCAAACCAAGGTGTTGGTTGGTGGTTTAATCGTCGTTTATGACAATGCCGTGTCCGTTCCAGTCAAAGAGTTTAATTATATGTTTGGTCAGTAACGCTAGTTAATTGTAGTTGTTGTGTTAGTCGATCGGGATTATTTGTATTTCAATATATTTTACAAATAATCTACCCCAACTATAACTGGATATTTTACAAAATAAATTTACTGATTTCTCCAAAAATATTGTATTTATGTATATATTTAAAATATTACTTTCAAGCAGTCAAATATTAGAGGAAGTTTGAAATTTGCGCCAGTGATGGAAAAGTTAAGAAGCGAACAGTTGTCATGTTATGGACATGTAATGAGACGGGATGAAAGTAACGTTGTGAGGAAAGTTTTAAGTATGAATGTTGAAGGAAGTAAATGAAAAACAAAGACAAGATGGATGGACTGCGTGACATGGATAGACAGATAGTGACTATAGAGATTACGTCTCATAGGACTGTATGGAAGAAGAGTCCCTATTGCGCGAACCCAATTAATTGTGGTAATAGCAAGATCATGATTTTGACTTTCAAGCTATCTTTCAATATTTTGGTCTTTAAGATTCTGCTTGTCACAGATACTGAAGTTTGCTGTATTTTGACTTTCAAGCTTTCTTTCAATATTTTGGTCTTTAAGATTCTACTTGTCACAGATACTGAAGTTTGCTGTATTTTGACTTTCAAGCTTTCTTTCAATATTTTGGTCTTTAAGATTCTACTTGTCACAGATACTGAAGTTTGCTGTATTTTGACTTTCAAGCTTTCTTTCAATATTTTGGTCTTTAAGATTCTACTTGTCACAGATACTGAAGTTTGCTGTATTTTGACTTTCAAGCTTTCTTTCAATATTTTGGTCTTTAAGATTCTACTTGTCACAGATACTGAAGTTTGCTGTATTTTGACTTTTAAGCTTTCTTTCAATATTTTGGTCTTTAAGATGCTACTTGTCACAGATACTGAAGTTTGCTGTATTTTGACTTTCAAGCTTTCTTTCAATATTTTGGTCTTTAAGATTCTACTTGTCACAGATACTGAAGTTTGCTGTATTTTGACAATAATTTTGTAAGTATACAGCTACATTCATCATCCTCATCATCGTCTCAGCTCATATATGTTCCACTATTGCACTCGAACATCCTTCATAATGGGCGAGAAATTAACCTACTATACAACGCTGGTCTTGGTATAAGGTTTTGTTTCCAGTTTTCCTTCTCTTGCATAGATAGTATATGCCTTTTGTACCCCTTAGTCGTCTCTTATAATCACCCACGGCTAAAATAGGGGGTGGTGATTTGTATTCTTTCACACGGATTATATTATATTGTAACATTCGTAAAATAAATTATGACATTAGTTCGTCAGAACGTTAAGTTGAAATTCAGGACTTTTTTTTTCAGCACGAATACAAATCCACAAATTGAACAATTTCCTAAACAAACAGATGATCGGAAATTCATTATTGATACAATCGAAATATGCTGATTGCTTTGTAGGCTAGAAAATACCTCACACTGAATTGAAAAGTGTCAATATTATTTTGGGAATAAAATAATGCAAATTTGCTTTATACGATATCTATTATTCGCTATAGTTTTCCAAGTGAAAATTACTGTTTTTGTTCCTCTCATCATTGTGTCAGTGCATAACCAGCGATGTGTAAATCCCCTGATACCGAATGAATAAATTCAGTAGAAAAAAGCTGACCATCGAGCAGTACACTAATGCATTGAATGTAATTAGCATGTAGTATAGTATAGTACTGAAAAATAATTATTCTGTATTTAGTAAATCTAAAAATATATTTTATATATTTTTTTAATGAACGCGCTAATTTACAAGTAATTCTGGTAGATCCTGAGATTAGTATTTTTTTTTTGTAAAACGGAACGGTGTGGGAGTCATAACAATGGTCATAATTAAATCTAGCGCTATGTATAATCTATGCGATGGCGATATACAATCAAATAGTGCCGAATGGCATAGTGGATGACTGCCCAGATGGCGTAGTGGTTAAGAGACCAACCTTCTGTGCCAGTGATTGTGATTCTCACGCAGGACAATGTTTTGTGAGATCCACAAAGTGTTGTTCTGGGTCTGGGTATTATTTGTCTGCGTTAATTGCATGTTTTTAAAGTCCCCCGCAATACAAGGATTACTCCATAGTGCAGGCCTTATAAAAAAAATTGTTAAAATAATCTTAACAATAAAAATTATCAAAGCTACTAATCATCTGTATGATGCTGACTTCACATTTAACGTATTTACAATAATAAGCTAATCTTTCAAAAAAAATGGATTTTTAAAACAAGACTTAATAAAATAAACAAGTTCTAAAACGTTCTATTGTCTGCCAAAGTAACCAAGCTAAGGTTCATCAAAATATGTAAAGGCGCTCATTTATATTTAATTGCAAAATATGGGTTATAAACAGGTCGTTAACATCCACAAAAAGCTTCTTAAGTACGCATCCGAATCCGAACCGAATCTTAATCATTATTTCATGGTAAAGAGGGCTTTTGCAAAATGTTGATTGAATAGGCTTTTTTAAGACACGACAAAATCTCTATCCGTAACAAAATTAATGAACATTATACCATTAAGATAATTAATGTAGGGAAAAATATTTCAATGAATCGAACCTCGCGTGACTTTGAATGTAGACCAATTTTATTTGGAAGGCTTACAAAATTATACAAAATCTAAAGCAGAAAATCAAATTAAATAGTAAACAGAACAGTGAACTGGGTGGTCGTTGTTAATTTACATATAAATAGGTACAGGTTTATATTATTTTCTGTGGAAATCACACTTCAAATAAGTAATTAGTTGAAGCTGAGAGAGTAAGTTCGATTTGTTGAATATTTGATTAATGTAGAATATTTATTCAGGATTTCAATCAAAAATAGTTATTCATTAATACTTGTCTAGATAACTTATATAAGTTACATTTCCATTGCGTTTAAAACAGTACATAATAATGATATATTTAAAAATACTAATATATCAATGTAAGCATAGGTATATACTTCAACTTGTTGCAGTATCAAACTTGACCTTTGTCATATAAAACACAGATTTTAGGTCAGAAAAAAATAAGAAATAAACTGTATTAAAATGACGTGTCATTAAAATTTTATTTTATTTTGATCCAACTGGGACTTCCGAACACTTATACAATTTCTATGCAATAAATGTTTAAAGGCAAAATAGACGTTCTAATTATGTAAAGCAAATAATTCTGCAGTATCGAACTTGATCGTTGTCATATAAATACAGATTTTTAAGTCAGAAATAAATGACTAATTAAATGTATTAAAAAGTCTTCAAATTATATTTTATTTTGATCGATAGTACATACCTATATGTAAACACTTATACCTTCCGTGCCAGTGCCATGGGTTCAATTCCCACGCAGGACATTACTTTGTGCGATCCACAAAGTGTTGTTCTAAGTCTGGTTGTAATTTATCTGCGTTAATTTCATGTTTGTAAAGTCCCCCGCAATACAAGGTTTATTTCCTTAGTGCAGGTGGTGTCTTTTAAAAAAAAAAAATTCAATAAGCAAAAACATTCACGTAAGCATCGCATATATTCACATATAAGAAGTAATTTAGCTTTACCAGTTTTATATGACCGACCGTGTGAGGTATTATTAATCCGTCACGCATTAAGAATATAATGGTCACCATCGCTTACTTTCCTGTGGGATTCGCAAAAGCCGACTAAAAAAGCAGGCAGATATTGTGAGGGCTCAACAATTCGAATGCGAAATTTCGAACATTCCGACCGATATGTTTAAATAAGTGGTGTACAATTGGCTGTTGAAAATGGATTTGAAATATCGCTCGGGCTGGTTATATGAACGAGATTGAATTCCACAGTTAATAGTAAGCTATACTTGATATAAATTTCATCCCGATATCTCAAATAGGTACTAAATGATTTGTATCAAAATTATTTTAACATATTATGTTTAAAGAATTTCACACAAAGTCTGCAAAAAATATTTTATTTCTAATTTTATGTGCAAGACCATGACATGCCTTCATATTTAACTTACTTGATTTTCCCTCATCCATATAATGTTGTGTATGAAAAAATTTGTATCTGACTACTTTACAATCATTTCTAAATCTATTAGCACATAAGTAAATTTATAAATTAATTTCAAGCATTTGGAACTATAGACTTCGTAAATTAATGTAAACTAAGACGACAACCTCGTGAATGCTTAATGTATAATGTATTTTGACGCAAAAAAACAAATTGAAAAAAATTAACGTGCTAAAACTCCTGCTAAGTAATCATGATCACAAAATATAATAAAAACATAAAAGGGTTACTAACGCTTGAGACAACAATGCGAACCATGTAGAATTTGATGAACAATGATTTGAATTTTATGGTATATTATACGAACACGAGAAAAAAGATCTACTACATTCCCATGTCAAAAGGCAGAAGACATAACTCCGGGGCGTCCTTTGCAATAAACAAAGTACAAAACCAAATTACATTTTATTTTTCATTCCCCAAATGCAACTAGCTCTCATATCGTATTCTCGGAATGGACCATGCAAATTTTATTAGACTGTCAGAATGAATTACGAAGTTACCTGAATATAATTTTGATATATTATTTTCTAGTTTCATTGGTTTCTTTATTGAAATTCTTGTCTGCAAAGTTCGATGGAGTTTCGAATGGACCTTTGTATAGCAGCATAAATAGGCTGCCACGGTGAGGAACCGAGTTAGATTCAAGCAAAGAGTTACATATTGGATTTGCCGTTATGGAATAGTCATGGTACATAACGCTTGCAGTAAGTACAGAGTATAAAATCGTGTGTTGTATATTGGCAAAGTTGCAAACTCTGCCCGGATAACGTGTGAGATTATGAAAAATTAATGCTATAGAGCATACCATACAAAATACACACACTCTATCTCGGATAAACAATCAAAGTATACAGTCACCAACATTTTTCAATTTTACCTTTACTTACACGTAAGAGAGCATAAGAACTACTAAATTATTATCTTAAGGCGACGCAATTTAAACTTGTTTAGTATACTAAAAAGAGACAATTGTATTTGTATGTCACTAAGAACTTTATTAGGTCTTACAAGAGTAAAGTAACCTACTGTGGCGTCCACTCACCTATCCATGAACCTTAGGATCCACGCAATGTATACTCTTCTTGCATCGTACATATTGCAAAAGTTATTAGATTTAATTTTATGTTCGTCCATCTGTCTAACGTCAACCCTCTTTGGGAATGTAATTGTTGACCAGACGACATGCGATCAACTTGGTCCAGCTTGATATAAAGATCTTATTTATCTTTTACAACACGCACGAGCAAATTGAGGGTTGGTAGTATTCGTAGCCACTACCATACAGCACTTTATTACAAATTTGACTCAGATAATAGTTACAAATGTATCCTTGAATTTTCTAAGAAAAATTAAAAGCCGGAATTGTTTTGTTCGACGATTGAACATTAAGTATATCTAAGTCATAAGTCATCATCTAGATGAATCCAAGATAATCATTCTAACAATTGAATGGTAAATACTGGTACTATTAATTCAATTTATTTTGAACTAGCTTCTACCCGCGGCTTCGCCCGCGTAAACGGTTGCTTTCATCCCCTATTTTTATTTTACCCTTAAGGGTAAATTTTTCACGCAATTTTAATGTCATATTTATTTATATCTAGTGAATAAAAATAATTTTAAGCTTCTGGCTTTAAAAATGGCGATAATTCCTTACAACTTTTCATCCCACTGTACAACCCTTTTTTGCATTAAAAAGCAGCCATGTCTTTTATCAGGCTCTAGACTATCTGTGTACCAAATTTCATTTAGATCAGTTCAGTAGTTTTGACGTGAAAGAGCGACAGACAGAGTTACTTTCGCATTTATAATATTAGTAAAGATTAATTAGCAAACAGTCATCATTGAAATATTACATAAAAAAAACGTTATATAATGTCTTCAGATAAAAAATATGTATAAAACATTGTATAATCATATATATGTACAGGTACAAGTTATATTAAACTAGCGTGCAACAGACTTAAACGTTTATACTGAAGAATAAAAAGCTTTTCTTATAATAAGAAAGCTCGTTTTAACAATAGGACAGACAAAGAGGTAATTAGAAATTGTGCTTTTCTTACCAACAGACAGTCCTTAAATGATCTTCATGGCTTGTCGCAAGTCCAGTCTGATCGGTCTGATACTGGTCACCTTGTTGATGGTCATTTAATGTCATAAGCGTAACTTCATAGTCTTTACTGCATATCTCATATTCCGACCTGACATTTTTCACACAATCGGCGTGCTTCAAGTATTCGTTTTGATAGTTTCCTCTAGTACATAATTCTTGAACTACGTCCGTGATGCCGGCGTATATTCGACGAAACAATACTTGTTGACTTTTATCCATGCACGTGTTCGTGTAATTGTCAATACATTTGATGCCCATACGGAGTTCACTATAACAATGAAAATTATTATAAACTTTTTAATTTAAATTAGTTTTTAGTGTTCCATACCTAAAGGGTAAAAACGGGATCCTATTACTGAGACTTCGCTGTCCGTCCGTCCGTCCGTCTGTCACCAGGCTGTATCTCAAGAACGGTGATCGCTAGAAAGTTGAAATTTTCACAAATGATGTATTTCTATTGCCGCTATAACAACAAATACATAAAATAATAAAAATAAAATAAAATAAATATTTAAGGGGGGCTCCCATACAACAAACTTGATTTTTTTACCGTTTCTTGCTCGATACTAATAACGGTGACAGGTAGACGTTTTAACTATTTACAGAATATTTAGTTTTATGTTCTCTTTGAATATCATCATCATCATTCATCATTCTCCTGCTCTTATCCCAATTACTTGGGGTCGATACAGTATGTACACTTATTTCATAGTACATATCGTAAAAGTTATTCAACAAGTTAGTTAAGTTAGTCAACCCTCCTTGGGAATGTAATTGATGACCAATCGGCATGAGATGGTATTGGCCCAGGTCGTTATAAGGCTCTTAGTCGTCTTTTACGACATCCACGGGCAAAGTAAAAGGTTGGTAGTAATCTTAGCCGCTACCACACAGCTTCTCTTTAAATATAATTAATTAAAATAAAATAAATAATTAAGGGTGTTCCCATACAATAAAAGAGGTTTTCATTTTTTAGTTTTACGGAACCCTTCGTGCGCGAGTACAACTCGCACTTGGCTGATTTTTCTTTTTACTTTTAGAGTAATTATAATGATCGTATGCAATAAATAAAAGCAATAAAGTAACTACTAAAATATGACCAATCATTATCATCATTTCAGCTCTATCTCACTGTTGGGCTCGAGCCTCCTCCATAATGGGAGGGAAATCGACCTTTCTATACCATGCGGGTCAGACGTGTTGGTATAGGATTTTGTTTCGCGTTTTCCTTCTCTTCTATAGATGTTATATGCGTTTTATATCCCTTAGTCGTCTCTTATGATCATTTACGGGTAAGATGGGGGTGATGAATTGTATTTTTACTCCGTCACCACACAGAAAATAATTATATCTATATATATGACCAATATTTGTCAACAACTTGTCTTAACTTTTAATAAAGACTTAAAAAATAATTATATCTATATATATGACCAATATTTGTCAACAACTTGTCTTAACTTTTAATGAAGACTTAAACTTGATAGGACATTAGAAATACGGCATTGCTTTGTCAGAAATTGATTCATGGACCACTGGGTCTCATAAAAAAATAATAAGCTTTGCTTTGTCTTATACAAAACTTAACAAAGCTGAGAAGAGATAGTAGGAAAATATGCGTTATTAGCTAGAATGTAATGTAAGTATATCTCTTTGCCGCCGCATTATGGGGAAATCAATGTCAAAATCTGTAAATATTAATGTTTTTTATTTAGATGACGACTCTTTTCTAATATTTTAATAAGAGATTGGTGTTTATATCTATAACATGATATTTTTAAGAACTGTTATGTTTATTATATAGATAACAAATATAAATTTAATTAGCAATTTTCTCGAATTATCTTAAAATAATGTTAGAAATAAAATTTATTATGAACAAAATAATTGAATTTTAAAATGACTTTAGTCAAATAATAACTCAAACTCCAAATAACTTTTGAAACACTGTACTAAATATATAAAGGTATAATTATATCCTTATATAATAAATCGAAAGGGTATAAAATATTAATATTTCGTCAGTATGTATTTAATTTGTATCTAAATATCCCCTTAAAACCCTAACGGTGTTACTGCATGCTAACACGTTACATATTTTACCTTTATATCACGTTAATTAAATTAATTAAATTAATCTTGAGTTATTAGTTTGTTTAAAACATGTAGGCTATATGAAGGTTTTATACAAATTAACCACTAATGAATGGTTAAATTATCAGCCGCATCGACTAATTAGGTATATAGTAACTATTTAACATAAGGTCCATTATCTTTATATATAATATTACGAATTCGATTATTGGATCCAATGTTATTATTTAATAGAAAGTTATATTTTTTTTTTAAATATATACAGGATGGAAGTGGACCGCTCCCGAAAACAAAGACAAGGGATCCTACTAATCCTACTTGTGATGATAGGCTAGAAAAAAAACGATTCGGAAGAAAAATATGTTTTTTTCGCCACGCGAGGTCGTTCAGTTCTGGAACATATGATCGTGAATTTTGAATAGATTGCGTCTTTTCTCATCTGAGTAAAGTTACGTATTTTTTATGGAATTATCGTTACATGGCACTTTCGTAATACGATGGAATGTGAAAAAAAACTTAAAATACGTTGAGAAAAAAAAATGTTTTCATCCGAATCGATTTTTTTTCTAGCCTATCATTACAAGTAGGACTAGTAGGGTTACCTGTCTTTGTTTTCGGGAGCAGTCCAATTCCAACCTGTATACACATTTAAAATAATTAAGGTCATTTTTAATGATATCACTCTTTGGATAAGTATGTACGTGTAATTTATAGTCAGATAAAAGCAATGATAATATTGCGTCAAGAGTGGCGTGACAAGATGATGATTAAAAAAAATAACTAGTATGACACTTATCTACCATATGTATTAAAATAAACGGTTTCTTCTTTTATCTGTACTCTATGTACCGTATCAACAAAAACGTTAAAATATTAGCAACGTATAATTATGTACATATTTGCACTAGCTAATATGAATGTAATTTAGTTTAATAGAATTTACTATTTCTATTTCGTTCATTCGATTCCTACGTAGGACAATATTTTGTGCGAACCACATACTGTTGTCTGGATATAATTTGGGTACGTTAAATTGATTTTTTGTAAAGTCACCCGTAATACAAATATTAATATTCTTTAGTGCGAGTGTGAGTGTTGTCTGAAGAAATAGTCTTACCTATTTACTTTATCAAAAATATATTTTATTTTGACAAAATAGAAGCTAAACCTTCTTCTTCATATAGCTAACAATCTTTTTTTGTTGAGTGTTTAGCTGTTAGCCGCAGATGACTATGACAGCTTTACGCGGACTATGGGTGGCCGCTGAGAGCTCTCAACCCGATTAAAATAAGCTAAGCGACATCACCCAAGGGCTCTCATTGCGGGGAACTGACCTCAGCTTGGGGCGTCGCTGGTGGCAAAGTGGGATAGCTAACAAATCGATTTCAAAAGTATATATATGTTAAATAGCACTACAAATATAGTAATTAAAATAATTACATATATATTATTGTAATCTTTTTAGTCTGATTAAAATCCACATTTTAATCATCCTTTAACAATGTAATAACCCCAATTCTGCCGAGAATTATTTCTTTAATATAAACAAGACCCGTTTGCAGAAAGATAATAATCCATACTAAATTAAATGATATCTGCGTATTACGCTGGAGTGAAACAAAAATATCGTTTAACTAAGAATGAAATAAACATATGACAGAGATGTGACATTATTTTTCACGGCGGTAAACAACGATACATACATATAATAAATTTTGGACAAACGCCAAAACCTACACAAACATCTAAATACGTTTATACGGAAACATTGAGGTCGACATTAGCTAATATCGGGTAATTTCAATGTTTACCAACCCGGCCGTAGTGAAGTGCTTCATTGGCTATTCAATTTCTATCTGTATGAAGCGATGATGAGTTGAAGCTTAACAACAAGATTCAAATTAGTATTTACCACAAACAAGAGCACTAAATTAAGAGAAGTTAACTGCGTTCCAAGCAAACTATTCCGATGAACTTCTCGACGCAGCACCAACTCTTAACATCACTTATTCGCACTCGCAAAGTTTTGTGAGAATATAACGAGAGATTCTTGCTCTATTATCCTGTTATAATGAAAGTGTCATAGGAGAGCTTAATTACTAACTCTGAATTAACACTGATGATTATTTTATAATGGTAACAACATACCATCATTATTTAAAGTGTGGGTCTTATCATTTGGTAAACTTGGATATCCGGTAGACATGCAAATATGTATATACATTATACATAAAAAGATATCCTGTATGATAAAGTGTTTTTTTTTAATTTATTTATTTGATTAGTAGTACACCATAACTAGGGTCCCTTGCTTGAATTCAAAAAAAATGCCCATCGCTAGGTTTACGACAAGAAATTTCAGCACGCAAACCAACCATAAACCAACTAATTGTGCCAATGCTTAGATATAATATTTTGTGCCTGTAACTTAACCTCATATGCAATAGAGAGTATTATATTGTGTTATATAACGTTAGTAGGGAACTAACAACGCGCGATACTTGCTTTTCGGTCGTGACTATTTTATAAATAATCATCTCATCTCAGCTCATATATGTCCCACTGTTGGGCTCGAGCCTCCTCCATAATGGGAGGGAAATTGACCTACTATACCACGCTGGTCAGGCGTGTTGGTATAGGGTTTTATTCCGAGTTTTCCTTCTCTTGCATAGATGTTATATGCGTTTTATATCCCTTAGTCGTCTCGTACGATCACCCACGGGTAAGATGGGGTGGTGAATTGTATTCTTACTCCGTCACCACATAGAAAGATTATAAATAATGAAAGTCAAAAAATAATCATCATTCTCCTATTCTTATCCCTATTACGTAGGATCGATACAATATGTACTCTTCTTTCATAGTACATATTGTAAAAGTTATTGGCAATAGTTTTACGACCGGCCGCCTGCCAGACATCAACCCTCCTTAGGAATGTAATTGTTATCTGCACCTGATGACGCCCTAGCCGAGACATCGGGTGATCGGACCGGGGTATAGTCCGGTCACCCGAAGTGAGGCTACCGCGTGAGGACGACGCTCCGACGGCGAAAGCTGTCGGGGCGTCGATAAGAGAGGAACCCGCGAGGGTAAACCGCCGGCCGGGCCACCGAAGGCAAAGATCGGGTAACGGTGGCCCGCCCGCACGGCGAAGAAAGGTGTTTGCAGGGTGAGTCTATGGGGATGTGCGCCGCCTCTTCCGTCGCCCCAGACCGATTTGGCGGGGCGCGACCACCTCCATAGTCCAACGCAAAAAAAAATGTAATGTAATTGTTGACCAAACGGCATCAGATGGATTTGGCCTAGGTCGTTATAGGGCTCTTATTCGTCTTTTACGACACCCACGAGCAAAACAAGGGTTGGTAGTATTCGAAGCCGCTACCACACAGCTAAGTCAAAAAATAATATAAGAAACAATTAAGTTTGAATGTTGAATGAGGCATATATTTAAATTGAGAATGTGCTGTGAACCAAAATTGACATATTCTCGCCAACGCTCCTCCTCTCCCGTGTCCATTAACGAACGGAATTTATTGAATAAAAGTTAAGAGAAGTGCAACTCCTCTTTATTTAGACCATAAGTGGCCTTTGCCTACGAAAAGTTAGCCGAACACTGTTACCATGCCTGCCATCACGCGTAAAAACAGTAGTTTTTAAAAGTGATAATTACAAACAGTTCACGGTCAACCGTTCGGCCTAAAATGATACATAATATATATATATATATATATATATATATATATATATTATGTATCATTTTATATATATATATATATATATATTATATATATATATATATATATATATATATATATATATAGGTATATGATTTTATACCATCTTCTATGCGATTTAAAAATATATATATATATATATACATATATTACAAACAAGACTTAAGTCATGAACAACTTGTTTGAACTTATATATTGGCTTATCTTTAAGTTAGTTAATGTAATATGCTTTCATATGTTCGTATCCTTGGAGCACGTTAAGATGTCGGTCCCGGCTGTCATGAACATCTATTACAGGCGATATGGGTAATCACTAACCTCAAATAGCCTAAGATCTTGTCTGACTTTAAAATATCGTTATCCCTTTAGGTTGCGGAGATCAGATGAAAGTAATTTTGAAGCAAAATTAATAATCTGCTAAGTGTAGCTCTATTAGAATGTCATTCCGATATAATAATGAAAATATTGGCAATATTTACATGATAATGTTATGGCGCCTGTCCTCTAATTAGATACTTCAATAGTTATTAATAATACATACACACAACTCTTGTCTAGTTCTTCTCTAGTGAGCGCAAATGATATTTCTGGTGAACTGAGGACTGGTAAAGCCATAGAACATCTCTGTAATAAATCTTCTTCGCGGTTGCAACGCTCTTTGTGCGCACCTGTTGACAAACAAAACATACAATTAAACTTCAGTAATAGATTCAGCCAGAGCATTCTTTAATTTTTAGAATGTCTCAATCTAATAATACCGCTCCATCAATCACATAATCTAGATTTTTTTCAATAATCTAAAGTATTTCTAAAAATAATAAAATGAACATACATACATACCATCACGCCATGTCCCTTGCAGGGTAGGCAGAGAGAACAGAGTGCCAGAGAACTCTATCTCTGCATACTTCACTCGCTTCCTCAACATTCATAATTCTCTTCACACACGCTCGCCGGTTTCGGAGACTCTTGACTCCACCTTCTTTCAGTACATGACCGATCTGGTCTAGGTAGGTTAGTCTCGGTCTCCCCCGGTACCTACATCCTTTCACTTTCGCATTGTAAATCTTCTTAACCAGACGTTCGTTCGGCATTCTTTCCACATGTCCGAACCATCGGAGCATTCCCTTTCGCATCTTTACACCAATACTCTCTTTCATACCTTCTCGCTCTCTTACGTCGTCGTTACGAATGCGATCGGTCAGCCTAACTCCACAGATTTTCCGTAGAGATCGCATTTCGACCGCATTAATTTTACTTTCATACTCATTTCTGCATACCCAACTCTCGCTTCCATAGAGTAATGTTGGGACAAGCACTGCGTTATGTATTGCTACACGTGCCTTCTGGCTGAGGTGGTGGCTACCGAGAAGTTGCCCCAACGCTCCGTTCACTCTATTTCCCGCATTCACTCTTCGCTCTATATCAGTGGTGTACCTTCATCATCATTGTCTTGCTCTTATCCCAAGTACTTGGGGTCGACGCAATATGTCCTCTTTTTCCATACTTATCAGACGTCATCTCTGTAGTCACTCCCTGTTTATACATATCATGCTTCACGCAGTCCATCCATCTTTTCTTTGGTCTCCCTTTACCCCTAAAGCCTTCAACATTCATACTCAAAACCTTCCTCGCAACATTACTTTCATCCCGTCTCATCACATGTCCATACCAACTCAAACGTTCACTCCTTAACTTATCCGTCACTGGCGCTACTTTCAAACATTCTCTTATACGCTCATTCCTTATCTTATCCATTCTCGTCACGCCGTACATCCATCTCAACATTCGCATCTCCGCTACATGTAATCGTAATCGTGGTGTACCTTCCATCTCGGCTAAATCCACATCCAAGATACACAAATTCATCCACTTGCTCCAGTACATCATTACCTATTGTTACTCTTACATCTGTTCTGGCTTCATCTCTTTCAAAGACCATTGTTTTGGTTTTGCTCACATTCACACGTAGACCCCTTTTCTCACAGTCTTCTGTCATTGTGTCGACTAGGGTCTGCAGGTCAGTCGCTGACTGTGCCAGCAGTACTGCATCATCTGCATAGAGCAGAGCAGTGACCACTGAGTCGCCCATCTGGAATCCCACATTCATATCGTTCAACCTTTGGAGACATTTATCCAGATATATCCAGATATAAACAGCCTGGCTGACAGAACGCACCCCTGCTTAACGCCGATATTGACGTCAAACCAAGGCGACATTCCATCATCCAGCCGCACACAGGCTCTACAGCCCATGTAACTGGACTGCACAGCCTGTAGCAGTTTACCGTTAATACTATCCGTGTAAATCTAATTTTCGCCTCCCTTCGCTTCAGGTTCTTCTTATATGGAGATGAACACCTACATTCAAATTTAGTTTATTTTATAATATTAGACCTATGTTTATATTTTTACCTTTTTATAATGAAAAAAGTATATTTTATATATATTTTTTATATATATTTATTTTATTAGATGTCAAGATTAAATTACTCGTAGTCTGTGTTATTTCCTCTCAAGAAACGAACTTATTAAAAGACAAAAGATGTTCATTTTCAATATATCGATAACTAAAGATATACCACGTATACATGTAAAATACAAAAAAAAAATCGGACGAAGGCTTTTTTTATTACATCTAGACCAGAGGTCGGCAACCTTTTAAGTCGGAAGAGCCAAAAATTAGAATTTATAAACGTTTAAAGTTTTTGAAGAGCCACAGTTTTTTTTTTGCCATTAATAATGTATGCCTAATCCTCGTTAATCAATTCAGAACCATTTTTAAATGTTTTCTTTATAAAATACTTTTTTGCTTATAGAACTAAAGAGCCGTAACTTCACATCCAAAGATGCGCATGTGGCTCGCGAGCCGTAGGTTGCCGACCCCTGATCTAGACACATCCCGCCAGATACGTTCAAAGCGACGGAAGGGCAACATGCAACCCCTGTACTAGTACCAAGTAATTATCTTCGGAGGCCACATGTAAGTTCACACACGCCATTTTTCGTTTTTATTCATCGTCAAAAAAAGGGAATCGATCGAATCGAAAAGTCAAATGCGCGATCGTGATTCGATACAGTGACCTCTTTCATAATCATCATCATCTCAGCACTAGAGATGGGCGTTTTCAGATTTTTACGCAAACCGATACAAATTCGATTTCTGATATTTAAATCGATTTTAAAAACCGATTTCAGAAATCGATTTCCAGAGCGGTTGACGGAGCGGGTTTACTTTAGTTTCGATCGATATTCGATGTTTTTAGTTATTTTAGCGTAGCAAACAAAAAACGCAATCGAACGAACGCATTCAAATAATTTTTCTATAATTTCTTTGTTGATTGGATTTAGGTGTACGATTTTCCTTCATGCTTTATCTAGGCTTAACTAGAGTACTAGACTAGCAAAAATGTTTTGTTTTGGATACGATACAAAACTTTCTTGCGTATTTAAAAATCGTCATATTTACAATGATTTCATGATTATATTATATAATGTACATTTTTTTTGTATGGTTTTTTTTTATTAATCCCGATTACGAAGCGAAAATCTTACCTTTTTACATTAAATAGTTATTTCTTATTTATCATCAAATCGTATGTATGATACTAACATACGTTAGTATAGTATTGAATCGTAAAATACCTATCTAATTATATAGTTCACGAGATCACAAAAATAACATTACGCGCACACCGCACGTATTACCAAGGTCAAGTGTGCAAAAACTCTCCCATAATTCAAAAATCTATTTAACAAACACAAAACTTAAACTACTATCATTAAGTATTGTGTAATATTATCATGGAAGTAGTTGCATTCTAATATAGATCTTATTCCCTGACTCTTGTAATTCTGTTTCGTTTCCATCTGCCATTCTGAGTTTCTTAGAAACCGCCAAATTCCAAAACAGATGACAATTCGCTTCATCTCTTTCAATGCACTAAACGATCGCTTAGTTAGAATGAAAGGAGGCGAATTTTAATGAAATTCGCTTTCTCTCATTCTGACTAAGCGATCGCTTAGCGGAGTGAAAGAGATAGTTAGTAAGTTTTCAAATATTGGTTTGGTTTACAAAACTAGCAATAGAAAACGATTGCGCGATGATTAGATTTATTATTAGTTTGCGTTTTCGTCGTTTTGTTTTGATATGTGTTGATTTAGTTTCTGCTGAAATACGTTTTCTAAAATCAGTTTGTATAGTGTTGAATATCGATACGATACGATTTCTGACTGAAATCCGATTTCAGATTCGTTTTGATATATCGGACGCATACCTACTCAGCACATATTATATCCATATATCCCACTGCTCGAGCTCGAGCGTCCTTTACAATAAGAGGGAAATTGACGTACTATACGCTGGTAAAGCGGCTTGGTATAGGATTTCAAATCGAGTTTTCCCTCTCTTGCAGTCTACTTCCGTTTCTTAGTTGTTTCTAACGATCACCTATGGGTAAGAAAGGGGGTGGTGAATAATTGTATTTTTTATTCTTGAGCACACGGAAAATAGAAATAACCTCTTTGAGGTTTCTCTTTTATTTTTATATGTTGTTTCAAAGTAATCTAAATGAATATCATACATGTATTCGATGACCACTAATAAAAAATATTGGCTAACAGCTAAAAGAGCCAATGTTGCTAGTGTCGAGTTATAACTTCTTTAGTCTCTTCATGTTAGTTAATGTCCGTCAGTAAATTCTTCTTCTTGGAATTTTAGTACAATCGAGAACATTGTTAAGCACTTTTATATCATATTCACCATACGCAAGCAGTTCCTTCGCATCAAATTACATAAAATACCATCAAAATTATTTATTAACAACACGTTAAAACACTAAGATATTGAATATAATACAAGACCACTACATGACATCTTTAGATTCCCGCCAAAAGTCCAAAAAAAAAAATTATATAACATTCGGTTTACTATTTTACAATAACTGTCAAAGGAATTTTCATTGCGACCGGACTTCATTTATATTTTAAAAGGTCGATCGGTCACTAAACTAGTTGGGTGTGTTATCTTTCAAGCATTAACAAAACTTTATTTCAATCAGTTGGACAGATTTAATAAATTAGGGTAAATTAATACCATGACACATGATTTTTATATATTAGGATTGATCAATAAGAAATGATGAAACGCTGGTTTTATTACAGTGAAAGGTAACAATTTCGGATATCCGTTATCTGCTGAACTGATGAATGGTGCGTCTTTAAGGCCTCATCCATCATTGTCACTTGTGTTTTGTATAGTTTAACTACCCAGGTTATTTTTATAAGAACGAAGCTTTAGACATACACAGATTCAATTATAATACTATATAATATGTTCGAGATTCAACGCCCAATTTCTCATATATAGCAAGACAATAAAAATTTAATTTTAACCGGAATATTGCGAATATTATGGTCACTCCTCTCACATATGTAGATCGCAATGTTATGTATTCATAATACAACTCGTTATGTAGGAGGTATATAACCAGTTTCGATGAACAAATTATATAAAGCAAAAATATTTTTTTTAATCCGACGAACACCTCCGGAAGCTGTCGTATTCAAATGACTCTATAAAGACGTAATGACGCCTGTTTAATGCAAGACGAAAAGACTGCTAAGACACGTCAAAAGTTGATGTCGCGCTATAAGAGTAGAAAAGTTCTACTAAATTGTTTTGCCAGTATGGCCTGCGTGGCGATAGGCCAATTTGGGTAGATGGCGTATGTCTAACTATAAAACTTATAGCCTGTAAAGAAGAAAGTATAACTTAAAAACAATAATAGACAGATAACAAAGCAAGATCTATATTTCAAATTAATATATAAAGAGGATAGGCCAGTAATGTGGAAGTTCAATAAACAGAAATGTATCAAATCGTATAAATAAATCTATCTATATATTTTTTTTGGAAAGTGAATGTTATCTGTTAGTTGTCGTACGTTCGCTCACGTCATCTACGCTTGATCGTTTCACGTGGCGTGCGCGCCATCAGATGTTTGCTCACATGTTGGAAAATTTTACAAAACATCGTCGTCACTGTATTACATTATTATAATAAAGATCATCCTAGAACATCTTAAAAATGTATTGCGAATGACAAAATTATCATCCATCCATCAGCCCGTAAACGTCCACTGTTGGACATAGGCCTCCCCACGAGAATACCATCTGCAACGGTCCTGTGCCACCTGCATCCAACGGTTTCCTGCGACCTTGATGAGGTCATCAGTCCACCGAGTGGGGGGTCGTCCTACGCTGCGTCGTCCGATTCGTGGTCGCCACTCGAGAATCTATCTTCCCCAAAAAAAATTTACTAAATTATAATATAACAAAATGTATCTATGAAATGTTTAAAATTCTGGACACCAAAAGAGGATTTAACATCATCCTAATATTGGCAATGAATGGCCTCGGACGTCATTTGCGATCGTGTTTGTCCTGTCAAACAGGTAGGTAGATGGTTATTTTTACCAGTACCGTTCTTAGCACTATGCAAGCATGCATTCCAATGGTGTAGTGGGGAGCCGAGCCCACCACGCCGCTTTCTGCTATTGGCTGGCTGACATCGTACGATATATTTAGATGTGTGGGTTGCGTGTAAGTATTCTTACACACTCACACTATCTTATCACTAGATTGGAACAGAATCGAGGACTAATTTAAGAAGTTTAATATGAAGGGAGACTGATTGAATTGCTCCGATGCCATAGGAAGTCTTATTGTTGCCTTGACACGATGACGTAGCCCGCTTCATTTGTTTTGATTCATTGTTAACCTCATAAATTGTGCACTAAGTAGTTGCGTAACGTTTTTATTTGGCTGATTCAGTTAAAATAGCTGCGTATTTTCACACAGTAGTAATCATTTTATTTACAACGTATGTAAAAAGCTATTTATGTTTACGTAGGCAAATTGTTTCTACATTTACGTTAAGAGATAATTGTCACTATGAGATATTACTTTCAGAATCATCTCCACAAATACCTATGGAGATAAATTATAAGTAGTTAGGCATCCATTTTGTTTAGGAATAATATATTAAACTAGCGTTTGCCCGCGACTTCGTTCGAGTGAAATCGATATAATACAAAAAAAATATCTCTGCCTATGCCTCGCATAGAAATAATATGCAACAACGTCGGTATTATGTAAAATACTAAATAGAATCTCTCGAAAATTATGTTTCGCTAAATAAGTTAAGCTGGTACCTAATAAGTAATAATACATTTTAACACCGCTTTTTGTCGTAAAAGTCCACTAAGGGATATAATATGCCATTAGCATCTAAACATTCTAACCCACTGTTGGGCGCGAGTCTCCTTGACAATAGAAGGGGAATTGACCTGCTATGCCAGCTGGCCAGATGGGTTAGTCTTAGTACAGGGATCAATTTCAAGTTTTCATTCTGTTGCACAGATGTTATATCTATATATATATCCCTTAGTCGTCTTTTACGAGACGAAATTGTATTCTTACTCCATAACCACACTAATAATATAGGATAGGGAATATACTAAATTATAAATATGATGATCATTTGTTGTAATAGTTCATGTTTAGTAATCGAGTAATTCCATAATACTATAATTTTAAAGTACCTATTGATCTATTTTATATAGTCCAATATCCAAATATACTACCTAAGTATCTACTTTGAGTTGGGCAGGGTAACAGAGGTACCATCGAAGACAAAGATCGGGTACCGGTGGTCCGCTCGCACGGCGAAGAGAGAGGATTTTACGGTGGGTCTATGGGATCACGCGCCGCCTTCTCCGTCACCCCGGACCGATTTGGCGGGGCGAGACGCACCCATAGCCCACCAATAAAAAAAAAAAAAAGAAAAAAAAAAAGGGTTACAGAGGTGTAAAACATCTCTAAGTATCTAATGTTATTAGCACAACGCAGCTAAGTCTTTTTATTTTTGTAAGTATTTATGTACCTACCTGCCTAAGTACATATTGTTTACCGAAAAACATTTTTTAAGAATAATGTAACGTCATCGCTTAGTCTGACAGTTTTTATTCGATATTAAATTACCAAGTATTAAACTTCATTGAACTTTAATATTTGTGGGCAGATAGGTAAACAGAAGACTACGTTTCCTTTAATTAATTACCCGTCAAACTTTTGTTTAAAGATTCATAATCTGTCAAAGAAGTTATTTAGGTTTTGTTTTAACTTGCAGAATGTCCAGTGCAACAATATTGAAACTGATGGTACTTACCTAATGTAATCTTAGACGTAAAAGCAAAGTTGCTTTGCTGTCTGAGATTACATTACCATCATAAGCATGTACTTACCTATACTCGTAAATGCTTGTATTCTTGTATACGAATACATACGTAGGTGTGTATATCTATCTACTTACTTTAGGGACACCCAGATTGTACCTAGTTAATTACAATGAAACAGCTATTCTAGGGAACCATACCATGCACTTATAGTGCATAATACCTAGATAGGCAGGTGACAGATATATTGGGCTAGGGCCATTATTAGGCTAGTCTCCTCCAAAATGGAAGAAATATATAAAAATAAAATTTCACAAAGTTATATTGTATACTGAGTGGTAGCGGCTGCGAATACTACCAACCCTTACTTTGCTCGTCGATATCGTAAAAGACGACTAAGAGTCTTATAACGACCCGAGCCAACGCCATCTGATGCTGTATGGTCAACAATTACATTCCCAAGGAGGGTTGACGTCTGGCAGGCGGGCAGTCATAAAACTATTGCCAATAACTTTTACAATATGTACTATGAAATAAGAGTACATATTGTATCGACCCCAAGTAATTGGGATAAGAGTAGGAGAATGATGATTCAAAATAATCTACTTTCTAAAGAACATCTTAAGTTTTTTAATTGGACCGCCGCGCGCCGCCCATATCAGACCAATTATTCATGACTGGGGTCAGCACAATAGCAGTTACAATTTTATTCAACAATACGAGGTTTTAATGAGTTTATACGATATATTAATGGATTAACACACATCCAACCTACAATTGGGAGTAAGCTTATTAAATACAGTATAAAATATTACTGAATAATTTCTACCAAAATGACTAGAATGGATGGGGGTTCCGTTGGATTTAATATTTTACGTTATTTCATTGTTTATACAAGATAATTTTAAATTATAAACCATATATTGCCTGCTATTCTATTGTTAAACATGTGGGTTTGTTTTCTGGATGAGATAAAAGCACTATCAGGCAATTCACAGTAACAACACATTTTTGTCGAAATACCTACTTGCATATCTTTTTAAAATTCCTATACAAAGTGCAGGCTATTCTATTGTCTACTGGACACAATGACAGACTTCGGATTTTTTTTATTTGCTGTTTTATATCACGGAAAAGGTGAGGAAAAGTGTAAGTCATTTGTTTCAGCGTGTAACTACTTAATAACATAGAATTGGGACAAGTAAATTATCGTCAATTCCAGCTAGACTAATGCTGCGTCTAAATCTTTACAAATAACACCTATAACAGGATAATATAGAACTATACGGGATATATCTTATAGGATATATCCCGTATATATAAAGAAATAAAAACGACTGCTCAAACAAAGAAAATTTTAAATAGCTTAAACTTTAGAACTGACCCTTTAACAGCTATAGGCTCACTGTCTATTAGATATGCAGACCTAAAAATTGCGAGACAAAATCTAGCACAGATATCTCCCCACCCCATCCTTCAGACTAAATAGATGATACTATAAATACTAAGTATATTAAGGATAATATCAACCGCTTAAAATAAATTGATTTATCGATATGTCATATTAAATAATATTTCTTAATGAATGCAATTGATTGAAATAAATATTTTGATAGCGCCGTGATTGTATCTATAATCCCTGATAATACTTTGCAGGTATTTTATATGTAGACATGCGACAGCCTTGTCGGTCGGTATATTATCATTTCATGATAAATGATAAACATTCTTATCAAAACTGACGAATTATTTTTTGTCAAACCACTTTTTGGTGTATATTTATACAATTCGTAATGACGGTCATTGAATTTAAATACCTACCGTTAAAAGTGTATTAATGGTCCATTTGGTAACCAACTGAAAACGCAGTATGTAATCAATTTGCATTATTTCAAATTAATTTGATCAGCTTTTTTTATATTACCTAAGGAGAAATTTCATCTGGATTAACTTGCAAATAATCTGATAAATAAAAACGACTCAAATTTTGATATAATAACTATTATACGAAACATATTGTGAAGCTAATAGCCATTATCACCTAGGAATACAGCATAAAAGACCGAGAAATATAATCGGTTGCAGTTTTGTAGCGTATGTAGACTTTGATAACGCCTTTGATTCAATTGAAATTTAGATAGTGGTAGGAGCACGCTGTTGATAAATTTCTGTCAACAGCCGCGGGCCGGTCCATCCGGGATAGTCCACACTCTCGCAGAAGATCGACGAATAATGGCAATATGCTATTACGCTTCGTTCAGTGAGCGAGAGAATCGAAAGCCAATCTGGGTGGGTTTGGGGTTTGTATTGGTAGGCAGCGGTCTAGCTATACACTTGGTACTGCAAAGGTCCATGGGCGGCAGTAACACTTACCATCAGGTGTGCTACTTGCTCGTTTGCATATAAATACTACACTATAAGCAATATAAAAAATAATGCTGCCAAATTGGCTCTCATTTTATCAAAATGTTGAAGTGTTCATTTGGAAACGCCACCATGTTGGTCGGCATTTGATGTAAGATTAAAAATCTAATCCAGCTCCAAAAGGCGTGACACAGACGATCCAATCTAAGAACTTCAAACTCTTGGACTGTTTGAACTATGCAAAAATGACAAATACGTATCTTCTATCATTGTTCACTTTCGATTTGCATACAATATCATAGTTACAGTAGCATCCCTGTAGGTAATCAGTATGATGCTCAATGATCTTAGCAAGGTTTCCCAACTAATGGATTTACAAATGATGTAAGGTAAACTCTAATTCCTAGGATAAGCAATTTTGCGGATCGGGATCTCTCTACGAGATAGAAATCGATTTCACACTCACTTCGAATCACTTCGTAGAAGAAAGATTGCAAACAATATAGCTCGAAGAACAGTATGCGGAAGTAACAAAGGACAGTTTACATCGGTTGACGAAGCGCGATCAATGGCGGAAGGTTCTCCAAAGGAGATCACGTACTGAACGACGCATTGTAAGGTGGCTCCCGTCAGTTAGGGATTGCGGAAGTAGCCGTAAAGGGTTGGATGAAAACGGTACAGAAACATCCTGTGTAGCATTGATACATCAAGACCTAAGTCCGACCGTAAATAGCGATTAGCTGATGGATATGTCCCATTATAGGGTTGGATGTCTATAAGACATCTTCTACATTCAGAGGAAAAACCTATTATTACACGCTAACAAAATGTGTTGACACACGTTTATTTCAAGTTTTCCTTATCTCACAATGATCTAATAAAAAACAAGTAAAGTATGTAACCTTATTTGTCTTTAACGATACCCGCAAAAAAAAAGTAAATTGTATTCTTACCACAAACACACATTTCAGCAGATATTCAATAAAAATAAATAAGATAATGACATCGCAAAGAAATCTTTTCCTTTCAGGGATATAATGGAGATGGGGGAATCTACTGAATCGTAGGTATTATGAAAACATGTAAGGGATAAAGGAGGGAATAATCGCGAAGCAAATCGTCCGTCCCACTGATGTGTCTGCGTCGTACCGGCCATTTGTCATAGCGCTCAGATGGGATAACTTTTTGTTCAGACCGCTGACTTCATACCAACTCTGAAAGGAAAGTGAACCTTATTATCACCCCTCGACACTAATGCGATATTCTTACCCCTAATCGTCTCATTTCAGAATAATAAATTCACAGCATTGCATAATAGCTGAATCATCACTTACATTTTTTATTAAAATTCAGGTCGTATTTTGGTCTTACTTTACGTGTCTACCGATGATGGAAGGCGCACTTCGATTATTTAACGTTCACTAACACTAACGTGACTGTATCAATGTTGCAGAGCTTACAGATTAGCAAAGACAGCTGAGAATGTGCCTGAACTAAATAAATCATGAAGTATCTTTATCTTCTTTACATAGTATAAAACAGTCGCTTCCCCCTGTTTGTAGGTACGCTTAAATCTATTAAACTCCACAACAGATTTTAATATGGTTTTCGACAACATGCAGAGTGATTCAAAAGGAAGGATTATATGTATACATGTTTATTATAGTAAAAAAGCCGAGAATTTAAATAATTTAAATTGAACGTAATAGGATGTTGTAAAACAAAACATTTTTATGAGCTTACATTGCAAAAGCTGACTAAATCTTACGAGATAGATCAAAATAATGAACTACGAAATTATATATCCAAAAAAAGTCTACAACATGTTAGCGATGGTATATGTTTATCTACTAAGAATTGTCCACAGTAATCATTTTTATCTTTAACATTTATAATATTAAAAAATAATGTGTTATTTACGAAGTCATTTAAAACAATCATTATCATCATGATCTCAGCCCACATATGTTCCACTGTTGGCCTACTACTACTAAAATGACCTACTATACCGCGCTTGGTCGAGACGTGTTGGTATAGGGTTTTATTTCGAGTTTTCCTTCTCTTGCACAGATGATACATGCATTATATCCCTTACCTAATCGTCTTTTACGATACCCACGGGTAAGAGAGGGAATGGTGAACTGTATTCTTACTTCGTCACCACACGGAAAACAATACAGTATTATTTTTAAGCAATTATATACATTAAACACATGGTGTATTTAATGTAAAAAATGGCACTTTACAGCATATTATTAAAATAGATAGCTTAGAAGTTATCAGAAATTTAAAATGCGGAATCAAAACGACAAGAAACCGAAACGAAGCGGGAACGGATAACTAATATTATAGAAATATATTTATATTCTAATACCGTTATGTTTTGAAAGCAATACTCACAAAATATTAAAGCACTTATATTTAAAATCATTAAATTTATTTAAGTAACGGGCCTGTTAGTAATGCAAATACATACATAATACATACATAGCCTCACGCCTGTTTCCCAGAGGGGTAGGCAGACACTACGGATTGCCACAAACCACGATCCTGACATACCTCCATCGCTTCATTCACGCTCTCACAGTCTTCATTCTACGATCTGACCTTTCGCTAAGACATCTTCAATTTGATCCAGAAAAATACGACGTGGTCTTCCCCTTGTAATCGTCCCACTCTCACTCGCTTTGTATACTTGTTTAGTCAACCTTTCTTCACTCATTCTTTCCACGTGTCCAATCCACCTCAGCATACCCTTCTTATCTTTGTCCCTCCTTCTTCATTCATACATACTTAAACTATGTCCAGTAAATGATATTCAAGTACCTACTTATAATTAATAATATCACTGTTGCCTATGGCTTCAACATAGAGAAATATCAAACAAAAGATCGTGAAGATGTTTGTCAGGCTTTGTGAGTTGTTTTTACTAAACGTTAATTATATCATGGTGTAACTAAGCAGATTCAAGCCCCGCCATTCGAGAGGCGTCCATAATGTACTCATACACTTTGTAGCACAGTTTTTAAAATACTCAAGTTTTCTTTGTATTATTATAACTCTGTAAGAATGCTTCTATGTAGTATATTTCGATGGTATTAATACATTTACACAACATTTGCAAGTTTCGGATTTGCACGTTTAAGCTCCTGTGGGTAATAAATTGGGATAAAACAATTTCATTCGACTGGAATCGCACCCAAAACTATACGGCTTACATCATAAATTCTTATTTGCTTTCGAGTGAAAGAATTAATTCATAGCTATAAGCTTATAAAATATTTTACCAAAAATGTTAATATTGAAAGCATCATCATTTTATTTTTTTGATATGGTGGCAAAAAAACCTAGCAGCCTGCCCACTGTCGATTAATCAGCATAGTCCTCCTCAAGTCAGTCAACGTCAGAATCGCCAAGCTTGACAAGCGGGTTGGCGATCGCGGTTCATGAAGGTTGAGCGCGATGGCCTACGGCCATATATTGGAAGAGTTATCCAGTCCCCTATACCTTGACCGCATGTAACAGCCCTCTATTGGGAAGAGTGCAGATGGCCACCATGTTATCATCGCCCATTGGGCAGTTCGGCTGGAGAGGTTTCAGTTCGGTATTCGGTCCGGAGACCTTGGATGCAGTACGGTGGCAATACAAAATCCATTCATTTCGGCTGTTGCAGACCTTATCGGAGTATGGTTATTTCGGTAAGTAACTGTACGCAGTCATGAGGAAGGCGACCGCATGCTGCCACCGATGTAAGCTGTCCAGCCGTCGTTACAACAATACTTAGCAGTGTCAACTGGGGTATGATTATGAAATATCCAAAAAAATAATCCACCAGGCAAAGTTTTAAGTCAAGGAATCGGTTTTGGTAGCCTGTTCAAAAATGCAATCATCCATCGCCCCAGTCATTCAAACAGGCAGAGCAGAACAAAGAATAAAAAGAAAATGAACTTTTCTAAAGACCTACGTTAAATATATTCCTCACCGGCAACAGGTAAAAATATAATAAAGTTCAATTCAATAAGTCTAAATGGGTCTGAAGATCTACTTATTATTATCACACCTACGTGGAAAATACAATCAAGAAAACCGTGCAAAGAAAACAAATTACTCTTGGGAAAATTAAAATGTCAAAGGCATTAACTTTTAATATGTTTTCTAGTGCTCTTCGCACTTAGAAATTTATAATAGCAATATTTTAAGTAATCTATTAGTAAAATTCAAAGAGAACTATATACACAATACTAGTACTTGCTCTTATTGTCTTTTTGTATGACTTTCTTTTTATAATAATACAATGGAGAAGCGAACTGTTGCATTTAGGACGTTCAGATAATCGAAAACATACGGAATGTTTGAATTTATGAAAAATCTGTTTTTTTGCCTATTGATTAAATAGTTTTGATTAATTGTAAAAGTATATATTAAACTCTATGAGGTTTTTTTGAAAGTTGGCTAACTCAGCTACACTTGCTATAATTAAAATTGTACTAAATACATTCTAATTTTAAATTTCGAAATAACAAAAGCAAAACTTATCAAAGATTTAACAGATTATATATATTCGGAACATATATCCTATTTTTACCCGACTGCGCGACGCAAAGGAGTGGTATTGTGTTTAACAGTCTATGCATGTATGTATGCTCCTTTGAAGCACTATACAGACCAAACGCCTGGGCCGATTTTAATGATTCAAACATCAATCGATTCCTCTTAATCCGGCGAGTGTCACTAAAGACATGACGTTAGTGAAAATTCAATATGACGACCACTGGACGCCATTTTGTGAAAATGATAAAAATGAAAGTCAACAAACTATGTCGAGTGGAGTATCGTTGAATAGGTATTTAAAAATCATTAATAGTTTTGTCATAACATTTTTCGATTCGACAGACCGTTTAGGATTTATATCGATTTAAAGTTGCATAACAACCATTCTCACATATAGGTCTTTAGACAGTAGAAATACAATGAAAAGACGAAAACTTCGTATGACTGTGCATGTGAATATGGACTACTAGATACCTACTATTTTGGATTGGACTACCTAAAGTATCTAATGTCTGACACGGTCGCCCATCTCGAACTTCAAACGATTTAGTACTCAACTAAAGTCGAAAAACTATATATAGATAGGTAGGTACCTACTCATTAATAAATAAAATAACTATAGCTTAGCTAGATAATTATAACTAAAAAGTATAAAATAAATAAAAATAATTAAAAAAATCAAAAAACCCGACTGTGTAAAAAGTGAACCAAATTACGTACACAATAAAAAAACTGAAAAGAAATAAAACAAGCACTTAGATGTCCGGTGGTCTATAATTCTATAATATATTATTGAATGAATACTATTGAAGAAAATAAAATATATTCTATTAATAGAACATAACAACTGAACAGTCGGGATCCATTATTCGACAGCAAATCTAATATAATGACTTCTAATGTTTACGCGAGTATTACACATTTGAAATAAAACTACTTTTACGGATTCTATCGCGTTTGTATTTGATTTATAATTTCCCGACGTTTCGAACACTTTACAGTGATCATGGTCACGGGAGGACTGAGGTGTCTTACGTCCAATATGTCATTGTTATTACAGAAATTTATTTATATCTACCCTATAAGATATTAAATTTTAAATTTTGACCCACATTTTTATACAAAATTAATACAATTCATTGCCAGTACAAAAAGAGAATGATTCTATATATAAAATTTTATGTTGTTTATGATTTGAAAATTGATTTGAAATTTGAAATTTTGAAAAAAAAATCATAAACAACATAAAATTTTATATATAGAATCATTCTCTTTTTGTACTGGCAATGAATTGTATTAATTTTGTATAAAAATGTGGGTCAAAATTTAAAATTTAATATCTTACAGGGTGGATATAAATAAATTTCTGTAATAACAATGACATATTGGACGTAAGACACCTCAGTCCTCCCGTGACCATGATCACTGTAAAGTGTTCGAAACGTCGGGAAATTATAAATCAAATACAAACGCGATAGAATCCGTAAAAGTAGTTTTATTTCAAATGAGCAAATCTAATTTTTTAATGTATTAATCATTATTTGACAGCAAATCAAATTTTTCAATGGATCCCGACTGTTTAGTTGGTATATTCCATTATTAGAATATATTTTATTTTCTTCAATAGTATTCATTCAATAATATATTATAGAATTATAGACCACCGGACATCTAAGTGCTTGTTTTATTTCTTTTCAGTTTTTTTATTGTGTACGTAATTTGGTTCATTTTTTACACAGTCGGGTTTTTTGATTTTTTTATAATATTATAATTAATTGCTGTTTTTAGATCCATAAAAATAATTCCAAAAAATAAAAATACTAGAGTTGTGTTCCTCACTTTATTCATGCCTGCATCTGCTTTATTCATAATCAAAATTTAGATATTTTTTTTAATGAAATGTTATACTCATTTTTGGTTATCCAAACTACTCTTAATTTCAGTTAAACTGTTTAATCAGCATTGTATTTGAACAAATCAAATAAAAGTCATCATATAGGTCAATATGTAAATAAATTCTGAATTCGTCTTGTATATTTTAATTAAATAAATACTCAAGTAAGAATTACGCATAGTTACACAAAACGAATGAAACTAGTACTAATGACTGTTTTAAATGTTTACTAATGGAAGAAAGAAATAAAATAGGTCGTTTAAAGCTTTCTTTTACCAAAGTGCAAACCTTATATCTATGTATAGCCGTCAAGAGTTTTGCAAAAATAATTTATGATGAAACCTTTTTATTCCAATATAAAATTAAACGCCAAGATTTCATATCGTGCTGTTATTAAGTAATAAGAAATAATTATGCTTTTTAATTATGATTTTTATGGTGTTCTAACATATATCGTGTTCCTTAAGTGGTGACGGGTTAATAGTAGAATTTATCATTACCACTTGCCCGTGGGGGTGGTAACAGCCTGCTAATATTTACTACACTTACACTTTCCGTGTGGTGACGGAGTAAGTATACTATTCACCACCCCATATCTTACCCGTGGGTGATCGTACGAGACGACTAAGGGATATAAAACGCATATAACATCTATGCGAGAGAAGGAAAACTCGAAACAAAACCCTATACCAACACGTTTGACCAGCGTAGTATAGGAGGTTAATTTCACTCCCATTACGGAGGAGGCCCGAGCCCAACAGTGGGACATATATGGGCTGTGATGATGATGATGATGAATATTTACTAGGAGCACATTAAAAAATAAATAGATCTTGTAAGACTAACTGCAATCGTAAACTTGTCTGCCAAATAAGAGATTTAAGGCAAAGGCCCTGGGGAAGTTTTATGTCCAAAAATGGACTTTAATAGATTGATGAACGGATCAATGGTCGTATTAATTTATTAATTAACGATTACTATTAAAATGAAAGCAATATCGTGACCAGACCTTTGATTATCTTGCTTTGTAAAGTTTAAAACAAAACCCTATACCAAAGCGTCTGCAAAACGTGGCATAGTAGACAATTTTGGGTCGCATGCATAAAGGTGAAAATGTACATTAGCCGAGGTGAAGTGAAAATCTAGGAACTCACAATTAACAAAAATGGTAGACTGACACTAAACAATGGGTCAAAAAAGAAGGACCCCATGTCGGGCGCCGCTTATAAGTGGAAAAGAAAGAAATGAGAAGTACATATTTTTTAGGAGGATGGTTTATTCACAAGCACACTCGTCAAAACACAGCTTGCCCGAGGAGGGACTTGACAAGGTTTAATCTAGTGATCTAGGTAAATAAGGACAGAAATGTAGAAGTATCGGCTCTGCCTACTGGCGGACCAAATGCCGAACTTCGAAAAATTGGTACCATAGACGTGTTTATTAGTGCTTCCAATACACTCGCCTTTTTTTTTTTTTTTTTTTGGTAGGCTATGGCCCGGTCACACGTCGCCCGTGCCGTCCGGGGCGACGGAAGGGCAGCGCGTGGGCCCATAACCCACCGTATTCCCTCCCCATCGCCATTGGGCCGGCCACTGGTACCGCTTCCTTGCCTTCCGTGGCCAGCCCGGCGGGTTACCCTTTCGGGTACCATCCCCCGTCAACGCCCCAGCTAACTGCCGGGGCGTCGCCCTCACGCGGTCAGCCTCTTTGCGGGTGAAGGACTATTCCCCGGTCCAGTCACCCGCGGCCTCGGCTAGGGCGGCATTAGGCGCAGATACTCGCGCCTCCGCCGCCCCAGGCGCCGGCGACGGAGCGTCTCACCGAAGAGGATTTCCTCTCGGAGTCGCCCCGCCGCCTCCTTCCGCGAGACAACTGTCTCGCAGAAGGCGGCGACCGCGTCCCAGTTCCTGACGCTGTCGAGCATCGCCTTAGCGATGGTCGGCAGCGCCAGGTCGGCACCGATGATCGCGACGAGTTCACGGCGCAATACACTCGCCTTGCAGTATAGACGCGTCTAATGGTGCCTCGCTTGTTAATAATGGACGAGCAGGACAAGAAGAACTATTCTCAAAATCGGCTTGGCTTACGATTGTGAGACACACATTCGTAATAATAATACATGTATGTATTATTATTACGAATTATTATAGCAATCATAAAAGGCTATCTGTTAATCTATATACTATGTCTAAGTAGACCTATATAGTATTTTCAAAGCAGTTGTTGAATATTTTAAATACTTTTTAATGAAGTTTCTTATCACACAAAATAAATAAATAACTACAAATAGTAATCAAGGTAGAATATTTTTTTTCCAATCCAATCTACGTCATCAAATCAAGGACGTACAATAATAATAGGAACAAGCAATATTTAAGTTAGAGAGAATTTAATTATGCAGCTAAATGTAAATGTGAGTGATATACGACGTAAGAGAGCGAGTAGGTATGAAAGAGAGTATTGGTGTAAAGATGCGAAAGGGAATGCTCCGATGGTTCGGACATGTGGAAAGAACGCCAAACGAACGTCTGGTTAAGAAGATATACAATGCGAAAGTGGAAGGATGTAGGTACCGGGTGAGACCGAGACTAACCTACCTAGAGCAGATCGGTGATGTACTGAAGGAAGGTGGAGTCAAGAGTCTCCGAAACCGGCGAGCGTGTATGAAGAGAATTATGAATGTTGAGGAAGCGAGTGAAGTATGCAAAGATAGAGTTCTCTGGCAAGAGTGCAGGGTAGGCAGAGAGAACAGAGGTTCTCTCTGCCTACCCTGCAAGGGATATAGCGTGATGATATGTATGTATGTATGTATGTATATATGAATGTTTTATCACATATTGTAATCACCTAATTCTGAAGCAGCCTGTAAGTTAATTAAGTTTGCTATGTTATGTTTTAAGTAGTATGTGATTTCAATAAATTAGTATATCAATTATACGATGGGACTGGCATGTACATTTGTATAAAAGTCCCTAAGAATAAATGAAGAGAAAAAAAAAATAAGTTAGTTACTTTGATAATACTGACAATATAATCAGTAAAATTCAAAATATCCTATGCATGAAAGTATTTCGTGTATATCATAACCATGGAAGTAATAAGTACTCTGTACAACAGGAATGAGCTCTATCTGTACATCTTGCAGCAAAAATAAAGAAAATAAAACCTTATGCTAAGGTAGTAAGTCTTGTTGCGCGCAAAATAAAAATGAAGCCGAGTGAGAGGGCAACCAGTGTACCCTGTGTCCCGTTCTAACAGTGGACTTAGAATTGCCAGAGTTAAGTTGATTTCAATCCTTTCCTTGTTGGTAGGAAAATATGCGATTGATGTAATGTAATGAAGTAAAAACATTTACTTCTAAAATGTTTTAAATATAAATAATAATTTATTACCGACATATTAAAGCAATATTATTTGTTGCTAAGTGTAAAACCTTATTAACGCAAACATTTTGCGGTTGGGGTATAAGTTTTCTTTTATATGTATGAAATACGGACACCTGACCTGACAACCCCACATGAAATCGTAAATAATAATAATAACATAATTTATTAGTGAAGAATTACGGTGACCATGCATGACTATTCAATCCTAGTTCAAGAACAAATAACTTAAATACCTATGTATTTTTTATTTTTTTATGAAAATAACTTTGTTTAGATTTCAAATTTCCTAAAGATCTTAATGTCCCTAACATTAAGTTCTTTAGAAAATTTAAGAACAAAAAGAAAGCTATTGTGAAAGAATGTAATAAAGATCAGTCGACATGATCGACATCAATAGATTATTTGTTAGATCTCGTAGATAACGCTTGTGTTTCAGATTTTAAACTGAACATTATTTTTTATATTGCTGGATATATCGTGAATGGGATGATTCACAAAATTTCTTGTTCAAATTGTGTGGTGTTATTGGATCACAATACCATAGAACACTGTTTATTACATTATTAAATCAATCGTTAAAAAACGTAAACAAAAATAAAATTATCATGTAGGTATGTCGTCCGAGAATTTTATAGCAAACTACATACATCGTTAGAATCAGCACATCCTCCTCAATCTATATTTGAAGATCCACATGATATGCTATTGATGAAGGCGTTAGCGAATTCATATCTTAATTTACGTTTAACTCAATGCAAAATTAGAATCAATGAAACATATAAGGAATAAGCTGGGTTTGCGGCAGAAACTTCACAAGACTGTCTTATTTAGCAATGTCTGATTTAGAATTAAACTTAAATGTAAACTTAACTGTTTTTTCTTAATTAAATATACCACACACCACCTTATCGTAATTTTATCTCAGTCCAGCTGCATGTCGTGTCCCACAAGGACCAGCAGATAAGTACCTACCTATATGACGCGAGTGTGAAAAGCAAGCAAAAACAGGAAATGTATAGTGCCACAAAGGGCAAGTTTACAATTAGCATCTTCGATTAAAATCCATCTGAAGCAATGATCTGCTAACGTCAGATCACAAATATTTTTTATAATTATTGTCCTTAAATCATATTTCAATATGGTCACCATCGCCAGAGAGGGATAAAAGGTACAGTTCTGAGCTCTCGCTCGGCTTCAATTTTGCGACAACAGCTCATTCCTGTTGTACAGAGTACTTATTACTTCCATGATCATAACATATTTTTCATTCATTCATTCATTACAGCCCGTAATGTCCCACTGTTGGGCTCGGGCCTCCTTTGTAATGAGAGGGAAATTAACCTACTATACCGCGCTAGTCAGACGTGTTGGTATAGGGTTTTGTTTCGAGTTTTCCTTCTCTCGCATAGATGTTATATGCTTTTTATATCCCTTAGTCGTCTCGTACGATCACCCACGGGTAAGATATGGGGTGGTGAATAGTATTCTTACTCCGTCACCACACGGAAAATATAATAATCACAACATACCTATAAGACCGCCCAATTAAATTGAAATTTAATATTCTATGTAGATACCTATACGCGTATGGTTTCAAAATTTTCTTTGATTGCGTAAAGGCTTCAGGATGTTAAATTGACCCAAATCAGGCCGTTGGATATTATTTTCTCTTTGCACAAGGTAGAACACGAATATATGCTTCACCTATATTAACTATTTGACATGTCTGAAAATTACTACTAGATATACCACTGAAATGACCATAACCACATAACACATCACAGAAGGTTGGCATAAGCAATTTGAGCTTACTCTTCATTTTCAATGACACGTTAATAAATATGAGATATATAATACCTCTAAGGTGTTGAAGAATGTGCTAAAATAAAAATATTTTCTATGGTTTTAATAGTTAATGTAAAGGAAACACAAAACAGCTGAAACAATAAAGATTGACACTGACACTGCTTTTGTCCATTTGTTGATTCTCTAATACTTGCAGAAACACTTGCCTATTACACGCATAGTGTTGTGCGTTAGGTACCCAAGAAATATAACCAAATGAAAATAGTTATGAATAGAACACCACTAATAATGCGTACCGAACGTAGATTAATAATGAGGTGGAGAGAGGGTATACTATACTATTGCAATTTAATTTTGTAAAAACCAAAATAAATTAAATCTTATTTTCTTATAATCTGTGTAAACATTCTTTACTATATGTATAGGATATATGGATTTATAGATTTTATCCTCATTCAGGTAGTTGATATCAACCCGCTGTTATGGTGTGTGCTTCACCACCCCTTACTTTACCGGTAAAAACCAGCTGAGAAATCACCAGTCAAACCGTTAGCAGCACTTTTTTGTTAAAACTTATAACACCAACTGCATTCGTCAAACCGCCTGCTCAACATAACTTTTTTTTTTTTTGTGTCTTAGTTGTTAGCCTCAGATGGCTATGACAACTTTACCCGGACTGTGGGTGAGCGCCGAGGGCTCTCAACCCGTCTAGCTCAACATAACGATTTGGCATTGTTTTTATTAGGGGAGCCTACTTTCAGTAGTAAACTTTGAAAGGTTCATGGATGAATAAAACTGTGGTAATAAATAATCATCTCACACGAGAATATCAACTAGTTAAAATAAATAATAATCGCTAATATTTTAGATGTGACTGGTGGCGTTAATTAGGACCAATATCAAAACTTAATCACTTCATGTTTACTTGGACTATTCGTCGTAAATAAAATGAGCGCACGTAATTTATCTGATCATAGAACAAAATGTGCCAAAGCTTCTAACTCGCTTACTATTACAGGCCAATTACCCATTATAGAAGATAGATACTCGTACCCAACGTTGAAACGCTTATAAGTTCAAAAGGAACTGAGATAACACATTTTAGCAGTCATGTTCACGATATTCATAAAAACAGTTTTATTTCACATGTGTTTGTTTGGTGACTAACCAAAACATCAGAAATCAGTTGCATATATTTTAAGTGAATCATAGCTACACGGATTTCTATTTTCTGAATATAGTACTTACGTCGGCTATGTCTTCAAAAATAAACAAGTGTTATATAAAGCGTGATTTAGTTCAAGGGTATCGGTCACGAAACTTTTAAACGTGTAAACAATAATATTTTTTATTAAACTCACCCATTGCTGCGGATTTTAGAAATTCAATTCAAGGAGAATATATATCATTTTAATTTCACGACTTCATATCATCCGTGTAGATAGAACTATAATGGACATTTTGCCATTTTAATCTTACAAAACGTAATTATTAGGGATCGGATTTACTGCCGCCAACTAAAACACTATTCTCGATTCATCATCATCATCGTTTCAGCTCATATATGTCCCACTGTTGGACTCGAGCCTCCTCCTTAATGGGAGGGAAATTGACCTACTATATCACGCTAGTCAGACGTGTTGGTATAGGGTTTTGTTTCGTGGTTGACTTCTTTTCCATAGATGTCATAGGCGTTTTATATCCCTTAGTCGTCTCTTACGATCACCCACAGGCAAGATAGAGGGTAATGAACTGTGTTCTTAACTTCGTACTACGTCTCCACGTGGAAAGATTACGTGCAACTAATAATGACGGCAAATAAGTAGCTTATAATCCGTTACAGTAATGTATAATATCAAGATTTTAGTTTCAACAGTTGTATGCATGTTGCACTAAAATATAACGAGGTATGCATCAAGCTGGTTAAAATTAGAAGCATGGTAGAATAAGTTTGCTTCTGGGAACTAGTCAGACCTTTCTCCTAACGCTGAAGTATGATAACCAATGACGTTGAATCAAGGTTACCTTATAATAGTTCTATCTCCTCTTTCTTCTTGTCTATGAAAACAATTAAATTGAATTAATTATAACGTGGAATTATTAAGGAATTAATTATAACGAAGGTACAAAACAAGCTGATTTATTGACTGTCGTAATCGATAGAGAGTAAGTACAATGTTATATAAGTGTTGACAGAAATATCTCTGACAAAAAATATCGTTTTATAAGATTAATTCAATGGCCCAGCCGAACATATTCTTCAGATATTTAGTCGTAATATTTAATAAAGATATGCGTCAAATCTGGCTTAAGCTTCTGTGTATGATGTTCTAATATATAAATTATTTTAAGAATCGCAGAGTTTGTTCCAAAAAACATATGGCTATATCACACATATTAAGCAGACCAATAGAAACTGTAACCCCAATATCTCAACTTTCATTTTTAATTAAATGTTAATCTTTCAATAATTACGCGTCTTATATTTTCAACCATAAGTGCTTATGATGAAGTTTAAAAGCATGGATTATAATTAAATAAAACTAATTACATAATATATTAACAATAAAAAATCATATTCTATTTTACAAATTTCTTTAAATTTTTACTCATTTAAATTTGAATAAAAATGCTTATTCCAATAAGTGTGCCATTTTTGTTTAGCACACTAAGTAAATAATCCTTGTATTGTGGGGGACTTTACAAACCTGCAATTAACGCAGACAAATTACACCACACTCAGAACAACACTTTGTGGATCGCACATAGTATTGTCCTGCGTGGGAATCGAACCCATGCACTGGCATGGAAGGTCAGTATCTCAACCACTACACCATCTGTGCAGTCAATTAATTAATCAATTGATAAGTATTTGCTATTATTTATAAAAACTCGGTAATTTTTAAATGCGACATCATATATTCATGACAGGACTATTGAATCGAATTAAAATACCATACCGTAGAAACAGGTTGGGCAAAATCTGATTTTTATTAAAAAATCAAAAACCATTGATTTTTTAAAAAAAATCATGATTTATTTGATTTTTTTGATTTTTTAAATTTGAACATAAAATTTGAACATTTTGATTCTTTGAAATTATTGTTAATTATTTTAATGTATAAGTCTAAAACTTATAATACAATTTGCGCCTCAAAAACTTGTGACAACGCATTTGTCGCGCTTCTTTCTTCTTGCAAGAAAATTCTTGTCGCGATTTTTTTTCCTTCTGTCCTATACACTCACTCACTATACAGTGCCGAGTGAGGCACGAATGCGTTTGTTGTGCTTTTTGCAAGAATATTCCTGTCGTGTCGTGTCGAGGCTTGTTTTCCTTTTCAACCTATAAATTGACGTTCGCGCATTTCGCTAGTTTAGTTAAGTTAGTTAAGTGAAGTGAAAACATAAATAAAGTAAAATGAGTGGAAGAAAAGAGGACCCAACATGGCAGTTCTATATTAAGACAACAAATCCAAATAAATTGGGGTGTAGGGCTATTTGTAGAAAGTGCAAGAAAGATATTCAAGGGTTAGTCCAAAGACTTAAAGCACACCACGATGTTTGTAATTATCAAGAGAGGAATACAGGTAATTAAATTATTAATTTTATTTTATTTATATTTTAGGCATATATGATTGTTTTTTGTTTTTAAATGTTAGGTGAAATCTAACACGTGGCGTGGCCTTTAATGTAACTTTTTTAACGCGACCTTTCCTAGGTTAATTATTAAAGATTATCTTTACTCTTCTATACTTAATTAAATTTTAATTTTTTCAACTTAAAAAAATAAATTTGCTTTTACATTTCTATTGAACATTTTAACTTTATTTTAAAATTAATAATTCAATACTATATCAATATATCATCAATTATAATTAATCAATATCAATTTTCAGTTATGTTTTTTCTCTTTCTAGAGAGTCGAATGTCGCTTGACAGTTTTGCTAGCACATCATCTGCCTCAAGTTGTAGTTCACTCATGACGAAAGTACCAACACCAACAAGTCCAACAACTTTTGAGCCAGTCCAAAAAAAGAAAGCAATCGAAACTCAGCCTACCATGAGTAGTTTTGTAATGCGGACTTCAACTGCTGAAAAACATAAAATTGACAAACAAATAGCAAAGGCTATTTTTGCTACTAATTCGAGCTTCAGATGTATTGGGAATTTAGAGGTGAAAAAAGCCATTCAGTTATTAAGGCCTGGTTATATACCGACCTCGAGAAAACGGTAGCAACAAGTCTTTTGGACGAAATCTATGAAGAGGAAAAAGAAAAATATTTCTCCTCCCTTTCAGGACAGTCCGTAAATATGTCAATTGATGGGTGGTCAAACGTGCACAACGAACCAGTGATATGCGCAACGATAACCACTGAAGATGGACAAGCCCTCCTATACGAAACTATAGACACATCAGGAAATCCACATACTTCAGAATATTTAACTCAAATAGTTTGTGACCTGATTTCTTCATGTGAATTAAAATACAAGTGTACCGTAAAATCTTTTGTGACAGACAATGCCGCAAATATGACACTTATGAGAAAAACATTAGAAGAAAAAACGAACGCAAAAGTTATAACTTATGGCTGCTCTGCACATATTTTTAATTTACTGTGCAAGGACTTTCAAGTTAAAGCCGTTATAGAACATGTGGTCCAAATTGTTAAATATTTTCGAAATAACCATTTGGCTAGAGCTAAATTCAGTCAAGCAGGAGGCAGCGCTTTAGTCCTTCCAAGCGATGTGAGATGGAATAGCCTTGGCAACTGCTTAGAGATGTATGTCACTCAGTGGGACATCATATTAAAAATCTGCGAAGAAAATAAAAACGAGATTGATTCCACTATTTTCCGAAAAGTTTCAAATATTGCGATTAAACATGCAGCGCAAGATTATTTAAACATTTTAAAACCTATATCAGTTGCTCTTGATACTGTGCAGAGGAAAAATGCTACTATCGCAGATACTGTAGAGCAGTGGAAACATTTACAATATATCTTTGATGAATCTGTGGAATTACCATTACAAAAAACACAACAATTTAATAATCGATATAAGCAAGCACTAACGCCATATCATTTTATAGCGTATATGTTGAATCCACAAAAAACAAAATACCAGTTAACACCAGAAGAAAAGAATATAGCTTTAGAAACAATTAAAGAGTTACATGAAAACAATGGACCGTTACCTTTAGTAATAAAGTTAAATGCCCGCAGTGCTCCATTTAAGCAAGTTATGTTTTCGGACGAAGTAATAAAAAATGTAAACGGACTACAATGGTGGTTATCACAAAATGATGAGCCGGAAATCTTGAAACAGTTGCCAATAATAAAACAGTTCCTGTGTGCAACTGCTTCTTCAGCTTCAGTAGAACGCGTATTTAGCTCTTTTGGTCTTGTACACTCGGATATTAGAAACAGATTAGGCATAGAAAAAGGAGGAAAACTCGTGTTTTTGTTTAAATTGTATAACGAAAATGAATAGACTGAAAATATACGGTAATAAAATTTAGGTGTTACGTTTAGTTTAAGAATTTGGAATTATGTACTTCTTTTTTGTTGTTTTTGCTAAAAGCAGATACTTCTTTTGATTTTTGAGAAAACTTTTATGTTATGTTGTTATCTGGTTCTGAATAAAAAGGAAAAAAAATGATTTAAATCATGATTTTAATTTTAAAAATCAAGCGATTTAAATCATGATTTTAATCGTGATTTTAATCGTAATTTTAATCACTTGATTTTAATCAGCCCAACCCTGCGTAGAATTATTAAATAAAACATACGTCTATTAAAAATTATTTAGATTTTTATGAATGCGTTCTTAAGTCTACAGAAAATTATGTAGGTATTCAAAAATCTCTAAGCATATTCATAAATAGTAAATTCGTAAACATTGTGTATACCGTTTTTGTAATATAATTGAGAACAATATTTAATACGTAACGTATATAATAAGGATTGCTGTGTGGTAGCGGCTACGAATACTACCAACCTTTAATTTGCTCGTGGATATCATAAAAGAAGACTAAGAGCATTATAACGACCTGGGCCAACTCCATCTGATGCCGTTTGGTCAATAATTACATTCCCAAGGAGGGTTGACGTCTGGCAGGCAGCCGGTCACAAAACTATTGCCAATAACTTTTACAATATGTACTGTGAAAGAAGAGTAGGTACATATTGTATCGACCCCAAGTACCTAATTGGGATAAGAGTAGGAGAATGATAATGAATGATGTATATAATAAGGATTACTTATTAATCAAACCATAATAAAATTCATGTATTATGTGGCTATGTATAATATACTTCGTTATTAACTATTCGTATTTACTGATTTTAAACATCAACGTCCTTCGTTAGATCCAAGATATTATTTTGAAAATTTACTCTATTATATACGGCAGTAGTTTATATAGTAATATTGTATATGCATACAAGGTACTATGTTTTTATCGTGGCGAACTGTTCGGTTATTACGTCGTCGAACCAAGTTAATTTGGTATGTACATATTAAGATATGACCTTGCCGAGATGAATAAAAGGTCATCATCAACTATATCATTACTAAGGAAGGTTGATCTCAAGGCACAATGACAGGTCGTATCTTAACTAAACCCCTTTTAGAGATCTACTGTTCCCTCACTTGGGCTTTAAAAAAATAACTCTCGCGTACTGTCCGACTTCTTCTATTTGTAGCATAAGGGCTTGACGGTTAAAACGTAATAGTATTATTCTTTACTAAACTACGTAGCGATTCAAATTCGATTATATTATTGTACAAATATTAACAAAAGTGAGTTTAAAGTGCCGGTTTAAATAGTCGGTCTTGTAGGTCATAAAACGTAGATGCCTCGAATTCGAACTGGCGACGCACGCCTGTAATTTTCAAGGTTACATCTATGTTTAATTGTGAATTATTATATGTTTAGCAGTAAAGAAAAACATAGTAATGAAAATTGTAATATATGGATACTGCGTGGGGATTTCTTCAAACTATTCATACAATGAACATTTAAACGTCTACACAAACCGAATAAGTTGTGATAAAAAGATGAGTTACCTAATTGAATTAAGTAATTATTTTAGGGACCATGTCACCTAGGCTCTTTAACCCAATTTTCAAGAGGTTGATGCATTATATCTTCATTATTTAAAACAGATAACAGATAATAAGCATGATAGGGGTTTGCCTAAGTTTTACGATTGGCTACTTGCCCAAAACGAAAATAAAACCGCCCTAGAGCACAACAATATGTCAAAAAGGTCGGTTTAAAGTTCTTTATCAGTTTTTACAATACTCATGAACAATGTTAGGATTGTAAGTATTCACTGCTGCTACGATACAAAATATGTTTATTTTGGTATATCAATGGAAATGAAACAAAACGTGGTGCGGCGACAATTGCCGTGGGCGTTTGGAATCGCGCCCGCATACGCCATCACCACGCCTCGGGTTAAAAACAACATTATAAAATGGCGCCCGATCTTGAATGTCGTTGCTACAAAATTATGAATGTGAAAATAATTGTAACATGTCTAAATTTACCTATATTAGATCTAAAGCCGACAGATGCGCCCCCCTTACACATAATAAAAAAATATAACATAATGTATGATGTGCGATGACGGGTTGAGAAATAAAAATACACTTTGTCGCCACCAGGGCAAAACCCTGGAAGTTGTAGAAACTGGCTAATAGAGCATTAGGGAGGGGTCTCTGATTACCTGTAATAGAGCAACCTTGTGGCACATCAGACTCATACAGTTCGTGTAGGCGAAGGTCGGGTACTTGTTAATAAGAATTCCTCCGTGGATTTTGAAGGTGAAGATGCTTGTTACACTCTGCTGGTGGTGTCGATGGAGTGACAACGTGGTATTCCGATGCAAGGCGATTGCCTGCTGTCACCATTATGGTTACAGCGAGGACTCGACGTAACATACGCTGAGCGCCTTCGTGATCTGGGCATGCCAGCGCCATTAGTTTACTGCAATCATCGGCAAAAAACTGGGACGCCATCACCACTTATCAGACAGTTGTCTCGAAAGCAGACGATGGAACAGTTTAGGAAGGAGAACGTACAATCTATACTGCTTCGGCGTTGGCGTGAAGAGCGGTGGGGCTGCGTTCACGCCGCCCTACCATCGCCTCGGACGGTTGGAAGACAAACATAAGTTGTCAAAAAAAATTAAATGGAGCACTTGTGAAAGCACCAAGAAAATAGGCAACAACGCTCTGCAGAGATACTGATATCTGCATTATCTGCCGAGATGACTCTTTGTGAGAAGGCCTCCATTAGTGGTCGTCTATGGACTGATGGATTGATAAATGAATAGGTACATTTATTGTAGATTAATAATATAATCGTATGACGTTCAGGGTTTTCACAGAGAGTTAAATCGAACCATTTTATCATTATGATAGTAATAACCTCGACCCCTATTACGTGTCTTAATAATACTTAGGGAACGTACCCAAACTAAGAGACTGAACAGTCATATTCAGTTTACAATTTTATTACCATTTCCCTTCCTCGATGACCATCCGTAATATACTCCAAGACACACTTCCTCTCTAATTTTTACGTAGTAAATCATTAAAACATCTTTTTCCAAACGGGTAGTAATAAAAAAAATAGCTAAGCTAAGCTACATGACGAAGACTTAACCCCTATCCCGTCCTTGTGACTAAGCGTGGTACATATTTTTAAAGACCTACTCCATATAAACAATCATATAAAAGCCACAATTGAACATAATTATGTAAAGCGTAAAATTAATACGCAAAAATCTAAATGGATGAATGTTAAACAGCTGGTTTTTTTTATTTGTATTCGGCCAGATATATATAATAATAAAAATTATCGCATAGATTGAATACCGGTCGGCAACTAGATACGCCCTAATGAATCGAAAAAATGTTTTATAACTAATTTTTAAGAAGCATCTACTCCCTAAATAGTTTGGTGTGCGTAAAGAAATTTGCCTAGTATAGATTTTTCTGTAGGGTTCATAGAACCCAATCCGCATGGTAACGGGTTGAGAATACCTTATGTTATCCCTCCTTTCGCTGATTGTCAAATATAATGGTTGCTGTTCTCTTTAGGGTTGTTTATTGTTAATTAAATAATTTAGCGATCAAACATAAATGTTAAGTAAATCATCTAAAACATCGACATTTCTATGGTTTGATTCGAGGAAAAATCTCAAAAATAAACCCAATCTATAAATATTTACGAATAGACAGTAATATTAAGATATAAATAAATGTATAAAATTAGGCGGTTCCTTGACAGTAAAACCTTGTAAAATTATTTACGTAGGTATGGAGGAGGATATAATAACAGGTACTAAAAATAAAAAACACATAGTACAGTACAATACCTTGTACAAAAAGATAGTACCTACTTAAAACAAAAAATGTTATTAAATTCAAAATAGATAATTTAGGTAGGTACGTACTACATTCCTACATACATAGCCTCACGCCTGTTTCCCACAGGGGTAGGCAGAGACTACGGATTGCTACAAACCCCGATCCTGACGTATCTCTATCGCATTTCTAAGTACTGCATACCTATGTACTAAAGTACCTACCTATCTATACATATAGGTTAAGTTATGGAACCTATTAATATGATCGAATAAATTACTGTCTATAGTGTAAATTACACTATACATTGTAATGCTACATAATTAATTGCACATTCATATCATTCTTTTTTTTTTAATATTGTCGTCACTACTGACTGAATGATAATATTAAAAGTTGACACAAAGTTAAAGGTGAACATTACACAACTTCTACTTCAAAGCTCATATACATCCCACTGCTGGGCTCTAACCTCCTCCACAATAGGTGGGCAATTAATATACTATACCACGTTGGTCAGACGGGTTGCTACAGTTTTTATTCCGTGTTTTACTTGTGTAAAGTTACGATATATGTTTTTGGTAAAAACATCTAATTTTATAAAAAGACGTAGAATATTTCTAATCAAAAATATGTACTTTCTTAAGGTATTAAAATCAAATATATGTACTTAATATATATGTAAGTATGTATATTGTACTATACAGGAAGGAGGGTAGATTGATTTATTTAATTAAGCACTTATCTAACTAAAACATGTAGGTATATGATTCTTTCCAGATATTCATTTAATTATAGTTTAAAAATGAGCACAAAATAACCTAGGTATTTTTACCAACTAATGATTAATAAATAATAAAACATGTGTTAACAACCTTGAAATGAGTCAAAACACAACCTGTAATAATAATACATTGTTTGTTCATGAAAGTTGCTTGCATTGCTACACTTGTTACTTATTTAATTTCATATCGTGTATGGCATTGAATTGAGTTGAACGTTATAAAAATAAATATTATTATGTGCACGCTTTACCATCTCAGATTACTTAACATCTATCGATAAATTACATGTCAGCCAAGTTCGTTTTTGAAATAAAAAAAACGGTCCAGTCCTCCCGTGACCATGATCACTGTAAAGTGTTCGAAACGTCGGGAAATTAAAAATCAAATACAAATGCGATAGAATCCGTAAAAGTAGTTTTATTTCAAATGTGTAATACTCGCGTAAACATTAGAAGTCATCAAGTTCGTTTTATCAATACCTTAAATAAAATTATTTCTGTTTATTTTTTATTTAAAACTTACCAGTGGCATACAACGAGGCAATCAAGAAGAAACAGCTTAACTTAATTTTTGTAGACATCTTCGTTTCAAATTACACTTTAAAACAATTTTATTAAAGATACAGATTTATAATGTAGAACTTAGTGTTTTCACAGCAATTATAATAGAATTATGGTAATAATTTCATAAGAATACAAATACACCTCCACGTTCTTAGTTTATAATTATCGTATTTCAATACGTGATTTATAACTTCCGTGTTATACACATCTAAACCACCACGCTTAACTTTTGCAACTGCTGCCAAGTAGTGGCAAGAGAACGAATCCAGTCCACAAAGTTTAATCACATTCTCAATTCATAGTGGGCGGGAAACAAAAATGAATGAATGGACCAAAACAGATTTTTTTTTTTTGGTTCTGTTCGTCTATTCGGACAGGCAAAGGGATCAAAGCCCATACAGCCAAGTCTTATTTAATTATTTTTCATATATTGTTCATCATTTCTTCATATTATGTAGTCTTAATAGTCATTATCTGTCAGTAAGTCAAGTCGTTACCATTAATCGGGCGCTGATAACCTAATCAATGGTTTTCTTTGGGAATTTTGGGCTAATATGAAAATACACGTAAACCACTATTATACCACATTCACTACACTTCAGCACTTTAACTGTACCATATTGCATAAAATACCAGCAAAATTATTCAATATAACACCACAAAACACTAAAGAAATGAATATAATACAAGAGCGTGACATGACATTTCCACATTCGCGCTAAAACTCCGGGATCAAAACAGAGGTGTACACAGGTTTTTTTTTTGGTTTTCTTCGTTCATTCGGACAGGCAAAGGGATCAAAGCCTATACAGCCAAGTCTTATTTCATTATTTTTCATACATTGTTCATCATTTCTGCATATTATGTAGCCTTAATAGTCATTGTCTGTCAGTAAGTCAAGTCGTTACCATTAATCGGGTGCTGATAACCTAATCAATGATTTTCTTTGGGAATTTTGGACAAATATGAAAATACACGTAAACCACTATTATACCATATTCACTACACTTCATCACTTTAACTGTACCATATTGCATAAAATACCAGCAAAATTATTCAATATAACACCACAAAACACTAAAGAAATGAATATAATACAAGAGCGTGACATGACATTTCCACATTCGCGCCAAAACTCTGTACACAGATTATCAGTAAACAGATTATAAATTTCGTATATGACAGTATATTTTATGTTCTTTTTTTTGGTTCTGTTCGTCCATTCGGACAGGCAAAGGGATCAAAGCCTATACAGCCAAGTCTTATTTAATTATTTTTCATACATTGTTTATCATTTCTTCATATTATGTAGCCTTAATAGTCATTCTCTGTCAGTAAGTCAAGTCGTTACCATTAATCGGGCGCTGATAAACTAATCCATGATTTTCTTTGGGAATTTTGGACAAATATGAAAATACACGAAAACCACTATTATACCATATTCACTACACTTCAGCACTTTAACTGTACCATATTGCATAAAATACCAGCAAAATTATTCAATATAATACCACAAAACACTAAAGAAATGAATATAATACAAGAGCGTGACATGACATTTCCACAGTCGCGCCAAAAACCTTTTATGTTCTTTTAAATTGCTTGTTGATCACGAAGTATAGATATAAGGAATCCGAATGTAATGTTGAACGAATGGTCTTAATTTAGGGGACAAAATTTTAGTCGGTAGAGCGCACCACTTTTGAAGAAATACTCGTTAAGTTTTGTTGCTATTGACTGGAACGTTTTGTTGCTATTGACAGCACTGCAATTTTATATTTAAATGAATTAAATTCAACATTCGCGAACCAACGCGTGTTTACGTGTAATAATAATAATAGCATCGGTAAGTCCTAGACATAACGCAGCCACTCATGAATGTTTTGTTGCTTTTGACAGTCCTGGAATCTTTTCCTGCTAAAATTCTAGAAATTGTTCATCTAAAAGCAACGACTACCTACTAATATTTTAAACTTATTTTTATTTTACATTGGTGAAGTTGTGGTTAATCACTAACAGAAGCCATTCGTCAAGAAGAAGAAGAAAGGCAATGACTGGATTTACTTAAAAACGGTGATTTTAAAAAAAACTAATGTAATATATAAGGAAAGTGAAGTAATGTTATATAAAGAAATGTAGATATGATTTAAAGAATATGTGAAGAAAATTATATCAGATTTAACTGTATGGGATTTGATGCCTTTGCCTGCCTGAAAGAATAAATTAAATTTAAAAAAAATTACTGTCAAAAATAGATTGTACTTACTCAATGTACTGTATAAATCAAGTTCTTTAAAATAAAAGAAATGCAGAAAAAGTCACTTGACAATAATTTACTATAAGAAATCTTTTTCTAAAATACTATACTCGTGCTGGGCATACAGTTATAAATATTTAATTTCTAAACGAAACGATACATAACCTAACTTGTAATGGCAAATAATATTTTACGAAATATATTGAAAATTAAACCATCAAATATATTGTTTAAAAGATGGGAGAGCTCCGAAAAGCGTGTCGCTATTTATGACTCATTTAATACTTTGCATAAGAAAAATAAAAAGACTTACTTAGAGGTTATTAAAATGTTCGAGGGCCAGGATAATAGACGTCGTGGTCATGTAGAATTTATTTACGCTGCTCTTGCTAAGATGAAAGAATTTGGTGTTCAAAAGGACCTAGAAGTTTATAAAGCTTTGATTGATGTATTACCCAAAGGAAAGTTTATACCAACAAACATATTTCAGGCAGAATTTCTGCATTATCCCAAGCAACAACAGTGTGCTGTGGACTTATTAGAACAAATGGAAGATAACAGTACTAATTTTTTATAATTTGCTTTGCATTTATTGCTTATGTGTTGATACTTTATTAAACATAATGAAAAACTAAATATTCTCTCTTGAAAGTATAGAAGTAATGCCGGATACAGAAATGGAACAGATGCTTCTCAACATCTTTGGCTCCAGAGGAATACCGCTTCGTAAATATTGGCGCATGATGTACTGGATGCCAAAATTTAAATACCTCAGTCCATGGTATTTACCTGACAGTTTGCCTGTTGATACATTGGAACTAGCTAAAATTGCCATCCAAAGAATAACATCTGTGGATCCAGATACTAAACTTTTCACTTGGCAGGTGATACTTTTACCAAACATTAGCTGCTTTAGTATTAATAGTCTGTTTTAGTAAAAGTAATAAGTTACAAATATGGTAAATATTTAACATTTACTTATATTATTTAACATTTACTATTTTAACATTAACCTTAAACATTTACTTTTCACGAAAAATCACCACATTGTACAAAATTACAATTGGATAATAATGTGTGAATATATAAGCAAACATCTAACTTTTATTTCATATCTTCATCATTATTATCCTCATCCTCCATGATACATGTGATATCTATGACAGTAGTTTTAACTTGATCATAACATCCTCTAAATAATATATAGTTATTTAATTAAGGATTTTGTAAAAACATCATTATCCAGCTCTTATTCCAATTACTTAAGTTTGACTAGCCACCTGCCCAATGTTACCTCTCTTTGGGAACGTAATTATTGACCTAAAAGCATCAAAGGGAGGTGGCCCAGGTCAATTTAAATTATATCCTGTGACAAATGCATGGGTTAGTAGTATTCATAGCCATATCACACAGCATAACTTTTATTTTATCTTCAAAATACAATTTTTAAACAAATTTGTACCTTTTTATGGTTAGGTTGGTAAGAATTGCACAAAATGGTTCCCATAATACAAGTGTGTTCCCCAACTTATTTTGTATAGTATTTTATAAAATTTCATTGCTTACTTTGGAAGATAGCTTTAAGCAATCTTATCTAATTTTTAGAGATTAACAATTGGTTCTAAAATACTGTTTTTGTTAGACAGAAGAAATTGAAGCATGTTTGGATAAAACCTGGATAGTTAGTGCACAGAGTGAGTCCCAAAAACTGTTATTGTCCGAGCAGCCTCCAGAAGAACCTTTAACAGTGAAGGGACCCTATGAAGTTTATTTAAGAGATCAAGTTGTAAGTTACTTCATGTTATTAGGGAAGATAAGACCTGAATTTAAAGATGACAGTGATCCAGATGGTAATGATTGTTTCTTTTGATATTTTTACTTTTATTATAATATTTAACTGTTATTGGCACCTACATAGTATGCACATAGTATGTTCTTCACTGCAAAAATTATTTAGCACAAAATAACTACCTTCATCTACTGAAATTTGTTTATATTTTAATAAGGAAAATGGAGTAAAAATAAATAAAGCAGATACCTGCTGACATTTGCCACCACGATGGCTTTGTAGTTAGTCATACATGCATTACTAATAACTGCAAATTCTTTCAGATGTGTCCGATATAAAAAAACCTCCAGGAATACCTGGATTCATTGGCAATACTAAATTACCTACCATCAGGCATAAAACAGTACATGAACAAGATGATGGTACTATAATATCTATATGTGCTACTGGTGAGTTATTCTTTAATAATTTCAACTTGATTGGACATGTTTTTTCTTTTGCGTGTCTTAGTTGTTAGCCTCAGATGGCTATAACTTTACTCGGACTGTGGGTGACTGCTGAGAGCTCTCAACCCGAGACTGGACATGTGTTGAAATTGCATATCTCTATTTGATAATAGAAAGTGGAAAGGATGCCGAACAAACGTCTGGTTAATAAGATATACATTGCGAAAGTGGAAGGCTGTAGGTACCGGGGGAGACCGAGACTCGCCTACCTAGACCAGATTGGTCACGTACTGAAGGATGGTGGAGTCAAGAGTCTCCGAAACCGGCGAGCGTGTATGAAGAGAATTATGAATGTTGAGGAAGCGAGTGAAGTATGCAAGGATAGAGTTCTCTGGCACTCTGTTCTCTATGCCTACCCTGCAAGGGATATGGCGTGATGATATGTATGTATGTGTATTTGATAATATTGTTAGAAATAATCATATATATAAATGGAATGTATAATAATACGATTCACAACCCCTCTTATGCTCAGGGTTGTCATAAAAGAAAATATCCACTCTCTTCGACATTCATTCATATTCAAACACAGCAAGCAAGGTAGTAAAAAATGTATATGAATACTTTAAAATTTATATAATTACACAGGTACATACGTGACGAGGTGATGATTTTTCCTAAAAGATATTGTCGCCCTCTATTTAACTGTTTTCTGCTAAATAATTTTTCTCATAAAGTACGTTATTAGATTATCAGTTTGGTTGACAACCGTAATCTAGGAATTCGTTTCGGTGGTCTGCTCAATGACAAGTTATAGGCCCCCATGGCGCTCTTACGTCGACCTGAACCTTTGGATAGGGTGTATCACCACCGAAGACAAAGACCGGGTTCCGGTGACCCGCTCGCAAAGATAGGTATTTGTAGGGCAGATCGATGGAGTCGCCCGGTATGGAATTAACGGGGTGCAACCACACAATAGCCCGCCGCCAAGAAAATAATAATAAAGGTACACCCTTTTTCCAGACCATAGATGACAAAAAAGACATACTAAAATGCATGGTGATATATTTTGTAATGATCCCTTCCTCCCACAAATTGACACACTGCAAACTAGTGTAACAGCAAATTGGCATTTAATAAAAAAAAAATATAATGTAAATATCAAAATATTTCAGGCACCTCTTCTCGAGACTCACTGTTATCATGGATACGGCTGCTGGAGAAGCATGGTAATCCTGTATTATCAACTATACCAGTCATCTTTACGCTCACAGCGCCACCAAAAGAAATATCATTACAAGACACGCAACCTAGCATCGAAGATAATAAGATAAAAAAATCAGAAGATTCCATCTAAATAGATATTATCAATGTTAAATGTAGCTGTATTTATAATAAACTGTTTTCTGTTAATGATTTTCTTGTTATTTTTAATCATGAAATTTTATCAAAAATCATTAATAAAATGGTCATGGAAGAACGATTTACCAGAGCTGACAGCAGCCTAGGTTGTTAGATTTTTTTTTCTTCTTCGCAAGGTGGGACCACGGATGTGGTCGCGCGCCGGCAAATCGGCCCGGGGCGACGGAAGAGGCGGCACGCAACCCAATGGACCCATCCTGCCAACACCTCTCTTCGCCGTGCGAGCGGACCACCGGTACCCGATCTTTGACTTCGGTTGCCGGCCCGGCGGTATACCCTTGCGGGTTCCTCTCTTGTCGATGCCCCGACAGCTTTCGCCGTCGGGGCGTCGCCCTCACGCGGTGGTAGGTTGTTATACCTAGGCTATCAACGCGGGTAAGTCGTTCTGAAAAACTTAACTCGGGTAAACACAAAAGTATTTTTCTCAAACATGCTTGGAAATTTGAGCATTATTTTGACAACCTTCTTCGAGATAAATCAAAATTGCTGTAGGTACTGACCAAATACATGCGAGCAGCGGCAGGCAAAAAATGTATGAAAATCCATATCTGTCGTGTTCTAGCGGCCAAATAAATATATATTATGTAAATTCATATCTATCTCGTATTTTAAAAATGGAACGATTTGTTACTTCAAAAAATAGCCACCGAGGAGACGACTTATCAAATTTTTTCTTTAAATTTCAAACTGACTTGGAAAAGTAAGCTGTTTGATAATGAAAAAAAAAAAACAAATGAAGCCTTTAGCACGTGAAAAATGTTGTTCGTCATATATACAGTTCTACTTAGTTTTAATTTCCGCGAATTATTTGAGAAAAGCACTATAGAAGCGTTGGCCGCAACTAGGAATTGATCGACTTATGTATATGTGCCTCGGCCCACATTTACACGTTCGTCCACCAATCCCTGTTTTGCTGGCCGCTGCAGTAATTTACTATATTTAACTATATTTAGTTAAACTGTTTTTCGGATAAAGTCGTAGGAAGTCAAAGTATAGCATATAATATTCATAAAAATGTTTTATTTTATAATCTGACATTGCTTATGTATATTATTATAGTTAGACGTTAACTTACAAGTTTTTACAGGTACACTAGAATGATCTTGACATCATCATAACTGCAGTGTTATAAGTCGATAATATTATCATGTTATAGGTATATCTATAATTTCCCATCTGGTGTTCTCTAAAACGATTTTTACTACAGCCACGGAAAGTATGAGACACATTAAATATTCTTAGCCCGTCGTATTTAAAAAGATAAAATATAAATGATCAATATTTAAAACAATATTGTATTTATTGATATCAGTTTCATAAATAAATTTTATTATGAATATAATATTTATTTACACTTTACGATTACTAATTGCTTACTGATAATATACTATTTACAATGCACTAAATAGTGTCCACTGTTTGTTAACCAAGATGTAACTAACATCTTTATTAAGTCCATTCATAATCATCATCATCTTCAAATGATATTGTCCCCCACTGTCAGGTGATATTATGCCAATCCATTTGGGGGAGTAGGTAAGTTTCATTGTCACTACGAATTACAGTTACACCAGCTCCATAGTATGGTATAACATAAGCTGAGCCATCTGATGGGCCCACAACCTGAAATGTAATCATACGTTTTATTAGTTACATTTTTTAGTTTCATCATTTTAACACTCACATAGACACTCTTAAATAGAGCCACGGAGCTCAAGGTATTGGGTGGTCAAGCCCAATGGCCGGTGATGCGGTAAGTTATGGGGCGGACGCCAACCGTCGTCCTAGACGAGGTATTGGGAACATGTCTTACTACAAAAAAAAAAAAATTAAACTGAGATGCAAAGACACACGGCCTAGCTATTGCCACTTCAAAATGTTTAGGCTATATTGATTACACTTCTTCAGATTTCTGTACAGTGGATCCTATCTCGTAGAGATATGTGAATATTACTCCACAACACATAGATTTATTTTTGAGCTTAAATATTTATCAGGCTGACAATCAAAGGCTTCCTAAAGCCATGCATTGCTGGTAACATTACTCATAGACACACACATAGACATTGCAATGCATTGATAAAATACAAGAAAGATATAAATTTTCTGTAATAACAATGACATATTGGACGTAAGACACCAGTCCTCCCGTGACCATGATTACTGTAAAGTGTTCAAAACGTCGGGAAATTAAAAATCGAATACAATTGCGATAGAATCCGTAAAAGTAGTTTTATTTCCCTGCCTTCAAAATCTTTCTGTAGTTGGATCCGGTTTTCATTCTCTGTAGTGGCGGCTTTATATAAACACTTCATCACTTTGTATTAGCTACAATTCATTAATTTAACACCATTGCTAGCTTGGTCTTCTGGATGCTCCTTTGTGGGTATAGTCTGTATATTATAGCCCTTTCAGATATTGGCTTATTTGAATAAGTACTAATCCTCGAGCTTGCACACAATTCTTGAAAGCAACTTGTAAAAAGTGAGAAACAGGTGGCTATATATATTTTTTCAGTTCTTATTCTTGTAAGAATAGAATTTTGAATTTGCTAGTCCAAGATTTGAGGGTGTTGTCCGCAAGAACGACTGGACTATAAATAGATTGAAATCTGCTTGCTCCCTACCTGCAAATTTCGCTTTTTCCTAGGACTGTAATATCCTAATAAGTTTTTATAATTGCTATGGGAAGGTAAGAGATTGAAACAAACTTATTTCCCATCACCAGAAATCTAGAAATCTAAAAGCCCATGCAACAGAGGATGAGCAACATTTTCAACCTTTGACCTTGCTACAGAGAATTTTCTTTCAGAAAATGAGATTTCAATTCTGTTGATTTTTGCATTGTTAAACTTTCTCTTCCGTGTGGTGACGGAGTAAGAATTCTATTCACCACTCCATATCTTACCCGTGGGTAATCGTACGAGACGACTAAGGAATATAAAACGCATATAACATCTATGCGAGAGAAGGAAAACTCGAAACAAAACCCTATACCAACACGTCTGATCAGCGCGGTATAGTAGGTTAATTTCCCTCCCATTACGGAGGCCCGAGCCCAACAGTGGGATATTTATGGGCTGTGATGATGATGAAACTTTATATGGCACATTAACCTCTAAATTTCACTACTTGGATTTGGATTTTATAATTGCACATTCACTAGACTATTTGGATTTTATAATTAGTCATTTATTGTTTGATGAGTGAAAGTATGTAAGTTATTTATATTCCAGTTCATAATAGGGGAAAGCTTACAATATATTAGGTATACAAAATAAGTTTCCGCTGTTTTGAGAGAGATGCCGTGGCACAAGGTTTACGTCAGAATTCGCAGATGATAACCGGCTTGAAAATTAAGTTGATCATTTAAGAACATCTTAGCCATACTATTAACTCCGTATAAGCATGATATATATTTTTTTATCCAAAAATGTCAAAATTTGAGCCAATTAAGCGTCATTTGCGGGAACTTTTAATTTCTTTTATAATTTAAAAACATCTGCAGCTGAGGCGCATCGATTGTTCGTAGAAGCATATAATGAGGCTGCCTTGAGTAAGAGAACATGTCGTGAGTGGTTTCAAAAGTTTAAAAACGGTGATTTTGACGTAGAAGACAAAGAACGCAGTGGAAGGCCGTAAATTTATGAGGATGCAGAATTGACAATTATTGAAAGAAGATTCGTCTCAAACACATAAGGAACTTGCACTTACTTTAGAAGTCACTCAGCAAGCTGTCTCACATCGTTTAAAATCGTTAGGAATGATTCATAAACAAGGTAATTGGGATCCATACGAATTAAAGCCGAGAGATGTTGAACGCCGATTATGCGTGAGTGAAATGCTGCTAGCTAGGCACAAAGAAAAAGTTTTTTGCATCGAATCGTCACTGGGGATGAAAAGTGGATACATTATGAAAATTCAAAAAGACGAAAATCATGGGGACCACCTGGCCACGCGTCAACATCCACAGCAAAACCCAATATTCATGGACAAAAACTTATGCTGTGTATTTGGTGAGATCAGCTGGGAGTATTAAGAGTTGCTTAATCCAAGCGAAACAATCACTGGAACTCTCTAGCGAACGCAATTGATGTGATTGAGCCGAGCTCTAAAGGAAAAACGCCCTCAGTACTACTCCAAACACGACAAAATAATTCTTCTACATGATAACGTTCGTCCGCATGTAGCGGTACCGGTGAAAACTATTTAAAAACTCTTGATTGGGAAGCACTACCTCACCCGCCGTGTTCACCAGACATTGCGCCGTCCGACTATCATCTGTTCCGGACAATGGCACATGCTCTGTCGGAGCAGCGGTTCACCTCATATGAAGATACCAAAAATTGGGTTGATTCGTGGATAGCCTCAAAGGACAAGGAGTTCTTCAGACGTGGAATCCGAACTCTGCCTAAGAGATGGGAAAAAGTAGTTGCTAGTGATGGACAATACTATAATTAAATTTAAATAAATAGGGGGGCATAGTCCGGAGCGTGCTCGTTCGCGTCCCCTGCCAGTCTAATTAGACTGCTAATCCGGCTCGATATGCGTACCGCAATGCGGGTTAGGGCGTCCCCCGGAGGCGACGCGTACCGACCCGCCCCCGTCGGTACGAACATCGGCAGTTGCGGCGATGAGGGCCGCCACCCATCACGCCTTGCCCAGTTAGGCGAGTCGAGGAGAGCGGAGTGCCGGGTGGGCACGTGGAATGTAAGAGGTTGTGTGGAAGGTAAGTTGCACGAGCTGATATCCGTCATGGCGGACAAACAGCTAGACGTGCTCTGTGTAACAGAGACCAAGCAAAGGGGCAGCGACGCCTGCGATCTTCCTGGTGGCGGGATGGCTCTGTGGTCTGGTGTACCACAGAGCGATCGAGCCAGCATGGGGGTAGGAGTGCTGTTGTCCTCTCGCTTGGCCTCAGGTGTGAAGGATTACGGAATGTATGATCCCAGACTTCTCTGGGTCCGTATAAAACTAGGTGTCACCAAGGTATTCATGGTTGTAGCATATGCTCCCGTAGGATCCTCGGTGGCATCAGACCTAGAGAAGTTTTGGGACAATGTTAGGGAAGTTCTGGATATGGCAGAAACCAGTGAACGCGTGATTGTATGCGGAGATTTGAACGGATGGGTGGGGACCAAGCGTCCCGACTATGAGGACGTACTTGGTCCATTTGGTGATAAGAGAGTGAACGACGCAGGTAGGCTCATAGCGGATGTATGCATGGAGAGAAACCTTATTGTGTCAAACACATTTTTCCAACATAAGGACATCCATATGTATACATGGAGAAGGAATGAACAGAAAAGCATAATAGATTTAATTTTGGTAGACAGTCGCCTCCGAAGCAAAATATTGGACGCAAGAGCCTACAGGGGCCCCACAGCCGACACGGACCACTATCTCGTTATTGCGAGATTTAGTGGTCTGTTCAGAAAGTGGAGGCACTGGCGAGAGCGTGTCCACTTCGGAGGGCTTGAAAGAATAAAGGTTGAAAGGTTGCAAGAAGAGTGTGTAAGAGAAAAGTATGCAGAGGGTGTCCGAGAACGTCTGACGATGGCAAGCCAGCCGCAATCGGACATTGAAGAATGCTGGAGAGTATTGAAAGAGAGTATGGTAGATACAGCGAAAGAAGTATGTGGAAGTTCAAAGAAGCATAGAAAAACAAATGGTGATGCATGGTGGGATGCGGAAGTGGCAGCTTCCGTAGAGCAAAAGAAGAAAGCGTGGCTGGACTATGTCTCTTCTTTGAATCCGAATGACAGTATGACTGAACAGAAGAAAGAAATATATCGGCAATTTAAGAATGACACCAAGGCCTTAGTGAAAGAGAAACGGCATAGAGCAAGTATGAGTGCAGAAGATAGGCTGACTAAAAACTTCGAGGGTAACACCAAACTCTTTTGGAGGGAGGTGAAGAAGTCTCGGGGTGGTTGGTCAGCCTTCAGAATGAATAAAATAAGGTCTAAAGGTGGAGACATTCTTACACAAACACAAGACGTGTTAAGCCGATGGAGTGAATATTTTGGCGATATGTATGCGGATGCTACGGTTGGCGCCGGTGTTGGATGTGGTTTGGTAGATCAACATTCGACAACGGCGTCCTCCGATGGCATCAGTATGGATGAAGTTGAATGGGCGATAAGAAGTTTGAAAAATGGTAAGGCAGCGGGCATTGATATGGTGTCTGCCGAGATGATCAAGCTTGGTGGCTCTTGTGTCTGGGAGGCGTTCCTGTTGCTCCTCAATCTATGTTGGAGCTCGGGAATGGTTCCCAGGGACTGGAATAGCGCAGTCATCGTGCCTTTGTTTAAAAACAAGGGTTCACGTTATGACTGCGCAAATTACAGGGCCATAAGCGTGACCAGTTTGGCAGCAAAAGTGTATGGAAAAATTATTGAAAGGAGAATGAGGATGGTGTCCGATGGTTTACTGTGTGAGACACAAGGAGGTTTCAGGAGTGGAAGGGGATGCATGGATCAAGTGTTCTCTCTGCGCAACATTGTGGAGAAGCATCTGGCTCTAGGTCAGAGGGTTTTCTGCAGTTTTGTGGATCTGGAGAGAGCTTTTGACACGGTTGTACGAAAGGAACTTTGGGACATTTTACCGGAGTATGGTATTAGCGGTAAACTGCTACAGGCTGTGCAGTCCAGTTATATGGGCTGTAGAGCCTGTGTGCGGCTGGATGATGGAATGTCGCCTTGGTTTGACGTCAATATCGGCGTTAAGCAGGGGTGCGTTCTGTCAGCCAGGCTGTTTATCATATATCTGGATAAATGTCTCCAAAGGTTGAACGATATGAATGTGGGAGTCCAGATGGGCGACTCAGTGGTCACTGCTCTGCTTTATGCAGATGATGCAGTCCTGCTGGCACAGTCAGCGACTGACCTGCAGACCCTAGTCGACACAATGACAGAAGATTGTAAGAAAAGGGGTCTACGCGTGAATGTGAGCAAAACCAAAATAATGGTCTTTGAAAGAGATAAAACCAGAACAGATGTAAGAGTAACAATAGGTAATGATGTACTAGAGCAAGTGGATGAATTTGTATATCTTGGATGTGGATTTAGCCGAGATGGAAGGTACACCACTGATATAGAACGAAGAGTGAATGCGGGAAATAGAGTGAACGGAGCGTTGGGGCAACTTCTCGGCAGCCACCACCTCAGCCAGAAGGCACGTGTAGCAATACATAACGCAGTGCTTGTCCCAACATTACTGTATGGAAGCGAGAGTTGGGTATGCAGAAAAGAGTATGTTAGTAAAATTAATGCGGTCGAAATGCGATCTCTGCGGAAAATCTGTGGAGTTAGGCTGACCGACCGCATTCGTAACGACGACGTAAGAGAGCGAGTAGGTATGAAAGAGAGTATTGGTGTAAAGATGCGAAAGGGAATGCTCCGATGGTTCGGACATGTGGAAAGAATGCCGAACGAACGCCTGGTTAAGAAGATATACAATGCGAAAGTGGAAGGATGTAGGTACCGAGGGAGACCGAGACTAACCTACCTAGACCAGATCGGTCATGTACTGAAGGAAGGTGGAGTCAAGAGTCTCCGAAACCGGCGAGCGTGTATGAAGAGAATTATGAATGTTGAGGAAGCGAGTGAAGTATGCAGAGATAGAGTTCTCTGGCACTCTGTTCTCTCTGCCTACCCTGCAAGGGATATGGCGTGATGATATGTATGTATGTATGTAAATTTAAATTACCATTCTTTCATAATAAAAATATTTTTATTCGGCAAAAAACGGCGGAAACTTATTTGTACTCCTAATATAATACTCCATTAGTCCATTTCTAGGGTAATTTATACAAGTAGGCAACTATTTTCAAGACATGACATGTCAGCTTTCTAAGCAAACACTTCTAAATCACTAAAAAATTGCAGTAGAATTTAGATTTGCAGTAGTTCAGAAAATAGTACAGTAGAATAGTTACATACATACATACATATCATCACGCTATATCCCTTGCAGGGTAGGCAGAGAGAACAGAGTGCCAGAGAACTCTATCTATGCATACTTCACTCGCTTCCTCAACATTCATAATTCTCTTCATACACGCTCGCCGGTTTCGGAGACTCTTGACTCCACCTTCCTTCAGTACATGACCGATCTGGTCTAGGTAGGTTAGTCTCGATCTCCCTCGGTACCTACATCCTTCCACTTTCGCATCGTATATCTTCTTAACCAGACGTTCGTTCGGCATTCTTTCCACATGTCCGAACCATCGGAGCATGCCCTTTCGCATCTTTACACCAATACTCTCTCTCTTTCATACCTACTCGCTCTCTTACGTCGTCGTTACGAATGCGGTCGGTCAGCCTAACTCCACAGATTTTCCGCAGAGATCGCATTTCGACCGCATTGATTTTACTTTCATACTCTTTTCTGCAAACCCAACTCTCGCTTCCATACAGTAATGTTGGGACAAGCACTGCGTTATGTATTGCTACACGTGCCTTCTGGCTGAGGTGGTGGCTGCCGAGAAGTTGCCCCAACGCTCCGTTCACTCTATTTCCCGCATTCACTCTTCGTTCTATATCAGTGGTGTACCTTCCATCTCGGCTAAATCCACATCCAAGATATACAAATTCATCCACTTGCTCTAGTATATCATTACCTATTGTTAGTAGAATAGTTGATATTGGCAATCAGCTAGATTGTATTCATAATGGTAGAAGTTTCTATTTTTTCAAAAAAAAAGTATAGAAGAATCTGTTTCCCACTTAGCTAACATAACTACTTTACAGACATGAGATATTCAACTATGAAAGTCTATGGTTGCTTAAACTTTCACCCATTACTATGTATGTGGAATATTATAAATATTTGATATCTATTTAACTATTCAATTTACCTGAGCAGCAATGAGTATTATATCCAGCAGTTGTCCAAGGAACATGAATCCCAATGTACAGAGCTTAGCAAGTCCAATGCCTGGATAGCCCAAGTAGAATCTGTCTAGTCCAAACATACCCAAAAACACCGAGAGGAGAAGAGCTATTTCTAGAGAGTATCCATTGCTGTAATAGTAAAAATATATTTCACTGTAATTGACTGAAGCAGGATAATGAAGTTATACATTAAATTTACACAATTGATTTACAAATGGAGTTTTTGAGATTTTGATTAATCTAACATGTTTATAATTCTATGTGTGAATTTGTCACATATAAGACAAGTCTTTGTGCATATACCAAGGGTTGGCCTGATTTTGTCTGTGATCCATATCAGTGAGTTGTGTATTAAGTACACCTACAATACCAGGATATTTTTCATGTTTTCCTTTTACTTGCAATGTCTACTTTAAGTAAGTTTCTGATCATAACTACAGCATAAGTGATGTTAATGACAGAAATCCGCTACCATTTTCAAGAGTGACATCTATCAAAAATTTATATTTCAAGAATAAAAAAGTCATAGGGTTTCTTTGCATGGTGAGGTTAAAACAGTTTTCAGATACGAAATCTAAATATATAAGGTACTAAAGTATAATTAATTATACTTACGTCCATTTACATGGTAATTTCCTAGTAAATGTGCTATTATTTGTACCTTCACAATATATTCCTTCGGCGGCTACACATTTTACTGAAATAATTGAAATAGGATGAGGAATAAATACCATTTAAACATTAGTTTATCTTGTAACTCATTGAAGTGAGTAGAGACCAGTGAGAGAAAGAACATTTCTTATATATTTCATCATTCTCTTACTCTTATCCCAATTATTTGGGGTTGATACAGTATGTACTCTTATTTCATAGTACATATTGTAAAAGTAATTGGCAATAGTTTTATAACCGGCCGCCTACTAGATGTCAAACCTTGTTAATGTAATTATTGACCAATCGGCATCAGATAGAATTGGTCCAAGTCGTTATAAGGCTCTTAGTCGTCTTTTACGACATCCACAAGCAAAGTAAGGGATGATAGTATTCTTAGCCGTTACCACACAGCATTTCATATATATTTATAGCAACTATAACACCAACTGCACCGAGCCGTCTTACAAGTGTGGCGATTATGGCACTATCCTTCTCTTGGGAAATCCATGTTCTGCAGTAGACGATGGTTGATGGATCATTCATTAGAAATGGATGCAGCTTGGACTGTTTATATTACATATAATTTATAAAAGTTTAAGAACACCTTTATGGTCTTGATATGATGTTTCTTGCAACAGAACTTTACTTGTTCACGCTAATGCGGCGATGTATGGATTGCTCAACATAATACACAATTATATTTTAAATATATAGGGTGAAATTGCTTAAACAACGAAATATAAACGGAATGCGATTTATTATCGTCATGCTAATCTTACCTTCTGCCTCTCCTTCTGATGGAATATCTTTGCCTTTAACACACCCTCGAAATTGCTGAGTGTTTGGATCTATTTGATCTAGCGTGGGATCTGGACAGATATATTGACCTAATCGCAAGGTATTACAGTCCACTGTCTCTATTTTGTCATCTTTAGCTTCTTCTGAAGCGTCAACTCTTGACAATATAAACAAAAAACACATTTGCAGCAAAAATATTCGCAACATATTTTTTAAAAATCTCTATGTTATGTCGTATTTATATAATACATTACTTTATAACTTTATTATTAAATCTATAAGTACCCTGAACATCTATAATTCTATATTTGAATTTTCGAAATAAATTTATTTCTACTTCGCAAATTGCAAAACACAAATTTGCTTATCTAAGTCAAAGTAGGGACGAACCATATATCGATGTTATTGAAACATTAATATAGCGTTCATTTCATAAGCATCGATGCTTTAACAAATCAACATCGATATTGACATTAGAGATGTAACTAATAAATTTGTAATAGGTACAAGCGACTATAAAACAATAGGTTACCTGATATTTCTCAAATAATAGCAATGATAGGAAACAGTAAGCGAGACGACTCACTAGACTCGTTGTTATTTTTAATTGCAAGTCGGAGTCATCACACTGATTAACTTAAATAATGTCGGCACCTGACGAATAAGCAAGATGAATATTCACCATCATCATTATTATTCTTCTGCTCTTAGCGAGATAAGTATTATATTGCATAAATTGGATGCGACTGTTTGTTTGTCACTGAGCGCGCTTAATCTGTATTGTAAACATAGAGTTATATATGAATTACTTCATATAAAAGCTGCATGAGTTTCTTATTAAGTAAGTAAGCCATGAAAACAGTTGTTTTTACATTAATTACGTGTTTTTGTAGCATTGTCTTAGTTTTAGCTAATATGGATATTTGCTGAAGGAGTAGGTATATCTCATACAACATGACCCATTTTACATTTGTAACGACGAATTCTCACAGAGAATGACTATGGCATTTAGATAGAACATGAACTCAATGACTGATAGCTATTTATTATGATTAATTTTTGTAATCGTTTTTATGGCTAATAGAATCACCGTTTCGCTTCTGTAATATTATGAAGGTGAAGAGTTTGTTTGGTTGAATGAGGTAATCTCAGGAACTACTGGTTTGAATTGAAAAAATCTCGTAAGTTTTGCTTTAATCCAAATATACTAGTAGGTGTACAACTTTGCTTCCGCCGTTTTTTTTCCGAATTTCGACCCTTTATTGTAAAAAAACTGGTTATACATTTATGATTCAAAGTATTGTCCATCACTGGCCACTACTTTCTCCCATCTTTGGTGTGGTTATACGTTTATAGGTGTGGTATAGGTGTGGTATATCGTAGGTGTTATACGTTTTCCGGAAACGGGCTGCAGCACACTCTACTGGTGAACCCTTAGCCGATTTTACGAAGCCTACTGCCAAGGTAAGATGATGACAATTGTATTCTTATCCCATCGCTACACGGGAATCGAGCTCCATAAGTCGCCAAGTCGCTAAAAATTAAACGCATTTTATATATATATAAAGGGAAGCTACTACAAATTCAGAACTCGGGTTGAGAGCCCTCTGGCTCGCCCGCAGGCCGGTTCAGCTGTAAAAGCCCCTACGGCTAACAGCTTGCAGTTGGTTTTTTACTGGGTATTCAGTGCCCCTTCAGGGCCTGCGAGTACCACATACCCCGTACGGGCGGGTATGCGGCAAATGCATGTTTAGCCACTGCGTTACCGAAAAAAAAAAAAATACAGACAGTTCGCGTTGGTCCGTTTTGGCGCGCATACGTGCCGCCATCTCAGGTTTTTCCGATCACGAGTGTTACGCGCGCGTTCTTCCAACCGTCATTACGGACACCGAAGTGGTGGAATAGCCCGTCTTTTTCAAGATATCTTACTCTCTACTCACGAGTCTCCTTACTGCTCGGCGAAAGCCGGTACAGGAAGGAAAATTCTTTTCTATTATTTATTAGATAAAAGTCAAGTGACCCCATAAAGGTAAACCCATTTTTTTATATTGGTCCTCGGTGGAAACCTTGCGATGATAACCAAACCGAGTGGCCAAGGCCCCGACTCGTCTGCCGGTCCCCCTCTGGGATCGACAAAACAAACGGACGGGCCTAGATCAGCCGGCCTTGGGGTGTACCCTAGTCGGCCCTAGATATCTCCTTCCTTAACCTTTCCGATCCTTATTTTCCATTCCCGAGTAGTGAGTTTGGGTGTGCCTGCCCGAAAGGGTACATACCACTTCTTCACTTGGGCAGTTAGGAACCGTTTCGCACTTCAAGGGCGAACGGATACAATCTTAGGACTTAGCAGAGATGTACAAAATACCCTGTACAAAGTATCTGAAATACAAAATGCAAGATATTTTAAATTAAGTATTTGAGATACCAGATACAAAATACTTTTGAAAATAGTATCTGAAATACAAGATAGGTATCTTCTAAATACCTACTTCTTAAGATGAAAATACTTTTGTTAAAAAACAAGATTTTATTTTAATGAATTTAAGTTCATTTTTGAGAATTGACATTAATATTATTTACGAATAAATCGTGTTAATCACTGAAATGAAAGATATAGTTTCAAACCCTCTAAAGTGATATTTGATACATTTTTACATTTTGTACCAAAAGAAAGATTTTGAAATTTTATTTGCTATACGTCAATGTTTAATAAACAATAAAACATGTAACTATAAAACATGTAACTATAAATTCAATCTAAAAAATAATGTTAGTTAAATAACGCTAAAATAACTATAATTATTTTCAAAGTCCCCTAAAATGAAATTAACCAATAACAACACTGCATTTGAAACACATGACTCGTAAAACTGTATGGCGATATTATTTGTTTTGAGTTGCTCGCGGATTTTAAAGGAATAACATTAAAAATTAAGAAAGACCTAGCACTTGTTAAAAAGTGTGACATTAATGAGATGTAGGACTAATAATTTTATAAATGTCTGCTAACATATTACTAAAAGTATTTTGTCAGAAAAAGTATTTATAAAATACTAAGATACCAAACAAAAGGTATCTAAATACAAGATACAAAATGAATTTTTAAAAAGTATCTTAGATACAAGATGAAAATACGTATTTTGTATCTGTATTTCAGATACTTGTATCTTAGATAAGTCACATCTCTGGGACTTAGTCATATTAAACACATCCTCCCGACCTTCCCGGTTGGGAGGGAATACATTACACACCCCCGGGTACTCCCTCCGGGGTGGTAGGTAAAGTTAGGAGACGCTTGTAGCAGCGTTTTTTCATAGACCCGCAGCTACGTGTCTGTTTTTGTAAAAATGGACCGAGTTACCCGACTAGAAATTTTTTCGTCTTCCTTAGCAGGACCGGACCGGGCATGCCCGATCTGGACCAGATAAGGTATGTAACGCAGAAGATATATCTGGACCCGATCAGGAAAATCTTATCGGGTCCAGATCAGGCATTCCTGATCGGGTCCAGATCAGGCGTTCCTTATCGGGTCCGGATGAAATTTTACTGATTGGAACCAAATCAATCATCTGCGTTATATATCTTGCCTGATCCAAAACGAGTATGCCCAGTCCGGTCCTTTTAAAAAACATGAATATCTTAAAGAACATGTTTAATAGGTAAAAATATAATATAAATTAATATATGACGTAGACACTAGTGTTGCATATCGATAGTCTACTATCGATAGACAATCAATTGTCAATCGATAGTTTACGTATAAGCAATAGTATCAATAGTATATCGATTGTATTGTAATACGTCAATACTATCGATAGTATCGATAGCTCTCTACGAGCAATACTATTACTATATATTGATAACAACGATACTATCGATAGTATCGATAGTTTTAAGTTAAAACTAATGGTATTAGCGATACTATCGATAGTATTGATACTATTGAATGAATCACTATCGATATTATCACTATCGATACTATCGATAGTGATTCATTCAATAGTATCAATACTATCGATAGTATCGCTAATACCATTAGTTTTAACTTAAAACTATCGATACTATCGATAGTATCGACTATTTTGGACTATCGATAGCAAGCAACTATTCGATAGTATTGTTGTCTAAAGTTATGTTATGTGGTAAGCCAAGTACTGACATTATTATTAAAGAAATTTATTTAAATTTGCGTCATCATAGAGTAGAACAAATTTTAGTCGGGTGAATAACATTAAATTTGTGATACTAACAAAGTGAAACAATTATAATAGCAATACTTGCTGCTGTCAATATTTCTTGAGTTTCGGTGGGAATGTGGAAGTATTATGTCATATTCTTGGATTATTTCATTTTTCAAGTGTGTTTATCACTATCACACAGTGTTATATTACATTCATTGGTATATACTAAGACAGAGAAAAAGTCTTTTCGCAAATAGTCTGTATAAACTTTTAATACAATTTCTTTGGCTGTACTAGTTATATCTGGCTGGTATTGATAACAAATGAAAAGTATCATTTAAATAAAGAAACAATTTAGTAAAATGTTATTTTCCGTCGTCTTTCATTTTATTTTATTTTTGTTAAAATGAGTCAATTCTGTGAAGAAATTCGACATATTTTAAAACTTTATTACAAAAAAGATACATGCAACGCAAGCTGTGAAAAAATTGTGACGTTTATGGACCTAGTGTGGAGTCAGAGAGAGTAACATAAAGTTGGTTTAAATGTTTTCAATTCGGGAATTTTGATGTCAACGTTGCATCTCGTTTATTTCAATTGTAGGTATATAATATACAATTGAAAATTGATACTGGATTCAGTTAGATACATATTTCTATATCCCTATAATGTGAAGTTACATATATGTAAGCATATTTTTAATAGAGCCTTCTCGATGGATTACATTGCAATCGAGCGTACAGAGAACTTATGTTTTTCGGACCCTGTTAAATTTATTTCACAAGGTTAATATTGCTAAAAATACAAATCTAATGACTAATCATTCTGTGTAATTCTGTGTTTCTGTGTGTGTCGACCATAATTCAGTGTAGAATTGTAACTCAAAATTCTTGATTATGTTTTTCTTAATTTTGTTTAACCGAAACTTTCAAAACTAATAACTACAATAAAAATTTACGGTAATAGACATTCTGAGTTTCATTAGTATACTGATACAAACCATTTTTTTTATTTTATTGCTTATGGTGGCGAACGAGCAAACAGCAGCACACCTAATGGTAAGTGTTACTGCCGCCCATAGAGCTTGGCAATACCAAGGGTATAGCTTAGGCCGCTGCCTACTAATAAAATCCCCAAACCCACCTAGTTGGGCTGCCGGCTTTCTCGCTCACCGAACGAAGCGCAATAGCACATTGCCATTACTCAGACGTCGATCTTCTGCGAGAGTGTGGTATTACCCCGGACGCAACGGCCCGCGGCTGTTGATAGAAAACTGTCAACAGTGTGGTACAAGTACAAGGTACCACTTACATTCATTCACACTCACATTCTGACCCAATTGTCCAGAAGTCTCGGAGCATTATAATTTTACTCAACTTTCAATGGCTATTGATCTTAACCATTATTAGCTAACTTAGACTTCAAAGTAAGAACGCAAATGCACGTTACTGCTAGAAAAGTCACCACAAAATTCACTGAAAACAAGCAACAGGGACACAACTACGGTATTTATATTTTTAAGCAATACTATTAAAAATTTTCTGGCAATCGATAGCCCGAAATAGTCGATACTATCGATAGTATCGATAGTTTTAGGTTAAAACTAATGGTATTAACAATACTATCGATAGTATTGATACTATCGAATGAATCACTATCGATAGTATCGCCGTTATTAATAGTATTGCTCGTGGAGAGCTATCGATACTATCGATAGTCTCGATAGTATTGTTATTAGTGTTGCATATCGATAGTCTACTATCGATAGACAATCAATTGTCTATCGATAGTTTACGTATAAGCAATAGTATCAATAGTATATCGATTGTATTGTAATACGTCAATACTATCGATACTATCGATAGTATCGATAGCTCTCTACGGGCAATACTATCAATAACAACGATACTATCGATACTATCGATAGTGATTCATTCGATAGTATCAATACTATCGATAGTATCGCTAATACCATTAGTTTTAACTCAAAACTATCGATACTATCGATAGTATCGACTATTTTGGACTATCGATAGCAAGCAACTATTCGATAGTATTGTTGTCTAAAGTTATGTTATGTGGTAAGCCAAGTACTGACATTATTATTAAAGAAATTTATTTAAATTTGCGTCATCATAGAGTAGTACAAGACGACTTTTGACGGGAATTTGAAAACGTCATGTGGTGCTCTTGTATTATATTCGATATCGTAGTGTTTTAACGTGTTATATTAGATAATTTTGATGGCATTTTATGTAATGTGATGTGCGGCGATACTAGGATGTAGTGAATATCATATAAAAGTGCTTTACAACGTTTTCATTTTCCATCAAAATTCCCATAAGATACCATTAACAGTGTGGCCATTGCACTGTTAATGGTACAGTTTGACTTAGACAACGACTGACTTGAAAGACTAAAAACGTGAAAATATTTATAACTTGACACTGGCACCAATAGGTCGTAAATGTAGCTGATTGCCAATACATAAGAAGAAGAAGAAGAGTAGAACAAATTTTAGTCAGGTGAATAACATTAAATTTGTGATACTAACAAAGCGAAACAATTATAATAGCAATACTTGCTGCTGTCAATATTTCTTGAGTTTCGGTGGGAATGTGGAAGTATTATGTCATATTCTTGGATTATTTCATTTATTTATTTTCTTTTTGAAGTAAAATTTCTTTAGGCGCGACTAGGGAGTAACTCAGATTTTTTAAAATAGGATCATAATTTATTACTAGATGGCGCTGTAACAAAGTTAATGGATTCTAAGAGGACATGCATTAGAGTCTAAATCGCGCTATAGAAATTTTTGCAAATATTAACTATATATATTAAAAGTTTTAATGAACTACTGTACTTGCTTCAATTACCTGTTTCGAATGAACAATATTAATATAACATTTCAACAATCATTGTAAAGCACATGAATAAAAATATAATTATAATATAATATTTATTTATTTAAGTTAATATTTAATCATTTCAGTGATATATGTCGTCAACGCCAAAGAAGTTTTACTTCAATCGCGCGTAAAGGTTACACGCACACATTTTTTTTTCTTTTTGTTAAAATGGGTCAATCCTATGAAGAAATTCGACATATTTTAAAACTTTATTACAAAAAAGATACATGCAACGCAAGCTGTGAACAAATTGTGACGTTTATGGACCTAATGTGGTGTCAGAGAGAGTAACACAATGGTTTAAATGTTTTCAATTCGGGAATTTTGATGTCAACGTTGCATCTCGCTCATTTCATTTTCAATTGTATATAATATACAATTAAAAAAATATTCTGGTTTCAGTTAGATATATATTTCTATATCCCTATAATGTGAAGTTACATATATGTAAGCATATTTTTAATAGAGCCTTCTAGATGGATCACATTGCAATCGAGCATACAGAGAACTTATGTTTTTCGGACCCTGTTAAATTTACTTCACTAGATTAATATCGCTAAAAATACAACAAATCTAATGACTAATTACGGCCATAATTCTGTGTAGAATTGTAACTCAGAATTCTTGATTATGTTTTTCATAATTTTGTTTAACCGAAACTTTCAAAGCTAATAATTACACTAAAATTTTATAGTAATAGACATTCTGAGTTTCATTAGTATACTGGAACAAACCATTTTTTTTCATTTTATTGCTTATGGTGGCGAACGAGCAAGCAGCACACCTGATGGTAAGTGTCACAGTCGCCCATGGAGCTTGGCAATACTAAGGTTATAGCTTAGGCCACTGCCTACTAATAAAATCCCCAAACCCACCCAGTTGAACTGCCAGCTTTTTCGCTCACCGAACGAAGCGCAATAGCACATTGCCATTACTCAGACGCCGATCTTCTGCGGAAGTGTGGTACTACCCCGGAACCACCGGCCCGCGGCTGTAGACAGAAAACTGTCAACAGGGTGGTACAAGTACAAGGTACCATTTACATTCATTCACACATTCCGACCCAATTGTCCAGAAGTCTCGCAGCATTATAATTTTACTCAACTTTCAATGGCTATTGATCTTAACCATTATTAGCTAACTTGGGCTTCAAAGTAAGAACGCAAATGCACGTTACTGCTAGAAAAGTCACCACAAAATTCACTGAAAACAAGCAACAGGGACACAACTACGGTATTTATATTTTTAAGCAATACTATTGAAAATTTTCTGGCAATCGATAGCCCGAAATAGTCGATACTATCGATAGTATCGATAGTTTTACGCTAAAACTAATGGTATTAACGATACTATCGATAGTATTGATACTATCGAATGAATCACTATCGATAGTATCGCCGTTATTAATAGTATTGCTCGTGGAGAGCTATCGATACTATCGATAGTCTCGATAGTATTGATATGTACGATACTATCGATAGTCCTATCGATAGTATGAATACTTTTTGAGGTTAACTATCGATAGTCAAACTATCGATTTTTATGCAACACTGATTCTTATCATAGAGAGTCCCAGTGAGCTGTTCCGATTATGGCGCAACCACCAGATGCTAACGACTGCAACTGTCGCCTGAATTTCTCATTCATGACCTGATCGATCTGTTTTAGTCTGATTCGATAACAACTAATTTAATATTAGGCGATGTCATTACGCTTCGGAGAATCTTAACACCGCGATTCAAGTAATGACGTCATTTTACTAACGCCATCTATTTATTATGACCCAAAACATTAAACGTTAGAATGGTTGTTACAATATAATATTACTATCTATGTTTTAAATGTTAGGTACATTTATATACATACGAGTATATTATTTATTTTTGTTTTTCACTTTAAATATAAATTATTTTTATATTATTAATTAAACATTATTATTATTATTAAATACATATGATTAATTAAAGATTTCAGATTAATCTCCTCTGATGCAAATACAATTTCGCCGTGGCATAAATATGACAATCATGTCACTTTTTTGAATTTTGATTGATATTTTTTTGTGTTACGAAAACTGTTTCTGGTTCTGATATACTACAAGCCTTACTATATAGTTGATGATATTTCACATCAGGCTATCCTTATTTGGTACTGATCCGGTATGCCTTACCATACTTGATGTTATTTCACATCAGGCTATCCTGATCAGGACCAGACCTGGTCCTGATAGGGTTTGCCGGATCCGGCATGCCTCATTCTGTCCTGATCGGGTCCTGATCCGGTATGCCTTACCATACTTGATGATATTACACATCAGGCTATCCTTATTTGGTCCTGACCTGGTCCTGATTCGGTATGCCTTACCATACTTAATGATATTTCACATCAGGCTATCCTTATTTGGTCCTGATCTGGTCCTGATCCGGTATGCCTTACCATACTTAATGATATTTCACATCAGGCTATCCTTATTTGGTCCTGATCCGGTATGCCTTACCATACTTGATGTTATTTCACATCAGGCTATCCTGATCAGGACCAGACCTGGTCCTGATCGGGTTTGCCGGATCCGGCATGCCTCATTCTATCCTGATCGGGTCCAGATACATGATCTGGTTGAACCATACTTTTTTTCTAGTCGGGTAGCTACGAAGAGCTTTTCGCGGACAAGGAAATCTAAGCGCTTGTTGTCTCTCTCAACTCGCAAGCGCAAAAAGGCGCGTAAAAACAAGGCGGCTAAGGCCTCTAAAACCAGCCAACAGCCACCACAGAAAAAGCTCTCCCGACCATATCACCTCTCCTCGCTATTCACTTCGAGGAACGAGGTATGCTGACTCCACCCCGTGTAGTGTCGCCCCTCCCTGATACTGCATACTCCCAACAAGGCCCAGCCGAGGCAACCACAGCCACGGCTCCCGCCGGACCAAGGTCACCCACTCCCCCACTCCTTAACATAAGTGACAAAGGAAAGTGGCTCGCCATCTCGTCCTGGTGCAACACCAATAGGGTTTTGTACAAATCAGCCAAATCAACCCCACAGGGCATTAGGGTAGACGTCTGTACCACGGACGCTCACCGCGCCCTCTCCAAGATGTTAAGGGATCAAAAAATCCCTTATCATACTTACACCATGCCAGAGGAAAAACTTATCCGCGCTGTCGTGCGCAACATTCCAGTGGAAATAGACACTGAGGAGATCCTTATATCCCTCAGAGGCCTAGACCTCCCCGTTCAGGAAGTCCACCGCATGATACGCGGTAGGGGCAGACTCCCCATGAACATGGTCCTGGTATGCCTTAAAAACACCCCAGAGGGTAAAGGTATATATAAGGTAACGAAAATATGCGGGTTATTCGGTATATCGGTTGAACCCCCATATAAAACGGGCAATATCGCCCAATGTCATAAGTGCCAACTATATGGCCACACTTCAAATAATTGTTACGCCCATCCTAGATGTGTCAAATGCCTAGGCGATCACCATACAACTGAGTGTACAAGGCCCAAAGACCTATCGCTCTGCACAGAACCGCCTTCGTGCGTGCTGTACGGTGAGATGGGCCACCCGGCCAACTACCGCGGCTGCCCCAGGGCGCCTCACAGAACGGTCCTGCATCAGAGCCGGGCCAAATATTATAACATGGCCTTCGTGCCTGCCCCACTACCCACCCAAAATGCGTATTCGCTAAGGAGGCCTTCCTCGCCCTGCCGCAAAGCCCCTCCCGTCACCCCCTACAACTAGGCAGGTGACGTCATCACTCCCGCCAATCGTAGGGCACACTAAGCCCACTGAAGGCCAACCCAAGCCTCCTATGGGCATAAAAACTAACAGACACATTCCGTCACCGGTAAAGGCGGTAAGCACCCCGATCCCAAAGGCTCCACAGGGACTAGACCCGGATCTAGCCCTTGTGATGAACTTCGCGGCAATAATTAACTACGCGGAACTTCGCGAAATAGCTGCGGAGTTGAAAAGGAACGAAGGTAATGCCCTCACCCTTCTCAACACCGCCATCCAATTCGCTCCCATGCTCGAAAGACTGGGCGCTTTTTAATAAAAATATATTTTAAACATTATCCGCAGAATAGAGCATACACGGCCCGCGCAGCCGTAACACACACAAACAACTGCGCTTTCGCCACCGCCGCCGGTGAAGGAAGACGCGACGCGTAATAATCAATATCTCAAACGTGGGCACGCCCACTTTGCTACCAGTGACGCCCCGAGCCGAGGTCCGTTCTCCACAGGGAGAGCCCTCGGGCGTTGTCGCTTAAAATTTTATCGGGTTGAGAGCCCTCAGCACTCGCCCACAGTCCGGTTAAACTGTCACAGCCCTCTCGGCTAACAGCAATCGCAGTGGATACGTTTTAGTGGGTAACCTAGCCCTAGGCTAGGAGCCTGAAACTACTACAAATTCATAGAATCTGTAATGTATGATTCATGCACAATAGCAAATATAATACTCAATTCACTTCACAGGCAGATACAATTAATGTCAGGGGAAAACTAAAAGTACTAACCACTTTATCAAAAAAATATGGAGTTCCTATGAGAGCTCTCGATCAACTTAAGTGCCGTCAGACGAGTGGAGCAGGATAAAATTCAATTATATTCGCTTTCAAGTACACATATAACGTGGATTTATGTAAATTAATGAAACGTAATAACGCTTGATTGTATTCTATATGGTGAGGGATAAAGAATACTGTGCCATTCGTACATATCATAACTTTATGCTTTTCCATGGATAGGTAATGCAGAGACGCATAGGGGATTTATACAGACATGTAACATCACATTAAGAAAACTAGAATTTAAACTTAATGTTGACTAGTGCGATTAGTGTTTTAGATTTTTATTCATTATCTTCTTTCTCGAAATCTCGTCTAAAATAACTTAAAAAGATAATGTAATAAATCGTAACAATTTGTAAACGTTTCCGATAGATGGCGTAATAAAACATCGCCGGGAAAGAACAGAATGTGAACAGTAAATTGATGGAAAGCACGATTTTTAATCTCTTTGCCATTTGCAAATGAATTTTACACAAAATAATAATTAGTATTTGCTAGCGCTATTAAGTAAAAATATAATATACAGATGAAAAACGTTTGCAAAGGTAATGTGCACTTAAATTAAGAATGAATCAAAAAATATTGACGATATAAGTACTAATGTTATTAAAGAAAAGTTATTATCAAATGCGACATCGATGTTAAGCTTACAATGTAATTAGTAAGAATGTTAAAAAATACAAAAAAAAAATAACTGCTGCTTTTCAACCAAATAAACTACACGGTAGGCGGGTGTTAGGTTTTATTCTCATTACGGAATTTCTTGATTCGGTCGCCGCGCTCAAAGCCCGCGATAAAAGCTATGCAATAGCTTAAAAATGCTATATTATATTAAAATTACTTAGTAATAGTATAAGGAATTAAGTACCTATTATCTCAGCTCATATATGTTCCACTGTTGGGCTCGTGCCTCCTCCATAATGGGAGGGTAATTGACCTACTACACCACACTGGTCAGACGTGTTGGTATAGGGTTTTGTTTCGAGTTTTCCTTCTCTCACATAGATATTAGGTATATGCGTTTTATATCCCTTAGTCGTCTCGTACGATCACCCACGGGTAAGATGGGGCGTGGTGAATTGTATCCTAACTCAGTCACCACACGGAAATTATTATTTATTTCATCATTATCACAGCCCATAAATGTCCCACTGTTGGGACGAAATGCGATCTCTACGGAAAATCTGTGGAGTTAGGCTGACCGACCGCATTCTGAACGACGACGTAAGAGAGCGAGTAGGTATGAAAGAGAGTATTGGTGTAAAGATGCGAAAGGGAATGCTCCGATGGTTCGGACATGTGGAAAGAATGCCGAACGAACGTCTGGTTAAGAAGATATACAATGCGAAAGTGGAAGGATGTAGGTACCGGGGGAGACTGAGACTCACCTACCTAGACCAGATTGGTCACGTGCTGAAAGAAGGTGGCGTCAAGAGTCTCCGAAACCGGCGAGCGTGCATGAAGAGAATTATGAATGTTGAAGAAGCGAGTGAAGTATGCAAGGATAGAGTTCTCTGGCACTCTGTTCTCTCTGCCTACCCTGCAAGGGATATGGCGTGATGATATGTATGTATTTATGTATCCTTTAGTCGTCTCGTACGATCACCCACGGGTAAGATATGGGGTGGTGAATACTATTCTTACTCCGTCACCACACGGAAAATTATTAATTATTTATTTACTTAGCGGTAAATAAAATGAAATCAGAATACAAATAAAAATAATACTGAACTGAAATCACAACACCCGATGCTCATCTTAAAATATGAATAGGTCTTTTAAATAATAAAAGAACAAGAGAAAAATACTCGTATTACTATTTTTCTGTTTAGATGGAGTGTTTAAAATTTTTAAATTTATTTTAGTTCCATCCTTCCATCCATTAACCATTAGCCCGAAGACTTCCATTGTTGGATATAGGTCTCTCCAGGAGAGTGCCATTCAGAACGGTCCCGTGTCACTTGCATCCAATGGTTACCTGCGACTTTCATAAAGTCGTCAGTCCATCTAGTAAGGGGTCGTCCTACACTGCGTCGTCCAATTTGTGGTAGTCATTCAAGAACATTTGTTCCCCAACGGTAGTCGGTTCGATAAGCAATGTGGCCTGCTTAATGTCGTAAATCGTCACGGATAGGTACACACAGATTGAAGTAGTTTAATTTGAGTTAATATATTTGGTAATTGCCATTTGTATAGAAAACAGAACTCATTTAGATAATCGATTGTTTGCAGTCCTGTTTATTAAAAAGTTGAATAATAATTTTACGACTAATTAGACGAGGTACCTACCTACTCAGTAAGTTCTCAAATATTCTTTCATCCAACTAAAGCAGCTGGCCGCTAAAGCATGGTAATCCATGCTTAGGGGCCATGCGTACGTATGTAGGTATAAAGTAGCTTTCCGTGTTGTGATGGAGTAAGAATACTATTCACCACCCCCTATCTTACCCGTGGGTGATCGTAACAGACGACTAAGGGATATAAAATGTATATAACATATTGATGTTGCATGAGAAGGATAACTCGAAACAAAACCCTATACCAACACGTCTGACCAGCGTGGTATAGTAGGCAAATTTCCCTCCCATTACGGAGGAGGCCCGAGCCTAACAGTGGGACATATATGGGCTGTGATGATGATGATAAAGCACCTATATACATAAAATATAGCCTCGATGCTTTTATCACGAAATTATTTTAACAACGTACTGTGACATATAGTTGAATTCAACTGGATAATTTCATCGATCGGTCATTAGTAGAAGTAGGTGATATAAGTTTTACAAGTCGTTGAGTTTTCTAAACTTTTCCTACGATTCATTTATGCAGTCAGATAACTTCCTAACAAACGAAAAGTTTTTCAGATCCCGTTTTCGATATTCTACTAACGAATCAACTTTAACAATGCCTGTGTAGTTTATGACAGTGTTGCAATCTTGGCATGGCAACTGGCTACTTTAATGGTTTTGTTATGTATATTATTTTTTATATAAATTTTACACTTTTATATATATTTCAAGAATACTTTGTTTTGTCAGAATATAAATATAATAACCAACCGTCCCAATCAATCCTTATATTGCTCGGGAGTGTCGTAAAAGAAGACTAAGAGTTTTATACAAGACCTGGGCATACTTCATCTGTTACCGTTTGGTCAACAATGATGATTTTCCAAAGAGGGTTGACATTAAACAGGCCATAAAACTATTGCCAAACCTTTTGCAATATGTAGAATGGATGTACAGTACTTATGGCGTCGACTCCCAAATAATTGGGATAACGGCAACCCTGCTATTATCCAATCGATGATCAACTGATCACGATATATATTTTTAGAATACAGTGTCACTACTAATGTTGGCAGTCGTAAAAATTGGTTGAGGGATCACGGGAGTGGCACTCTCATGGGAACCTTATAACAATAATTGTAATTGCCTGTAAATCTGAATCACGGCGTTATCCTCCCTCGGACATCCAAATCAAATCATTTATTATGTAAAAGCCCAATAGATGTACTTACATTTTACATTTAAATGACGCTTTCTTTAGGTCTTGTAGCCACAATATAGGCCGACTGCTATGATCGAGCATTTTGTAAAAGGGAAAACCTATTACATCATAGCTGACTAATTAGTTCGGTCATAATGCTGCTTCTGTTTCTTTTCGTTTACAGCAATATTAGCGTCTTGCATTGCTTAATCGTCTTCTAGAAAATATACGGGTAAAGAAAACATTACATTCTTCGGCATGACGTGGAATGTTAGTTGGTTAATTAAATTAATAAAACAAACTTGAAAAGTCACATGTTTTATTTATAGCGGTTAGTACTTATATAGACGAGCGCTTGTTCAATATATATTTAGATGTTAAAATGAAAGAAGTGGTATATCCTAGCTAATCTAATAATTTCATAGAGTCGTACATTGTTGTAGAAAAAGTAATTCACAACCTCAGATGTACATAAATAAATACTCAAATTGACAGGGTTCATTTCAAAGTTTTATAGGACGTACGTTTTATTGAGCGCCCGTTCAAATGAGGCCAATATATTAAAGATCTCTTTAAATATTTCTATATAAAGCTTAACACATTCAAACATACTTTAATACAATATTATTTATTCATATACAATCGATTACAATGATTTCACAACAAGACACTATAAATATAATAATGGCACAGCACTGCCTTTCAACACTGCACTACTGTTTAACGGTTCTGTTTTGATCGAGCGGCACGCTCTTTATAATACTGTCATCAGCCTCGCCAACCAGTGAAAGACGGAGATCTGAAAAAATATATTATGTTGAGCTGTATTACCATACTAGCTACCGCTAGAATACTTCTGACCCTTACATTGTTTCATTCTGTACTTCGTGTATTACATTTAGTTTACGCCCTAGTTGCAGGCAGAGCTCTAATATGGGGTATAAGGAAATTTCAAGGTAAAACTTAACCATTTTTGTGCCTTAACTAATCATATTTAAAACCAATATTGAACTAAATGGATTAATATAAATGAATTTGGATTCAAAACAGTTAAAATCTAGTTCGAATAATTAAATATACCATTTTTTTTCTATTTCTCCATTTGGTCTATAATATTGAACAGGGTCTTCATTAAATTCCATCATGAAGATTGTGGTCGTGGAAGTAAGGAATATAAACAAATAAAAGTACTAGAAAAGAGATGAAATTCGCAACCTTACGTAAGACCAGTGTGAGATAGAGGTCAAATACACTTCCATTGGATCTCGTAGGCAACAGTTTACAGTACCCGATGATAAATATTGCACATCGATCCTTGGTAAAAGATTATCGACTAATTTCGCCTTCGTAACGTTATCTCTATCGTACAGTGGGACAAACCTGTGTGACGTTGCACACAGCACTGACAGTCTGGTATCTTTTAAGAACTGTTAAAACAATTATCACTTTTTACTATTAAATAAATCACACTTGTCAATATGCAGCCTTTATTGCCAGGTACTGTAATTATATATTAAAGACTGCTAAAGAAGAAAAGTGATAATGAATGGTTATTTTAAGTTTAAAAATATAAAAGTTAAATTACGTAGCATTGAAAGAGGGTGCCTGCTGTTGTGTCTGACTGGACTGCTGCGCCAGGTTGCCGAAAGTCAATGTATTTTGGGTTGCTAAGCTCTCGAACGTGGCGTTTGACTGTGTTGCAGTGAATGTCGGCGCTGTAGAAAGTTAAAGTTATTATATAAGTTATAAGTTTAGTTACATATTTATTACGAATTAGAATATCTCTTGAATATATTGTCATCGTCGGACTAGTATACTCGATAGTCCAGGTGACGTTTCCCTGCTGGTCTGCGAAGTCACCCCACGAGCCAATGTAAACTAATACAGATATTTCGTTCATAGAATTATATACAAATAAAATCGAAAATGGTTAAATCTGAACAGGCGATAACCGTTTCCTGAATCTAGTTTTGCAAACTTCCGAACGGCAACAACTTTTCATTGGGTTAATTATCCAGTGTTGGGTGCCGGGTTACCCCACAAAGCCTTCCTGTCCAGTCGGACCCTATATATTATGAATTGTTTATCGGAGAATGTGAGCATTATTCATGTAACCAATCATGGGTATCGTAAAAGACCACACTAGGGGATATTTCTGCATGTAAATGTAGATAAAATCGACGCAAAAGAAGGAAAACTCAACATTAAATTTTTAGCTAACCCGTTTAAAGCTTGGTATTATCATTGTGGAAAAAGCTTGAGCCCATTACTGCGACGTATATGGAATAGCAAAAAAGTTCATGGAAAGTAAATGTGGCAAATATAGAAATGGACTGAAATATTATGAGAGAAAGATATATAAGAAAGATATTATGAGAGAAAAGAAGCCCAAAGGTAAGCGTGCACACTTGTAAAACAGTAGTAAATCATCAATTTGGCAGACAATATTCAACTTACAGAAAAACGGTAGTCCGAAATCGATCGTGATTGCAGATTATGATCTATTTTTGACTTATAAGTCTCTCATGAGAAAATATCAGAGATTTCTTAAAAGATGTATCAAAACCACCGCATACTAACACATGAATATAGCTTACGATTCCCATTTTCATCGCTTTATGGAGTGTATAATATTTATATACTAACCTGGAGCACCTCCTCCAAATACTTTTCCAGGCGAGGTACTTCCGAATGGGGCATTGCTTCCAAACGTGGCGCCACCGCCGAAAGCGGGTGGGGCACCAAATCCGCTGCTGGGGCTCTTATTAAACCCACCAAACGAACCGAATCCGCCCGCAGAAGATCCAAATGATGGAGTTCCTCCGAAAACTGGTTTAGAACCAAAAGTAGGTGAGCCGCCAAAGGCGGCCGCTGGAAGTATAGTAAGCATTTAATGTTCATTTAAATGTTTGACAAAAATCACGAAATATCACAAGAGGGTAGGGAGGGTATAGTAAGATATCACGTGTATTTATTTTTTCGTCAAACGCGAAAAATGCCAAAAAAGATCACGTGATCAATGGACAGCCCCTTAACTAATTCCTCGTTCATTCACGTTTCTTTTTTTCTGACAACGATATATAAAGATTCGTAAAAAGATCTTACCGGTACCAGATTGTTGCTGCGGAGAGCCGAAAACGCCTTGCTGTGGACTGCCAAATGCTTGTCCACTCGGCGAGGGTGTACTAAAACTGCCTCCAGTAGTTCCACCGAAAATTGATGATGCCTGCGTGGTCGCTTGTTGACCTATGATGGAATTTTATACAATTAGGTACGTCACCAAATACATTTTTTTAAAATATATTTTTTAAAAACGCTGCAATTTAGGTTTTAATATCTGGATATGCTTTCCATGTCTCCTGATCTAGTTATTTACGTTATCTTTAACTTTTAGAGCAATTAGTATGGTCCGATATTGGTTTTATAATATTACACGCGCCAGTCAGTTTGGCGTATGGCTTTCCTCTTACTTAGACATCTTTATATTTTTTATCAAATTTAAAGCTATAAAAATTAAATATTAAACGTACCAAATCCACCACTGGTTGAGCCGAATCCACCTTCAGGATTTGCATTACCACCAGACCAAAAGTCATTGGTTGGCTGTTGTCCAAATGATGTAGCACCACCACCACCAAATATGGAAGTCGCCGTTTGATTGGATTGTCCAAAAGTGGTTTTAGCGCCAAAAACATTTGTGTTGCCGCCGAATACAGAGCCAGAAGAACTGCAAAACCATTTTGATTGCATCATTTAATCTGTATATTTATTTGGAGTTTTTCTTTGGTAATAGTAATGTTATGTACATGCATCCCTCAGTGTTTTTTACGTATCCGTGTTTAATGTACTTGTGGAAAAGGAGGTGGGTCGAGGTGCATCTTTATTCTGCCATCGCAAGGAAATAGGATCTATTAACTTCTGCTATTCAATTTCTATTAGGAGTGCCTATGCGAAAGATATGTATCGAATATTTTTCATGATTCTAAATCTAACAAAATTATTGAATATTTGGTCTGTAGCGCAGTAAAACCTATCATATCCTCATTTCTCCTGCTTTTATCGGAATTACTTGGGGTCGACGCAATATGTACTTCTCTTCCTACATATTGCAAAAGTTATTGGCAACAATAGTTTTATGACTGGCTGCCTGCCTGACGTCAACCCTCCTTGCGAACGTAATTGTTGACCAAACGGCATCAGGTGGTGTTGGCCCAGGTCGATATAAAGCTCTTAGTCGTCTTTTACGACACTCACGAGCAATGTAAGGGTTGGTAGTATTCGTAGCCACTACCACACAGCTAAGAACCTATCCTATCCTGTTGTTTTCCAGAACATCGAAAGCAAGGACTCGCTAACGCTCATATGGCGATGGAGAGCTAGTGTCTGGCAGGTTATAAGGTTGCATGCCGCCCCGTCTACCACCGACGGGTTGAGAGCCCTCAGCGCTCACCCACAGTCCGGGTAAAGTTGTCATAGCCATCTGAAGCTAACAACTAAGACACAAAAAAAAAAATACCCTCTACAGCCCTGGGCGGTTTGGCTGCTCCATAGCTTGCCCTCAAAAAAAGGATGATTTTATTTGTAGTGATTTTTCATCACTGCAAATTAGTTTTGGTAGAATTGTAAGAACTGGAACTGGCAGCCAGAATTGTAAGACCTGTTTATGCATTTGTGTAGGTTTGCGACATTAATTGGTAGTTTAAATATGTCGGTAGGTTAAAAGTACACTCTTGTTACCACTTATAGCATAGGATTGTCGAAATTAATTCCATAGTGTACACGAGCTTGCTATGTAAGAAACAGGACTATAAATTATAGTTTACATCATCATCATCATATCAGCTCATATATGAACTTTTTCCACAATAAGAGGGTAATTGACCTACTTAAACCACGCTGGTTGTGTGGAGTTGGGTCCTTTTCCTTTACGTTGTCAATTAATATAGTATTAAATGTAGTTTAACACAATTGTCCTACCTTCCTCCAAATATACTGCCGCCACTGGTTTGCGAAGGTGCACTGGTCGTAGATATACTAGCGGCAGCAAAAAGATTATTTTCTGCTCCTCCAAACAGAGAACCACTGCTCTGTGTAGTTGTAGCAGGAGCAGTACCAAATACTGATGATTGATTGGTGCTCCCAAATACAGACGCTTGAGTTGTCCCAGTTGTTACACCGAAAACTGAAAGAATAATTAATGACGATTTTAGCAATACCAAGTGTTCGAGATGTGTACAGGGCCCCTAAACTAAGTTCAAGCCGATAAAAAATGAAGGCAAAGGATATAATGAATATAAACAGAAGGAAAGCTTATATGATTTCTACTGACATTCTGCTCTTATCCTAATTACTTGCAGACCACGTAATATGTATCATTCTTCATACATACATACATAGCCTCATGCCTGTTTTCCAGAGGGGTGGGCAGAGACTACGGATTGCCACAAACCACGATCCTGACATACCTCCATTGCTTCATTCACGCTCATCACAGTTTTCATGCATGCTCTACGATTACGCGTACTCTTAATCTGACCTTTCACTATCACATCTTCAATTTGATCCAGAAAAGTTCGACGTGGTCTTCCCCTTGTAATTGTCCCACTCACTTTGTATACTTGTTTAGTCAACCTTTCTTCACTCATTCTTTCCACGTGTCCAAAACACCTTAGCATACCCTTTTTTATCTTTGTCACCTTCTTCAATCGTACATTAAAGTTTTAACAATAGTCTTAGGGCTGGCCACCTACCTTACAACTCTCGCCAAATTCTAATTGCATTCTCAAGAAGGGTTCTTTGAGAATGCAAATAGATGGAGTTGGCCCAGATCTATATATACATATAAGATTATTTATAAATTATTATAATAAAAAAATAAGTGAAAGGAAATAATTGGTCCGGGCCGGTGGTGTAACTGTGCCCCATCTTAAGATTGCTACTGATGTTATACGTGTACGAGACAACTGCATGTAGCGGAGATGAGAATGTTGAGATGGATGTGTGGTGTGATAAGAATGGATAAAGTATGAAATAAACACATTAGAGGAAGTTTGAAAGTTGCACCAGTGACGGAAAAGTTAAGGAGTGAACGGCTGACATGGCATATATACAATATAGGAAGTGGAAATATATATATATATATACAATAAAGGAAGACCAAAGAAAATATAGATGGACTGCGTGAGACATGGGATGGATAATCTGGGAGTGACGGCAGATATTACGTCTGATAGGATCGTATGGAAGAAGATGACATATTGCGTCGACCCCAAGTAATTGGGATAAGAGCAAGATGATGACATTATCTATATTCATACATCCATAAGTTTCACGGCGTCCATTTTTAGACATCGATCTCCACAAATGTGATTATTGCCATAATTGTCACACTCAGGGTTTAGTTTGGAAACTTGAAGAGTTTGTTATGAATTGCCCAGGAGAGTACTGCTACTTATTTTCATGGTGATACCAAAGTCAGGTTTTAGGAATCCCACGAAAAGTAAATGCCACGGTGATGACGTTAATATATTAAGTTACCCGTCACCACTGTCGTCAGACAGATAATCTGGGTGTATCAAACTTGCTGTTTTAGTGTCCCATTATTGTATAGAAGCGCCCTGCGCGATGGGAATATAAATTATCCTATTATACCGGTTTGCCCATAGCTTTGGTTAGATTAGGTTCACAGATTTTTTGTTTCAACTTTCCTTAAAGTGGTATGTGTTTATATCCCTTAGACGTCTCCTACGACACTATAAGAGAGGAGGGTACGGAGACACTTTGTATTCTTAGTTTATTAGCATATGGAATTCTGTCTATATACTCACATAGAATCTATTAGCGCAATGACCACTATAAATCTCATCACTTTCGGTCTCAGTATTTTGGAAATTAAATTAGATTAGTGTTTTTAGTAAATGAATGAGCTAGGAAGCATTTTTAAAATAAATTTACCTGAAGTTTGCGTGGTAGGTGTAGTTGCAGTACCAAAAACAGACGCTTGAGTAGACGCAGCTGTTGCTGAATTGAATAACGAAGAAGCTTGTGTTGTGGATGTGGGTACTCCAAATACAGAAGTTTGATTAGATCCTGTTCCAGTGACAGCGAAAACAGATCCTCCTGAACTACCGAATAGAGACGATGTTGTAGTGGTTGTAGTAGAACTAAAGGGTGACGCTTGAGTAGTTGTTGAAGTAAATGCACTGGGCGTAGAAGTAGTCGTGACAGAACTGAACAAAGGTGCTTGAGTTGTTGTTGCTGTCGAACTAAAAACTGAAGGTGTTGTTGTAGTGCCACCAAACACAGAAGCTGGAGTTGAAGTTGCGCCAAATACTGAAGTGGCTGGTGATCCAAATACTGACGTCCCAGATGTGGTCGTAGCAGTTGCGAATACAGATGAACCGAATATAGAACCAGATGGAGATGTTGTTACAGCTGAACCGAATATGGCCGAAGGAGAACCTGGAGTAGGCGAAGCCGGTGTGGGCGTGCTAAATACAGATGGTTTACTTTCCGTTGTAGTCGTTGGTGAAGTAGTGGAACCAAATACACATGTTTGTGAAGTTCCAAATATAGAACCTTTAGTTGATAATCCGAAAATTGATGTTGGCAAAGGCGGTGCTGATGAAACGACCGAAGCAAATATAGAGCTTGCTTGGGATGTGGTGGTTGATGGTGTAGTGGCCTGTGAAGCTACTGCAGCTCCAAATATTGATGCAGCCGAGGAGCTAGTTGAGGACGAAAATATTGAAGATTTTGATGATGCGGGTGTTTCAGCCAGTTCCAATTTAGGTTTTGGTGTGTCAACTTCAGATTTAGAAGTAGTAGTTAGTGGTGTAATTACTGAATCTGAAATTAAAAATAAAATAAGGTTGGCGGTATACAGGAACACATTACACATATCATTTACACACGGTAATTGTACAGTTAAGATATAAAAATGTTTCCTAAATTAGGTTAAGATAAGATTCTTATATATTATTATATTACAAGATTATTATTATATTTCTACTTATTAGAAGGTTTATTGGCTCGGTGCAGACATATTGAAAGAATGGATGGTAATGAATATTTTGCTAGCTAATCCTTCAGAAAACAGGCGTTATTTTCAAATGTAGAATTCGATAACGAGTATGTAGATATTAGTAGTATTGTTTGTATGTGATGTTATATAAATATATAATATATTATTTACCTATCGTAGCATTTCCAGCAGCAAATATAGAAGCACTTGAAGGTGAAAGAATTGGTTTCTCCATTACTTTTGCTATTTCTGCATCGATTTCAGTTTTACTATCAGTAACCTTTGAATCATCTGGTAAAAGATAATTTGATTTATTTTACATTAAATATAAACTTAGTGCCTTAAAAGTATAATAGTTATTTATTATAAAGTTATGCTAAGTATTTGCAAACATATTTGAAAGCACCTAGGATCTTGTCTGTCTACAAGACAACTATTCCCATTCTGGTATTCGCTTTTGGTGATATTATATTTTTTTTAATAGACAATACTCTGCCCTAAGGGATAATCTAATGCCCTAAGGGAAATGTATTGCGGGCTACATTACAAACATATAATTAAGTGACATAAATTACACTACACTTCAGGGCAACAATCTTGTAGATTGCACATAGTATAGTCATGCATGGGAATAAAACCCAGGAGGTCATGGGTACTTAGAGGTCTGAGTACACATTTAACTCATCAGCATTCAACATTTACATTACTAAATACTACAACATTACTAAATGTATTAGAAATATTTCTGTGTGCTTATTTTAATACCATGTTATAATTTCTTTATATTTGCATATTTACATTATACAGACCAATTCGTATAGAATAATATGTATATATTATGTAAAAAAGAAACTTACTGGACCCTGGTGAAGCAATATTGTCAGGTAGCGCTCCTAAAACGGATGTTTTACTCTGTAGTTTTGGCATTTCTTTGCTTTCTATCGATTTTGCTTGATTTGCATTACTGTCTAAGTTTTCTGATTGATTTTCTTTCTCTACCGGTTTAGATAATGTTTTATTTTCGGGTTTCACTTCTTGGGTAGACTTTAAAACGTCAGGGACATTAGTCTTAGCAAGTGATGTAGAAGACTTCCCAAACACCACAGTAGTAGGCTTATCAGTTTTTGGCTGCAGAATTTTAGTTTCCGAAGTTTCAGGTTCACCCGTTTCAAATGATTTGGGACCAGATATTACTGATGTTTGTATTTTTGGTTCTTGAGTAAAGCTTTGCATTTTCGTCCCTTGAACGAAAATCTGTGACTTCGGTTCAAATATTGGTGATTTGGACTCTGATGCAAATATTGATTTACTCTCTGGTACAAAGGCTTGGGGTTGGAATTTAGTGAACATATTAGTTATGTCAGAAATTGGTTTAGCTGTGAAGGCTGTTGTCCGTGTGCCAGATGAAGCAGAAGTTGTTGATGAGACTATAAATAATAATATTATTATAATTTATTAGTCAAAAGTTTTATCAAGATAATTAGCACAATATTTTAAATTTGAAAGATTTAAGATGTAAAGTTGTGATTTTTGTATAGTAAATCTTTACATATTGGTGATTTATATACATATAATATTATTTTAAGTTAATTTAATAAATTTATTACTGTCTAAAATGTGGCTGCTAGTTGAAATATGGTAACAAACTCGGCCATTAACCTTGTAAAATGAAGGCATTCCACTTTTTATAAATCAAATAGAAATTTAATTACGGGTTTCAGTGTTTTAAGCTAAGCTAGTAATAATTAATAGCATATTAATTATAATATGCATTCAGGTAAGGGATTTGGCGAATAAGGCGCTTGTAAAATACAATTGGCATGCTATAACGAGTTTAATAACCTGAGTTTCCACTATGTAATGTTTAATATGATATTATCTATTTGAATGTACTTAGTAACTGTTTTTAGTCTATCGAAACAGATGAGTTTGCAGCCCACCAAAGTACAATAAGTATCAGGTCTACTTTATGATACTATGAATATAGTCAAGTTTCTGCCTAAAATGGTACTTTACAACATTAACTTGACCAATTTATTCATTGAAAAAATAAAGAAGTACTATATGTGTTTAGGTGAAGTACAGTTGAGAACAAACAACGAAATTTGAAAAAATAATAAAGAATTAACAAGAGCATTTATGTAGCTAAAATTATCTAACACTTGTAAAATAGTAAATTATGATCCAATGTGATTAATAATATCACTAAATAATGTGTTTAAGAATAAGTAAATTAAAAACAAAGAAGAAATTTAAACTATTTATGCAGTTTTCCATTTGGCTATTAACGCATCCGCCACAACTTCTAGCCTTAGCGGCAAACGGCAGCTAGTTCTGTTAGCAGAACGGCTCCGACCATGCAACGTACAACTAGCGCGTCTATTCGTTTAAAATATTTAATTTTAGAGGTCTACCGCAATTCTGTGGATAAAAACCACTGGTGTTGCAGTCGAGAGCAGTGAATCATGGCGTCACTAAACATTTTAGTACATTGTTCTTGTCGCTCGACGCTCCATGGTAAACTCCTACTGACAGCGGCATGTTTGTGTCCAGAAAGTAAAGGTGGAAAATAAATAAAATTAACTTACAAGAAAAGGATGATGGTGAGCATATTGATTGTCCCAAGAAAGTATTAGCATCATTCTTGGCCTCATTTGCTTTCGCTTCGTTGTTCGCTTGCTTGTTTTGCAATAGATCTTTAAGTACACTGCGTGTATTGGCCGGTGGTGAAGATGATAATGAAACCGGTGATATTGGAGAATATTGTTGTGTGAATGCGGAATGCACTGGTTTCGGTTGAGATATTTGAATTGGTGCCGATACTTCCGATTTAGGTTCTAAAACAAATATCTTTACTTACACAAAATATTTACCCCAAACTGTATAGCATAGGATAAGAATACAACGTTCAATCCCATATGTTCTTGTGGAAGTTGGAAAATTCAGCTAAGGGATCATCATGAATGAGTTGTAGTGTTTTCCTATTGCTTTGAAACTTATAACACTAACTATCAACCTCGCCTGACAAGCCGCCTGAAGATTATGTTATTTTGACCATGATGGGCTAAAATATAGACGAGATAGGTATTGGAAAACAAATATCATATATATTTCTTAATCATTTAAGTAATAATTTGAAACACTTCAACTATTATGTAAATGGTATAACATCTGAACCTTTGTGTCCAAATGTATTTTGAGATTGCATAGTTCCATCGTATTAAATGGGTTAATCCAGTTTATAAGCCATCTGAGTGCTATATTCATTTAAATTCTGATGAAATAAAAAGTTTAAATTACAAAAAATTTATTGTTTCAAAGAATGTCTCAATACTGCGCAAGTAAGTTTGCTTTTTACGCTTTTACGACTTAATTACTAAACCAATAGGTTTGAATTTTCGCAGAGCTACAGAAAAGCGTATAGTGGTAATTTTCATTCCGAAAAAAGTACTGTTCACAAGGAATGATTGATTGACAAAATCTACAATAAAGCAAGCAAAGACGTGGACATAGCTAATAAAGTAAAATGTCACTAACCATCAGTAAATAAAGTTCTGACGACATTCATCATTCCTGGTATTGGAGGTGTCACGCTAGCAACAGGTGTAAATGATGGAACATTAATGGGTGATGGTTTCACTTCTGGTTTCGGTTGAATCTTTACCTCCTTAGTCGTGAATACTGGCTCTGTCTTAAGTTGTGCTGTAAAAAAAATTACAAAATGACTTCAGACTTGCATGGATTATGCATAATATAATGTGATGTATGTTACGTTTACTTTGTGCGTTTTCAGGGAGATATAGACATTCACAGGCTTGGTTGGCGTTCAAAATACATTACTTTTATAGGGAGTGCTTAGTGTTTCCTTCCTTGATTTTAACGAAACCCGCAAGAACATAACTGTTGGTGGCACATCGTAGTGTAACAATGATAAAGCATTGTAACTTTCTTACTATACCACCTGACTTTAAAAAGAACTCATTAATATACAATAAAGTTTGAGCACACATCAACTTTTAGTGGTAAGATCATGTTGTTGAGAGTTTCTGCTTTTTTTTTTGTTGGCATGCTACGGTCTGGACACACGCCGTCCATTCAGTCTGGGGTGATAGAACGGCGGCACGTGGCGCCATAACCTACGGTATTTTCTCCCCAACGTGAATGGGCCGCCCACTGGAACTGTATCCTTGTCATCCGTGGCCAGCCCGGCGGGATACCCTTTTGGGTACCATCCCTCGTCGACATCCCGGCCTGCTGCCGGCCTGCCGGAGCGTTGCCCTCACGCGGTCAACTTCTCTGCGGGTGACGGACTTTTGCCCAGCCCAGTCACCCGCGGCCTCGGCTAGGACAGTACGACAGACTACCATAAAAATGAATGCATAAATATTATCAAGGCAGTGGACCTGGTTGTGCCCCTAATATTACCAGAGTGAAGTACACGACCAACAGTTACCACTTATCATCAGATGGGCTGCTACTAGTTTGTCAGCCACTGAAAGTAATTAAAAAAACATTGAAGATGGAATTTAGAGTTGTATATGTATCTATAGGGATTCAGATAAATGTACACTAACCAGGTTTCACTGCCGACTGTACAGGAGGTTCACTCTTTACAGGTACTGCTTGAGCCTTTTCCTTCAGGCTTTTTTCGTAATTCAACTTCATGGTCGCCAAGTGCTGTCTCATTTCAACATTCACTGGTTTGATCTTCACAGTTTTATGATTTGACAGTATGTCTCTCAAAGCTTCCAATTTTTGCATGGATAATAAAGGCTCCTTAGGTTTCTCAGGTTCAATGCTCATATTAAGAATATTTTTTGTGAGTTTCGATAGTGGGTCTCTGTAACAATATTTACTATAATATGATTTTGATGAAAATACATCGACCTGTGGTAAGGAATAAAAACCCTGCTAGGGCAAATCTTATACAAACCATTACAGCAATACAATAAAGTTAATATTAAAATTATTACGTACTTGGTTTTAAAAGGGGTGCTTCTTAAAAGTGATTTAGATTTAAGTATTGGCATGACGTCACACTCCTTCAGTGTATTCCTCAAAGTACGTAGCACCGCTTGCTGTCGACTAAGTATCTCTTGTTGTTTTACTAAGGGCTGGTATACATCATCAAGTATTGGGCGTATCATTCTATGTCCTGACCTGTAATAGAAAATTAATATTTTTATTTTCATTCTGCTGTTAAGAAATAATCCTTGTATTATTGGGACTTTATAAACATATAATAAAAGGAATCAAAATCACACCACCATTTTTGTTACCCTGTGGAAACGCATTTACTCGCTAACAGCCAGTGTCGAGACGGGGAGGAGTGTGGGACTTGCCGGTTGGCTGTTCCACCGGAATACCCACTAAAACCACAGCGGCTCCCTGTCGCGCTTTTATGGGACGCCGGAGAGATCGTCTACTGACATTAGATCCCCGACGCCCCAAGATCAAAATACAGATTCAAAACAACAAATTATGAATCACAAAGTATTGTTCTACATGGGAATCGAATCCACGACACCTGGCACGTTTTGTCAGTATCTTAAAAACTATGCCATCTCTGCAGTCTATTTATTAAAACTCATCTACAAAGGATTTTGTGAAGTGAACCTTTCTTAGGCACCATTGCATTTGTATTTAGTTGAAACGAAAAAGTGATAAAACAAATACAGTCAAACGTTTTTTTTTTCCCGCAAGGTGGACCATGGATGTGGTCGCGCCCCGACAAATTGTCCGGGGCGACAGAAGAGGCGGCACGCAACTCCATTTTCTATTGTTTTCTCGTCGATATTGTACATATTCTATTTTGTGGAACTAAATAACGTTGTTATTTTATCGCATTCTTTTCGAATGGACACGTGTGCCTGCCTGTATACCGTCCTGTTTGTCGGACTTACTCAGTTTATAGTTAATCAATTGCGAAGGAAAGTTCTGTTCTGCATCATGTCAAAACGGAAAATTAAAGTACTGTCATTAAGTGATAAACTTAAAATGGTGAATGCGTTTGAATCCGGAAAATCGCGAAATGAAATTCAGAGGGAGTTTAATTTACCAGAATCCACCTATTATAAAATTATAAAATCAGAAGACTCTATAAAGTCTGAGTGCTCTGATGGACATGGAAATATTTAGAGGACTAGAGTTTCTGAATTTTCCAATATCGAAAAGTGCCTTTTGAAATGGATAAAACAAATTCTCGATAAGAACATTCCCATGGATGAACCTTTGCTGAAAGGAAAATCAAAAGAGTTTGCTACAAAACTGGGAATCCAGAACTTTTCTGCTAGTAACGGCTGGTTAGAGGGTTTTAAAAAGCGTCATGATATAGTTTTCAAAAAAGCAGTTCAAGTGCCTTCCGAATAAACCATTTACGTTTAAAGGCGAAAAATGCGTTTCGTGCGTGAAATTCGTTCAAAAATGCGTGCGAAAATTACTATATTCATATAAGCCCCGCGCGTTGATATTGCGATGGAACCTTGTCACAATAACAGCTGCGTGACGTCATCCATAGCAAAAAAATACAGATAGCAAAAAAAAAATTCATAAAAAGTAAATGCTATAAATACCTACATAATAATTATACTTATTGTTGATGTGTAAATATGAAAATATTTTTTAATTAATGTCTGGGTTATGTGATTATAAATTATAAATAAAACCAGGCTGGTATGTTAAAAATTTATGTTTATTTAAAATCTTAACCTATTTCTTCAAGCCCACTCATATTGTCTTCCGAATCAGAACTACTTTCGGTGTCAGTTGTTTCAAATTCACTGTCGTCTGCCGTATTTATTATAAATAACTCGTCAGTCATTCTATCTTTCTGCCAATATTCCTCTTCAAGCCTTTTCACGTGGTTTACTTCTTTTCTCCAGTCATCTGGAGTTATTGATGCCAACGCCTCCAACGTCAGAGATTCAATTCGACTCTCTAACTGCTCCACATTCTTTTCTGACACCCTCATTTTTACTATGTTCCAGATGTACTCAATAGGGTTGAGGTCGCAGTTGTACGGTGGCAATCTAACGACCTCATGGCCATTGTCAGCTAATAACTTGTCGATTTTATAATTTTTCGGCGGTTTGTGCTGTTTAATTAATAAATATAATTCTGGTTTTGTACTCTCGCTGGGAAATTCGATGTGGTGAGCTTGTAGCCACTCAACCATTACCTGTTTTCTATTATTCATGTTTGGTGGCTTATTCTCTTCCTTACTGTGATAAGGGGCGTTGTCCATCACAATTATGGAGTTGCGTGGTATATTAGGCAGTAATTTTTCTGTAAGCCACTTTGTAAAATTTTCGGCATTCATTTGGTCGTGATAATCCCCCGTTTTGGTGTCCGCCTTAAACATTAAAAGGGCATTGTTAACAAAGCCAGTTTCGCTTCCCGCGTGAACTATTATCCATCGGCGGCCGGGGCAGTCGTTCCGTCTCACTCCTACATCGGTTGCTGTTTGCCAACATTTTTTCACTGTGTAGTGCGCGTGTATCCACGTTTCGTCGAGATAAATAACGGGTCTTTTGTTAGCACCAAGCGAGTCATTCTCTTTCATACGGCGTAAATATTTAGCCCTCCACGCTTGTATTTGGGGTCTTTCAATTAGAGCCAGTCTTTTTTGGTAACAACGTTTAAATTGGTAGCCTAAATCAGTTTTAATTATTTTTCTTAGTGTAGTTTCACTACCAGTATAATTAAGGTCTACTTTTGCAGCCGCCAAGATTTTGCGCATTGTAGGAATTTCTTTTCTCACCGTATACATTGAATGAATGATATTTCTTAATGCTGTTAGTGAAAATCCGTCGAAATATTCCTTCCTTGGCCTTTTTGGTTTGGTAGGAGTTCTCATTTTGCTGCCACTTGCTGTTGCTGACTCATGCTCTCGTCGTAATTTCGTCACAGTATTTTTTGCAACGCCTGTGGCACAAGCCACACGTTCCGTGACTTTGGTAGAATTTTGTAAAATATTTAAAATGTCTTTTACCAGTTGCTTCGACATTAAAATGTCCTCGGTAGTGTCCGAAGCACTTTTTAAGGCACGGTTTATATTTTGAATAACTAACTTAGAGTCCTCTCTCTCTTTTACAAAATAATTGTCCACTTTAATAATCATTTCACGAGCACGACGGTTAATTAATTTCTTACTCATTTTAACGGGTAACAGGTAACAAAACTCAACAGTAAAACAGGATAACAAAAACAAAAAGCTATAGTTAACAAGTACTCGATGCGCGTAAGCGTGGGCTGACCTTGCGAACGGTACTGACGGTGCGACTTCGACTACGTCACCAAGATGGCCGCCAATCGCAATATCAACGCGCGGGGCTAGTACTTGCTGTGACTTGTTATTGCTGCGTACCTCTATAAGAGAGAAACACTACCAATGTATCTGCATTAGCGAGAAACTCGGGTTAGTGAGAAACCTCTATAAGCGAGAATGAGATTGTGCTCCCTTGAACTCTCGCTTATCCAGGTTTGACTGTATTATTTAAGAGGAACTATAGCTACAATAAAAATACATACATACATAAAAGATACACACATACAAATTACAAATTTAACATCTGCTATTTTATGACTCATTCTTAACTTTCGTGGAACTCTCTACCATTGCGTAAATAAGTTCTAAATAAAACAAAATTACATAGTGCATGAATTTTTGTTTTGTTTTCGTAAGCATCTTAATACCTACCCTTATAAAGTACTTATATGTCGAAATCTAATGAACATAACATATACACACTATTAAAAATATATATGTACGTACATAATATATGTTGTGCATATTATGCACATAATTTTATCATATTACATATTTACTACATTCGTACTTGCTGTGACTTGTTATTGCTCCGTACCTTTATAAGAGAGAAACGCTACCCATGTACCTGCATTAGCGAGAAACTCGGGTTAGCGAGAAACCTCTATAAGTGATAATGAGATTGTGCTCCCTTGAACTCTCGCTTATCCAGGTTTGACTGTATATAAAATTGATGCATGTGGTGACAGGTTAAAAATATGTTTCACCACTCAAAAAAAACCATGCAAAACTGTAAATACCGGCTGAGGGCATCACCAGGGGAATGGCAGCATCACTCTTCTGACAAACTTATAACAGACTTTTTTGTGGAGACTCAATGTTGTTTTGTACATATAACATCTCAGCTCATATACGATCTTCTGCTGGGTTCGAGTCACACACACGGTTCTCCGCAATAGCAGCAAAATTGACCTTTTTTTTTCTCACGATGTGGAAATGCATTTACGCATTATCCCCCCACCTGTGAGGACGGGAGGACTTGTGTGGGACTCACCGGCCACCGCGCGACCGAAATACCCACGACAACCACAGCGGCCCCATCCGCGCTTTTACAGGGTCCCAGGGAGATCGTCTGATGACATTCAATCTCCGACACCCCAAAAGAGCAAAATTGACCTGCTATACAACACGGGTCAGAAGGGTTGATATGGGGTTTTATTTCGAACTTTCCTCCTCTTGCATAGAATGTTATCTGCACATTATATCCTATAGTCGTCTTTATGACACTCAAAGGCTGGTGAATAAAGTGAGAAAGTTATATTCTATACCTTCATCTCACTTTGTCATCAAACGGAAAATAAAGAACATATATACATTTAAGAAATATTGTAGATTTAAAGAAAAATCATTATATTGAACTTAGTTAATGGTGTTTGCCTATAATTAAAGAACCAGATATGGTCCATGTGATTGCTTACTAAATGTGTAATTATCTGTTGTTGGTGATTCTAAAATAAATAACTAAGCATCAATGCGATCGTCAACCCGCAGGGCAAGCATGCCGATTATGCCTTAATCTCTCTTTGGTAGGCCTACATCTAGCAATTAATGATCATAGACTAATAATGGATGAATATAGCAACAGTTTACAAACTTGTTAAAGCTGGGGTCTTTGGCCAGGGCTTCATTCCATTTATAGTTAAGTGCCTTCTGTGCTTGCTCCAGCTGACTTTGTACATAGTAAGCTAACTTCTTTACTGAAGCTACCCGTTTGGTTGTTAACGGATCTGCTTGAGTCCATTGATGTTGATCCTTTGCTCTGAAAAATAAAGAAATGTATTATTAACTAAACGAGAACGAATTACTTAACATTTAGAATAGGAAACAGCGTAATCATTGAACCCTAAATTATAAAGATAATTGTCTCGATATGTTAAGTTCATTCGCTCGATACGATTATGTCAGATTCACACATACAAACATCGGGATGTCCACAGTATATAATTACTTTTCAATTAGTTTATTTTAAACTAAATATAATAAATATCAAAGTGACAAACGAGTGTGTTGTAACCCCCGATGCAAAAAAAGGACCGTTATATATTTGTTATAAAATTATATGTTATGTATTCAATTAGTTTCTTTTAATATGCAGTTAAAAGGCCGAGAGAAAATTTTATAATTTCAGTGTTTTGTGTTACAAGCCTTTTAAAATGTTAATTTTATTCTTGAAATGCGTATATTGATATTATTGAATAGTTCAATAGGACTAAAATAGAGATATTTTTATTAATCTCAATAAGATGACAGTAGAGCATTAGCCCAGCGCTTCGTGTTCAAACGTGTTTGCCACACCAGCAACCTTATACATTTGCACTTAACAGTATTAGAGAAAGAGACATTGGCAGTGCGTCATAATATGAATTTGTCAAATGTTTATTCTAGCCTTGGTCCGTGTGGTGACAGAATAAAACGCGATGGTCATCCACCACCCCCCGCCCCCCTTGAATACCGTAAAAACCATTTAAGAAATATCAGTAGATAGTATCTACTGTAAGGGACGGAAAGCTTGAAATAATAGTAAATTGCGATGAGTTCACGGCGTTGTTATACTCAGCCCCCCCAGACCCAGAGTGCATGCGGCGCCGCGTCCTCGTCCTCTCCCTCCTCGCCACTGTGTACAGATGCTAGTCGAAGCAACCATGCCACGACAAGAACTGCACAAGCCGGGAAGAAAGGAACCCCGTGCTGCCGCGTAGCCTAATTTCACCATTGGCAAAACAATGACTATAGTTCATCTAATCTAAGAAGTGCATTTGGACGTTTCGCATTTTTTAATACACAATAACTTTGGTCAAACGTATACACATGATTGCAAACAATAAATCTGAAATTTTAAAGAAATATTAAGTTATTTACATAATTAACGTTGCGAGTGAGTTTACTTGTACAATAATGTAATGTTGAAACTTGTAAAACTAATTTAAAATTAAAATAACATTGTAAATAATAATTATTATGGACGATCTTACAATTTCACGTCATAACGTTCTAAGCAGTAGTGCTTGACAACTTCCAATTCGCGAATATCTAAATAATCGGTAAAAATATTAGATTAATATATTTAATCGAATATAGATTTTGACAGAGATGTACGTTTCGACAATTTTATTGATAAGGATATAATTATTAATGTTCGCGACGGTGATAATTCAAGTAATACTATAGATTCTGAACAAATAGCTATTTTCAAATCCAGTTTTTGTTTTTACTTAACCTAATCCTACTAAATATGATGAATAGATTTTATGATGAAATAATTAAATTTGTTTAGTGTTAATTTAGCACTTAATATTTCATCTCCTTTTTGAAAAATAAAAAAATAAACCGATTATTAATTACAAAGAATTAATATCGATTTCTCATCAAAATCGGATATTTTCGATAGCGATTATTTGGTTCACATACCTTTTTTTTTTTTTTATTGGTGGGCTATATAGACCCACCGTAAAATCCTCTCTCTTCGCCGTGCGAGCGGACCACCGGTACCCGATCTTTGTCTTCGGTGGTCCGCTCGGCGGTTTACCCTCGCGGGTTCCTGTCGTCGACGCCCCGACAGATTTCGCCGTCGGGGCGTCGCCCTCACGCGGTGGCCTCGCGTCGGGTGACCGGACAATTACCCGGTCCGATTGGTTCACATACCTAGACACCTTACTCTGACAGCTGTCCAAATGCACTTCTTAGATTAGATAGACTATAGGAAAATTACGAAAAATAAAGAAGTTATTTTCCACTTACTCTGTATGTGTTCTAGCTTCAGCTATAACAGCACATGCCCGTACTAGCTCCAGTTTTAGTTGAATTATAGCACCTCGCAAATTATCCAAAGAGCAATCCTTTTTCAGTTGCTCACTGTCTAAAGGACTTAAGTTGAAGTTTGCATTTATAGAGTTGATATCATTTTGTAGCTGAAATCAAAATAGATACATTAATTTTATATACAAGATATATTATGGAATAGTGGAGGAATACAAGCCATCACATCTTTCTTTCCTGCAGGAGCAGGAGACCACTAAGGGACGTAAGAAAATAATTGACATTGGACTTTTTTTACCAAAAGTTTACCATTAGTAATTATGACCAATGGCTGATAATATGTGGGGGAATCTCTATTCATATATCGATCAGTCTATAGATATCCACAGGACATAAGGATAATCGCCACGTTGGGGCAAGTAGCATGTTGGTCATAGTTGTTGATAAAAGAGTGTTGCTGCACATTATACTAGCGATTCTTCATCTGGGTTCTACAAAAACCTAAAGGTTACTGACCCTATTGTATTCTTAACCCATTACCACATAGGAGACCTGGAGAGATGGATATATAAATGGTATATAATTAAAATGTGAATAACTTTGATTTCTGCTACCCATGTGGTGACAGATTAATAATACAATTCACCACCACCTATCTTACCCGTAGGTGATCGTAAGAGACGACTAAGGGATATAAAACGCATATAACATAAATGCAAGAGAAGGAAAACTCGAACAAAATTCTATATCAACACGTCTGACCAGCGTGGTATAGTAGGTCAATTTCCCTCCTATTACGGAGGAGGCTCGAGCCCAACATTGGGACATATATGAGCTGAGATGACGATGAATGTAAAAGCGTGACATTATACATATGTACCTTAGCTTATATTGTTTGTTACCTTAGCTTGAGTTTCTCTAGTCTTCACCATAAATTTGTAGAGTTCCATTTGAAAATCATTGACTTCCTTCACCAACATATTTTTAAGTTCTTGATTAACTTTTAGTTCATTTAATCTTTCTTGTTCAGCTTTTAAGGCAGCATTTTCTTGAACCTGTTGTGCAGTCTGTGGCGTAGGTGGCAATGATTGGGGTGTTTGCACCTACAAAATCAACTCTTAAATTTGTATTACTGTTACTATAATTATTGATGAAATGTCATGCCGATATATGGTTGAGACACGCGTCAGAACTCAAAAAATAAATAAAACAAAATGATTTGAGAAAATATTAATTTAGGAAATAATATACAAGAGAGTTATATATACAGAGTATAGTAAAGTTACATACATACATACATATCATCACGCCATATCCCTTGCAGGGTAGGCAGAGAGAACAGAGTGCCAGAGAACTCTATCTCTGCATACTTCACTCGCTTCCTCAACATTCATAATTCTCTTCATACACGCTCGCCGGTTTCGGAGACTCTTGACTCCACCTTCCTTCAGTATATGACCGATCTGGTCTAGGTAGGTTAGTCTCGGTCTCCCTCGGTACCTACATCCTTATAATATATACTTATAATATATCCTTAAAGCGTATAGTAAAGTTCAATATGAAATAAAGTTTTTGTAAGAAACATTATGGCGCATATTATTATTAAACATTTTATCGATTTTTAGTTCAAATTATATACCTAATATAATCTACTAGATTTTTTGATAGTGGTAAGACCACGCTGTAGACAGTTCTCTGTTTACAGCCGCGGTCCGGTCCATCCAGGGTAGTCTCTCGCAGAAGATGGATGACTGAGTAATGGCAATGTTGCGATTCGTTCGGTGAGCGAGAGAGTCGGAAGCACATTTGGGGTTTGTATTGGTAGGCAGCGGCTTAGCTTCACCCTTGGTATTACAAAGGTCCATGGCCGGCAGTGAAACTTACCATCAGGTGTGCTGTCTGCTCGTTTGCCACCATAAGCAATAAAAAAAATTGTTTTCCGTAATCGTAATTTATTGAAGCATTTAAATTTATTTATAAGCGTAATTTCTCTTTAATAATCAGATTAAGGAATATATCGATATTACACAATGGCGGGCAGATGACTGGGTCTTCTGATGGGTACAATGCTAACGTTTTCAATAACGAATCTTAAATTTTAAGTAGCACCTTAGGGCCAATATAAATGACACAAAATTAATGTTGTGTCATTTACTTTAAGACGTTATCTAAAAGTTGAAATTTATTTAGCTTCAATTAAGATAAAAAATGTTATTACTATCAATTGTGTATATCTTATAGCCTTAGGCTTTACTTAAAATTTGGAGTTCCTTCTTGAAAACTGGTATGAGTCCATAAAGTCAGCGAAGCTGTGAGCACAGAAAAATTTAAAATAAAGTAATTAAATATTACCACAGCAGAGGACGCAGCTACCGATGGTACTAATGGTGTTGGTTTTATTTCTAGTTTCTGTTGTTGTTCGGGTTTGACTGCCACTGAAACAAAATTCTTATGTTTACTTTTTTATTAACAACCCTTTATACCTAAAAATGAAACGTGAAACAAACGGACGCACATTTTAAAATTCACCTTCCATCCAGAACAAAGTAATAGTAAACTGGTATGAATACTGCATGCTATTAGTAGGGCATATAGGATACTTAATGTATTCAATCGCAATGTGGAATAAGAATCTTTATAAGCCGCAATAACCTGACTGAATGCATTAAGTCTGTCTTATGGAGGGTAAAAACTAAGGAGTACCATCTCAGTGTATTAAGAAGTGTCCATTGAACGGGAGCAAATTAAGGTGGCGCTATAGTAGCAAGTGGAAGAATTTTAAAAAGAGCGCCACAAATTTCATAGGTTATTATTTATCAAATCACAGCTGACTACGTAACTCAGCACACTTCACTCTGCTTATTACTGCTACATTCATATCACTTCCACTTGCTACACTAGCGCAGTTTCGGTGTGTGTGTGTTCGAACAATAATTTGCTGTTTACAAGTGGACACTTTTTGGACTAATCCCCCATACAAGAAGGCTCTCCTTAGTTTTTACCCTCCATAGTCTGTCTATATACTAAATTGCAATGAATATAAAGAAAACAAAATAAATAAAACATTCTTACAGTTTGATACATGTGAAATAATCAATTGTCACCAAATGTTAAAATATACAGCCTGTTAAAATATAAAGTTTTAAACTGCATTTTTTTAACGAAATAATATATTGTCTGATATTTACTTATTATTCGTCGTTAGGAGGGAAATGGATACTCAAAATGGCGTATCGAACTAATAACCATAATAATGGTAGACAATTCATGCTGACAAAATGTTTTTGAGAAATCATTATCATCCACGAGAAGGAAAACTCGATATAAAGTCCTATACCAACCCTGTCTGACCAGTGTGGTATATCCGTCCTAGTAGGAGGTTAATTTCCCTCCTGTTTCGGAGGAAGCTTGAGTCTAGCAGTGGGTCGTATATAAGCTGAGATGTTGAGTACTAATTCTCTATTGATACTCGTAGAAAGGTAACCTTGACCGATCGTTTGTTATAAGCTATGCTTGCCGACATGAATAAATTTTATCTGTATTATGTTGCACTGCAGTTCATGCCAATAATAGCTTAAACAAAGGACTTTTTAAAAACCAACTTTTATTTAAATGCGTTAAAAAAGAAAAATAAACCGTTATTTAAAAACTTAACTTATATATTTACTATCAAATTATAACGTCATTACACAATTTATATCATATAAAAGCTTGTCGCGAGATTTAATTGTGTAGATAAACAAGAAAATAACTTGATGTGAATGAATGACCATTTTCTGCAAGAGTGTACTATCCCGAAAGGACCGGTCCGCGGCTGTAGACAGAAACCTGTCGGCAGTGTGGCTCTACCACTATTAAATATGTCAGATTTGGAACAATAGGGAATATGCATGTCTATACTTTTTTAAAGTTTCTTCTAGTCATATGTTAATAGAATAAATATAACACATCCAAAATATAAACCAGTAGGCAAAAAATATTAAAATCATCATTATTAGGCGATTTAAACGTGGCCAATTTGGCGCGCTTATTCTGTGACGCCAGATGCCACAAGTTAGATTTCAATGACGTTCACAAAGTAACTGAAGGTTAAAAAAGTGAGTGATAAAATCAACTTATCACCATGAAAAGCTTATTATAAATATTGTGTCGCTCCTATGTGCTAATATTATATTAAAGATGAATTGACAAAGTATACTTCCTTATATCGAAAGATGCAAGTATAAGAATAAAATGGTGCATAGCAATGACAATAGAAAATGTATCGTGTTCTGTTGTGAAGATCGCTTTAACGTAAGTAATGACATTAAAAAAAATACATATAAGAATCATTTTTACTTAATTATCTGCACATACTTGTTTTGTTTAGAAACTTCGACAAAAACAACCTAGTCAGCGAAAAGTTCTCAAATATATTTTCAATATGACCATATAATACATAAGCCATAAATAACTGTAGGATTATAATATCTCCGGTATTATTTATGTATGAAATCATCTAACTTATTAGAGCAAAAGGGAAGTTCGGAACTATGTTTATTTTTCTTTCTATTATTACTTGGTTGCAGATTGTAAAGGATACAAAAAGTGATACTGCATTTTAATATGTATTTCAATGTCAAAATATGGTTTCAACTATTGTGTTACGTCTTTTGTCATATGGATGAAAGAGTAGTAAAACAATAATCAAAATAGATAATCGTTTCCTCTCATGTGGTTGCGAAGCTGAAAATAGGGACAGCGAAATCTATCAAGTCACACCCAAATCTCAGCCACAGACATGATATGCATGCGACGCTAATCTATTGAGACAAATTATACAAATTATCGCTTTGTCATCGGTGCTTAATAATTGTGCAATTTCAAATTATTCCATCGTTTAGAGTAGGTCGTCAATCTCGTTCAAATATTTTGTAACAAACCAAGTTAAAATGAGAGTGTTAAAAAAGAGAAATGTACTTTAGTGATTTGCGAGTAAAGCAGGTACGCAAAAATTAGTTATTAATAAAAAGAATTAAGATTTAACCTGGAGCATATTGTTGATTTATCTGCAGCTGTGTATTCATGGATGATTTAGGTATGTTGAGTATACTAGCGCCGTATTGTGGAGGCGGCGCTGCTGTCTGTGACTGCTGCGGCGTTAATTGTGCTGGAGGTACCTGTATTTTTTTTATTAAGGAATAAAATAATCGTTAAGTATTGTGGTTACATTCCGAGAGTTTTGATATATTCATTGCATACCATGACCCTACAGTAGAGAGTCAACCTACTCCTTTAGTAGTTAACGTTGGATACATACGAGCATAGACGTTTTTATAGAGTTATATCCCCTAGTCAAGCGCCGAATAGGAAGACTATATGCACGTTGGGATAATGACATCAAAAAAATGCAGGGTCAAAATGGCAAGAGATAGCTCAAGACCTAAGCGGATGGCAGACTTTGAAAGAGGGGTTCCTACTACAAAAACAACTATGCACTTTTTGTTAACAATATTTATCAAGATAAGAAATAAAATTTTTATTTCTTTTATTAGTAATTTATTTTTGAATAGGTCATTGGAATCTGCTCGGCCGGTCCCCGTTTGGTGAAGTATACAACTGCCCGCGCTCTTGTGCTGGACATCCATATTTTCCTGATTATATCGTCATTTTCGTGTGGATTCTTTGAGTAGGAATAAAGTTTTGGAATCCTTTAAAAAGTCAAATAATTAATGTATACCTGAACGGGTGTTGGTGCGGCTGTCGCTGGAACTGTTGGCTGGATTACAGAAGGCGCCTCTCCAGGAATTGCACTACAAATAAGCATTTTTATTCTATAAAAGATATTCAAGATACAAGTCACAGTATATTCTAGACATCCTAGTAATAAGATAGGGCGAGCTATGGTAATAGTACAATATGAAGTGCTGATCTTCCTCGTATCCATCACCTTCTTTATAAAGCGGCTATCACTGATTCTTGTATATAAAATAATTTAAATAAAAACTTTTATATATGTTTTGTACTAGCTTCTGCCCCGCGGCTTCGTCCGCGTAAAAGGCTACTTTTCTAAAGTTGAACGATTATCGCAAGGGAACATATTACCGGGATAAAAGTATCCTATATGTTAATCTAGGAAATGCTTGCAAAGGAAACATAAACATAAGTGATTTTGCTGGGATAAGAAAAATTGGAAAATCTAGAAAATAACAAAACAAAATTATAGCTAACTAATTTATATATATATAATTAAAATATAAGATGAGATATCATAAAAATTTATAACAAAAAGCTGATCTCGCGGAGACAGAACTTTTGTATTTAGCCAACTATGCGTCTGAGTTGTGAGGCATGGCCTCGCAGAGCTAAAGACAGCAGTCGGTCAACGTAATGCCATTTTTATTTATATCTAATCAAAAGCAAAACAAAAAATATTTCGTCAATCTAGCTTCTAAAATAACCAATTTCCATGTAAACTTTCACCCCTACTTTTATTTTACTCCCTTATGGGTAAATTGTTTACAAAATTTGAATGTCATATTTATTTATATCTAATCAGCCTAAAAATAAGTTTCAAGCTTCTGGCTTTAAAAATGACAATACTTCGTTACAACTTTTCATCCCCCCTTTACACTTACTTTTTTTTGTAATAAAAAGTAGCCTATGTCCTTTATCAGGTTCTAGACTATCTGTGTACCAAATTTCATTTAGATCGGTTCAGTAGTTTTGGCGTGAAAGAGCGACAGACAGACAGAGTTACTTTCGCATTTATAATATTAATAAGGATAGTAAGGATCATCATCATCATCAAGTCTTTTTTATCTATTTCATAGTTTTTGTAGAACAAGACAACTAAAAATGGTTCCTTGATATCCTCAACTTCTATCCGCTGAGGATAATTTTCTTTCCTGTTTTTTAATCTATATGTTTCAGTATATATATCAGTGGAAAGAATGCCGAACGAACGTCTGGTTATGGTCATGTACTGAAGGAAGGTGGAGTCAAGAGTCTCCGAAACCGGCGAGCGTGTATGAAAAGAATTATGAATGTTGAGGAAGCGAGTGAAGTATGCAGAGATAGAGTTCTCTGGCACTCTGTTCTCTCTGCCTACCCTGCAAGGGATATGGCGTGATGATATGTATGTATGTTTCAGTATTGGGACTTTTACACCTTGAGAAGTAAAATGGCCTACTATTCTATTTTTGTGTGACGACGGACTAAGAACGCAATTCATCACTCCTTATATCGCCTGTGGGTATCGTAAAAATGACTAAGGGATATAAACACGCATATAGCATCCATGCAAGAGAAGGAAAACTCGAAATAGAGCCATACCAACCTGTTTGACCAACCTGGTAGAGTAGATAAATTTTCCTCTTATTGTGGAGGAGGCTTGAGCTCATTTGGACGTATATGAAGATTCCAGTTTAAATAGGTTTTATATTTCCAGTTTTCTTTTTCTTTGCAGCAATGTTATATGCTAACATCTGTGAGCAGTCTTTTACAACATCGCCGGGTAGGAAAACGGTGGTGAACTGCATTCATTCTACGTCACCACCATCAATATATCGGCATCCATTGTTAACGACCTTTCGAAGGCAAGACAATGCAACAATCGCCACATTTAGCACATAAACTACTGCATTTCTCTAGGTCAAGCCTCAGCTTGTATTTACGATCGTCATGAAAAGTTAGGGAGTGAGACGTCATATTCGTAGTCAACCGGTTTGGGGCATATCGATTGGATGGTGGCAATACCTATATAAACAAAAACACGTAGAAATATTTTTTTATGTTTTATATAAATATATACATATCATCGGAGACTCTTGACTCCACCTTCCTTCAGTACATGACCGATCTGGTCTAGGAAGGTTAGTCTGGGTCTCCCCCGGTACCTACATCCTTCCACTTTCGCATTGTATATCTTCTTAACCAGTTTTTTCAAATAGTTTTTTATTATTTACCTGGTCATAGCAGCTGCCGGTAATGTCAATTGTAGAGGCGTTATACAAACTTGTGGTGCGTCTTTATTGAAATTGATGACGTTGAATATAGTAAGTAAGCCATTGTGTGATAATACATGAAGTATGGGCATGTGAGGTAAGACTGAGTTCTCTCCTGAAATAAAGTAATTATACATCTAATTAGAACATCTAAGTTTAGTACAAATCTGTGTGGTGACGGAGTAAGAATACAATTCACCAGTTACTATCTTAGCCGTAGGTGATCCCAAGACACGACTATGGGATATAAAACGCATTTAACATTAATGTAAAAGAAGAAAAGCTCGAAACAAAACTCTATAGCAACACGTCTGACTAGTGTGGTACAGCAGGTCAATTTCCCTCCCATTACGGAGGAGGCTCGAGCCCAACAGTCGGACATATATCCGCTGAGATGATAAAGTTTGGTACAAACAATAGAACCTGAAAGATTAGAAATTCAATATAATTTTTCATTACAGTGATTCTTGTAAGCGATAACTAAAGGACGTTAGTGGGTAATATAATAAATAGCAAGAGAATAAACACTTGTAATAAAACTTAGCATGCCAAACCGGTATAGTAAGCTTAATATCTTTAAATGCTCCAAAAATCAATATGCATTGAAAAATCTTCTATCACCACTAAAAATTCTTATTTATTTTTTAAAAACAGGTTACACTAAAGACTTGTAACGCGAGGGACTTTACAAACATTCATTTCAACGGATAAAATTTACACCCAGACTTAGCATAACAATTTGTAGATCGCACAAATTATTATCCTACGTTGGAATCGAACTTAGTACAGTCGCACAGTAGAGCTTTATCTTAACCACTACGTCATCTGTGTAGTTTTTAATTTCAATCTTTCATATCTTTGAGATCGTAAGCAAACGTGTTGCAGTCTAATTTCATGTAATTCTTGTGTACGAGCTTCTTGCAGTTAACGGAGAATAGTTCTCTATTTCGAACTTATAAATATATGCTATAGTCTATCTAATCTAAGAAGTGCACTTTGAAAGCTTCTTCTTCTTCTTTTTATGTATTGGCAATCAGCTACTTATACGAGCCATTTTTGCCAGTGTCGAGTTATAATTATCTTCACGTTCTTAATCTCTTCAGGTTAGTCATTGTCTGTCAGTCAGTCGAATTGTCGCCATCAACAGTGCTATGGTGACACTGTTAATGGTATGTTGTAGGAATTTTGATGGAAAACGAAAACGTTGTAAAGCACTTTTATATGATATTCACTACATCCCAGCTGTTCTGTCACATCATATTACATAAAATACCATAAAAATTATCTAATATAACACGTTAAAACACTAAGATATCGAATATAATACAAGAGCACCACATGACGTTTTAGATTCCCGCCAAAAGTTTGAAAGCTTCTTCTTCTTCTTCTTTTTATGTATTGGCAATCAGCTACTTATACGAGCCATTTTTGCCAGTGTCGAGTTATAATTATCTTCACGTTCTTAATCTCTTCAGGTTAGTCATTGTCTGTCAGTCAGTCGAATTGTCGCCATCAACAGTGCTATGGTGACACTGTTAATGGTATGTTGTAAGAATTTTAATGGAAAACGAAAACGTTGTAAAGCACTTTTATATGATATTCACTACATCCCAGCTGTTCTGTCACATCATATTACATAAAATACCATAAAAATTATCTAATATAACACGTTAAAACACTAAGATATCGAATATAATACAAGAGCACAACATGACGTTTTAGATTCCCGCCAAAAGTCCGTTTGAAAGCTTCTTCTTCTTCTTTTTATGTATTGGCAATCAGCTACTTATACGAGCCATTTTTGCCAGTGTCGAGTTATAATTATCTTCACGTTCTTAATCTCTTCAGGTTAGTCATTGTCTGTCAGTCAGTCGAATTGTCGCCATCAACAGTGCTATGGTGACACTGTTAATGGTATGTTGTAGGAATTTTGATGGAAAACGAAAACATTGTAAAGCACTTTTATATGATATTCACTACATCCCAGCTGTTCTGTCACATCATATTACATAAAACACCATAAAAATTATCTAATATAACACGTTAAAACACTAAGATATCGAATATAATACAAGAGCACAACATGACGTTTTAGATTCCCGCCAAAAGTCCGTTTGAAAGCTTCTTCTTCTTCTTTTTATGTATTGGCAATCAGCTACTTATACGAGCCATTTTTGCCAGTGTCGAGTTATAATTATCTTCACGTTCTTAATCTCTTCAAGTTAGTCATTGTCTGTCAGTCAGTCGAATTGTCGCCATCAACACTGCTATGGTGACACTGTTAATGGTATGTTGTAGGAATTTTGATGGAAAACGAAAACGTTGTAAAGCACTTTTATATGATATTCACTACATCCCAGCTGTTCTGTCACATCATATTACATAAAACACCATAAAAATTATCTAATATAACACGTTAAAACACTAAGATATCGAATATAATACAAGAGCACAACATGACGTTTTAGATTCCCGCCAAAAGTCCCGTTTGAAAGCTGTCGGAGTGAGTTGTCTAGGTATGTGAACCAAATAATCGCTATTGAAAATATCCGATTTTACTGAGAAATCGATATTGATTCTTTATAATTAATAATCGGTTTATTTTTTATTTTTCAAAAAGGTGATGAATAAATTAAGTGCTAAATTAGTACTAAACAAATTTAATTATTTCAGCATAGAATCCATTCATCATATTTAGTAACATTAATAATTATTTCCTCATCAATCAAAGTGTCGAAATGTACATCTCTGTCAAAATCTCTATTCGATTAATTGTATTATTCTAATATTTTTACCGATTATTTGGATATTCGTGAATTGGAAGTTATCAAGCACTACTGTATAGAACGTGACACTGTGAGATCGTCAATAACAATTACTATTTACCATTATATTTTTATTTTAAATTAGTTTTACGAGTTTCAACATTAGATTATTGTACAAGAAAGTCACCCGCAATGTTAATTATGTAAATAACTTAATAGTTGTTTAAAATTTCAGATTTAGTGTTTACAATCATGTGTATACGTTTGACCGAGGTTATTGTGTATTAAAAAATGCAAAACGTCAAAAAGCACTTCTTAGATTAGATGAACTATAGTTATTATTTTATATTATAGTCTTGTAGACTATAATATAATATATCCTCATGTAGTGATAAGTCAGTATTTTTCTCGAAAAATTATAACACTAACTACACTCAACATCCCGATTGCCAAGCGCATGTGCATGGACAGATGTGTCCAACCGTGGACACTGTTAGATTGAATGATGAAAATATGATGATAATGACGAATATTAAAATATGATAGTTACACGGTAATAATATAAAAAACTTGACACAGCTGATTTTACTTTGCCGATAAGGCATTGGTATATTTATATACAGGGTGGAAGTGGATCGCTCCCGAAAACAAAGACAGGTAACCCTACTAGTTCTACTTGCAATGATAGGCTAGAAAAATCATCGATTCGGATGAAAAAAAGTGTTTTTTTTCACCACGCGAGGCCGTTGAACTCTTGAACATATGATCGTGAGTTTTGAATAGATTGCGTCTTTTCTGATCTGAGTAAAGTTACGTATTTTTTATGGAATTATCGTTACATGGCACTGTCCTAATGCGATGGAATGAGAAAAAAACTTAAAATTCATTGTGAAAAATAAAATTAGAGCCATTATATTTGAATGATTGCCAACTCAGACAAGCATGGCTTAGACGGCCTTTCTAAGAGATAATTAAACAAAAATTTTCCATTTGGTGTTGAGTAAGGATACAATTCTTCATACATTATCTTGACCATGATGATGTAGGAGACAACTAAGATATATAAAATGCATATAATATCTATCCAGGAGAAAATCTTGAAATAAAACTGCCAACTCGGCTGACTAGCGAAAAATGTATAACATCATGCGTCTACAATTTTCTTTCTATTATGAAGGGTATTCAAGCCCAGCGGTGGGCCGCATATGAGATGATAAGGTGAATATAAACATATGCTAGTTACAAGGCTGTAAATTAGAAATATTAATCAACGCCGATTACCTAATAGATTGATACCTACCCCATGGTAGTTGGTGTATAGCACAAGTGTCAATGCTCACACCAATTGGAAAATTCTCAATCTTCTTATCTGTTAATGGTAGCTCAGGTCTTGCTTCATCACTCTATAAGAAACATAAAAGACATACATTTGAGCATAACTTTAGTATACAATTCGAGTGAAGGTTGAATAAGAAAGCAATTTTATAAAAATCTGAAAGAAAAAATCACAGGAAGAACGGACAGCAGTAATCTTCTGGCAAACTTATAACATCAACTGTGATCGCCAAACTCCTACCAAGCGTGTCGATTTTCTCAAACTCCTTTGGAAAGGCTTATGACTTCGATAGGCTTTTTTTTGGCGGCGGGCTACGGTGCGGTCACGCTCCGTTAATCATCCGTGCGGGTGGGTCACTGGAACGCGTTCTTTTCTTCAGTGACCCATCCGGCGGTCTACCCTTGCGGGTATCCTTTCTGCGTCTTCGATAGGCTGATGGACGGACAAATAAAGTTTACAGTTTGATTAAAAATAAATAATGATTTGATAATAGGGTTTTATTCGAGTTGCCTTCAGATATTACATATCTTATATCCCTTAGTAGTCTTTTACGACATCCACGGGCAATATAAGGGGAGGTGTAGTATTCTTACCTTGTCACTACACGGAAAGTTATACATATATGTATTACTTTCTTATTGGCCAGTGGGCAAAAAAAACAGTTCGGGGATGACCAAGGACAAGGGAGCAGCATTTATTTGGGCAACTTATAATCCCGGTTGCGATTATCAACTCATTCACATAATGTCCGTATTTCGGTTGCCATTATAAGCAGGCAAGAAAGTAAATAGCACCACTCGCCTTTATATGCGGTAGTAAACCAAGCTGCTGGCCGTAAGGATATAATTTTTGTACTGCGGTGGACTTTACAGTCATGCAATTAAAGGACACAAATTACACCCAAACTGCGAAGATCTTATGGATCACAAAAAGTAACTATCCTGTGTGGGAATCGCATCCACTACATTGATCATGCAATCTCTAATCTTTGCCTACAATTCTGAGAAACCAGCGTATAACTACAACATACCACATACACAAGTGGTATACACTTACGCAGTTATTGTTAATAGCTTTTGCTATATCAGTGAAGTTTTTTAAAACGTTCAAAGGTCGTGAAAATACGCAAAAGTAACATTTCATGCTTTAGTAGGCCATTTAACAACCTATAAGATTGATAATGACAGGTTTGTTTATATTATCATTTATATATTACCAAAACTATTAAGTTCTCTTCTTCATACTTTTACTATAAAATTGATCTCTTACCTGACACCATTGAACCCAATTTTCTCCTTCCCTGGAGCCCAGAGTTGCAATTTCCATGCTATTTGACGATGATGCCATAATGATATACCTGAAATATATATTTCTTTTAAATCAGTAGATGTGGGGTAGCGGCTACAAATACTACTAACCCTTACTTTGCTCGTGGATGTCGTAAAAAACGAGACTAGGAGTCTTATACATGGGCCAACTCCATCTGATGCCGTTTGGTCGACAGTTGTATTCCCAAGGAGGGATGACATCTGACAGGCGGTCGGTCATAAAACTATTGCCAAAACCTTTACAATATGTACTATAAAAGAAGAATACATATTGTATACAATATGTACTCTTCTTTTATAGTACATATTGTAAAGGTTCAGGACTCCAAGTAATCGAGATAAGAGTAGGAGAATGAAGAAACTAGAAACCATCACTTTAGATGTATCTAAATACATATTGAAGACATGTAATAGGCATAACCATCATGTACATACATACATACATAGCTTCACGCCTGTTTCCCAGAGGGGTAGGCAGAGACTACGGATTGCCACAAACCACGATCCTGGCATACTTCCATCGCTTCATTCACACTCATAACAGTCTCCATGCATACTCTACGATTACGCATACTCTTAATATGACCTCTCGTCAATACACCGCTAATTTGATCCAGAAAATTATGACGAGGTCTTCCCCTTGTATTCGTCCCACTCACGCTTGCTTTAAATATTTTCTTCGTCAACCTCTCTTCACTCATTCTTTCTAAGTGTCCAAACCACCTCAGCATACTCTTTTTGACAAACCACCTCAGCATACTCTTTGTCACTACTTCTTCATTCACACCACAGCGCTCTCTTATAACACTATTCCTAATTTTATCTTTCAGGCTCACATCACACATACATCATGTATATAACATATTGTATCTAGATACACTATAAGGAATGTAATGGGCATAATGGACCAGTTTAATTGTACTTCAAATAGACGTCAGATAATTCTTACAATATACCTCCTTTTGCTCTATTTTCTTTTATTTATGCATAGAGTAAAAAAAAGACTAGCTGTAGGTAGATGATAAAGATTGAGTAGTACCACTGAATCTACGAATTGCCATTATTGAATTGTTGTCTTCTCTCCTATTTTTTTTTATTTTTGTGGCATAGCCTGCCACACTGGTCTGGACACACTTCGTTCGATACTGTCTGGAACGACGGAAAGGCGGCATGTGGTTCTATAGTCTACTGACCACCTCCTCATCACCACTGGGCTGACCACCGGTAACGATTCCTCAACCTCAGTGGCCCGCTCAGCTTCTGAGCCCATACAATCCCTTTATTCGGAACGAGTCCATTAAAACGAAATGTTTCATCATAGGATGCAATCTTGTTGGTATTAGCTTTAATTTTAAGATATTATTCTTCTTGCAGTTAACATATCTTTTTTTTTTTAGCGGCGGGCTATGGAACAGTTAACATATCTGCTTAATAGCTTTACTACACCCCCATAAAAAAAGATACACATAGATGGACATATAGTGTATACATGGACGTATGGTGTATATGGGGACGTATGGTGTATATGGGGACGTATGGTGTATATGGGGACGTATGCTGTATATGTGGACGTATGGTGTATATGTGGACGTATGGTGTATATGTGGACGTATGGTGTATATGTGGACGTATGGTGTATATGTGGACGTATGGTGTATATGTGGACGTATGGTGTATATGTGGACGTATGGTGTATATGTGGACGTATGGTGTATATGTGGACGTATGGTGTATATGTGGTCTGCCACTAAACAGAAAACAATATCTTACCACAATGGTATTCCCTGGAGATAATAATACCAGGGCCTGCTGGAGCCCATACTATAACAGATATCCTCATAATTTAAACACTGCGGTGGTGTAGCTTTTGGAGTATTAATTATTGTGACATCTGCAAAGAAATGATTAATATGTATTTTTTTTATTTGTATTTACAATATGATATTATACAAATGATAATTTTTATAACATAAAGTAAAAAAAAACGAATGAAAGTTTTTCTCCATAGTAACTGAAATAGAAAAAGAAAATTCGTCCTAGTGATTATTATTTCGTATTGGAGTCAAATTCCTAGTCTAAGGGTATGTATCCATATTATCTGTTTAGGGAGGAATGAGGTCTCTGTCGCCCCGGACGGATTTAGCGGAGTGTGACCACTCCATAGCCCGCCGCCAAAAAAAAAGAAGGAAAGAGGTCTACAAAGATAACAAGTTATGGTCACAGGGTGAAGGTGTTAGATTAGTTGGCGCTCAAATATGGCGTGTTACTCAGCTTTTAAAATTGACTTCAATGTAATTACAGGTATATACGCGCTGTTAGTGTTACGCAGCATCATCTCAACTTATATACGTCCCACTCTAGGGCTCGAGCCTCCTCCATAATAGGAAGGAAATTGACTTACTATAACCCGCTGGTCAGACGTGTTAGTATAGGATTTTGTTTCGAGTTTTCCTTCTCTCGCATAGGTGTTATATCCTTTAGTCGTCTCTTACGATCACCCACGGATAAGACAGGGGGTTGTGAAATGTATTCTTACTCCGTCACCACACGGGTTACGCAGCAAGCGCGACATTAATAAAGACAAATTGGAGCCAAATTAATTCATTTTCATCTTCCTGCTTGCAAAAATGCTTTAAAATCAAATTAATTAATTACTTTGTGAAAACTAGAGAGTATACTACGGGAGGTAACCGAGGGTGAAGAGGGGGTAACAATTTAAAAAAACCAGGTTGTATACACATACCACACACGGTATGGGTACATCCTCTAAATATTAATAGTTTCGACAGAGTAATTTTTCTACAGTGCGAATTAATCTAAGGGTAAGAAAAAATATTTTTGTTGGTTTCTTCACCAATACAGTAAAAGATAATTAACAGTTTTCCCTTGAGTACACAATTATTACCGAAAAATCAGAAGTACGAGACACAACAATTCGAACCTGACATCTTTTTTTTTTATTGCTTATGGTGGCAAACGAGCTGACAGCACACCTGACAGAAAGAAGCCCTGCAACATGAAGGGTAGAAGAACTAGGCCGCTGCCTACTAATAAAAACCCCAAACTCACCCCAGTTGGGCTGCCGGCTCTCTTAGCCTTTAGCCTAACATTATTGAAAATAGTTATTAGTTTACAATGGTAAAGTGTCGTATTGTATTTTTGTTTGTCTCAGATGTGCCAACAGTTTCTTTTTTTCAATTCTGTTTACTTTTTAAAATGGACATATATGTATCACCTATTTTTAACGAAGAACCTTCGAGATAAATTAATAGAAAATCAGACAAGAAGTTGAAAAAAAATGTTCTATCAATTATTCCGAAACACAGATTTCTTGTGTATGTTGTTAAAAAAACATAAATAATAAAAAAAATGAAACATAGAACCTCCTCCATTTTGAAGTGGGTTAAAAACATATTTTAATACTACATACATGGGCGACTATTATCCAAAGCATTTTTATAGACAACTGCAAACATGAATGTTGATATCCAGTATACAGCAAGGGCTTCAATCGTCGCGGCTCCTTCAAATAAGTTTGGTGCAGGAATATTTTTGGCGAGCGTCAAATCCGGCTTGTACTGAGTAAGGGTACCATCACTGTTGCCTGTAACTAGCTGTTTCCCTTTTGGACTCCAGCAAAGACATCTGTAATCATGTTATATGAAAACAGTGTTTATGTACACTTGTCTTAAACTAAAATTATTTATTTCATTACATCAACTTATATAACATTCCACTGTTAGGCTCGAACCTCATTCATGTTGAGAGAATTGATCTACTATACCAAACAGATCAGACGTGTTAGTATAGGGTTTGCAGTTTTGATGTTATCTGCTTATGGCGTTTGGTCTTCTTATAATCACCCATGTGTTTATTATTTATGAGAGACAAAAATGTGTTCCCATCATAATCGTGAGTGTAATTATTATAGTAATGATATATATTATTATTACAACCATTCTTCCCAGCTCATATAGGTCACACTGCTAGGCAGAAGTCTGGACCATAATGTGAGAACAATTTAACCTAATAAACCATCCTGGTTAATGTGTTATCAAAGGATTTTGTTTTGTGTTTTTTCTTGTAATGTTTGTCTTTACATCTTTTAGTTGTTGTTTACAAAATCCTTGTGAAAGATTGTAAATAGTATTTTTACTCCCCCATCATACACTGATTATCATTGTTTATCCCGATATATGTAGAGTGAATATGTCCAGTTGACCCACAATAATAGTTAAATTTTAATTTAATTAATTTTAGTAAGATAAAGTAGGCCGCCACTCAAAAATTCAATAATAAAATTAGTATCATGCCGCCTGAGTTTTCTCGCCGGATCTTTCTCAGTGTGGCCGTGTTCCGATCCGGTAGTAGCTGAATAGTTTTTGTTAGTTTTGTAAAAATTGTAAAATTGCCACAATAATAATTATCATAAATTAAATACCTTAATAATAACAAATCATAAACAACATAAAAAAAAAAATATATAAAATCATTCTCTTTTTGTATTGGCAATGAATTTGTATTAATTTTGTATAAAATGTGGGTCAATATTTTATATCTTATAGGGTCGATATAAATAAATTTCTGTAATAACAATGACATATTGGACGTAAGACACCTCAGTCCTCCCGTGACCATCACTGTAAAGTGTTCGAAACGTCGGGAAATTATAAATCAAATACAAACGCGATAGAAAGAAAGATAAAGAAAGAATATTTATTTCAAATGTCCAGTTACTTCCTCTATAGTAAATTTAACTAGTTACTTGACATTAAAATTTAAGAATGCTATCATTATTATTATCAGCATCAAATTGGTGAATAAGTACCTAGGTGATGTTACTACACCATGTATGTATGTATGTACAGCGTCTTACCAGACACCACCAGTATTTATTGTGCATCCCAAGAGAGATTAACTATTACGGAAGCCCAGCTCCAGCCCAGCTAATTGTTAAGATACATTTAAAATGTCATGCAAATGCCACCCAGGTATTCCAAACAATAAGAAAATCATTTAGGTTTGCTTAAATTACATACCTGGCTTTAGATTCGACTTTTTTCACTTGGTGTGTTGTTCCAATGTTAGCCACTAAGAGAGTACCATTATAAAATACCATGGCTAAATTATCAGGTGTGATAGGATTCCATTGTAGACCAGAGACAAAAGTTGATGGGCTTACATCACATTTGATATCCAATGATGATGGATTCTGTAAAATTATATTTGTAATAAAAACAAATTGTTCTATGTCTTTTGAACAAATCATTCTCAACATGGTCGACTATCCCATCAGGCAGACCTTCTATTTTATTTAATTTTAAACCGAGTAACTATTTAATACACCATCATCTTGGCTCATATATGTCCCACTGTTGGGCTCGAGGCTCCTCCATAACAGGAGGGAAATTTACCTACTATACCATGCTGCTTAGACGTGTTGGTATAGGGTTTAGTTTCGAGTTTTCCTTCTCTTGCATAGATTTTATATGCGTTTCTTATCCCTTAGGCGTCTCTTACGAAAGCCCACGGGTAAGATATGATGTGGTGAATTGTATTCTTACTACTGATGGGGTAACTCCACACGGACTGAAAATAATTGATATTATTATTAAGTTGTATTTCATACACATTTTAAACTTTATTGATGGAAATTGTTTTAAGTACAATGAGAATTGTTAACATATGTTAATTAAAATAATTATAACAAATATTTTTTGAAACACAAAATTTCAAAAAAAATTTTCATTCTTTTTTTTATTATTTACAACACCATGCACTAAGAAAATAATCCTTGTATTGCTGAACAACAATTTATAGGTCGCTCAAAGTATTGTCTTGCATGGGTATCAAACCCACAGCACCTGGCACAGTAGATCAGTGTCTTAACTTCTATATGTGGAATCAACTCTAAACATCACTATGCACCCAATAGATAGCAATATATTAGGACTAGGGCAAATATCAGATATTTGAGGGTACTGAGAACTCGGCCTCCTCTGGATCTCCGATCTAAAAGATATTTTATTTTTTAATTAATTTATAAAAATCTTATTATTGTGTTTTTTTTGTTGAAAATCAATAAATAGTAGGTACTATATAATTTTTCAATTGGCGGAGCCTTTAAAAAAAAATAGTAAAAGCACAACTTTAAAAGCAGTTTTTTGGAGATTTGAAATAATACTACTTTTACGGATTCTATCGCGTTTGTATTTGATTTATAATTTCCCGACGTTTCGAACACTTCAGTGATCATGGTCACAGGAGGACTGACCAGTCCACATTTATTTTCACATTATTAGACATTTGTTTATTTCAAATGTGTAATACTCGCGTAAACATTAGAAGTCATTAGTTTTTTGGAGTTTTCAATCTAAACCAATGTCATATAACAATGTATAACTTCTCCACTTTAAACATCATTTTAAAACTAATACTCACAGCATTTTGAAAATTAGCAATATTGTAGATTGAAAGCAATTGTCCTCCTGTGACAGCTAAAAATTCCTGATCACAGCTAACAGCTATGTGTGTTGGTTGCTCTCGTAATTGAACATTCATATGCTGTGGTTCACAATCTTTGTCGATAAGATCTTTTAATTGATATACTGGAAAAAGTAAGCATAATAAAGTATCAATACAATTTAATATCAGGTGCCCAAATACATTCTGCTGCTGGACAGGCATGTCCTAGATATAGAAAAAAAAAAAAGAACAAATATTTATTACTCCTTCACGGAAAGGACATACAATGGTTAATATTAGTAACTGTTGAACAAAAATTAATAAATGAATATAAAAAAAAAGCACTAAATCATAAAAATACAAAAAAAAAGAAAATACTATTATAAAGTATTTATATTATGACAATGGCGTCCCCTCCACAAATGAAGAAAAGAATGGCTGCTCAGCTTAATGTTGTTGTATCTACTATAGAAGTGATACCACAACACTATTAATGTTGTTGTATCTACTAAAGAAGTGATACCACAACGCTGTTATTCTGCAGCGTCCTACGACGTCTGTCAGCAAAGCAGCAGTAAAAAAATAAAAAGTAATATGACAGCCATTAGTCTACTACACCACTCTGGCATGATGAATTGGCATAGAGTTTACTTTTTGCAATTGTTTTCTTGCATTTGCTTACATTTGTTAACCAATTTGAATGATACCAAATCAGAGAAAACACACACGCATACCCTAGGGTAGTTAAGAGTTGTGGCCAGCCCAATGGTAATGAGGAGGGAATACGGTGGGTTATGGGGCTTCGCGCTGCCCTTCCGTCGCCCCATACGGGACTGGCAGCGTGTGTCCAGACCATAGGTCTCTTCCTTCCCAGAAAAAAAAAGAGTAGTTAAGAGTTAAATACAAGTCTAATATACTATAAGAACAAAATGACTATTATTATATTATACATAATAACTATAATTGATTGAATTAGGCGATACATGGCAGGCGTCCATTCAATTTTTTACTACCTCCATTCTCAAATATTACACTATACTTACTGCATTGTTAATAGCTAGAATTTAGATTTATTTATTTGAACGATTACCTTAAGGCTAAACAATATTTAATGTAAAATTAACAAGCAATTATTTATTTTTAATTTCATATTTCATTTTAAAAAATATAAATATATTTGTGATATGTGTCTGCTATTTCCATAGCAGAGAAATATCATTTGATACTTTAAGTAATCATCATTTAGATATTTTAATATATTATTATTAGTCAGAAATTGCCTACAATAAATTAAACTCATTCTTATTTCAGAATTAATCTTGTTATGGAAATATTTCTTCAGCCTTCTTGGCTGCCTCCACTATAGGAAGATAAATAGCTTATTAAACCACACTCGGCAGATGAGCTATTATGATTTATTTTAACTTTTCCTACACATACAGTCCACTTACATAGTTTTAGTGTCTTAACCCATCAAAAGGAAGTATCGGGTGGAATATTTGTGATATTTAGATAAAATTACTTTAAAGGTTTTCATGTATGTAACTTGAATTTTAATCAGTACTTACCACTTAGAATTCCATCCGGTGACCCAACAAACACAAGCCCGTATTTGCTGCTGCATGCTACCAAGTTATAGCCTCGGTTAGGTAGAGAATTATTTGTATTAAAAACTTTGATTTTACGTTGCAGTTTATAAAGTAGACTCTGGAAAAGTAAAGCAATAAGTGACTCCTGTTTAAATTTTAATACTAAATCATATTTTAGTTATAGATATCTAGGAGAAGGAGTAATCATGCATTTCAAGTTTGTCTATCTGTTCTACATTATAATAACATCCAATAAAAAATGCAGGTGATGGATTTTACAGATTTTTAATTGAAAGTACAACGTGTAGTAGTATTTTGAAATAATGTTATTTCTATAAAATATATCAACTTATTTCATAATGTCTGTTAAAGCTAAAATACATCCGGTAAGAAATCAATATTTTGTAAACACTGCTTACTGGTTCGTCGGCCGAATTCGGACCGTAACTGCTTTGCATTTTAGTTAATTAATGGAGCGAAATAGTATAATTTCAGTCTTTTACACTTCAATAAAGGATATAAAAACAAACTAAATGATGAAAAACGGTTGGTGAAAAGTCGGCAATCAACATTGACAACGCAAGTTTAGGTTAGATTCACAGACTAAAGATACTAGTTAGAAGATACCCAGTATGTACCCGATAGTTATACAGGAACCAATATTAACCAAATGGTTACGAAATCTGCCGACAGTGCCGACTTACGACGTCGTAAGGTGTTCTAAATATGTATTTAATTAAGATAAATTTGTTACATTAGTCCTACCCGTTACATCAGTCTTATAATTATACCTAACATCAGCATTATCAGCAATGATATAAGTTATCTAAGACGTATCTAGCAAATAATTAATTTACCTAACAATGAAATGTGATTTTGAACCAAAAACCATTTGTGAATTAGATGACAATATTGTCTAATTCACATAAATGGTAAATACATCGATCGGACTATTTCTAAAGCTCTATTAATCAAAATATTGCTAACGTCGCTAAGAGTCACAGAGGAGCACATCCAGATCAGCTATAAGCATATTTATAGGTATATTGGTACTGGTACAGGTTGTATGATGATACCCGTACCTTTGAGACCGGGTATTGAATTTTGCAAGCGTGTCTCATTCCTACTTGTTAGACTAGCATAGTGCATATAAGGAGAGTTTTGGACTTTTGACGAATTTGAAAACGTCATGTGGTGCTCTTGTATTATATTCGATATCTTAGTGTTTTAACGTGTTATATTAGATAATTTTGATGGCATTTTATGTAATGTGATGTGTGGAAATACTGGGATGTAGTGAATATCATATAAAAGTGCTTTACAACGTTTTCGTTTTCCATCAAAATTCCCACAAGATACCATTATCAGTGTGGCCATTGCACTGTTAATGGTGATAATTTGACTTAGACAACGACTGACTTGAAAGACTAAAAACGTGAAAATATTTATAACTTGACACTGGCACCAATAGCTCGTATATGTAGCTGATTGCCAATATATAAGAAGAAGAAGAAGAAGAAGAAGAAGAGAGTTTGACTTTTGGCGGGAATCTAAAACGTCATGTGGTGCTCTTGTATTATATTCGATATCTTAGTGTTTTAACGTGTTATATTAGATAATTTTTATGGTATTTTATGTAATATGATGTGACAGAACAGCTGGGATGTAGTGAATATCATATAAAAGTGCTGTACAACGTTTTCGTTTTCCATCAAAATTCCTACAACATACCATTAACAGTGTCACCATAGCACTGTTGATGGCGATAATTCGACTGACTGACAGACAATGACTAACCTGAAGAGATTAAGAACGTGAAGATAATTATAACTCGACACTGGCAAAAATGGCTCGTATAAGTAGCTGATTGCCAATACATAAAAAGAAGAAGAAGAAGAAGGAGAGTTTTGTTGGGAGCATGAAAGCTTCTTTTTGTATTATATTATATTCAATACTAGCGCCACGTCCTCGCTTCGCTTCGGTTTCTGTCGCTTTGATCCCGCATTTTCAAAGTTTGATAACTTTTAAGATATTTATTTTAACGATATTCTGTAAAAAGCAATTTTATTCTACATTAACTGTGTCTAAAGATAAACAAGGCTACTGCGAGTTATTCTTAGAAAACATTAAATATCTACCTACTGTTAATGATGTTTTCTGGAAATTGCTGGCCAGTCAATACTGAAGATACCATTAACACTTTGAACTACTACTAAAGAAACTAATAATTTGTGAAGAAAATTTAAACTTCAGTAATTATGACGACAGACATTATGACATTAACAGCGCTCGGATGTTCGGAATGGTAGAAAAACATATAGATGATGGGATAACTACATTTCTCGTATATTCATTTGTAGTAGTAGTAGGTACCTATTTTTTTTTGTTGACTTTGGTGGTTGATTGCACATCAACAGCTCACTGATGCTCAGTATAGGATTTATATCTAATGGCCTAAACAACGCAAGATATCCTTTTTAATTTTGCAACAGCTCATAAAATTGTGGGAGTCAGAAAATTTTGCCTACCTACGGGCTCACGGGCTTAACGTAAATCAATCATTTTATCGCTCCTAAAGTTCTGTCTGGTAAGAGGCTAGGCGTCTGCCACTGCTGATGGTAAGTTTTAACAGCCATTATTAGATTAGCAATATCAGGGATACAGCCAAGTCACTGCTTACCAGAGGTGCATGACTAAGAACTGAGCTAAAAAGGGCCAGGAAAGATGAAAGATTTATTTATTTAAAAATTTTGATATAATGCGTCTCTCATTTATGTTCACGTATCATCGGTATCATGATTCTATGTACTTTGTTCCGACACTGGTATTTACGTAGGTATGAACTTTCTTTTTTAGTTTCCTCATGGTCAATTTCAATTGATATAACTTTACTCTTTGTTCTCATATTTTTATTTAGCTTGTAATCTGAATGGTGTCATATGCTACCAACTCACGAACTCTTAATGACGTAATTAACTTATTGGCTTAATGAATATCTTAATCGGAGTTGGTAATTCTTTTCTCGATATCTTTTTGTTCAAATTAAAAGTGGAAGCTTAAACAATTTAAGAAAGTAATAGATTTATTACCTATAAGGATGTTGAAAACTGACGATAGGTATTTCCTTGTCCTATTTCAGCAGTGCCATCACTATTCTCTAATATCATTAACGAAGAGCAAAGAGATCTAGATAGAAACAAAACTTTTTGACTGACTATCAAGTTAGTAAAACCTCATATTTTTTTTCGGTGCAAGATCAGAAAGAATCAAATTATTGTAATTTAGCATTTAAGATGCTAGGTTCGTTCTATTTTCGCTCGTAAACAAGTGCTTAGAAAGAAAAAAATAGCCAATATTTTGGGACTCAAAGTAAACAGTCAAGAGCTATTTAGATCTAACTAAAAAAGTTACTTAAAGATTACTAAAAGGCCTAAAAGGTCATACTCGATAACAGGACAAGTTTCAAAGCATATATTGAGTATATCAGCACTAAAATAATCAGTGTTGCCCAAATGTAAGACTCTTGCAAGTCTTGCAACTTTCTAGGTGCCGCCTGGGTGCAGAGCCTAGTGGAGTCGGTCAGGCAACTAGCCGGCTCAGGCAGGCTCCTCGTGGGCTGGAGCTCAGCGCGAGTAACCGTGCAACGGCATGCGAGGTGTTTCAAGTGCATGGCGGTCGGGCATACCCGGCCAACATGCACTAATTGCTTTGACTGCGGCGGACTCTGTTTCCGCTGCGGTCAAACTGGGCACATGGCGGCATCTTGCGCCACCCCACCCAACTGCCCCGCGTGTGTGGCGGGCAATAGGCCTGCCAAGCACCGCATGGGCTCTGGTGCATGCAGACCACCGGCTTCAACCCGAAAAGGGCGGAGTGGCCTTTCGACCACGGCCGCTCCCACTCCTAGCGCGGCTAAATCGCCCGCCAGCGAGGAGGTGATGGATACGGTCCACTAATGGTTGGCCAATCCACTCACCTCCTGCAGGCCAACACCAACCACTCCGCCGGTGCGCAGGCCGTAGTCGCGGAACCGTACTGTGTGCCTGATCGCCCCAATTGGGTGGTCAGCCGGAACGGAACCGCGGCAATTGTCGTTTCCACGCAGCGGAACTTCCCGTCCTTGTCCCTGTTGGATAGGGGTGATTAATTTGTCGCGGCGGAATGGGGAGGGGTCACGCTCTCCAGCGTATACCTCTCCCCTATTAGGAGAATGGACGATTTCGGGGTCTCCCTCACCACCTTGGAGGCCTCGATACGGCGATTGGCACTGGGCCTCGTCCTGGTCCCGGGGGTCTTCAACGCCAAATCCACGGCGTGGGGGTCCCCTATGACGGACGATCGCGGGCGGGTGGTCGTGGAGTGGGTGGCGTCACTGGGCCTCTGTATCCTAAACAGAGGCTCAGTGAACACGTGTGTGCGGCAGTGGGGCGGGTCGATAGTCGACTTGTCGTTCGCTAGCCCCGCTCTCGCACCACGAATGAGGAATTGGCGTGTCCTGGAGGAGGCGGAGACCCTGTCGGACCACCGGTATATCCGGATGGAGGTCTCTCCCCGCCGGGACCCCAGCAGGGGTCACAGGGCGGACCGAACTCCTGCATTTCCACGGTGGGCTGTGGGGCGTCTGGATAGGGACCTACTGGTGGAGGCGGCCATCGTGAACACGTGGCTGTCCTCACCACCCCCAGCGGACGGAGTTGATGCTGAGGCTGGCCACATTCGCGATGCGTTAACGCAGATATGCGATGCGGCCATGCCCAGGGTACCGCATCTACCTCTGAGGCAGGGGGTCTACTGGTGTTCTCCAAGACTGGCGGACCTTTGTGCGGCGTGCATTAGTGCCCGAAGGTTCTACACCCGCAGCCAGCGGCGTCGACGTGATGATGAACGGGAGGGCCAGCTGTATGAGGTGTACCGCAGTGCGCACTCTGCCTTTCGGCTGACCATCCGGTCAGCCAAGGACGCGAGTTGGCAGGAGATGCTGGACGGTCTCGACCGTGACCTCTGGGGTCACCCGTATCGCACGTCGCTGAACAAGCTTTGCGCGCAGGGCCCCCCGTCACCGAGACCCTCCAGCCCGACTTTTTCTGTAGGGTGGTCGAGGAGCTGTTCCCGCGGCAGTCGGAGTACACCTTCCGGTCATGGCTTCGCTAGATCACGACCGGGAGGCCGACGAGAGTGTTCCGCTCGTGACGGAGTCAGAAGTGGGGGCGGCTGTGGCGAAGATTCGTTCCGCCACCACGGCCCCCGGCCCGGACGGAATTCCAGTCCGGGTGTTGACGTTACTCCTCAAGCATCTGGGACCTCGCCTCAGGCAACTGTACAACGCCTGTTTGACGTCTGGACAGTTCCCTGTGTGCCGGAAGGAGGGGAGGTTGGTTCTTCTGCCAAAGCCGGGACAGCCCCCGGATTCGCCGTCGGCCTACAGGCCCATAGTGCTTCTGAACGATGTGGCTAAGCTGCTGGAGCGTGTCCTCGCTGCCCGCATCGTCCGACACCTGGAAGAGGTGGTGCCCGATCTGTCGGTCGCTCAATTCGGCTTTCGAAGGGGGCGTTCAACCATCGGGGCCCTGCTACGTCTGAGGCAGACGGCCGCGGGGGTTGTCGCCGGCAGAGGAGGGCTGTTGGCGGTGTCGTTGGACATCGCCAACGGATTCATTAGTCTGCCATTCAGCTGCATCAGGGAGGCGCTCCGATTCCATGGAGTGACCTTGTACCTGAGGCAGCTGGTGGCAGACTATTTGGAGGGGCGCAGTGTCCTCTACGCGAGTCCCGCAGGGGATATTGTGCAGACGCCCATGTCGTGCGGTATTCCGCAGGGGTTGGTATTGGGGCCGACTCTGTGGGACATCGGTTACGACTGGGCGTTGAGAGGGAGTCTCCCCCTGGGCTGAGCGTGATATGCTTTGCCGACGACACGCTCGTCACAGCCCGGGGCAGGACACTCGAAGAGCCGGCGAGCCTGGCCACTCTCGGCACCGAGGAGATGGTCAGGCGAATCGAGGCGCTGGGGCTCATGGTGGCCCTAAATAAGACGGAGGCCCTTCTTTTCCATGGGCCCCGCGTAAGGCTGCCTATCGGCGCCTCGTGAGTCGTCAACTCCATCCACACCAGTATCCAGGCCCATATGAAGTATTTGGGTCTGGTGCTCGACGGGCGTTGGTGATTCCAGGAGTATTTCCGCAGGATTGCTCCCCGGCTGGTCGGCGCGGCGTCCGCCCTATCGCTGCTCAAGCCGAACGTGGGCGGACCCAGCTTCGAGAGCCGACGGCTGTATGCGGGGGTGATCCGCTCAATGGCCATGTACGGCGCACCCGTGTGGGCGAGGTCTCTGACCGTCCAGCTCAGGGCTTTTCTGTGGCGCCCACAGAGAGCCATGGCGGTCAGAGCCATCCGCGGATACCGCACGGTGTCAACCGAGGCGGCATGCCTATTGGCCGGGACACCCCCGTGGGACCTAGAGGCGGAGATGCTCTCCGACCCCTACCGGCGGGTAACCTCAGTGCGCGACGAGGGTGGCTCTCCATCGTCTAGCGAGATAGCTACCTGGCGCGAGGATGCCCGCCGAGACGTCATCGCCCGTTGGGTTACGCGGCTGGAGAGGCCTAGACACGGTGTTGTTACCGTTGAGGCCCTCCGGCCCGTACTGATGGAGTGGCGGCACGGAGTCCTCTCTTTCCGGCTGGTGTAGGTATTGTCGGGGCACGATTGCTTCGGCTTGTACCTGCATACGGTCGCGTGGAGGGAGTGGACTCCGTCCTGCCATCATTGCAGTAGTGACGAGGACACGGCGCAACATACGCTCGAGGTATGTACGAGCTGGGACGGGCAGCGTCGTGACCTCGTCGCTGTTATCGGTGCCGACCTGACGCTGCCGGCTGTCGCGAAAGCGATGGTCGACAGCGTCAGCAACTGGGACGCGGTCGCCGCCTTTTGCGAGGCTGTCATCTCGCAGAAGGAGGCGGCGGAACGAGTCCGGGAAGATTCCCGTGACCCGGGCCGTCGTCAGCGGCCGGGGCGGCGCATGCGCGAATATCTGCGCCTGATGCCGCCCTGACCGAGGCTTCGGGTGATCGGACGCGGGGAATTATCCGGTCACCCGACGTGAGGCCACCGCGTGATGGCGACGCCCCGACGGCGAAAGCTGTCGGGACGTCGACATGAGAGGAACCCGCGAGGGTAAACCGCCGGGTGGGCCACCAAAGACATAGATCGGGTACCGGTGGCCCGCTCGCACGGCGACGAAGAGAGGTGCTTGCAGGGTGGGTCTATGGGGTTGCGCGCCGCCTCTTTCGTCGCCCCGGACCGATTTGGCGGGGCGCGACCACGTCCATAGCCCACCGCAAAAAAAAAGTCTTGCATCTTTCGCTATTAGAATAACACAGAGTTACCTACTTGTTTTGATAGAAATTCAAAATCAACATAGAAATGAAAAATCCAACTAAATTATTGAAATTCCATTCATCTAGTGGCACTAACTGTACAACTACCAATAATTAGGTACATACCACTTAGGGGACGTCCATTAATCACGTGATCTTTTTTTAGCAATTTTTTAACCCCCCTTCTCCCCCTTGGTGATACGTGGTGAGGTTTAAGACTATGAAGGCTTAGGACTTCGTGATTTTTGTCAAACCCCTGCCCCCCTTTCAAACCTCACGTGATTAATGGACGTCCCCTTAACGGGAGTGGCAAGTATTAGGTGGCACGCAAACAGCCAACCTTAACTTTTTTAATAACTAACCAATCTTATTTTTTCTTCTTCTGTCATTGTTTAATATAATGTTACAAATTGTCGTAGGACTTACCGTAGGTGTGTACTGTTGCTATCCGTGAAAACCTGTAATTGGCTTTATGTTTCTTAATCTAGTTTTAATTACATTTTTGTACAGCTGTTGGTTTTCCAAATAATAAATAAATAAATAAATTAAGAACATATAATGTTGACCAGGGGCGGCTTTACCTATAGTGCAGAGGGTGCGGTACAACCGAGCGCCGGGTGTTAGGGGGAGCCGAGAGTCGCGCGGGACACATAGAGCCTTTACTGTAATGCTCCACATGGAGCGGGCACACCGTACGCAGCGAGTGCCTAACCATCTATAAACGTAGTGGGTGCGTAATTTGACCGGTTTGGGTAGGTTGCTTTGTCACCATGCTCACTGTAACTTCATAATCCAATCACGTTTACCTGATTTTGTGTCAAAACAATGAGACTAAGCATGCGACAACGCATTCCAGCGAGGTTCGGAGTTTAGTCGAACGTGTTGTAACTATCAACTTATTCTATTTTGTTCTCCATTTTGATACAAGAGGGTGCCAGGTTATTGATTGCACCCGGGCGCTAATTGTGCTAGAGCCGCCCCTGACGTTGACAATCCTTTCTTTGCTCAAGGAATCGTAAAATGCTGTCTAAGGGAGCATTGCGAGACTATTGCAGCGAGTCTTGCATTTGGACAGCATTAAAAATAATACCATTAACTGGAGCATAACGTAATCTAGTTAAATGTATATCCTATAAACTACACTATTATCCTATTTACCTGTTTAGGATATTATGGTTAAGCCCCACCTCGAATTTTTGACCTCGAATTTTGTTATTAGTGGCCTAGTGGGTGACCAGTCAATGTTGCATGGGTTTTTAGAAATAAAACAATAATAATATCAAGATTTTATTAAATAAGTACACGCAGATCTCATAGTTAAAATACTTTTGTCGCAAACATTATATTTCATAGCTTATATTACTTTATATTACGCTTTGAAATCGTGATTTTTGAAATAAGTACCTACTTAACGTACTTAATTTTTGAGGTTACGACATCCACAAAAATTAAGTAGCCATTTTAGAAATGTTACTCTGGAAAATTAAGAAACTTTTTAATGAGCCAGCTGCGAGTAGCTTCGGGTAGGGGTAATTTAAATAGATTATAGTAACACATGTATCTCCACGATTCTACTTTGTATAATTCTTTGGGATCATCTTCAGTTAAAGCTTTAAAAAACGTCTCAATAATGTTCTCATCTCTCAAAGAATCATATTGGGCGACTTGAGTTGTAGCAGTTTCTAAATAACTGTTAAGAGAGGCGATTCTTTTTTCATAAAAACATTTTTGCTCCTCATTTAAATGTTGCAGCATCGCGTGACCATGGGTGTTCTGACTTGAAATTATGTTACTTGAAGATACGAATCCACCTGTAATGTTATGTAATATGTAAATGATTTTTAGGTATTCATAAAAGTAAACACGCACCTGTGGTCACAGATTAATAATACATGATCACCATTTTTTCTTTTACGCAGAGTACGTCACGGCATGAAGAATTATAGTAGTGTATACGTCGCCCCGTGATTTCTTCAACATGTGTATATGGATTGAGAAGAAGCAAGTAGGATACAAAACTAAACGATACATATTCAACATATTCTAGAAAGGTTTTATATTTAAATTACTGAAATTTAGCATTTAATATGCTTAATTATTTACAAAACCCGATTACGAAGCGAAAAATGAGCATATTTACGTCTTAAGGTATACGAAGCGAAATTTGCATGTCCTACAATAAGTCACGGTGGTGTAGTGGCAGCACGATTGGGCCGGAATCCCAATAGGCGCGGGCTCGAATCACGCTTGTGACATCATTTTTCGCTTCGTAATCGGGTTTTATAAAAAATTAAGCATATTAAATGCTAAATTTCAGTAGGTAATTTAAATAACAAGGTTGTGTCATCGTTTAATACAATTCTAACTGTAAAGTTTGAAGTATTAAGCCTACAACAATGTGTAAACATTGTCGGGTATATAGCATACCGTCACCATAAGATGTAAATATGATACGAAGCGAAATTTGCATGTCCTACAATAAGTCACGGTGGTGTAGTGGCAGCACGATTGGGCCGGAATCCCAATAGGCGCGGGTTCGAATCCCGCTTGTGACATCATTTTTCGCTTCGTAATCGGGTTTTATAAATAAGGTTTTATATCTAACAACGGGACGCATGTGAGCTAAAGAAGACAAAGTTTATATAGGTTTAAAAATATATTATTCAGACTAACCTGGTACAAACGATACAAAGCTTAAACCATGTTTCATATGTTCCATTCTCAATGCTTTAGTCCAAGCTATCACGGCTGCTTTGCTAGCGCTGTATGCAGCGAAGCCTGGTAATGGTTGCAAACCGCAATGGCTGGCCACGTTGATTACGCGTGGTTTTGATGAGCACGCCTTTTGTAATGAGAAAATGTTGATATGTAATTTTAATTCAAGAAACTTTAGTGTTTTAATATATTTTATAAATTTTATTTTGAAAAAAGTTGTAGGCTTATTTATTTATTAAATTAAAAATTACATTTATTATTTGCTTACTATAGTATGGTGATGGCGTAAGAATATAATTCGCCATCCCGCTATCTTGCAGAAGTGTCGTAAAGCAGGACTTAGGAATATAATAATAATATAACATCTATGCAAGAGAGAGAAACCTCTAAGTATAACCCTATATCAACCCTGCTGATCAGCATGGTATGCATATGGTGGCATGTACATGAGCTGCGATGATAATGAGATGTGAGGACTTTTATTTACTACGAAATTTTATGTCCGCTGTCCAAAGAGAATTTTTAACTTTTTTAACAATAAATAAATTAAAAATATTTTTCTAAATTTTTACTACTAACGAATCAAAATAACGTTTTAATAATTAGTTATCACGTTTGTGTTACTTCTTTTAATCAATCACATGTTCTTATTATATTTGTAAATAATTATCAATAGCGGTCAAACAATTCTTGAGTAATTTAGATCATTCAGACAGAAACCACAAATCACACAGAGATTTAAATTTTAAAAGTGCAGCATTTAGAACAATTCTTCAGAAAACTAATAGAGACCATGTACATTTGATAAAAAATGTAGAGACGGAATCTACAGATATTACATTTATCTATATAGATTAAAAACTATTCAATTCTAAGGTTTTTAATTAAAGTTAGATCAAAAAGAAGAATTTACAAAAAAAGGTAATGTTATGGAAATTAAATTGTGTTAACTATAAATACTTTGCTCATCTCGGCTCATATAATATATACGTTCTGGGTTCGAACCGCTTCCACAGAGTGAAGGCAATTGACCTACTATAGTATGCTGTCAAACAGGTTGGTCATCATCATCACAGCCCATAAATGTTCCACTGCTGGGCTCGGGCCTCCTCCGCAATGGGAGGGAAATTAACCTACTATACCGCGCTGGTCAGACGTGTTGGTATAGGGCAGGAGTCGGCAACCTTTTGAGTCGGAAGAGCCAAAAATTAGAATTTATAAAAGTTTAAAGTTTATAAAGAGCCACAATATTTTTTGCTAACAATAATTTATGCCTAATTCTCGTTAATCAATTCATAAACATTTCTAAATGTTTTCTTTATAAAATATTTTTATGTGTATAAAGAGCCGCAACTTCACATCCAAAGAGCCGCATATGGCTCGCGAGCCGCAGGTTGCCGACCCTTGGTATAGGGTTTTGTTTCGAGTATTCCTTCTCTCGCATAGATGTTATATGCGTTTTATATCCCTTAGTCGTTTCGCACTATCACCCACGGGTAAGATATGGGTGGTGGTAATAGTATTCTTACTCCGTCTCCACACGGAAAAGTGTTGGTATACAGTGTTATTTCGAGATTTCCTCCTCTTGCTCATATTATTCGGTTGGTTCCGTCTGACTCTGCCCCACCTCCGCTTCACCATTGGCCGTCTTTTAAGATTACCTCCAATAAAGGAAAGGATGGTGACCGTGGCATTCCTTCTCCGTTACCACACCTTTAACTTTGCAAATAATACAATACAACAGTAAATCTTTTTTTTTTTACAAAGACAATAATCCTGCGCTAAGGAATTGTTTTGCGGGATACTTTTGAGGCGTACAATTGACGGACACAAATTACTCCCAGACTCAGAACAAAAATGTGTGTTTCGTACAAAATATTGATAGGTCGGTATCTTAATCACTACGTCATCTGTGCAATTAATGGCATACTAATATGCTCTTGACGTGATCACGTTCATAAATGGGTTAGTAATAATAGCACTAGTAGGTACTGTCTTAGAGGACGTAAAGGCGTTTACCACAGATTCAATTTGCCTTCCATTCAAATAAATACTACAGAAATAAATAGTAGTTATAGCTATAGGTACCTATAGCACTTTGAGTGTACACTCGTAATTATGTCTGTAGATTTACACTAAATTTACTAAAATATTATATGCCTAGAGCAAATGGCTAGTTTCTGTTGTCATTGCGCTGTGATCTGCAGCGTTATGCATTTAGATTATATGTCATTTTCTTTGCTCTGAACACGGTGAATGGTTAAGTTTAATAATAATGCATAACTAAAAAAAAATAGTGAAAACGTAGATCGCGATCAAAAATAATAAAAACATTTGTTAAGATGGTTAGTAATAAGCAAACCATACGTTGAGTTTAACTTCAAAAAATGTCTTAAGGAAGAAAGCATGTATCGATTTAGTCTCTTCGATCGATTTAGGCTATTTGCCCAAAGGTGTAGACCAAATTGTAATACATACACAGTTTGCTATATAATTTGAAGTCCTGCCCACGTAAAAATTACAAGCCATATTATCTATATCGTCGTGGTTTTATAGGCGCTTGTTGTCTCATCACATCATCATCATCACAGCCCATATATGTTCCACAGTTGGCCTCGGGCCTCCTCCATAATGGGAGGGAAATTAACCTACTATACCGCGCTGGTCAGACGTGTTGGTATACGGTTTTGTTTCTTCTCTTGCATAGATATTATATGCGTTTTATATCCCTTAGTCGTCTCTCACGATCACCTACGGGTAAGATAGGGGGTGGTGAATTGTATTCTTAGTCCCTCACCACACGATAAGTACCTACTTATTGTCTATTGCCGTCTATCAGGCATCCTCCTTTGACGGTTTGTTGAAGCTTTTTATTTTCCGCATAAAAGTTTTTGAAATAGTTCTAATATGATTTTAGGGTCGTAATATAATTTAAATTGACTGAATTATGCTATATAATTACACTAATAGGTATCTATAAATTTTGAGGGTATGTCACTGTAAATAGTAATTGGTTATTGATAGGTACTTAATGTATGTAGTAAGGTATACTCTAAAATAACTAAGGATCCTAACTAGGGTTGCCCCCTTTTTCTTTGCAAATAAAATACATTGGTTATTATGGGTAAGAAAAAAGTACACAGTATCAAAATAAAGTACAATTTATATTTATTATTATGTTTAAAATCATATTTTTTATTATATTTTGCAGCTTGCCTTTATATTCGTTTTGTGGATCATTAATTAACCAATAACCATGTTCGATTTTCCACTGATTTTTATACTTCTGCAATAGTTTATTTTTCTGTTTTGTTTCATTTTTTTTAAACATTTTTTCGGTGTAACATATTCACTATCTATTTTCTCTGTTTCACTCACTAGTTGTGTTTGAAGATGTGTAAGGAGTATTCTTGTTCATAATTTACCATGGCATAAATCTATGAAACTTTAAATCGTATTCTTAGTGCACTCAAACTGTTTCGCACAAAAACACCAAGAAATTGAAATTTTCGTTAATGAAAAAATAACTACGACTAAACTTTTCAAAATCCTAAAGAATTAATATCATAAGAAATAAAGTATTTTCGTATACTTTATTGTTCTCATAAAGTATAGAGTACATTTATTAGAAATAACGTACAATACTTTATAATAAAGTACAGGTGGCAACCCTAATCCTAACACAGTAGGTACCTATATTTTGAATAGCAGAGAACTTACCTATTATCTAAAATATGTATGTATTCTGAATACTTATAAGTTATATTATACCTACTTACGCTTGTTTCTTAGATGTCTAGGCATGTACTTGGGATATTCCCTTAGTAGATACGAACTCGGCAACTCTTTCCGTCATTTGACTTACTCACACCCATTATTTCCTTCACGTACTCACGTCGGTGAGCAGTATTTTTAAATCTGTATTTTATTTAAAATACTAATAATATGATAATGTTTAAAATCAATAAAGAATATTCCTATTTGTATTTGTAAAGAATATTTCTATCTCATAAAACAATGAATTGTTAATAACGCAAAGTTCAATATTCTCTAAAAATAATAGACTATAAAAACACTGACAAAAACATTCCGAGAAAAAACAATATTTTTACAAATGCAAATACAATCTAATAAAACCAGGCTTACTTTTTCAATTAAAGATTTTAAACAAGGAAAGTCTACTGTTTTCCCTATATTTTCTGGGTGTACAATATTATTATATTTCTCTATCTATGTATTTAACAGTGAAATGTTTATGAAGTTAATTTGATTTCAACGAAGAATCCTATTTCATTGTTTACGTAGAAATCATACGATTATTTCGGTGGTATCAAATTTTCTGTTGTTATTATAATATCAGTCTCCAGGTAGTCATTATAACATTAATTTTAGCTTGTTATTTGTTAATTATGCACAGCGTAATGGTTTTTTTATGTAGTCTTTCACCTTTATTCTTGTATGTCATTTAAATTTGATTATCAATTATAAAATGAGCTATTATTTTGAACTAGTTAAAGCTCTTTCTATGTGTAATTCCCTAAGACAACGTTCTGAAATCAAGAAGTTGTGTAACAATCACAATATCACTTTTATTATAATCAATTTTATCGTCGACGCCCCAGCTAACTGCCGAAGAGAGAGGGAGTACCCGAAAGGGTAACCCGCCGGGCTGACCAGGGATGGTAAGAAAGCGGTACCAGTGGCCGGCCCAATGGCGATGGGGAGGGAATACGGTGGGTTATGGGACCACGCGCTGCCCTTCAGTCGCCTCAGACGGAACAGGCGTCGTGTGTCCGGACCATAGCCTACCCAAAAAAAAGGGCTAGCGAATAACACTCATAAAATTTTAGAGATGACATATTTTTTTTAAATTTCAATTGTCTGCTTACAGATTGTAAACTCTAAATCTTTGCATCGTACAAATTTTGGGAATTCCCTGCCAAATATCTTTACGTTCTTCTTTTTAAAGGTTCTAGTTAAAAATATATCCTTGTCAATCCTTGGGTCACGGGTACATTAAAAATACAGAGGACACAAATCACATTGGACTAAACATTAAACTACGAACAATCATTTATGAGTTGTACTGCGATGGAATTGAACGGGCTGAGGTAGCCTGGTATATTTATAAGAATGCGAGTGTTTACTCCGTCGCCGTCGTTGTTGTGATGCTGATATTGGATTTGTACGTCCGAAAATACTCAAAAGCAGGACTGGACCAGGCATGATGTCTGGCAGATGACAACATCTACTCGTATTTTCAGACATTTATGTGAAAGAACGGGTTGGTGAACTATATTTTTACCTCATTAGTACACAAAAAAACTATATTGTTTTGTATCTACCAATAACTACATCTGCGAAGATAAAAATCTGCTGTAAAAATATTTACAGTATGATATTTGATTTTATTACATTTTCAAGACAATATTAAGCCCAGTACGAAAATTACCTTAATTTTATTCCTTTTAATTTTGAGGTGTCAATATAATAATTTGTTAATTAAGAAAAGTCCGGGGCACGGTTCTGACTTTTTAAAATTATGTACATATTTAATTATCACTTATTTGTGAAGTGAATGTGAGGGTAAACATGTTGAGAGCTGCTTGTCTGTTAGATATTTTGCTTGTAGTGACTGTAATGCTATTAATTAGTATTGGGCCAATATATTAAATGTGACGTAAAACTCTTCTTCGCTCGACTCATTCTTATTTTGTAACAGTGGTCTCAAATGTTACCAACTCTAAAATTGTTTGTGGGAGATGGGAAATACGTATGCTACATTGGTACAGTATATAGAATGGTCACATGGCGAGTTGTGTTGTTATCTCAAGTTGATCAGCCATGCTGGTCGGCAACGTGGAATGCCTGTCTACCACCCGCAAAGAGATCCAACGTGTGAGGGTGACGCCCCAGGAACACTGTCATTGGTTATCAGGGTGTCGATGGAGATGGTACCCGCAAAGGATACCTGCTGGGTAGGCCACGGATACAAGTAATGTACTACTAGTGGTTCGCACAGAGTCACACATTAACGTTGAGAATGGAATACGGGTTACGTACGCCACCCTTTGTTCGCCCCAGCCAAAACGACCGAGGTGTGTCCAGTACATAGCTTGTCAAAAAAAAAAGTGACGCACAAAAATAAGTTTCTACAAGTTTACAATCTATTAGTTATTTACCTCTAAAGCATTTTTTCTGAGATCGGGCAGAAATGCAGACACCACCCTCATAGCACCGAGTACATTAATGTTGATTGCGTTTTCGATCATAGCAGGGGTTTGCCATTCGTAGTCGCCAATGGTCATCACTCCGGCATTATTTACAACTGCATGAAGTTCTGAAATATGTAAATATCCTCCTTTCATCTTTTTGGTAAATAGAAAAACTAACAATAGCAACTATGGTCAACCTTTTCATCCATTAGCCTATCAAAGTAGGCCTCCCCAAGATTTAATTCCCCATCAAAGTCAAACTGTAGACGAGTGAGCGATTGCGGTTTATATACGAATTAACCTGTCTCCAGGTTCTGCTGTCCATTCTTCTGATTCCTCAATCGATTTCTACGAGTCTCATGTGAAAGTGATGAGACTTGGTTGATGATACATTGTATTTTTAACCCGTTATTCGTCATTAGAAGAGATCAATCATCTCAGCTCATATACGTTCCACTGCTGGGCTCGAGCTTCCTCCAAAATAGAAGGGAGATTGATCTACTATAGCACGCTGGTTATTTTGGTTGGTATAGAGCTTTATTTCGAGCTTTTTTTCACTGGAATAGATTTTATATGCATAATATATCTCTTAGTCGTCTTTTACGAGAGCCGAGAGAGAATTTAGTAGTGGTAGGATCACGCTGTTGACAGTTTTGTCTACAGCCGCAGGCCGGTCCGTACGGGGTAGTACCAGACTCTCGCAGAAGATCGACGTCTGAGTAATGGCGATTTGCTATTGTGTTTCGTTCGGTGGGTTTCGGGTTTGTATTGGTAGGCAGCGGCCTAGCTATGCCTTTGGTATTGCAAAGCTCCATGGGCGGCAGTAACACTTACCATCAGGTGCGCTGCTTGCTCGTTTGCCACCATAATCAATAACGAAAAAAAGCTACGGGTAATAAGGTGATGAATTGTATTTTTACTCTGTCATCATACGAAGAAATTAATAAGCTGTGATATGATTTAGGTTTACGTTTTCGAAGTTATATGCGAATTAAATTGTTGATATTAATGCACAGCCGACGTAGTAGTAGGTTTAAATGAACGTATTTGATGAATGTAGTTAATTTTCTTTTGTTGTTTATGTTGGTAAACGAGCAAGCAGTATACCTGATGGTAAGTGTCACTGCCGCTTATGGTTTTGCAGTACCATGGGTACAGTTATGCCGATGCCTAAAAATAAAACTCATCCAGATAATTAGGTTGCCGATTTTTCGCTAACCGAACGAAGGGCAACAGCATATTGCCATCGACTTTCTGCGAGAGTGTGGTACTAGCCCAAAGAGACTGGCTTGCGGCTGTAGACAAAAAACTATGAACCTTGTATACGCAAGATAATTCATTATGTAGTCCATTAATAGGTAATAGTTCTGAGGCGAAGATAATAATTTGTGTCTATTAATTATATATTCGCATATCCCTCCGCGAAACACGAATTTATTTCTTAGTGCATGTCGTATTTAAAATAAAAATAATTATTCAATTTAGCGCCGAAAGAAACTGAAATAATAAAAACCCCATGTCGGAGAGTTACATAAATAAGAAATGTTTCTCAAGATATGTGAATCCGTGCCTCGGAGAAAATATCTTTATGACTTTGGGAGGCGGAAGTTAGATGTCAGTCGCTCTGTAGAGAATGATATTCTGCCAAATTTGATTAGAATATAAAGCCGACTGCAATACAAATGAGAATCATAAATGGCCTATGGATATGATGATTTTTTTTTCTTTAGAAAACAATTTAACCACAGACAATTGTTATTCCGTTTATACTTACTTATTCCATAATACAGAATGTCTTTCTTTTTTCTAAAATTTTCACATTATATATGTAGTAATAATGATGATGTACTCTTCAGAAATTTAAAATTATTCATTTATAATTTTCACATATAAATACACATGTATTAATAATAATTATATTCTATTTCTTGTTTATATTATATTTTCATTAGTCTTTTAACGTACACTATTACATATTGGCTCGTCATATATGGGAAAATGCCATAATCTAATGATTTCTAATATTTACGCGAGTATTAAACATTTGAATTAAAACTAATTTTACAGATTTTATCATGTTTGTATTTGATTTTTAATTTCCCGACGTTTCGAACACTTTACAGTGATCATGGTCACGGTAGAATTAAGCGTCTCACGTCCAATAAGTCATCATTATTATTCATATCTACCCACTACAGTATCAGTTATTACATTTTGACCCACATTTTTAATACACGTTCATTGACAGTACAAAAAGAAAATGATTCTATATATAACATTTTATATTGTTTATGATCAGTTATTAGTAATAATTTATGTAACCCGTTATATTCTAATCTGTCACCATATGGGTAAATTAATAATAATAATTATTATTTTATTACAATGTAATGAATTTTGTTAGACACTTGAACAATTTCCCATTCCCCACTTGAATAATTTCCCATTCCATTTTTTCTTGTCTATTTGCTAGTTTAAGAAATAATTACGAGTACACGTATAACCATTTTTTGATCAAATTGAAGTAAGTTTTTAAAGTAAAGGTGAAATAATAAACAAGTTATCAAAAAATTACTTACTATAATCAGGGTTGTCACTCAACAATCGTTTTACGTAGTTTCGAAATCCAGCGATGCTTTCGAGATTCGTTACATCTAGGGAATAAGGATGTGCACATAATTTTTTGAGACTTTCAGCGGCTTTTGTGTCGACTCCTTGGTACATTCCAGCAACGGTAACAAAGCCTTCACGAGCTGATCTTGCTGCTACTGCCCATCCAAGACCACTATCACACCCTGTTATAGCTACCACACGAGTAATTGACATGTTCAGTTATTATTTCTAATTTTAAGTACTTTATAAAGTATTGCCGAAGTAATTAAAAACCTTTAAAGTTAAAAGTAAATTAAAATAATTTTTATTTTCATAAACAGTATAGTTGACATCAACGCTGGGAGTAAACTGACGTCCACGAACGTAATCTTCGGCCAAGTCATTGCATATGAAACGAGTTTCGAGTTTCGTTGCATATTTACAATGAATATATTTTACTCCGGTTACCCTATTATATATAAAATATAAAATAGATGGTTTTAAAAGTAGCGATAAGATGAATTACCTACCTTATGTTTTAAAAGAGCTGTCACGTTTAATTATTTTGTTGTACCTTTAGTGGTAGATGAACAGATAGCTCACCTGATGGTAAGTGTTAACTATCATCCATGGACATGTCTGTCATCCTCTGCAATACCAGGGGTACAGCCAGATCGCTGCCTACTGTAAAGATTTAGTTTGCCGTTTATCTCGCTCATTGAACTAAATGCAATAGTAAATTCGACTGCACAGATAGTATAATGGTTAGGATACCGACCTTCCATCCCAGTGCCGTGAGTTCGATTCTTGCTCAGGATAATACTTGGTGCGGTCTGAGTCTGGGTGTAATTTGTCTATGTTAATTATTTGTTTGTAAAGTACCCGCAATATAAGGATTCTTTTCTTAGAGCAGGATAGTATTTAAAAAAAAATGCTGCTACTCAAACACCAATTTCCTGCGAGCATGTGGTACCACCACGGGTGAGCCAGCCAACAAAATATGATGGATCTAAGCAGATAAGAAAATTATCATCTCAGCTCATATATTTTCACTGTTGGGCTCGAGTCTCCTCCGTATTGAGAAGAAAATTGATCTACTACAACATACTAGTCAGACGTGTTGATATAGGGTTTTGTTTCGAGATTTCCTTCTCTTGCATATATGTTATATGCGTTTTGTATCCCTTAGTCTTTTCTTACGATCACTACGGGTAAGATAGGTGGTAAATTATATTCTTACTTCATCATCACACGGATAAGACAATACAAAGGAGAAAAATTAGAGTAAAGCTGTGTGTCTATCTCCTTAGATATCTTATTAGTAATTATAAATTACCCTGTGATTGTCTAGAAGACCGTGAAATAAAAGTGGAGTGAGTTGAGCTAAGAATAAGAAACAGTACAACTGTTACAATAAATAAATTCCAACTGGAGTTTAGTTGAATACATTAGATATAAACAGTTTGGCCCCAGGTATAAAAAATATATTAGTACGATATCGAATTTACACATTCATAAGATCCCAAAACTAGAATCCGTTTAGGCAGATATACATAAAAATGTCAAACACTTCGACAAAGAGACGCCAATAAAAGAGGATTGTTTCAGCACGAATACCCGTCTGAGAGATTAGACCTATTGAACGGAAACAATCTTGTATTTCTGCTTGACTTAATACAGGATGGGATCTATGTTGGCCTAAACGTGTTTCGTCAAATACACCACAAATAATATTGAACCTTTTCAATTGTCTGCTCACTCCTAATAGCAAATTTACATATTTTTACATAGTACATTCAATTTAATTATTTTGCTCAATGACGTTTTTGCGCTACAAATCAATGTAAATATTTAATTTCAATGTAATTGTCCAATGGATTTATTTTTTGCGGCGTGCTTTGGACTGGCCACAACCCACTAAATCCGTCCGGGGCGACAGAAGAAGTGACCCGCGACCCCATAGACCCGCCCTACATGCACCTTACTTTCGCGAGTGGGCCACCAGAACCCGGTCCTTGTCTTCGGTGGCCCATCCAGCTGCTTACTACACAGATATCCTCTTAAGTCGTCCATTGAAACTTAAAAGAAAAAGTTTCAAAGTTGCGCCAGTGACTGATAAGCTAAGGAGTGAACGCGTGACGTGGTATAGACATGTGATGAGACGGGATGAAAGCAATGTTGTGAGAAAAGTTTTAAATATGAATGTTGAAGGTTTTACGGGTAAAGGAAAACCAAAGAAAAGATGAATGGACTGCGTGAAGCATGACATGGATAGATAAGGAATGCTAACAGAGATAACGTCGACACAAAATAATTGGGATAAGACCAAGATGATAATGATGGGATAGTCTACTGAATAGCATTTCAATAATATTAGTTGCTTAGTCAGATGTTTTGCGCTGTCTACATCGAAACCTGAGTAATCCTGAGGTTGATGCTGAGGCCTGAGGCTATAATCCTGAGGCTAGGGACCATAGCCTGGCACTGCCAACCATCACTAAGGTGATGTTTTATAGCGTCAGGAATTGAGACGCAATTGCCGCATTCTACGAGGCAGTCCTCTCGCGAAAGGAGGCGCCGAGCTGGGTTCAAGAGGAAATACTCTTCGGTCACATGCCGGCGCCTGGGGTACTTGCGCCTGATGCCACCCTAGCCGAGGCTGCGGGTGCCTGAACCGGAGGATAGTCCATCGTCCACAGAGAGGCTGATCGCGTGAGGGTGCTATCTCCCGTTGACAGGAGATGGATGGCAAGGATTTGATAGCGATGGCCCGGTTCGGCAATGGAGATAGAGAGGGAATATGATGGGTTCTGGGGCCACACGCCGTCCTTCTGTCACCCCGGACTGAATGGACGGCGTGTGTCCAGACCATAGTCTGCCAGAACAAAAAAAATATAGTTGTAATGATTTTTGATTTAAAAAGATAGAAATAATGTGTCTGGCTCAATTTTTTACTTTAGTAATGGCAGGATCATATTGTTGACAGTTTTTGTCTACAGTCGCGGGTCGTTCCCTTCGGGCTAGTGCTACAATCTCGCAGAAAATCAACGTCCGAGCAGTTGCAATATGCTCTTGCGCTTCGTTTGTGGAGCAAGAGCCGGGAGCTCAAATATCTAGGTGGGTTTCGATTAGTAGGCAGCGGCTAAGCTGTATTCCTGATATTGCTAAGGTCCATAAGCGGCAGTAACATTTACAATCAGGTGTGCTGCTTGCTCGTTTGCCATCATAAGCTATATAAAAAAAACAATGATATACGTTAATCGTGTCATATGATGCGGATATTTACCGAAATTGTTCTTTATTTGCTGAATTGATTTTGCATAAATTTACTACAAGGGCAGCAAGAAAGGCATATATTGTCAATAGAACTCGATATTGGCACTTAAGGATAAGACACGAAATTGCTGATAAATCGTCCTCTCCCTTTTTTGTTGGATAACGTTAGGCTGTTAAAAGCCACCCGACGGCAGCTTATATTGTATCCTTTTGTGGCATACTTAGTTTTTATTTATGCCTCGATAAGTTTAATTTTGCTTTGAACTTTTAACATATTTTGATTTAGTGTAAAGATCAATTATTTCAATAATAAAATTTAATTCGTTAAATTTATCTTTAAAAAATCTCCTCTACACGTCTTGTGGTGAATGGCGGTCATCCGATCGGTACTTTTAAGGAGAAGGACACTCTGGGGAAATCTGTACGCCCTCGGCACAGTCCTGATAATAGTGTTTGTTCATTTGAGTGTTCTCCAAGAGGATTGTGTTTCACAATGTTTAATAGCATGGGGACTGTGATGCGTGCCAAGATGAAAGTAAAGCGTATAAGCATTGCGTCATTTATAAGTAGGTACTTATGATAGAAAAAGTACACATTAAGAAGTATATTGATATATTTTTTAAAGATGCTCCCTGCACTAAGGGAATAATCCTCGTGTTGCGGGGGACTTTATAAATATAAAATTAATGGACATCATCGTCATCATCACCATAATATATGGCGTATCATTTCAAACTTAAAGCATATTTATCATCATCTCAGCTCATATATGTTTTACTGTTGGGCTCGAGCCTCCTCCATGATGGGAGGGAAATTGAACTATTGTACCACGCTGATCAGACGTGTTGGTATAGGGTTTAGTTTCGAGTTTACCTTCTCTTGCATACCTAGATGTTATATGCGTTTTATATCCCTTATTCGTCTCTTACGATCACCCACGGGTAAGATAGGAGGTGGTGAATTGTATGCTTACTCCGTCACCACACGGAAAATATGTGTAATCATAAGGATTGGCAAACGTAATTCATCATCATCATCACAGCCCATAAATGTCCCACTGTCGCCTGTCGTCCTCCTCCGTAATGGGAGGGAAATTAATCTACTATACCGCGCTGGTCAGACATGTTGGTATAGGGTTATGTTTCGAGTTTTCCTTCTCTCGCATAGACGTTATATGCGTTTTATATCCCTTAGTCGTATCGTACAATCACCCACGGGTAAGATATGGGGATTATGGGGTGGTGAATAGTATTCTTACTCCGTCACCACACGTAATTGCTATTATAATTTTAAATTTTACAGAAAAGTGCTACTGCTCCCTTATTTGGTATTTAGATAGTTTTTATGACTCCTAGGAGAGAATAATGGGCGGTGACATAATGCTTTAACAACTTCTCATCACACGAGGAATTTTTGTATTTCTGGCTTTGGTCATGACATATATGTAATATTAGCTGACCCAACAGACGTTTTTCTGTACAAATTAAAAAAGAAATAGATTTCTTTGAAATTGATCACATTGCCAGCTATTAGATCGAAATGCATTATTTTAGAAGTCTAAAATCATTTTTGTGTCTTTATAACCTTTCTATTAAACTGGTTAGGTATATGAAACAGATTTGGGGCATATCGGTTGGATGACTTCGAAGTAGTATTCTATATATACAAAATATTTTTTTTTTATATTTTGTATATACAGATTACTATTTAATCGTTCTGCTTATTGGTTTTCTAAGTAACTTAATTTCATGTCGGCATTAGTTTTTGTAGCATCTTGAATTTTCCCACCATTCATCATCATCCATCAAAGGCAAGGCTTGTTACTGTTGCCCTTAAATATACACTTCGGTAACAAATATAACATTATAAAAATACTTTACGGATCAGCGAAACTTAACCTTATTTTGGTCATAACAGCTTACCTACCTATCAACTTCTATAGGTATTGTAATAAAATTGGTAGGTATGCATAGATAATAGCTACGTCCACGATTTGAACGTGTTAAATTTCCCAAGGGCGATCCCGTATTTATTTCACGAATATTCCATCTATACCCTATATTTTACAGGATTCATTGATATTTATAATCACTACTCGCTCCGATCCTATAATTTGCAGGATTATATTATTTAGTAATATAATAGTCTATTAAGTTTAAGTTTATTAAGTTTAAGTCTAGGTATAATTTGTCTGCGTTAATTGCATTTTTGTAAAGTCCCTCGCAATACAAGGTTTATTTCCTTAGTGCGCGGTGGTGTCTTTTTTTTTAAAAATGTAAAACACAAAGTTTTAAAATTCAAGAAAAGTTAACGGATCTTAATAATAAATCAAATTAATAAGCAAATATATAGTTTCAACCGACTATTTACAGATACTACTTTCAAATTGAATATGTCATTTTCAATAAAACCAATTTTATCACATTTCTCTTCAATACACAATTTTGCAATCGGCGCAGAATGTGAGGGCAATTTTCCCGCCAACAAAGCGATTCTGCCAACACCACAACATAACAAGTAAAAATATTGCTAGCTCTATTACTATATTTTTACATCATAAATTTTTACTTTATAGTATGTAATATTTAGCTCTTATGAAATTTAAACCCTTACATTGTTGCTACAATATTACGTTAAATTTATTTTACCTCGAAGAGCTATTATGCAATGGTCTCATTAAATGCAGTGTTTAATTAAATACATTTAAATGTTGCCTCGTGCTTACTACTACCCCGCGGGAGCGTAAAAATCGTCGGATCATCAGAAAAATGGGTAGCACATAGCAATAGTGGTAGGACCACGCTGTGGATGATTCTCCATCTACAGCCGCGGGCCGGTCCGTCCGGGGTAGTATCACACTCTCGCAGAAGATCGACGTCTGAGTAATGGCAATGTGATATTGCGCTTCGTTCGGTGAGCGAGAGAGCCGGAAGCCCAATTGGGGGTGGGTTTGGGGTTTGTATTGGTAGGCAGCGGTCTAGCTATGCCCTTGGTATTGCAAAGGTCCATGGGCGGCAGAGACACTTACCATCAGGTGTGCTGTCTGCTCGTTTGCCACATAACCAAAAAAAAAAAAAATAGCAAAACTCTTTAGGGCAACTTGATAACATGAACTGTGGTCGTGAACTCGCCTGCTAAGATTGATGATTATGGCAGTATTCCTTTTATTGGGAGCTATAACCCTAATACTGGACCACGATAGGACAATCTATGATTGGATAGCTTTTAATCTTAAGTGATTTATTTCCTATGTTATCTGTTGTGATAACAATAGAATTGTTATGCTAAGTTACTTGCGATTGTGTGTGACTGGACCGGGGAATAGTCCGTCACCGGCAGAGAGGCTAACCGCGTGAGGGCGCTCCGAAAGGGTAACCCACCGGGCTGGCCACGGATGTCAAGGCTACGGTACCAGTGTATGGCCCAAAGTCGATGGGGAAGGAATACGGTGGGTTATGAGGCCACGCGCCGCCCTTTCATCGACCTGGACGTAATTGCGTGTGTCCAGACAATAGCCTAATAAAAAGAAAGTTACTTACGCTGTCTTATCGCTTAGATTTAGATCTTTACAAATTAAAAATACAGTTCAGCTGCAGTAATTCATACAATAATAAACTTTTGCGTGGAGTCATATGCCGTATTAAATGATGGGTTAATTGGCAGATAATGAAAATATCATATATATACTTATTTAAAATATTTAATTAATTGTAAATTTATATCAGAATGTATTTATACTGTATTTTATCTCTAACTAAATATATTTTCAAAGAAAGACCTGATACTCATAAGTCATAACACATGTTTAATCTCAGCGTGGATGCTAGATATTTAAATACAATAAGATTTATTTTGGAATTAAAGTATTATTATAAGTATATTGCCGAATTGATTTTGATTTCACGTCATTGAGCTTAAACGGATTCAGTATAAATTTCTTTGTTAATTGCAGCAAATATTCTTTATGTTTCCTCAAGTTATTGTTCAATTATTATTCCTTATGCTGTTGTGTATCCAGTCTAGATAGTGGTAAACATTTGTATAGAGTGAAGGTACGGTGCTCCCACATGGCGAGTCGGCCCGTTTGCCACTCACAATTCCAACGATTTCATATTTTCCAGCATTAACTGTCATAAGTGGCCCTCCAGAATCACCTTTGCATGTATCTTCACCGGAATAACCCGCTGCGCAAAGATTAGTTCTCGTAATGTGTGAATAATACTTTTTGCATTCACGATATGGTACTAAATTAAGTGTGGTAGACTGTTTAATATCAGATTCGTAACGACCATTGAGACCCCAACCGGCGACAGCGAGGCGCAAGTTGGAGAACTGCGTGCTATCCACGTTTATTGATGGCAAACATATCGGCCTTATGTAATCTGTAATTTAACGTATTTTATTATTAATATTCATAATTATTTCCTACATTCTTCTTCTTCTTAACCTAGAAATGTCCCACTGTTGAGCACTGGCTGCCTCCAGATGTGGGATTTATGCTTATCACAACATGCTCAATAGATAGATTGGCATATGGTTTCATTTCGAGGTTTCTTCTCTAACAATGATGATATCACCTTACCGATTACAATATAAAGGAGTAGCAGAAGATTGCCATTATGAAATCTTGCATTCTTGTTAAAAAAATAGGATTTATGAAGTTAAGAAACAAGAAAGAAGAAGAAGAAGCAAATTTAGGAAGTTTTACAAAAAAATATGTAATATCTTACTGCATATTAAATTATCATTTTTATTATTAGTATTGAGATTGACTAGTTGTAGCAGATTATCATTTTCCACAGAACCAAAATGGATAATGATATTCCAGAACTCGACCAGATATCAGAATAGCTAAAATAGCACTCTGTTTCGCCTGTCATAGATATCCATGACAGTCGAGGCTAAAGGCTTAAGCCGCGTATCGACTTCGCGCTCCAAAAGGACGAACATTGGCGCGCGTTCCGGCCGCGCAAAATGGATACCGCTTTGAAACGCGCGCCAATGTGTTCGTTGGAACGCTCGAACATGGAGCGGGTCGTTCCATCTGTTGTCGATTTTTTTTGCCGTGTATCAAACGTGGCGCGCGCGCCAGTTGAGACGGACACGAAAGTATTTTGTGTGTTTGTTGCGTTCGAAGGGATGGATAACCAAAGTTGACGTCAATGTGGTACAAAAGAACTGCTGTGGAATAGCAAAAGTTCTTTGCATCATAATAAATAGGTGCATATCTGTCATAAGTGTCATTCCATATTGCATCCTTTTTCGGTAAAACTTTTTCATCCAACAACGCACTCTTCGTTTCTGTTTTCTCTTATACATAATACTGTGAATAACTATTAACGCTGCGGCTGTTTGCATACGATGCCTGCACGAGGAACGATCAAACACTGGAACAGTTGCCTCGCGCGCCAGGCGCGCTTAGTTGGTATATTTCATATATTTGGAACGCGTACCGTGGAACGCACTCTCGGCGCGATCATTCATGGCACGCGCGCCAGGAGCGCGAAGTCGATACCCGGCTTTAACGTGCTTGTACATGCAAGTACATATATTAAGGAAATAATATGAAATAGCTGAAATAATTGGTATCGGCAATTTTTAGACCAATTTATATTTATAAAATATGCAAATAATATTGCATGAAACTTTTGAAATATATATGAAATATTATGAGGTCTTGAAATATTAGTAGCACAGAAGAGACCATTATCTGATAGAAAAGCTTTAATTATAAAGTAATATAAAACCAGCCGTGTGCTGACGCAGTAAGAATACAAATCACCACCTCCTTTCTTGCCCGTGGATCGTAAAAGATTACTAAGGGACATATTATGCAATCAACATTAAGAAAGGGAAGAAACATTCGAAATGAAAAACTATACCAACCCGACTGACGAGGGAAGTAAATCAATTTTCCCTTATACTGTAGAGGAGGATTGAGCCCAAGAGCAGAACGTTAACATGATGTGATGATTTGAAATAGAACTATTTTCACGGATTGTATTGTATTTGTATTTGATTTTTAATTTGCTGACATTTCGAACATTTTATGGGTGATTCTCAAAAAAAATCGAAATTGATGTCCTTGATCATTTTTATAAACCAGAATCGTGAATTATGAAAAGTTGTTTTTTTTTTTAATAAAACGACGTACTATATCTACGAATGTATGAAACAAATTTATTTTTTATATGATAAACATCAAAGACATGTCCAAGAAAGTACCCTGAAAATCATTCCCTCACTATGTCCCAAGCGCTAAATTTGAAGATAATCATTAACTTAAAACATAAAATTCCTAACAAATTGTTTATTATCATATTTTTTATTTATATAGGATAGTATTGACTATACCTATATGAGTTCATAGTTTCATAAATGCGAATGGAAATATTTTTAAATATAATTCAAAATTTGTCCATAAAAAAAGTATCATTCCCTCACCGTTTTGTAACAGTGTGATTGGAGCAATACTCCAAAGCCTACCAAGTCCCACCTTATTTTTTTTGTAGTTAGCAACACTGCCCTCGAGAACATACACTAGAGTGGACAATTGAAGAAAGGATGTTTTCTTAAAATCAATTTGACAAAAAGTTTTTTGATTATTACATTTTTAATGTCATTTCCTCATGTAATGTTATCAAAAGATAAGCATTTTTTTTTAATAATCATAACATTTTTTTTATATGTTTTCGGTAGTAATAAAGTAATGTTTACAATTCGTAAGAAAGTAAGGTTATGTTCCTAAGTTTGTAGCAATTTTGTTTCGTTTTGTCATTCCCTCATCGTCATTCCCTCATAAAAATTTTTAATGAGGGAATGAATTATTTTCTAATAAATATAGAATACTTTGACAAAAAGTTTGTTGAATATTACATTTTTAATGTCATTATCTCATGTAATGTTATTAAAGGTCTTTGAAAGAGACGAAGCCAGAACAGATGTAAGAGTAACAATAGGTAATGATGTACTAGAGCAAGTGGATGAATTTGTATATCTTGGATGTGGATTTAGCCGAGATGGACGGTACACCACTGATATAGAGCGAAGAGTGAATGCGGGAAATAGAGTGAAGGGAGCGTTGGGGCAACTTCTCGGCAGCCACCACCTCAGCCAGAAGGCACGTGTAGCAATACATAACGCAGTGCTTGTCCCAACATTACTGTATGGAAGCGAGAGTTGGGTATGCAGAAAAGAGTATGAAAGTAAAATTAATGCGGTCGAAATGCGATCTCTTCGGAAAATCTGTGGAGTTAGGCTGACCGACCGCATTCGTAACGACGACGTAAGAGAGCGAGTAGGTATGAAAGAGAGTATTGGTGTAAAGATGCGAAAGGGAATGCTCCGATGGTTCGGACATGTGGAAAGAATGCCGAACGAACGTCTGGTTAAGAAGATATATAATGCGAAAGTGGAAGGATGTAGGTACCGAGGAAGACCGAGACTAACCTACCTAGACCAGATCGGTCAGGTACTGAAGGAAGGTGGAGTCAAGAGTCTCCGAAACCGGCGAGCGTGTATGAAGAGAATTATGAATGTTGAGGAAGCGAGTGAAGTATGCAGAGATAGAGTTCTCTGGCACTCTGTTCTCTCTGCCTACCCTGCAAGGGATATGGCGTGATGATATGTATGTATGTATGTATGTGTAACATTACATATGTTATTAAAAGGTAAGCATTTTTTTATTTAATAATCATAGTATATTTTTATATTCTATATATATTTTTTATATTCAATTCAAACTCAAAACAGTTGGGGACCACTATAATATTTGCCTCAAACAAGACATATACTACAACTTGAGCAAAAAAAAATCGATCACGAGTTAAAAAAAAAACTGATCAACTCGATAAAGCCATTTTCGACTTTTTTTTGAGAATCAGCCTTATAGTGTTTTTGGTCTAATCATTGTAGGATTGACGTCATCGTTATTACAGAGATTTATGTTTACCTGTTACAATATTCATTATTAAATTTTGACCAACAATATAAAATAAAAAGAATTAGATTCTATACATAAAAAAAAACTGGGTGACATAAATCTCTATAATAATGATGACTTGTTGGACGTGCGACACCTTAGTTCTTGCTTAACCATGAACACTGTATAGTGTGTCAAACTTCGGGAAATTAAAAATCCAACGCTATAAAAGCCTTTAAAATAGTTTCATTTCAAATCTGTAGCGTAAAAATTAGAATTATAGTCTGTCTAATCTAAGAAGTGCACTTTGACAGCTGTCTGAGTAAGTTGTCTAGGTATGTGAACCAAATAATCGCTATCGAAAATATCCGATTTTATTGAGAAATCGATATTGATTCTTTATAATTAATAATCAGTTTATTTTTTATTTTTCTAAAAGGTGATGAATAAATTAAGTGCTAAATTAGTACTAAACAAATTTAATTATTTCAGCATAGAATCTACTCATCATATTTAGTAGGATTAAGTTAATTAAAAACAAAAACTGGATTTGAAAATAGCTATTTATTAAGAATTACTACTATTACTTGAATTATCAGCGTCGCGAACATTAATAATTATTTCCTCATAAATCAAAGTGTCGAAATGTACATCTCGGTCAAAATCTCTATACGATTAATTGTATTTTTCTAATATTTTTATCGATTATTTGAATATTCGTGAATTGGAAGTTGTCAAGCACTACTGTATAGAACGTGATGACGTGACATTGTTAGGTCGTCACTAACAATTACTATTTACCATGTTATTTCTATTTTAAATTAGTTTTACGTGTTTCAACATTAGATTATTGTACAAGAAAGTCACCCGCAATGTTAATTATGTAAATAACTTAATAGTTGTTTAAAATTTCAGATTTAGTGTTTACAATCATGTGTATACGTTTGACCGAGGTTATTGTGTATTAAAAAATGCAAAAAGTCAAAATGCACTTCTTAAATTAGATGAACTATAATTAAACTAAGATGATGGTAATGATAAAATCAGCAAGCAAATCTTACTTGTATAGGGCGCGCTGTCTCGAAGTCTTATTAATGCGATGTCGTTCTGTAAATGTGAGTTTTCATATTGCGGATGTATAATGAACCCTTCAGCCTTTATAACAAGATTTGTAATACACTTTTGACCCTGACCTAATACAGTTTTGCAGTCATTAGGGAATGTTCGTTTGTCGTATTCTGCGAGATATACGTCTATACTGGAATTATAATAAATTAGGCAAATTAGAATAACACCTATAAGGTGGTTTAGTGATAAGTAACGATTTATTCAAAAATATAAACCTGTAGGATCAATGTTATTGTAAAATAAATGTATAAAAGTCGTTATTTAAGTTTTATGATGTGAATAAAATTAATAATATCATCATTATTATCTCTTATACCAATTACTTGGGATCGAGGAAATAAGTACAATGACTTCCATCGTACATATTGCAATGGTTTTGTGACCGGCCACCTACTTGACGTCAACCTTTTTTGGAATTGGAATGGTTGACTCAACGGCATCAGAAGGCCTTGACCCAGGTCGATAAAAAATAATATTAATAATAATGGAATAAAAATATATTTTTGTGTTTATATTTTATAAGAGTATCTTCGTGGTTCAATATTCTCTGCTCTTGTAAGGTCCAATAATTGGATCCAGGGCCGTCTAAAAAAACGTGTTCTTGGTGTTCTCTGCAGATTTTTCTCACTCTCCAGGATTTCGTCAAGACAGTGCTTAATAGCCCGAGCTTTGCAACCCATTCTGGTTGGTGATTATTACTTGTCTCACAGTCATCATTCGGGTTTTTTGCTGTCGACCGTTGCATGTAGGCGTCATCCTAAATGGGAAACAGTGCTGTAATGCACCCTTGACACGTAGGTTAGCGATGAAATTAAAGTGTTATACGTTTACCAAGAGAGACCTGCTGCCTATTCTATAGGATTTTACGATTCCTACGGGTAAGAAAGGAGTGGCGATAATTATATTCTTATCCCGTTGCCACACGCCTTATATTACGCGGAATTAAAAATCAAGTGGTTAAATGTGAATGTTTTATATTATTAATCACCTTTTGGGGTTCACAGAAAAAGAAGTTGAGATATAGCTGTTTTTAAAAATGTTAATTTAACACTTACTCGAACACTTGCCCTCTTTCTTCATAAACACAGTGTCCAGCAGTGAGTACATATTTTGAACTGATAATAGACCCACCGCAATTAAACGACGCTCTCCTATTTCCAAAATCAACATTGACATAGAGCAACACTGTCCAAGGAAATTGCTCCAACTCTGTTGTCCGACCACCTTAAAATAGAAGTGTACTTAAATTTACGCTTTCACGCCTTTTAACTGATCATTAACAAATACTGCAATATTATTGCCTATTACGGCAAACACCTTTCACTACTTTCAGCCATATTAGGGTAGGTTTTTCTAGTCTAAAATAAAATCTGATAAATTTTTATTTCCTACAGAACAAATGCCATTTGACCTCTGTAATGTAAATAAATAATAATATTCTATAATTAGATAGGTTAAGATATTTGAGGATATTGGCTTTTCATAATGATTATTACAGTATGAGATCAAAGTCTTGACGTGCTCTCCAAGATATGGATTTCGCCCATTTATTAGAAAAATTTTTGGGTTACTTATAAGTGGCTTTTGAACGTAGAAAGTTTTCTTTTAGCAAAAAAGTAGCCGACATTTAATAATTTATAAAATAACCTATAATTTGAATATACATTATATAATATTAGAAGACTCGCGCGTATTCGTAAGAGCACTATTTGTACTTTATTATATACCTACTGGTTGACCAAATAGCCTCTTTTATTCTGTACAGATTAAAAAAAATCCTTGAAATAGATCGGAGCGCTATCTATCAGATCCATATTTTAATGACGTGCCAGCAAGACAAAGAAGCACTTTGTGATATACGACATTTTTCTTCTTGCGCGTTGAAAATTATTTAATTGTTGACCTCTGAGATTTGCTCGACGATTTCGTAATGTCAACCGAGGCGTTTCACGGGCTGATTCACTTTGCTCTAGTGGTTAAGAAGCATGTAGTCAGGCAATACTAACGCGGCGAACTTTACGTATCTTTCTTCTTCAGTGGTTTCATTCGCGATGTTTAGAATACTAATTGCATTTCGGCTTTGTAGGGAAAGATTAGATCTTCTTGATCAAAACTTTATTTTTTGTTGATTAATATCATATTTTAATATCCTATTCCCGAAGAATACAAACTCACAAGCATAAAAAATGGTCCAGGCGTTCTTGAGTTATAATTGGTGTAACTAACACAACTTTCTTTTATATATATTATTATTTCTTGTCTAATTATAATGTATTATCTATGGTATGTTCTTGTTAGTTGATTGGCATGTGAGATAATCAATTGATTTATTGAATGAAAATATTAATTTAAAAATATTTACTTATATTTAATTATTAGAGGGTACAATAGTTTTTACATTCGCGTGTTAATGATTGAAATTATACAGTTTTTTTGTGATATTGAAATATCGACCATAATATTTCGCATTAATACAGAGGATATAAAATGGCAACTAATAATAGAAATATGAGTGTGAGTTTGTTTGTTTGTAATGCTTTCACGCCTAAACCAGTAGGCAAATTTTAGAAAAATCTTTCCTCATTGATAAGCTACATTATTAGCGAGTAACGGGCTATATTTTATCAACGTATTCCCACCAGAACGGGAACTACGTGAATGAAACCGCGGGCATTTTCTAGTAGTGTTTAAAATTAAAAAAACTAAGTATTATCTGAATGTATGTAATAACAAAAAAAAACTTAATTATTAAATACAATAAAATCCGATTACGAAATGAAAAATGATGTCGCAAGCGGGATTCGAACCCGCGTCTATTGGGATTCCGGCCCAATCGTGCTGCCACTGCACCACCGCGACTAATTGTAGGACATGCAAATTTCACTCCGTATTATATTTACGTCTTAAGGTGACGGTATGCTATCTACCCGACAATGTTTACACATTGTTATAGGCTTAATACTTCAAACTTTACAGTTAGAATTGTATTAAACGATGACACAACCTTGTTATTTAAATTACTGAAATTTAGCACTTAATATGCTTAATTATTTATAAAATCCGATTACGAAATGAAAAATGATGTGGCAGCACGATTGGGCCGGAATCCCAATAGACGCGGGTTCGAATCCCGCTTGCGACATCATTTTTCATTTCGTAATCGGATTTTATAAATAATTAAGCATATTAAGTGCTAAATTTCAGTAATATTAAATACAAAATTAAATTTTACACTGATAAGAATAACAATAAAAATATAATATTCGATGATATGAGTAAGTCAGTAAGATCATTAGAACATGCTAACGTAAGAAAGAAATTGGCCGTAGCGTATTGTAAAATCATTTCAATAATATTTATAAAAACTTGATTACGAGCGAAAAATTATTGTCACAAATGGGATATTGTAACACAATAACACAATATCCCATTTGTGACAATCATTTTTCGCTCGTAATCAAGTTTTTATAAATAATCAAGCATGTTAAATGCTAAATTTCAGTCATTTCAATAATAAATAATCTATTTTAAATTAGTTAGTTGATCATTACCATAAGTAGGTGCTTAAGTGCATTTAAGTAAAACATATGTGTCCATCATTACTATGAAATATACGAAAGCATATTTGCTTATTGATGTCAAATTACTTAAAATTTATTAACCATATAATAACCAGAAATATTGTGACGTATCACGAAATTGTTAATATTAATAAGAAACATTTAACAATAAGCTAAATTTAAGTACTTTGAACCCAGAAACATATTTGGAATTGCAAACGTCAAAGAAAATTATAACATGTTAATTAAAATGTCTTGTACAGGATTCTATTAATTATTGATATGGTTTATTAAATATAATATGAAACATTAAATGTATTTACATACATACATATTATCACACCATATCCCTTGCAGGGTAGGCAGAGAACAGAGTGCCAGAGAACTCTATCTTTGCATACTTCACTCGCTTCCTCAACATAAAGATATATAAATGTTTTTATGTATTTATTTTTGAGAGAATCCTTATTTATGAAAGTCATTCACGAAAAAGAAATTATCACAATTAGGCTTTTTATTACTTTTATAGGAAATACCTTTTGTACGCGCCCTTTATAATTTAAATGAAATATTAAAATACACTCCACACTTTACGCATTACAAAGGTACACAATCCTTATATACATTTCCGAACGCATCCTTTCTTGGCCACGCCCTCTCATATCCGCTTCCATAAAAAAATAATAGTTAATTAAACAAGAAGTTAAGAAATGGCCGTCTCGCAAAATCGCTACGCTTTCATAAAGTCGAGTTGAACTCCTAAAACTAATAAACGCAATTGCGCCCGCGTCATTAACTAAAACTCATTAAATCAATATTGTTCGTGAAGTGTAATTATTGATGAACTTTGTGTGGGAACATTACGAACAGCGAGCCGAAGGAAATTATGGATTGCTGCGACCAGTGAGCTATCGAAGAACATTACAGGTACCCAGCCTTTCCTACCTAGAATAAAACCACACACCTATTTTTTTACGGTGGGCTATGGACGTGGTCGAGCTCCGCCAAATCGGTTCGGGGCGACGGGAGAGGCGGCGCGCAACCTCATAGACCCACCCTGCAAACACCTCTCTACGCCGTGCGAGCGGGCCACCGGTACCCGATCTTTGTCATCGGTGGCCTTATAAGAAAAACCTTCGGTATGAAGAATCGATTTGTTTCGATACAAATCTCAAATAGATACGGATTCAAATGCTCATAGTAGCACGCTCTTTTTTGTTTCACAAATAAGTTTTATAAAAAAGTCAAGTATTTCATGTTTAGCACATGAAAGACTAGACTTTTTTAATTCATTAGCACTTTAATCAATAAAATTAAATGAATAATGAATTTGAATATAATATTTTAATAAATGTTCCATTTGCTTTATAGCCTGTTTAACTTCTACTGATAGACAGAAATCGTCTTTACAAATGGAGGATAAATGATGTCACAACACGTCGGCCAGACATGTTGGCATAGAGGTTTGTATCAAAATTTTATGTATTTGTATTATGTGTACAAATTCTTGAGACATCTTTTACGATGTCCGCAGGAAATAAGGGCGCGGTGCGTGCCTTACACTATCAATATATTAAAAACGTGAAATGCAACTATTTATATTTTATATCTAAAAACCTAGTGCGTATTATCTGCCCTCCATTTTTTGGGCATACCACCGTAACATAGTAACGTCACCATTATAACATCTGTAAACTATAATCCACAATGGTTTCCATAAATGAGACTGAGATTGGCTGCTTAGAGAATCCCAGGGGAAATTTTAATTTGTAACTCGTGTCAATAGCAAAAATAATTCAAGGAGTTGGCACTAAATTTTATTAGCAAAAATACTTCAGAAGTTTTAAAGATACTCCTATGCAATACTAGACATAAGCAATAAAATTGAATAATCAGGCAATAAAGCTGTACAGGTACTACTACTAGTAGTAGTAGGATGTACAACTACGATAAGCACAGTTGTACAATACCATGGATACGACCGAGTTTAACGGAATCTTTAGACTGAATCCAATGGTAGGTAAATATGCCAAAAAAAAGGTAAATATGACAAGATGCATGCCAGATTATCAATAATATTCTAATGTATTTTTAAATTCTAAATCACACTACACATGAATTGTAGATTATACAAATTCACAAGTATCATACTACACATACATATGTACATACATACATATCATCACGCCATATCCCTTGCAGTGTAGGCAGAGAGAACAGAGTGCCAGAGAACTCTATCTCTGCATACTTCACTCGCTTCCTCAACATTCATAATTCTCTTCATACACGCTCGCCGGTTTCGGAGACTCTTGACTCCACCTTCCTTCAGTACATGACCGATCTGGTCTAGGTAGGTTAGTCTCAGTCTCCCTCGGTACCTACATCCTTCCACTTTCGCATTGTATATCTTCTTAACCAGACGTTCGTTCGGCATTCTTTCCACATGTCCGAACCATCGGAGTATTCCCTTTCGCATCTTTACACCAATACTCTCTTTCATACCTACTCGCTCTCTTACGTCGTCGTTACGAATGCGGTCGGTCAGCCTAACTCCACAGATTTTCCGCAGAGATCGCATTTCGACCGCATTAATTTTACTTTCATACTCTTTTCTGCATACCCAACTCTCGCTTCCATACAGTAATGTTGGGACAAGCACTGCGTTATATATTGCTACACGTGCCTTCTGGCTGAGGTGGTGGCTGCCGAGAAGTTGCCCCAACGCTCCGTTCACTCTATTGCCCGCATTCACTCTTCGCTCTATATCAGTGGTGTACCTTCCATCTCGACCAAATCCACATCCAAGATATACAAATTCTTCCACTTGCTCTAGTACATCATTACCTATTGGTACTCTTACATCTGTTCTGGTTTCATCTCTTTCAAAGACCATTATTTTGGTTTTGTTCACATTCACGCGTAGTATCATACTAGATTATAATATGCATTATATGGAGGCGTGATTTATAAGATGCCTATCCTTACTAATCCTCGGAAGTTTTTCTATCAGGTACTGTGCAAATTGACGTTGACGGGATCAAGGAACTTTAGTAAAAGTTTAGGACATCAACGTAAAACATATTGTCATCGTCCCTTCCAATTAAGAAACAATTCTTAATTATATGTCTATTAACCTGTGAATAAAGGATATATTTCCCTTCTTTGCTCAAAAAGAAGAAAATGAATCTTACTATTCTGTGTATAAATGTATGGTAACAACATTATATTAATATATTCCATAGTAAAACACTATGTCAACATGTTTGGTAGTACATTAACTTCCTTCACACTAATAAAAAGTTCATGTTCAACAATTAAATCAAATTTATTTATTATAGGGGTTTTGGCGCGAATATGGAAATGTCATGTCACGCTCTTATATTATATTTATTTCTTTAGTATTTTCTAGTGTTATATTGAATAATTTTATGGAATATAATACAGTTAAAGTGCTGAAGTGTGAATTAAAATGGAAAAATAGTGGTTTACGTGTTTTCCTAAAATTACCAACAAAACTATTAATTTGGTTATCAGCGCCGAATTAATGGTAACGACTTGACTTACTTTAAAAATAAAAGTGAAAAAAAACTTTAAAAAAACTTTAAACTTACTTTTTTTTTACGTCTTTGAAAGAGATGAAGCCAGAACAGATGTAAGAGTAACAATAGGTAATGATGTACTAGAGCAAGTGCATGAATTTGTATATCTTGGATGTGGATTTAGCCGAGATGGAAGGTACACCACTGATATAGAGCGAAGAGTGAATGCGGCAAATAGAGTGAACGGAGCGTTGGGGCAACTTCTCGGCAGCCACCACCTCAGCCAGAAGGCACGTGTAGCAATACATAACGCAGTGCTTGTCCCAACATTACTGTATGGAAGCGAGAGTTGGGTATGCAGAAAAGAGTATGAAAGTAAAATTAATGCGGTCGAAATGCGATCTCTGCGGAAAATCTGTGGAGTTAGGCTGACCGACCGCATTCGTAACGACGACGTAAGAAAGCGAGTAGGTTTGAAAGAGAGTATTGGTGTAAAGATGCGAAAGGGAATGCTCCGATGGTTCGGACATGTGGAAAGAATGCCGAACGAACGTCTGGTTAGGAAGATATACAATGCGAAAGTGGAAGGATGTAGGTAGCGGGGGAGACCGAGACTAACCTACCTAGACCAGATCGGTCATATACTGAAGGAAGGTGGAGTCAAGAGTCTCCGAAACCGGTGAGCGTGTATGAAGAGAATTATGAATGTTGAGGAAGCAAGTGAAGTATGCAAAGATAGAGTTCTCTGGCACTCTGTTCTCCCTGCCTACCTTGCAAGGGATATGGCGTGATGATATGTATGTATGTACGACTTGACTTACTGACGGACAGTGACTATCAAGAAGTAATTACTATTTGAAGAAGTGATAAATAATATATGAAGAAAATTAATACGGAAGACAAGGCAGTACGGTCGATTGATTATAGCCTGCCCATAAAAGCGATAAATTAAAAAAAAAATATTATGTATAAACCTTTACTTACATATTGTCAGTTTTAACATTTTAAATTAATTAAATAAACTACCACCGGAACGCAACCGCTAATGAGGAGATTCGGCAAGAGACTCATCGGGTTTCTCTATCATTATTATTTCTTTACTGAATTTTTTTTATGAAAAAATAGTATAACATGTTTAGTAAGAACAGGATAAGCATGAGGTATATAGAAAAAAAAATAGAAGATTAGACTCTTTAGATATCGGTGACCCGCTCGCTCGGCGTGGAGAGGTTCATGTAGGGCGGGTCTATGGAGGTCGTGCGCCGCTTCTTCTGTTGCCCCGGACGGATTTAGCGGGGCGTGACCACTCCATAGCCCGCCGCCAAAAAAAAAAGACTAGATTAAAAAAATATGATGCAGTAGAATGTATAGAAATACTATTGAATAAAAACGAGTCTTACCTGCTATTCGATTGTCAATAGTAACTTCAACCTTTTCATCATTAACCGATCGCTCAAACCTATTAGGTATCCACTGTGTTAGTTTAGGTATCCATATATTATTTGTTGGTGCAGCGCCAGTTAGTTGCTGTTGTGAAGGGCCTGTGTGCAAAGAATTAGAAGTTGTGCAAATGAATGTTAGTGCTACAAAATATTTATAATGACGTATATTTAAAGTTAACATGAATTAAACCATGCTCTTATGAAAAAGACTTGATTCAAAATGGATCTAAAAAGTTTGCATTAGTTGTGTATTTTACGTGATAAAGGTATAAGAATAAAATGAATCACCACCTTTTCTTTATTCGCTGCTATAACTAGAGACAAAATTAAGCATAAAAGATTAATATTTCAACCTTTGTTACTAGGGGGTAATAGGGCACGACGTTACTTTTCTATCACCCTAGTTAACTGGCGGGGTGCTATCGGACTATAAGCCCTCCTAAAGAAAGGAGAAATTTTGTCGACAAGGTTCGTATTTAAATGATACGAATATATACTGAAGAAAACACGCGTTTTAAGATTTTTACACTGAAGTCGCCGAAGTAGTTGGGTGTATTTGGAAGCAGCTTTGAATTTTTAGCTTTTAGCTAACTTGAAATAAATAAATTTGTTTTAATGTTACAGTATAGTGCCTGAATTATTTCAAAACAATAATTAGTATTAGGCAAACAAAAAACTTCTTAATGTAAAAAACGTAAAGAAAGAATTTTTACCTTATCTCCGACTACTTTAGCTTAAGGTGATTTCTAATTCAAAGAAAACCTTTTAGGGAAACTTTCTTAAACACAATAAAACTAGTTTAAGTTAAAGATAAAAAGGTAAATGTACACCTTACCTGTAATCCTGTCACTATCAGACGCCTCACGTCCGCAACATCCTGTTTCAGGCGCCGGTGGTGAGCTTGTTATGGCACACAGACCACCTCGGTCAATATAATTTACGTTATTACCGGACCTACTTATAGGGAAAAATGGATTGGATGGGGCATTGTTCAGAAGAAAGCGATTTCTTGGTAGAAATTTTTTTTTGCGCATGGTGTACTCTGGGTTTTCTTGATTAGAATGATTATATCGCTTATCATACATCCTTGTGTCATGGTAATCTTGGTTAATTTGATCTTGATTTTGTCCATTATATTTTATAGGTCTGTTGTTAGCAAGATTAAACCTGCTTAGCGTCGAATCTTCATAGGTGTTATACGTTTTTTGGCTTGGGTAATTATAGTTTTCGAAATTGCTATCATAATCTGCATGTCTCTTCTTAATATTTAATGTATTTGAAACTGCTTCGTTAGGTTTGTTTATTTCCGTTATACCCCAAATAGCGTTTGAACAGCAGACCTGCAGGTGAGTACAAGTTGTTTTCTTTTGTTAAAATGGAAGAAATAAATGTAATTTTTTATTTTCAAGGCATGCAGTTAACACCGCTATATACTCATAATACATGATAATACATAATAATACGTGAAATCATTTCATCCCGTCACAATTGCGCTCCAAATCCTTGCTAATATTATAAATGCGAAAGTAACTCTGTCTGTCTGTCGCTCTTTCACGCCAAAACTACTGAACCGATCTAAATGAAATTTGGTACACAGATGGTCTAGACCCTGATAAAGGACATATGCTACTTTTTAATGTAAAAGGGTTGTAAAGGGTGATGAAAAGTTACAAGGAATTATCGTCGTTTATAAAGCCAGAAGCTTAAAAACTTATTTTTAGGCCATTGATTAGATATAAATAAATATGACATTAAAATTTTGTAAAAAGAATTATCTTTAAGGGGTAAAATAAAAATAGGGGATAAAAACTTCAGGAAAGTAATCTTTTACACGGGCGAAACCGCGGGCAGAAGCTAGTATTTAATATATATATATATATATATATATATATATATATATATATATATATATATATATATATATATATATATTATTTATATAAATATATGTTGATTACTGTGTAAACCAAAATATAATGATGTTTAATAAAAATACATAAAAGGTAAATAATTACATAGTCTTCGTTAATTATTGGTACAGAACCAAATTTCTTGCTTAATTCTATTTTTTGAGTCTGTGAACATGGAAATTTAATTATAAATGCATTTTGTGCCGTCTGTTTTAATGGTCCAAAAACAAAACATTTTTCTTTACGAACACATATTTCACAACCTGAAACAAACAACGTAGGTACACAAAACAAAAATAACACTTTTTGGGAAAAAAGTTATAATAAAAGTTACATTATTATTTAGACACATAAATAACAAAAATTATCACAAGCATAAGTTAATTCATCAAGACTTGCTATATTAGTAAAAACCAAATATTCAAATGATGCCAAAGTATATTTACCTTGAGTAATGGTGATTGTTACATATAATATAAAATATATAGTGAATTTCTTCGATATCATTGTAATAAATACTTTTTATTACTTAAAGTAGATTGGTATAACGATACACAATGTCTCGCAATGACCATACGCAAATAAGTGTTATTAAGTAACTAAAGCATCCTATACTAATGCTTAAGTAATCATCAATTAATGAAACGATCTAATTGTTCGTTAGACAACTAATTAGAACGATGATTAACACAATCTAGTCGCGTATAATGAATGATGATGAAATGTTACTAATGTGATTAAAGAAACAATATCTTTGTTCACAATGTGCTGTGTGGTAGCGTCTACGAATACCACCAACCCTTACTTTGCTCGTGGATGTCGTTAAAGACGACTAAGAGCATTGTAACGACTTGGGCCAACTCCATCTGATGCCGTTGGGTCAACAATTACATTCCCAAGGAGGGTTGACGTCTGGCAGGTGGCCGGTCATAAAACTATCGCCAATAATTTTTACAATGTACTATGAAAGAAGAGTACACATATTGTATCGACCCCAAGCAATTGGGATAAGAGTAGGAGAAAGATGAGTGTAGGCCACAGTGTTGAAAATTTTCTGTTCACAGCTGCGGGCCGGTCCATCCGGGATAGTACTACAACATATACATACATATCATCACGCCATATCCCTTGCAGGGTAGGCAGAGAGAACAGAATGCCAGAGAACTCTATCTTTGCACACTTCACTCGCTTCCTCAACATTCATAATTCTAGACTAGGGTCTGCAGGTCAGTCGCTGACTGTGCCAGCAGGACTGCATCATCTGCATAAAGCAGAGCAGTGACCACTGAGTCGCCCATCTGGACTCCCACATTCATATCGTTCAACCTCTGGAGACATCTATCCAGATATATGATGAACAGCCTGGCTGACAGAACGCACCCCTGCTTAACGCCGATATTGACGTCAAACCAAGGCGACATTCCATCATCCAGCCGCACACAGGCTCTACAGCCCATGTAACTGGACTGCACAGCCTGTAGCAGTTTATCGTTAATACCATACTCCGGTAAAATGTCCCAAAGTTCCTTTCGTACAACCGTGTCAAATGCTCTCTCCAGATCCACAAAACTGCAGAAAACCCTCTGACCTAGCCAGATGCTTCTCCACAATGTTGCGCAGAGAGAACACTTGATCCATGCATCCCCTTCCACTCCTGAAACCTCCTTGTGTCTCACACAGTAAACTATCGGACACCATCCTCATTCTCCTTTCAATAATTTAATACAATCTTGCAGAAAATCAACGTCTGAGTAGTGGTAAAGTACTTTTGTGTTTCGTTCGGTGAGCGACAGAGCGGGCAGCCGAACTTAGCAGCCTAGCAGTATCAATGGTATTGAAAGAGTCCAAGAGTAGCAGTAACTTATCATCAGGTGTGCTGCTAGCTCGTTTGCCACCAGCAGTATTAAAAAAAAAATAATAAAAAATGGGCGGTGAATCATTAATTATGGGCAATACCTCGAGGGCTTGAATCGAATCGGATGAAATAAATTGAAGAGTTTTTTAAAAATCTCCAAAGCAAGTATAACGTTTGCAAATGTATATATGGTACATTAAAAATACAGGACGAAATGTTTATGCCCTTAGTTTCTTCTTGGTCCCAGTGTATTTTTAAGTTATTTTTGTATTATATCTTTAAAAACATGGACAACTCTGATGACTTAGGTACAGCTGAGACAGATACCACAGGAGATTTACAAAATGTAACTTAGTACTTTAATTAAAAACAGGGGTTACTCAAACCGCGAAAATTATGAACGGACTCCAAAAACGGTGGTATTGATTTTGACTTGACTCTCACTCGAAGATAGCTAATATTACGGGAAGTTACTTAGGCTACTTTTATCCGGAAAAATAATTAATTAATACTCGAGAAAAAGAATAAGGGTGCCATGACAAAAACTTGTAGGTAATCCATAATATTGTGAAAATTCTAGGTTTCTTTCATAAAAATTCTTTAGCTAAAGCCACTTAAAAGTAGTTAAGTGTTTAATTAACATTGAAATTCCTAAATCAATTATATATTATTTTTAGTTTGTGTTTATAAATAATAGGAAAATATAATTTTTCTATAATACATTTAATTTTTTTTAATACTTGTAGTGGTTCCATCATCGTTGGATACTGCAACTTTTAAGAGATCAAGATAGTAACACAAAATAAATACAGATAATATAATTTAGTTTCATTTTATTCGTAGGTATATCAATTCATTACGGTGGCCCGCTCGCACGACGAAGAGAGGCGCTTTGCAGGGTGGGTCTATAGGGTCGCGCGCCGTTTCTTCCGTCGCCCCGGACTGATTTAGCGGGGCCGACCGCCTCCATAGTCCACCGCAAAAAAAAGGTATATCAATTCAGCGAACTTGTTTAAAATGTAGTTTCAGCTAATTTAACGTTCTTAATTATTTAATATTTCCTTAATTTCAAATAGTTTGTTTCTGAAAGGTCTTTACAAATACAGTATGTACCCCGTTACCTCTGAAGTAATTTATCTCCCACTTACTTATTACGACACCTGAGGGACGGAATATGATGTTCTATTCTTAATTAAGGTTTCTCGTGTGTGCGTTTTATCATAGTGCTATAATAAAGATGGATATAGTTTGTTTGTTTATTTATTATATTAATATTTATTTGACCCAAATATACAGCAAATTGATGGGGTTGTAATTATAAAGTTAAAACTTTGCGAGAAGCGTTTATTACGTGATACTGTTATCAAATAAAACTAACTCCAGTTTAGCCTCCGGTGGATCTAACAGAATGGAAGAAACTACAGGATACTAATTTAATGAATGGAAGTCAATTATCGTAAGAAAAATTCGCTATGTCAAAATATTAATTTGAATTTCTACTAAAAATATTATACCTCTGTAAAGACGGAACAAGAATACAACTGTCAATGTCACTTACTTCTAGGAGTAATGAAAATTTGAGCGTCTCATCGGAAGAATGGGCATCGACTCCCTTTTGGGAAACGTATACCACCTCACTGCAATTGCCGACTTCCCTCCCAAGCGTAACGACTACAGCACTTCCACCAGCATGAGACTTTCGTCTTTGAGGTGAGACTTTCGTCCAGCAGTGGACGAGAATCTGAATCAAATCTATGAGAACGAAAAATATTATGAAGATGTAAGCGTTGAATGACAGTTAGAAAAAAAGAACATCTTTAAAATGGCATTGTTGCTAATTCGTGTCTACGTATATTAATGAGTTTGACGAAAAAATAAATAAAGTAAAAAGAATATTAAGCGCACGAAAATATTTGCAAGTATGCAAACTGTATTATACCGGGCAAATTCGCAAAGTGAATTGAAAAGCAGTATTAAATTGTTCAGATATGTTGGGTGGCGTAAACGGGATCGAGGCATGGGGTAGCAGTGCGTTGGAAATTCAATTAGCACGGAAATGTACGCTCTTTAACATACGGAATCAAACTATTTATTATTATCTCTTTAGGATAAATCATCAACATACTAGTTCAATCCCTTTGTACTAAGTTACTGTATTTTGGATTCATGGACAATGAATTGATTCACGGAGTTTTCCCTTTTGAGCCATATGAAGAATCATCTTAATATATATAAATTACGTGTCACGTTGTTTGTCCGCGATGGACTCCTAAAGTACTTAACTGATTTTAATCAAATTTGCACAGCATGTGTAGTTTGATCCAACTTAAAAGATAGGATAGCTTTCATCGCAATTTATAGTAATATTATTTTAATGCAAATTATTTGTTTATTATTTGACAGTCACAATTATCTGTTATCTCCAAAGGATTCTAACAGATGGCGGTATCTGTTGACTGGATTGAGTAAGTATTTAATAGATGGCGCTATCTTAAACGTTTCATATACGCGTGGCCGAGTCTGCTAGTAATACTATAAAATATTGGACGATTGATAATTGTCCGTGTGATGATGGAGTAAGAATACAATTCACCACCAGGGTAATCGTACGAGACAACTAATGGATATAAAACGCATATAACATCTATGCAAGAGAAGGAAAACTCGAAACAAAACCCTATACCAACACGTCTGAACGGCATGGTACAGTAAGTTAATTTTTTTTCTATTAGGCCACTCTGGTTCTAGCAGCCTCAATTCATTGTCATCAATAATTATTCCTACGTAGAACTATTAAAGAGTATGAGACATATACATATATTGTTAACAATAGTATCAATGCACAAGTTACAGTAATCTTTACCGCATCAATTAAATCGTCATTTGCCGGTCTCATTAAAGCGTAATTATATAGTATTTAAAAATTCCATGTTCTGACATTTTTAATTATTTCCATTCTTTATGTATTGTGTTGTTTATATATCCGTCAACAGTTTTATAGGTATATTAAATGTTATTCTTTAGCTTTATACTCTATTTTTGTGATTCTATATTTCGGTAAATATTTGTTATATAATTATTATTAATAATAGATATAGGAGTCACCGATAGTCTTATAATATTAATAAATATGGTAAAACTACAGTACATATTATTGTAGTTAGTTTAAAAAAGGACTACAGAACAAGGAGCCAATTTAATTTAGACAATTTTGGAACCAATCCAAGGAGAACTTTGTCTTTCGAAACGTGGCTTGTGTAATTTGAAGAAATTAACCATCATAATGTTATAATAGAAAGAAAATGTTAATGTTTTGAATTATTGGAATAATGATTGGAGTACTAATGTGTAAGTACAGATAATCGCTCTGTGGTAGTGGCTACGAATACTACCAACACTTACTTTGATTTTGGATGTCGTAAAAGACTACTAAGAGATTTATATCTACCTGGGCCAACACTACCTGGTGGCGTTTGTTCAACAATTGCATTTACAAGGAAGGCTGGTGCCGGGCTGGCGGCCGAACATAAAACTATTACCAATAACTTTTGAAATATGTAGGAAGAGGAGTACATATTGCGTCGACCCTAGTAATTGGGATAAGAAGAATAACGGTGATAATTGGAGCACTAATGTCTTGGAGTACTGTAAACTAATCTAAGTAGAGTAATTATAATACATACATACATACATAGCCTCACGTCTGTTTCCCAGAGGGATAGGCAGAGACTACGGATTGCCACAAACCACGATCCTGGCATACTTCCATCGCTTCATTCACACTCATAATAGTCTTCATGCATGCTCTACGATTACGCATACACTTAATAAGACCTCTCGTCAACACATCTCCAACTTGGTGCAGAAAAGTATGACGTGGTCTTCCTCTTGTATTCGTCCCATTCACGCTTGCTTTATATATTTGCTTCGTCAACCTCTCGTTACTCATTCTTTCTAAATGTCTAAACCACCTCAGCACACTCTTTTTGATCTTTGTCACTACTTCTTCATTCACACCACAGCGCTCTCTTATAACACTATTCCTAATTTTATCTTTCATACTTACATCACACATACTACGAAGAGCTCTCATCTCTACAGCATTTATTCTACTTTCATGTCTTCCCTGCCAAATCCAACTTTCACTACCATACATGAGAGTAGGTACTAATACTCCCTTATGTACAGCTAAACGTGCCTTTTTGGACACGTTTCTGTTTTTCATAAAGGTGTATAGTGCCCCATTCACTCTATTACCAGCATTTACTCTTCTTTCAACATTATCATCATTTTTACAATCTCTAGTAAACCCAAATATAAAAATTCTTTCACCTGTTCCAGTTCCTCACCATTTATAAAAATGTTACATTCCGTCATACATTTATCCTTTTCAAAAACCATAATTTTCGTCTTACGCCTGCAAATCTTCTGCCGATAATGCAAGTAATACCTGATCATCGGCATAAAGAAGACATTTGATAAGTAACTCATTCATTCGTAAACCACAATCATTATTTTTCAGATCTTTCAAACAGAACCATGAATAGGTTAAACAGCCACGGGAACGTTACACGTCACATCATCATCATAATTATAATATTTGATACATAATACATTAAGACCATACTACTAGTTCAGCAAGCATTATAAAAACTGTAAAGGTGTTATATCTCTTTTACTACTAAATGGAGATAGACATTGTCTATTGTTATGCTTCTTATATTAATAATATAATGAAACTTCTAATATCATTGCACTATTTTCAAACATCACAATTGCGCGTTACTTATTTCTTACATTTTACTTAATATAGAGCAATATTAAAACCTTGCATTAACATGAATATTTGTGAACCCCTTAACCTAAAAAAAATTTGCACTACACAATCTCCTAACTAATAAAAATATTTACTGTAATAATATTTAATTAAAATATTAATTCTATCAAAATATCATTTTTTGTCTTTATCCGATTATTTGGCGCTGGTACAGTGTTTTTCTCGATCTTTTTTTCAATATACTTCTATCGGTATCATCTCTGTGTAATCCCTTATTATTCAGGTGATTGGTACGTCTCTATATAGGTGCCCTAATATTTTTCAAATACTAAAAAAAATCAATAATCGTTATATTGCTACCACGGTAGACGATTACTCTTTAATCTTACTGCCATCGGCGCAATTTGAAATTTTCTTGAATAGATTTTCGTTCCTTATTTTATCTATTCTTGTCACACTACACATTCATCTTTACATTCACACCTCTGCTTCATATAATATGCGCCCTATCTACAAAAGTGTCTAAAAATGGGTAATTCCAACATAAAAACGTATGCTCCAATTTTGGTATGTTGATTCCATTATAAATTTACATTATCAAGTTTTTGGAATTCTCTAAGAATTCTCGTCGAAGAATTTTCGTCTTAGATCGATCTCCAGTGACGAGAAAAATTTCATTAGTGATTATGTACTAGTACTCTACTTTTTCGTATCTCTGATATCAAAGCATCCCTAGTTAACAGTAAGAGTTAGGGTCTTGAGATTGATCCTTATCATTGAAATTTTGATGCCTTAATATTTCGGCATTTTTGTACGTCACAGAATAAAGAAATTAAGGTATCAACAGTCTATTTATAATTGCCTGCTTCAATCTCCAGCAAAAGTTATAATACATGTATTTCGTACCGCTATTTTAGTTCCCCGTAATAGTAAGCCAACTCGTCGTTATTAATTGAGCATAATTTCAAATCTCGAACTTCCTATTGAGAATTTCCAAGGAAAACTTCGAAATTCAAGGAAATTACTAAGGAAAGAAAATACTCTAACTTTAAAAGTTACTATGTGGTAAAAAGAAATTGCCTTTATTGCAAGATTATTTTGTAGATTCTGTTATGGCAAACTTGTAAAGCTTTCAGTAAGTTTTGACAACTGATAATTGACGTTTCAACGTATTTATTTCTTGGCAAATACACCCTGAACAATAATATTTCGAAGAATGTGCGAATCTAACGTCACTGAGCAAATATCTGGTTTCAATTTTCTCTCAATTAACTTCAGGTTGCGTTCAATTCGACAAGTGCCACTTACTTCTAATGGTTCTATTGCGCGGGGGTTGTAGCAATTCAATGTTGTGAGGGTACTCTTGGAGGGTCCCGTATAGTTACTGTTATATTAGAAGGGTTACTTTATGTTCCATTGTGTCGAGGCAGCCACGAAGTAGTTGTGGATTTTCTGAAGTTAACTATCCAGCTGTTAATTTGAAAGTGCACATTATAACGTTATTAGTAAGGCTTATAATATTACGCGACAAATACTAATGATATTACAATCGAAAATTATATACTTATTATGAAATAGAAATATTTTTATGAATTTTATCGCGTTTTAATTTTTCCCATCACGATGACAGTTTTTAGTTATTTTTTAAATTATGGTCTGTGTAGTAAGGTGTTTAAAGTTATCACTGTGAAACTATTTTACCTAGTCTACATCCTAATTGTACGAATCGTTTTTAGATTTGATTCTGTTTGTAACTTTGACATTTTTACAACTACTCTCATTTCGTCCCATATAGGTTCCACTGCTGGGCTCGAGTCTATTTCACAGTGAGAGGAGAATTGATCCACTATACCACGTTGATCAAACGTGTTAGTATAGGGTTTATTTTGAGGTTTACTTCTCTAGCAGTGACGTTGCCTGTCCATCATATCTTAGTTGCCTTTTATGATCGACTGTAAATCGTGAAAAAAGGGAGGTGGTGATTTCTATTCTTACTACGTTACTACATTTCAGTATTAGTAATATGCTTCGTATGTATTGGAAGGCTATTTAGTTTATTAAACCAAACTAGTCTCGCATAGAGTTTAATTTCAAATTAATTACATCGATCTTGTTTGTTTAGTCTTAGTTCCATAGTCTATCAAGCTTGAGGCGGGAAAAGCTGTTGACTTTGTATGTAATATTAGATCGACTCCATATCGATTATTTGTAATTAACTGGATTATCTGAAAGCGTTTAACAAATAAAATTATATTACTTTATCCAATTTACTTGAATAACTTCTAAATTTGTATAAAGAAATTGTTTAGTACCTATAATTAAAATTATAAGCTCTGGGTATAAATACTTATATATCTACAATATAATAGTTTAGGTATACATAGTGATACAAATATGGCATGACTGCAATGTAATCAGTATTAGGTACATGTTAAAAGAAAATAAAATTCTCTAAACATTTTCACAATTTCACACGTTTTATCTTGCCAGATTGGTGTGAAAGTTTCGTCATGTTTCTTATGTCGTCCCTAAGGGAGTTCATATAGTTTATCCACGGTCCCTTTCAGACAGGTAAATTTTTGTAGGTAGTTTACCGAAGAATAAACGTAAATATTTGCTATATTTGGTCACACAACTATTTTTTCGTTTATTGAATGTTCTATTATTGGGTAGGAAATTCCTTGAACATGAGGGAGAAAGTAGCCTAATATAATAGGCTTGGTTAAACAAGTAATAATCCACTACCAGTAATTTAGAAAGTAAATTTTTGTTAAAAATAATAATTAAATCAAGTTATTTTGTGAAAGGTTCATTTGAGTGAATCCATTCATTCTATTTTTATAGATGTATAGTGTCATCCATTAGGTGTGCTGAAATAATGTTTACAGATTTTTATAGTAAGAATAATAATAATAGATATATGTGAATTAAAAGTGAAAAATAGAGCGAAGAGTGAATGCGGGAAATAGAGTGAACGGAGCGTTGGGGTAACTTACCGGTAGCCACCACCTCAGCCAGAAGGCACGTGTAGCAATGCATAACGCAGTGCTTGTCCCAATATTACTGAAAAGAGCATGAAAGTAAAATTAATGCGGTCGAAATGCAATCTCTACGGAAAATCTGTGGAGTTAGGCTGACCGATCGCATTCGTAACGACGACGTAAGAGAGCGAGTAAGTATGAAAGAGAGTATTGGTGTAAAGATGCAAAAAGGAATGCTCCGTTGGTTTGGACATGTGGAAAGAATGCCGAACGTTTGGTTAAGAACATATACAATGCGAAAGTGGAAGGATGTTGGTACCGGGGGAGACCGAGACAAACTTACCTTGACCAGATTGGTCACGTACTGAAAGAAGGTGGAGTCAAGAGTCGCCGAAACCAGCGAGCGTGTTTGAAGAGAATTATGAATGTTGAGGAAGCGAGTGAAGTATGCAAGGATAGACTTCTATGGCACTCTGTTTTCTCTGCCTTCCCTGCAAGGGATATGGCGTGATGATATGTATGTATGTAAAAGTGAGTTTTAGTAGAAAAGGTGTTTGCTATCACATCGATAACTATCGATCGATAAGCGTAACGATTGTGTAATTATTCCTCCTTGAAGAGGTTTATATCTCACAGAGAACTTCCATAGGCTGATAGGCAGATGGAAAAGTTATCTCAATGATGAAGAGACAAAGACGAAGAGTCTTCATTTTGTGCGTGGGATTTAGAGGCAACACTAAGTGTAACTTGCCATTTATAATTATATAAGTACAGTTATCTGGTTTTCCTCCACCATACATCACTATGAGTAAGGAAATCTTAAATTAGATGTCAAAGGATAACATGTTCCGATTTTTCCGACAAAGGAATAACATTTCAGTAGTAAAATAAATCACTTTATATATGAAAGTGATTTTGTTGACACCAAAGAGCAAAATTGAATAATAGATAGATACTACCCTACTGCACGTGTGGAAACATCGATCACGGCCTTTAGACACAAGACGCACGAACAAATGGGGTTGTTACCCTACGACGACGTTTCTCTTATTTATATCAGCGGTAGCTATTTTTAATAAATAAAATCTAAATCAAGTTTAAGACTGTTATTAACTTTTATATTGTGAGGGATTAACTTATAATTTAGTGTCACTTTGTATCTTGTGGCTATCATTAAAATTGGACTAAATCAATGCAAAAAAAGGTTCAAACAAAACCGTATGTAGCCTGAACAGACAATTTCCGTTTCACTGTAGACTATTAAGTAAAAGTACGCTAGCCTCAACGATTTTTAGCGTCTGTGGTATACGGGCATATGTTTATAGCATGTTATACGGACAGCGACAAGAGATAGCCAGAGACTAAATGTCTCTGGCTATCTCTTTGAGGGAGTGGTAGTATAAAAAATAATTAAATCTTGTTAATACATTGTTCTCCAGCTTGTTACTACGCTTTTGCTATATTCCGCAATACATTTTGCAAAGGGTGGTTATGAAACCGTTACAGTTTACGTCATTGGACGGTGGCCAGAGGGTTATAATTTAGTTATGGACGCGTACATCGTTAATCACTGCGGTCAACAACGTTCCCTATATACCCCAGATTGATGTTCGTTTAAATTCATATGATAGCTTTTACATTATCTTGTTATTTTAAATTTGATTATTTTTTATTTTATGAATGTGAAATCCGGAGAAAGTTTTGTTAAATTATAGAATTTAGTAAGTTTATCAGTTCCTTTGCCACGGTCAGCAAATAATAATTACAAAAAGCAAATAAGGGAAATAAGTAAATGATATTAGTATAGAAGAAGGTAACTTTCCGTGTGGTGACGGAGTAAGATTACAATTCACCACCCCTTATCTCACCCGTGGTTGATCGTACGAGACGACTAAGGGATATAAAACGCTTATAACACCTATGCGACAGAAGGAAAACTCGAAACAAAACCATATACCAACACGTCTGACCAGCGTGGTATAGTAGGTCAATCTCCCTCCCTTTATGGAGGAGGTTCGAGCCCAATAATCGGACATATGTATATGAGTTGAGATGATGAGAAGGAAACTTGATATAATGCCTTATATCTTAGCCCCTAAGCTTAACATCGCTCATCGTGGTACGGGGAAAAAGGTTATATTTGGGCTTTCTCAATAACATTCAGCCCGTAATAAGGAAATTCACAGAACGAATAATAGTAAATGCATCTTGAAGGATTAACATGGTGAAGAGTAGACCACACAATCGATAACTATAGGAGAATAAAGGCCTTCGAGTGGCGATTATGTATAGGACGATATATTGTAGACGGGCGCCTAGACCAAGGTGGGTTGCAATTGGATAGCGGCGGCATAAGACTGTTTTACGTGGAGTTTTCTAATGAAATATTTTTTTTTATATTTATAACGTCATGAGAGGATTTTTTTTTGTGAAAAATAAAACAATGCAGAAAAGATTTCATATCTATGTTAATTGCCATGTTGAAAGACTTAATTAAGTAATACTTTATGTCAATATCAAGGCTTATAAGTGTTTTAAAATAATTAATTTAAAGAAAATCAAGTATATATAACTAATAGTTCCATATTATAGTCACAATTTTGTATTTAATTTCATATTAATTCGAACTATTATATATTTCGATATTCATTCGTTCAAAAGTAACCCATAAACTATGACGGACATCGGTGATTACGAATGGTGATAAATTAACAATAAATCTTTGCACTTTTTGTAAGAGATGCCTAATGGTGCTAATCATATAACACTTCAAGAGTGGGGAAACATGAAATAAAAATAACGTCCTCTGTTATTCCTGATCAGTGTTGTGAAGTAAACTAATTTTCATTGTAGAAGACTGTAGTTGGATAATACATAGTATAATAGTTGGACTCATTGTAGTCGTATCCAACAGAGCATTTTAATTTGAAATGAATTGTCAACATTACATATTTTTTTATAATACTTTAATGCTATCCGAGAATTTATTTCAGACACAGATAAAATAATTACTTCAGACGTTGTGAGAAAATGGCCTAAAATTAAAGAAACTGGCTAAGTGCGAATACAACTCCCAAAGGGTTTCGTACAGCTTACAATATATAATACTACGTATATTACTATTATTATGTCCTGTGTGTATTGTTTTCTGGTTTTATATAATATTCTATTGTATAATCATTCAAATTGACTATTAATGGTTAAAAAAACAGGAATGGATAAATAGATTGACAGAGAGATGCATAATGTTGACAGATTATTGGATCCACTGCATTTTTGGCATATGGATTTCTAAAAATCAAGAACTTAGGCTTATTTGGAGAGAGAGTCCTACAGTCTACAAATTGATTTTGGGAGTCATTATGAACTGATTCACGCGCAAACTCAATGACTAGCCGTCTAAAGAAGCCTGTTTATACAAAAGCTATAGTACCGTAGACCACATCCGTACGCTTCGGCAGATTATCCAGAAGTCCGAGGAGTACGATCGGCCTCTATGTATAGCGTTTGTGGATTATGAGAAAGCCTTTGATTCTGTCGAAATTTGGGCGGTGTAAAAGTCTCTTCAGCGGCGACAAATCGACTATCGTTATATCGAAGTGCTGAAGTGTATAAGAACGTCACAATGTCAGACTGCATCCGGGATAAGAATACGAAACCGATCAGATTGCAGAAAGATATAAGATAGAGTGAACAGCGGGAATTATTCACCACTGCATTGGAAGATGCCTGTAAACTCTTGGTGCTTGGAATTTCTTTACAAGATGGGATTCGCTATACGGAAATCCGCAGAGGAACGACATGGCATGAAGAATTAGCAGGCTGAAGTAGCAATGGGCAGGCCTCATCGCTTGACGAACCGATAACCAATGGGGAAGAAAGGTTCACGAGTGACGACTACATATCGGACGACGCAGTAATAATACGTCTTCCCATCAGGTGGACTGACTGTTTCGTGAGAGTTGTTGGGAGCCATTGGATGCGGGCGGCACATGATCGCATTTTGTGGCAGAGTGTAAGGGAGGCCTACGTCCAGCAGTGGATGGCAAAAGGTTGAATGATGAGTAATGATGAAATAACAGCATCCGTAAAATTATAAATTATTATAACTAAAAAAATACTATTAAAACTTTCTTCTATTCACAAACAAGCATTATTCTGGTATTAGTAATTGTTATTATTATCTGAAATTATCCAGTATTCTATTGTATAATGATTTTCAATATCTGCCATTAATGCTTAAAAATCAGGAATGGCAAGATGGATTGACAGATAGATGCACATAGATAGATGTGATAAATTATTGGATTAGTACTCATAGCATACGGATTTCTAAAAATTTAGAAAGGGACTCCGGCTTATTTGGAGAGAGAGTCCATCCAACCAAGAAATTTACTTCGAGATGAAACCATAATTTTTTTCAGGTTTGCAAAACTTTTTTCGGTTATCGCAGTACTTAAAGTCATTGCCTTTGGGAATGTTCAACGAAGTGCGTAACATTATTCAGTTTGGAATAATTAGTTGGGGAATGTTTTTATGGCAGCATGAGCAATGATTTTTAAGTATACCAATTATAATAGGTACGGTAATTGTAGCAGAATTTTAGAACAATAATTGTTTTGTAGTTAATTTATAATTCTCTAATATAATTCTAATAATCTTACTAGATCGAGAATTTAATTTTTTTCGCAAATATTAACCAGTAGGGTTACTCCCAAGTTATTATTTATTATGTATTGTATTTTTTTAATATCACATGCAAATTAATGAAGTCACTTCAGGATAGGCATAAGGAACGTGTAGCAATACATAACGCAGTGCTTGTCCCAACATTACTGTATGGAAGCGAGAGTTGGGTATGCAGAAAAGAGTTTATATACTTTCATAAGCATTTTTTAGTGAAAAACTGTTAATTTGAAATTGTAAACAGACACTTTAATTTTATTTGTATGTATAAATTATAGACTGTCATAATTTTCAAATAGCTGCGGAGAACAATTTCAATGGGAAGCGTTATAGCCTATTTGCCAATGAAGCTATTCATTTTCTGAGTTTGGTATTTGTGCGAACTTTGCAAATCCAGTTTTGGTATATGGTGCGACGCGGTCGCATCCGTCACCGCAAATCCGATTTGTCTTAATTCGGAAACAGCCCAATATTCATTTCCCGTTGCAAACTCTGTTCTCTTACGTATTTGAGTGATTGCCGGTTTAGAAGCTTCGTTTGAAGGTACTGTATTTTTAGAGGAAATTGTTTTAGGGGCGCATTTTATGTTTGGGTTGATGTAGTCTGGAAAGATATTAAAAAAAGGTAAGATGTTAGACCATAATAATTCTGGCCAGTAATTTTACTACGTCTGTAGTAATAAAATATATACCATTCTGTAAATAACTATATATTGAGTTGTGTTTTCAAATCATGTATCACTTGAAGTCATTAGTTAATCTATTTGTAGTAAATGGTTTAATTGTAAGTCGTTTTTTTTTTGGGCGACAGAGGGGCGTAAGCGTGCACACCCGTAACCCACCCATGTTACGTCGCCTTCGTCGTTGGGCTGACCACCGGAGCAGAGTGACTTGACGTCAGTGGTCGGCCCGACGGAATACCCCATGAGGAGTACCGTCCCCTCGACCGACGTCCCCTCTTCGTGGAAGACGTCGGTCTTTCCTCACGCGGTGGGCCTCTCGGCGGGTGACGGACTAATTCCTCGATCCAGTCACCTGTAATTGTAAGTCGTGGCAGTCAAATGCCACATGCAAATTCGATTGAGATGGATATGTGTTAACTGAAATTTTCTTCACAGGATTTAGTAGCGCAAGTGCTAGTTATATTATTAAAGTGAGTTCTTAGAATCGATGAGGCAGGGCAGATATTTTCTTCGCACTTATGTAGTTAATGTGATAATTACTTCGTTATCTAGTTACGGGGAGGGAACTTCCATGCTGCAATCGTAATTACAGCGATTGACGGTGCAGCATGCAATCGGGGTCTGTTGGCTTTGTTAATACAATATTTTAACTCTGAATGATTTTGATAATCTATGATATTAATTAAAAATAAGGGAATACTAAAATATCTGATGTACATGATAAGATATCACACACACATATATATATATATATTTATATGGTTTCTTTCTAATGACGTAGAGATTTACTAAGAGAGGATTTTACGAAATTATACCCTTTTTTTTTTTTTTTTTTTTTTTTTTTTTGCGGTGGGTTATGGACGTCGCACCCCGCCAAATCGGTCCGGGGTGATGGAAGAGGCGGCGCGCAACCCCATTGACCCACCCTGCAAGCACCTCTTCTTCGCCGTGCGAGCGGGCCACCGGTACCCGATCTTTGTCTTCGGTGGCCCGCTCGGCGGTATGCCCTCTCGGGCTCCTCTCCTGTCGACGCCCCGACAGCTTTCGCCGTCGAGGCGTCGTCCTCACGCGGTGGCCTCACGTCGGGTGACCGGACAATTCCCCGGTCCGATCACCCGAAGCCTCGGTAGGGCGGCATCAGGCGCAGGTACTCGCGCCTGCGCCGCCCCGGCCGCGGGCGGCGGCCCGGGTCACGGGAATCCTCCCGGGCCCGTTCTGCCACCTCCTTCTGCGAGATGACAGCCTCGCAGAAGGCGGCGACTGCGTCCCAATTCCTGACGCTGTCGACCATCGCTCGCGCAACAGCCGGCAGCGTCAAGTCGGCACCGATGACAGCGACGAGGTCACGGCGCTGCCCGTCCCAGCCCGAACATACCTGGAGCGTATGTTGGGCCGTGTCCTCGTCACTACTGCAATGATGGCAGGACGGAGTCCACTCCCTCCACGCGACCGTGTGCAGGTACAAGCCGAAGCAACCGTGCAGAGGGATCTGGGGGACTGTCGCCCGCACCCAGGGTACACCACGCGGAGGTTTCTGGCATCGTACCCCACGAAATTATACCCCTAAGGGAGTGGAACATAGTGGCAAAGTTTGTATGGGGAGAAAAAAAATCTTTATTGATTCTTTTCAAATTACGAGTCGAATCAAATATTCTAGGGTAATATCCGGCATTTGTCAATTTTCACCCTTTGGTTGTATAAATTAGGCCTGTGAGGCGGGTTGAACGACTCATTACCGCCAAGCCGAAATTATTAAAGCTAGAAACATTAAAATTTGAAGCATGTTTCTATTTATGACATAGAGATTCAATATGAAAGGATTTTATGAATTCCGCCCCTAAGGGTGTGTAACAAAGCGGCAAAGTGTGTATGGGGAGAAAATTTCTTAACAATTCTTTTCAAATTACGTACAAATATTCTTCAGTAAAAATAAATAAACACGTGTTTCTCTCTTCCTCTCCATCAACCCTGCACCAGTAGGTACTGTTGCGGCGACCAGTGCCGGCGTGAGAGCTCACACGATACACATAGCAAACGGCAATAGGCTCTTGCCTAATGGTTTAACATACAGGTTAAATTTAGCTTCAAAAATGTTCACTCTATAACTCAAATAATAAATCATATCTAACGAGGTTGCAACTCTGCTGGTGAAACAAAACAGTCAAATAAAGGGTGGCGATAATTATATTTTTATCCCATGGTCATACCGTGAATAGTATATTAAAGGCAATATAATTTGTAGAATGAATAGAACTTTGAACCACCTTTGTCTTTAGTGACCGGCTATGGTATAAAGACACACGCGCGCCGTATACATACATCTACGTTATGCGGGCGGGCCAACGCAACCGGGTATCATCTCGAATCGAAGCCCTCATGCGGTGAACCTCAATACTGGTACTCACGCTTACGCCGCCCAAAGCACCGACGGTAGAGCGTGTCAACCTGGAGTATTTTCTCTCGGACCCACCCTATTGCCTAATTCCGTTAGACAACTAACTCGCAGAAGGCGGCGACCACATCCCAGTTTCTGCCGCTGTTGATTATCCTCCTAGCGATAAACCTTCAAGACCTTGCATTGCTTTTTCTATTTAACTCTGTCAGAGATGACTTCTGCGTGGACGAAGTCGCGGGCAAAAGTTAGTATATATATATATGCTCATTTAGAATTTTGAAAATTGTCATCAGGACAACGACACAACAAAAAAAAAATACGCAAGCGAGGTAACGTTGAAAGTGATAGGTGTAAAGAAATTAACATTATAATAATTAATTTTGCAACATTTGATACTCATTTTGACAACATACTAATAGAAAAACATTGCAAATGGATTAAAAGTTAGTAATAAAAATTAACAATTTATTGTAAAATTGAATATTGTTTTCAAAGGTATTTTAACTAAACAGGAAAATTTTAATGCGATTGAAACTATAAAATGTTATTCAAACTTTAAAATATGCAAAAATAGTGTTGCGATCTGTCCCAATGTTCAACAAGACTGTTTTAATTAAATCAAATTTGGTCCTTTTATGCGCATATTTTTGTTGTTGGAATTTAAAATATGAATCCAGCTGCGTTGAACATTGCTACCCGACGACATGTTGCGTACAACATACGATACAGATTGAAAATCCCAACAAAAAGTATTTTCAGGGTTCCACTCTTGAATGATCATAAACTATTATTAAATCTATTCTGTTTTGTCTGTATCAGCGAACTGTATGTAGGTATCTCACGTGTCGTAATAAGTAGAGAGATGAAATTTTCACAGTGCAGTTTTTGCGGGCTAATCACGGACGTCATGGATTCAGTATCAGAGGTCGGCCTAATTGCGATGGGGAGGGAATACGGTGGGTTATGGGATCACGCGCCGCCCTTTCCTTACACCAGACGAAACAGACGCTGTGAATCGCACGGCCACCGATGACAAAGACCGGGTTTCTGTGGCCCGCTCGCACGGCGTGGAGAGGTACGTAGCTGGGCGGGTCTATGGGGTCGTGCGCCTCTTCTTCTGTCGCCCCGGACGGATTAGCGGGCGTGACAACTCCATAGCCCGACGCCAAAAAAAAAAGACGAAACAGATGCTGTTTGGCCAGACTATAGCCTGCCAAAAAAAGGACTATATTTAGATTGCTGCTATAAAAATAAATATCTGGATATTTTTTTTTGTGTGGGCTACGGTCGGCGCACCGCTCGCACCACTCCGTCCGGGGCGACAGAGGGGCGTAAGCACGCACACTCGTAACCCACCCGTGACACCACGCCTTCGTCGTTGGACCGACCACCGGAGAAGCGTGAACTTGACGTCAGTGGCCGGCCCGACGGAATACCTCCTTAGGGGTACCCTCTCCTTGACCGATGTCCCCCTACTCGGGGAGGACGTCGGTCTTTCCTCAAGCGGTCAGCCTCTCGGCGGGTGACGGAATAATTGCCCGCGGCCTCAGCCTGCTCCTGTCTTAATGACAGCGTCAAAATTTGTCTTCATATTTTAATAGTTGCCAGCCAACGCAAAATTAAATTTTTTCATTGCTTGAAAGTATTGACAAAACAATATTTTTTACAAATGAAACTTAAACGTTCGTTATTAGTCGTTCCCGGATCCCCTTGAATGCTAAATTTCAAGAAAATTGTTGGTACCGAGTTTCCGAGATTCAGAAATATATATATATATATATATATATATATATATATATATATATATATATATATATATATATATATATATATATATATATATAATATGTTCAAAATATTAAATTAATTATGATATAAAAATATTTAATATTATTTAAAATATTATAGAAGTTATAGTTATAAAAAATGGTTATAAATACTGGTGACAGTCTCTATACCAAGTCCTTTAGATGACCGAGAGCTTTAGATGATCTGATCACCTCAACATTAACATTGCAAATAAGAAATCCTAATTTGAAATTGCAGATTTGAATTCCTTTCCCTGTGATGACTGAGTAAGAATACAGTTTAACACTCCCTTTTTTATCCGTGAGTATTGTAAAAGAGGACTAAATGATAAGATAATATGCAATTTGCATGTAACATCTATGTAAGTCAAGGAAAACTCGAAATATGACACAATAAAACGCTATAACAACTCGTCTGACCAGAAGAGAGCTCGAGCCCGTTGTCGGTGCCGAGTGGGACTTTTATGAGCTGAGATGACCATGATTTTATTGCGTTTGTATTCCTTTACTATTAACTGTTACCCTATGCGACTTCAAAGATACACGCACTACAGCTAGTTACTAACTCAAAAGTAATTTTGTCATTTCAATAATCTATCAATATATACACACCTATATTTTTTTTCTACTTATATCCGTTATAGACTTAAAAATTCAAACGATGTGCCTCAAATTGATTTTACTAAAAAGGCAATAATGCGAAAATGATTTTAGACAACTGAAACAATGCATTAGGAAATTTTGTCGCATTTCGCACTTGCCATTGTTTTTTACTTTTGCTTAAATTCTGAAAAAGTGAGTTCGGCCGCATAATAATATTTATAATAACTATGATAAGAATATGAGGCACTTTGTTAATTCAAATATTTTCTTGTAGTCTTTTCTTTAGCATATAATAAAAAAATATATAGTTAAATATTATATTATTTAAATAATCTTACAGGTCCCACATATATGAGCATTTTCACTTAGAACATAGTGTAGGAAATATACTGCATTCTAGGTATTTGTTTTAAAAACCAGTCTTAGTATTAGACAGCACAAGTGTTCTCGTTTTGAGTATTTGTGAAGTCATAGAACAACGATTTTTCCAACGGCAGCCAGGTGCGAACTACAACTGCGAAGTGTTCATTTTAAAAAATATGTACGAAATTAGAGCTCCAACTTCGCTGTAATGGCAAAATGTCGCGTAGTCGTGTCGTGAACAGCGTACAAAAATCCTCTTAGCGCTGCTTATTATTTTGTCTTTAAAATAAACCTCGCGCTATATTACATAGTATTTTCGTAATAATCTTTATGAAATAAAAAAAAAATAGAATAGAATAGATAGTTTAATGCAAGACTAATATATTTCTAGCTATAGTTTCTAGTAATAGTGGTAGGACCACGTTGTGGACAGTTCTCTATCTATAGCCGCGGGCCGGTCTGTCCGGGGTAATACCACACTCTCGTAGAAGATCGATGTCCGAGTAATGCCAATGTGCTATTGCGTTTCCTTTGATGAGCGAGAAAGCCGGAAGCCCAAATGGGGTGGGTTTGGGGTTTGTATTGGTAGGCTGCGGTCTAGCTATACCCTTGGTATTGCAAAGGTCCATGGGCGGCAGAGACATTAGGTGTGCTGTCTGCTTGTTTGCCACCATAAGCAATAAAAAAAGCTAGAAATCGAAATCAGGTTTAATCGTCGTGACGTTGGTTTTGAATTTATGGCAAGTTATGTGTGTGTTGTTCGTGAATTGACGGAGTAAGAAAACAATTATCACTGTGATATTAAGTCATTTGCTATTTATAAGTTATTCTCTTCGTACTCTTTTGTTGTTATTGTTCGATGCTAGAATATTCTTAGATGCCAATATCTTAGGATATATTTGATGTATTGTTTAAACATATAATGAAACAGTAACTACTAATTTATTTTGTGTAAATAGGTATCATAAAGATTGATTAAGAAATGTACATAGATCAAATTACATCATTCTTGTGGTGACGGAGTAAGAATACAATTCGCCACCCCCTATCATGCCTCGTGGGTGATCGTAAGAAACGACTAAGGGGTATAAAATGCATACAACATCTGTGCAATAGAGGGAAAGCTCGAAACGAACCCCTATACCAACACGTCTGACCAGCGTGATATAGTAGGTTAATTTCCCTCCCAATATGGAGGAGGCTTGAGCCCAACAGTGAGACGTATATAAGCTGTGATGATGATGGAGGAAACTTGGCTCTAATAGCGATACACATGTAAGCTAAGAAGAATAATGTGAATTTGTTGATAATATGCATAAATAAATATACGTACCTCATCATTCTCCTACTCTTATCCCAATTACTTGGGGTAAGAAGATACAATATGTACCTACTTTTTTATAGTATACATTATAAAAGTTATTGGCAATAGTTTTATGACTGGCCGCCTGCCAGACTTCAACCCTGCTTGGGAATGTAATTATTGATCAAACGGCATCAGATGGAGTTGGCCCAGATCATTATAATGCTCTTAGTCGTCTTTTACGACATTCACGAGCAAAGTAAAGGCTGGTAGTATTCTCAGCCAGCTACCACACAGCTATAAATAAATATACGTACATAGCAAATAAATATACGTACCAGAAAAATATATATCGTATCTCTTATTATGTTGCTACTCTTAAACTAAAATATGTAGGGGATGTACTATACATGTTCTACTTCAAAGATAGAAGAAGTTTAAATTATGCTGCATAAGGATTTAGCTAAATTTTACGACCGGCCGTTTGCTGTCGCGATCTTGGATACGTGGAAATGTAATCGTAGGCCGCATGTTAGGCAGAATTTGTTCAAGTTATTATAATCCATCCTCGTGTGCCAATTAAGAATACATTATTTTACTCCCTGACTAAAAATGGTTTAGAAATCATCAGGTGAATAAGTGACAGTGCTCTTCTAGGAAATTTATAATAACAACTGCGATCTCCAATATCTGTTACCTGTTCAACTGTGGACGCTGATAAACTACTGACTTTGACTGCACAGATGGCTTAGTGGTTAGGATAGCGACCTTTCGTGTCAGTGCCGTGGGTTCGATTCCTACGCAGCACAGTACTTTGTGCGATCCACAAAGTGTTGTTCTGAGTCTGGGTGTAATTTGTCTGCGTTAATTGCATGTTTGTAAAGTCCCCCGCACAAGGATTATTGCCTTAGCGCAGGGTGGTGTCTTTAAAAAAAAAAAAAAAAAAGGTTCAATGGACGATAGAGTTCTTGAACTTTTAAAATATCCACTAGAAATATTATATATTCTTGGCGATTACCAAACAAAATAACTATCATTTACAGTAAAGTACAATGACTTTGAATCTATTTTCTTTTTACGTGAATTTTGAGGCAAATGTTTATTGATATACCTATTCTTAAAGTTTAGATGATAGTTGAAACTTAAGCTACATCTGCTCGTAAAATGATGACGATAGTTAAAACTTAATAATTTAAATATTTCTGAAAACTATCACAATTTAAGAATTACGATTTGACAATGGGTGGAATTTAATCGTGATATTTCAAAGTTTATGAACTACGCTTATCGCTTCATACGACCAACATTATAGATACTAAAATATTAAATTTAAAAAAATAGAATGGTATTCTAAATATAAAAAGAAAATGCAATGCGATCGTCACTTCTGTTTCAAATAAATTAAAAATCCCATTAACTTCTACTTTATGCAGTAAATATAGAAGATTATACTCTTCTTGTGGTTATAAAATGAGTATAATAAAACATTATGCGTCCCTTAGACCGTTATTTGTAGCTGCACTCCACAAGGGTGGGATAATAAGGCAAGAACACACCATCGACGCAATAACGCTGCCTAGAGTTTATGATAAGACAGATATTTTACGCTTGTGGTTATTTTGGAGACAAAGTTGTACAATGTGGCTTGTTAGGTCGATAATTCAAATACTCGCATATATGAATGTGGTGTGTGCATGGCTTTATGAGAAGGGAGGAGTAAATGAACTCTCTCGACTTGGCTGTTATATTTGTAAATCTTTAATATTAAATGCACAGCCGTAGGGGAGACGGTAGCATTTCGTTATCAATGCCCCTCAGGCTACTATTTATGTTATACTGTGTCATCATGATAGTTAATTTAAATTAACTGTGGAAGTTTTATTGTATATTTAATTTTATTATTATTACAGATTTACTATTTATGACGTTTGTTAAAATCTTGTATACCGAATTATTTTGTTTTAAAAATCTTTATATTTGTTATGGTAGTATATTTTTTTACATCTATATATATAAAAGAGGATGCTTGTAAATATTACATCGCTAAATTCAGAAATTATTCGACCGATCGTTATAAAAATTTGTATGTAGTTTATATGTATTTTTTCACGGAGAAAGTTTATATGCTGTCTCCATTGATTTAACTCGCCACCAGGCGCCACTGCAATATATCGACTTCTACAAACAAACCAACGGGCTAGGTTTGCTAGTAGTATATATAATAACTTTCTGGTCCAGCTTAGGTAAAAAGTAATTTTTGTTTTACATTTCTTCTTTTAAAGATACCAAAACTCTAAAGATACTAAAGATACCAAACCAAAGATACCAAAGATACCAAAAATCTTTCTAAAGTTAGAACCTACATTACTATAAATTCTTATTGAAATCAAACGAATCAGTAGACAGGAAGATAAGCGCTAAGTAGATATTATCGTGCCACTTGATTTTTATATGCCTATAAAAAGTTACTGAAAACCTATGTAATGTCCTATAAATAAAATAGTATCTATTCGACACATCAGCAGGTTTGTTAATAGTTCTACTTAAATCACCATCACTTAGTTGACGCAAAGTTTTACGAAAAGAAAGTTGAAGTTAGATAAAAGAATCTACGAAGATGTATAGTTTATATCTCTTACAAACTTTATTTTATAAATGCATCTTAATATCTCAAATCCTAAATTAACAAAAGATAATAGTGATTTAGAAATCTCCCCAGTTACACAACATCAAAAGCAGTTATTTGGTTCTGGCAATGTCGATACTGTCCATTGATGAATAAGCTATAATAATTCTAAGCAAGATAATCGACCTAAGCTATTCGAACTGGTCGTTCTCGTTGTAGTGAAACTAAATGAGGACTTTTTGATGATTAGAGCGAGCGAAACGAGCCCTAACACTATCCCACAGCCTGATCATTTTTGTGGTACACTATACTGGAAAACTGTCACTCCTATGGAGCTGTCATTTAACATAGTAATTTAACTTCATACCTAGATGTGTTATCTGTCAAAAAGTTTAATATTATACCCATTAAAAAAATTAACATTAACAATTTAGTATTCATTGGATATAATGTTATTGTACTACTAACGCCATCTGTTAGGAAATCAAAGAGTTAACATCGTTCCAACAGAACTTATCTCAATACTCAAATACATCGTGTTACAGAATTAATATAAGGTCGAAAATATCTGAAAATGATTGGTCGTATGAATTATTTACCGAAGCACATATATATAAATACTAAAACCCATCAAAGCCCACCAACTTTTTTAAAAAAGTAAATATTTTGACGTGAGACATTTCGATTGAAAATTAGGATGCTTTTTCGATATTTAGGCAATTGTGAATTTAAAAAAAATATAAGTACACAAAAGAATCGATACTTTATTATGTTATTAACTGTGGTTACGATACTACTATCAAGTACCTACTAGTATTGAAGAATAGTATCGTGTCATCCCTAGTATAAAAATAATAATAATAGACTACTAGGCTAGTCTGGGTTTTCAGCCAGATCTTTTTGGCAGTGGTCATGTATCGCTCAGGTGGAAGTTTATTGGCTTAATTTAAAATGTTAAAGTTGACAATATGTTAGTAGCTTCCACTAGGCTTATACATAATAAATGAATATAAATTTGAAAAAAAAAGCATTACGTCGGATAGCTAGTATATGGAGAAATGTTAGGTATAGTTTAGTTAAAAACCATAACTCTACGCCAAAGTGATTGTAAATTTTAAGAAATAAGATAATAATATTGTAGACTGGAATTTATCTCGGGGCGTCGACTCGAGAGGATACCCGCGAGGGTAAACCGTCCGGCGGGCCACCGAAGACAAAGACTGGGTTCCGGTGGCCCGCTCTCACGGCGTGGAGAGGTACTTGTAGGGCGGGTCTATGGGGTCGTGCGCCGCTTCTTCTGTTGCCCCAGACGAATTAGTGGGGGGTGACCAGACAATAGCCCGCCGCAAAAAAGACTGGAATCTATATATATAAAAGAAAGTTGTGTTAGTTACAACACTTATAACTCGAGAACGGCTGCACCAATTTTTACGATTTTTATGTTTTTGAGTTTGTTGTCGTCGGGAATAGGAAATATGATATTAATAAACAAAAAAAAAAGAAAATTAAAAAAAAACATCAATTCTAAACGTCCATTTGTTGATGATGTAACCAATGGCAACTGACAGGGTTAAAAGGGACAAAGTTAAAATTATAACTTAGAAAATCCAAAAGAACACGCCCCACAATTTTTATATTATTTATCATTTACTATTAGTCAATGCTATAATATGCTCGATAAATAAAGCGCCTTAATTATTTCATTGAGCAAGATCTGGTACAAATATTAAAAAAAATTGCACTTTAAAAAATAACAAAAAATACATCACATATCAGAAGTGACACTTTGGATAACTACTCTCTCTCTCTCTCTCTCCCTTCCCCCCACTTTCTCTCCCCCCCTCTCTCTTCCTCTTTGCCTTTTTTTTATGGTAGGTGTCACAGCTTTGCTATACCAAAGGTATAACTAGGTCGCTGCCTACCATTACAATCCAATCCGCTGTAGACAGACAACTGTCAACAGTCCTGCCACTATTAAAAATCCTCTCTCCCTCTCTGCCTTTCTCCCTTTCTGCTTCTCTCCCTCTCTGATTCCCTCCTTTTCTGCTTCTCTCCCTCTCTGTCTCCGTCCTTCTCGCCCTCCCTCTCTGCCTCCTCTCTCTTTCTCTTCTCTCTACCTTCGTGCGCTTAAAATCTCAGCTCACATATGTCCCACTATTGGGCTCCCACCTCCACCATTATGGGAGTGAAATTGACCTACTATACCTCGCTGGTCAGACATGTTGGTATAGGCTTTTGTTTTAAGTTTTCCTTCTCTTACAAAGATGTTATATGCGTTTTATATCCCTTACCTTAGTCGTCTCTCACGATCACCCACAGTTAAGATAGAGGGTGGCGAATTGTATTCTTACTCCGTCACCACACGGATAACCCTCCCATGCGCTTTACACTTCAAAATAAACATGGCGCGTATCAGAAAAAACGTTACAATATAAAATTTCTCCAAAAAAAAGTTAGAGAAACAAAAAAAAATGCAATATTTTTAAGATACTGAAGTTAACAGACATGTGACAATTTTTCATTATTTTATTTATCATTTACTATTAGTCAATGCCATAAATGAAAAAGGAAAATAATTTCGTGCCATTCTCGACGCAGTACTAAACATAGCTGTTCGTTTACAATAGGCTGTATGGGATCTATTTCCTTTGCCTGTCCAAATGACGAACAAAAAAATGTTATCGAACCCAATTTTCATAAGGTATACATACACTAATGACTAAGCAGTTTAGTTTTTTTTTTATTAATTGCAATTATACGACAAAGAATTACCAAGCCATTTTCGAAAGGAAACCGGGCGTTGTGATTATGAAGCTTTTAAAAAAAAGAAATATTTTCATACATTAATTTTTAAGGTCGTATTCTTGCCAGATCCGGAATATTTTATCCGACGTCTTCGAATATTTTTTTTAATCAACCATTTTCTTACTTAAAACAAAAAAATATCAAATACGTTTAAACGAATGTTTTTTCTTGAAAAAGTATGATAATATTATCCTATAAGTGCAATGTGAGAAAAATACAATCATTTTTAGGTTTGAAAAGTGCTTGATTTTCATATATCGAGAGTAGAGCAAGACTTCAACGCTTCACTTATGAGGCGTGCAAAATTTGATCGGTCAGAGTTCGTTTTGTGCGAGTGTTACGAATTTTTACGAATATTGTTATAATAAAACATATTATGTCTATATTGTCATCAACAATGCCGCGACCAATAAAATCAAATCTTTCCCAACAAAACCTTAACGCAGTTAGAAACGGTTTCGAAACGGCACGCCAGAAGAACAATTTATTGCACGGGAAGACCGCCGCGTTAATATGGCCCAACTCCGTGCTTCTTAATCACAAGAGTAAAACGAGGCAGGCCGTGCTGTTGACAATGCGAAATCGTCGAACAAATCTCAGAAATCAACAATTTCAACGCATATGAAGGAAGATGTCGTATAACACCAGATAATTCTTCCTCTTCCTGGCACGTTATTAAAATACTTCATTATTTGAATTTATATATTATTCATATTTATTCTTGATTCTCCTACTCTTATCCCAATTACTTGGGGTCGATACAACATGTACTCTTCTTTCATAGTACATATTGTAAAAGTTATTGGCAATAGCTTTATGACCGGCCGCCTACCAGACGTCAACCCTCCTTGGGAATATAATTGTTGACATGGCATCAGATGGAGTTGGCCGAGATCGTTATGAGGCTCTTAGTCGTCTTATACGACATCCACGACCAAAGTAAGGGTTGGTAGTATTTGTAGCCGCTACCACACAGCTAAAAATAACTTTATAATTTTAAAGTAATCGAAATCTGCTTATCTCATTCATTAACTGTTAGGCGGAACGAAGTGTGCCGGGTCCGCTAGTTTATTAATAAATCGCTAGAAATGTATCAAAAATTTATTATATAAACTCATTTAAAAATGTTACTTTGAAAAAACTGTTATTTACGACCGTAAATAATAGAGGAAAGGAAGGTAATATGGAATACCATTTTCTTTTTTGAGTATAAAAAAATATTCCCCAGAGTTAAAATTGAAATACACACACTAATTTGTTGGAACATTAATTAGCTTTAATAATAATCATTACAAAAATAATATAACTATGTTTTCTTGACAAAAAACAACCATAAATCAAAAATGTTGTAAAATGACAGCCGACTCAAGGTGCAGATAATATGGAATATAGTATTCCATATTATCTGCACCAAAATCATACACACTTTTAACAGTTATTTTATTAACTCAAACAAAATTCCTTTTTATAATAGTAATTTTATTAATCACAGTATTTTGTATGGCAATCTTAGAATTAATAAAATATTCAAAAATAAACATAAGTTATATGAATAAGTAAAAATCAAATTAATTATAAATCATATTAGTCGATCGATATAAAAAAAGATCAGAATTTAAAAATGTAAATTATTTGCAATAAACACAAACATAGTTACCAAATTCATAGCCCGCGCAGTCACAATGCACCCACAATTGGCAAATAAGGCACTGAACCCATTCTTCTCCTTTATCATCTTAGCTATACTTTCTATTGCAAAAAAAACATTCTGAAGCATGTTGAGGCGCTACCTCGCTTATATTCTCGTCATATGAGAAGAGATCATCGTCATCTTCGTCATGAATATTAAAATTTTCATTTAAACTATTATCTGAAGAGTCGCTAACTGAGTAAACTTACTTTGATCTCTTTTTTGACGATTTACCCTTGCCTTTCCCTTTGCTCTGTTTCTGCACTTTTTCTTTCTCTTTCACTTGACTTATAGCTATTGTGCTTTTTAAATCTATAAAATCCGATTACTGCTTTTTAAATCTCTTTTAAAATCTGCAGATTTTTTCAACTGCGACAATTCAAGGCTTATATGAGCCTTATATGTCATGGCTTCTATAATTCATATAATATGGAATACTATACCATATTATATGCACTAACAGTATTCCATATTAGCAACACGGCAGCATCAGCAAAAAAAAAATTTGATTTAGGGGTTTCAATATACGATGAAAATCAATACACATCCTTAAACTTTAGTACCCTAAGCATTGTTTGAATACCAGTTATAAAAAATAAAGTAATTATACGTTATGATAACAAAAAATTTAAAACATCCCAAAAAAGTTTTATTGTACAGCCTTCTAGTTGATCGTGTTTCAAAAAGAAAAGAACAATATGGCGGATTACTGTCACTTGCACAGATTAATAGGTTCATTTGACGCTTCAATTCACAACATCGCGGTATAGATGGCACTACTAGTTTTTATAAAATCTCAGTATCCCATATTAACTGCATATTCCATATTACCTTCCTCTACTATTTAAGTTGACGTTGAGGTGTCAGTATTGTCAATAAAGTAAAGAAAATTCAGTAATTGCGCGGGGTCGTTTCACGCCCAACTTCGAGGTTTACGAGCGGTGGCCGCGGTCCACTACCGCAATCAAAATGTTTAGATGATAGAAACTTAGATTAAATGGAAGTGGCTAACCTTTATTTAGACTGGAAATTACTATTCTAGAAGATAGCTCAGTTATATTCTTATCCCTTGAGAATAATTTTCTGGATAAAGGTGACTTTTTCTACACCCCTGATAACTGTTTTGGAAATACAACCATAAGTTAACTAGTTTTCGATCCAAATATACAAAAAAGAAGCTAAACTGACATTCGCTTTTACAATATTATATGAGTGGTTTAAATTTAATCTATCCGTGTGGTGATAGATTAAAAATACAATTCACTATTTTCTTTCTTACCCGTCGGTGCTCGTAAGAGGCGGTTAACTTAATCAAATAACATGGAATGCCGGATACAAAACATTATACGAATCCATCTGACTAACGTAGTATGGTAGGTGAATTCCTCTCTTACTGGAGGAGGCTCGAGTCCAGGAGTTGGACGTTTATGAGCTGTGACCAAAGTTACTCAACATATCTTTTCCTTTAAAGCAAAATAAATAAATTCCTTTTATATAATTATTTAGGTTTGATATTGAAAGTCTATGTCTGTTTATTATTTGCTATGGCCTAGAATATAACTCTTGGCTGGTATATATATCTCATTCAAATATAATACAAGTTTTTTCTTCATTTCAAACCATATACATTCCACTGTTTGGCAGCGGTTTCTTAGAGTTTAGGGTGATTAGGTTAACAAACCACGCCGACTATACGAGTTGGGTTAGTTTTTTATTTCTAGTTATTTTTTCACTCCTTCTCTTACAAATAAGTTGCTAGTGATACATAAGTATGTTAGCTACTTACTATGACTGCACAGACGTTCGACTATCCTCAGTAGCAATCTGCCGCGCCAAGTGCCATGGGTTCGTATCCTGCACACCATTCTTATTGAAATTTTAGTAGTGGTAGGTCCATACTGTTAACAGTTTTCTGTCTACAGCCATGGGCCGGCCCGTCCGGGATAGACCACACTCTTGCAGAAGATCAACCTCACTCTCGCAGAAGATCGACCTCTGAGTAATGGCAATGTGGTATTGCGCTTCGTTTGGTGAATGAGAGAGCCGGAAGCCCAACGGGTGGGTATGAGATTGGTATTGGTAGGCAGCGGCCTAGTTTATACCCTTAGTATTGCAACAGTTCATGGGCGGCAGTGACACCAGGTATGCTGCTTGCTCGTTTGCCACCATAAGCAAAAAAAAAAAAATAAAAAAAAAATCTCTAAATTGTTACGAGTGTGATTTCAGTGCGTTAATTACAGTTTCGTAAAGTCATTTATGTTGTCAAAAATTACAAAAATTCATGTTATCTTATAGGATCATTTTGTTGTCCGTCCGTCTGTCCGATGACTTGGCCGATATTTTTTAGACATGCCATTTTTTTTTATAATCAAAACTATATCACTATCTATCCCATGTAATGAGTATCATAATCCTGTAAAGTATATATTTTTTATATTTGTTGCTTTTGCTAAAAATTAGTCGGTTTTTATGATTTTACGGAGATCTTCTCAGCTTATATAAAATGTTTTGGTCTACTTCACAATTGCAGGATAATAGATATATTATATAAGCTGCTGTGCAGAACCCGGTGTGGGATTTTTACATTTACATGTCATCAAGAAAAGTTGTGGTGAATTAATATTCGTCATTTCGTCACCACACTGATACTTTACACAAATATATTTGGTAATAGTATTAAAAAGAAATAAAATTTATAATAAAAACTAAATTTACGGGTCACAATAATATACTTTCCAGATAATTCCTTATACGAGTACGTGGTACGTTCCCGAAAATAAACCGCATAGAGTCACGTTTATAAGTAAAAGCTTATCGATACTTACGACCGCGTAAATGATGTTAACGTGGCGCCGTAAAGGCCATTAACACCAATTTTATTTCGATGTATTTATCGAAAAACATAAGTCACATTATAACGTCGTAACTCCTGAATTAGAAGAATATTTCACTGCTTATTCATTTAATGAAACACTTGCTTTAAGGAATGCAAAATTTTGATGCTTACCAACCGAAAGAAATTAAGACATTATTACTCTATATAATGACTTTCATTCAATTATATCGTGAGAATGGCATTCACTTATAATCGTAATAAATTCTTCCTATGTTTGTATCTCCGTGTGGTGACGGAGTAGAATACTATTCACCACCCCATATCTTACCCGTGGGTGATCATACGAGATGACTAAGGGATATAAAACACATATAACATCTATACGAGAGAAGGAAAACTCGAAACAAAACCCTATACCAACACGTCTGATCAGCGCGGTATAGTAGGTTAATTTCCCTCCCACTGCGGAGGAGGCCCGAGCCCAACAGTGGGACATTTATGGGGTGTGATGATGATGATGTTTGAATGGATATACCTAACTCAAATAGTTACTAATTATTGTATATGTACAATATCCAGTCATTTTGAATTGAATAAAAACATATTGTGAAAAAGTAAAAAAAGGGCATAGATACTTAAATTTTTTGATATATTTATGCTGAGGAATCGAACTGTGAAAAACCGAACGAAAATTATAGTAGCAAAATATAAGTTAAACAATTATTTTGGAATAAGTGATAAGAAAAAAGTCTCACTTCTTCACCATGGTTGATAATACCATACATAAAGAGAAAGAAATGTAAAAAGATAGGGTGGGGGATAAGAAATGAAAATATTCCTTTATAATGAATTCTATAAAAATTTGAGCTCGTTATTTAAAATTACAAACTGTTCTGAGAGATTTTGACTTCACCTGAAGAATACCACATTGTAAAAAAAAATCTAACCACTATCTCAACGATTGGCTGGTGTCAAAGTTTTAAATTTTTTTTTAACCCACATGGTGTCTAATATAATACATATGGTTAGACTAGATGGCACTAATAACAATATTTCATAATATTGTGTTATATGTAGAATATAAAAACTCATTGGTAGATAGAACTATTTATAGAACTATTATTATATAGCTTGTATTTTACTATTTTAAATGTGCATTAAAAAGAGAACATCAGAATAAAAAATGGAGTTTAAGACGAAGTAAGAGTTTTTGGCGGGAATCTAAAACGTCATGTGGTGCTCTTGTATTATATTCGATATCTTAGTGTTTTAACGTGTTATATTACATAATTTTGATGGCATTTTATGTAATGTGATGTGACGGAACTGCTGAGATGTAGTGAATAACATATAAAAGTGCTTCACAACGTTTTCGTTTTTCATCAAAATTCTCACAAGATACCATTAACAGTGTGGCCATAGCACTGTTGATGGCGACAATTTGACTTACTGACGGACAATGACTAATCTGAAGACACTAAAAACTTGAAGATAATTATAACTCGACACTGGCAACAATGGCTCATTTACGTAGCTGATTGCCAATACATAAAAATAAGAAGAAGAAGACGAAGTAACGAATTGCAGTTTGTTTACAAATGAAATATAAACAGGAGTGAACTAGAATGTACACATGGTGTACCATTAATTCAAATATAACAATGCAATTGTTGAAGAATTATGAATATAATATATCACCTTTCTTGGCTGTGATGTGTATGTGAGGTCGTTAGAGATAAAAAAGGGATATGAAATGTAGATGAAACCTATGCTAGGGAATGAGAAATCAAAATAAAACTTTATACCTAACCTGTCTGACCAACGTAAGTCAATTTCTCCCATTGTGGAAGAGGCTCGAAACTAATTGTGGGACGTATGCATCTTTTTGATGTTCCTTGGCCTTCTTATATGTATGTATATTAAATAGAACAACCATTATATTATTAGATGTAGTTAAAAGCTTATCTAGTATAAATATATCTTTGCATTAGAGACGTTTCCACTAGTAAGTTTACAGAGATGGATGGATTAATTTCAAAGTACGAGGCTAATGGCAAGTTGAAAGGAAAGTCATGACGGTTGGAAGGGTTGCAGATTGTGGGATTGAATCTACCAAGTTTCCACTATAATAGAGAAAAGCGAGAAAGGATATTGTAAACTATATTATTAAAGATAGTGCACAGAATAAATATTATGTCTTGTTGATATTGTTTCTGATAAGACTAATCTTCAATCGTAACAATGATTTTATAAATCATAAATTGCTGAACTTAGTTAAAGGCTTGCAAATATCATTTAATAAATTATGAATAGATCATCATCATTCTCCTACTCATTCCAATTACTTGGGGTCGATACAATATGTGCTCATCTTTCATAGTACATATTGTAAAAGTTATTAGCGATAGTTTTATGACCGGCCGCCTGCCAGACGTCAACCCTCCTTGAGAGTGTAATTGTTAACCAAACGGCATCAGATGGAGTTGGCCCAGGTCGTTATAAGGCTCTCAGTCGTTTTTTACGACATCCACGAGTAAAGTAAGGGTTGGTAGTATTCGTAGTCGCTACCACACAGCAAATTTAATAAATTATGAATATATGTTTTATTAATATCTATGATTCAAAAAGTACTTACTTATTTTACACAAATTGTTTATTGCATGGGACGAATAAGAGGCCAAATGAATTAAATCTTTAAAAATTTATAACATGTCAATTTGGTGTAGGATATTTATAATTTATAGTATATTTATCTATAGCTATTAATTTTCCCTCTAGTTGTAGAGAGGGCTGGTGTATAATATACATAAAATAATTTATACCAAACTAGCAAAACCAGTTCGTTGGTTTTTTTTGTAGAAGTTGATATATCGCAGCGTCACCTGGTGGCGAGTTGGGGATATATATAAAGCAAGCATAAAAGTTTTTCCGTGAAAAAATACATATATGTACATACTAATTTTCATAATGATCGGTCTTTTTTCTTCTTCTTCTTAATGAATGACCTCTGTTAGTGATTAACCACAACTTCGCCAATGTAAAAGTAAAATAAGTTTAAAAAATTAGTAGATTTATATTTTAGCCGTCAATCATGTCGGGTCTTCCTAGTCGTGTTCTGTCAAAGTCCTAATGATCGGTCAAATTGTTTCTAAATTTAGCGATGGCATATTTACAAAAGTCTTCTTCTTCTTCTTATATATTGGCAATCAGCTACATATACGAGCTATTGGTGCCAGTGTCAAGTTATAAATATTTTCACGTTTTTAGTCTTTCAAGTTAGACATTGTCTAGGTCAAATTGTCGCCATTAACAGTGGAATGGCCACACTGTTAATGGTATCTTGTGGGAATTTTGACGGCAAACGAAAACGTTGTAAAACACTTTTATATGATATTCACTACATCTCAGTATTTCCGCACATCATATTACATAAAATGGCCATCCAAATGATCTAATATAACACGTTAAAACACTAAGATATCGAATAAAATACAAGAGCACCACATGACGTTTTCAAATTCCCGTCAAAAGTCCTTTACAAAAGTTCTTCTTCTTCTTATATATTGGCAATCAGCTACATATACGAGCTATTGGTGCCAGTGTCAAGTTATAATTATTATTACGTTTATAGTCTTGTCAGGTTAGTCATTGTCTAAGTCAAATTGTCGCCATTAACAGTCCAATGGCCACACTGTTAATAGTATCTTGTGGGAATTTTGACGGAAAACGAAAACGTTGTAAAGCACTTTTATATGATATTCACTATATCCCAGTGTTCTGTCCCATCACATTACATAAAATGCCATCAAAATTATCTAATATAACACGTTAAAACACTAAGATATCGAATATAATACAAGAGCACCACATGACGTTTTCAAATTCTTTACAAAAGTTAAGAGGACTTTTGTAAATATGACATCGCTATACTCATAGACTCACTTATATATGCAGATTAAAGTGCACCAGTACCAATATTTCATTAAATAATTAAATATAGAAGACAATATAAATAGTCTTAAATCATAGTACTTCAACACATTTATAACATGGGTTACTATGTAAACAGATGTTATATAACTTTGAGGCATGGTTTAATTACAGAAACTATTTAAGAGGTCTTTTAATTACATCATTACTCATAACCCTTGCAACTAACATTGTTATGGGATGTATAAATTATGAAACTATATTTAAACCTAGTCCTTGTTACGGTTTATCTTTGATAACAGATAAATAATCTGCAACATTTTCAATTATACGAAAAATTTTACTTTGAAATATTGTATTATTATTGTTTATTAGTTCATAACTTTATTAATATATATACAATGAATTAAGACTGAATACAGATAAACTAAATTTTCCGTATGGTGACGGAGTAAGTATACAATTCACCACCCCCTATCTTACCCGTGGGTGATCGTAAAAGACGACTAAGGGATAAATTATGTATTTAATATATATGCCAGAGTAGGAAAAGTCGAAATAAAACCCTATACCAACACGTCTGATCAGTGTGGTGTAGTAGGTTAATTTCTCTCCTAGTACGGAGGAGGCTCGAGCCCAGAATTGGGAGATATTAGAGCTGAGATGTTGAGGAAGATAATGACGGATAAAATCTGATAGAAAATTCTACCTTCATTCAGTACAGCTTTCTGATGGTGTAATTGTAGCAGAACCACACTGTTGACAGTTTTCTGTCTACAGTCGCGGGTCGGTCCATTTGGGTAGTAATACCCCACTCTTGCAGAAAATTGCCCTCTGAGCAGTTGCAGTATGCTGTTGTCCTTCAGTGAGCGAGAGAGTTGGAAGCCCAAATTTCTGGATGGGTTTGGGTCAGTAGGCAGCGCCTTAGCTGTATTATTTGTATTGCAAAGTTCCACGGCCGATAGTAACCCTTACCATCCGATGTGCTACTTTTTCGTTTGCCCCAATAAGCAATAAAAGGAAAACCTTAAGAATTTTAGATTTGCATTAAGAATGTAATGAGTAAACCAATGGTATATATAATTTAACAAACAATAATACATAGGTTACTACATACTTATTACTAAATTACACACTACATTATTTTAGTTCTTAGTTTCATTTCAAAAATTTGACGGAATAGACTATACAAAGAGTAAGTCAAATTCTAATATATTTTATTTTAGATACTTTTTTCTTCTTACTAAAGAGGCTCCTGTTTTATAGTATTCAGATTACTGAATACTATAAAACAGGAGCCTCTTCTACTGTTCGTTTTACCTTGCGTAACCACGTTAGTCGGACGGGTTGGAATAGGGAATTATTTCAAGAATTCCTTACTCTTGAATTTATGTTATTTATTTGCAACTCTTGTTTGTGGGAGTAGAACTGGGTGGTGAAATATTATATTTTTAGTATATATATATATATATATATATATATATATATATATATATATATATATATATACTAGCAGACCCGGCCACGCGTTGCTGTGGCTAAGGTAGCCTCAGTAGCACGTGGTGGTTATGCTAATAAATTGTAGCTTATATGAAACATTTGTACGTTCAACATAGCACCATCTATTAAATACTTACTCAATCCAGTCAACATATACCGCCATCTGTTATCCTCGTTTGAAGATAACAGATAATTGTGACTGTCAAATAATAGACAAATAATTTGCAATAAAATAATATTGCGACTATAAATTGAGATGAAAGCTATCCTATCTTTTAAGTTGGATCAAACTACACATGCTGTGCACATTTGATTAAAATCGGTTAAGAACTTTAGGAGTCCATCGCGGACAAACAATGTGACGCTTAATTTATATATATTAAGATAGTAGATAAAAACAGCATCTCAATTCAATTTTCTTTAACTCATAGATTTAAATTGTGTCAATATGAAGTTAATTAATAAGCAATAAATAGCTTTGATGATTATAATATCATCATCATCATCATTCTCCTGCACTTATCCCAATTAACTTTTGGTTGGTAGTATTCGTAGCCGTTACCACACAAAAATATTTTAATATCAACATTTAATCAATAAAAAGCGATTGCTGTGTTGTTACTTTGCTCGTGGATGTCGTGAAAGACGACTAAGAGCTTTATAACTACCTAGGCCAACTCCATCTGATGCCGCTTGATCAACAATTACATTCCCAAGAAGTGTTGACGTTTGGCAGGTGGCCGGTCATAAAACTGTTGTCAAAAACTTTTACAATATGTACTATGAAAGAAGAGTACGTATTGTATCGACCCCAAGCAATTGGGATGTGTCGGGGGTGCGAGCGGGGGGCGGTGTAGTCTCACTGAGGGAGCTCACCGCCTGGCGTGTCGACGCCCGCCGAGACGTCATTGCTCGTTGGGCAGTCCGGCTGGAGAGGCCTCGGTTCGGTGTGCGGACTGTGGAGGCCTTCCGGCCGGTGCTGATGTAGTGGTTGGAACAGCGGCACGGGGTGCTCTCCTTCCGACTGGTGCAGGTTTTGACGGGGCATGGATGCTTCGCCAAATACCTGTACACGGTCGTCAGGAGGGAGAGTACACCGTCCTGCCACCACTGCGATTGCGACGAGGATACGGCGCAGCATACGCTCGAGGCGTGTGCCGCTTGGGCAGAGCAGCGCTGTGAACTCGTCGCAATCATCGGTGCCGACCTGACGCTGCCGACCATCGCCAGGGCGATGCTCGACAGCGTCAGGAACTGGGACGCGGTCGCAGCCTTCTGCGAGGCAGTAGTCTCGCGGAAGGAGGCGGCGGAGCGCGTGCGCGAGGAGCGTCTCCTCGACGACGCGAACCGCCGCCGGCGACTGGGGCGGCGTAGGCGCGATTACCTGCGCCTGATGCCGCCCTAGCCGAGGCCGCGGGTGACTGGACCGGGGAATTAGTCCGTCACCCGCCGAGAGGCTGACCGCGCGAGGAGGGAACGACGTCCGCCCCCCTTACGTCGCTCAAGGGGAGGGTACCTCTCAGGGGGTATTCCGTCGGGCCGGCCACTGACGACAAGTTCACGCTGCTCCAGTGGCCGGTCCAACGACGTAGGTGAGGTTCGTGGGTGGGTTACGGGTATGCGTGCTTACGCCCCTCTGTCGCCCCGGACGGAGTGGTGCGAGAAGAGCGCCGACCATAACCCACCCCAAAAAAAAAAAAAAAAGCAATTGGGATAAGAGTAGGAGAAGATGATGAATTAATTAATAAATCAACAATTTAAGTCCACGTAGAAGAAAATATATATTTTTTAAAATGATTTATATATACAAAATAAAACTTTAGTATGTTCGGTAGATTAATTCTGTAAATTATATTTAATTTACAATAATGCTTATATTGTAAATTAAACATAAACAGACACTAAAGACAATGTTTAAGCCACATTTATCTTTATAGTGAGACTGTTTTGGAAGTGTTAGAGGGTACTTGCGTTGGCAAGGCCTTTGGTTGGAGACTCCGAGAAATTTATGCCATGACCCTTGCAATAAACAACGCCCACTTAGGCCTATGTTTAGTGGTTTAGCACAAATCTTAATGTACATATGTATGTATGTCTAAGCTACTATAAATCATATTGTATTTGACTGATTTTTTTCTCAACTTAAATAATAGCTAGCACAACAAAGTGTTTACGACGAAAGATCTAAAAGTAGTTGAATCTCTCTAGACGAGACGTATATCCTTTTCTGTAATTCTGACAATATGTATGACAAGAAATTGCATGATTATTTGTGTTGTTACGGGATGAAAGCATAACAGACTCTCGTTCTTGTTTGTAATACTAGTTAACATTTCTTCATCTTCTTCAGACTATAGTACTATTTATTATTAGGCACGGCAGATTAGGCATGATCCCCATATTTTATAATTATACAACGATGACTGATTAGAAAGAAAAATAATATAACGAATGTTTGAGGAGACAAATACATATATGCTCTTCATATTTTTTATTACATACATACATACATACTATCACGCCATGTCCTTTGCAGGGTAAGCAGAGAGAACAGAGTGCCAGAGAACTCTATCCTTGCATACTTCACTCGCTTCGTCAACATTCATAATTCTCTTCATACACGCTCGCCGGTTTCGAAGACTCTTGACTCCACCTTCCTTCAGTACATGACCGATCTGGTCTAAGTAAGTTAGTCTCAGTCTCCCCCGGTAGTGGAAGGATGTAGATCCTTCCACTTTCGCATTGTATATCTTCTTAACCAGACGTTCGTTCGGCATTATTTCCACATGTCCGAACCATCGGAGCATTCTCTTTCGCATTTTTACACCAATACTGTCTTTCATACCTACTCTCTTTCTTACGTCGTCATTACGAATGCGATCGATCAGCCTAACTCCACAGATTTTCCGTAGAGATCGCATTTCGACCGCATTAATTATAATATTTTTTATTGGTTATTCCCACGGAGCAAATACAAAGAGGAGACGGCCTAAGTAACTGTGCACTGTGATTCTCAAGTAGGCCCTGACGTCATCACGTTAACATCAATAGTAGGCGTGGTTTATCAGTCTTCTGTCGTCGCTGACGGTGTTCGTACGGTGCATAAAATTATATTTTTGGTGTATTTTTATGTTATTACGAAGAAAACCATGAAGTGTTGTGTTTTATCATGTAAAAACTACTCCAATAAACGTACAGATGCTATGGAAAGAATCACATTCCATTTGTAAGTATATTTATTCATAATTTATCAAAATAATTTCTAGAAAGTTCTTTTGACGGTATCATGTTCAGAAATAATTTTACTCAACGTTAGATGGCACCACTTTTCGTAATAGGACCTAGAACAATAAAAGCACATACAGTTCAAACTATTAAGATTATTGTAATAACTAATAACCATGAGTATTAAAATTTATACCCAAAGCCTTTTACCTCAACAAAAATATGAGTTTTATATGTATTTAATAATTATTTTGTAAGCAATACGCCAGCTGTCGTTAACTATGAAGAACTATAAAAGTGTCAAAAATCCAGGGTCGTAATTAGAATATAATTATAACATTCGGATTTTTCATCAAAGAAAAATATTTTTTACACTACTTTAAATGAACCTATTATAATTAAACTGTAAATTTTGTATGTTTTAGAATACCGTCCAATGACGATGTTAAAAGCAATGGATTTCAAAAATTAATAGAAAAACTGGACTCCTACGAAATATACAAAGATTTGTTCTTCTCATTTTAACAATGAAGATTTAAAGGACTGTATTGCAGCCAATAGAAACCACTTCGAACAAGCTTTTTATATTTTAAATTGTTTTATATTTATGTATTAAACTAACACTGTAAAAGTCATAAATATTTTTTGCAATTGAAAAAGGTTTTTCTTTGTTACAGTATTTAGGGCAAGACTAGGTATAGCTCAAGAAATATATGATACAAAAGAGTATTTCATTTTTATTATTGGAACCAATGTCACCCTTTCTCCTTTATTTATTAATAATGTAATTGCACTCGATGCAATTTCTTGATAAGATTAACGAGGTTGAGCACGTCACAAAAATATTCAAAATGGTGGTGGCGTCGAAGACCGGGTCTTCAAGTTACTTTTGGCATGGCTAAGTTTTAGATGGCCCGTGCGTCAATCAAACGGTTGCTACCAGGGGGGGGGGCTGGTCTGCTCGCTTGAAATACTCTTTTACATGTCTTGGTCATTGACACCATTGTTGCATTATCAATTGTATAAAGCCTTATTTTAATAGAGTGGTTTGATTCTTTTTTTATATGGAAAAGACAAAAAGGAAGGAAATAATACCGTGTAACTAACATATTTACTAAAAGTCCAACTACTTTCATTCGACAATTTGTTAGAAACCCAAACAAATAATTGTATTATTTGGTCGTATGAAAAGGACACAAATATGAAGAAAAAAAAAGGTTTCTAAACTTCTGAGTTTATCAGAATGACAGTAAAGAAAAGAGGATTTTTTTACAAAATATTAACATTATGAACAATGCTGACAAGCCTTATAAAAAATTTTTCGGTTAAAAACAGTAGTCATACATCTATTCGCTATGCAGAATTATTTGATTATAAACATTTGTATTTGAATAGAGCAAACAGCTAATAAGATTTCTTTGTATCTTTGAAATAAAAAAAAATAGCACTCCTTGATATAGGTAAATTCTGAGTACGTCCCTTTTATACCATACACTTACTGACATCTAATGCAAGATAGCTCAACTGCATACAATATACGAAATTAGTAGTTGTGCTAATAGCCGGTAGATGGACATAAAGGAGGGAGTGAGACAAGTACTATTACTTGTCTCACTTTCTGCATTAGCAGCGTTCCCCTCACCCCTGTAAATGACACGCATTGTTTCATAGAAAATATTCATTACAACAGCTCCTCTTTGTATTTGCTCCGTGGTTATTCCTATGGATGGCTTAAGAATAGTATCACGTCAATGTCCTTCCATTTCTGTCACGTTATAAGAGATTACTAAAGGGTGTATGTAGGCAAGAAATTTAAAGCAAGGGAGAAAACTGGAGATAGAACTACGTTAATCAGGTTGGCTCTACGGTATAACTTAGGTGACGGTTTAAGAATATTCTATTCTTAACCTTTGACCTACCTCCAATCCTTACTTTCCAGAGAGAAACGTAAAAATAAGGATGGCTACCTGGAAAACGAAGACCAATACTCTCCAACTGGCAAGCTTATCTAGCCTTTAGAGAGCTTAACGCTTACAGATATATATTTTTTTTCTTTTTTAATAAAAACCTCCACTAAGAGAAAAGCAGTTATATCGAGGGGACTTAACAAATATACTTTTAACGGACAAAAATTACACCTAGATTCAGAATAGTCATTTGTGGGTCACACAAAGAATTATACAGCATGGGGATTGTATCCACGATACGCCGTCATATGAGCAGTAAGGTATATACTCGTATATACCATATTATTAGCAAATAATTATTTGTGTGGTAGTGACATAAGAATACGATGATCGATGATCACCACTCCTAGATTTCCTATCAGTAATCGATAAAAGACAACTAAGAGATCTAAACTGATGGCATCAGTACTTTTTTTTTTGCGGTGGGCTATGGACGCGGTCGCACCCCGCCAAATCGGCCCGGGTTGACGGAAGAGGCGGCGCGCACCCCATAGACCCACCCTGCAAACACCTCTCTTCGCCGTGCGAGCGGGCCACCGGTACCCAATCTTTGTCTTCGGTGGCCATGACATCACTACTGCAAGAATAGGAGAATTCGTAATAAAATCTTGTACCTATTAACCTGTCTGAACAGCGTGGCATAGTAACCCAATTTCCATCCCACTGTGGTGGAACCTCGATCCCATTGGTGAGATGTATATGAGATGATGATAATTATATATTCATAATACATTTATGAATATATTCAATACAAATATTAGCAAAATTTGCAAATTGAATAGCAAAAAAATCAATGCGTTTAAACATGTAATTCAATTTACTTTGATTTTGTTCAGAGTTTGTATTGAAATCATACGTTCTAGTTCGTTCGTAGCTAGCTGTATGATAACGTACATTTAATTCCATTTCCATTCATTTATTCGAAAAAGCGGAGAGTTTTTTTTTGTTGTTTTGCTGCACAACTCGCAATTTACTTTGATATATTTAAATAAAAACTAAATGCAGTACAAATTAATAAAATTGAAGTGTCGGCTTGTAATGTTAAAATACAGTTTGTTGCTGAATGCATGTATATAATATATAATTTTTCTGTACGTATGTATGTTATTGAACTCTTTCTAAACGGCTGGACTGCTTTTAATACATTCTTTGTTTGTTCAGGTGGAATCAAAGATAGATTTTTATTAGTGGTAAGACCACGCTGTTGACAGTTCTCTGTCTACAGCCGCGGACCGGTCTATCCGGGGTAGTACCACACTCTCGCAGAAAATCGACGTCTGAGTAATGGCAATGTGCTATTACGCTTCGTTCAGTGAGTGAGAGAACCGGCAGCCCAACTGGGTGGGTTTGGGGATTGTAATAGTAGGGCCTAGCTGTATAGCAAAGTCCTTGGTATAGAAAAGGTCCATGGGTAGTAGTGACACTTACCATCAGGTGTGTTGCTATAAGCAATAAAAAAAATAAGATTAGATTAATAATCAGACCCCGTAGGTGGTACTGCTATCAATTTTAAGAATTTTTATTTTTGCACGCCTCATAAGCGAAGCGATTGAGGTCTTGCTCTATTCTCGACATATGAAAATCAAGCACTTTTCAAACATAAAAATGATTGTAATTTTCTCACATTGCACTTATAGGATAATATTATAATACATATGTCAAGAAAAAACATTCGTTTAAACGTATTTGATATTTTTAAAAAGCAATTATTTTGTTTAAAGTAAGAAAATAGTTATAAAAAAAAATATTCGAGGACGTCGGCTAAAATATTTTTTTGTATCTGGCAGGATAGCGACCGCGTCCTCGTGGGCTGGAGCTCAGCGCGAGTCACCGTGCTGGAGCACCGGCCTGCGAGGTGTTTCAAGTGCATGGCGGTCGGGCACACCCGGCCAACATGCACTAATTGCTTTGACTGCGGCGGACTCTGTTTCCGCTGCGGTCAGACTGGGCATATGGCGGCATCTTGCGCCGCCCCGCCCCACTGCCCCGCGTGTGCGGCGGGTAATAAGCCTGCCAAGCACCGCATGGGCTCTGGGGCGTGTAGACCTCCGGCTTCGGCTCCAAAGGGGCGGAGCGGCCCTTCGACTCCGGCCGCTCCCGCTCCTAGCGCGGTCCGATCGCCCGGCGCAAGCCAGGAGGTGATGATGGACACGGCCCATTAATGGCTGCCCAGTCCACTCACCTCCTGCAGGCCAACACCCACCACTCCGCCGGTGCGCAGGATCTCCTCCTGCAATCCATGGCGGAGTGGTCGATCGGTGCAGCCGTAGTCGCGGAACCGTACTGTGTGCCTGATCGCCCCAATTGGGTGGTCAGCCGTAACGGAACCGCGGCAATCGTCACCTCCACGCAGCGGCACTTCCCGTCCTTATCCCTCTTGGATAGGGGCGAGGAATTTGTCGCTGCGGATTGGGGAGGGGTCACGCTCTACAGTGTATACCTCTCCCCTAATAGGAGAATGGACGATTTCGGGGCCTCCCTCACCACCTTGGAGGCTTCGATACGGCGACTGGCACCGGGCCTCGTCCTGGTCCTGGGGGACTTCAACGCCAAATCTACGGCGTGGGGGTCCCCGATGACGGACGATCGCGGGCAGGCGATCGTGGAGTGGGCGGCGTCACTGGGCCTCTGTGTCCTAAACAGAGGCTCAGTGAACACGTGTGTGCGACAGCAGGGTGGGTCGATAGTAGACTTGTCGTTCGCTAGCCCTGCTGTGGCACCACGAGTGAGGAACTGGCGTGTCCTGGAGGAGGCGGAGACCCTGTCGGATCACCGTTACATCCGGATGGAGGTCTCCCCTCTCCGGGACCCCAGCAGGGGTCACAGGGCGGACCGAGCTCCCGCATTTCCGCGGTGGGCTGTGGGGCGTCTGGATAGGGACCTACTGGCGGAGGCGGCCATCGTGAACACGTGGCTGTCCTCACCACCCCCAGCGGATGGAGTGGACGTTGAGGCTGTCCGCATCCGCAGTGCGTTAACACAGGTCTGCGATGCGGCCATGCCCAGGGTGCGGCGTCTACCTCCGAGGCAGGGGGTCTACTGGTGGTCCCCAAGACTGGCGGACCTTCGTGCGGCGTGCATTAGTGCCCGAAGGTCCTACACCCGCAGTCGGCGGGGTCGCCGCGATGTTGAGCGGGAGGGCCAGCTGTACGAGGCGTACCGCACAGCGCGTACCGCCTTTCGGCTGGCCATCCGGTCCGCCAAGGACGCGAGTTGGCAGGAGATGCTGGACGGTCTCGACCGTGACCCCTGGGGTCGCCCGTATCGCGCGTCGCTGAATAGGCTTCGCGCACAGGCCGCCCCCCTCACCGAGACCCTCCAGCCCGACCTCCTTCGTAGAGTGGTCGAGGAGCTGTTCCCGCGGCAGTCGGAGCACACGCCCCCGGTCATGGCTTCGCCAGATCACAACCGGGAGGCCGTCGAGAGTGTTCCACCCGTGACGGAGTCGGAAGTGGGGGCAGCCGTGGCGAAGATTCGTTCCGCCACCACGGCCCCCGGCCCGGATGGAGTCCCAGTCCGGGTGTTGACGTTGCTCCTCGAGCATCTCGAACCTCACCTCAGGCGACTGTTCAACGCCTGTCTGACGTCTGGACAGTTCCCTGAGTGCTGGAAGGAAGGGAGGTTGGTTCTCCTGCCAAAGCCGGGACGGCCCCCGGATTCGCCGTCGGCCTACAGGCCCATTGTGCTTCTGGACGATGTGGGTTAGCTGCTGGAGCGTGTCCTCGCTGCCCGCATCGTCCAGCACCTGGAGGAGGTGGGGCCCGATCTGTCGGACGCTCAATTTGGGTTTCGGAGGGGGCGTTCGACCATCGGGGCCCTGCTACGCCTGAGGCAGACGGCCGCGGAGGCTGTCGCCGGCAAAGGAGTGCTGTTGGCGGTGTCGTTGGACATCGCCAACGCCTTCAATAGTCTGCCATTCAGCTGCATCAGGGAGGCGCTCCGGTTCCATGGAGTGCCCCTGTACCTCAGGCGGCTGGTGGCAGACTATTTGGAGGGGCGCAGTGTTCTCTACGCGAGCCCCGCAGGGGACATTGTGCGGACGCCCATGTCGTGCGGTGTTCCGCAGGGTTCGGTTCTGGGGCTGACTCTGTGGGACATCGGTTACGACTGGGCGTCGAGAGGGAGTCTCCCCCCCGGGCTGAGCGTTATATGCTATGCTGACGACACGCTCGTCATAGCCCGGGGCAGGACACTCGAAGAGGCGGCGAGCCTGGCCACTCTCGGCACCGAGGAGATGGTCAGGCGTATTGAGGCGCTGGGGCTCAGGGTGGCCCTAAACAAGACGGAGGCTCTACTATTCCATGGGCCCCGTGTGAGGCTGCCCATCGGCGCCTCGTTAGTCGTCAACTCCATCCACATCAGTATCCAGGCCCATATGAGGTACTTGGGTCTGGTGCTCGACGGGCGATGGTGGTTCCGGGAGCATTTTCGCCAAATTGCTCCCCGGCTGGTCGGCGCGGCGTCCGCCCTTTCTCGGCTCATGCCGAACGTGGGCGGACCCAGTTTCGAGGGCCGACGGCTGTATGCGGGGGTGATCCGCTCAATGGCCATGTACGGCGCACCCGTGTGGGCGAGGGCTCTGAACGCCCAGCTCAGGGCGGTGCTGTGGAGGCCACAGCGAGCCATGGCGGTCAGAGCCATTCGCGGGTACCGCACGGTGTCTACCGAGGCGGCATGCCTATTGGCCGGGACACCCCCGTGGGACCTAGAGGCGGAGATGCTCTCCGACCTCTACCGGCGGGTTACCTCAATGCGCGAAGAGGGTGGCTCCCCATCGTTCAACGAGATAGCCACCTGGCGCGAGGACGCCCGCCGAGAAGTCATCGCCCGTTGGGTTACGCGGCTGGAGAGGCCTAGACACGGTGTTTTTACCGTTGAGGCCCTCCGGCCCGTACTGATGGAGTGGATGGAGCGGCGGCACGGAGTTCTCTCTTTCCGGTTGGTGCAGGTCTTGTCGGGGCATGGTTGCTTCGGCATGTACCTGCACACGGTCGTGCGGAGGGAGTGGACTCCGTCCTGCCACCATTGCAGTAGCGACGAGGACACGGCGCAACATACACTCGAGGTATGTTCGGGCTGGGACGGGCAGCGCCGTGACCTCGTCGCTGTCATCGGTGCCGACCTGACGCTGCCGACTGTTGCGCGAGCGATGGTCGACAGCGTCAGGAATTGGGACGCGGTCGCCGCCTTCTGCGAGGCTGTCATCTCGCAGAAGGAGGCGGCGGAACGGGCCCGGGAGGATTCCCGTGACCCGGGCCGCCGCCCGCGGCCGGGGCGGCGCAGGCGCGAGTACCTGCGCCTGATGCCGCCCTAACCGAGGCTTCGGGTGATTGGACCGGGGAATTGTCCGGTCACCTCAACCCAAAAAAAAAAAAAAAACAAAAGGATAGCGACCGTAAAAATGAATGTATCGAAGTTTTTCTTTTATTAAAAGCTTCATAATCGCAACGCGCTGTTTCCTTTCGAAAATGGCTTCGTAATTCTTTGTCGTTTAATTGCAATTAATAAAAAACTAAACTGCTTGGTCTTTAGTGTATGTATACTTTATGAAAATTGGGTTCGTTTACATTTTTTTGTTCGTCTATTCGGACAGGCAAAGGAAATAAATCCCATTCAGCCTATACAGCTATGTTTAGCTCTACGTCGAGAATGGCACGAAATTTCAAAAGTATTTCTTTTCTTTCATTACAAGCTTATATTTAGTTTCACCTGTCCCGTTGTCTGTAATCAAATCTTGCAAGTTAAATTTGATCCACTTCCCGGTTTCCGATTGAGCTGAAATTTAGCATGCATATATAAAGCGGATGACAATGCAATATTATTGTGACATAGAGCTGATCTGATGATAGACCTGGAAGCTGGCCATAGGAACTCCGTAATTAAACGACGCAAACCTTTCGAGTTTGGGCTCATTTGATTTGTCTTGACGATTACTTTAATACTATATGGTAACCAGGGTCTGACGATGGACTTAGAAGCTTGCCATAGGAACTCCGTAATTAAACGACGCAACCCCATCGAAATTGGGCTTATTAAATTCGTCTTGGCGAGTACTTTAATACTATATGGAAACCAGGGTCTGATCATGGACCTGGAAGCTAGCCATAGGAACTCCGTAATTAAACGACGCAACCTCATCAAGTTTAGACTCGTTTGATTTGTCTTGTTGAGTACTTTAAGACTATATGGTAACTAGGGCTGACCATGGACTTAGAAGCTTGCCATAGGAACTCCGTAATTAAACGACGCAACCCCATCGAAATTGGACTTATTTGATTCATCTTGGCGAGTACTTTAATACTATATGGAAACCAGGGTCTGATCATGGACCTGGAAGCTAGCCATAGGAACTCCGTAATTAAACGACGCAACTTTATCGAGTTTAGGCTCGTTTGATTTGTCTTGTCGAGTACTTTGATACTATATGGTAACTAGGGTCTGACAATCGACCTAGAAGCGGTACCATAGGAGCTCTGTAATTAAACGACGCAACTCCATCGAGTTTGGACTTGTTTGATTCGTCTTGACGAGTACTTTGATACTATATGGTAACCAGGGTCTGATGTTGGACCTGGAAGCTGGCCATAAGAAAAAGAAGATGCTAAAGGTGCTAAATGTTCTAAATCATACCATCCAAATGTAACACACTTTTATTTATAAAATTGGGACTGTCATAGAAACGGGAAGATTTAATAATTATGGTGTAAAATTTTAGTGTTAAAAATATATAATTATGTACGTATGGAATTATTTTGTAGTAGACGAAGAAGCTTAATTATCGTTAAAGGTTACAATGAACTTATAAAGTGTTATATGTCTTATTAGAGTTAATTTATTGTTACTTTTATTTTATTTTATTTTAATAGCAAATAATAAAAGCTTGTTTTTTAAAAAAGGATTTTTTCTTTAATTTATTTTTATTTATGGCATTGACTAATAGATAGTAAATGATAAATAATATAAAAAATATGAGGCGTACACTTTTGGATTTTCCAAATTATTTTATTTTTGTACTCAATATCGTCTGGTCTATCAGCTAGTATGTTATACCAACATTGTTACTTATATTTATTATTCATCTGTTGTTTCAAGTAATATTTGTAACTGGCTAATTTGTTTTTGACGGAAATTTCAAAGCTAGATAACTAATATTTCAGGACATAAGTTAGTTTCATCACCACATCACCACAGCCCATATTTATCCCACTGTTGGGCTCGGGCCTCCTCCGTAATGAGAGGGAAATAACCTACTATACTACGCTGGTCAATAGGGTTTTGTTTCGAGTTTTCCTTGTCACGCATAGATGCTATATGCGTTTTACATATATACCTTAGTCGTCTCTTACAATCACCCACGGGTAAGAGAGGGGGTGGTGAATTGTATTCTTACTCCGTCACCACACGGAAAAGTTAGTTTACGGATAATAAGTTAGTTTACATTTCCATAATAAGAATTAAGGTTTAATGATTTCTAATGTATACACAAGTATTGCACATTTAAAATAAAACTAGTTTTGCGGATTCTAACGCGTTCCATGAACGCCTTAAAGTGTTTAAAACGTCAGGAAACGTCAGAAAATGCGATAGAATCCGCAAAACTAGTTTTATTTCAAAAGAATTAGGGCAATGAATTAAAATTCATAAAATTGCAAACAATTAATATTCAAATAGGGAACAGTTATTATACATATTGCTTTTTTTACAACAACTGACTTCAAAATTTGATGATATTCCAAAATAAAAAAAAACATTTAAAGGCTTTGAACAACAGAAACATGAACTATTACGCAAGCCATGCAGCGAACAAGTTCTGGTATAGTATAAAAGCTATTATTCTTTAAGTAAGCTATTTGTATAATTTTGTTAACTAGTACCGACGCACAGTGTTTGATGGGAACAAAAAAAATTCTTTTATGGATTCCAGCACGTTTGTATTTGATTTCTAATTTTTCGAAGTTTCGAACAGTTTACAGCGTTCATGGTCCCGGGAGGTCTAAGGTGTCCCACGCCCAATAAGTCCTCATTACTACAGAGATTTATATATACCCGCTACAGTGTCAGTTATTAAATTATGCTCTACATTTTTAAAACAAATTCACTGCCAGCACAATAAAAAAAACGATTCTATATATAACATTTTATATTGTTTGTGGTAAGTTATTATTAAACATTTAATTTATGATAGATAATTATTATATTATGGCAATTTACTAGTTTAAAAAACTATCAAATCTATTCAGCTACCATGGGATTGGAACCTTTAACTTTAAAAAACTAAAATTAAAATTTTAAATTTCAATTTTTTTTTATAAATAAAAGTATTTGAATTTAACACGTGGGTGTTTTACTCGTGCATTTTAAATGCATACCTTGATCGATTAAAGCTATAAAAAGCAGAGGGAAATTTTGTTGGTGCGACGTAATCAAGCCTGGTTTGAGTATGAATATGTGATCGTTTAGGACAATTCTAGCTGAAAAATTAGAGTACGAAGTCAAAAAAATGTATAAATATATTTTGATAGATGGCATGATACAATGTCTCTCATAAAAAACGAGAATGCGACCTACATTACGTACAATTTATTTTATTACGTATCATCAGATATCATTGATCGCATTTGACGAATTGGTACAGTCGTTGGAACGGTTTACCAATAGGCATGGTTTTAAAGATCCACATATGATAATAATTTTTTAATTCGTTGTAAAACTCTTTTGTTTTTTTTTTATACAGTAATCAATTATTTATCGTGTGCTGACATAATAGAATGAAATTAGTCACCCTTTTTCTTACCCAGTGCGTCGTAAAAGGCGACTAAGGGATATAAATATGCAAATAACATATATACAAATAAAATTTGAAATAAAACCATATATTATTATAACAATCCATTTGACCAGCGAGGTAGAATAGGTTAGCTTCCTTCCTATTTTGCGGAGATGAAGATGAATGAATAATTTCGATTAGATTATCATAAATGATAAGAAATTAAGTGATAACTCCATCGACTTTAACGGAGACATAAACAATTTACAGACTGTCCATACTAATTATATTAGCTAGTGTCGTGATCGAAGCGAAACTAATATGTAACACCCTGTTACGTCCTATCAAGACAAAGTTACCGTGAACTGATAGGAACTCTCAGAGTTTGCTGCATCTGTTCTTAGACTTAACTATTTCGTAATTTTTCGAATACTTGTACTAAGTAACTGATATTTTGGAATAGCTTACATATTTAGTACACTGGTACTAGGTACGTTAGTTATGTTGAAATTACTTGAATGATACCCCCGGAGTCTGTAACTATTTGTTAAGAATGTTCATCTTGCAACTAATTTTCAAGAATGTAGCTGGTTTTATTAAGCATTCGATAAGCATAATTTAACCTTAAAATAGTTTCAGATGGAATTTCCAGTATTCCTTTCTTTTATTATAATTACTAAAATAGTTTAAAGGTAAAATAGTTCTTTTTACACACAACTAGCTTCATGTTATATACACGCAATAATTTTATACCTATCGTTGGCGTTTTATGAAAGCTATATGCAAATGTGAGTGTCCTAGTTGGATGTCCCATTCCATTTTTTTTTAGATTAAAAGGTCTTCAAAGGTCTTGTATCGAGTTGTGTTGGATATGTATTTCCAAGTAGGCATCCCAAAGGACCGGGCATCTTTCCGTGGTAGATTTCGTGAAAAGAAATGAAGATATAAAAATAATATTTATTGTATTCTTTAAGTAAAATTCAGGGAATTTAAAATACAAATTTAAAATTGGAATTTATGCTATTTAAATAATGTCAGAGATTAAATAACAACTAATGTTTACGTTAAGATTATAAATGTGGAATAATATTATTTTAAAGGCTTTCATCATATCTGTATGTCTTTACTGTGATGACTTGATCACTTTTTAACGTTCGCGGTGACAAGATTAAAATATTCATTAATTTTTTTATAGGGTAGCGTCTCTCATTCTACGAGGAGTTTACTCAGCGCGGCAAGATAGGGGCAACCTCAGGGGTCACGCTCAAGTTTGTCCAGCATCCTCTGCCGACTGACGTTCTTGGCCGGACAGAAGGCCAGCTTGAAGGCAGACCGCGCACTGCGGTAAGCCTCGCATAGTTGGTTATCCCATTCAGCATCGCCATGTCGCCGCCGTCTGTGTGTAAAGGACCTCTGCTGATGCACATAGGTATGCACTCAGCCCCTGTTTAGCAAACAGAGGCCTAGTGACACCGTCCATTCTTCGACCGCCCGCCCGCGTTCAATCGTCCTGGGCACCAATGGTATGTTTAATTAGTATTTTCAGTTGACTAGCACATGTATTAGTCTATATAATACTAGCATCTGTTCGCACCTTCGCCTATGTAAAAAGTAACTTCCAAAGTTGAACTATTAGAGAACACATTACCCAGATAAAAGTATCCTATATGTAAATCCAGGAAATGGTCTATCTATATACCAATTTTGATTCTAATCTGTTCAACGATCTACGCGTGATTGCGTAACAGACATCTAAACATCCACACATCTTCACAAACTTTGATGTTTAAAATATAAATAGAAATAGATGGTAGAATATGTTTATACAACTCGTATTTTAATTGTCTTTAGAAAACAACACATAGCAAATTCAAATTCAAATTCATTTATATATATGTAAGTGCCCTCGCAGGGTTTATGCATAATAAACCCTGCGAGGGCACTTACATATTGTCAGTATTAACATTTTAAATTAATCTAATAAACTACCACCGGATCGGAACTAGACCACTTCTGAGAAAATCCGGCAAGAAACTCAGCGGGTTTGTCTATATTGTCATTTCTTTTCAATATTTTTTTCATAGCTTTAACAAACAAAAGATTTCATCACGTTATGTTTCATTTTGGATAAAGTATATGTATAATTTTTAATATATTTCGCACCAAAACGACAATGACAACAGACGCTGTAGAAGTTGGAGAGAGTAATTTTAATCTCGCACCAAAATGATGACGACGATAGTATAGGAGATTTTTTACTGTTTATTTATAATTAGAAACTTTTATGTCAATGTACATGCCAGTCGATATACTACATAAAACGTAACATGGAAAACTTAATTAACTTATAAGCTGCTTCATAATTAGGTGTTGACAATATTTGATGAAGCATCCTTATATCACACACATTTATATTTAACTGAATAATTAAATTCGCTCTCATTATCATCATCACAGCCCATATATGTCCCACTGTTGGGCTCGGGCCTCCTCCGTAATGGGAGGGAAATTAACCTACTACGCTGGTCAGACGTGTTGGTATAAGGTTTTATTTTCTATTTTCCTTCTCTTGCATAGATGTTATACGCGTTTTATATTCCTTAGTCGTCTCCTACGATCACCCACGGGTAAGATAGGAGGTGGTGAATTATTGCATTCTTACTCCGTCACCACATGGAAAATTAGCTCTAGGAGACTAAAATCTATAGCACTCTGACAGTAAGTGGATGACATCTTCTATAATACCACACACGTCATATTTCGGCCAAGTATTATAATTTTTTCACAAGTAATCCAAATTTATTAAGCGATATGGGCCCAGAGTCGTCAGCTCTGTCTCCGAGTTATTTTGACATGTTTCCTGCTAAGTTTAGTATTTATAAACCATAGCGCTACAGGACATTTTTTTATTGCTTATGGTGACAAACGAGCAAGCAGCACACCTGATGGTAAGTGTCACTGCTGCCCATGGACCTTTGTTATACCAAGGGCATAGCTAGGCCGCTGCTTTCCATTACAAACCCCGAACCCACCAAGTTGGGCTTCCGGCTCTCTCGTTCACCGAATGACGCACAATAGCACATTGCCATTACTCAGACGTCGATCTTCTGCGAGAGTGTGGTACTACTCTAGACGGATCAGCCCGCGGCTGTAGACAGAGAACTGTCAACAGCGTGGTTCTACCACTATTAAAAGTTTAAACTTTATAGTCAAATAGAAGACGATTTTATATATCATTCCACATTTTCTTAAAATAAACATCGTCTACGTAACTTAAACGAGACGAAAAAAAAAAATGTGTTACTTGTATAACTTTTGAAACAGGAAAGTACGCCCGCTAACTTAAAGTAAAGCTATGTTATTATTACTTTTTATTACGTCGAAAGAACCACAGCGATGGACATATTCATAGTATAATTTAGTTATTTATTTCTGTAACTTTAGTAATTCTGTTATTTCGTTTTTTTTTTTTTTTTTTTTTTTTTTCAAAGACACCTCCCTACACTAAGGAAATAATCCTTGTATTGCGGGGGCCTTTAGAAACATGCAATTAACGCAGACAAATTACACCCAGACTCAGAACTACACTTTGTGAATCGCACAAAGTATTGTCCTGCGTGGGAATCGAACCCGCGGCACTGAAGGTCGGTATCTTAGCCACTACGCCATCTGTGCAGTTATTAATTTGCTTACAGCATTCTTTCCTGACCAGTGGTGAAAGATTTAGTTTACATTGAAACACTGGTTTTTTCTTTGAAGTCAAACTGGTCTTTTCTTTGATTTCAATATTAAGGCGGCAATTTGTTTTTAGTTATAATATTGATAACATCATCATCATTCTATCATTTCAGTTATTTTCGTCTCCTCCAAAATGGCAGAAAACCTGACTGACTATATCACGGTGGTAAAGCTTCTTAGTGGTAACACCACCACGCTGTTGACAAGTTTCTGTCTACAGGCGCCGTCGGTCTGTCCGGGGTAGTACCACACTTCTTCGAAAATCGACTTCTGAGTATTGCTGCGATTGCGCTTTGTTCGTTGAGCGAGAGAGCCGACAGCCCAATTGGGTGGGTTTTCGGGTTTGTATTAGTACGCAGTAACCTAGCTATACCCTTGATATGACAATGGTCCATGGGCGGCAGTAAAACTTACCATCAGGTGTGCTGCTTGCTAGTTTGCCACCAAAATCAATAAAAAAAGGCGGGATAGTATAGGGTTTTATTTCGAGTTTTCCTTCCCCCTATTGTATACATGTTATTTGCATGTCATATTCTTTAATTATCTTTTACGATATCTGCGAGCTAGAAATGGAGTGGTGAATTGTGTTCCTAATCAGTCACCACACAAAAATAATAATATACTTATTATCAATTAAAGGCATTCTTTTTACCTTTATTTCTTTCTCGTGAGTATCATAACGACTTATACATTTAAGCGTATGCCAATCCATCTAATCAGGGTGGTATAGCTAGGTCAATTTTCCTACTGTTGTATTTATGGCCTACTAGCTTCGCCCGCGTAAAAGGTTACTTTCCTAAAGTTTTTCAACCCCAATTTTTATTTTCGCTCTTAAGGGTAATTTTTTTACGTAATTTTAATGTCATATTTATTTATATTTAATCAATAGCTTAAAAATAAGTTTCAAGCTTCTGGCTTTAAAAATTACGATAATTCCTTACAACTTTTCATCCCCCTATACAACCCTTTTTTGCATTAAAAAGTAGCCTATGTCCTTTATCAGGCTTTAGATCGGTTCAGTAGTTTTGGCGTGAAAGAGCAACAGACAGACAGAGTTACTTTCGCATTTATAATATTGGTAAGGATGTTTAATAGCGTGACGTACATAGACTGTAGAAGAAAAAAGAAAATGGTATTGAGAAGTCATATTCGATTAAAACTATCTAGTGCAAGTATCTCCAGGGATACTATTTGCAGTTCCATTGGAGTTCAAACGCGATCGTTTACGACTTGATAGTAGTAGTGGATACAACGTAACGAGCAAAATAAACTTGCAATGGCCATAAGTTTAATTTCCTAGGGAAATAGTCGAGTTGTCCCTTTGAGTTCAAACATCTGACTATGTGGAATCCTAGATTTACATTGAGAAATTTACATGGCTTCAACTTAACCGTAAGAATATTCATCTTAATATAGATAGATTACGCGTCACGTTGTTTGTTCGCGATGGACTCCCAAAGTACTTAATCGATTTTAATCAAATTTGCACAGCATGTGTAGTTCGATCAAATTTAAAAGATAGGATAGCTTTTTATTGTAAGTTATTTGTCTATTATTTGACTGTCACAATTATCTGTTATCTCCAAACGATTCTAACAGATGGCGGTATCTGTTGACTGGATTGAGTAAGTATTTAATAGATGGTGCTATGTTAAACGTACAAACGTTTATATAAGCTACAATTTATTAGCATAACTACCACGTGTTACTGAGGCTACCTTAGCCACAGCAACGCGTGGCCGAGTCTGCTAGTATTCTATAATAAAATTCAACAGTAAAATATAACATATCTAGGAATAAATTTCTAGAATTTCTAATCCTATTTTAAAATTGTTAATGTTAAAATAGGATCAGAAATTCTAGAAATTTACTATCAAACTTTATCTCTTTAGAATTATTAGTATCGATCAAAGTCAATATTAATTTATGTTCAAATCGATCAAAGTCAATATTACCATTGATGTGATACATGAATATTGCCATGTTTTATAAAATTTGTCTCATTTTCCATATTAGTCAGTTATATAATATCAGCTCACATAAAAGCATTCACGAAGAGACAAAAGAATTGCACAATATAATGAGTGTAATGAATATAACGAATAATAAGTATATATGTTTTACTTTGTTTTATTTGGAAGTCTTTTTTTGGTAGGCTATGGTTTAGATACATGCCGTCCGTACCATCCGGTATGACTAAAAGGCGGCACGTGGGCCCATAAACCATTCCCACCATTCCACCCTATTCTTTCCCCAACGCCATTGGACCAACCACTGATATCACTTCCTTGACATCCATGGCCTGCCCGGTTATATGTTTTACTTGACCTAAAGTTAATTAAGTTGTAATCCTTACTAATATTATAAATGCGAAAGTAACTCTGTCTGTCGCTCTTTCACGCCAAAACGACTGAACCGATCTAAATGAAATTTGGTACACAGATAGTCTAGAGCCTGATAAAGGACATAGGCTACTTTTTAATGCAAAAAAGGGCTGTAAAGGGGGATAAAACGTTGTAAGGAAGTATTGTTATTCTTAAAGCCAGAAGCTTGAAACTTATTTTTAGGCTGATTTCATATTAATAAATATAACATTAAAATTTTGTAAAAAATTACTTTTAAGGGGTAAAATAAAAATAGGGGATGAAAAACTTTAGAAAAGTAACCTTTAAACGCGGGCGAAGCCGCGGGCAGAAGCTAGTAGTTAATAAAATTCAAATAAATCTCAAAATTCTTTCAGTGCCATGTGGTATTATTTAGCTGGCCAATTAAATACGGGCAAAGTAAGGGTAAGAAATCTTTAGTGTACATTCTTGGTATTCATTCTTCGTAACGACTAACTTTCATCTTCCTTTACATAAATGAATGGTTTAAATTTCATCATCATCATCTCAGCTCATATATGTCCCACTGTTAGGCTCGAGCCTCCTCCAAAACGGGAGGGAAACCGACCTACTATGCCACGCTGGTCAGACGTGTTGGTATAGGGTTTTGTTTCGAGTTTTCCTTCTCATAGATATGTTCTCTTTTAAATTCATAGTTATGCATGGCTACAATTTTACATACTTTTTAGGTTGCATATATATGAATAATTAGAAGATGTAACGTAATATTGTTTAACAAAAAAAAAATAAGAATTTGGAGAAAACATTGGCACCAACTAACACCAACTTTGTTGCTAACTACTTGTCTTAATATGGTTACTCTAATCTGACTCCAATAATATGTAAGTACAATCTGGTAGTTACACTAATTTATTATTGGAGCTAAACAGTTAGCTTACTAGTATTATAAGAGCGTAAAAGAGATATAACCAAATCCCATATTATAATATAAACAATTTTAAATTTAACATTTGTTTTTTTATTTTTAGCGAATTCAATTCTAATATAAGAAATTTATATGACATTATTTCCTGACATTTCAAACGAACTAAAGATATCCGCCCGCATGTCGATATAAATTAGTCGTGTTTTTTTTTTAAGAACAGGCAAAAGGAAAGTAGAATTATGTTTACTAAGTGTTACTGCCAACCGTACGCTTGATATAAATTTTGTGATATTCTTTAGAGGATGTACTAAAATAATACGATATACTAGGTTCAGATTTAGAGTATTGGTGTAAAGATGCGAAAGGGAATGCTCTGATGGTTCGGATATGTGGAAAGAATGCCGAACGAACGTCTAATTAAGAAGATATACAATGCGAAAGTGAAAGGATATATGTACCGGGGGAGACCGAGACTAACTTACCTAGACCAGATTGGTCACATACTGAAGGAAGGTGACTCAAGAGTCTCCGAAACCGGCGAGCGTGTATGAAGAGAATTATGAATGTTGAGAAAGCGAGTGAAGTTTGCAAGGATAGAGTTCTCTGGCACTCTGTTCTCTCTACCCTGCCTACCCTGCAAGGGATATGGCGTGATGATATGTATGTATGTATTTAGCATTCCATAACCCAACCGGTTTAATTAAAACATACATTGCACATAACAAGCATTTCGAGGCATTCTTATTTTCACATATTTTCTATATTCATTCAATTCAATCAAATTAGATATTTCTTATATGTAATAAAGTTCATACTTTAAAATATCGGTCAATTTATACTTAACATTGTCCATGTGGTGACGGACTAAGAATACGATACCTCTTATCTTAGCCGTCGGTGATCATAAGAGACAACTAAGGGATATAATACGCATATAACATCTATGCAAGAGAATGAAAACTCAAAACATAACCCTATACCAACATGTCTGATCAACGTAGTATAGTAGGTCAATTGGCCACTGAAGAAAAAGACCGCGTACCGGTGACCCACCCACACGGCGTCGAGAGGTATATTGTAGGGCGGGTCTACGGGGTCTTGCGCCGCTTTTCCTGTCGCCGGAACGGAACAACGTTGACGTACCGTAGCCAGAACCAAAAAAAAAAAAAAATAAATAATGTCAATTACCCCGTCCATTATGGAGGAGTCTCGAGCCTAACAGTGGGACATATACAAGCTGAGATGATATACTTACTTAACATCGCTGATTTCATTTGCAATACTAAAGATTATTTTTTATAAATATATTTCTATTATAACTTGATAAAATGCTAGACATGGAATATATCTTTAGTAATTTATTAAAATGTTGAAAAGAAATAAATTTCACGGATTTCAACCAGAACTCATTCAATTCTCCCTTTCAGTGAGGACATAAATCATGTCAGACACACCTGATAGTAAGAACAGGATGAAAAATATCAAAACGTTCATACCGAATATCAACAAGTTATTACAGATGGTTTTCTTAATGCTCGAAAAAAAGTCTTTGTCATTGGCAATGAAATATAGACGGATCTTAAGATGTTTTTATCTAGTGAAATCATAGCACAGAATCTAAGATTATATCCTGAGACTTACGTGATATCTTATTAAATATTTTTTTTTTATTTATCTTAGCCCTTATATGTCCCACTATTGGGCTCGGGGCTCCTTCCCAAAGGGAGGTAAATTGACCAACTATACCACGCTAATCAGTCATATAGGTACAGAGTTTTATTTCGAGTTTTCCTTCTCTTGCACAGATGCCATATGCATATTATAACCCTTAATCGTCTTTTACGATACCCACGGGTAAGATAGGGGGTGGTGAATTGTATTCTTACTCCGTCACCACAAGGAAAGTTAACTTATTAAATAACTTTGTATGATTAGAATAGTATCCATAAGTAATCCTAACTAATATTGAAAATAGTTTATTTGTTTATTATGCTATCATGCCTAAACCTTTAAACCGATTTTAAAAATTTCTATATCAGTGGAACTTTATATCAATGGAAGCTACATTATCACCATATTCCCACGGGAATTGCTAATACGTGGAGGATACCATGGGAATTTGCTAGAATAATTTAAATACGAAAGTGAGTTTGTTAGTCATTTCTACGTTTCAAGTTCTCGATCGCTCAACTTGCAATTTTCATATACATGTATTCATCTGCCTTCTATAGATAAGTAGAGTCATTTCTGATCTACAGAAATATAACTTTTAAGTGGTAATTCATCGAAATAAGTCACCCCATGGATATAAATAAATTATATACGTATTGTATAGCGCCACAGAAAAAAGAAAAATAACATGTGGCAACCGAAATAAAAATTATATCTCGTAAAAAAACTATGCATGAAGCTACGGACAATAATTACTGTTTATTATATTATACATAATACTAGCAAAACCCAACCGTTGGTTTGTTTGTAGAAGTCCATATATCGCAGCACCACTAGGTGGCGAGTTACGTCAACGGGTATATAGCATATAAACATTCTCCTTGAAAAAATACATATACATACCAATTTTCATTATGATCGGTTCAATTGTTGCCGAGTTTAGCGATGTCGTATACACAAACATCCTCTTTTGTGAATATAGATAAACTGTAACATAACTAAATTATTAAAAGAAATGACTTTGTTCTGTGACATTTTATGTAGGTATATAATATGTTACCTATTTGCAATGGGTGCGGTAAGAGATTAAATACATAATTCGATGATATCTCGATAATAGAAAGAAAATTTCAATTAAATGGTCTGAACGCGCTCCATTCAATCTATCCATCAGCGGGTGACTTCATAATCTACCGTATGCTTCCCCCATCGTCATTAGACTCACCATTGTTGCCGATTTCTTGACCTTAGTGGGGCTCATCTAGCTTGCCTGGTATTAATAAATAGACTCGTGCCTAACAAAGAATAAGACGCATAGTTATATGAGCTGAGAAAAAAAAATGCGACCACTTCAAGACCTAATTTCAGCTGCTAAGATAAAATAGATCATACACTATATTTTTCATATGAATGCATTGAATTTCTTTCTTTAGAAAAATAACTTTAAACTAATTTCATTATAAATAAACCCTATATACATACATATATTACATAAATCTTTATCATAATTCAATTTGTCGACGAGAAATTAATTTGCTGAAAATTAGAAAGAAGCCTACTCGTGCACAGTAATAGAAGTTTATTAAAATTTGGATGTATAAGCAGTGAATAAATGGGGATCTTGTGAGGTTTTACGTGATATGAAAAACAGAACTTCCTATTGCCTACATTGAACTCTTGAATAACTTAGGATTAGCGAATATTAAAATAAGCACAACGCATTTATTTTCATTTTTAAAGTATCAAAATTTTAATCATAAGATGAATTTTATTGAAATGATAAGTAAAATAATGTTTACAAATAAGTGAATTAATATAAAAAATAATTTATTTTATTTTTAAATACAGTGAAAAATCCGTTATTAATGGTCGTGTTCCGTACCTATTGAGTTTTTACTGAACTGTCTTTATTTTCAAAACATAAGTCTTTAAAAATTTCGCATTTTTGTTTTAAATGAAACTAAATTTTCAATAACAATTATTGTGATGGGTCAGGAATACAATGTGTTATCACTTGGAAGTCGTAAACTCTCTTCGTCGTGGCTAAAAGAGCATCAGAGAACAGCAGCACTTTGCCTGGAAAATTAACAATTCCAACAGTGATAGCTAACCTGCCTGCTAAGCGTGAAGATTGATGCATTATGTCCTCTTTAGGGAGGCTTACGTCCAATGATAGACGTAAAATCCGATAGTGATTAAATGTAGATGTAAAACAGTTAAAACATAATTAAAAACTTTTTTTTTAATGGGACTAGTCCCACCACACACTCCCACCATTGTGACTCCTGTACGCCTGGATTCAAAATGGTCTCCATAAATTACACCGAGGTTTGACCCTCAGGCAATTTCGGGATATGATTTTAATTGTCTTGGGACCTGCAACAAATATAATTAGAAAAAGTTAAAGAGGAGGAGTTGGAAAGAGTGATTATAAATAATGAAAAACTACCAAATAAAATATATAATTGATTGAATTAGGTGATACAATAGGGAAATCTATTATTATTCTAAAATAGAGAAAAGGAAGGAAGACCCACCACTTGCCCACGGTTAATGAACACCTCAAGAAAGAAAAGAATACGGCAACCTGAGAATGACTCGTTTGGAGGCAAAACAAGTGTCGAATCATTATTCGATGTTCTTTGTAAAATTGCAAGTTGAAGTTCTGGAGGCTGTTCATCACAAGACTAAGCTTTCTTTATATCCTATTTCACCTTGATCATTCCGTACTCCATTCTTTCTTGAGGTGTGCGGTATATCGATTAACCGCGGGCAAGTGGTGGGGTCTTCCTTCTTTTCCGCCATTTTAAAATAACTAATGCTTATAGTTAAAAGCAACATAAAAGAACTTCAATAGATTGTGAACAGTAACAATTAAATTGGCTGTCAAATAAACATATACATTTTCATTTTGAAGATGAATTTGTTCATAAGCAAGATTAGTCGTTGCTAGTAGCGGATGCAATGTTACGAGTTAAATTGACTCGCGATCTCCGTAGGTTAAATCTTTTGGGGAATTAGTCGAGCTGCTATTTCTATTCTAATGTCGTATTCATTACTTTAAACAGATATGCACTGCATGGCTCCTATTCTTTTACCTTTTGCACAAGGAAGGCAGCCATCAGAGACGAGTGGCGGCGTGTTGTGAAGCGCAGCACCAATACCTGAAATGATGACCACGACCACTCTGTCAAGAGTGATACCGACAAAGAAGAATTCTTTTATAAATACCCGATACGAAACGAAAAATGATGTCACAAGCGGGGTTCGAACCCGCACCTATTGGGAATCCGGCCCAACCGTGCTACCACTTACACCATTGTAAACTATTTTAGGACATGCAAATTTCGCATCATATTATATCTTACGTCTTCAAGGTGACGTATGCCATCTATCGGACAATGTTTACACATTGTATAGACTTAATACTTCAAACTTTACAGTTAGAATTGTATTAAACGATGACACAACCTTGTTATTCAAATTACTGAAATTTTTAGCATTTAATATGCTTAATTATTTATAAATACCCGATACGAAACGAAAAATGATGTCACAAGCGGGGTTCGAACCCGCACCTATTGGGAATCCGGCCCAACCGTGCTACCACTTACACCATTGTAAACTATTTTAGGACATGCAAATTTCGCATCATATTATATCTTACGTCTTCAAGGTGACGTATGCCATCTATCGGACAATGTTTACACATTGTATAGACTTAATACTTCAAACTTTACAGTTAGAATTGTATTAAACGATGACACAACCTTGTTATTCAAATTACTGAAATTTTTAGCATTTAATATGCTTAATTATTTATAAATACCCGATACGAAACGAAAAATGATGTCACAAGCGGGGTTCGAACCCGCACCTATTGGGAATCCGGCCCAACCGTGCTACCACTTACACCATTGTAAACTATTTTAGGACATGCAAATTAAAAATTTCTAAATGCTAAAAATTTCAGTAATTTGAATAACAAGGTTGTGTCATCGTTTAATACAATTCTAACTGTAAAGTTTGAAGTATTAAGTCTATACAATGTGTAAACATTGTCCGATAGATGGCATACGTCACCTTGAAGACGTAAGATATAATATGATGCGAAATTTGCATGTCCTAAAATAGTTTACAATGGTGTAAGTGGTAGCACGGTTGGGCCGGATTCCCAATAGGTGCGGGTTCGAACCCCGCTTGTGACATCATTTTTCGTTTCGTATCGGGTATTTATAAATAATTAAGCATATTAAATGCTAAAAATTTCAGTAATTTGAATAACAAGGTTGTGTCATCGTTTAATATAATTCTAACTGTAAAGTTTGAAGTATTAAGTCTATACAATGTGTAAACATTGTCCGATAGATGGCATACGTCACCTTGAAGACGTAAGATATAATATGATGCGAAATTTGCATGTCCTAAAATAGTTTACAATGGTGTAAGTGGTAGCACGGTTGGGCCGGATTCCCAATAGGTGCGGGTTCGAACCCCGCTTGTGACATCATTTTTCGTTTCGTATCGGGTATTTATAAATAATTAAGCATATTAAATGCTAAAAATTTCAGTAATTTGAAGAATTCTTTTACCAATATTTTTACAGGTTTTAGCGTGATTGCATTATAATTACTTAGCTCACCGAACTTAGGGTTCATTATCATTATCATCTCAGCCCGTATATGTCCGACTGTTGGGCTCAAGCCTTCCCCATATTGGGAGGAAAATTGACCTACTTTACCACGCTGGTCAGACATGTTGGTATAGGGTTTTGTTTTTTGTTTGTTGTTGAGTCCTTCTCTTGCATAGATGTTATATGCGTTTTATATCCCTTAGTCGTCACTTACGATCACCCACGGGTAAGATAAGAGGTGGTGAATTGTATTCTTACTCCGTAACCACACGGTTACTTCAAAGGAGTTAAGGAATCTAGCGTCACGAATACTTGATTAAAATATAATTGTATTTGTAAAACCTAGGCATATATAATTTAGAATAATTAATAATGTATAGATACAAATATTTATTTTAAGTGGACATTTAATCTACAACATATAGTACGACTGTTCTTTAATTTTTTTTTGGCAGGCTTGGTCTGGCAATATCCGTACATGCCGTTCGGGGTGACGGAAGAGCGGCGTCTGGTCCCACAACCCACCCTTATCCAATTTGGATGGAGCACTGGTCCTTATTACCCTTGGCTGGTCCGGACGGCTATTCTTAACTGAAATCACTATACTAAGTATTTGCACATCTTTCAATTTCAGTACCTACTTTGTTCAAAACAAAGCAATTATCTTTAAATTGAAAATGCAGTACGTTTTACTAAAATAATAAATGAAGTAATTTTAAGTAGGAAAATAAATGACTGTACACATCCAAATGAAAATACGAAGAAAATCGAATTTAAAGCTGCGCTTAGCGAAATGGAAAGGAAATTATGTGCTAAACAGATTACGAAGCTAATTTCCGTGAACATCCAACTCACTATTTGTATATTATTAAAAAAAGAAACACTTGTAAGTAGGTATTAAATTTATTGTTCAAACATTCATATATTATTATTATATAGAGGCAGAATTTACAAATATTTTAGTTCTGTTAAAAGACTAAGGCACTAAGGAGTTGTATTTGTCATGGCGAATTTATAGATTGTTAATTATTGAATGCACTCATAAGTATATGAGGTTTACATATAAAAATAAAGTAAAATATTATATAAAAATTACACTTGCAAAAAAATATTTATTTGTACTACACGCTAGTTAACTGAAACGTGGTCTCTAAATGTTGGCCTCATCAAAAGGCTCAAAGTTGCTCAGCGTGCTATGGAAAGGGATATGCTTGGTATTTCTCTACGTGATAGAATCCGAAATACGGTAATCCATAGAAGAATGGGTGTAACTGATATAGCCTGAAGAATTAGCATATTGAAGTGGCAATGGGCAGGCCACATCGCTCTACGAACCGACAACCGTTGGGGAAGAAAGGTTGTCGAGTGGAGACTACGAATCGGACGGCGCGGTGCCGCGTAGGACGACCCCCCACTAGGTGGACTGACGATATTATCAAGGTCGCAGGAAACCGCTGGATACAGGTGGCGCCGGACCGTGTTGAATGGCATTCTTGTGGGGAGGCCTATGTCCAACAGTGGACGTTTACGGGCTGATGGATGGACACGCTAGTTCTAGCATTTCGTAATTGAGGTGATTCAAGTCCTATCATTTGGGAAGAGCACATATCTGTCATTACGTAGGAATAGTTTTTGAAATGGACACATATTTTTTGCATTATTACGGTGCGATAACGATGCTTCCATAATATTAGCTTTTGGCAGCTATTACACAATTTTTTATTAGTGGCAATGATTAAAATATTACATTACCCGTGTGATGACGGTAAAAATACAATTCAATAGTCCCTTTTTGTATCTGGGTATTGTAATTGCTGTATGGTAGAGTCTACGAATACTACCAACCCATATGTTGCTCGTGGTTGTCGCAAAAGAAGACTAATAGCTTTTATCTGGGCCAACTCCACCTGATGACGTCTGATCATCAATTACTTTACCAAGAAGGTTTGACGTCCGGCATTCCGATCATAAAACTATTGCTAATAACTTTTGCAGTATGTAAGTTGGAAAAGGAGTACATATTACGTCGACTAAAAGTAATTAAGATAAGGATGATGATGATGATAACGATTAGGATAAAATTTATGCAAGAGATGCTGTGTGGTGGCGGGTGTAGGAAATAACGAATAAGAGCTTTAGATAGACCGAGGTCGCCTATATATGATACCGCCTGGTCAACAATTACATTCCCAAGAAGGGTTGACATCTGGCAGGCGGCCGGTCATAAAACTTTTGCCAATAACTTTTACAATATATACTATGAAAGAAGAGTACATATTGTATCGACCCCAATAGTAATTGGGATTAGAGTAGGAGAATGATGATGATGATGATAAAGCAGAATGCATAAAAACCTATCATTAAAACAATGTCAATCTGTACGACCAGCGTGGTATAATAAGTTAATTTCGTTTCTATTGTGAACGAGTTCCAAGCTGAGAAGGCGCCATCAAAAACCTCACTTACTACTAAAGCAATATAAGGGCTTAAAAGATTGGGTTCAGAATCGTCGATATTGGAATTGGAACCAATAATATTTCAATATTAATTGCGGTTACTGACTTATGTTATTACATAAGTCAAGCTATTGCTTTACTAGGTTTCTTATAAAATATCACATAATGCAATATAATAATATTTAACGAACTAATGTATTCGAAAATATATTTTTTTATTCTACTTCTATTAAAATTATACTAAGATATTACAAACTTTTATAAATTTAGATAGCTTATTATCATCAGCCATCATGTTTTACTCAATAAATATATTTAATGGCTAATATATTTTATAATTATAATTATATATTACTAGCAGATCCGGCTACGCGTTGCTGTGGCTAAGGTAGCCTCAGTAACACGTGGTGGTTATGCTAATAAATTGTAGCTTATATGAAACGTTTGTATATTTAACATAGCGACATCTATTAAATACTTACTCAATCCAGTCAACAGATACCGCTATCTGTTAGAATCGTTCGGAGATAACAGATAATTGTGACTGTCAAATAATAAACAATAAAATAATACTGCGACTATAAATTGAGATGCAAGCTATCCTATCTTTTAAGTTGGATCAAACTACATATGCTGTGCAAATTTGATTAAAATCGGTTAAGTATTTTAAGAGTCCATCGCGGACAAACAACGTGACGCGTAATTTATATATATTAAGATTTTATAATAAATGTGCTGTGTGGTAGCGGCTACGAATACTACCAACCCTTACATTGCTCGTGGATGTCATAAAAAACGATTAAGAGCCTTATAACTATCTGGGCCAACTCCATCTGATGCTGCTTGGTCAACAATTACATTCCCAAGGAGGGTTAACGTCTGTCTTAATGTCCGTCTTATGCGGCCGGTCATAAAACTATTGGCAATAACTTTTATAATATGTACTATGAAAGAAGAGTACATATTGTAACGACCCCAAGTAATTGAGATAAGAGTATGACAATGATGAATTATATATTATTTTTATAAAAGATAATACCAAGAATTAAGGAAATAATCTTTATACTACGAGGGAAGTTACAAATACATAATTTATGAAAACAAATTACACCCAGACTCAGAAAAATAATTTGTTGATCGCACCAAGTTATCATCCCTAACTGAGATAATTTTTCCGCTCCGCTCGTCGAGAAACGATATTCTGTCAGAGGTGATTAAAGGGCCCATAGTTATATATTTTGTTATAATAAACGCTAGAATAATAAGTTTAATTCACAACTTCATACACTTATACTGCATGTAAGTAAATATGTATTTTCCATGTGGTGACGTAGTAAGAATACAATTCACCACTCTATCTTATCTGTGTATGAAAATGCATAATATAACATGTATAAGAGAAGGAAAACTCGAAACAAAACCCTATACCAACACGCCTGACCAGCGTGGTATACCAGATCAATTTTCTTCCCATTATGGAGGAGGCTTCAGCCCAACGGTGGGACATATGGGAGCTTTTTATTTTTTCACGCTATTAAAACGCATTAACGCGCTATTCCCCGTCGCTGACAGATGAGGGGCAATCTGGGACTCGCGCGGCCAGCTGCCTGACCGGAATATCCACTAAAACCACAGCGGCCCCTTCCGCGCTTTTACGGAGTGCCAGAGAGATCGTCTACTGACATTCGATCCCCGACACCCCAAGGGACATATATGAGCTGAGATGATGACGATGATGAAATAAAAATGTTATTCTAAATATATAAATATTTTGTTGATAAATTTGATCCAAATATTTTTTTAAAGTAGAATGCACGGTAACGAGGAACAGAATATTGAACTAATGAATGAGTATATTATATCAGATTATAATACTAACGTCTATAAATGACATAAGTTGTCATCAACAAGTCAGAATTGAATTGAGTGAATCAAGAAAATTTCATGTAGGACTTTTGACGGTTTTTTGCTCGTATATGTAGCTGATTGCCAATACATAAGAAGAAGACTTTTGACGGGAATTTGAAAACGTCATGTAGTGCTCTTGTATTATATTCGATATCTTAGTGTTTTAACGTGTTATATTGGATAATTTTGATGGCATTTTATGTAATATGATGTGCGGAAATATTGGAATGTAGTGAATATCATATAAAAGTGCTTTACAACGTTTTCGTTTTCCATCAAAATTCCCACAAGATACCATTAACAGTGTGGCCATTGCACTGTTAATGGTGACAATTTGACTTAGACAACGACTGACTTGAAAGACTAAAAACATGAAAATATTTATAACTTGACACTGGCACCAATAGCTCGTATATGTAGCTGATTGCCAATACATAAGAAGAAGAAATTTCATGTAAATTTAATAGCTGTAATAAATAAGTACATATGAATGAAGTATATAAGAACTGCAATAATATAGAAATCTAATCTAATATTTATCTTTGTGACAAAAATAAATTACATACGTTTACGTTTTGTGACATAAATTATTTTATGACTCGTTTTATATGTATATTTATGGGTAAAGACAATGAAAGAGAATAAAAAGTAATTGCACGGCATCAAGCTGAGACAGCAGTCTACAATAAATGCGTAGGTCATTTATTACGACTGTAATGCCTAAGTTTTTGTATATGACAATCATATAAAGTCTGCTCAGAAAAGAAAATAGAATTTTAGACATTTTAGAGAGTAAGGTTAAAGTTTTTCAGATGACATTCTATCGAATAATATTATATGCAACAAATAGGTATATAAATAAATTTTGTGTGGTGACGAAGAATACTATTCACCACTCCCTATATTACCTGTGGGTGATCGTAAGAGACTACTAAGGAATATAAAATGCATATAACATCTCTCCAGAAAAGAAAACGCGAAACTAAACCCTATACCAACAGGTCTGACCAGCGTGGTATGGTAAGTCAATTTCCCTCCTATTATGGAAGAGGTTCAAGCCCAAAAGTGGGACGTATATGAACTGAGATAAGTAATATATAATTTTTTCATGATCGAAAACATAATTCCTAGGAAGAAAACTTTTGTTTTCTTTTTACGAATTTATACATATGTATCAGAGTCGTGAATGTTGATCCATTGAAAGTATTATATGTATCTCCTGTTTGTCATCCTTTTAATATTTTCTACAATATTCAAGTACATATTATTATTTGTCAAATATTCTTTGCCGTATTTATTTTTTGTTTGGGAAACGATTCTCGATCTTGTTGCGTATCTATAATGTTTTCACATTGTCGATTTCGTTTGATTTACTGTCGATATTAAATAATACTGGTATTTATTTTCATTTCTTTACTAACATTGTAAGTTGTGTATTAGATTTGTATAGGCATATATATATATATATATATATATATATATATATATATATATATATATGTCGGAAAAAGAAGTCCATTTCCGCTTAAATACTTCCGTTTAGATATTTCCGTTTTAAAGTCAATTTTAATCCGGAAGTGTAATAAGAAATTCATTTGATATTTGCAAGTATCCAAAATAATTTAAAGCCTATTTCCGGTCAGTGATTTCTAAAGTAATGAGTTAGGATTTGACTTTGTACTTTAAAATGTCTTTATAAATGCGGCAACGCGGACGTTGCCGGAGACTTCCGGGACGTCCGGACAAAGCCTTGGTGATACGTCGTGCTTGGCAGATGAGCAGTGGTTCTTTAAACTTGGTGATAGTAAGACGTGCACCAAAGGACTTGTCTGTAACCGCGTAGCTATTTCCTAAGTTTGCTAGTTGCTAAGTTCGTTAGTTATTAAGTTCGTATACCCGTTAATTGAAAGACTGTTTAAATCATAGTAAATTGTGAACATTTTGCACTGTTTTACTTCGTTGCCTGGGGAACCCAGTGACGCCCAGAGATAATTATGGAAGGTGAAGAAAATGACCACCCGATGTCGCATCCTGCCATGCCTGACGCGACACACACACACACATATATATATATATATATATATATATATAAGTAATAACTGAAAAGAAGAAAATAAAACTGGTTATTTAATTACGACTTGAGTTGATATTCTGTTCGTTTCCATTGACGATAGATTGCGACAACACTTAATACATGTTATGCGAAAAACAGATTAAAATATTTAATTAATTATTAGTTAAATGAACGAGGCTTTAGTAGCTGCTGACAATGAGCAATGATATTTCAAATTGACTGCACAGATGGCCTAGTGGTTAAGATACCGACCTTCCGTGCCAGTGTCATGGGTTCGGTTCCCAAGCAGGACAATACTGTGTGCGATCCACAAAGTGTTGTTCTGAGTCTGGGTGTAATTTGTCTGCGGGCATTTTACAAATATGCTAATTGCATGTAAAATGCCCCGCAATACAAAGAGTATTTCCTTAGTGCAGGGTGCGGAAAAAAAAATGTGCCACTATTAATTTTATAAAAGTTATTATATAGTAGTTAATTTTAGTTATCTAATTTACACACTAATAGAATTCTTGGATGTGCAATAAATATTTATTATTTTTAGGATATTAAATACAATAAAAAGGGATGGAACCAAAAGAAATTTGCGTATTTAATATAATCGCAATTTGGTACATTATTGGTACAAATAGCAAAAACCAGAAAGGTACCTTTCAAACGGAACCGAAAAAATGTTTCTTTGATAAATAATGTACATTGATGTTCAAGCTTACCGCTAGCGAGGAATTTGTAGAGAAATCGCAACGCATAAATGTTCACTAAATTCTGTATATTTATCAAAGACTTACTAGATTCGTTGTCAAAGAGTTGTTTAATGGCATCACTGAAGGAACGTCAAGGATTTGAATTTCGCAATTCCCTGGAATCCTTAGGATTTCACGCACATTTCTACACTAAATATTCTATTAAGTAATGTTTAATATAAATGTAGTGTATAATTAATATATGTTAAAATATAACTTGACTATGTCGTGAATATGAAATCCATACTGAAGCTAAGACATTTGCGTAATATTTCTTATAAAACATATTTTTCTATATAAAAAACGAGACGTCTGCACTAATTGCGATGGATATATAATAAAATTGTAATTAAGGAGCGTATTTTAGCTTGTTACATAAGAAAAAACATAGAGCTACGTTAGTATTTCATTAAGCTTGAGTTTTTGATTTCAATTAAGTAGTAAAAAAGGATAAGCCGGTAGACGGACTATTTGAATCGTGCGAATGGGCGCCAATATATGGTTATATTCTGTGGTCTCTTCAAAAAACATAGCGCGAGCACAAGGGGGCTTATTAGGTTCCATATTATCATACACGACATCAGTATCAACAGTTTTATATGCTATTCAATCATCCTTACTATCCTTACTTCTTTACTAATATTATAAATGCGAAAGTAACTCTGTCTGTCTGTCACTTTTTCACGCCAAAACTACTGAACCGATCTAAATGAAATTTGGTACACAGATTGTCTAGATTCTGATAAAAGACATAGGCTACTTTTTAATGCATAAAAGGGGTTGTAAAGGTGGATGAAAAGATGTAAGGAAGTATCGTTATTTTCTAAGCAAGAAACTTGAAACTTATTTTCAGGCTATTGATTAATAAATAAATATTATATTAAAATTTTGTAAAAATTTACCCTTAAGGGGTAAAATAAAAATAGGGGATGAAAAACTTTAGGAAAGTAAACTTTTACGCGAACGAAGCCGCGGGCAGAAGCTAGTAGGGTTATAATTTGTTAAGAAAATGAGTAACTTTACAAGTATTTAATTCATTTTAACTCATAAACATTTTACAGCTGGGCTCGAGACCTTTTCATAATATGAAGATCTATTGCATCACGCTGATCAGACAGATCAGTATAGTTTCATTTCGAGTTTCCTTCTCTTGCCCAGATGTTATATGTATACTAGATATATGTGTACGTTAATTATTGTTTACCACACCCACGACTATCCGTGTGATGATGGAGTAAAAATACTTTTCACCACCCCATATTTTACCCTTAGGTGACCGTACGAGACGACTAAGGGATATAAAACGCATATAACATCTATGCGAGAGAAGGAAAACTCGAAACAAGGCTCTGTACCAACACGTCTGACCAGAGCGGTATAGTAGGTTAATTTCCCTCCCATCACGGAGGAGGCCCGAGCCCAACAGAGGAACATTTATGAGCTGTGGTGATAATGATGATGATGACACCCACGACGAATGTAAGTATTGTTAATGGTAATATTTCCATCAGATAGTATCATTGCTGCCGACCATCGCCAGGGCGATGCTCGACAGCGTCAGGAACGGGGACGCGGTCGCATCCTTTTGCGAGGCAATAGTTTCGCGGAAGGAGGCGGCGGAGCGCGTGCGCGAGGAGCGTCTCCTCGACGACGCGAGCCGCCGCCGGCGACTGGGGCGGCGCAGGCGCGATTACCTGCGCCTGATGCCGCCCTAGCCGAGGCCGCGGGTGACTGGATCGGAGAATTAGTCCGTCACCCGCCGAGAGGCCGACCGCGTGAGGAAAGACGGACATCCTACCTGAGGGGGGGACGTCGGTCGAGGAGAGGGTACTCCTCAGAGGTATTTCGTCGGGCCAACCACTGACGTCAAGTCACGCTGCTCCGGTGGTTGGCCCAACGACGAAGGCGACGTCACGGGTGGGTTACGGGTGTGCGTGCTTACGCCCCTCTGTCACCCCGGACGGAGTGGTGCGAGGAGTGTGCCGACTGTAACCCGCCACCCAAAAAAAAAAAAAGATAGTATCATTAAAATATTTTCGTTTTATCTAATTATTAATGTCACGCAGGGTTTCTATTTTATTTATTTAAAATATCAAAGAAAATGTATTTTACAATAGCGCTACATGAAGTAAAAGGAAATTATATGCTAAAGAGATTATAAAGTTAATTTCCCGACAACTCCCTGCTGAGTATTTTACCTTAAGCAATGGCTCGCGGTCTTATTCATTATGTAAAACATTGACAGTGCAAAGAATGCCGAACGAACGTCTGGTTAAGAAGATATACAATGCGAAAGTGGAAGGATGTAGGTACCGGGTGGAGACCGAGACTAACCTACCTAGACCAGATCGGTCATGTACTGAAGGAAGGTGAAGTCAAGAGTCTCCGAAACCGGCGAGCGTGTATGAAGAGAATTATGAATGTTGAGGAAGCGAGTGAAGTATGCAAAGATAGAGTTCTCTGGCACTCTGTTCTCTCTGCCTACCCTGCAAGGGATATGGCGTGATGAAATGTATGGAGGTATGTAAAACATTGACACTAAGTCTAGTGCATCAATTAATACATTTAAAATTTGTTTAAAATTTGGGGGGCATAGTCCGGAGCGTGCTCGTTCGCGTCCCCTGCCAGTCTAATTAGACTGCTAATCCGGCTCGAAATGCGTACCGCAATGCGGGTTAGGGCGTCCCCCGGAGGCGACGCGTACCGACCCGCCCCCGTCGGTACGAACATCGGCAGTTGCGGCGATGGGGGCCGCCACCCATCACGCCTTGCCCAGTTAGGCGAGTCGAGGAGAACGGAGTGCCAGGTGGGCACGTGGAATGTAAGAGGTTGTGTGGAAGGTAAGTTGCACGAGCTGATATCCGTCATGGCGGACAAACAGCTGGACGTGCTCTGTGTAACAGAGACCAAGCGAAGGGGCAGCGACGCCTGCGATCTTCCTGGTGGCGGGATGGCTCTGTGGTCTGGTGTACCACAGAGCGATCGAGCCAGCATGGGGGTAGGAGTGCTGTTGTCCTCTCGCTTGGCCTCAAGTGTGAAGGATTACGGAATGTATGATCCCAGACTTCTCTGGGTCCGTATAAAACTAGGTGTCACCAAGGTATTCATGGTTGTAGCATATGCTCCCGTAGGATCCTCGGTGGCATCAGACCTAGAGAAGTTTTGGGATAATGTTAGGGAAGTTCTGGATATGGCAGAAACCAGTGAACGCGTGATTGTATGCGGAGATTTGAACGGATGGGTGGAGACCAAGCGTCCCGACTATGAGGACGTACTTGGTCCATTTGGTGATAAGAGAGTGAACGACGCAGGTAGGCTCATAGCGGATGTATGCATGGAGAGAAACCTTATTGTGTCAAACACATTTTTCCAACATAAGGACATCCATATGTATACATGGAGAAGGAATGAACAGAAAAGCATAATAGATTTAATTTTGGTAGACAGTCGCCTCCGAAGCAAAATATTGGACGCAAGAGCCTACAGGGGCCCCACAGTCGACACGGACCACTATCTCGTTATTGCGAGATTTAGTGGTCTGTTCAGAAAGTGGAGGCACTGGCGAGAGCGTGTCCACTTCGGAGGGCGTGAAAGAATAAAGGTTGAAAGGTTGCAAGAAGAGTGTGTAAGAGAAAAGTATGCAGAGGGTGTCCGAGAACGGCTGACGATGGCAAGCCAGCCGCAATCGGACATTGAAGAATGCTGGAGAGTATTGAAAGAGAGTATGGTAGATACAGCGAAAGAAGTATGTGGAAGTTCAAAGAAGCATAGAAAAACAAATGGTGATGCATGGTGCGATGCGGAAGTGGCAGCTTCCGTAGAGCAAAAGAAGAAAGCGTGGCTGGACTATGTCTCTTCTTTGAATCTGAATGACAGTATGACTCAACAGAAGAAAGAAATATATCGGCAATGTAAGAATGACACCAAGGCCTTAGTGAAAGAGAAACGTGATAGAGCAAGTATGAGTGCAGAAGATAGGCTGACTAAAAACTTCGAGGGTAACACCAAACTCTTTTGGAGGGAGGTGAAGAAGTCTCGGGGTGGTTGGTCAGACTTCAGAATGAATAAAATAAGGTCTAAAGGTGGAGACATTCTTACACAAACACAAGACGTGTTAAGCCGATGGAGTGAATATTTTGGCGATATGTATGCGGATACTACGGTTGGCGCCGGTGTTGCATGTGGTCTAGTAGATCAACATTCGGCGACGGCGTCCTCCGATGGCATCAGTATGGATGAAGTTGAATGGGCGATAAGAAGTTTGAAAAATGGTAAGGCAGCGGGCATTGATATGGTGTCTGCCGAGATGATCAAGCTTGGTGGCTCTTGTGTCTGGGAGGCGTTCCTGTTGCTCCTCAATTTATGTTGGAGCTCGGGAATGGTTCCCGGGGACTGGAATAGCGCAGTCATCGTGCCTTTGTTTAAAAACAAGGGTTCACGTTATGACTGCGCAAATTACAGAGCCATAAGCTTGACCAGTTTGGCAGCAAAAGTGTATGGAAAAATTATTGAAAGGAGAATGAGGATGGTGTCCGATGGTTTACTGTGTGAGACACAAGGAGGTTTCAGGAGTGGAAGGGGATGCATGGATCAAGTGTTCTCTCTGCGCAACATTGTGGAGAAGCATCTGGCTCTAGGTCAGAGGGTTTTCTGCAGTTTTGTGGATCTGGAGAGAGCATTTGACACGGTTGCACGAAAGGAACTTTGGGACATTTTACCGGAGTATGGTATTAACGGTAAACTGCTACAGGCTGTGCAGTCCAGTTACATGGGCTGTAGAGCCTGTGTGCGGCTGGATGATGGAATGTCGCCTTGGTTTGACGTCAATATCGGCGTTAAGCAGGGGTGCGTTCTGTCAGCCAGGCTGTTTATCATATATCTGGATAAATGTCTCCAAAGGTTGAACGATATGAATGTGGGAGTCCAGATGGGCGACTCAGTGGTCACTGCTCTGCTTTATGCAGATGATGCAGTCCTGCTGGCACAGTCAGCGACTGACCTGCAGACCCTAGTCGACACAATGACAGAAGATTGTAAGAAAAGGGTTCTACGCGTGAATGTGAGCAAAACCAAAATAATGGTCTTTGAAAGAGATAAAACCAGAACAGATGTAAGAGTAACAATAGGTAATGATGTACTAAAGCAAGTGGATGAATTTGTATATCTTGGATGTGGATTTAGCCGAGATGGAAGGTACACCACTGATATAGAGCGAAGAGTGAATGCGGGAAATAGAGTGAACGGAGCGTTGGGGCAACTTTTCGGCAGCCACCACCTCAGCTAGAAGGCACGTGTAGCAATACATAACGCAGTGCTTGTCCCAACATTACCGTATGGAAGCAAGAGTTGGGTATGCAGAAAAGAGTATGATAGTAAAATTAATGCGGTCGAAATGCGATCTCTGCGGAAAATCTGTGGAGTTAGGCTGACCGACCGCATTCGTAACGACGACGTAAGAGAGCGAGTAGGTATGAAAGAGAGTATTGGTGTAAAGATGCGAAAGGGAATGCTCCGATGGTTCGGACATGTGGAAAGAATGCCGAACGAACGCCTGGTTAAGAAGATATACAATGCGAAAGTGGAAGGATGTAGGTACCGAGGGAGACCGAGACTAACCTACCTAGACCAGATCGGTCATGTACTGAAGGAAGGTGGAGTCAAGAGTCTCCGAAACCGGCGAGCGTGTATGAAGAGAATTATGAATGTTGAGGAAGCGAGTGAAGTATGCAGAGATAGAGTTCTCTGGCACTCTGTTCTCTCTGCCTACCCTGCAAGGGATATGGCGTGATGATATGTATGTATGTATGTATGTAAAATGATTTATTTTACGTATAAATTAATTCACCAGCTCATTAATATCCATTGTTGAATAAAAGCTTCACAATTAAAGTAATAATTGATTGACCGGTAGGTTGGAGAACAAAATCGCTGTCATAAGTTGCCTAGAAAAGTGCTATTGCCAATTCATTTAATTTTTAAATTTTTAACTCACCACTAGTAATTACAATGTGGTGACTTATTTAAATAATAGAAATTCTATAATAACATTCGTTAGGTAACAATTTATATAACAAAATATTTATTTTACTTGTTTTATTTATATTGTGATATATAATATCTATGTTATTTATTATGATGGTATAGTCGTTTTCGCAATACTAGACTATTTCATCATCATCTCAGGCCACATATGTCCCACTGTTGGGCTCGAGCCTCCTCCATAATGGGAGGGAAATTGACCTACTATATCACCCTGGTCAGACGTGTTGTTAAAGGGTTTTGTTGTTGTTTGGGTTGTGTTTGTGTTGTTAATGCGTTTTATATCCCTTAGTCGTCTCTTACGATCACCCACGGGTAAGATAGGGGGTGATGAATTGTATTCTTACTCCGTCACCACACGGAGTCTATAATTAGTATTGTCCAAATGTAAGACTAAGACAATTATACCCGTCTTAGTTAATATTTAATTCTTTTACATATTTTGAATGTATCGTTAAATGGTTAAACGTGGTACAATCTTTTGGTTGCCATCTGTTAAAATTAATATGCACAACAATCCTTCATAATTCGTTGAATAAGACGATGGAATAATTTCCTTGGGTCTGTATTTCTATGTAAGACTATTTGATCCAACATACGATATTCTGTACAAATTTGAAAAGATATAAATATAGAATTCTTTGAAACGCCGAACATATTAAACGACCATTTGTGTATTTGGTAGGTATGAGAATAGATTAGGTTGTAAAGTACTTCTATTTATTTTTTGGCGGCGGGCTACTATCCGTTATGCCCCTCTATTCCGTCCAGGGCAACAGAGAAGCGGCGCACGACACGTAGACCCGCCCTACAATGTACGTCTCGACGCCATGAAGGTGAGTCACTGGAACGCGGTGTTTTTCTTCAGTGGCCCACCGGGCAAAGTATTTTGGGCAAAATACTTTGCACTTGCCTGCCACCACCTCTCCTATTTTTAAATAGCGTCTAGTATTTTTGTGTGAACATATAATGTCTGTCTTAATCAAATAATTTAAACGTCATTCCATGCTCATTTCTAATTTATAGTATACTAGCATAGTGTACTAGCAAACTCAGCCCGTTGGTTTATTTGTAGAAGTCGATATATCGCAGCGACACCTGGTGGAGAGTTATAACAATGCGGAGAACATATAAATCTTCTCTGTGAAACAATACACGTACATTATATTTTCATAATGATCGATCAAATAATTTCTGAGTTATGTCATATATACAAACATCATTTTTTATATATTTAGATTATCTACAATTCCACGACATGAAGTGTGAAGTGTGATAACGAAGCGCGTGCAAAATTTTCACTATTTATTTTAATTTAAAAGAAATATATACATGTTTTTTGACTGTATAAGTTTGGTAAAATAATAGAAAAATAAATATATTATCAGCATACTGTTTTTCAGTCGTCGAACAAATAAAGCAATAAACATGCGAAATAAAATTAAACAAAGAAAAGACGAACAATTTTAACAAGATAACGAAAATAGGCGGATGAGTAAGTATCAACTGCGTGCATTTCAATCGTAAAAGGAAAGGGATGAACGAAATTAATAAGGAAAATTGGAAGGTTTGTACATTAAGCTGGTGTTTAGAAAAAAATTGATATGTATATATAGGTTAGGTAGTGGTGGTTATCCGCGTGCTCATTGAATGGGAATATAAGATATAAAATTCTCCTTCCCCGCAGCTGTTAAAAAAGAATGAACAATGTAAGAGAATGGAGAGCCTAAGAGGTTTAAGTAGCTTAAAAATTATTTAAAACTTAAATACAGATGTTATAGTATTCCATCTACATAGCGGGATATATGTGGTCCAGGAATAACAACTGAACACCAAGTGATATCCAGGCCTCATCTCCCTGGGGATGTAGATGCCCAACTTTGGACGTCGATGATAAATAGTTGCATAGAATATCCATTCATCCATCCATCAGCCCGTAAACGTCCACTGTTGGACATAGGCCTCCCCACGTGAATGCCATTCAAGACGGTCCCGCGCCACCTGCATCCAGCGGTTTCCTGCGACCTTGATAATGTCGTCAGTCCACCTAGTGGGGGGTCGTCCTACGCGGCGCCGTCCGATTTGTGGTCTCCACTCGAATAGAATATAATGGCAACGTAATCTTATAAAATTTTATTTTCACGTGTAAGTCGTGAAAATCCTCTGAGAAAAATATTTAGTGACGCATAGCCATAGTTTATATTATTACAACATAATAAATTCATTTACTGATAAAAAATTACCTAATTGATGAGTGAATGATAAATAAAAAGTGGCTCATAAATTTACTCTTATTATTAATTTAACAATCATCATCATCATCACAGCCGATAAATGTCCCACTGTTGGGCTCGGGCCTCCTCCGTAATTGTAGGGAAATTAACCTACTATACCGAGCTGGTCAGGCGTGTTGGTAAAGGGTTTTGTTTCAAATTTTCCTTCTCTCGCATAGAGATTATATGTGTTTTATATCCCTTAGTCGTTTTGAACGATCACCCACGGGTAATAAATGGGGTGGTGAATAGTATTCTTATTGCGTCACCACACGGAAAAAAAATTAACAATAATCATCTAAAAATACTTTGTGTGATTTTGAATAAAAATTATAAAAATAATAAATAGTTTTAAAATAATAAATAATTTCACTGCATAGATGGCGTAGTGATTAAGATACCAATATTCCATGCCAGTGTCATGGGTTCGATTCCTACGCAGGAAAATACTTTGTACGAGCCACAAACTCTTGTCCTGTGTCCATGAGTCTGGGTGTAATTTGTCTGCGTTAATTATATGTTCGCAAAGTCCCTCAAAATTCAAGGTATTTTTCCTTAGCTGCCATTCATCATCATCATCATCACAGCCTATAAATGTCCCACTGTTGAGCCCGGGCCTCCTCAGCAATGGGAGGGAAATTAACCTACTATACCGCGCTGGTTAGACGTGATGGTATAGGGTTCCGTTTCGAGTTATCCTTCTCTCGCATAGATGTTATATGCATATTATATCCTTTAGTCGTCTCGTACGATCACCCAGCTGCCATTAAAAAAAAAGAAATAAAAACAAAATAATTCAATAACCCAGAGAATACGATGGTAAACTTTAATATGTCATTATGTTACCGTCTAGTATAATTGAACGCATATATGTACATATATCATAAAAGTCGTAACAACTTATATAACTATATACATAACTACGTATATTCAGTATTCCGTCCTTTTGGTTCATTAGCGCGTCAACACCACGCTGCACCGGCCGAAGGCAATTCCTCTAATTATATAACGAATTAACGTCTTCAAGCTCGAAGCGCTGTTTGTTTTCCTCACAGGAAGCCTTTGCACTGCATGTTTGGAAAGCATTTGAAAGCTGATCCGACAGCGCTGTTTAGTTGATTGCTTTAATTAGCTCATCACAAACGCATTGCAACTCAACAGCTAAATCTATGTTTATTTGAGTGTAATATAATGAAGGAAATGAATAAATAAATATAGCTTAGTAAATATATTTTCCGTGTGATATTGAACTTGCGAATGAGTGTAATGAAAGAGTAACAAAGCAATGATCACCACTTGTTTTCTTTCTCTAACAACTTTCTCTTGTAAGTAATTGTAATACTCAACATAAGTACGCCCGTAAAACAGCACTAAAGGAAAGAAGAAACTGAATAAAACTCTTTCTGGAATACTAAGATGTTTACTTCTTCGTAGTGGGAGTCTTATGTCTCTTGACATATTTTTATTCTCCTTTAGAGCCTAGCAATTCCATTCATTAGCAGATAACCAAAACTGTAATAAATATAGATAAATAAATATAGATAATAATATAACTAATGTCTTGATATTCTCTTATAAGTATTATTTCCTCTAGCTTTCATGTCTACCAAACGTATTGAGGCTTTCCAGTATAACTAGTTTCAACGGAATATTATTTTCATGGAATAATTACTATCTAAACTGCCCAACTCGAAGGAATAACAATAAGATTAGACTGGATATTAGAATATTTGAGTGAACTGACTCTCCAGATACACTGTTATAGCTATTCATGACTACTATAACTGACGACTTAATGTGATCTCCATGGTACGAATTTTGTCCCATTTTGATATGTAAATAAGTTCAAGAAAGTGAATATAAATAAAATTTAAGTCTGCTTGTAAAAAAATAAATTTTCAGTCATCATCATCATCATCATCTCAGCCCATATATTTCCCACTTTTGGGTTCAGGCCTCCTCCACAACGGGAGCGTAATTAACCTGCTATATCACGCTGGTCAGACGTGTTGACATAGGGTTTTGTTTCGACTTTTCCTTCTCTCGCATAGATGTTATATGCGTTTTTATATCCCTTAGTCGTCTCGTACGATCACCCACGGGTAAGATAGAGGGTGGTGAATTGTATTCTTACTCCGTCACCACACGGAATTTTCAGATACTGAAAATTTGTGATTTATATTTATTTCTATACGCAATACATTGTACATAAGTAACGTGTATTTCTTGTATATAGACCATTTTGAAACTGCCGTTTATCTGATTGTTCCGGATAATTTTGATGTCGCAGGACCGATTCTTACGGTGTTTTGACAGGAAATTTTCTGAAATTTTGAGCAGCAGCATAAAATGTAATTTAAATACGAAGTTTTTGATTATTGTCATCATCTTCATTCTCTTGCTCTTATCCCAACTAGTTGGGGTCGACGCAATATGTCCTCTTTTTCCATACAGCCCTATCAGACGTCATCTCTGTAGTCACTCCCTGTTTATACATATCATGCTTCACGCAGTCCATCCATCTTTTCTTTGGTCTCCCTTTACCCCTAGAGCCTTCAACATTCATACTTAAAACCTTCCTCGCAACATTACTTTCTTTTGATTATTGTCATATATAATCTAAATCAACATCTGAATCGAATTTATTAAAAAAAATGATAGTAATAAAAAATAATATAACGGCACATAACTGAAATAAAACGTGGACGAAGCTGTGGGTAAGCACAAGTTCTTTTAAAAAACTCTTATGTATGTTTTTTTACGTTATTTTCTTTCGCCCTTAACTCAAACGATAACAGAGTAGTCCTCCCGTGACCATGAACGCCGTAAATTGTACGAAACGTCGGGCAATTAAAAATCAAATACAAACGCAATAGAATCCGTAAAAAAAAGTTTTACTTCAGATAACAGAGAATTTAAGATTTAAATTAATTGAAAACATTAACTCGTTCGCATAATTGCTTATAATAATAGTATATGTACGTTTTGAATATCTAAACAAAATTACTCATTTTACAATTAAATCTATTATAAACCAATTGTAATCAAACATTAATTTAACTTGTAAAACTTTATAACTTTGAGGAAGACTTTCTGGAGTTTCAAAGGCAATCGGTTTCTGAGTGGAACTTTATATGAATGGATATTTAGCCGAGTAGTTGCATTTAAAGGGTCGGTTACTGTCGCCAGCCGCTCGTAAAATATAACGGGTGCTTCCACTCTCAGCTAATGACGTCCAAACTGTTATGACAATGTTTTGTAAAGCAAACACTAACAATATTGTAATATGAGTATTAAAAGTTAAGATGCCGTTTAATTACTGTCGGGTGCTTGACTACTTATGAGGTTTCCTCTCCCAGCGTTACTTAGTTTACTATGCTAGATAACTTGGTTAAATTACTAGCATATGTATCTAATCTTAACTAACAAATAACAATGGCGTATGTAAGTTTGTTTGTTTATTTTTATTTAAAATATTAACTACACAACTGCTCACACACATGTTGTTGGAGGTACAAAAAAGGCTAAAAGAAAAACCTTTTTATTTCATCATCATCACAGCCTATAAATGTCCCAATGTTGGGCTCGGGACTCCTCCATTATGGGAGAGAAATTAACCTACTATACTGCGCTGGTCAGACGTGTTGGTATAGGGTTTTGTTTCGAGTTTTCCTTCTCTCGCATAGATGTTATATGCATTTAATATCCCTTAGTCGTCTCGTACGATCACCCACGGGTAAGATATGGGGTGGTGAATAGTATTCTTATTCCGTCACCACACGGAATTTTTTATCTAATAAACTATCCTTTTTATCTAATAAACACTAATAGTTGTAGGACCATGCTGTTGACAATTTTCTATCTACAGCAGCCGTCCGGCCGGGGTAGTACCACACTCTCGCAGAAAATCAACGTTTGAGCAATAGCAATGTGTTGTTGCGCTTCTGGCCCAAGCCCAACTGGGTGGATTTGGGGTTTATATTGTTAGGCAGCGACCTAGCTATACCCTTGGTATTACAAAGGTCCATGGATGATAGTCATACTTACCATCAGGTGTGCTGCTTGCTCGTTTGCCACCATACCTAAGCAATAAAAATTAAAAAGAAAAATGTAATGTGTTCAAGAGAAAGAAAAAATCATTGACAAAATCTACATTAACAGGAGCTCAGGCGCAGACAAAGCATAAACTATGTTTTTTTTAATTGATGTAAATTGTTATGCATTTGAAAATGCTATGAAATATTGCTATGCAAATAAAAAGTGTAAAATTTATTACAACACAAATAAAAAGTACAAAATTGAATTCAAATAATGCCAATGGGTAAAAAAAGCATCTGTCGCGACAAAGGGACACTCGATTGACAGTAACTTGCCGTGTGATCTCTGTAGCCTGTTGATATCTCTATCTTGGCGATTTATGTTCTGTGGCTTGCCTGAAGTGTTACCTTTTTTGGTAAGTGACTTTGACGATATCAAAGTATACTCTGGAAAGCCGAAATTTTGTGTGGTGGACTGTACTCGGTTTGTCGAACTGCGATTTTATTTTAAAGGGTTAGGTTCACTTCAGACTAGAGAAACAAAAATTATGGTACATATAAAGATATTGGTTTTGAAGATAGTGAGCAAATAGTTTATAGCTGCTAATTGCTAATAGATTTAAAGTTGATAAGTAAGATATTTATAAGCTCATCCCCATCTATCCTCTGAGAAAAACCACCTTCATAAAAATAAAAAGGAAAAAAAAATACAATTTTGCGTGGTCTCAAAAGTTAGGATCATTTCGAATAACTATCGAAGTTCATTAGAATTGAAATGGAGCTTTATGGATAATCAGAGTCTTCGTAGACGACAGCTGCTTTGAAATTATGACCGTCGAATCTGATACTACAGGGCTCACTGCACTCTTTAAAAGATGTTTTCTTATATATTAATAATAAAATTCTGCTCTCCATAGACAATGTGCTTAGCTATATGGAAGATATCAGGAATAATGCCGTAGTCATAATGTAGTAGTAATAATGTAGTCGGTGCTATGTGAGGTCGCCTCAGAATAAAGTGAAAGCAACTTATTTCAGAGCCTAGCTTTAGATGATATTCATTTGTGCATCTTTAGAATAAAAGATAGACTTATTTTGATATTACTTCTTTTTCTTGTTACTGTTGTGTTACTTTTTGGTAGAGCATAGGAGCATAGTCAAGTCGTTGACTGCCAGCTGGCTTTAAGTTGCCGTTGCATATGAATCATTAGAAGCTGTTACTATCAACTCAATTAGATATGCTGCTAAATTAAGCATTTGTTACAATGTGTAAGTTAGGTGTCAAAACTAGAAGGTAGTTTCTTGTACCTCGTGGTCTTCTGCCACCTGTTGTAAACGTCAATAAACTTAACCTCACTTAAGGAAAGTTTCTTTGCAATGGAGATAATTTTTAAGAATGTCTTTTCTATCGAGTAACTGTGTGGTAGCGTCTACGAATACTACCAACCCTTACTTTACTCGTGGATGTCGTAAAAGACAACTAAGAGCCTTATAATGACCTGGGTCAACTCTATCTGATGCCGTTTGGTCAACAATTACATTCCCAAGGAGGGTTGACGTCTGGTAGACGGCCGGTCATAAAACTATTGCTAATCTCTTTTACAATATGTACTATGAAAGAAGAGTACATATTGTATCGACTCCAAGTAATTGAGATAAGAGTAGGAGAATGATGATGATGTCTTTTCTATCGACATTTTTGCAGGCAGTAACTCTGTAAATAGTATAATAAAATTTTATGCCTACTAGTTTTATGGTTCCATATTAATGAATTCTATAAAACTACGATAACTTAAACCTATATCATATGGAATTTGGAAATTCTTGCCAGTATGTTTTCTTTTTTATAATTTCTTTTCCTTCTTACTATTCATACTAACTTATACGTGACAATTACAACTTACCATCAAATGCGCTGCTTACTTGTTTGTCACCATCATTATTTCAGCTTATTTACATCCCACGGCTTGACGTTCCTCTATAATAGGAGGAAAATTGACCTACTATGCCACGCTGGTCACATAATTTGGAATAGGAACCATAGATCACAATACTGTCACCATCCTTACTAATATTATAAATGCGAAAGTAACTCTGTCTTTCGCTCTTTCACGCCAAAACTACTGAACCGATCTAAATGAAATTTGGTACACAGATAGTCTAGAACCTGACAAAGGACATAGGCTACTTTTTAATGTAAAAAAAGTGTTGTAAAGGGGGATGAAAAGTTGTAAGGAAGTATCATCATTTTTAAAGCCAGAAGCTTGAAACTTATTTTTAGGCTGTCGATTAGATATAAATAAATGACATTAAAATTTTACAAAAGATTTACCCTTAAGGGGGTTAAAATGAAAATAGGGGAGAAAGTTTATAAGGTTATTTTAGAAGAGTAGTTATTTTAGAAGCTAGATTGACGAACATTTTTTTTTGCTTTTGATTAGATATAAATAAAAAATGGTATTACGTTGACCGGCTGCTGTCAGTAGCTCTGCGAGGTGCCATGTCTCGCAGCTCAGATGACATCTCATCTTATATTTTAATTATATATGAATAAGTTAGCTATAAATTTTGTTTTGTTATTTTCTACGTTTTACAATTTTTCTTATCCCTGTAAAATTACTTATGTTTCCTTTGCAAGCATTTCCTAGATTAACATATAGGATACTTTTATCACGGTAATGTGTTCCCATGCGATAATAGTTCAACTTTAGAAAAGTAGCCTATTATGCGGGCGAAGCCGCGGGCAGAAGCTAGTTGGTAATAAAAATAAAAATTCTTTACTGAACTTTATATTTTAAAACGCATCCTTGGTCATTTGATCAAGTAAGCGTATACAATCATGGCATTACTAATCATGGTATTAAAAATCATGAGAGGTATTGCGAAATTTTTCAGTAGTAGGTTCTCAGTACTTTTCATCACCATTAATGCTAAATTTGTGTCTAATAAACAATGAACGGCTCGTTCCCTATTACGTTAGTTACCCATCTGCCTAAATATTCTGTGTTAATCATCAATCATAAACACAAACGTTCGCCTACAACTGTTACTTTATTCTCACAAAAGCTTTCCCAAAACGTTCACCTACTGTAAGTAATTACTAATGCCCATAAACTTAATAAGCAAACTAAGAATATAGTCGAGTTACTAATCCATCAACACACGGAAATGAAAGAGTGAATATACTGACATCAATAAAATTAATCGAACGGAATAACGAAAATACAATACAAGAGAAGGGTTTCTAGACAGAGGGTAAATGAGAAATGTATTAAAGTTAATCGATACGAAAACAACATGTAAATTGAAACAATATCAACGTACAATAAGTAGTAGTTTGTTAGGCATTCATTAATTCATTTTAGCTTATATATGTCTCACTATAAGCATTGAGCCTCCTCCGTATTTGGAGGGAAATTTACCTACCAGACTGGTCAAACGTGTTAGTATAGGTTTTTATTTCAAAATTATTTCTTTTGCATAGATGTCATTATCATATTATATCTCTTAGTCTTCTTCTACTACACCCACGTATAATATAGTGAATAGTATTTTTACTATGTCACCATATGGAGCATTTTAAAAAGTTTTATAGTATACTTTACGATGAACAGTAGTACCAACTACGCGCAGTGTGTTATGTGAGGGATTACCGTGGATGCAGGCACTAAGAAGACGTGTTCACGCGACAAATCCTCGTCAGGAGGCACTCGTTTTAGTCGCGTCTAGACACCGCTTTCATATCAAGATTTATAATAATCTTATTAGTTGTCGTGGCTTGGCTTCTTTTAGATATTGCTGATATCAATATTATACAATTTTCCTGCTGTAAATTATTTTATATAATATTAAGCGGCATAGTAATATATAAACTCGATATTAAGGATGATAAATACAATAGATTTAATACTTGTACAACTAAAATTTGAGTCAATAAGCTGGTGGTGTATAATACAAAAATAATAAGAGACAAATTAGCTTTTATAGAGTAGGAGACGTACAGTATGGTTGATTTAATTAGTGAAACCCATTAATATTTCAAATTGGAGGTTTTAATGCGATGTATTATAAGTTTGAATTTTAATACAGCTCGTCACTTATTCTACTGCTTCATAGTCATAAAAAACCAATAACTATTGATGCAGTATTATGCCAACTTTAAGCCTAAATACTTCCTCAGAAAAATATCTTTGATATATACCAAAGTTGAGCATTATTCGCTCTTACTTTTGAAACAATGGTTCTTCAATATGCGAACACTTTTCTCCGGCAAGGCTCTTGGACTTTATTGACATTTACTTTCCGAGGGCAAACATACCGACAGCCGCTGTCTATCTCATCTTGACTCTCCGTATAATGCAAGACTTTCGCAGGCACTATGTATTATTTTATTATAAATTTATAACTTTTATATCCTTATTATTTGAATAAGTAGGTGTAAGATTAAGGGATATTTTGAATTTTATATTCCTTTATTAATGAGCTATATTTTAAAAAATCTTTTTTTATATTTTTTCCCTTGTATTTATATTTTTATTAGTCTATTGTACTTTACTGCCGCATTATGTCACAGGTTTTACGTGCCTTCTTGAGAACTGTTCCATAAACGAAACTAATTTATGTAAAAAATCAATTCATGGGTTAACGAAATTCAATGTATAATATAATACAATTTGAAAATGATCTCAATAAATATGTATATATAATACATGAATTAGTTTAGGTCTCATATAAATACTTATAAAATTTTATAAAGAAGGAATATTGAGATAGCCCATTAAATACGACAATTGTTTCAAGAAAGAGTTTTATAATATATGATAATTTATATTTTGCTATACATTTATTATATACTAGCGACCCGCCCTCGCTTCGCTTCGGTTACGTCTGTTCAGTTGTGTAGTTTACTTTCGCGACATAGAATTCTTTTCTGGGAAGGAATTTATTCAAATCGTACTTTATCTGACCTTTTCTTTGACCGACCGCATTCGTAACGACGACGTAAGAGAGCGAGTAGGTATGAAAGAGAGTATTGGTGTAAAGATGCGAAAGGGAATGCTCCGATGGTTCGGACATGTGGAAAGAATGCCGAACGAACGTCTGGTTAAGAAGATATACAATGCGAAAGTGGAGGGATGTAGGTACCGAGGGAGACCGAGACTAAGCTACCTAGACCAGATCGGTCAGGTACTGAAGGAAGGTGGAGTCAAGAGTCTCCGAAACCGGCGAGCGTGTATGAAGAGAATTATGAATGTTGAGGAAGCGAGTGAAGTATGCAGAGATAGAGTTCTCTGGCACTCTGTTCTCTCTGCCTACCCTGCAAGGGATATGGCGTGATGATATGTATGTATGTACTTTATCTGACCTTTGCAGGGCAAAAAGAAACACCTTAGTTTATCTCTGTGTCGTAACACAAATATGCCTACCGAAATTCAAGTCTGTAGTATATTTAAAAATGTAATTTTCACACCCCAACAACCACCCTTCCAGGTGGGATACCGTAAAATCCGTTCTTAGCTGAACTTTACTCGGCGAAAGAAATATTTCTACCAAATTTAAAGTTTGTAGGCCTTATGGTTCCAGAGATATCGTGATGAGTCAATACATAGTAACACTTAAAGAGATTTTACATAGACTCATAGAACTAATTGATGCATCCATCCTGAGGGATGAACATCCATGAACTGAGTTCATCAATATCTATCGTTGGACATAAGCTTCTTTATAAAGGGAAGTTATTGTTGTAATCGTCTCGCTTGGCAGACGGGTTGGCAATCACCATTAGTGTTACTGATTTCCTAGGTGAATATTGCTGCTCAATATTCTGATGCTTCCTTACCCAAATTTTACCACTCCTACGGGATAGAAAGCGATACATGGTGTGCTTAAAAAAAAATTCACCACAAGTGGATAATCTAATTTGTAGGGTCCTTTATAACAAAAAAAAAAACCCGATTACGAGCGAAAAATGATTGTCACAAGTGGGATTGGAATCCACACGTGGAACGGATTTCCAATAGGTGTGGGTCCGAGTCCCACTTGGACAATCCTTTTGCACTCGTAATCGGGTTTTTATAAATAATCAAGCATATTAAATGCTAAATTTCAGTAATTTTTATAGGGACCTTTTTGTATTTTAGAATTGTCTACTGATCGGCTATGCAGACGACGGTCTTTTACTTATACAATCAAACACTAGGGATGGCTTAGAGAAATTAGCGGAAACATGTCTCAATGATATATTCGATTGGGGTACACGAAACTGGCTTGCTTTTGCACCACAAAAAAACATATCATCTTTTATTAAAAGAAAATTTACAATCGGCGCCGCGTATAAAATTCAATAATATGACTCTCAAAAAGAAAGAATCAGTTTGCTATCTCGGCCTAGTCTTAGAAATTTTTTTTTCATTTATTCAACATATTAAAACTGTAGGTGAAAAAGCGAAATGCAATTTCTACACGCTTACTAGAATATCCACATCTACTTGGGGCCTTCGCTTTAATACACTTAAAACCATATATATATGGCCACATATTTGGGGTGTATTTGTTACGTTGCACCTGTATGGGCCGATAGGGCCACCATAGGGGCGGCTCGCCTTAAATTACTACAGAGCCAACGATTGGCCCTAATATTTTTATGTAAAGCCTATAGAACGGTTAGTACCGAGGCCTTGTCAGTGCTAGCGGGTGTGTTTCCGGTTGATTTGGAGATTCAGACACGAGCGTCAATGTATTACACCACAAGGGAAACTATAAATACCGATTTCCTTCTACCGCGTGACCGAAATAAAATTGCTAGATTGTTTGCGCCACAATCCAATGTCTATGAAGAGCGTTTAACTGAATGGCAAGAAAGATGGGATTCATCATCGAAAGGCTGTCATCTTTATCAATTTTTTCCATGCATCCGAATAGCTTGGCGAAAGTGTGGCTAGAGGTTGACCATTTTGTGGCCCAATTTTTAACTGGACATGGCAACTTTAAAAGTAAATTATTTTCTTTTAAACTCGTACCTTCACCACTATGTCAATGTTCCACACCTGACCATGAGTATGAACAATCAGCACATCACATTCTCTGGGAGTGCGATCTCTGGCGAAACGAGCGTAACCATATGTTAAACAGTTTGCAAGTCACCTGTGGAGTAGTATACTTTACGGACCTTGTGGCAACTCGAGAAAATTGCTGTGTGTTCATGCGTTTCTGCCATACCTACTGTAGCAATCAATCTTAACGCTCACATATAGGCCACGTTAATCTCTTCTGTATCCGTGGTGCCGTACGGCTGCGCTTATCGTAGTCGTACATCTCTTTAATTATTGGCTGACTAGTCATTTTGTTTTCCTGTCTCCCGCTTTGCCAAGGAGGGAAGTGGAATCACTCTTTCCAACTCCTCCTCTTTAACCTTTTCTAATTAAATTTGTTGCGGGTTCCAAGACAATTAAAATCATATCCCGGGACTGCCTGAGGGTCAAACCTTAGTGTCATTTATGGAGACCATTGTGGATCCTGGCTTACAGGAGTTACAATGGTAGGACTGTGTGGTGGGATTAGTCCGATAAAAAAAATAGGGACCTTTTATTTAAAATTTGTCACATATTCACTTTGCATTATGCCTAGAATTGATAATTTTTCTGTTACATACGTTGAAAGTGCTTTTAGATTCATTGGTGCCTTTGGCTTAGGAGATTTGTGAAGATGATGAGGACAAAAACTGCAGTATAGCTTTATCGTTTTCCTTCGCAATTGGCAAGAAGTAACATAATTACCGTCTTATAGTGGTGGCAAAGATAAAGAAAGAAAATGTTAGTAAGTCATTCATTGTATTTTATGCTTTAATCGAATACATTGCAATCAATATAAGACAGTAAAGTTTAAAAAAAAAAGTTGAATTAATCCATAAAAATTTAGTTAATTGCAACATAAATGTATAAATTGTAACTTTAATTATCACGTTTGCATTTGATTTTTAATTTCCCGACGTTTCGAACACTTTACAAGATTCATGGTCACGGGAGGTCTGAGGTCTCTCACGCCATGGTTTAATTATCGCGGATTTCTATATAAAAAATATATTCTCCCTGCAATTGCATAAGTGGTTTAGCTATAAAAGCAACAGTTATCATTGCCTTCTTGAGAACTGTTCCATAAACGAAACTAATTTATGTAAAAAATCAATTCATGGGTTAACGAAATTCAATGTATAATATAATACAATTTGAAAATGATCTCAATAAATATGTATATATAATACATGAATTAGTTTAGGTCTCATATAAATACTTATAAAATTTTATAAAGAAGGAATATTGAGATAGCCCATTAAATACGACAATTGTTTCAAGAAAGAGTTTTATAATATATGATAATTTATATTTTGCTATACATTTATTATATACTAGCGACCCGCCCTCGCTTCGCTTCGGTTACGTCTGTTCAGTTGTGTAGTTTACTTTCGCGACATAGAATTCTTTTCTGGGAAGGAATTTATTCAAATCGTACTTTATCTGACCTTTTCTTTGACCGACCGCATTCGTAACGACGACGTAAGAGAGCGAGTAGGTATGAAAGAGAGTATTGGTGTAAAGATGCGAAAGGGAATGCTCCGATGGTTCGGACATGTGGAAAGAATGCCGAACGAACGTCTGGTTAAGAAGATATACAATGCGAAAGTGGAGGGATGTAGGTACCGAGGGAGACCGAGACTAAGCTACCTAGACCAGATCGGTCAGGTACTGAAGGAAGGTGGAGTCAAGAGTCTCCGAAACCGGCGAGCGTGTATGAAGAGAATTATGAATGTTGAGGAAGCGAGTGAAGTATGCAGAGATAGAGTTCTCTGGCACTCTGTTCTCTCTGCCTACCCTGCAAGGGATATGGCGTGATGATATGTATGTATGTACTTTATCTGACCTTTGCAGGGCAAAAAGAAACACCTTAGTTTATCTCTGTGTCGTAACACAAATATGCCTACCGAAATTCAAGTCTGTAGTATATTTAAAAATGTAATTTTCACACCCCAACAACCACCCTTCCAGGTGGGATACCGTAAAATCCGTTCTTAGCTGAACTTTACTCGGCGAAAGAAATATTTCTACCAAATTTAAAGTTTGTAGGCCTTATGGTTCCAGAGATATCGTGATGAGTCAATACATAGTAACACTTAAAGAGATTTTACATAGACTCATAGAACTAATTGATGCATCCATCCTGAGGGATGAACATCCATGAACTGAGTTCATCAATATCTATCGTTGGACATAAGCTTCTTTATAAAGGGAAGTTATTGTTGTAATCGTCTCGCTTGGCAGACGGGTTGGCAATCACCATTAGTGTTACTGATTTCCTAGGTGAATATTGCTGCTCAATATTCTGATGCTTCCTTACCCAAATTTTACCACTCCTACGGGATAGAAAGCGATACATGGTGTGCTTAAAAAAAAATTCACCACAAGTGGATAATCTAATTTGTAGGGTCCTTTATAACAAAAAAAAAACCCGATTACGAGCGAAAAATGATTGTCACAAGTGGGATTGGAATCCACACGTGGAACGGATTTCCAATAGGTGTGGGTCCGAGTCCCACTTGGACAATCCTTTTGCACTCGTAATCGGGTTTTTATAAATAATCAAGCATATTAAATGCTAAATTTCAGTAATTTTTATAGGGACCTTTTTGTATTTTAGAATTGTCTACTGATCGGCTATGCAGACGACGGTCTTTTACTTATACAATCAAACACTAGGGATGGCTTAGAGAAATTAGCGGAAACATGTCTCAATGATATATTCGATTGGGGTACACGAAACTGGCTTGCTTTTGCACCACAAAAAAACATATCATCTTTTATTAAAAGAAAATTTACAATCGGCGCCGCGTATAAAATTCAATAATATGACTCTCAAAAAGAAAGAATCAGTTTGCTATCTCGGCCTAGTCTTAGAAATTTTTTTTTCATTTATTCAACATATTAAAACTGTAGGTGAAAAAGCGAAATGCAATTTCTACACGCTTACTAGAATATCCACATCTACTTGGGGCCTTCGCTTTAATACACTTAAAACCATATATATATGGCCACATATTTGGGGTGTATTTGTTACGTTGCACCTGTATGGGCCGATAGGGCCACCATAGGGGCGGCTCGCCTTAAATTACTACAGAGCCAACGATTGGCCCTAATATTTTTATGTAAAGCCTATAGAACGGTTAGTACCGAGGCCTTGTCAGTGCTAGCGGGTGTGTTTCCGGTTGATTTGGAGATTCAGACACGAGCGTCAATGTATTACACCACAAGGGAAACTATAAATACCGATTTCCTTCTACCGCGTGACCGAAATAAAATTGCTAGATTGTTTGCGCCACAATCCAATGTCTATGAAGAGCGTTTAACTGAATGGCAAGAAAGATGGGATTCATCATCGAAAGGCTGTCATCTTTATCAATTTTTTCCATGCATCCGAATAGCTTGGCGAAAGTGTGGCTAGAGGTTGACCATTTTGTGGCCCAATTTTTAACTGGACATGGCAACTTTAAAAGTAAATTATTTTCTTTTAAACTCGTACCTTCACCACTATGTCAATGTTCCACACCTGACCATGAGTATGAACAATCAGCACATCACATTCTCTGGGAGTGCGATCTCTGGCGAAACGAGCGTAACCATATGTTAAACAGTTTGCAAGTCACCTGTGGAGTAGTATACTTTACGGACCTTGTGGCAACTCGAGAAAATTGCTGTGTGTTCATGCGTTTCTGCCATACCTACTGTAGCAATCAATCTTAACGCTCACATATAGGCCACGTTAATCTCTTCTGTATCCGTGGTGCCGTACGGCTGCGCTTATCGTAGTCGTACATCTCTTTAATTATTGGCTGACTAGTCATTTTGTTTTCCTGTCTCCCGCTTTGCCAAGGAGGGAAGTGGAATCACTCTTTCCAACTCCTCCTCTTTAACCTTTTCTAATTAAATTTGTTGCGGGTTCCAAGACAATTAAAATCATATCCCGGGACTGCCTGAGGGTCAAACCTTAGTGTCATTTATGGAGACCATTGTGGATCCTGGCTTACAGGAGTTACAATGGTAGGACTGTGTGGTGGGATTAGTCCGATAAAAAAAATAGGGACCTTTTATTTAAAATTTGTCACATATTCACTTTGCATTATGCCTAGAATTGATAATTTTTCTGTTACATACGTTGAAAGTGCTTTTAGATTCATTGGTGCCTTTGGCTTAGGAGATTTGTGAAGATGATGAGGACAAAAACTGCAGTATAGCTTTATCGTTTTCCTTCGCAATTGGCAAGAAGTAACATAATTACCGTCTTATAGTGGTGGCAAAGATAAAGAAAGAAAATGTTAGTAAGTCATTCATTGTATTTTATGCTTTAATCGAATACATTGCAATCAATATAAGACAGTAAAGTTTAAAAAAAAAAGTTGAATTAATCCATAAAAATTTAGTTAATTGCAACATAAATGTATAAATTGTAACTTTAATTATCACGTTTGCATTTGATTTTTAATTTCCCGACGTTTCGAACACTTTACAAGATTCATGGTCACGGGAGGTCTGAGGTCTCTCACGCCATGGTTTAATTATCGCGGATTTCTATATAAAAAATATATTCTCCCTGCAATTGCATAAGTGGTTTAGCTATAAAAGCAACAGTTATCATTGCCTTGATTGATTCCTGCTCGGATGATATTCCGTCAGGAAATTCTCAGTTTCTGAACTCAGTTTGGTATTTATTACTAGAATTTTCAAAAGATATATAGAAGGATTAGAGGGATGAAGTGGGGTAACTTAATACTTAAGTCATCATTCACCTTATTTTTCTTTATTTCTTTTTAAAGACATGTTAAAACAAAAATTGCTACTGCTACTCAACATTACATTGAGTGGCTGGCTAAACAATGTGTCGAATTTAAACTTATCGGAGACTTTGGTTAATACATTATGTATCAGCTCTCAAGTGCAGACCAACACTATCCAAACGCCTAACGTATACATCCCTAGATGTAACTACTTTTTATTTGTCTGAAATGCTTATTGAATTTACTCAAGAAGGGAATTTTATTTTCAGTAAGTAAACGTGCTGTCTATTATTGGACAAAAGACTCCTCTGAATGAGCTATATTGCTATCATCGCTATGATATTGCAACAAATTTAGCTTTTAGAAGAATGTTGATGTATATTCTACTGATATTCTTTTAGGAGTTTATTACGACTGCACACGAGGGTATAATATGATGGGCCACCGAAGATAAAGATCGGGTACCGGTGGCCCACTCGCATGGCGAAGAGATTGGACCCGGACCGATTTGGCGGTGTGAGACGCATCCATAGTCCACCGTAAAAAAGAAAAAAAAAGAAGAAATGATGTATTGATTGAATACACTACTATGAATTCCTTATTTCATGTGATGACGGATTAATAATACAATTGTCATATCCTTTCCATTCCTGAGGCTGATTGCAAAGGAAGGGTAGTCACAATTCAAAATAACATCCTATAAAAACACATCAGATCACCACATTATGGTAGGTAAATTTCCCTTCCAATGTGTACGTATATGGGTTGAGATGACGATGTAATAATATTTTATATCTACACAATATTTTTGATCATCATCATCTCAGCTCATAGACGTCCCACTGCTGGGCTCGAGCCTTCTCAATGAGAGGGAGTTTGACCTACTATACCATGCTGGTCAGACGTGTTGGTATAGGGTTTCGTTTCAAGTTTTTCTTCTCTAGCATAGATGTTATACGCGTTTTATATCCCTTAGTCGTCTCTTATGATCACCCACGGGTAAGATAGTGAATGGTATTCTTAATCCGTCACCATACGGAAAAAAATTTTTGAGCTACACTAATAAAAAACTCGTATTTATTCATCTTTCATTTCTACCTCCCTTATTAAGGTAAGGTAATTGTGCGAATAAAAAATAGTTGTCCCTAAATTCGTATGTGCTTAGAACTAGACAGTTAGTTCAATTTTCGTAATATTTGCCACCCACTTACAGAGTTATTCAATAGAGTAGAGTACTGTCTCTAAAAAAAAATATCATTACATAACAATTTTGGCAGTGTAACTAGAACAAAATGGTATATACATTAAGCTCTCATTTAAACACAAATTAGGTCAATGGAACTAAAATAACGGTATATGTAGGCTTGTCCTGGTTGGCATCGAATTGTGATAGAGGCACGGAGTGTTGCCAAATTGCCCTGTTCGCTTATCATCTGGCTTATGTATGTACGTATAGCAATGTGTTACGACAACATTTTAAATTTGAATATAGACGAGATTTTGAGAAAAGCCTTAATCGTATCAGCATGAAAATTATTTAGATATTCCAAGAAGATTTTACTTGTTATTAAACATAATAACATGTAATAACATATGTAAATAGCATGACAAAAGGTAGCTTAATGTGTAATAAGTAATAACGGCGTAGTAATAGTGATTTGCTGTACAGAGAGCTGTAAATTCAATTTCTACGCAAGATAATTCATGCCGAACGAACGTCTGGTTACGAAGATATACAATGCGAAAGTGGAAGGATGTAGGTACCGGGGGAGACCGAGACTAGTCTCCGAAACCGGCGAGCGTGTACGAAGAGAATTATGAATGTTGAGGAAGCTAGTGAAGTATGCAAGGATAGAGTTCTCTGGCACTCTGTTCTCTCTGCATACCCCTTGGTATGGCGTGATGATATGTATTGTATGTATAATGATTTGTTTTCTGTCCCAAAGGTACTTAGTGGCAGAACTGCTTACACTACTACCTTATCTGTACACATAGGCAAGTTTGAGCAGTTATTATCATTATTATAACATTTAGCTACCAGTAACTAGGTATTGTCCTTGTGGTGAGGTGGGATATGGCGTGATCATATGTATAATTCATCGTGTGATTCACAAATGGTTTTTTAAGTTTATATGTAGTTTGTAAATTCTATAATTTAGAAATATTGCAATGAAAAGAAATTATTTCGCTGATAATGTGCTTACCGTCATTATTCTCCTGCTCTCTTTGCTGCCAATTACTTAGGTTGCACGCAATATATACTCATACTTATAGCAAAAGTTAGTGGCAATAGTTTCGTGATCGTCCGCCCGCCTGACATCAACTTTCCTTGGGAATGTAATTATTGACAAAATGGCATTAGATGGAGTTGGCCCAGGTCGATATATAGCTCTTAGTCACCTTTTACAATATCCACGAGCAAAGGGTAGGTAGTATTTGTAGCAGCTACTACACAGCAGATAGTGTGTTTAATAGATATATTATTCTTAATATACATACATACATACATATCATCACGCCATATCCCTTGCAGGGTAGGCAGAGAGAACAGAGTGCCAGAGAACTCTATCCTCGCATACTTCACTCGCTTCCTCAACATTCATAATTCTCTTCATAAAATTCTTAATATATATTCTAAATAAATTATTAAGCAATATGGTGCCCGTTTCAATCTACTAAATTACATAGTTTTATAGCGTCTGGAATTATTTATTTAATGCTACCTTTTAAACGATTGCATTTAATGTATGAAACAAAAGTTCAATTGACCATCAAATATTGCAAAAAACGTATATAATATAAGTATTTTTAAAGTGGCACTTTCTTTTATTAGTCGTCTATGATCATGACATATGTATTAATTCGTTTTTTCGTTCAATTTCATGAAACAAGCAAGAGAATAACACTGAAACAAAGTCACTCTTGCTTGAGTAGCTCATCACTTTGTGGGTAAATCTAATGATAAGTAGTGCAGTCATAAATACAAAAATATACAAGCTCTATTTTCAGTTTCACCCCGAATTAAATAACTATTCGAATTAAGTGATTTCCGTCATATACAATTTTATTAGGAGGTAGTAAAAATAAGTTTAAAGTTTGATTAAAATATAAAAAAAACTGCTCGTGCGTAGAGCGCAAAAGTGAAACTGCCAACATAGGCATGGAGTGTTTGTTGTACTTGTGCTACAGTAACTCGACGATTTTAATTTGTTTTGTAAATACGTACGTGACGTTACACGTTGCAAATGAATTAATTAATATTCATCAGTACGACTTGTACTAAAATACAGTTTTACCTTCATAAACTATGTGCAATTGTGCATATTAATTATACATTATATTTATTTCTATTACACAATGAAAAAAAATCCATTTGGCAAATATAAGTCTAAAATAATTGTGAAATTAATATTTCTGAAGTTAAAGAATATTTATTATATTTTCTTTTTCGAATATCAACAATTATTGGAATAAAATAGCAATATCAACAAACAGCTTTATATTTCTTTTACCTAAGGACTAAAGTGAATATCGGTCCAAATCGACGACGTGTGTTAAGATCGACATTTAAAAAATGTTTGCATATTATTTTATAAATTGCTTGGATATTTTCGTACCACAGCGCTTAAGAATATATGACTTGGAAGGTATTGGTCCCCATGCTCGATTTGCACTCTAAATTGATTTTATGTGTCTAAGAACGTCGCCTAGTAGTGTATTTATCCCACTTTATAGATGTTTATACTTTTCACATATCCACACTTAAATACCTTTATATTTTATAACTTGTGCTTGTTTATTTGTAAAATATAAGAGATAATTCCATTAGATGATAGACAAAAAATAAAATATGTCACCAAGTCTGCCATTTCTGTGAATTTTGTTTCGAGTGAAATGTTTTAAAAAAAAAAACAAGGAGCTGAAAACATTCGGAAAGAGAAATCATATTAAATAATATATTATACAAAATAAGGTATAATAACATTCTTATACCAATTTATAATGTACCAAACTGATAATGAAAAAAAAAGTAATAAGATGATTGCTCAACACAAGAATATATATGAAATTACGAAGAACTCTTTCTTGTTTTCTGAACTATTTTATTTGAACTAATACGTGGTAAAGCAGACTTTATTGACAATCTATTGCTCTTTGTCAGTCGTAAATAAATAATTGGAGACTATTTAAATGAGAGCCATAAATATTAAAGTATTCTAGCGCATGTTGGTGTTTAGTTACTATTATAACGTTAACAAAGACATTTCCTTTTAGTCTGGATTGCTGAGCTCCTTTTGAAGAGGCAAAGCGCAGGTCGAGCTTCCGTACGTAGCTCTGAACATAATCGCAGTCGCCTTTTGCGCCTTACCCAGCTCGCTTACAAAGAAAAACGTAAGCTAGGCTCTTAGTATTCAATGTAGGCGCTTGTGTGCACTTTATAATACACATATAGCACATACCTTTAAGTAATATGCACCCATGTTTTTGTGCCTTAATGTTCGAGCAATTCTCATTGCTCGCAACATTTATTTTCATGATTACACGTTTCATGAATAAGGTTTATTTTCTACATGGAATATTATATGATATGTCGTTTAGAATGATTACTATATTTTTATGGCTATGTTACATATAAATCAGCGTTACATTTATTGGAGATTATTATAGAAAGTTTGTAAAATATGTTTGCTGTTCATATCCAGTATTATCGTTTTTAAGTGACACTTCATTATTCTATACTTTACTTATATAGTTTATATATACTATACTTATATAGCTTACTGCATAAAAAATATCATTAGATCATTATCTCGTCTATATAATACACATTATTCTGAGTTGACGGGTCAAGAATGTCATTTGTGTTTCTTTCCTGTGAAATTCATTAAAAAATCAGCTAGGGGTACGATGTCAGAAACCTCCGCGTGGTGTACCCAGGGTGCGGGCGGCAGTTCCCCAGATCATTCTGTTGGACTGTCTGCCGTAGCGAATATCTGGCGCTAGGGGGGCCCCTTTTTTGGGAAGCCCTGATTCGCTCCTAGCCCTCTATTCATAGAGGGTGACCGAACGCGAATTTTCGACGGGCCCAGTCACTCATTCATTTGAGGGCTGGGCAGGCATATGCCACCGTCGACATATCATAAACCTGATTCTTTGCTTGTCTTAGTTTCAGGAGCGAGGGTCTTGGCTTAACCGCCCGAATCGCGAGGAAGACAACCTCTATAAAGAATTCGGATCGACATTCGAATTCGGAAATCACCCAGAATCTTAAGTTCTGGCTTGCGGCGAGAAGGTGCATGGCAGATGGGTTGTTCTGTCGTTAGCACGCTCCAGCCAGGGTACCGGCTGCCCTCCTGGTTGGTAAATGTAGGCTTGCCCGAGTACAGGAATCTCTGCTCGGGTCGACGAAATGTATCTTCCATACTCGTGAGAATCTCATGGATACTAATAATTTAAAAACCTTAAATCTCGACGGGAATCTATGTGATTCTCACACCACGGCCTTGTCAAGCCAAAGAAAAACTGACAACGACGCCTCGTCCTCAGGACTTGAGGCGTCCGCCGAGGGCCCGGCACAAATCGTGGAGGCCCAAAAAGTGAAGCGGAAGTTGCCCAGGAAGAGCAGAGCGAAGGCTTCCAGCTACAAGAAGCGGATGGAGGAGCGGCCAGCGCGCAGAGAGGCTGCCGTCGCTGAAGTGAAGAAGGACGGCGGTAGATTAGCAGCAGAGCCGTCGACGGACGAGGGCGACAGCGATGTCGCAGAGCCGTCCGGCGACGAGGGCGGCGGATCCACCGCTAGGATGGACGAGGGCGGTGATATTCCCGCAGGGCCGTCGTACAACGCTTGTTTGGCGTCTGGACGGTTCCCTGAGTGCTGGATGGAGGGGAGGTTGGTTCTCTTGCCAAAGCCGGGACGGCCCCCGGATTCGCCGTCGGCCTACAGGCCCATCGTGCTCCTTGACGATGTGGGCAAGCTGCTGGAGCGCATCCTCGCTGCCCGCATCGTCCAGCACCTGGGCGAGGTGGGGCTCGATTTGTTAGATGTTCAATTCGGCTTTAGAAGGGGGCGTTCGACCATCGGGGCCCTGCTACGATTAAGGCAAACGGCCGCGGAGGCTGTCACCGGCGGAGGAGTGCTGTTGTCGGTGTCATTGGACATCGCCAACGCATTCAATAGTCTGCCATTCAGCTGCATCAGGGAGGCGCTCCAATTTCATGGGGTGCCTTTGAACCTGAGGCGGCTGGTGGCGGACTATTTGGAGGGGCGAAGTGTCCTCTGCGCGGGTCCCACAGGGGACATTGTGCGGACGCCTATGTCGTGCGGTGTTCCGCAGGGATCGGTTCTGGGGCCGACTCTGTGGGAAATCGGGTACGACCGGGCGTTGCTCCCCCGCAACGCCAGTTTGATATGCTATGCTGACGATACGCTCGTCACAGTCCGGGGCAGGACACTCGAAGAGGCGGCGAGTCTGGCCACTCTCGGCACCGAGGAGATGGTCAGGCGAATCGAGGCGCTGGGGCTCAGGGTGGCCCTAAACAAGACGGAGGCCCTCTTATTCCAGGGGTCCCGTGTAAGGCCGCCTATCGGCGCCTCGATAGGCGTCAACTCCATCCACATCAGTAACCAGGCCCATATGAAGTACTTGGGCCTGGTGCTGGACGGGCGATGGGCGTTCTGGGAGCATTTCCGCCGAATTGCTCCCCGACTGGTCGGCGCGGCGTCCGCCCTATCACGGCTCATGCCGAACGTGGGCGGATCCAGCTTTGAAGGCCGACGGCTGTATGCGGGGGTGATCCGCGGATTCCCGTGACCCGCGGCGCCGCCAGCGGTCGGAGCGGTGCAGGCGCGAGTATCTGCGCCTGATGCCGCCCTAACCGAGGCTTCGGGTGATCGGACCGGGTAATTGTCTGGTCACCCAACGTGAGGTCACCGCGTGAGGGCGACGCCTCGACGGCGAAAGCTGTCGGGGCATCGACAAGAGAGGAACCCGCAAGGGTAAACCACCGGGCGGGCCACCGAAGACTAAGATCGGGTACCGGTGGCCCGTTTGCACGGCGAAGAGAGGTGTTTGCAGGGTGGGTCCATGGGTTTGCGTACCGCCTCTTCTGTCAAAAAAATTTTAAAAATCGGCTATGAGATCATCAGGAAAATGACAGTATCACTCTCCTGAAAAACATAACGCCAATTGCGATCAGCATGCTTATCAAATCTTTTATCTGATAATCCTACACAATTATTCGTGCTAATAATTTTAATATTATTGTTTTCTGTGTGGTAACGGAGAAAGCATATATTTCACCACTCGCCATCTTGCCCATGGATGACTTAAAATAAGACTAAGGTAATATAATATGGATAAAACAAATATGTATAGTATAGACACAAGAAAAGGTAATCTCAAAATTAAGCCTTATATCAACACGTCTGAGCAGAGTGATTGGTATAGGTTTTTATTTCTTTGCATTAAAAATAATCTAAAAGAAAAGATTTTATCTTATAAACGCTGCAATTTAGTGTCAAATAATTAAATTCTTTCGTCGTTGTAAAGCTATAACTGCAACGGTAGATGTACTTCTTATTTATTTTATTTAGTTAAAAAAGGAAGATGAATGTTGTACATGAATTACGTTGTTCATAAGATATGTATGTTTATCACTACTCTCTTTTCATCTATTGGGCATATTGATCAAGCACGTTGGTAGGAGTTGTTCTTTCAAATTTTCCTTCTTATATACTGATATTATCTGCCTACGTTTCCTTATTGTGTTTTAAGACGTTTATACAAAAGGTTGTGTTGTGTTATCATACTTTTAGCTGCTAATTTGTATTTCTTATTGCCACTAATTATTCATTATTTAGCAAAGGACAACCCTCCCCACCAGGTGGGTTGACGACATCTCTAAAGTAGCAGGGAGTCGTTGGATGCAATAAATTATTCTAAGAGAAAACGCATGGTACTGTTCTAAGAGACATAGTCGTGGGGAGGCCTATATATAACAGTGGACTTCTATGGACTGATGGATGGATGGATGGATGGAGCCGTATTCCGACATGACACGAAGCCCAATAAATATCTGACTAAAAATATTTTAAACTTTACATAATAGTGTTTAAGAAGAAAAAAAGAAAGACAATGCGTATTGTTATTTCACATAGTTAATAAAGAAGAGAGGCAATATTTGAGTTTGCTAGAATTAAACCAATTCGGTAGCACCTTTGTTCATTGTAGTAAAAAAGGAACTTTATTCAAGAGTACTAGCTAGTACGACACTATTTTATAATAGTAATAAAACGCAAACAAAGGCAATCCCTTTCCCCCATCATGATGACTACGAAATAGAACAGGATTGTCATCTTTGTTAACGAATGCTGACGACAAAGTAAACTGTAGGTGTACAATCTTAAAGTTTTTATATAACACTGATATAAGCTTCAAAGCCTTTAGAGTTTACGCTTTTATTCTCAAGAAACGGATGTTATATATCGAAGTTTGTTTATTTAGTTCAACGTAAAAATATCAGTTCACTGAGTAAATATTTAAGTAGGTATGTGTTGTTAATCAGAATTGCTGCTGAAACAACAATATAGATACCTTAATACATAATACCATTAGCCAACATGGTGAAACCTCGAATCGTAGACTTTGAGATCAGTCATCATCATGTTGTAGGACCACACTGTTGACAGATCTCTGTCAACAGTCGCAGGTCGGTCCGTCCGGGGTAGTACCACACTCTCGCAGAAGATCGACGTCTGAGTAATGGCAATGTGCTATTGCGCTTCAGTCGGTGAGCGAGAGAGCTAGAAGCCCAACTGGGTGGGTTTGGGGTTTGTATTGACAGGCAGTGGCCTAGTTATACCCTTGGTATTCCAAAGGTCCATGGGCGGCAGTAACACTTACCATCAGTGCGCTGCTAGTTCGTTCGCCACCACAAGCAATAAAAAAAATCTGAGGTCATATACGTCCCACTGTTGGGCTTCAGCCTTCTCTATAATAGCAGGGAGATTGATTTACTATATCACGCTGGTCGGACGTGTTGGCATAGGATATCAGGATTGAAATTAGTAGGTACGTGCTAAAACTAGGCTTATTCCGGGTAGCGACACATTCATCATTTTCTTTTCTTGTCAGTGGCTAGTAGTGAAGGTAGTAAAAGTCGTCTAAGGGATATAAATAAAATGTATGCCAGAGAAAGAAAACGCAAAATCTAAATCTATAACTACCCGTCTGAGCAACGTGGTATAATAGGTCAATTTTCCTCCTATTTTGAAAGAAGTTTGAACCCAGCAGTGAGGCGTATATGAGTTGTTACGAGATGAAAGTCAGGTTTTAATACTCTTAAAAACATTCTCAAAATTATTTCAAATTATTGGTCAATACCTACTGAATATTGCGTGGTCAACACTGAATATTGCCTCAAAGGCAATCGTAATATATTGGAGAAATATTTGTCAGTACCGGCAATTTTTCAAGCCGGCAACACAATAAATCATTGGACATTGTCACGCTAGGCCAATCTATGAAAAATTTCTTTTACGACAAATGTGAATTTAATGATATATTTATCATCTTTCTTTCTACTGAGTGTGGTAAGGGACAGCTGAGGGAAGTAAGCAATAACATTATTGTGGAAGGAATATTGGTAAAGTCTTTTGTTAATTTGTTTGAGCAGCGTAGTGTAGTAAGACAATTAACCACTCATTGCTTAGAAGGTTATTACGTCTCTATCCAGCAATTTATTGACGTTAGACGATACCTGGATAAAAGACTCCCCGCGGGGGATTGTGTAATAATGTCATAATCACCAAACTTCGTTGGTGCGTTGGTAATTAAGGTTAGTGTTTTATGTTTCCCAGGCGTTTACTGTCGCCAGTCGTCATGATCTTTTAGCTAGTATTGCCGACTTCCACAAGAAGTTAGGTGTTATGGCTTAGAGAATTGTAACCTGACACCTCATTTCATTTTTGTTAAAGACCTGCTTTAAAAATATTTCTTTATGGTTCTATTGGGGTTAAAAAACATAGAATGACGGCCACATATTACACCCAGAGTCAAAATAACAATTTATAGATCGTACAAAGTATTGTCCTACGTGGAAATATAATCTGCGACCTATGCATTTGTGCAGTAGGTATATGTTTATTAAATTATTACGCTATTTATTTATTATTGTTTTGTTGAGTTGATGAAAAATAAGTATTATTGTTTGTATGTGCTGCTTATTTTTACCCGACTGCGCGACGCAAAGGAGTGGTATTATGTTTAACAGTCTATCTATTCATTATTCGACAGCAAATCTAATTTTTCAATGTATTAATCATTATTCGATAGCAAATCAAATTTTTCAATGTATCCCGACTGTTCAGTTGTTATGTTCCATTACTAGAATATATTTTATTTTCATCAATAGTATTCATTCAATAATATATTGTAGAATTATAGATCACCGGACATCTAAGTGCTTGTTTTATTTCTTTTCAGTTTTTTTATTGTGTACGTAATTTGGTTCACGTTTTACACAGTCGGGTTTTTTGATTTTTTTTTTAATTATTTTTATTTATTACTATTGTCTTTTTGTTTTTCATCTGTATTTGAAGAGACCAAAAAAATTGTTTTCTCCTTTCTTCTTTCTACGGGTGTTGCAAAAGTTGATCAAGCTTCTTTTAGGACGCTCACAGTGTGATCGTTCATCTCGCTGCACCTTGACTGATGGTAAGCTTCAATCGGGGGTTCGTAACTTTACTACTTGACGAGTAAGGCATGTCGTTAAATAATGCAGGTCTTGTTCTAGTATTACTTATATTTGATTATTATTACTTATATTACTTATGTCTAGGCGCCCTACTACCATTATTACTAGGTGCAGTAGTACCAAGCAGTAGGGTGAAATATTGCCAAGCAGATAATATGCTAGTTAAAAATAAGGATTAAATAATTAAATAAAACAAACACTGAGATTATTATAAAAATTGTGATATATTTCTTTGTTAGACTATGAATATTTAACTGTACAAAATACACGGTGTTTCTATTTTACAATTAATATTAATTAACAAAATAATATAATAATATTTTATCAAACGCTTATAAAACATTACTCAATGGCCGGCGATGAACGATCGTTGGTTAACGCTTTCCTTAACTTCACTGTTGCAAACTGTTGAGGCCTGGCGAAGAAAATAACTACTAAAGTAATATGAAGTAAAAATGCGAACATGTTTACCTAATACGAGTGCTTTTGTTGGAATTACCTGTCTATCTATACAATAGGCACACTTTTAAATATTTCCTATATTTAATCAGAGTACATATCTATTTAATCTAAAAACAAATTTATATTTTTAATTCTAAAAATTTACACATTTATAATAGCATGGTATAAAATAAATTTCATACAAAGATACGTTAATATTTAAAACAAATAATATGACTATGTAATCAAAAACAAACCTCCTTAACTTTATTTGTAGACTGCCGTTTCTCGGCCCCATAAATCATACCAGGGACCAAATGTATGTCCTTCTTCTGGTAATTCGGCTCCATCCACAGGCCTTTTCAGTAACTTTGTTCGTGGAAGAAGTTGTGGCCTTTGTTGTTTCAAGGCTTCATTGAACTTTTGGTCATCGGATTCGCTATATGGTCCCTCACTACGACGATCAATAAATCGTCTGGCCTCAAGCCTGGCTTCTTCTTGACGGATTTTAGACTTTTCTGCTTTTTTTGAATCTGTTTCGTAGTCATATCGTGATGTTCTTCGCTCTTGGTCACTAAAATATGATATATTCGACTCATAATATCTTTCTTCTCTACGTCCATTATGTGGTAAGGAGCTATCATCGTAACTTCTATTTGTTCTGCTTCTTCTGGCATCTCTGGTCTTGGTATCTGTAAACTCTTTTCTTGTTTGTCGCCTATCTAAGGAATAATCAATGCGTGGCTCACGATTTTGTTCAAAAGACCGGCTATCTTTTTTCTGATTTCTCATTTCAGCTTGCGGATATTCTTTTTTATGATTTTTACTATTTTCAAAGTTATTTGGTTGGTGGTTTTTATCTTCGTTGCTTAAGCGCTTTTTATATTTTAAGGTGCCATCGTCATGTCCGTTGTATATCTCTTCACTGCGTATTTCATTATTATTTCGCTCAAGTGGTATACCGTACCGATCAGTGGGTTGTTCGTTATCTTTGTACTTTAGGGTCTCTGATGATGCTGAAAATGTTTTAATTTCTTTCGAATTATCCTTAAACGTTTTAAATTCCATTGTCTTTGGAGGACTACGTTCGTGAGAAGGACTTTTAGTCTTTTCTGATGATAAGGTAGCACGGACGTGGGGTTTAATCGGTGTCACTTCAATTTCTTCAAACTCTGGCATATAAGCATTTTCTTTCGAGTTTTTGACTTCTTCATCTATATTTTGTATTTTACGACGTTTATCTAGTTCTTGCTGTTTCCTTGATGTCATATGATCATCTACTATTATACAGTCATATGGATCAGTACTGGAAGCAACAGAATTAACTTCAGAGCTACTATCATTATCATACTTCTGTAGTATTTCTCGTCGTTTAACAGTTTTCATAACAAAGCCTTCACCATTTTCATCATTATAAAAACTATTTTCAAAATTAGTTTTAATAGTGCTTGTATTTGTAAAATCAGAATGCCTTGATTCATTACGTGGTGTAAATTCTTCTTGCTTTTCTTCAATAATGGATTTTTCAGATATACTCTTCTTGTTCATTGTTTGAGTGTGTTGATAGCTATTCATTGCTTTACGATCTTTTTCATTTTTCTCTTCATTTTGGATTGATCCCAAACTTTTGGCTTGGCGAATACCATTAACTTTCATGTCTTTTCTATCGATTGTTTCTTTTGGGCGTGGTGGTTGGCCGTTCTCGGTAGGAGTACTTTTTTCAGGACTACCCTGTTTTCGCACATCTGGAATATCTGGCGCAGGTCTCAGTTCTTTTTTCATCTTTTCAAAAAGTCTCTTTTTGTATTCTGGCACAGTGTCCACTATATCACGATGTTGCCAAAGTGACATACCCTCCATAATCTCTTCAGTTGTAGTACGACCAAACTTCCAGAATGATTTAGTTCTTTTCACTTTTTGCGAGTCTTTATCCATATCTAGCATATTTCGTAGCATTAATTGCTGGTCATCAGTGAGATATCCATTTGCAGTATTGTTAGGTCGTGGACCTCGCTTCAAGCTTTGAGTTTTAAGTAAGTAAGCTTTAGTATCGTTGGCTTGTAGAGCAGATTTACTACAAAAATAAATAAAAAAGATACGTGAATGTAACTACTTTACTACATGAAAGCAACAAAAAAATTCAAGCACATAGAAATAATATTGACACTAAAATATAAGCTATAGTGTAATTATGCAATGTATACCTGATAGGTACACGTAGCCGTTGAGCCTCTTCGTCGCTGTAATCAACATCAGGTTGTGGGGGAGGTTCATTAGAGAAGCCTGAGTCATTGGAGCTATGCAGCGAAACATTTCCTACGCCACCAACAGCAGAAACTGCAGTTTTAGCTGGTCCGGCTTTATTCTGAGCCACCTGTATTAACAAAATAAATTATGTTGGGCTGAAACCAAGTCAGGCAAATAAAGATGTATATATCTCTCATTTCGCCTGATTTACATGTATAGTGCAAGCGTATTATATAGATAGTTTACTTAATCTGGACACCTGTCAGCATATTCCCATTTCAATTTGAAAAAGTTCTAAGTGGTCTTTTTCTTGTACTATTTTAATTTCATTTTTTATTGCTTATGGCAGCAAGCGAGCAATCACGAAATCTAATGGTAAGTACTGCCACCATGGACCTTTGCAATACCAGGGGTACAGCAGTAGGCAGCAGCCTATCAATAAAAACTAGAAACCACACAGAAATTCGGTTTGCCGGCCCTCCGGCTCACTGAACGAGCGCAACATCTCAACAGTCTTTCATCATCTTTCATTTCAGCAAGCTTTCATCTTTAAAACGTTTACTTGGCTTATGTCTTCTCTGCTATATCAGTTGTCATATTATTATACCTTAGTTGGTGCCTATGTAGTTATAAAGCTGGCTTGCTTGGTTGTTAAAATGGTTATTCCATTCCTATATACTGCTAGACACATCTTTTTACCTTTTTCTACTATCTATGGTGGTATGGTGTATAATGCCCATTTATTTTTTTGTCATAGGAAGAATAGACTGCTATATGATAATTATTGGTACTTTATGATAAGAGTAAAGATTGTATAACGTTATTGTTGCCTTCACTAATATAATTACTCTTATTGTTTTACCTGTCCACGCATAGGAAGAGTTTGAGGTCCAAAGCTTCTGGTTTCAATAACAGCATGTGTGGTGAAGCTGGCAGATGATGTAGAGTTCTTAATAGGTCCACTAGGGGTTGGAGCCGGAGTAGAAGCATGAAATGTGGCACTAGCCGAAGTGCTAAGAGCACTTGGCGATGGTGCTGGAAGGGTCGGTGGTAAACCTGGAGAGCCGCTTCCAAGGCGGCCCTAGTAAATTATTAAGATATTAGTAAAAGCAGAGCGTATTTAAATGCTAAATAAGCGCTTTATCGAATGAGAATATTAAATTTAAACTTTCCATTTAGATTTACATGTACCATTATTTGATAATAGCATCGAACTATTTAAGCTGTTTTACATATTTTTTGCAGTTTAAATGAATGAATAAGAAATTTAATAAGAAAATGCGGTTCCCTTTTTCCAATAATCGTAAAAAAGGCAGGCTTCAATCAAGTATTTAAAATTACTTTTGCTTTAGTAAGCATTCAATGAAGCTCGGCTTATTGGAGAATTTGATCCTGATTAGAACTTTTGCGTTCACCTAGGCATATAGTAGCAGTCCTTACCTTAGTTACATGATGAGCAGTAACGGTATCACCAAACATGCGAGCAGGTGGTTGTGTATGAGTATGTATTGCAGTAGACGGTGTAGTTTGCGCGTGTGCAATGGGGGCAGGTGGAGGAGTCTCATTCGGTGTTTGTATCATGCTCCAACGAGCTGGTGAATTTCTATAAAATAGAAATATTATAATTATAGATTATTATTTAAATATGAGTAAATTAAGGCAATGCAAAATTAAATACTCAGTGTAGAGATATAAATTAATATAATAGTTTGATAACGTACCCAGTTTCATCATTAGCAATGGCTTCGGTATAGGCGAGAGGAAACCAGCCAGCATTATGACTGCGCAGGTTTTCTCCGTATTGCCATCCTTTAGTCCTTTCACCAAGCAGTGCAAGTACGTCTCCTTGTTGGAAACTGAGTTGATTATCACCAGCAGCCGCGTAGGCATATAAAGCACGAGCTAAAGGTGGATCGCGGGATGTAATTGTTGGAGGCGCCAATGATGACGGACGAGTAGCTGTACGGGAATCTGTGACTATAAAATAATAACCTATTATAATCTTAAATTATTTATGTAATAATATGTAATTATATAATTTTATAATAAAATTATGATTTATAAATCTTAAATATCGTCGATTAATCTATAATTTACAAATCATACCTTGATCTTCATTGTTGGAACTGGCCTGAAGGTTGAAATCAGATTTGGCCCTTGACATTCCTTGAGCAGGTGATCCAAGATCTCCAATGGACCTAACATCGAGACACGATGCATCTACAGATCGAGTTTTACGTAAAGCTGAACCAACTGATGCGCGGTCATCATCATCACCAGTACGAGGACTGGCGTATACATCTTCATCGGCCCAGAATGATACTTGCTGTAATAAAAATAATAAAAAGTTTTAAACGACTAAATAAAGCTTAACCGCTGAGACTGTTAAAATGACTTCATGGTTTATAGTTTTTATCGATATCAGATAAACAAGACATAAAAATTCTCATTTGTTATTCGAGTAGAAGAAAACACGATTGCTATGGGACTATTGCGTCATTTGGCTATTTACTTTCTGATCCTTTAAGTCATTTTGATAGTATACAGCCGTTTAATCTGGCTGTAGAGCAAGTAAAAGCCCATAAAGTAATGTTACGTTAGTGGATATATTTTTATTATAGCATAAATATGAAATGCTGTATTTTATTAAGCTTGAAAATTTATTTAATACTTGCTGCTTGGCCTAACAGTATATAACTAGAGTAAAAATAAAAGTTAAAGTAAACCTCTCTTGAAGAATTAGGGCAACTAATAGACAGAGAATGATCATTAAAATATGAAATCCAAATTCCCGCTTAATTTTGTGTCCGTAATTACAATGCGGTACTGTTTGTTTTATCAGATAGGGGGATTACCCGTGGGTTATCGTAAGAGACGACTAACGGATATAAAACGCATATAACATATAGATGTTATATGCATAGGTTAGACAAGGAAAACTCGAAACATAACCCGACACCAACATCTCTGACCAGCGCGGTATAGTAGGTTAATTTCCCTCCCATTACGGAGGAGACCCAAGCCCAACAGTGGGGGATATATGGGCTGTGATGATGATGATGATGTAGACGATTTGTTTATGTTTATGTACTTATTTACAGTATATGTGACTATATCGTATCTTTAGATACTATTAAGCTAGTAGACAAATTGATATATAAATATTAATTCTGTTATTAATCTTGTGTGAATTAGAAAATTTCAAAGTTTCTTAATTTAAATCTCCAAAGTTGTCGAACATAATTCATAGTTTTGTCTAAATAAAAAGTATACCATAAATTTTAAATCAATAATCTACTTTATGGTAAGGGGCAATACAGTTCTAATTGAATAAATTATACTACCTAGGAGATTTTAGGTTTTACCATAGTATTACAACGAACCGCGTCTGCTAGCATCATATGTTTCTACGTATATATTTGGCAAGTGACCTACGGCTAGTGACACTTGACACTGTGCAATTAAATATGTCCGAGTACGAGATTAATAATCTATTTCTTTAGGTGGCTGCTCAATAGTTACCGAGTGAGTACGCATTTCCTTTACAATGAAGGCAATATTACTCAATGCTAGCAAGACGGTTTGGTATAGGATTTTGTTTTTAATTTTCCTTTTTTCAACATCATTATATCTGTTTTTATTTATTAGCTATCCCATATGCCACTTGTGGGTTAGGATAGGTGGTAAAGCGTTGAATTCTTACATTGTCATTGTAGTAACTGTTTCTATTGGCATAAAGTTTTCAAGTTAAACGGGTCGAGGTTGCGCTCTGAAGATTCTATAGTTTGTAAGTGGAACGCGCATATTTTAGCGTTAATGTATATGCAAATACATAGCTGTCTCTGCCTAGTTGTAATGTAAAATTCTACTCATATTCATATACCTTTTACTTTCTAGTTTTGATTACTGAATATATGAATAATTATTTAATACAGAATATATATCGCAGCCATTTTTATGGGACGTTGTACTTAATTGGATTGGATCACTGTTCTGACATTGTCGATCTTTACTAGTTTTAAGTACTTTTTTTTTTTATATGCAGGGTGTACCTGCATTATAAATAATCCCCATGTGGTAATAAGTTCTGAATAAAATCTATTACCACTTACGCTGCCGTAGAATAAACCAGCTTAGAGTTCATCCGAATGGGCATCAGCAAACTTATAAGAACAACGATTGTAGGCCAGTTGACCAAGCGGAGGGGAGAATGCCATTACCGCCGAGCGGGCCACCGAAGACAAAAATCGGGTACCGGTGGCCCGCTCGCACGGCGAAGAAGAGGTGCTTGCAGGGTGAGTCAATGGGGTTGCACGCCGCGTCTTCCGTCACCCCGGACCGATTTGGCGGGGTGCGACGTCCATAGCCCACCGCAAAAAAAAAAGGGGGGCAAATGCCATAAAATATTATGGCATTCTCCCCATTGGGACGATGATGTCCAACCGTAGACGTTAATTGGTTGATGTATCAATCTATTAAAAATATATTTTTGTGTCGAGATTTTATATACCACGCTGTCGTTAATTTGGTTGTATATCAACCATGCATATATACATGTATATATATCAAATATCTATATAACACGCTGGTCTGACGATTTAGTATAAATTTATTTCTCATGCTGTCACAACTCTTAATCATTTTTCACGATATTCACGAAGGAAGGCAGGATGAATTATATTCTTAATTCGACATTACATAAAAAATATCACTAAATAATCTATTAATGGGTATAAATAACAGAGAATTAGGACAACCATGTATAAATTTAACGAATAATCTTGCTTAAGCATCGAAGTCGTAACACGCGGCATGAAAGTTCACTGGTTACAACCGGCTCTAGAAATGGTTCTAGAAAACTACTAAAGGTAAATTGCTCTACGATATTAAAAAGTAAAAACTTCGCATATGATGTGATGGATTACAGTTTGTTTTGATTCGTACTATGAAGAGATTGCGCTTTTTTATACATTTTTTATTTGAGCAGGTATTCAGACGTATTACTTCTTCGTAAGAGTTGTTACTACTCTTATACTCAAGGGCATCGTAAACGTCAGTTAAGGAATATCTATGTTGTGAGTAGTTTTTCGAATGTTGTAATTTCCCACGAGGCTGTTTTGTTCAATGATAGTTAAACGATGTGATAAATGTTATTAATAATTAATTTATTTATACGTTATTTATAATTTTAATGTTTTATTAAAGTAATGAAACGTTTTATTTATTTCTTTGCATGTGAGTTATAGTCAATTTGTTTATATTATACAAATTTTTAACTTATAACCCGCGCAACATATATTTTATAATATTTTTATTTTTTTAAATTGCCATTTCGTTTGCGTCGTTGTCAATTACGACAGAATAATAACACAATTGTCGCCGCCCTTTACTTGCCTCTGGGAGGCGTAACAATCAGCTAAGGCTTCGCCATGAGATCGGGCAGTTGTACTTTCTTGGGAAACGTATACACCCCACATCGTTAACCCACCTGCCAAGTGGAGCGATTATTATATTATATCCCCTTATATAAGTGTGAACTATGAAGCAGACATATGTCCTACAGAACACGGCAAAAGGATGAAATGAGGGCTAATACTATTTTTGAACGATATATCAAATGATATTAAGAACGGAACGGAAGATACAAACTTTTATCATATTTTAATTTATGCATTATATTTTATATTTGAAATTGTAATGTTGCCAATTTCTCAAAATAAATTCTTACTTCCTTTTATTTTACGACACCTTCAGGAGAGATGCTGATTTCAGCTTAATTTATTAATAAATATCTAAGCTTAAAGAATCAATCAAGAAAGTGTACTATTAGGCTTAGCACAGGAAAAAGGATGGAACGTCTATTTTATCTAATAAACTGAGTTATGTACAATGAGTTCTAACTTTTATAGCTTACATCTGATAGGACTGGATAAAAGATGTGGGTGAAGTCCATTTGAGTGTAGCAAAATGAATAAAACTTCAAAATAACTCTTGCTACTAACCCTCATTCGGCTCACAAACATGGCTTCAACGTTTGGTGGCAGATACTCCCTCGTTCGAGAGACTTCCAACCATTCGTCGAGGCCTGTATTGTAGGCCGCAGCCCCAGCAGTGTGATATGCTAGCCAATGTTTTGCAAGTGAGCATTGTCGCTCGAGAACGAAGCCGTAGCGACGCCGTTCTTGAGTCATAGCCTGTTAAAAGAAAATAGTTATAAAATTAAAATATAAGTAGTTATGAAAATTATTAATTAGATTGATGACATCTAACTCTCGAAAGACTCGAAAGTCAGCATTAGATGTGCGTAGTTGACTAAAAATACTTTAGTATTGGATCACCATTCATTCATTATCGGCAGCTATCGTCTCAAGACTTCCCATTTCATTCACTACATATTAATTCTTCTAATCTATAATGATATTTTTTTACTATAATTGCATTGATTTAAATTCTTAACATATTGACTACCCACTAACTTTGAATCAAGATTTATTTATATGGCATTATTTTACTTGGTATAGAGATACGTAGAAGTTTAGTTATAATAAAATAAAAAAAAAAGTATATAATAATTTCTCTTAAGATTAGAAACAAAAGCCGTGAGACGCATGCAGCAGATTATTAATTAATAATTGGTAATTTTGAAATTGATTTTAAATACTTTAGCTTATATTTTTTACTATTGTTTTTTATTTAATTTTTTTGTCACATTTTCACGCATTGTCATCCAATTCTGATCTAAGGTTCAAATTTCAAGTATCTAGACCATCGGGCAGCTGGTTTAACATCAATTATAAAATTGCACCCAGGCAGACATACAAGGCCGGGCGGGCCACCGAAGACAAAGATCGAGTGGCCCGCTCGCACGGCGAAGAGAGGAGAGTTGCATGGTGGATCTATGGGGTCACGCGCCGCCTCTTCCGTCACCCCGACCGATTTGGCGGGGCGAGACCACGTCCATAGTCCACCCCAACAAAAAAAAATTAGGCAGACATACAAGAAAGCGAGTTAAAAAAAATATAGTAATAAATATTATAGTATCATAGTAAAAGAGACTCCGTCTCATTTCAATTCATTAATTTATATAACTACTCACGTTCTTTAAGCTTTGTTCGCAGAATGCATCCAACTTGGTTTTTTCCTCTTCCAATATCTGCATATTCTGTAAATAATAGCAATAATCTTAAAATGTTTATCATTTCTTGTTTTTTTTTTATATTATATTATGTCCTTCATAATATTTGAATAGAAGGAGCTTAATCTATATTGGTTAACTTATTCTAAAAATCTAAAGATGTTGTGTTGTTGATCTTGTTTTAAAGATGGGCGTAATTTGTGTTAACATATTTTTTATTTTTTTATTGCTAATGGTGGCTAACGACCAAGCAGCATACCTGATGGTAAGTGTCACTGCTGCCCATGGACCTTTGCAATACCAAGGGTATAACTAGGCCGCTGCCTACCAATATAAACCCGAAACCCACCCAATTGGGTTTCCGGTTCTCTCGCTCACCGAACGAAGCGTAATAGCACATTGCTATTACTCATACGTCGATCTTCTGCGAGAGTGTGGTACTACCCTGGACGGACCAGCCCGCGGCTGCAGACAGAAAACTGTCAACAGCGTGGTCCTACCACTACCAGAAATATTATAAGAAGGAAGATTATATGGAAGGAAGGATGTAGGTACCGGGGGAGACCGAGACTCACCTACCTAGACCAGATTGGTCACGTACTGAAGGAAGGTGGAGTCAAGAGTCTCCGAAACCGGCGAGCGTGTATGAAGAGAATTATGAATGTTGAGGAAGCGAGTGAAGTATGCAAGGATAGAGTTCTCTGGCACTCTGTTATCTCTGCCTACCCTGCAATGGATATGGCGTGATAATATGTATGTATAAATATTATAACGTTAATATAATAATATCATGCACTTAATTTAGATGCGGGTGGCACAGGTAATTTGTGGCGAAATATGAAGGAGGCATACGTCCAGCAGTGGATGACAAAAGGCTGAATGATGATGATAGCGATGAAAAATAAAATTCAACGTATCAAGACAAATGATGCTAAGGCATTCTTAATCATCATCATTCTCCTACTCTTATCCCAATTACTTGGGGTCGATACAACGTGTACTGTTCTTTCATAGTACATTTTGTACAAGTTATAGTTTTATGACCGGCCGCTTGCCAGACGTCAACCCTTCTTGGGTTATTTAGTTAATTTGTTGACCAATCGGCATCAGATGGCGTTGGCCCAGGTCGTTATAAGACTCTTAGTCGTCTTTTACGACATCCACGAGCAAACTAAAGGGTTGGTAGTATTCGTAGCCGCTACCACAAAGCAGTGCTAAGATATTTTTAATCTTAGCTTAATTTAATACATCATTTATTGTTAACTGTTTATTTGAAAGTTATATAATTTTATTAACTTTCACATGACTTGCAAATGTTATTTCAATTATTTATTGATTTTAAATAACAAACATGTAATGTTAATAAAATAATATAATTATTATTATCATTAAATATTTAAATGAACAATTATTATTTGAATAATAATTATTATTGAGTTACAAGATTTTATAGAATAAATGATTCTACATATATTTTCAGTTTTATACGTTCATCATCATCACCCCAGTTCATAATATGTCCCACTGTTGGGCTCGAGCCTCCTCCGTAATAGGAGGGAAATTGACTTACTATACCACGTTGGTCAGACGTATTGTTATAGGGTTTTGTTTCGAGTTTTCCTTCTCTTGCATAGATGTTATATGCCTTTTGTATTCCCTTAGTCGTCTCTTACGATCACCCATGGGTAAGATAGGGGTGGTGATTTGTATTCCTACTCCGTCACCACACAGATAACGTATCGCAATGATATGTTTATACGTTATCACAATGATATTCCACTTTTGTCCATCGAAGTAAGTTTTTTTTTTGGGTAAGCTATGGTTCGGTCACACGCCATTCTTTCCGTCCAAGACGACAGAAGAGCAGCGCGTGGCCCCATAACCCACGGTATTCCCTCCCCATCGCCACTGGTACGTTTTACCTACACGATGGAGTACCGACTATCAAATGGGCGATCAATTAGTACTAGGTAGGGAGTTCGAAATAGTTCATGTGTTAAATTCATACTTCGTTACTCAACTGTCAAGAATATGTGACAGTTGACATACAGCGGCCATACCGTCATACATTATCTGGTTTAACCATAGAATACGGTTACCCCTTTGAGTTGTGAAGATCAGACATTAAAAAATATTCTGCCTTGACTACTTATAATAGACGGACCCTAATTTGGAATAATAGAGGAGAATATATCACTGCAACATAGTTACACAGATAATTGTCAGGTTAGAAGTAGTGTTAGAGATGTTTTGTGGGTGGTTTTTTTTCCGATTCAATACTTATTGTTCTAAAGATAGGCGAATAATTTGTTTCTCTTAATTGCACATTTCCCTCCCCATTGCCATTGAAAACTTGAAACAAAAATATATACCACCACGTCTGACCAGCGTGCTATAGTAGATCAATTTCCCTCCCATTATGGAGGAGGCTCGAGCCCAACAGTGGGACATATATGAGCTGAGATTATGATGATGAATTGCACATTTGTAAAGGCTCACGCGATTCATGGTTTTATTCCTTACTGTGGTACTTGCACTCTAGGATTATGGGCTTAGCATTTGAAATACAAGTTATTCTATAACTCAAATACGGCGTTAGTCATTAATACTCAATTTTTACGTAGTAAATCATACATCAAATCTTTTATAATTAAATATAGTTGTACACTTTGTTAAGGGAAGACTGAAGTAGTGTTAGTTTTATTAGAACGTTTAATACGTTTCATTTCATCATCATCATCATTTCAGCCTATCGCCGTCCACTGCTGGACTAAGGCCTCCCTCATCGTACGCCACAGAGAGCAGTCCTGTGCCGCCTGCATCCATCGACGCCTAGCAACTTTCACCAGGTCATCTGTCCACCTAGTGCGTCCTACACTGTGTCGTGGTACGTGGTACGCCACTCTAGAACCTTTTTTCCCCAGCGGTTGTCGGTTCTTCATATTCAATAGCTTATACTAATACTGCTTACTCTATAAGTGGCAATAATTAACCATTTTTATTAGTAACTGTTAGTTCAATAAGAAAACTGCCAATATACCACTTTCTTTTTTGTGATAATAAAATCTAATTCTTGTTTATGTATGTTATTATTTATTTGATCTGTTATTTATTATTGTCATTATGTGAATGTATCGCGTATATAAATTCTTTTAGGATATTTATAGTTATGTTTGTCTAGTTTTATGATGCATTATGAATAATACATTCAAGCCTAGTTTCTTATTAGTATTAGCATTGAATGAGATTATGCATTGAATTTAAATCGTTTGCTTTTAAACTTAATTTTCGTCTGAATACAAATGACGCAAGGCAAAGGATTTAGATTCGGAAAGCATCGAGGTTTTAACAATTGAGTAACAAAGAGATCTCGTTTAGTTATTCTATATTTTATTTATTTTTAACTCATATGCCTTTATTAGAGGAATAATTTTGCTTAAAATGTTTGCTATGGCTATTATGTATGATTAATACATACATACATATCATCACGCCATATCCCTTGCAGGGTAGGCAGAGAGAACAGAGTGCCAGAGAACTCTATCTCTGCATACTTCACTCGCTTCCTCAACATTCATAATTCTCTTCATACATGCTCGCCGGTTTCGGAGACTCTTGACTCCACCTTCCTTCAGTACATGACCGATCTGGTCTAGGTAGGTTAGTCTCGGTCTCCCTCGGTACCTACATCCTTCCACTTTCGCATTGTATATCTGCTTAACCAGGCGTTCGTTCGGCATTCTTTCCACATGTCCGAACCATCGGAGCATTCCCTTTCGCATCTTTACACCAATACTCTCTTTCATACCTACTCGCTCTCTGTATGATTAATAAATTAATAAAGATAAAAAAGTATATATAATTTTTAATAAAAATATGCATAAAGTATTGAATATGATTTCTTTTTAAATCACACTTTGACTGATTTAACCATTTTAATAAAATTATTAATTGATTAATGGACACTTCCGTGTGGTGACAGAGTAAAAATACAATTCACCATCTCTTATTTTTCCCGTGAGTATCGTAAAAGACTATTAAAGCGTATACTTTGATGATGCAATACACTAATAGAGTGTCATTAAGTTAATAAAAAAATGCTTTGAAATACTCTATTGATAAAAATATAATGAAAAATTATGACACTATTTTTGTGACGGATTAAGAATACAAATTGTCGACACATTTTATTTGCTAGTGGAATTCGTAAGAACTGGATAAAAGAATAAAGCAGAGGATAGTAACAGAGTTCTCTCGGGACACACAAAACAAGTATTGCAATTGTGGTCTTATCCGTATCTACGTGGATAGGTCTATGTCCAACGTCAACCGTCTATAGTTAATGGATATATAAAAGTGGATAAACAATTCATAAATTGAAATACCTTCATCTCTTTATCCATAGCTGATCCAACTTTAGTCACATTCGGTTTCTTTTTGCGTTGTTTCTTTATAGTTGCAGCAGCCTTGCTGTAGCTCTCTGATCGTAATTTGTGTTGCTGTAGAAACCTCTTTTGTTCCGACTGTAATAAATACATTTTACTGTTATAAATATAAGAGTTGATTTGTTTATTTAAATATACTACCAATATAACTACATTCAAAATATATTTGTGGTAGGACCACGCTGTTGACCGTCTCTGTCTACAGCCGGTCCGTCCGAGGTAGTACCACGCTCTCGCAGAAGATCGACGTCTGAGTAATGGCAATGTGCTATTGCGCTTCGTTCGATGAGCAAGAGGCAGTAGCCCAACTGGGTAGGTTCGGGGTTTATATTGGTTGGCAGCAGCCTAACTATACTCTTGGTATTGCAAAGGTCCATGGGCGGCAGTGACACTTAACATCAGGTGTGCTGCTAAAAAAAAATAAAAGCTAAAAAAATAAAAAAATAAAAGCTAAAAGCTAAAAAAAAAGCTAAATAATTAACTACTTATTTAGCTTTCGTTGTTCCGGGTAGCATTGAAATTGCAGTATGACAATACTACGGGCTATATCAACTACTTACGTTCTTTTTAAGGTATTCATATTTCTTAATTTTTCTTATAGTAAATCTGGTCTTAATATTTTACACCGCAGATGTGAGCTTCATTATGGGGTCAAAATTAGGAGAACACGTTTCTGAGTCAAAAGTCATAAACCATTCTCTTTCGACATTGCAGAATATCAGACTAAAATATTTCTTAATCAAAAAGGTGTTCCAAATGTTATTCAGGAGAGACAAATTGGTTGCATTTGTCTCAAATTTCAATTTCTTTCCAAAGTTGAACCATTTGTCATAATGGCAGCCAGCTTTGAAAATCACATTCACCAAAACTAAGATAGGTATTGTAATGTGAAAGGCGTGTAAAGTATAGTATATACATTTGTCTTATAGTTTGTTTATCGGGTATACCGAATGACTTGGCATGGCTGATAGAAATCAACACTACCTAAACTTCCATAAATCAAATGCTTTTTCAACGTCAAAATATATAGTCCATAAATACATAAACGGATTACATTTTTCAAAATTCTGGATAATCTGGCTATATAATAAGATGAGTAGTTTATGATACCACAGTCTCCTTTTGGAAAACCGGTAATTTCGTAAGGTCATCGATCGAACTTATGTGCAATTTAAGTTGAATTTATAAGCAACAGTAAGTTGTATCTGATTTTTAAAAAATCTCTCTCCGACTCCGCAGCTATCATCCCTAAGAACAGTAAAATAACCACTAGGTTTCCATTCTGTTTTACTGTCTAGACCAGATCGGTCATATACTGAAGGAAGGTGGAGTCAAGAGTCTCCGAAACCGGCGAGCGTGTATGAAGAGAATTATGAATGTTGAGGAAGCGAGTGAAGTATGCAGAGATAGAGTTCTCTGGCACTCTGTTCTCTCTGCCTACCCTGCAAAGGATATGGCGTGATGATATGTATGTATGTATGTTTACTGTCTGCCATCAGGCAAACTCAAGTCATAACCAAAGTCATTGTCTGTTTTGTGCCTTTTTTTGTTTGATAGGCAATATTATCTTATACATATTAACGGAAAACATATTCTGAATATAGCGTCGAGTTAACCTGAATCTGGATCGTTTAAACGATAACAGGCATCAATGATAGGATTATGAAATTATATGAGCATCTGCTCATAGATTCTGTTTATTTATTCTAAGATTTCATTTTCAGGAAATAATAGTAGTGTGTCATTAGACTTTACCCTATAAAAAGATCTCCTGAGACTTTGAAGGCACGACTACGTGCGCAATTTGAGTTAAATTCAAGTTGAACTTGAGAATTTGAAGTCTACGGAAACAATATTCATTAGTGTAGTATTCAACAGCATGCTATGGATATTAAAGTTGATATTGTAATTGTTAGTTTCTAAGCAATGCTATGAGGGGCTTTTAAATCCTTACTCAGCACTTCAATTATTGTTTTTTAACAAGTTCCATATTTAATATATTGTAATGTAGATATATCCTTACTAATATTATAAATGCGAAAGTAACTCTGTCTGTCTGTCGCTCTTTCACGTCATAATAATTTGGTACACAGATAGTCTAGAACCTGACAAAGGACATAGGCTACTTTTTAATGCACAAAAGTGTTGTAAAGGGGGATGAAAAGTTGTAAGGAAGTATCGTCATTTTTAAAGCCAGAAGCTTGACACTTATATTTAGGCTATTGATTAGATAAAAATACATATAACATTAACATTTTGTAAAAAAATTACTAAAAATAGGGGATGAAAAACTACATACATAAATATACTACATACATAAATAACTACATACATAAATGGAAATAATAAATTAATAAACGTTAATTTATTGAATGACAAATTAATCCTCTTAAAATTATATTCTCTGAAGAAAGAGAAAAAAAAAAAAAGGGTTTTTTTCCTGAGTTTAGAGTTGATCACGAACAGCCTTTATATTGTAAATTACATATATTCTCTGGATATATTTTTCATATTTTATGTTACTTTTTTGTTTTTCTTTTATGTTAGTAAGTAAATGTTAATATATATGTAATATCAATTATGATTTTTTTAAGAATATAAACCTAATAAAATATGTCATACTCTTGAGACATGTTTTTGCAGTACTTACTATCTTGTTTGTAAAAAAATTGCCGAAGTTCACACATACAGTAGTGTTATTTACCGCTTACATATATTCTGTACATAGTGGGTATTTGTAGAAAACATATTATTTGGTCACTCAGTACATACATACATACATACCATCACGCCATGTCCCTTGCAGGGTAGGCAGAGAGAACAGAGTGCCAGAGAACTCAATCCTTGCATACTTCACTCGCTTCCTCAACATTCATAATTCTCTTCATACACGCTCACCGGTTTCGGAGACTCTTGACTCCACCTTCCTTCAGTACATGACCGATCTGGTCTAGGTAGGTTAGTCTCGATCTCCCCCGGTACCTACATCCTTTCACTTTCGCACTGTATATCTTCTTAACCAAACGTTCGTTCGGCATTCTTTCCACATGTCTGAACCATCAGAGCATTCCCTTTCGCATCTTTACACCAATACTCTCTTTCATACCTACTCGCTTTCTTACGTCGTCGTTACGAATGCGATCGATCAGCCTAACTCCACAGATTTTCCGTAGAGATCGTATTTCGACCGCATTAATTTTACTTTCATACTCTTTTCTGCATACCCAACTCTCGCTTTCATACAGTAATGTTGGGACAAGCACTGCATTATGTATTGCTACACATGCCTTCTGGCTGAGGTGGTGGCTACCGAGAAGTTGCCCCAACGCTCCGTTCACTCTATTTCCCGCATTCACTCTTCGCTCTATATCACTGGTGTACCTACCATCTCGGCTAAATCCACATCTAAGATATACAAATTCATCCACTTGCTCCAGTACATCATTACCTATTGTTACTCTTACATCTGTTCTGGCTTCATCCCTTTCAAAGACCATTATTTAGGTTTTGCTCGCATTCACGCGTAGACCCCTTTTCTTACAATCTTCTGTCATTGTGTCGACTAGGGTCTGCAGGTCAGTCGCTGACTGTGCCAGCAGGACTGCATCAAAAATTAAATACTAACTTTGTAAGTACCTAATTATGCCTAGAAATTAGCGAAACTGTTGTTGTTGGAATCAATAACGTTATTATTATTATCATTAAAAACTTTAAGAAAGTAATCATTTACGCAGGCTAAGCCGCGGGCAGAAGCTAGTTTCTTTATATTACAGTTCAATAAATATAAATTTACTATAATTTTACAAAGTACGTTATAGTACAACAGTACGCCACATGGCATAGGAACAGTTCACATAATATAGAAATTTAATATACAATACTGTCTGAGGAAGTTAAGAGAATTCTTTAGGTGTCAAGTTTAGTATAGATGGAACAAAGTAGAAAAGTGATTCTAAGTTCTTCTAGAATATATACGGGTCGTTGGCTTTGCCGAAAAACTTTTTTAATAGAAAGTCTTATCTCACTGGTGGAATACTAAGATTGTTTGAACACAGCCCCCTGTTTCTTTTATCTTGTAAACAATCCTCTGAAAGTTGGAACTACTCACATAAAAGATTATGAAGGAAAAAATCTTATTGACTAACCTGAACTACTTTCGTATCTTTCTCCAGATTAGTTTCCAAGGGGACAAGCAGATCAACATAAAACGCCTTTAACTGAAACAAACAAATAACTTGTAGTTTATTAGGGATGAACACTTAGCAATAGCAACAATAACGATAAAAGGAATAAAAGCAAACTATCTTATCAATGTTGCTAGTTTTTCTTATATTTTTTTTTTATTTACAATTGTTTTGTTAATTTAATGTAATAAATCAACTAAGCAATAACGTCAAGAAGATTATGAACGACGCAAAATTAAAAAAAATCAATGAATTCAGATTTAGGGTTAAAATACACGAAAAGTTGGACTATAATTATTACTCAGCTTCTATGATTATAAAAATAAGTTAGGAAAATATCCACAACATTAAACCTGCAACTGAAACTGATAGATGTCAATAGGTTTTAATTAGTCTATTATTATATTAAAGAAGAAATTAAATGCGAAAGTGGATGGATGTAGGTACCGGGGGAGACCGAGACTAACCTATCTAGACCAGTTTGATCACGTACTTGAAGGAAGGTGGAGTCAAGAGTCTCCGAAAACGGTGAGCGAGTATGAAGAGAATTATGAATTTTGAGGAAGCGAGTGAAGTATGCAAGGATAGAGTTCTCTGGCACTCTGTTCTCTCTGCCTACCCTGCAAGGGATATGGCGTGATGATATGTATGTAAGAAATTAAATTATAATATGTTAACTATACATAAGTTCATTCTATCGCCTATTGTTATCTATTGATTATGTTATCAGGTTTTGTGCTGATTTCGATATATTCCTAACTAAAAAGTTCAAGTTAAGAGAAATATTTTGCTTGATTTTTTTTAAGAATAACGTACAAGTGACCATGACGCTCATCACTTACATACTTAAGCTATTAAACTAATGAAGCAGCCAGTTTTTCTTATAAGTAAATATAACTTACTATATTCATTTGTTGATCTTGTATTTCTCGGTATACCTCCACGACTTTCATTAGTGCCGTCCCTGAAATAAATATAATATATTGAGCATAGTTGTACTGGTAATTTTCTAATCTAAATTCAGCTCACGATTATTTCCAACCAATTTCATTACAAACCATAGATTTGTAGTTTTACGTAACTAATAATATCCATTGTGATATGATGGTAATTTCAGATCAAAATCCTTACTAATATTATAAATGCGAAAGTAACTCTGTCTGTCGGTCTTTCACGCCAAAACTACTGAACCGATCTAAATGAAATTTGGTAGACAGATATTATAGAATCTGACAAAGGACATAGACTACTTTTTAATGCAAAAAAGGGTTGTGAAGGGGGATGCAACGTTATAAGAAAGAATCGTCATTTTTAAAGCCAGAAGCTTAAAACTTATTTTTAGGCTATTGATTAGATATAAATAAATATGACATTAACATGTTGTAAAAAAATATCCTTAAGGGGTAAAATAAAAATAGGGGATGAAAAACTTTTTTTTTTGAAAAAAGGAAAGTAAACCTTATACGCGGGCGAAGCCGCGGGCAGAAGCTAGTTTAACATATATTAGTATTGCATATGAATAAATACATAAATACTATTCGTGTGGTGTAAGAATACAATTCACCACCTGTCTTACCCGTGGGTGATCTTAAGAGACGACTAAGGGATATAAAAAATGTGTATAACATCTATGCAAGAGAAGGAAAACTCGAAACAAAACCCTATACCAACACGCCTGAACAGCGTGGTATAGTAGGTCATTTTCCCTCCTATTATGGAGGAGGCTCGAGCCCAACAGTGGGACATATATGAGCTGAGGTGATGATGAATAAATACGTTAATATAATTATTGAATCAGTGGTAGGCAAACCTAAAAATAAAGGTAAGTGTCGTTCATTTAAATAAGTCAATTAACAATTAGTAAATTAAGCAGAAAGTATATTAAGTTAGCTCTAAGAGCACGATCTGGTCACTTTCCATCAGCAAAGTTTGCATTCTTGATGAAGAAAACTGACACACCATATTGCACAGTATGTAATTATCTAGAAGACGTGCAACATTTGCTGATGATTTGTGCAAGGAACCGCAGCGAAAGAATGTTATTCCTAAGGAGATTTAACTTGAACATACTTGATGTTGGTTTGGTTCAAACAATATTATCTCAACCTAAGTCCGAACAGGCAAAACATTTGTGGAGCCTATTAACTTTATTGTACCCTTAAAATGCTGCTGTCCTAATTTCAGCCTTGATTTTTATGGTAGTTTATATGATGTATATGTGCCTTGATACAATGGGGTTGACGTGTCCATGTGGACAAAAACCCCCATAAATTAATAGATAATAAAAAAAAAAATTAACAATTATCGAAGAATAACAAAGCAGTTAGTTATATTTCTGTTTTATTGACTCCCTAATGAAATAATTCTTGTATTGCGGGTAACTTTACTAACATTAAATTTAACAAACACAGATTACAGCCAGCCATGCTTAGAACAATTTGTGGATCGCATACAATACTGTCTAGTAATAGGTATAGGTAGGGGAATTGAACTCATGACTGGCACGTTAAGTCGGTGTCTTAACCACTACGCATCTGTGCAGTTGAATTGATAACTTAGCAAAGGATATTTTGTAAATTATCGATGGCAAATATACCTGTACCAACACGTCTAACCAGCGCGGTATAGTATGTTAATTTCCCTCCTATTACGGAGGAGCCCCGAGGCCAACTGTGGGATATAGATAAGCTGTGATGATGAAATATACCTATTATAAAATAGGTTGTTATAACAATTGATGTTACATATTTTTTTATAATTTAATCATTATAGTGTTATGTACGCATTATCATCACAGCCCATAATGTCCCACTGTTGGGCTCGGGACTCCTCCGTAATGGCAGGGAAATTAACCTACTATACCGCGCCGGTCAGACGTGATGGTATAGGGTTTAGTTTTGAGTTTTGCTTCTCTCGCATAGATGTTATATGCGTTTTATATCCCTTAGTCGTCTCGTACGATCACCCACGGGTAAGATATGGGGTGGTGAATAGTATTCTTACTCCGTCACCACACGGACATATGTACGCGTATCATATTAAAATATTTTGTATGATCGTCATCATCATCATTAATCACGTATATTATTGTGTACTGTATACATAAATATATTACAAATAAAATTCGTACACTGTAAGTAAGTTTTGCAAGCTATTGTGTTAATCCATGCAACACTTCGCAAGACCTATAAACCTTAAAAATATCTCTGCAAAAAAAATAATCTTGTTTGATCAAAATATGATCATAAAACGTGGTCCCACTTATTCATACTCAGCGATTGTATATATTAGTATAGAAATATATAGGTACAATATTCTAATATTTTATATTCCTGTATATTATTCTATTTTTCTTATTAAGAGTACGCATGACCTTAAAATAAATAAGATCGCCTGAAAGGATACGCTTAATAAGTTAATGGAAAAGTAATACAAAAAGTCAAAAGATTAGAATTTTATGCAAATGCATTTGTAAAGACTTAATATTGACTACAGTATTATAACCCTGATATCTGTTTGTTAACTGTTTTGTTAATGATGCAAAGATGAGATAAATAATATAAAAAGATATATTAATTTTCAACTCGCCTACCGAGTGGGCAGTGATTATGATAAAATCAATTCTTAGTAGAGAATTAAATATCTAATAGAGGACGTTGATAAGCTAAAGGATATATTTCAATGTGAAACAGAATTCTAAGTTTTGCAGATTTGTAGGCACATATCTTAATAGATTCATTATTAAAAGATTAAGCTTTGTTACAGTTTATATGTATAATAAAAAACACTTTCCTAAATGTTTATATCGGTTTAAAGTGTTACGCTAGAAATAATTATTTCTTGGTAGGGCAGTAAAACTAATAAAAAATCACTTCTTGGCTCATACACCTGTGGGATGTGTTGGCCACGAATATTTTTTACAAGTTCATTTATTAAATAACTCACTGGTTAGACGCGTTAGTACAAAGTTTCATTTCGAATTTTAATTTTCTTACAGCAATGCAATTTTATTTACAGCCCTTATTTATCATTTACAGCACCCGTGGGAAAGAAAAGGGCTGTGAATTATATGTTTACTCCATCAGCAAATGAATGGAAATCACTGATTTGGAGTTATTTTAACTGCTGCTAAATCAATAATTTCTGATGTATACGCGAGTATCACACATTTGAAATAAAACTACTTTCACGGATTCTATCGCGTTTGTATTGCGACACGTAAAGTCCTCCCGTGACCATGATCACTGTAAAGTTTCGAAAGGGCGGGAAATTAAAAAAATCAAATACAAACGCGATAGAATCCGTAAAACTCGTTTTATTTCAAATGCTGCTAAATTGTTAATATAACAGTCATGAGTATAAACTCTATATTTTTGCTTAACGGTTTTAGCTTTTAAGTAAATATAATAATAAAATCAATACAAATTTAATACAGGAGTCAGTTAGGTGTTGTTGAGTGCGTGCTTAAAAGTTTTATTACGGCATTCCAGCAATAAATCCTCGAATTATGTCAAACTACACATAAAAATTTAACGACACAAAAACATTTTCTTGATCATAACAATATACGAGTATAAAGTAAGTTTTGGAGATGCAATGCTTACAGCCAAGTGTTATAATTCAAAACTTACAATAAGACAGCGTATATAGGCTTTCCACGTAATGGGTTAAGAATATATAATACACTACAATCTTTATAACCAGTGGTCGTAAAAATAATCAAGGATTTACCTAATACTTATCTAGAGAACATTAATGAAAGAAAAACAATACGATTTTAAATTCGAAATAAAATCCTAGACCGACCCATTTGACCAGAGTAGTATAAGTAGGTCAGTTTCACACCTAATATGTAGTCCAGCCAGTCATATATGAGCTGAGGTGATGATGATATTAAGTAGGATAGTTTATTTATTTCTCTAATAAAAAAATAATAAATTTGAAAATGTAAATCAAGGTAAATATGCGGCTGAACTATGAAGGCTTCCATTGTGAATAATTCTAGTAAAATATAGGTATATTTATTCAATATTTGTTTTAATATTAAAGTAAATATTTAAATATTATTAGAAAGACCAGTTATATAACTGATCTTCCTGATAATATTTACACTTCTAGTACATAAAAATTTTAATCATCATAATATAAAAAAAATAGAATCATTATTATCATCATTTCAGCTCATATGTGTGTGCCACTGTTGGGCTCAAACCTCCTCCGTGATGGGAGGGAAAATGACCTATTATACCAGCTAGTCCGACGTGTTGGTTATATGTATTTTATATCTCTTAGTGGTCTCTTACCAGCACTCATGGGTAAGATAAGGGGTGGTGAATTGAATTGAATTCTGAAAGAAAAAAATTGAATTCGAGTATACAAATAAGATATTTAGATAGTTGTAGAAATTATAAACATATCTTATTAATTTATTAATAATAATACACAAGAAAAATATAAACTATAAATGTATAATTTAAGTATTTTATATATAATATTGCTACGTTTAATATATTTATTTTATTTACCTATATCGGCGCATCCTCCCCACGTGCCTTGCTGCGCTTGCCTGCCAAGTTTCCCCACCGCATCGACGTAAAGCCGAGACGCTGCTGCTGCACCTGTGATAAATCAGTAATTATATATTGTAAGTTTTTAGTATTCTTCCTAGAAGTATTACATAATAAATAAAAATAATAATCTCAATTATTTATCCAAGAATTTAAAAACAAAAATGCTCATTATCTTAGTTTATTAGCATAATATTTAGAATGCCAAAAGTAAGATTCTAAGTCCCAATTGTAGGTCTTTAGTTAGCCGTACGAATCGGCTGAAGGAGCTTCAGGAGAATGGGCAACAGTACTGTCTTGGGCAACTTACAACACTAATGGCGATTACCATTTACCAACTCGCCTGCCAAGTATAACAGTTCTTACATTTTTCCCTCGGCGAAGCCTATTTTTAAGAGTGAATGTCAATAATTGATTAATAAAAATTTACGCAAAAAAAATAATCAAATTTGATAGCCATAAACATGAGAGTGCCGACTAACAAATGTGAACCATAAACTGTATAAATATATGTGTTATGCTAAGTAATATTAAATATTTGCGTTAGTAAATATAATGCTAAGCTATAGTTTCAATGACGCGCTAGCCATTTGTTGGCTAATACAAAAACTTTATGTCAAAATATAAGAGTTTTACATTAGCGATGTACGATTTATCCTCTAACTCACATAGTTTTAAACGGTCATATTTGGTAATTCTAATAGTTTTGAATGGTCGTGTTTGGATAAAATCCGAGATATTAGACAGAAGAACGCTGCTTTACGTGCACTTCGAAGTAGTTAGATGCTCAACTTGAATACTGTTTTAAAGATTCCTACTATTGGATATACTCTAAAATAGGTGGGCAATTGACCTATTTTATATAATATGCATACGATTTAGTATAGAATTTTATGTTAGGATTTTCTTCTCCTGTATCGATGTTATCTGAAGATCATATCCCTAAATCGTCTTTTACGATATCTACGGGCAAAAAAGTTTTGATGAATTGTATTATTACTCTATCAGCATACATATTGTCATAAAAGAGCTATAAGCAAGATATTTTTATTTAAATATAAACCAATTTGTACATTGAGTAACCATGTCTAATTCATTATTCAAGCTGAATATATTAATTAACACAGCTCAAATACATTACGTCATCATAATTTCGTACGAACATCTTGCTTTAATTTTTTAAATGGTCAATAAGTTTAACAAAACAAATAGAAATATGCTGTTAATTATTACGTACGATACGGTCAATAGTCTGAAAAGGATGTATACGTAGAATACGTTAAATAATACACACAGACTTTTTTTTTAAATAATACACACAGAATTTTTCCGTGTGGTGATGGAGTAAGAATACAATTCACCACCCCTATCTTACCCGTGACGACTAAGGGATTTAAAACTCATATAACATCTATGCAAGAGAAGGAAAACTCGAAACAAAACCCTATGCCAATACGTCTGACCAGCGTGGTGTAGTAGATCAATTTCCCTCCCATTATGGAGGAGGCTTGAGCCCAGTAGTGGAACATATATGAACTGAAATGATGATGAAAAATGAATACCCACAGAATAACAAGATTAGGTTTAGAGTGTTTAAATTTCAGGACTGCATTACATTTTTTTTTTGTGGGCGGGCCTTAGTGTCGTCACACCGCGTTCGATCCATCCGGGGGAATAGAGGGAACAGGGTGCGATTTTATAGATCTAACCTACAAGTACTCGCGTCTACGCGTGAATGTGAGCAAAACCAAAATAATGGTCTTTGAAAGAGATAAAACCAGAACAGATGTAAGAGTAACAATAGGTAATGATGTACTAGAGCAAGTGGATGAATTTGTATATCTTGGATGTGGATTTAGCCGAGATGGAAGGTACACCACTGATATAGAACGAAGAGTGAATGCGGGAAATAGAGTGAACGGAGCGTTGGGGCAACTTCTCGGCAGCCACCACCTCAGCCAGAAGGCACGTGTAGCAATACATAACGCAGTGCTTGTCCCAACATTACTGTATGGAAGCGAGAGTTGGGTATGCAGAAAAGAGTATGATAGTAAAATTAATGCGGTCGAAATGCGATCTCTGCGGAAAATCTGTGGAGTTAGGCTGACCGACCGCATTCGTAACGACGACGTAAGAGAGCGAGTAGGTATGAAAGAGAGTATTGCTGTAAAGATGCGAAAGGGAATGCTCCGATGGTTCGGACATGTGGAAAGAATGCCGAACGAACGCCTGGTTAAGAAGATATACAATGCGAAAGTGGAAGGATGTAGGTACCGAGGGAGACCGAGACTAACCTACCTAGACCAGATCGGTCATGTACTGAAGGAAGGTGGAGTCAAGAGTCTCCGAAATCGGCGAGCGTGTATGAAGAGAATTATGAATGTTGAGGAAGCGAGTGAAGTATGCAGAGATAGAGTTCTCTGGCACTCTGTTCTCTCTGCCTACCCTGCACGGGATATGGCGTGATGATATGTATGTATGTATGTGTAACCTACAAGTACCTATCAGCACCGTGCGAAAGGGCCTGGTATCCAGTCTTTGTCTTCAGTGGCCGTCCGGCGGGTTACTCTCACAGAAGGATTTCTTTTAGCCTACGTTGACAGTTGTCATCAGAATACTAACTGTATGAGATATTGCAAAGCACTAGTGTCCGCATAAATAAATATATGTACTCTCTATTTCTCACTGTTTCAATTTAATGGAACCACAACACAATAAAACTGAAGAGAGGTCGGGAGCAAGAACGAAGGCATTGCATACTCTACGAACCACGGGTAACAGATGATAATGTATAAATCATAACTTAAAATGAGTGTCATGCCTTGTTTTTAAGTTTGATACCTTAATTCGGCTTCCATGCTTCAGTGTTGGTAGCCCTGGAATTTACAAACCTTATCGGTTATAACTATGAAATAATATTTAGATAATGGTAGTATGGTTGCCGTCAATTGCATTTGGTCACGATTCCATCGGACGAGTGTGCAAGGTTCTCAGGTAGTGAAAGTGCGAATTAAATAAAGAATTACACCATTAAGAGGCACGTTTTTTTTTTATTATTCTTGCCTTACGTAAAGTAAGCCAAGTATTAAAAAAATGTTGCCTCTTTTTTTCTTTGAATAACGCAAAAATTATCAGGGCTGGCAAAAATTATGTTAATTTTAATCTCATTTTTGTTAATTATGATTCTTTTATGATTTTATGGTAAAATTGTCGTAAAATTGTTTTCATAATCGTTTAGAATTTTATAGGGTATAAGTACCCACCACCGATTTTTAATTATTGTTTATGGTGGCAAGCGAGCATGCAGCACTTCTGATGGTAAGTGTTTGCCATTGCCGCCCATGAACCTTTATAATACCAAAAGTATAGCTAGGCCGCTGCCTACCAATAACCCCGAACCCACCCAATTGGGCTCCGGCTCTCTCGCTCACCGAACGAAGCGCAATAGCAAATCGCCATTACTCAGACGTCGATTTTCTGCGAGAGTGTGGTACTACCCCGGACGGAGCGGCCCGCGGCTATAGACAGAAAACTGTCAACAGCGTGGTGCTACCACTAAAATTTTATTGTATGGCCACAGTTATCATTATATCTCAAGTTTTGAATTGAAAGCTAGTAATTCATATATGTATGTGACTAGTGAGTTAACGGAGTAAAAATATAATTTGTAACCATCCCTTTCCTATTACGATACACACATGATCGTAAAACCATTTAAGAAATATGAGCAGATTGTTATTGCTAGAAAAGGAAAAAACTAAATAAAAACCTATATCAATCAATCTAGCCAGCGTGCTGTAGTATATTAGTTTCTTATTTTTCTTTTCTTCACCCGAACGAGTCACGTTTTCAATAGTTAAAAAGAAAAGAATAATGCATATACGTATTTATTAACTCTAGTGTTTTGATTTTTTTTTTAATTATCTCATCATCAATTTTAGTCTTTACTTTACTTTCTCTTCTTTCAGCTCACAACAAACAATCAAACTCACACTTAACAGACAGAAGTCTGTTAAGTGTGAGTTTGATTATTTCTTATCAATTTAGGTAATTACAGTCAATATCCTTTGATGTTACCTATTTTTGTTAGTCAAATTATTACATCATATGCATAAATTCATTAACCGTTTTAAGAGAACTAAGTTATTTTAAAACGATTAATAATTATTATATTTATATACGTTGTTTTATGTAATTTAATGAATTATTTTTATTGTGGTGATGGATTTAATTCCCCACCCCTATCTTACACGGGGGTAAAGTAAAAGACGACTAAGCGTGGTAAGTCGTATTCCCTGTTATAATGGAGGAGGCTCGAGCCTAGCAAAGGTAACGTATATGAGCTGATATAAATGAATTATTAAAAAAAAAATTAATCCAGCTATCAAAGTAAGAAAAATAGAAAAATGCCATAAATATAATATGCACATAATATGAGGCATAATAAAATAAACTTTTCATATGTGATTTGAAAAAGAGATTTATTGTAATAGGTTCTTAGGAATTTATATCTATCGGAAATCCATTCCGAGTACTTTACTAAGTAAATCACTAACAACAGATTAAATTAATATTAGTTCATATACCATCTGCTGAAATAGCTCTTCAGTTTTACAGAATACATGTGTTAATCAGTTCTTAATAAATAAAAAGTAAAAAAAGATATTCAGGACTCAATAAATAAAAAGCAAAAAAAAAACCTTATTTATAATAAAGTTCCAGCGAATTTCTATATGCTATGAATTTAGATATAATTAACATGATTTTAAAATTTAATTATAATTAACATGATTTTAATCAATTACCACAATTAGTCAACCCTGTATAGTGTCAAATTATGAGGTAATTAATAACATTGACGTTACGTAAATAATATCAACAATCACTGCCAATTATAACGTTGCGGTATAATGCTTCTAAGAACATTTCTTATTTAATAATTTTGTTACTCGTAAATTTCCTAAGAAAGTTTTGCAATATATGTGTTATATTTTTTAAATAAATTTATTGGATCCAGTCTAAATTTCCGGCCATACTTTACATTACTATTATGTCGTATTCTTATTTTGGAAAGTTAGGTACTTTTATTATCAATCTGGGTATCATAAACATCTAACATTTTTTATCTATATTTTAGTCAGTACTTCAACATCCAGTTTCATCATGCATCTTAGAATATTGTTATATCTTTGAATTATGACCAACAGATGGCGATTGCTCTATGAAAAATATATATCCACAAATATGAGTAGACTACAAAGCGGACTCTTATATTAATAAGTTCAATAAAAAACTATTATTATAATATTAATATTTTATATAGGGGGGCATAGTCCGGAGCGTGCTCGTTCGCGTCCCCTGCCAGTCTAATTAGACTGCTAATCCGGCTCGAAATGCGTACCGCAATGCGGGTTAGGGCGTCCCCCGGAGGCGACGCGTACCGACCCGCCCCCGTCGGTACGAACATCGGCAGTTGCGGCGATGGGGGCCGCCACCCATCACGCCTTGCCCAGTTAGGCGAGTCGAGGAGAACGGAGTGCCGGGTGGGCACGTGGAATGTAAGAGGTTGTGTGGAAGGTAAGTTGCACGAGCTGATATCCGTCATGGCGGACAAACAGCTAGACGTGCTCTGTGTAACAGAGACCAAGCGAAGGGGCAGCGACGCCTGCGATCTTCCTGGTGGCGGGATGGCTCTGTGGTCTGGTGTACCACGGAGCGATCGAGCCAGCATGGGGGTAGGAGTGCTGTTGTCCTCTTGCTTGGCCTCAGGTGTGAAGGATTACGGAATGTATGATCCCAGACTTCTCTGGGTCCGTATAAAACTAGGTGTCACCAAGGTATTCATGGTTGTAGCATATGCTCCCGTAGGATCCTCGGTGGCATCAGACCTAGAGAAGTTTTGGGACAATGTTAGGGAAGTTCTGGATATGGCAGAAACCAGTGAACGCGTGATTGTATGCGGAGATTTGAACGGATGGGTGGGGACCAAGCGTCCCGACTATGAGGACGTACTTGGTCCATTTGGTGATAAGAGAGTGAACGACGCAGGTAGGCTCATAGCGGATGTATGCATGGAGAGAAACCTTATTGTGTCAAACACATTTTTCCAACATAAGGACATCCATATGTATACATGGAGAAGGAATGAACAGAAAAGCATAATAGATTTAATTTTGGTAGACAGTCGCCTCCGAAGCAAAATATTGGACGCAAGAGCCTACAGGGGCCCCACAGTCGACACGGACCACTATCTCGTTATTGCGAGATTTAGTGGTCTGTTCAGAAAGTGGAGGCACTGGCGAGAGCGTGTCCACTTCGGAGGGCTTGAAAGAATAAAGGTTGAAAGGTTGCAAGAAGAGTGTGTAAGAGAAAAGTATGCAGAGGGTGTCCGAGAACGGCTGACGATGGCAAGCCAGCCGCAATCGGACATTGAAGAATGCTGGAGAGTATTGAAAGAGAGTATGGTAGATACAGCGAAAGAAGTATGTGGAAGTTCAAAGAAGCATAGAAAAACAAATGGTGATGCATGGTGGGATGCGGAAGTGGCAGCTTCCGTAGAGCAAAAGAAGAAAGCGTGGCTGGACTATGTCTCTTCTTTGAATCTGAATGACAGTATGACTGAACAGAAGAAAGAAATATATCGGCAATGTAAGAATGACACCAAGGCCTTAGTGAAAGAGAAACGTGATAGAGCAAGTATGAGTGCAGAAGATAGGCTGACTAAAAACTTCGAGGGTAACACCAAACTCTTTTGGAGGGAGGTGAAGAAGTCTCGGGGTGGTTGGTCAGCCTTCAGAATGAATAAAATAAGGTCTAAAGGTGGAGACATTCTTACACAAACACAAGACGTGTTAAGCCGATGGAGTGAATATTTTGGCGATATGTATGCGGATGCTACGGTTGGCGCCGGTGTTGGATGTGGTTTAGTAGATCAACATTCGACAACGGCGTCCTCCGATGGCATCAGTATGGATGAAGTTGAATGGGCGATAAGAAGTTTGAAAAATGGTAAGGCAGCGGGCATTGATATGGTGTCTGCCGAGATGATCAAGCTTGGTGGCTCTTGTGTCTGGGAGGCGTTCCTGTTGCTCCTCAATTTATGTTGGGGCTCGGGAATGGTTCCCAGGGACTGGAATAGCGCAGTCATCGTGCCTTTGTTTAAAAACAAGGGTTCACGTTATGACTGCGCAAATTACAGAGCCATAAGCTTGACCAGTTTGGCAGCAAAAGTGTATGGAAAAATTATTGAAAGGAGAATGAGGATGGTGTCTGATGGTTTACTGTGTGAGACACTAGGAGGTGTCAGGAGTGGAAGGGGATGCATGGATCAAGTGTTCTCTCTGCGCAACATTGTGGAGAAGCATCTGGCTCTAGGTCAGAGGGTTTTCTGCAGTTTTGTGGATCTGGAGAGAGCATTTGACACGGTTGTACGAAAGGAACTTTGGGACATTTTACCGGAGTATGGTATTAACGGTAAACTGCTACAGGCTGTGCAGTTTAGTTACATGGGCTGTAGAGCCTGTGTGCGGCTGGATGATGGAATGTCGCCTTGGTTTGACGTCAATATCGGCGTTAAGCAGGGGTGCGTTCTGTCAGCCAGGCCGTTTATCATATATCTGGATAAATGTCTCCAAAGGTTGAACGATATGAATGTGGGAGTCCAGATGGGCGACTCAGTGGTCACTGCTCTGCTTTATGCAGATGATGCAGTCCTGCTGGCACAGTCAGCGATTGACCTGCAGACCCTAGTCGACACAATGACAGAAGATTGTAAGAAAAGGGGTCTACGCGTGAATGTGAGCAAAACCAAAATAATGGTCTTTGAAAGAGATAAAACCAGAACAGATGTAAGAGTAACAATAGGTAATGATGTACTAGAGCAAGTGGATGAATTTGTATATCTTGGATGTGGATTTAGCCGAGATGGAAGGTACACCACTGATATAGAGCGAAGAGTGAATGCGGGAAATAGAGTGAACGGAGCGTTGGGGCAACTTCTCGGCAGCCACCACCTCAGCCAGAAGGCACGTGTAGCAATACATAACGCAGTGCTTGTCCCAACATTACTGTATGGAAGCGAGAGTTGGGTATGCAGAAAAGAGTATGATAGTAAAATTAATGCGGTCGAAATGCGATCTCTGCGGAAAATCTGTGGAGTTAGGCTGACCGACCGCATTCGTAACGACGACGTAAGAGAGCGAGTAGGTATGAAAGAGAGTATTGGTGTAAAGATGCGAAAGGGAATGCTCCGATGGTTCGGACATGTGGAAAGAATGCCGAACGAACGCCTGGTTAAGAAGATATACAATGCGAAAGTGGAAGGATGTAGGTACCGAGGGAGACCGAGACTAACCTACCTAGACCAGATCGGTCATGTACTGAAGGAAGGTGGAGTCAAGAGTCTCCGAAACCGGCGAGCGTGTATGAAGAGAATTATGAATGTTGAGGAAGCGAGTGAAGTATGCAGAGATAGAGTTCTCTGGCACTCTGTTCTCTCTGCCTACCCTGCAAGGGATATGGCGTGATGATATGTATGTATGTGTATGTATGTATATTTTATAATGTTTTGATACTTTTATTTTTATTATAGAAAGAAAATTCAAATCATTTCTGGTTCATCTTTTTATAATTAAAATATACTGAGCAATAAATATATCATCATCATCACAGCCAATATATCTCCCACTGTTGGGCTCGGGCCTCCTCCGTAGGGGGTGGTGAATTGTATTATTACTCCGTCACCACACGGATAACGAATATATAACGGATATTTTATTGGAAAATAAGATTATTAAAATCTCTTAAACAATTTTTTGTATATGGAGATGGAATGGGGTACGATTATGTAATGCTTCCCGAGTGGAACCTCTTCAATGAGTGTCTGAATCTTACCTCAATCTCATCTAGACTACCTATAGTTTATTCATATAAATGAGGTAGCCATTATTGAAATAAAAATACTTAATTTTAATTAAGGTAATTAAAGCTTTTATTGTAGCTGTTTTACCAAGGATCCTGTTTGATATAAAGTGCACCATAAGTAACATTTATAAATTGATCTCTGATTAATTCTTTAATAAAAAAATTAATAAACGATAACGGAAATTAGACATAAATTACTTCATATTTACTTAATCCTTACTAATATTATAAATATGAAAGTAACTCTATCTGTCGCTCGCGCAAAACTACTGACCAAACTAAATGAAATTTGGTATACAAATAGTCTAGAGCCTGATAAAGGACATAGGCAAGTAGGCTATACACTTTCAATAAATTAAATATTTTTAAATGCAAAAATAGGTTGTAAAGGGGGATGAAAAGTTGTAAGGAAGTATCGTCGTCATTTTTAAAGCCAGAAAGAAGCTTGAAACTTATTTTTAGGCTATTGATTAGAGAAATATGACATTAACATGTTGTAAAAATTAATCCTTAATGGATAAAATGAAAATAGGGGATGAAAAGTGGAAAAAAGTAAAAAAAGGGGCAAAAAAATAACTTTTTACGCGGGCGAAGCCGGGCAGAAGCTAGTTGAGTTATATATGCACAGTTTCTTATTTTTAATTTGTATTTTCAATTGTCCTTAGGATGAGTTCACATATTATCTTTTGTATTACTTTTAGATGAGGGTTTTTCAACATCATCATCATTTCAGCTCATATATGTCCCACAGCTGGGCTCGAGCCTCCTCCACACTAGGAAGAAAAATTACCTACTTTATTTCGAGCTTTCCTTCTCTTAAATAGATGTTATATGCATATTGTTGAAGTTATATATATATATAAGGGATATCCCTTAGTCGTCTTGTGCGATCACTCACTGGTAAGATAGGGAGTGGTAAATTGTATTCTTATTACGTCACCACATAGACAAAAATATGTGTGTTATACTGAATGTACCCTACTACCTACCTACCTAGTATTTAAATTAGATTATCTCAAATTACTAAATATAACAAGGGATATGAAGTAGAACTATTAATTATTATTAAGTCGTCATTTTATTACGTATTTTATACCTATATGTCCATTTAATTATATAAACACTAATATAGTAATATTAGCTCGTTATCGAAATAAAATATTTTATCCACGGTTATACTTCTGATATAAATAATGTCATCATGATTCTTGGTTCATAATTACTGTATATTTTTGACTGAATATTATAACTTCTTACTATAGGCAGGGAGGGGGGTAGAAAACCTGACATTACGTAAGATATTAAATGTTATTGCAGTGAGTTAATGATAACTACTTATAGTAAGAAGATTGTAATAGAAGATATTTTCAGAATAAATGGATGTATATTTAATCAATAGGGCTTTTCTTACATAAATTCTTATTAAGGGGCAGGGGAGAGGAGTTGCAATCTTACGATGTCTTACGGTAGTTGGCAAATCATTCTTAAAAATCCATTACGTAATTTATGAACGGTCTCTAAGGACGATGGAAGGGAGTATATATAGTATTGACTCCAAGTAAATGTGATAAGAGCAGGATGATGATGAGTTAAGTTTATGGTGAGTTAAATTAACGCACCTTTCTCATCATTCATCTACCCTCATAATATTGATGCAAAATAATATTTTCGTTGTCCATGTGGTGACGGAGTAAGAATACAATTCACCACCCCCTATCTTGCCAATGGGTGATCGTAAGAGACGACTAAGGGATGCAAAACGCATAGGACATAACATAAAACAAAACCCTATACCAATACGTCTGACCAGCGTGATATAGTAGTCAATTTCCCTCTCATTATGGAGGAGGTTCGAGCTTAACAGTGGGACACGTATGAGCTGAGACGATAAGATGAGATGATTTTCATTTTATAATACATTTCTAGGTTAAGGACCATAAGTCTATTAATATACAAGTAGGTTTTTTATAAGACCTCATATAAATATTAATCTATATTAAGTAAAAGAAATCGTGCAATTACCTACATTTGTAATTGGTAATGACAAGTGTGCTAGATGTGACCCCATAAAAGATAAAAACATGTATAATTTAATTCACTAATTATACAAAACCGGTATGTATTAATTATTTAGAATAATTACTATTAGGTACCGAAAACCGTGTTGTCTATTTATGTATCTGTTTAAACAACATTTTTATCCTTTTAAGTAAAACACATAGACTTATAAATATATAGACTTGTCCATTAAAGCCAAAAATGAGTATATTTGAGATGATCATATCTTATTAGTATTAGGACGACCCCCCCACTCGGTGGACTGATGACATTGTCAAGGTCGCAGGAAACCGTTGGATGTAGGTGGCACAGGACCGTTGCGAATGGCATTCTCGTGGGGAGGCCTATGTCCAACAGTGGACGTTTATGGGCTGATGGATGGATGGATGATATCTTATTATAAAACTCTTCATCATCATCATCATCATCTTAGCTGATATATGTGCCACTGCTGGGCTCGAGCCTCAGGAGGGAAATTGATTTACTACATCACGCTGGTCAGACGTTGGTATAGGGTTGCATCATTTTTCTAGAGTTATCCTTCTCTTGCATAAATGTTATATGCATATTTTATCTCTTAGTCGTCTTTTACGATCACTCACGGATAAGATAGGGGTGGTGAATTGTATTCTTCGTCACCGCACAGAAAGAAACTCTAACTTGGGTGTAATAATTGCAATAGGCGAATTTATAAAAAGTATACAGTTAACTAGTTCATTCGTAACTATAATACAAGAAACATTATTTCTTTGCCATTCGAACTTTACGTGTAAAATATATATAGGTATCTCAATTATGAAGTCAAACGGCTATTTATTAATATTATTTCTCTTCAACATTTCATTGATTTATTATCAATTACTGATGAAACTTTAATATTTTCTTTTTCAATTTGACTAAACTTATTTACTATTATAATTATACTTTATAAAAAAAAAAAAAAAAAAAAATGTTGATTAATGTGATTTTTAGAGACAATTATTTAAGAAATTATACAAACCTATTAAAACAATTAAATTGAATTTAATATTCAACTTTAAACAAAAACAAAAATTCAAAACAAAGTCATGTTTAATTAGCTAAAAGTATTCTTAACTGCCCTTACATTTTGATTTATTATCAAAACTTTACAGCAAAAGGTAAATAATATCAAACTCGTAAATAGCGGAGAAAAATAAACACGTCTCCCGTTACTCTGCTAATATTAACCAAGAGTAAAATTAACCGCAAAACATCTAAGTAAAATATACACATACAGGCCTCAAGTGCGATACATCGCGGAGAATGCCCAAGTTTATTGCTGCTAGTGCGCTGGCTATAACACTCTAGATAAGCCAACAGAGACAATTTGGCACAAACCACGCCCTAGTTCCGCAGCCAAGCAAGCGGGAAACACCAAGGTTTTGCATATAGATGCGCCTATTTGGCTTACACTACATAAATTAATTATATACGTTTCAGTGAGTACACATCACTGAAGATTTATGATGTTCGCGACATAGATACAACTCCCTAATTATTGTATTTAATTAGTGTAGTTCTAATTTTGAGCGCACTTCAATTTGTTTCATGAATTTAAATTGTATGATTAAGTATATACTATATTACCAAACTAATCAAGCAAATTTTTGTGAATTTCTACATATTTATTTCGTTGAGATATCAACCATCGCTGAGTGTTAATAGTTTATTAATACTATTTGAAACATCAGAAAAGTAGAAACTATTTTAAACGTCATAGAGTATAAAGATTTATATTTTATCTTTAATTATCTGGTCCGATATCGCGTATTTATAATTCTAACCTTTGAGAGTTAGTTCTTTTTTATACAAAAATTCACGGTCTTAAAAGAACGGTAACAAACGATATGACAATGCATTACTTGTATGTGTTTAAAAAAAATCTTCAATCGTTTTTATTTAAAAGAATCTGTTAAGGTATTTTTAATGAAAATGTCACCGCATCTTAACAAAAATAAAATGTTTACAATTCTAACCCTTAAGAATTTGTTTTTTTTTTACACAGAACCTCGCGGTCTCGCATAAAATGATAACAAACGATATAAAAATGCATTTACTTTTATTTGTTTTAAAAAAATACTCAATCGTTTTCAATTAAAAGAATCTCTTTTGATTTAATGAAGATGATACTTTTTAATGAAAACGTCGCCATATTAAATAAAAAAGTGCTTACATTATTTTGTACTTACGGAGCGTGAAAATAATAATATATATAATGTAACATGTTTACCTACAGGGACTACTTACCCAAACGAATTACGAAACATTTCATGTACTCATACGACGACAGCTACGCATGGTACGTGATATTTTACGAAAATAAGTGAAAGAGTGACTTCAAACGCATTTTCATATACATAAAATTAGAAAACAAGTGAGGTAAAGATAGAATAGACAATTTTATATTGCTTTCGGTGGCAGGTGTGCGAACAGCCCATATTACGATAAGTAGTAAATGTCGTTTGTAGATTTCAGCAACACCAGCGGTACCGTAATAGGGAAAGATTTGGAGTGAATGGAATGAAGACAGGGAGAGAGATGAAGAAGCCTGGGGTTCAGGCTCTTTCGCATATGGAGCAAACTTCAGTGGCAAATAATTATTACTAAGACATCGATTTTCTGCGAGAGACTGTAAATACTGTGTGTTGTGTATATATATGTATATGGTATGGTATTCTAGATGTACCACTCCATTTAGACAGAAAACTATCAGGTGTGGGACCTACTTCTACATATACTGATAGAATGAAATTACCTAATAAATCGATTTTAACAGAATAAAATCCCTCTTTTTTGAAAACAATCCCTTCTGTGCTCCGCCCACTAAATTCGATGAACCTTCATGACTTTTGAAAAATATTAAAATTTCGGCATTTAGAATAAAATCGAAACGTTTTCGTTTGATTTACTATTTAGTTTTAATATCTTGCAAATTATGTGAAAAGTTGTATTCATACATACATACATACATATCATCACGCCATATCCCTTGCAGGGTAGGCAGAGAGAACAGAGTGCCAGAGACCTCTATCCTTGCATACTTCACTCGCTTCCTCAACATTCATAATTCTCTTCATACACGCTCGACGGTTTCGGAGACTCTTGAATTGTTTCAAATTCTCTCAAAAGTTGTATTTAGTTACTTAAAATTTTATTAAGCGTGTAATGTTTGCATTTTACAACACAGTTTGCATGCACAACACGTCTTAGTAGTTCGTTATTATGCCAGATATTCAATCACTTAATTGTAAGTGAAAATACCTTATTAATTTAGTACGGTCACATTTAACAATGTAAAAGATTATATCAGAAAGTACTTACCATGTAAAGCTTTTAAGTAAGCTTTGCCGGCCGTTATCATCTGACGAGCACCTGGATTAAATTTGTCCAGGATATTCTGAAACAACAGATACAAAATTTTTGCGTTATTTTGTTTAATAATATAATGCTAGCTTTAGTTTATTTTTTTTCTTTAATTTAGTTTTCTTTAGAACACGTAACAATTATAAGGTTTCAATTAAATGAGATTTTAAATACACCCAAGAGATTACGTATTCAAAAGAATGTTTGTAAGAACGTATTATACTGCTATTATTTCGTAAATTAAATATTTCATTGTATTTTATGAAATTTAATAATAATGATATTTTTATAATATTATGAAGCTGTGCGGTAGTAGCTACAAATACTACCAACCCTTACTTTGCTCGTGAATGTCGTAAAAGACGACTAAGGGTCTTATAAACATCTGGGCCTATTCCATCTGATTCCGTTTGGTCAACAATTACATTCCCAAGCAGGGTTGACGTCTGGCAGGCGGCTGGTCATAAAACTATGGCCAATAACTTTTACAATATGTACTATGTAAGAAGAGTACATATTGTGTCGACCCCAAGTAATTGGGTTAAAAGTAGGAGAATATATGTAATGTATTTTTATAATATTATGATCAATTAGTTTCTAGGGTTTCGATATTTGATTATAATATTTATACTACCTTTATCCCAATTTCTTTAGGTCGTCATCGTACATATTGCACAAGTTTTAGCAATAATTTTATGACCAGCCTGCCTGACTTCAACCCTCCATGAATGAAATTACTGATGAAGTGGTATCAATGAAGTAGGCTCAGGTTAATAGCAAGTTCACGATCATTTTTTACAACACCCACGAGCTATATAAGGGTTTATGGTATTCGAATCCACCATAACTTATTGTGTACCACAGTAATATTTGATATACGATATTTTATTATCATTATTGTAAATTTAACATATGCATCGATGAATTATATTCTTTAAATAATTTTGTGAGGATATATTCTTTCCGTGTGGTGACGGTGTAAGAATACTATTCACCACCCTATATCTTATCCATGGGTGATCGTACGAGCCGTTAGTCGTCGTCATCTATAAAACGCATATAACATCTATGCAAGAGAAGAAAAACTCGAAACAAAACCCTATACCAACACGTCTGACCAGCGCTGTATAGTAGGTTAATTTCCCTTCCATTACGAAGAAGGCTTGAGCCCAACAGTGGGACATTTATGGGCTGTGATGATGATGATGATATTCTTATATTCAAGTAATTAGTAGGATAATAATAGGTATTAGTTAAACATCAACAATTGTGAATATTTTAGGTGCTTTAAAGCAACCCTATAATTTATTACAGCATTAACATATGTTTAAATATATATATATATATATATATATATATATATATATATATATATATATATATATATATATATATATATATATATATATATATATATATATATATATGTGTGTGTGTGTGTATATGATTAAAACTAATGCATATAAATACATAAGTACAACCACCTAATTAAGCAACGATCATATATTAGAATTTAAAAAGGTAACAAATATTTATAACAGTGAGGTTAAAAAAAAATAAAAGAATATAATTTTATATTTCTGTTGATTTTATCAGCACGAATTATGTTACGCATTTATGTAGATATAACTTATAACTATAGCACTTACTAACTTATTCTTATTGTACGTATTATTTATTCTTACACATAATAATACCATATGGTGTCAGTCACGTTTTCTTGAATACTACCAACGCAAATTCTATTTGTGGGTGTCGTAAAAGTTGTATAAGTCAATGTAGATCTACATCGACTTTATTCAATTACCTATACTTCAACCATTGTTCGATAGTGATCAACAAAGTTAAGTCACATATTAAATATTTGTATATATAATATTTGAATTACTTGTATTGACGGTACGTTATCTCTAAATATAATGATGTATAATTAAGTCGTTTAACATGTTATGCTCAAGATTTCTCTGGGAGAAGAGATCCGAAATACGGAAAGTCGCAGAAGAACGATTGTAATCCATATAGCACGAAGAATTGGCACGCTAAAGTGGCAATGGGCAGGTCATATCTGAACAAACAGATAACTGTTGAGGAAGGAAGGTTCTCCAGTAGCGATAATGTATCGGAGGATACAGTGCAGTCCACCATCAGGTGCACCGATGGCTTAGTGAGAGCTGCTGGGAGTCGTTAGTTGCGGGTGACAAAGCGCGTTTTGTGGCGAAGTATGAGAGAGGCCTACATCCAGCAGAGGACGGTAAAAACTAAATGATGATAACTGATGGAACTATTTTTTAGATTTTAGATTGCTCTTAATAAAAGTTTTGAGGATATAATAGATTTCTGTTTTTTAAAGATTTCGACTTATCGAGGTACGAGTTATAAAGGTACTACTACTATTTTATATTATATGCTAGAAACTAGACAATACAAATAATACTTTCAATATATCATTACAGATTATAGTGAATAGTGACATTTTCAGAGAAAGTTGACACCGTAAGATTTGTATAACTTAGCTTAAGCATTTGTAGAATATTCAATTCTTCTTTAGTGTGCATAAAGGAAGAAGGCATGCTGCACTGATAAGATAAAAAATAGCCTTACTAACACATTCTTGATACAGAATTAGTTTATAAAACAGTTTAATTCCTAATTAGAATATTACAAGCGAGCATACAATTGGTACAATACTAGAACATAAAATCAATTGCCTTGCGATCGAATAAAATGGTGGTTAACTCTGACTCATTTAAAACACAATTATTGTAGCGAGAGAAAAATAATCTATTACCTAACTATATAAATGAATCGAGATCAATCACTGTATTCATCGTTATGCAAGTGACGTACTTTTGTGTTTTATAAGAACTTAATGTTACCAAACACCATTAGTAATAGTTAATATAGATAAAAACTATTCATAATCTAAGGAAAATGAGGTCTCAGACCGTAAATAGACTTTGGTGCTGGAATGTGGCCTCTCAAGGATGCTGCAGCTTTGCCGACCTCGTTGGCGAGGTGTGGCAGGCTTGTACTTAACGGCATTCCATTACAAAACACTGTTTTGTGCTACTTCTTCAAATGAAGAGCTAAACAAATAAAATTTATTTGTATTTTCCTTTTCTAATTCTGATTATATTTTTATATAAATAAACAAATATTTAATAACGTTATTAAAAGTAGGTAATTTCTGTCTACAAATTAAGATTTAGAAAAATATTTACACAATATATATATATATATACACATATATATTTAAATATTATAGATGAGAGTTACTTGATACGCATTATAACTTTTGTTAAATACCACTAAATTACGAGCAAAATACGAGGTAACCGGTTTATCTGTGATTTTATATAAATCCAATACAAAATATTAAATGAATAATATATAATTTACTGCCGTTTGAAGAGTCTTAAGACTTACTGATTTGACAATTATTTATGTAAATTTTATTTAAATTAAAGTAAATTTGGTGTTGGCTTTTTTAACAATGACTTTTAAAATGTATTTTAGTGTACTTAAAATAATGCTTTTTTCATTTATTCCAATTAAGAAGTTTCATTTGATGGTGTATGTATAAGTATATGTGGTGAAAATACAAAATATTACCATCAATTTCTTATTTTAAAATGTTATAAAAGACTATGAGAGACAATATTTACATATTACTATATGTAATATATAATATATATATATATATAATACTCTATGTAATATATTAAATACATATACAAAAAATACTACAGATAAACACTTGAAATAAAATTTAATGATAATATTTAGCATAGACCTACCTATTGTCTGCCTTCTCATTGTTTTGCGATCTCTTGTGAAACAGTGACATGTATATAGTCCAAAGCACAACATATTACATTGAAAGGCAAAGATCCAATCTATTTTCGAAATTTGATGTGAAGCTACGTAAGGAGTTAAATATTCAGATAAATAATAAACAAATAAAAAATTTGTAATGCAATGTCCTATGATTCCTTTCCCTTTACTTACATATCTCAACGTGTAAACTGTGACTTTATATAAAAATAACTCAATGGCTTTAATTGATAATATGTAAGTGCCCTTATGCATTATAAAATATTAGATTTGATTTGGTTTGCATATTTTCAGGATATATTTCATAAAGTTATTATGCTGTGTGGTAGCAGCTACGAATACTACTAACCCTTACTTTGTTCGTTTATGTCGTAAAAGACGACTAAGAGACTTATAACTGAAGCCGTTTGCTCAACAATTGCATTCCCAAGGAGGGTTGACGTCTGGCAGGCGGCCGGTCTTAAAACTATTGCTAATAACTTTTACAATGTGTACTATGAAAGAAGAGTACATACTACATCGACCCCAAGTAATTGAGATAAGAGTAGGAGAATGGTACACACACACACATACATATCATCACGCCATATCCCTTGCAGGGTAGGCAGAGAGAACAGAGTGCCAGAGAACTCTATCTCTGCATACTTCACTCGCTTCCTCAACATTCATAATTCTCTTCATACAGGCTCGCCGGTTTCGGAGACTCTTGACTCCACCTTCCTTCAGTACATGAGCGATCTGGTCTAGGTAGGTTAGTCTCGGTCTCCCTCGGTACCTACATCCTTCCACTTTCGCATTGTATATCTTCTTAACCAGGCGTTCGTTCGGCATTCTTTCCACATGTCCGAATCATCGGAGCATTCCCTTTCGCATCTTTACACCAATACTCTCTTTCATACCTACTCGCTCTCTTACGTCGTCGTTACGAATGCGGTCGGTCAGCCTAACTCCACAGATTTGCCGCAGAGATCGCATTTCGACCGCATTAATTTTACTATCATACTCTTTTCTGCATACCCAACTCTCGCTTCCATACAGTAATGTTGGGACAAGCACTGCGTTATGTATTGCTACACGTGCCTTCTGGCTGAGGTGGTGGCTGCCGAGAAGTTGCCCCAACGCTCCGTTCACTCTATTGCCCGCATTCACTCTTCGTTCTATATCAGTGGTGTACCTTCCATCTCGGCTAAATCCACATCCAAGATATACAAATTCATCCACTTGCTCTAGTACATCATTACCTATTGTTACTCTTACATCTGTTCTGGTTTTATCTCTTTCAAAGACCATTATTTTGGTTTTGCTCACATTCACGCGTAGACCCCTTTTCTTACAATCTTCTGTCATTGTGTCGACTAGGGTCTGCAGGTCAGTCGCTGACTGTGCCAGCAGGACTGCATCATCTGCATAAAGCAGAGCAGTGACCACTGAGTCGCCCATCTGGACTCCCACATTCATATCGTTCAACCTTTGGAGACATTTATCCAGATATATGATAAACAGCCTGGCTGACAGAACGCACCCCTGCTTAACGCCGATATTGACGTCAAACCAAGGCGACATTCCATCATCCAGCCGCACACAGGCTCTACAGCCCATATAACTGGACTGCACAGCCTGTAGCAGTTTACCGCTAATACCATACTCCGGTAAAATGTCCCAAAGTTCCTTTCGTACAACCGTGTCAAAAGCTCTCTCCAGATCCACAAAACTGCAGAAAACCCTCTGACCTAGAGCCAGATGTTTCTCCACAATTTTGCGCAGAGAGAACACTTGATCCATGCATCCCCTTCCACTCCTGAAACCTCCTTGTGTCTCACACAGTAAACCATCGGACACCATCCTCATTCTCCTTTGAGAGGTGAATGGTGATTTCATAAAGTTATTATAATGTTACTATAACTGAGTTTTGAAGTTTAATTCATATAAATTAAGTTAATTATTTGATTTCTTATTAAATATTACTTCCTAAGCTTACTTCCTAAGCGTATAAAATTCCTAAACGTATTAGATCTCTGATTGCTGCAGCTATGCGAGTACGTGGAGCGCGTCTCTCTCTTCCCTCTTTCTATCGGGTGCCACTTGTAGGATCTGATCCAGCTACAATTTTTAACATTATAAAAAAAAAATAGGAATCCTGGTTTGAATGTTAAATATATTGTATACAATATTATTTAAAAGAAGTAACTTAAAAAAGGTGAGCTCGCTGAGTTTCTTGTCAGATTTTCTCAATTTGTTTCGATTCGGTGATAGATAATTAGATTATTTTCAGACAACATTTCAAATTAGATATTTCAAATTATTTTAGGTATTCGCTTTGCAAGGCTTATGGGCAACAAATTATTTGATTTCTTATGGGTACAATTTTGCGTGCGTGCTTACGCCCTTCTGTCACCCCGGATGGAGTGGTGCGAGGAGTGCGCCGACCGTAGCCCACCCCCCCAAAAAAAAAAAGGGGTACAATTTTAGTCTGATGGACGTTCGCATCTGATGTTTGAAATCTAAAGTTATAACTATATTTTAGGATTAGGACGTATCCTAAGCTATTTAAAAGTACTAACCCTATTTCAAGCATAATAAATATTTAAGACAGCTGGGAAAGATAGTTCAATTGTTACTTTTCAAGGTACAAAATTACAAATCTTAAAGATATTTTATAAGCCCGCTTACGCGACTAAACGTATAAAATTATTTTAGAAATTTCATCTAGATTATATTTTTTGTTTTACTCTTCTAACGTTTCGAAGTTTTTTAGCATTCATAATTACGGAAGGACTCTTCTAGCTTTATTTAGTATTTGTTAATGACATTCTCCTTCATCGCTAAATAAATATAAATCAACAACAACACATAACTTAGAAAAATAATCAGAAATACTTGGCGTGAAATTCGACCTTATAGGTTTTATTCTCGGTCTCATTTAGGGAGCAGTCCATTAGTTTGTCTAAATTATTGTTGTATATTTAGTATTACATTGAAAACGAACACAAATAATATACAAGCTATCCAATTTTCACTTAGTTGCTAAAGCGAGAAACTTGTCAGAGAAAAGGTGTAAAATACCATATGTGGCGTGTTTGTGTTTAGAAGTATCCATTCGATGATTGAAATGTTGTTGTAGGCGGTGTTTATTTGCATTAGATGAGAATGTTATGAATATAAGTAAACTCTTTCTAATAAATTTTATAATAGATATTTTGGGTACGATTATTATATATATATATATATATTTATTTATATGTATATATATATATGTATATACATATATATATATATATATATATATACACGTTATTATATATAAGTTTGGGGTCACTCCTGGTCACATTACACTATCCACTAATATCCACCGATTGAGCAGGCTATCAGAACAGATTTCTTGACGTCAGTGACCTACTTCTGAGTACGTGCCAGAGCTTTGCCGCGTGAGGTTCACGCGGATGGATTCTGCGTCTAGCGGATTAATTCTCGGGCGATCCACCAGTTTTAGTCTCACTGCTGTTTCATTGCTATCCCTAATCTATCTATGAGACTGAAATCATTAAGGTGGGTATTGTATACAAAAAAAGATATACTTTTGCCACGTAATTAAGCCCTGCTGACAGGACCTTTTTTTGCGGTGGGCTATGGACGTGTTCGCGCCCCGCCAAATCGGTCCGGGGCGACGGAAGAGGCGGCGCGCAACCCCATAGACCCACCCTGCAAACACCTCTCTTCGCCGTGCGAGCGGGCCACCGGTACTCGATCGTTGTCTTCGGTGGCTCCTGCTGACAGGACTAGGATGCTTAGATTAATTTTAGAAGAATGAAACTGTTAATAAAAAATATTATATTAAAAAGTTGGAAAATATAGCTATTACATTTTTAATTTAGAATCCAACAAAAAATAATTTATATTTTGTTTAAGTAAAGAAAAATAAGTATAAGTTTCGAACATTAATTTATTGTTTAGATTAACAATAGAATTTTCATTTAGTTATTTATTTAATAGATTGACATAGACACCTGCTGAAAGTTCTGTTAATAACTTGAGTCGAATTTTAAAATAGGCAATAAAAGCTTCATTAATATAAATAGTTTAAAATTTTACAGTAAAATGTATATAAAATTGTGAAGTAAAAAAGATGTACTTAAGTTATTGCTCATAGTTTAATTAACTAAATCGAGTTAAGGCCATGATGTGCTGGTTTTCATATTTAACAAATCAAACGCAAAAATAAATCTCTATTCATCGATATGTTAATTTAGATGTAAACAGTCGTTAATATACGCTTACATAGGCATAGTGGCGTGACCTCAACGTTTAAAGATTCTCCATCGTAAGCATGTTAGGGTATAAGTAAGTGCGTGAACATAAAATGGCCGAGTATTTCGGCACCGACCATACTAATCCCCAGGTTATTGCCACATTACGAAAATGCATTTTCCTTTTACTCCAATATCCGTTGTCGGTGTAGGCTCGAATACGTGCTAATGTGTTTTACGGTCCCAATTTTTTATGAGGTGTATTTGTTAAACTACTGTTTATGTTTTATTCATTTTGTACGCCTTTGTGACGTTTGTTTTTAAAATGTTAGAAAAAACTAACGATTTAAAAGAAGTACTTTCTACTTTTTTGTTTGTTGTTCATTCACTATGATAACTATAAAAACCTTAAGAATAGTATAGGTGCTAATTCATGATTATGAATCTAGTCGATTTCGATGATATGACGAGAACATTTAATTCAATTACGTTATCACTGTATGCATAACACGGCAGTTTGTATCTAAGAAAATAATGGAATTTCGTGACGTCCGTACCATATAGGGAAACTAAGAAAGTTAAAACTAAAATTTATATTTGTTTAAATTAGCAAATTTAATAGTCTACATATGAGTAACCATATAAAAAACTAAGCAATCTAGAATCCTGTATAAAACTTTCGTAAAATAACATTCTGTAGAACATAAATTCATTTGTATATAAGTTATTTTAAATATGGTATTTCTTTTTTAGATTGGACGTTGTATATTATATACGTTGTATTTATTTCGACAAAATTCTTGCATTCTGTCCCAATTTATTTATACGTTTATTTTTAATGCCAATCCTACTCTATCATAGATTTATTTTTATTTTATTTTAAACTATATTTGAATTTGAATCCATAAGATATATACGGACTAATATCATCATTTACTTCCTAAAGAAGTTATCTGTTCCCATCTTTATGGTCGTTCAATACACGACGATGACTAAAATATATGGCTTCATGGTAAGGGTGAGTGGGAAGCAATTTTTCACTGGATTCGTAGACGTACCTTTTTAAAATACCGAACAGCCTGCGTCGTAGGTAGGCGCGCTTATTGCTCGCGTCGAGAGCGTAAATCTTGAGGGAGATTTCGTATACAGAAGACGGCCAAGGGTGAAAAATAGATTCGCACTTAGAAAAATTAAGCAACTCGCGACAGGGAACCGGTAGAAAATTTTTAGGGTGAATATTTATAGTTCATTCGTTTTTTGAATATAGAAAACTGAACTGTGTTAAAGTTTTTTAGATATAACTTCATATTGTAATATAACATTGTTGTGCACTTATGTTGTTTTAATACTTATTTAATTAAATTACTATATTCTTAATTTATATAGCCCATGTACGTTAGACATTAGCTTCTTATTATTATTATTACCGGCGAGGTATTAGATTAGTTAGAGTTATCTAACTGCAAAGCAAAGTTTGCTTTGCAAAGTTATTGCATGTGATTTTGTTTGAACGTTTTTCTCTTGCCGTGAAATTATTCCCTTATTTAAGTTTATTCCCCTATAGGACATCATTAGAAAGCTCTGGTTTCTTTTACACCATTTTGTAAGTCATCATCATCACCACGTGAAAAGACATTATAAAAAATTATAAATTATATAGCGCTTACTAAAAGTGACTGCTTGAAATATATCTACGTTCTTTTTGCTCTAACAAGACGATATAATGTTTTAAAGTACCTTTTACTAAAAGTCAACATGTAAATCCACTTGGTTGTAAGAGCTCTGAATTGCAAAATTTGTTTTCTATGTAGCGTCCGCGTTCAATAGTTAACTTTGCAGTCTTAAAGCTTTATGGGTTGTATATAAAGTTGGTGATCTTTTTTTAAGGACAAACTTCGCTGGCGGGCATGTTGTATAGATGTTGCTCAAACAACGTAGCTGTCCTGTCTCCTCTATTGGCAACAAGTGTTCTGTGCAAACACATTTTCTGCCACAACTTGCATGTTATTTGTTTGCTCAAATGTTTTATAAAAGATTTAAACTACGAGATAGCTTGGAAGTTTAATAGTTTGCGTATTCTTGTGTCAACTGTTAGATAGGTAGATATGGGTAATAATGTGAATCGTGCTGACGTTAGTTTGAGGTCGATTGAGAACACGTATCAGCAATCAGTGTTCCGTAATTTGTCACACTTTTCAGTACAAGGTTTTTCTAGTAATAAAGATAAGTCACGATTTCTTGACATTTGTATTCTAAAAGGAATCATAGAAGATGTTCTAATATTTTTTTGACACTACTATACTTGTATAAAGATATTTCCAAACAAATATAGTGCTTTCTACTTATCATACATACATATATAATCTCACGCCTATTTTCCAGAGGGGTAGCCAGAGACTACGGATTGCCAAAAACCACGTCCTGACATACCTCCATCGCTTTTTTCACGCTTATCAAAGTCTTCATGCATGCTCTACGATTACGCGTACTCTTAATCTGACCTTTCACTAAAGGTGTGTTACCTTCAATTTGATCCCGAAAAGTACGATCTGGTCTTTCCCTTGTAATCGTCCCACTCACACTCGCTTTGTATACTTGTTTAGTCAACCTTTCTTCACTCATTCTTTCCACGTGTCCATATCTGCTTATCATTGTTTGAATTAGTATTGAGGATTTAGCGAATCTATAAATTTAAACGAATACTTATTCTAAAAGATTAGTAGATATTAATAAAGATATAGCGTTCACTCTCATTTTTATTTTGATCTTCATTCATCTGTCAGAGGTACTTGAAAGACTTACGTTAATAGGATTCCAAAATAGTATCGATTACTACTCACAAAACCCCACTCAGTAGGGATAAAGCTTAACGTTCCGGGGACTGAGGATAATTTGCATAACAATACAATTTATAGTCTTACAATACAGTAAAATGGCAATAAACGATCATTAGGGCAAGGTGACATATACATATGAATATATCATCCTAGGTTTATGAATAAAATGAGAACATACATGTACTTTGTTTAATTTTTACATGTTAACTATTTATCTGTTTGTAGATAAGAGTTTTATACAAGAATATTTTTTGTTTAATACTTTTTTGAGTGAGATTTATCTTGTCGGTTTAAATTTTTAAGCTCAATTTTTTATTTTAATTATTTTTGGGGTTGTATTTCAATGTAAGTATTTTTTAATGGATGAACACTACAATATGTTATTCCTATTATCATCATCATCACAGCCCATTAATGTTCCACTGTTGGGCCCAGGCCTCCTCCGTAATGTGAGGAAAATTAACTTACTATACCGCGCTGGTCACACGTGTTGGTTTAGGGTTTTGTTTCGAGTTTTCTTTCTCTGGCATAGATGTTATATGCGTTTTATATCCCTTAGTGGTCTCGTACGACGTACGCACGGGTAAGACATAGGGTGGTAAATAGTATTCTTACTCCGTCACCACACGGAAAAATGTTATTCCTATAATCAAATGTAATATAATTTTAATGATAAGTTAAGATTACCTTAGCATTTAACTCATATGATTATTATACGCAATTATTAACCGGATGCAATTTATTTGCAAACAAATACGACTTTGTGAATCATACATTTTAAATCTGTCGATTGAGACCTTTTAATTAGTACCCATACCCATGATTAAAAGTTTTTTTTTCAAGGAGTTTATAATCTATATAGAACGTTATATTAAGTATATTATAACATGACATAGCACATATTTGCGGAGAGTTAAGAACCTTGCAACAATCTCATTTGTCAGACTATGAGAGGTTATCCTGGGACAAATGAATATACATATAGTTTATAAATGTAATATTTCTTTTAACTTCACAGAAGATAACCGTATCGATTATATACCATACGAATATAGATTGGGCATCTTAAATTTGTTAATTAGTGAGTATTAAAGTTAAAATTTTTATGACAGGCGATTTTGGTTTGCAATGTTATTGTGTGAAAAAATATATGAATGATAAACATAATAAATTAACGATTAACATAATCTTTCATCATTTTCATCATAATTATTTCAGCCTATTGCCGTCCACTGCTGGATGCTGGACGTAGGCCTCCCTCATGTGATGCCACAGAGTGCGGTCCTGTGCGGCTTACATCCAACGAATATCTTTACTATTCAAATAATTAAATAAATAATTAGATTTTTGTCTATAATTAAAAAAAAGTTTCATTTCTATTTTGTATCCTTTCCATATATCCTTTCCAGTTTATTTTTTATTATTATTATTGGAATGGATAGAATATCTTTATTGTCATAACGTTTACCATTATATGGTATTTTTTTATCACTAAAAGATACTTGCTACACAATACAACAACGATGTACTCAATTATCGTAAAATTCTACATGAATTTCAATGGCCAATATTCTCTGTGGAGATACTAAAAGAGTATCGGGCGTGCGTAGGACATTAGCCCCGAAAAGGGTAGGGAAGCCGGCAACGTCACGATGTTCACCCCAAGCAATTTTGTACCAAATGTCGTGCGCTACGTGCCCGCCAAATAAAGAGGATAGGATAAAGTTCCACTATTACATTAGAATAGGTAGCTTACGATACAATATTGTATGCGAATTTTACCTACATCAAAAGGACTTCATTGTTTTTACCGGACGTGATGTGTCATAAAGAGATTTTGTATGATATATAACGACCTCGATGATTCAGTGATATACTGCCTTTTAAGTGGTGTTGAGTTCGAATCCTGCACTAGGCAAAAAATGTTGTGGGATTAATAAATATTTTCCTGTACCGCTAAAGGTCAATAGCCACGCTATCTACCCGTAATACGTGGTAGTACCACGTACATTACTTAGCAAAATATATATATGTTTAATACAGAGAGTAACCAAGTTAAGAACAGACGAATGCATGAGATGTAAAAGTCATATTTTCTAGAGCAATTGGAAAAATAATAAAATCGATGAGCGTTATTCTAATTTTCTAATTGAAAATAATTACTAATTTCACATAGTAGTTTCAAACTCATTACAATCGGAGAGATAACTGCTAAATTTCAATCTAAACCCCACTCCAGGCGGCAGACTTCTTAACGTAATCACGAGCGCGCAATTTGTTACGGATTCAACAATGCACCTCTTAAGTTCTTTGCTGGGGCAAAATAAAAGAGTTCTTTAAGTTCGCTAAATGAAGTTGACTACAAAAGGCGGAGCTGGGCGTAATTCAAATGCGAGCGGTCGCCGTTCCTGGCTTTGATTCCGTACTTCAGTTTAATTTTTGCAAAGTTTCCTCTCGCAGGACGTAGCAAATACTTTTAGATTACGTTTTAAATTCAACGTTCGACTTCGATTCGTCTGGCTGATTTTGCTTAAAGGCTGCTAATGTTGATGCCAGTCATCAATCACTTTGTTTGTTTGACTTCTTAATCACAAAGTTTTTTTTTTTGAAGTTCTTCAATACAATGGAACTAAAATATACAAAGTCATTGACGAAAATAATATAGACATTGATCTTATGACGGAAATAAGTTAAAGGAGTGTATACAATTGTATAGATAGGTATTATACAAATGTATTAGGAGTATCATGCGGTTGGTTGCAAGGCAAGGTCGACAGGCAGTGGTTAAAATTTATTATTTATGTATGTAGACCCGTCCAAGTAAGCATGCTAGAGCTCATTGTCTGTCGTGATTATTATGTAGATGTATTTGTTGCCATTCACCGTCGTTTAGTAGAACAATTAGAACAAATACAAGGTCGAGCTCATGCTAAATTAGCTTTTACAGGGAATGTATTGTTATTAAAATATGCCTTGTTAGCAACTTGAACTTGAATTTTTCCTTCGCCCAAGGTCTGTCTTAAAGTTAATAGGTTCGTAAATGTAATATGTTTGATTAGATTAGACTAACAAATTAAAAAATAATAATCTGTCGTGCCGAGTATTGTGAGTTAGATTTCCATGCAGGACAATCTTTGTACGATATACAAGTTGTTTGCTGAATTTTGAATGTAATTAGAGTTCCGTACCCAAAGGGTAAAAACGGAACCCTATTACTGATACTTCGCTGTCCATCCGTCCGTCCGTCCGTCCATCTGTCACCAGGCTGTCTCAAGTACGGTGATAGCTAGACAGTTGAAATTTTCATAGATGATGTATTTCTATTGCCGCTATAACAACAAATACTGGAAATAAAATAAAATAAATATTTAAGGGGGGCTCCCATACAACAAACTTGATTTTTTTATCGTTTTTATATATAATGGTACGGAACCCTTCGTGCGGGAGTCTGACTCGTACTTGGCCGATTTTTTTTATTACTTCTCAATACAAAGATTTACTATAATAGTATATAAGACCTTTAAAAAACAAAGCAAAGTTATATCTATAAAAAATAGACATATTTTTTAATAGACATTAGAAACTTTGTTTTTAAACGTACTCATTAATATTCATATAGATAATCTCATATTCAAGGTAATCTGTAATAATTGCTATTACAGATTACGTTACAACTAAAATAATAATAAAACTAGTTACTATGTGTATTTTGCATTCTATTAAAATATTTATAAAGTTTACTGTTTATCTGTACGTTAAGCATTCTTTTTATTACTGTTGGTGGCAAACGAATAAGCAGCACACCTGATGGTAAGTGTCTCTGCGGCCCACGTACTTTTGCGATACCAGGGGTACAGATAGGCCGCTGTCGACCAATAAAAACACCAAACCCACTCAGAAGGTTGGGCTGCCGGCTCTCTCGCTCACCGAACGAAGCACAACAGCATATTGCCATTGTTCATACGTCGATTTTCTGCAAGAGTGTGGTACTACACCGGATGGACCGGCCCGCGGCTGTAGACAGCAAACTGTTTACAAAAAAAAAAAGGACCACACTGGTCCTTTTTTTTTGGCAGCTGGCTATGGTACGTCAAACTCCGCTAATCCGTCCGGGGAGTGTGGTTCTACCACAAATGCAACATTGTAGAATTATAGTGACCTTTAAATAAAATGCATTACTTAGACTTATTTTGTCAATGAATACATTCGTATTTAAATATCTGTGACTAAGTATAATTCAGTTTAGCAATTGAAGCTTACTCTGCAATGTGGGTGTTGCACAATCTTCGTCGACCTCTATTGACAATCTGTTATGTCTAGACTTCTTCTATAAAGCTAAATGCTATTGTGTGATTTTACAAGTTTCAAAATATACGTGACATGTTTTAAAACAAAACGTGTAATGCGATGCTAAACAACACTTCGGACGCAGTTGCACCATTGTAAGTGAAAGTTTTGGAAAGTGATGAAATTAAAAACTGTTTTGTAAAACAACAATCGATTTTTTTATAGATCATCATAAATTTAAGAAAGTGAATTTATTGAGAATCTATCCACGTGTTGAACATATGAACCGCACTGAGGAAGTGTCGGCAAGTTGGGAGTAACTTACGCTGCTGGCCACTGATGAACATCGATTATTCTCAAAGTTAGGTTCGTTATAATCTTAAATAAGAGTGAATTGTAGGTTATTCAAATATCTATGTTACATTTACAATAACTTCATTACTGAATTGTGCATAGAAATAATTAATTTATGTACATAATGTACATTATTAGCAAAAAAAGTACGTAATGTAAAAAGTAAAACACTTAAAATAAAAATATAAGGTTTCCTTTTCTATAGGTGATTGTAAAAGACGACTAAAAGCTGAAAACAGACATTATCACTAAAAAAGAATGAAAAGTCTAATACAAAACGAAACCAGTAGAGAGATAGATATAAAATTAGATAATCATCTCTTCATCTCAGCTCATATATGTCCCACTGTTGGTGTCGGCTCGAGCCTTCTCCATAATGGGAGTGAACTTGACCTATTATACCACGGTGGTCAGACGTGTTGGTATAGAGTTTCCTTTCGAGTTTTCCTTCTCTTGAATAGATTTTACCTATATGCGTTTCATATCCCATGATTGTCTTTTATGATCACCCTCGGGTAAGATAGAGGGTGGTGAATTGTAGTCTTACTCCGTCACCACACGTATATGTGTGATAATTTAGATAATAATAATGATAAAAGCCATAATTGTTAAGAAGAAATGTTTTTGTTTAAAAGTAATATCAGTTTAACGGCAAACATTGTCAATTCTCACTGATGATTATACAAAAAAAAAAACTGTAAGCTATGTGAAAAGTATGTCAGGGGGATTAATCCTGGTCGTCAGCAATATTTATGGTGAATAGCTATCAAATGTCTCTAACCTAATCTAGAAATCTCGATGCTGAATCTTGTTAAACTAGAAAACCGACCTCAATACAATCGGAAATGCTTAAGACTGGAAGGATGTTTTTCGAAAGTTAATATAATTTTGATATAATTAGGTACTTGTCTTAGTTACTCGTAAATTCATTTAGTTGAATGTGTGAAGGATGTTTCTAGTGATCATGAGATTCGAAGCGTAGATCGAAAACAATAAACGTTAGGTTTTATTGCAGAATTATTTGAAATTTCTCAAAAACATTTCAATAGTAAATTAAAAGTTAGAACTGTAGCCCAATAAGTATAGGTTATAAAATAAAAGAGAAAAATAATTTCTTTAAGTCTTAGGTTTAGAAATATATGCCACGTCAGCTACGGATGTCAAGAAATCGCTACCAATCTACGGCACAATAGCAACGGGGAAAGAACACGGTGGATTATAGAACAGCACACCACCCTTATATCACTCTAGATGGAACGGGCGGGGTGTATCTAGACCATAATCTCCAAAAAAAAAGTTTAACAAATATATAAAGACCACACGATTGAAACCATGAAGAAAAGTTAGTTCAATATAAAATAAACAACATCTTTTATTTGATGATATAGGTTGAGCCTAGTTAGCCCTTTCTAATTTATCATTCGTATCGCAAGATATTCATCATTTGCTTCATCCCAAGTAGTCAATTATATGAAAGAATGTACTACCGCGTTCCATTTAATAGTCGGCATTTTATGCAAGGCTGTGATGAAAACCCGGAAGAATACTAACTATCTCAATGTATTAAAAAAACGGCGCCGTGTTTTGCATATTATTATATAAGTTACACACTTATATATGACTATAAGGATATGATTAAAAAATAAGTATATGGTATTATACGGTTTATTTGTGAGTGTTGAATAATTTTAAATTCTTTTAAATAATAAACTAGGTGTAAGTTTTACTCGTGGTAAATCTTTTTTTGAGTTTACAATTTAGTTTTGCATAATACAATACCTTTATACTAGTATATACTTTTTTGTCTTATTTCGCGGGTGTTGTTATGATGTCAGCTTGCTAGTTCAAATATAGGCACCGTATTTCGGATGACATCAACCATTGTCCACATCTGCTGATGAGGCTCTCCATTACTTGCATTTAATAGCAACGGAAATAGATTATAAGATTAGTAATGATAATTCATTTCGTAATCGGATTTTATAAATAATTAAGCATATTAAATGCTAAATTTCAGTAATTTAAATAACAAGGTTGTGTCATCGTTTAATACAATTCTAACTGTAAAGTTTGAAGTATTAAGCCTATAACAATGTGTAAACATTGTCGGGTAGATAGCATACCGTCACCTTAAGACGTAAATACAATACGAAATGAAATTTGCATGTCCTATAATTAGTCGCGGTGGTGTAGTGGCAGCACGATTGGGCCGGAATCCCAATAGGCGCGGGTTCGAATCCCGCTTGCGACATCATTTTTCATTTCGTAATCGGAAATTTATAAATTAGTAATGATAAGTTAAAAAACTCCACCCTTTTTTTGGTCATAAAGGAAGATTCAGGCATTAGAACATACAGGTAACCTTTTGAAATAAAACCTTATATGATGCCAGCATGGTATAATAATTCAATTTGCTTTCCATTATGGAGGAGACTCGAACCCAGCAGTGGGACATACATAATTATATGAGCTGATAAGATGATGATTAAGTTAAAAAAAGTTGAATACATTTCTTTTTTTATTGTATAAAATCTATAACAGCCCTTTCTCTAACTTCGTTGAGAACAGACAATTTAAGGATACTTATGATAAGGATACAACGATACAATTAAAATTTTAAGGAACAGACAATAAAGACTTAACTTTAAGAATAGAAATTAATTTGTATGCCTTATGATTTAATAAATATATCACTCAAAAGCACAATCATTATAAACCTTGACTGTAGCCCACACACCTACCACAAAAATAATTTTAAGTTTTGCTTTATTTCATTAAATTTTGCGTTATATAAAATTTACTTAAAGATGAAACTCAGCGTAGTTTCAACTTTAAGTATTTTTTTTATCACACAAATCGACTTACATTCAGAAAATATTATTTTTGCAACGCAATAAGAAGTATATAGCTGTTCTATCAAGAATATGCAAACGACGTGACAGGTACATTAGCTATTCCCAGTTCCTTCAATCGACCTACTAGTTTACTTACTATCCATTTTAACAAGATAAACATGCTACAGATAGCTATATGAGGCTTAACTACCTTAATTAAAATAGTTTTAAATGTGGTTTACTTTAAACAAGTTTTATCTAGAATTTATACTAAAAACTGCTTATTTTTGAGGCTGACATAGATGTATCTCGTTGCTACGTATGGTCTAGTTTACCAAATAACGATGGATCGATTCATCGTTTGCGGTTTTTAATGAAACAGCCGCAATAAATTTCAACGTGGTTGACAATAATTTGTGGTTTTTTGATAGGATGTGCGGGATTTTTACATTTACATTATTTGGAATTTTTATTTCAGTAAATAACTCTAAACTTTTTTTTTGAAAATTCGGATATGATTTCTGTGGTGATAATCCCACACTGTTGATTTTACTTGTAGGTTTTAACCATATTTATATTGTAAAGAGAGATGTTTGTCTGAATCTTTACAGTAGACGGAATTAAGTTGTCTTTTGAAAAAGCTTCAGTTGTGGCCTTGTTTAACTTCTGATGACTTTTATATAATAAAACGCAACTTGAACAAAATGTACAGGTGATTTCAAATATATTTTGACCTAAATATATAATATATTTATATTAATATATTTTTTAAACTGATAAAAATACATGAAATTTATTTAAATCATTTCATTTCAAAAATAAAATGAAATTTATATATTATCCTTTAGAAATAAAGTTATATAGTCATTCTATTGTGGTTTATTTTTTTATGAATTTTCCAATGAGCTATTTTTTATAAAAATATTATTTATCAAGATTATGGAACGTATATGAAAAAGAATGATAAATTGGGTTTGTATATTCATCTGTGAGAAGTTGGTGAATGGAGAGACGGTACCAGGTACCACTGACTCATATAATCTATTATCACTGTACATATAGCAAATCCAAACAATAATTTAAATAATGAGACCAGATTTCAGCTATTTGAAATAGAAATAGTTTATGATTAACCTGAATTAGCTCAAAAGTTATTTCTTATTCTGAAAAAACATTGAAGTAGCGTATAAGCGAAATTGATAAAACAGTCAGTGATTCATCAAACGAAAATAATCATAATCAAGTAAAACACATCACAATAAATATGATAAAATTGAATGTACCATAATCTTCAAACACATATATGATTAATGGGGTCGAACTAAATTTATTTGAAGAAGGCCAAACAATAGTTCAATATATCACAAGTTTCGTCTCGCTGTGTATAAAAAATATGACGCTCTGACATTTTGCTACGACCGACATAGTTTTTTAGTGAGCGTATCACCTAGATCACGTCATTGAGCTAGATAAAAATGTTAGTTCGCACTACTGGATTATTTTTATTTTGTAAAGACATTGTTATTTCGCTGAGGACTTCATAAACATACAATTTACATCCATGATGGATGGATGGATGATCCATCTATTCCGCAGATAATGGACGTCCAGTATTGAAATATTAGATGGACAAACGGCCTGGTTAAGGTTGCCGGGCGTCGTTAGATGCAAGCGGCACAAGACCGCACTCTATGACGTAACATGAAGGAGGCCTACATCCAACAATGGACAGCGATAGGCTGAAATTATGATGATGATTGAAATATTAGGAGAACGGATGTCAACTGAATTTAATAAATTTACCAGTCATATTTATTATCATCATTCTCCTCCTCTTACCCCAATTACTTGGGGCCGATACAATATGTACTCTTCTTTCACAGTACATATTGTAAAAGTTATTGGCAATAGTTTTATGACTGGCCGTCTGTCAAACATCAACTCTCCTTGGGAATTTAATTGTTGACCAAAGGGCATCAGATAGAGTTGGCCCAGGTCGTTATAAAGCTTTTAGTCCTCTTTTATGACATCCACGAGCAAAGTAAGAGTTGGTAGTATTCGTAGCAACAGCAGCTTTTAATGAATTTACCAGTGTGGGAATTAAATCTTCTATATAAGCCGATTATAACAAATAGCTACAAAATTATAAAGTATATCTTTGTATCGTGGAGAACTTTTACAAATACAGAATTATCACAGATTTCTAAATTTATAATCATTTGAAGAAGATTTTTTTTTGCGTGGTAATAGAATACTTGCCGTTTGGCACGAGAGATTTCTACTAAGACTAAGATTATGGTATCTGTTAAAAAAAATCATATAAAATGTAGATGATAATAATAAATCTTAATAGTCACGAATTCTAAACTCGTAGCCACATTCCACACATACAGTAGCATAATAGACACAAGTATATACCAAGATACTTGTGCGTATAATATTAGCTATATTACTTATATAAGTATGATTTAAAGTTTTTTACAGTCTGTCCATTTGTTCTGTTTTATAAAGTACTTATTTGCTTTCTTTAAGGAATTGATTATTAGTTAGATGATTATTGTTTTTTTTTTTTTTTTTTTTTTTTTTTGTCCAGGCCAATGTTTGACCCGGTTCGTGAGCACCTCTGATATTAATTCAGAGCCTTTGTTTATTCGAGTTAGAGTTTCTTGTGCTATTCATTAGTTATTTGTTCGGATGACTTTTCAGCCATTTATATATACTTTATAATTGTTTTGTACTTGTGTTCTCACTGCCAAGCCTTTATTTATTCGAGATTTATATTTATGATTTATATTATATTATGTATATGTCGTTAGTTATTTAATGTTATTTTATCTTTATTTGTCAATTTTACTTATATTATATTTGTATATATTTATACTTTTTCATTGTAGTATTCTTTGTGTTAGTATTTGTTCATTAACTACTATGTACATTAAGTTATTTAGTAATGGACATAGGGTTTTGTGTCGAGTTTTCCTTCTCTAGATGATTATTGTTACTGTTGCCCAAATGCAAGATAAAGACTCGTCGCAAGAGTCTCGCAGTGCGCCCTTACACAACATTTTACGATTTCTTTGGGAAAGAAAGGATTGTCAATATTTTGTATTCTCAATACACATGAATGGTACACGGAGTAATAATTTGATTTTATTTTAAACAGTCTCATGATAAATAGGTATAATGGCATGTATGTACAGTTAGTGTCACTAGATGAATGGAATTTCATTAATTTAGTTGGATTTTTCATTTCTATCAAAACAAGTGACTCTGTGTTACGCTAACAGCAAAAATTACAAAACTTGCGAGACTCGCAGGAGTCTTGCATTTAGGCAACACTAATTTATTGTAGAATGATGTAATTTATAATACTATTTACTCGTATAGGTTAATGAAAAAATGGATAAGTATGCTATTTTACTATATTGCATTTGAAATAAAACTAGTTTTACGGATTCTATCGCATTTGTATTTGATTTTTAATATCCTGACGTTTCGAAAACTTTACAGTGATCATGGTCACGGGAGGGTGGACGTGCGGGTCTTACATCCAAAAATGTCATTGTTATCACAGAAATTTATATCATACAATAGTAAAACTATTTAGCGCATATATAATACTGCGCCAAGTTAGATGAATACTGGTTTAAAATTAAAAAAAAATAGCCGTTGGCCATGGCAAAATCGTGTTTCAAATTTTAAAATTAGAATTAACATTGGCTAGCGAAATAAGTATCATAGTACTAGTTTGCTTACATCAAATAAAAAAAAAACTACTTACGTATAATAAAATTAAATACCGCGATAAAACTAGAACAGACTAAATATTATTAAAAACTTGCTTAAAATACCTGTAAAGCCCAGATACCGCCTTCACATAAAGTATAAGTGGAATAATAAATTGTAAACAATGACTGAGAACAAATAACTTTTGTATAAAGACTTTATTCTCATCTCCGTATTAAATTGGAGAATAATAAAGGAACTTTTCTTTTACAAAAACTTCAATATAATTCAAAGTGGGGTTTAGTCTGTGTTTGAAATGGAATGAATTCCGACGCCAGTCCAAGAAGAGTTTCACCATAATGAAATTCTTCAAATATCACCCCACATAAGGATTAAAATTCATGTAATTGAGCGTGCGGTTGCTTATATAGAGCGCATATGTTTACCTACTTAGAAATATATGAGAGGAAAGTCTTATTTTTTGTATGAAATGCATATCTAAATATATATAACTCAAAGGTGACTGACTGACATAGTGATCTATCAACGCACAACCCAAACCACTGGACGGATCAGGCTGAAATTTGGCATGCAGGTAGATGATATGACGTAGGCATCCGCTAAGAAAGGATTTTGATTAATTCTACCCCCAAGGGGATAAAATAGGGGATGAAAGTTTATATGAAACTTTGTCAATTTTAAACCGATCGGGCTGAGACTTTGCATGTATAAAGCTACTATGACGTAGGCATCCTCTAAGAAAGGATTTTGAGCTGCAGGCTATATAAGATTAGTAACTTTTCAGTTTAAAATATACAAATTTCTGTATGCTAGCGCCATCTACATTGAGTTATTTTGGAGAACTTTGAACTAACGATTTTTGTGCATAGTACATAGCGAATATATCTAGCGGATTTTTATTGACGACTAGCTTTTGCCCGCGGCTTCGCTCGCGTTAAGGATTATTATTATTAATTAGGTATAGTTTTTGCGGCATTACTTTTGTTTAGCATGTGTAAAAAATAAGGATTAATTTTTTAATTTTTGGGCTGTGCGTTGATAGATCGCTATGTCAGTCATACTGTCATATGTCAGATGAGTTTTCGTTTGGTTTAGGTATAGGTTTTGTCGGTTAGACTTTTTTAAAATGGCTAAAGAAAATCAGAAGGAGAAGTTAAAGAATGTAATGTCGTCCCTATTGTTCGTGACAGTGCATGTTTGTTTCCTGCTCTCTCTTCTTTAATGTACGGAAAAAAAAATACTAAACTTTAGGAAAGTAACTATTTACGCGGGCGAAGCCGCTAGCTAGTTTTATATATACACCAAGAATTAAAATACTTTTTTACCTTTTTGTTGAATTAATAGTCCTCATCAAGATAATTACATTGAAAATAAGTACGGGGTAATAAATGAGTTTTTATTTTAAATGAAAATGTAAAATACCCATATAGCTATATAATTTTTAGTTTCACGTAATTAGATACATGCCTTATATCATCTATTCGTAAGTTTTTTTTTTTACAAGATTGTTAATAATTTGCTGCATCAAACTAAGTTATAAAATCTACATCAACTGTTTTTTAACTCGATGATTATTATGTTGTTATCTCATCATTAGAATATGGCTGACGTCTATGTTAATTGTAAATTACAGCGCAGTTCGAATGCGCTTAGTAATATATATATATACGCTTAGTTTTCTGTAATATGTAATATATATTTTTATAAAAGGAGGAACTGATAGATTTTTTTAATAAGTCTATTATTATTTATTTTTGCCATTATTTTTTCCAATGATAGTATTAGTTTCCTAGTCGAATCCGCTTTGAAACAGTATTATTTCTTCGCTGATTGAGCGCTGAGTTACACGACCCAAATGGATTATTAATGCTAAAGATCCTGTCAGGAGAGCCACCACAGTCGAGAAACCAAGTTGCAGTGGTACGCTTGATAAACGGAGAGATTACGCGATTCTTCCGTCCGCGTCATCTTGAATGGATAGACGGCCTGTGTTATCAGACCATGACTGGTCCAAAACATATTGTGATTTCTACCTATTTTAGTAAGTCGTATATATTAAATATAGATTTCAAGGGTAAAGATGTGCAGTTTGGATTTGAATACCTGTCTTCATTACAATCTATTGGTTTTCATAGAGAAAAATACCTTAATAAAGGTATCATTTTCTCATTCTTTTTTTTTATTGCTAATAGTGGCAAAGGAGGAAGCAGCACACCTGATGGTAAATGTTACTGCCGCCCATAGACTTTTGCAATATCAAGGGTACAGCCAGGAGGCTGCCTACTAATACAAACCCTAAACCCACTCCGTTGGGCTTTCGGCTCTCTCGCTCACCGAACGAAACGCTATTGCGTTTGCATATACTCGTAGTCATTACTCAGACGTCGATCTTCTGCGAGAGTGTGGTACTACCCCGGACGGACTAGCCCGCGGCTGTAGACAGAGAGAACTGTCAACAGCGTGGTCCTACCACAATTAAATATCTTTCTTCACTATACTAAAAAAAACAGTGTAAATACTTGGCACAGTTATAATATTAAGATTTTCTTTTACTTATAGCCATTTGCTCAGTTTACAATTACTAAGTTAAAATTTATTTATTTTGAATGTTATTTATTATTTAATATTTGCGACAACAGCTGAAATGTACTAATGTTTTACATATAATTGTCAATAAATAGCGTATTAAACTATATTTTTTAATATTTCTTTTAATATAATTACATATATTTCGCTATTAGAGGCGAAACCTTTAGGATGATGTATTAAACGCCATCCCTTATCTTACCGGTGGGCGTTGTAAAAGGCGACTAATTGATAAAGATAAAATCTAGCAAGATAAAGAAAACTCGAAATAATACCCTTCTATCACAAGCCGTTTTACTAGCAATGTATAGGTCGATTCAACTAACATAGTGGTGAAGGTAAGGTCCAGCAACGTATATGAGCCGAGATGAAGATGATTATTTTAAAGTATTATGAGATCTAACACATAGCTCGATATATTTATTAATTGTCACAAATAAAAAGAATATTTATAACATTTAGAATATTTATTCAAGTATCGCAGTTGATATTGTGTCGGAAATTTAAATTTCAAACACACATACCATGGTCGAGTAACTGTGCCCGGCCATTACATCCCCGGGCACGTTCGGTTTACAACCTGTCGTGCAAATATTTATCCACATAGGATTTACGTGTTAACCGCTCGGAATTGTAATCAGCTTTGATTGGGAGCTCTGCTGAAGCTTTGGTCGATCAGACTAATGATATGGCTATTTTCACCACCCTTACACAGGAGTGTAAAGGTAGATATACTTTTTTTTGTGTTCTTTGTTACATCAGTAGTAAGGCTAGGTTTTTTAATGTTATAGAGATAAAGAGTTTAATGATTACTGATATTTTCATGAGTATTACACATTTGAAATAAAACTAAAGTGTTCCAAACGTCGGGAAATTAAAAATCAAATACAAACGCGATAGAATCCGTAAAAGTAGTTTTATTTAAAATGTGATAAATATTTTTCATATTTTATGTTCAAATATATTTATTTTGTCTATCCCGGCTAAGACTATAATAATTTGAATAAAATTGTGTATTCAGATAAGGCGAGTTTGGGAGCAAACTTCCTAAATTTTTAAACTTTTTAGGTAGGTACACAAAAATTTATAACACTGTCTTGTAAATCTAAAGTACTTCAAGCATTTGCATTTATTAGAGGATTACTGAAAGTTTTCCTATTCAAGTTTATATAAGTTATTATCTTTCCAAATAAAAAGATTTTAATCAAAAACAACGCCGAATATACCCCAGTCTATCAAGTATTAATCATCATCATCATTCTCTTGCTCTTATCCCAACTACTTGGGGTCGACGCAGTATGTCCTCTTTTTCCATACAGCCCTATCAGACGTCAGCTCTGTAGTCTATCAAGTATTAATATAATAGTAATAATAGGCGTCCTTAATAATAAAAATAACTTATGACAAAAACATATAAATAAATAAAAAATCGTCTCATCGCTACTATACAAGCGAAAGCGTTATTTGTTGTTTTTAGGTTTAATGCGCAATTTCATAACTGTTTTTTTTATTCAATGAAATCAGATTATATCTGATATTTTAGTAAAATCGTCATCGAAATCTTAATAAATGATATAGTTGTTTTAAAAGAATTAGTATACAAAACCATGATGTTACTTTAGATAGGCACATGTAAAAAAAAGTTAAGAATTTATTAATATGAAACGGCCCACCACCAGCAAGAAATCGTTAGTTACGGGTGGCACAAAATCATGACGTGTAGCGTTCTACGGGCAAAGCCTACATCCAGCAGTAGACAGCAAAAATTGAATGATGATAACGAAAAATTTCTACATGAAAATGATGTTTGATTTAAAATATTTATTTGCTTGTATGAAACTAGGTTAAATCGTCAGTATTTTATTAGGTGAAAAGAATTTCTGCCACTGTAAAAGTCAAAACGAGTGCATAGCGTATAATTTGATCTGTATCAAATTGCAACAGAGCTGGAATTTTTCATAAAAAATACTTTACAGTTGATTATTTCACTTTCTAATAAATTCTGTATTTCAGGTACTATACAAATTTTACATATATTTTTTGTAGCACATAAACTTCTACGTGCCACGATGGGAAATAAATTTTATCTACACAGAGAGGGAAATTAAACTAACATTTAATTCATTGGTAAATCACATGGTATTTGAACCGACGCCATCACGATATTTGTCACGCTGCTCGAGGGCTTCGATCGTAAACGGAATAAATTGCGCAGCAACAAAATAATATGTGGCGTACGGTAGCATTACTTTTGTATAATTCTAATTTCACGCCTATCAATAGGCTACTGTCTGTTTCACTTAGAAAGTAAAAGACACAATGGGCACAGTCTAATTGTTACACAAGAGGGACATCGATACTCTTTGTCGTGAAGGGAGGACACGAGTGCTTTTGTTACGCTCTCATTTCATTGCAAAGTTTCCGCATTTATATGCAGAGATGAGAATAATAAATAGCTCAGTCAGTCTGACTGTTAAGTAAATGTTCGCTTGCGTTCAGGTGATGTTATAATCCGTTACTCTGAAATGATGTTGTTTTGTTTCAGTGTTCCTCGGTACGCAATTACGAAAATATTTCGTGTGCTCAGTGTAACTAATTTCTGATTATTCCGAGCCGAGAGTTGATGCTGTAGAATTTTGGCAATTACATAAACGTACAATTAACGATACCAAACGAGCAATTAACAGCACTAAGAGAAAGTTGTGTAATAGAATTATAAATACACGTAGGTATGGCACGTGTATAGCTACTTTATAATTGAAAAATTATGCGGCTATATTCTAATAACTGAATAGTTATAAAATATTAAAAGTATTGGTTTTCTTTTCCAAGAGATTCTCAATTGTAAGCATCATATCTGGAACTGTGCCCGGTAGACGGCAATAACTCGCTTCCTGGAAATAAAAGTTGCATAGGAATATGTATATTAAACCTCAGATTATTCCCTCAGGGATGAAAGTCTGCAGAGACACAGAGCAGAAAAGCAATGACTTATAAGATTTTATTATTTATAAAATGTGTGGCGAAGAGTTAAGAAATGTATTACTTTATCCGCGTTACTTTCAAAAGGAGTTGCAAAAGCCGCTTAAAGGAGTGGGCAACAGCACTCCTGTAAAACTTATAATAAGAATATGAGCTGAAGAAGAAGATTAAGAGTATTTTAAATAATATCTTGGCACAAATCGCTGTGTGGTAGCGGCTACGAATGCTACCAAGCCTTACTTTGCTAGTGGATGTCGTAAAAGACAACTAAGAGCCTTATAACGACTTGGGCCAACTCCATCTGTGTGTTGAGTGTGAGTTTTGCCGTTAACATGACGCGCTCTACAGTGTGCGCGTAAGCATGCCATTTGTGTGAAGAAATATAGTTTCAAAAACGCCCCGCTAGTGGCGCTGTACATTTCTGCACACAAATGGCATGCTTACGCGCACGCTGTAGAGCGCGTCATGTTAACGATAAAACTCACACTCAGCACACTGATGCCATTTGGTCAACAATTACATTCCCAAGGCAAGTTGACGTCTGGCTAACTTTTACAAGATGTACTATGAAAGAAGGGTACTTATTGTATTGATCCCAAGTATGTGGAATAAGAGCAGGCGAATGATGAATGATGAAAATGATCTTGTGACAATGGAGGCAACTTGAATTACAGGGCAACTTGAGTTGCCTCGAAGCATAGCAAGTAAGTACCGACTGTAAAATGTTCGAATTCTTATTCACATAAAAAGGATTATTGTGTTAAAACATCATATTTGGATTAATGGTCAGCAGATAATAATTGCGTGAGATTATAAGAAAATTAATTTAAGTAAAATTACTTTTCATTGTATTTTTAACTTCATAAGAACAATGTAAATTGCCTTTAAAAGTAATTTAAAACATTTACCATTAGATTATAATTTGATGTTCGCGGTGTAATTTAATTATGTCGTACCATTTCGCTACTGATAAAACAATTACGTTCATTGAAGCGCTTCAAATGTCAATCTGTATTTCTCCCCAAGACGTTAGCGAGGTAATAAGCATTAATGTAATTTGTACAAATATGGAAACGGCTAAGTTTGTCGTTATTAGTTCGTCGTCGAGTTGTGAATGGTACGTATCATTTTCCTACTCTAATATAATAAATTGTACAGATATAATCACTTTGAATTCGGGCACCAATTGTTTGCGGATTATTTTTTGATATAAATACACTTTCAGAAATATTTTAGCGCCCAATAATGGATTATATATGTACCGTATTTTAGTAACTTCAAAAGTTTTAAAGTAATTGATAGATTAAAAATGTATAATAATCCATCCCGTTCTTCTTCACAAATGTAATAAGAAAAATGTGTGAGAAATAAATCAAGAAAAGTGTTTACTAATTAGAACATCAGATTATTTTCTCGTGGTGACAAAATAAAAATCACATTACTTTGTAACAATTTATTTAAATAATGAGTAAAATTAACCCATCTAAATCATTGTCAGTTAAAATGACAATTAAAGTACCGAAACGCTCAGAAATAAATCGTTTTAATTTAGAATTTATAATGTAGGTACAATTTTTAACAAGATTATAAAGCCCAGAGTCGAAAGTTAAGCGGGTCGGGCAACATAATTTATATTTGTTTACGAGTGGTTCCGCTCGTCAGACATCCCTTAAATTCAAGAACAATTCTGTAACTCACATGCATCAAAACTCCATTGTTTCAATTAAGATGTGAACTAGGGTTGCAATAGCTATTTTTATTTTAACATAAATTTAACAATATCATAATTTAGCTAATTTGCTCTTGTCTCATTTTCGAAATACAGCTGAAAAGATAGCACAAAAGAATAGCTATAATAAAAAGCCAATTTGAACTGATTTACCAGGATAACCTGACAGATTATTCTGAGTATGCTTTTTCATTTAGTGATATTATCGGCTTACGCCCCTTAGCCGTTTCTTACTGCACCCATGAAAGAGGAGCGCCACATTACAATCTAAGTTTATTACCACACCGAAAAAAATATATTCTATTACAATGTGTACAAATAAATCACTTTTAATCATTTTCTTGTCAACAAATAGACATTTTTCCATTTCAATATTACAATATGTAAATTATCATTCAGACGAATATAAAATATGATTTATTGATTTGTAAATTCATGAAATAATTTAGACACAGAGTGTGTTAAAGAAATATATATTAGATTTTTTTATAGGGCACATAGGTATATCTATATGTTCTCTGAAGAGTTCAACAGAGATGGCAGAGAGACACTCATAGAAATTCATGGCCAGTATTCCATATAATTATAGCAATAACTTCTCTAATATGTAAATTTTTATGTTCGAAAAGTTATTCTACAGATCCGATTTCAAATCTATGGGAATTTATATTAGTCCTGTTTGATATCTTTTTAAATAAAACAAATAAAACAGAAATCAAACGTGCAGAATAAACTAATTATTAAGTGATTGAATTAGGCGATACATGACGGTAATCCATTATTATTATAAAATAAAGGAGAGGAAGGAAGACCCAGCACTTTCCCACGGTTAATCATTATACCGTACACCTCAAGAAAGGAAGGTCACGCAGAAGTTCTGCGGAATATTACAAGTAGAAGCTCTGGAGGCGGTGCTCAGCACAGGAGTAAGATTTCATTATATCCTATTCCACCTTGATCCCATGCCGTATTCCTTCCTTTCTTGAGGTGTACGATATATTGATTAACCGTGGGAAAGTGGTGGGTCTTCCTTCCTCTCCTCCATTTTGTAATAATTACTAAGTATAATTTCCTAAATAGTATATAAGTAATCCTAATGTGAGCTTTATTACTAAAACGTATGCTAGTTCTATTTAGTTATAGTCTAAAAAATATTTATTGTTATACAAGAAACGAGTAAGTAGCGATACAAGCGTATATAAAATAAATTTTCACAGTATTTTGCTAGAGTGGTAGCTTTAGGCTTGTTCTTATCCATTCTTGTTTAATCTTCTAAAGAGTCGTATCTAACGTTGGAGCATCTGGCGTTTTGTAACCTTTGACAACGATGACAATAAGCGCCATCCAACTCTCACGTTTTCTGTGTTATCTCAGAAATTATGCCAAAATAGTGTTTTGCGAAAACGGCGTGTGACTTTTCGTGTACACATCTAATATTATCGCACTGGAATATATATTATAGTAGTAAATTTTTATAAAGTTGTACCGTGCAATAATCGAATTTTTCTTAAATTTCCCACAAGTTACATTATCTTTATTTTTACTAGAATGTTATAGCTACACGTTCGAATCCCGTTTTTACATCTGCTTATAATTTTGTAGGCTAAATGTCACCTCATTTTATTTTTTTTTATATAGCGAATGCCATTCGGCACTCCTAATAACTGTCATCCAGATTTAATATCACATCTTCCATTTTGTACGGGTTTCACCGGAGGCAATTTCCTTTCTAAAATTGTATTTGGACGAATACGCGTAAACTTAATACATATGCGACCCAAAAGACAAATTTTATTTATATTTTCTCTGTTCTATAGATTCACCAACGTGCTTTTAGGTTACGACATATGTCATGTTGATAGCTTTATGTACCACTTCAGGATTGGATCATGTAAAAATGTAACATTCAGCAATTTATAAGCGACGGGACAGAATACGAATGAAATATCATACAAACTTATTTATAAGCGAACATTACTATATCATGTCTTGAACCCAACAGAATCCCTTCCATGATAGGATGATTACCAATCAACTGGACTGGCCATAAAGACGATAAATAATATGTTCCATAAAAACAACAAATAATACGTTCCAGAGAGACGACAAATAATAAGTAAGTCACAGATTGATTATAATACGACATCTCTAACTTGTCTAATTGGTAAAACATTTGAAATGGATTTTTAATAGGTGTGGGATGGAATCCGACTTATGACAATCATTTGTCAATCGTAAACAAGCTTTCATTTACAAAATGTCTTAGTATTTAAGAAATTACTTTAACTTTTGGTGAAATACTCCCTCCCGCTTACAAAATACGACAAAATCTAAATTGTATAGAGGGTATCATTTAATGATTTATCTCTATTTGAAACCTCAAAAACAACTTCTTTGGTAAAATCAACGTTAGCTTTAAAGTTTATATAAAGGCAGTTGACCTTTTGCAATAATGGTTGCTTCAAGGATAATCGCAAATTAATGACACTAAAGCAATTGCTTTTTATCAGTTCCTACTTGCAACTTGGTTCATCTATTAAATAGTAATAATCAATTTAAGCTACCGCCATTACTGAATATATCTAATGAAATTTGGACATCACTTAAATCGTTCTTAGTATGTAAAATAAATAAAATTACTTATCATATTTTTTTTCGTGTTTTTTGACAATGATAAAGGCTCCTATGATATACTCGTAAATTTAGAAGCCAAATGATTTGTGATGTAAAAATACTGCAGGAGCAGTAATATAGTTTTTGTTTCATATAATGTCATGTCCGGCCTAAGCCATCCAGGGTAACAAAAAGCAGCTACTGCGAGACAACTGTCTAGCAGAAGGCGGCGACTGCGTCCCAGTTCTTGATTATGCCAACCATGGCTCTAACAGTAATCTCACTGTGTGGTAGCAGCTACGACTACTACCAACCCTTACTTTGCTTTGTCGTAAAAGACGTCTATGAGCAGTCGTTTCGACCTGAGCTAACACTACCTCCTACCGTTTGGTCAAAAATTACATTTCTAAGGAGGGTTGACTACAGGCAAGCGTCCGGTAATAAAATTATTGCCAATGACTTTTGCAATATGTAGGTAGAGGGGTACATATTGCGTCGACCCCAAGTAATTGGGATAAGAGCAGGAAAATGATGATGATGGCTGCTCTAGCAGTAGTCAGCAGCAACAGATCAGTACTCTTGATTGCAACTAATTCATGCCTTTGTTTTTACGTTTTCGACACGTTCTAACTGCAATTGCAATGATGAAAGTACCAGATCATAGTCGTCTTTGCGATCGTGTACGTTTATTTGTTGAAGCAACCATCTTCCAATAATACCTATATTAACGGCAAAAAAGCTGAGGAGCCGATGACGTCACGGGCAGATACGGTTGTAATCCGGCCAACACGCGCCATTTAAGAGATATTCACGTTTGACCCTGACTGTCATTGCTCTCTGTAGACTACCTACATACGTACTGCGTAATAATACCTACGTATTTACCAAAATAAAATCATTCTCAAAGATCATTTTTTTAATTTAACTAACTAATTTAGAAGACTTCATGACTTCATCTTCTAAAATAGTCCCTATTAGTCAAATTATTATAGAGTATTCATGAATTTGGTTAAAATTGATTTGAAGATTTGCTGTGATACGTTAAGCTGATTTCATAATATGTGTCTTGAAATGTAAGTTACTTAAGTATCCGGCCATCAGCAGGGTCGATGTGATCGCTCTACCTAACAAATCGACCTCTTTCCCCGAGGCGGCACAGTCGTTACTCAATCTAACTTCCTTGGTCAATGTGAAGGAAACTCGCTGAATATCTCACTGTCAAAAGCGTACGATGTCAAAGTTTTGCCTCTTAACTTTGAAAGGGTATACAAAATAGTTATGGTTTGTTATTTAACCGCTTCTAGTGAATTGATTTGTGTACGCAATTATTCACTTAGCAGTTAAGCCGCATTGTAAGAAAAGCTCTAAAAGTGCTTGCAATAGCATAATTAAAATTGTTTAAGATATATAAATACGCTTATTATTGTTACCTATTAATTACCCCATAGGTGGACTGATGACATTACGAAAGTTGCAGGAAACCAATGGATGCAGGTGGCACAAAACCGTCCTGATTCGAGACAATAGATAGATTTTAGTGCGACAAATAGTATTCTTGAGAAAGATAATATAGTCAAGGAAATCTTATCCATCACTTTATATTTAGCGACCATAGAGAGCTGGTTGGGCAACATTTTACTAATGGATTGATAATCGACTTCCTACTTTTATAAGTAAATTATTTTAAACATTTTCATTTATACAGTCTATTTTGAGGACTATTTTAATAGTGTGCTTCAGACTGAATATGGAGAGTAAGTCCAGTACCGCAAGTTAGGTGAGTGGTAGCATGAGTGCCGTCTGCTAACGTCCCGCGGGACAGTTCGGGGCGTACCGGCCATTCTTATTCAAATAAGTGGGGGCAGCGATTTGCCCTCGGGAACTGTGACACTGCAGCGGTTTCTATAGAAGCACGCCCTCATCCGTACAAATATTTGAATAGAATAATAGTACTAAGTCAGGCAATAGGAAGCTTATTTATTTTTGGGTTTTATCTTTTTTTTATGTTTTATACATTAATATCATTGTTTAAACCAGTTTGTATAGAATAGGTTTAAAAATTATAAATAAACAGATATAAAAGATCTATTCATTTTTTAAATTAAGGACCATTCATAAATTATGTAAGACGTTCCTCGGTGTTGACTGAATATTACAACTTCTTACTATAGGCAGGGGGGTAGTGAACCTAACATTACGTAAGTTATCAAATTGACAATTACTAATTTTGGTCAAAATTGTGATAGAATAATATGATTAATGTTATTGCAGTGAGTTATTGATATATACTTGAAAGAAGAAGATTGTAAAAAAATATATTTTCAGAATAAATGGAGTTATATTTGATCAATAGGGCCTTTTTTTACAAAAACTCTTATTAAGGGTTAGGGGGAGTAGTTATAATCTTATGATGTCTTACGATATTAGGGGGCCAAATCGTACTTCAAAATCTCTTACGTAATTTGTGAACGGTCCCTTATTGATTTTTTTTTGGAACTAAATGTAAGATAACGACTATAAAGTAATATTCAAAGTTAAAAAAATATTAATGCAACCAATTTCAAAATATTTGAAGATAAATTTAGGAAGTATAAAAAATTTAAATACTCGAAAAGATTTAAAAAGAGAAACGTGGAAGTTTTTTTACCATATCGTTATAAAACCCTAAAACGCTTCATAAATTACGTAATAATTCGTGATATTTTATATACAGCCAGGAAATATATTCTTCCGTGCAAAGAAAATAAAGCTTCCGACTATTTTCAATTAAATTATCACATCACGAACAAAATATTATGAAATATAATAAAGTTATTGTGTATATCGAATTGCGTTATTAGTATGTATACTAAGCTTACATACATATGTTTTAAATGTATGTAAACTTGAATTTAGCAAATTAATATACTAATAATAACTACATAGTAATTGTTATCTTTAGATTACATATATAGTGTAATAATAATGATTTGTGGAAGAATGTAGGGACCGGGGGAGACCGAGACTAAACTACCTAGACCAGATTGGTAACGTACTGAAGGAAGGTGGAGTCAAGAGTCTCCGAAACCGGCGAGCGTGTATGAAGAGAATTATAAATGTTGAGGAAGCGAGTGAAGTATGCAAGGATAGAGTTATCTGGCACTCTGTTCTCTCTGCCTACCCTGCAAGGGATATGGCGTGATGATATGTATCTATGTATGTATAATTATTTGTTTTCTATCCCAAAGGTGCTTAGTGACCCACTATCTACTACCTAATCTGTACACATAGGCAAATTTAAGCAGTTATTATCATTATTATAACATTTAGCTCCCAGTAACTAGGTATTTTCCTTGTGGTGAGGTAATAAGAATACAGTTCAACACCCCCTATTTGACCTCTGAGTATTGTAAAAGATGACTAAGAGATATATTAAAATCCTTAGTGAGCAATCCCGTAGCCAGTAATATTGATATAGGAGAAGGAAATCTTTAAATAAAATCCTATGACAGACGCTATGGCCGTCTGACTAGCATGAGCGTAGGTTAGTTTTGCTGCTAACATAGAAGTAGTAGTAGAGTAGAGATCCCATATACACGATGATTATGAAGAACTAGATATATAAACACAAACGAGCAAAGTAGCAGCAGTAAGTTAGTACGTAATATAAATTACGTGTTTCTTTATAAATTTAATTTTATTTGTTGCCAACTTACAAATGACTTTTATATCTTATCTACTTAGCAGATAAAAGTCGATCGAAGAATAAATTAAGCTATTTAGAGCCTATTAAGTTTCATAAAATATTTTGATTGATAGATAAAGCTGGCCTATATGAATATATATGTTTCATTTACTACAGTAAATAACAAAATAGGTTCTATATATGTGAAGTAGCTAAGTACAACAGACACAGCATAACGACGAAAATTTACATCGACCCGGGTTAATGTCGTGGGTCGCAACGCAATCTCATTCTAGCAAGGAAACGGAGAATAAGGCTCGACCAGGAAGAATTGATCCTACAAATTCTCATATTTCCTCCTTGCTAATACGATGATAAAGGTCACGCTATAATGGTGTAGTGTGATCAGTTACGATGATATTCGCGATATTGTTACAGAGACAAATGCGTATCTCGAAAGAGGATTCCATGCCTATAAATACAATTTTCATTATTTTTAAGGGTAATAAATAGTAAATAATAATATTTATGATTATGATTATTTATGATAAGAAGAAATAGCATAAAACAAAAATACATAAAAGTTTGATTTTACAATTTTTTTAAAACTTTTGGCTGCAGATAAGTAAGTGGTGGTGCGTGCCGTAGGTGGACGTGTGGAGTACCAAAACCACAGCCAGGTCGCTATTTACCGTGAAGGTCAGGTAAAATATAGTCATAATACCGAGAAATCATAGTTTTGTATCATACCCAAGACCTATGCATACAAATCTACAACAATACTTTTACTGTTTATTAGAAAATAATAAAATATGATAATATATGTGTTTTTTTAATAAAATTCCTTTTATTGTTATCATATATTTCCTAAAATAAACTAATCGATGATATGCCTATTAACATCAACTATCAGATCAGTAATGCATTTAAATTATCTGTGTGATAACAGATAAAAAATGAAATGGGGGTATAAATAACTAAGGAATGTAAATATATAATATTATTACGCAAGAAGGTGAACTCTATACAAAACATAATACCAAAGCAACATAAAGTTTCGCGAGTATATTTTAGGCATCCCAAATTCAGTGCCGTGAAGATTTTCAAACAACATTTAAATTGAGTTATAGTAACTCTGAGGACGTAAACTTTGTAGTACTTACTATATTCTATGTTAGTGACCTTCTAAGTGCCTAAGTCGAAGGCTAAAAAAGAGATAAAACATACATAGAGACTTTATACTGATTGCTGAACATTAATTGTAAATAAAGTTCTACTATACTGTCGTGCACGACGAGGACACGGCATTATTCGGAGTGCTTTAATGTTACGGAAATGAAGATACTCGGGCATTATCCGCCTTTGTCGGGGTTGGATTTGTAACATATGCTGCCCCGTCCTCACTACGTGACATCGGAGGATAAGTACTTCAACTGAATCTATAGACATATATATGTTAATAAGAGCAAAATGGCTAGTATAAAAGATACTATTTGTATCAAATATTGAGACAATAATAACTTAATGACTAGATAAATAACTTAAATAAAGATCTTCCTAGATTTGACTTGGCTTCAATTCTCATGTACAATCAATACTTTTTATTATCTATAAATGCTTGCTTTGGATTTGAATATAACTTGTCTTTTGTATAATTGCAAAAAAAAAAACATTGTAAAAGAAAAATTCATTGCACGTTATCCGGTCTTTAAAGAAAAGTGTCAATGTTCGACACAGTTGAAGAACTTGGAAAAATTCTTATCGAATGTTGCTATATAGTTGACCAATATGCAAAAAAGGAAAATAATATGCATAATGCATACCATTTTCCATTTTTGTCAATATTATCTTTCTTTGGCGTAATTTGGTGTTCAAATGTTCTTATGATTATCATCATCATTTAAAATTTGTATCTATAAATTGTGTTATGAATTTATTATATCTTTATACGTATAATTAATCTCATTGGATTAATTTGTGGTATTTTTTGCATGTGTAAAGTTTCAATGCGTAAGAAGACTTTCATTGTTACGAATCTTAGACCTGCTATTGTTCAGAATGTTCAGTAACTACTGAAAAATATCTTCTTTAAAACTGAATGACTTTAATAAATCAAACCCTTAATAAAATTTGACTGCAAAGGTAGCGTAGTGGTTAAGATACCGACCTTTCGTGCCAGTGCCATGGGTTCGATTCCGATGTAGGACAAAACTTTGTGCGATACACAAACTGTTGTTCTGACTCTGACTTTAATTTGTCTGCGTTAATTATGTCTGTAAAATCTTCCGTAATACAAAGATTATACTTTAGAGTGATGTTTAAAAAAACATTAGGAAAACTATTTATATTGTTTTCTTTGTATTTTTTTAGGTTTCTCACGTTAATACCGTAGAGAATTGCCAGATTTATTACTTATGCGCCCTTTTTAAGCGGATTTTGTTTGGCCTGAATCTGATCGTTTGGTCAGAATTAGTCCAATAATACTTGAAAAATAAGCCAGTGCTATTAACATGGTTTTAATTCATAAAATTTTATTATATGCAGAGAAGAAAAGAATAGAATTATATTTTAGTTAAATTGAATTAACGCACTAATTAAGACGAATACAAAAACTATTGAGTTTTAAAATTAGATCGTTAATTACTTTATTTCAGTGAATTAGTAAGAAAATACATACAATTTTTCACACGTAACGCGTTACAAAACTGCAAGTATTTATAAAAAATTACAATGCTACCATTTTTCCAAGTCACCATTATCCAAATTATTCAAAAGACCTTCCGCTCTATAAAGCATAAATATCTTAAGATACGTTTATTTTTGGTTGAGTATTTTTTATAACAAAATGCCACTCAGTGAAGTGATTCAAAGCCACGTAATTGTGCTGTTGAGGCAAAAAGTCCTAATTTTCCCTCTCGCTATTCCATTTAGGTGACAACGAAGTAAAAAATGAAAAATTTATAACAGTCACGTAGGTATAATGTTGCCGCATTTTTTTAATTAAATTGTTTTTAGATTTCATTAACTTGGTGAATTTTATTTTAGCTAAAAATACTACTATAGCTACTAATACTATTTTATATGAGATTTATGTTTAACGGTAAATTTTATTTACAGACATTTATTTTATAATACTTAGAATAGTTATCTATGTGGCTAGCTAGCTGTGTGATAGCGGCTACCAATACTACCAACCCTTACTTTGCTCGTGGATGTCGTAAAAGACGACTAAGAGCCTCATAACGACCTGGGCCAACCCCTATCGGATGCCGTTTGGTCAACAATTACATTCCCAAGGAGGGTTGACGTCTGGCAGGCGGTTGGTCATAAAAAATATTGCCAATAACTTTTATTATATGTACTATGAAAGAAGAGTACGTATTGTATCGACCTTAAGTAATTGGGATCAGAGTAGGAGAACGATGATGATGATGACATATTATAGTTGTATTAAAGGTAATCTATATATTATTTATGTCAAATACCTGCATATATACTAAAGGCTTGTCATTTAAAGAAAATAAAATATCTGTCAATGTATTAATGCAGTTTATGTTTTTTATTCTTTAATTTAAGCTAACAAGTCTCTGTCTGGCACTACAACACATCGAACATCAATTAAAATACACACTATTGCACTTATGTTAGTTAGTAAACTCTATTATACCTCACCAGTCCATTATGAAGTTTGACAGAAGGAAATGACAAAGCTACTACACTTTGTGTTCGTTAATATGTTTGATTACATAAAGGATGTAGTATGAATTTATGAATTACTAGCAACACGCTCTAACTTCGTAGGTGTTATGATATAGATGTCACATCAAGCACGGACGTCAAGACATCACGCATCGGATCAGTAGTCGGCACAACGGTGCTGGTGAGAGAAAACGATGTGTTATAGGATTGTCACCACACTCTCGCTGAAGATTAACATCTGAGCAATGGCAATGTGCTGTTGTGCTTCGTTCGGTGAGAGAGACAGCTGGAAACCCAACTGGTTGGGTTTGGGGTTTATATTGGTAGGTAACGGCCTAGCTATACTAGTTATTGCAAATGTAAATGGGCAGCAGTGACACTTACCATCAGGTGTGCTGCTTGCTTGTTTGCCAACAAAAGCAATAAAAAAACCCGCACGGAATGGACTGTGTCTCAGCTGCCAAAAAAATGGATGCAATATAAAAAAAAAAGAAAAATATATAGATATGTATTGTTAGAGATTAGAATGCCGTTTTGCTTCGCTTTTTTAATGATGCACTACGTATATTAATATATTTATTGGTATAAGAAATATACTGCATTGTTTAAAATATCTACGTAAATAACCCATTATTATTTAGTAGATAATATATAACAGATGAACTTGGTTACTGTAGGTTATTCTTATGAGATCAATACATACTATTACGAACCTTATTGAAGATCCTTCAAGATATATAATTTTGTTGTTTGTTGTACATTACTTTAGCCTATCTCGTAAGGTTTAGCCAGAATTTGCAATGTAAGTGTTTTTTTTTTTACAATATCACATTGCAAGTGTTTTAATTTATTTCATATTATTCTATTTTTTTTTCTTTTATTACTGGTATAATTTTTTACAAAAAAAATAATCAATTGTTTGCTTACAATCTAAAAACCACTAAGGTTTGTCCAGATCGCAATAACATTCTGCGTAGCCAAAACAACAACATAATCAATAATTACATAATTAGGTATATCAATATATAATCTACCTACCTTCATTGCTTAGATTTCATTATTATGACAATGTAGGTAAGTGTACAAAATTATGAATAGATATCGTGTTATGTGTGAGCTACAGGCTGTTTAAAAAGTATGTATATTCTAGTATATATATTCTAATATTATATGTATATAAACATCTTTTGTCACTCTATCTATTGCTGAAAAAAGCAATAAAATCCCTTTCATAGTTTAAAAGATCTAAGTGTACAAGAGAAGGCGGCGATTTATGTTTTATAATATGTAATGATAGTTACTAATTAACTATAAGCCTTAACGATTATGTTTGCTTATCTATCTATTCTATTATATTTATATTTATTATATATATATATATATATATATATATATATATATATATATATATATATATATATATATATATATATATATATATATATATATATATATATATATATATATATATATAAGATATTTCCACCTATGTATTGACTTATCAAGATATCCCTGGAACCATAAGGCCTACAGACTTTAAATTTGGTAGGAATACTCCTTTCGCCGAGTAAAGGTCAGCTAAGAACGCATTTTACGAAATTGCACCTGCAAGGGTAGTTGCTGGGGTGTAAAAATCATATTTTTTAAATATTCCTCGTTCCTACGGACTTGAATTTCGGTAGGCATATTTGTTTACCACACAGAGATAAACTAAGGGCTTTCTTTCTGCCCTATAAAGGTCAGATAAAGGATTTTAAGAAATTCCTTCTCAGAAAGAAATTCTATGTCGCGAAAGTAAACTACACAACTGAACAGACGTAACCGAAGCAAAGCGAGGGCGGGTCGCTAGTATTTTAATAAAATTGTAAATATAAATATTTCACAAAAAATTACATTGTGTAAAATGTTATACATGTATATTTATAACGGATTACTCCAAATTCGCCATAAATATTCATCGAAATATGACATTACATTGACCTCGAGAGATTTGAGCAGAATAGAGAATGGTGTCACAAAACGTTTGCGCCACATTCTCGCCATAAAAATCTGATAAATATATTCGCTCTAAAAGAATTTAGAGTTTTTATACAAAACAATAACTCCCACTAATATGAATGCTTGTATTGCCAAGAGCTTTTTAAGCATAATAATTAATAATTAAAGACAACAGGTATATCTGGTCTATATATCTGGTGGTCAAGAGCATTTCTAGCGTAGAGTTAGGCTGAAAATACGATGTATTGGCACTCGTTATTTTTCTTTTTTGGGGAAGTTGTAAAAAATTGCTATAATATCACTAATATATTGGAAAGTAGCGCACTCCTACGGAACTCATGATAACATCTACGATCGCCAACTTGACTGCTGGCATAACGTAAAATGCTATTTGTGGTTTGCAAAATATTTCGACAACACCGGAAATTATAGCTTTGTACTAATACCATGTTTTACTACTTTAATTTTTCGTGTGGTGACGAAGTAAAAATATAATTGACCGTCCCCCTCTATCTTACCCATGGCTATCGTGAAAGGCGACGGATATAATATGTTTATATAACATCTGTGTAAGAGAAGGAAGACTCAAAATAACACCCTATCCCAATCTGTCATACTAGCTTGATATAGTAGGTCAATTTCCATCTTATTGTGAGGGAGGATCGAGCTCAGTAGTGGAACGTATATGAGCTGATGTAATGATGAAACGATGACTAATACCAGTATACCAATTAAATTGTTAATATGTATTACTTACTTTTGAAGGCTTGACTCTTTTTTTAGGAGTTTCCATTTCATATACACATTCTGTCTCACTTTGTTATTGTGTCTAACTCGAAGCCATATTGACTGGTTCGGTTAAAAACTTATTTATAACTTATTATTTTTGACTGTAACACACACAGTGATTTAAGTAACGACTTTTCGTGTCGAATGTTTTGGATTTGATCTCCAATAACGGCCATTCTTTATATAATCCACTATCATGTTCTGAATCTAGGTGTAAATTGTGTCTGTTCATTACATGATTTTATAGTCCCTAAGACATAAAGATTTATTCAATTAGTTATTTTTCATAAATACTATGATACTACCAATTTAAGATAACAGCTTCCAATTCTAGAAGAAGTAATAATTATATTTAATTTTATGAAGATTTTTGCAATGTTACTCAAAAAAAGGACAAGTCAAGCATAAAAGGTGGAACGATTTCCGATATAGGATAAATAGGCTCTAATACTATTAGGTTAGCTTAAAAGTTACCCAGCTGAATGTGTAATTTGCTTTCTCCTTCTACGACAAAGATGATAGGTTATAATGAAAATAAATTTAGAACTAGAAATAGAGAGTGATTGCAAAGATAGAGATAGATTTAAATACCATTAAAATAGTATTAAAATCTATAATGTAAAAAGGTTAATGTTTGTTTTCACTATCATCTCAGCTTATTTATGTCCCACTGTAGGGCTCGAGCCTCCTCCGTAATGGGAGGGATATTGACCTACTATACCACGTTGGTCAGACCTGTAGGTATAAGGATTTGTTTCGAGGTTTTTTCTCTCTCGCGTAGATTATATGCGTTTTATATCTTTTAGTCGTCTCTTACGATCACCCACGGGTAAGATAAGGGATGGTGCATTGTATCCTTACTTTGTATGGTAAGTGTCACTGCTGCCCATGGACTTTTGCTATACCAAGGGTATAACTATGCTGCTGCCTATCATTACAAACTCCAAAATCACCCAGTTGGGCTGCCGGCTCTCTCGCTCACCGAACGAAGCGCAATAGCATGTTGCCATTACTCAGACGTCCGGTCTGCGAGAGTGTGGCACTAACCCGGACGGACCGGCCTGCCGCTGTAGATAGAAAACTGTCAACAGCGTGGTCCTACCACTATTAGGTACACACTTAGGTATTAACTAAAATTCGGGTGTAGGTGAATTAGTTTCTATGAGTTTTCCCAGCTGACTAGCACCATTTTATAAGCAAACACTTTCGCTTATTATTTTCCATACAGCCTTTACACTTTATATTTGTCAATATTAGCACATTTCTTATTTACTAAGAACACAGTGCCGAGAGAAAGTTACTATCGTAAAATGAGCTATTCAGTATTACTACGAAAATTTCTAGTTAACGAACGATTTTCTTTTTTTTTTATTTTATTGTTTCAGGTTTTTTATACTATGAGTTTTAGAAAAAAAGTAAATACTTTCTTCTTCTTAAGACCACAGAGAAGACTCCTACTCGTAGTGGGATGTACATGAACCTGTCCCACTGGTCATAAGTCTACCACAATGGAACAGATATTGGACTACTATATTATGCTTGCCAGAGGGGTTGGCATTTCGGGTTTACCTTTTCTTGCTGTGATATTATATACTTACGTCCCTTAATCACATTTTAAGATAGATATGAAAAATGAAGTTCATAAAATATTATTTGTTCCAATTATTATTCTACATCTTCTCAGTCTTTTTTGACGACTGATTATGGTATGGACTCTCCCCGCTTGATCCCTCGGGGGTGACGAAAGGGGCGGTGTGACCATAACTATAACTCATAACATACGTACCTGATGTTAGAGTAACATCATGGTGGGTGGACCATCGGTATGCAATTATTGTCATCGGTGGCTTGTCTATTTCAATTTCTCAACCTGTATATATTTCACTACTGAGTATAAGTCCTCTTGATTTAAAACGAATTGTGATACTATGCCACGATGGTCAGAGGCGTTGGCATAGGTTTTATTTATGTATTATATTCCATTGCATAGATATTATCAACTTTTTTTTTTTTTTTAGCCCACCGCTATGGACGTCGCACACCGCCAAATCGGTCCGGGGTGACGGAAGAGGTGGCGCGCAACCCCATTAACCCACCCTGCAAGCATCTCTTCTTCGCCGTGCGAGCGGACCACCGGTACCCGATCTTTGACTTCGGTGGTCCGCCCGGCGGTATGCCCTCTCGGGTTCCTCTCTCGTCGACGCCCCGACAGCTTTCGCCGTCGAGGAGTCGCTCTCACGCGGTGGCCTCACGTCGGGTGACCGGACGATTCCCCGGTCCGATCACCCGAAGCCTCGGTTAGGGCGGCATCAGGCGTAGGTAACTTATACCCCTAGACCAATTTTTACGGTAAGCTTACAAACCTTTTCCGTGTGGTGACGGAGTAAGAATACTATTCACCACCCCATATCTTACCCGTGGGTGATTATACGAGACGACTAAGGGATTTAAAACGCATATATAGATGTTATGTGAGAGAAGGTAAACTCGAAACAAAACTCTATACTAACACGTCTGACCAGCGCGTTCTATTAAGTTAATTTCCCTCCCATTACGGAGAAGGCCGGAGCCCAACAATGGGATATTTATAGGCTGTGATGATGATGACGATTACGAACCTTAGAAATAGAAGGCGTGGTGACCATTGTATAATTGCCGTCACAATATGAAGATTAACACTTTTAAGCACATAAAACATCAAATAATCAAATTCAATTTTACGATATTATTTAATAATACCTATATTGAAAACAATAAATAATAATAGTCGATATATTGTTCTAAAACAGATATAATCAATACGTGAGACACACTTTCTGTTGCAAAATAAACTGCTAAGCAATAATATTTTTGAAGTAAGCAATATTGCCTACTTTTTACATCCGCTTAAATCCAAGTAATTTATATTTATTTTAGATATTAATTGAACATTGAAGAGTTTGTTTATTTGAACGTATTTAACCTAGATACTATTGAATATGATTTCAAAAATTATTTACGTCAATCGTGTGAGAGCGAAATGAGAATACAATTCACCTATCTTTCATTCCCCGCGGGTATAATAAAGGCTGAAAACTCAAAATAAACCAATTGCCAAATCCAGACTACGGTCGTTAGTGATATAGCAGTTCTTTTATTTACCAAGTATAGAGAAATCCGTGACCAATTTTGAGTCATATTCTATTTTATTCTATCTTTTATAAAATACCTGCATTAACGATATAATCTTTGTATTGTACTAACATATAATTAACGCTGACAAATTACACCCAGACCGTGAACTGACTGTGAAGAACTACAGTTTGTTGATCGCACAAAGTAGTGTCCTGCATAGGAATCGAATCCACGACACTGGCACGGCAGGTTGGTATTTTAACCACTACACCATCTGTGCAGTCAAACATACGAGACAGAGAAAAAAGAAGAAAATATATGTTTACTAAAAGAGATTATACTCGTAATATATAACATAGAGATGTAAAGATGCGAAGTTATTATCTTAAATGTTAAGAAGTCAAAAGACTAGGAATGAAAACGAGATGACTCTGTATCGAATATCTATTGTATGACCAAAGAAAAATCTATAACCAAAGCAATTGAACACCTCTTAATATATAGGCAAACGATTTTAAATGATCATTATTATTAAACTATTGAGATTATAACGAATTTACTTATTGTGTAATCAATTATTATCTCATTTACCGCAAAACGAATCCGGATAGCAATAGTGCATTATGTAACTCATTATTTGAGGATAACCTCGTAGAAATAATTCTAAACACTTCTGTTATGACACTTTTTATCAATCATTTATAAAAGTGATTTCTTCAATAAATTTGATTTCTTAAATTATAAAGCCAACTCAAAACTGTGAACGTTTAATTTTATTTTTTAACTTAAGATTAAAGGCTTGTAATAATTTAAGCTTGTCAAGACGTTTTTTTATTCAATTTTGTACTTATGTGAATGCCTTCCACGTAATAAATTTGTTTATGGTTTATAACTTGTGTTAAATAATGATCGGATTACTTTTTTTGTATATCAAAAAAGGTAAAGTAACATCGAGGATTTCAATTTATAATTTAATGATTTTTAGTCACTTTATATATTAATGGAATTTTAAAAACTTGTTATTTGAAATTATGTACAGATAAATGCTAAGGATATGTTAAAATTATTGACGAATAGGTTCGGCAAGATTAAATCTAGATTATCGTTATATGTAATTTTGAATTTGGAATAAATCTTTTTAATCGAATTTAACAAAAAGTAGCTCCTTTATTTATTTAAACATTATTGTAAGATATGTTTAATAAAGATGATTTGCTATGGGATAGCGTCTACAGATACTAACAACCCTTAAGCAGCTCGTGGAGTTCATAAAATATGACTAAGAGCATAATACAGACCTACGCACATTGCATTTGATGCAGTTTAGTCAACAATAACGTTGCCAAGCAGAATCGAAGTCAGGCGATCAATCGTAAAATGATTACCACATATTTTGCAATATATAAGTACTCTAAATATTGCGTCTAGTTCAAGTAATAAGGGTAAGAGCAGAATAATGATGCTCATGTTCGTGGAAGATGATGATTGAATTAGAGTATTCACGGCATCTTATGGGAGCCCCTCCTCCTTTACTATCCTCTTAGGAGTCAGGCGGGTGTATGAAACCTAACAAGCAAAGTAAGCATCTTAATAACTGAAGTAGTCAGTTCACTACACTAGTATAAAGTTTGAAAATCCTCAACATCATAGAAAATCATCGATCAACGCGATTCTTCTCGTTCCGAGAATTTATTTCCTTGAACTATTCGTAGCCCTAGCACACAGCTCAAGCTTAATATTAAAATACATATGTATAAGTAAAATGACCAGTAAATTGTATTGGAATGCAAAAAATCTTAGTGTTCATTGTAAACATTTTAAAGGTCAATTATGCACTTTATATGCTAATATTAAAATATAATAATCGATTCTATATCGATTATTAAAAAAAAAATACAATATCTTATAACGAGGAAGCTGAATAAAAAATAAATTCTTATACAAATGTAAACATAGTTTAATTAAGATCCTTAAGCACGGACATAACACTCGCTAAGTAACGGCATTGGTAGGTAAATCAGTCAATTAACGGTATTTATGACTTTCAAATTTATTTATTGCCTCATTAAAGCATTAGTCAAAGGCTTATTTAAGAATATTAGCATTGACCTTCATTATATGATATTTTTTATAAGTAATACAAACTTATAATTTATAATATAATACCCTACTTTGTCGTGGAGGAGGAGGCTGATACCGAGCTGTTAGATTAATTGAGAAAACTAAGAAGAACCACTGGCTGAATACCTATTTACGTACAGGTCACGACTGCCTTATTTAATCTTATTACCGATGAGTAATCTGTACCAGAATTAAAATGACGTTCATCATGTAACTATAACTACTTACGTGTCTGTATATAAGTTATAGATTCTTTTGGGCTGGCTATGTTCTTACAGAACCATGCTTAGCTAATAGTAGCAAAGCAGGGCGGCCTGACTCCGTAATTGTTTGATATCTCTCTGCCTTTAACGTGAACCAGCAGTTTCAAGGTTATTTTTAGCCAAGTCACATCCCAGTGCACTCTAGGACGTAGCAGCTATGCAGTAGAACTCATTGCGGATGTCAGACCGGATAATCCATTCGCTCGAGGCCTTAGCCACATAAGAAGATGAGATTAAGAACAGAGGCATTATCACTCCTTGCTATCCTGCGCGTATCGTAAGAGTTGTTCTTAAGAATATAAGAGATGCCTGTTACTGTAAAATAGTGAAAGAGAAATATATGGGATAGTTCTATTAAGATTATATCTCATAATGAATCGTGCCCAGCATTGGGACGTACATGAGTTACGAAAAAGAAATATTGAACATGTTTGCGTGTTCTTAATATAAAAAATAAAATAATTTTAGACTAACGATATACAGTTACGTAAAACTTTTAATTTTTCAGTTTGCCTAACTGTTACTAATTAATTACGAATTATTTTTTACGCCAATTACTATTGTTTTACATAATTAGTAGTTTATTCTACTCACTGTAGTAATATGAAAAATAAAATACTTTCTATATATGTTATGTAATAGCGCTGAGAACATCAAACATAAACAATTTATATTTTAAAAACTTATCACAATTGTCTATTATAAGCATTAAAGGGACTACTATTTATTGCCACCTTTATTTTTATATAGATTGTATATATCTGGTAGACATTGAATGCTACGTGTTCGATGTCACAAAATAATTGAGAATAGTCTATAAATTATTGTTCCGAGTCTGAGAGTTATTTGTATCATTTGTATAGTTTTAAAATCATTCATAACTGAAGGAATTATTCTTTAATTCAAATTGTTTTCTTGTTTTCACTCATAATAAAGATAAGTAAACATATCAAAATTAACGATTTCTTTAAAAAAAATTACTTTAAAATCTACATTGTAAAATATTATCCGGTGGCAATTTATACACTTTAACTATTGTCAGTAATGTTTAATCAAAATAATATTCAGAAAAATAAATGTCGCCATCTATTGGCAAATCCTAATACTTATGTAGCAATTGTAAACCAAGCTACAAGTGCCCAACTCCATTTAATAGATATAGGGCTACAGAAAGATATGAGTATAACATATATTATGTATATATTGATTTACATACTGTTATAGTAAATTCTTATTTTATAGGGCCAATGCACAGTCGTTGTTGAAATTCCTTTCAATTAAAAAATATTGGCCTTTTTCTAATCACAATAGTACAGTCGCGCTCAAAACAATTTGTCTATTTTCAACGGTATGCCATTTCTGTTTTATTTTATTTTAATGGACTAGTTCCATTACAGTATTTAAGCTAATATATTTGATAAACGTAAATGAAATTAATTAGTATGATTTTATTTAGGAACAATCTTTCAAAGGGTTATTTTTTAATGTTATAATCTTTATCGCGCTTCAAGGTCATTTTTTTAAATAAATAATGTAGAAGGCTTGGCACAGTTTTGTATACACAGATTGACAGATCATGGAAACGTTTGATGAAACGATTCATCACTATGACATTTATGTATATTATCACATAGTGAATGAAAAGTAGTATTTAAATTAAGATCTTAAGTTTTCAAACGTTACTAACATAATATAAATCGTCAATAATGATAACGGTAAAACCTACTACGACATCACACAAAAATAATAATAATAGGAATCCTATCATATTAGCATATCTTGTGCCTAACCTTATAAAACGTTCCAACGAAAGTTGGATCGAAAGTCGACATCTATGCGTGGAATGCGATAAATATACATATTTATACCATATAATACGACAGAGAAATCAACTAGGAATGTTCTTTACTAGTTTCGATGACCAATGACCTTGGCATTTAAGGCAGGTGCGTAATATGCCTTTGCTTCGCGTCCTATTAAATGTAATCTACCTATTTAATTTCCATCAAATTTATTGTTTATCAAATTTAAAGTTTTTGCTACGCATTTATATTAGAACTGTGATTAATAGTTATAAATAGTAAATGCCGGCAATAGATAAATTATGTCGCTTTATTTTTGAGTTTTTTCTTATTAGTTATTGAAAATTTAAATATGATCAGGACAAAAAAATCAATATAAATACTTTTTCGTTATGCAAATAGAAATTATTTGTATACATATTTGCGCAATAAATTAATATATGCTCATCAACATTCATTTGAAAATAATTTAAACAAAAATTTAAAAAGCTATCTATTGATGTCTTTTTAAGTTAAAATAATAGTAATTCTTACCTTGTAGATGCCATCAACAAGTTTTGTCAACTCTTCGGTCTCCATGTTGAAAGATTTTCAGTAAACTAATTGCGCTGATCCTTGTGATTACACGAGTAACTTCATTGGGATAACAACAACGTACAAACAAAGTTCAATTTTAACACTGTACACACAAAATTCACATTTCAATGTACTTCTTTTAACGGTCTACTCCTTTCGGTTGTGGAATCACTCAAGCAAGCAAATTCACTTTCGAAGACATCTAGAACAAAAGAAAAACAAATTTAAATATCTAGATATATATTGAACCTTTATTTTCAAATTACGAATGTCTGTCACATATTTTTTTTTTATTAAAGACATATATTCTAAAAATAAAGCGGAAATTATTTAATCTAAATGGCAAAAAGGTTTTCTATGCACCTGTCCGAGATAAAGTCAGCTGTAGTGTCGAGGCGTGCGTCTTACTCGAGGCTCGCCTGTGAAGTCACCTACTGCCTTCACTGGTAGGTATCTCACGAATGCCGATTAAGAAACACGAAGTAAACGGACTGGTAGTAAGATCAGTATGGGCTCGATGTCTAAATATCTCGCTATGTTTACCGTAACGGAGCTAGTTTAGAAACTACGTACTTTTGTTGGTCATTACGAAATTGTCAGTTCAATGATCTTTCAATGCTGTTTATTGACTGTATATTAAAATTATGTATAAAATATATAATTTAACTTCCATATATTTACTTAATGTTTCATCTCTTATGAAATTTAGTAACCTACATCTGATCGGATGAAATTCGTGACAAAAATATTAATTAAAATTGTTATGAAATAGTTCTCAATGCCACAACAAAACAATGTAATGCCTACATACGCTTTGCGTAGTAGTTTGAGGTCTTTTCTACATAATTATTATAACATTATGATAGAGAACAATGCACTTTCATTTTTAACGTCGCCTACAGCCACCAAAAATATTCAATCGGTTCTCCAGTGGTTCAAGGCGATCAGTTGCCACTAAAAGGCGTGCCCAGAAACTTTTACTTTCGAGATTTATGAACATTTTATGTAGATATTAACATCTAGTATAGTCAGAATGTCCAAGCGTTTTAAAGATTTAAACAAATTATAATAATTATGAAATGCAAGAGTATTAAGCTCTCCAATTTCATAATTCAATGGAGAGTTATCGACATCATAAACCACGCCTTAACCTTTGTACAATTGTAACATTAGCTCAGATAATTATATTTATATTCGTATTTTATGTCGTATAATTCAAATTTTATTAAAGAACAACTAGTACTTTTATTAAAAATTACAAAAAAGGCAAACTGAAATGGAATTTAATGACTAAGTACTTATTCCCAAATATCATGAATACTTTAATAAGATTTTCTCTAATTTATATTTCCACGTTTCATCCACAAATAAATAAAATAGATTGTAATGAAACACACACAAAATTTCAGTAAGTAATCTTTCTAAATCAAAGAAAATATAGAAAATGCTTATTCTCGAACTAAAATACATTTTATCTAAACCAGGATTCGAACTCTAAATGTTTACACCAATATATGATTTGGATGATTTGTGAGGAAATAATTAATAATCTCAGAATTCACAGATGTAAGCGATATATTTTTTTTAACCCAGTCGAAGTTTCAAAAGAATAAAAGTTTGTACATTATGTGAAAGTTTTGCGCATCACATTCCGAGAGAAAATATAAAACACAATATTTGAGCGGATCCGAAACTTGGTTTAAACAAGAGAGATTTGCACACCGACCCGCGTCCGCTACCCTTGCATATGCAATGATATTGAGAACCTGCCCACTTTTCTTTTTGCCAGTTTCCCTGAGGCGCGTCGGAACATATGTGCATCGGGCGCTTATTTCACTGAGAACTTGTTTATTCCGGATTGAAACTTGTTGTATCCAAATTTGGGAGTTAGAAACCTCGTAAGTGCACAAGTACAAAATCGCTTAAGATGGATAAAGTCGGTTCGCGTACCAACTGCGAGGTTTCTTCGAAGATTCCACTTTCGAAACGCCCGGCTTTAAACTGTAAGTCCTTTCTGGACTTTTATTAGTTTTAAAGTACGAAATCCATTGAATTGAACTTGTAAAATAATGTGATTGTGATATATTCAAGTGCCAAGAGGAGTACAAATCTGGCGAGACGCTGAAATAGGTACTGTTGAGTTAGCACAAATGGTTTGCAGTCGAGGACGATGCGACGTTCGCGTGTTCTGCTGACGAACCTTGTTAACGTGAATATAATGTATGACTGCACATCTCAGTTGAATATTCATATCTTATTCTTGTCTGGATTAACAGAATAGATATATTCTTGAAATCTACATACGAATTAAGAGAAATCATTGTGTAGTTAAATATAATCTAGCATAGCTGTAACTAAAATATCTGTGTGGTAACGGAGTAAGAATACTGTTCATCACCTCATATCTTACCCATGGGTAATCGTCCGAGGCGACTAAGGCATATAAAACGCATATAACATCTATGCGAGAGAAGGAAAACTCGAAACAAAACTCTATACCAACACGTTTGACCAGCGCGGTATAGTAGGTTAATTTCCCTCCCATTACGGAGGAGGCCCGAGACCAACAGTGGGACATTTATGGGCTGTGATGATGATGATGATAGCTGTAACAGTAAGATTATAAAGCCACAATTTTTCGTTTATGGCATAAATATGGTCAAACTTTTTTATCTAGCTATAAAACGTACAATTCAAAGTGACACGGACACTTTTAAATGAACGTATATAACTTACTACAACGTGCTGGTATAATGTGTTTATATTTCAAAATCTGTTAATATTTTTTTAATTATTCAAATTGTCTATGCTGAGAATGTGTGTGTGAGTAGTGTTGCCCAAATGCAAGAACAAGACGAGACTTAGCAAGTCTTGGTCTTGGTCTTGCGCCAATACACCTGGTCTTGGTCTTGGTCTTGGTCTTGCGCTCCCAGTCTTGGTCTTGGTCTTGGTCTTGCAGCAAGAGTCTTGCAAGTCTCGCAATTACCTATTAGTCTATTACTATTTATTAAAGTTTACTTTAAATCTTAGAAAAACGTATTAGAATTGAAACATTGTGAGCTTGAATTAACATAGCCATAGTAAAGATCAAGCAGATTAATAAATAACTGAGGATTTGATAAGAAATTCGAAAAATCAACTGACCTATATGTCGTTTTCCATGGAAGTAACTGTTTCTTAATAAACATTTATGATTTATAAGCTTACATTTGCTAAAACATGTAAAAAACAAATTAATTACAATATCTTGACTGTATTTTAAAGAACAATATCTGTCTAGAAAGAGATTGAACCCTCAACTTATATGAAATTTAATAAAAGAGTTTTACGATTTATCATTTATTTCAATAAAAAATAAAATACAACACAAATCAAACATAACAGTACACAACAGCTTTATCATTAGGTTATGTTACTTTATATCAATTCTTTTGACCAAGAATTAATACAAAGTAACCATCTGGCTGACTCATCACTTAACCTATTTCTATGTTTTCTAATTACTAATGATGCTTTAGAAAATAATCTCTCAGCAGGTACTGAAGTTGCAGGTATTGAGAGAAAATCACGGGCCATCTTCGATAAAGTCGGATACTCTGTCTCATGCGTCCTCCATCAATCTAAAATGTCTTCCGAGCTGACAGTTCTTGGTTTTCTCAGGTACTCCTCCAACTCGTCTATCACTAAGCCTTGAAGACAAGATCCAGATGACGTCGAGGGACATTTATAGAGTTTATCAAAGTCTATTACGTCTTCATCTTCATCACATACTTTATTTTCTTTTTTTGGTAATTCCAGAGATTTGTTCAGTGAGTGTAGACTTTTATATTCTTCATAAAGTTCATTGAACTTGCGCAGACTTTCTGTTTTAAGTTGCTTCCCCCACATTGTCAGGTCAAAAGTCTGAGCCTTATGCCTTGGGTCTAAAATTAAAGAAGTACAATAAATCCAGTTGCTCTTCTTATAATGTTTAAGCATTTTGTCTCGAGCTGCTTGGAAAGCTAGAATGAGCCTTTCATCCACTTCAGATCGATTAGGTTTCTCATCTAACTGTTTTACCATGGATTCAATTTTATCTAGCAAGAGATTGAATGATACAATGACTAGCGGTAATGTAACATATTTGTCTCCACCAAGTTTTGTACTTAAAAGTTTAAAGTTTATTAGAAATTTATGTAATTTTTCAAGTACCTGCCATTCACTAGCTGTGATTTGAAAATCATTCAATTCGGTGACAGAACTGCACAATATGTTAATGCCCGCTCTCACTTTTAAACCAAATCCAATCATATCATGTGTGGAATTCCATCTCGTTGGACAGTCAAGAATGGCATTTAGATTTGATGGCACGCCAGCTGCTTCACAAGCAGACTGAAACTTCTTCTTCACTATCTCACTTCTTTTTATTTTACTGCAAATACTGCGTAACTTTGTTACAGATGTACGCGAGTCAGCAATATTTGGTGCATATTCTTCATCTTCCTCATCCTCAGTTTCGTCTGCATAGTCTTCATACTGCTGATCTTGCGCGTTAGTGTCAGACTCATAGTGTAATGCTAAGGTCTTTAATAAATCTTGTACACCAAGGTTTAAAATGTGAGCAAAGCACCGGAAATGTTGATTGTCCGAATCAAAGTATGGCGGCAGCTGTTTGCCCAGTTCATACATAAATTTGGTATTTGCAGTTGCGTTGTCGACCGTGATACCTTGTATTTTATCAATTATGTCATATTCCAATAAACATTCATGGAAAATCGTTGCAATATCTTCCCCAGTATGTCGACCGCGTGATGGTATAAAATCAAGAACTACAGATCGATACTTCCATTCGTTGTCTATATAATGCATAGTAACCCCGTAGTAACTCCTACCAGCAATTGACGTCCACCCATCAATAGTAAACGACATTTTAGATGATAATTGTTGAAGTCGTTCCTTGAGATTCAATTGGAGCTCTTCAAATCGCTCTTTGACTTTCCTTCTAAGTGTAGACCTTTTAGGAAACACCATATTAGGGCAAATACGTCGAAAATATACATGTGTAGCTTCGTCATCGAAAAATGAGAAGGGAAGATATTTTTTCACCACCCAATCAACTGTAGCTGTCGTGATGTTGTCACTGCTGTTTTCCGACTGAAATAAAACAATAAATCTTGTGTTATTATTTAAAACATACTAGGTTTGAGCGTTTAGGAGGAGGAGGTTTGTTGTTGTTAAATCGAGAAAATCGTTAAATTGACATTTGTTATATTACCAAAATAAAGTACTTAGTTGTTACTGGCCGATTATGAAAACAAATGAAAATATGGGTGTTTATAAAAAATATTTAAGACGATAATTACATACTTAATATGTCGCACCCCTAGATGAAAACACCACTAACTCAAAAATACTTACGTAAGTTAATGGCGTTTTTGAAAGTATCGCATGAATAGCTACGCGGAGTTAAAATTCCCGTAGCGACAACTTCGACCATTGTTAAAAAAATATTCTTACCTGTCCACTTCTTCCAGCGGTTACTAAAAAGCTTGTGATATCTCCACTTAATTTTGGTTTAACAGGAAGAAATATTTGTGATTCCTTTTTGTGGAAAGATATTAGATGTTTCCTTAAGCCTGAAGTGTTTCTGTTTTTCATTTTTATTTCAATCTTTTTATGTTGGCACAATTTACACAAGGCAGTTTGGGATGCATGAATTATTTCGAAAAACTCCTCATATTTGCTTTTGGGTCTTTTAGATCTGTGACTCAAACTCTCGTTACTCGGACTAGAATAATTTGAATCTTCGTCACTCATATTAAATTGTACACGTGATACGTTTTTAGAAAACAACAAGAATTAGTAAAAACAATTATTAAGTTAGACTCGAAGCACAGCTCAATTGGAAATGACTGGAATTAAAATAATTCCTTTATTTATAGTACGTTTCCTTGCTTTCTACCGCGCCGCCTCGCCACGTTCCGGCTCTATTAAAAGGATGCCGCCGCAAATCAAACGATGCCGCGTGCGGCGTACAAACACAGATTATTACCTACTTGTACAGACGCGACGCGTGAATAAAATATATGTAAAGAATTAGTGCCAATCACTATTCTTTACATATAAGTGAATGTTTTGGCGTACATCTATACTTATCTATACTAATATTATAAAGCTGAAGAGTTTGTTTGTATGTTTGATGACAGAAGTTTTAAAATAAATAAATAAATCCTGAACGTCACTATACCTCAAAAGTTACTATTCCTCGTGGACGAAGTCGCGGGCACTGCTAGTAAATACTTACTCTCATTATCTCTCTCAGAGATATTCGGGCTGGTAAGCAATACAAAACTCTTATCGCAGGCTTTTTATTTTATTAGTAGGTAAGTACCTACGCTTTTATATTATTTTATTAGTTTTGTAGATTTTTTTACACGTTTCAAGTATATTTAAAAGTGGCTACAATATTTATCAAACGGGTGATATTTGAACACTTTTTTGCTATTTTTTCTTGTAAAAACTTAAGAAATATAATGACTAAATGTACAATAATAGTACCTAAGTAATTAGTTTAAAACCATATAATCAATATTATAATATATACTTACTAGAATAAATTATTATGACATCTACTACCTATCCTTAACATTTTTTCCTATCATAATACTACTTGCGTGATCAGTATAATGTATTCATTTTCATTCTAAACACTCTGAAACTTATTTATTCTTTGGAACACCTGTAGGTACTCTTAAAATTCGAAATTATTTTGCATGAGTATACCTACGCCCTGTGGCGGCAATCAAATAGTGTCAAATGTTGTGATTTCGGCGCGGCGGCAACGATTGTTGTATATGATTTCAAAAGAAGCCGCCGGCGCGTGTATCATAACCATGTACTTCCGAAAAGCGGCAAATTTCTTTGAGAAGTAAATACAAAACCTTTGATGCCGCATTATCAAAGTGCCGATGGTTAAAACATAACTATGCATGCACTCAGTTTGATTTTAATGGATATTTTTTTATTCGCTATGTAGGTATGTTTATGGTATTAGTCATAATGCGCATAGGTCCAGTTTTTCATATTCTTTGATACAGTTTTTTGCGTCTCATAGAATTCCTAAGCGTACCTATACACCGAACTGCTACACCTAACTACTCCGTGAAATAGCGCTAAGTCCTAGCTGCAAGACGCAAGAGTCTTGCAGGCTTAGTCTTGTTCTTGCTCAAGTCTTGCACGGTCAGTCTTGGTCTTGGTCTTGCTAAAAATACGCGGTCTTGTTCTTGGTCTTGGTCTTGCAAAAACGCAAGAACAAGACCAAGACTGCAAGACCAAGACTGAATTTGGGCAACACTATGTGTGAGCGAAACTATCTATTATAAATAAGCCAAGCCGATCCAACAAGCTGTCCATTAACTTTGTAAAAGCAATAACTACGTCCAAATATAATGATAGTGTATGAAATCATTCGTGTGTCAACCACACATGTGGATCAAGTAATGAGATTCCTATTCACTCCTGGGAAATTTCCCATAATGTGCCTGTGTGTTTGACGGCAGAGTGACATGATTCGACTCGATCATTCACGAGCATTATTCTAGAAAAGCTTACTCTAATGAACATAATTAATAAAATATTTAACGTTTATTAATAAATATGATTGCTTAGTTACTAAATATACGTTAAATTATACTTCATAAAGTTCAGTATTTCTAATGACAATCTATACAAGTTGTTAAAAATTCACTTTTACTTTTTTGATTACACGTAATCAATTTGCTTGAGTTCGCTAAATAAGAAATTGTGATTACTGTCAATAGCGAAAAAGTATTACGAATTATCTATTTTTGTTCTCACACTTATTTACGTTTGTTCATAATAATTAGAGGTTATATAATTCTTCAACTTTTTTTTTTTTTTTTGGGTAGGCTATGGTCCGGACACGCGGCAGCGCGTGGCACCTTAATCCACCGTATTCCCTCTCCATTGCCACTGGGCCGGCCACTGGTACCGGTTTCTTGCCATATAATTAAAACATCCTAAGTGAGGGTTGCCGCCATAATATGAGCGAAAAATACTCATGTACGTGTATCAAATCGGGAAGAGCCGCAAAAACCATCTAAGGTATTTTTAAGAGAATAGGCCACACGTTCTCCTGCGAAAATAATAACATCAACTGCCATCGTCAAATCGTCTAACAAGTATGGCGATTATGGCACTGTCACCTATGAAGAGACTATGTTTGATAGTTAACATCAATATTAGATAAAAGGATTTATACCAACTTGATTCGCAATTATACTAAATGTGAATTAAAATGTAAATCGCTTAATTGGTTATTGCGTGAATGTAGCGTAATGTCAAGGAATAGAGAGACGTTGTATATTTTAATTAGTTAGGGATGATATTAATACATCATCATCATTCTCCTACTCTTATCCCAATTACTTGGGGTCCATACAATATGTACTCTTCTTTCATTGTACATATTGTAAAAGTTATTGGCAACAGTTTTATGATCGGCCGCCTGCCAGACGCCAACCCTTCTTGGGAATGTAATTGTTGACCAAACGACACCAGATGTAGTTGGCTCAGGTCGTTACCATACAGCGCTGATATAAATATATATATATATATATATATGTATATATATACTGGGTGGCGCAAAAGTAATCCTCCTATCAGAAAATGCTATAAATTTTGCGATTGGCCCCAATTACTTGGGGTCCATACAATATGTACTCTTCTTTCATTGTACATATTGTAAAAGTTATTGGCAACAGTTTTATGATCGGCCGCCTGCCAGACGCCAACCCTTCTTGGGAATGTAATTGTTGACCAAACGACACCAGATGTAGTTGGCTCAGGTCGTTACCATACAGCGCTGATATATATATATATATATATATATATATATATACTGGGTGGCGCAAAAGTAATCCTCCTATCAGAAAATGCTATAAATTTTGCGATTGGCCCCTAACGTCAGTTCTGTTTTGACATTTGTGTAGTAAACACATGCGAAATACACGTTAATAAACAATGTTACGCTACACTGCTCCAGAACGCGGAATATTGGTGACTATTTATTTGACCAATAATCGGTCGGTGACTTTAGCACAACGTGAATTTCGTCGCAGGTTTCCTGGCCGTCCAACGCCTACTGGTGAAATACTGTGACGTTTAGCCGCTCGCATCGAAGAGACTGGCACAACACGAGATGCTGCCAGGCGTGGCAGACCCCGGAGTAGCCGTTCTGCAGAGAATATTGCTGCTGTAGCCGAGGATGTCATGGAAGCGCCGTCGACATCGACCAGACGACATGCCACGCAAATGGGTATCAGTCGACAGTCTTTACAGCGAATTTTGGTACAAGATTTGAAGATGTTTCCGTACAAAGTCCAGACGGTGCATCAGCTGTTAGCTGCTGACCGCCAATCGCGTCTAACATACGCTCAAGCCATCCTTAATCACCACCAAGAGGAAGATGATTTTTCATCAAAAATAATCATGAGTGATGGGCCTCAGCCCATTTCCATCTTAGCGGGTACGTAAATAAGCAAAATTTACGCTTCTGGGGCACTGAAAATCCGCGTGTAACCCACGAAGAGCCATTACACCCGCTCAAAGTCACTGTATGGTGTGCTGTTTTCACTGGAGGAGTCATCGGACCTTTTTTCTTCGAAGACGTCGCGGGCCAAACGGTTACTGTGAATGGTGAGCGCTACAGAGCAATGATCAACGAGTTCTTTTTGCCGCAACTTGATGAATTGGGATTGGAAAACATGTGGTTCCAACAGGACGGTGCAAAGGCACACACTGCACGTGCCACAAACGATATGCTGAAGGATGCATTTCCCGGGCGCATTATCTCCCGTTTTGGCGATTTGCACTGGCCAGCAAGATCGCCTGATTTGACCGCTGCAGACTTCTTTTTGTGGGGCTTTTTGAAGTCGCGGGTTTATGTCAACAAGCCTCAGACTCTTGCAGCTCTTAAAGACAATATCCGTCAAGAATGTGAGGACCTATCGCCGGAAGTTTTGGCCAAAGTGATGGAAAATGCCATAAAAAGGGCTCAAATGACAATCAACTGTGGCGGCGGCCATTTACATGACATCATATTCTCGACTTGATGTAAAAAAATTAAAAGACCAAATAAAAATAATCCACAAGAAGAATCAAAGTTTTTCATTTTTTTTTTAAATTACAGTTAAAAAACATCGGAAGGTTATTTTTGCGCCACCTTGTATATATATATATATATATATATACTACATAAGTACGTAAATAGGAAAGCATTACATTCTCAATAAAGCGCATATTATTTTTTATATTACGAACTAAAATATAATATGTCCTATATATTTCTTTTCCCAATAATATCAATATACACATAAACAATTATGTGTATATTGATATTATGTATATTAATTTTCATAGTATTTGAGCTTCTGCTGCATGTTGGTTGCTACCCACAAAGTCATGGCAAATGACGTACGACGTATTCCGGTAACCCAAAACTGACAGTGCCATATAATATATAGAATGGAACCGCATTATCACTTATAATCAGGTTGATACTTCTTTTTGATTGCCTTTAATCAAGTAGTATAAATACGTTATTAAATGATCATCATCATTATCCTGGTGTTATCCAAATTAATGAAGGTCTATGCAATATGTACTCCTCTTCCAATGTAGGTACATATAAGGGTAGGAAATACGGTGGGTTATAGGGCCACGCGCTGTCATTCCGTCGCCCCAGACGGAACGGGCGGCGTGTGTGCGGGCCATGGACTACCGGAAAAATACGTAGGTACATATTGCAAAACCAATAGTTCTATGACCAGCCGCCTGCCTGACGTCAACCCGCCTTGGGCATGTAATCGTTGATCAATCGGCATCAGATAGAGTTGGCTCACATCGATATAAATTATATTATATATTGAATGACATAAAAAATATTTTTAGGATTTTATACAGATTATTTGGATTTTACAGAAATACTTGTCGAAATTCTTGCAAAGATGTAATGGCAGATGTGGAACTGTATTCTATTAGTGGCAATAGGTTTGCAGTAACAACGCGGTACTAAAATAATATAGGGAAAATTAGGTTTATTATACTATATTAAAAGATAATTGTGAGAGACTATGGACGAATATTTATGAGGCTGTAGAATCAATCAGCTATTTTAGATAAACAAAAATTTATTAATATATGAAAATGTATTAGTTTCGAACTTTCCCTGTTTCCGCCCAGACCAGATCTACGCAGGAATGTTTTATATATTTACATAATTAGTTCATTAAACAACCATAATTCACACAAATGAATTGCCTACTTTCATTGATAGAACAGTTTCTTTTTCTTTTATTTAATGAATTCTATTTTAAACACGAAGAAAGTTTTTTTTTTTGGATTCCAATGACTTGTCGAAAAGTTGTTAGTCCAACCAATAGATAACTTTTACTCAGCTGCAGATACTTTCTGAAAAGATTGTTATATAATAAACTAGCTATATGGAAAAAGAAACAAAAATAAACCTTACGCACGAGTTTTGTATTCGAATGAAGTTTTAATATCATTAAATCATTAAGCGCTTTAATCAATTTATTAATATAATAAGGAGAAAATAATGTCATCAAAATAATATTAAAGCCTAAATAATATTCAAGTCTTGTTATTAATTGGAATTAGAATTAAAAATTAGACTTATTAGTCTTGTTGTTTAGACTAATAATAATTTTTGAAGTCTTAAGTTTAGATAAACGCTATATTAAAATAATCAAACAGTGATTCAGTAATCAATACATTTTATTTCACTTAACGGAACGAAGCTTGTAAGTTTTAACACGTATACGCTTCTAATTATATTTTTTTTTTTGCTTTTACTATTTTAAAATTTAGAATAATTTTATTTTACAGTAACACGTTTTTTTATTATAGTGGCAAACGAGCAAGCAGCACACCTGATGGTAAGTGTCACTGCCGTACATGGACCTTTGCATTACCAAGAGTATAGCCAGACCGCTGCTTATCTATATAAACTCCAAACCCACCCAATTGGGCTGCCGGCTCTCTCGCTCATCGAACGAAGCGCAATAGCACATTGCCATTACTTAGACCTCGATCTTCTGCGAGAGTGTGGTACTACCCCGGATAGACCGTCTCGCGGCTCTAGACAGAAAGCTATCAACAGCATCGTTCTACCACTAATAAATTTACAATAATTTCATTTCTAATCTTTTCGTGATAATATATATTTCCAGAAGGTGGAGTGGTCAAGAGTCTCCGAAACCCACGAGCGTGTATGAAGAGAATTATGAATGTTGAGGAAGCGAGTGAAGTATGCAAGGATAGAGTTATCTGGCACTCTGTTCTCTCTGTCTACCCTGCAAGGGAAATGGAGTGATGATAGGTATGTATGTATGTATATTTCCACCATAATATGCTTCAAGGATGAAAATGAAAATTAAAACTAAATCCGTAAAATTATATTATTTCATTTGGTATGTATAATATTACAAAAATATTCAAGATATAAAAAGTTTAGCATTCAGTAGGTGATCTGAATAACACTGTTACAATTCTAAATTATGTTGTATGTAAATAGTTACACCTAGTTTACTTTTAGAGCCGCAATTTACTGTCGTAGTTTCATTCAGTGACAATGCACCTCTTGTGCCACATACCGTTATTCAGTAAGTCTAGACTTTAAAAGTTAGTTACTATGGCCCCAAGTATTAAGCGTTAACATTTTTAAATACGATTAAGTATAACTTGCAAATAAATTGGATCGCTTTTTTCATCTGTTGAGATTATAAATTGAATTGCTGTTTATAGGTATATTATTTAAATTTAAAAAAAATAAAAAATAAAATTAGTTTACAGTTATTGATTTTTGTTTTATAGAACTAAGACAACGGCAAGAGTCAGATATTATCGCTTTTGAATTTTTATTCATAACTTACTTTCTAACAATCTTAAAGTATCTCAATAAATTTTATCAAATAATCTTGATATAATGACGGGCTCATAACTTATTCTGTTTGAAAGAATCGATATCATTAGCAAACATGTCATTTTATAATATAGGAATGCTAATAATACGAACTATTCTGTTTTTTATATTTATTATATTCGTTAAAGTATCAAATCCACACAAATAAAGCCAAGTTAAGTTATTTATGTAGAATAAAGCAAATATTTGTTTTGATATTTATTTTATTTCATATTATATCGTATACGAAATTTGATTTAAAAACTTGTCTAATAATTCGAATATTAGATAGTTTTGAAAACATTTTATTAACTTATAATATATGCAACACAGACTAAATTTTCACACTCATATTATTTTAGCTGTGTGGTAGCGGCTAAGAATACTACTAACCCTTACTTTGCTCGTGAATGTCGTAAAAGACGACTAAGAGCCTTATAACGACTTTGGTCAACTCTATCTGATGCCGTTTGATCAACAATTACATTCCCAAGGAGTGTTGACGTCTGGCAGGCGGCCGGTCATAAAACTATTGCCAATAACATTTACAATACGTAATATGAAAAAAGAGTACATATTGTATCGACCCCAAGTAATTGGGATAAGAGTAGGAAAATGATGATGATGATGATGATTAATTTGCCATAGGGTTCACGAACTCGAAAAGGATTTTTGAAGACAAACACATATTTTTAATAGTTTATTGCTGAAGAGTTCATTTGACTGTACGTTTATTTGTCTTTTTTTTAACGCCCTAATATCAGGCAATATTAGTTGAATTGCCTATTGGCTCATTATATTTAGCAAGAAAAGAGTATAGAGTATAATAACATTGAAATTAATGATAGCGGAACTGTGGCGATAAATATGAAGTAATTCGAAAAAAAAATGTAGCTAGTAACAATGGGACGTCACGTATCAAATGTCCTGCGCAATCGTCATTCTCATAACAACGCTGCTGAGATAACAAATTGGTATGAGTTATCATTCACTTTGTCATGGACTACATTAATTATCTTAATATTTAAAATTTGGTATGATAATATAAAATTAGTTCGAATAAAATAATAATATGAAATCTAATTAATTGAATTAGGCGATACATGACGGCAATCTATTATTATTTTAAAGTGGAGGAAACGAAGAAAGACTCATCATCTCATCCCACAGACGCCAGAATGACTTCAGGTGCATTTGAAGCCACAGCCAGAATCATCCTGAGGATGCCTCGTCATCCACATCAGTATCTGGATAGTATTTGGGTCTGGTGCTAGACGGGCGTTGGTGGTTCCAGGAGCATTTCGGCAGGATTGCTCCCCGGCTGGTAGGCGCGGCGTCCGCCCTATCGCGGCTCATGCCGAACGTAGGCGGACCCAGCTTCGGGGGCCGATGGCTGTATACGGGGGTGATCCGCTCAATGGCCATGTACGGCGCACCCATGTGGGCGAGGGCTCTGAACGCCCAGCTCAATGCTGTATTGTGGAGGCCACAGAGAGTCATGGCGGTCAGAGCCATTTGCGGGTACCGCACGGTGTTAACTGAGGCGGCAAGCCTATTGGCCGGGACACCCCCGTGGGACCTAGAGGCGGAGATGCTCTCCGACCTCTACCGGCGGGTAACCTCAGTGCGCGACGAGGATGACTCCCCATCGTCTAGCGAGATAGCCACCTGGCGCGAGGATGCCCGCCGAGACGTCATCACCCGTTGGGTTACGCGGCTGGAGAGGCCTAGACACGGTGTTGTTACCGTTGAAGCCCTCCGGCCCGTACTGATGGAGTGGATGGAGCGGCGGCACGGAGTCCCCTCCTTCCGGCTGGTGCAGGGTATTGTTGGGGAACGGTTGCTTCGGCTTGTACCTGCACACGGTCGTGTATAGGGAGTGGACTCCGTCCTGCCACTATTGCAGTAGTGAAGAGGACACGACGCAATATACGCTCGAGGTATATCCGAGCTGGGACGCTGGGAGGCAGCGCCGTGACCTCGTCGCTGTTATGGGTGCCGACCCGACTCTGCCGGCTGTCGCAAAAGTCGGCGGTCGACAGCGTCAGGAATTGGGACGTGGTCGCCGCGGAACGAGTCCGGGAGGATTCCCGTTACCCGGGTCGCCGTCAGCGGCCAGGGCGGCGTAGGCGCGAATATCTGCGCTTGATGCCGCCCTAACCGAGGCTTCGGGTGATCGGACCGGGGAATTGTTCGGTCACCCGACGTGAGGCCACCGCGTGAGGGCGATGCCCCGACGGCGAAAGCTGTCGGGGCGTCGACATGAGAGAAACCTGCGAGGGTAAACCGCCGTGCGGGCCACCGAAGACAAAGATCGGGTACCGGTGGCCCACTCGCACGGCAAAGAGAGGTGCTTGCAGTGTGGGTCTATGGGGTTGCGTGCCGCCTCTTTCGTCGCCCTGGACCGATTTGGCGGGGCGTGACTACATCCATAGACCACCACAAAAAAAAAAAAAGGATGCCTCGTCTAGAGGCGAAACACCTGTCGAATCACTATTCGAATTTCTGCGAAAAAATAACAACCTTAAGTTCTGGAGGTTACTCATCACAGGAGTAAGATTGCCTTATATCCTATTCCTCCTTGATCCTATCCCGGATTACTTTAGTTTTGGAGATGTACAGTATATTGATTAACCGTGAGAAAGTGGTGGGAATTCTTTCCTACATTTTAAAATAACATCAAATCTGTGTATAATTTGCGAAAGTGAAAATATTAGTAACCAAACAAAATTTATTTTACTTGAACATATTTTAAATAAGCAAAAAAGGCTAAAAACTTGCTAGCGACGTACATTATAGCAAATTATATTGTCGTTGGTGAATAGCACCGTATGTGGCGAGCTATGGGAACGAGTGCGTTTGACAACTCGCAATATTGAATAATATTTCCATATACTAGCTAAAGTTCATACGTTAAATGTTGTTTGGAAGCAGTACGGGGCTTACTATATATTAGTAGGCGTATGTTTGTATTCCTTTTTGTAGATAGAGATAGTAAATGTTATAAATATAAAAGTGTGTTTATTATGCTTTCACATTTTAACTTCAGAATGAGTCAGTATGGAATTTCACATATAAGTTGTCAGTATGCACATAAAAGGTCAAATGGTAACTAAAATCCACAAATATACTGTGGCTAAGAAACGAACATTATGGTAACATAAATATTGATAATATTGATAAATGAATAAATCGTATTCGCGCCATGTTATGCTAGAGCAAAGATAAAGAAGACGGAACCAAAAGATACTTAACCGATATTTTTAATGTAAATGCAATATCACTAGGATAGGTAGCAAAACTGCGGATAAAAACTAATTTAATAAAAAATATAAAATTTAATATTGTCAGATTTTAACAGTTTTTGTTTAAAAATACAATATGATTGTTTAACAAAATTATGGCACACACCTAAAACCAAAGATAAGTGACTAAAGAAGTCAGAAGAAAGCGTTAGTTACCTTGTAACCACTAAAATATTAGAAAATTATATCATAGACAATTTTAGTTTAGTTTAGTTATATAACTAACGCTTTATCCGTGGCTACGCTCGCATTTACTTGTTTCGTTGTATATATTTACGTATTTTTTTTTCTAATACGACCATATTTCCATAGTCTATATATTAAAAGTTTAATCTTTGAATATAGAACTTAAGAATGATGAATTATATTCAATGTATGCTAAAGTATAGAAATTGTATACAATTTACGAAAGTAATCTAGATTATTTTTTATATTAGCTATCTGACAGTGAAGAGCCCGTTAAATCAGATTAGCCGTTGGCATCATATTGATTGATAAAAAAATATATATTATATTTGCCATATATGCGTATCACAGTATGATACGCATTTAATAAAAAAAAACTTTATTTTGATATTGCAAACTTGAATAATTTTATTTACATGAACAAGATAATTAAAATTAATATATAGCATTCTAAATTGATATTTGTTATATTATAGTACGATATTGGAAATTGATTCTCGCCTTTTTACATAATGGCACCCCCAAAGCGTCAGATCGAGAAGAACGTGTACAAACAGTTTTTACGCGACGTTCAGGTTAATACTGTTCGGCGGCACATCACCCCTCGATGCGATGCGATTGTTCAATTGGCGAGAAATTGCGACGCGACTAAGCTTGCGGAAAATTGGCGATATCGTTAATATTCACCCGAAACCAGCGGTTCACGTGGCGACTACAAATAACGAGCAGACAAAACCCCCATAGATTTATGCTCTGTCGTTTTAACTGATATATAGACCTTAACTCACCATGTCTGTCTATCTAAGAATATCTCAAGTAACCGCTTACGAATGCTACTTTTTTCTGTATACGATAATGTGATTACTTACATCAACATAGCTTATAAAGGTTTCTCTACGCCTGTGAATAAAGCAGTTACATAATTGTAATGTGCGTCAACGTCTAAAAGATTTATAATAGGTATTCAGACGGCTTCTGTAAAATATTATGATATCTTGACAGCACCGAAAGACTCTCAGGTAAGTCTAAGTAACTTTTTCCGGTGAGTCAAGCCATTCGCCTAAGGAAATTGGTGACAAAAATATTCCGGTCATGTAGGAGCCCTTGTTAGCGTGCCCCAAAAACACAAGAATATTTCCCCTCCTGACATGGCTTGTTTCTTAGATGAGTCGTTGGCAGTCGTTGGTCGTTCAAAGTTTTTACGATACTCACAATTTTATCGAATTCTTATATTCTATATCAATGGATGCAGCTGCGCACCATATATGTAGCTGGATATTTTATATATTTATTTACTATGTAAATAAATAGTGACGGAACACTGTTATTATACTGTTTGAAAAATATCATATTCGAAATCTCATGCTCTCATGGAGTTGATTTATAAATTAGTCTTTTTTGAAGTGTGACTTCGTTTGAAATAAAATTATATTTAAGGATTCTATCACGGTTGTATTTGATTTTTAAATTCGAACACTTTACAGCGTTCGTGGTCACGGGCGGACTGGAAGTCTTTTTCGCATTTACGCGCTATCCCCCGCCGGTGACAGACGATAGGGAGTGTGGGACTCACTGAACAGTTTTTTTTTTCTTTTTTTGCGGTGGGCTATGGACGTCGCACCCCGCCAAATCGGTCCAGGGTGACGGAAGAGGCGGCGCGCAACCCCATTAACACACCCTGCAAGCATCTCTTCTTCGTCGTGCGAGTGGACCACCTGTACCCGATCTTTGTCTTCGGTGGTCCGCCCGGCGATATGCCCTCTCGGGTTCTTCTCTCGTCGACGCCCCGACAGCTTTCGCCGTCGAGGTGTCGCCCTCACGCGGTGGCCTCACGTCGGGTGACTGGACAATTCCCCGGTCCGATCACCCGAAGCCTCGGTTAGGGCGGCATCAGGCGTAGGTAGGTAGGACCAGCTGCCTGAACGGAATACCCGCTAGAACCACAGCGGCCCCTTCCGCGCTTTTACGGGGTGCCAGAGAGATCGTCTAGTGACATTCGTTCCCCGACACTCCAAAGGCCAGTGCTGGACTAGAGCCTTCTATAAAATAGAATATTGGCAAAGCAAAAAAAATAAAAAATAAAAATTGCATAATTATATCTAGTGTGAATATATGAAATAGGTACACACATTTTGTTAAATCACAACAAAATTGCTTAAATTTAACAAAAAAAATGTCAAACATTTTTTTAGATGGAAAATATTAACGTAGCAAATCGGCCGTGCGGATCAGCTCTGTAGTATGTCAAGCTTCATGGCTATTATAATAAAGTGTTTTTATGTTTCTTTATCTTTCTCTGGGCTCCAGTAACGAATGTTTATTGCTGGTATCGCACACGCGTCAGCGGATTCCCAAAAAAAAACAAAGCGCGAATTACGAGTTTACTGACCCCGTATAAGCGAGTTATACAAACATTCGTACATTTAGGCGATAGCTGTGATATAAACTGCGTAAAGTATAATTACATACGCACGACACGAACCAAACATCGAGTAACCTGCCTATGTATATGCGATTATAGGATGTAATATATGGTAGTTTCAGTTCATTGGTTGAGAGGTATATCTTCTAGGTTCGAATACTAGATCGTACGAAAAAAAAATCTTATTAGATTTTTCGGCAACTTTTTCATTTTGCAAGTCTTCTAAGGCAATTCAGCTCAAAATTTGGTATAGACTTATTGCTCACATCATTGTTAAACGCACAGTAATTGTTTTATGCATTAGGTAGTTACATGTGGATATTAATATAATTTAAAACACCACTAAGAAAATAATCCTTGTATTACGAGGGACTTTACAAAAATGCAATTAATGCAGAGAATTACACCCTGACTCAGACCAACACTTTGTGGATCGCATAAAATATTATCCTGCATGGGAATTGAACACACGCCACTGGTACGAAAGGTCGGTCTCTTAAACACTATGTCATCTGTGCAATCAAATACATATTTATGTCTTTAGCGACTCCTCCATCAACGTATACGTAATATTATATACTAAAAAAGTGCGAGTTGTACGCGCGCACGAAGGGTTCTGTAAAATTAAAAAAATCAAGTTTGTTGTATGGGAGCCCCCCGTTAAATATATATTTTATTTTATTTTTAGTATTTGTTGTTATAGCGGCTATAGAAATACATCATTTCTGAAAATTTCAACTGTTTAGCTATCACCGTTCTTGAGATACAGCCTGGTGACAGACGGACGGATGGACAGCGAAGTCTCAGTAATAGGGTCCTGCTTTTACCCTTTGGGTACGGAACCCTAAAAACAGATATATACTAGTATTTTATCGCCATGCATACACTGCACCTAATAGTTACAGCTATCTGTTACTTTTATACCTCTATTGTTGGAGACTAGGATATTGCATTAATCTCATCTTATCGAGTAAAGCTTGCCATTGCTTTTGCTACGATATACATCTTTAATTAATCTTTGGATTCTTACTCAGTTATACTTTAGATTTTATAGTTTAGTGCTGCAGATATTAATACTATATTGGCAATTTTAATTATGCTTGTTAGGACTTCAATTCTGTTAATTACAAATACAAATCCTGGCCTAGTGAATAGTTAAAAATAAAATTTACAAATTACAAACAAAAATACAAACATCTTGTAAAATGCTCTTCTTTTTTGGGTGGGCTACGGTCGGCGCACTCCTCGGACCACTCCGTCCGGAGCGACAGAGAAGCGTAAGCACGCACACCCGTAAACCACCCGAGAACCTCGCCTTCGTCGTTGAACTGGCCACCGGAGCAGCGTGAACTTGACGTCAGTAGCCGGCCAAGGTAAAATGCTCTTAAGAAATCACGAAATTAAACCCAACACCAAAAATTATACCAACCCGCCTGACCAGTGTCGTAAAGCAGGTCAGTTTTCCTCAAATTTTAGGAAAGCCTCGTGCCCAGCAATGGGAAATATATAAGCCGAGATGATGATTATGATGAATTAAAAATTGGTTAGCTTTGTCATGATAGAAAAAGATAATTTTGTGTGTGAAAACTTTTCCCGTCATATGTCGTAAAAAACGACTAAGAAATGTGATCAGGAAAAACCATTGCAAAGGATTGTAATACTGACTTCTAATGTTTACGCGAGTATTACAAATATATTTGAAATAAAACTACTTTTACGGATTTTATCGCGTTTGTGTGATTATGGTCACAGGAGGACTCCGAGGACACGTCCTCCTGTGACCATGATCACTGTAAATTGTTCGAAACGTCGGGAAATTAAAAATCAAATACAAACGCGATAAAATCCGTAAAAGTAGTTTTATTTCAAGAGTGTAATACTTCTAACAAAACGCTATATATTAATTAGTTTAGGCGTTTTGGGAAAATTTATCAAATTTCCTTCTATAAAAGAGATTTATGACTATAATTTAGAAGGAGATAGGTAGACAGAAAAGCTGAGCTGATTTCTATTAGACAGAAAGGTAAGTAGTGGCTACAGATAATAATAATAATAATAAATTTTATTGGATTAAGTAACAATGACTCATTATGTGTTAGTATGACTTACAACTAGGTTAGTATACATACAAAAACATTCGAACACATAAAAGGAATACACACACAGAAAATAAATAAATAATATCTAACTACATTTTACATTTGTCACCGCTGCGACATCCCATGGGAGACGGCACTACAGCGACTTAAATAAATGCAGTCAAGCCTGCTCGCAATCATATTCAGTAATATACTACTATACTACCCACATACTATAATACCCACCCTTACATTACTCGTAATTGTCACAAAAGATGATTAGTTGAGACCTGAGCCAACTCCATCTGATGCTGTCTGGTCAACAATTATATTCCCAAAAAGTGTTGACGTCAGGTAGGTGATGGATCATAAAACTATTGCCAATACTTTTGTAATATGTACAATGAAATATAATGGAAGTAGGTACTCTTTACATACCTATTGCGTCGACCCTAAGTAATTGGTATAAGAGCAGAGAGATAACGATAATTAGACAGAAAAGAATGATGACATATTCTTAATAGTTTTTAACACATGCTATAATGCAAATAATTCATCATCTCAGCTCATATATGTCCCACTGTTAGGCTCGAGCCACCTCCATAATGGGAGGGTAATTGACCTACTATACCACGCTGGTCAGACGTGTTGGTATAGGGTTTTGTTTCCAGTTTTCTGTCTCTCACATATTATATGCGTTTTATATACCTTAGTCGTCTCGTATGATCACCCACGGGTAAGATAGGGGGGTGGTGAATTGTATTCTTACTCCGTCACCACACGGAAAATGCAAATAATTTATATTAGTAATTTAAAAAAGAAAGCAATAAAAACTAAACTAATGAATATATTACACAAATAGGTAATATATTAATTTGGCATATTAGTATTTGTAACAAATTACAACATAAAATAACAGAGTGTTAAATGGGGATCGTAAATATTACTCGTTAAGTACCACTAAGCTTACAAAAGGAATAAGGGGCAAATCAGGAGTATCAAGCTAGTTAATTGCTCGGGAAAGTAGTTCAAAAGTAGCTGAAGTTCGTGTTACGGAACAATATCATCGTGAGGATCGTTTTTCCTCATTAGGACCTCACCCAACTCTTAATAACAGCGCGTAACGAACGATGTATTGCCAGTATTAAAAATAAATATTATTCCCTAATCGTGGTAATTTTTAACTTTGAACGTGTATTAACGTCGAAATTTACTCTCTGCTGTTTTTATAAATTCTTTATTTGTATTTTACATTACTCCCGTGTTGTTAATAAAAAAAAATATATTTATTTCTTATATTATTATTTCATTTTAATGGATCTAGAATTTCAGTATAGTACCTACTGTTTAATGTACTTTTGGATTTAAGAATTACGACTGCCTTTGTTTTACCATATTATGATGGTATATCTATATCCGACAACTGATGTCAATTATTGGAGTTGCGATAATTCACCCACCAAATAAAAAACTTGAAACACGGTGAGCTGTTTAGTAATTGAGGGATTAAATAATCATAAAGACATAATTATGCGGTGAAATGTATTTTCATATATGATCGCTAAAAAATGTATCCCAAAATGGTGGCGGATTAAGTATGTTCTATCGCAGCATTCTTTTAAGAGATTTAAAGGAGACATTATTGCAAGCATTTTTCCATGTGGTGACGGAGTAAGAATACAATTTACCACCCCGTTTCTTACTTGTGGGTGATCGTAAAAGACGATTAAGGGATATAAACGGCATATAACATCTATGCAAGAGATGGAAAACTCGAAACAAAACCCTATACCAGTACGCCTGACCAGCGTGGTATAGTAGGTCATTTCCCTTTCATTATGGAGGAGGCTCAAGCCCAACAGTGGGAGATATATAAGCTGAGATGATGATGATGATTATTGCAAGTGAAAATACACTCAAAAGAAAGTTTTATATGAACACGGTTATGCGACGTGGTATAGACTAGCCAATATTAATCCTAGTGTATAGGATATTTACGCCTGGGCCACCGAAGTTAAAATCGAGTACCGGTGGTCCGCTCGCACGGCGAAGAGAGAAGGTTTTACGGTGGGTCTATGGGGTCACGCGCCGCCTTTCCGTCACCCCGGACCGATGCGGCGGGACGAGACGCATCCATAGCCCACCAATAAAAAAAAAAAAAAAAGGATATTTACGCCTAATAATAACACATATGTGTTGAAAAGTGTGGTAGTAATTACGAATATTATCAACTCTTACATTGTGAGAAACGTAAAAGACGATTAAGAGCTTAACATCGTCATGAGCAGCTCCATCTGATGCCGACTCACCAAATATATCCTCGAGGAAGATTGACGTTAGGTTTTTTTTTTTTTTTTTTATTGCTTATGGTGACAAACGATCACACCTGATGGTAAGTGTCACTGCCGCCCATGGAACTCTGCAATACCAAGGGTATAGCTAGGCTGCTGCCTACCAATACAAACACCAAACCCACCCCAGTTGGGTTTCCGGGTAGTTTAGGTAGGCTGATTTAAATATTATTGACTAAACATTTGCAATATATATGATGGAAGAAGAGTACATACTGTGTCAACCCCCAAGTAATTGGAGTAGTAAGAATAATATATTTCAACTCTTCAAATTATCGAAATATAATAACATGATTGCAATTGCACAAATTAAGCTTAATAACATATATATATATTGAAAACAGTCCATCAAAATACATCAATAATTCGCAATCAGTAGCCGCAAATTATATAATCAATAAGCTAAAAATTATAAGCCGCAATAAGGCCATAGAAAAACATACAAAGTCTTTGCGGTGTTTACAGGGCAGTTAAATAAAACGTTTATATCCATTAAGGGCACTTCCGACACATAACTGGTAATCATATTCTGAGCAGGCAGGGTATAAATCATGGGAGGATAACCGGAGGGCAAAAAACGGGGACTGGACTCACGTATGCCCTAACCACTGTTTATAGTACCTTTTACATTCACTTTATTGTTCATCATAACAGATGGCTATTAATGTTTGGGTTTTCGTCAAGATTTATACCTTGGTTTTGTCATGATTCAAGACTTATATTAATCGTATTGATATTGTCTCTTTACTACAACGACCTAAGTATACCGCTATAATAATTTTAGGTCTTCATCCTGAGTCAGGTAAACTGTAACTATTAATTTAAATGTAACAATGGGAAAGTGGAAGGACGTAAGTACCGGGGGAGACCGAGACTAACTTACCTGGACCAGATAAGTCACATACTGAAGGAAGGTGGAGTCAAAAGTATCCAAAACCGGCGAGCGTGTATGAAGAGAATTATGAATATTGAGGAAGCGAGTGAAGTATGCAAGGATAGAGTTCTCTAGCACTCTGTTCTCTCTACCTACCCTGCAAGGGATATGCCGTGATGATATGTATGTATGTATGTATGTTTTAATTTAAAAAAAAAAGTCTTAGTAACAGAGTGAGACCCAATACCTGGTAAGCCAAATTTAGTTCCACAGAAGCTAAGGACTTGGTACCGATAGCCTGCCCACATGGTGATACTATAGTACGTGCACGGTAGGTTATGGGTCCTATAACCTTCCATCGTCCGGGGTGGGTGTGATGGGGTGTGTCCAGACCATAATCTGTCACAAAAAAAGTTAACCTTCTATTCATCTTTGCCTATCCATTTATATTTATTCCTTTTATCACGCTTGAATTATTTTGGTTCATTTATTAATTTAAACTTTTAGCGGCAAGATGATATACCGTTAAAAGTTAAAAACATTAAATTAACCGAGCATAAATGAGAACGTAGTAGTTTTATATTTTTTTTTTATAAATTGCATTGCTTTGAATCGGGCAATTAACGACCGCGCTTAAAAAATAACTGAGGTGAATTAGTCCTTAAATTAAGTCTAGTAGAAGAGTAAATTAGATTTTAATTAATTTTTTAAACAAAAATTATTTAAATTAATGAATAATTAAAAATATTTTGCGGATGACGTGTAATGCTGTTATATTAATTAATAGTCGCACAATCGCTAGTATCTAATTACGTAACAAAAACATTAGTCATATACTTATATATGTATTGTATAATAGTTATGTAAAAGTATTCTATTTTGAGTACTGTTTAGACTAAGTGTACGTACAAAACTCATATCAAAGTGAAGATTTATCCAAGTGAGTATGACCGAACTTAAAGTGTACATACATGTTTATGTTAAGCCTTGGAACTAATTGCTATTTACGCCGACTAATAGAAACCTAGTAAGTGCATTTTATTTACACGTTAGCACATTATAATAAGATCTATAAGATTACTTTTGTATACAAGTATTTAAAGGAATATTAAGTATTTATCTTGTTAACAGAAAGCTACAATTGCTAACAATTTAGATTTTAATTAAAGATCTCAAGCGTAAAATCATTTTTAATAGTTTCTTTGCAGATTCATATGTCTAAATCAGATTTAAGGACCATTATTTATAATTATTTGGCAGGATGAATTTTCCTACCGTTATTCAAGACGTGGTCTTATAAAAAAAATCAGCCAAGTGCGAGTTGTACTCGCGCACGAAGGGTTCCGTAAAACTAAGAATATATGTGATGTAATAAAAAATTTAAGGTTTTCTGAATTTTTGCTTCATGTGTGCTATAAAACATTACTTTATGCCAAATTTCAAGATTCTAGGTCGACTGGAAGTACCCTTTAGGTTTTGATTCTCTTGCAAGTAGTTGCGAGTTTAAAAATATGCAGCTTAAATTGCTGTTTCTTGTGATTGCGTTGACATAGAAGTTCGATTTTGTTACAACTTAAAGGTATTATAGACTTGAGTATTTGATATGAATTTCAATTTAATACCTCTCTCTATACGTTCAGGAGAAAAGGGGTAGTGAGTTTAAAATTATTAAAAATATTTTTTATAAATGATGTATATAAAATTTCAAAGTCTTGACAGACAGACGGACGGATGGACAGACGGACTGACAACAAAGTGATATATAAGGGTTTCGTTTTCTCCTTTCGAAGTACGGAACGCTAAAAATACCAATGTATAACTCCAATTAAGAGAGACATAAAACTCGTAAAAATTCAGAAGGACGACAGCCCTATATCCAACGTTAATATTACTCAATAACTAAATATTAAATAATATATTTTATGTTGCACAATGCCGAACTTGATATCTTGAAATTGGTATAGTATATTTAGCTTTTAGGGGTTTTTAAAATGGAGTAGTTGTGTTAGATATGACTGACTGAACATTGAATAAAAATTACTGGATATGTTACTGAAAAATTAGTAGTGATAAGGTCACAGTGTTTTCTGTCTGCAGCCGGGGGCGGTCCGTCTGGGGTACCACAGTCTTGCTGAAAATCGACTTCTGAGCAGTAGCAATGTCCTGCTGTGCTTCGTTCGGTGAGCGCAAGAGCCAGCAATTCAATTCTCTGGATGGTTTGGAAAAAATATTCCAATATTACACATTTAAAAATCGGCTTAAGAATACAATGTTTGTAATGCCTTGGTCAGTGGGAGTATTACGAACTAGTTGAGGACGTTCTAGTGAGCAACAGCGCTATCTTAGGAAGGTTATAACTGCAATCGCCAATCTGTCTCTTAAACGTGTTGTTTTGCTGCATTATACCTTCTTCGTCGTGAAACTCACGTCTAAAACTCATTAGTAGGCTAATGGATAAGTATATAGATTAATAATTGATTACATAGATATCACAGCGATTTGATTAAAAAAATATTGGAGTACTTACATACATAAAAAAGTACATTATATATACAATAACATAGTAAACATAGAATATAATATATATATATATATATATATATATATATATATATATATATATATATATATATATATATATATATATATATACATATATATATATATATATATATATATATACATGTATATATATATATATAATGTCTTATGTCACATAATTTATAATGATACTTCCTAGTACTATATCTTTAATCGAAAGCTGTATTTGCATTTGTTAATACATATTATTCTCGTAAATTCACATTCATAGTGAAAACACTTCCACTATATCTAAATCAGTGTGCCCTTACAAGAGGGCGTGAACTCTTCACCTGTCTACTTTCACCAACAGCTGAGTTAAACCGCTTACACTGGAAATAAGCGTTGTTTAATGTTACACTTTAAAAAATATTTCACTTATTCTTGCAACTGCATGGCCTCGCAAAGAGCTTATCTCGCTGTTTTCTTATATCGTGCAGTTAATGGATAAAAATGAAACGGTCTGCTTTGGACATTAAATATATATTAAGTATCGTAAATTTAGTTTATAAAGTATGTAGTACTTTATAATTCTTTTTTTAATTAAAATATTAATATAATATTTATAAATTGATTAATTGAAAAGATATACAATATTAATCTGAGATTGCGTAATATAAAAAATCTGCATTCAATGTATTTAAAGTATGATTAAATAAAAAATAATAAATTAAATATTGATACGGTTGCAAATTTCACTTTACAAAAAAAGATGTCGTCATTTTGTTATATAAATTCGTTTCCGTTTTTCTGTTATTGTGATGTTATCTACTTGTGTTCTATATTTATAATGAAGAAGTTGGAATATAATATTGTCTAACGTTTTTTTACTACATCTGCCTTATGAGAAGCTTTTTTTTTGCAGTTATATTATTTACTTACGTTCTGTATCTAGAATCATCATTCTACTTTTATCTCAATTACTTGGGGTCGATACAATATGTACTCTTCTTTCATAGTACATATTGTAAAAGTTATTGGCAATAGTTTTATGACCGGCCGCCTGCCAGACGTCAATCCTCCTTTTTTTTATTTTTTCTCCGCAAGGTGGACCATGGATGTGGTCGCGCCCCGACAAATCGTCCGGGGCGACAGAAGAGGCGGCATGCAACCCTATTGACCCACCCTGCAAACACCTCTCTTCGCCGTGCGAGTGGGCCATCGGTACCCGATCTTTGTCTTCGGTAGGCAGACGTCAATCCTCCTTGGGAATTTAATTGTTGACCAAACGGCATCAGATGGAGTTGGCCCAGGTCGTTATAAGGCTCTTAGTCGTCGTTTACGACATCCACGAGCAAAGTAAGGGTTGGTAGTATTCGTAGCCGCTACTACACCGCAGTTTTGTATCTAGAATATAGAAGAAGAATTTAATATCTTCCAATCACATTTTGCTATACGTGTCTTATAAAACGAATAAGTGACAGAAGGAGAGAAAATTAGTACTATAGAAGTAAAATTTAAGCAAAACAATTCATCTGGCTGTTGTGAAATAAAAAGCCAATTTTCGTTTCATTACTGATTCTCAACCTCATGTGTAAATAATAATACTATGACTATTATTACTGATAAATAAAAAGAAAAAGATATTCTGCGTCTAATTCCAAACTGCATTCTTATCAAGTCGCCAAACAGGCGTCATTTGAAATATATACTAAAATACTTATTAATTATTTAATATTATAATTTTGAATTCAAAATATCATAGTCCTTACTAATATTATAGATGCGAAAGTAACTCTGTTTGTCTGTCTATCTGTCGCTCTTTCACGCCAAAACCACTGAACTGATCTAAATGAAATTTGGTACACCGATAGGCTAGAGTCTGACAGAGGACATAAGCTACTTTTTAATTCAAAAAGAGTTGTAAAGGGGGACGAAAAGTTGTAAGGAAGTATCGTTATATTTAAAGCCAGAAGATTGAATCTTATTTTTAGGCTATTGATTAGATGTAAATAAATATGACTTTAAAATTTTGTAAAAATGTTCCCTCAAGGGGTAAAATAAAAATAGGGGATGAAAAACTTTAGGAAAGTAACTATTTACGCGGGTAAAGCCGCGGGCAGAAGCTAGTATAAAAATAAAGCATCAAATTTGACACAAAATTTAATTAACAATTCAACTTTATTTCCTTACGCGAAGTTGATTTGACGTTTAATATATTCATGTATATCGTCAAATACGACTTTGTACCATGTAGGGCCCCAGTTAATTGTTTTGAAATAAAATATTTATTGTTCGCATAACAGTTGATGTGAATGAATTAATTTTTAATATAGGTTTCGAATATTACAAAAGTCCCGCCTACCGTGATATAGTTCCTATTACACAGCTACGAATGTATTCCTATCTTATTTAGATGGTAATTAAATATAATTGATTGAATTAGGCGATACATGGCAGAAATCCATTATTATTTTAAAATGGACGAAAGGAAGGAAGACCCACTACTTTCCCACCGTTAATCAATATACCGTACACCTCAAGAAAGGAAGGAATACAGGATGGGATCAAATGCATTTGAAGCCAAACCGTCCTGAGGATGCCTCGTTTAGAGACGAAACAGGTGACGAATCTTTATTCGAAGTTCTGCGGCAAATTGCAAGTTGACGTTCTGGAGAGTGCTCATCACAGGAGTAAGATTTCCTTATATCCTATTCCACCTTGATCCCATCCCGTATTTCTTCCTTTCTTGAGGTGTACGGTATATTGATTAACCGTGGGAAAGTGGTGGGTCTTCCTTCCTTTCCTCCATTTTAAGATGGTAATTAAAAATAATTTATATATTTTCTTTTATTGACAACATCAAGCCCGAAGGTAATAATCCTCGCGGGGATAGGTATGTTTAGAAGGATGTTTACAAACGTATAATTCACGGACTGAAATTACAGCCAGGCTCAGAATAACACTTTGTGGATCGTACAAATGATTATACTACGTGGGAATCAAACGGTAAACTAGTCAATCGGGTTGGTATAGGGTTTTATTTCGAGTTTTTCTTCTCTTACATCGATATATTTTTTTCTCATATCTTTTACTACATCTACCGGAAAAATAGTAGGTGGTGAATTCCAAGTGCTGGTGATTATTTTGCCACTTTTGGGCTCAGGTCTCCTCCACAGTAGGAGGGAAATTGACTTACTATTCCACGCTGATCATGTGTTGGAATGGGGTTTTATTTCAAATTTTCCTTCTCTAGCATCAGTGCTACCTGCCTTCGTCGTCTTTTACGACACTCACGGGCGAGAAGAGTGGTGAATTGTATTCTTATTCTGACACCACATGGATAGAACAAAATAATACTCTTAGATAAAAGTCCCCTTATTAGTTACTAGCTTCTACCTGCGGCTTCGCCCGCGTAAAAGATTACTTTCCTAAAGTTTTCATCCCATATTTTTATTTTACCGCTTAAAGGTAAATTTTTACGAAATCATAATGTCATATTTATTTATATCTAATTAATAGCCTAAAAATAAGTTTCAAGCTTCTGGCTTTAAAAATGACGATAATTCTTTACAACTTTTCATCCCCCTTTAAAACTCTTTTTTGCATTAAAAAGTAGCATATGTCCTTATTGAGGCTCTAGACTATCTGTATACCAAATTTCATTTAGATCGGTTCAGTAGTTTTGGCGTGAAAGAGCAGACAGACAGAGTTACTTTCGCATTTACAATATTAGTAAGGATAAAATATTTAATTTAGTTGATGTCTGCGTTCTATACAAAAGCAAATTAAATTTTGCTATCGCTTTTGAGACAAAGTAATAAAATCCATCAAGAATAAAGTACTTTGTATTGTATTGCAACATGTTAATATACACGCTGTTAATATGCAAAGCCTGTGATAAACTGAAACTAAATTTTACACCGCATTATGCAGTTTTGAAGCTTATGTTCAGTTTCTACCAAATTACTTTTTTGCTGACATAGCTTTTAAATTATTTTATCGAAAATAGTATTTCGTAGAAGATAGCAGTTGCTGTATATATATATATATATATATATATATATATATATATATATATATTTATATGTATATAAATTACGTGTCACGTTGTTTGTCCGCGATGGACTCTTAAAGTACTTAACTGATTTTAATCGAATTTGCACAGCATGTGTAGTTTGATCCAACTTAAAAGATAGGATAGCTTCCATCTCAATTTATAGTCGCTATATTATTTTATTGCAAATTATTTGTCTATTATTTGACATACATACATACATACATATCATCACGCCATATCCCTTGCAGGGTAGGCAGAGAGAAGAGAGTGCCAGAGAACTCTATCTTTGCATACTTCACTCGCTTCATAACATTCATAATTCTCTTCATACACGCTCGCCGGTTGCGGAGACTCTTGACTCCACCTTCCTTCAGTACATGACCGATCTGGTCTAGGTAGGTTAGTCCCGGTCTCCCCCGGTACCTAGATCCATCCACTTTCGCATTGTATATCTTCTTAACCAGATGTTCCTTCGGCATTCTTTCCACATGTCCGAACCATTATTAGCATAACCACTACGTGTCACTGAGGCTACCTTCGCCACAGCAACGCGTGGTTGGGGCTGCTAGTATATGTATATATATATATATATATATATATATATATATATATATATATATATATATATATATATATATATATATATATATATATATATATATATATATATATATATATATATATATATATATATATATATATATATATATATATATATATATATATATATTAATCACCCTCTATCTTACCCGTGGGTATCATAAAAGATGACTAACTGATATAAAATGCATATATATATGCAACATCTATGAAAGAGATGAAAACCACAACATAAAACCTTGTACTAGCCCATCTGACGTGGTATAGCATGGTTAATTTCTTTTCTATTGTGGAGAGGCTCTATCTCAGCTGTGGGTATATGAGCTAATTTGGTAATAATGTTGAGCATTTGTTTTATTGATAAGACATCATCATCATCTCAGCTCGTATACTTATATAAGTTTAGGACTTCCCATTATTGGGCTCGAGCCTCGTCCGCACTAGGAGGGAAATTGTCCCTCAGTCGTCTTTTACAATCATCCACGGATAAGATAGGGGTATATAGGTAGGGGGATATAGGTAGTAAATTGTAATGTCTACACAGAAAATTAGATAAGTAATAATAGAAAATTATTATTCTTAAATTTATACTATAATAAATTTAATGCCTCGTGTTTAACATTATTCAGTGTTTCTGGGTTAGGTAAAACAACTATTATAAAAATACATACAATGAAACATAGAACCTCCTCCTTTTTTGAAGTCGGTTAAAAATAAGGTTTCAAGGACAGAAGTATCGCGATAGTTTGCCACCGTGTCTAGACAGGTGTGTAGTATAATAACTTTTATGAGATATCTTTCTTACCTTAAAGATTTGTTTAAGTCCCTTACTTGACTATTCTAACAATTGAAAGAGGAAAAGAGCCGATGATAAGTGATTTTCCTAATCCATAATTATAAGAAAAATGAAAACAAATAACATCATATTATATAAAATTTTTGATAACAGAAAACCCACGTCGAGTTGTTTTCACTGTGTATGTTCTTTTAGCGTTTATTTATATAGTTATCTACTGAAAACTATTATCATAATTAACTCTAAATAAATGATCCTTTAAAATTAAAATAGCATATTATAGGCAATATTAAGCATACGATAAGCACAAGATAGCCTCGAAGCAACATTATCAAAACTGATTTAAGTTACTTTAACGAGTATGAAATTCACTGTGACTGTACAGGGTTCTATTATCAAAACTTATATCTAAAGCAAGCAAGGCGACAATTTACATAACCTACCCCATGAAATATGTTTAATGTTTGTTCAATGACTATTATAAACTGATATCTATTTAACAAGTTATATATTACTAGCGACCCGCCCTCGGTCACTCTGACCCCACACTTTAAATAATAATACATACATACATATCATCACGCCATATCCCTTGCAGGGTAGGCAGAGAGAGTAGAGTGCCCGAGAACTCTATCCTTGCATACTTCACTCGCTTCCTCAACATTCATAATTCTCTTCATACACGCTCGCCGGTTTCGGAGATTCTTGACTCTAAGGAAGGCTTCAGTACGTGACCAATCTGGTCTAGGTAGGTTAGTCTCGGTCTCCCCCGGTACCTACATTCTTCCACTTTCGCATTGTATATCTTCTTAACCAGACGTTCGTTCAGCATTCTTTCCACATGTCCGAACCATCGGAGCTTTCCCTTTCGCATCTTTACACCAATACTCTCTTTCATACCTCATACACTCTCTTACGTCGTCGTTACGAATACGATCGGTCAGTCTAACTCCACAGATTTTCCGTAGAGATCGATAATAATAATAATTTATTCACTTATGACAGTTATGACTGTAACTTTAGAATATATTTTTATATAATCCCTGTATCTTGAATTACGTAAAAAAATCTTTCTCAAGAGACAGTGTCTTCACAGTTAACACAAAACATTTATTTAAAGGTATATATAGATCAATTCTGTAATCTTAAGTATTACAGAATTGATTAGGTATTCAGTTATATTAATACATGTGCGTGCGTGCCCGCGGGCGCGTGTACGTGCGCGTGTGCTTGGGCGTGTCCGTGTGCATGGGCGTGTGTGTGCATGAAAGTGCGCGTGCGTGTGCTTGCGTGAGTGTATGTGTATGTGCGTACGTACGTGCCTGCATGTCGCTGTTAAGTTTTAAGTTATTTATTTTAATCATATACTATATAGGCCAATTTTGATCTACAAGAAATGTACCACGTTCCTAATTAATTTAATTGAATAAGAAATAATACTGTATTGTTTAAAATAGCTTCGTAAATAAATCATGATTAATCAACATGGCTTTATTATTCAGGATTATTTATTACTCAGGATTATTCTTATTATTTATTATTCAGGAAATAGATATATACTTACCATTGGAGCTTTTTTTGTAGATGTTTTTAATGTATAGAATTTTGTATTACATTTTTTAAATTTTATCTCATAAGGATTTTTTTTTTTTTTTTTTTTGGTGGGTTATGGTCGGCGCTCCTCTCGCACCACTCCGTCCGGGGCGATAGAGGGGCGTAAGCACGCATACCCGTAACCCACCCACGAACCTCGCCTACGTCGTTGGACCGACCACTGGAGCAGCGTGAACTTGTCGTCAGTGGCCGGCCCGATGGAATACCCCCTGAGAGGTACCCTCCCCTTGAGCGACGTCCCCCCCCCGGGGCGGACGTCGTTCCCTCCTCGCGCGGTCAGCCTCTCGGCGGGTGACGGACTAATTCCCCGGTCCAGTCACCCGCGGCCTCGGCTAGGGCGCCATCAGGCGCAGGTAATCGCGCCTACGCCGCCCCAGTCGCCGGCGGCGGTTCGCGTCGTCGCTCCGCCGCCTCCTTCCGCGAGACTACTGCCTCGCAGAAGGCTGCGACCGCGTCCCAGTTCCTGACGCTGTCGAGCATCGCCCTGGCGATGGTCGGCAGCGTCAGGTCGGCACCGATGATTGCGACGAGTTCACGGCGCTGCTCTGCCCAAGCGGCACACGCCTCGAGCGTATGCTGCGCCGTATCCTCGTCGCAATCGCAGTGGTGGCAGGACGGTGTACTCTCCCTCCTGACGACCGTGTACAGGTATTTGGCGAAGCATCCATGCCCCGTCAAAACCTGTACCAGTCGGAAGGAGAGCACCCCGTGCCGCCGTTCCAACCACTGCATCAGCACCGGCCGGAAGGCCTCCACAGTCCGCACACCGAACCGAGGCCTCTCCAGCCGGACTGCCCAACGAGCAATGACGTCTCGGCGGGCGTCGACACGCCAGGCGGTGAGCTCCCTCAGTGAGACCACACCGCCCCCCGTTCGCACCCCCGACACCCGCCGATACAAATCGGCGAGCATTTCCGCCTCCAGGTCCCACGGGGGAGTCCCGGCCAACAGGCACGCTGCCTCCGTCGCCACCGTGCGGTACCCGCGTACGGCCCTGACCGCCATGGCCCTCTGTGGTCGCCACAGAAGAGCCCTGAGTCGGACGGTCAGGGATCCCGCCCACACCGGTGCGCCGTACAGGGCCATCGACCGGACGACCCCCGAGTACAGCTTTCGGCACGTAGCACTCGGTCCGCCCACGTTCGGCATAAGCCACGAAAGGGCGGACGCCGCGCCGACGAGCCGCGGAGCGAGCCTGCGGAAATGCTCCCGAAACCACCAATGCCCGTCGAGCACCAGGCCCAAATACCTCATATGGGCCCGGAATCTCATAAGGATAAGGCAGTGTTTGCAATGTAAGCGCAAAAAATATGTTTTTTTTTACGATATCAGATACGGTTGCGTAGTTTAAAAGACTTGAGTATACAGACGGGAGAAGCGATTTGTTTTATACTATGTATGCCCCAAATCACTTTCATTACAAAAACATTAGGACCCAGTAGAAGGCGCTGCGAATAATATCAAGGAATTTCATTTCCTTTTTATTTTTAATTTGTTCAGAACAACTTCTGTTGAGTAAGTTATTAGATTATAATAAAGAAAATGCACTGTTCTTAACAGCTTATTTAAGTACCACTATTCTGTACTAGACTTCCAGTCATAGAAACTCCCATTACTTCACCACTGGCCAGAACGTGTTGGCATTGAGTTATATAAAAGTTTTCTTTCTCTTTCAATAATCATATCAGTTATTAACCACACTATTAGCAAACTCATAAAAAAATATTATATTTTTAGTTCATTACTTTATAAAAAGTTCGCTCGATGAGAATATAAGCCGAGATTATAACCGCATTGCCTTCCGTAAGCACCTAAGATTCTTATAAGAATGATATTTTGATAAAGTACGTCCTTTTTATTTTAAAATTAACAATTCTGTTGCCACATTATAAAGAGCTGTATTATAAAAGCAAAGCTTAGTGTCTAAAGCATTTTAGAATTATTTAAAAAATGTTTACCGCACGTTTCTTTCTGGTGGATATTTTCATATCTTTTGAGTAAACATAATTAGAAACGAGCTTATGCAGCTTTTAAAACTGTTTGTTATATATTCTTATAAATTAATATTAGCTTTAGAAAACTAGATTTGATATAGATAGCTTGTATTTTTGTAATCCGTGTGGTGACGGTGTAAGAATACAATTCATTAACCCCTATCTTACCCGTGGGTGATCGTAAGAGACGACTAAGGGATATAAAACCAATACAACATCTATGCAAGAGAAGGAAAACTCGAAACAAAACCCTATAGGGTTTTGTTGGTCAGACGTGTTGGTATACCAACACGTCTGACCAGCGTGGTATAGTAGGTTAATTACCCTCCCATTACGGAGGAGGCTCGAGCTTAACAGTGGGACATATATGGGCTGTGATGATAATGATGATGATTTTTGTAATGAGCATATTATAAGTTTATCCGTGTGGTGACGGAGTAAGAATACAATTCACCCCCTATCTTAACTATAGGTGTCATACGAGATTAATAAGTGATATAATATGCATAACATCTATCCGAGAGATGGAAAACTCGATACTCTATATATCTATACAATGACGGAATACGAATACAATTCATCATCCTCTAAGATACCTATGGGTGCCATTAAAGATGACTAAAGAATTATAAATCATATGCTATTACTCATTATTGAATAATAAAATCGAAAATTCATACGCACTGATGCGCTGTTCACTATTAGCACCGAACCAATACACACGGCTTCGTTCGCGCTGCCTGCTCGCTGCCCTACAGGTGCGTACGTGTACCGCACAATATGCACCTACCAGTCAGGCTATTGCACTGCTCAACTCATTGATTGCTCAGTATCCGGAGGTTGATATATTTTACACCAACTTCGATGTATTTTTAAAATTGTGTTCTAGGTTTTTAAGTTATAATTATGTATTTAAATTATAAAACTTTAATGACTCATTACACGCATTGGGAAACTGTAAGTATTATGAGCAGTTGAGTAAATAAATAAATAAATGAAAAAACATCTATGCAAGAGATAGAAAACTAAACTTGAAACTCTATAGGTACTAACCTGTCCGACCAGTGTAGTACTCGTATTTCCCTCCTACTGTAATGGAGATTCGGGCCTAGCATTAGAATGTATATGAGCTGAGATGAATCAGAATCTATTTTAATTACAAGATTATCTGATGATAATCTTATAATTAAAATAGGAGAGTTGATCTTTATATTTTAATCATCATCGTTTGTGCACCATTTTTAAGGCCATGAACGTTCAACTATCATATTCAGCCACATAGAAGTAAATCTTTAAAAATAAAATAAAATTTCATTCAAAGTAGGATAATTTTAGTTATAATATTTTTCTCTAGGAAATTCAGCAGTAAATTTGCAGGTAAACTTATAGCACATGATCGTGGCTATTAATGGCAGCACTCCTTTTTAAAGAGACCTATCATTTCCGCTCATACACGTCCCTCTGTTGGGCTCGAGGCTCCTCCATAATGGTAGGGCAATTGACCTGCTATACCGCGCTGGTCAGACGTGTTGGTATAGGGTTTTGTTTCGAGTTTTCCTTTCCTCACATAGATATTATATGCGCTTTATATCCCTTAGTCGTCTCTTACGATCACCCACGGGTGAGATAGGGAGTATTGAATTAATATAATATAGTAATAATAATTTATTTAGTCAAAACATTATACATTTGCAATAATTTACTTAAGATATTTCCAGTATGTGTAGCACTATTATAACTTAGTCTCGTAAACTAAGTCAAGCCTGTATCATACGAGACGGGGTTAATAAATTTATATTTAAAAAGGAAAAAGTCAATAGTATACTGAAGAAAAGTGAATAAAAATAAAAAAGAAAATGTGAATGTTATATTTAGTTAATAATAAAGAAATAAAAATTGAGAGTTTGAAATTGTATTGAAAATAGAACTTGTATTCTTACTCCGTCACCACACGAACAAAGACACCTATGCTTAACAGTAAACGTCTATATCCAACAATCCATCAGAACTTTAGGATAAATATTTACATTATATTCTTATAAATAGCTAAATAATACATTTATCTGCAGTATTAACGTATATATAGCGGCCACTAATCGGATTGAATAGGACAATGCACGCCGTTTGAACTTATAACAGTGACAGTATTAAATGCAATGCAATTATTGCTAATAACTTGTACGATAATGATATTATTGATGCTGAGATTATTCCGTGGCCATTAGAGCTTAGAGTAAAGCTCTAATTATCAATGCAATAAACATTGTTATGCTTTTTACTAAAAAGTTACAGATTAAAATTATTATTTAAGATAAAATAAATTATAATAAAAGGCATTAAAATATTTTTTTCCTCACTTTAATTTATTTTAAAAGACACGGGGTCTCTAAATGTCGCCCTCATAAAAAGGTTTAAATTCGCTCAGCGTGCTATGGAGAGGGCTATGTTCCGTATTTCTCTACGTGATAAAATCCAGCAAACGAAGATCCGTAGAAGAACGGGTGTAAACAACATAGCCCGAAAAATTAGCATGTTGAAGTGGCAATGGGCAGGCCACATCGCTCGACGAATCGACAAACATTGGGAAGAAAGATTCTCGAGTGGCGACCACGAATCGGACAACATAACGTAGGACGACACCCCACTAAGTGGACCGACGACATCATGAAGAGCGTAGTAAAGCGTTGGATGCAGGTGGCAAGGGATCGTTTTGAATGATATTATCCTAGGGAGGCCTATATCCAACAGTGTACTAAGGAAATACTCCTTGTGGTGAACTTTATAAACATATAATTAAACGAACACAAATTACACACAGACTCAGGCAAAAAATTGTGGATCACACAAAACATTGTCCCGCGTAAGATTCGAACGCACGGCACTAGCACAGAATGTCGGTAAATTACGTATTACGCTTTCTGTGTGTAGGTTTTTTTTAGTGTTGTTTTTACGTTTTATATTATTATTATACACTTAATAGCTTGACAACACACTTGGCGTAGTTGTTTAAATAGCAACCTTTTATACTGAGTATAGGGCCTTCGATCTCTACTCAGGTGGTTCTTCATACGACATGTAAATGATTATTTCCTCTCAGTAGTCTGGATGTTATTTGTAGTGCTGTGAATTTCTGCCTACATCTCATATGACACTCGTGAAAAAGAAGATGTGGTGATTCAAAGTACTCTATGTCTGTCACTAAACAGATCACAGATTAATTTACATAAACTCATCAGAACTTCGATATGATAATTAATATAGAGCGTTAACATTACAGAACATAAAAGCCTCAAGAAGATCTACAGTAAGTTAATCATCACTATTTATTAATTTCATAGGATTTCTGTGAATTTCTTATCACTAGTTAACTATTATGTATTGTAGAATTATGCTAATAATTTACCTTTATGCGATATTCGATGTTTTATGCGATAGATTTAGTTAATTTCTAAACTGTAGTATTCTCAAGCAAACATTATGTCGCGAGGAGGGACTGACGTCCATCCCCCTTGGGGGGGTTACGTCGCTCAAGGAGAGTGTACCCCTCAGGGGGGTATTCCGTCGGGCCGGCCACTGACGACAAGTTCACGCTGCTCCAGTAGCCGGTCCAACGACGTAGACGAGGTTCATGGGTGGGTTACGGGTATGCGTGTGTACGCCCCTCTATCGCCCCGGACGAAGTGGTGCGCGTGGAGAAGAGCGCCGACCATAAACCACCATTAAAAAAAAAAGCAAACATTATTTATTTGAAATAAAACTAATTTTAAGGATTCTATCGCTTTGTATTAGATTTTTAATTTCCCGATATTTCGAACACTTTACAGTGATCATGGTCACTTGTAAAGTGTTCGAAACATCGGGAAGTTAAAAGTCAAATACAAACGCTATAGAATCCGTAAAAGTAGTTTTATTTCAAATGTGTAATACTCGCGTAAACATTAGAAGTCAAACATTATTTAGTTTCACACTCATACAAAATGCGTATTAGCTAGACTATAATGCTTAGAATGCATACAAATAATTAGGCTTATTCAAACAAAACAACATACCGATCTAAATCCATACTATTTAATGTTCGACATTTTGGAAGCAAGTCTCCTAAATAACTATGCGACGTTAATACAAATTGAAATAGGTTTCATTTCATGTTCGGTATGAACTGTACACGTTATTGGTTATACTGGATAAACATTATTGGATATACTGATTTGCAAATAGTGTTACAGTATCCAAACAAAATGTATGAAATCTATCACGTTAAATTTGTACAAACATTTTATTATTAAGCTTCATAATTTGATTACAAGAGATTGTCCTTTTCTGTTCGTTTTTGTTTTTCTTATCCATCCATGAATCCATCAGCCCTTAAACGTCCACTGTTGAACATAGGCCTCCCCACGAGAATGCCATTTAGAGACCACGTTTCAGTGCCGTAAGTCATCGCTGGTAACACACACTGGTTATATTTGTTTTCAGACACTGCGGAATATTAGACGAGACGACGAAGTTTTCTTGTAATTATGAAATATGAGATAGACAGGTGGATGGAAAGTTGCCATAACTGACGTGTCCATGCAATGTTGGTATTTCTATATTATTTTTAATTTATTGTTTTTCAATAAGTTTTTGTACTTACCTGTGTATTTTAAACTATTTTTAATTACTGCTCTTATTAACGGACGGTGTTTTCTTACAAAAAGCTGTCAATATACAGTGCCATTTATTTTATAAAAAAAAACGCTCTTAGACTACATTCATAATATAAATGTAATCTTGTATCTGATGGCCACCGATGACAGAAACCGGTTTCGGTGGTCCACTCGCACAGCGTGGAGAGGTAAATTGCAGGGCGGGTCTATTGGGTAGCGCGCCGCTTCATCTGTCGTCCCGGACGGCTTTAGCAGGGTGTGACCAGATCATGGCCTTCCGCATAAAAAAGGTATCTGATACTCGTATTCTAATCTAATATTCATGACTAAAACTCCATATTTATCATCAATAAATATATTTTATCTAAATGAATTAAAAAAATAGTAGGTATGAAAACGACGAAAATTTAATGTTAAAATATTCTCGTTAAAATTATCTATACATTTTAAAACAGTAGCTACAATGTAATTCGTGTTTGTAACTTTATTTTCACTGCGGGTGGCTATAATCGGTTTAGGACGCACGGCAGACGTGCCGGGCTCGAAAACGCCAGATGTATCGTGCCTTGAAAATATAAAATTACGATAACATTATTTTTTACAATATTAGTGTTCATGCAGTATTTGTTACAGGATTTGTAGGTCGAAGTTCTTTGAGTTCTTTGTATATTTATATTGATATTGAAATTACATCATTCCAGTACCTAAGTAAATTTTCAAGTACGATGCATCATCATTCCCCTACTCTTATCTCAATTACTTGGAGTCGATACAATATGCACTCTTCTTTCATAGTACATATTGTAAAAGTTATTGACAATAGTTTTATGACCGGCCGCCTGCCAGACGCCAACCATTCTTGGGAATGTAATTGTTGACTAAACGGCATTAGATGGAGTTGGCCCAGGTCATTATAAGGCTCTTAGTCGTCTTTTACAACATTCACGAGCTAAGTAAGCGTTGGTAGTATTCGTAGCCGCTACCACACAGCTAAAGTACATGTCAGAGTTTGAAATTTCTATGTTTTTTAATAACTATTACGAATTCCTATGAATAATTGTATTAATATCATGGCTACATGTATATTAAACTTTTCTCTTACTTAGATCTGGTTACATCGCTACTTACTTATTAAGTAGCAGATCTTCTAGTCATATATTAGTCTTCTACTCATCGTAGCTCCAGACTCCTTAGGATCTCAGGCAATATGGAACCCTCATTGATCTAAAGTTAGACAAAATAATCTCATAACCATTTAATTTACTAAATGCATTTAGTTCTACATTTATGTTACAATTTAGCAATTTATATTGAGCATAAAATAAATAAATTTTCTTTAAACCGGTTTAAAGAAAATGTATTTATTTGATGCTTTATTTCATCAACATCATCATGAAATAATTGTTCTTTAAACTGGTACTTGAATATTTAAAATTTTAATTGTTCTAATATTGACAGTCATGAGACTAAGTTTTTCAAACTTAATTTAAAAAAATATCAAACTTAATTTAAAAATAAAAAGTCAATGGTTTACATAAAATCAGTAGCATTAAAGTGCTTCTTCACATTTTTCTCAGCCCACAATGTTCTAGATATGTGCTGCTGAGACAAGGTCTCTCCACAAGGGAAAAATATTGACAAGCTAGTAAGATGATCAGCATAGGATTTTATTCAGACTTTATCCACTTACATACCTTAGTCGTCTATCATGCCCCGCGGGAACAAATGGGTTGATAAATTAAACCCTTACTTCGTAACCAAATTTTTAATAATAGTAAATCATTTTAATATCTTATTTATGAACTTTTACTTTTATAACATCCACACCTACATTAAACTCCCTTGCCATAAAATTACCGGAACAAACGAAAATAGCTTAGATAGTTAAGTTAACCGTATTTAGGGGCAGTTTATAGGCATCACAAATTCCGGACACCGAAGCATTTACACGGTCTGCATTGTAATCGCCCTGCCTACGTTGCCCTGCATACACACACGCACAAGCATTTTATCCTTATTTGGTCACATATACAATAAATAATAATATATTATATGCAAGTCGCATATTAAGATGAAGTTCATTAACGCACATCGACACAGAAATATTATTTGAATTTTTTTTATAAAAATATTTTAACGATATTTAATTCATTTTTTGTACTCATTTATATTCTAAAGTTAACTGAATATTACAATATTATACAGTAATGTACTTTCGGGGCACATTCAAAGCTTTAACAATATGAATAATAAAATTTTAATGACTTATACTTAATTTCTTGAGCCTTACTTGAACTTTTTTCACTGGTTGGCGTTCAGTCAGGTTACTTCTATCGATCACCACTATGAGCGCCCAAATATACCCCTTCCGGATTACGGATCCTCCACTATATGACATGAGTTTTAAGATTACTTGATTTTAACATCTAACCTCTATGCTTAAATATCTTAATTTCTTTCGTATTCTTTCTCTATGCTTAAATATCTTGATTTAAAATAATTTTTCATTCATCACTACAAATCTTATTTCCATTGTCCTGTGTTTCAAAATTGACGATCCCAAATGAAAGCTAACCAATTTTTGCGATGATATACCTCAGGTTTTGGAGATTTAACGGTTATGAATCAACTTAAACTAGCTTCTTGATGTCTTGTTCATTTGTACGCTTACTTACTGCTACACCTCCTCAAACTCATTTCTAGTTTGGACAACTGTTATGCAAGTGTTTCACTGACTGTAAAATCATATAATACGGTCATCTGTGCTCATATTACATCGTTTTTTGTCCCATCCTAGTCTTCTTGTAAAAGAATTTATCTCCATATATCGCTTGGTACAACGATAAACTGTGGAAACAGTTCTATCAAGAACTTTGGAAATCTCTTTACAAGTTTGTTTATTGTTTCGTATCTCAAGTGTCCTAACAATATCAATTGGAACAAAATCAGGCATAATGAAGACATTAATATCCAAACTGGTTCAAAAAATATGGCAAATAATACAAATTTAAAAAAAAAAATCTAAAATAACTTAAAAAGCTTTACGAGGCAATTTTGTTCAATTGGAACGTTTTGTTTTAAAACTAAATTAAAGAAAAACCAGCCAGTATTTCGCCTAGAAAAAGATTTTAGCTGTTTTTATATGCCGCTATGCTACCGTGGTGTATAAACGACAGCTGCTAGGTGCCTTTGTTTGTACGTAATAAGTAAATCATTAAAAAATATGTTAAAAACATTGTAAAAATAGTACCTATTATAAATTTATCTAATCTTTTTTTTCGATTTCAAATCGATTTCCATTATATATTTCTACGAGTACATAAGAAATCATTCAGTTATTTGTGTGTAAATGGAGGGTGAATTCTATTTCTTTTACTATTAAATACACAAATCTGTGGAGTTAGGCTGACCGACCGCATTCGTAACGACGACGTAAGAGAGCCAGTAGGTATGAAAGAGAGTATTGGTGTAAAGATGCGAAAGGGAATGCTCCAATGGTTCGGACATGTGGAAAGAATGCCAAACGAACGTCTGGTTAAGAAGATATACAATGCGAAAGAGTTGAAGGATGTAGGTACCGAGGGAGACCGAGACTAACCTACCTAGACCAGATCGGTCATGTACTGAAGGAAGGTGGAGTCAAGAGTCTCCGAAACGTGCGAGCGTGTATGAAGAGAATTATGAATGTTGAGGAAGCGAGTGAAGTATGCAGAGATAGAGTTCTCTGGCACTCTGTTCTCTCTGCCTAACCTGCAAGGGATATGGCGTGATGATATGTATGTATGTATGTATGTTAAATACACAAATAACAAACTTTCTATACAATATTTGCGTAGATGTTGTGATTGGTTATTTCCCTAATACTCTTACATTAAAGTTTCAAACTATAGGGAGGGCGGAACGGATATGTGGGTATCACTCACCTTTATAGGCACTAATATTGACTTACGATCACTTTCCTGAAACCTTACCCAATCTTAATGATAATTGACGACCAGGACATTAAAAAGATAAGTTACCAAACTTACATCTTATCGTATGGCATACAATAAGATTTTTACCATTAATTCCATATTTAACTTTTTACTTTTGCTTAGGTAATATGTATAAGGAATTAAGACTTATTTTGCTATGCGAAGTTTTCTTACAATATTTGTTACCCTATACTACATTCAAGTTAAATTCAATAACATTCTGCTATTAATTCGTTATCTAAAGATATTTTTTTGATTTTATATAATAGTAACTCAAAATTATTAAGTGAGCGAAGTTTTTCTCACATATTTCCATTTATTTTATTGAATATTTATGTATAATTTAAATTTACAAATACTGAATTTTCAAATTGCCAAATACAAAAATTTCATAAAATGAATCTTTAGAGCAATGTTACTGAAATAACACGAACTGTGAAGCACATTGCAAACAAACTTGAACATTTTTGCTATAGTAAGTTGGTTCGTTGACCGTTTGCCACAAAGTTTTACGTTAAAAGATGAAGTTGTTTTTATTTCTGTAAAGCAAAGTAAGTTTTTATATTTCTAAAGTCAATACTGAAACAGATTTGTTGATTGTTGGTTTTATTTGAAGCCTCCTCATAAAGGAAATCAGTGTGTGGTGAATTCATGTAACTTTTTAAGACTTGTAAGCACTTAAGAACGATAAATAAAACGATTTTATTTGCTAAGGGCAAATAACTTGAAATAAACACACGAATCATTTGAATAAAGATAAAGTTTCGGTATATTTTATATCCGCTGTGTTTACATCTAAAAGTTTGAGTACTATTATGTATTTTATTTCTACCAAGACTTATTTGATACTTTACTATTATAGTAAAGTATCAAATAAATTGTGATATTGTCGTACAAACACCAAATGCCGTCAAATAACATTTTATTTTGCCGGTAACATTTTTCATAGACATATTTTTCACAACACGTTGCTTCGACGACAAAACTTAGCCTGATTAATCCGATGTTAGATTTATTGCATAAATAAATCAAATCGTGAACGATAAACAGGATCTTTTGCTTGTTGATATTTTTTGTCTTTCACATTCAAGTTGTTACACCCCAATAACATCGTAACTCTTGAATCTGATACACAAAGCAAATATTGATTTTTTTGTACTTTGGAGCTCTTTTACAATTTTCACAAAAAATATTTTTTTTGTTAACTTCGATGCTTCGAGGAAAAATATTTATACGTGAAATTACATTTTTACGAGCTGTTAAATACATAATTTATCAGCTGAATAGGCTGCGTCCATAAAGAAGGAATTTCCTATCGAGACGACTGCAAATATTTAATACACGGTAGAGAAATTGATGAAAATTTCCTAAAGAAAATTATAAACAAAATTATTTTAGAATTTTCAATATTACTATGGCTGCGAGCATTAATAAACATTGCATATATTCATTTGCAACTGATATCAATTTTATGGCCACATTACCGTGTCCATAACGGAATAGAATTTTGCGTGGAAGCCAAATTGCATTACCGCCCGAAGCACTGCCTAACATTTTATTACTTGATAAAAACATAGCGAGAAATTTTGTCCCTCTTCCTGAATTTTACGGCCTCGTTACAACGATGCAATAGGAACGTTCGGAATAATCAACTTGACTAGTGACAGGGTTTCTTTTGAACTTGTTTCTCAATATGATGCTATGCATATTTATAGATCCTCAGCAGAAATAGAAGTTTACTATTCAAGTTGGTTGAAGTAAATTTCAATAACTCCGAGAATATATACTTTAGAATTTTTGAGCCATATATGGATTATGGATTTATCAGATGGCGTAGTGTTTAAGATAGCAAACCTAACATGCCAGTGTCACGGGTTCGACTCCCACGCAGTACAATATTTTGTGAGATTAACAAACTATTATTCTTAATCGACGTGTAATTTGACTGTATTAACTGTATGTTTATAAAAACCTCCACAATACAAAGATTATTTCTTTAATGCATGTCTTGAAAAAAAAGTGATTTTGTTTTCTATCTAAGCTACGTCCTAATATTGAATGTAAATATTGGCTGTATATGATAGCTTTTTAATACGAAGATCAAATTTGTCATGTACATTGTTTAAGAAATAATTAACACATATACTAGAATACAATATTAATTTTTATATACAGTACTAGCTTCTACCCGCGGCTTCGCCCGCGTAAAAGGTTACTTTCCTAAAGTTTTTCATCCCCTATTTTTATTTTACCCCTTAAGGGTAATTTTTTTACAATTTTTTAATGTCATATTTATTTACATCTACTCAATAGCCTAAAATAACTCTCAAGTTTCTGGATTTAAAAATGACGATACTTCCTTACAACTTTTCATCTCCCTTTACAACCCTTTTTTGCATTAAAAAGTAGCCTATATCCTTTATCAGGTTCTAGACTCTCTGTGTACCAAATTTCATTTAGATCGGTTTGGTAGTTTTGGCGTGAAAGAGCGACAGACAGACAGAGTTCCTTTCGCATTTATAATATTAGTAAGGATTTACTTAGGTATATATCGAATACAGTATTTACTTATATATCGCCTTTTAAAATAAAACTATTTTTACAGATTCTATCGCGAAGATTGATTTGATTTTTAATTGCCTGACCTTTTGAATACTTTAGAGCGTTCATGGTCATGGGAGGACTAATAAGGTATCTTACATCCAAAACACATCGTTATTATAAAAAAAAAATATTTACTCACTACAGTATCAGCTATTAAATTTTGACTAACACTTTTAATACAGATTCATTGCTAATACAAAAAGATAATGATTATATGTCGCCTACACATTTTCCGTTTTAGCTAGTAATTTACTATAATCAACGTACAGGTAACTATGTATATGTATTTTCTGTGTGGTATTAGAGCAAGAATACAAACCGCAATACCTATCCATTTGTCGCAAGAATAGACTAAGAAACATTACAAAGACAGGAAGATAATATTTATTACAGGAACGGAAACGGAAGGGACAGGAAGATAATATTTATTTAAAAAAAAGATTAAAAAAAATAAATTTAATAAAAGAAATTTAATGGATTAATACGTAAAATAAAAAAATCATGTGCTTCGCGAGTGTTCTAAAAAAATCGCGCTTAGCGTTTGCCAGACAGAACGCTGGCGTTGGTTTTCAGCTTAGCTCTATTATGACCCACGGATGTGAAACTAATGAGTTACTTAATGATAAGTTTTAATGGTCCAGTCTTTATTATGATCAGATTAGTAATATATGAACTATCTAATACGATTTCGCTTCGATAAGCTAGTGCTAGCGCTAGTCGTTATTGGGATGGAACACTATAGAAAGGCTTTCAACTCTGTAAGACAATTCACTAACAAGAAAAATATATATGAAGACGCATATATACTAATTTTATTACGTATAGAAACATTTATTTTATTTATTTTTATTTTATTTATTTACACTTTATTGTACACCATATTATATACAAAGTAGAGAGTTATTATGACTATAGTAGGTACAATGGGCCTGATCGCTAACAGCGATGTCTTCCAGGCAACCTTTGTATGGAAAAACTAACATACAGAGAGAAAGTGGTAGATTGTGGTGTACTTATACATGTGTATGTACATATACACATATACACACATACATACATACACCTACACATACGTATATTTAAACAGTGGTACAAACATAGGTACGAGCATAAATATATCAATATTAACATTCATATTTAAAATATCATAGTTACGTTGTGAATCCATGAGATAGATAGATATATATATAGATATACAGGGTGTAAGGGGACCGCTCCCGAAAACAAAGACAGGTAACCCTACTAGTCCTACTTGTAATGATAGGCTAGAAAAAAAATCGATACGGATGAAAAAAATTTTTTTTTCACCACGCCATGTCGTTGAACTCTTGAACATATATGTGATCGTGAGTTTTGAATAGATTGCGTCTTTTCTCATCTGAGTATAGTTGCGCATTTTTTATCGAGTTATCGTTACATGGCACTGTCCTAATACGATGGAATGTGCAAAAATCTTAAAAGTATTTGAGAAAAAAAAAATTTTTACATCCTGATCGATTTTTTTTTCTAGCCTATCATTACAAGTAGGACTAGTAGTGTCACCTGTCTTTGTTTTCGGGAGCGGTCCACTTCCCCTGTATATATATATATAGAGTACCACCCTGTATAGATATATATAGAGATCACTGCAAATGATTTTTGAAGATGTTTGTATTTTGAAAGCACTATATTAGTGACTGTAAGTTATTTCAGAGTTTAGAAGCTGCATGTGGAAGCTTACTCTAAGGGCCGCTATCCTATGTTGTGGAATAGAAATCTGTAGCTTCGCATTGCTTTCTGTTAGTATGTCCCCTACCCATTCAAAACTAGAGTAGAACGTTTTTTTTTTGTGTTTTTTATTTAAACTTAACTACCCCAAAAATTAGGTATATTAAGTGCAATTTGAGCCCAGATTTTTTATATGAAACGCTTATTAACGCTTGAGGATAAATCAACAGAGAGAATATAATATATATGAGGTTGTAATATCAGCGTAAGATATTGGACTGTATTCCTTCCAATAAAGAAGGAGCTTGGTGTTAAACAGTTTAACTTATAATGAGTGAAAAGGATAATATAATGTACGTATACTTGTAATACATCATCTTTTCACTTCCAGGTAAATAACACCTTATATAAGTCGAACGTGTACCTGGCTATACCATCGTATAGCCGTTTGACTTATCATAGATTTTGTAAACAAAAATAAATAAAATCACAACATTTATCTCACATAGTAAACTACAATATAAATAAATCGCGATTTCCTTCATTGAATTAAATAATTTATGAGCTAATAAAAAAGTTCCTCGGGCCGAGCCAAAGTCTTTATTTAAAAAAGAAAACTAATTTGCTCGTTATTAGGGATCATCTGTCTCGCACAATCCCAGTCGGGTCGTTACGTGGTAGATATTTCTGGCCGAGATTAACTTCTGTGTGAATACCGGGTTCTAAAACAACTATAAATGCTGTGGTTAATTTATTTGAGGTACTTAAGGCAAACTAGATTAATAGTTTTATTTTTGTAAAATAATTTCTGTCACCAGTTCGACCATTTTGCTCGGTATCGTAAGTAGAGACGAAGGTATGTAATTCAAACAGAACTTACATACATACATACATATCATCACGCCATATCCCTTGCAGGGTAGGCAGAGAGAACAGAGTGCCAGAGAACTCTATCTCTGCATACTTCACTCGCTTCCTCAACATTCATAATTCTCTTCATACACGCTCGCCGGTTTCGGAAACTCTTAACTCCACCTTCCTTCAGTACATGACCGATCTGGTCTAGGTAGGTTAGTCTCGGTCTCCCTCGGTACCTACATCCTTCCACTTTCGCATCATCAGAACTTCATTTTAAGAAATAGAAAATTCATAACGGCCATGTCATGTTGTCTTACAAGTCATCATCATCATCGTCTTAGCCCATATATTGCCCACTGTTGGGGTCAGGCCTCCTCCACAATGGGAGGAGGATTGACCTACAATACCACGCTGGTCAGACGTGCTGGTATAGGTTTTTGTTTCGAGTTTTCCTTCTCTCGCATAGATGTTATATGCGTTTTATATCCCTTACTCGTCTCGTACGATCACCCATGGGTAAGATAGGGGGTGGTGAATACAATTCATTCTTCTCTTCTTACTCCGTCACCATACGGCAAAGTACGATATTGTAAAGTAATATCAAATATAAATTATAATATTAAATAATGTGCATTATAAATAATCATAATTAAATGCTATAAAGTACAAGTAATTAAAATTAAATATTACATTATTTAAAATGTAACGTAAATGATAAAATTAAATACACATTTTCGCATTATTTATCTGTCTTCTTTTAATGTGACTCCATATAATTTACCACAATACAATTTATACGTTGATATTGTATAAAAAAAACCCGACTTCAAAAACTGAAAAGTACAAAATAACTTAAAATACTATTAATGGAACAACCTATGTGTGTCTGTAATACTAAAAAGTAAAAAATAAAAAAAAACTGCGTTTAAAAAAACCGACTTTAAAAACTGAAAAGTACAAAATAACATAAAATACTAACATTTGTATGTGCTATCTATTGATAGGTTTGAAATCGGTGCCAAGCCTTGAACAAAATTATAAACAGCTTAGGTACTGTAATGAAATTCCTACACTAAAGATACCGATACCGGCACCGACTTCAAACCTATCAATAGATAACACATACAAATGGTAGTATTTTATGTTATTTTGTACTTTTCAGTTTTTAAAGTCGGTTTTTTTAAACGCAGTTTTTTTTTATTTTTTACTTTTTAGTATTACAGACACACATAGGTTGTTCCATTAATAGCGGGGCTTACGCTACTCGTTCATTTGTCACACTCATATTTAATGCTAATTTTAGACTTATATGGTTTTCTCATGGATGTCTTTGTCAGAACTAAACCAAATTGAAATGGGACCACACGGAAAGCTTTCAAATAAAAAAAGAATCATTAAAATCGCTTTATCCAGTCAAAAGTTATGAGGTAACAAACATAAAAATAAAATACAGACGAAGAACCTCCTCCTTTTTTGAAGTCGGTTAAAAAGACACCTTTTTTTTTATTGGTGGGCTATGGGTGCATCTCGCCCCGCCAAGATTAAAAAGACACCTAAGGTATATAAAATGCATACAACGTCTATGCAGAAGAAGAAAAACTCGAAATAAAAGCCCGTACCAACCTAACGCTTCTGATCAGTGTAGTATAATTAAGTCAATATACCTTGGAGAAGATAGGTGGGCATCCTATTGTGGAGTGGAGGCTCGAGCGTAGCAATAGAATAAATATGAAATAAGATAATGATGATGATAATTATATATTCTTGTTAAATCATGTCAGGGACAGTTAACCAATATATTTAAAGTAAAGCAAAACAAAAATAAAATTGAACTTCTAAATAATAGCCTTCGCATTCAACACCTTCTATTGCACTCGAGTAATTGATAGTTACAGTAGCCTTACATATACTTACGAAAGCTTAATTTCAAAGGATGTAATACCAAGCCATTATAGACCTTATTTATATAAACAAGCAGTGTAATATAGTAGATTAGAATGCATGGCTTATCTTGCAATATTAATCATAACTGATTAATACGCTGATTGGGATAATAGGCGGTCATCGTAATTTAATTTGTAGCTATTTGTACATTGCTACGTGCTTCGAAGTTAAATTCTTAAGTTGAAGTAGTACTTAGTAGCTACGTGATGGTTAATATTATTATACATATACTAAAATAAAGTTTTACTTTTTATCGTAATAAATTTAAATGTAATCCAATTTTTTGGAATCGTTTTTTTAATTTCATAATGCAATGTTTTTTCACACTGATGTCAAGTTTCAGATTTCTTGTAAATTTTTAATAGCAATAGGTACATGTAATAACATAGTATAATTACATACAAAGTCGCAGTCTTATCGGACGCATATTGTTGACTACCTTGTAGGATTACCGCTTGAATAAATTTGTGGCAGCATTTTGTATTTTTTTGTTCGTTATTTAGATGTAGTTAATTATATATATATATATATATATATATATATATATATATATATATATATATATATATATATATATATATATATATATATATATATATATATATATATATATATATATATATATATATATATATATATATATATATATATATATATATATATATATTTAAAATACTATTAACATAAGGAACAAATATTTATATCTATACTAGCAGACCGGGCCACGCGTTGCTGTGGCTTAGGTTAGCCTCAGTAACACTTTTTGTTTATTCTAACAAATTTTAGCATATATGAAGCGTTTGTACATTTAACATAGCGCCATCTATTAAATACTTACTGAATCCAGTCAACAGATTCCGCCATCTTTTAAAATCCTTTTAACATATGATTTTGACTGTCAAATATTAGACATATAATTTGCAATAAAATAATATTACTATAAATTGAGATTTAAGCTATCCTATCTTTTAAGTTGGATCAAACTACACTTGCTGTGCAAATTTGGTTAAAATCGGTTAAGTACTTTATGAGTCCATCGCGGACAAACAACGTGACACGTAATTTATATATATTAAGATTATATTTCCATAATTAAATTTTACACTGCTAATTAATATTAGGCTATAATATATTTATTTTGATATAACGATTGCAAACCAGAAGTTTCATGAATTTGCGATAAAATGAATGAAGAAGATTCACCAATATGCATATATAAATATAAATTATATTCATAATTTATCGTAATCATATGACTGAAATTTAGGCACCAAATTAAATATCGCAATTTCTCGCAAACGAATAATTAGAAACAAATAGGGATCCCATAGAAGTCAATTACGTGACGCTTAAATCTTTAAGTGAAATGTTTTGCAAAATCTGTTTCACAATTTTATTTCTAACTGAAACTTTTTATTAGTAAATAGATAATTAAGATAGGTATATGTAATAACAGTGTGGTGGCGGCTACGAATACTACCAACTCTTACTTTGTTGGTGGATGTCATAAAATACGACTAAGAGCCTTATATCGACCCTGGGCCCACTCCATCTTACGCCGTTTGATCAGCAATTACATTCCCAAGAAGAGTTGACGTCTGGCAGGCGACCGGTCATAAAACTATTGCCAATAACTTTTATAATGTGTACTATGAAAAAAGAGTACATATTTTATCGACCCCAAGTAATTGGGATAAGAATAGGAGAATAATACATAAAATATATAATAACATTAATACTTGTGTTTATATTATGTATTATATAATAATAGTAGATACAATTAATTATAAATTTATCCCTATATTTTACAATTATTATTAAAAATACATTCAGTTGTTTTCACATAAGTGTACTCATTCGTATGGAAATGTAAGTTGTAAAACAAAGAAACTTCATTTTATAAATTAAACAGCTAGTGTGTTCTCATCGCACTTACGACTTGTTGATGTCACAACAGTTTCCTCCCATAGAAAGTGAGTTTCCATCATTTCTAGTGGTACTTTATCTAATAGATGACCTACTTTTCATTAGAAAATGTGTCAGCTACTATTATGATCAATATTCATCATCGTAAACATATACTAGTTTATGTTTATGAAAGTTTCAAATTAAAACGGAATATTTAGCATACTTATAGAATCAATCTGTATGGTAATTTTTAAAGAGAAATATATGATATTATACTTAATTTAAACTTTATTTTTCTTGACGTAAGTCTATTTTTTAACGTCAACACAATTTGATAGATTTAAAATTACTTTGATTTTCATGACGAATATCAAATAAAACGTATTAGATGTTATAATTATTATATAATTAATTTGTTAGAATTTATTTTTGGGCACTATACATAGAAAAAAAAACGAACATTGATTAAGATTTCGTTTTCCAACTGAATTAGCTATAATAGAAATTAGATTTAATTATAAGAGATTAGTTATAAGAGAGCGCTGTGGTGTGAATGAAGAAGTAGTGACAAAGATCAAAAAGTGTATACTGGGGTGGTTTGGACACTTAGAAAGAATGATTGAGGAGAGGTTGACGAAAAAAATATATAAAGCAAGAGTGAATGAGACGAATACAAAGGGAAGACCGTCATAATTTTCTGGATCAAATTGGCGATGTATTGACGAGTGGTCATATTAAGAGTATGCGTAATCGTAGAGCATGCATGAAGACTGTTATGAGTGTGAATGAAGCGATGGTAGTATGCCAGGATCGTGGTTTGTAGCAATCCGTAGTCTTTGCCTACCCCTCTGGGAAACAAGCGTGAAGCTATGTATGTATAAATTAGATAAATTTAAAAATAGACAGCAACTATAAAAAGTAGTTGATAAATAAAATTAATACTATAATCAGTAAATTTATTAATCTAGAGGATGCCATTGAGAAATGGCAGCTTATAATAACGGAGGAACATAAGGTACAACCTGTAATAACACACGGTTTGATCAACTTTACATTTTGTAATACAGTTGTAATTGCAATGTAATTATATTGTGTCTATTACAAAATTGAAATAACTACACGTCAATATTTCTGACAATTATAATAAGAATTTATTTGCCTATATAATATATCTTACTTATCACTATAATCTATGCTTATATGAACCCCACGGTTGGTCTCGAACATTCTCCACATCTCGAACATTCTCACACTATCCGTGTGGTGACGGAGTAAGAATACTATTCATCACCCCATATCTTACCTGTGGGTGATCGTACGAGACGACTAAGGGATATAAAACGCATATAACATCTATGCGAGAGAAGGCAAACTCGGAACAAAACCCTATACCAACACGTCTGACCAGCGTGGTATAGTAGGTAAATTTCCCTCCCATTACGGAGGAGGCCCAAGCCCAACAGTGGGACATTTATGGGCTGTAATGATGATGATGATGATGATTCTCCACAATGGAATGGACATTGACCTATTATACTATGCTACTCAGCCGTATAGGGGAAGAGTTTTAAATCGACTTTCTCTTGCATTAGTTATATATGCATATATGTAATATCCCTAATTCATCTTGTAAGACATCCATGGGTAAAGGTTATTGGGGCATACTGTGTGGTAGCGGCTACGAATACTACCAATACTTACTGTGCTCGTGGATGCCGTAAAACGATTAAGAACTTTTCGACCTAGACCAACTTCACCCGATGCCGTTTGGTTAAGAATTACATCCCCAAGGAATCAGGCAGGCGGCTTGTCATAAAACAATAACTTTTACAATGTGTACGATAGAAGAGGAAGAACATATTGCGTCGGCCGCAAGTAATTGAGTTAAGAGCAGGAGAATGATTGAATGATGATAAGCAAGGGGTGGTATATTGTACTACTTCATCAAAACACGGATGCCTTACCGGATACGGATTACCTTATGTATACAATTGAATAAATTTAATAATAAGTAGGTACTTATTAATTATTGAAATATTTTTTTATATATTAATAACATAATAATGATTATATAAATATATACTATAACATTAAAACCTTGCCGGAGGCATGATATAAGCAACGCCCTATGAATGTAATCAGATTTAGATTTATAAACAGAGAAAAATCAACTTTAACAGTGTTCCTTATAAGAACCTAAATGCCTACTTACCTACTCTACTTCCTTCCATCACGTATGACGACTAACAAATCAATTGTCAAACAAAAAATATCCCCAACCAGTTAGAACCTTCAATAGACAAAACATTCTTATTAAATATACCTACTTAATACACATGCCAATAAATAAATGCTGGGTATGCGAAGGTTAAGACAACTTGAATGTCTGGCTTTGAATAGGTACATTTATCTAATAAAATGAAGTGCATGAATGATAGCTATAATTTAACTGTTAATATTCCTAAGCTTAGTAATAATTTTGCACAAACAACTAATTTAGAGCACTACTGTCTTATGATTAAGGCAATATGTTCCTTCTGCTGATGGAGTCACAATAAAAGATCGATCTCGCTACAGAGAAAGATGAGCTTAAAGTAAATATCCATGTGGTGACGGAGTAAGATTACAATTCACCATCCCCTATTTTACCCGTAGGTGATCGTACGAGATGACTAAGGGATATAAAACGCATATAACATCTACGCAAGAGAAGAAAAACTCGAAACAAAACCCTATACCAACACGTCTGACCAGCGTGGTACAGTAGGTTAACTTCCCTCTCATTACGGAGGAGACCCGAACCCAACAGTTGAACATATATCACATATATGGGCTGTGATGATGATGACTCCATGGCCAGCTATGGTTATACCACCTCATCTGGGTTTAGTAATAAGACAATTTTCATTTTAGACAAATTCAATGCAAAGCATAGAATTTATTAAGGTTAACATTTATATGAATAATATTATTTGATTATCGATATGAATATCGATATTTTCAAAACTGATTCTCACTCCGTAATCACAATAAAAGTCGTCGATTAATTTTCTTATATAGCCAGAACAGTCTCATCTTCAAAATTCTACTCAGAGATTACTTTTAAATAACAGCCAATCGAACTGACTTTAAGGTTAGTCCTTAGAATTAGCAATCATATAGCTTTCTTTTTTTTTTTTTTTTCGCAAGGTGGGACCATGGAGTTGGTCGCACCCCGGCAAATCGGCCCGGGGCGACGGAAGAGGCGGCGCGCAACCCCATAGACCCACCCTTTTTTTTTTTTCTCCGCAGGGTGGACCATGGATGTGGTCGCGCCCCGACAAATCCATCCGGGGCAACAGAAGAGGCGGCGCGCAACCCCATGGACCCACCCTGCAAATACCTCTCTTCGCCGTGCGGGCGAGCCACCGGTACCCGATTTTTGACTTCGGTGGCCGGCCCGGCGGTATACCCTTGCGGGTTCCTTTCGTGTCGACGCCCCGACAGCTTTCGCCGTCGGAGCGTCGCCCTCACGCAGTGGCCTCACGTCGGGTGACTGGACAATTCCCCGGTCTGATCACCCGAAGCCTCGGTTAGGGCGGCATCAGGCGCAGATATTCGTGCCTGCGCCGCCCCGGCCGCTGACGGCGGCCCGGGTCACGGGAATCCTCCCGGACTCGTTCCGCAGCCTCCTTCCGCGAGATGACAGCCTCGCAGAAGGCGGCGACCGCGTCCCAGTTCCTGACGCTGTCGACCATCGCCCTCGCGACAGCCGGCAGCGTCAGGTCGGCACCGATAACAGCGACGAGGTCACGGCACTGCCCGTCCCAACTCGGACATACCTCGAGCGTATGTTGCGCCGTGTCCTCGTCACTACTGCAATGATGGCAGAATGGAGTCCACTCCTTGTTCGCGAACGTGTGCAGATACAAGCCTAAGCACCCGTGCCCCGACAAGACCTGCACCAGTCGAAAGGAGAGGACTCCGTGCCGCCGCTCCATCCACTCCATCAGTACGGGCCGGAGGGCCTCAACGGTAACAGCACCGTGTCTAGGCCTCTCCAGCCGCGTAACCCAACGGGCGATGACGTTTCGGCGGGCGTCCTCGCACCAGGTGGCTATCTCGCTCAACGATGGAAAGCCACCTTCGTCGCACACTGAGGTAACCCGCTGGTAGAGGTCGGACAGCATCTCCGCCTCTAGGTCCCACGGGGGAGCAATCATATAGCTCAGACTAATTAACTCAATTAAACAATAATAAATAGGAAACAATCGATTGCACTATATATCATCAAGGAGAAACCGACTCAGCGCACAATATCCAATACAATGGGTTAAATACGCTTACAAATAGCTATGCAATTAGTAACAACGTCTGACACACAATAATATACATAATGATAACAGGATTAAGATTGGGAATTGCTAGTAACATGAATATAATTTAATGCAGACAGTAGGATGGTTTGAGACACCTTGAAGCTTTGATTGGAGCGTGTTGTCAATAGAAATTGTTAACTAAATGTACTGTGGACGTACTAACAAAAGCGAGCTGATGAGGAAATCGTGTACTCAGCACGACCGACCGAGTGCTGAGCGTTGATTGAGTGAAAGTATTAGTAAGCATGAGGTAAACACTGCAGAACCAGTATTGCGACATAACAATGCTTATGTCTTTGTGAACTTGAAAGAAAACTAGAACAGGTATTATGCGTTCAATTAAGATGTTTGACAGCTCTCACTATTGTGACTTCCGAGTTTTCTAGTGATGTTGTGTTTTTGTAAAATGTGATAATTATTTCAATTATTGAGTTCATAATTTTATATTTATTTGGTCTATAGATGTTGTGACAGTCTAGATAATAGATATCTTGTGTGAATTGTAGCGTGCTTGATTCTTAGATAATTACAGTTAAAAAGATAAATTAATTATCAGATTTTGAGAATAATTTGTGTCTATAAATTTTGCTAATAAAGTCCCTTGTAGGATTAAAGTATTCTAGTAACATTTTTTTTTAATTGCTATATGTTAATATAATTTAAAATAATTTTTAAATTCACAAAATTTTATTGTTCTATTTGCTGTATTCGTTATTTTCTGTCAATGATTGTGGGTGTGTTATGAAATATTTCTTGTCGTTTCTCTTTAACAACTGAATTCAGTTTGTTAAAATTTAATTAAGACTACACTCTAGTAAAATGTGTATTGTAAACCAGATTATTTCTTAGGATATAAGTAATACTAGACTAATGAATATTAAAAAAAATTAAGCTATGAGCGATAAATAAAAAATAATAAAATAAATATCATAAGGATATAATATTTATCATAAGCATGAAACAGTAGCAATTCATGCATGAATATCAAATAATAAATTTCATCTATTATTTCCCTTCTGAGCTGAGATGATGATGATGAAATTTCATCTATAATAATATTGTAATAAATTAGTCAATTCATAAGAAATATAGGTATTACAAAAATAGAAATGGTCGCAATGCTTCTGTATTTACTAAACTATGTTACAACCGAAGATAATTGTTTTCAATTTAAATTATACAAGTTTACTAGTCATAGACAAATAGATATCAATCATTTCAATCACTGCGGACTTGCAATAATAAAGTCTGGTATTAGGTAAACTAATTTAGGTGCAATATTTGTGTAATACCAAGAAATTGTTTAGAAACACATGTATTAATAATTTTCACGACTTGGATACACTTGGTGCCATATTAGCAATTATGTTTCGTTAAATGTTCAATTGCAATGCGAAAACTTTGTTATTTTGAAAGTTTATGTTGTGGTGTTTATTACGAGGCGAAGTTTAAATTTTGACATACTTGAATTAATATGCCCTTATCTCAATTATTTGTTTACTGTAGTATATCCATACTATGCTGAGTTAAACGTGGTTTCCAAGATTTCGCACGATTGATAAAAATTTTAGACACGAAGAAATGTGAAAGTTTTTTTTTTTTTTTTTTTTTTTTTTTTTTTTTTTTTTTTTTTTTTCTTCGCCGTCGAAATAATCGATAATTTTTATAATTTATTATTGAGTACACATTAGACTGAAACGTCATAGGAACGCTTCCGTGAGAATTAAAAGTAAGGTCTGAGTAGCACTCCCGTTGGTCTTCCACTCGGTTATCACTGTTTATTCAAAAAAGGAGTATATTCTTATTTCGTTATAATATTTTTAATGTATGTTACTTGATTACTCGAAAAGAGATAGGCAAATTTGAAATAAATCACTTTCCAGGTACTCATTAGGTATCAAAATCTGAAGATGGGCTGCTTGGGAAATTAAAGTAACATTTCAAATATTATAATATTTGTAAGTATATAATATTAATAACTTAAAATGGAATAATAAATACACTTTTAAAAAGGTTTCTACTGAATTTAAAAGCAAAATATAATACAAAAATCTATGTAATTACGTTGACTTCTTGGCCGTGAGCCACCTTAGTCTTCCCGTTGCCATGAACACTGTAAAGTGTTTGAAACGTCGAGAAATTAAAAAGGAAATACGTGATAGTAAAACTAATTTTATTTCAAATGTGTAATACTCGAGGATGCATCAGAAATCATTATAAATTACACTAATCAACAAATAATTGTAAAAATATAATCTAAGTGATGGCCTACTAATCGGTTAGAATTGGTGCCGATTTGATACGCGCGTTACCAATATCTCCTCTACTTAAGTTATATTATTGCTAATGACGAAATATATTCTCTTTTTTTTTTTTTTTTTTCTTTTTTATCTTTCTTCTATCTAGTACTATATTGCGGCTTATTAAATTAACGAGTGCAATATTAAATAAAATTTTACTATCATCTTAACTCATATATGTCCCACTATTGGATCGAGTATCCTCCATAATGGGAGAGAAATTGACCTAATATACCATGCTGGTTAGACGTGTTGATATAGGGTTTTCTTTCGAGTTTTCCTTTTCTTGCATGTTATATGCATTTCATATCCTTAGTCATCTCTTACGATCATGCATAGGTTAAGATAGGTGGTGAATTGTATTCTAACTCCGTCACCATAAAAATCAGATAAAGTTACTCCTTCCTGAATTAATATTTTAGAAACATATCCGTAATTTTATTTAGATTGTATTGACGTAATGTCCAATAAACTGTAACACATTTAACCACATGCTGAGAACGATAACGACTTTGATACTAGTAGTATGCATACGTAACTTACGTTGGGAAAAGGCAATTCTGTACATGAATTCATTCGTTTCACGCCACAACGATCTTAATTTTAAACGTATTGCATTGAATAACGTTTCAAATTTAATTTAAATTTATCTTTTATAGATGAGAAATACATTTAATGAATATAGTATGTCGTTATATATGCGGTAAGAGAATTAGAATGTAACGTGCCATTAACACCTTCGTTTCCTCAGGTTTTGTGGCCACCGAAGATAAAGATCGGGTACCGGTGGCCCGCTCGCACGGCGAAGAGAAGTGTTTGCACGGTGGATCTATGAGGTTGCGCGCCGCCTCTTTCGTCGCCCGGACCGATTTGGCGGGGCGCGACCACCTCCATAGTCAACCGCAAAAAAAAAAGATTTTGTGACGTAGTACTAAGGGACATATACAGATAACATCACTGCAAATGATGATAAACTCAAAATAAACTCCAATACTGACTGCAAAGATGACGTAGTGGTTAAGATACCGACCTTCCGTGCCAGTGCCATGGGTTCGATTTGCATGCAGGACTACTTTGTGCGATCCACAAAGTGTTGTTCTGAGTCTGGGTGTAATTTTTCTGCGTTAATTGCATATTTGTAAAGTCCTCCGCAATACAAGGATTATTTCCATAGTGCAGGGTGGTGACATTAAAAAGAAAAAAAAACATACCAATCAGTTTAATAAATCTAGTAGAGTGGTCCAATTTGCCTTTCATTATAAAAGAGAAGCGTGGTCAATAATAGGTATATAGACTTTTAAGGAAATAGAGTTTATAGGAAACCATTTTTTATTGCAATCATGATAAAAAGACTAAGAGCCCATCTAGTAAAAAGTAATAAACCCACTCAACTCTTATAAACTTTACAACAGCTACAGCTAAGTCATTGCGGAAAAAAACTATGGCAACGTAAATGAGTATTGATAAAAAGGATTTACATTGTTCATAGCTGGATACGGCGAGTCTTTATGACAATGAAACATGCTAATGTGAAACCTAATGCCAATAATCATACCAACCGATAAAATAGTTTATACTAATTGCACATAATAAATGTAAAATCTCGTTCAGCACTTAACTATACCTATATATTATGCCGGGTGGGCCACCGAAGACAAAGACCGGGTCCCGGTGGCCCGCTCGCTCGGGGAAGAGAGGTACATGTAGGGCGGGTCTACCGGGTCGCACGACGCTTCTTCTATCGCCCCGGACGGATTTAATGGGGTGTGAACATGCCATAGCCAATCGGCTTACATTTGCCCCACAAAAAACGTATCACCTTTTATTAAAAGGAAATTTACAATCGTTGCCGCGTATAAAATTCAATAATATGACAGTCAAAAAGAAAGATTCAGTTTGCTATCTTGGTCTACTCTTAGAAAAAAATTTTTCATTTGTCGAGCATATTAAAACTGTAGGTGAAAAAGCGAAACGAAATTTCTATGCGCTTACTAGAATATCAACGTCTACCTGGGGCCTTCGTTTTAATACACTGAAAACTATATATATGGCCACATATTTGGGGTGTATTTGTTACGCTGCACCCGTTTGGGCTGATAGGGCTACCATAGGGGCAGCTCGCCTTAAATTATTACAAAGCCAACGATTGGCCTTAATATTCTTGTGTAAAGCCTACAGGACGGTCAGTACCGAGGCTTTGCCGGTACTCGCGGGTGTACTTCCGGTTGATTTGGAGATTCAGAGACGGGCATCAATGTATTACACGACAAGGGAAAATATGAACACAGATTTCCTTCTACCGCGCGACCGTAATAAAATCGCTCGATTGTTTGCACCGCAGTCCGTTGTCTATGAAAAACTTTTAATTGAATGGCAAGAAAGATGGGATTCATCATCGAAGGGCCGTCACCTCTATCTATTTTTCCCATGCGTCCGCGAGCGCCTAGAGAGAGTGTGGCTGGAGGTTGACCATTTTGTAGCTCAATTTCTAACTGGACATGGCAACTTTAAAAGTAAATTATTTTCTTTTAAACTCGTACCTTCACCACTATGTCAATGTTCTACAAATAACCGCGAGTATGAACAATCAGCACATCACATTCTCTGGGAGTGCGATCTCTGGCGTAACGAGCGCGACCTTATGTTAGACAGTTTGCAAGTAACATCTGGAGTAGTATACTACACGGATCTTGTAGCAACTCGAGAAAATTTCCGTGCGTTTAGGCGTTTCTGCCATACCTACTACTGCAACCAATCTTAAGGCTCACATATAGGCCCCGTTAAGTTATCCCATATCCGTGGTGCCGTACTGCTGCGCTTATCGTAGCTGTACAACCCTTTACTTATTGGCTGACTAGTCAATATTGCTTTCTGTCTCCCGCTTTGCCTGGGAGGGAAGTGGAATCACTCTTTTCCAACTCCTCCTCTTTAACTTTTCTAATTAAATTTGTTGCGGGTTCCAAGACAATTAAAATCATTTCCCGGGACTGCCTGAGGGTCAAACCTCGGTGTCATTTATAGTGACCATTGTGGATCCTGGCTTACAGGAGTTACAATGGTGGGAATGTGCGGTGGGATTAGTCCCATAAAAAAACAAAAAAATGCCATAGCCAGCCGTCAAAATAAAAGTACTTAACTAAACCAACATTGCAATTGTTATATGTATCATCATCATCATCCTACTTTAATCCCAATGACTTTGGGGGGAACGCAATATATCTTCTTGTCCAATCAACCACATTGCAAAAGTTTTTGTAATAGTTTTATAAACGGCCGTCGGCCTGACGTCAATTCTCCTTTGGAATGCAATTGTCGACCAGACGGCGTCAAATTAAATTGACCCAGGTCGATCTTACGCCTTTAGTCGTATTTTACAATACTCACGAGCAATGTAAGGGTTGGTAGTATTCGTAGCGGTCACTGCTCAGGTAATAATAGTATATGCAATAGCAAAAAAATAACACATGGATACCTATTATTAATAATTCAATGCCAACCGGAGAGATTTGAGTAACTTCCAAACTGAACCAGCTTCGCACCCTTACTTTGATAAATTCGCGAAAGTTGAGTGACGTTTCATGCACATTTCTCTTCTCTGGCATTATTTAATAAAAACCTAATAACCTAACCTTTCATAACTAATAATTAATCAATGTTTTAAGGATAATTCTACAAAAATATTTTTTGTTATATTTATAAAAACTTGATTACGAGCAAAAAATGATTGTCACACATGGGAGTCGAACCCAAACCTATTAGAAATCCGTTCCAATCGTGCTACAATTTACACCAACGTGAGTTGTCGTATGACATTCAATTTTCTGCTTGTATTATATTTCCGTCTTTAAAGGAGACGTGTGCCATCTACCCGACAATGTTTACATATTAAATAAGATTTTTTGTTTTATTTTCTTAATATTAAATGACGCATTGAAAAATTATCTGTGACATTGAAATATCCTTAGAATTTACATACAGGCTTACATTGGTTTGATCTTATTGCCCTATGAGATCATAATGTAGTCACATGTATGTGTACGTGTACTTATATTTAATTGACCATTTAAATGATATCATATTTATCTTCATAAATCTATAATAATTATTATTTTATATTTACAAGCTAAAATATAAATATTATTGCTCTTAATTTTTTTTATTGATTATGGTGGTAAACCAGCAAGTAGCACACCTGATGGTAATGCCAAGTTACTGCCGTTCGTGAACCTTAGAAATACTAGTACAGCTAGACGGCTGCTTACTAATCAATCGCTCATCAAACATAGCGCAACAGCACATCGCCATTGCTTAAATGTCGATTTTCTACGAGAGTGTGCTACTACTCCGGACGGACCGTCGACCATCTGTAGACAGACCACTAAAAAACCTATATAAGCAATATTATGTCCTTTTTCAAATGAAACCCATCTATCTATCACCCTATCGATGTTCATGTATCGACATTAGAAGTCCAAAGAAAGGATAATAAAGTGAAATATTTGAATAAGAAAGTATATATTATTTAGTTCGATATGAAACAAAGGATATTGGCATTTTAGACAAAAAAATTCGAGTATATACATATACTCGTTATCTTCAAATTATTGGTTTTGATGTTGCAGCAATTATGTTTTCTGATAATTGTAACAGCGCTGTTGTATAAACTCAAACCTAACGAATGATGAATGTGCCCTCTACATCCTTATCGGTATTGAGTTCACCGCATTTGCTTCCATATAATTTACTTTTCTTCTCGGTGATATTTCAATGGTAAACACGGCCGTTCCGTACATTTATTACAGCATGGATGATTTAGTATCGTTAGTCGAAATTCGGAAAAGACATTGACGTAACTAATGACGAACATTTTAGTGAGATCTTTTCCGTTGTTTTTGTTTATAGGTTCGTATATTACGAGATAAAAAATGGGCATTTGTTAGCACGACTCAGCGGACGTGATTTCATTCTTAAAAAATATTATATTTCTATAAAAATAACCATTTGTTGTCAAAATTACATACAATAGACAGTGTCGCCTATCACAAAGGATCAATTACTATAACTCATTGCGAATAATAGGATAATTATGGACATAAGTTTAAAGAAAACTGACAAATTAACCTCTGAAAACATGCTTAATAAAGCATTGAACAAAAATAAATTAAGTACCTTTTTTTTTTTTTTTTTTTTTTTTTGGGGGTGGGCTACGGTCGGCGCACTCCTCGCACCACTCCGTCCGGGGTGACAGAGGGGCGTAAGCGCGCACACCCGTAACCCACCCGTGACGTCGCCTTCGTCGTTGGGCCGACCACCGGAGCAGAGTGACTTGACGTCAGTGGTCGGCCCGACGGAATACCCCTGAGGAGTACCCTCTCCTCGACCGACATCCCCCCCTCGGGTAGCATGTCGGTCTTTCCTCACGCGGTCGGCCTCTCGGCGGGTGACGGACTAATTCCCCGATCCAGTCACCCGCGGCCTTGGCTAGGGCGGCATCAGGCGCAGGTAATCGCGCCTGCGCCGCCCCAGTCGCCGGCGGCGGCTCGCGCCGTCGAGGAGACGCTCCTCGCGCACGCGCTCCGCCGCCTCCTTCCGCGAGACTACTGCCTCGCAGAAGGTTGCGACCGCGTCCCAGTTCCTGACGCTGTCGAGCATCGCCCTGGCGATGGTCGGCAGCGTCAGGTCGGCACCGATGATTGCGACGAGTTCACGACGCTGCTCTGCCCAAGCGGCACAAACCTCGAGCGTATGCTGCGCCGTGTCCTCGTCGCAATCGCAGTGGTGGCAGGACGGTGTACTCTCCCTCCTGACGACCTTGTGCAGGTATTTGGCGAAGCATCCATGCCCCGTCAAAACCTGCACCAGTCGGAAGGAGAGCACCCCGTGCCGCCGTTCCAACCACTGCATCAGCACCGGCCGGAAGGCCTCTACGGTCCGCACACCGAACCGAGGCCTCTCCAGCCGGACTGCCCAACGGGCAATGACATCTAGGCGGGCGTCAACGCGCCAGGCGGTGAGTTCCCTCAAAGAGGCCACACCGCCCTCCGCGCGCACCCCCGACACCCGCCGATACAAATCGGCGAGCATTTCCGCCTCCAGGTCCCACGGAGGACTCCCGGCCAACAGGCACGCTGCCTCCGTCGCCACCGTGCGGTACCCGCGTACAGCCCTGACCGCCATGGCCCTCTGTGGTCGCCACAGAAGAGCCCTGAGTCGGACGGTCAGGGACCCCGCCCACACCGGTGCGCCGTACAGGGCCATCGACCGGACGACCCCCGTGTACAGCTGTCGGCACGTAGCGCTCGGTCCGCCCACATTCGGCATTAGCCATGAAAGGGCGGACGCCGCGCCGACGAGCCGCGGAGCGAGCCTGCGGAAATGCTCCCGAAACCACCAATGCCCGTCGAGCACCAGGCCCAAATACCTCATATGGGCCCGGATGCTGATGTCAACCGAATTGACGGTGATCGAAACGCCGATGGGAGGGCCCATGCGGGGCCCATGGAACAAGAGGGCCTCTGTCTTGTCCAGGGCCACCCTCAACCCCAGCGCCTCGATCCGCCTGACGATCTCTTCGGTGCCGAGAGTCGCCAGGCCTGCCGCCTCCTCCAGCGTCCTACCGCGGGCTGTGACGAGCGTGTCGTCGGCGTAACAGATCACGCCCAGCCCGGGTAGGAGGCTCCCTCTCAACGCCCAGTCGTAGCCGATGTTCCACAGGGTGGGTCCAAGGACCGACCCCTGTGGGACACCGCACGTCATGGGCGTTCGCACAACGTCCCCTACTCGGTTGGTGTAGAGGACGCTGCGCCCCTCCAAATAGTCTGCCACTAGCCGCCTCAGGTAAACTGGCACTCCGTGGTATCGGAGCGCCTCCCTGATGCAGCTAAATGGCAGACTATTGAATGCGTTGGCGATGTCCAGGGACACCACCAACAGCACTCCTCCGCCGGCGACGGCCTCAGTCGCCACGGCCCTCAGGCGCAGCAGAGCCGCGATCGTCGAACGACCCCTCCTGAACCCAAACTGGGCGTCCGACAGATCGGGCCCCGTGCCAACGAGGTGCCGCTCGATGCGGGCAGCCAGCACCCTCTCCAATAGCTTGCCCGCATCGTCGAGCAGCACGATAGGCCTGTAGGCCGAGGCCAACTCTGGAGACCGTCCCGGCTTCGGCAGGAGCACCAGCCTCCCCTCCTTCCAGCACCCAGGGAACCGCCCGGACGCTAAACACGCGTCGAACAGCCCCCTGAGGCGGGGACACAGGTGGTCGAGGACCAGGGCCAGCACGCGGTTGGGAACACCGTCGGGCCCGGGGGCAGTGGATTTGCCGCGCATGCGCGCCACCGCCACCCCCATCTCGGTTGCCGTGATGGGCGGAACACTGTCATCGTCGGCCTCCCGGTCAGTGTCTGGCGAAGCCATGACCGGGGGCGTGTGCTCCGCCCGTCGCGGGAACAGGTCCTCGACGACCCTGGTGAGGAGGCCGGGCTGGAGGGTCTCGGTGAGGGGGGGGCCCCGCGCGCGGAGCTTACTCAGCGCCGCGCGATAGGGGCGACCCCAGGGGTCTCGATCGAGACCGTCCAGCATCTCCTGCCGACTGACGTCCTTGGCGGTACGGACGGCCAGCCTGAAGGCCGACCGCGCATTGCGGTAGCCCTCATAAAGCCGGCCCTCCCGCTCCTCATCACGATGGTGCCGCCGGCTGCGGGTGTAAGCCCTCCGGGCGCATATACATGCGGCCCGAAGATCCGCCAGCTCCCGGGACCACCAGTGGACAGCCCTTTTCGGGGGCAGACACCGTACACGGGGCATGGCCGCATCGCAGATCTGCGTCAACGCATTGCGGATGCGGCCAGCCTCGGCGTCCACCCCGTCCAACTGGTGGGCAGAGGACAGCCATGAGTGGACGATGGCTGCCTCCGCCAGCAGGTCCCGGTCCAAACGACCCACAGCCCATCGCGGGAACGCGGGACGTCCGTCCGCCTGATGACCCCTGCCGGGCGTCGGGAGGGTCCGGGAGACCTCCATCCGGATATACCGGTGGTCCGATAGGGTCTCAACCTCCTCCGCGACGCACCAGCTCCTCACGCGTGCGGCGACAATGGGGCTAGCGAACGACAAGTCCACTATCGACCCGCCCCGCTGCCGCACGCACGTATGCACCGAGCCCCTGTTCAACAAACAGAGGCCCAGTGCCGCCGCCCACTCCTCGACCGCCCGTCCTCGGTCGTCCGTCCTGGGGGACCCCCACGCCATGGACTTGGCGTTGAAGTCCCCCAGAACGAAGACTTGGCGCGGTGCCAGTCGCCGTAACGAGGCCCCTAAGATGGTGAGGGAGACCCCAAAATCAGTCACGCTCCTGTTAGGGGAGAGATAGACTCCGAAAAGCGTAATCTCTCCCCAGTCCGCCGCGACGTATCCGACGCCCCTATCCCTAAGGGTCAGGGACGACGAAGGCCACGACGTGGAGGCGACGATTGCCACAGTGCCGTCGGTGCTACCCAGCCAGTTAGGTCGGTCGGGCACCACGTACGGCTCTGCGGCTACGGCTACTGCTATCAACCACTCCGCCATGGCTTGCAGGAAAACGTCCTGCGCACCGGCGGAGTGGTTGAGATTGGCTTGGAGGAGACGGATGGCTTCGTGGTCCATTAACGGGCCGTATCCATCGTCTCCTCCTCCGCGCTAACGGGCGATCGGGTCGCGATCGGAGCGGGAGCGGGCCCGGTCGATGAGCCGCCCCGCCCCTTTGGGGCCGATGCCGGGGGTCTGCAGTCCCCAGAGCCCATGCGGTGCTTGGCAGGCCTATTGCCCGCCGCACACGCGGGGCAGTGGGGCACCGCAGAGCACGATGCTGCCTGGTGCCCAGCCTGACCGCAGCGGAAGCATAGCCCGCTGCAGTCAAAGCAGTTGCGACACGTCGGTCGGGTATGCCCGACCGCCATGCATTTGTAACACCTCGCGGGCCGGGGCTCCAGCACAGTTACCCGCGCCGAACTCCAGCCCACGAGGAGCCTGCCTGAGTCGGCCAATTTCTTGACCGACTCCACCGGGCACTGCACCCAGACAGCACCGACGCCGCCCGGACCAGGACGGATGGTGCCAATCCGGACGGTGTCCGAGGCACATCCGGTACGCACCATAATGGCCTCCCGGACGTCCTCCACCGTCACGGAATCGTCCAGACCCGTGAGGCGCATCTCTGCGCACTTGACGGGCCTGGCGATTCGGACTCCATCCTCCGGCCCGAACAGCCCCCTCAGCTTCGAGGCCACACTATCAGCCGCCTTGGCGCCCTCGGCCCCAGGGAACTCGAGAATTCGAGCCCCTGTCCGGGCCTTGCGGGTCCTCGCCTCGACGCCCCCGATGTCGGAGACGTCCAGCTCCCGCCGGGCGCGTCTTAGGACAGCCTCATAGTTGAGGCCCCTCTCGGCCGCCTCAGGCAGCACGGTGATAATGACCGCAGCTGTCTTCGGCGACTTGAGGCCCCTGCGCGACCTCTTTCCCCCTTTGTCGGCTCCCGCCTGTGGAGCAGCAGCCACAGCGGCACTCTTGGCTGCCGCTCTCCGTTTCTGACCGCGTTCCTTCCTGCTCCGCCCAGCCACCTGCCAGCCCTGTTCGAGCCTGGCAGCAGCGCTGGGCACAGCAGGCGCAGTCGCGGGTGCGCTGGCCGGAGCCTGCGGTGCAGCCGCTGGCGCCCGCCGCTGCCCGGCCTTGGCGGGAGCCGGCACCGTGCCGGCCTTCTTCTTGGCCCCCTTAGGCCCACCTACGGCCGCAGCATAGCTCACCACGCGGCCACCCTGACAGGGCAGCTGGGTGGGAGCTGACGCTTGCGGCCGCTTCGTCCTGTCTGTGGCGGGCGGCAGCTGGAGGGGCGGCTCGGGTGGAAGACGATCCGCCACGGCCTGGATGCGCGCATCCATCATCAACTCCAGCCTAGCGAAGATGACGCGCATCGCCTCCTCCGGCACACCGTGCACCGCAGGGAGCGGCTCCTCCCCTTTCTTGGGCCTGCCACGCTTCCTGACGGTGCTCACGGCCAGCGCCGCGGGCACAAGCGGCGCAGCAGGCACCACGGGCGCAGGCGGCGTCACAGGCGCAGGCGGCGTCACAGGCGCAGGCGGCGCCACGGGCGCAGAGGACGGGCCCGCCCTCTCCAGCGCAGCCCGCTTTTGCGGCGAGGCCAGTGTCGGCGGCATGGCTGGCACTAAAAGTGCGAATTGAGACCGCAGGTCGGCCACGTCCTTGGCCAACCCGCGGTTCTCCTTCCGCACCGCCGACAGCTCCGACTCGAGTCGCCGGTTTCGCTCTCGCAGGCCGGAGACCTCCCTACTGAGGCGGGCGTTTGCGACCTGCAGGGCCGCCACCTCACCGCCTTGATCGCCCGGACCCGGGACCGATCTCGCCGCCACCGCTGACCCACGACCCCTCCGCCCACGGCGCGCGGTCGGGACCTTGGGAGGAGGCATGACGACACTCCCCTCCGAGTCGGAGCTGCCGCCCTTGTACAGGGGGCGCTTCCGGGCACTCGGGGGAAGGGTCTCCTCCCTCTCCCTGACATTCAGGGCCACCGTCAGAGCCTTCGCCGCAGGGTGCGGCTCAGACTCCTCGGCGGCCTCGGCAGCCGAGCTGCCCTCCTCCATACTGGACGGCTCTGTGGCATTGCCGCCCTCGTCCCGGCTTCGGTCAACCTCCTCGTCGGACGGCTCTGCGGCTTGCCCGCCCTCGTCCGACAGCTTCTCCAGGGCCGTATCGGCATCGGAGCTTCTGCGGCTCTCCAACGACGGCCCTGCGGCTTTACTGCCGCCCTCCCTCTGCGACGGCTCTGCGGTGGATCCGCCCTCGTCGCTCGACAGCTCCGATGAGCTGCCACTCCTCGTCCCCTCCTTGGACGGCTCTGCGACATCGTCGCCCTCGTCCTGGGACACACACCTGCCTGCGGCGCTACCACCATCCGATTGCGACGGCTCTGCGGCATCTGTGCCGCCCTCGTCGCTGGGAACGCTGGTCTCGCGGCGTGCCGCGACCTTCAGCGCCTCCCTTTCCTTCTTAAGTCGGTTGGCGCGCCGTTTAACGCGCTCGCCGGCTAGGGTGATCACCTTCCTGCGCTTCTTCTTTTTTATTGAGGCCTCTATGATAGGTGCCGGGCCCTCGGCGGACGCCTCGAGTCCTAGGGACGAGGCGTCGTTTGTGTCAGTTTTACATTGGCTTGACAAGGCCTTGAGGTGGGAATCACTATGATTCCCGTCGGAAGAATTTTTAAATTTGGAAGCATTCATAGTGAATCCCACGAGTATGGGAGAACTAACGGTCGACCCGGGCAGAGATCCCTGTACCCGGGCAAGCCTACATTTACCAACCAGGGGGTCGGCCGGTACCCTGGCTGGAGCGTGCTAACGACAGAACAACCCATCTGCCATGCATCTTCTCGCCGCACGCCAGAACTTAAGATTCTGGGTGATTTCCGAATTCGAATGTTGATTCGAACTCTTTATAGAGGTTGTCTTCCTCGCGGTCCGGGCGGTTAAGCCAAGACCCTCGTTCCTGATACTACGCCTCACGACAACTTGTCTTGAAGCAAGATATCAGGTTTACGATATGTCGGCGGTGGCATAAGCCTGCCCAGCCCTCAAATTAATGAGTGACCGGGCCCGTCCGAAATTTCGCCTCCTGTACCCTCTACAAATAGAGAGTCAGGAGCGAATTGGGGCTCAACCCATTGCTGGGGAACCCCCCCTCGCGCCAGAGATTCGCTACGGGCGACAATTCGACAGAGGGATCTGGGGGACTGTCGCCCGCACCCAGGGTACACCACGCGGAGGTTTCTGGCGTCGTACCCCAAATTAAGTACCTTAGGACATACTTCAAAAATATTAGAATTAATTGCACGTTCTCAATTTGTATAATGGTGTTATTTATTTAATGTCGTAACATGTTATTTATTTAGAGTTACGTCACATTAGTAATCACTCTATAAGTATTTTGAAATTACGTGAAAATATATTTAAGATAAAGAGTAATATTATGTCTTAATATTCCAGTAAGACCAATTCCAATCAATATAAAAATAGATTTTGCATGTAACAAAAAGACTAAGTCACCCGTAGATAAAAATCACCGCTTCTAATCTTAACTGCCGATAGTAGCTTATTCAAACAGCCCATCTTTAAACAAATTTATGGCTGATTCAAGTCGTTTATTTGGAACAAAATTCATATGCTTAGAGATAAGATGCGAAAAGAGGAAACGTGATAATGTTGAAGTTATATTGACGGACTGTTCTTTTTTTGAAAATTGTAAGTCTTTACTTACAATCTTGTCTTGTCATTCTAGTGACATAGATACTGCCACTTCTCAATAAATTGCAGTAGAAGTATCAAAAGCTAAATATTTTATAGTTCAAACCGGTGATCACTTTTGATTTTTAAATTATTTTTTTTTTAATTATTTTGTGTTGTTATCACATAAAATAACAAGCACTTTCCCTATATTGACATAGAAAAATTCTATTCACTAACACATTGCCGAGTATATTCTAAGAGATAGCTAGGGAATATAATATCTTAATATGTTTTGCATAGTCTGCATGTTACTGTATGATAAATATTTTTAAAATAAAAGTTTATATTAACTCACCAAGCCTGCTTTATATATTATATAACATTCCATAAAAGTGTAAGCACTTAAAACTATGGAGTCTGTAATGGTCCGAGAGCCAGGTGAAAATTTGGTTAATTATTTCTTCTCGAGAGATAATTGGTGATACGCATCAGACAATAGTATCATGAAGCCTTATGACCGTCAGCTGCAGCACGGTGGGGGGGATGAGCAGTTGTAACCTCCCACGCTCGAAGAAAAAAAAATACATTCACTCATTTCCTCTCGGCTAAAAATTTATCAAATTATAGCTAACCCAATATCTAACAAAAAAAAAATCAGCTGGCTATAACATAGTGTATTGTACGTCAGCTGATGTTTCGATCATGGAAAAAAAAATCTTCACTTTCAGTGATATCCTCTCAAATAAAAATTTACCTGATGATAGCGTATATGTAACTATTGATAAATATATACGTCAGCTGGCTGTATCTCGGTGGAAAAATCGTCAGCTGATAATTTGAAGGTAACGTAGAAGTCGTCGCTATTACATTTATTATTACCTATTCAGTATAAGTTATTAAATATTGAACTAGGTTTTATATAAATCGATTGGTAGTTAAAAAAATAGATGATTCTATATGAAAATTGTATGATTTTTAGTCACTTTTTTATTATTATCATTACTATCTTGGCTCCTATAACGCCTTCTACTGGGCTCGAGACTCCTCCAAAATGAACGTGCAATTGACCTACCACCACGCTGGCCAAACAGGTTGTTAAAACATTCTATTTCATTCCGCTATCATACGAAAATATCACTTATTATTAATCATTAAATTTTATTCATTGTTATAATATTACAAATTGTTAGTTTAAGCCTGACATAATTTTCCTTCGTAAGAATCTCCGTAGTAATTGCTTAGTTGAAATGTTAAGGAACACATAGTAACTCAGCGAAAATTCTTAGAGATTTTCACGATTGTGTGATAAGTGTACCAAATTGCACTGACTCAGAAAGATGAAATATAACAGTGATGGTAAAGTTAAAAGTTTATTTTTTAAAATTAATTCAAACCTTTAACCGTGTGGTGACGGAGTAAGAATATAATTCACCACCCCCTATCTTACCCGTGGGTGGTCGTAAGAGATGACTAAAGGATATAAAATGAATATAACATCTATGTAAGAGAAGGAAAACTCAAAAACAAACCCTATACCAAAACGTCTGACCAGCGTGGTATATTAGATCAATTTCCCTCCCATTACGGAGGAGGCCCGAGCCCAACAGTGGGACATTTATGAGCTGTGATGATGATGAATTCAAATCTTTTATAGTTTCATCATTCATGTCTGTTAATAGTAGTTAACTAATCTGTACTAGTTAACGTAAATACTTATTCAAAAGTAGAGAGAGAAATTTATAGCACTTTCTGAAAGATTTAAAGTTAATAATTATGAGAACATCACGTGTCGATAATTGATTTTGTGCCTCTGATAACTATAATGTATTGAGTATCCGTGATAGGTTCGTGAACAAACACGTAGTACTTCTGAGAACTTGATACGTGACAGGAATGTTTCGAACTTGATCCGTTACATTGACGAATGCGATCGATACCACACAAATACTACAAATGCCTTGATCAAACTTGAAATTTATTACGTCGAATTGTAATTCAAATTAACATCAGAAATGTTAATTATCATCTAGCTACACCTATTTTGAAGGCAACTGAATCCCTTAAAAAGGAGAATAAAGATAAATTGAACTTCATTTTTTTTTTTTTTTTTTTTTTTCAATAAAAACAATTTTTGTTACAAAGGTTAAAAATCTTATTAAAGCTTACGTATTTTACTATTAATGTATTATTAAACAACGAGTTTCTTATCGTAGAAAGGTTTTTATTAAATGTAGTTTAATAGTAGTGCCTTTTGGTCAACTGTTTCCAATAGCTTCGGTGAAATATAAACGAGGTATTTTTAGATTCGCAATAGCATATAGATGATTTTTTTTTAAAAAGTACTGCTCGCAAAATTCTCTAAAGAGTTATAAGCAATTTATTAAAAAGACTTGAGTATTTTTATCATTATTTAAAATATTATTCTGTAAAATCTGTACACAAATAAGTGTTGTTTTTTATCTTTATAAACTTTTCAAAAGTAGTTCCAAAACTATCTCAGATCATATAATAAATACTCATATTCCAGTAGATAATTTAAAAATAGCCATCATTTTTTTACTGACGGATTATTGTTCATTCAGTATGCGCCTGATTTTTTTTCATTTCTCCATATTAGTATTTAATTTGTTTAATTTTTTTACCATAACTTTAGGCTATTATTACTATTATTTTAATACTTAAATACTGTATAACTTTTGAAATTTTACATATAACTTTATAACTTTTCAAAAATCATTCACATGCGATTCGAATCACACATTAAGCAGTTATGGACTAACTTAATTAACTGAGCACTATAATTTAGCTAATTGCAGGACGATGCCTTAAATTTCGCTGATCTATACTGGCCGCTTATGCAGAGGCGAGATTCTATAATCTCGACTCAATTGCAAAGGGCAGCATCAGCTAAGATTTACCAATTAAGTGAATCGGTAGTAGTTGCCCACTCAGCGAATCTCGGCGCATCGAGTCTTGCTGAACAAGCTAAAATTCGATATGTGAATTCATTTATATATCATTAATCAGCAGATTACACATAATACAACAGAATTGAAATAACAATTTCTTTTTTTGTTTTATATTATAGTATTCTCATTGGAATGGCATTCTTGTGGGGAGGCCTATGTCCAACAGTGGACGTTTACGGGCTGGTGGATGAATGGTGGATGGATTTTATAGTATTACAAAAAAATATCTTCGTATGTCAACAAAGTACAAATACAATGTTCTACAACACTCTTTTCACGAGAGTGACGCATGCCATGTACGACTTTTTTTTTTTTTTTTTCAAATGGCGTTTATAAGATTTCGCCAATAACTAGTTATAAATATCTTCACGTTTTTAGTCTTTCAGGTTAGTGATTATCTAAGTCAAATTGTCACCATCAACAGTGCTATGGCCACACTGTTAATGGTATCTTGTTGGAATTTTGATGGAAAATGAAAACGTTGTATAACACTTTTATATGATATTCACGACATCCCAGTAGTTCCGCGCATCACATTACATAAAATGCCATCAAAATTATCTAATATAACACGTTAAAACACTAATATATCGAATATAATACAAGAGCACCACATGACGTTTTCAAATTCCCATGTACGACTTAAGAAATAAATATATGTCATAGAATACAAGGGATATTTAAGACAACATCCTCATGTCAATCCATCAAGCTATTGGTAGAGGAGGATCGTATCCAACAGTGCGACCTCTTTGGACGAGAAAGAAGAAAACTGTAATTTTTTTAAATTTTTATTTTAAAATGAGAGTAAGATTCATTTTTTAAATTATTAGCTACATTTGTTTAGTAAAGAAAAGTTATCACCAATTTAAATTCTCACGCAATTTTTAATAGTCATACGTGGGAACTGAATCACCTATTCAATATCTCATAGGATAATACTGCACGTGGACAATAACAATTCAGGTAATTATAGTAATATATCTGTTCTCTTAGTTTAGCCTCATTTCTAAATGCATAAATTGCTTTTTTTATAATATTAGCTAGAATTGAGGCTGCAGAAACCAGAGCAGCCTTTTTCCCTTTTTTTTGCGGTGGACTATGGAGGTGGTCGGGCTCCGCCAAATCGGTCCGGGGCGACGGAAGAGGCGGCGCGCAACCCCATAAACCCACCCTGTAAACACCTCTCTTCGCCGTGCGAAGAACCAGAGCAGCCTAACTACAAGAACCATGTTTTACAATATGGAGGGAATTAAAATTAAATTCAATTCCTTTTATTCGATTTGAACATAGGCCGAAAATGTACTTGTACTGCCATCTATTGTTAAGAGCTTCTAAACAATTTTAGACTGCTGTGGTTTTGTAGATTAACATTTTTAGATTACGAAATTGCAATTAGGTCAAATGTTGTAAAAATGCAGATAGATAGAGGCCACTCTGGTTTTAGCAGCCTCAATTAGTCTTTATTTATAAATACCCGATTATAATAGTCTTTATTGTTTCTACTAAGTTATAATATTCAATTCTTAACTACTAAAGAATGTATACTTAATCCTTACTGATATTATAAATGCGAAAGTAACTTTGTCTGTCTGTCTGTCTATCGCTCTTTCACGCCAAAACTACTGAACCGATCTAAATAAAAGTTTGGTACACAGATGGTCTAGAGCTTGACAAAGGACATAGGCTACTTTTTAATGCAAAAAAAGGGTTGTAAAGGGGGATGAAAAGTTGTAAGGGAGTACCGTCATTTTTAAAGCCAGAAGCCTAAAACTTATTTTTAGGCTATTGATTAGATATAAATAAATATGATATTAAAATTTTGTAAAAAAATACTTTTAAGGGGTAAAACAAAAATAGGGGATGAAAAACTTTAGGAAAGTAACCTTTTGCGCGGGCGAAGCCGCGGGCAGAAGCTAGTTTTTCATATATATTTACTTTTCAACAAAACTTATCAAATCATCATTTCAGCTCATATATGTCCCACTGTTGGCCTCCAGCCTCCTAAACAATGTGAGGGAAATTGACTTATATACCACGCTGGTCAGACGTGCTGGTATAGGGTTTTATTTCGAGTATACCTTCTGTTGCATAGATGTTATATGCGTTTTATATCCCTTAGTCGTCTCTTATGATCACCTACGGTTAAGATAGGGGTGGTGAATTGTATTCTTACTCCATCACCACACGGATATATCATGTGTTAAATTTATCAAACAGTTAAGTTAAACATTCATAACAGTCATGTTGCGTTATTAGACTTGCTAGAATGATTGATTACAAAATACTTCACAGCATTTATCGTTAAAGAAAAAGTGTTTATGCGTTAAGCCAACTCAACAACAACTCAAGGACTATTGAAGCCATACCTCGAACGCCTCAAAGACTCAAGACATTAACTTACAAATTAGCTTCAATTATTGCTAAAATACTTTCGTAACTCCTGAAACATAAAGTGATTTTAAAAAGACTAGCCATCATTTGACCTTAAAACTTAGCAGACAATGAGTTTATGAACGAATTGGGATTTAATTATTATTATTCTAAAATTAGGTTTATGCTCAAATATTAATTGTGTTTAGCTACTTGTTAATGTTATGATTTTATTTTAATTTCTAAAACACACTATTAATTTCTAAAACACACTATTAGGAGATGGTCAGGCGAATCGAGGCGCTGGGGCTCAGGGTGGCCTTAAATAAGACGGAGGCCCTATTATTCCATGGGCCACGCGTAAGGCTGCCAACCGGCGCCTCGTTAGTCGTCAACTCCATCCAGATCAACATCCAGGCCCATATGAAGTACTTGGGTCTGGTGCTCGACGGGCGATGGTGGTTCCGGGAGCATTTCCGACAGATTGCTCCCCGGCTGGTCGGCGCGGCGTCCGCCCTTTCTCGGCTCATGCCGAATGTGGGCGGACCCAGTTTCGAGGGCCGACGGCTGTATGCGGGGGTCATCCGCTCGATGGCCATGTACGGCGCACCCGTGTGGGCGAGGGCTCTGGACGCCCAGCTCAGGGCGGTTCTGTGGAGGCCACAGAGAGCCATGGCGGTCAGAGCCATTCGCGGGTACCGCACGGTGTCGACAGAGGCGGCGTGCCTATTGGCCGGGACACCCCCGTGGGACCTAGAGGCGGAGATGCTCTCCGACCTCTACCGGCGGGTTACCTCAGTGTGCGAGGAGGGTGGCTCCCCATCGTTGAGCGAGATAGCCACCTGGCGCGAGGACGCCCGCCGAGACGTCATCGCCCGTTGGGTTACGCGGCTGGAGAGGCCTAGACACGGTGTCGTGACCGTCGAGGCCTTTCGGCCCGTATTGATGAAATGGATGGAGCGGCGGCACGGGGTCCTCACCTTCCGACTGGTGCAGGTGTTGACGGGGCTCGGGTGCTTCGGGAAATACCTGCACACGGTCGTGTACAGGGAGTGGACTCCAGGCTGCCATCATTGCATAGTGGCGAGGACACGTCGCAACATACGCTCGAGGAATGCTCGGGCTGGGACGGGCAGCGCCGTGACCTCGTCGCTATTATCGGTGCCGACCTGGCGCTGCCGGCTGTCGCGAGGGCGATGGTCGACAGCGTCAGGAATTGGGACGCGGTCGCCGCCTTCTGCGAGGCTGTCATCTCGCGGAAGGAGGCGGCGGAACGAGTCAGGGAGGACTCCCGCGACCCGGGCCGCCGCCAGCGGCCGGGGCGGCGCAGGCGCGAATACCTGCGCCTGATGCCGCCCTAACCCAGGCCTCGGGTGATCGGACCGGGGAATTGTCCGGTCACCCGACGCGAGGCCACCGCGTGAGGGCGACGCCCCGACGGCGAAATCTGTCGGAGCGCCGACGAGAGGAACCCGCGAGGGTAAACCGCCGAGCGGACCACCGAAGACAAAGATCGGGTACCGGTGGTCCGCTCGCACGGCGATGAGAGAGGATTTTACGGTGGGTCTATGGGGTCACGCGCCGCCTTCTCCGTCACCCCGGACCGATTCGGCGGGGCGAGACGCACCCATAGCCTACCAATTAAAAAAAAAAAAAAAAAAAAAAAACGGTGGAGACTTTAAAATAAAAGATATGATGTTAAATAATAATAAGTCAAAACATTAAGTTAGTTATAATGAAAAATATTAACATTTTCCTCTCATTATGGTATGATCATATCGATATTATCGTAACGCCTGCTACAGTAAGACTGTACAGATATTTCATAATTACATAATTATACAATCATCTTCAGTCACATCAAAGGAAATGATGGTAGAGATTTTACCAAAATACCATATCTTTTGAACCGTAATGCGGCTTGAACTCTCATCAAATTTAATTAAAGACCATTTCAATTTCCTTCGAAATCTTATAAAATCTTACATGCCAAGTATAGTTAAGTAGTTCAGTTACGAGTCAAACTTAGTTTAATAAATAATTAGCTGAGCAATAGATACAAATTCACTGTATTCTATGATATTAAGAATAAAATCTATTTATCTATTATATTGATAGATATCAATGGACACGGATATTTAAGTAAATGTCTTCCGAACGATATACCGCATTCAAAATTCTTGAAATATTTTGAACTTAAGACACAACAGAGCATTAAAACCAAATCTAATTAATTTCATCGACGATACAAAATGGGTTTGAAAATATATCAAGCGTCCTTTATAAATCAATGGTATTTATATTATTGAAGTATAAAATTAAACAACCGTGATGATTATTAATGTGATATTTTACAAGAAAATTTATTGATAAAATATATGATCTGAATATAAACTAATGGATTGAAAATAAAAATCCTCTTCAGAATAAAAATTTTGCCATAAAAGAAGCTAAGATTGAATGAATGATTTTTACTCAATCATGCGTGAACGGCTGAACGAATGCAAATGAAATTTGGCGGAGAATGAATGTGATTTGGTTTGTTACACTCTCACATCGTAAATAATCAACTAAAAATTTAGATATACGTTCTCATGGATAGGAGAATGGAGAAACCATTACCTTGAATGCAGGGAAACGATCCTTATTGTTCCGGAAATCTCCATTACTAAAGTTTGGAGTTAAATTTATGTTAAAAATCAAGTATATAGCTCTTTAGGGATTTATTATATCAATATACCAACACGTCTGACCAGCGTGGTATAGTATGTCAATTTCCCTCCCACTATGGAGGAGGCTCGAGCCCAAGAGTGTGACATATGAGCTGAGACTTTCTTTTTCTCTTTTCTTTTGAGAGATCTTGATGAGAGATTTATTAAACAATTCATTCATTCTCCTACTCTTATCCCAACTACTTGGGGTCGATAGAATATGTACTCTTCTTTCATAGTACATATTGTAGAAGCTATCGGCAATAGTTTTATGACCGGCCGCCTGCCAGACGTCAACCCTCCTTGGGAATGTAATTGTTGGCCAAATGGCATCAGATGGAGTTGGCCTAGGTCGTTATAAGGCTCATAGTCGTCTTTTACGACACCCACGAGCAAAGCAAGGGTTGGTAGTATTCGAAGCCGCTACCACACTTTATTAAACAATAAATTACAAAATTTTTCCTTTACTGAAATTGTCCAGAGTGAATTAAAGAGTTAAAAGAGTTACTGAAGATAAAACAATTTTAGTTCCCTCCTAGTATTTATTTATTCTTAGCTCAAGATAATTTGCTTGTTTTTTTTTTAATAGAGGTATAAACAATACATGTTCTATGTGAAGCTTGTAGTGTCAGATTCAGGTATTGTGACACGATGTATAACGCAATAATGTTGTACGACGGAGCTATGGTTTAAAATTATAATATATATTTAGCTATGGTTTAAAATAAAGTTTAAAATTATTTGTGATATAGTACTATTAAATTGCTGATGTTACATCATAAAATATATTCTATTAAGTTTAATTAAGACTTTTACTTACTGAAATTCAAATATTTTGTATCTTTTACTGTGTTGATTAGGCTCGTTTATTTCTCTAGTGGAGTGAGGCAGTCTAGTTTATCTAGTTCTAACTAAATGGTCTTTTTTATTTATAATTTATTCATACACTATAATTATTGTCTCAATATAATTTTATTGTTGCGATAATATAATATTTCCACAGTAAGAAATTGAATTGCTTTCGGGTCCGTAATTGAGTGAAAACCTAATGGTCCCCGGAGGGGTACTCAAATAGCCCTTAATTTCGTCAAACTAATAAGGGAAGTGATCTACTTCATTTAAGTATATAAAATTTGACTTACAAGTATTCATTTCATTACTATACTATTCACAATTTAAGCGATGTAACGCTTAAATTGTTAATGGTAATAGATAGTACAATTTGCCAAATCACTAATGGAATACAAACTAGTATTGTTAATAGTTTTTAGTCTAAAACAAAGGGATTCAGCCGATAATGAATAATTTGCATTTATTACGGGAAACCTCTAAAGTTTTTATTGCATTTGAACCCAAATATTAAAGTATACACGCATTTGTCGGACTCAATATGCGAGTTACAGACATTTGTGCCAACTGTTCGGGATAATATAAGTAGTAGGGTCGACAATGTCCGTTTTACATAAACTGCTGTTTTGTCAAGTTAAGAAATAAAAGAGGTTGTGACATTTTACAAAAATTCCTACTGTTTTGGGAAATTGTTGGGTTCTACGGCTATATAGAAATGCTCATTTAACGTGTTTCGTACTGTAAGTGAGATGAGACAAACCGTATTGTCCAATTTTTGTTGTGAAGTTATGCGGTAAGCGAGCGTAAAATACCGTCCGACATGGTAACGATAAAGGGTTAGGTCCAAACTTATGGATGCGCACCGGTTGAATGAATAGTGCTCTTAATTGCCAACCGGCTTTGTCGATGACTTTCCACTTTTTATATTAGGTACCGCTGCTGAATTTGAGGGGCGGATATTGCAAACCGTATGATATATTCTATTGTAGGTGAGTTTCGAACTGAATAGACTCAATTCAATGTTAAAATGACATATGTCATACTCAGATATTACGATGTTCCGTATAGTGCAGATTTTTTGTAAAGTATATAGATTTTTTTTGTAAATGATTGAATAATGAAATATTCAATAATTTACAATAAAATTCACTTATTTTAATATCATTAATCTCGTAAGTTTGAAATTAGAATATTGTTGTCAGTATGATAATTGAAAAATATAAGGAGATTAATTTTGGCTTTGTGGTGTAAAGTTATTAATTCAGTTAAAAATGGACTATGTGACTGATCTGACGATAGTAGTGATATAATACCCAAAATTGGACACGCATATTAATATTATAAATGAATTTAAGTGAATGAAAGTTTGTGAAGATGTTTGAAAGTTTGTTACTCGTTAATGCATAAAATATTGAACAGATTTGGATGAAAATTAGTGCATAGATAAATCATTTCTTGTATTAACACATAGGATATGTTTTATTCCAGTAATACTTACCCTTCCGATAATAGTTCAACTTATAGGAAATTAAATATATATTACATAATAGGAAGGAAAAATTAACTTATTATAAGACGCTGATTAGATGATTTATATATCTATATATATATATATATATATAAGAGATTTCCACCTATGTATTGACTCATCACGATATCTCTGGAACCATAAGGCCTACAAACCTCAAATTTGGTAGGAATATTTCTTTCGCCGAGTAGAGGTCAGCTAAGAACGGATTTTACGAAATTATATCCCTAAGGGGGTGAAAAAGCAGGGCAAAGTTTGTATGGGACAACGTGATTCCTTGGTCCAATCTATTTCAAATTTTGCTTAAACATTCTTCAACAGAATTGATGAAAGGTGTGATTCATATTTTATTGAGATTTATCTCCTAACTGGGTTAAAAAGGGGAGGCAAGTTATTTTAAGGGTGATTTGCTTTAAAGTTGATATCAATACTTCTTAGTGATTTTGATTTAAAAGACATTTTATTTTGACACATGTTTGAAAACTCAATTCGATTATATTCAAAAAAACGGCTAAGAGCGACTCAGAGTCGCGCACGAAGGGTTCCGTACCATTATCTATAAATGGCAAAATAATCATGTTTGTTGTATGGGAGCTTAAATTCTCTATTTGTTTTATTTTAATTTAATTATTTATTTCAAAAAGGGAATATATTACTAAATATTCTATGAATATTTCAAACGTCTATTTTTGTTATCAGTATCGAGCAAAAACGAGCAAAAACAAAAGTAATCTACCTTTGTTGTATGGGAGCCCCCTTAAATATTTATTTTATTGTTTTTTAGTATTTGTCGTTATAGCGGCAAAAGAAATTCATTATCTGTGAAAATTTCAACTGTCCAACTATCGTGGTTCATGAGAGCAACATGGTGACAGACAGGCGAAGCAAGGGATGGACAGCAGAGTCTTAGTAATAGGGTCCTATTTTATCTTTTGGGTATGAAACTCTAAAAAGGTTGACGTCACATTAACGTTCTTCTTCTTCTCTTTGTGTATTGGCAATGAGCTACTTATACGAGCTATTGGTGCCAGTGTTAAGTTATAATTATTTTTACGTTTTTAGTCTTTCAGGTTAGTCATTGTCTAAGTCAAATTGTCACCATCAACAGTGCTATGGCTATACTGTTAATGGTATCTTGTGGGCATTTTGATGGAAAACGAAAACGTTGTAAAGCACTTTTATATGATATTCACTACATCCCAGTAGTTCCGCCACATCATCATCACAGCCCATATCATCCATGTACTCTTAAAATACTTAACCGAATTTAATCAAATTTGCATAATAAATATGTGTAGTTTGATCCAACTTAAAAGATAGGATAGCTTCCATCTCAATTTATAGTCACAATATTACTTTATTACAAATTATTTGTCTATTATTTGACAGTCACAATTATCTTTTATCTCCAAACGATTCTAACAGATGGTGGTATCTGTTGACTGGATTGAGTAAGTATTTAATAGATGGCGCTATGTTAAACGTAGAAACGTTTCATATAATCTACTATTTATTAGCATAACCACCACGTGTTACTGAGGCTATCTTAGGCACAGCAACGCGTGGCCGGGTCTGCTAGTTCATGTATAAAGCTTTCGAATTCTTTGCTACAAGAAAATTATCAACGGTAGTAGGGCGACACAGTTGTCAGTTTTTTTTCCACAGCCACAAGCGGGCTCGTCCGAGGTACCACATTTTTGCAGAAAATCGACGTCTGAGCAGTGGCAAGTAAGCGAGAGAGCCGGAAGCAAAACTTTTTGGGTGGGTTTATGGTAGGCAACGACCTAGCTGTAACATTGACATTGCAAAGGTCCATGTGTGGCAATTATACTTACCATTAAGTATGCTACTTGCTCGTTTGCTACCAATTGTGTTGTAAGCAATAAAAAAGCAAGCACTGTAATTGGGTCCCATAAATTCTTTGATAATCTCCCGTGTGATGATAGGTTATCTAAGAATACTAGTGAAGCCAAAACTCTTATAAAGTGGACTGTATTCATTTGAAGTGTTCTATGAAAAAAGGGGTTGGATTTATGGTCGATGTATTCATCGACCTCAAATCCAACCCCTTTTTATATCATAATTGATATCTTCATTAATTTTAAGACAAGAACATTATTATCTGCTGCAAAATAGCTCACATCATCAGCGGATTATATGCTTAACGTAGTTTATATACACCGGCTGATGTACCGGATTAAACACGTGCGCTCTGAACATTAGCGGCCAAGAATTAAAAATAAAGCTTTTCTTTAAAAATACTATTAATTTTTTGAATTTTCAAGCATTTTCTCAGAAAATTCTCTTGAGCAATTTGGAAATTAATTTGAATTGAATTGAATTTGAAATTATATTTGGTTAACAACAATAAACTCGCCACTTATTACGTAAGGAATAAAATTATATGCAAGATGTTGATTATACCTTCGGTTTTTCTTTTGAAGATATACGCGTAATGGTATTATTTGGTACACCAAGTTATTAAAAGTGACGAAAATATTTAGCCATGATATTATTGTTTATTTATATGGCAATCCACGCTTATTAGAGCATGCAACACTTTCTAAATTAAGAAATAAATACGTGACCAATTGTAAACAAAAAGTATTTCATTGTTTAATATTCACAACAATTGCCAGTTCGTAGAGCGACTGGCGCCTATGTCAGCTAAATATGTATGTAAATTTAATATTTTACTTGTTTCTTGAAAACGATACTGTCACTTTTCGAATACTTGAATGTTTAATTGACAATACAAAATCATTACTAAATTTTGTTGATATATCATAAGCGTCTACTAATTTTTAGAAGTCTGGTTAAAATCCTAAGTTGGACAAAAAATAATGTTAGTTTTCTCCGCCAAGAAAATTTCAATACTGTATGGAACAACCAAATCATGCCTATTAATGAGGAAAGACAGACCTTTAAAAGGTATATACGTGGGACTGTACAAAAATATATTTAGAATATTCTTTTATTTCTCTGTGTGGTGAGGGCTTAAGAATACATTATGGCACCACCCTCTACTTACCCGTGAAGGGCCAATAACAACTAAGTGATCACATAAAGAATGAACAGCAGTTCTCTCTTGCGAAATATATATCATTAATTCTGATGGCCAACTCGCCTGCTAAGCCGAGGCCATTTTCCCATGGAGGCCTATGTCCAGTAGTAAACTTTGAAATTTATATTACGGAGCAAACACGTTTTGTCCTAAACTTCTGGACCGAATTGGATGTAATTTTGTTTGTATATTTCAATGGGCTCCTGGATGGTTTGAGGAACAATTGCACTCGGCAGGTGGCGTTGTTGTCGGCGTGTCACTAAGGTTGATTTGCCGAACAGAATGAAATCTACCAGGTACTCTAGTAAACTCCACCGAAGTCAAAGATCGGTTACCGGTGACCCGCTCGCACGGCGAAGAGAGGAGTTTTACAGTGGGTCTATGGGGTCAAGCGCCGCCTTTCCGTCACCCCGGACCAATTTGGCGGGACGAGACGCATCCATAGTTCACCAAAAAAAAAGGTACTCTAGTAAACATATCTATTAAGTGGCAAATTTAGATTCGTACGATAGCGGCATGTGAAAAATTTTCCGTGTGGTGACGGAGTAAGGATACTATTCACCACCCCATATCTTACCCGTGGGTGATCGTACGAGACGACTAAGGGATATTAAACGCATATAACATCTATGTGAGAGAAGGAAAACTCGAAACAAAACCCTATACCTGACCAGCGCGGTATAGTAGGTTAATTTCCCTCTCATTACGGAGGAGGCCCGAGCCCAACAGTGGGACATTTATGGGATGTGATGATGATGATGATGATGATTCCGGAATAAGAATAGTACATTTCTACACTCATTTCTTTTTGTGAATGTCATAATAGATGACTAGGTCAATAAGTTTTACCATAGGGAGACTAACGAGCTTCTATTCGTTCCACGGATAAGGTATTTCGCTCAAAAGGCTCATAGCGTCCCAACAGCATATTATTATAATTTTTGAATGTGCGCTGCTATCACCCTGGGTGACCTGAGTTAGTCTAATCATAGCCTACCAGTAAAAAAACGTGGTTTTAATAGTTATAGCTTATAGTCTTTTTTTATTTTATTTTTCCTGCGGTGGACTATGGATATGGTCGCCAAATCGACTCGGGGCGACAGAAGAGGCGGCGCGCAACCCTATAGACCCATCCTGCAAAAACTCCTCTCTTCGCCGTGCGAGCGCGCCACCGACACCCGATCTTTGTCTTCGGTGGCCTTATAGCTTATAGTCTATCAGTATAAAGTATATTGGCTACTTGCAACACAGTTTGTAACTAGCGTAGGAGCTAGAGATTCCCATATATTTTTGTATTGTTCATATGATAATAAATAAATTATTATTATTATATAATTATAACGTATTTGAACTATACAAAAGTTGAATCAAATATAAAGAATATCTTACAAATCTCTAACAATGACTGATGATTAATTAAGATTGCTTTGATTTATTTATATCAAGCACAAGTTGCACAAAATTTATAGTTGAATAGGGCGTATCTTGTCGGTGGCTATCAGATAAATGAGTCCGTTTGGTTTGATACATGTGAATGGGGATCGAAAAATACCCGCGAGCAAATAAAACGAATCAAACAACTATATGCCGGTACTGAATCAGTGCACATAGTGACTCCGCTTTCGTGTATTTTATTTAAAACTAAAATAATTAAATTAGCTCATTTTTATTGGTATTTTTTTTTGTTACTCTTTGGATATTAACAGACTAAGTACGCTATGTATTATATATATTTGTGGAGGAGACTCGAGCCCAGCAGTGGGACGTATATAGGCTGAGACGATGATTAAACAGGCTATGTATTAAACAGGCTTTCCTGTCTTTTCCCACACTCCCAAAAAACTATCAACTCGTAAAAAACTTTAAAATCTAATACAGTTTCACAGTCTTTTGGAATTTGATGGAATATACTACATTAACTTAGCTATATAATTCATAAGATACTTGTAGTTTACTCCAAAGACGTCTACAGGCCCAGAAACGATGTCTAGGGACCTATATACAGTCAAGATATACAAAAACTTATTCCATTTAAATTTTAATTTAGAGTAGTGCAAAATAAATGAGATACAATTTTGACTATCTAATTTTAGAGAGAAGCAAGAGCCCAAGTATTTTCTTCATTTCACAATCTTGTTTGATAAAAGCTTTCGTATTTCATTAGCTAAATGAAGAGTATTAAAGTAATTCAATCTTGTTTTGTTATGAATACCACAGAAACTTACATCTTAAAACTCGAGATGAAAACCATACGCTAATAAGTGCGTACTTATACAACATTGTATATATTAATATCCTTTGTAATCTTTCGTTATTTATTACATTAGTCTGTTAATGTTTAAATTAATATCAAAATTACAATTATGTAGATTAAATATCTATATAATGTACACGCTTAAAAGAAAAATATTTAAAACAAGTAACTTTTAATAATATTCGCGAATTTGGTTCGGTTGCAAAATATTTATAGATTCGTATATCTATTCCATTGTTCTCAGATTATTTAAGTTTCGCTATTGGGTAAGGCTTCCTTTACAATGGGAATGGGGAAGGATATATTTTAATGATTATATTTTGATTATTTAAAATATCAGAATAGAATAATTACAACAAATAAAACTATGCGTCCATATATCTGACTCTAGTAAATAGAAAGTTACTGTAAGGCCCGAAAAAAAATACGATGTCACAGTAATAAGCTAGCTCGAGATAAGCGATAGAGTTTTCCAGAATTAATTTCACCCCGAAGTTTCTGTTAACCGCAATGGCGGACGCAGGACGTACGTGCTCGAAATACTTTTCGGGACTTCGCTTTTGTTCTATTATTTCTGTCCAGACGTCCCTTTATAATTGTTACCCATTACGGAGTGTGCATGGATATACATACATATATATATATATATATATATATATATATATATATATATATATATATATATATATATATATATATATATATATATATATATATATATATATATATATATATATATATATATATATATATATATATATATATATAGTAATATGTATCTACCTAATCTATTATCCTCATATATGTCCCCATAATTAATCTTGAAGTGCAACATATTTTTGATTTATACAACAATATATTCCATTATAAAAACCCGATTACGAAACGAAAAATGATGTCACAAGCGGGGTTCGAACCCGTACCTATTGGGAGTTCGGCTCAATCGTGCTGCTACTTACACCACCGTGAACTATTATAGGAGAGTCAAATCTGGCTTCGTATTATATTTACGTCTTTAATTATGGTGACGCGCGCCATCTATTTATATATCTACGATTGGGCCGGACTCCCAATAGGTGCGGGTTCGAACCCCACTTGTGACATCATTTTTCGTTTCGTAATCGGGTTTTTATAAATAATTAAGCATATTAAATGCTAAATTTCAGTAATTTGAATAACAAGGTTGTGTCATCGTTTAGTACAATTCTAACTGCAAAGTTTGAAGCATTAAGCCTACACAATGTGTAAACATTGTCAGGTTTTTATAAATAATTAAGCATATTAAATGCTAAATTTCAGTAATTTGAATATATTCCATTATTTAATGTCTCGTAAAATTTCATTGATCATTTTAGGATTCATAAAATAAACTATACTAAAGGTACGCAGTTTAATATTACTTCTACTTTTACACTTTTTCTCGCAATGACATACACAAATATATCACAAATCGCCAGTTCCTTTCATCACAATTCATGCTAACCAATAAACAGGCTTCCAAGCTGACTGAAACGAATACTAATAGAGAATTTTCTGACGAATAAACGACAATTTTTCTCAAGATGCAAAAGCCAATATCACACAATGAACAGTCGTGTACTCCTATTTCAATATATAATTTTATGGCCCATTTAGAATGGTAGTCAGTAGAATCTTGCTTATTAATGGAGTTATTTTATAGAGTACGATGTTATAAATGATGATTAATAAAATTCAATGATCGTAAAAGAGAAAACCTTGAGATCTGTTTACTAAATTACTGTTGAGGGTTTTAATTAGTGTTTCGAACCTAATTCTTATTTAATTATTTATTTTCATTTTTAAAATTATCCCTAGAATATATAAACAAAATTTTACATTAAGAAATTTCAATTGTAATTATATTAAACCTAAAGAATGTGCCTTATCCGTGTGGTGACGTAGTAAGAATACAATTCACCACCACCTAACTTACCAGTGGTTGATTGTAAGTAAGGGACATAAAACACATATACCATCTATGGGAGAGAAGGCAAACTGGAAACAAAATCCTATACCAATACGTCTGACTGACGTGGTATAGTAGGTCAATTTCCCTCCCATTGCGCAGGAGGCTCGAGCGCAAGAATGGGACATACTCTCATGACTTATCTCAGCTCATAAGCTGAGATTTGATCATCTCAGCAAAGAATGAAGTTACTTAACAAATAGGCAATTACTTATAATTAAAACTAGTTATATTTTTAAGTATTATTATTGTTTAAAATAAAGATTATTGAAAGTTCTTATATTTATAATGGGTGTAACTTACATAGGCTAAAGAATTAGCACGTTAAAGTGGCGATTGGCAAGTCATTTCACACGCCAAACTAACAATCATTGGGGAAGAAAGGTTCTGGAGTAACGACCACGAAACAGACGACGCAGCGTTAGTACGAGGTCACCACACCGCATCTTTTGTAGATATCTACGTATATATTGTTTATTATCAAAAGCTTCATTAATTTCATGTTTCATACGGAAACATGCAATATAGAAATGCAGTTAACAATCTAAAATTTATAAAATGTTAGAATCATTTAAATATAGAGAGTTCTACTTACAATACTTGTATGGTATGTAACTTATTGCAAAGCAATTTCAATCAATAGTTTAAGTGACGTAGTATCGAACGCACGCAAGATCTATTAACATACTTAAAACAGAGATTTATAATTGAAATGTTTTTGAATATTCACTAAGATTTTTAACAAAATATGTCTTGATTTAACAATCTTGCCAATTATTATTTTCATGACAAATTTTATAACAGTTGCTATAAAATATTTTCTGTTAACTGAATCCATTAAATTCATTTCATAGTTTTCTGTTAACTTGTCACTCATGGCAAATATATTCGCGGCATAGATATAATATATAAACTCATCCCAAATAAAATCTCATTCAGCTTTTACATAGAAAATTCCAAATGTAGATAACTCTTGTTGATCGCTCTTAAATGTCTTTATTGACTTTTATTTTCGTGATTATTTTCGTGATTATTTTCGTGATTAATATAATCACATTCATTATTCTTATATTTATATAATAACTAATACTCGGGGTCACAAGATAACATTGCTCGAGTAAGCTCGTTCTTTATATGTTTTTCTTTCTCGGAAAATCCTATAAAATAACTTCCTTTTAGACTTTCACCTGACTTTGACAGTTTTATGAGAAGGGTAATATTTTGCAAGCATACACCAAAAAAGAGAAACTACAACTTATTCTGCCATGTTATATGTTACAGACATGTATAGACGTATTCTTTTGATCTTATCAAATGTTAAACGTTAAAGCTGAGTTGTATCGCCTACATAGTTATCATAATACTTTTTAGTGGTTTTCTTTTTTTGGGCAAGTTATGGTCTGAACACACGGCGTCCACTCCATCTGAGGCGACAGAAGGGCGACGCATGGCCCCATAAACCACTGTTTTCCCTCCCCATTGCCATTGGGCAGGCCGCTGGCACCACTTCCTTGACATCCGTGGCCAGTCCAGCGGGTCACCCTTTCAGGTACCAACCCCCGTTGACAGACCCGACCTGCTGTCGGGGCGTAGCCTTCACGCGGTCAGCCTCTCTGCGAGTGACGGAGTATTGACCGGTCCAGTCACCCGTGGCCTTAGCTAGGACAGCATCAGGTGCAGGTATTCGCGCCTTCGCAGTCCCAGGCGCTGTCGACGAAGCGTGTCATCGAAGAGGATTTCCTCTCAGACCCGACCTGCCACCTCCTTCCGCGAGACGATTCTCTCACAGAAGGCGGGTGGTTATCATAATACTGAACTTAAATAATACTAAATAAAATTAACTAGTTATCAATTTCAAAACTTACCGTAGGTTTTCTATTTCCACAGCAAAACACTTCTTGTGTGTATATCAAGATTGTGAAATACCTGAAACAAATAGAGCATTATAAATAATTGAATTTAAGAAAAATAAAAAATATTGCGTCGTGGTATTTGTGGTCTATGACGTGATAAACATTTAACATTATGTTATTTTTTTTAACTACCATCGCGTCACCCTAAACGGATTTGACGGGACCTGACTATATCATAGACTGACACTAAAAAAATATGATGATATTCAATCTATCCGTGCGTTATTTTTTTATGAATACCTTGCATAAAACTGACTCTGCTCTAGAATGTTATTGATTGGTTGAAAAAAGCGTTGAATATGATCACAAGATCATATTCAACGCTTTTTTAGAGTACAAGATTTATTTGTTTAATCTATTAGCTAAATACACTTATGATTAGTATATACAGTAAGAATTGTAAACGCAAAATTGTAAATTAATATCTGAAATAGAATTTGAAAGAATTGTTATAGTTCCTCATTAGCTTCAATTATATGAGTCTAGAACTGATGATGCCGAAGATCCAGGATTAATAATAATAACTATATGGTACCCCAACGAAATTTTCTAAGATGTAATTCTGTATTTTTATACGGAATTAAGAATTGTGTAACACGTGCAATTTCAATGTCAAATATGGATGTGTTACATCGCTGCTGCCATGAAAGGGTGAATGTGTATGATATGTATACATATCATATATGTATGATATATATATATCATATTGTATGATATATATATCATATTGTATGATATGTATATAAGAATATGATGTAGATGTATATGTGTAAAAGAATATGGAAGTGTCTTGATAATTTAAAATAAAACACCAGCAAATAGTCAATTTGTTAAAAACATTGTTAAAAACTTAACCCACAAATTTATGTATAGATACTGAATTTGCTGCGTTCATATCATAAATTAATAACCACGTGCAGAGGCAATCCTGATGTCAGACAGAATCAAATTTTCATGGATAATCAGTTTATAGCTCAATGATCAGGTATACGTTTCATCGGTCTCGCAAATTTTGTTTAAAATTATATTAAACTTGTTTGCAATCATATTAATGATTACACATCATATCATACACTATTACAATGAGTATCATCATAATCTCAGCCCATATATATCCCACTGTTGGGCTCGGGCCTCCTCCATAATGGAAGGGCAATTGGCCCATACCGCGCTGGTCCAATGTATGGGTTTAGGGTTTTATTTCGAGTTTTCCTTTTCTTGCACAAATGCTATATGTATGTATATTATATCCCTTAATCATCTTTTACGATACCCACGAGTAAGACAAAGAGTAGTGAACTGTTTTCTTACTCCGTCATCACACGGAAAACTAATAACCAATTAATAACCTATTCCATCCATCCATCCATAAGCCCGTAAACGTCCACTGTTGGACATAGGCCTCCCCACGAGAATGCCATTCAACACGGTCCCGCGCCACCTGCATCCAGCGGTTTCCTGCGACCTTGATAATGTCGTCAGTCCACCTAGTGAGGGGTCATCCTACGCGGCGCCGTCCGATTCGTGGTCTCCACTCGACGTCACTTTTGGTACATACATTTTTATTTTTGGGGGGGAATAATGCCATAATCGCCACGCTTGGCAGGCGGATTGGCGATCGCGGTAGATGATATTAAGTTTCCCGGGAGATAGCCGCTGCCCACTCTCCCGGTGTGACCCTTAGCCGATTTTTACGACTCCCACGGGCAAGCAAAGGGTGACGACATCTGTATTCTCTTCCCGTCGCCACACGAGTACCTATTGCAATGATTTAAAAAATAAATATAATATATACTTTCAAGAGTACTCTGTTAAGTCTAAAGCTGTTTCACACAGTTAGAACGCAACTAAATCTTCACTAACAACTTGTTTATTCATTATTTCATCATCTCAACTCAACAAAAAATTATTTATCACCCATCCATCCATCCATAAGTCCACTATTGGACATAGGCCTGCCCACGAAAATGCCATTCGCAACGGCCCTGTGCCACCTGCATCCATCGGTTTCCTGGGACCTTGACAATGTCATCAGTCCACTCCATATTTTTTTTAAATTTGCAAGTGTGGAATTTTTAGATAGTTTCAAAATACTCCTATACACTAGTATTGCCGGTGTTTTCATTTATTGTCGCATAGTCATCTCCACCTTGTATGAGGGAACTATCGGTAAAACCACAAATTCCCAGTCCCCAATGCAGTGATACACCATTAATATCAATTAAATACATACGAGTACGTCCAAACTACGAATATAAAAGCATTTTATCGTGATTGAACCGATGATTCGGAACTGCCGTATTCCCCAGTGCTTACCCATAATGTTCGATGGAAACATAGATCTATAAATTGCCAGGTAACGATTATCGACTATCATTTGTATTTGGCTAGTCATTCTTCTGATCTGCTAAAATATTGGATATCATAATTTGAAAAGAGTAAAAGTTAATAATAATAGAGGATTTCTTTATGACGTAATAAGTTTTACTACTTTAATAGTACTGGCTAAATTCTTTCTGTCCAGGTATTAGCATAGTACCACCGAAGACAAAGATCGGGTACCGGTGGTCCGCTCGCACGGCGAAGAGAGAGGATTTTACGGTGGGTCTATGGGGTTACGCGCCGACTTCTCCGTCACCCCGGACCGGTTTGGCGGGGCGAGACGCACCCATAGCCCACCAATAAAAAAATAAAAAAGGTATTAGCATAGTAGATATTTAAAATGGAAGATCTATTTACTCGTGCAAATAACTGGCTCAATTAGAAATACTTTCTCATTTATGAAATTACTGCCTTTTTTTTTTTTTTTTTTTTTTTTTTGCGGTGGGCTATGGACGTCGCACCCCGCCAAATCGGTCCGGGGTGACGGAAGAGGCGGCGCGCAACCCCATTGACCCACCCTGCAAGCACCTCTTCTTCGCCGTACGAGCGGGCCACCGGTACCCGATCTTTGTCTTCGGTGGCCCGCTCGGCGGTATGCCCTCTTGGGCTCCTCTCCTGTCGACGCCCCGACAGCTTTCGCCGTCGAGGCGTCGTCCTCACGCGGTGGCCTCACGTCGGGTAACCGGACAATTCCCCGGTCCGATCACCCGAAGCCTCGGTTAGGGCGGCATCAGGCGCAGGTACTCGCGCCTGCGCCGCCCCGGCCGCGGGCGGCGGCCCGGGTCACGGGAATCCTCCCGGGCCCGTTCCGCCGCCTCCTTCTGCGAGATGACAGCCTCGCAGAAGGCGGCGACCGCGTCCCAATTCCTGACGCTGTCGACCATCGCTCGCGCAACAGCCGGCAGCGTCAGGTCGGCACCGATGACAGCGACGAGGTCACGGCGCTGCCCGTCCCAGCCCGAACATACCTCGAGCGTATGTTGCGCCGTGTCCTCGTCGCTACTGCAATGGTGGCAGGACGGAGTCCACTCCCTCCGCACGACCGTGTGCAGGTACTTGCCGAAGCAACCATGCCCCGACAAGACCTGCACCAACCGGAAAGAGAGGACTCCGTGCTGCCGCTCCATCCACTCCATCAGTACGGGCCGGAGGGCCTCAGCGGTAATAACACCGTATCTAGGCCTCTCCAGCCGCGTAGCCCAACGGGCGATGACTTCTCGGCGGGCGTCCTCGCGCCAGGTGGCTATCTCGTTGAACGATGGGGAGCCACCCTCTTCGCGCATTGAGGTAACCCGCCGGTAGAGGTCGGAGAGCATCTCCGCCTCTAGGTCCCACGGGGGTGTCCCGGCCAATAGGCACGCCGCCTCTGTCGACACCGTGCGGTACCCGCGAATGGCTCTGACCGCCATGACTCTCTGTGGCCTCCACAGAACCGCCCTGAGTTGGGCGTTCAGAGCCCTCGCCCACACGGGTGCGCCGTACATGGCCATTGAGCGGATCACCCCCGCTTACTGCCTGGCTTATAACTATTTCATGTCCTTAATAATAACACAAATGGTAAATACCCATAAGGTTACCTCATAAAAAGCAGCTGTGTGGTAGCGGCTACGAATACTACCAACCCTTGCTTTGCTCGCGGATGTCATAAAAAACGACTAAACGTCTTATAACGACCTGGGCCAACTTCATCTGATGTAGTTTGGTCAACAATTACATTCCCAAAGACCCTCCCTGACGTCTGGCAACTAAAACTAGTGCCAATAACTTTAACAATGTGTATTATGAAAGAAAAGTACATACTGTATCGACCTTAAGTCATTGGGATAAGAGTAGGAGAATGATGAATGATGATGAAAGATAAATTTGAATTTACTGTGTTAAAGTTATCGGAAATAATCCTTGTATTGCGGGGAGTTTTACAAACATTAAATTGACGGACACAAATCACACGCACACTCAGAACAACAGTTTGTGGATCACACAAAGTATTATCCTGAGTAGGAATCTAACCCAGAGCAGTGGCACGGCAGATAAACCTTAGCCACTGCGCCATCTGTGCAGTCAATCAAGAACAATAAAAAAATTACACCTGCTTTTTTTTGGAGCAGGCTATGGTCCGGTCACACACTGCCCTATTCACCCGAGGCGACAGAAGGGGCAGCGTGTAACTCCATAACCTCCAGTACCTCTCTGCTACCATTTGGAAGATGGACCACCCGTAACGAGTTCTTGTTTTCAGTGGGAACAATACAAGTAATGATTCTATTTAAGTCCCTTCTTTCAGACATATATAAAGAAATCAAACGACTCGAAGCAAATATCATCAAATGGATAACATTTTAATACGTGGATTTGAAATGTATAATATCTAATATAAAAATACATTCTCATAAATAATACAATTTAAATTTTAAAAATCTTCTGTTAAATGGAAAGTTCAGCAGCTTATAGATGTGGCTAGTTATAGTGGACGGATCAGCAGCATCCAATATTGCGTTAGGTCAGACAAATTGGGATCAGCCAGTGAATATATTACGGTCCCCTGTAGTGTGTCGGTTTGTTAATCGTTCCTGGTTATTTATGGACGTTTCAGAGCTGTTTACATACGCTTACTACTTAATGAGATTATGAAACTTTTGATTTTATGAATATCGATTTTAAAAAGTAAAATTCACATGATAAACTATTAATTTCAAATACACAAAGACTAAAATCGTTTAATTAACTAAACGCACTAATGAAACCCTTTATAAATTTAAATAGGATTACATATGAGAATTTTTAAAATAGAATATTCTATTTTTCGTATGGTGACGGATTAGGAATAAAAATATCACTTTGCACTTTCCCGTGGTCATCAGAAAAACCGCTTAAAGTGGCGCTAAAGGTGTACGCAGCAGCGTTCCCTTGAGTAACTTATAACACTGAATACGATCACCAAAGTTCCCGAGGATGGCGATTATGACCTGAACATTCGTGACGAGATCTATGTTAATCAACAGTGATTTAGGCTATGAATTGATAGATAATACTGCCCTAATCTTTCCAGATTAGTTAAATAAAAGAACTTGATCAAAGTATAATAAGCTATTCAATATCTAAATTAATAAATATTTTTATTATTAGCTCCGTATGTTAAATATATAAAGTAATCAATAATTTATATTGAATATAGGAATATAGGCTGACCGACCGCATTCGTAACGACGACGTAAGAGAGCGAGTAGATATGAAAGAGAGTACTGGTGTATAGATGCGAAAGGGCATGCTCCGATGGATCGGACATGTGGAAAGAATGCCGAACGAACGTCTGGTTAAGAAGATATACAATGCGAAAGTGGAAGGAAGTAGGTACCGAGGGAGACCGAGACTAACCTACCTAGACCAGATCGGTCATGTACTGAAGGAAGGTGGAGTCAAGAGTCTCCGAAACCGGCGAGCGTGTATGAAGAGAATTATGAATGTTGAGGAAGCGAGTGAAGTATGCAGAGATAGAGTTCTCTGGCACTCTGTTCTCTCTGCCTACCCTGCAATGGATATGGCGTGATGATATGTATGTATGTATCTACATATTTTTTATAAGTCTTGTATATATTTATTCTTATTTAAGATTAACAAACGATTAAGTGTATACTTATCCTTATTCCTTAGAACATCTTCAGCAAATTAAGTATTATAATATCTTAGCGAGGTTTTATATGTCCCCGAATATTACACGGATACAGTGATATCAAGGTTATGAGAATATTACATAATATGGCGAGTAAGCGTATGTCAGTAAAACCAGGTTTGCCGCGAGCTTGTGGGGTTCAAGCGTTATGAAAATTTACTGATATTAAAGCTTTTCGTGTCTGTCAATAAATCAATTCATTCCACCAAAAGTGAGTTACGCAAGTATGTTCGGGTAACAAAGTTATAATCTTACAAAAGCCCGCGCAGTGTTTTAACGAGTTTTCTCTCTAAACGTGGGGGTTGCTAATTTAAACTTATGATAGATTTACAGTAATTCTCAAGTTACACAGTCGTATCCATCACAAAAATTAATTATCTACAGCCAGTCATTTATAATAAGAGATTCGCTTATATTCATTTTGTGATACGATAAAGTTTTGTTCCTTTTTCGTCACCTCCTTTGAATAAAGCGTGTTCACATAAATCGCAGGGTAGGGACAAATTGCGTTCCATATGTAATGTATTCCGTTCAGTATTGCCCCTCATACGTACGTTTCAGTTGTATTTAACATAATGAACATTTTCAAGTCAAACTCACTCTTATTTTGCTTTAATCATTTTGAGTTGATTCCAATTTGTCACAGCTGAAGGCAGTTGACGGAAGTCGACATTTTGATTTGAAGTCAAACGTTATTAAATCTGTTTCTACCTAGAAAATTGTTTAACGTTTGACATTCCTATGTATTTACACTTCTACGAAGTACGCAGAGGTTCAAGATTATCTTTAAAGTTTAAGGTCAAGTTTCTTAAGAAAATATAATTTAGGAATATATTTTGAGTAAAATGATAAAAAAATCATGACTACCAACACTATACTTAGTTGAGATTCCTTATCAAAAGTTTATATTATATATTAGACATTTTTAGAAAACAGAAATTTTTATCGATCAATATTTTAAATATTAGAATGCCGTATATTTGCTAATATTCATAATTAGTAATAAGCTACGAATATTACCAACCCTTACTTTGCTCGTAGATGTCGTACAAGACGAGTAAGAGCCTTATAATGACCTGGGCCAACTTCATCTGACGCCATTTGGTCAACAATTACATTCCCAAAGAGGATTGATGTCTGGCAGGCGGCCGGTCATAAAACCATTGCCAATAACTTTCATAATATGTACTATGAAAGTAGAGTACATTTTGTATCGAGCCCAAGTAATTGGGATAAGAGTAGAAGAATGATGATGAGTCAGTAATAAATTAATCGGATGAATAATACAGTAGATTAATAAGTTATTGAAATGCAAGCTATCTTATAACTTTTCTTTAAAAGTTATATATCTTGATTATCTTGTAACTAAAATGACGGTAGCTTATAGTGAACATGTCGCCCACGTTCTTTATATTTTTAGTTTACTTACCGACGATGTTACTTGCGCCTCCCAAACATAATATGAAGTTTACTTGTAAACTTTTGTTGCTTCTACAAAACATTTTTGAATTAAATACCAATAAAAACACAGGTGCGTTATTGTTTACAAAACAGCGAATGAAATATTATAATAGAATAAATAATACTATTTATAAGTAACTAGCCATTACGGGTATGGAAGAAGTAAGTAGAAGTGCACAGACTTTACCCGCGAGGGTAGACCGCCGTATGGGTCATTGAAGAAAATATCGCGTCCCAGTGACCCATCCGTACGGCGGCGAGAGGTATGTTGTTGGGTGGGTCTACGGGGTCTTGCAACGCTTTTCTTGTCGCCCCGGACGGATTAGCGGGGTTTGAGGTACCGTAGCCCGTCACAGGAAAAAAAAAGAAGTGCACAGACCTACATATCGTTACTTAACTGTACAGCACGAAATAGAGGGTTAGGCTAGTATCGTTTATCAGATGCAATATAAAATTTTGATGATTTATATTAAAAAAATCTAATAATACTTTTACTCAACATTCATTCCGTAAGCCCGACTGCGTGAGCCTGATGTCTTGCAATGATTTATGTCACTAAATAAATAAGGCATTCAATTTCAGATGATTACACAATTTCGACGAATTAATCTCTGATAAAATGATGAGATAATTTACATTGTGGAGAGTTGACAACAACTGTAGAAGGATTAATTTTACTAAGAAATCTTATTGACAATCATAAACTAATAACTAGTTGTGTACATAATTAGAGAAAACATTGTTTAGCTGAATTAAAAGTGATAATTTAATTTCAATTGTTTTAACAACGGCTTTTTAATACTTAAATCTTATAATTATTACTAATATTGGCATATATTTGAGTTAACAGTTTTAATACGATAAAAAAGATGGATTTTTTTTTTCACAATATGAGACATCATCATTCTCCTATTCTTAGCCCAAACACTTGGGGTTGATAGAATATGTACTCTTCTTTCATAGTACATTTTGTAAAAGTTATTGGCAACTGTTTCATGACCGACCGCCTGCCAGACGTCAACACTCCCTGGGAATGTAATCATTGACTAAACGGCATCAGTTGGAATTGGCCCAGGTCGTTATAAGGCTCTTAGTCGTCTTTTACGACGTCCTCGAGCAAAGTAAGGGTTGGTAGTATTCGTAGTGGCGACCACATAGCTCATAATACGACACATATTTTTTTAAATGATTTCCATCAAACATAGTATTATTTTATTTTTTGTATCGAAAATAATAATATTTGTGAGCTAATTTAATATTAATTTCTATAATCGTAATGCGAAAAATACTGCAAACACATCTACGGGTATGATACATAACGCATTTGACAAAGAGAGTAACATAAGAATGTAAGCACATTCTCCTTTCCGTTTATCTGTTATAGCTAGGGAATAAAGAATAATTATCCATTTCTTTTTCATCCGAATCAGACCATTTTGCTTTATGTGGCCTTATAAAAAATTACATATAAAATTTGTGCTATATTGCCTTACTCACACATACACTAACTACATTTAACTTTAATTTGTTATTGCCTTTATAGAAAATTAATGCAAAAATTTATTATTATATTAATGCAAAAATTTACCCTATTATTATTATTATTATTATATCATTATCTTCAATATTCAGTTTAACTAAAATTATTTTATTATTTTAACCTCGCCGTTATCCTCGAAAGTTAAAACACCCATGTTTCAAGAGACAGTCCTCAGTCCCACAAAAAAAATACATAGCTATTGTTGTCATAGACCGGGAACAGATCCAAATTTCAAGCTTGCTACTAAAAATTGTTTCGAAAATCAAGGAAATATGAAGAAAACTGTAAAATCAGTTGTTACTGAAATCGAGATTTGAATGTACAGCTCCATAACATACATATACCGTTATACCAAGGAGGCATTATTAAATCAGAATGCAATCATAAGATTGCATGACATATTAGTCCATCACTATATGAAAATATAGTACATTAATTTCCCTCCCATCACGAAGGAGGCCCGAGCCCAACAGTGGGACATATATGGGCTATGATGATGATACGAAATTATTGAACTGAGTACGTGGAAATATTTTTTTAGGCAATTCATTTATCACGATTTATCATTACTGCTAGGACTGTTGTAGCCAACAAGCCTAATATCGTGGTAATAGATCGTCTAGAGCGTCGTGCAATGATAGTCTAAGTTACCGTTCCGCATGACGAGAATCTCGTGAAGGCTGAGAAAGATAAACAAGTTAAATATCTGGACTTGGCTCACAAGATTGTCGACATGTGGGATGTGGACTCGGCGATCATTGTACCGATAGTTGCTTCGGTTAATGGCTTTTTGGCCAAGAGCCGACCAACATCTCTCGAGGCTCGCGTTAGGTGGTTGGGTCAAGGGTCAGATGCAGAAGGCAGTTCTCCTCGACACGGCACGAATTGTGAGGAGGTTTCTCTCTCTGGATCCCTAACTACCGGTAGTTTGGTTCCTACACCCGCTGGCGGTGCTACACTATTTTTACTTTTTTAAATAGGTTGTGTGTTTGTAGTGTTTTTTTTTTGTTTTGTTTTTTACTGTATATGTATGTGTGCGTGTTTGTTTACCCCTTTAATCTATTTAAAAATGTACAAATATGAAATGAATAAATAAACGAATAATAATAATAATAAAAATCTTTAGATGGTCTTTAATATACCTACTAGTTTTAGGTTCGAAAAGGTACTTAAATACTTCATAAATCAAAGCGACATGGCTACGTAGCGTAACGCCCTATTTTATCGGGATTTAGCCGATAAAATATGACTGACCAGACTATTATTTGCTTAATATTGAAGTAGAAGTATTATATTTTTTATTAAAAAAAAAACATTTATTTTATTACTTAAGACATGTATAGTGGACGTACACACTGATATTTATCCCTCCGGAGCAGTATCATACTTTCACAGAAAATCGACATTTGAGCAGTGGCATTGCGCTGTTGCTCTTCCTTTGGTGAGCAAGAGAGCTGGCAACGGCCTGTCTCGACCACTGGTGCTGCAAAGGTTCATGGGCGCCAGTAACGCTTACCAATAGGTCTGCTACTTGCACCATCAGAACTAAAAAAAAGGCAAGGTTATCTCAATAAAAATGCTTATACCAAACTAATTGGACAGCGTAGCATTATAGGCTACTATTTCTTCCTATGCAGAGGAGGTCTATGCTCATTGGTAGGCCGTGTAAGGACTGAATAAGAATAGAATACGTGTGAGAACTTACAAAGCTTTAGATCTAAATTATTATGTTTATAATTATATCGCCCGTTTCCAGTAAAATCGCGTCTGGAAAATATATCGTTATTAAAGTTCTTGATCTTATGTGGATTATCTGACGTAAGATGCTGAGATAATCTTTGTGAGTAGGTGTCAAGTAGAATTTTCTTGTATACAGTAAAGTGTATATGAAGTGTATATATCATAGCTGGTATTTTAAAAATTAAATTTTCTTTATAAGCTTTTATACTGTTTCTCTTTACCAGATTATACGCGAAACACAATGTACAACACAACATTTATTTTTTTGAAATTTGCAGTTTTTATTTTTAAGCTTTAAATAACGATAATATGAAGACGTCTTATTCAAGAAATTATATATTTTGACTCTTAAAAGGAGTAACTATATAAAGTATTAACATTCTCAGCTAGTCTATTCTATATTTGAGAAGTATTAAAAGGGTAACCTAATAATAATGGTTTTTTCATTGTTTATGGTGGCAAATGAGCAGACAGCAGCACTTGATGGTAAGTATTACTGCCACCCAAGGACCTCTGCAATACCAAAGGTATAGCTAGGCCGCTGTCTACCAATACAAACCCTAAACCCACTCCAGTTGGGCTGCCGGCTCTCTCACTTACCGAACGAAGCGCAATAGCACATTGCCATTACTCAGACGTCGATCTTCTGCGAGAGTGTGGGACTACCCCGCGTACTAGAACTATCCACAGCGTGGTCCTACCACTATTTAACCACTGTTTAACATGAATATATATCGATATGGACAAAATATAAATTGTTCTGAGGTGTGGTAAAGGCTACGAATACTACCAACTTCTCTGCTTTATCATACATTGCTCGTGAATGTCGTAAAAGATAATGAAGGGCATCAATATGGGCCAACTCCATCTGATGCCGTCTGATTAACAATTATATTCCCAAAGGGTTTGACGTCAGGCAGGCGACTGACCATAAAATGATTTCCAAAACTTGCAATATTTACGATGGAAGAAGAATCAGTATTGCGTCGACAATAAATAATTGGCATCAGAGCAAGGTGAGAGTAAGATAAGAATGGACAAGATATTTATCAGCGATCGATCAATTGCAGCGCTCACCATTTCAATCTTGAAGAAGCGGACGCTTGGTGTTAAGACAAAAATGGACATAAGTACAGACAATTTTTTGCTCTTGACTGTAATATCTCTAATATTTGGCATATAATCGCATGAATAATGTATAAATCAATTTGTAATAATTTTCTTTATATTAATGGTCGAAAAAAAGTTAAGAAATACATACAAACTCGTAGTAAAATTTGACTGTTATAAACTCATTTGCAAAAAAAACGGGCGGTTTTGATTTTCATTCATATTTAAAAAGATACAATACCAAAAAGGTTTCAATCGTTTGTACACGTTACTGGCCGGTTTTAAAAATGCTGTGGTATTTAAAAAAGTACGTTCTAAATTCAATTTTTCATTTGATGTTAATTTTTACAGAAAACCCCTTTTTATCCTACATTTTTGGCGCGAAGTTCCAGAAGTTAACATCGACTTTCATAACTTTTATTCAATTTTTATCGATTAATTTCATATCCTTGACTGTCAAAGCTTTATTTAATGCTGTTTGGCTGTATCAAAAATGGTAGATAAAGTGGTAAAAGCTACCAAAATTATCGCGCTGCTTGAAGAGGGTTGCAGCCAATGTTTCGTGGCTAGGAGGCTAAATGTTAGTCGCTCGACAGTCCAAAGGACCTGGCAGCGATATCAGGAGACTGGTTCCGTCGAGAGAAGGCCTGGTTCTGGAAGAAAACCATGTACCCAACCACGGGATGATCGTTTTCTTGTGAGTCGCGCATTGAGAAATCGCAAATCTTCGTATGTGGATCTTAAGAACAACCTCCAAGAAGTAAGAAATGTGCATATTAGTCTATGGACGGTCAGGAGGAGGCTTCTCGCTGCCAATATACGCAGTCACCGCCCGGCCCGCGGCCCCAAATTACTCCGTGAGCACAGAGTTCACAGGCTTAGGTTCGCTAGAAATTGTGAATCATGGACTCAAGACGATTGGAATAGGGTTTTGTTCTCTGATGAAGCCAGGATATCTCTGTTCGGTGAAGATCGACGTCGGCGAGTGCTAAGAAGACAAGGAGAACGCTTTGCAGAGGCATGTTTCGAAGAAATCACACCTTATGGTGGGGGCTCTGTTATGTTTTGGGCAGGAATAAATTCAATGGATCGTACAGAGTTAGTCTTCATTGAAAACGGCTCACTGACTGGGCATCGATACATAACGGAAGTTCTAATTTCTCATGCACAACCCGCATTGGCCGCTCTAGGTGAAGACTCGATTTTTATGGACGACAATGCTCGCGCCCACCGATCCCGCGATGTTAATGCGTATGTGCAAGAGGTCGGCATTCGTCGTTTGGATTGGCCAGCTCGAAGTCCCGACCTCAATCCCATAGAGCATGTCTGGGACGTTCTGAAACGGCGTGTGAGATCAGTACACCCGGCTCCGCAGACCATCAGAGAGCTGAAGAATGTGATTACTGCGGAGTGGGAACGTATTCCGCAAGCAAGTATCCGGGATATACTCGCTAGCATGCCCAGACGAATTCAAGCTGTGATTTTAGCTAGAGGGGGTCACACTCGATACTAAACATTTATCTGCTTTTACTTTATTAAAGAAAAACAAACAAAAAAACTTTTTTATTTTTACTTCATGAGCATATGCACTACTAGCGAATATACACTACTAGCGAGGTTTAGCATTATTTCCCATAAATTGTATCTAAATTTTATGAAATACTGATGAAAACGATTATTTTCTTATTAATTTACCAAATTGTGTGGATAAAACTACCTATAATTATCAAACAAAGAAATATTAACATTTGAAATGGTTCATTGCTTAGGTGCCCGTTTTTTTTGCAAATGATTGTATATAATAATAAAACATACGATAATGGCACAATATTTATATTTAATAAATTTTGATATGCAAATAATTTTACCACCATTAGTATTATTTTTGTTAATAGTAGATAATATTCGACGTAACTAAATCCTTATTTGCCCTCGTGAGGACGAAGAAGAAAATAATTGTCGCCGCCCTATACTTGCTGAAGCTGCTATTGTTGGAAGAAATTCTCACTGCACAGTTAAAAATAAAAATAATTCAATTGCATTTAATAATATATATATATATATATATATATATATATATATATATATATATATATATATAAGGCAACATTCATAAATGTTACATATGAGTAAGCAGCAGGCAAACATGTAAGAAATTTCGTCCTATTGATTCTTTCATTTTTATATAACGCCCCAAAGAACAATTTCAATCATTCTGTAGCAATTTTATATATGACTATATTCGCAGACTCCGCAGCTTTGCTTGCATCAATGTAGAATTTGTCAACGAATTAATCAGTTCAATAATTTAGACATGAAATCATAACGAAAGAGTAATCGCACATTCGCACTTATTACATTAGTAAGAATATACGTATACTTTTTAAGTAAGGATATGAGTGTACAAGCACTTTTAATACCTAAAATATTCAAACAACAAAAATAACAAGTCAAAGCACTTTATAACGCTTGTTAATAAAAGGGGAAAACTATTAACCATTCAATGTGAATGGATTTTATTATTCGACAAGCACCGGCTGGGTGGACTTTTAATTAAAGGCCCCTACACATTCTATATTATACAGGACATTTTTACAGCCCTCGCTACATGCTGCACGACCGCGAACTCTTTTACTACATAAAAGTACTAAGGTTATACATATAACTACGAAATTCATACAAACAATTTTCGTCTTTGTTAATACATTACATAAAAGTGAATTTTCAGTAACCGTTGGTTATATATTGATGGATCACTTAATTATATTTGCCAAAGAACATATGTTACATGTAGTAGTAGATAATTACAGTCAGTTAGGTTAATTCTCTAAGTATTCTTTACGCTCTTTTTAAGATTGTAACTGTGCGTAAGTAATTAGGGGTTATGGTTTCATTACGCTGCCAGAGAAATTTTACCGTTTTCACACTGCTACAAAGAAGAAACTTCGAGTAATGTTTATATTTTTTTTATGTAATGAACAATGTATGTTGATTACAGTTACAAATACTAGCTATAGACATAAAGATGATCTATATTATTAATGTAAAGTGATAATTCTATTTATAAAATCCGATTACGAAATGAAAAATGATGTCACAAGCGGGATTCGAACCCGCGCCTATTGGGATTCCGGCCCAATCGTGCTGCCACTACACCACCGTGACTAATTGTAGGATATGCAAATTTCACTTCGTATTATATTTACGTCTTAAGGTGACGGTATGCTATCTACCCGACAATGTTTACACATTGTTATAGGCTTAATACTTAAAACTTTACTGTTAGAATTGTATTAAACGATGACACAACCTTGTTATTTAAATTACTGAAATTTAGCATTTAATATGCTTAATTATTTATAAAATCCGATTACGAAATGAAGTGATAATTCTATTTCAATCTTATTAAACACTTTTTTAATTTCATAAATGAGTTATAAAATGCCCAGCCTAATATGTCACCCGTTTAGTGAACAAAAAGTATAAAAAATGTGATGACTACCTCATACTTTCTCGTAGGAGACATAAAAAGGGTTTGCGAGATTACAAAGGGACTGGAGAGCAACATTCTCCTAACAAGGGTAAAACTTCTCCACTTTTCATTTATTTCTGGTAATTAGTGATGGCTTTAAAACGTACCTCTTTGTACATCACAAAGACGTACATTACCTAATATTGATATCTCTAATGGAACTACAAAGCTAATTATCGTTTAACTACATTTAGCCATTTTGGTAAAATTTATGTTCATAAGGCTGAAGTTGAAGTTCTGGTAACGTATGATATATACTGTGAAGTATGTGAAATATGTGACGTTATATGTATAAATATATATAATGATCTCGTGGAGGAGGTTACTAATAATACTGGGGTCTTTCGACAGCTGTTCCTAGGTGCTCGATAATCACCCACAGACATTTCTATTGTGGGTATTAAATTTATTGCTAAATATCCTTAGGCCCAAGATCTTGTCTATGAGGTCGCGCGCCGCCTCTTCCGTCGCCCCGGATCGATTTGGCGGGGCGTGACCATCTCCATAGTCTACCGCAAAAAGAAAAGGCCCAAGATCTTGATTTTCTTAATTTACATTTAATGTGCAAATAAACTTAGGGCTAAAAATAACTTATATTAACTGTAATACTTACAATATCAAAACTAGAAATATAATCCAAAATATGACATTCTTCATTTTATAAAACGAAGAATGTCATATAAAAAAAATGGAGAATAGACGTAATAATAATGAACTGTTACAGTTCATTATTATTACGTTTATTATTCATTTTTTTAACCATTTTAAAAAAACATATGTTGTGATTGGTTTGGAAAATATTTACAAAATTGTTTACTATAAACTTGACGACAATTAGTAACGGGTGTGTGTTATTGACAGCAGTTGTCTGCACAAGCCCACCTCACCACCCCTAACAATAAGCTTTGTTAAAAATCTTTTCCATCAAACCATTACGTTATTATTGAGTGATGTACAAATACGGGAACATCGTTTTCTAGTTTTCCTTTTTGTTTATTAGAATAATAGTTTTGCAGTACTTTTACCTATAAATGAAAAACGAAGCATGTAAGAAGTAGGAAGCAGTCGCATTTTACATTTGTGCCATGTAGTAGAACTTTTTCCGTATGGTGACGAAGTAAGAATATAATTCACCACCGCCTATCTTACTACTATACCACGCTGATCAGACATGTTGGTATAGGATTTTGTTTTAAAATTTCCTTTTCTTGCATAGATATGCGTTTTATACACATTAGTCATCTCTTACAGTCACCCACGGGTAAGATAAGGGGTGATGATAACTTATTTCTTTATTTTATTCAAATATATTAAATACAGAGAATAGTAGTAACTAAGTTAGGACCAATGACTAAGTTAGAAGCCAGATACGTTTAACTTATTAGGTTACTTATCTCCACGTTGGACATGACCGAAACGGTAGGGAAATTGACTTACTATCGAGAATACTCTATCAGATCAGACGGGCTGGTATATTTTTTACGAATATTTTTTTCTTTCGATAATGTTATCTGATTATATGGTCTAAATAATTCAACTACTAATAGTTTGACTTTTAGTAGCACAATAGAAAACAAAAACAAAATAATTTATTAAATTTTTATATAATAAGAGCCAGGCATCCATCCACAAACTATCTAAAATATGCATATGTACCTATTATTAAAAACATTTTTAAATATTAACAAGTTTTAATTTTCGAAAATGTATTCAAAGTTTTATTCTCCTATATTGCTATATAGCTATAATAGCATCCAGTGAGTGAGTGAGATAGAATGAATGTAGACGGGCGGATGGCACATACTTTCACCGCCGTAGAACTCTTTTTGGCCACCAAAGACAAAGATCGGGTACCGGTGGTCCGCTCGCACGGCGAAGAGAGAGGAGTTTTACGGTGGGTCTATGGGGTCACGCGCCGCCTTTCCGTCTCCCCGGACCGATTTGGCGGGGCGAGACGCATCCATAATCTGCCAAAAAAATAAAAATAAAGGATGGCACATACTACAGACACGTCAATTTTGTAAAATAACAATTTTATTTTGTAAGACTGAAAATATAAATGAAACCATAAAATATCAACCGTATTATTATACTATTTTTTTATGCATTTATTCCTATTTATTTATTTATTCCTACATATAAGTGAAGCCTATTGCTGTTTTATAAATGTTATATCATAAAAATATTTAAATTCAATAGAAATTAGTCATTTAAAATTAGCCTATTTATCATATAATTATCTTATAAGTTTTTATCATAAACTGAGAACGTTTTATTTTACATTTTTTTAATTGATACATTATTTTCAATGTTTACCTTTTAAATATAGTTCTTGTTATACAACTTGTATTAACTATTTAAATCGTATTATGATAAAACTAATACATTTGTAAATAGATGTTGAAAGACAATTCAATAAAAAAAACTCTTTTACGTAAAAACTATCTTTTACGTTTTCAAATATTTCACTGAGTAAGGATTAGTATAAATTGAATAAGGTCCAAAGATCTGCTACAGTTAACTGGGTGCCATAGATCCCTTTTCAGTTATTGCAATCTACTATCTTTCCGGCCCGTTGGTTGAATGTAGAAAAACCTCTGGGTATGAAACAATTCAACCACATTATGATGAAAAGGGTTTTGCTGCTCAGCGTTTTTCTGACAATTGAGAATAATTTCTAGAATATCGTGGTAAGCAAATTTCAATAGCAATTTCGGGTTTCCGTGCTATAAGAATACATAGTAATTGTCTTTTTCTTTTTTTAATATGGACTCTATACGCCGGTAAATGATAATTTATTTATAAAGACTTCCATGAAAGAAAATGTAACGTGAACTGTAATAAAATTTAAAGCTTTTGTTTAGAAGGTTAACAAAAAAAAACTGTTTTTTAAAAGTAATTCTGTAGGTATTGTTATCACCGCAGGAAAACAGGACAGCTCCAGTCATTCCCTCGACAAATTGAGCATTACGCCAAATGCCTCCGGTAATTTCGAGCTTCACTTCAAATTTACTACGTAAGCTGCTAAGAAATTTAATCTTGAAATTATTTCGCAATCCATTTGAAACAATGCTGTGATGATAACACTTCTAAACTGATGAACCAAAGCTGGAAATTGATATATGTATAATGAAACTTTTGTTAAATAATTTACCTATATAATTATATTATATTTTTTATGCCTTTTACTTGCCTTCATGCCTGAAGATCTGAACTATCATATGACTCAATATACCATTTTACAACCTAATTTTCCAGATCAATATAATAGAAGATAAGCTTATTGCTGTCAACCAGATGCAGTAGTAAGTAAACTTAGTAGTACACATCGAGCTTACTGCCTAGAACTTGCCCGAGGTAATTAAGGAAAATTCCGTCCGACTAGCGTAAATATAGTATGGTCAATTTCTCTCCTATTATAGAGGAGTTTTGCTTAGTACATATATGAGCTGATATGACGAACAACTTTTCATGGATGGATCTTAGACAACTCTATCTGATGCCATCTTATTAATAATTATATAATCAATACAAGTTACAATTACAATCGCAAAGAGGAAAGGGACATCATACAGGTAGTGGATCATAAAACTTATGCGAAACCTTTTGTAATATGTACAATAGAAAATTACATATTGCGTTGACTCCAATTAATTAAGATTACAGCAAGATAATTATGATAATGATTATATAAGAAGTTTATGCACCAAGCTCTATCAACTACACATTAAGGATACTACAAAAAACCAACAGCCATAATATTATAAAGAGGAGAGACGATATTTTGCCTTTGCTAGCTTTATTGTATAGCTTTGCATGCACTATTTCTCCATACATGCAATAAACGAAATATTTCATTGTCTTAAAGGGCTGACAGCTCAAAAGAATTCTTAAAAATGTATGAATAGTTCTAAAGATTCTTCCTTAGGGAAATAATTTTATAAAATTATGTAAATTGCACATATTCAAAAATAAATTAGAATACATATATATATATATATATATACTACGTGAACTTTATGTATGGGAACACCTGAAAATCTCGAGAACTATTGGATATATCGGGAAATGACCCAGACAAAAGTTTCATGAGAAGGAACGGGGAACTCGAATCAAAGCTCAAATTTGACCTTGGCCGTGACCTTCACCCAAATTCGAAGGTCAACTTTGTTTTTTTTAATAGGAACCTCTATTTTTGACCTCGGATTTGGAAAGAGCGGGAAATTATACGTTCAAAACCATATTCATACTTTTATTTTAAGGTCGTAGGAAGGTCGCTTACAAAAAGACCTCACATCAACTGATTTTCACACTGGAACACCTGAATATCTCAGTAAATAGCGATTTTTTGAAAAAATGTGTTAGGAATTTGGAATCGAGTTCCCTGTTCCTTCCCATGAAACTTTTGCCTGAAACATTTTTTTGAAAAATCGGTATTTACCGAGATATCCTGGTGTTCCAGTGTGAAAATCAGTTGATATGAGGTCCTTTTTTATAATTTCGTTTCCAGCGACACCTTCAAAAATGAAGTATGAATATGGTTTTGAACGTAAAATTTTTCGTTCTTTCCGAATCCGAGGTTATAAATAGAGGTTTCCATTTAAAAAAACAAGGTTGACCTTCGAATTTGGGCGAAGGTCATGCCCAAGGTCAAATTTGAGCTTTAATTCGAGTTTCCCGTTCCTTCCCATGAAACTTTTGTCCAGGTTATTTCCCGATATATCCAATAGTTCTCGAGATTTTCAGGTGTTCCCATACATAAAGTTCACCCTGTATATATATATATATATATATATATATATATATATATATATATATATATATATATATATATATATATATATATATATATATATATATGTATATATATATATATATATAATTACAACTTACACATACATAATACTAATCTATACTAATATTATAAAGCGGAAGAGTTTGTTTGTTTGTTTGTTTAAACACGCTAATCTCAGGAACTACTGGTCCGATTTGAAAAATTCTTTTTTTGTTGGATAGTCCATTTATAGAGGAAGGCTTTAGGCTATATAACATTACGCTGCGACCAATAGGAGCAGAGCAACAATGATGAATGTGTAAAAATCGGGTTTATGTTTCCTTTTGAGAGCTTCCGCTGCGTAAACGGTTAAAGTTGCGCAAAAATTGTGTACTACATAATTGTTCCCCTTTCAAAGTTCTAAATAAAAGTCCGCGACAGCATATGTCTATCTTTTAAGATTGGCTCACTATAACCTTTTTTATGCTAATCAAATTTGTTTTAAAATAATGTGATATTTTCGAAGGTGTTTTTATAAACATAATATTAATCCTTATCCAAATAAATGAGTTATTCATCACAAGTATTTAATTTAAAACAAAATTGCTCTTTACATTATTTGATTTCAATCAATATCTTAGGAAATATCGCAGTTTAAAAATAACATCGCAGCAAAATAATGATCAAGTACTGGGCGCGCATTTACGATAAAAATACTGGATCTTATAATCTTATATTAAAAAAAAACTCATCTAATGTTATTTCAAAGTACTTCTGCACACACTACATTTTTAGTTTTGTTTTCTTCTCATGACCTTCCGTCGGCTTTACACATCCTAAATAATAATAATAAGTATAGGAAGTATTAGTGCCTGCCCTCATGTATGGCAGTGAAAGTTAGATTTGGCGGGGAAGACATGAAAATAGAATAAATGCTGTAGAGCTGACAGCTCTTCGTAAGCTGTGTGTGATGTAAGTATGAAAGATAAAATTAGGTATAATGTTATAAAAGAGCGCTGGTATGCTGAGGTGGGTTGGACACGAAGTGGAAGAAATAATGAGTGGGCAGAGGTTGACGAAGCAAACATATAAAGCAATCGTGAATGGGACGAATACAAGGGGAAGACCTTTTCTGGACCAAATTGGCGATTTGTTCACGAGAGGTCATCATCATCATCATTCTCCTACTCTTATCCCAATTACTTGGGGTCGATACAATAAGTACTCTTCATTCATAGTACATATTATAAAAGTTATTGGCAATAGTTTTATGACCGGCCGCCTGCCAGACGTCAACCCTAATTGGGAATGTAATTGTTGACTAAACGGCATCAGATGGAGTTGGCCCAAGTCGTTATAAGGCTCTTAGTCGTCTTTTACGACATCCACAAGCAAAGTGAGGATTGGTAGTATTCATAGCCGCTACCACACAGCGATTTTCTACACATTAAAAGTATGTGTAATCGTAAATAGGCGTAAGTGTATGTATGTATGTATAATATACATACATTGTATATATCTATAGAAAGTATAGATAAGACCCAATACTTTTACTTGCATTACTTTATGTGGTACTACATTGCATTATATGGATTACGTCAAACTTGAATCACTTTTAAATACTTATTTCGCGTAACTACAAATACACACAAAAAAAAAGAAATACATACATGCACGCACACTACATCACAAACACACGCACACCACACACACACACACACACACACATATACACATACACACACGCACACACACACAAACACACACACAAACACACGCACACCACACACACACACACACACACACACACGCACACACACACACACACACACACACACACACACAACGTGTGAGCGCGCTCACTAACACGTTAATTCTCACTCATTCATTTATTATAGATTTCTTTATCATTAGTCTTTATTACGTAAGATATATATATTCATTATTTATAATGTATGTTACTCTAAAATAATTTGATGTTCAAGATTTATGTATTTCGGGAAGGAACTGTCTCTTGAAACACAGGTATTACCTAATTCAAGAGGCAAAGACATCTATCTATGTCAACTGTCATATGTATTTAGTTTTCAATAAAGATTATTATTATTATTATAATTATTATTTTACTTAAGGTTAAATGTTCTACTCTTACTAATAAAAGGGTCATGTAGGTACCTAAAACAGCTTTAACGTATGTATTATTTAAAAATATTTCCACCTTTTACGTAAACGAATTCGCGAGTTGAAGTTAACGTTAGCCCAAAGTAACCATTCCACGCGGACGAAGTCGCGGGCAGAAGCTAGTACATAATATAATTCACATATGCAAAAAGAATTAGAGCTTAATGTTGCCTGTCTGGATTGAGCTTGATAGCTACAGTATCCTGTCGCCTTAAGTTAGGGCAATCTTTTTCTGTTTGCCCATATTTTGTTTAGGGTTTAATATTCCTATAGTTTTTTTTACTTTACAAAAATAACTGTCATTATTAATGAATATTGAACTGACTGAAATCAGGCAAATTACATTCACATCAAGGAAAACTAAATCTAATACATTTCAAATATACAACATTATATTTAATTAGATAATCATTCAAAGTTCACTGAGAAAAAAAAATCAGTCCAGGTTGCACGCTTAAACGACAGTGAGGCTGATACTAAGACCAACTACGACAGGCACCGTTTCTCCGTTGCTCCGAACAATTTAGGCCGATATGATTTGACCGTACCTACTGTTCTGTGCCTTAAAAAAAAAACAAAAGTTAAAATATAAAGTAATTAATATCTCAAAAGTAAGTAGGTATATTAAAGTTAAAATCTTACATTACATATTCAATTATGTGGTAATATTTCAATGCTAACTGCCTATTGCCTCATCAAATTAAATTTAATTACCTTTCTCTGGCAAAACTATTTAATGTGTATCAGTGAACTAACGACTTGTACTTAGTGGAACGTTTTAATTAGCTGTCTCCGCACTAATACCATGCTTGTAGCGTAGTAGACTCAATAACAATCTCTCATACACAGTGTAATGGGATCGATTCATAACCAGGATAATTCTTTGTGCCATTTATCCTTACTAATATTATAAATGTGAAAGTAACTCTGTCTGTCTGTCGCTCTTTCACGCCAAAATTACTGACCCGATCTAAATGAAATTTGGTACACAGATAGTCTAGAGCCTGATAAAGGACATAGACTACTTTTTAATGTAAAAAAAATGTTGTAAAGGCGGATGAAAGGTTGTAAGGAAGTATCGTCATTTTTAAAGTCAGAAGATTGAAACTTATTTCTAGGCTATTGATTAGATATAAATAAATATGACATTAATATGTTGTAAAAATTTACTTTTAAGGGAGAAAATAAAAATAGGGGATAAAAAACTTTCGGAAAGTAACCTTTTACGCGGGCGAAACCGCGGGCAGAAGCTAATATATAATAATAATAAAATAATTTACTGACGTTATAAAATTATACAGACGTATGAAATTAATTACATCGTTATAATAATTATACAATACACGGAATCGTCCTTATAAAGATTATTTATAATTTCACTCACATAACTTTGTTTTTCTATGGCAACAATATATTAATAGATATGCAACACTGACTCACAAACTAGGTGAAACTTGGTCTTGAGAGATAAATTTTTGAATTTATTGCAGCCATATTCGGATTATTGATTTAAATTTTTATATTATTTTTGTCCATTAATTATATGTTTACAAATTTAAGCTGTCAATGAAAAAGTAGAACGTCGTAAGAGACGATTAAGGAAGTAATAGTGAGCAGCCAATGTGATTATTGCAAATTATGTGTTGAAGTATTATTTATTATTATTTTTATTTATTATTAGCCGAGATGGAGGGTACACCACTGATATAGAGCGAAGAGTGAATGCGGGAAATAGAGTGAACGGAGCGTTGGGGCAACTTCTCGGCAGCCACCACCTCAGCCAGAAGGCACGTGTAGCAATACATAACGCAGTGCTTGTCCCAACATTACTGTATGGAAGCGAGAGTTGGGTATGCAGAAAAGAGTATGAAAGTAAAATTAATGCGGTCGAAATGCGATCTCTGCGGAAAATCTGCGGAGTTAGGCTGACCGACCACATTCGTAACGACGACGTAAGAGAGCGAGTAGGTATGAAAGAGAGTATTGGTGTAAAGATGCGAAAGGGAATGCTCCGATGGTTCGGACATGTTTAAAGAATGCCGAACGAACGTCTGGTTAAGAAGATATACAATGCGAAAGTGGAAGGTTGTAGGTACCGAGGGAGACCGAGACTAACCTACCTAGACCAGATCGGTCATGTACTGAAGGCAGGTGGAGTCAAGAGTCTCCGAAACTGGCGAGCGTGTATGAAGAGAATTATGAATGTTGAGGAAGCGAGTGAAGTATGCAGAGATAGAGTTCTCTGGCACTCTGTTCTCTCTGCCTACCCTGCAAGGGATATGGCGTGATGATATGTATGTATGTATGTGTATGTGTTGAAGTACAAAATTCTATATCAGTCCCTATTAATATTAGTCTGGCTAGGATGGAAGATTAATTCTATTTAGTTTTAAAAGAGGTTTGTACTTAATATAGTATAAGGGACTCATATAGTCGAAGTAGGAAAAAAGGTACAGATACGTAAAATGTTGTTGCACTTATGCAATAAAATGTGAAATTCAAATATCCAGTAAAATTAAAATCTTTTTACGTTGCTAGTTATTAAATAAAGGTGAAGAATCTTTAATTCGAATAGTCGAATTAAAGATTGCTCTAAGGCAGCCAGTCAATTTAGGAGAAGTAGACTCGAAATATGAAGGCGCTGATACGGCACCTGTTTCATGGGCGCCTCATGGGGCCGCCCGTCGGCCTCTCGATCGTCGTCAACTCCGTCCCCATCAGTATCCAGGCCCATATGAAGTATTTGGGTCTGGTGCTCGACGGGAACTGGTGGTTTCGCGAGCATTTCCGTAGACTTGTTCCCCGGCTAGTCGGCTTGGCATTCGGCCTATCTCGGCTGATGCCGAACTTGGGCGGACCGAGCTTCGAGAGTCGATGGCTATATGCGGGGGTGATCGTTCAATGGCATTGTACGGCGCTCCCGTGTGGGCGAGGGCTCTGACCGTCCGCTATTCTGCGGTGACCGCAGAGAGCCATGGCGGTCAGGGCTATCCGCGGATACCGCACGGTTGCGACCGAGTATGCATGCGTATTGGCCGGAACGCCACCTTGGGACTCGGAGGCGGAAATGCTCGCCGAAATATATCGGCGGGTGTCCTCAACTCGCGAAGAAGGTGGCGATGTTTCGCCTAGCGAATTGGCCACCTGGCGTGAGGACGCTCGCCGGGAGGTTCTTTCCCGTTGGGCAACGCGGCTGGAACGGCCTCGATACGGATTACGAGTCATCGAGGTCGACAGCGAGAGGAATTGGGACGCGGTCGCCTCCTTCTGCGAGGACGTCATCTCGCAGAAGGAACCGGCGGAGCGAATCCGAGAGGAACTTCTCTTCGAGGATTCGCGCCGCCACCGGCGACTGGGGCGGCGGAGGCGTGAATACCTCCGCCTCATGCCGCCCTAGCCGAGGCAGCGGATAACCGGACCGGGGATTAGTCTGGTCGCCCCGGACGGAATAGCGGGGTTTGACGTACCGTAGCACGCCGCCAAAAAAAAAAATAAACGGCAAGCGCGCCTCTCTAAATGTAATTACAATTGCCTAAATAATATTTCTTAATTACTATAAGGCTATTTATTACATACATACATATCATCACGCCATATCCCTTGCAGGGTAGGCAGAGAGAACAGAGTGCCAGAGAACTCTATCTCTGCATACTTCACTCGCTTCCTCAACATTCATAATTCTCTTCATACACGCTCGCTGGTTTCGGAGACTCTTGACTCCACCTTCCTTCAGTACCTGACCGATCTGGTCTAGGTAGGTTAGTCTCGGTCTCCCTCGGTACCTACATCCTTCCACTTTCGCATTGTATATCTTCTTAACCAGACGTTCGTTCGGCATTCTTTCCACATGTCAGAACCATCGGAGCATTTCCTTTCGCATCTTTACACCAATACTCTCTTTCATACCTACTCGCTCTCTTACGTCGTCGTTACGAATGCTGTCGGTCAGCCTAACTCCACAGATTTTCTGTATTTTCTGTAAAGGCTATTTATTATTATGTAAAAATATTGCAGAATATCAGCTGTTTAACCAAGCTTTTTGGATACCTAATATATCTTACATACATTTATTGACTAAAATGTATATATAACTATATGTTATATTTATAAAAAAAAATATAGAGTAAAAAAGAAGTTAAGCTCACTTAACTTATTATATATGTTGACACCTTAATGCTCGAGGAAAATGTTTCTAAACGTTTCCAAATATGTTTCTTCCAAGTTTGAGCCGAGGTCAATATAATGTATTTTCGTAAAGCTTCTGTCTCCTAAAGTTTGAAGGCTTTAACAGCTTTCAACCTTTTCCATATTTGATACAGTGATAAATGAATTCATAAACTGAATTTTGATCAGTTGGCAACTAAAAGATTTTTATTTGAATCTACTTACAAGTTTTTTCATAATTTTATTTCGTATACATCTCAATGTCGGGCTCGAGCCTCCTTTGTAATGGAAAGGAAATTAACCTACTATACCGCGCTGGTTAAACGTGTTGGTAAAGGGTTTCGAGTTTCCTTCTCTTAAACTCTCTCTCATATGTTATATGCGTTTTATATCCCTTAGTCGTTTTTTACGACCACGCACGGATAACATAAGAGGAATTGTATTCTTACTCCGTCACCAAATGAAAAAGTTTTTTTATCCTGCTACAAGCTTTTTATCCTGTTAAAAATTCTGTTTAATTAATTACACACGTGCTGCTTTCCTATCAAGTTTAAAATTTGTAATTTCTCAAACTTGGGTGATAATCTAATAAATATTGTATCGTAAAATTAACGTTATCACAAACTCGGCAGGTGGCTAATATGGCTACGGTAGTTTTTATCTGATCAAAAAAAGCTTCATCGTGTTTAATAGTATGTGAGATTTTTCTTATATAGGTAGGTATTATAAATAGAGGCATCATGCCCAGATTTTTTGTGATTAATTAAAAGGTGAAAGGTAATAATTCCTCTACTACTTTTTTTTTGTAACAACCAATCGCTATAGAAGCAATAATCAGAAAATCTATTTACCTTACTATAATAGCAATGATAGACATAATTCGTAGTCGGTCATGTACGACGTTTTGTCTTGCCAAATATGTGACAAATTCGTCACAAGTTCTTACTATTTTCTACTATTCATCGTACTCATATTTATACCAGATTATATATGTCACATACTCAGTAAATCCTAGTCGTAGTATAGATACAAGTTTTATGAAACTTCGGTTACATATATGTATATTTATTAAAGTCTTCTCAATAGCTTGAAATAACTCGGAGAACAAAGCAAAAGAAAAGAAATTGTGAGATGTGATTTTTCCGAAATTCAGTGGCAAGAAAGTATTCAGAACTGCGTAAGTTATTTTTTGTGAAAATTTATATATCCATTCACAAATATTTATAAAATATATTGCATTTGATATCATTATATTGAACTAAACCAAAAGATTCTGGCTACACTATATGCAACTTTGTTATGATAAACTCAAACTAAGTACTCACTAAAACTTTAACAAGTACTGCGAACTTTTCACTTTGCCGTACAACTATGTCATCATAGTAACTAACGGTAAGTCCATACACTTTAGTGCATCGTTCGGTAATTTAAAATTTCACTTAACTCTACTCGAAGGAGCACTGAATTCGCGAATAGCAAAAGTTATATAATGTGCTCTTATGAGCCGTAACTTTACAGCTAGTCACTTATATCACACGTCAAACTTTATCGTCACGCAATTGTTTTAATTCTATAAAAGGGAAGTTGTTGTAGTTAACGAATAAGTGGGTCTTTATAACGAATTGATACTTTTTGCATATCAATATTATTTACGGCGACACGCACCGTTGCTGGCGCCTTGGGCGGCGCAGGCGCGAGTACCTCGGCCTGATGCCGCCCTAGCTAAGGTAGCGGGTGACCAGACCGGAGAGTAATCTGGTCACCCGAGCGAGGCCACACTGCGTGAGGACGATGCCTCGACGGCAAAAGCTGCCGAAATATCCGATGACCGAAATACTATGAATATTTGACTGCGCTATATTTAAAAAAAAATACAGCGCAAAGGAAATACCTTTTGTATTGCAGGTAAACTTTACACGTACACAAATGAAACAGAAGAACAGTTTGCGGATTGCGGCCCACAAATTATTGTGTTGCGTGGAAATAGAACCTGCGAAACTGGCACGGTAGATCGGTATATATGTCGGTGTATAACCAATACGCCATATGTAAACTTGTACAGTTAATACTACTATGAAGTCTTTGCAATAATACCATACATTACCCAAGCAAATCTGTAGCCATGCTACAAGCGTTATGAGAGTAGCAGAGAGTCCTTGATCCATCCATCTACAGCTTCGACTAGGGTGGAATGATGCACAGTTACTCTCATTAGCTCTCATCTATATTAGCACAATGGTGGTATTTAGTATACCACCATTGTGCTAATATAGAAATGGGTAATGTATTCCTAGTATACCACCATTGTGCTAATATAGAAATGGGTAATGTATTCCTAGTATACCACCATTGTGCTAATATTGAAATGGGTAATGTATGCCTAGTATACCACCATTGTGCTAATATAGAAATGGGTAATGTATTCCATATCTTTCATCTGGTGTAGATATTTTTGGGATATAGCTAATTCGACAGATGTATTCGTATGATGGTCAGAAAGACAAGTCTGGGCTGTGGTCTGGCAACATTGTTTGGCACCATTGTGGCAACATTGTCTGGCACCATTGTTTCTGCACCAAATACTGCGTAGTGGCGACAGGATTGAAGTTATGGTTGGCAGCGTCGAGAACGAAATCAAAGAAAGCGATTTTCGTCTTGTGTGACCTCGTAGAAGAATAATTCGTAGAGGAATAGTTTTTGGGGGATCGCTCAATAGACGAAAAAGCTTATGAGGTCTCACGCTGTTACCCTGAAGGAAATCCTCCAGCGGGTTAAGGATTACAATATTGGATCTATTGCGAATAAAAAAATATTTCAGGTCAAATATGTCGCTTTATGATAAGTTAATGTTTTAAAAAAAAAAACATTTTTTTATGTTTGGCTTGATTGACGTACGAATATTTATGAGTAAAATACCATAAATAATTTAAAGAAAAGAATAAGTGAAATGCTCATCATTTCGTAATAAATAGTAAAAATAAAAGACGGCGAAGGAATAACACAAAGTAAAAGCTGTTGTAAAGTAAGAACGTTGCCGAGAATGTGAAATGTCACGCTGAACTTTTATTAAATACTTTAAGGTTCTAAAATGTTATATTACCTAACTTTAAGTATATTAGTTAGAGAAAGTAAATAAAATTGCTTTTAGAGTTTTGTAATATGAACTTGCAAGACAACGTGACAACTGATGCGCTAGCTGACCTTAAATAGTACCGGTGGCCCGCTCGCATGGCGAAGAAGAGGTGCTTGCAGGGTGGGTCAATGGGGTTGCGCGCCGCCTCTTCCGTTACCCCGGACCAATTTGGCGGGGTGCGACGTCCATGGCCCACCACAAAAAAAAAAAAAAAAAAAAAAAAGCTGACCTTTTAAATAGGATGTTTTATATGTAAAAAAAAAACAAAATCTAAATATTTTTCCTCCATCCATCTATCCACTTATGTCTACTATATCTGGTATAGAATATAGATGGAGATTTAAGGACGACATTGGGAAAGAGGAGAGAAATAAGGAGTTATGTACGTAAACAATGCAGTAAGTTCCACGCTTGGTAGTTATTTTGTCGGTTGACAATTGGTATTACGAGTTTCTTAGGACAGTGCTGCTGTCCAATCCCCTGGTGCTGGCTTAGTTAGTTTTTATAGCATCCATTGGATAATAATAAATAACATCTTATTCATAAACTCTTAACGCATGGATATTATTTTAATTACAATTGCCTCAGTGCACATATATCATGAAACTAGAGTAAAAATATATCTTTTAGTATTTTCCTCGTGGTGATGGACTTTGAATACAGGTCATCAAGAAAAGAGTTCTTTCCCGTGGGTGTCATAAAAGACGAGTAGAGGACATAACATGTACAAAATATCTATGCAAGAGAAGGAAACTCGGAATAAAACCCTATACCAACACGTCTGACCAGCTGTTGCTATTGGTGGATTAATTTCTTTCTTATTATGGAGGAAGATTATTGTAGTTGGAATATATGGAGTTGCGATGAGCTGTTGAAATCTCAAATAAGGATAAAATTAATAAAACCTGTACATTGATTTAAAATTTATTTTATAATCTTATTATTATTCCTTGTAAACTATGTCATTTGGAAGGATATTATTTCAGCCCGAGATCCTTTCCGTGTAGTTGGTATCCATTGGGTACCCAATTGATATTCAGCAAGCTCAATTGAATATCTCAATTGAGTTACAGAGGGGGGATAACCTTATAATTTAATCCGTAGGTTCACTTACCTACTGGGAGACATTAGTAAGATTACCTACATAATATTAAGGGTAGTTTCGTCCTTGTTCATACTAAAGTTACATATGAAATAGTTTGAATATAAAATTTTCGCATTACATCATAACGAAAATTTAATAATATTTGGAGTTTACTCCTTAAGAATCGATTTTCATATAAGGCGCCCGGTATAAGAAAAATTTGAAGAGTAAAATCTAGTGATCGAATGACCTCGTTACGTTTTTGGTGCACAACCTATTCTGCGCACCTTTCACTTTCTGACGTGAGATAATACTTCACTGAACAGTTTTAATAAATGTAAATAAAAATATATATATTATTTTTAGTCAAATGAGCTTGTAGAAGAAGGAAGGAGTGAAACTGAGAACGTACAAGCTTTTATTGCGCTTGTTTTGATAATTGTACTTAAGGAGTAAACTCCAGTCGTGCGTCGGAGCTGACACACACATTTTATTTTTACCTTTTTATAATGTATTGAATAAATAGGAAAAATACAAGATTTATTTTAAGTACAATTCATAATTGTATCAGCTCATATATATCCCACTGCTGGGCTCAAGCCTTCACTATTCTAGGAGCGAAATTGACCTACTACACCACGCTATTCAGACGGGTTGGTATAGGGTTTTATTTAGAGATTTTCTCCTCCTGCATAGCTGCTGTTATATACGTTTTCATATGCCTTAGTCGTCTTTTACGATCACCCACGGTTAAGATAGGGGTGGTGAATTGTATACTCACTCCGTCACTAAGCGGATAATGATTTAAGGACAATTATAATTTGTAAATAAAGAAAAAATAAAGTATATATATATATATATATATATATATATCATCATTCTCGTACTCTAATCCCAATTACTTGGGGTCAATACAATATGATAATACTTCTCTTTCATAATACATATTGTAAAAGTTATTGGCAATAATTTTATGACCAGCCGCCTGCCAGACGTCAACCCTCCTTGGGAATATAATTGTTGACCAAACGGCATCAGATGGAGTTAGCCCAAGTCGTTTTAAGGCTCTTAGTCGTCTTTTATGACATCCACGAGCAAAGTAAGTGTTGGTAGTATTCGTACTACCACACAGCAGAATGTCCCAAACATATAAACCTAAATAAAACAACCACAAAACTATTCAATGTTATTATAATAACATTGAATCAGTTCAAACCTATACATAAATAACAAACCACCTATGTATAGTGACTGATAAAGGATACAATTTATCAATACCCATTCCTTTCCTGTTGATCGTGTATTAAATAACTAAGTACAATATCACCGAACGAAAAGGAAAATTCGGAATATAAATCTATAATAACATACCTGATTAGGATGCAAATTTTCTGCTATTATGACGAAAGAGGACTATCCAATAAACGCAACGTACCCATACTATGTGACTCGTTTAGAGAGGAAGGGGATCTTAAAAAATACTAAGCTCGATCATAATTGCAAATTTTCTATACTATGAGTGGTCATGCAAGGGGAAGGGTTTGAAAAGTAGAGAAGTAGATGACATCACTTTTTTTTTTTTTTTTTTTTTTTTGGTGGACTATGGATTAGCCTCGCCCCGCCAAATCGGCCCGGGGTGACGGAGAAGGCGGCGCGTGACCCCATAGACCCACCGTAAAACTCCTCTCTCTTCGCCGTGCGAGCGGGTCACCGGGACCCGATTTTTAACTTCGGTGGCCCGCCCGGCGGTTCACCCTCGCGGGTTCCTCTCGTCGACGCCCCGACAGATTTCGCCGTCGGGGCGTCGCCCTCACGCGGTGGCCTCACGTCGGGTGACCGGACAATTCCCCGGTCCGATCACCCGAAGCCTCGGTTAGGGCGGCATCAGGCGCAGGTATTCGCGCCTGCGCCGCCCCGGCCGCTGGCGGCGGCCCGGGGCGCGGGAATCCTCCCTTGCCCGTTCCGCCGCTTCCTTCTGCGAGATGACAGCCTCGCAGAAGGCGGCGACCGCGTCCCAGTTCTTGATGCTGTCGACCATCGCCCTCGCGACGGCCGGCAGCGTCAGGTCGGCACCGATGACAGCGACGAGGTCACGGCGCTGCCGCTCCCATCCCGGACACACCTCCAGCGTGTGTTGCGCCGTGTCCTCGTCACTCCTGCAGTGGTGGCAGGCCGGAGTCCACTCCCTATACACGACCCTATGCAGGTATAACCCGAAACACCCGTGCCCCGTCAATACCTGCACCAGCCGAAACTCTCTCACACTATCAATACGGGCCGGAGGGCCTCAACGGTCTCCATACCGTGCCTAGGCCTCTCCAGCCGCGTAGCCCAACGGGCGATGACGTCTCGGCGGGCATCCACGCGCCAGGTGGCTATCTCGCTCAACGATGGGGAGCCACCTTCTTCGCGCGCTGTGATAACCCGCCGGTAGAGGTCGGAGAGCATCTCTGCCTCTAGGTCCCACGGGGGTGTCCCGGCCAACAGGCACGCCACCTCTGTCGACACCGTGCGGTACCCGCGAATGGCTCTGACCGCCATGGCTCTCTGTGGCCTCCACAGAACCGCCCTGAGCTGGGCGTTCAGAGCCCTCGCCCACACGGGTGCGCCGTACATGGCCATTGAACGGATGACCCCCGCATACAGCCGTCGGCCCTCGAAACTGGGTCCGCCCACGTTCGGCATGAGTCGAGAAAGGGCGGACGCCGCGCCGACAAGCCGGGGAGCAATCTGTCGGAAATGCTCCAGGAACCACCATCGCCCGTCGAGCACCAGACCCAAGTACCTCATATGGGCCTGGATGCTGATGTGGATGGAGTTTACCACTATCGAGGCGCCGATGGGTAGCCTCACACGGGGCCCATGGAAAAGTAGGGCCTCCGTCTTGTTTAGGGCCACCCTGAGCCCCAGCGCCTCGATCCGCCTGACCATCTCCTCGGTGCCGAGAGTGGCCAGGCTCGCCGCCTCTTCGAGTGTCCTGCCCCGGGCTGTGACGAGCGTGTCGTCAGCGTAGCACACCAAGCTCAGCCCGGGGGGGAGACTCCCTCTCAACGCCCAGTCGTACCCGATGTCTCACAGGGTCGGCCCCAGAACCGACCCCTGTGGAACGCCGCACGACATGGGCGTCCGCACAATGTCCCCTGCGGGACCCGCGCAGAGGATACTGCGGCCCTCCAAATAGTCTGCCACCAGCCGCCTGAGGTACAGGGGCACTCCATGGAACCGGAGCGCCTCCCTGATGCAGCCGAATGGCAGACTATTGAATGCGTTGGCGATGTCCAACGACACCGCCAACAGCACTCCCTTCCCGGCGACGGCCTCCGCGGCCGCCTGCCTCAGGCGTAATAGGGCCCCGATGGTCGAACGCCCCCTCCGAAACCCATACTGAGCGTCCGACAGATCGGGCCCCACCTCCTCCAGGTGTCGGACGATGCGGGCAGCGAGCACACGCTCCAGCAGCTTACCCACATCGTCGAGGAGCACGATGGGCCTGTAGGCCGACGGCAAATCCGGGGACCGTCCCGGCTTTGGCAGGAGAACCAACCTCCCTTCCTTCCAGCACTCAGGGAACCGTCCAGACGTCAGACAGGCGTTGAACAGCTGCCTGAGGCGAGGCTCGAAGTGCTCGAGGAGCGACGTCAGCACCCGGACTGGAATTCCGTCCGGGCCGGGGGCCGTGGTGGCGGAACGAATCTTCGCCACGGCCGCCCCCACTTCCGACTCCGTCACGGGCGGAACACTCTTGTCGTCGTCGGCCTCCCGGTCCTGATCTGGCGGAGCCATGACCGGGGGCGTGTGTTCCGACTGCCGTGGAAACAGCTCCTCGACCACCCTACGAAGGAAGTCGGGCTGGAGGGTCTCGGTGAGGGGGGGGGGGGCCGCGCGCGAAGCTTGTTCAGCGCCGCGCGATATGGGCGACCCCAGGGGTCACGGTCGAGACCGTCCAGCATCTCCTGCCAACTCGCGCCCTTGGCGGCTCGGATGGCCAGCCGAAAGGCAGTCCGCGCACTGCGGTACGCCTCGTACAGCTGGCCCTCCCGCTCGACGTCGCGGTGACGCCGCCGGCTGCGGGTGTAGGACCTTCGGGCACTGATACACGCCGCACGAAGGTCCGCCAGTCTTGGGGACCACCAGTAGACCCCCTGCCTCGGAGGCGGACGCCGCCGCACTCTGGGCATGGCCGCATCGCAGATCTGCGTTAACGCACTGCGAATGCGGACAGCCTCAGCGTCCACTCCGTCCGCTGGGGGTGGTGAGGACAGCCACGTACTGACAATGGCCGCCTCCGCCAGTAGATCCCTGTCAAGACGACCCACAGCCCACCGCGGAAACGCGGGAGCTCCGTCCGCCCTGTGACCCCTACCGGGTTCCCGGGGGGAGACCTCCATCCGGATGTACCGGTGGTCCGACAGGGTCTCCGCCTCCTCCAGGACACTCCAGTTCCTCACCCGTGGCGCGACAGCGGGGCTAGCGAACGACAAGTCCACTATCGACCCGCCCTGCCGCCGCACACACGTGTTCACCGAGCCTCTGTTCAGAACACAGAGGCCCAGTGAAGCCGCCCACTCGTTGACCGCCCGCCCGCGGTCGTCCGTCGTAGGGGACCCCCACGCCGTGGATTTGGCGTTGAAGTCCCCCAGAACCAGGACGAGGCCCGGTGCCAGTCGCCGTATCGAGGCCTCCAAGGTGGTGAGTGAGGCCCCGAAATCGTCCATCCTCCTAGTGGGGGAGAGGTATACGCTGTAGAGCGTGACCCCTCCCCACTCCGCTGCGACAAATTCCTCGCCCCTATCCAAAAGGGACAAGGACGGGAAGTGCCGCTGCGTTGAGACGACGATTGCCGCAGTACCGTTTCGACTGACCACCCAATTGGGGCGATCAGGCACGGCGTACGGTTCCGCGACTACGGCTGCACCAATCGACCACTCCGCCATGGATTGCAGGAGGAGATCCTGCGCTCCGGCGGAGTGGTTGGTGTTGGCCTGCAGGAGGAGGTGCATGGATGGTGTACCCATTATCGGGTTGTGTCCATGACCTCCTCGCCGGCGGGCGATCGGACCGCGCTAGGAGCGGGAGCGGCCGTGGTCGTAGGGCCGCCCCGCGCCTTTGGGGCCGAAGCTGGAGGTTTGCACGCCCCAGAGCCCATGCGGTGCTTGGCGGGCTTATTGCCCGCCGCACACGCGGGGCAGTGGGGCGGGGCGGCGCAAGATGCCGCCACGTGCCCGGTCTGACCGCAGCGGAAACACAATCCGCCGCAGTCGAAGCAATTAGTGCACGTCGGTCGAGTGTGTCCGACCGCCATGCACTTGTAGCACCTCGCGGGCCGGTGCTCAAGCACGGTTACCCGCGCCGAGCTCCAGCCCACGAGGAGCCCGCCTGAGCCGGCCAGTTGCCTGACCGACTCTACCGGGCACTGCGCCCAGGCAGCACCTACGCCACCCGGACCGGGACGAATGGCACCGACCCGGACGGTGTCTATGGGACACCCGGTTTTCGAGGCAATAGCCTCCCGGATGTCTTCCACCGTCACCGAATCGTCCAAACCCGAAATGCGCATTTCGGCGCACTTGACGGGCCTGGCGATCTTGATGCCACCCTCCACGGCGAATAAACCTCGCAGCTTCTCGGCCACGCTGTCGGCCGTCTTGGCGCCCTCGGCCCCTGGGAACTCGAGAATTCGAGCCCCCGTCCGGGCCTTGCGGGTCCTGGCTTCGACGCCTCCAATATCGGAGACGTCTAGCTCCCGCCGGGCCTTCCTCAAGACGGCCTCGTAGCTGAGGCCCTTCTCGGCCGCCTCGGGCAGCACAGTGATCACCACTGCGGCCGTCTTCGGCGACTTGAGCCCCTTGCGCGGTCTCTTCTTCCGTCCGGCTCCTGCCTGTGGAGCGGGGACCTCAGCGGCGCGCTTGGCCTCCGCTCTCCTTCTTTGGCCGCGACTCCTTCTGTCGCGCTCGGCCACCTGCCAACCCTGTTCGGGTACGGCAGTCGTGCCAGACGCGGAAGGTCTCGTCGCAGCCTCGCTGGTCGTCGCCGGCGGTGTTATTGCGGGCGACTTCAGCGGTCCGGCAGGAGCCGGAGCCGTCTTCCTCCTCAGGGCGGGTCCCTTCGGAGCTGGGCCAGGGCCTTTGGGCTTAGGCCCGGCCGCGGCCGCGGCGTAGCTCCCCACGCGGCCACCCTGACAAGGCAGCGGGGCGGGGGCTGGTGCCACATGCGGCCGCTTGTCCGCGGCGAGAGGTGGTCGGACACGTGGTTCTGGAGGCAACCTCGCCTCCAGAACGGCGAAGCGCGCATCGACGAGCTTGCCCACTGCGCCGATGATTTTGGCGAGGGCCTCGTCCGATATGCCTCCCACCTCAAACGGGGTCGGCTGAGCCTCCTCAGGGGCCCGTTGTACGGCGCCTGGCGGCTTTGGCGCCGCAGGGGCGCTAGCCGGCGGCAAGCGGTCCGCGGGGAGAGGCGTCAACCTCACCACCGGGACAGGGAGTCTCGCCGCGGCGACTGCGCCAGCGTCAGCCGGCGGCGCGCGCTTCGCGGCGGCAGGCGTCTTCCTCGCCGCGGGGACGGGTGTGACGGTGACGCCATCACCCAACGTCGTCGGCGCCGCAGCGCGAGGCGGCTTTGGCGCCGCAGCGGCCGCTGAGTAGCCGGTCTTGGCTGGTGGCGCGGCTGGCGCAGGCGACACGAACAGCGCCACCTGCGCCTTGAGGTCGGCCACGTCGATCAGCAACTGGCGGTTTGCCCGACGCATCTCCGCCAGCATGTCGCCCAGGTTCCTGTTTCGGGTCCGCAGGCCTGACATCTCGCCTCTAAGGCGGACATTTTCGGCCTGCAGATCCGTGGCGTCACCGGCGCGGACAGCGACCGCCGCCGCCCTTTCTACAGCCGAGGTCCCTCGCCCTCTTCGGGAGGCCATGATCTTAGGTGGAGGCATGTTGGCCACGCTCCCCTCGGTTTCGGCGCTCGAGCTGCCTCCCTTACTCAGGGGGCGCTTTCGCACCTGCGAGGGGAGGGCCTCCTCCTTCTTAGTCGCGGTCGCCGGCGGCGTCTTTGCTGCTAGACGCGCCGACGACCTAGTGGGGCCTTCACCAGCCGACCCGCTGCCCTCTTTGGACGGCCCTGCGGGAATATCACCGCCCTCGTCCATTCTGACGGTAGATCCGCCGCCCTCGTCTTCGGACGGCTCTGCGACATCGCTGTCGCCCTCGTCCGTCGACGGCTCTGCTGCGAGTCTACCGTCTTTCTTCTCTTCAGCGGCGGCAGCCTCCCTGCCCGCTCGCCGCTCCTCCAGCCGCCTTTTGTGGCTCAGGCCGTTGCCCCGGGTCTTTCTGGGCGACCTCCTCTTCTTCTTCTGGGCCTCCACGGTTTGTGCCGGGCCCTCGGCGGACGCCTCAAGTCCTGAGGACGAGGCGTCGTTGTCAGTTTTTCTTTGGCTTGACAAGGCCGTGGTGTGAGAATCACAGGGATTCCCGTCGGTAAATGTATTTAATTTTAAGGTATCCATATGATTCCCACGAGTAGGGGAGATACACAACGTCGACCCGGGCAGAGATCCCTTTACCCGGGCAAGCCTACATTTACCAACCAGGGGGTCAGCCGGTACCCTGGCTGGAGCGTGCTAACGACAGAACAACCCATCTGCCATGCATCTTCTCGCCGCACGCCAGAACTTAAGATTCTGGGTGATTTCCGAGTCCGAATGTTACTTCGAACTCTTTATAGAGGTTGTCTTCCTCGCGGTCCGGGCGGTTAAGCCAAGACCCTCGCTCCTGAAACTAAGACAAGCAAAGAATCAGGTTTACGATGTGTGGGCGGTGGCATGTGCCTGCCCAGCCCTCAAATAAATGAGTGACTGAGCCCGTCCCAATATTTCGCGTCCTATACCCTCTACTACGACTGTAGTAGAGTAAGGAGCGAAATCGCGCAGATATTCGCTACGGACGACAGTACAACAGAAGAACTGGGGACCGCCGCCCGCACCCAGGGTACACCGCGTGGAGGTTTCTGGGATAGTACCCCAAGTAGATGACATCACTGGAAAAGAAGTAAATTTCAACACAAAACTTTGCCAAATCATATCGATAACAGAGTATACCTTTATATATTAGTTTAAGGAAAAATAAAAGCGCCTAAAAAAAAAAAGAAAGAAAAGTGAGAGAAGTATAAATTACATTAATTTTATTATAATTGGTATTAAGTTTCAAATATATGGAATTGATTGTCTGAAAGAGAACATACTATTATATAATATAAAATAATCATATTGGCTCTTAAAGCTACAAAATAAATTACATATCAAAATTCATATGAAGTGCTTTATCTACAAGCTTTTGAAAGGAGTAATTAGATTTATTAAATAAATTATATTTTGTACGTAAATAAATTCACTGCGCACATATTCACCCTTACAATGTCATCACCCCTTTAAGGGTGACAAAAGCATACACAATCGAGTGTCACTCATATTGATGGATGCTTTTAATACGATTTATCGACGAATACGTTTTGAGCCACACTCAAAATGATGTCCCCTATGTATAAGGAAACGCTCGAATATGTGGCGCTTGCACTTGTAAGAAAATTAAATTTATTATCGTAAAACATTTTATATATATATACATATATGGAATATCTATAAATATCACCCACAGACGTATATTTATTAAGATTTCGTTCACATATGTGGATTACCTATTGACTGTTTCGTTTTTGACAATGGGTGCAAATCATAAATGAATACCAGTATTAAAGATGAAATGGTAAATATTTGTATAGTTCCTTAATTTTCTTGTATAACGTTAAGAAAATAAGTAGGTAGTGGTAAGCCGAATCGGCTAATAGTTTTACGTCTGTACCGTTAAATGCACCTGCTAGTTTAGGAACTACCCGAGACACGAGAAAGTCGAGAGAGCAAGACAGTATGAAGCCCGAATCCTCTTATAGTAAGCAACTCCCAGTATGTGTTTCTTCTGGGTCCAATGCCCCTGATACTACAGAGATCTGCGAGTGTCAGTTACCACTTATTACAGATGAGCTGTTGCCTCATATGACACCAAATGCAATAAAAAAAAAATTTTCAGCATTAAACTTGAAGTTTAAAACTGTATCCAGCTACACTAGGCTCATCTCTTATTATGTAGGAATAAGTATTGTGTGGAATGAGACGATTGTGTTTACCACCTGCTTACTCCTTCTCTTTGGAAGAGAGGTGTAAAATATTAAGACCAATTTCCTTTGCGTTTAGGAAAATACTAGTACCTACCCACCCGTGGCTTGTATGTATAATATCTAAAAAAGAAGAAAATAGTACGCATCAAATATTACTAAAGAATATTGAAGAGGTAATATTTGTTATTTTTAATAATTCGTATTTCTTCAATCTAAGATTACAAATAGCGTTGAGCTTCCCAAAAAAAAATATAAACGAAATTGTCAATCCTCAAGTGGCATCAAAGGCTCGAAGCATCCACAAAAAGACGACATATCTCGGTCGTCAGGGTCTTTGATCGTCAATAACATGTCTTGTATATTTACCCAAAGGTGTGCCAAAACAAATCAAATTTACATTCCTCTGAAGATACAGATAAACATAAATACATATAAACCAATATAAAAGCAGTTTCACGAAGACTAACTTATTCTGCTACTAAGTCTTTGATAAAGTTATTCTGAGAAACTTGGCTAGCTCCACACGCTTGTTTGCAAACTTGCACTTAACGTACCACTTAATTGAATTGTCCAGAAGTCAATTTGATTTTTCAATACGAGTTTCGGTATTTCTATGAAAGGTAGTTTGAAACGTGTTCAATTGGTATAGAACTAGGGTTACGTGATTATATCCACACAAGTATATGGTATAGAATAATATATGTGGTTTATTTTTATTATTTTAGTTGCGGCTTATATAATACGATGATTTCGATAATTCGTATAATTAAATTAGGTTTTTGGATGTTGATTATTTTAAAATATATCCCATGAAAACCTGAAAATGGCAGCCAAGTTCAACATTATAATAATTACTGTGTGGTTATCGACTTAAACTTAAGTTTTGAGATCTAAATGGGTGCCTAGTTTGTAGACAATCCTGAAAATTGTTTATTAGATAAACATATAACATTCTTAAGTAATTTCCAAATTTCGTGGGTCTATATATTTTAGCTAATTTCACATTTCAGCATCCAATTGACGTTTGATGTAAGTCTCCTCATAGAAGGGATGCTATAATCATCATAATTGGCAAGTGGATTAGCGATTTTCATAACTCCCAAGTTAAGGAATGGTGACATATCATACTCAAACTCACCCCATACCACAATATTGATTGAAATTCTTGTTTCGCAGGATAAAATGTCTAAGGTTCTTTGATCACTTCTGTACCACAGCTAAAGCTAGAAATTCGATTATCAACTCGTTCAAACCTTTAAAGAAAAAGATTTTCTACAAATACGAGGTAAATAAATGCAACGCAGCATTAAATAAAAGTAGTTATTTAATAATTTATTTGACATTTATTATAAATATATTAATTTAACTCAAATATACATGCATTAATTACTATTATAATTTTGAAAAATATTTTTATTAGTATCAAATCATAAAAGATATAAAAGATAAAAATCAAATACATAACGTACTGAGATATAAATCCTTGTATCGTGAGGCACTTCAAAAACAAACAATTAATGAACATAAATTACAATCAGACAATACAATAATATAATAATTTTACCTACGTGTAGATTGAATCCAATACACAGGGCACATCGAAAGTCGATATTTAGACCACTCTGCCAACTGTGTAGTTAATGACTATATTTTGAGAAAAGTCTAATGAATAGAAAGTAGAAAATCCTTTTCTAAAACAAAGTGCTAATAACATCAAGCTAGTTTGATTAAAACACTAATTTAGAAGAGATTATAATGGTGATGATTTTAGACCGGCTTTTAGTTTCATCCAAACCGTTTAATTTAATGGTGCGTGACGTTATTACGCGATGTTATAATCTGAGGGGGAAATGAGCCACGATTAGAACGCCTTCTGGTTTTAATACGAACATGTCGTGATCCACTTCAATTACACTTGTTGAGATCATATCGCCAAATGTAATGTAATTAACAAGTTACATTCAAATTATTAGATGGTATCAGGTGTCGTTTGTTTTAAACTAAGTTGTAGATGACATACTTTGTGGTTTAAATTTAATATCGACGTTGATAATTCACTTATAATTTCTCCGTTGAGCTATAAAAGTTATAGTATAATGTTCAACAAAGCTAATTCACAGAATGGGTACTTCGATATTATTATTAATTTAGACACGTAAAATATAATTCAATTGTAAAATTTTAGCTGCAGTAAATTTTGGATTGTATCAACTTTATTATAGTAATTTTGAAACTGTGAAATTCAGAATTTCATTAGCGATATGTCATTTATTTTGAAACTACTACTCATCAACCTTTTTCCACTGATGAGAAAGGGTCTTTTCTTGGACTTAAAGTTTTCAAATTATTCTCTATTATGCTGACCTAATGCGGCTTAATAAATAACATAATGCCAATACCAAATAAATATTTAATATGGTGTTTTGTTGAATACAGAGTTGAATACCAAATTCTCAGTCTCAGTTTCAGTGCCGTCCCTATGAATATTGATGCTTTTACATGAATTTCATTAATTTTAGTGATGAAATTATCGTGAGCGATGTGTCAAACATATTAAACAATTTTATTTGAGTCGATTAAATCATAGTCTTTTTTTCCGTATGGTGACGGAGTAAGAATACAAATCACCACCCTCTATCTTACCCGTGGGTGATCGTACGAGACGACTAAGGGATATAAAACGCATATAACATAGGCATAGGCGTGGGAAGGAAATTTCGAAACAAAACCCTATACCAACACGTCTGACCAGCGTGGTATAATAGGTCAATTACCCTTCCATTATGAAGAAGGCCTGAGCCCCACAGTGGGACATATATGGGCTGAAATGAGATGATGAGAGTCGATTATGTCAACCCAGGTTTCGAGCATATCTGATGCTCATCATCAGGGCGAGTGCGTAGCTGCGTCTGCGCGTCGGGGGCTCTCTCATAATCGACTCTAACGCCTGAGTAATACCAAAAAATACAATTGTTTAATTTTATTAATACTCATAGATTATTATAGCTCTAAAATATAAATACATTTTTAATATAAATATATCTAAATACATGACGCATCCATAATGGGAGGGTAATTGACCTACTACACCACGCTAGTCAGACGTGTTGGTATAGGGTTTTGTTTCGAGTTTTCCTTCTCTATAATAGATATTAATGCGTTTTATATCCCGTAGTCGTCTCGTACGATCACTCACGGGTAAGATAGGGGGTGGTGAATTGTATTCTTACTCCGTCACCACACGGAAAAATATTTTATTAATCGAAAGTAACTAAATATTTGAATTAATAGTTCCCAGGTTTCTAATTTGTTTCAAACAAAACTTATACCGAAAATTGTTGTTTCGAAATTGTTATTTCTCTAGCTAATATTTTGGGGTAGCCAAGCAGTGAATTATAAAATCTATTTTAAGATTATAAAATCTATATTAAAGCGATACCAATTTAAAATAATAAAAATATTTATTTCAAATAGTTTAATATAATTACCCAGATATTCTATATTATCAGAATAAATCAAATTAAAACAAAAAGTAAACGCCTGACCGGGTTTGAACATGTGATAAGACAGGATAAAAGTCATGTTGTGAGAAAAGTTTTAAATATGAATGTTGAATGAAGGCTTTAGAGGTAATAGAAAGGTGGATGGATAGCGTGAAATATGATATGGATAGAAATTAAGTAAACGCAAAAATGACATGTTATAGGATTGTGTGGAAAAAAGGACATATTGTGTCGATCTTGAGCAATTAGGATAAGAGCAGAGTAATTATGGTCGTGAAAATATTATCGTATTATCGACGAATCCTAAAAATAACAAACATAAATACAGATCAGGTTGACCCTGATAATTTCTATGCCACCTCGTAAAAGCGCGGCTGGCGCTGCTGTAGTTTTCGCGAGTATTCCCATACACATCCCTAGAGCAGACTCACCGGTGGGGGATGGTGCGTAAATGCGTATCCAGAGCGTGAACAAAAAAAAGGTTGTCAGTGGCCCAAAAATTTACGTATTTTACATAAATGAAACTAATATTTATTTCAAAATTTGTTTCATCATCGAATAAAAAAAATAGTATTAAAATTTGACATGGAAGACAATTATCATGGTAATCGCACTTTTTATACTTCGTAAGTTCATCACATCTGACCACCAACGAAGCCTACCGTCAGCTAATCTATATAAATGTAGGGATTTTCTATGGAACTACTAATCTGGTTTTAAATATTATTTTTCCTTATACTACAATATATCTGAGTTCTCATCTCATCTCATCTCAGCCCGTATACGTCCCACTGTTGGGCTCGGGCCTCCTCCATAATGGAAGGGTAATTGACCTACCATACCACGCTGGTCAGACGTGTTGGTATAGGGTTTTGTTTCGAGTTTTCCTTCTCTCACATAGATGTTATATGCGTTTTATATCCCTTAGTCGTCTCGTACGATCACCCACGGGTACGATATGGGGGTGGTGAATTGTATTCTTACTCCGTCACCATACGGAAAGTCTGAGAAAAAAAAAACTGCGTTCTAAAGCTACAATATTTCTGAGTTATGGCTGCTCTGGATGTTAACTCGTGATCGGGTGCCGCTTATGATCTATTTTATGGTCGGTGTTGGTTCAATAATTTTTTTTATATTATATTTTGCAAAAAATGTATCTTAGTTCGAAGTACATCACACTGAAGCTAATACTTGCTAACATACAGTTTCATTTAAATGAAGTTACTTAAAAAAAATACAAGCCCGCTGAGTTACTGGATCTTCTCAATTTGTAGTCGCGTTCCGATCCGATGGTAGATATTTTAAACGATGTGTAAGTTCTTATAAAGCTTATGCATTATAAATTATTTGATTAGATTTGTACCTAGGCTATCTCTTAACCTATCTCTGATAGCAAATAAAAATAACATCTAGGAAATTATGATTGTTAGCAAATTAATTATTATCAAATAATTAAACATTATTATTATCTATAAATTTGGTCCTCAAATGAATGCGAAATGCAATTTTGAACATTCATTAGCTAAAATCAAAAACCACATTTTAATTCTAGCGTCAATGCACGGTAGAAATTATTCAATAATACACAAAACGCCAATACGGAATGTTTACGGTCTGGTCAGGATTGCCGTTGGCAATGTTTCAGCCGTCATCCTCGCACTAAAACATGTCATACCATTAACATTCAGGATGGCTGCCAAAGGCTCTGTCTCTATATTCAATGCTCACGATCAATATGCTCTAATAAATAAACTATTGGGTAATGATAATTCTCGTAGATAAATTGGTGTATTTATTGATCACTACTGAATAATAAGTAGTTAAGGATAATTATGTGAATGATGAGTCTAAAGAGTAACTAACAGTCTTACTTTAATTATCTTGTAGCTATTTATAAGATGAGTATTATTAGCGACGACAGAAGTTTTTTAAATCTAAAAACGACCATATTCCAGATTGTAAATGATGATCTGATTCTAGATGTACATTGTAAAAACTAGGGAAAGTGATATTTATAGATTACGTGTTACAACTGTATGCAGTAGTATACCTTAGAAACTAGCTAAGGGTTTCTTTTTTATAATAAAATTTTGGTGCACAGACTATTGTCCGTGCCTTTTTTATGTTTTGTATTTTAATTATTATATTGATGTTATATAATGCAAGGTTTCTTGAAGTGGCTTTAATACATTTATGATGGTTTATATGTATATTGACGCGTGCGTATGTGTCCTTGATGTTGTGTGACTGCATGTTCCTTTGGGGTTTTCTACTTTACGCAGTTGCCTGATGTTTATGGTGAAAACCCCTCTATATGTTGGTCTTCTAACGTCCTCATTGTTTTGATGTTCTAAGTTTAGATTAACAACTAACTAATGGTTAACAAATCTTACTAGGGACAGTGCAGATGATCAAAGACTCACATCATTGGTACCTTCGCATTTACAATAGTAGTAAGATACAAAATTTAATGGATATATTTTGTCATTCACATCGAAATGTTAAAATATATTTCAAAGAGATTTGAAATACGCATAGATAATGAAATGAAAATAAACGAAATGCCATTTTAAACGAAATTGTATTTTATATACAGTTAGATGGAGTTTTGTTTCTCCATCGATCTGTTTGGGTTGGAATCTGATAGGAGTCAATTTTTGGAGTGTCATTTATTGTAAAAACAGGGCTCTCGTAAAAATCTACTCTCTGTAAAAGACACTTTTATATATATTTACAGCATTATTAAACATATTTTAAAATAGGTATCTTTGCGTTTTCCTTATATAAAGTTATAAGAAAACGTACAACATAACATATACTTTTAAATTAAGATACAATAAGTGGTGTTTTAGTTATTTATTTTTTCATACAACTGTTGTAAATCGCATTGATAATAATTACTGTTATGCCTTGCATCGTTAAAATTGCATCATTCGTATATTATATATTGCAATGCATTTTTTTTTTATCAAGAAGGACATATTCTCAATGTCGAAAGGTATATTTACCTTTATCAATTAAATACCTTTCCTGGCCGTAGTAAAATAATAATAGTTTATCGTTATTTATGATTGACAGTGTGTTTCTTTCCGTGTGGTGACGGAGTAAGAATACTCCTATTCACCACCCCATATCTTACCCGTGGGTGATCGTACGAGACGACTAAGGGATATAAAACGCATATAACATCTATGCGTGAGAAGGAAAACTCGAAACAAAACCCTATACCAACAAGTCTGACCAGCGCGGTATAGTAGGTTAATTTCCCTCCCATTACGGAGGAGGCCTGAACCCAACAGTGGGACATTTATGGGCTGTGATTATGATGATGATGAGTGTGTTTTAGCAATCTAAATATATACATAAGAGATACATATAAAGTCAAAGTGAATTGCCTATTTTTAATTTTTCTCTAAGGTATTTTAACTAGTTTATCCCTACTTAAGTTTTAATTTGACTTTTTATAGTAGGTATTTTCTTTATAAAAATGTATAATAAAATAAATATATAAACAAAATTTTAGAAGCAAGCTTTTATATTGTTAAAAAAAAGTTAAAAATAATCTATTGCCCTAAAATAAAACCCTGTTAAATTATCTCCTATTATGCTGTTAACTGTGTACCATACACCAATTTCTTTTGGTAATACATTACTTTTTGTTTCGTTTATTTAAAGTTTATTTTCAATTGTACTTTAAACATTCTTTCATTTGCTTAAAGTTATTTCCTTTTATTTTTTCACTATTAGGTGATGGTAATAATTAATGGAATTTAAAGAAAATTTATTTTGACCAAGAAGTGAAATGAACGTTAACCCATATGATTTTAAAACAAACGCTCTATCCACTTGGTCATGAGGAAATATTTTTAGCCCTGGTCCGATTCCAGCTACAACATTAGATCAGCTCCATGTCATGATAATATTGCGTTGTCATATTTGGTATACTTCTTATTAAATTTAAAATGAGATCAAAGTGTGAGGATGTAGGTACCGGGGGAGACCGAGACTAACCTACCTAGACCAGATTGGTCACGTACTGAAGGAAGGTGGAGTCTTGTCGTGTCTTAAGACTCTTGTCTTTAAAACCGGCGAGCGTGTATGAAGAGAATTATGAATGTTGAGGAAGCGAGTGAAGTATGCAAGGATAGAGTTCTCTGGCACTCTGTTCTCTCTGCCTACCCTGCAAGGGATATGGCGTGATGATATGTATGTACATCACTATAATTGTATGGTGTATTTTGCTTATTACAGCCTTTTCATTTAATGCTTCTTTCATTGAGTTTGGAGTCATAATTATGTTTACCGTATTGTATTAAAGATAGATAGCGTTTAACTAATCGTTCAAAACACTATAAAAACTTTTAATAACATTTTTAACATATAAAAAGTTGCTATAGTTCCTTTTTTTATTGCTTGGTGGCAAACCAGCAATCAGCATACCTGATAGTAAATGTAACTATCGATTATGGACCTTTGCAGTACCAGAAGTACAGCCGAACAGAGCGCAACAGCAAGTAACCAGTGCTTAGACGTAGATTTTCTGCGAGAGTATGATACTACCCCGGACGAACCGACATGCGGCCGTCGAGAAAAATTGTCAGCAATGTAGCCTAATCCCCACTATTAAAGTTCTACTTAACAATTGGCTAAATGTCGCCTAATTTTGGCACATAATTCAAATATTTTTACCCTACCCTAGAAACTAGCATTAAATAAAATTATTTGATTACGATCACAGAATCATTAATTCTAAGAAGCGACATTTCAATGTTTACTCGCCCCATTTCAGAAATTGAAGCGATTTCCTTTTAGTGTTTTCCTTGGTATAGTTGGATGTTCTTACAATTCCCTGTCGGATCCCTTTATAGTACGGTTTGTTTATCGGGCAATCGAAATCGCAGCACAAAGAGCATGGTGTGTTCATTGTACGCCCAAAGGCTACCCAAATGTCCCGGAAACCAATTTGGCTAAGCCCTCTAAATTCATTGGCAATCATGCGTCTTTGTTTCTATTTAAAAACGTTCGTTGTTAATTAAAAGTTAAAGATCCGTTAGTGTTCATTAAGAAACAACATAAAAATTAAATAAGGTTTAAGAATGGAATTTTTCTTCAATTCGTTAATAATAAACGATAATGTAATTAAACTTTAAAATAATTTACTCTTTTCATATAAAAGTATCACTGGACCACAGATTAAGATCCCTTATTTTGCGAAAACTGGGTATTTCAGTAAATGTTTAATTACAATATTAATAGTAGAGGCAATATTATATTTTTAAAGTTATTGTGTCGTACAAGCGTACCATCATCAAGGCATCGATGCCCATAGACCCAAAGAGAATAGCAAGGACGCAAGAGAAAGATTATGGAATTTCAGGACCCCCCGTCTGTCGTCATTGCGCGAGGCTATAGTCTGAGTACATCAAACCATAACCAGCTAATAAGATTTAGAAAAAACGTGGTGATTTTAATCTAATTTAACTACTGCTGTTTTAAAAACGTCAACTAAGGATCATAGAAGATAGCATCAACGCAAGAGAAGGCAAACTTGAAACAAATTTCTTGGAACCCGTTAACCTGACTCAAGATTCTTGAACTTAACCTCTGGTCGCTACAGGAAGTTTATTATGGAGTATGGAGGATCTCCTGTCTGTTAATAGAATGTGAATTGCCTGAAAAGAATTTGCGTTAAAATTCGTATTTAAAAAAACTACAAGTTAAGAAATTAAATATTTTGCATCCATAAGCCCATCGATATCTACTATTAATTACAGTATACTCGAAGAGTCCAGATCATTATCATCACGTTTGCCTGGCTGACTGTTGATCATGATTTGTATTCTTAATTTTTTAGAGATCCTTCCTGTCCACTCTCATGGTACCACTTTAGTTGGTTAACTTTTTTATTGTATTTGGTGGCAAACGAGCTAGCAGCACATTTAATGGTAAGTGTCACTGCCGTCCATGGACCTTAGCAATACCAAGGGTATAGCTAGGCCGCTGCCTATCAATATAAACCCCAAACCCACCCCAGTTGGGCTTCCAGCTCTCTCGCTCACCGAACGAAGCACAACAGCACATTGCCATTGCTCAGACGTCGATCTTCTGCAAGAATGTGGTACCACCCCGGACGAACCGGTTCGCGGCTGTAGAAGCAGCGACTGCACAGAAAACTGTCAACAGTCCTACTACTACTAAACTATCAAACAGCTACCATGGCTAATTAAGACATTGCGACACATTATTTCTTTAATCCAGTCACCACATGGGTGATAAGAACAATAAATATGTACTTATTATGTTATACTTAAACTTACCACTTATATTTTACAAAAAGACTTAAACTAACACGTCACAATCAATGTAATAAAACTAATTACTACACTTAGCCCTTTAAACATGAACAAAGCCTTCCCTTTTAAAAGCGACAATGTAACACGCACCTGCTGTACTTTCTTTAAGGGAGCTATAAATCTTTGCACGGCTAATCCAAAATGCGACATGAAGAATAAACTGCGTCACAAAATGTATCACGTACTCGCGGTATTTTTATAAACCGCCTACGCTTGCGCTTAATGGTGTATAGTATGAATGCGAGACTTATCCCGATGGCATGAAATGGAAAGTAAAGCACGAATAAGGCATTCAAAACACGCGACGCTATTACACAACCATTTTTAAATGGGGTTTTTATCGATTTTTTTTTTTCATTTTACATTGTTTTTTAATATAGTAATTACCTTTTCAAAATAAAACTAAAGCTTACACAAAAATTTCATGATTATCGTTTAGTAAACTTATATACTTTATAAACAAATACATTAAGATGAATAACATTAGAAAAAACTTCCCCATTTCTTTTTTGAGGATACATACAAAATATATATAAAATATATATCAGATATTATAGCGTGCCTATTTTTGCATCTGTTCCTTCCGTATTTGTATTTAATCTCTGTGAAATCAAAATCTTATTATGCTATGTAAAAAAATCCGCAATAAAGGAAAACGGGGGTCTTACAAAATGTATCAAATAGAGCCCCTTTGGATAAAGATAAACCGACGAAAGGCAGGCTTTCACGAGGATTTGGAATCTAAATTGTTTTTTATAGGTCACATTGTGTACGTATTATTATGAAGAAAAATATTTATATGTTAGCTCGATTTACTTCAAGTATAATTTTGCTATAAAATTTATTAGTTATTAAGATAAATGCAAAAGTCAATCTCAACTACATTCTGATCATTTTATATTTATTATATATATTATATAAATTGTATTTATTTCCAGCACATTTCATTCAAAAAACCCAAATCAGTATTGTAACAATTCATTTTAATACTAATATAAAATTATATGACTACGATAATAATTCTAATAATAAGGTGGCTGCGTGTGTCCTTATAATTATTGCGTAATAATACTTGCATTAAATCTATTATTAAATCGTTAGTGATATTAAAATATAACAACAAAGCCTATTAAATACTCTATTGCATAACTAACAAGTATGTACATATCTTTAAATGTAAACTTTTGTACGTACCGGCCTTAACTAATTTAAACAGTGTTTTAATATGACAAATTACTTACAAGCTTGTCATTTTGAAGGTAACTCTTTCAATTATCATATTTTTTACTAAGAAATAGCTGAGAGAATAGCCATGACACATTAAATTATTTATTTTATGCCGCGATATTTTCCTAAATCACGTTGTCTATTTATCATCAATGAAGATGTTGCAATGTCAAATTTATATTCAAGTCAGTCATCCTTGACATAATACTAAGATCATTCCACTACGATAAACATACACTACTTAAAATTGTACAATTATACAATAATGTAAATTAAACTTTATCGTGTCAGTTTTATGTATGATAATAAGTTTATCTTTTATTTAATATCTGTAGCCTCAGTAAGCACTGACAGCTACTTGAAAGCACCCGCTCCAACAATTACTCGTATACATGGCCATCTACACCGGTTATGAAAAATGCCTTAAACTCGCGTGTTTATATCTCGTTATTTAAACTATAAAACGAACAATTTATTGCAATAAGTGTTCACAAAAACCTAGAATTTCATAATTTATGTTGATTTGTTACGGTTAATAACATTAGTAGTGAATAATCGTGGCAATTCCGGATTACTTGTACTCATTTTAACACAACATCGTTAATCAGACAGGTTGCTATAATAAGATCTTATTTATTATATATTTTTTTTCTGATTACATCTCTTAATTTTACGATTAATCCATAGGGAAGCAAAGGATAATGTCCAGTCTATTCTCACTCTGCCATTGCACGGACGGATCTTGTAACTCGGTAATATAAAAAAAAAATTGTTTCGAATGCCTGGCTATATTATATAGAACACATTATATAATTTTCCAGAAACTTTAATTTCAGAAATTCAAACCGATCTATAAATATATAGCGCTCTAAAAACTATGGCAAAAGAGAAAATATTCAATATATCATATTATTTAAAGCATTACCGTCGCCATATGCAACTTTGCGTGAAATTTTTGAAATAGTAGGGCCACACTTTTGACAGTTTTCTCTTTACAGCCGTGAACGTATCCGTTCAGGGTATAACGCACTCTTGTAGAAAATCTAAGTCTGTGTAGTGCGCCGTTACACATCGTTCGGTGCGTGAGAAAGCTTATTAATAGTAGAACCACGCTGTCGACAGTTCTCTGTCTTGCGCTTCGTTCGGTGAATTACACACACGAGTGCTGTTCGCTTTTTTTCCATCATTAACAAAAAAAAAACATTATAACAAATGTGTGATAAACAATTTAGAAGTTATAAGGAAACAAATGAATACAAATACATGCATAGCGGTCAAAACAACTCTCCTCTTTAGTTGGCTAACAGTCAAGTACAGGTCTTAAAAGAAAATACACGCACATATCTGTAGGTACTCTATTCAGTTCTCATTTGAAGTATATACTCGTACTACCTTAGAACACTCAATAGTGTAAATACTACAGACAAAGGAATCTCTTCTCTAAAATTTTACTCACCTGCTTAGTTGATTTAAAGAATAATACAAGCTACGCTATTGTACTTATAATTTTAAGGACAGTTTGTACACTAAATTTCGATTTAAAAAAGCTTCTTTGTGATAATAAAACATTTACAGAACATACAGAGAGTATGTTATGTTCTTTCATAAGTTTGCAATTGAAGTACGAATGCCGTGACTCAAAGATGCAGCAATTTAATAGATATAACGAGTCGCAATTTATAATGGCTTGCCTTGAGCAGAAGTAAAATCAGCAATTTGCAAAATTGCAGTGACGTAGAAGACCTCAGTAATTGTAGCTCTCACTTAGTATCGAAAGCGATAAATAAATATATACGGAGGATAAATTCTGTTGATTAACATCAACTCCCTTGAACCAACGTTTTATAGGTGAATATAAAAATAACCAATTTAACCAATTTCGTTGTTACGCTATCTATGTTTTGACGAAATACTTTAATATTCTAAATGTAAAAATGGAATTTTCCGTGTGTTGACGGAGTAAGAATACAATTCACCACCCCCTATCTAACACGTGCGTGATCGTAAGAGACGACTAAGGCATATCAAATATAACATCTATGCAAGAGAAGAAAAACTCGAAACAACACCCTATACCAACACGTTTGACCAGCGTGGTATAGTAGGTCAATCTCCCTCCCATTATGGAGAAGGCTGGAGCCCAACAGTGGGACATGTGTGAACTGAAATGATTATGATGAAAAACGGAATTTACAAACTTATAAAATGTAGTGTTCTTAGACATTGTAGTTTTGTTAACTATTTCATTATATATTTTGATTTTTTTTAGCTCATGTATCTCTCACTATTGAATATGGACCTATTCTGATATAGACGGGCAAATATTGCAGTATTCCATTCTATTCTAATGGGTTGACATAGAGTTTAATTTCGAGTGTTCCTTCCCCTTGCATTGATGTTATCTACTTACATTTTTTTACTTATATTTTATGATACTCGCGCGTAAGAAGGGAACGTGGAGTGGAATTATTTTTTACCCAGACTGTAAACGAGAAAGATAAACATATTATATAGTCTCTACAGAGTACATTAGATACTGCTTACTACTATTGCCTATGTACTGGGCTAAGAGTACAAGGTGTCGTAAATCTCTTCTTACTTCTCCGTGGGGATCGAAATACTAGACCTGAGAACCATAGAGAAAACGAGCAGCGTCACTCTTTTGACATCACTCTTATAACACCGATTGTAATTGTTATCTGCCTGCTACTGCATCATGGCGTAGTGGTTAAGATACCGAACTTTCGTGTCAGTGCCATGGGTGCGATTCCTACGCAGAATCATCATAATATTCACAAAGTATTCTTTGTGCCATTCAACAAAGTATTGTTCTGAGTATGGGTGTAGTTTTACATACATACATACATACATATCATCACGCCATATCCCTTGCAGGGTAGGCAGAGAGAAAAGAGTGCCAGAGAACTCTATCTCTGCATACTTCACTCGCTTCATGGTTCGGACATGTGGAAAGAATGCCGAACGAACGTCTGGTTAAGAAGATATACAATGCGAAAGTGGAAGGATGTAGGTACCGAGGGAGACTGAGACTAACCTACCTAGACCAGATCGGTCATGAACTGAAGGAAGGTGGAGTCAAGAGTCTCCGAAACCAGCGAGCGTGTATGAAGAGAATTATGAATGTTGAGGTGTAATTTTAATGCGTTAATTATACATACATATATATCATCACGCCATATCCCTTGCAGGGTAGGCAGAGAGAACAGAGTGCCAGAGAACTCTATCCTTGCATACTTCAGTCGCTTTCTCAACATTCATAATTCTCTTCATACACGCTCGCCGGTTTCGGAGACTCTTGACTCCACCTTCCTTCAGTACGTAACCAATCTGGTCTAGGTAGGTGAGTCTCGGTCTCCCCCGGTACCTACATCCTTCCACTTTCATTAATTATATATTTTTAAAATCCCCTACAGTACACGAATTATTTCCTTAATTCAGGGTGGTGTCCAAAAAATGCAAGGCGATTATGCCATTATTTTACCTACCTACATTTAATAGAGAACGTTAACTAACTGATGTATTAATGAATATTAAACTCTATTTAGCTTATATTTTTAGTCTCTCTAGAATGTTATACAAGTCAAAGTCCTATAAAATATAGGACAGAAACTTGTATTAGGACGCCTTAATTAAGTAGATAATTATTTATAACAAAATTTATCCTTTTGATGCTGAACGATATAATGAGAACTCTACAGACCCAAAACTTCTCTAAAATAAATGTATATGAATGTTGAATTCAAATATGTATACAAATAATTTAGGTTATGTATTTTATATATTAACAAAAGTCATTTATAGTATAAGAAAATCCTTAAAAGGGCAAATAATTTGTCGCTCCATTGGCCCAATTAGAGGAAAAATGTTTATTATGTTCCTCATAAAGCCTGTTTACTTGATCAATTACAGTAATTCAGCATTTTCATAAGTAAGATTGTCGGGAAATTTGTTCAAAGGACTGGCAATGTACTAATGAGAAATAATTTTGAAACATTTAATGAAGCATGAATCCAATTAATTGTATATATGAATTTTTGTTCGGTGGTTTGGTGTGCTTAGGAATTTAATGGGACTAATGCTATATGCTAACTAATGATCCTTAATTAAGAGTCTTAACTTACATTTATATCAAAACATATTATTTAACTAGCTTTATCAAAAGTAACTAACTTTACAATTAATAAAAGTAAATTACAACCAGACTGAAAGCAACCATTTGTAAAATGTTTAAAGTATATTCCAGTGTGAGGATCGAACTAATAGGATAGCACTAACAGAAGTGTTAACACATTCACTATTCACCAGATCCGTGAATGCTACAGTGTTTGAAACATTAAGATAGTAAAAACGAATAAAATTGCAAATTCTTTAGCTATATGTTTAATTCATATGTATAACAGTCGCGTAAATATTAAAAATCATTAAGTAACAATAACTTATGTTACACTTCCCTAATAAAATACATTACATTTGAGGCTATAAACTTGTAATATGTCTTAAATCGTTTCACTTTTTAATAACTTTTGGTGAATGGAAACTCACATAAAGAAACGTTGATGAGTACAAAGCTGTGGAAGCCACCGTCGATTTCCTGTATCCAATTATCGGTTCATTGTTGGTTGTAAACGCAATATTGTCATTATGTTTGCGTAACTCATATATTATTAACTGGTGTTTTATTATTCGTATATTCTTAATATTTACATTATAAACCGGATCTTTGATAATGATGTATATAACAGAAATAATAAAATGAATGGCTAACGAACGTCTGGTTAAGAAGATATACAATGCGCAAGTGGAAGGATGTAGGTACCGGGGGAGACTGAGACTAACCTACCTAGACCAGATTAGTCACGTAATGAAGGAAGGTGGAGTCAAGAGTCTGTGAAACCGGCGAGCGTGTATGAAAAGAATTATGAATGTTGAGGAAGCGAGTGAAGTATGCAAGGATAGAGTTCTCTGGCACTATGTTCTGCCTACCCTGCAAGGAATATGGCGTGATGATATGTATGTATGTATAAAATGAAACGATTGGATAATATTAAATATAACTTCATCAACTATCAAAACCAAGACTTTAATTGATCAGATGGTTAAGATACCAACCTAGCGTACCAAGTATCGTGGGTTAAAATCCTACGCAGGATTATACTTTATGCGATACAGAATCTGTTGTTCTTGAATCAGAGTGTAATTACCGTCATATACTTCTAGAATACATTATTCATCATCATTCTCCTACTCTTATGTATCTCTATACCTACTCTTATACATTTCTCCTACTCGATACAATATACCTCTCCTTTCATAGTAAATATTTTAAAAGTTATTGGCAATTGTTTTATGACCGGCCACCTGCCAGACGTCAAACCTCCTTGGGAATGTAATTGTTGACCAAACAGCATCAGATGGAGTTGGCCCAGGTCGTTATAGGATTCTTAGTCATCTTTTACGACATCCACGAGCAAAGTAAAGGTTGGTAGTATTCGTAGCCGCTACCATATATTCTAGAATACACTATTATCATTTCAAATTGTATCATTCCCTCAATACAATACTCTGATAAGTCAATTTTTTTTTCTATTTGTAACTAGACATTTTAAAGGGCAAAGCGTCGTTTGATTATGTGTGTCGTGGTTCACCGCTATAACTTTAGTCTTCTTCCCACTAAATAATATGTTAAATTGAATCTATGTTGGGAAAGTTATCTCAGGTCGATGTTGCAAATAGTTTCTTAATAAGCTTATTAATTTTATTGTAGTGAAGCGTGACTCAGTCGTAACTAGCTAAGTTATTGCAGTTTGGTTAAGATTCTATTTTTTTTAAATTATTTATTTATAAAGAAATATGTATGTTTAGTTTAAATTTATTATCTTAAGCATTTTATTTTAGTTTAGTAAAGTGGGAAAATTATTATAAACAAATTTTACTAATTACGAAATTGCTTGATTGGACTAGTCCATAGGCACGCTAATAATATTGTGAGGCCTTAATACTGAATCTGGGACGGAGAAAAAATAAACACTAAGCAGATTTCATTGAAATTCGATGACATTCGCAAGGATTTTTTATTCCTCCAAAATATGTGGGTTTAAGTCCCATCGTTGATAGTCATTTTTCGCTTATAAATAGCCTATAGTCCTTAAAATATAGCTTGATCTCTGTGACAGATAGCGACAAAACCGATGAAGTAATTTTGAATACGCGTCATTATTACAATTTTAATTTGTATTTTTTTTATTGCTTATGGTGGCAAACGAGCAAGCAGCACACCTGATGGTAAGTGTCACTACCGCCCATGAACCTTTGCAATACCAAGGGTATAGCTTGGGCCGCTGCCTACCAATAAAATCCCCAAGCCCACCCAGTTGAGCTTCCGGCTCTCTCGCTCACCGAACGACGCGCAATACCACATTGCCATAACTCAGACGTCGATCTTCTCCGAGAGTGTGGTACCACCCCGGACGGACCGGCCCGCGACTGTAGACAGAAAACTGTCAACAGCGTGGTCCTACCACAATTGATTATTTCGCCTATATTTTCATTCTTTAGGTGCCAGTTATATCTCAACTGAATTATGAATATAAAAATATGAATATTTACACCATAACTAGTAACTTCATATATTTTAAAATACTTAGTAACCATTTTATAAAAATATGGTGCTTACGTAAGTACAAGATCATACTGAACTGAGAATAAGATAGAGATGGGGCAATCGATAAACGTAAGTCGATAACATTCTTATTAATTAATTATAAAAGAAGTAAAACCAATACATTACCTATATAAACTACATGGTTACTCTATAAAATAAGTAAATTGTGTTAATTTAGTATTCAGACATCAGTTATAATTTTAATAAGACCATTTCTATTATATTAAAAAGATAATTTCTTTTATAAAATAAACATGATTATTCATGAAATAATCTGTGACCAAGAACTCATCATAACCTACAGGAATGCTCCAGCGATGATGATAATAGTGACGATGAACTTGGATGTATTCCTTTCGAATAATAAAAGATTTAATTAACAGCTTTAGTTTAAATTAAAGAAAATCCATTAAATTAAATTCAGTAAGATTTTCATAAATTGTTTTAAATTTATAATCGATTCATCCATCCATTTGATTGGAAGTTCAATAAGATTTTCATGTATTATTTTTCAATTGCAGTAGCAAATAACTTAAAAAATAAGGAATTATATCGACAAAAATACGGACTGCATCGTAAGCGTGCGGGACTAGTGAGAACTGTCACAGAGATCATGCTATATTTTATAGACTATAGTATATCAAATGCCAAATGTTATAGCTTAATGTGCCGTGTCTTGCTTAATACATTCCTAATTAAAATATTAAAATATCAAATCAAAACAATATACTATTATCATAATTCTGAATTACCTAATTCTGAATATATATTTCAAAGTCTGCAAATAAAAGATCCGTAAAAGATTACTAAATTTAAGACTTTGCTAATCCTGCTTATAACTTTACTCATTAGCCGAACTCGTTCTATATAAACTGACTTCCTAAGTGGTTTGAACTTGAGTTGTAGGTTGCGGTCAACCTTACTTTTACTTTAAATGCTGTCTAGAACTATCACATTGGCGAGACTTGTTGCCATATAAATATCCCTTCTTCACTCGGTTATGATATCCACAAGAAAGGATGGTAGAAGGATATATATCTCGTCTCAGCTCACATATGTCCCACCGTTGGGCTCGATCCTCCTCCACAATTGGAGGCAAATTAACCTACTATACCGCGCTGGTCAGACGTGTTGGTATAGGGTTTTGTTTCGAGTTTGACTTTGTCTCGAATAGATGTTATATGCGTTTTATATCCCTTAGTCGTCTCTTACGATCACCCACAGGTAAGATAAATTGTGGTGAATTGTATTCTTACTCCGTCACCACACGGAATATATAGTGATAGGTATTATTTTTAACCCTACTTTGTTTATGCACTAATGTATGTACCGCATTAAGGCAAAATTAAAAAAAAACCTAGTTTAATAGTTTAGAAAAAATATGTTACGGTGTATAATTACACGGTAATAATTACACGGCCGTAATGTGCGTGACCTGAGCTGGGAATTCCTTGCAATCATCGGTCTTGACCTGACGCTTTTAACCATCTTTAAAACAATGATCGACAGTATCAAAAATTCGGTAGCTACTCTCTTTAAGGCGGAAGGAATCGGTGGAGTCGGTCGAAATAGAGACTAGTCCCTGTACAATTATAAAAAGGGATGATGAAATAGAAGATTATGGGCGGCACATGACTGCGCTTTCATTGCTCCGATATTTTGGGTGGGATATGACCAAACCATAGACTGTCAACATTTTTAATATTTTGTATACTTACTTTGTTTTTTAATAATAAAAATAAACAATATTTATTAAAAAAAAATATAAAATAGTATATTACAAATTATATGAAAAGAAAATTTAAATCAATAATGAGTTACGAAATAACAAAATTAGTATGTGTTAATAAAATAAAATATTAGGGTTATATAAAAAATAGAGAGACGATAAAGAGAGTAAGGATTCCATCAATGTATTCAATTATTTCATTGCAAGTTATCATATTAAGCTCCATGAAAGATTTAGATTCAATGGCGTCCTGGGCCCAAGTTCATATAACGCCCTTATATATATATAATAATAACTTTACGAAAACATTTTAGACCCAATTTGTTACGTATTTTTAATTTCAATACCTACATGATTAATAATTTTAACAAAAGGATTTTATCTTTTAAACATTATAAAAGGAAAAAAGAAACAATAAAATTATCTTATTACAGTTATTAAAAAAAATATTTTAAATTAATATTATGGCGCCTCTAAAAATTTTCAACCTTGGGCCTACGCCCCGCGGGCCTAAAGCCTAATTCCGTCACTAATTAAGTTATGTGTACAAATCCCTAAGCAATATTTCATTTATACAAACTTTATATCAGCTGAATATTATGCAATAAATAAAATTAGTTAATCTTTAGTAATAGATATATTTTAATTAATACAACGAAACATTTAAAACCTACACTAACTTTGGCAAAGGCTAAAGCAATTATTCATTATCAAAATAACTTCTTTATAAATAAAATCTGAGAGTCTTCAGCTGTTGAAAATCCACACTTCGTGTTTGTTAAAATAATTTCTGTATTTATTACTAAAATGAACTAAAATAAACAGATTGCTAATATTCTTAAAATGCTGTAATAAATTGTAATTTTAAAAATTTGTATCCTTTTTCATCTTCATTTAATTATTGCAACATCTTCGATGGATCATCTATAGGAGTGCTAATGGAAGGATTGCTAATCTTTCTTTATTCACGTGGCTATGCTTAGCACAAGTCAGCTCAGCAATGAAAAGTAAATCTGTCTACTAATCATGTTTTGGAAAAAATATAAATTCCTACTCCTTTTCTCCCGTGGGCATGATAAAAGACGACTAAGCCATATAAGCAAATAACGTTACAGAAATAGAAGCTAAATATGATACAAAATACTATTTCAATCCGTCTGGTCAGTTTGAGATGCTAAGCAATTTGCCCTCCCATTGTAATAAAACTTCTTTGCCCCAAGTTTTTGTGGTCAACTTATTTTATTTGATTTACTAGACAAACATAAAAAAAAACACGAATTATAGATATACTTCGAAAGTTTGATCTTATACGAGTCCTTCAGAAAATAAAGTTGATATAATATATGAAAGCTTCCGAATGTTAGACGTTATTTTGAGATATATAAAAAGTTTTACCCGTGATAAGGAAAAGTTTCTAATAATTTCGAAGTAATTAAATAAATTTAATTTAAACTTTGTTAAATTGATTTCATTTATCCGTTATACATACAAATATTTTTGTCGTAATTTTAACCTGAGTGACTTTTAATCGAACAAATGTCCAACGATAATAAAAAATATTCGAAATTTAATATTTACAGACATCAACCCTCCTTGGGAATGTAATTGTTGATCAAACGGCATCAGATGGAGTTGGCCCAGGTCGTTATAAGAGAGAGAGATGACTATGGGACGCAAACACTACTGCAAGAGAAAAAAAGATTGAAATAAAAGGCAAACCGTGGCGTTGTGGCAAACTGCAGCCAATTTTCCACCTCTATTACGAAGTAGATTCATGTCGAGAGTAAGATATTATTATTTGTTAAGAAAAGAGATAAATGTTTTTAAAAAGAACTAAAAAGATAAAAAATATTCAGGATATAGAACGAAGACAAGTAACAGTAGTTATCAATGTTAAGTATTTTTAAATTTATAATTAAAAGAATAATTAAATATTTATTAGTTGAGAACCAATTAAAGCCAAAAGTTAACACTGTATTTTTATAATTATTAATTTCTCATAAAATATAATTAAATAATAGCTCCATCGCAAGATATTTAAATTATTTTATTATTTTTCATAAATAAATGATTTTCGCATCTATCAAAAGGATTTCAGGAATATATTTAGTAAATTTATGCGAAACAGAACAGAGAAATTAAGCATTAATTTACTATTCTTACAACAGAAATTTACATATTTATAGAACCGTAAATTCATAATTTGTGATCTGCATGAGAACATTGGCGTGTTTATCTTCGCGTCTTGCAGTACCTTAACTACAAACTAATTTTGACTATTGTAATCTTCAATTCGAGTAAGTTAAGTACATAATACACAGTGTTAATTCACATTTGTTTTAAATATTAAAATAACAAATTAAAATAATGAAATTCAGATGAAAATTGTAAGTTAATTTTATAATCTAGTGTATTCAACTATTATTTTACATTCAATTATTACTTACGATAACTTTAATAACTTATCCATTATTGAAAATAGACCTCGTCGTATGAAATAATTAAAATTAAATATTTTCATTACTATTTTCATTATTTAAAATAAATATGAAATGCGAAAAAAAATTCGAGAACATAACCGTCTATTTGTTTATATTGTGAATTAATCGTTAATTTTTTAACTTATTATATTTATTAAGTAACACCGACGAGATGCACTAATACCTACTATACAATATATAATACATTTTATTTATTTTGAATTTATTTGATACCATCAAATAAATTCATGATCTTAATATATGTCATCATCATCATCATCATCATTCTCCTGCTCTTATCCCAATTACTTGGGGTCGACGCAATATCTACTCTGCTTCCATCGTACATATTGCAAAAGTTACAGGCAATAGTTTTATGACCGGCCGCCTGCCTGACGTCAACCCTCCTTGTGAATGTAATTTTTCACCCGACGGCATCAGGTGGAGTTGGCCCAGGTCGTTATAAGGCTCTTAGTCGTCTTTTACGACATCCACGAGCGAAGTAAGGGTTGGTAGTATTCGTCGTCGCTACCACACAGCAAATAATATTAATATATGTATCTGTAAATATTATGATTTTTGATAATATAATGCATCTCTTTTGATAACATGGACTGTTTTTGATACATGATAAAGCTGCACTGCAATTACCAAATTAGTTTTGATAATTGAAGATTAGATCTCTTCAAATACTAAGCGTATATGCAATTAAAAAGAATGTTTCTCTGATGTTTAACAATAATATCGTATTGTATTTAATAGCCATATATTGATAAAACTTTATACAACTAATATAAGATAATAAGATGTTCTCAACACAACTCTTTACTTTTAATTATATTTGTAATTAAAAAAAAACATTATAATAAATAAAGTTATATGTATAAACGTAAATGTCATTATATTAAATTTGAACTTAAATAAAATCAAAGAAAAATTTCATTACATTTTATGTACCTAATAAAATTTTTGTCTTTGATTTTATCGCGTAATAACCGCGTTCATGGCTTCGGCTCTTCCTCATAAAACCAACTGAAAAAAGTTTATTTCTTATACTGTAAAATACTCATCAAATCATCAAACATATTAACATCTTATTTCTTGTACTGACCCATCTTGTTTTCTGGATATTAAGGCACTTGGAAGCATCACTTACCTGCAAATAAATAAAATTTAATTAGTATCCTATAGCTTTCGAAATTCTTACTGAAACGAAACTTTGAAATATATTAATAAAATTAAACGATTGAACATTTTCTAATTTTAACATTTTCCTATTTTCTTACTAGAAATAAGTATAATTTAACGATATAAATATTTATAACTGATTCAAATAAATATATTATTTATAAATACATTAAATTAGTTGTATTTGTGCCATATATGTGTAGAATATATATCGCAAAAATAGAACTAATTTAGGTATTAATAAAATTACATACTATGGTTTCTGATGTTTACGCAAGTTTTACAAACTACTTTTACGAATTCTATCGCTTTTTTTTAATGATTATGGTGGCAAACGAACAAGCAGCACACCTGATGGTAAGTGTCACTGCTGCCCATGAACCTTTGCTATACCAAGGGTATATATAGCTTGGCCGCTGCCTACCATTACAATCCCCAAACCCACCCAGTTTGGCTTCCGGCTCTCTCGCTCACTGAACAAAGCGTAATAGCACATTGCTATTACTCAGACGTCGATTCTGCGAGAGTGTGGTACTACCTCGGACGGACTGTCCCGCGGCTGTAGACAGAGAGCTGTCAACAGCGTGGTTCTACCCACGGAGCAAATTGTTCCGTGGTCCTACCACTAACAAAACTCGCTTTTGTGTTTGCTTTTTAAACGGTTTTATTTAGCTTACTCCGTTGGTGTTTTAATTTTTTCTTGGGTCGAATTTAGTAATTAAAATGTCACCCTCTTCCTGACCACCGATTGAACTGAAATTTGATATACGAATTTGATTTTGGTTACAATACGTGAAATATCTACAATCGTCGATTAAAATGTTCATTTTGTAGTTTCCCACGATTTGATTTTAGTCTAATCAATGTATATGTTTAAAATTGAGTATGAAAGTACCACTATTGCCTTTTCATGACAACCCCAATGAATTGTATACGTCACTATTTCACATCATTGATGATGAGTTTAGTAACATATTTAAACCTAAAACAGTAACAATTGGAGTACCTGCTGGTTTTAGTGAATGGGCAACTTGTGGTATCTACAAGAGTAGACGAAGGTTATATGATCTTTATGACCAAAAATCTTATAACCATAATCCAGTGTTTTTGGAATATGTAAAAAAATATTCCAAAATATTCAAACGTGCCTGTTCCTCTGCTAAAGCAATTTATCTGAAAAATAAAATTAAACAATCCAGTGACATAATAAAAATGACTTGGAATGTGATAAACAGTGAAACTGGTAGGAATGCTGTACGGAAGAAGGACTTCAATTTAATAATAGGTGATAAAAATATATGTGGAAACAGTGAAGTAGCAAGCGAATTTGAAAATTATTTTAGTAATATACCTTTATTAACAACTAAATCGTTGATGTCGTCTCATATTCTAGCTGAATCACTCATGAAACAGTGTATTTTAAAATGCGACACATCCTTTGAATTTTTAGATGTCAGTAAGAATGATATCATAAACTCTTTTAAAAATCTTAATGTTAAGAAGACGGCAGATCTGTGGGGCTTGTCTGTAAAGGCAGTTAGTTTTATAATTGATATTATTGCCCCCCATCTGGCATCTGTATTTAATGGTTGTGTTGCTCGGGGCGTATTTCCTGATCTCATGAAAATTAGTAGAGTGATTCCTTTGTTTAAAGCGGGTAGTATGTCAGATCTTAATAATTATCGACCGATTTCCATACTGCCTACACTTAGTAAAGTTTTTGAAAAACTGATGCTTAGTCAAATGTTAAATCATTTTAATAGACATAATATCTTTCACAAAAATCAATTTGGATTCACTAAGAATTGCTCTACTACTGATGCGGGTGTGGAATTATTAAAAAATATCTTTGGAGCTTGGGAGGAATCGCATGATGCTTTGGGTATATTTTGCGATTTATCCAAAGCGTTTGATTGCGTACACCACGAAACTCTCATCAAGAAATTATACCATTATGGGATCAGAAATAAGGCTCTCGAACTTTTAACATCGTATTTAGGCAACAGAATTCAGAAGGTCGATGTTAATGGTGTACGATCACCTGGTTCTGTTGCAAGAATGGGCGTTCCACAAGGATCTATTCTGGGGCCATTTCTATTCCTTGTATATATTAATGACTTACCTTATTATATAGGGGATAACCAAAACATAGTGTTGTTCGCAGATGATACCTCTTTATTGTTCAAAATTAAAAGACAAATGCTTAATTATGACGATGTGAACAATGCTCTGTCAAATGTTGTTCATTGGTTCAGTACAAATAACTTGGTTCTTAATGAAAAGAAAACCAAATGTATTAAATTTACCACACCTAATGTGAGACTAGTGGAAACCAATGTTCAAATGAATGGTGTGGCCCTAGAAATTGTGGAGTCCACTACATTCTTAGGTATTACTATTGATGCTAAACTCCATTGGGGCCCTCATATTGAGAAATTATCAAGTAGGCTAAGCTCAGCGGCTTATGCGGTAAAAAAAATTCGAATGTTAACCGATATTGAAACGGCTAGAATTGTTTATTTCGCTTACTTCCACAGTCTTATGTCTTATGGCATACTACTTTGGAGATGCTCTGTAGATTTGAATAATATCTTTGTTCTCCAAAAACGGGCTGTCCGCGCGATTTATAATTTAGGCCCAAGAGCATCACTGCGCGAAAAATTTAGGGAAATAAACATTCTAACTGTTGTATCACAATTTATATTTGAAAACATATTATATGTAAAAAAAAAAATTGATAAATTTGATAAATATAGTGACATTCATCACGTGAATACTAGGAATAAGGATAATCTAGTTATACATCATACTCGCCTACAAAAAATTAGTAGGTCTTTCATGGGGCAATGTATACGCTTTTACAATAAACTACCTAAAGATATCCGAGATATGCCCATAAATAAGTTTAAAAAGGCTATCAAAACTAGACTTTGTAAAAAAGGATATTACAACATTTCGGATTATCTAAATGATAATACGGAATGGTTATGAGTTGCTCCTCTCTCAGCAATTACTTTATATAATTTTAACTTTTACGTTGTTTTAGTGCTGATCCTCACTGTTGTCTGAACTCTGTATATTTATCATTGTCACAAATTGTACAGTGTAGCGTGTTTTGCCTAACGAGTTATTTATTGATTTAATTGAGCGATTTGATTATAATTTATAGATCTTGGTGTGGTCATGCTTACTAAAAAGGTCTCTGCCTGCGGTAGCTACGTGAGCGGGTCTCTCCCTTCCCTCGAATGTGGTTGAGGGGCGTGATGGCTGCTTTAGTAGTTAACTCGTGATCGAGTGCCGCTTGTGGAATCTGGTCCAACCATTTCTGTTCTTTTTTGTGTTTTTTGTTAATGGTGTATTTAACTTTTAAAAAATAAATCTTTACTCGAAGGGCATCTCACTGGAGCTAATGGGGATTAAATATAAATATGTATCCAATAATATTAGAAAACATACAATTTAAAAAAAAATGACGAGCCCACTGAGTTTCTTGCCGGATCTTCTCAGTTTGTGGCGGCTTTCCGATCCGGTGGTAGATTAATTTAAAAAAAAAAATGTAATATTGACAATATGTAAGTGCCCTTTTAGGGCTTATGCATAATAAATGATTTGATTTGATTTGATTTGTCTTCGTATATTTCAAAAATATCATCTGTCGACATACTTACATTATTCTATAATATAGTGCATTTTTAGGAATTTATGTGCACATAGTTATTTTCACAAATTGAGTAAGTTATGAGTTACTTTATTTTAAAAATATAACAATGTATACATATTGATACCCATGACTGTATCTATTTAATTATTTTTAACTTATAGTACATTTTTCTGCAAAATTACCATGACTGTGTACAATAAAACCGTTTAACTTAAAAAAAGTTTTTACCTTTTTTTTAATTTCCCGACGTTCCGAACACTTTACAGTTATCATGGTCACAGGAGGACTGTCCTCAGCGATAGGATCCGTAAAAGTAGTTTTATTTCCCATTACACACTATCATTTATATTTCTAGGGATGATAAATCTTTTACCTATGTAGTGAGGGTATAAAAATAAAATTTACCACCAACATTTTCTTTCTCGTGGTTAGAAAGATGTAAAAAAGTGAAAGAATAATAATTATTATTAAGAAATGATAATTTTATCTGTGCAGTGTTAGAAAAGAATACAACTCACTGTCCCCATTCTGTGTGAGTCATCGTAAGAGAAAATCTGTTGAGCCGCTTTGGCATGATTGAGTCACAAACACTCAAGTATCATCCAAAGTAGTCCAAATCCAGTATAGTTCAAAGTTTCACATTAAAAATAGTAGTAAGATAGTCGCGCGAAAGATGTATTTTTTTTTATTGCTAATGGCGGCAAACGAGCAAACAGCACACCTGATGGTAAGTGTCACTGCTGCCCATGGACCTTTGATATAGTAAAGTTATAGCTAGGCCGCTGCCTACCATTACCATCCCCAAACCCACCAAGTTGGGCTGCCGGCTCTCTCGATGTCTTTTAATTTACATATAATTCATCATATGTTTAATAGATATATGCCTACGTATCATCTAAGCATGTACAAAGCCAGCTATTTGTATTGTAGAAATAAAATAAATAAATGAAAACTTTACAAAATTAAATTCAGGCACTGTTACGAATAATACGTATAATATTATAGAATGCTAAACCCAATAACAATAGGCTAGTTAAGCAGTTTGTAGAAGATATCGAATATTTTTGTTGTGGTTTCTGACCTCATTACCATAGTTATTCAAGCATATAATCGTTTATTGACTCTCATAATGTCGAGTTGAGGCTTCCACAAACAAATGCCATCTCTATCAAGCTCGGTAGACAAGATTTAATGGAAATTCGACGACTGTTTACATATTAGGCTGTTGAAGGTATTATATATGGATATTATTATTGGTAAGATATGACAAAAACCTGACTAGCCATCCAGGTACCACTGATATCGTAGGTCTTTGAATGACGCATCCGGCGGTTCCATATTTGGAATAATACCTCTTATAACTTCAAAACATATTCCAGAAAGTTACACAAGTTACTTAAAAGATTAATTCGCCGGGCGATCCACTGGAGCAGTCCCATCTTTTTTGGCAGGCTATGGTCTGGCCGCTCTGTCCGAGGCGATGAAAAGGCGGCGCATGGTGACATAACCTACCGCATTCTCTCCGCATCGTCTTTGGGCCGGCCAGCGGTACCGAATCCTTGACGTCCGTATCCAGCCCGGGAGCAACCACCCCAGGTGGGTTGCCGGCTCTCTTGCTCACCGAACGAAGCGCAATAGCACATTGCCATTACTCAGACTGATCTTCTGCGAGAGTGTGGTACTACCCCGGGCGGACCGGCCCGCGGCTGTAGACAGAGAACTGTCAATAGTGTGGTCCTACCACTAATAAATATCAAAAAATAAAATATATTTTTATACACAACATCCAATTACGTACGGTGTAAATAAAAATTAAACAAAATAGGATATCTTCGACAGCGTAGCCTCATAACTTTTCCTCCTAAGCTAAAACAAACTTCTACAATAAAATTCTCAGTATTTTTTAATTTCCTTCTCAAGATCATGTCGCTTTACGAGATTTAAACGGAATCTGGTAACAAATTGTTCCATTTAATTAGTGATGTGAGAGGTAAGGAAATGAAACATCGTACGCGCCACGTCAGCCTAATACCTTTCGCGTGTCTCGCTTCACTCACAATACATCTAAACGTCTCTATTTTGTGAATGAACAGATTCTCTTTATTAAATTTTGCTGAAGAAAAGGAAAATCCTTTTCACAGACTTTTGCGTTTTCAAAAACTGCGACGTGACAAATAAAATAGCGTTTTAGAATCACAAAAGAAAACTTTAAACAAAACCAGCGCTTTTTATTATGCAAACGTCTTGAAGTTAGCGGATAAAAGTTTTCAAGCATCATCACAGTCCAGCAAAGTTGATTTTCTAAGAATTTTATACTCTGAGGCTGATTTCAAAATTTAGATTTTTAATAATTCGTCTCACGTTTGGAGCGTACATCAATGCACACAGCTTACAGTATTCCGGCTTGAATTTATCCCGCGCAAGTGTTGTTAGTGTTTACTTCTATAGCATGCATCATCACGCTCTTCTTTGTGCTCAGCATAAAACCTATAGTGTTTTTTATATCCTATTTACGTCATTATTTTAACCTACTCCACATCATCATCATCATTCATCATTCTCCTGCTCTTATCCCAATTACCAAGGGTCGATACAGTATGTATTCTTCTATCATGGTACAAATTGTAAAATTAATAGTTTTATGACCGGCCGCCTGCCAACCCTCCTTGGGAATATAATTGTTGACCAAACGACATAGGATGGAATTGGCCGAGGTCTTTATAAGGCTCTTAGTCATCTTTTACGAGATCCACGAGCAAAGAAAGGGTATTCGTAGCCGCTACCACACAGAGCAAGTTTTATCAGTTCAACCTACTTCACATTAGAAGGCGAACGAAGCGCAATAGCACATTGTCATTACTCAGACGCCGATTTTCTGCGAGAGTGTGGTACTACCCCGGACGGACAGGCCCGCGGCTATAGACAGAGAACTGACAACAGCGTGGTCCTACCACTAATAATGGACTGATTAACTGTACGGAGACTGGACTTCATATTGAACATAAGCATTAAATACGCGAAACATGGGTTTTAATAGTGTATTTTAAAACATAAAGCAGTATCATTATTATCTAGTGTATCATACATATAAAATTTCTAGTATTTTTATAAAGCCAAATTCTGTGGCTTTTATTCGCCTTTTTATGTAAAAAATGTAGATACGTTCTAAAACAATGTTTCTCAAAATTCGTCGGTAGGGGGTCCGCGGTGACCGATGACAAAGATCGGGTACCGGTGGCCCGCTCGCACGGCGAAAAGAGGTGTTTGCAGGGTGGGTCTATGGGGTTGCGCGCCGCCTCTTCCGTCGCCCCGGACCGATTTGGCGGGTCGCGACCACGTCCATAGATCAGCGCAAAAAAAAAAAGAAAAGAAAAAGGGTGTCCGCGGCAGGATTTACGTGATGGCGGCTTGATGTCTAGCGCGATGAAAATGAAATACAGAAATCGACTTGATGTCTAGTCAGAATTAAGGTTAAAACTTAATTTGTGACAAGTAACAAGCTCACCCCTCACATTAATATTAAAAAGATACTTCTTTTGACACTGTCAATGTTACCTATATTGAAATAAAAACCTTATTTAATTCAACAGTCAACTTTATTATTTTCTATATGGAGCGTTGTTTATTTAATTGGTTAGTTAGAGACAAGGGGTTCGCTGTAATCTGAAAACTTTAACAGGGGTTCATGGAGCCAAAAGTCTGAGAAACTCTGCTCTAAAACATTAAAAATTAGATAAACATAAGTTTTATATTTGATTAAAAAAAAGTGTTAGATTTAAATGTAATTTATTGAAAATATAGATATAAAGAAATAATATTTGTAAATATACATAAGTTTAACTTATTTTGTTCAACCATCAAATAAGAAATATCTTTGAGCGCAAAGTTGACACAGAGATTTTTCACAATGTTTCTATCCCCTGCGGAGATTCAACCTCGTGACCTACAAATATATTGCCACATCCAAACAAAAATATAACAAAGAAATCTTCGCTGCATTTAACGGAGTATTTTTGTATGAATCCTACAGTATACTGTTATAACCTGTCTGGGAAGCGGTTAAGCAAATGATGAGTCACAAAACCCTACTATCATGAAGTACTCATAGAAATTAGGGAACACCAACTAGGTGGATGTAGAAATAGAAATGTAATTACTAGCTCGTCTGCTAAACGTGCCAAGTCATTATTCGCACTCATGCCCCATGGCCCATGTTCAACCATAGATGTCGATAAATTGTAATTCAATATCTATGATATGAATAAATATTACGATCTTGCCGTAAAACGGTAGTCAATTAGCCAAATTTTTTAATTATGTGCTAAGTTGACTGTGTGCTTTCTTTCTTTGAGCGAGTTATATCATTTGCTTTATGGCCTTAACTGGCTTTTTCTTGCATACATGGACTTAATAACTAAGTAATACTATGTTCTCTCAGTATAAGATATATGCCGCGGGTGACTGGACCGGGGAATTATTCCGTCACCCGCCGAGAAGCTGACCGTGCGAGGAGGGACTGACGTTCTCCCCGGGGAGGGGCACGTCGCTCAAGGAGAGGGTACCCCTCAGGGGGTATTCCGTCGGGTCGGCCACTGACGACAAGTTCACGCTGCTCCGGTGGCTGGTCCAACGACGAAGGCGAGGTACACGGGTGCGTAGCCGGTGTGCGTGCTTACGCCCCTCTGTCACCCCGGATGGAGTGGTGCGAGGAGTGCGTGGAGACCGTAACCCACCACAAAAAAAAAGTATAAGTTCTATTTTTTGTTAAATATAATTATATACATATGATTCTCTGTTCAATTATTAAGTTATTATTATTTAAAGAAACGAATCACAATATTTGCGTATTCTTCAAGCAAAATTCAATCCTATTATTTCTTAAGTCAAAAAAAAATAAACTAAAAAAATCACAATGAAATAGAGAGTTGTTCTTCCGTGATTTATTACGTTCATTAATATCTTTCTCATTGTAAAGGTATAAGAGTCACTATAAATTTTAAACGGTATAAATATAAGTAAATTAATAAATATTAGTTTAGTAGTTACGTAATTTTATTTGATATTAAAAGCTACATCGTTTTATTTCTTTTATAATAAATGCTGACATTAAATTCCAAATTTAATTCCTATATAAATACGCGGAAATCGAATATAGATTATAATCGGATATTGTGGCAAAATGTTAATTGCAACACTTCATTCGTCAAATTGTACAACGAATGATTCGGACATGGCTTGTAACACAAGTTTTATCTAGTTAACTGATAATTCATCAATGTACTGACTAATCAGTAATGTAAATGTAAAAATTTAAATTATGTACAAATATTGTCATGATTTTATTATGATCACTTCAAAAAGCCATACCAGAAAATCTTATCATAGTTATAATGCGTTGGTAGGTACCAGGTATGATAGGTTATCATAGTATACTTATTCCTATAAATTTACTGCTATATACTAGAATGTATAAAACTTTCAATGACATCGATGCTTCTACTTGATATTTGCAGCAAAGGAAATTAGAAAATTGTCTTATCCCAATTACTTGGGGTTGATACAATATGTACTCCTCTTTCATAGTACATCTTTTAATATATATATATATATAGATATATATATATATATATATATATATATATATATATATATATATATATATATATATATATATATATATAGATATATATATATATATATATATATATATATATATATATATATATATATATATATATATATATATATATGTATATATGTATACGTATGTAAAACTCATTATACAGTCATCTATTTTAATTGTAATATTTTATCTATTATCACCGATTACCGATTGCCGATTTTTTTTCCCTTTGGTTATCCATCATTCCTTTATTTCTTTTGAGGACAGGCTATGGAAGATCAAACTACTTATTTTCATAAAATTCTTTACCCTTGAATTTTTTTACATATATTAATATGACCTATTATTCAAATTCGTAAATATATTCATAAGCAATTGCATTTTATAAAATAAAATTTTCTACTATAATATATCCCGATGCCAGGCATATTAATATTTATCGCTTCACAAATAAATGGGTTATTTAAATAATAAATGGATAAAACATGGGCGAGTCCATTAAAGCAAATTGATTGACAAGTATTAACATCGTTCGCGAATGGGAAACAAAGCACTGATCAATTTTCAATAAGAGCTTAGCATAGAACTCATCAAACAAAATGGCCACTTGAACCAAAATGTATAGAAGTTTTGATTGAACTCGTTGTTCACGCTAACTGAAGTATTAAAGTTTACCACTGACGCTTATTATACTTATAACATAAACGCGTATCAGTTATTTTATGGAACATAATAGACGGGTTTTATATGTGAATAGCGCTCAAGTTTACTTTAGAATATTACGTCACTATGCTGGGTAGTTTAAGAATTCCACCGAAGTTAAAATCGAGTACCGGTGGTCCGCTCGCACGGCGAAGAGAGAAGGTTTTACGGTGGGTCTATGGGGTCACGCGCCGCCTTTCCGTCACCCCGGACCGATTCGGCGGGGCGAGACGCACCCATAGCCCACCAATAAAAAAAAAAAAAAAAAAAGGGTAGTTTAAGAATGAGTAATTACGAACTAAGTTTAAGTTTGTAGTTGGTGATTGAACGTTCATGAACATAATGAATTCTTTTAATATTAATAGTACTTTCAACGATATCTGTATGTCTATCATTCTATTAATGAAATTACCTAATCCATAATAAATGAAATATATATTTTTCACTATATCTATTAAACAATGATTTTTATCGCCAATTGCTTTTATCTCTGAAGAAGTAAATTATAAAGACGATATCTACAAAACATGTTTTTTTTCATAGCGTGTGTAATATTCGGCCTCTAAAAGGGATTTATAAAATCTGCATAAAAATGGAATATTTTTTGCCAGAGACGAGATGGTAACCCACGGACCAACATATACTAATTGTACAATTTTCATGTTATGCCCGTTATAGGCAAGTTAATAATAAAAATAAGTGTGAAGTTGGACACAAAGGCTTTGTCATAAATTCATCTTGTGTCATATCAATTTTATTCTAATCTAAACATAATACTTCTTAAAATATTAAATAATATTGCTATAATACGCTTACTTTTAATAGCTTTACTATTTTTGTACTCATTTTAAAATACATTTGTTTGCCTATTAACATCACGCTATTTTTTTTTTATTGTAAAAGAAGAATAGTTGTAGTAATATTTCTCACTAAGAGAAGGAAAACTCGAAACAAAATCCTATACCAACACGTCCGGCCAGCGTGGTAGTATAGTAGGTCAATTTCCCTTCGTTTACGGAGGAGGCTCGAGCCCAACAGTGGGACATATATGAGCTGAGCATGATGATGATGATAATATTTCTCACTTAGTATCCTAATTAAACATGAGCACTAATTTATTCTCTTATATTTGAATCCAACGAGGTAATAACTCATCTTCATATCAAAAATTCGTAATAATGATATCTGACTTGTTAGTTTAACAGTAGATAAGGGATTGTTGACCAAGTATTAAATAGACTTAGCCTGTCAATATCAGAGATTTACGCCTATTCATGTAATGTAAGTATATTTGTTATATTTGAATATTACATAATAAAACTCCGAATTTCTTTTGAGATATTTTCTCAAATAATGAAGAAGAAATGTAGTTATAAATTTTATTACTACCTTTAATTTTCCCGTGGGTATCGTAAAAATGAATTAATGGATATCAGTGGATAACACCACTGCAAGGGAAAATACAAAGACAATCTTGAAATAAAAATCTATGCTAACCTGTCTGTTCAGCGTAATGAAGTAAACTAATCTTATTCATGCGGGGTAGGTTCGTGCCTAATATTGAGACGTGAACAGCTCAGAAGAGAAAAAAAAGAAGAAGCACCTATAGCCAATAATATCAGTCCACGGAAAACAAGGACATATGGTAATAGAGAAGTCCGTGTACGGTAGGTTATGGGTTGTATGCTTTCCTAAGGCACAAGGCGATTTGGACGGGGTACAACCAGACCATAGCCTGTTAAAAAAAAACGATATAATAAAAGTAAAAAAAAACTAGTTTAAAGCAGTTATATGGATATTAACCGCTTTTTTGTACATATTTTTTTTTTAATAAAATAACCATCTTGCCATTATCTGTGTGGTGACGGAGTAAGAATACAATTCACCACCCCCTATCTTACCCGTGGGTGATCGTAAGAGACGATTAAGGGCTATGAAACGCATATAAAATCTATGCAAGAGAAAGAAAACTCGAAACAATACCGTATACCAATACGTCTGGCCGGCTTGGTATAGTAGGTCAATTACCCTCTCATTACGGAGGAGGCTCGAGCCCAGCAGTGGGACATATACGAGTTGAGATGATGAACCATCCTGCACTAAGGAAATAATCCTTGTATTGCGAGGGACTGAGAACAACAATTTATGGATCGGATACAGTATAAGTCCTGCGTGGGAATTGAACCCACGACACTAGCACGGTAGGCCCGATACCCCACTTCCTTGTCTGTGCTATCAAAGTACATATTATATGTTATAAAATATAATCATTATTTTAATTACACCATTAAAATTAAAAATAACCTTGGCAACTTTGGCAGTATTACTTTATTTTTGTATCGAAATAAATTACGGTATAGTGGATAGTTCATGTAGAAACAATTGTAATGTGAACATAATCTAATTATCTTTTTTTTTATAGCTCTATTGTTAGTATATTTAACGTATTATTTGCTTCTCTTCTTAGATATTTTATGAACATATAATTAAGACTAAAATTGCTACAACGGTAATTTATTTGTTATCTCTCAGTGTCTAAATAGATATTCAAAATAGTTTTCTGGCTGCCAGTGCTATCTACTTCGAATAGTTCTAGACTTTATTATCTATTGCAGTTCAAATTAGTGAAATTTAGCATTTAATATGCTTGATTATTTATAAAAACCTCGATTACGAGCGAAAAATGATTGTCTCAAGTGGGATTCGAATCCATACTTCCGTCTGAATCGTGCTACCACTTATACCACCATGAACTATTTATTGTAGGACATTCAATTCTCGCATCGCATCATATTTACGTCGTTTGACTTACACCAGTAAGTGGCAGCGTGATTGGGACGGTTTTCCAATAGCTGTGGCTTCGAATCCCACTTGTGACAATCATTTTTTTCATATTTTTGAAAAAAATTAGTAATTTTCAATTTAATATCTTACGTAATGTCAGGTTCACTACTCCCTCCCTGCCTATAGTAAGAATATATAAGTTATAATATTCAGTCAACACCCTCCTCCCCCCTAAACGTCTTACATAATTTCTGAATGGCCACTAAAGGATAGAAAACGCATATAACATTTGTATAAGAGAAGGAAAACTCGTAACAAAACAACACACGTCTGACCAGGCTGGTATAGTAATTCAATTGCCCTCCCATTATCGAGCCCAACAGTGGGACATATATGACCTGAAATGATGATGAACAGAATAAAGAAGTTATGCAAGATGTGCAATCTAATGGAATGCATGAACTACAGGAGCATTGCTTTCTTACAATATATGTTTGTCACAGTTTCACAACACCAATATTTTGTCTGGATAAAATATATGTGTTAACCCAAATTATTAGCTATCTACGTCTGCAATTTATTATATTATATTTTACTTCATAGATATTGACTGCAGAGATGGCGTAGTGATTAAGATACCGACCTTCCGTGGCAATGTCATGGGTTCGATTCCTACACCGTACAATATTTTGTGCGATCCAAAAAGTGTTGTTCTGAGTCTGACTGTAATTTTATACATTTATACATTAGCATACATACATAGGTACATGTAAAACCGGTCTAACCTGCCTAACATAGGAAATGTAACTGTTGATCAGTCAATATCAGATGGAGTTAGCTCAGGTCGATGTTAATGCTCTTACTTATTTACAACACTCACGAGCAATAAGGCCTATTAGTATTCATAGCTACCACCATACATAAATACAACATATGACACTGATGTTTAAATTACTTAGGTGCTACCTAAAATTTAGATGACGAACTTTATTCAGCAAAAAAATAACAATTTTTTTTATAGAAATTCATATACCTTTTAATATGAACTCACGAAACCAGAGCGTCGTTTAAAAATGCAATATTAAATTGAAAATGGAACGAAAAGCAGTGAAAATAAAAATACGAAACGCATCAAGAGGGGATCTTTTTCCCATTTTTTTCCGAAACCAATTTAATAAGGCAACTCGCTGTTAGTTATCACATGATTTATATCGCGAAATGAAATGCCTAGCACACATGTGCAATGTCAGATAGTATGTAATAAACCGTATACAGCGTTGAATGAAACGTATCGTGTAATTATTCGCAATGTGTTAATCTACGTACTCGTATAACAATAATATTCTTAATTTAAACCAAAAGGCATAACCATGTAAAGGATTGTTTAATTCATAATGAGAACGTATTAAAGAAGATAGAATTTGGAGAACGTGAAAATGTAATATGGAAGTTTTAGATTTTATTCAATGTTTTAGTGTTATAATAAGATTTTATATTAAAATTATTTTGATTATATCATTATACATTAAATATTTAGTGTAATATGTCTAATTTGAAATCCTATGGCGTAGTAAATACTTCGCAAACAACTCTTTACGTATGTTTTAGTTGTTCACTATTCCTTAATTTGCTGAGAAGATATAAGAGAATGTTTGAAAGTGGCGCCAGTGACGGATAAGTTACCGTTTGACCTGGTATGGACATGTGATGAGATGATGATGAGATGAAAGTAAAGTTGCGAGGAAGGGTTTAAGTATGAATGTTGAAGGCTCTAGAAGTAAAGGGATACTAAAGAAATATAGATGAACTGCGTGAAACATGATATGTATAAACAGGGAGTGACTACAGAGATGACGTCTGATAGGGCTGTATGGAAAAAGAGGACATATTGCGTCGACCCCAAGTAGTTGGGATAAGAGCAAGAGAATAATGACTTAATTTCCAGAGACAACTTACAATATGCTATCATCAAATCAAAACCTAACCTATTAATACCGACCACTTGTCCTATTACAAAATATGGGGAAAACTATCCCAAAGGACAAATAACACTGGCAATAATGATTCAATTTAGTATCTAATTGCTGAGTAATATTTGGAAGATTTTTAATTTAAAAAACAAATCCTATGAATGACATTTATTGCAATACTGGCACCAATGAGTATTAGTATTAAAGCTGCATCATAAACTATTAACGAAAATAGATTATCTTTAGCTATACATCATCTTATCATCATCTCAGCTCATATATGTCTCATTATTGGGCTCGAGTTTCCTCTACGATAGGCGGGAAATTGACCTACAATATCATGCTGGTCAGACTTGTTGGAATAGCTTTGTTTCGAGTTTTCCTTCTCTCGCATAAGATATTATATGCGTTGTATAACCCTTAATCATCTCTTACAATCACCCACAAGTAAGATAGGGAGTGATGAATTGTATTCTTACACCGTCACCACACGAAGACTTTGCAAAACATTCACTCGTAAAGAATCTATCAAAAAACATATACGTTACTCAATTTACTATAGTTTTAGATGTCTTCCTGTTATTAACGCTTGATCTATTGAATTTGAATATTATTGCTAATGATAATTATCCCATATGACTGCTCTCTAAATCTTAATTACATATATCTTACTAAGTTCGGACTGTAACATTCTAAACAGATATATTAATACCCAAACCGAAGAAGATTGGTTATAATATACGCCTAATACAACATAAAAATAATACAAGCTTAATTAAAATCATCTAATTAATATAAAAGCACCTTCGTTTCCAATTATAATGCATAAATAACAATGTTAAATATTCAAGTTTACCTTAACTCATAATATTCTTGTTTAAATTAACATTCCATTGAAAATATCATTCTCTTGGTGGTTTTATATTCAAGAAATCAGTGAATTATATTAGAGAAAGTATGGTAATAACCTCGAAACTCACTAACCACAATATGTAGGCTCTGCGGCAAATAAAGTAATATGTAGTTTCACAACTATATGCATTTAACAATCCACTAGAGATAAGTTCTCTACCCTATATTATTCGTATCTTATCATCCACTTAAGAAACTTGTGCGCAATAAAGATCCTGAACTGAATTGCCCTTAACGTCTCCCTGACTTTGGTTCCGTTGGGATTCGTATTTACACTTACTGTGTTATTCATGAACACTGTTTGAATAAAGATGAAGGATCCATTACGTCATACTACTTTTGAAACCTTAAAACATGTCGTCAACGTTGAAATTTGATTTGGACCTTTTAAGTATGTTTCTGTAATGAAACAAACAACAAACTTGAGCTACATTTAAATTTTACGTTAATTATACTAAATGCATTTATATAACGTTTCTGTATTTTACATAATTTACATATATTTATATTCATCATTCATCATCATTCTCCTCCTCTTATCTCAATTACTTGGGGGCGACGCAATATGTACCTGTCTTCCTACATATTGCAAAAGTTATTGGCAATATTTTTATGACTGGCCACCTGCCTGACGTCAACCCTCCTTGGTAAATTATTTACATATATTTATATTATGAGTAGCTTCTGCCCATGGCTTCACCCGCGTAAAATGTTACCTTCCTAAAGTTTTTCATCCCCTATTTTTATTTTACCCCTTAAGGGTAAATTTTTACAACATGTCAATATCATATTTATTTATATCTAATCAATAGCCTAAAAATATAATAAGTTTCAAGCTTCTGGCTTTAAAAATGACGATACTTTCTTACAATTTTTTATCCCCCTTTACAACCCTTTTTTGCATTAAAAAGTAGCCGTATGTCCTTTGTCAGGCTCTAGACTATCTGTGTACCAAATTTCATTTAGATGGGTTAAGTAGTTTTAGCGTGAAAGAGCGACAGGCAGACAATATTACTTTCGCATTTATAATATTAGTAAGGATAAATAAAATCTCAAATTGGCGAAAAGTGTAATAGAGCCTAAATAGAAATGATTAATAATTTTAGAATCGTAAAATATATTATATTACAAGTGTAGTGTCCACGTATAGCCCTGACCATATTGACTCTCTATACAAGAGAGCTCTTATGGATGTTTGGAAAAGCTGTATACACATGGTGCATCGTACTAAGCTCATTGACCAAACTACCCTCACGTCCAACTGTTACCCGTCCCAATTTAGCGTAAGTATCGTGGTAAAACGACCAGCTATGAGCATCAGTAGAAATACTCCCGGAATCACCGTCATCTGTCAAATACCAAGCTCCTGGAGATCTATTATGTTATTTGTAAAATATTTAAAAAAATCACAATTAAATGAAAATGTAATATTTTTAATGTTTATAAAAATATTTATATGTTAGCATAATCGGTGTATTATTAGGTAATAAATTAAAATGAATCATGCATCATATAAATTATTATTTTTTTTCTCTTCATGAAGTGAGAATATGATTTAAATCTGTATTTCTATAAGCTGAAAATATACGTATATAAACTCGAATGTTACATGAGAATGAAATGACTCTTCAGGGCGTGCTAAAGGAGGAATTACTACCAGAACTATTCGCTGGAAAATAGAAAACAAACCCTTCTGGGAGTTTGCCTACGTTTTTTTTTATCGATAACTTTACCTTTAAGTTTCTCTAAGTCTCAAATCTGTAATGAAGCGGAAAATTTATGAACGTAGTTCTAGCTCTTTACAATTTGTGTAGACGACGTAATTTTAACATAAAATCCGCGAGCCGTAACAAATCGAATGTAGTTTATAAGGAAATGATTTTTCGACAAAGAATTTTCTTAATATTTTTAAATATTCATATCAACGTATATGTTTTTTATTGCTTATGGCAAACAAGCAAGCAGCACACCTGGTGGTAAGTGTCACTCCTGCCCATGAACCTCTGCTATACTAAGGGTATAGCTAGGCCACTGCCTACCATTACAATCCCCAAACCCACCCAGTTGGGCTGCCCGCTCCCTCGCTCACCGAACGAAGCTCAGTAGCAAATGGCCTCAGACGTCGATCTTTTGCGAGAGTGTGGTACTACCCCGGACGGACCGGCCCGCAGCTCTAGACAGAAAACTGTCAACAGCGTGGTCCTACCACTAATCGAAAAAAAAACGTATGTCATCATTCATTTTCCTACTCTTATCCCAATTACTTGGGGTCGATACAATATGTGCTCTTGTTTCATAGTACATATTGTTAAAGTTATTGGCAAGAGTTTTATGATCGGCCGCCTGCCAGACGTCAACCCCACCCCCTAAAAAAAACGTATTTTATTTTATATAATGAAATTTTACGACATTAATTTGTATTACAAACAAATAAACCTTATACGAATCCTCCAATTCAAATACTTCCAATTATGTGACATTGAAAATATTAATTACTGAGAAATACTTGGTGTATCAGCAATAGAAAACGAACAAGTGCTGACTTAGATCCCGAATAATATTCACAAGGTCTCAAATAAAGATGAAGCCATTAAAGTAGGAGAAAAGCCGACAGGCGAAGCAACGCACTCCGTGTTGACTTTGAGATGCGGAAAATGAAAAGGAAAAGCGACTTGTTTTGCGTGTAAATACGATTCGTTAGTCAATTTCTTTATGTAAATATTATTGTAGGCTGTTTTAGTTCTGTATCTCGATTTCTGTTTATGTATAACAATGTAATTTCTACAAATGTTATTTTGCGTAAAACAATTATATATTAACAGTTATTTACATACATATTTATATACGACGCATATGCATAATCAGCCCTTTGTTTAATACAAATATGTGATAAAATGGAGTTATGAGAATCACAGTCAAATATCATGTAAATATATATACGCGGCAACAATGTATTTTTCTATTATAAGATAATTAATAAAAAAAACCTTTACTAGAATTTCCATCGCTCTGTTGGTGGCGATGGCTTAATTTCAACAGACAATATTAATTTAAAGACTAATTAATGTGTGTAACACTAGTTTTGGTTCTTATCAATAGTTGCTTTACATTTTGATAAAGAAAAGAAAAATGGCAATAAATATAGAAAATAAGTATAGATTCCTACAAATTAGGCAGTCAAGATGCGTGTAATAAATAAAATATAAATATATAATTTGAAAACAATAAATTACTACTATAATATATAAATCGTTAAAAATATTCATCGTGGGGTGACGGCATGATAATGTAATTTAAAGTGTCATGAAGTCTAAAATCTCTCTTATACTTGAAGGAAATTCTATAATCTCTCGAAGCAAGAATTGGTAATAATGTTGAAACAAGTGAAACGCAAAAGTGTTTACGCTCTACCTCTTTGCAAGTTAGTATCTTAGCGACCGTAACATGCACGTGGCGCACACTAAAACTCCGCCAACACTCATTTATCACAAGAGATGAGAGGCATAAGTAGCTGTAAAAGTGTTGCCCGCTCACCGAGTTAAAGTCCACCATCTTGGTTTCTTTTTTCATAAATAAGGATTGATGTTCCTGGTGGCATTATATTAACATTTTACATACTTCAAAATATGAATTCTCATCTCGTTTAAATATCTTTATAGGTTTTTGCCTAAAATTTCTATTTTATGAACCAATTTAGATATTTTTTATTTTAAAGGCAATATCTGAAGTGTGATCCCGTTTCATTTCATTGGACTTCGAGAATATACTAAGAATTAAATAATAGATATATAGTCATTGAGACTTTTGACTATTAAAATATTTTAGTTATTTACAATAAATCTTTAATTTTTCCTGTAAAATATTGTTTATTAATGCTCGCTACTTCGTCTTATAAAATCGAACGGAATATGAATAAATAATTAAGAGTTTAATCATGAACTGAGTTAGTATCATGAGTTATTCATGTTTTTAATTGTAAATGAAATGTTTAAATTAAATGAGAATGCTAAAAATCACCAAAAGATTTCCTTAGAAAATAAAAATACTCTTTTTTATATACATAATTTAACAAATAGGATAAGAAAATTATTTTGTTTATTTAGTTATTATTTACATTACTGCTTTACATTTCCCTAAATAACAAGAATAAAATAAATGTCAACAAAATAGCTTATTTTAATAAAGCTTTAAGAATATTTATCTTCAACCTTTGACTTATCCAGCCAAATAAAAAAGTATTTTTATACATTTACATTTTCCATGTATTTAGAAGTAATATTATTTTCCTTATTTTTTTCCGCTCCTATCTCCAATTACCGTATTTGTATTTATTAAATTTAATACTGTTGGTAAAATAATTGTTTCTTTCCGAACTTGAGTTTGCTACATAAAAATGGTATATCTCTGGAAAACGCCTTCCAACAAATTAGAAGCAAATCTTTCTATAATTTCTTTTAAGCTTCTTTTTCTGTTACTATGATCAATTTTATTGTTTTTGTTTTTATAAATAATAATGTTTTTTAGTGTATAATGATTACAGATTAATCAAACTATTGGCAAACGGTAACCTTTTTAAGTAGCAGTTACTATTTGAACTACCAAGGACTTACTACCAAAGCTACAGCTAATTTACTCATTACAACTAAAATTGACTACTCGACCAAGAAAGAACTAGAGTAGAGATAATGATCTAAAATCTATTAATCGAATAATCGATCTTTATGATCAAAATAATTCATTTTTTAAATCGATATCTGGTATTGAAATAATCAATTTTTCTATTTTGATTTGAACCATTAAATTCTTTGCAGTTAGGGTTAATACGAATATGGCGCGAATACCTGCGCCTGATGCCGCCCTAACCGAGGCTTCGGGTGATCGGACCGGGGAATTGTCCGGTCACCCGACGTGAGGCCACCGCGTGAGGACGACGCCTCGACGGTGAAAGCTGCCGGGGCGTCGACAGGAGAGGAGCCCAAGAGGGCATACCACCGAGCGGGCCACCGAAGACAAAAATCGGGTACCGGTGGCCCGCTCGCACGGCGAAAAAGAGGTGCTTGCAGGGTGGGTCAATGGGGTTGCGCGCCGCCTCTTCCGTCACCCCGGACCGACTTGGCGGGGTGCGACGTCCATGGCCCACCGCAAAAAAAAAAAAAGGGTTAATATGAATATACAGAGATTTTAATATAGCGAGGTTTAAATATTCTGAGATGACTTACACATGGGCAGTTCTATTTCAAGCAATTTTTACCATTATTTGTACTCAAAATCGTAAGATTTTATGTGTAAACATAGTGGCAATTATGAATTTTTCCTGACCAACTCGCTAGATATTTATCTTCATAGGATAGTTTTCGTCATCAGTCTTTCAGAGATACAAAGAAAAAATAATATATTTATTTACGATGTTTGTATTTATAGACATTTGGATAGCAACAGCCTGGATTTCGAATCCCTATAGCATACACTCAATTTTCATTTGCCCATATTTGTCGTGTGGTGCCGCAGTAAGAATACAATGCACCACCCCTTCTTTTACCCGTGGGTATCGTAAAAGGGATATAATATATATATGCCATCTGTGCAAGAGAAGGGAAGCATAAAATAAAACTCTATACCAGCACTTCTGATCAATCAATCAAGGTCAATTTCCCTCCCATTATGGAGGAAGCCCGAGCCCAACAGTAGGACATATGTGAGGTGAGATAATGATGAAAGATATATAATTGATCGCTTTCAATGCCGTCTCACAACAATCGTTTAAGTTAAATCCGCCAACTATTTTTCTAAGTCCAGATATCATTTATGAACATTACTTTAATGTATATAAAGTTCCTCAAGATGGTATGGCAAGTTATTATTTTTTTACAACAAAATACTCAAGTACAATGTTTTGCTCTGAAATGCATTTCATAAAATGGTCGCAAAATGATAACATTTTTAAATAATCATTCTCTGCGACATTGCAATGTTAACTTTTAAAACACCATAAGTAATTAAAGCTTCGCAATCGCATTTGTTTACCGTTCTTTTTTAACAAAGCAGTCACGTCTGTGCACACCATTGCCTCTAAATTTATTTTTCAGCTTTCGTATTCAAAGCACCTAAAAAATCTAATGACTGTTTTAATATAATTATGGCAATTAAATTTGGAGAAGAATATTATATTTTTTTTCTTTTAATTACATTTATTTGTATAATGCATTTTTACAATTTTAATCATCAATATTTTAAAATTATGAAGGCATAATAATAGGTGTTTTTTTTTATTTTAGGATATAATTATCTTTTCAGGTTATAGAGGCTTCTTGACAAATGCTCATGAAACGCTTATGATCAAAATGATGATAACGAAGGATGACTACAGTTTTTAGGAATGTTTATTCCCCTACTTTATTTGAACTTTGATTCTTACATTCTTGTGGAAAATTTCACTCATCATCATTCATCTCAGCCCACATATGTCCTTATTAGGCTCGAACCGCCTTCATAACGGAAGGAAAATTGATCTACTATACCACGCTGGTCTGACGTGTTGGTATAGGGTTTAGTTTCGAGTTTTCCTTCTCTTGCAAAGATGTTATATGTATTTCATATCCCTTAGTCGTTTCTTACGATCACCCACGGGTAAGATAGGGTTGGTGAATTGTATTGTTACTCCGTCACCACACCTAAAATGGAAAATTTACGAATGGAAAATTTACTTAATTATTATTCGAAGGTCTTCTATTTCATCATGCGTGACACAAAATCTCACTTATGGGTTTAACTTTTAAACTGTATATAATTTCATTTTAATATTTTTGAAGTTTTGTCCGAACAACGGAAATAGAAAATAAGACTTCATAATAAATGTTATGTTTGCTATCAAATGAAACGAAAACATCAAGTGCTACCACTTCAAACATTATTTTATCTAAAATAACGCTGTCTTGATAATTTCTTCTATTAACATTCACATTTATTAACTTCCAAACACATTAACTCGTAGTCGCAATAGACTGTTTCCTTAGTGAGACTTAATATTTTCATCTTTATTCAAAGAGGTCCATGAATAAAACAAAACACACTTGTGGGGACGGCGATACGCCAAGCTTGCAAGATGTTCTACGGTCTTTACTTTATTAATTTTGTCGTTAAACATAATTAAAATGGGGTTCTTAATGATATAATGTAACAATAGTAATGAAGTAAATATATACAAGCAAGAATATATATAAAGCTTGTAGATAAAAAAATTGTAAGACTAAGGTTAAGGCATGCTAACATGGATTAGCTAATTTCACCGATTACTACATAGAGACGTATGTTGTAATATCAAACATATTTATTTCGTTATCTTAAGCTACTGCAATTTATAACTTTGTCCGTGTGGTGACGGAATAGAAATACAATTCACCACCCCCTATCTTACCCGTGGGTGATCGTAAGAGGCGGCTAAAGGATATGAAACGCATATAACATCTATGCAAGATAAGGAAAATTCGAAAGTAAACCCTATACCGACACGTCTTACCAGCGTGGTGTTATAGGTAAATTTCCCTCCCGTTATGAAGGAGACTCTTGGCCAACAGTGGGACATATATGAGCTAAGATGATGATGATGATGATGACTGTAACTTGACTACATTCATAGATGCGTAATAAAGAATCTAACCAACCGAATGTCGTGAATTGTTTTTTCATAAATGATATCTTTTACGAGATCTACAGATCTCAAATTTATATTGTTTTGAAATATTCTGCGTGGCAGAATGCACCAGGACTTATCCCTTAATTAATTTCATTTTTACAAAATAATTTATTTAAAAACTCATTAAAAGCATAAAGGACTTGCCAACAATTACTATTAGACTATCAAGAGCGTCAAAATTTAACGCAATAAAAACTTCGTAGACAGTAAGAGTGAGGGCACTTAGACGCAAATTGCATTTTAAGATTGGCTTTAGTGATGAGAAAAGGGAATATTGACTTTGATATTAGCGGGTATTGTGTGCAGACGTGTGATGTGCCTTAGGCGTCAATACTCCACCCCAATATAACAAGTGGCTGAGCTACGAATACAATTTAACTTGAAATAAAATTTTGTTACCCCTCGCCATGAATAGGTAGTATATGGTTCGGAAGAGAAGGGCGCCTTTCCTATCTTACGTTATATCGTTTCGGGTTCACCTCGTAAGTTTCCGATTCTCTGACTTCTTTGTGTTTTATGTGCCTAATGATATGAGTAAAGTTACGAATGGGATTAAAGTTAAATGGAGTTGGGATTTTTTACCAACTATCTTATGTAACACAGTTTTCACATATCTCAAACTGCTTAAAAGAATTAGAAAAAAAGATATACAATCAGCTGATACATATCATGTTGTACTATGTTTATTATTATTATTTCAAAAAATAAGACTTAGAATGACTATTTTTAAATTGCATCTCTTCTTCTTAATGTAGACTTATTGCAAATCATCATCTGATCAACTCATATATGTCCCGCTTATGAGCTCGAGCCTTCTCTATATCATCATTCTTCTACTCTTATCCCAATTACTTGAGGTCGATACAATATGTACTCTTCCCTCACAGTACATATTGTAAAAGTTGTGGGCAATAGTTATATGACCGGCCGCCTGCCAGATGCCAATCCTCCTTGGGAATGTAAAATGTTGACCAAACGGCATCAGATGGAGATGGATTGGCTCAGGTCATTATAATGCTCTTAGTCATCTTTTACGGCATCCACGAGCAAAGTAAGGGTTGGTAGTACTCGTAGCCGCTACCACACAGCACTCGAGCCTTCTCTATAATGGGAGGATAATTAACCACTATACCGCACTGGTCAAGATTGTAACTATATGGTTTTGTTTAGAGTTGTCCTTCTCTTACAGAGACGTTATATGTGTTTTATAACCCTTAGTTGTCTCTTACCAACAACCACGGTTAAGATATGGGGTGGTGAACTGTATTCTTATTCCGTCACCACACAGAAAGTTACTATTACTGCAAATACTGCTTATATAATCATTCTCAATTATGTATTGTGTTAACATTATGGAGTAAATTTGTGCCCCAATAATAAGTCATTTATGGGATGAAAAAAAATCAATATTTATTTAATGCTATTGGACTTTCTTTTCCTAAACGGCTTACTCGATTTTCATGCCATCATCATCAGCCTTTCTAAACATTTTTATAAAACAATGTCATTTTATTAACTTTACGACGGTTAAACACTTCCTAATTTAAAAAGTATAATAAATTTATATTTCCAATAGCGTACTTCTATGTAAAACTATAACTCAAAGTCAAATATTGTGTATTCTTCTTTTTAGAAAAACATCATTCCAAACAAGATCGTAATAACGAATCACTATGGATAAACACAGACTCGTATGTAAACCTGATATCAATTTCAAGGAAGTTATGTAAACGCCTTATACAAATATCTCGTCAAATCTTCGTGGATTGTCGGATCTTTTCGGATTTCTTCGGTACGTGAAAATCGACAGGGAGCTTTATGATTTGACGCTTCACTTTTGTTTGCCATAATCTTTGTCGCTTCTTTTTTTGTTTCTGTAATACTTTGTAATTATTACCAGAACAAACAATTCTTGTTGGATGCAGATGGTGTTCTTAATATTTTGTAAATTTATTTGGTTGAATATATATTTATTTTTAATACGAGTATCTGTATATCAGTTATTATAGTATCTGTACGTTTCTACAGAATAAATTTTTAACTATATACTTACTAAGGAGAGTTTTAGTGCTAATCATTATCCTGCTCTTATCCCAATTACTTGGGATCAACGCAATATGTTCTCATATATATTTCAAAAGTTAATGTGAATAATTTTATGACCGGCCACCTGCCTGACGTCAACCCTCCTTGGAAGTTAGTCCAGGTTAATGTAAAACTCTTATTCGTCTCTTACAATACCTACGAATAATACAAATGATGGTAGAATCCCGATGGTAGAACCCCCACCACACTAATGCTATTTTTATGATACATAATATAATTCAATAGTTAATGCTTAGAATAAAAACACATAGAAGGATAGTTCGGTACTTTGAGTGTTTAAAAAAAAACGGCCAAGTGCAAGTCAGACTCACGCACGAAGGGTTCCGTACCATTATCTATAAAAAAAACAAGTTTGTTGTATGGGAGCCTCCCTTAAATATTTATTTTATTTCATTTTTAGTATTTGTTGTTATAGCGGCAATAGAAATACAACATCTGTGAAAATTTCAACTGTCTAGCTATCACCGTTCTTGAGATACAGTCTGGTGACAGAAGGACGGACGGACGGAAAACGAAGTTTCAGTAATAAGGTCCCGTTTTCACCCTTTGGGTACGGAACTCTAAAAATGAAGCCAAAAATCCTGTTACTGTGCAAGCGATTACACGAGTATACACGCACACTACTATACCTAACATGGAACACAATGACCTAGTACACTAAGAAACGAGCCGGCGTATGGTGACGTTTCTGTCACCAATTTAGTGGCGTCAAATATTGAGCGTGGAATTGGTTTCTATGTGTTATTATTCTAAAAGCTTAATGGTAAAGATATAATTACATGAAATAAACCTACAGAAAACTTATCAGATATTTACTCCATAAACATCTACATGCGTTTGTTTGGAGCAACGAGACGATCCTCTAAAATAAAATAAAATTTATTCAAAAGAAAAATAAGTTATAACATAGACATTCAAAGTTAAAATACCACTAGACGATGTCTTCTTCTTCTTCTTCTTATATATTGGCAATCAGCTACTTATACGAGCTATTGGTGCCAGTGTTAAGTTATAAATATCTTCACGGTTTTAGTCTTTCAGGTTAGTCATTATCTAAGTCAAATTGTCGCCATCAACAGTGCAATGGTCTCACTATTATGGTATCTTGTGGGAATTTTGATAGAAAACGGAATCGTTGTAAAGCACTTTTATATGATATTCACTACATCCCAGTAGTTCCACCGCATCACATTACAAAAAATGCCATCAAAATTATATAATATAACACGTTAAAACACTAAGATATCGAATATAATACAAGAGCACCACATGACGTTTTCAAATCTCCCGTCAAAAGTCCTAAGCGATGTCGTTCAAGCTTTTATCGCCAGACAATGTCACATGTCACTTTTATCAAGTTGTCAACATACCTAATGAGAGGTCGCTCGACACTTTGAACGCTTGAGAGATTTGTGAACGCTATTGAATGAAGCCTTTCTACCCCAAAGGCTTACAGTTCATTGGTCGATATGGTCTGTTCTACACTGTCACGTCAGGTTTGTGACCGCTACTGAAAAGTCTTTCTACCGCAAAGGCTTACCATACATAGTTCGATATAGCTTCTCTCTTACGACTTCAGCGTACCTACTATTTTAAGCCGACTTCGAAAAAGGAGGAGGTTCTCAATTCGTCAGTTATTTTTTTTTTTAATGTTTGTTACCTTATAACTTTCGACTGAGCAAAGCGATTTTAATGATTCTTTTTTTATTTGAAAGCTGGTCCCATTTAAATTTGGTCTAGTTCTGACAATGGCATGCATGAGAAAACCATATAAGTCTAAAAGGAGTGTTAAGTATGAGTGCGAAAAATGAATGATTAGCTCAAGCCCCGCTACTAATAGAATAACCTATGTGTGTCTGTAACACTAAAAAGTAAAAAATAAAAATAAAAACTACGTTTAAAAAAACCGACTTCAAAAACTGAAAAGTACAAAATACCTTAAAATACTATCATTTGTTTTTGCTATCTATTGATAGGTTTGAAGTCGGTGCCTGTTGAGAGATGAACGCCAACCCTATTACTAAGCTCATCACTACAAATTTATTATCTATGGTCCCTTTTACTTTGTGATTTAACTAATGGCGCACTGTACTTTTTTCTATCTATAAGAAATATATATTTATTCTTGATAAAGTTATCAACTCTGCTTTTATTTCTTCAGGTTATGGGCCCAGTAGTGCCTGTACGTAGTTTTTTCGTTAAAAGTTCGCGTATTAACAAAATAAGTAGACATAACCTAGTTAGTTGCCACGCGGTCGCCGTTTTTTTTTTTCTATTTCAGTTTTTTTAGGTGGAAAATAATAAAGAAAATGAATTCAAATAACACAATGACACTGATTCAGAAGCTCACTGGCCGTGATAATTGGGCAACATGGAGTTTTGCAGCAAAAGCCTACCTCGAGCATGAAGATCTTTGGGAGATTATTGAAAATGGACCCACTGACAAAATTAAGGACAAAAGGGCTAAGTCTAAGCTTATACTATTGGTAGACCCAATTCTGTTTATTCACATCCAAGAAGCACAGTCAGCTAAAGAGGTTTGGTATAATTTATCTAAAGCTTTTCAAGACTCCGGTCTACTACGAAAGGTTGGTTTATTGAAAGACCTTATAAACACAACATTAGAAAATAGTAATAGCGTCGAGAATTATGTCAATAAAATAATGACATCAGCTCACAAGTTGAGAAATATTTCATTTGAGGTAAATGATGAGTGGCTTGGGACTTTGATGTTGGCAGGTTTGCCAGACATGTACAAACCTATGATAATGGGTATTGAGAGTTCCGGTGTAAAAATTAGTGCTGATTTAATAAAAACCAAACTTCTACAAGAAGTGAAACAGCCAGATACTACTGCATTTTACACAAACTTGCATAAAAAGCCCTCTTCATTTAAAAAGCAGTCTCAGTCTAAACCAAAAGGCCCAAGGTGTTTTCAGTGTAATAAATATGGCCATGTTAGTAAAAACTGTTGGTATAGTAAAGACAAATCTGAAAATAACAATAATAAAGATAATGGTTTTATAGCAGCTTTTTCAGCAATGCACTTGAATGACATTTACAACTGGTATGTAGACTCCGGTGCATCAGCCCACATGACCATGCATCGAGAGTGGTTGGAGGATGAAACCACTCCGCCTGTTTCAGTCATAAAAATTGCTGATAGTAAATTACTGCATGTAGCGAGTTGTGGTAATGTAACTATTCAATTAGAAAACAACAGTACTATACAGGTAAGAAATGTTTTATACATACCAGAATTATCAACCAACTTACTATCTGTAAGTAAGATAATAAAGGCTGGATACAATGTAATATTTGACAAGACTGGATGTTTGATACAAAATCAACATAAGCAAATCTTAGCTTCTGCAAATATTATTAATGATACCTACAGATTAAATGTCATGAACAAATTTCAAGAAATGGCAGCATCTGTAGAAACTGATAGTTACTTATGGCACTTGCGTATGGGGCATTTAAACATGAAAGATGTTAATAAATTACCAAAATTAGCCACTGGAGTAAATTTATCACCACAACAGGAAAGTTATACTTGTATCACATGTCTTCAAGGAAAACAATCTAGGCAACCCTTTCCAAGTAGCGGCTCCCGAGCACATAACCTGCTAGAGCTGATTCACACCGACTTATGTGGACCGATGCAAACTACTTCCATTGGAGGGGCGAGGTACTTTGCAACTTTTATTGATGATTATTCACATAAAGTATTTGTATATTTCATTAAACATAAATTTGAAGTACTGGATAAATTTATTGAATTTAAAAATTTGGTAGAAAATCAGTCAAATAAAAGAATAAAGGTTTTAAGGAGTGACAATGGGACAGAATACATGAGTAGAAATTTTGATAATTTTCTTAAAAAAGGTGGAATATTGCATCAAACTTCCAATCCTTATACACCGCAACAAAACGGTTTAAGCGAACGAATGAATCGCACATTAATTGAAAGAGCTAAATGTATGTTGTTCAATGCTGGTTTACAGAAAGAATTTTGGGCTGAAGCGGTAGCCACTGCTGCACACATTATAAACCGCTCACCTACACAAACTCTCTCAAATACTACACCTGAAGAAGTCTGGTCAGGAACAAAACCTGATTTGAGTTACATGAAGATTTTTGGTTGTAAAGCGATGGTACATACACCAAAGGAAAAAAGGCAAAAATTGGATTCAAAATCAAGCGAGTTAATATTTGTTGGATATTCTGAAACTACTAAAGGTTATAGATTTATTGAACCTAAAAGTAAAAAGGCAATTATGAGTAGAGATGTGGTATTTCTGGAAGGGAGTATAAAGAGAAATATTGTCCCCACTGCTGAACCTGAAATTAAAAAAGATATTAATATGAATAATAAAATGAAAAACAAAATAAACTTACCTTTAACTGAACTGCAGCCTGAAGCGAAATCTGAAAATCAATCAGTTAGTAATTCAGACTCAGATTCAGGATCATACTATGATGATCCTAATGATGATACATACTTACCAGATGAAACTATTGAAACACCTGAAAAATCTCAGGTACATCTTATACCAAAGCGGCGAATGGAACTTTATGACCACACTTCAACTACTTACCTTTGTATGAATACTGAGTTATTACCAAGTTTACTTTACAGTGATCCGCAGGACCTTGATGAAGCATTAAAAAGTGAAAAAGCACACCTATGGAAACAAGCAATGAGTGAAGAGTATGATTCGCTGATTGAAAATAATACATGGTCACTGGTAGATAAACCAGTAGGTAAGAAAATTATACCTTGCAAATGGGTGTACAAATCAAAATTAGATGAGAACGGAAATGTTATACGTTATAAGGCAAGGCTAGTCATTAAAGGTTATCAACAAAAGAAAGGGATAGATTATAATGAAATATACGCACCCGTTGTCCGATATTCTTCAATTAGATATCTAATTGGACTAGCTACAAAATATAACTTAGAAATTCACCAAATGGATGCTGTGTCAGCATTTTTACAAGGTGACATCAAAGAAGAAATCTTTATGGCTCAACCGCCATCTTTTGAGCAAGGAGAGAAAGTATGTCGTTTGAATCGGTCAATATATGGCCTTAAGCAAGCAAGCCGACAATGGAACAAAAAGCTAAACAATGCTCTGTTGCATATTGGGCTATCCCGTTCAAATGTAGATCCTTGTATTTATTACAGAATATTAAGCAAAGAAGATATTTTATTCATTACTGTATATGTAGATGATTTGGCCTGTTTCTTTAACAATAAAACTACAATGGATAACATAAAATATAAACTACAAAATAAATTTCAGATGAAAGATTTAGGAAGAGTGAAACAGTGTGTTGGCTTTAGAATTATACAAAAGGAAAAGGAAATTTCATTGGATCAGTCTATATATATTGAGAAAATTCTAAATCGCTTCAAAATGCAAGATTGTAAGCCTGTTTATACACCTTGTGAAGCAAATACTCAGTTAAAGAAGGCTGAACATGAGGGTGAAGTACTTAAGAATATTCCATATCATGAGGCTGTCGGATGTCCACTATATTTATCACAAGGCACAAGACCCGACATAGCTTATATAGTGAACACTTTAAGTAAATACAATAACAAACCAACGGCACAACACTGGAGTGCATTAAAGAGAGTTTTAAGGTATCTAAGGGCTACAATACATTACAAATTAACATTCAAAAGAGATGATAGTGAAATAGTTGGCTATTGTGATGCTGATTGGGGAAGTCAACCTGATGATAGAAGATCCTGCACAGGATATATTTTTCTTTTTCAGGGAGCCACTATAAGTTGGGGCTCTAAGAGACAACAAACAGTTGCCTTATCCAGCACCGAGGCTGAATATATGTCTCTGGCTGCATCTGTACAAGAAGCTATGTGGTTAAAACAACTGCAACAAGAGTTTTGGCCTGAGTTTAAAAATAATCCTATGTATATGTATTGTGATAATCAAAGTTGTATAAGTCTTTCAGGTAACGAAAGTTATCAAGCCCGAAGCAAACATATTGACATACGGTATCATTTCATCAGAGAGAAGATCACTGCAAATCAAATTGTTGTGGAATTTATGAAGTCAGAAAACATGCTGGCTGATATTCTCACCAAGGGCTTACATCGTCCTAAACATGAAGGTTTCACTAATGCAATGGGTTTGCGTCCAGGAGAGGATGTTGAGAGATGAACGCCAACCCTATTACTAAGCTCATCACTACAAATTTATTATCTATGGTCCCTTTTACTTTGTGATTTAACTAATGGCGCACTGTACTTTTTTCTATCTATAAGAAATATATATTTATTCTTGATAAAGTTATCAACTCTGCTTTTATTTCTTCAGTGCCGATATCGGTATCTTTACTGTAGGAATTTCATTGCAGTAAATACCTAAGCTGTTTATAATTTTGTTTAGGGCTTGGCACCGATTTCAAACTTATCAATAGATAGCACATACAAATGATAGTATTTTAAGTTATTTTGTATCTTACAGTTTTTGAAGTCGGTTTTATAAACGTAGTTTTTACTTTTATTAAGCGTTAAACTGAATAGCGTAATAATATTTTCAATCATGCAAATATTATAATAGAAAAAATATATCAGCTTTTTTGAGATATTTTTAATTCGATATGGTAAAAGATATTTTAGTGTAGTATAGAGCAGTATACTTCTGTATCTTACAATAGTCAATACACAATGAAACTGGAATCCAATGAATTTCATATAAAGTCAACGATATACGTTGTGTAAAGGGAGTTTGGTTTATTGTGCATCGTTAAACATTTTTATAGATCCGTCTAAGTTTATTCACCGTACATTGTAGAATGTTGTATGAGTTTAGTTGGATTAACTGTTTACCTGAAAACTTTGAAGGTAGAACAACTATGAACCTACTACTACATTTACAAAATGGAAAATTTGCTTTTTTTTTTTTATATATGTGAGGGTATATTATTTATTTTATTATTAGGGTAACTTTATTATCAGGCCGTCGATGATGATGATATTTTTTTTTATTGCTTAGGGTGGCAAACGAGCAAGCAGCACACCTGATAGTAAGTGTCACTGCTGCCCATGGACCTTTGCTATACCAGGGTATTGCTAGGCCTACCATTATAAGACCGACATCCTACCCGAGATGTCGGTCGAGAAGAGGGTACTCCTCAGGGGTATTCCGTCGGGCCGACCACTGACGTCAAGTCACTCTGCTCCGGTGGTCGGCCCAACGACGAAGGCGACGTCACGGGTGGGTTACGGGTGTGCGCGCTTACGCCCCTCTGTCACCCCGGATGGAGTGGTGCGAGGAGTGCGCCGACCGTAGCCCACCTCCCCAAAAAAAAAAAAAGGCCATCATTACAATCCCCAAACCCACCCAGTTGAACTTCCGGCTCTCCTGCTCACCGAACAAAGCACAATAGCACATTGCCATTACTCAGACGTCGATCTTCTGCGAGAGTGTATTACTGCCCCGAACAGACCGGCCTGCTGCTGTAGACAGAGATCTGTCAACAACTTGGTCCTACCATTATTAAAGGGTATCCGAAACGGTAATCGGCCGAGCCGGCCACGAATGTCAAAGAATTATTACATGTGGTTCAATGACGATGGGGAGGGAACATGTTGGATTATGGAGCCCCACGCCGACTGTCCGTTATCCCGAACGAAATGGGCAGGGTGTATCTAAACTTGCCGGGCGGGCCACCGAAGACAAAGATCGGGTACCGGTGACCCGCTCGCACGGCGAAGAGAGGTGTTTGCAGGGTGGGTCCATGGGGTTGCGCGTCGCCTCTTTTGTCGCCCCGGACCGATTTGTCGGTGCGCGACCACATCCGTCCAGTCCACCATGCAAAAAAAAAGGTGTATCTAAACTATAGCCTGCTAAAAAAAGTCTATGCTATGGCTATCAAAGCTAAGCCCATGTCTCTGATAAAAATATATACTATAAAAACAAATGTGGCCAAAATCAGGTACCCATTCTTTAAATCAGATTATACCACATGTATTGTATGTACACGCAAACATAAATATTGTATGACTATTTGTGTTCTTCAATTCAAAATATAATTGACTATATATGATCTAAGTACATTAAAACATAAACACTGGCCATAAGCGTTTCTTAGGTTCAAGTTTCTCATAGGCGACGATGTTTGTCCTAGATCTGAGTGTAATTTGAAGCCGTTGATTGTATGTTTGTAAAAACGTCTAGATATAAATTTTTATTTTTAACCGACTTCAAAAAGGAGGAGGTTCTATGTTTCATTGTATGTATTTTTTTTTTATGTATGTTCAGCGATATTTTTGTCAATTATGGGCCGATTTTCAAAATTCTTTTTTCTTTCTAAAGGGTATACTCCAGAGGTGGTCCCATTATCACCAAGTCATGATCTGATGATGGGAAGTCTTGGAAATTGAGGGCAATCCTCAAATTTTATAGGCACATATTACGTGTCTCATATATTTTCAAAAGCTCTTCAAATATTTGCATCTGGCAGTAATAAATTCATTTAGGTGAGCTGATGATGAAAGGTACATCTCCTTAACGATTAGGAGTTGAAGGATAATTCTTTCAATATCATACGCACGCATAGACCTTTAGCTGTATTCTTTCAAGTTAACTCCCGAGGTGGTCCCATTGTCACCAAATCATGATCTGATGAAGGGAATTCTTAGAAATAAAGGGCAACACTTAAATTTTATAGGCACGTATTACGTGTCTCATGTATTTTTCAAAGCTATTCAAATATTTGCATCTGGCAGTGATCATTTCATTTAGGTGAGCTGGTGATGGATGGTACATCTCCTTAGCGGTTAGGAGTTGGAGGATAATTCTTTTAATATCATACGCACGCATAGACCTTTAGCTGTATTCTTTCAAGTTAACTCCCGAGGTGGTCCTATTGTCACCGAATCATGATCTGATGATGGGAATTCCTGGAAATCGAGAGCAACCCTTAAATTTTATAGGCACATATTACGTGTCTCATATATTTTTCAAAGCTATTCAAATATTTGCATCTGGCAGTGATCATTTCATTTAGGTGAGCTGGTGATGGAAGGTACATCTCCTTAGCGGTTAGGAGTTGGAGGATAATTCTTTTAATATCATACGCACGCATAGACCTTTAACTGTATTCTTTCAAGTTAATTCCCGAGGTGGTCCCATTGTCACCAAATCATGATCTGATGATGGGAATTCATGGAAATCGAGGGCAACCTTCAAATTATATAGGCACATATTACGTGTCTCATATATTTTCTAAAGCTATTCAGATATTTGCATCTAGCAGTGGTAATCTAATTTAGATTAGCTGGTGATGGAAGGTACATCTCCTTATGGATATTATCCTTATTGTCCGCTTACCAAGCCCTTAATGACAGAGATATTGCATCTTACCATGACTCTGGAACCTATATCTAGTTTTAACAATTGCATCAAACCATCACAATTATTTACATCACATGGATGTTGGTAGTATCTTATACCTAAGTTGCTGCCTCACATAACGCATCAATAGCACATATGGTGTATACGCGAATTGATTGAAACAGTGAAATTTAAACCATTGGCAACGAGATACAGCATTTCGTTTCCATTTTTTCGAAATACGTTCTTTATTTTTTTATTTTGATTGCCTACTTCTATTCTTCCTCGTGCCATGTGCATTTTTAGTCGATCAACTCATAGTGCTATATTTAATAAATAATTTAATTTATATGAACTAGTTAAAATTATTACTTAACTACGATTATTTACACTAAAAATTCAAAAATAATTAAACTTTTTATAAAAAAAATGTAAACCGACTTCAAAATAGGATCAGCCAAAAACCATACTTATTTAAAACACTACATACATATCATCACGCCATATCCCTTGTAGGGTAGGCAGAGAGAACAGAGTGCCAGAGAACTCTATCTCAGCATACTTCACTCGCTTCCTCAACATTCATAATTCTCTTCATACACGCTCGCCGGTTTCGGAGACTCTTGACTCCACCTTCCTTCAGTACATGACCGATCTGGTCTAGGTAGATTAGTCTCGGTCTCCCTCGGTACCTACATCCTTCCACTTTCGCATTGTATATCTTCTTAACCAGGCGTTCGTTCGGCATTCTTTCCACATGTCCGAACCATCGGAGCATTCCCTTTCGGATCTTTACACTAATACTCTCTTTCATACCTACTCGCTCTCTTACGTCGTCGTTGCGAATGCGGTCGGTCAGCCTAACTCCACAGATTTACCGAAGAGATCGCATTTCGACCGCATTAATTTTACTTTCATACTCTTTTCTGCATACCCAACTCTCGCTTCCATACAGTAATGTTGGGACACGCACTGCGTTATGTATTGCTACACGTGCCTTCTGGCTGAGGTGGTGGCTGCCGAGAAGTTGCCCCAACGCTCCGTTCACTCTATTTCCCGCATTCACTCTTCGCTCTATATCAGTGGTGTACCGTCCATCTCGGTTAAATCCACATCCAAGATATACAAATTCATCCACTTGCTCTAGTACATCATTACCTATTGTTACTCTTACATCTATTCTGGCTTCATCTCTTTCAAAGACCATTATTTTGGTTTTGCTCACATTCACGCGTAGACCCCTTTTCAAACACTAAAAACCGAAAAATAAGATTAACTATTTAATTCTTGTCTAATTCTAATTATGTATTAATTTTTATAAAATATAACTACAATGTATGCTAGAAATCCACTAACACGTTTGAAGTCAACCAAGATCAAGTGCCAAGCTTAAATTAACAAAAAACAATAAGTCTAATGATATACACATAGGGTGAAAATTAATAAAATCAATTTTTTATAGGAAATAAGAATTAAAAGATGAATTCAGAATACTATAACGCCACAAATTTAATACCATTTGACATAACCGTCAACGACGTCTGCCCGTATGGATCAAATCGCTTACCTTCAGTCACAAGCGCGGCGTGGTTTGAATGCAATATAGTATACTTATTTGGCTTGGCACCGACTTTAAATCGTGTTAGTGGATTTCTAGCATACATTGTAGTTATATTTTATAAAAATTAATACATAATTAGAATTAGACAAGAATTAAATAGTTCATCTTATTTTTCGGTTTTTAGTGTTTTAAATAAGTATGATTTTTGGCTGATCCTATTTTGAAGTCGGTTTACATTTTTTTTATAAAAAGTTTAATTATTGTGTGTATGGTGTTAGTTGCCTTACTTTTTTTTTTAAATAAAGCTACTGTTGCGGATTCTATCGCGTTTGTATTTGATTTTTAATTTCCCGATGTTTCGAACACTTTGCAGTGATCATGGTCACGGGAGGAGGAGGGAGAAGGAGGGAGGGAGGAGGAGGGAGGAGTCTCAGGAGAGGAGAGGAGAGAAATTAAAAATCAAATACAAACACGATAGAATCCGTAAAAGTAGTTTTATTTCAAACGTGTAACACTCGCGTAAACATTAGAAATCATTACTTTTTTTTCTCAATAAACGATGAAGGGAAAATATGGCGAGTTAAGGGGCCTGACGCCGTCCTTCCGTCGCCCGTTCATTGACTTGACCGAACTCCAAAATAAAAGTTGTTGTCTTTTATAAACAAAAAGGTATGTATTAGTAATGCTAGTGGCAGTTTACTGCTAATGTGACAGAAACAATTGTTAACTACCCACATAGTATTATTAATTACATGAGCAGTTAATCACAATTTAGCAACTGGAGAACAAAAGACCAGACTGCAACCGAGAAAACATCAATATAATTCTTTAATAAAATAAGTAAATAATAAAGCGGGGCCATTCATTGTTCGATTTACTCAACAGCATGTTTATTCTCAACGCTATGCCTAATGAAGTGAAAGGGAATGATGGATGGCATGGTAACAGATCGGACAGGGGCGTTATACACAATATTTATATGGCAGATCTTTGTGTACAACAATACCCATACATTTCACTAAAGGAACCATATTTCGGTTATAATTCACTGTCTATTACTCATGGTTTATATTAAAATTTCCTTTAACAAAATAGTGTACAGTTATAGTAACACTATGGAAATTGGATACTGGCATATAAGGTTCTTCAAAGATTCTTATCCATTTTCCTCCTCTTTTCCCAATTACTTGGGGTCGAATTGTAAGTACATATTGTAATGTACTTTTTTATAGTACATATTAGAAAAGTTATTGGCAATAGTTTTATGACCGGCCGCCTGCCAGACGCCAACCCTCCTTGGGAATGAAATTGTTGACCAAACGGCATCAGATGGAATTAACCCAGCCCCTACCACACAGCAATTCTATATGAGAAATATTCTGCATGAGAATGACAGTCAATATTTATAATAATATGTTATGTTGTGTAGTGAAGGTACATTAAATTAATTTTACTACTTCAATTCCCATTGTAATACACCAGGGAAATACATTAACACAAATTAGTCCTTAAATTGTGATACAGACAAGATATATAAACGACATTTGTAAGGTATAAATTGCTACCTATTATAGCATAACGAGATCTCATCATCGTTAAAATATATGATTATTAGTATTATCAAGCGATGAATGAAATAAACTTCTCCTTAGAGACCGCTATAACGAACGAACTCAAGGGATATTGTGTACGGACGGATACAGCCGTCGATGGTTTCGTCATCATAGTAAGATGTTATCTGTATCTTACATATTTGCACTATATCGAAACAAACCTATACCTATTTACATGATTTGATAAGCCTTGCAAACCAGCTACATTATATAATAGATATGTATATATATATATTATTATATACTCGTAATTATATTTTTATACACTTAATAGTAAATGAAGCCAATACATAGGAGTATGCGACGAAAACGCATTAGTTTATTAATTGCATTCTAATTAAAACTGTATTTTTTTTACATTTGAATAATAAATTGCGTTGATCATATAATAATAACAAAATTACATGAAAGAACACGGATACTGTTCAAGAAATTATATTATTATTAGTTTAAGAAAAAATAATATCTATTCATTTACATATATCTATTACTTTCTTGTTGTAAGTGATGAATAAGATAATTGAACAAATATAATCATTGCAAGAAAAGGGACACATTAAGGCAATATGCCTTTAAGCATTGTATATTAAATCTATGTCACAGACGAAGGAGGTTCTTGGTTAACACTAATACGGATGGGCATTGAAAAAATCAAAAGGTAAAACAAAGTGATAACAATCTTTGTGTCATCTTCTTTACTGAGTTACGAGATGTCATATGAGAAATCTAGACGGATTGTGTAAACAAATCGGTATGTTAACTGTCATACAAAATTTTTCAGTATGAGTTCTCCTTATAAGTAACTAGCTTCTGCCCTCGGCTTCGCCCGCGTAAAAGGTTACTTTCCTAAAGTTTTTCATCCCCTATTTTTATTTTGCTCCTTAAGGGTAAGTTTTTTACGAAATTTAAATGTCATATTTATTTTTATTTAATCAATAGCCTAAAAATAAGTTTCAAACTTCTGGCTTTCAAAATGACGATTATTTCTTACAACTTTTCATCCCCCTTTACAACCCTTTTTTTGCATTAAAAAGTAACCTATGTCCTTTATCAGGCTCTAGCCTATCTGTGTTCCAAATTTTATTTAGATCGGTTCAGTAGTTTTGGTGTGAAAGAGCGACAGAGAGACAGAGTTACTTTCGCATTTATAATATTAGTAAGGATCTAAATATTTCACATTCTCCACAGCCATTAGTAATGACTAGATTTAGATATGACTGAAAATAAAAAATAATTTGAATAACCTAAAATAAAAAACTTTCAAGTTAAAATACTTTCAAGTCAGCTATTACCTAATCTATAATGTATTGTAATTCTTAGAATAATATGCGGAACCGTGTGAAAACTTAATATAACAACAGCAATAGCATCTAAAATCGATAGCAAAGGCCAAACAATATATTTCATTAATTTAAAAAATGGATTTATGCCAGTCAGACATTTTTATTATGTAAGTGGAACAAATTTTGGTCGATTCATTGTCCATTCGGTTTTGATGGCATAGTGTTGTGCCAAAAGCCGTTTATTTATTTTTTTATTTGTACATTCCCAATAATATTTAGCAATAAATTTGATTCAGTATTTTTATAGACTAATCAAGCTGTACTCTAATGTGGTGATGGAGTAGGGATACAATTTACCACCCCCTTTCTTACCCGTGGGTGATCGTAAGAGACGACTAAGAGATATAAAACGCATATAACATCTATGCGAGAGAAGGAAAACTCGAAACAAAACCCTATACCAACACGTCTGACCACCGTGGTACAGTAGATCAATTTCCCTCTTATTATGGAGGAGGCTCAAGCCCAACAATGGGACATATATGAGCTGAGATGAGGAATCAAGCCGTATGAATTTTAAAATAGCATAAGTAGTAAGTATTTGTAATTATGTAAGATAAATAATATTATTATCCAATTTCTTACACTTATATTTTTGCTGGCGTAATATTTGTTATGCCTGATGTGCTTAATTTAAGTGATGAGAAAAATAAACTATTTTTATAATATCTTTAGTATAAGAAAGATTAAGTATAAGAAAGATTATACAACGTATGTCAAAACAGCAAAACATTTACAAAAATAAAGATGCGAAATCAATTTCCTTACTATTGTGATAATAAATCGTTCCCATTAGAGCACAAATCCAATATTTCATTATTATGAAACATAAACCTGTGGCGGCTCAAAATCTCACATTCGCTGAATTGTTGTTGCTTTAATTAACGTTTCCTAGGATGTCACCATTAAGTCGGCGTTGTCTGGTTGCGACTGTAACAATGCCAGCAATGAGCCTTTGTTTACACGAGTCCGTTGTTTAGAATCCTCGATGTTATTGCGAATGGAGAACAAAGTTTCGCACTACATTACGTTATACACTACTGGGTTAATAGAATAATTCTAAAGGATCATTGTCTTATAATCTATAGGGAGTCAACGATGGAACGAAATCCAATACCAAGTTTGTCGTCAGTTGGCAGTATCCTCACTTGACTCAATTTCGCGATGATAATTGGAATCACGCCGATATTCCCGCGTGCCGTTCGCCTATTGTTGTATGTGAATTATGACTTTATATCCAATTAAGAGTGAAATAACAAACCCTCTAGTATATTAACACTTTCCAAATAATATTTCATTGTATTATTTGATTCTCTAACAATGTAATAACACCTTCTTCTTCAGCCTAATATAGTCCATAGACATTTTCCACAATGGGTGATGAATGAATGGAGAGTATAAAACCTTATTTCAAGTTTTACTTTTCTTGCAATGATGTCATCTTCTGAGACTGCTTTTTTTGGAGACAGATTATAGGCATTAGACACATTACACACTACCCGATCCAAGGGACCCTACCGTACCCTGTGATAAACGCCAAGAAGGCAAGCCACTGGTGGCCACTGAAGAAAAAGACCGTGTTCCAGTGACCCATTCGCACGGCGTCGAGACGTATATGTAAGGCGGGTCTACGGGGCGTGCGCCGCTTCTCTGTCACCCCGGATGGATTAGTGGGGCGTGACGTACCGTAGCCCTCTGCTAAAAAAAAGTCAAGGCGCTGATACCCGGTCCTTGTTATCGAAAAGATCGCCTGGCATCCTTTGATTATCTTTTACAACACAAACAGCAATGATATTGCATTTTTACTCCATCACCACGCTAATGATGAAATTATGTATAATAACTTTTTAAGGTGGTACATTATCGAGAGAAATATTAACTACATAGCTCCCGGAGTAAATCCCAGAGTCGAGGATTGGTATATTGTATATGACTCAAGCCCTATTACGGTAACTAAAAAAATGTATGATATTATTTACTCCTTTTTTTTTGGGGGGGGGTGGGCTACGTTCGGTGCACTCCTCGCACCACTCCATCCGGGGTGACAGAGGGGCGTAAGCACGCACACCCGTAACCCACCCGTGACGTCGCCTTCGTCGTTGGGCCGACCACCGGAGCAGAGTGATTTGGCGTCAGTGGTCGGCCTGACGGAATACCCCTGAGGAGTACCCTCTCCTCGACCGACGTCCCCCCCTCGGGTAGGATGTCGGTCTTTCCTCACGCGGTCGGCCTCTCGGCGGGTGATGGACTAATTCCCTGATCCAGTCACCCGCATATTGTTTACTCCTACAAAGTGATAACTGTGGAACTATAAATAAACATTCAACTAACCCAACAGTAAAAAGTTATTCTTAAATTACCAATTCTAAATAATCACTATGCCTTCTTTACAATGTAAAAAAGTTTCACCACGTTAATACTTACAAAGAATGAGCACTTAAAACCGTTGTAGTAAATGGTAATTATACCAAACCTGACAAAATAATGCACAAACTACTAAAGTGCTTTAGCGTCACCAGATTTACAAATCACTAAACAGAAAACTTACATTGTCTTGAACATGTTTATTTTAAAAGTGCGGACTAACTTAGAAACTATAAAACCAGAGGATCTATATATGGTTAAGTGGAAAAGAACTTTGTTTTGAAACTTCACTTGCATCAACGATGCATAATGTCTTTTCAGTCAGTTATCACTATTTTTTGTGTATGGATTGTGGTTTTGAATTAAGAACACAATTCATTACTCTCTTTTTTGCCCTCTATATCTCACTAGCCGGACAGATTAGCAAACAGTTATTTTTCAAGTCTCTCTTTTTACATAAACATATTCTACTTGCATGCATTAGTCATCTCATATGATATCCATCATCATCATCTCAGCTCATATATGTCCCACTGTTGGGCTCGAGCCTCCTTCATAATGGGAGGGAAATTGACCTACTACACCACGCTGGTCAGACGTGTTAGTATAGGGTTTTGTTTCGAGTTTTCCCTTTCTCGCATAGATGTTATATGCGTTTTATATCCCTTAGTCGTCTCTTACGATCACCCACGAGTAAGATAGGGGGTGGTGAATTGTATTCTTACTCCATCATCACACGGGAGTATATGATATCCATAGAAAAGAATATGATACATCCTATAGCTCTTTGTCAAATAATTAATTAATACACATAAAAGTAAGTTCGAGTAGATTCGAGTGAAGATACAATTGGCTAAAACTATTCGCGCGTACAAAACATTCACCAAATAGGCACCAAATCACTTTTATCTTTTTGTGTAACTGAACAGAAACAGGCCATAATAAAGTGTTATCAGCTCCATATAAATCATACAGCCTCTGCCCCGCAACCGAGATAACAAACTTACTCTTGATTTACTCTTCAGTTTTATGATTCAAGATAGCTATTTATTCGCAAAGACATATAAAACTCAAAACAAAGTCTTATGCTAATCCATCTGACCACCATGGTGTCGTACGCTGACATCACCACTTCTCTATAAGAGCATTCCTATACAAGTGTAAACTTGTACTCAATAATTGTATGTTAACTAGTTAATGAATGAATGAATTCCTAAATTATAAATAATAACAACATTCAATTAAATATTTAAAATTATATTCTTTCATAATAGTTATGGAGTATGAGAGGACCTTTTTGACATGTACTTAATTACTCATATAGATAATATTGTATAATGTACTTTCATGAATTTAATATTCAATTTAAATCGAAATGTATTTATTTATTTATTTTTTAATTTGCATGCCGTAAAAATGGTTGAACATGTTGGATAAATAATTGGTATACTCTATCAACTGTACTGTACCATGTCAAAGCAAATAAATATATTATTATTATTATTAAGTAAACGAATATTAGCTATGATGGATTATAAGTAATTAGAATGTGCACTGGTACAAGCAGCAGTAAAATTATTACAAAGCCTCAAACAGATTGCAAAAATCTCGTGTTTGGAACTAGGGTGCGCATATCTAATATTTCTAAATTATTTTGGGTAGTGACTACTTACTTTGTATTGTGAAAACCTACTCACAGGGGCATAAAAACTATGACTTGTTTGACGAAGAAAATATATAAAGCAAGCGTGAGGGGGACGAATACAAGGGGAAGACCTCGTCATAATTTTCTGGATCAAATTAGCGATGTATTGACGAGAGGTCATATTAAAAGTATGCGTAATCGTAGAGTATGCATGAAGACTATTATGAGTGTGAATGAAGCGATGAAAGTATGCCAGGATCGTGGTTTGTGGCAATCCGTAGTCTCTACCTACCCCTCTGGGAAACAGGCGTGAAGCTATGTATGTATGTATGTACTTGTTTGTACGTATTACGTTACAAAATTTGACTGCACAGATGGTACAGTGGTTAAGATACCCACCTTCCGTGCCAGTGCCATGGGTTCGATTCTCAAGCAGGACAATACTTTGTGCTATCCATAAAATGTTGTTCTGAGTCTGGATGTAATTTATCTGCGTTATTTACATGTTTTAATGTCCCGCAATACAAGAATTAATTCCTTAGTGCAGGGTGGTGTCCTTTTAATAATAAAAAAAATCTGGAGGAATGAGAAAGGACCATCAAGAACGTCATAAGTTCGTTTATCACCAAGACCAATTATCGTCTGTCAATATTTAATAATATGCCTCATAACAACAAATAACATTTGTATGTTAATAAACTTATAACAAATAACATTTGTATGTTAATAAAATAAAAATAGCTGTAATTTACGTATTGAATAATAAGTGTGTTTATTTCTTTGAACTTCTTCTCTGGTATATTATCTGTTTAAGTAAATACCAACCCTTTATTTAGTATTGTTAATGATCTAATCCATATTATAATTCAGTGATTTCTGCGTAATACTTATGGTATATTAAAATCGAAGACTGTTATGCTAATTTTGTACTTTTAATATATTACTTTTTTAAAAAGGTTTAATATAACATATATATCTATCTCTTTTAGACAAGAACTTTTAGAGTAACAAGAAACATTTTAAAAAATTTAATAAAAAATCTATTAATAGAATTTCAGTTAAATTCGAAATATAAAATATGAATTTTATTTACTTAACATATCTTTGATTTTGATAATAACAAAAAACAAGATTAGCTATTAAGGTTTTCTCACAATGAATGTCTTTTACGTTTTTATATGTTTATATTATATGTATCACACTTCATAGAAATATATTATATACACTTCTTCTACAGATCAACCATAGATTAAACTAAATTTTAGGAACTTTTTGTGTTAATCACACTTTATAAAAAAAAATGTCTATAGGAAACTTTTGTATAAATATAGACTGCTTCGAAGCATAATGAGTTTTTACGCCATCATACAAAGAAAATTAATGAAATGGTTCACTGCCTATCTTGAATTTTAGTTTTTTTTTTTTACTTCCAACGTCAAGTAGATATTATTTAAATTATAAGAAACGATGGGAGGGTGCGCAAGTTGTTCAAATGAAAAGGCTTATCTAGGTGACTGCGGTACCTATCTTCGCAAGAAACTCTTATTATACTCTGCATAAATATGTCTTGGTAGACATTTACATTTTAAATTGCCGAAGATTCCATTTTCTGATTGTGCTTAACTGGTTTCGCTTTGTTGAAGTTGTTATTCAAAAGTATTTACAATTGACATATCTAAATAAGTGACTATAAATTTATCTTTTCTTTTTGTAGTTTAAAATATTTGTATTCTAAAAAAAAAGTGTGTGTCAGCTCCGACGCACTACTGGAGTTTACTCCTTAAGTACGATTATCAAAACAGGCGCAAAAAAGCTCATTTGACTAAAAATAATATATATATATTTATTTACATTTATTAAAACTGTTCAGTGAAGTATTATCTCACGTCAGAAAGTGAAAGGTGCGCAGAATAGGTTGCGCACCAAAAACGCAACGAGGTCATTCGATCACTAGATTTTACTCCTCAAACTTTCTCATACCGAGCGCCTTATATGAAAATCGATTCTTAAGGAGTAAACTCCAAAAAACAATTGAATATATCAAATGTTAATTTCAATTTTATAAGATGCCATTTATAATTTGACAAAAAATATTGTCTTGTATTTTTTATGTAGTTTAACATTTTTGCAAACCAAAAACACTTGAGTTAGAAAAATATATCAAACGTTAAATTACAATTTTATAAGATATCTATAGTTTTATCGCCGAATCTTTAATCAATAGCGGCATTTAATTACAATGAAATTGACTTAATATTCTATGACGATAATGTGTTCTAAAATATATGTACCATTATGAAAAGAACAAGTTTTATAAACACTTTTTATCTTTCCTCCCATTCTCTAAACTCTGTAAACGCATAGGTCCCTTACGAAATGAAATCGTTTACCCAGAAGATATTTTTATCTCTTGCCATCTTATGCGACCCTTTGCTAGTTTTATATGTTGTTCAATTTGTCTCAGCTTAATTGAAACCAAAATGGTGTACACGTTGATATTTCCAAAGTTGTCTTCATTTCCCGCACATTTGGCTGAAGTCCCCGTCGACAAGCGGATTACGACAACATAAGCCTCGTAGCAACTGTTTTAGAGGTTACGACCCACATTGCGTAATAGTCTTGGCGATCAATCCACTGGAACTCATATCACGGATTAAGTGTCACGGATCTTGAGATCGATCTTGCCGCAAAATGGCTCGTAAATCATTAGGTCAAAGCTTAAGTTAAATTGAGATTAAAGATTCATTATCTTGTGGTCCCGAGGATGATAGTTTGATTAAAGGTCCAGATTTACTGCGTCTTAAATGCAGAGTTTAATTCTAAAACATATGATGAACTTTAAAATTTTGAATACGATTTATTTTTAATAAAATGATGTATGAGTAATACGCAAAAGGATCGTATGATATTATTTTAGTCATATAAATCGTGGGAAATTAGATAAGTTTATGCGAAAGCGAGTAACCAAGCACAATACCAGTCGCTGGGAGCAAGATATTACGTTATCGCACATATATGCAATAATTTTACGCGTCCCCCACATCGAGGCCGTTAAGAAGCGGTGACATTCAAAGTAGGCTTAGAAGTAGAAAATTTTCTTTAATATGGATATACTTGCGTCTTAATTCTTAATATTTAAATAACGAACTTTATTTTGATTCGCTATAGCCTTAAACCGAGTTATTGTTATGGTGAATAATCCTCCAGAGTTGGCCTCGGCCTACAGGCCTATCGTGCTGCTCGACGATGCGGGCAAGCTATTGGAGAGGGTGCTGGCTGCCTGCATCGAGCGGCACCTCGTTGGCACGGGGCCCGATCTGTCGGACGCCCAGTTTGGGTTCAGGAGGGGTCGTTCGACGATCGCGGTTCTGCTGCGCCTGAGGGCCGTGGCGACTGAGGCCGTCCCGGCGGAGGAGTGCTGTTGGTGGTGTCCCTGGACATCGCCAACGCATTCAATAGTCTGCCATTTAGCTGCATCAGGGAGGCGCTCCGATACCACGGAGTGCCAGTTTACCTGAGGCGGCTAGTGGCAGACTATCTGGAGGGGCGCAGCGTCCTCTACACCAACCGAGTAGGGGACGTTGTGCGAACGCCCATGACGTGCGGTGTCCCACAGGGGTCGGTCCTTGGACCCACCCTGTGGAACATCGGCTACGACTGGGCGTTGAGAGGGAGCCTCCCACCCGGGCTGGGCGTGATCTGTTACGCTGACGACACGCTCGTCACCGCCCGCGGTGGGACGCTGGAGGAGGCGGCAGGCCTGGCGACTCTCGGCACCGAAGAGATCGTCAGGCGGATCGAGGCGCTGGGGTTGAGGGTGGCCCTGGACAAGACGGAGGCCCTCTTGTTCCATGGGCCCCGCATGGGCCCTCCCATCGGCGTTTCGATCACCGTCAATTCGGTTGACATCAGCATCCGGGCCCATATGAGGTATTTGGGCCTGGTGCTCGACGGGCATTGGTGGTTTCGGGAGCATTTCCGCAGGCTCGCTCCGCGGCTCGTCGGCGCGGCGTCCGCCCTTTCATGGCTAATGCCGAATGTGGGCGGACCGAGCGCTACGTGCCGACAGCTGTACACGGGGGTCGTCCGGTCGATGGCCCTGTACGGCGCACCGGTGTGGGCGAGGTCCCTGACCGTCCGACTCAGGGCTCTTCTGTGGCGACCACAGAGGGCCATGGCGGTCAGGGCTGTACGCGGGTACCGCACGGTGGCGACGGAGGCAGCGTGCCTGTTGGCCGGGAGTCCCCCGTGGGACCTGGAGGCGGAAATGCTCGCCGATTTGTATCGGCGGGTGTCGGGGGTGCGCGCGGAGGGCGGTGTGGTCTCTTTGAGGGAACTCACCGCCTGGCGCGTTGACGCCCGCCTAGATGTCATTGCCCGTTGGGCAGTCCGGCTGGAGAGGCCTCGGTTCGGTGTGCGGACCGTAGAGGCCTTCCGGCCGGTGCTGATGCAGTGGTTGGAACGGCGGCACGGGGTGCTCTCCTTCCGACTGGTGCAGGTTTTGACGGGGCATGGATGCTTCGCCAAATACCTGCACAAGGTCGTCAGGAGGGAGAGTACACCGTCCTGCCACCACTGCGATTGCGACGAAGACACGGCGCAGCATACGCTCGAGGTTTGTGCCACTTGGGCAGAGCAGCGTCGTGAACTCGTCGCAATCATCGGTGCCGACCTGACGCTGCCGACCATCGCCAGGGCGATGCTCGACAGCGTCAGGAACTGGGACGCGGTCGCAACCTTCTGCGAGGCAGTAGTCTCGCGGAAGGAGGCGGCGGAGCGCGTGCGCGAGGAGCGTCTCCTCGACGGCGCGAGCCGCCGCCGGCGACTGGGGCGGCGCAGGCGCGATTACCTGCGCCTGATGCCGCCCTAGCCAAGGCCGCGGGTGACTGGATCGGGGAATTAGTCCGTCACCCGCCGAGAGGCCGACTGCGTGAGGAAAGACCGACATCCTACCCGAGGGGGGGATGTCGGTCGAGGAGAGGGTACTCCTCAGGGGTATTCCGTCGGGCCGACCACTGACGTCAAGTCACTCTGCTCCGGTGGTCGGCCCAACGACGAAGGCGACGTCACGGGTGGGTTACGGGTGTGCGCGCTTACGCCCCTCTGTCACCCCGGATGGAGTGGTGCGAGGAGTGCGCCGACCGTAGCCCACCCCCCAAAAAAAAAAAAAAAAAAAAAAAAAATGGTGAATAATTAAAAAAATACAATATGTTTTCTGACTTCTCATTAAGGATATCATGCGAGACGACTATGAGACGTAAATAGGTAATATCACTTCAAAGATTCTAATGTTTACGCAAGTATTACACATTTGAAATAAAACTACTTTTACGGAATCTATCGCGTTTGTATTTGATTTATAATTTACTGACATTTTAAACACTTTACAGTGATTATGGTCCTCCCGTGATCGTAGTTTTATTTCAAACTAGCTCCTTCCCGCGGCTTCGCCCGCGTAAAAGGTTACTTTCCTAATGTTTACCATCACCTGTTTTTATTTTACCCCTTAAGGGTAAATTTTTTAAGAAATTTTAATGTCATATTTATTTATATCTAATCAATAGCCTAAAAATACGTTGTAAGCTTCTGGCTTTAAAAATGACGATAATTCCTTGCAACTTTTCATCCCCTTATGCAACCCATTTTTGCTTTTAAAAGCCTATGTCCTTTATCAGGGTCTAGACAATATGTGCACCAAATTTCATTTAGATCGGTTCAGCAGTTTTGTCGCGAAAGAGCGACAAATAGACAGAGTTACTTTCACATTTATATTATTAGTAAGGATTAATACTATCAGGTCAGACCATATCATATAGTAGACAAATTTTCTTCTTATTGTGGAGGAGCCTTTTATTCATCAGCAAGAGATACTGTATTCTATAAGGAAAAGGAAATAATTGTAGCGAAGTTAATACTATACTTTATAACTACTATACTTTATACTACTATACTTTATAATGAAGTTAATACTACATTTTAAATTTATCATAAAGATACTTTTTGCATCATTTAAAGATCTAACCTAATTCAAAATCCCTCAGCCAATAGTATCCCAGCGTGATCTAGCGTTGATGATGATGATAATAAAATCAAATTTGTTCAAACGCTGAAAAAAAAGAAAACGATGATCCACTTCAAAGAGAACAAGCTTTCTGAGTAGCACGTGATTCGTAATATTTACTATGTTACTACGTAGCGAGAATATTTTATACATTTCAATCGGTACGTGTCGTTTACTTCAAAGCTTTCAGTATCCTACCAATGTCTCTGAAGCAATTTAGGTAAATAAAAAAACTACAAATCGTATTTATTCTTATAAGAACATTTTCAATGAGAACGATCTCAAATCTATGTATTTCATTTCTGATTTATTTCTAAGTAATTGCTATCCTCAGTTTTACTTATAAACATACCATATGAAAGTAATTTCTTTTCTGAAATATATTTTAATCATATATTAATCTATAGTTAAGTTATCTTTCGTGTTTATAAATCTCTGTCATCATTCTCCTACTGTTATCCCAATTACTTGGGGTCGATACAATATGTACTCTTCTTTCATTGTACATATTGTAAAAGTTATTGGCAATAGTTTTATGACCGGCCGCCTGCCAGACGTCAACCCTCCTTGGGAATGTAATTGTTGCCAAAACGGCATTAGATGAAGTTGGCCCAGGTCATTATAAGGCTCTTAGTCGTCTTTTACGACATCCACGAGCAAACTAAGGGTTGGTAGTATTCGTAGCCGCTACCATAGCTGTTTGTAAATCTCTGTAGGTATAATGTATAAATATTTTTTATATTTGTTTCTATTTCATGCTAGGCTATGGTCTAAACACACTTAGCTTCCGGCCCCATAACTCACTATATTCCTTTACTTTGGTAGCATAATACATCATCCCTAGAAATAACTGCCGATTCGACTTAAAAAAAGCTTTAGATTGCTACAGGCTATGTTTTTTTCCATCAAAATAATTATGTTATTATCATGCGAAAAGACATCATATGCTTATGGAACGCTTCTATATTCTAGTCAGGAATATGAGTTATCACCATTTTAAAGAATAAAAATTTAACAAAATTATACTCTTATATACTTTCATATATAACAGAGAAAGGTCCTATAAATATTATATAATCCAAATTAATCTTTCTCTGTGATTATATATAGGTTTAATTCTCTATTGAATTAAGTGTAGTATTTTTAGATATTTAGTTACCAATAGTGGTAGGACAACGCTGTGCACAATTCTCAGTTTACAGCCGCGAGCCGGTCTTGCCGGGGTAGTACCACACTCTCGCAGAAGATCGACGTCTGAGTAATGGCAATGTGCTATTGCGCTTCAATCGGTGAGTAAGAGAGTCGGCAGTCCAACTGGGTCGGAACAACAACCCACCCTGGGTTTAGGGTTTGTATTGGTAGGCAGCAGCTTATACCCTTAGTATTGCAAAGGTCCATGGGCGGCAGTGACACTTACTGTCAGGTGTGCTGTATGCTCGTTTGCCACCACAAGCAATAAAAAAAACATATATACCATATTTAAGCTGAACTATTACGTCAACCTTTTCTATCGCTACTAAACTCTTATACAGAATATCCATTTATTCGCATAAATAAAACGCACCCAGATAACGATCGTATCAACATTTATTATTATTTTTCCGTACCTCAAAGCTCATCTTATTCCTAAACCTTCACTATCAATCTGTACTTTTATCTGTCTGTCAAGTATACAGAAGAAATTATCACGGAGCGCATATTTTTATTGTAACTTAAAAAACAAATAGGTACCTACTTAAGAACTTAAAATTATACTTACAGCGCATGCTTTATCGTTTTTAATTTTAACGAAAGAGTTTAAAATATAATTCATCATTCTCCCTCTCTTGTCCCAATTATTTGGGGTCAACACAATATGTACTTCTATTCGTACATATTGCAAAATTTATTGGTAATAATTTTATGGTGGGCGCCTGCCTAACGTCAGCCCTCTTGGGAATATAATTGTTGACCAAACGGCATCAGATGGAGTTGGCCTAGCTGGATATAAAGGTCTTAGTCATCTTTTATGACATCACGAACAAAGTAAGGGTAGGTAGTTTTGGTAGTCACTATCAAACAGTGGAGAGTTTACAACAAAAGAGTTTAAAATATACATCAATTGTACGGATCCTTTCATAGACTAATACTATTTTCAAAAATTTTAGTGATTCTATATTTGAAAAACACAATAATGCAATATTTACACTAATCACCTTCGATAATTTAACTACACTATATACAGATAAACCTTTACCTACGAAAGTCTATATTAAATGGCTTAGAAGGGGATGAAAGTAACGTTGTGATTTTTTTTTAATTATCAATAGCAATGGTTATAGACTGAAAAAAAAAGATGGATGAATTGCGTGACTTTTATACATGAAATGTATACAGAGAAAACATACAACAACATAATAAATTAAGATGATATTGATGAAATTTATATGAATAATAAAGAATGTTGCCAAGTTCCATTCGTTCATAATTATGTCAGGAGATTAAAGAACGAAGAAGCCGTACGGATTCTTTTGGAGCAATAATAAATCTGTTGATAAAAGATCGTACAGTATATTTTTTAAAATAAATGTACATATATATTTTACCCACTCTATACATTCTAACATCTATAAGACTCAGATATGGCAATATATGCTAGAGATAAAGTCTCTTACTTGCATTATTTCACTACCTTTGACACTTGTGAAGTAAGAACTCTTTATATTTACTACCTCACGCACCTGAGATAAGTTAATATTGCAGAATTACTCACAATGGTTTCGCTTACCCGTTCCTTGCCCGTCTGTAATATATTCCTGCGTAATTGTTCCACCATACCCTACTCACAGTTATTCTATGAAGTGTAAAGGGTTCTAGATTTATAGTATAAGTTGAAACCGCTCAAACGTGCTTACAACACTTTCCGTCGTGATAAAATCTTCTTAATTACTTAAACCAAGTGCCGTCGTGGGCCTCGATAAAACAGTGATTAGAAATTCTTTAGATGCTCTCATAAATTTTGTTTTAAAATTCAGTTCTTAAAGGGCATCGTTGCGCGACGAGATTATAAGTAAGAGCCACGGATGGGTGAAAACTGGTCGGCAAGTTATTTTCTTAGTGTTTTTTTTATATGATAAACATTCTATGATTATTTGCTTTTTACCTTAATCATATTTGTACTAATTGCGAACTTGCAATCTCTATTGATGGGTTGAACAATATTGGATTTAAAAAAATGTTTATTAACACTATACAGATTGCTACTGAGATGGTTCGTTTCAGTTAAATCATATTTCCATATTCTTTTTTCATATTTAATAACTTCTGTGAGAAGTGACGGAATGATGCTCAAAATGCCAATGTCATATGGATAAATCCTCCAGCGTGAAAGAAAAATTAACTTAATATCATATGGCTAGCTCGATTAGCATTTTAGTAAGAGTTATTCTTCTCTCATAATTACAATATCTACTTACAAATTTTAGTTGTCACTTACTATACCCACGCGAAAAGAAGAGATAGTGTCATACCGTTTTCTTAGACCATCATTCTCCTATTGTTATCCCAATTATTTGGGATCGATACAATATGTACCCTTCTTTCATAGTATCTATATATTGTAACAGTTATTGGCAATAGTTTTATGACCGGCCACCTGTCAGAAATCAACCTCGAAATCAACGGCATCAGATGGAGTTGGCCCAGGTCGTTATAAGGCTCTTAGTCGTCTTTTACGACAACCACGAGAAGTAAGGGTTGGTAGTATTCGTAGCCGCTACCACACAGCATACCGTTTTCTTAGAACGTCATCACAAAATTCTAAAGCTATGAGAAAATATCAATCTGTAATCTTTTATATTTTTACGGGGCTTCATTTACAACATTTAATCCATCATTAATTAGTAGGTAATATTCATACATAACTTAATATCGGTTTATATAAATTAATAAATAACGAAGTGTATAGATAAAGTGTACATCGTTTTAATTACAATAGCTATAAGCTTGTTAATTAGTCTCATGGAATATACCAGAGTTTTAATAGTCATAGTGTATACATATTTCGAGCGTCTTATTAACAAACTACATTTTAAATTTTTAGAACTTTATTATCGTATTTTATTCTTATTCGATAGTCATTTTACTTTAAAAGATATATTTATAAAAAGACTAGTTATAACAGTTTGACTAAATTTTGTTTTTAAAAGACGATATAGTAATTGCAATTAATATATTTAATAATCATAGAATAAGTAAGCTAAATTCGAGATTAATTCAATATGTTAACCGCTTAATATAATTAAAGGCTTAAATATTAATAGGTTTTGCCAGTGTGGTGACAGATTAGGAATACGATGTATTTCTACCCTTTAGTTTCCTATAGATTGATAAAAACCTTCAGTGGAATCAGCAGGAGAATGGCCAGCATATTGCTAGTAAATTTGCCAAAACAACTGCAATCTTAGCTGATATCCAGTGATTGTAATTTATAGTGGGTAATGGACGTTGATACGCTGATAAAAAGATAAATATTAAATAGTTTAAAAAAAATCGTATTCAGTTTTAATTAATTTTATTTTTAATTACATTTTTTTTTTTTATCAAAGTGAATAACGGATCAAATAAGTTTATGGCAATGAGTTATTATTTTTAAGACAAATTACGTACATTCTACAAAATAATTAAAACAGCTGTACAGCAATAAAATTAGTACAAATTTAAACGTACCGACTTATAAAAGTCGTATCCTATATTAGTCCCTAGTGAACGCCGGTCCAAGCTTATTTCGTAACTTCAGGCCATAAAAGTTAAAGGTCGCATTAAAGAGAAGTAATAACTGAGTATCACGCCCCTAAATTGACCAGACAAGTCCAACTCTTGATCTGTACACTACACTTTATTATTAGCTGCAAATAAAACTCTAATATCTTCTATGTATATATTTCTTTAGATAGCAATCATTATAAATTTAATAAATTTAAGTCGATGTGGAAAGAATGCTGAACGAACGTCTGGTTAAGAAGATATACAATGCGAAAGTGGAAGGATGTAGGTACCGAGGGAGACCGAGACTCACCTACCTAGACCAGATTGGTCACGTACTGAACGACGGTGGAGTCAAGAGTCTCCGAAACCGGCGAGCGTGTATGAAGAGAATTATGAATGTTGAGGAAGAGAGTGAAGTATGCAAGCATAGAGTTCTCTGGCACTCTGTTCTCTCTGCCTACCCTGCAAGGGATAAGGCATGATGATATGTATGTATGTATGTATGTATTATAAATTTAGTCTCAATATCGTTTTTTTTTTTAAGATTTAGGTTTAATAATAACATTGATAAATTATAGATATAGTCCGAAATGTATGAAACATAAAGCCAGCTTGAAGCGAACTTGCCTTTATACTTAGAAATTTGTGACATTTGAACTTTTGCAATAAAAATGTTGACTTACTGAAGGGCCTTTGTTACACGATTGACCACAGACACTTTATGTAATGTAGGAATATTTGCTATTCTCTCTCTCTCTCTCTCTCTCTCATTATTCAATAAAATGTGTGGATAGATAGAATATGAGCGTAGCTTTCTAGTGATATAAGCATACCTCTTATATATCTTAATATATATAAATTACATGTCACGTTGTTTGTCCGCCATGGACTCATAAAGTACTTAACCGATTTTAACAAAATTTGCACAGCACAAACTACACATAGTTTGATCCAATTTAAAAGATAGGATAGCTTAAATGTCAATTTATAGTAATATTATTTTATTGTAATATTTGACAGTCAAAACCATATGTTATATCAAAAGGATTTTAAAAGATGGCGGAATCTGTTGACTGGATTCAGTAAGTATTTAATAGATGGCGCTATGTTAAATGTACAACCGCTTCATATAAGCTAAAATTAGTTAGAATAAACAAAAAGTGTTACTGAGGCTAACCTAAGCCACAGCAGCGCGTGGCCCGGTCTGTTAATATATATATATATATATACATATACTAACAGACTCGGCCACGCGTTGTTGTGGCTAAGGTGGCCTTAGTAACACGCGGTGGTTATACTAATAAATTGTAGTTTTTATGAAACGTTTGTACGTTTAACATAGCACCATCTATTAAATACTCACTCAATCCAGTCAACAGATACCGGCATCTGTTAGAATCGTTTGGAGATAACAGATAATTGTGACTGGCAAATAAAAGACAAATAATTTGCAATAAAATAATATTGCGACTGTAAATTGAGATGGAACTTATCCTATCTTTTAAGTTGGATCAAACTACACTGGCTGTGCAAATTTGATTAAAATCGGTTAAGTACTTTAGGAGTCCATCGCGGACAAACAACGTGACGCATAATTTATATATATTAAGATATATATCATCAAAAGACAAAAAAACAAAAGACGAATTTTCAAAGAGACGGAAACACGGACGAAAAACTTGAAAACCACAATACTCATTATTCACTAAAAGACATTAAGAAAATGGCTGCCCCGAAGTAGAATTAACGGCTCTTCAATATTATTAATTTACCTGAGATAAACATTAATCTTATTCAAATTTGCACATTATCTTCTCCAAGACCAGGTGTTGACTTAAAATGATGACGGTCAACAGAAATATTTAGCAATATTTTAGAAAAGGCTCTATTAATGCGCTGTCAATTTTCGTTGTTTGATAATGCGCTATGCTTTTAGCGCCTTAACGTATATTAGTAATATTAGGAAGGTACTAGAGTAAGTGGATGAATTTGTATACCTTGGATGTGGATTTAGCCGAAATGGAAGGTACACCACTGATATAGAGCGAAGAGTGAATGCGGGAAATAGAGTGAATGGAGCGTTGGGGCAACTTCTCGGTAGCCACTACCTCCGCCAGAAGGCACGTGTAGCAATACATAACGCAGTGCTTATCCCAACATTACTGTATGGAAGCGAGAGTTGGGTATGTAGAAAAGAATATGAAAGTAAAATTAATGCGGTCGAAATGCGATCTCTACGGAAAATCTGTGGAGTTAGGCTGATCGATCGCATTCGTAACGACGACGTAAGAGAGCGAGTAGGTATGAAAGAGTGTATAGGTGTAAAGATGCGAAAGGGAATGCTCCGATGGTTCGGACATGTGGAAAGAATGCCGAACGAACGTCTGGTTAAGAAGATATACAATGCGAAAGTGGAAGGATGTAGGTACCGGGGGAGACCGAGACTAACCTACCTAGACCAGATCGGTCATGTACTGAAGGAAGGTGGAGTCAAGAGTCTCCGAAACCGGCGAGCGTGTATGAAGATAATTATGAATGTTAAGGAAGCGAGTGAAGTATGCAAGCATAGAGTTCTCTGGCACTCTGTTCTCTCTGCCTACCCTACAAGGGATATGGCGTGATGATATGTATGTGTGTGTATGTATGTATGTAGGAAGTTACTAAAGTAAATTTCTTCTGGACAGTTTCACCAATGACTCTTAAATCTTAAGCAGCACTTAACGTAGGTACATTAAATTACATATAACATTGATGTTATATATATTTTAATATATCTATCATTTTAGTTGTTCTATATATTTTTTTTTTCCCCGCAAGGTGGACCATGGATGTGGTCACGCCCCGACAAAAACGACCGGGGCGACAGAAGAGGCGGCACGCAACCCCATGGACCCACCCTGCAAACTCCTCCCTTCGCCGTGCGAGCGGGCCACCGGTACCCGGTACTCTTTGACTTCGGTGGCAGTTGTTCTATATATAACATTTTCACGTCTAATATATAACTTAGTTGTTATAATATCGTCTCTTCTGCGATTGCACATTATCTTCTCGTTTCTGGCAGGAAAATTGACCTACTATACCATGCTGGTTAGCTGGATTGACGTAAGATTTTATATTGATTTTCTTTCTCTTATGTATCGATGTTATCTGCATATTCGTCATCCATGGATAATAATGTGAATTGTATTCTTTCTAGTCACACAGAAAATTTTTTTTTACATTTTTTCATTTATTTCTTTCACAATGTAAAAGTCACAAATCATCATCATTCTCCTACTCTTATCCTAATTACTTGGAGTCAATACAATATGTACTCTTCTTTCATTGTACATATTGTACAATTTATTGGCAATAGTTTTATGACCAGCCGCCTGCCAGACATCAACCCTCCTTGGGAATGTAATAGTTGACCAAAACGCATCAGATAGATTTGGCCCAGGTCTTTGTAAGGCTCTTAGTCGTCTTTTATGACATCCACGAGCATAGAAAGGGCTGGTAGTATTCATAGCCGCTACCACACAGCTAATGTAAAAGTCACAAATATAGAGTTAAATCTCATATTAATTTTATAAAATTAAATACTAATAATATTTTTCTTAGTAGATGAAACGCGAACGATTCAAATGGCATAAGTAATTACTTTTTATGCATTTTTCTACAATATATTTTTTATAATACCAAATATTAACTATATAAGTACATAGTGTACATATGCTAGACAGCAAGCTTGCCTAGTGTTCTAGATCATGTTGCATTTTCAATGCAGGTGTCGAAACCACCGCATACTTGCGGCCTACAACTGCACCTAACCGCAAGACACCGTTACTTCATATATTACTATAAATATATATGTATACAAAAACATGTACCTTAGTATTATAATATAATCCTTACTAATATTATAAATGCGAAAGTAACTCTGTCTGCCTGTCGCTCTTTCACGCCAAAACTACTGAACTGATCTAAATGAAATTTGGTACGCAGATAGTCTAGAGCCTGATAAAGGACATAGGCTACTTTTTAATGCAAAAAGTGGGGTTGTAGTAGGTGATGAAAAGTTGCAAGGAACATTAACATTTTATAAACATTAACATGTTGTAAAAATTTACCCTTAAGGATTAAAATAAAAATAAAGGATGAAAAACTTTAGTAAAGTAAGTTTTACGCGGGCGAAGCCGCGGGCAGAAGCTAGTATAAAATACTTTAGTATATAAGTAGTTCAATAGATAACTAGTTCTATATTTTCTCTTTTCTACGACAGTTTATTTTAAATTCAAATTATTATTACAAAAATATATACACGATACATAATCATATACCGTAAAAACATAATTATTAATGGATTTATGTATAACGCTTCTGTATAATTATATATTTAAATCAAAATTAAAATATTTACAACAAAGTATATTCATGAGACTTCAATTGTAAGTTGGTAATATTGTCACGTTTTTATTATCCAGAGGATTATTATTAACTAGCAACCCGCCCTCGCTTCGCTTCGGTTACATTAGTTCAGTTGTGCAGTTTACTTTCGTGACATAGAATTCCTTTTGGAGAAGGAATTTCTTAGAATCCTAATGCATTTGACTTTTACAGAGCAGAAAGAAAGTCCACACCATATTCCGAGTCTGTAGGGGCAGTATTGGAAACTGTGGATTTTTTAGGTTAACACCTACGCAATCCCCTTCAGAGGTGGATTTTTTTAGTTATATTTAAAGAATGTGAATTTTACACCCCAGCAACCCTTTTACAGGTGAAATTTTGTAAAATCCGTTCTTAGCTAATCTTTAATCGGCGAAAGGAATATTCCTACCAAATTCAAAGTCTGTAGGCTTTATGGTTCCAGAGATATCGTGATGAGTCAATACATAGGTGGAAATCTCTTATATACATAAAGATTTAACGTAGCCAATTTCACCATGTACTTTATGTGACGAGCCTATAGTATTTAGCAATCCCAATCCCAAACTACTAGCTATTTATATATTAGCTTATATATAAACTGAAATAGCGTTTAGGGGGGCCTACATTCGATCGTAGACATCTAGACTGACGAATAAGGATGAATTAACTTATTCGCTATCCTACCCTTATCTATTTTATATACCTTGCCCTAATTAAAATTAGAACTCGGATTCCTATGATCGAGAGTCATATGTATATTCGAGCATTTCTGCCACACTTACTATTGTAATCAATCTTGAGGCTAACATTTGTCATATCCTCGATACTGTATAGATAGCTTATTGATCAATTTCGCTTCATGCCTCCCGTATTGCATAAGAAATACATACATACATATCATCACGCCATATCCCTTGCAGGGTAGGCAGAGAGAACAGAGTGCCAGAGAAGTCTATCTTTGCATACTTCACTCGCTTCCTCAACATTCATAATTCTCTTCATACAACGCCGGCCGGTTTCGGAAACTCTTACTCTTTTTTGCATAAGAAATAAGTGCAATCAAATAACCTTACTTTTAATTGATTAGAACTTTTATGTATCTTAGCTTACAGTAAGAAAGATATACAATACGAAAGTGGAAGGATGTAGGTACCGAGGGAGACCGAGACTAACCTACCTAGACCAGATCGGTCATGTTCTGAAGGAAGGTGGAGTCAAGAGTCTCCAAAACCGGCGAGCGTGTATGAAGAGAATTATGAATATTGAGGAAGCGAGTGAAGTATGCAGAGATAGAGTTCTCTGGCACTCTGTTCTCTCTGCCTACCCTGCAAGGGATATGGCGTGATGATATGTATGTATGTAGCTTACAGTAAGTTACAGTCTCTAAAACATCGGCAATTATGGTACGATTCCCATTTTTAAAGCTTAATATTGTCATTCCTGCTCTTATCCTAATTACTTGGGGTCGACGCAATATATACTTCTCTTTCTTCATATTTTAAAAGTTATTGGCACTAGTTTTATGACCGCAGCACGATACTTATAATCTTTTTTTTTTAAAGCTTAGTTGTTGTAAATATTAAAATCACCACCGTAAGCAGACGAGACAAGACGTGAATAGATTTTCTCTTTGTGTAATTTCTTGATCGTTTTATTTTACACTAAAATTGCATTAAAACAGAACTTTTAAATATTCTTTCTTCTTTTTACATCACATTGCGATATTGTCTTATCGCAGATTAAAAATCTAACTCAAACTGGACTTTTCAATGAATAGAAAGTCCTACGTAGAACAAAAAGAGGACACGTGTTAAAAAAAGTCATGTACCTACTAAAGTTGTTTCATCATTATATTTAATCAGATTATTACTTACTTGGTTCATATTTTTTTTAGATAATGGCAAATGAGCTCCAAGCAACATAAAGCTTACGATAAGAAGAGAGCTTAGGTTAAGTTATTTATCAATGTTACTATCGAATACCAAAGTTGTTAATTTATTTTACGAGTATTCTTTCTCTATTTAATTGCACGATGGTCTAAATAGAGATTTTCTTAATTTTGTTTTACGAATCCTATGCAGAACAATATTGTCTCTAATTCTGTGTAGTGTTGTAAGTTGTAGTTACCCGTTCCTTGAATTATTGCGTTACAAAAAACATTAATAAGTATTAGGTACAGCATTTTATAAAATATATAAATCATTTCAGCTCATGTCCCATTATAATCTCTTCCATAATGCGAGGGAAATTAACCTACTAATCCACGCTGGTCAAGCGTGTTGATATAGGGTTTGTTTCAAGTTTTACTTTTTTTGCATAGATGTTATATGCATTTTACATCCCTTAGTCGTCTCTTACGATCACCCAAGGGTAAGACAGAAGGTGCCGTGTGGGCGAGGGCTCTGAACGCCCAGCTCAGGGCTGTTCTGTGGAGACCCCAGAGAGTCATGGCGGTCAGAGCCATTCGCGGGTACCGCACGGTATCGACCGAGGCGGCATGCCTACTGGCCGGGACACCCCCGTGGGACCTAGAGGCGGAGATGCTCTCCGACCTCTACCGGCGGGTGACCTCACTGCGCGACGAAGGTGGCTCCCCATCGCTGAGCGAGATAGCCACCTGGCGCGAGGACGCCCGCCGAGACGTCATCGCCCGTTGGGCTACGCGGCTGGAGAGGCCTAGACACGGTGTCGTCACCGTCGAGGCTCTCCGGCCCGTATTGATGGAGTGGATGGAGCGGCGGCACGGAGTCCTCTCCTTTCGACTGGTGCAGGTGTTGTCGGGGCACGGATGCTTCGGCTTTTACCTGCACACGGTCGCGTGTAGGGAGTGGACTTCGTTCTGCCACCATTGCAGCAGTGACGAGGACACGGCGCAACACACGCTGGAGGCGTGTCCGGGCTTTGACCGGCAGCGCCGTGACCTCGTCGCTGTTATCGGTGCCGACCTGACGCTGCCGGCTGTCGCGAGAGCGATGGTCGACAGCGTCAGGAACTGGGACGCGGTCGCCGCCTTCTGCGAGGCTGTCATCTCGCAGAAGGAGGCGGCGGAACGAGTCCGGGAGGAATCCCGCGACCCGGGCCGCCGTCAGCGGCTGGGGCGGCGCAGGCGCGAATACCTGCGCCTGATGCCGCCCTAACCGAGGCCTCGGGTGATCGGACCGGGGAATTGTCCGGTCACCCGACGTGAGGCCACCGCGTGAGGGCGACGCCCCGACGGCGAAATCTGTCGGGGCGTCGACGAGAGGAACCCGCGAGGGTAAACCGCCGGGCGGGCCACCGAAGTTAAAATCGAGTACCGGTGGTCCGCTCGCACGGCGAAGAGAGAAGGTTTTACGGTGGGTCTATGGGGTCACGCGCCGCCTTTCCGTCACCCCGGACCGATTCAGCGGGGCGAGACGCACCCATAGCCCACCAATAAAAAAAAATAAAAAAAAAAAGGGTAAGACAGAAGGTGATGAATTGTATTCTTACTCCCCCACCACACGGGTAATATGGATATATATGTAAATAGTAATTACTTATATAGATATTTATATTTTATTATACAAGTTCATTAACTTTTTAATTACGTATACAGAAAGTTGTACCTATGTTTACTAATATGACCATTAAACACGTGCAACTAGAAATACACGGTAGCGATACAGCTAATGCCTTAACCAGTTATAACTTACAACCATATGTACACCTCGTAGGAAAGTGAACCGGTGGCATTTCTGATGTTTTCACTCTTACTTAGCTTTCACCAAGAAGTTCGGCCGACCAACACAATCTATACAAATTAACCAAACAACTCATCATATTTAATTGAAATCGATTAAGAAGTAAATACATCTTTGAATCAACTCGTTTGAATGAACTACCAACTTTCGTTAACTCATTATTTTTAGATTAATTACTAAATAAATATAAATTGTTATACAAAACTATCTCTTATTCGATAAGTGCTTTTGTTTATTATATATCTTTAAAAAAGTTAGAGAGAATACAAAGAGTTATTAATGTTTATGAAAATCACTAGAATTTTAACAGAAGATGAGCCGAATAATCCTAAAAGCTTTCACACGAAGTAGGTTATATTAATGTTTTTTCCATTATGAACTCTATACGCCGACACGGAAATAAGACCAAATAATTAAAATTAAAATACTACTGACTCGTACATATTTCTCGTATTAAAAATGTAGCTGAACTTCATATACATACTACTTCTCAAATAATTAGAGAAAGGCTTGCTTAATGGCTGTAGCAATGGGAACAAGCCTAGCTTAACCGGAACAGAAATAGGATAGAGTAAGTGTATCTTACAAAGTTACTATAATGGCAAAATCATCATCATCTCAGCTCATATATGTCCCACTGTTGGGCTCGAGCCTCCTCCATAACGGGAGGGAAATTGACCTACTATACCACTCTGGTCAGCCGTGTTGGTATAGGGTTTTGTTTCAAGATGTTCTTCTCTTGCATAGATGTTATATGCGTTTCATATCCCTTAGTCGTCTCTTACGATCACCCACGGATAAGCTAGAGGGTGGTGAATTGTATTCTTACTCCGTCACCACACGGTTAAAAATGGAAAAATACTATTATAATATCTCCATCCTATCTATAACTTTTAAACGTCCCTTAATGAGCATTGGCTTAGCTTAACACAGGCTAGACCCGTGGTGAAATAATTTTAGGTCAGTTAGCAACTCGCAACCACTAATTAAATGCTTGTAGTATGATAAACAAAGCAGGAACATCGAATTGTAAATCTATTTTATGAATAGTTTTACAATTCGCTATAAATATATTTATATAAAATAGATTTACAATTATGTACATTCAATACAATAAAAGTATACGAACACAGCTATTAAGACCTGAACGGACGAATATTGTACACCTTATGTTTGCTCGTTACGGCCCATTGCGCACCCCAGGTGATAAAGGCGTTAAATACGATTAAGAGGTCCCTAATGACCGCCTCAATAATACCCAATACTCTCTCTCTTTCTTATCACACTTCGACCCAATTTCCTCAATTACTAGGATCAAGAGAAGTAATGAAATGAAAGTAATCATTATCTCATTCGTTCATTCTTTTCCGCACGGCTCCATCGGCGTCGCCGGCGGCTCTGTAAAGCATTAAAAGACTGCTGCGGATTATCACACAATTTATTCAGGTGCTTAATTTGAGCGGCGATCCCACTTTGAGTACAATTTATTTTTATTTCACTTAACTGTGGGCTCAGGGACTGAGGAGATTTACCTTCACTTTTCATTAAAGAGCGCTTTGATAATAGTCGTTATATTTGAGAAAGAAAAATTAAAACGTGTTACTTAATCTAATTTAAAATTACTGTAAATTATACTTAATGAAGATATTTCTTTTCGTTTCTAAATTATGCGATTGTAAATCTTCATAATGCAAGTATATTTCGATTCGCAAAAGCGCCTTTTTTTCTAATCTAAATTAATAATAATAAATAATAATAATAATCTTATTTAAAATGACTGTAAATTATGTTTAATGAAGATATTTCTCTTCGTTCCTAAATTACTCGATTGTAAATCTTCATAATGCAAGTATATTTCGATTCGCAAAAGCGCCTACGCCAAAGTTATAACTAGTTAAATGTATTTGACTGTAGTCTAGTAACAACGAGCACTCGAGCTTCCTACGTGGAAACTTTCAACAATTATAGAAGTGTAAATACGTATTAGATTAAACACACATTTCGGGTGCAGTCATCAAAGCCTGACTATACTGTGCTAAGCACGCCAGCTAACGTATACCCCAATTGCACTCGACCGAATGGTTGGCAGTCCAATTGAAACTTTTGATTAAAATCAAGCAAACTAGGAACTGTACATTGATTCGTACTGAATGTGAATATCTTTATTTGAACGTCGTATGTTATGTTCAAATTGCAAAACTCAGATTGGAAATCAATGTTTGTATAATCGATTAACTCTTCGTAGACATGCCAACAAAGATTTATTAGTTATAGATCATTTTTTAATAATATTTATATACTAGTTATTGCAGCTTGGCTTACGTGAAATAATACGACAGATAGGCAAGTAAATATATATTTATTCCTTTCATTTATTTTTAACGAGCTATATAATATGACGGTTGAGCGAGGCATCTTGGGAAACCATAAATCATCATTCACACGCCTCCGTCTTTTGAGCGAATCACTGTGTGTTTTTAATAGCACACTCAATGGCCACTTTCTTTCACCTATAACTTGAACAATGCCCGAAGATAGTCGACTTATCGCACCTTCAGTGTAGAACCTATATTTGGTCCATATAACATACATACATACATATCATCACGCCATATCCCTTGCTGGGTAGGCAAAGAGAACAGAGTGCCAGAGAACTCTATCTTTGCATAATTCACTCTTTCCATATAACATATCTGCGATAAAAACTTGATTTACATTATTCACGTATCAAATTCAAATTTTTTTTTAGAGCCTTATGGCGGGATAAATATAATACTTTTGAACACTCACATATATATATCTACTACCTATATTATGCCATTATACACACACTAACATACTGTAAAAATGTAGACAATTCATGTCTATATATCTGTTTAAATGATTACTGCATCCCGCAAAGTCATCTGAAGGGTAAATTCATAAAAAGAAAATATTCTTAATCTTTACATATATAATTCTTATTTACGTGTGTATGTCACTGAACTCCTCCTAAACGGCTGGACAGATTTTGTTGAAATATTTTGTGTGTGTTCAAGTGGATTCGAGAATGGTTAAGATTTACAATTGGACCCGATAGGTGGCGCTGCGATCGAGTTGTGGGCTTTTTACTTTTCGTACCTTGACTGTCATTCGCGGCGAAGTTTGCTGGGTCCGCTAGTAGCTATCTAATTTTTTTATTACGAGTCCTATCTTTAATTTGTTTATAAAATACTACCTAACTGATTTGATATTGTGCAAAACTATAATTCATATCTTCAAGTGAATTTATTTACATCTGCATTTAAAAAAAATCTCCATAGATACGTATAGATTAATAACTACAATACAATTAAATGAATGGTCAAATTACTGAAATTTAGCATTTAATATCATCACCATCATCACAGCCCATAAATGTCCCACTGTTGGGCTCAGGCCTCCTCCGTAATGGGAGGGAAAATAACCTACTATACCACGCTGGTCAGAAGTGTTGGTATAGGATTTTGTTCCGAGTTTTCCTTCTGTCGCATAGATATTATATGCATTTAATATCCCTTAGTCGTCTCGTACGATAGCCCACAGGTAAGATATGGGTGGTAAATACATAATAATTTAAATAGGTTTTTATAAACGAATGGTGCTAAAAATAAGAACCTATATATATATATATATATATATATATATATATATATATATATATATATATATATATATATATATATATGTACGAAGGAATTATGAATGATGTTGTTCACATCATTCATAATTGAATTAAAAATAAACCCTCAAGTAAAGTGTCAAAATAATTGCATACCCAAATGCCAATAGCAAAAATCATTTAAAGTCACCTTATTGTAAAGGTTTTCTAAATTAATCTGAAGAACGAGGGTAGGGGTGCAATGCTTGTACGGGCACAATTCAGGCGTGATGTTGTTCCATGTTCCCGTGCAGCCGAACGCATGCCGCGTCACGCTGTGATGCGGAAAACCCATTAAGAGCCACGAATTTACTACAGCAATCTGTATTTAGATCGCACCGATTTTAGATAACTATTGATGAATTTAATTGAAAACCGTATTGATTACTTAATATAGCATATAGAAAATCATTAATTAGTAATCACTATACACTATATCCGTGTAGTGACGGAGTAAGAATACAATTCACCACCCCATAACTTACCCGTGGGTGATCCTAATAGACCACTAAGGGATATAAAACGCATATAACATCTATGCAAGAGAAGGAAAACTCGAAACAAAACCCTATACCAATACGTCTGACCAGCGCGGTATAGTAGGTTAATTTCCCTCCCATTACGGAGGAGGCCCAAGCCCAACAGTGAGACATATATAGGCTGTGATGATGATGATGATGATACAGCAGTCTTGGTGTGGTAACGTATTAAGAATATAAACCTTTTCTTTATCCGCGACCACTTCAAAATACAACTAATACATAAGCAGATATTATCATTCTCCTACTCTTATCCCAATTACTTGAGGTCGATACAATATGTATTCTTCTTTCATAGTACCTACATATTGTAAAAGTTATTGGCAATAGTTCTATGACCGGCCACCTGCCAGACGTCAACTCTCCTTGGGAATATAATTGTTGACCAAACGGCATCAGATGAAGTTGGCCCAGGTCGTTATAAGGCTCTTAGTCGTCTTTTACGACATCCACGAGCAAAGTAAGGGTTGCTAGTATTCGTAACCGCTACCACACAGTTATATAGGCAGATAACAGGACTACAATGGAAAGAAAAGTTGAAACAAAATCGTACTGTACTAGGGCTTGCTTCCATATTGTCACCAATCCTCAGCCCGTAATCAGCAATGGGCTGGAGAAAAAAAAATACCGTCTTCAAATCAGGGCCAGCTTCAAACACTAACCTGTAAATAACGGTAAGCTTAATCAAAGCGTAATCAATTTATTTATATGAAAACTTTTGTTAGTTTCTCAACTAAGAATAAAATACCATGAGGCCTTTGGTTTAGCACAAGTTAAAGAATTTTGGAGGTATTAATATCTCTAAATACAATTAAGTACAACGGACAACAAATACACGGAAAATAATATTACGCAATGCTAATAATTGAAAATAACGCGTAAATTATGAAACAACCTGCAAATATTATTTAAGATTACATAGATATATAATGAGAAAGCGATAATAATCCTGATTTAGTCATCAAAATTATCGGTTACCGCAAAAACACAAGTTTTAGTAACGGCTGTTATTATATTGAAAGTTTAAATCCAATCAATAGATCCTAGAATAATAAATCCAACTGATGATTGTTGTAACTTATGAAATGTCAATGCACTATAAATGTTAGTGAAAGGTACTTATCAACAGCTGGACAATTCAACTACTATGTACCGGACCGATTAATTTTTATAACGTAACCAATACATACATTTTATACAATAAATAAATAAGTGCTTCGAGTGTATCTCGCTTGAAAGATAAGTGGTAGCTAATATACTGCTTTATTACGAAACACAATAGCTTAATAAACTAAATTTGAACCCACAAATAATTATTTTGAATCTAGAATAAGTCTAGATTGTATTATTTTGACATGATTAATCGTATATTATATTTAGTTTATTATGGTAACGATTCAAAGCTGTGTGGTAGCGGCTACGAATACTACCAACCCCTACTTTGCTCGTGGATGTCGTAAAAGACGACTAAGAGCCTTATAACCTGGGCCAACTCCATCTGATGCCGTTTGGTCAACAATTACATTCCCAAGGAGGGTTGACGTCTGGCAGGCGGCCGATCATAAAACTATTGCCAATAACTTTTATAATATGTACTATGAAAGAAGAGTACATATTGTATCGACCCCAAGCAATTGGGATAAGAGTATGAGAATGATGATATGGTAACTAGTCAAAATTCAAATCCTTTTAATTTTTCAGATTAGTGATTGTAAAATTCTATAAGTTTTTGAAATTTATATCACCTGTTTCGATTCAGCAGTCCCTCGTAATCATTGAATGTAATTCTAACGTTGTAAAACTTTTTACCAAAAACCTAAATTTCGTTGAATCTTCGTAATTGAACTGCGAAAAGAAATTGATTAACCATTTAAGCTAAACACAATTATCATTTTTGCCTATCTTAATAGATTTGATAGTGATTATAAAACTATTTTATAATTACAACATTTTATCGTCAGTACTGCAAGTCGGTTTATATCTGTACATATTGTTTGGAACAATGATATACTCGTACATATATTCTTATACAAAATAAAACTTAAATTATTTTCAAACTTATTACGTAAAAATATATGTTTCTTGTTGCTTAAATCTATAATACATACATACATACATATCATCACGCCATATCCCTTGCAGGGTAGGCAGAGAGAACAGAGTGCCAGAGAACTCTATCTCTGCATACTTCACTCGCTTTCTCAACATTCATAGTTCTCTTCATACACGCTCGCCGGTTTCGGAGACTCTTGACTCCACCTTCCTTCAGTACATGACCGATCTAGTCTAGGTAGGTTAGTCTCGGTCTCCCTCGGTACCTACATCCTTCCACTTTCGCATTGTATATCTTCTTAACCAGACGTTCGTTCGGCATTCTTTCCACATGTCCGAACCATCGGAGCATTCCCTTTCGCATCTTTACACCAATACTCTCTTTCATACCTACTCGCTCTCTTACGTCGTCGTTACGAATGCGGTCGGTCAGCCCTTAAATCTATAATTCAGCATAAAATGTGATTACTGGTTATTATCAGCATCTTACTCAATCCTTGTCTATTTAAATTAGATATAGGTATCTTAAATAAGGCAGGTTAGAATTAAGTGTATGTGAGTTAACTATTTAAGACTAAATACTATCGCAGATATGCAACTTCCTTCGAAATTTTAAGTATTTAACATACTACATTATTTATAATTATATGAATAACCAAAGGCCAGGTATGCGATTCGTTGCAAGTTGCAACTTAACTAGTGAGTAGTATTACAAATAGTACATGACTATATTTAATTTTTACCTACAACCAAAATATTCATTTTGCAGAGGTTCACCAATCGAATCGGAAACGTCGTGCTCATAAACGACAATGTTAATAATATTTTTTTTTGCAACACACAGAGTAATATAAATATTTGATTTTAATGGTGTAACAGCGCAAAGATTTGGAATGTTAATAAATGCGATCTGCTTGGGTTGTGCGCACATAATTCATTTTAATGGCATAGAAAAATCATAACCTTGGTTTATTTTTATTAAAATACTGTCTGTTATTTCATTTTTCGGCTTTGAATGCTTTTATAATTAATGATACTAATGTTTCCGTGCGCTGACAGAGTAAAAATACATTTTTATTTGAACAAAGCATCTTCATTATAACTAAGAGTCATATATTAGCAGATAATATTTCTGCAGGAGAAGGAAACCCTAAAATAAAACTCTGTCCGCCATTATGCAATAGGTTTCTCTATTAATATCAAAGAAAGCCAAGGTCAATGGTGAGACTTATATTATTCTGAAGAAGAAGGATGAGAATGGATGTATAAATTGTTTAATTTTCGCATAAAATAATATCAATAAGGGCGAGTCTGATCTCGCGTATCTGCACTCTAAATTAACATAAAGCTATTTGTTTCGTGTAGACCACACGAAACAAATTGGATCTCAAACAAAAAAAAATACTCACCTGCTCTAATAATCACTAATTTAAGTATTTAGGCTAGTTTAATACAATCGACGCTATAATACATCAGGCACTCTCCAGTTCATTCTAATTGGTAAAAGTTAAAACAGAGGTATAACACAATATTCTAATATATTGTGAACCGCGAGCATAATCTCGCACAGTAATAATATTATACGACAGATATATGCAATTTAGCGTATTGTACCATTTTGCTACTGAAACACCCGTACCTTCATGGAATATTGACATCATCAACAATGAATCTTCACATCACGTGCCTATCGACCAATATAACATCATTAAAACTATCTAAAAAAAACCTTTTAAGATGTTAAATATTCGCTTCAACGAATTTGTGCAGGTATTTAATTATCTATAAATAAAATACTCGTTGACTATGTTTACGCAATCGCATATTTTATCAAATTATGCAATATCTACCTTCACGTCTATCAAAAATCATCACGATTCACCCATCACTTTCGTTGGTAATGTGTTGAGTTGATACGTGTGGGGTAATGACCGTGGCCTTTCAGATGAGAGGGCGTGTGTTAGTATATTGTAATAGTGACGTAATAGTTTCATTTGCAATTAAATATCTTGATTATGATGTTATAATATTAAATGTTGTCTATTAAATAATATATTTCTGAACAAGAATTTACTTCTTAAGACTTTTAAGCAGGTAAGAAAAAACAATAATGAACATAATATGACTAAAATTAACATTAAGTATATATGTTTATGGAAGTTATGCAAATAAATATAACTACCGCACAAACTTTAGGCGTAGTAATAAGTAGATCATAATACATAGCCATAAAAGTATCCGATAAGCTGTGTGGTAGCGGCTACGAATACTACCAACACTTTGCTCGTGGATGTCGTAAAAGATGACTAAGAGCCTTATGACCTGAGCCAACTCCATCTGATGCCGTTTGGTCAACAATTACATTCCCGAGGAGAGTTGACATCTGGCAGGCGGCCGGTCATAAACTATTGCCAATAACTTTTACAATGTGTACTATGACAGAAGAGTACATATTGTATCGACCCAAAGTAATTGGGATAAGAGTAGGAAAATGATACATACATACATACATACATATCATCACGCCATATCCCTTGCAGGGTAGGCAGAGAGAACAGAGTGCCAGAGAACTCTATCTCTGCATACTTCACTCGCTTCCTCAACATTCATAATTCTCTTCATACACGCTCGCCGGTTTCGGAGACTCTTGACTTCACCTTCCTTCAGTACATGACCGATCTGGTCTAGGTAGGTTAGTCTCGGTCTCCCTCGATACCTACATCCTTCCACTTTCGCATTGTATATCTTCTTAACCAGGCGTTCGTTCGGCATTCTTTCCACATGTCCGAACCATCGGAGCATTCCCTTTCGCATCTTTACACCAATACTCTCTTCCATACCTACTCGCTCTCTTACGTCGTCGTTACGAATGCGGTCGGTCAGCCTAACTCCACAGATTTTCCGCAGAGATCGCATTTCGACCGCATTAATTTTACTATCATACTCTTTTCTGCATACCCAACTCTCGCTTCCATACAGTAATGTTGGGACAAGCACTGCGTTATGTATTGCTACACGTGCCTTCTGGCTGAGGTGGTGGCTGCCGAAAAGTTGCCCCAACGCTCCGTTCACTCTATTTCCCGCATTCACTCTTCGCTCTATATCAGTGGTGTACCTTCCATCTCGGCTAAATCCACATCCAAGATATACAAATTCATCCACTTGCTCTAGTACATCATTACCTATTGTTACTCTTACATCTGTTCTGGTTTTATCTCTTTCAAAGACCATTATTTTGGTTTTGCTCACATTCACGCGTAGACCCCTTTTCTTACAATCTTCTGTCATTGTGTCGACTAGGGTCTGCAGGTCAGTCGCTGACTGTGCCAGCAGGACTGCATCATCTGCATAAAGCAGAGCAGTGACCACTGAGTCGCCCATCTGGACTCCCACATTCATATCGTTCAACCTTTGAAGACATTTATCCAGATATATGATAAACAGCCTGGCTGACAGAACGCACCCCTGCTTAACGCCGATATTGACGTCAAACCAAGGCGACATTCCATCATCCAGCCGCACACAGGCTCTACAGCCCATGTAACTGGACTGCACAGCCTGTAGCAGTTTACCGTTAATACCATACTCCGGTAAAATGTCCCAAAGTTCCTTTCGTACAACCGTGTCAAATGCTCTCTCCAGATCCACAAAACTGCAGAAAACCCTCTGACCTAGAGCCAGATGCTTCTCCACAATGTTGCGCAGAGAGAACACTTGATCCATGCATCCCCTTCCACTCCTGAAACCTCCTTGTGTCTCACACAGTAAACCATCGGACACCATCCTCATTCTCCTTTCAATAACTTTTCCATACACTTTTGAAATGATGATGAAAAATATCTTATAAAAACAAACCCTGTACACTAATGCGAGTATATGATATTGAATCCTAGAAAATGAGTATCTTGCAAACTCAGAAATTAATTGACTAGTATACCATAGTACCCTCACGCGAAGTAAACTAAATAATATCTACTAAGGGTGTATATTAGAAACTGTAGTACCAATGATTACAATACCTGATTATCATCATCATCATCACAGCCCATAAATGTCCCACTGTTGGGCTCGGACCTCCTCCGTAATGGGAGGGAAATTAACCTATTATACTACGCTAGTCAGACGTGTTGGTATAGGGTTTTGTTCCAAGTTTTCCCTCTCTCGCATAGATGTTATATACGTTTTATATCCCTTAGTCGTCTCGTACGATCACCCACGGGTAAGATATGGGGTGGTGAATAGTATTCTCACTCCGTCACCACACGTATAATACGCCTGATTATACCAATCCGTAAATGCTATATTTTGTTACCTTTTATTCTTATACATTAAAAACTACTATTCATATTGTACTATTAAGAAATATCAATAAATCTATTTAGTTCGATTTTTACCGCAATAATGAATGAATTATTTAATAGAACTATGTACATGATTAATTAGTTATTTCATAACATCATCGCTCATGGACTGTTCTAATCTATATTTATCCTGATTTTGAGCTCTAGCGTCTGACATGCAGGTACAGTCCTTTTTACTAGTTTTAAGGCATTCAGCCTTTTCTTATCACCACAATATATTACTTGAATGTTTGCCTCCATTTCTTGTAAGGGCTGTGATATTTGATGTTCTAAAGTATTTGGCATTGCATTTTTAGACAAAATGTTATGTAATTACGGTAATTTTACAAACTATACCTGTTGAAAAACTGTATTCCAGTTTGGCAGAGGATGTGTATAATATACAAAATGTGTACATTTTGAAAATAAATAAATATCATATTAGGTACACAAATATATTTTCTCTGTGACCCATGTTTATCTCACTCAAGTTAGTATATTTAGGTAAAAATATCAATATAACTTCATCAGAAATCTTCAAAATAAATTTCCCGAGAGAGGTCACAGAAAGTTTTAATAGGACTCATTTAAAAAGTTTTTTTGCTATAAGAATTTAATATTAATTATATATGTATTAAAATTTCACTTTTTGATTTATTTTAAATTTATTTTTACTGTTAGACATATTGGACATTAAACCATTGTCACCGTACATGGCCGAAAAAGTATAGTAACAAAATTTTAAAGATAGTAAACATCTATTAAAATCTGTAAAATATGTTTATTTCAATACGTACCTAATACTCGCGTAAATCTTAAATATTCTGTACATAATTTAAAATATAATAGAAAAAGAAAATAATGTTATGGCATATGGAAGCTAGTGTTATTATACTTATCACTGGGTTGCTCATCATCTACAAGTGTATGTATGCGTGATTAATATTGAGTAGCAAAACTTTACCGTATCGTAAACTTTAACTACATAGTTTGTTACTAGTTTGCAAACACATTATTTTAGATTAGTGAAATAAAATGTGTACTTTTTTGTAAATCTTAAATCCTTCTTTTCAAATAATGAGGTTATTGTTTACCTTGGTTTAATCAATTCTATTCTTTTTATTTTTTTAATTCTAAAGACGATGTTTTCTCTTCTCAGCTTTTATACTGTTCACTGTTGGCCATGAGTCTCCTTCAGCTGAGATAAAGCATTTACTATATAACGCTGATCAAGCAGAGAAATTTAGAAAATTAAATATATTTTTTATCTAATTTAAATGATATTATTTCCATCCAGCTTATCAATGTCAATTGTTATCTCCCTAACGAAATAGCACTTAGAAAGATCCTATGCTACTTGCATAAAAAGGTTTCATGCAGCTATCATGAGGATCACTCTACTATAGTCAATATCACTTATATACATTGTTCCACGGATTATCACATTCCCAATTTTATTACGTACCCTACTATATATTGAATTTTACGTCCCCTTTCTATATATTGATCGGCTTAGAGTCTACTTTTGAAGACATTATTAACTTTTTTATATATATAGCTTATTTCTCTCGTAATTTTTTTTTTAATTTCACACCATACTTTTTTTTTTGTTGCTAGAGGTAGCAAATGAGCAAGCAGCACGCCTGATGGTAAGTGTCTCGCCGCCCATGGACCTTTGCAATACCAAGAGTATAACTAGGCCGCTGCCTACCAATATAAACCCCAAACCCACCCAATTGGGCTTCCCACTCTTTCGCTCACCGAACGAAGCGCAATAGCACATTGCCATTACTCAAACGTCGATTTCCTGCGAGAGTGTGGTACTACCCCGGACGGACCGGCCCGCGGCTGCGGACAGAGAACTGTCAACAGCGTGGTCCTACCACTTTTGAAACATTGCTTAAAAAAAAGGTCTATAAACAATTTATATTATATTATTACTGGTAATTTAGTTTTAGATAGTAGTAAAAAATAAGATAAGAAAGTTTTTATAAGGAGCATTTTATTTAAAAATATAGTTTATACTCTCTGTAAGCAACTTAAATTAACTTTTTAATTCGCCGATCTCATCATAGGCAGACGACGATAAATAAATTCAAATTGCCTCCAATAAGTCACGTCAAAACTAATTATATTTTTTATATCTGAAATATAATATCTAGCTGTGTGGTAGCGGCTACGAATACCACAGACCCTTACTTTGCTCGTGGATGTCGTAAAAGACGACTAAGAGCCTTATAACGACCTGGGCCCACTCCATCTGATGCATTTGGTCAATAATTACATTCCCAAGGAGGATTAATGTCTGGCAGGCGGTCGGTCATAAAACTATTGCCAATAACTTTTACAATATGTACTATAAAAGAAGAGTACATATTGTATCGACCTCAAGTAATTGTGATAAGAGTAGGAGAATGATGATTTGAAATATTTTAGGTGTAGCTGTATAATCGATAGATATTCTATCAATTATACAGCTACACCTAAAATATTTATTAAAGTAATAATTAGTAATGTTTACGCGAATACTTAAAAACTAGTTTTACGGATTCTAACGCGTTTGTATTTGTTTTTTAATTTGGCGATGTTTCGAACACTTTTTTTTTACTTTCGAGGACCGAGTCCTCCCGTGACCATGAACGCTGAAAAGTGTATGAAACGTTGAGCAATGAAAAATCAAATACAAACGCGATAAAATCCGTAAAACTAGTTTTATTTCAAATAATTATTAAACATTATAAATTTAACCAATACTCTTTAATTATTTAGATCTTGCCAAACTTAATAGCCTACATGTAATGCATTACACATACACGTATGTATATATTCTTAGAAACCAGATCAGAAGAGGCTTTTTTTTAAAATTAATATTTCCGCACGGTTCGACAACCAATTTATTAAATTTACACAAAATCAGACTATCTAACAATTAAAATAAATAAGTCCTAAATAATCACTTAATTACACAATCACTAATCGGTAAACTAAATCTGCTTCTAACGACAAGACAAAGAAAAACTAAAATGACAAAAAAAAACACACGACCGAACGACCTGTCGCAACGAGCGACGAAAACAGAATGTGCCCGACTACCGTCGACACTCGCTTATATAGGCATCTTTCCCATTACTACTTTTATATTTCCTACACGGCCTCTCCTGACAGGAGTCCGTCCTCGGGCTCTATTATTAACTTTCAAGGTCCGTGTTCAGAATTGGTACAGAAGGCCAGGTACTCTCTTCGTTTGCAGTAGATGCAATAGGTTCTAAATGTGTTTGTATCCCAGAAGGACCCGGTTGCGGTTCCATCACTTCCACAGGCTGCTCAACATCGGGAGGCAGGTCGGCACCAGGAGAGAACGCCTCTCCTTCATTGTCTGCGTCTGTAACAGAGAAATGCACGCACAGATTTCTTCAATACAGCACAGACAGTGCTGGCCAACAAAATTTTTACAAGCCCAACCATGTGACGATGTTTAGGTATCTCAGCTCCAGGACAACTGACTGTTAACATCAAGTTTCCGAGCACTCGAGCATACCGTGTCTGATATTCTCCAAAACAGTTGCTTATTCCAAACCAAGAGACTCAACTTCTAGGACAATCGTATCCGATATACCTCCAAGAACGGTTATCCCAAGCTAAGAGTCCCTCCTAGGATAACCTGTCCGATATACCTCCAGAACGAGGTTATCCCGGGCCCAAAGTTCTACCTTGAATAACCTTTCCGATGTACCTCCAGGACAAGGTAATTCAAAGCTTAAAGTTCTCCTAGGATACCCAGTCCGATATACCTCCAGGACATGGTTATCCCAGGCCCGCAGTCTCCCTAGGGCAACCAGTCCGATATACCTCCAGGATGGTTACCCCAGGCCTGAAGTCCCTCCCAAGATACCCAGTCCGATATACCTCCAAGACATGGTTATCCCAGGCCTAAGGACTTAGAGACAAACACTCGCGCCACTCTAAGTGGTTCAACTTCCCTCTGCTTTAGTCCCGAGACTATGAGAGATTCGTATCACAAAATGACGGTAATCGAGATAAATACAATACGGTGGATATTTACACCCATTCTCAAAGTCTCAAAATCTCAAGTAAAAATAAATCAATAACTCTGCAGCTCATAGCGACCGTGTGGAAGTATCTTCATCACCCGATACGGTCCTCGCATACACGAGTCTAGCTTCCCGGTTGACTGCGCATCCTGTCTGACCCGTCTTTCTTCTTCACTAACAGGATCGGACTCGCGTAGTCTGGCTCTGATTCTTCTATAATTCGTTTATCGAGCAAATCCTTGGATATGTCCCGAACACGAAGCGTTTCGGCCTGCGACAACTGGTACGGTCGGTAATACACAGGTGTGCTAGTTTTTAATTTAATTGTCATACATCCCGTGTTTACCGTGGGAGTTGCAGTCCTGGTAATTAAATATTTAGAAAATTGATCAATTATCCCTAGCGATTTTTCTAAATCATTATCTACTAATGGTGTACTAATTTGTGTTACATTTTCTGATTGAACGTTCATCACTGTCTCTGAATTATATATAGCTCTAGTGAGTAGCTGGCGATCTTTAGTACGTACGTATCTAATTCCTTCCCTATTTAAAACATCGGTACCTATGATAACCGACACGTTCATGTACTCGGCGGATACCGCAAACAAATCAACTTCAAGGGTCAAACCGTCAAACTCGATAGGTAGCGTAACATAATACGTGCTTTCGATTGCCTGACTACCTAGCCCCTTCAAAATCCGAAACGCCGGAGTACGCGAGCATTTAAAATGCTTCAACAGTGATGTCGAAATTAACGAGATAGTGGAACCGCTATCGATCAGAACCTCAACCGCCACATTTTGTATTACGGCTGCTGTGACGTCCCTGACTAGACATAATCGTCGCAAAAATTTACACTGTCCTTGTTCGAAGCTTCCGCACGCTGCTTAACGAAACAAGTTTCGGCTTTGTGTCCCGGTCTCTTACAATACGTACAAGGCTCGGGCCTAGACGCTACAAACGCAGGTGATGGCAGCTTAACCCCTTCACTGTTACGCGATTGTTCAGTTCTAGGTCTCTTACACGAAGCCAGTCTATGCCCTAACTGACCGCAGGAGAAGCACTTAATATCATTGATGCTACGTTTACGCGAAAACTCCATAGAACGTCTACCCATTGTAACGTTTCGCAAATCGGGACGCGAGGAGAGCTGTTTCGTACCGTTGTTCGTTTCTGGTTTAACGTAGATTGAAAAGAATTCGACCATATTTTCAGGTAACAATTTGGCATTCGTTGTTAAAGCCCTAATATTCGGATCAGTGATACCGCGAATAATTATAGCCGAAATAAGCTCGTCACTAAGTCCCCGTACTATACATAAACGCAGCAATGACCGGCGTACATATTCTGCGTACGTGGTATAGTTATCAGAGTTTTTCGTCATAACTTCGAACAATATCCCTGCGAAATCTGGTACTTTAGGACATAAGGATTTAAACTCTTTCTTAAAATTAGTCCAACTACGGTCGCTGGAGACCCATTCTTTGAGCCACGACTTCGCATCTCCTAACAAACAATTTCCTATACGCGAAAGGCACTCAAAGTCATTCCAAATGTTTAAGATTTTCACGCGATCTACTTCTAAACACCAATCGTCAAAGTTATGTAAGTTTGGGTCGAATTTAGAAATATAGTAGTGTTGTGACGGTTTGCCTGCCGCACTAATTGAACGAATGGCACTTGCAATGCAATCGGTTACACTAGCCTTTACCGAATCTAATGGCATACCCGCGTTTTTTTGCTTCGCGGTCCGTGGACTGCGTTGGTGACATGATCGAGCGAGATCGAGAACTGCGGGAAGGTCACAATCGCGAGTAGTATCGCGTCGAGCCACAGGTGAGCGTGAAACCGAACGACGTCTTAACGGCGATAGTTGATGCACGTTACGAGATTCGCGACGATCCGGAATACGAGCTCTATCACGGTTACGCGACGGTGTTCGCAATTGTCGTGATACCTGCTTACCTCGGACGCTAGTGGACATTAAGTGTTTCTTCACGACCTCATGAATGCACAGACACGCGACCCGATGATGAACCTGGCAAGGGAGACGCCCTTGTTTTCGCCTCTAACACCTTAATCCGAGACATCATTGCCTTCATTTCAAGTCTCAACATGTTATTCTCATCAACAGATTGCTCGCGGGACCTATTAATCTAACGGATCGGAATCTATTAATCTGACTATCGCGACGAGATTCATTATCACGACCACTGCGACTACAATTACGTTCACGTTCGGACATCCTAACAAGTAAAACGATTGACGATAACTAAAACAAATCACTGCGTAAAACACGAAAAGCCTACCGTACACCTAATAAATCTAATTCACTCAAACGGCCGTCCTAAATAACAATAACACGGTATTTTAAAGTTGAATTTGACCGTTACATAAAAATCAGACAAAAAAATTCACATGTGGGTAGTCAAAGTTACGAAAAATTATTGAAATTAACGAACTAAGCCAAGCCGAAATGGGCCTAAAAAGTAAGAATCCCACTTCTGATCTTAGAAACCAGATCAGAAGAGGCTTTTTTTTTAAATTAATATTTCCGCACGGTTCGACAACCAATTTATTAAATTTACACAAAATCAGACTATCTAACAATTAAAATAAATAAGTCCTAAATAATCACTTAATTACACAATCACTAATCGGTAAACTAAATCTGCTTCTAACGACAAGACAAAGAAAAACTAAAATGACAAAAAAAAACACACGACCGAACGACCTGTCGCAACGAGCGACGAAAACAGAATGTGCCCGACTACCGTCGACACTCGCTTATATAGGCATCTTTCCCATTACTACTTTTATATTTCCTACAATATAATATTAACTGCAAAATTCTACTTCGCACGTTCACTAAATATAAAAAATGCGGATAACGTTTTTATGACCACACATAACCCATTAAGGTATTTTTTCTTAAAATCCATTACATTTCGTATGCGTATTGCGTCTTCTCTATTTTCATTTACATTAACACATAAACAAACAAAATTTAATATGAATGAATATTGAGGTTTTTATTTATCTATATGGTGACGGAATAAGAATACAATTCACCACCTTCTATCTTGCCCGTGGATATCGTAAAAGACGAAGGATATAATATGATGATTAATGTTTTTATTTAGAAATTTAGTATACTATCCATTCGTTATCTGTTTATCAACGTCCACATAAACAAAACATGGACAAAGGTCTACCTACGTGGAAAGATTTCATAAAACAGAACGATAAATTACAATGTGTATTATTCTGATATATGTACATACATAAATAGTTCTTTTATATTACATTAGCACACCCGACAAACTTCGTATGCAATTGTACAGTAAATCAAATTTGATAACATATCGATAGTAGCGCCATATACCGGGTGTAATTGTGCTTTCAAACCATCCAGGAATCCATTAAAATATATATACAATATTTCATCCTAACCGGTCCAGCTGTTTAGGAGGTATAAGATGACAAACACGCGTACAAAGGAATTATGTATATTAAATTTATAATACATAAGAAATTTTAATTTAGATTTTCGTGATAACCAATTCTATTCGTGAAACTAGAAAAAACATCTACACGTCCTCACTAACTTTTACATTTATAACTTTAAATGAGTAGTGTTCCTCACCCCAATCTCCCTCCTTCATTTCAAATCACACCAAAATAAGCCAGTGTAAGTAGCAAGACATGTTCCGTGAAATCTTGTACATTTCTTCTAAGAAAAATATAGTTACTGTACATCACTTCCTTATAAATATAAGAACGGGGGATCTAGTCGCGTAATGGAAGTTCCTATAGATTTGACATGGTATTCCCTCTTTATATATATAACAAAAACAGTAGAACACTGAAACTGCGAATATATATTTCGTCTATACCTCTCTACGTGCTATTTGTTGTTGCTGCTGTATTACAAAATTACAGTAATATTATCTAGCTTACTTAATAGTTGCTTAAGTTACCAATATCAAATAAAAGGTTCAAAATACATTGTATTGACGATGACATATTTAAGAAAAACAATTTGTCTCAATACCTTATTTTTGCTTGTCAGTCTTAGAAGACTAGAAAGACCGACATGATTGACGACTAAAATATAAATCTACTAGATTTTTAATCTTATTTTAATTTTACATTGGCGTCGTTGTGGTTAATCACTAACAGAGGCCATTCATTAAGAAGAAGAAGAAGTCTTAGAAAACTGTTAAGAAAACATGAAGAAAATAAACAGTGGCACTCTCCTGGAAATAATAATAATAACACCAACCGCAATCACCAAGGCGCTCTGATTAGCGCGGCGATTATATTATGATATTATATTACAATCAATGAAGAAGGCCTATGTCGAATACGTTGATATGTTTGAAATAAAACTACTTTTACGGATTCTATCGCGTTTGTATTTGATTTATAATTTCCCGACGTTTCGAACACTTTACAGTGATCATGGTCACGGTATGTTCTCCTGTAACCATGATCACTGTAAAGTGTTCGAAACGTCAGGAAATGATAAATCAAATACAAACGCGATAGAATCCGTAAAAGTAGTTTTATTTCAAATGTGTAATACTCGCGTAAACATTAAAAGTCTTATTTATTTATTTCAAATATACATCTATCTTTACAGGACAAATACCTAATGCGATAGTGCAAACATTATTTTATATAACTTACTTCTATAATATAACATATGTAGTTTATTCTATATTTTAAATTACAAGTCATTATGTTGATATGTTAATAGGATAGATGGAATACTTTGTATTTATATTGCATCACACATATATTTGCTTAACGCGACTTCGCATACCGATAGTTGTAGATTTTTTATTTTTTTTTGTGTGATCTATAAATTACTAAGTGCTGTATAATATCGACTTCGAATACTACCAGCCATTGCATAACTGGTGGGTATCGTAAAAGATGATTAAGAGTTTTACATCAATCTAGGCCAACGCTATCTAATACTATCTGGTCAAGTTATATTCTTAAACAGGGTTGACATCAAGTAGGCGACCGATTTAAAAAGCTTTAGGAATTTGTACATTGGAAAAAGATTAGTAATTGAGTCGACCCCAAGTAATTGGAATAAAAACAAGATGATGATGTCTTCATATTTTGTATTTGAACGTAATTTATTTCCAATAATTATTTGTTTTTAAAATCCCACAACGATGTTTTCCCTTAGTATTCGCAGCATGCAATAGCAACATTAAGTAAAAAAAGAATCTACACTTCTGTCCGTGATTAAAGGGTATATAATTTTGCCGGTATTATAATTTTGTATAACGCGGTCCAAAATTCATTTATTTACTTGGCATCTTATAATGCGGTAGCTGTAATTTGTAATAATTTATAACTATTTTTTATGCCTTACCAGGAATCTTAAGCAATATTTTATTGCGAAGGTCGAGGTCAGTCTATAATTATTACAATCGTCATGACTGCATATTAGTCGTGAGCAGTTTATCGAATTAAATTATCTTAGATTATTCTTATTAAATTATTCTTAACTACAATTAATGTATTTAAACATTTACATTGATATCATCATCATCATCATCATCATCTCAGCTCATAATATGTCACACTGTTGGGTTCGAGCCTCCTCCGTTATGGGAGGGAAATTTACCTACTATACCATGCTGGTCAGACGTGTTGGTATAGGGTTTTGTTTCGAGTTTTCCTTCTCTTGCATAGATGTTATATGACTTTTGCATCCCTTAGTCGTCTGTTACGATCACTCACGAGTAAGATGGGGGGGTGGTGATTTGTATTCTTACTCAGTCATCACATAGACAATACATATATTGATATAATAAAATATTAATACAAGTTTAATTCCAACTTTGCCTTGGAGGTAGAAAAAAAAATCCACAGGATCTGTAACAGCAGATTAATTATAAGGACGGACGTGTTAATGGACCCGTATCTCAAAAAAACGTAACATAAAGAAAATTATCAATAATTTGACGAATGTCAATAAGAAAAATTGCAAAAAGAGAGAGGATAAATATAAATATTTTATTATAATGTAATACGTCTCTCACATATAAGTCGTGTTGCTGTAATTGACTCAAAAATGTAATATTTTCACTTTTCCACTTTGTGCTATTTAAATATATTTTGACTGCACAGATGGCGTAGTGGTTAAGATACCGACCTTCCGTGCTAGTGCCGTAGGTTCGATTCCCACGCAGAACAATACTCTGTGCGATCTACAAAGTGTTGTTCTCAGTCTAGGTGTAATTTGTCTGCGTTAATTGCATGTTTGTAAAGTCCACCGCAATACAAGGATTATTTCCTTAGTGCAGGCAGGATTATTTCCTTAGTGCAGGCAGGATTATTTCCTTAGTGCAGTCTATTACCAAAAGACAATTTTAAAATAAAAAAAAATTAAGCACGTTGATAAAATGAAATATTTTCCAAGTTGTCAATCTATGGCTTAATTTTTATACAAATTTCGCCACTTATATATATTCAAGTGGACTTAGACTTTGGACTTTGGACTTAGACACTACGCAATAACTATTTCTAATTTTTACGCGAGTACTATTGAAATAAAAGTAATAATGTCAATGTGTAAAGTAAGGATCCAAATATTGTGTTATTAGATATAAAATATACTAATTAAAATTTGAAACACAATATATTTTAAGTATTATAAAAAGAAATACATTATTTATTTATAGCGCACAACTTACTATGGTAAATCATCATTATCCTACTCTTATCCCAATTACTTGGGGTCGATACAATATATACCTACTCTTCTTTCATAGTACATATTGTAAAAGTTATTGGCAAAAGTTTTATAACCGGCTGCCAGACGTCAACCCTCCTTAGGATTGTAATTGTTGATCAAACTTCATCTGATGGAGTAGTCCCAGGTGATTAAAGGCTCTTAGTCATCTTTTACGACATCCACGAGAAAAGTAAGGATTGGTAGTATTCGCAGCCGCTACCACACAGCGACAACGACAACAACTATGGTAAATGTAGAAAATAATACAATTCCATTAATGTGAAAAATACAAATCCTTAAAATATATACAATACAAATTTACTAAGAAAAGATTGAAAAGAGCCGCTTATATTATAGACGCTTATCATGTGGGTTTTCCGTTTTCAATTGTCAGCACAGACGTCTAATTCATTGAACAAAAGCGTCTATTCTTACACATCAAAAGATATCAATCATTCAAGGCTTCAAAGATTGTACATACTGATATTTACAATCTTTCAATAATATCTTCTAAGCAGAATATAAATGAACCAATATATTCTACATACATGATCTTGATGATGATGAATCTTTTAGCTTATTGACTAAATACCAATGCGAATACGTTACATAATTATAAATAAATGCATTTTCTTTAAGTATTTGCTAATTTTACTATCATTACGTAACTTTTGAGAAACTTATAATGTTTATTAGTACTATCCTAATCATATTTACTTTACTATATTTAATTTTTTCCAAACGTTATTATTTAATTAATATTATGGATAGCAGTTAACTTAAATACGTTATCACTAGATAACGCGCTGAAATGTAAGCTTTAAATTATCATTTCTTCCTCGTTTTTCATTCTTCTGTGAAAGTCATAACATCAACAGCTGCTAACCTGTCTGCTAAACGTGATGATTATGGACATTATCCTTCATTAGTAGAGATACTTTATCGATCAATGAACGATGATGCACTGATGGATGAAAAAATGATTCAACATTTTATAGTTATAATTAAAATTAAAACTATTGTTTAAATCACTACGTTGAAGCAATGTGAAGACTGTGCAGAAATCTCTATAAAATGTGAAAAAATGTCTATAAATAAAAGTGCGGATATTTACTAAGAGAATAACGTCCATTAAAGTTGAAGCTAACGATAAACATGTAATCTATCATACAGGTATACACTAGTACAAACTCCAGGCCCTCACAACGTCTCCAAGGCATTATAAACTAATGTTTCAATTGTGATTATTTTTGAAGAGAAAGTGTTTAATACCACAGTATAAAAATCAGAGCTACGTAGGGATTTTATACTTCCATAGATCTAACTCACAAGTTCTACATGGCAGTCTGCAATCAGCTTGCTAATATTTTATTGCCTTTTATATATTATTTAAAGTTGATAGTGTAATAATTAATCAAAGCTTTTGATAGCTAATAAATATCATCATCTTTGCAAGCTGATTCATTAAATCATAAAATTAAAAATAATCAGCTCGAAAAAAAAACATATAAAATTAGATTCCTCTCTCTTTTTCTACTTTCTTAAATACATATTTTATGAAGGCGATTTAGCAAATCAGAAGCCTAATTTGTATTGGACGAATATCGGTCTCATTAAGTAGAATAATATTGTCGTAAATCTCTGTTAATAGTCTCTCGCTGTTCCTATCTTGTTTTTATGCTGTAGTAAATTGAAATTAGGGAAACTAATCAACTTAATATTCGCATAAAGCTTGAAAATTAAGTCTTATCTTTAATTTTAAGGAGTCGACTCGTTTACCATCATGGCAGAATATAATATTTTCAAAAAGTAATCAAGCTAGATTCATCTATTGAATTTTAATCAATCACGTAGGTTGGTGTATTCAAAATTTAATTATATCGTTACACTGAAGCATATTTGTTTGGTTTCTCAAAGAAATATTCTTCATTGGCTTCCGTTAGGAATAAAAAAGCATAAATATATTTTTCACTTCTATTACGCGATATTAATATAAAAATATTCGATAATAATATTCAATACAAATTTAGTAACATTGTGTTGAATATAATATAAAGCACACGATCGATGATATTAATAACATGATTTATATAAAAAGTATATGCCTTTTATTTAACCGACTTCAAAAAGGAGGAGGTTCTATGTTTCATTGTGTATTTTTTTTTATGTATGTTCAGCGATATTTTTGTCAATTGTAGGCCGATTTTCAAAATTCTTTTTTCTTTCTAAAGGGTATACTTCAGAGGTGGTCCCATTGTCACCAAGTCATGATCTGATGATGGAAAGTCATGGAAATCGAGGACAACTCTCAAATTTTATGGGCTCATATTATGTGTCTCATATATTTTCAAAAGCTCTTCAAATGTTTGCATCTGGCAGTGAACATTTCATTTAGGTGAACTGGTGATGGAAGGTAATGCATGCATAGACATTTAACTGTATTCTTTCAAGTTATTCACGTAAGCTGAGAATTTAAGGTACTACTCCATAACGATTAGGAGTTAGGTAATTCTTTATGTTGCCGATATATGATCTTTGTTACGTAGGTAGAAAATAAATAACTTCTATTCTTCCTCGTGCCATGTGCATTTTAGTCGATCTACTCATAGCTACTACTCATGCTATATTTAATAAATAATTTAATTTATATGAACTAGTCAAAATTATTACTTAAATACGATTATTTACACTAAAATTAAAAATAATTTAACTTTTTAAAAAAAATGTAAACCGACTTCAAAATAAGATCAGCCAAAAACCATACTTATTTAAAACACTAAAAACCGAAAAATAAGATGAACTATTTAATTCTTGTCTAATTCTAATTATGTATTAATTTTTATAAAATATAATTACAATAAATGCTAGAAATTCACTAACACGATTTGAAGTCGGTGCTAAGCTTAAATTAACAAAAAACAATAAGCTTAATGATATACACATAGGGTGAAAAATTAATAAAATCAAATTATTAAAGGAAATAAGAATTAAACGATGTATTCAGAACACTATAACGTCACAAATTTAATACCATTTGGCACAACCGTGAACGACGTCTACCCGTATGGATTAAATCGCTTAACCGCTTGCGCGTTCAGATCACTTCAGTCACAAGCGCGGCGTGGTTTGAATGCGATATAGTACACCTTTTTGGCTTGGCACAGACTTCAAATCGTGTTAGTGGATTTCTAGCATACATTGTAATTATATTTTATAAAAATTAATACATAATTAGAATTAGACAAGAATGAAATAGTTCATCTTATTTTTCGGTTTTTAGTGTTTTAAATAAGTATGGTTTTTGGCTGATCTCATTTTGAAGTCTGTTTACATTTTTTTTTATAAAGTTAAATTATTTTATTAAAATCATATATCATTATAAAGCACCAGTCGATAAACTGATTGAAGTTTCATGAACTGAAGAAAAATCTCGTTACTATTAATATCTAAACGAAATACGACAGGACTATCCATCAGCACATGGTTAACCCACCATTGGATTTATGCCTTTCGAAGTGGGGAAATGCTATAAGTAACCGTCACGCTTCAATGGCAGGTTGGCGATGCTAGTTGATGCAGTTTTCTAAAAAAGTACTGCTGTCCATTTCTATGGTGACTCCCATGGGAAAATACAGGACCCTGTGCAGGCTAATATATTTTATCAGTAAACATGTAATGTGCTATCATCCTAATTTCGCCGATGATTTTAGTATTAGGTAACTAAAGAAAAGATGTCTTGACCTATAAATCTGCACTATATTTGGTATTAGGATTCAGCTCGAGTTTTTTTTATAGTCCCTTATTGAAGATATTCCATTTTTAAATCGTATTACAACATGGTATTAAAAAAAAATCGTACCTTTGCACGATAAGATTACCTACAAACTTATAGCGTAACAACAACGACAATAGCTCAGAGAACTGAAACTCAGATTGGCAATCATAATAGTTCTGAAACTATACCTAAAAGTATTACTGTACCAAATTCCGAGTTAAATTTTCGAACGAAATTTTCTTGTTATTGTATCACAATGTTCACTGAAATGTAACAAATTGTTCAACTATTATTATAATTATTAAATAAAATTTTGCTAACGTACATATTGATTTATTGACATAAATTCGAATCTGAATTTAAAAATATAAAAGTATCGTTTCAGTAATAGGTATATTTAAATAATAATAAGTATTATTCAAAGTACTAGAATAAATGAATAGGTATTCATTAATTCTGCCTGTCAAATTATATCAAATATGACCTCAATGTATAATTATTCAGTAGCAACTGTACTACGCAATAAAGACAATTCTTTAAACTGATTGCAGCAAATGCACATTTCCGATTTGATTAGTTACGGATCGCTCGTGCTATGAAGAAAGTATCACTAAATTTGTTCTCGTTTGCCGTTTTGTGGCCACTAAATCTGTGATTAACGACTCACAAAACATTATACTTTGCATATATAAAAAGTAGTCTTTAATAATTATAAAATTACAATTATTGTAATTCCTTTCGATAGGTTAAAGATACAATATATCAATCACAAGGAGTCTTATAAAAACCCGATTACGAGCGGCAAATGATAGTCACAAGTGGGATTCAAACCCACGCCTATTGGAAATCTGTTCCAATCGTGCTGCCACTTATACCATCGTGAACTATTGTAGGACATTAAATTCTCGTATTATATTTTCGTCTTTAAGGAGACTTGTACCATCTACCCGACATTGTTTACACATTGTACAGACTTAATACTCAAACTTTGCAGTTACAATTGTATTAAGCGATGACACAACCCTGTTATTCAAATTATTTCGAACCCACATCTATTGGAAATCCGTTCCAATCGTGCTGGCACTTACACCACCGTGAACTATTTGAGGTCATTCAATTCTCGCATCGTATTATATTTTTGTCTTTAAGGATGTGTGCCATCTACCCGACATGGTTCGAATCCCACTTGTGGCAATCATTTGTCGCACGTAATCGGGTTTTTATAAATTATCAAACATATTAAATGCTAAATTTTAGTAATTTGAAGCATAAGGAGTGTTTTTTTTTACTTTCTCATAGGGATCGTAAATATTGGATGGAGAATAATCAGGAGAGTGAGCAATGTCAGTCTCCTGGGAAACTTATAACATCACAAGTAATAAGTAATTACTCATTCACTTTCCAGTTGTAGCAATTATGGCATTACTGCCCCAGTCGCAGTTATGCCTATTATTGACCACTTTCGCCAACAGTTGCAGTTGCTGATAAATAGGTAGATTGAAACTTTAAAGCTGTAACAATGAATGGCTTATAAGCAAAATATTATTTTAATCCTCTTCTTTTCAGCCTATATACGTCCTGACGTCTGTTGAGCTTGGGCCTATACTGCAATAGAGGCTACACCAGGCTGGTCAGAAGTCTTCCTTCTCTTAGATTTATTCTATCTGCATATTCTATCCCTTAATCGTCTTTTACGATCAAGAAACCACGAGCAAGAAAGGCATTGATGAATTGTATTTTTACTCTGTCACCACGCAGAATAAATATTCTTTATAATAAGGCCATCAATTACTTTTTGCTCAATACTTTTAAAATCTCGTGCATCATAGCGTTAAAGAAATATAATTCAAGTTTATTTATTTTCTATGCTTTAGGTTAGGAGTAGCGCTCAGGATCTACAAAAATGCACATGTTATAAAAACGACCGTGTACCATGCAATTAGACGAAGGAAGCAGAAAGAATATAGTATTCTAAAACATAAAATATGAACCGCAAATGTAGGGGCCATACAACATAAAGAGCTTGTCCGCAGAGAAAACGCCAAATTTTCACGGTCAGTTGCGTGTCCGCTATCATCGCTCTTAATAGCAGCTATTGAAATGACCACCTTAGATACACTTAAGGAAAAATAAAACTTGCGATTGTAAAAAATACTAAGAAAAACAACATCTAAATTGAATATTTATTATTGAAATTCAGTGAAATCTAAAGTAGCTATTTAGAAGTAGATCTACTTCTAAATAGGATTCAATAGATATTACGTTCATAATTTAATATATTTATTTGTTGTAAAGTAGAATAATTTTTATAAATACAGAAAGAAACCAAATGCAAAAATGAATTAAAAATAAACCTTTAGATTATTTTTTAGTGTCAACTGACGTTCAATTCTTGTAACACTGGTTTGCCTTAGAAAGGATGTGAGGGGTAGCCCCGTCTGGTACGTACTGCCGATCGTGAATGTTAGATTTTAAGTCATTATTAATCACACTCTATCATCGCCCTCACTCTTTTTAAATCTTTGACTGCTTAACAATATACAAAAAAATTACGCACATTTTTCATTTAAATCGTAATTTTAGTGAAACTTCTAAATAAAACCATTTTCATGTTATTCCCGGACTTCATATTATACTCCTTTAGTCTTGAATTACTAACATTTTATAAAGAAATTAAATCGTTACAATTTTTAAGTGACGTGCACTTCAATTAACAACATTTATTTTATATAGATTGAATTAAATTAATTTAATACTTTTAAATATAAATTATTCTCAAACATGTAACAGTAATTTAAACAAGTTAAGTAAATGAACCGTAGTTAAAATTTTATGGTAACATAATTGACGATGCTCTCCGACCTATACCGGCGGGTTACCTCAATGCGCGAAGAGGGTGGCTCCCCATTGTTCAACGAGATAGCCACCTGGCGCGAGGACGCCCGCCGAGAAGTCATCGTCCGTTGGGCTACGCGGCTGGAGAGGCCTAGACACGGTGTTGTTACCGTTGAGGCCCTCCGGCCCGTACTGATGGAGTGGATGGAGCGGCGGCACGGAGTCCTCTCTCTTTCGGCTGGTGCAGGTATTGTCGGGGCACGGGTGCTTCGGTTTGTACCTGCACACGGTCGCGTATAAGGAATGGACTCCAGCCTGCCACCATTGCAGCAGTGACGAGGAAACGGCGCAACACACGCTGGAGGTGTGTCCGAGCTGGGACGGGCAGCGCCGTGACCTCGTCGCTGTTATCGGTGCCGACCTGACGCTGCCGGCTATCGCGAGGGCGATGGTCGACAGCGTCAGGAACTGGGACGCGGTCGCCGCCCTCTGCGAGGCTGTCATCTCGCAGAAGGAGGCGGCGGAACGAGTCCGGGAGGATTCCCGTGACCCGGGCCGCCGTCACCGGCCGGGGCGGCGCAGGCGCGAATACCTGCGCCTGATGCCGCCCTAACCGAGGCTTCGGGTGATCGGACCGGGGAATTGTCCGGTCACCCGACGTGAGGGCGACGCCCCGACAATCTTCGGGGCGTCGACGAGAGGAACCCGCTAGGGTAAACGGCCGGGCGGGCCACCAAAGACAAAAATCGGGTACCGGTGGCCCGCTCGCACGGCGAAGAGAGAGGAGTTTTTACGGTGGGTCTATGGGGTCACGCGCCGCCTTTCCGTCACCCCGGACCGATTTGGCGGGGCGAGACGCATCCATAGTCCATCAAAAAAAAAAACAAAAAATGGTAACATAATTGACGTAAATTTGCACAAATTTATTAATAAATTAATCCTAAATATTATTAACTTGTTATTATAAAGCAATCAATTCATATGTTCGCCTATATATGTACATATATTTATATAACGATTTTTATTTTATTTAGACTACATTATTAGACATTAGTCCACTATACTACGTTATGATACAAAAAAAATGGAAAAAGAAAATAAATTACGAAAAAAAATAACACCAAATATTCATGAATAAAACAATATGTTAAAACAATGCCTAAAATCAATTTACTGCATATAAACATATACCTAACACTAGCAAGAATCTCAATCTAATTAATCGATACTCTACATAATTATGTACCAAATAAAAGTTTCTTACTAATGTAGGATTAGGAAGAAACTTTTATTTGAAACAAAAAAATAAAAAAAAAAATATTTAAAAATTTCTCAACCACCAGTTAGAAGTAATTTTTCCTTATCTGCAAGTCACTCAAATACATGAACGAATTTAGGAAGTTATTATATCTATGAATCACTCTCGATCCCAATCACACAAGTAAGCGTGATTATGATATCAATCGATCAATCCAAAAATGGAAATAGACAGGACTGGACAGATGCCGTAATGGTGTAAGTAGCGACCGCCCATATAGAGTGTCGCGGATTCAATTGCTCATCCACGCAGGACAGTTTGCGAGATCAACAAATGATTGCTCTAATTCTGAGTGTTATCTGTGTCTGTTTAATGTATGCTTACGAAGTCCTCCGCAGTACAAAGTATTACAATTTCCATTTGATCGTTGTGTTTAAAAATCTATAAAAACAAAAAAAAATACTTAATCATCATCTCAGCTCATATATGTTCCATTTTTGGGCTCGGGCCTCCTCCATAATGGAAGGGTAATTGACCTACTATACCACGCTGGTCAGACGTGTTGGTATAGGGTTTTATTTCAAGTTTTCCTTCTCTCGCATAGATGTTATATGCGTTTTATATCCCTTAGTCGTCTCGAACGATCACCCACGGGTAAGATAGAGGTGGTGAATTGTATTCTTACTCCGCCATCACACGGATTATATAGCTAAATAATTTTTAGTTTCACGTAATTAGGGGTAAACCTATTATCATCTATTCGTAAAATTTGCTACAAGATTGCTTATTATAATACTTAATACGTCTTACTAATTTTTGGAATGCACAATATTGATAAAATAACATGAAATCAATTATCAAAATGACTCATTCAAATACAATAAATGTCAAATTATATAAGTAGTCGCAGGCTAAGGTGCGGTCAAAATTTCTTTGTAATAAATTCCTCATTAATTGCCTCAACTTTTTGGATAGAGAATAACACCCATAATAATTCTCATCGGCACGAGCTTATAGCACAGATCATCACAGATAATTTTGAAAAACTGGTTTAAGGTCATCGACGCACATTAAAAAAACCACACATTCGTTCGCAAAGGTCTACCGAAGCCGAATCAATCGCCGGCGGACACTATAACGGTATTCTTATATGGCAGATGCCAGCACGTCCACTAACGGTTCACCCTCCTGTCTCCACTGAATACCTGTCATTGCAATTTGAACGTCGTCATCTGATTCGGATGAGGAGAATCTAATAACTTTCTAAATGACTTATAAATAGAGATATTAATACATCATTGCGAGTCTTAATTCTATTTCAACAACCATCGATTGTTTCGGCAAATTTATTCTATTGTTGAGCTCATCATAAACATTTGTATTACAAATGCATATAGCATCGCATGAGTTGTTTTGTTTTTTTTTTTATATTTTTTAGAACACTTACAGACATTCAATGACCAAATGAATAGGTAGTGAACTCGCTAGTAATTGCACACTTCATACGATGTAACGAGAGTAAAAATTTCAAGTTTCCAAGCGGCAATCACTAGAACGCTGGACCGTGACATATTTAGCAATGGTTTAATTACTTATACTAATGTTTGCCTTCAGATTTATATCGTAATTCTATTATAACATTTCATAAAATTATGCAACTGGTAATATTACAAGCATTAATTAGAATTTTCTAACCATTTTATACATATAATTTTTCTAATCGTTAACAAGACAATTAAGGTGATTATACCGTAATGGGTTTGTAATATTGTGGATGTAATAATGTTATATTATATATCATAATTAAAAATAATATTTAATAATTTTTTTGAGCTGGTATATTGTTATATTACAGTTTCGATATATTTATTTTTTGCAATTGAATTTGTAATGTTATATTTGCAACTCGCTGTGTGGTAGCGGTTTCGAATACTACCAATCCTTACTTTGCTCGTGGATGTCGTAAAAGACGACTAAGAGCTTTATATCGACCTGAGCCAACTCCATCTGATGCCGTTTGGTCAACAATTACATTCCCAAGAAGGGTTGACGTCTGGCAGGCGATCGGTCATAAAACTATTGTCAATATCTTTTACAATATGTACTATGAAAGTACATATTGCATCGACCCCATGTAATTGGGATAAGAGTAGGAGAATGATGCAATTGAATTTGCAATTGAAATGTCTAATGTCTAACCATAAAATTTATCTGTAACTTATTGATATCCTTCTGTTTGTTATTCATCTCAGCTGATATATGTCCCACTGTTGGGCTTAAGCCTCCTCCATAATGGAAGGAAAATTGACCTACTATATCACGCTGGTCAGATGTGTTGGTATAGCGTTTTGTTTCGAGTTTGCCTTCTCTTGCATTATATATCCCTTGGTCGGCTCATACAATCACCCACGGGTGGTGAATTGTATTCTTACTTCGTAACTATACGGAAAGGTTGTTTGTTATATCTGTTTCTTATTCACAATTTGTGTTTTAACTAGCATTATAGGCACAGTATAAATAATGTACACATCGAAATATTACAAAAATATATATATATAAAAGTAAGGTTTTATCTTAGTATATTTATATTAATATATCATCATCATCATCACAGTCCATAAATGTCCCATTGTTGGGCTCGGGCCTCCTCCGTAATGGGAGGGAAATTAACCTACTATACTACGCTAGTCAGACGTGTTGGTATAGGGTTTTGTTCCGAGTTTTCCTTCTCTCGCATAGATGTTATATGCGTTTTATATCCCTTAGTCGTCTCGTATGATCACACACAGGTAAAATATGGGGTGGTGAATAATATTCTTACTCCGTCACCACACGGATAATTAATATATGCTGCGTTATAATAATACAATTGTAATTTTGAAAGCGACACATTAATTATTTATTTTTGAGTCTGCATTATACAGTAATTATGTCTCTTTAACACTTTTACCTCCCAAAATAAAGACAGCGTAACACACCAAAAAAATCTTTGCAAGTTCTTTTTAACTTCTACGTAACAGTTGATGAACTCATTGTCATATGTAGACTGGGGTAGACATTTTCAAAATTAATGGTGGTAGTAAACTTAAAAAGCTAAAATTGCGTTTACCCACCTTGTTAGTCGACTTCAGAGCATCAAGATCAGAATATTGCCATTAAAATCATATCGAGTCGATGGTAAAGTTATAAAACAGTAACGTCATTATAAAAACGATAAGCCTTCACTGAAGTGATCGATTGAATGTCAAGCGTGACTCCCGAGTGGTTTTATTTTGTGTCTGATTTGAAGTACACCATTGTAAAATGGACAAAAAACTGATTTTTGTCTAACGCCTAATACAATGTAATTTGAGATAAACGATCAGGTTAAAAGTCTCATCTAGCTTACATTTATAAATTAGAATACTTAAATGAAGTAATTAACTTCTGATGACTTCATTAATGTCTTCAACGATGGCAGACTTATTGAAAAGGAACACTTGCAACAACGCATAGACAAGGTGTTATAAATTCGAAGCAGTTATATAAAATATTAAGTGACAGTAACAGACGCTGTTTTGTAGAAATTTAAAGAATAATTAAAATAGTATTCCTTGATATCGAGAGCAGCACTACAACCTACCTGGTTCGAATACTTTGTTTTTGTTGTTTAAAACTACATTAGTAGATATGCTTGTCTTTCTTATGAATCCAGTTTGGGGTACATTAGATGGATGATCCAGTCTATAACAGACGTAGAAAAGTTTTTTTTTATTTTGTACGCATGTATATAGAGAGACTCTAAAAATACAGCAAGACACCTTAAAAGTAATATATGCATTAAAAATATCAACCTGCTCACTTTAAATGGCGAAAAATCTGAAAGCAAGATAGAATATAAACTAAGTGAAATCGCTTTGGTCGGACAGGAACTTGCATTTGCATTTGAATAAGCTATTTTACACTCTTTCAGGGAATAAATTTGCCTAAGCTGTAGTTAGCTGTCTAGATGTTAATTTTTTAAAACATCTAAAGTGCTGTATGTTTGAAAGCTAACTGAAATTATTTTAAAATTCAAAGTAGTAAATTTTATATTTAACTTTTAATTTAAAAGACTATTCCATATTAAGGAATTAGTCTATATAACCTATGACATCATAAATATGCAATTAACGGATTCTAATTATATACCTACAAACTCGAAAATTTATTACATACATACCATCACGCCATACCCTTGCAGGGTAGGCAGAGAGAACCGAGTGCCAGAGAACTCTATCCTTGCATACTTCACTCGCTTCCTCAACATTCATAATTCTCTTCATACACGCTCGCTGGTTTCGGCAACTTTTGACTCCACCTTCCTTCAGTACATAACCGATCTGGTCTAGGTAGGTTAGTCTTGGTCTCCCCCGGTACCTACATCCTTTCACTTTCGCATTGTATATCTTCTTAACCAGACATATTATTTGTGAATCTCAGTAAATATAATTGATATAAAAATCAAATCTTCTTTTATATTACTAGGCTATGGTCTGGACATACCCCGTCCATTCCGTCTGCGCGACGGAAGGTGGGCGTTCAGCCCCATATCCCACCGTGTTTCCTCTCCATCACCATTGGAACGCCACTGGTATAAACGATACTCTACAAAAGAGAATACCACTTGTAGTAGTACACCACACGTATTGGAGTAAAAAAATATGGAACTGTTTATTTTTCCGCTATTGTAATAATGAGTATTACCCTTCAGCCTTAGCTTATTCTGGTCTATACTATGTAGAATATTTATTGTGAGATCCAAAAATAGTGGTTATCAATGAGTCTGGGTGTAAAAAAATGTCCTCGTGACCGAATTTCAACCAAGTCGCAAACGGCTATTGACTGCGAATACTAGCTACTAACGTACTAAGTGTATATTGTGACACAGGTGCACTTTCTATTCTGTCACTCTTATAGTCCAATAGAGCAGCAATGCGGCAAAGTGCGCGCCTTATTTGTATTCTTATAAATATTTTATGGTTATTTATACAATAACAAGATCAATTTTTTTTTAAAAACGCTATGCATGCGTTTGTATTAAATTTAAATTTGCGGCTTTATATTACGAACTGAACCCATTAATTTATTATTTGATAATTTTTAGATTTCATCATCACAGCTCATATATGTCCCACTGTTGGGCTCGGGCCTCCTCCGTAATGGGAGGGAAGTTAACTTACTATACCGCGTTGGTCAGACGTGTTGGTATAAGGTTTTGTTTCAAGTTTTCCTTCTTTTGCATAGATGTTATATGCGTTTTATATCCCTTAGTCGTCTCTTACGATCACCCACGAGTAAGATAGGAGGTGGTGAATTGTATCCTTACTACGTCACTACACGGATAATTAAGTTTTTATATTTACCACTAGACTATTAATTTACTATATGCTAATTATTGTTAATAGCACAAGCACCTCGCATAGTATAGTAGTCATTGAAGTATATTATACATATCACGCAGATTCATGGCTTAAATATCCGCATAAAATTATGTGTGGATTCCTAAAACGATAGTTCAAGATTCAGTAATTGATATCTACATAAATGTCTAAGAGGGTCATCTTACTTAAATTAAGCAGCATGGTATTTAATTAAAAGCAGGATGACCATTTAATTAAATAAAATATAAATTTCATAACTCTGTATTGAATGTCATAGAGAATCGGTCAAGAATGTTTTCATTTTTCCATTGTATTAAACATGAGATATTTATAAATTAATCGAACAATAGTTTTAAATAAAACAATTATTACAATTATGTAAATTATTATAGCCTTGAAGCTAGCCTAGGTTGAATGGTATATTATATTGAGGTATTAAATAACTATTGGCTTTTTGACATAGGCAGATTTTGTTTCAAATTTATGTACATGCATACATCATTTATGACCAATAATGACCATACGTCATAACCACCTTATAATCTAGCGTTATGGGTTCTGTCCTATTTCATAAACCTCCATATTACATTCCTATCCATTGTCAGCTATTTGGGCTGACCATGTGTACCGATTCCCTGTTATCAGTATTATCTCGTGAACTCTAAAAGAAACTTTATAATTTTAAGAAAGACCGGTGACCAACTGCAAAATAGTAAGTGTAGTACTTTTATAACAAAAAAAAATACTTTCTTTTTTAAATATTTTTATTTATATACATTTTACAATTGGTATCCCTTAAATTTATTGCTAGCTTCTGCCCGCGGCTTCGCCCACGTAAAACGTTACTTTCCTAAAGTTTTTCATCCCCTATTTTTATTTTACCCCTTAAGGGTAAAATTTTACAACATTTAAATTTCATATTTATTTATATCTAATCAATAGCCTAAAAATAAGTTTCAAGTTTCTGGCTTTAAAAATGACGATACTTCCTTACAACTTTTCATCCCCCTTTACAATCCTCTTTTGCATTAAAAAGTAGCCTATGTCCTTTATCAGGCTCTAGATTATCTGTGTTCCAAATTTCATTTAGATCGGTTAAGTAGTGTTGGCTTGAAAGAGTGACAGACAGACAGACAGAGTTACTTTCGCATTTATAATAGATATTAGTAAGGATTTAATATCACACTTATGTTAGATAGCTACAGCTGTCATACGCGCGCACACACAAATGAATAGAGAATAGCGGCGTAGTATCACGGCATGACCACATTTGCCTTAGTACCTACCGAACCCAATCTATCATTTCCAGTAGTCGACATAATTTTACTGCCAAGGCGCGCAAAAAGATGTTTCATATCACAATATTTCAATACCTATCTATTATATACAGGTATAGTATGTTATTAACAAAGCGATAGTGCTGTTAAAAATACAACAATCATCAACGATGACTGCTCTCACGTCTTTACTTGTGTTCGGGTCGCACAATCGGCGATCATAGATTTCTTGCCATATTTCTGTAGTGCGCCCGGTTGCTGCCTGACCACAGCACTGCGCACTCTTATCGTTCTAACTTTTGAAACATTGTACCAAACGACACGCGGTAAAAAGCAAAAAATATGTACTTTAAATATCGAAAGCACTAAAAGCATTTGTTTGCATAAGAATCAATTTGTTACTATAAAATGTGCATCGGCAATAAATACCAAATTATTTTGAATTTTTAATTTACTATTTTAACGATAAATGCTTAAATATTAAAAATAGATATATACTGTCGCGGACTTTTTTGTAAAACTATTTAAGAGGTACATTTCCACAATAAATAACATTTGTCTAACTTTCAAGATCTTTGCAGCGTATGCAAAAATAACTCGCAGATGTGCGATTTTTCTCGGCCTACAGGCCCATCGTGCTGCTCGACGATGCGGGCAAGCTATTGGAGAGGGTGCTGGCTGCCCGCATCGAGCGGCACCTCGTCGGCACGGGGCCCAATCTGTCGGATGCCCAGTTTGGGTTTAGGAGGGGTCGTTCGACGATCGCGGCTCTGTTGCGCCTGAGGGCCGTGGCGACTGAGGCCGTCACCGGCGGGGGAGTGCTGTTGGTGGTGTCCCTGGACATCGCCAACGCATTCAATAGTCTGCCATTTAGCTGCGTCAGGGAGGCGCTCCGATATCACGGAGTGCCAGTTTACCTGAGGCGGCTAGTGGCAGACTATTTGGAGGGGCACAGCGTCCTCTACACCAACCGAGTAGGGGACGTTGTGCGAACGCCCATGACGTGCGGTGTTCCGCAGAGGTCGGTCCTCGGACCCATCCTGTGGAACATCGGCTACGACTGGGTGTTGAGGGGGAGCCTCCCGCCCGGGCTGGGCGTGATATGTTACGCCGACGACACGCTCGTCACACCCGTGGTGGGACGCTGGAGGAGGCGGCAAGCCTGACGACTCTCGGCACCGAGGAGATCGTCAGGCGGATCGGGGCGCTGGGGTTGAGGGTGGCCCTGGACAAGACGGAGGCCCTCTTGTTCCATGGGCCCCGCATGGGCCCTCCCATCGGCGTCTCGATCACCGTCAATTCGGTTGATATCAGCATCCGGGCCCATATGAGGTATTTGGGCCTGGTGCTCGACGGGCGATGGTGGTTCCGGGAGCATTTCCGCAGACTCGCTCCACGGCTCGTCGGCGCGGCGTCCGCCCTATCATGGCTTATGCTGAATGTGGGCCGACCGAGCGCTACCTGCCGACAGCTGTACGCAGGGGTCATCCGGTCGATGGCCCTGTACGGCGCGCCGGTGTGGGCGGGATCCCTGACCGTCCGACTCAGGGCTCTTCTGTGGCGACCACAGAGGGCCATGGCGGTCAGGGCCATACGCGGGTACCGCACGGTGTCGACGGAGGCAGCATGTCTGTTGGCCGGGACCCCTCCATGGGACCTGGAAGCGGAAATGCTCGCCGGTTTGTATCGGCGGATGTTGGGGGTGCGAGTGGAGGGCGGTGTGGTCTCGTTGAGGGAGCACACCGCCTGGCGTGTCGACGCCCGCCGCGACGTCATTGCCCGTTGGGCAGTCCGACTGGAGAGGCCTCGGTTCGGTGTGCGGACCGTGGAGGCCTTCCGGCCGGTGCTGATGCAGTGGCTAAAACGGCGGCACGGGGTGCTCTCCTTCCGACTGGTGCAGGTTTTAACGGGGCATGGATGCTTCGCCAAATACCTGCACACGGTCGTAAGGAGGGAGAGTACACCGTCCTGCCACCACTGCGATTGCGACGAGGACACGGCGCAGCATACGCTCGAGGTTTGTGCCGCTTGGGCAGAGCAGCGTCGTGAACTCGTCACAATCATCGGTTCCGACCTGACGCTGCCGACCATCGCCAGGGCGATGCTCGACAGCGTCAGGAACTGGGACGTGGTCGCATCCTTCTGCGAGGCAGTAGTCTCGCGGAAGGAGGCGGCGGAGCGCGTATGCGAGGAGCGTCTCCTCGACGACGCGAGCCGCCGCCGGTGACTGGGGCGACGCAGGCGCGATTACCTGCGCCTGATGCCGCCCTAGCCGAGGCCGCGGGTGACTGGATCGGGGAATTAGTCCGTCACCCGCCGAGAGGCCGACCGCGTGAGGAAAGACCGACATCCTACCCGAGGGGGGGACGTCGGTCGAGGAGAGGGTACTCCTCAGGGGTATTCCGTCGGGCCAACCACTGACGTCAAGTCACTCTGCTCCGGTGGTTGGCCCAACGACGAAGGCGACGTCACGGGTGGGTTACGGGTGTGCGTGCTTACGCCCCTCTGTCACCCCGGACGGAGTGGTGCGAGGAGTGTGCCGACCGTAACCCGCCCCCAAAAAAAAAAAAAAAAGATGTGCGATTTTTTCTGTCTTAAGCGATTTTTATCGTTATATTTTAGCCAATTTACAAAATATCTTTATAAATTATAGCCTATGTGTTATTCTGATGTATAAGCTATATTACTGTAAAGTTTCATCAAAATCAATTCGGTAGTTTTTGCGTGAAAGAGCAACAAAGATGTTCACATCCATACATTATTACAAACTTTCACGTTTATAATATTAGTAGGATTCCTAACCAATTGTAATACTACTACTAGCTACACCAACTTCATAATCTATTCACCTAACAGCCTATAAACGTCCACCAATGGACATACGCCTCCTAAGCGAGAACATAATATAATACAGAACTACAAAAATATCGTACGGAATTGTATCATTCTTGGAGTTAAAAATTCATGAATGAAGTTACAAGGTAAATATATTTTAAATAATCCACAAGACGATATATAATATAAAAATAGGTATTATATCACTTTTTGCATCAATTTATCTACAAAAGTTGTGAGTATTCAATAGTTGGCCATAGAATACAAAACTTAATGACACAGAAGTTTAATTAACCTTAGACATGTCAATACTTATCAAGATGTGTTTGTTGACCCTTTTTGAGCTACTAGCAGGGATGAAACAATTTACCAAAAGGCCAGATGTAATGTATGCCAGTCAGAGACCATCTGAACAATCGAAACCGTCGGCAGTTGAGTTCGGGATACGATAAAGTTCCTCCAATCACGCCGTCACGTAACATTCACTTATCTACACAGCCTATCTTCTTATTTTGTAAGAAACTGGTTAAAGAAAAGTTGTCAGAGAAGTTTTTTATCGACTTCCGTAGCGGTTTGTTGGCGTAGACTTTCCAGATTACTGTTTTAGAAAATAACGGTATCAATCAGATATAATGACAGTGACAAACTACGTTGATTGATCTTTGTGGTAATTTTATGTTGTAAATTATTGTCTATAAGCGTGATTTCTAAAGAGCATTCATGCCGTGTAGTGATAAGTAAAGAATACATATTTCGCTATCCCTTACTTTCCAGTGGGAGTCGTGAAAACCATCTGAGGGATCACTAGGAAAATGATCAGTAGCACTTTCCTGGGAAACTTATAACACCTACTACATTCGTTAACCTGCCTGCCAAACATACCGATTAGGGCAAAATTTCCCCTTTTTTTTTTTTTTTTTTTTTTTGTGGTGGGCCATGGACGTCGCACCCCGCCAAATCGGTCCGGGGTGACGGAAGAGGCGGCGCGCAACCCCATTGACCCACCCTGCAAGCACCTCTTCTTCGCCATGCGAGCGGGCCACCGGTACCCGATCTTTGTCTTCGGTGGCCCGCTCGGCGGTATGCCCTCTCGGGCTCCTCTCCTGTTGACGCCCCGACATATTTCGTCGTCGAGGCGTCGTCCTCACGCGGTGGCCTCGCGTCGGGTGACCGGACAATTCCCCGGTCCGATCACCCGAAGCCTCGGTTAGGGCGGCATCAGGCGCAGGTATTCGCGCCTGCGCCGCCCCGGCCGCGGGCGGCGGCCCGGGTCACGGGAATCCTCCCGGGCCCGTTCCGCCGCCTCCTTCTGCGAGATGACAGCCTCGCAGAAGGCGGCGACCGCGTCCCAATTCCTGACGCTGTCGACCATCGCCCTCGCGACAGCCGGCAGCGTCAGGTCGGCACCGATAATAGCGACGAGGTCGCGGCGCTGCCCGTCCCAGCCCGAGCATTCCTCGAGCGTATGTTGCGCCGTGTCCTCGTCACTACTGCAATGATGGCAGCCCGGAGTCCATTCCCTGTGCACGACCGTGTGCAGGTATTTCCCGAAACACCCGTGCCCCGTTAACACCTGCACCAGTCGGAAGGTGAGGACCCCGTGCCGCCGCTCCATCCATTCCATCAGTACGGGCCGGAGGGCCTCAACGGTAATGACACCGTGTCTAGGCCTCTCCAGCCGCGTAGCCCAACGGGCGATGACTTCTCGGCGGGCGTCCTCGCGCCAGGTGGCTATCTCGTTAAACGATGGGGAGCCACCCTCTTCGCGCATTGAGTTAACCCGCCGGTAGAGGTCGGAGAGCATCTCCGCCTCTAGGTCCCACGGGGGTGTCCCGGCCAATAGGCACGCCGCCTCTGTCGACACCGTGCGGTACCCGCGAATGGCTCTGACCGCCATGGCTCGCTGTGGCCTCCACAGCACCGCCCTGAGCTGGGCGTTCAGAGCCCTCGCCCACACGGGTGCGCCGTACATGGCCATTGAGCGGATCACCCCCGCATACAGCCGTCGGCCCTCGAAACTGGGTCCGCCCACATTCGGCATGAGCCGAGAAAGGGCGGACGCCGCGCCGACCAGCCGGGGAGCAATTTGGCGAAAATGCTCCCGGAACCACCATCGCCCGTCGAGCACCAGACCCAAGTACCTCATATGGGCCTGGATACTGATGTGGATGGAGTTGACGACTAACGAGGCGCCGATGGGCAGCCTCACACGGGGCCCATGGAATAGTAGGGCCTCCGTCTTGTTTAGGGCCACCCTGAGCCCCAGCGCCTCGATTCGCCTGACCATCTCCTCGGTGCCGAGAGTGGCCAGGCTCGCCGCCTCTTCGAGTGTCCTGCCTCGGGCTGTGACGAGCGTGTCGTCAGCATAGCAAATAACGCTCAGCCCGGGGGGGAGACTCCCTCTCAACGCCCAGTCGTACCCGATGTCCCACAGAGTCGGCCCCAGAACCGACCCCTGCGGAACACCGCACGACATGGGCGTCCGCACAATGTCCCCTGCGGGGCTCGCGTAGAGAACACTGCGCCCCTCCAGATAGTCTGCCACCAGCTGCCTGAGGTACAGGGGCACTCCATGGAACCGGAGCGCCTCCCTGATGCAGCTGAATGGCAGACTATTGAAGGCGTTGGCGATGTCCAACGACACCGCCAACAACACTCCTTGGGCAAAATTTCCCCTGGGGGCTGCCTTTGTAAAATATAAAAACTGCTGTATTATATATGTTGGATATCCTCGCTGGCTTAAATTTGTTATTAATGTACCTACCTTAATGTAACAATTTAAGTTTCAACACTTTTATTTATCATCTTTTAAGTAATTCTACAAGTCCTTTTATGTATTTCTGGTATTTGCGATTCTCTATTCTGTTTGTGCTTCAGTTTAATGTAAATAATATCTACTCCTATTACTAGGATATCTAATACAAAGATAATTGCCGAAATCAGACTAAAAGTTAAGACAGGAGGTAATTAGGCAGTTAAAACAAGCGATACAAACAGTTGTAATAGATAATCTATAAATACTTTGCAATTTTAACTACAAAATTCATAAATAATTTACAATTAACGTTTTGTTAAAAACTTTTTATGAGAGAAACTAGCTCTAGAACACCATTTTTTTTTCTTTTTTTGCAATCTGATTTGAAAAAAGAAAAATATATCCTCGTCGTTAATACTTAATTGTATACAATTTTATATAAAACAAATTAGTTAAAAATCAGACGACCCCGCTGTGTTTCCTACCGGTGATAGATTATTAGATTATAATATTAGAAAAATGTATTTTTTTTAAATATGTAAGTGCCCTGGTAGGTTTCATATCTAATAAATAATTTGCTTTGATTTTTATTTAAAATATAAATTGTCATTTTGTACGTTTATTTTATGTTATCCGCGAGATACTGAGTTACTCCATAAAGTGCGAGAACGGTGTAAGAATAGGTTGACATAAAACGTTCCTCCCCTATCATTAATCTCATCTCTTTCGCTAGCCAAGTCACGCCGAGTTAAGGGTGAACGTTGACAAAACGACTTTAGAAAAAATCTTGTCTATCAAGTTACGTCGACCTGGAGTATGCTTTGAAATATTTTTAGAGTTTTATTTAAATATATATTGATAATTTTCCTACCCTTCAAATTTTTCATAGCTACAGGACGTTCGAAAACACTTAGAGATAAAGCATATAATTTAATTTTTATAAGCCAATTTTGGAGCCAGCGCTATTTTAATGAGATTCCGTATCGGAGTCTTAGATCAGACAAATAATCAATGTAATTGTTTTAGTATATATATTTATTATGTTAGGCTATTTTTTTCCAAACTGGGGTAATAAACAGTAACACCCTTATACCTACATTATTCCCTATTACATGTAACTAAAAATTACACAAATAAAAGTAGATGTGGGACTTCTCTGTGTACCCTAGTGGGCAGGTAGATGAAAGAAGGTCACCGAAGACAAAGATCGGGTACCGGTGGCCCGCTCACACGGCGAAGAGAGGCGCTTTGCAGGGTGGGTCTATGGGGTTGCGCGCCATCTCTTCCGTCGTCCCGGACCGATTAGGCGGGGCGTGACCACTGCCCATCGCAAAAAAAATAAAAGGTAGATGAAAGAAACATAAATATTGTAATATCAGTATTGTAAATATGAAAGTATTTTTATTTAATAATTTGTTACGCTTTCACGCTTTAAATACTCAACCAATCATCATAAAAGTATGCATACTTGATGCAATGGCAAGAAGATCGCTACACTTGGCAAACGGGTAACGTAAGGTAAACTTAGGAGAATCTTCTCGTTCAATATTTCGCAGTATCTGTAAACAAAAGTTTATAAAAGTGTGTTATTAGCGATGACTGACCCCACTGATGCGTGGTCACTAAATATAAACCTGGTAAAAAGTCTCAAAGTAACTCAACATCATACGGAGAGGGCTACGCTCGGTATTTATTTACGTGCTAAAATCCGAACTACGGCAATCCGTTGAAGAATGGGTGTGGGCGACATAGCATGAAGAATTAGCAAGTATAAGCGGTAATGCAGGCCACGTCGCTCGAGTGGCAACCACGAAACGGACGTCCTGGTGGTGACGGGTGACCTTGTTGGTCTGATGACATTATCAAGGTCACAGGAAGCTATTGTATGCCAGTAGCATAGGATCATTTGGAGTAGCATTCTCGTTAATTCTTATGTCGAACAATGAGCGTCTACGGGTTGATAGATGGAAAGTAGGAGATGGTCACATATTGTAATATTACAAATTTGTCATCACACTGTAAATAATATATTACCTTCCCTTCATTCTCTCACTTCACATCACTCCTACTAGTGAACTGTACTAACAATGAATCCCTTGCAAAGAAATACGTTCCATATTGTGTGTTAAACTTACGTGTATGGTCGACGTACCTAACCTTGTAGGTATGATGCAGCAAATTAATTATGTAATAATATTAATTCATTCATTATAATATTATATAAACATAATTATATTTCAAAGTCATAATAGAAAGGTTGAAAATATGGTACAATGACATATTTAAAAATGTTTTGTCTTTTTAAAGTTTATTCAAACGCATCTATCCCCGTTCTATAAATATATTTTCTTAGTAAATAATAATTAATCTTTTGCATGGTACAAAAGGCACGTTAACTGAAAGATATCAATATTATTTGATATCAAGCTGTGATTGAAATAAGATCTCTAGTATATTATGTTCTAGTTATACTAGATATACTTAGCATATAGTTTATAGCAAATTTAAGCACAAAAACTCAGATAATAAGGCATCGTTTATGAGTCACACACAGTTCTCACAACAATTTTTTGCAGAAATTGTAGGAAACTAGCCAAACCTTTTCCAAAATTAACATGTTTATTATATGCTTCAGTACAAAATAGCCGCAATACTTTAATATATAGACTCTCTAGAATTTATAGTAAGAAAGACGTCTAGTCTTTGTATTTTTATGTGCAAAAATCGCATTAAACTTTGTTTGCATGCATTTTCTTCATACTATTTTTAAGCCTGGAAAAAAGATTAACATTATTTTTCTATAAAAGCTATATAACTGTTTATGTATAGTAGTTATATGTTTATATGGTATTAAGAATGTTTCTTTTTGGTATGGTATGTTCTAATCAGACAAAGAAAGACAGGATTCCTGTCTATGCATCTTGGATAGCAGTAGAGCAGTATGTAAGTAACCCGCCAGGGGATCTCTAATCCCCTATTAAAGATCTAGAACTGTGGAAATTTATAATCACTGGCAGAACTATTCTTTTGTATTTCTGACATATATTTTTTTTTAAATCTCATATCTTCATATTTTCAAGCTTAGCCAGAGTTTTAACATATCTATATTTTAATATATCTATATTTTACTTTATCCGTGTGGAGGCAGAGTAAGAATACAATTTACCACCCCCTATCCTGACCATGGGTGATCGAAAGAGACGACTAAGGGATATAAAATGCATATAACATCTACGCAAGAGAAAGAAAACTCGAAACAAAATCCTATACGTATGAACAGCGTGGTGTAGTAGGTCAATTTCGCTCACAATACGGAGGAGGCTCGAGCCCAACAGTGGGATATAAATGAGCTGAGATGATGATGATCATATTTTACTATATATTTTTAATTAATAGTGATCGAATCTATTACCGTCAATCACTGATAAGAATATTTAAACGCCACAACTAAATAACCAACAACCTAATCGAAACCTTGATGTCACTATCAGAAGTTGCATTTCATTGCACATTCATAAATTTAATAGGGCATTATACTATTATTGAAGATGACGAAGCACAAATTATTCGTATGTCTGAAACGACAAATCGCGAACCTACACCTGATTGTCAGTGAGTGTAATTTAAGAATAGATCGTGTTATCAAAACAGAACATCTATTATTTTCAATGTTAAGGTGAGTATCAAAAGTATTGTTTCTGAAATGATAACATCAATTACATTGTGTATTAAACTCTCAGAAATTTCGTTAAATATTTATTTGTTGCTTAAATTAAATTTCGGTCATGTTATTCTGTATTTATTTTTTGTACATACTCTCACACCTTTGTTTGCGAGTGGTGTGTAATGATTTTAACCGCTGTGTGACGTCTATTGGTTACAGTTTCTATATCTTCATTCTTGTTGTGAATGTGTATGTAATTCTATATATTCTGAGATAATAATAATAATTTATTTAAACAAAAAGTGCTATTATACAAGGATATCTTATCATTAGTTCCCGAACTAGGCTAAAGCCTGTATCTCAGGAGCCAGAGCTGCGAGTTTACAATGTACTAGCTACTAATTTACAAATACTAGGTTATATAAAACTTATTATTAAAACGTTTGACAGTTGTCCATGTTAGTGAGGTTGTGTGGTTGGTGATGTATTGTGTGTGTGTGTGTGTGTGTGTGTGTGTGTGTGTGTGTGTGTGTGTGTGTGTGTGTGTGTGTGTGTATGTGCATGTGCGTGGTCGTGTTCGTGTATGTCTGCGTGTGTGTGTGGCTGTCTATATTATTACTTTACAGCATTGATGATCTTTTCAGTTGACTCGTATGAAAGAGAATGTAGCCATTTTTTTACAATATTTCTGCATGAAGAATAAGAAAGATCATTAAGATTACAGTGCTTGACAATGATGAAAGATGTTTAAGCGAACGCTATATTAAAATTATTCAATTAGTAATTGGTTTTTCAAACATTAATACTATAAAGTAGTAATATAAGCATGCAAAAAAATTAAGATACTAAACTAACATTGTGTACCTTACGCTACATTTCAATTCTTGTTACGCATAAAAATACTTTCTTTTTTTATTAATTTAAATAATTATTTAAGTTTTTTAAACAAGTTTAAATTAAGTAACTAATATAATAATAATATTTATTCATTCCATTTCATTACCGACTCTTTAGTTTTCAAAATTTCTTTATACTCATTTGCCTCAGTTAGTTTCTAATTTCAATTAATGACATTGTGTGTGTTTTTTTTTTTAATTAGAACCTAATTGCAGCAAGAAGAGTAAACTAATAATGAACAAACTTTTATAAATTACTATAAATAATAATATTAATTGCTTATTACAACAATCTAGCTATTTCAATTTCTTACAATACGTTTGGTTTTCAAACTGAATACGAAGTGCGAAATTAAAATAAATTACACTGGATGTAATGATAATTAAAATATGTATATATTAACAATCAGAACATATATAATTTTAGAGTAATATCATTTTTCTTTATAATAATATCATTCATTATGAAACAGTTGTTTATTTTTGATGAGAGATATAAAATATTAGTATCGTGTCGGTAAAGGAATTAATGATCGCCCATGAGGTATTTCTATTTAATTTGCTTCTTCATCATCAAAATCTGCTAGACGCGAGCCTCCTCCGTAATAAGAGAGAGATTGGCCTGCTGATTGGAGAGGTTGGGTTGGTATAGGGCTTTACATTTTTCGAGATTTTCTTCTCTTGCATAGATTTTTCTATGTATATTATTTTACCACACCCATGGGTAAGAAATAATTGATAGTGAATTATATTATTACTCCGTTACTACACGAAAAATGTATAGTTTTTGAGTTAAAGTGAGTTTTGAGTTAAAATTACATAAAGACTGTATTCAAAACTTTTCAAAATTTAGCCATATCCTTCCTAATTTTGCAAAACATCGGATTATGCATTAGTATCAGTCAAATTAATCTTGTAATTTGAGTTTAGCTGAAAGTTTTATAAACATAAATTAGTATAATTACTAATTTAATAAAATTATAATTACATATTTATAGTACAATTACTAATTTAATAAAACAAACAAAATTAGTATAATTACTAATTTTTAAAGGAATAATTGCTAGTTTATAAAGTTAACGGATTCTATCACTTTGTATTTGATTTTTAATTTCTCAACGTTTCGGACACTTTATAGTGTTCATGGTCTGCTCCCGTGTTTTACTTCAAATGTGTAATACTAGCTAGCGTAAACATCAGAAATCATTATAATTACTCCCTGCCTACATACTTTCTAGTGTTCGTAATTTATATAAATACATGCATCTGAGCTATTGACTTTTTAATTCTAGTATTTTACCAAGAATCTTATCAGTAATATATATGATACTAGCAAACCCGGCCACGCCTTGCTGTGGCTAGGGTAGCCTCAGTACATGTGGTGCTTATGCTAATAAATCGTAGCTTATATGAAACGTTGTATGTTTAACATAGCGCTATCTATTATATTAAATACTTACTCAATCCAGTCAACAGATACCGCTATCTGTTAGAATCGTTTGGAGATAACAGATAATTGTGACTGTCAAATAATAGACAAATAATTTGCAATAAAATAATATTGCGACTGTAAATTGAGATGGAGGCTATCCTATCTTTTAAGTTGGATCAAACTACACATGCTGTGCAACTTTGATTAAAATCAGTTAAGTACTTTAGGAGACCATCGCGGACAAACAACGTGACGCGTAATTTATATATATTAAGATATTCTAATAGCCAGTATCTACTTGTCCAAATTTAAATTAAGAATACCAAGTTTTCTGTTAATGTTTTATTTTATGTATCCAAATTAAATAAAAAACAAAAAGTGCTCCATAAAAGGGTACTCAATCTAACCCTACAAACCACACATTATCATAAATTAATTATGTATACTGCGGTACAGTTACGTAATTTTATTCTTTTTTGATTAAATTCTCATATACAGCATAAGATCTGTCAGTGTACGTGAACAATAAAATGTTTTATGTTTAGTGCGTTATGTTTATAATTCAATTTATCCTAAGCCACTACGTCTATCAAGTTATGATATCCTACTAATATTATAAACATGAAAATTTGTGAAGATCTTTGGATATTTGGATGTTTGTCATGCAATCACGCGATCATTTCCTTCATTAAAACATAGGATACCTTTCCGTGTGGTAACGGAGTAAGAATACAATTCACCACCCCCTATCTTACCCGTGGATGATCGTAGGGGACGACTAAGAGATGTAAAATGCATATAACATCTATACGAGAGAAGGAAACCTCGAAATAAGACCCTATACCAACACGTCTGACCAGCGTGGTATAGTTAGGTCAATTACCCTCCCATTACGGAGGAGGCTCGAGCCCAACAATGGGACATATATGAGGTGAGATGATAATGATGATGATAATGATGATAGCTTTATCCCGATAATGTGTTCCTTTGGTTACTTTTCATGCGGTAGAAGCCACAAACAGAAACTAGTTTACAATATTTTTTTTATATTGATTGACTGGGTAGGTAAAGCATCGTTCTTCTTCGTTTAGGGGCTACGTGCATCGTAGTGAGTGACAGACAGAACTTATATTTTATACTTATATTTATACACAGACAGAACTAAAATATATTTAGAAAAAACGTATCGTTCCGATATTTATGTACATATGTATGCATGTATATGTCTACAGACATTAAATTAGAAATTTTAATGTTCAAATTGCTTATGGCTCAAATTTTCACTATTTTATTCACGCAATGAAATTAATTGCATTAATACCCCAAAAATATTAAAACACAAAAATATTTTTTGATTTCGTAAATACATGTGTTTCGTATTGTTTCATTCAATAATTACATTTGAAACTATATTTTTTTATAAATGTTGCCTTTTTTACACATACTTCTTGTAACTAATGTTGTGTGGTAGCGGCTACGAATACTACCAACCCTTACTTTGCTCGTGGATATCGTAAAAGACGACTAAGAGCCTTATAATGACCTAGGGAAATTCCATCTGATGCCGTTTGGTCAACAATTACACTCCCAAGGAGGGTTGACGTCTGGCAGGCGGCCGATCATAAAATTATTGCCAATAACTTTTACAATGTGTACTATGAAAGAAGAGTACATATTGTATCGACCCCAAGTAATTAGGATAAGAGTAGGAGAATGATGATAACATCTTGTAACTAATCAGTCAGCACAGCAATCTACATCATCAAAAGCCATATCTTTATAAAAACACCTTTCACATTAAAAGTTTTTATTTTATTCAAATTTTACTATAAAATAGAGTACCACTGCCTGAAGTGTACAATAAACTGACTCATTACTATAATAAGTCGTACCATATTTTACATTAACGACTGTCGACGAGTTTTATAGCCAGCAATTGCAAAAAAAAGTATTGTTATACTCTATAACTTAGTCTCGTAAAGCAAACTAAAAATTCGGCATAATAATGCTTAGTTTAAAATAGGTATACCAACATTTTTATTTTATTCTAGTAAATATTACCTCGCGTGAGCCAAGAAACCATAGAATCTGTAAAAATAGTTTTATTTCCTACGAACATTCAAAAATTGTTTTAATAATGACAGTTTTCTATTTACAGCCGCGGGCCAGTCCTTCCGGGGAGGTACCACGCTCTCGGAGAAAATCGTCGCCTGAACAGTGTGCTGTTCTTCGTTCGATGAGAGAGAGAGCCGGCAGCCCAACTTTTTGGGTGGGTTTGGGATTTTTATTGGTAGGCAGCGGTCTAGCTGTACCCTTGGTATTGCAAAGGTCCATGGACGGCAGTAACACTTACCATCTGCTTGCTCATTTGCCACCAAGAGCATTAAAATATAAAAAAAGAATGAAAATTAAAAATAAATTGTTTTATATGAAAATTAAAAAGAGTTTCATTTCATATGAAAATTAGAATATGTATATTAAATAATTTAAAAATTTAAATTATTTACAGTGACAATTTAGAGCACCAAAAGGAACAAACGTACGTACAAATTCCATTATATAAGCTAAAATCATAATATATTACGTTTCATCCATATAAGACCTATGGAAACAAATTCCTGTGGAATCCCCATTATATTATATTACATAGGTGGGGTATATCTTGCGGTCTATGTAGAAAGATAATACCAGATATGAGACAGCACGTATCCCGTGTGATAGGATGCATACTAATCAGCCATGTCAATATATAATATTATTAGATTTCTTCACCATTAACTACCGATATTTGCATCATACTTTCTTATTCAATGGAATTCTTTCAGTTTTATTCAAGAAATACGCATGTTACATGTAGCTCTTTTTTATATATATAATGGTTATACATAACGAAGAAATATATATGAATATCTAAGCGACCTAATTTTTATGTTTTGTTACAACGGTTTTCTAAAACACGGTGACTTGAAGCTATTGACAGTGGCAGTTGATGTTCCAGATTTCCTAGGAGGATGCTGCTGTCTACTCTTCTGGTCATCCCTAATTCCCTGGTTCTTGTCATTCTCACAGAAAAATAAAGAAGGAGGAAGGAAGGTTTTGGATTGAGAGTGCTCTGAGTTTACTACTATTTCATGTAAGGATGTGTTACATCCATCTGACAGTAACATCCAAAGTACAACATAAAAAAAATCCATCACCACAAGGGAAATATAACATTGACGTTGGTACATAGTTAAGTGAAATATAGACAAATTCTATATCTAATTTCCTAAGTATTTTTTTATTACCAACCTCACGTCCTTGAGAATGTAATTGTTGACTAGATGGCATCAGATGGCCCAGGTTGGCCCAGGTTGATGTAAAACTTTTAGTGATCTTTTACGAAATTTATGAACAATATAAGCGTTGGTAATATTTATAATCACATACCTAAATACCTGTATATAAATCTTAGAAGAACTACGAAAATGTATGCATGTGGAGCATTGGTAATACAAAATCACTAACCCTTTCTTTGTCGTGAATGATTGTAACAAATGAAGGAAAATGGAAATAAACTCTATATCTACCTTTTTTTTTTTTTTTTTTTTTTTTTTTTTTTTGGTGGGCTATGGGTGCGTCTCGCCCCGCCAAATCGGTCCGGGGTGACGGAGAAGGCGGCGCGTGATCCCATAGACCCACCGTAAAATCCTCTCTCTTCGCCGTGCGAGCGGACCACCGGTACCCGATCTTTGTCTTCGGTGGTCCGCTCGGCGGTTTACCCTCGCGGGTTCATCTCGTCGACGCCCCGACAGATTTCGCCGTCGGGGCGTCGCCCTCACGCGGTGGCCTCGCGTCGGGTGACCGGACAATTCCCCGGTCCGATCACCCGAGGCCTGGGTTAGGGCGGCATCAGGCGCAGGTATTCGCGCCTGCGCCGCCCCGGCCGCTGGCGGCGGCCCGGGTCGCGGGAGTCCTCCCTGACTCGTTCCGCCGCCTCCTTCCGCGAGATGACAGCCTCGCAGAAGGCGGCGACCGCGTCCCAATTCCTGACGCTGTCGACCATCGCCCTCGCGACAGCCGGCAGCGCCAGGTCGGCACCGATAATAGCGACGAGGTCGCGGCGCTGCCCGTCCCAGCCCGAGCATTCCTCGAGCGTATGTTGCGCCGTGTCCTCGTCACTACTGCAATGATGGCAGCCCGGAGTCCACTCCCTGTACACGACCGTGTGCAGGTATTTCCCGAAGCACCCGTGCCCCGTCAACACCTGCACCAGTCGGAAGGTGAGGACCCCGTGCCGCCGCTCCATCCATTTCATCAATACGGGCCGGAAGGCTTCGACGGTCACGATACCGTGTCTAGGCCTCTCCAGCCGCGTAACCCAACGGGCGATGACGTCTCGGCGGGCGTCCTCGCGCCAGGTGGCTATCTCGCTCAACGATGGGGAGCCACCCTCCTCGCGCACTGAGGTAACCCGCCGATAGAGGTCGGAGAGCATCTCCGCCTCTAGGTCCCACGGGGGTGTCCCGGCCAATAGGCACGCCGCCTCTGTCGACACCGTGCGGTACCCGCGAATGGCTCTGACCGCCATGGCTCGCTGTGGCCTCCACAGAACCGCCCTGAGCTGGGCGTTCAGAGCCCTCGCCCACACGGGTGCGCCGTACATGGCCATCGAGCGGATGACCCCCGCATACAGCCGTCGGCCCTCGAAACTGGGTCCGCCCACATTCGGCATGAGCCGAGAAAGGGCGGACGCCGCGCCGACCAGCCGGGGAGCAATCTGTCGGAAATGCTCCCGGAACCACCATCGCCCGTCGAGCACCAGACCCAAGTACTTCATATGGGCCTGGATGTTGATCTGGATGGAGTTGACGACTAACGAGGCGCCGGTTGGCAGCCTTACGCGTGGCCCATGAAATAATAGGGCCTCCGTTTTATTTAAGGCCACCCTGAGCCCCAGCGCCTCGATTCGCCTGACCATCTCCTCGGTGCCGAGAGTGGCCAGGCTCGCCGCCTCTTCGAGTGTCCTGCCCCGGGCTGTGACGAGCGTGTCGTCAGCATAGCACACCAAGCTCAGCCCGGGGGGGAGACTCCCTCTCAACGCCCAGTCGTACCCGATGTCCCACAGAGTCGGCCCCAGAACCGACCCCTGTGGAACACCGCACGACATGGGCGTTCGCACAATGTCCCCTGCGGGACCCGCGCAGAGGATACTGCGCCCCTCCAAATAGTCTGCCACCAGCCGCCTGAGGTACAGGGGCACTCCATGGAACCGGAGCGCCTCCTTGATGCAGCTGAATGGCAGACTATTGAATGCGTTGGCGATGTCCAGCGACACCGCCAACAGCACTCCCTTGCCGGCGACAGCCTCCGCGGCCGTCTGCCTCAGGCGTAGCAGGGCCCCGATGGTCGAACGCCCCCTCCTAAACCCATATTGAGCGTCCGACAGATCGGGCCCCACCTCCTCCAAGTGTCGGACGATGCGGGCAGCGAGGACACGCTCCAGCAACTTACCCACATCGTCGAGAAGCACGATGGGCCTGTAGGCCGACGGCAAATCCGGGGGCCGTCCCGGCTTTGGCAGGAGAACCAACCTCCCCTCCTTCCAGCACTCAGGGAACCGTCCAGACGTCAGACAGGCGTTGAACAGTTGCCTGAGGCGAGGCTCGAAGTGCTCGAGGAGCGACGTCAACACCCGGACTGGTATTCCGTCCGGGCCGGGGGCCGTGGTGGCGGAGCGAATCCGCGCCACTGCCGCCCCCACTTCCGACTCCGTCACGGGTGGAACACTCTCGTCGTCGGCCTCCCGGTCTTGATCTGGCGAAGCCATGACCGGGGGCGTGTGTCCCGACTGCCGTGGAAATAGCTCCTCGATCACCCTACAGAGGAAGTCGGGCTGGAGGGTCTCGGTGAGGGGGGGGCCCTGCGCGCGAAGCTTGTTCAGCGACGCGCGATACGGGCGACCCCAGGGGTCACGGTCGAGACCGTCCAACATCTCCTGCCAACTCGCATCCTTGGCGGCTCGGATGGCCAGCCGAAAGGCAGTACGCGCACTGCGGTACGCCTCGTACAGCTGGCCCTCCCGCTCAGCGTCGCGGTGACGCCGCCGGCTGCGGGTGTGGGACCTTCGGGCACTGATACACGCCGCGCGAAGGTCCGCCAGTCTTGGGGACCACCAGTAGACCCCCGGCCTCGGAGGTAGACGCCGCACCCTGGGCATGGCCGCATCGCAGATCTGCGTTAAAGCACTGCGGATGCGGACAGCCTCAGCGTCCACTCCGTCCGCTGGGGGCGGTGAGGACAGCCACGTGTGAACGATGGCCGCCTCCGCCAGTAGGTCCCTATCAAGACGACCCACAGCCCACCGCGGAAACGCGGGAGCTCCGTCCGCCCTGTGACCGCTACCGGGTTCCCGGGGGGAGACCTCCATCCGGATGTACCGGTGGTCCGACAGGGTCTCCGTCTCCTCCAGGACACTCCAGTTCCTCACCCGTGGCGCGACAGCGGGGCTAGCGAACGACAAGTCCACTATCGACCCGCCCTGCTGCCGCACACACGTGTTCACTGAGCCCCTGTTAACAACACAGAGGCCCAGTGAAGCCGCCCACTCAACGACCGCCCGTCCGCGGTCGTCCGTCATAGGGGACCCCCATGCCGTGGATTTGGCGTTGAAGTCCCCCAGGACCAGGACGAGGCCCGGTGCCAGTCGCCGTATCGAAGCCTCCAAGGTGGTGAGGGAGGCCCTGAAATCGTCCATTCTCCTGTTAGGGGAGAGGTAAACGCTGTAGAGTGTGACCCCTCCCCATTCCGCAGCAACAAATTCTTCGCCCCTATCCAAAAGGGATAGGGACGGGAAGTGCCGCCGCGTTGAGACGACGATTGCCGCAGTTCCGTTTCGGCTGACCACCCAATTGGGGCGATCAGGCACGACGTACGGTTCCGCGACTACGGCTGCACCAATCGACCACTCCGCCATGGATTGAAGGAGGAGATCCTGCGCTCCGGCGGAGTGGTTGGTGTTGGCCTGCAGGAGGTGAATGGATTCTGCAGCCATTAGTGGGCCGTATCCATCACCTCCGCCTCGCCAGTGGGCGATCGGGCCGCGCTAGGAGCGGGAGCGGCCGTGGTCGAAAGGCCGCCCCGCCCCTTTGGGGCCGAAGCAGGAGGTCTGCACGCCCCAGAACCCATGCGGTGCTTGGCGGGCTTATTGCCCGCCGCACACGCGGGGCAGTGGGGCGGGGCGGCGCAAGATGCCGCCACGTGCCCGGTCTGACCGCAGCGGAAACACAATCCGCCGCAGTCGAAGCAATTGGTGCACGTCGGTCGAGTGTGTCCGACCGCCATGCACTTATAGCACCTCGCAGGCCGGTGCTCAAGCACGGTTACCCGCGCCGAGCTCCAGCCCACGAGGAGCCTGCCTGAGCCGGCCAGTTGCCTGACCGACTCCACCGGGCACTGCGCCCAGGCAGCACCTACGCCACCCGGACCGGGACGAATGGCACCGACCCGGACGGTGTCTATGGGACACCCGGTTTTCGAGGCAATAGCCTCCCGGATGTCTTCCACCGTCACGGAGTCGTCCAGACCCGAAATGCGCATTTCGGCGCACTTGACGGGCCTGGCGATCCTGATGCCACCCTCCTCGGCGAACAGACCTCGCAGCTTCTCAGCTACGCTGTCAGCCGTCTTGGCGCCCTCGGCCCCTGGGAACTCGAGGATTCGAGCCCCCGTCCGGGCCTTGCGGGTCCTGGCTTCGACGCCTCCAATATCGGAGACGTCTAGCTCCCGCCGGGCCTTCCTCAAGACGGCCTCGTAGCTGAGGCCCTTCTCGGCCGCCTCAGGCAGCACAGTGATCACCACTGCGGCTGTCTTTGGCGGCTTGAGCCCATTGCGCGACCTCTTCTTCTTGTCGCCAGCTCCTGCCTTGGGAGCGGAGACCTCAGCGGCGCGCTTGGCCTCCGCTCTCCTTCTTTGGCCGCGACTCCTTCTATCGCGCTCGGCCACCTGCCAACCCTCTTCGGGTACGGCAGTCGTGCCAGACGCGGAAGGCCTTGTCGCAGCCTCGCTGGTCGTCGCCGGCGGTTTCGTTGCGGGCGGCTTCAGCGGTCCGGCAGGAGCCAGCGCCGTCTTCCTCCTCAGGGCAGGTCCCTTCGGAGCGGGGCCGGGGCCTTTGGGCTTAGGCCCGGCCGCGGCCGCGGCGTAGCTCCCCACGCGGCCACCCTGACAAGGCAGCGGGGCGGGGGCTGGTGCCGTATGTGGCCGCTTATCTGCGGCAAGAGGCGGCCGGACACGTGGTTCTGGAGGCAGCCTTGCCTCCAGAACGGCGAAGCGCGCATCGACAATTTTGCCCACTGCGTCGATTATCGCACGCAGGGACTCATCCGGCAATCCCCCCACCGCAGGCAGCGGGGTTGGCATCGGGGTCGGCAGCGGGGTCGGCGCCTCCGGTTGAGCCTCCACCGGGGCCCGCTCCGAGACGCTTGGCGACTTCTTCGCCGCGGCGCGAGTCGTCCTCCTCGCTACCGGGACAGGTGTCGGCTCGGTGGCCGTGACGGCTTCAGCCGGCGGCGTGCCCTCCGCAGCAGGGGGCGTCCTCCTCGCCGCAGGGACGGGTTTCACCGCGGCAGCTGTTTTGAGCGCCTTGGCCGACGGCTTTGGCGCAGGCGGTAGGAACTGCGCCATCTGGGCCCGCAGGTCGGCCATGTCTTTGGCCAACATGCGGTTTACCTGACGCAGCGACTCCAGCTCGGACTCCAACTGGCGGTTCAGGTCCCGCAGGCCTGAAACCTCGCCACTAAGGCGGGCATTTTCAGCCTGCAGGTCCAGGGGGCCGTCGCTCGCAGCAGGCGCCGCCTCACGCCGAGGAGTCACCGACCTTCTTCCTGCTACTGCGGCCCCTCGCCCCCTGCGAGAAGCCGGCACCTTCGGTGGAGGCATGATGGTCCCGCTCCCCTCGGAGTCGGCGCCCGAGCTGCCTCCCTTGCTCAGGGGGCGCTTTCGCACCTGCGAGGGGAGGGCCTCCTCCCTGGTCTTCTCAGCCGCCGCCACAGGACGCGGCGACGACTTAGCGGGGGCTTTAGCGTCCGACCCGCTATCTCCTCTGGACGGCCCTGCGGATATACCGCCCTCGTCCATCTTAGCGGCAGATCTGCTGCCCTCATCCACGGACGGCTCTGCGACGTCACTGTCGCCCTCGTCCGTAGACGGCTCTGCAGCATTTCTGCCACCGTCCTCCTTTTCAGCGGCGGCAGCCTCTCTCCGCGCACGCCGCTCCTCCATCCTCCTCTTGTAGCTGGAAGCCTGCCCCCGGCTCTTCCTGGGCGACTTCCGCTTCACTTTTTGGGCCTCCACGATTTGTGCCGGGCCCTTAGCGGACGCCTCAAGTCCTGAGGACGAGGCGTCGTTGTCAGTTTTTCTTTGGCTTGACAAGGCCGTGGTGTGAGAATCACAAGGATTCCCGTCGGTTTTTAAATGGTTTAAAGTTTGCGTATCCATTGTGAATCCCACGAGAATGGGAGATACATTACGTCGACCCGGGCAGAGATCCCTATACCCGGGCAAGCCTACATTTACCAACCAGGGGGTCAGCCGGTGCCCTGGCTGGAGCGTGCTAACGACAGAACAACCCATCTGCCATGCATCTTCTCGCCGCACGCCAGAACTTAAGATTCTGGGTGATTTCCGAGTCCGAATGTTACTTCGAACTCTTTATAGAGGTTGTCTTCCTCGCGGTCCGGGCGGTTAAGCCAAGACCCTCGCTCCTGGAACTAAGACAAGCAAAGAATCAGGTTTACGATGTGTGGGCGGTGGCAAGTGCCTGCCCAGCCCTCAAATGAATGAGTGACTGAGCCCGTCCCGATATTTCGCGTCCTATAACCTCTACTACGACTGTAGTAGAGCAAGGAGCGAAATCGCGCAGATATTCGCTACGGACGACAGTACAACAGAAGAACTGGGGACCGCCGCCCGCACCCAGGGTACACCGCGTGGAGGTTTCTGGGATAGTACCCCACTCTATATCTACCTACGTGACCATCATGCTACAGTAAGTTCAAGCTTAGTCATCATTCTCCTGCTCTTATCCCAATTACTTGGGGTCGATGCAATATGTACTCTGTTTCCATCGTACATATTGCAAAAGTTACTCGCCTACCTGACGTCAACCCTCCTTGGGAATTTAATTGTTGACCTGACGGCATCAGGTGGAGTTGGCCCAGGTCCATGAGGCTCTTAGTCGTCTTTTACGACATCCACGAGCGAAGTAAGGGTTGGTAGTATTCGTCGCCGCTACCACACAGCAAGCTTAGTATGAGTACTTATATATGCTGAGATGAGATGATAACACATTAGCGGCAGGACTACGCTGTTGACAGTTCTCGGTCTACAGCCGCGGGCTGGTCCGTCCGAGGTAGTACCACACTCTCGCAAAAGATCGTCGTCTGAGTAATGGCAATGTGCTATTGCGTTTCGTTCGGTTAGCGAGAAAGCCGAAAGCCTACTACCTTGGTGAATTTGGGGCTTGTATTCGTAGGCAGCGGCTTAGCTATATATACTCTTGGTATAGCAAATGTGCATGGGCGGCAGTGATACTTACCATCAGATATACATCCTGCTCGTTTGCCACCATGCCACCAAAAAAAAATAACAAAATCGAAAAATGTTTCTTAAGTCTTACATTCAATAGACAAATAAAATTATCTATTAAATAAATTAGTTAACCACTAATAACAAAATTATAATATTAAATCTACATTGGCTAAAGTCTTACTCATACTCAATGCAATACTAATTTCAAATAGAAAAATTATAGTAAGCAGACCACCTTAATACAGCAAAACACCGTTAGATCATGCCTTATATACCAGACCCGTTCTAATAATACATCACAATAATTATATACTAAACATCAAGAAATCAGTTTGGAACTATTCTATTGCTAACTACTAACTGTAATTTGCAATTCGTTGGAATTGTGTTGTTTTCGGTGTGCTGTCGGAGTTAAAATATAATTTACCACTATATATAAATATATATATATATATATATATACATATATATATATATATATATATATATTATAAATATATATATATATATATATATATATATATATATATATATATATATAAATATATATATATATATATATAAATATATATATATATATATTATAAATATATATATATATATATATATATATATATTACATATTGTAAAAGTTATTGGCAATAGTTTTATGACCGGCTGCCTGCCAGGTGCCAGATGCCAACCCTATTTGGGAATTTAATTGTTGACTAAACGGCATCAGGTAGAGTTGACCCAGGTCGATATAAAGCTCTTAGTAGTCTTTTACGACATCCACGAGCAAAGTAAGGATTGGTAGTATTCGTAGCCGCTACCGCAACCACACAGCCAAGTTTGTTCTCAAACTATATATGTTCCAATAATTAAATGTACGTCCACAAACATAATTATCTTATCAGTATTCCAATCGAATAAAGATAACTTTTAGTATTAAATGAATAAAACATCTTTATGAAACTAATTGCTTTCGACCCTCGCAAATTGGCAATTGATGTCATCCCTTTTTACATGGCACGAACGTATGAAAAAGTAATAAAATGTATTGTGGGGTTACAATTTTTGCTTCGAAACACTCCTGAGGCATATATTAAGAGGTTATATATTAGTTTTTAATTATTATCTATACTATAAAGCATTAATAATAAACTATTTCGCAACCAATCCCTCTCTTCTTGTGGCTGTCATAAGATTACCTAATTCTGAGACGAATCCTTACTAATATTATAAATGCGAAAGTAACTCTGTCTGTCTGTCGCTCTTTAACGCCACAACTACTGAATCGATCTAATGAAATTTGGTACACATATAGTCTAGAGCCTGATAAAGGACATAGGGTACTTTTTAATGCAAAAAAGGGTTGTAAAAGGAGATGAAAAGTTGTAAGGAATTATCGTCATTTTTAAAACTTGACACTTATTTTTAGGCTATTGATTAGATATAAATAAATATGACATTAAATTTTCGTAAAAAAAATTACTCTTAAGGGTTAAAATAAAAATAGGGGATGAAAAACTTTAGGAAAGTAACCTTTTACGCGGGCGAAGCCGCGGGCAGCAGCTAGTAAGTATAAAAAATCACTACAAGGAAAGGAAAACTGAAATTAAAAAACTCAAATCAATCCGTCGGGTCAACGTTTTAACTGCTAATGCGTCTCACAAAACGACACATTATATTTTAACCTGTCACAACATGTAAAAATAAACACTTTATGAATAATATAATATGAAATTAAATTATTTAGTGTAATTCTAAAGTAAAAAGTTGGATTTATAATGTATATAAAGATATATGTTTAAATATATTGCAGAAGCTAACATCCATTTAAAAATTTATTGAGATTAGTCCTGAATTGAACCACGTAAACTGCACAACACAAAAATATGAAAACGACCGCTTTAATATCGTATGAATAGCTTAATCCAACCAGATAAATATGCATTCAATTCGAAATATATTTTAAATTGAGCATGAATTCACTTCAAAATTTATGTTTTCAATATTTTTAACCATTGACTGTGTTGAGCCACCACTATTCCTATAAACCATACTGAATTTGCTAATCCTAGCATATTCGAATGAAATAGAAAATAATTAGGTTACTACGCTTCCCACATGTCGAATGGTAGCGGCCATAAACATTTACTACTAACTCGATTAATACTCGTGGATGTTGTAAAACTTTCTTTACCGACCAAGGCGCTTATCGTGTAACCAATGAAGTTAAGAGTGTTTATCAGACAGCCTGTGATGTTTTCTGTTATTGAAAAGATTTGCTGTAACAACGCTTTATTTATTGGGATAATGGTAGATAAACGATAGTTTTGCCATAGTCCCCGCCTTTATCCCTAAAGAGCTTAGATAACGCTATAATATACACGCATTAATCAATAGCTTCCGAAAAAGATATCCGATTTTATCTTAAAGATATGCTGATTATATTCGGACTAGAACATAGAATCGGAAAATAACAACTTACATTATTATATCACGTTATTTTTTATGCTTATTAAAAGGGCTAAGGGTTTTGAATACGTTATTTAAAATAAAAGGCAAAAGGTAGATGTGCTTATATGTCTTTACATCAAACTTTAATTGACATTTATAGTACCGCAATTTTAAGTTTTATGCGTATGTAAACATAAAATACTTTTATTAATTGACTATGCAGATGACGTAAAAATTTACTTTGTGACCTTTTACGATTGGTTTTCCGTGCTGAGTATGTTAGGTTAAATTCACACGTTCTACGTACCCACTTCTTGACTACATATTCTAAAACTGGATGCATGGATGGATTAATGAACATACCATTAATCCATCCGACCAAATCCGTGTGGTGACGGAGTAAAAATACAATTCACTACACCCTATCTTACCCGTGGGTGATCGTAAGAGACGACTAAGGGATATAAAACGCATTTAACATCTAAGCAAGAGAAGGCAAACTTGAAACAAAACCCTATATCAACACATCTGACCAGCGTGGTATAGTAGGTCAATTTCCCTCTTATTACGAAGGAGGCTCGAGCCCAACAGTGGGACGTATATGAGCTGAGATGATGATGTCCATTAATAATTGTGTGTCTGTAAAAAAGAAACATATATGCCGTACTTAGTTAATAACTAAATAAAAATGTATTTATTCTTGTGAAGCTTATAGCTCAAATCTACTTGTAGTGATAAGAAGACTTTAATAATATATGTATTAAATTTCTCGTTTCAAGTCTGGCTTTGGGTTATAGCATTTGACATCATACTTCTATCTTTACTCTAAATACTTGGACTTGCTTTGAGTATAGCGTGTTTTACCTTTCCATGCAATTATTTTAGACACTACCTCTCCTCGTTCATTTATTCATTCATTCATTCGTCTTAGCTAATTTCCCAGAGTTGGGCTCCAGCCTTCTCTACAATAGGAGGGAAATCGACCTAGTATATCGCGCTAGTCAGTTCTATTTCGAGTTTTCCAACTCTTGCACAGATGTTATATGCATATTATATCCATTAATCGGCTTTTACAACACCCACGGGTAAGGCAGAGTGGTGATGAGTTGTATTCTTACTCCGTCACCACACAAATAATCATCAGCCTCATCATCAAAATTTCTCCTCCTCAGTAATTTTTACTTATATTTTTTTTGAAATATATTAATATATAATATAAATCTTAATCTTTTTTGCAAATATCATAGTGACCCTTCCATATTCATATGTAACATTTCATCCTAATATACCTAAGTCTAGTTCTTAATATGTCTATCCATCATCATTTCAGCTCCTGTTCGTCACACTAATAGGCTCGAATTTACTCTACATTGGATAGAAATTTATCTATTATACCACGCTGATTAGACGGGTTGGTTTAGAATTTTATTTCAAGTTTTCCTTCTCTTGCATTTATGTTATCTACTTTTTTTTCTTTTTTTTTTCCCGCAAGGTTTACCATGGATGTGGTCGCGCCCCGACAAAACGTCCGGGGCGACAGAAGAGGCGGCACGCAACCCTATGGACCCACTCTGCAAACACCTCTCTTCGCCGTGCGAGCGGGCCACCGGTACCCGATCTTTGACTTCGGTTGCCATTTATGTTATCTACTAGAGTCTCTTATACGTGGTCACCCGATAATCTAATAAGTCTTACTATATCTATACCACAAGGAAGGTTCTTCTTTATTTTTCGTCATCAGTATCATTTTATACTGAAAAGGTTCTAGCTAATTTTGACCACCGACCACGTAGTTCATGACAATATATCTATGATATATTATCGTTGACCATACAAAATTAAGTGACATTAGTACATTTAACTATAGAGCCCTTAGTCAACTCTATTTAATCACACACAAGTAATATTATGTTCTGTATAATTCGTGATCACTGCCATACAGATATATCCTTACTCCTCCTTTTGAATGTAAAATAATTCTGACCTATTTGTATTTTATAACAGTAAAACGTATTAACGAAGAAACATCGCAAGAAAATCTCTCTATATTGCTATAAAAACATACTTAAAATTTTCATATTATTACCCTAAATTATCCCATTCCTAAATAACAGCCCTCGAGCGATGCAGGGATGTTGCTGTAACGATATTACAATTTTTACTTACAAATTTCCGACCTCATAAATGCAAATACTTGATTTCACTGTCGGGCTAGCAAAAAGGTTAACTCAATATTAATTTATATTCATCATTTAATTTTATCTTACTGATTTTTTATTCAACATAAAAAAAAAGAATAGTATATAAGTAGCACTAAAATCTAAATATTTAAGCACTAGAATCATCAATACGCATTGGGATTAAATTAAAACGTTTTTACTAGTACATATACTCGTATACCATTGTGTTAAAGAAATCTAGAACTTACTAAAGTAATATAAAGTTTGTCTCACTAAGGAATGTTTATATTTAAAGCTTACTTACCGATACAGGAATATTTTTCTCAGCTTCAATAGTCAAGACACAGTTTATATAAAAAAAAAACTGAGCTGATATCGAAACGAGTCCCAGAAAACCCAACAGTCACCTAAATATCTTATATGTCTTACAAGAACTGTCCACCACAATGATTTAATGTCCTTGCACAATAAAATTTCACAACTCAAATACAATTTCACTTTCTATAAAGCGTCCGTGATAGTAACGACTGGGAAAGACCTTTGCAAATACAATATCTATACACGATCTCCTCGAAACTTCTGTCGAAGTGAGTAGAGTCGCGGCGAGTACACAGACTGTGTGCAACGAACCAAGCTGCCCGAACGCCGAACAGCGACTGTGATAACGACACTTTCAACGAATGAACCTGCGAACCTCTCCATAGACTGTAAGCTTGCCTCTCTCTCGCCGTTCGTCGGTGCTTAACGCACCCCATAGCTCGCGATCTGAACTCTCACTCTATCATAACAAGAAACAAATTCGAACTATACTCAAAAGCCACGAATGCGTCTCATTCGAGACGAGAACGAGTTTACGGTACGTAAATCGTAGTGGATTTGTTTGGTGGCCCTAACATATTAAGCCGATTCTTCGCCATGGCGCTCACAGAGCGCTTTTTCCGAATCAGTTCCCGTTAAATAGGGGCTTCTTTTTGTGCAACCTACAGCCGGACGGTGTATATAGGGTCCAATGAGTACTTGCTATGGATAACAAATAAACTTTCTAAACTGTAACTATAAAAACCATCTATTTGAATAGTACCTAAATTGTTCTCTTTTTACTATAAAATATAATGGAAGCATTCTATAATATTTAATAGAACTCCTAATATTAAAAAATAAATGATTGAATAACGAATAAGAAGATTGCCGCGGTAGTTATGCATTTTGTAATTTCACAGAAGATTTTTGCACGTGCGATTGTCGTCTACGTTACATTTTCCAATTCGTAAGTTGCGGTTTTACTTTCAGTGTCAATTACGCGAGCTGCGGTCGAAGCCCCACAATAATGCGGCGGTAAATTGGATACCAGCCCTCTGAACCAGATTAGACCACCTCGTAAAGGCTGTCGGAGTTTATGCAAGGCTGTGTCTAATCTTTGCTTACAATTAGGTCAATGTAAGTTAAAACAAAATGCATTATATAAAACACCTAAGTTATGAATATATGTAAAGCCATCCAAGTATTGAAACCGTAAACCCTTTCGAGTGATCCCGCGACGATACCGAACTGGGTCAGAGAAGCGCACCCTAACCTTAGGATGAATCCACGTAACAATATACTTAAAGAAATGAGAAAATATTAAATAAGCTCGAAAATTTAATCACAAATATGAATAAATTTTCCTCAATGTCTATTTATGAGTTATTTGATAAACTATTTTTATACATTCACGATCATATACCTTGAAAAATGTTCAAAACGTGGACAATTAAAAATCAAATAAATTCAAAGCGATTAAATTCGTAAAAATAGTTTTATATCGAATTTTAAATACTTGCGAAAAAATCTGAAATTATTACCCTTGTAAGTAACAAGGGTAATATTGAGTAAAAAAAACCGGCAATTTATTTAATATGTCACTATTTTTAATTTATTCTCAATCTTTTTCTTAGCTTATATATAGCCCATTTCTAGACACGGACCTTCTCCAGATGAGAAAAATTAGGTTACTACGACATGCTGATCAGATAGTTACTACGACATGCTGATCAGATAGGGGTATTAATTAGAAACTTTATTTTTAGTGATGTTACCTGCTTAAACCTCTTAATAGATTTCACATTTTCCACAAGAATATAAAATAATGGTTATCATTGTATTGTTCATCATCATCATCATCTCAACTCATAAACGTGCCACTGTTGGGCTCGAGCCTCCTCCATAATGGAAGGGAAATTGACCTACTATAACACGCTGGTCAGACGTGTTGGTGTAGGTTTTTGTTTCGAGTTTTCCATTTCTCGCATAGATGTTATATGCGTTTTATATCCCTCAGTCGTTTCTTAAGATCACCCACGGGTAAGATAAGGAGTGCTATATTCTATTCTTACTCCGTCACCACACGAAAGATTGTATTGTTACATTGTAGGATACAAATATCAACATAGTTTGACATAATTTTATATTATATTCTTTATAAAAATAATTAAAAGTTATATTATCATCGTGATTCTTCTGCTGTTACACCAATTACTTGGCGTCGACGCAATATGTTCTCATATATATTGCAAATGTTATTGAGAATAGTTTTATGAACAGCCATGTCTCTCTGACGTCAACCCCCCTTGGGAATGTAATTGTTGATCAGTATCAGGTGGTGTTGGCCCAGATTGATACAAGCGCTTACTCTTCTTTTACGACATTCACGAGCAAAGTAAGAGATCAATTCTTACTTTGTAATCGTAACCACTACCACACAGCACTAAAAATTATAATATAATAATTTTTATTTTACATACATACATACGTATCATCACGCCATATCCCTTGCAGGGTAGGCAAAGAGAACAGAGTGCCAGAGAACTATATCCTTGCATACTTCACTCGCTTCCTCAACATTCATAGTTCTCTTCATACACGCTCGCCGGTTTCGGAGACCCTTGACTCCACCTTCCTTCAGTACGTGACCAATCTGGTCTAGGTAGGTTAGTCTCATTCTCCCCCGGTACCTACATCCTTCCACTTTCGCATTGAATATCTTCTTAACCAGACGTTCGTTCGGTATTCTTTCCACATGTTTGAACCATCGGAGCATTTTTTTTCTTTTAATACATATATATTAAAAGCACTTTTTGTGATTAACAAAATATACGTAACTACTCTACTAATTAATAAAGAAGCAGATATTAATATAATAATCATGACTAACATTTTGTCACCAATAATAACATTATAATTAACAAATTAGAAGCTTTATTTAGTACTAAGCTTATGGATATACTAGCAGTGGCTTTATATGCGTTATTTTAGGATTGTATTCACTAAGTTTCCATCCCTCGGGATCAGTAGTTATACGGGAATGAAAGATAAGCCTTTTCTGTGTTCCTGATAACATTTATGCGAAATTTTAAGACAATTAGTTACGTAATTAAGGCCTTAATGTGTAACAAACAAAGATTGCATATTCGGATTTAGAACCTTAGTGAGGATATTTTGTTTTTTAAATCTGCTATAAAAGGGATAATTCTGAAAGCATAGGTACTTTTATTTATAAAAAATATTAATATTTTTATTTTATAAAAATATTAATATTTTTATTTTATAAAAAATATTTATATTTTTAAATATTATATTTGAGCAATGTGTTTGCTCCATTTGTCATATCATATTAATATGTAAGGGGCTAAGCGAAAGTACGTCGTAGACTATCATAAATCTAACATATCTAATTTTTATGCTCCTATAAAACTCTTTTATTTATTTGTCACTGAACGCACCCTAAACAACTTAACATATTTTGATGAATATTTGTGTATTTTAATTAGTTCTCGGATGGTTTAGATTTACAATTAGATAGGATAGTACTGCTATCAAATCCTAGGAAAGGTAATATTTTAGATATGTACAAAAGAAAGTTAGTTATGTCAGCTGGTTTATTTAGCGAAACCATATTTTCTTTAAACACCTTCAATTATTCTATTTATTCTAATTTTAAGCACGACTTATTTACAAAGGAAGACTAATTGCTACTTTGAGAAATTTACACACCGTGACTTAAAATAATTTTAATAATAATAATAAAAAAACAATAATAATAATAATAATTAAACCTCCGGGCCAGTCGTTACCTCACCATGAGGCTAACACAAAACTCGGAGGAACATTATACGGCTTCCTAAGTTCTTTTGATATAAAAAAAAATGTATCACAAGATTTACAGGAAAACCAATAAACCGCAGGGCAGCGTGTGGCGAGCTGGATGTGAGTGGCGACACTGCGGTCCTGAATACTCCAGAGAGTCGATCAGGGCCTCGTCTCCAGCTGGCCTTCATTGGCTGGCTAGAGTGAAAACCGAAGAGTGCCCGAAGGACTCTCAGCTCTGGCTTGCCTTAAACAGCTGGTCAGAGAGGGGTCCCGAGGGGGCCAGAGCTATATGCTCGGAGGTGGAAGTGTCATTTTCAAGGGCATAACTACGGGGAAACCATGACTCTGTTTATCACAGACTCAATGGTGAAACCGGCGCCGCACCGCTCGACACCCCTAGCCACTTGCACCAATGTTGCCCCCTGTTGCCCGAATGGCTTGTGTGCCTGTGGCGACTGTTTAGGGGGCCCATTCAGCGAGTTGGCGAGTCACCGTCTGCCACCATTCATCTCTCAATATGGGTTTGAAGGCAGATGACAGTTAAAAATTCATAGATTTAAGATGAACCAGTCCACTAAGCACCCACTCCCATAATCAGAAATTAGCTACCATAATCACACAATAGTTTTACACTTACCGCTGGCAGTCCACGTAGGTTATGTGCAGACGTGGAATGTCATCAGTAGATGTCCCATCCTAATATTTAGATTAATTTTCTCCAAAGGCCTCTGCGTGTTGGATCCATATCCCCATGTAAGCCTCCCAAAGGACTGGGCATCTTCCCTATGAAAGATCCCGTGAAAAAAGGAGATACATAATAATAATTTTATTCGCTGGAATGCAGGTAGTTACATGAAGATGACAAACATAAGAGAGTAAGAGCTTTATACATTCTGCCGTTTAGGCGTGCAAATATTTGGTTTATAATATATAGTTACTACTCATAGCTTACATGATAGACTACTAGTACTCTCTTGGAGTATGTAGGTTTGTAATTTAAATATAACAATAAAAGAAGACAATAACAATAAAAGAAAAATAATGATGGCTCTGTATAACACTTAAAATAACATAACAGGATTAATAATTATAAATTAACATCATTTAGGAATTCTGACACTGAATAATAGCATTTAGTTATAAGTAATAAAAATTGATCTCGTTCAAAATAAAATATTGTAGTCAACGCACTAAAACTTGGTCAATTTATATGATGCTATAATTAATCTGAGCTGGTCACAGATGTCTAAGACCATTGGTACCAGTGACTGGCCCAACGGCGTGTGATAGGGAATATGGTGCGTTATGGGGCCACGCGCCGCCCTTCCATCGCCCCAGACGAAATGAACAGCGTATGTCCAGACCATAACCTGTCAAAAAAAATGCTATAATTATTTTTACTAGTAACGAATAGAATAGAACAATAAAAAGAAGAAGAACACGCTCTCGATATAATAAAATAAATTAGTTGCCGCCATATTTTAATTTCATCAGTACTATTCTTGACAACGAATCGAATTTTGAAAATAAAAAAATTCTAATAGTTTTTTCTGAAAGATTTCTGCAAAGATATTCATCACGAGGAGTATGCATAGGAGCACTTTCCTGATAAACTTATAACACCAAGTGCGATTATCAACTTCAACCAATTATGTTGATTCTTATATTATCTCCTATTTGCAAGAGTCCTATATTTAAAGACTTTAACATCGATAGGCTGATGGATGATGAAATAAAAACATAAAAACATTACTAAATATAACACGAGTCTTATATTCATTTCTCAATAATTAAAATAAATCTTTTATATTTTGCTTATAAAGAAAAAAAAACAGTCTTTTTATGTGTTACATTTGCACGTGGCCTAAGGATGAGTTAGTAGTGCCCGCCGAGACGTTTCGGGTTTCGTAAACCGAGTTCAGCACTACGTCGGCACTCTAGAATGAGTGACGGTAATATTATAAATATTGTTATATTTCCAAAGAAACCAATAAAATTGCCACAAGTATTATATCATAGTACGGATTCACTGAACTGATAACAGCAAATGAAATGTGAATTGAATATATGTACATATATATTATCAATATTGACGATACAATATACATGGCGAAATCGAATTTCATTTAAGTAGTATGTTAGTTATGATATATAACTTCTCTTCTTCTCTGAAGAGCCTTGGGTAGATACATATATGAGAAACAATATTAACGATTATTGAATTTTTTGTGAACGTTATTTCGTAAAATAAGATTGACAAATATCCTTAAGCTTTCATATTTTGTTTATTTATTACAATCCTTCTAAGAAATGAGACAATAAATTAATAGTCATATATATTTGTCTGATTATACGAACGCGTTCATGGAGAGCTATGTCGTTTTTATAGCCCTGTTATTTTTTATGTGATCTGCACTTTCCAGTGTACGAACACGATTTACAAGACAGTTTAATAAGGCCCAGATTCAGTGTCAATTTAAGGCTACAACATTATTAGAAGGGAATTACGCTGAAGTGAAATATTATTTTATATAACTTTACCCGCGAACGTCTCAAGATACTAAGCCGTTAGTGAAATAGGATTTCAAAAGATTGAGTGGCCTGACTAAAGTTTTAACGATATTATTATATTTTAAATTAGATTATTATGTCAACTATTTATACGGTCCATACAGCTAATTATTGACTAAATCACGATTTTTCAACTTAGGCAGCGCAGCATCAATCGAATTGGTTTCGGAGGTCCACTCAATTGGCAATGAGAGTTTACAAGGCAGTAAATAAAGTATGAACAGATTATCATTTGTCCGTGTGGTGACGGAGTAAGAATACAATTCACAATGTCTATCTTGCCAGTTGGGATCGGAAAAAAGACTAAAGAATGTAATGATAGATAACTTCTATGCAAAAGAAAGACAACTCAACATTAAAAATCCTATACCAACAAGTCTGACCAACATGGTATAGTAGGTCAATTTCTCTCCTCTATTGTGGAGGAAAGTCAAGCTGAGGCTTGCTACTGTGGTAATCTTTTTGATATATTCTTTTTGATATATTCTTACATTAGTTTTTGTTCGTAAGTTAAACTATATTAGCTTAAACCAAAAAGATATAAATATTTTTAATTATCATGTAACAAAATCATGTATGTATGTGTGCGGGTATACGTGCGTGCATAGGTGCACGCATTGGTGCGTGTGCAATTCTGCTATGCTGTCCCACATACTCCTCATTAATATAGCATATTATAGTATCATACCAATGATGGCTTGCGATCACCCTTGCACTGGATAACCACTACTTACAATACTCGATTCATTGATCTATATTTACTCAACTTATCTGAGCTTTAAATAAATACTAATAATTACAGCTAAAATTTAAATGGTTACAAAAATACTTGGAGCACAACACATTGATGCCTTGTGTACCATTTTTATACTAATAACGAGGAGGGCATTAGCAAAAACTTCCGCTATGTGGTAGCGGCTACTAATACTGCCAACCCTTACTTTGCTCGTGGGTGTCGTAAAAGACGAATAAGAGTCTTATAACGACCTGGGTCAACACTATATGATGCCGTTTGGTCAGCAATTACATTCCCAAGGAGAGTTGACGTCTGGCAGGCGGCCGGTCATAAAACTATTGCCAATAACTTGTACAATATGTACTATGAAAGGTGAGTAAATATAATATTGACCCCAAGTAATTGGGATAAGAGTAGGAGAATGATGAACGAGGAGGGTGTTCTTGGTTCATTTATGTGTTTGTCTTTCTTAATACTATTGCTTATGAAAAACAATGTGTAACTACTTGTCATTACTAAATAAATAATACATACTACCAGTGATCCACCATCGCTTCTCTTCGGTTTCGACCATTCCGCCTGCGTACTTTTAATCTCTAATGACTTCTAAGATATTTATTTTAATAATAAAATAAAATGGCTTCGTAAAAAAGCCATTGTTTTTTAGTAATTTCTAAAAGTTAAACAAGGATAAATCACAATAACCAATTGTGAATTATCCGTAGGAAGTAAAGGAGGACATTCACCATTCCTCGAATTTTTTGTAGATCTTTTTAAGATATAAAATTTCATGGTACATTATTTGGATCTAAATTAAGGTCTAGCCAGCACAAGCTAAGTATTTCAAAATATGTGTTTACGTCATCACATTACAAATCTTTAAAAATCTCAGGTGTTCTCTACTATCATCACAGCCCATAAATGTCCCGTTATTGGGTTCGGGCCTCCTCCGTAGTGGGAGGGAAATTAACCTACTATACCGCGCTGGTCAGACGTGTTGGTATAGGGTTTTGTTTCGAGTTTTCCTTCTCTCGCATAGATGTTATATACGTTTTATATCCCTTAGTCGTCTCGTACGATCACCCACGGGTAAGATATGGGGTGGTGAATAGTATTCTTACTCCGTCACCACACGGAAAATTCCTTTCTCTCTCTATTCTCTACTATAATACGCATGTATTATAAATATAACTCTTTCTCTTGATTACTTTATCTATGGACGTCATCTCATTCTATCTGTTATCGATTTAAAACTAAATGGTTTTTTTTTGTAGCTTAAAAGATTTAGATCTTTTTTTAGATTTACCATTAGGGGTATAAAAGAACGAGAAGAAACGAGAAACGTATTTTATTATAGTGGTAGGGCCACAATGTTGACAATTTTCTGTCTACAGCCACGGGCCGGTCCGTCCGGGGTAGTAGCCAGACTTTTGCAGAAAATCGACGTCTGAGTAGTGGCAATGTACTGTTGCGCTTCATTCGGTGAGCAAGAGAGCTGGAAGCCTAACATTCTGGGTGGGTTTTGGGGTTTTCATTATAGCAAAGTGCCATGGGCGGCAGTAACACTTACCATCAGGTGTACTGCATGCTCGTTTGCTACCATAAACAATAAAAACTTAACATAGTAATTTGAATTATTAAATATATATATATATATATATAACTTCTATGATTGATACTTTAAACAAACAAATGTATGTATAAAAACCTGATTAGGAAGCGAAAAATGATGTCACAAGCGGGATACGAACCCGCACCTATTGGGAGCCCGGCCCAATCGTGCTGCCACTTACACCACCGTGAACTATTGTAGGACATTCAAATCTCGCTTTGTATCATATTTACGTCTTTAAGGTGATGTGTGCCATTTACCCGACAATGTTTACACATTGTACTACTACTTACTTGTAATACTTCAAACTTTGCAGTTAGAATTGTATTAAACGATGACACAACCTTGTTATTCAAATTACTGAAATTTAGCATTTAATATGCTTAATTATTTATAAAAACCCGATTAGGAAGCGAAAATGATGTCAGTACGAATGGGCCGGACTGCCAATAGGTGCGGGTTCGAATTCCGCTTGTGATATCATTTTTCGCTTCCTAATTCCTAAAGGGTTTTTATAAATAATTAAGCATATTAAATGCTAAATTTCAGTAATTTGAATCAAATGTATGCTTTCATTCTTATTACGTCATATTAGTTATAATGTTTTTATTACGAAAACCAATGCAATACATATCGATATATATTTTACATTTAAATAAAATGATCTTCTGTTTTAAAATAGTTCAGGACGACGCTAAATAATGAAATAACCACGCTGTTTCTGAGCGGACGTTCGGAAATTTCCTGTTTCACAGGAAATCGAGACCGCATTCGGGTAACTTACGTAAGCTAGAGCATTACTGGTAATATTTACGTTTCTTCGTTCAATTCTTTTTCTATTTATGTTAGTAAATGATGGATGTAATTTCTTTCGCTTATGTGCAAATAGTTTCATTACGGCATTAACTGATATACTCGCCTTTCAATTAATATACAATAAAATTGTATGGTGTGAATTATAGTATGCTCATTTTGCAGGTGTACTCTTTAATAATGAACCCAAATGAACCCGTGGTGACAAAAATAAGATGGTGGTCAGACTAGTTGGCATAAGGTTTTATGTCAAGACGTTCTTCTCTTGCACAAATGTTACCTACATATTATTTACCTTTCCGATACCTACGGATAATAAAGGGGGCGCTAAATTATATTCTTAACCTATCACACGAAAAAAAAAATTAAACACATTCTACGAAAAAAAAATGTTATACATTTTAATAGTGGTAGGACCATGCTGTGGGCAGGTCTCTGTCTACTGCCGCGAGCCGGTCCGTCCGGGGTAGTACTTACCACACTCTCGCAGAACATCGACGTCTGAGTAATGGCAATGTGCAATTGCGCTTCGTTCGGTAAGCGAGAGAGATGGAAGCCCAACTGGGGTGGGTTTGGGGTTTGTATTGGTAGGCAGTGACCTAGCTATATCTTTGGTATTGAAAAAGTCCATGGGCGGCAGTGGCACTTACCATTAGGTGTGCTGCCTGCTCGTTTATCACCATAGGCAATAAAAAAAAATATATGCTAAGAATCTAGGATCACTAACCTAAATATGCGTTTATACATTTATTTGAAAACCTTTATTAACACGGGCGGTCACACAAAGATGAAAAATCTAATTTCTATCCAGTTTCTCAAGAAGTATCAGGTTCCATCAAATATTAAAAGGGTTTGAAGAAGGTGAAACTTCGTAAATTGGTTTTGGCCGCCTCTGGGTCATTGTACTTTAGTGTTTTACTCAATAACAAATTGGCAGATGACTTTCAGAAGAAAATACGGATAATTGATCAAGTTACGACACCGATGTTTTTCACGGACTATTTTTAGAAGTGTATTCTGTATACATTAGTAAGGTAGCTAGTTAAACAGCAAATTTATTTACCATCAATATTTGTAATTTCAAAATCATCTGACCAACGACTTAGTGACAATTTCTATTATACATTTTCTAATTCCTCCAGCTCAAGTAGTTCTCTCAAAATTGAGTGGTGTTTATAAATATGATCGATAACTTTCTATATTATTTTTTTTCTTTCCTTGCAATAAAACTATTTTGTAATTATATATACTGTTTGAAATAAAATCATATTTGTATTTTAATTTAAGATTGTGGTAGATAAATAAAAATTTCTGTTATAACTATGACATGCTGGACAACTTAATCTGCCGTGATTCTGTAAAATATCCAAAACATATTTGAAAAATATGAAGAAAAGAGATAAAATTATAACCTATAAAATATTTTATATTCATAATACTTGCGTATGTCGTCTTTCTATATTGACAAATATCATCATTATGATCATCATCAAAACTCATTTTTTTTTGTTCACGCTGTGGAAATGCATTTACGCACTAGCCCCCGCCGGTGACAGACGAAAGGGTGCATGGGACTCGCCGGCCGGGTTGCCGGAGAGATCGTCTATTGACATTTTATCCCTGACACCCCAACGAACGCTAGACCATCTGGCCACGTCCACTCGAGAGAGAAACTGACCTACTATACCACGCTGGTCAGACGTGTTGATACTGTTGATATACGGTTTTGTTTAGAGTTTGCCTTCATTTTTATATGTGTTTTATACCCCTGAGTTCTCTCTTACGATCACCCACTAATAAGATAGGGAGTGGTGAATTGTATTCTTGCTCCATAACCACACGGATTGACATTAAATATAAAGTTCAGAAAATAGTCGTTCTCAAACAATTTATTGTCGCAATAAAACAAACCAAAGTTTGCATACGAACAGTGTAACATTTACAATGGCATTAACCGCATCGTGCACTGACTCATTATTAAACCTTGATTGCTAGGTCGCTACACCGTAGTCAAACTGGCTACACAAATGGCGTAGTGGTTAAGATACCTTCTGTGCCAGACACGGCCCTGGTTCGATTCCTAGAGATTCCTAGAGCGTTAAATGTTGATCAAAGGGTGTTTTTTTGATTTGCGTGTGATTTTGATGCAGTATTAAGGGAGATATTTCATATTATAAGTAATATATGTTTGTATACTAGAAGAACCGTATATATATATCACATAATATTAGCACTAAATTTATTACGTATATAACTGTAACCTAGAAACAGTACGTTTATACTATTTAATAAAATCGTCAAATTTTAAATCAATTTAAAAAGAGGATTTCAGTCACACACTCATAGACAAGATTATATATCTATACGTAAAGTATAAAGATACGCGCTCAGTGGATTATATTAAAGTGAATGTACACTTCAAAAATACGTAATAGTAATTATAACAAATCAGTAAAGAAACAATCTGTACAGCATCACCGTCATCATCTCAGCTCATATATGTTTCTCTGTTGGGCTTGAGCCTCCTCCACACTAGGAGGAAAATTGACCTACTATACCACGCTGGTCAGACATATTGATATAGGAATTTGTTTCGAGTGTCTCTCTTGCATATATGTTATATGCGTTTTATTTACCTTAGTCGTCTCTTACCAGTGATCACCCACGGGTAAGATAGTGAGACGGAATTATTCTAATCTAATTATTACTCCGTTACCACACGGAAAATCTGTACATTAACTATATTTTAGAAAAATAATATTGTGGTTGTAAAAATCAATGTGTTCTACATTCAAATTGAAAAGTAATGCCTTGAAAGTTTTAAAATTTTCTATGTTGATAATATTTTATAGTCTGCAGTAACATATAAAATAATTTTAATAAATATTATACACTAGCATCTGCCCGCGCAAAAGATTACTTTCTTAAATTTTTTCATCCCCTATTTTTATTTTACCCCTTAAGGTCATTTTTTTACAAAACGTGATTTGATATCATATTTATTTATATCTAATCAATAGCCTAAAAATAAGTGTCAAGCTTCTGGCTTTAAAAATTACGATACTTCCTTACAACTTTTCATCCCCCGTTACAACCCTTTTTGCATTAAAAAGTAGCGTTTGTCAGGTTCTAGACTAGATAGTCTAGTAGTGTACCAAATTTCATTTAGATCAACTCAATAGTTTTGGCGTAAAAGACCGACAGACAGACAGAGTTACTTTCGCATTTATAATATTACTAAGGAATATTTAATTACTATAGGATTATTTAATTATTAAAAACTTAATTATTATGTCCAAACTATATAAAATTGTATCCTAAACTAAGAAATTTGGAGGTAAGAAAGACGTCGCCATATAGATTGTACATAGTTGTTGATCACAATCTTATGTTCGATATTTAGCAACGAGACCATTTAATCTATGAAATTCAAGTGATCATATGAGTCTAACAAATTCATTAAATACTGTTTAACTATAAGATCATCATCATCATCATCATTATTATCATCTCAGCTCATTCACATCCCACTTTGGGGTCGAGCCTCCTCCAAACGGGAGGGATATTAACCTACTATACCACGCTGGTAAGGTATGTTGGTATAGGATTTTGTTTCGACTTTTTCCTTCTCTTGCATAGATGTTATATACGTTTATATAGTAAGTGACTTATGGATTTAGATGCTATATTCATGTAATAAAAATTCTATTACCCTGTAGAATTTCAATAAAAACAGCACTTAATTCTTCATCTGTACAGCCGCGAGGCGATCCATCTGGGGTATTGCTACCCTCGTGCAGAAAATCGACGTCTGATCAGTGAAAATATGCTGTTGCGCTTCGTTCGGTTAAAGACGAAGCTGGAAGACCAATTTGCGTGGGTTTTGGTTGGTAGACAGCAACCTCTCTGTATCTCTGGAATTACAAAAGTCCATGGGCGGCCGTAACACTTACCATCAGATGTCATATTTGCTCGTTTGCCACAATAAGCAGTAAAAAAATCATAATGTCCAGATTTTATTCTAGTACTAAATGCATCGACGAAAAGAATTTCTTTACAAAAATAAGCTTGTATTTTCGTTCCTATCCTATTATCCTAAAGTCAGAATTTCTCATTCAAATTGCTCATCACGTATTTCTAAACAGAAACCAATGTACCAAAGCTACTTCGATTTTAAATATATGCTAACATGACAATATATATGCATACATATTTATTCATATAGTTAGTAAATATAAAGGATATTTGACTATATCCAAGAATCTAAGAAATTGTATTTACTTCTATTAACTCGCGGCGATCAGATAACTATATGTTAAAATGAGATCGATACTGTCCGAATTATATTAACTATAATACTGGACCACAATATCGTCCTTATATATAATACTTGCTTCTGCCCGCGGCTTCGTCCGCCTAAAAGGTTACTTTCCTAATATTTTTCATTTATTTTTATTTTTATTTTACCCCTTATGGGTAAATTTTTTACAAATTTTAATGTCATAGTTATTTATATCTACTCAATAGCCAAGTTCAATAGTTAAGTTTCTGGCTTTAAAAATGACGATACTTCCTTACAACTTTTCATGCCTCTTTACAACCCTTTTTTACATTAAAAAGTAGCCTATGTCCTTTGTCAGGTTCTAGACTTTCTGTGTACCAAATTTCATTTAGATAGGTTCGATAGTTTTGACGTGAAAGAGCGACAAACAGACAGACAGAGAGAGTTCCTTTCGCATTTATAATATTAGTAAGGAAGTAAGGATAAGGATTATCAACTATCGAAGTAAAAGCAGTTTTAACTTGCGTATTTTTTATTGGTTATGGTTGCAAACGAGGAAGCAGCGCACCTGATGGTAAGTGTCACTTACGCCCATGGACTTTCGCAATACCAAGGATAAAGCTAGATCGTTGCCTACCAATGCGAACCTCAAACCCACCGTTTTGGGCTTTCGGCTCTCTCGCTCACCGAACGAAGCGCAATAGCACATTGCCATTACTCAGACGTCGATCTTCTGAGAGAGTGTGGTACTACCCCGGACGGACCGGCCCGCGGCTGTAGACAGAGAACTGTCAACAGCGTGGTCTTACCACACTAAAATTATTACACTCATTTATTCCGTTATAAATAATTTGTACATAACAACTCGTTCAAATTTGAAAAAAATAACTCGTATGTAGAACTCAAATGCAGCGCTATCAATTACATCATGAACACTGCAATCGAATTCGAAATTCTTATTTTAATTTTTTTTGAGGATAGTCCTTTTTTTTAATTTATCGCATATTAAAGCACTTAGTTGTCTTTTAAGACATCCACAAGCAACGTAAGGATTGGTAGTATTCGTAGCCGCTACCACACAGCAATCAAAAATGACTACAAGTAAGTAATTGTGACCGTCTTTCTGTAGTAAGTATGAAAGATTCCATTCCCACTCAGGATATTTATTTATGCAATTCATAAATCATCATCATAACAGCTCATATATGTCCCACTGTTGGGCTCAAGCCTCCTCCATAATGGGAGGGAAATTGAACTACCATACCATGCTGGTCAGACGTGTTGGTATAGGGTTTTGTTTCAAGTTTGCCTTCTCTCGCATAGATGTTATATGCATTTTATATCCCTTAATCGTCTCTTACGATCACCCACGGGTAAAATAGGGGGTGCTGAATAGTATTCTTACTCCGTCACCACACGAATAAATAATTCATAATTAGTTGTTCTAAATTGGGTCCCGTTAATGTTCACTACCCTTGGACATAGAAATAATGAACCCGAATAATGATCCAATTAGAATAACTATTTATACAATTCATAAATAGTTATTCTGAATGGGGTTATTATTCAGGTTCATTACTTTTATGATAGTAAAAGTCCTGTCACTAAGATTTAATCCACAGTACGAAGTAATATTTTTTTGAGGAAACATGTTTCTTATTTGTCATGGTAGACCTTAGTTCTTCTTCTTTCTTTACAAACTATAAACAATATAAGCAAGACCCTTCAAAATAGGTTCATACGCCGAGCTACGGGAGCACCGTGGTTCATACAAAACGTCGATTTTCATGTCGACCTCAAACTACCGACCATCAGGTAATTTATGAAACTGTGCCCCCAGAGCAACTTTGACACTGCCATGACACACCTCAACCTACTAGTGGTTGGGGCGGCTTCTTACACGCCCTCTCGTAATTCAAAAATCCGACGTCCGCGGCACGTCATCGACGATGACGACGACGATATCACACTCGCTCAATTAAGAGCTTACGCGGCCCGTGTCGCCGCGGATATTTATGTGTCGCACACATAAATATCCGCGGTTTCGTCCTCGCCGTCGAGGTGCGAAATCGGGACGCGCAAAAATCATAAATCCAAACGTGGGCACGCCCACTGTGCCACCAGCGACGCCCCAAGCCGAGGTCCGCTCCCCACAGGGGGAGCCCTTGGGCGATGTCGTTTAGCTTACCTCAATCGGGTTGAGAGCCCTCAGCGCTCACCCATAGTCCACGTATAGTTGTCAAAGTCATCTGCGGCTAACAGCTAAAAACACACAAAAAAAAAATAAGCAAGACCACCTATGCAATGAGTAATAGGAAATTTAACTCATTCGAAATCAATGGTATAGCAAGTATATAGAGACGACTCCTGTTAGAAATGTAATATACCTTTTCTATTAAGTAAAATACATTCCTTTCTCTCTTAATCTCCAGTTAAAATCTTGTACAACAAGGTGTTATCCTTAAATTTTAATTCGTATAATCCTTTCGGAGCTAATCTAATTATGTAACTAGAAGTCGCTCACAGGGGGGTTGCCATAGTAACCAACGCTTCCATCAAGATTTCTCTAATTCACGTGATTTTTTTTTTCAAAAAGGGTTCCGCCATTAGTTCCTAAACAAATATACGGGGAAGGAACTTCGTAAAATCTTTTGTAAGCAGTAAGACGAGCGACGCACTGAACAATCTTCCTGTGAACAAAGCGATTTAAGAATGTTAGGAGTTCCCCTTCTTTTATGCAATTGTTATTTTTGTGCCGTCAGCGTGTCGGTCGTTGGCTACGACACCACAGATCGATGTCAAATAACAAGAGACAAAACATTCTGCTATAAGGAAAAACACAACGAAAAAATAGGTTTATTTGACAGCTGTTGTACACGCATATTGGTCAAAGGGAAATACTATACATTTCGTTATATGTAAATAATATAGAAATTGCCAAAAGTAAAGAAAATTCTCTTTTATATTAAAATACTTTTTCGTATACACAACAACAAGCTCTCATCAAGACTATTGTCAGTTTAGGATCTAAATAAAATAAAAGCGTAATAAATGAAGATAAAATGTTAATTAAATTATACTATCTTTTTTTCTTTTTCTGAAAAAAATCTCTAAGAATTGTTTAAAAAAATATATATATTGTTATAATGATATACATTTATATCACTGTCAAAATATAAACAGAATTAAGTTACTAAGAGTAGCGCCTAGTTGATACGGTGTCGCTAAGTTCCACCTCCTTTCGAATGCAATTCTTTTCAATGTACATATGCTCCGTTTTTTTGTCTTCTACAGTGGGAGGTAAATTAGCGTACTATACAAATTTGAACAAATATATTAGGTCAAGTAATAACTTGGTCTAATTAAATAAAAATCATGACTTTTCATTCTCTAGCAATGATCATCAAAAATCATGAAGCCAGTCATTTATCAAAGATAACTGTCATGCCATTGATTCAAGTACGATAAGTTTAACACTTTTGACGGGAATTTGAAAACGTCATGTGGTGCTCTTGTATTATATTCGATATCTTAGTGTTTTAACGTGTTATATTAGATAATTTTGATGGCATTTTATGTAATGTGATGTGCGGAAATACTGGGATGTAGTGAATATCATATAAAAGTGCTTTACAACGTTTTCGTTTTCCATCAAAATTCCCACAAGATACCATTAACAGTGTGGCCATTGCACTGATAATGGTGACAATTTGACTTAGACAACGACTGACTTGAAAGACTAAAAACGTGAAAATATTTATAACTTGACACTGGCACCAATAGCTCATATATGTAGCTGATTTCCAATACATAAGAAGAAGAAGAAGATAAGTTTAACTTTCCTTGTGGTGACGGAGTAAGAATACAATTTTCCACCGCCTATCTTACCCGTGGGTGATCGTACGAGACGACTAAGGGAAATAAAACGCATAAAATATCTATGCGAGATAAGGAAAACTCGAAACAAAACCCTATACCAACACGTCTGACCAGCGTGGTAGAGTTGGTCAATTACCCTTCCATTAGGGAGGAGGCCCGAGCCCAACAGTGGGACATATATGGGCTGATATGATGAGATGAACGTGTACTTGCATTAATAAAAATCAACCTGAACTAATATATAAATATCAACCTGAACCTAAACTATAACTATACTGACGAATGAAATTAGTTGTATTGTTGAAAATATTGAGATTCAGAGCGTAAGGTATCTATTACCGTTGAGGCCCTCCGGCTCGTACTGATAGAGTGGATGGAGCGGCGGCACGGGGTCCTCTCTTTCCGGCTGGTGCAGGTGTTGTCGGGGCCGCTGGCCCGCTCGCACGGCGAAGAGAGTTGTTTGCAGGGTGGGTCCATGGGATTGCGCGCCGCCTCCTCTTCTATCGCTCCGGACCGATTTGTCGGGGCGCGACCACAACCATGGTCCACCTTGCGAAAAAAAAAAAAAGAAAAAAAAAAGGGTTGTGTATCTAAAGAATGTACTATATTATTTGATACATAATTAAGTATTGTGTTACTGCAAAGAAAACTGTGATTTATTGTTTGTGCATTTAATTATTTAATTCTTTCGTCTTTCAATCCATATACGCTTCACTGTTGGGCGTGACTCACCATAAAGGAAAATAATTACGAAAACGAAATACCACGCTAGTTAAATGAATGAGTTTTCCTTTTCTGATTCAGTCCGCTGATAATTTTAAGTCATTCCCAATAAATACGAGAAAAGGAAGTCGTGGTGAATTGTATTCTTACCCCTTTTCTCTGCGTAATCATTGGAGTCATTAATGAATAATGATGACTCTGTCACCACATAGAGAAAAGTATATACCAAGTTCGTTTTATCGTTTTTGTTTCTTCTATATCATCATCATCATTCTCCTACTCTTATCCCAATTACTTGGAGTCGACGCAATATTTACTCCTCTTCCTACATATTGCAAAAGTTATTGACAATAGTTTTATGACCGGCCGCCTGCCTGACGTCAACCGTCCTTGTGAATGTAATTATTGACCAAACAAATACAGTTGGACTTAGCCCAGGTCGTTATAGCGCTCTTAGTCGTCTTTTACGACATCCACGAGCAAAGTAAGGGTTGGTACTATTCGTAGCCGCTACCATACAGCTTTTGTTCCTTCTTTATACATCTAGTATTAAGTATACTATGTTGTGATATAAATCTATCTCAATTACGTAATTCAAGTTAATTGTAATTTAGTTGATTTAATTTTATTTGAGAACAATATACAAAGTATGAGTGTTTTTAACTAAAATACCTTTAGGAATAATTTGCTGTCTGGTAGCAGCGACCAATACTATCAACCCTTACTTCGCTCGTGGATGTAGTAAAAAATGACTAGGAGCTTTTATCGACCTGGACCAACTCCACCTAATGCCGTCAGGTCAACAATAACATTCCGAAGGAGCGTTGACGTCAAGCAGGCGGCCGATCATAAAATGATTGCCAATAACTTTTGCAATATGTAGGAAGAGAAGTATATACAGCATCGACCCCAAGTAATTGGGATAAAAACAGAAGAATGATGATGATGACCTTTAGAAATATTTAATTAAATAGGTTTAACTAAAACAATATATCTTTTTTCATTTTATATTCAATATATTATCCCCTCTAAGAAGATATACATGCGAAAGTGGAAGGGTGTAGGTACCGAGGGAGACCGAGACTAACCTACCTAGACCAGATCGGTCAGGTACTGAAGGAAGGTGGAGTCAAGAGTCTCCGAAACCGGCGAGCGTGTATGAAGAGAATTATGAATGTTGGGGAAGCGAGGTAAATATGCAGAGATAGAGTTCTCTGGCACTCAGTTCTCTCTGCCTACCCTGCAAGGGATATGGCGTGATGATATGTATGTATGTATATTCAATATATAAAATGAAAAAAGATATATAATAATCTATTCAAGCAACATTAGTCCGTATTTGTTATCTTTATGTTAAAGCTGAAGAATGTGGTTTTCCTTGTCGTACTAATCTCAGAAAGCTTATAAGCCATAAAACTTAATGTGAGACATGGATGTGAGCTACCGTCGGGCAACTCATTAATTAATATGCCTTTTATAAATATACTCTGCATTTATATTATCTAAAATGTATGTAAATTCATCGAAATAATAAATTCCATTCCCACTGAAGTTAGAAGAAAGCAGACTTCATGTATACCAACAATGGGCAACGATATTTGAAATTTGATATCACAATCAGTTTCTTTATGCTGAGCAAGCAAGCTTGCTACAAGTATAAGAGCAAAATTATCATAAACATCAGCGAATCGGGCCAACCACTGGAGTATCGAAGGAATTTCTAATGGAATGTTTAACGTTTACAAACCTCGGCTCATCTAATCCTTACTAATATTATAAATGCGAAAGTAACTCTGTCTGTCTGTCGCGCTTTCTCGCCAAAACTATTGAACCAATCTAAATGAAATTTGGTACATAGATAGTCTAAAGCCTGATAAAGAATATAGACTACCTTTTAAAGCAAAAAAAGGTTGTAAAGGGGGATGAAAAGTTGTAAGAAAGTATCGTCAATTTTAAAGCCAGAAGCTTGAAACTTATATTTAGGCTATTGATTAGATATAATTAAATATGACATTAACATGTTGTAAAAATTTACTCTTAAGGGGTAAAATAAAAATAGGGGATGAAAATCTTTAGGAAAGTAACCTTTTACGCGGGCGAAGCCGCGGTCAGAAGCTAGTGTAATATAAAATACATATAAAATAGAGATAGCCTTGTACAGAAACTAAAAAGATGCCGTGTAGACTTAATAATAATAATTTATTGCCTTTTCAATACTAAAACTAAAAACAAGTCATTATAATAAAAGAAAATTAAAACTAGAAGGCAAAAGGAAGTTCAGCTTTTGCTGTCCCTAATAGCAGTGTTGAATTTCAGCCACCCCTGTTTATCTTTCCTGTGTGACTTCTTATACTGTGTGCCTAGATAATATGTAATTATGTATTTTAAAATATTAATTAATTACCTGTTTTAACAGCGAAGGTTCTTATCGGAGATATTTTCTCATTTGCATTTCAAATGGTTCATCCATACATCATTCATCCTATGTCCACTCTTAAACATAAACCACGCCGATAGTAATAATATCATAATGAAAATGATGACGATCTTTGATAGAAGTATGGATAAACTAACTACGTTTATCCTGTGTTTGCAGAAGAGATGGTCAATATCTTGGTGATCCATCATTCGGCTTTAATCACTTACACGGTAAAATATGGGATGGTGACACATTGTATTCTTAGCCTGTAATTGTATCTACGTTGTTGGGTGGATCTACGGGGTCGCGCGCCGCTTCTTTCCCGGACGGATTAGCGGTATGTAACCACAACATAGCCCGCCGCTAAAAAAAACCGCCTGTAATCGTGTAACGAACATAATCAGATTAGGTCAGTGCGACCTAAATTCTCTCACTGCATCAGCACCCAATAGTAGAACAATAAAAAACGTATTGGTACTGTTATAAAAACAAAAGGCGAAATAATGATGATCTACAGTAGATCAATCAATCAGCTTTTTCGTGAGCAATTTCCAGACTGGTATTTTTCGTTTTTTAATTTATAGATTCCGAGATTAATAAATAGCCAATCTACTGTCAATATTAGCAAACGCTATCTAGTGGAGACGTGAACCAATGCTACCTTACCAAATCGAGTTCAGAAGAAACACTATATTGGAGAACAGATCCGAGAGAGCACTTCAATTCGATTAACTTTAGAATTTATAGAAAGGTTAGCACGTCGATATATGGAGGGGTCTCATTAAATTGAGAAAATAAATTTGACTATTTTATTCGTCTTCTTCTTTGAAATTGAAAGAAGATAGAGTGTAGTCGATGAAACGTAAGTCTATATATAGATAGTCTGATGGTCCGCTGAATAAGCGGAAAGGGAACACAGCAGGTTTATGGGGCATCACGCAGTGTGTTCGCCGCCCTATTTCCTATATACTTTCAAAATAAAACAGCTTCATGAAATAGTGTATTTTTAGGTTGGATATACATTTGAATTAATTAAACTGACAGTCAGCCTAAAACTGTTCGTTTATCTATATCAATAAATTTAAAATGTTTACTTAAAATTTATTTGACAAAATAATTCTTTAAATAAAGATTTAAAGTAAATAACTTAAATTTATTTGATTTATAAATAAATTATGTTAAAAATAACCGTAACCTGAAGAAAACCATAGTTATATAATTTATAGGTAAACGGTTTTAAAGATTATTTATAGGTTCAAAATAGCTACAAATTGAAGTCATCGAATGAAATAAGGAATATTTTTACTATTAGCATAAATACGTCCAAACATTGAGCTTAGGCCTCCAACATAATATTTCACTCAGAAGGTCTTATGCAAAAATAATAACTTTAAGAATCATAGCACAAATTTTATTTACTTTAAAAATCACTTATGAAGCATTTTATTAGTAAAAAATATGTCAACAAAATCGAATGAAATTTTGTCACAGGGGAAGAAAATGTCATCAGAAAATTACGTAAGTTGCTTGAAATAAGAATTTTACGAAATAATATAGATAATTATAACAAATTCTAACTGGGGTTAGGCCCATTAAAAACGAGAACAAAAATCAAAACTTCTGTAATCACCTGTAAAGTTAATAACAAGGGGACGAAATGGCACAGTTACCATTCTCCGTGGAATAACTAATCTTTTACACATTGTCAAGTACCACAATGACAAAGGCTAATTTACCAAGAAGAAATTTTCCTTTTGTTCATAACAGAAAGAAAATTAAAGACGTATAAATTAGCAATTATTTTACATAATTTATATCATATAAATTAATAATAATAAAATTATATTTCTTTAAGATTCATCATTTTCATTTCATCATTACAGCCTATAAATGTCCCACTGTTGGGCTCGGGCCTCCTCCTTAATAAGAGGGAAATTATCCTACTATAACGGCGCTGGTCAGACGTGTTGGTGTAGGGTTTTGTTTCGAGTTTTCCTTTTCTCGCATAGATGTTATATGCGTCTTATATCCCTTAGTCGTCTTGTACGAGCACCCACGGGTAAGATATGGGGTGGTGAATAGTATTCTTACTCCGTCACCACACGGAAGTAAGAGTCAACCTATAAGAAATATATTTAATATCGTAAGAAATAATATAAATAGAGAAAATTAGATTAAACTCAAAAGAAACTGCAGAAATGATGCTTAATACTATTGTTAGTTGTATATTATATATATTTTCCCCTGCTGATCGTATTCTACAAAAAAGGGGTTATAAACTTATGACGTAATAATATCACTGGCGTAGCTCGTTGTAACTTAGTGCCTTTTATCGGCAAAATGTACACGTTATATACTCGTAAATATGAGCATGTGGTGACGGTCTGAAAATACAAAACATCACCACTCTATTTTTATGACGGATACTAAAACATGACAAGGGTAACCAAGCAGGTAATAGTAATAGGGAAAACCTAAAATAAAAATATTCTGATAGCAAAGTGCTGACCGTAGAGAGCGTCCTCCCGTGAATACTGTTGCTGAAAAGTATTCGAAACATCGAGATATAACCGTATTAGTGTTTTTTTAAGATATTAAACAAAATATCTGATCTTAAAAGTTAATTTGTTACAATACGCAGCTTCGAATTTATACGAAAAATGTAACATGAAAAAAAAATGTTACATGAAATACACAGTATCGAATCTATACGTAAATTGCAACATAAAAAAATTGTTACATGAAATACACAGTTTCGAATTTATACGTAAACTGTAACATAAAAAAATGTTACATGAAATACACAGCTTCGAATTTATACGTAAATTGTAACATAAAAAAATTTGTTACATGAAATACACAGCTTCGAATTTATACGTAAATTGTAACATAAAAAAAATGTTACAAGAAATACACAGCTTCGAATTTATACGTAAAATGTGATTTATAGCATATGCCTATCGTTACCTAAGTTTCCATAAATAACATAACAAGAAAAGTCAATTATTTCTTAATATTAAAGCAAAACAGAGGCCGTACATTTCAATCCATTTAATTAAATAACAAAACGCATGAGTAGGCTTCAACGCGCGCCAGGTGTCTGAACGTAAACTCGACAAACGTAGTGACGCGTAAGCGAAACTGTTTTCGTGTAATCTTCGTTTCGAATGAACGTGAATAAAAGGTAAACAATAGTTTTTGAGGTTTCCTTATAAAAAATCTATGAAGAGGTATATTTACTTAAATCATGTATTTCCAGCAGGTAGCGGCAGGTACCGGGGGAGACGGAGACTCACCTACCTAGACCAGATCGGTCATGTACTGAAGGAAGGTGGAGTCAAGACGGATGAGCCAAGAGAAGGGAAGGGGGATGTATGTATTGCCATCAGAATGAAAAAAATATGTTTTTTTTAAATATATTTAAAAAAACATATTTTTGATGGTATACCATCAGCCCATTAAAATTACTTGTTTGGTATACTATAGGTCTCCCAAATAAGAGACAACGGCATAACTCGTCTCTCTTAGGGAGAGAGAAGAAATGGCTTAATTCGCCACACTTAGTGGGCAGGTTGTTGACGACAGTTGGTGTTATAAGTTTGTCAGGAGAGTGCTGCTGGCACTCGCCAGCTCGCGTTAGATTGGTTTGAGAATCTAATGCAGAAGGCGGTACTTAGGAACATGGCATGCATTATGAGGAAGTTCCTCTCTTTGGAGCCATAACCACCAGCAGCTTGGTCCCTATATTCACTGCCGATAGGTAACATGTTTTAAATATTATATGTAATATTTTAAAAATGATTTAGCATAACAGTAATATTTTAAATAAAAGATAATAATAATAAAAATATACTTTCTAAATTTTACCTTTAATCACGACACGATTCATGATGGAACTTTTTAATTAATTCCATAAAATTGTTCTCTTACATTTTCTTAAATACTTTCATGAGTTACGTGGCTTGCATCAATTTTAAACGTTGTCACAACTTATGTTCATTAGAATAATATGAGTGAGAACTCGTTTTTAATTTATTCTTGAATTGCTTTACAATAGCATTAAAGAGAAATTTGAATACGTTAAGCTAAATTTTTCAGCGAATGAAATGGTTTTGGTTATCTATCTATGTAATATCTCCAAACGAGCAATTCGTGTTTATATATATATATATATATATATATATATATATATATATATATATATATATATATATATATCTGTATATATATATATATATATATATATATATATATATATATATATATATATATATATATAGAGCGAAGAGTGAATGCGGGAAATAGAGTGAACGGAGCGTTGGGGCAACTTCTCGGCAGCCACCACCTCAGCCAGAAGGCACGTGTAGCAATACATAACGCAGTGCTTGTCCCAACATTAATGTATGGAAGCGAGAGTTGGGTATGCAGAAAAGAGTATGAAAGTAAAATTAATGCGGTCGAAATGCGATCTCTTCGGCAAATCTGTGGAGTTAGGCTGACCGACCGCATTCGTAACGACGACATAAGAGAGCGAGTAGGTATGAAAGAGAGCATTGGTGTAAAGATGCGAAAGGGAATGCTCCGATGGTTCGGACATGTGGAAAGAATGCCGAACGAACGTCTGGTTAAGAAGATATACAATGCGAAAGTGGAAGGATGTAGGTACCGAGGGAGACCGAGACTAACCTACCTAGACCAGATCGGTCAGGTACTGAAGGAAGGTGGAGTCAAGAGTCTCCGAAACCGGCGAGCGTGTATGAAGAGAATTATGAATGTTGAGGAAGCGAGTGAAGTATGCAGAGATAGAGTTCTCTGGCACTCTGTTCTCTCTGCCTACCCTGCAAGGGATATGGCGTGATGATATGTATGTATGTATGTATGTATATATATATATATAGATATATATAATGTATGTATGTATTGTATTTTCATATAAATATTAAATTTTCAGGCAATAAAAAAATATAATTTTGCGTTGACTGACAACTATTAAAATATGAAGGCAAATTTTGACGTTGTCATTAAGACACCTCAATTGGATAATCGAGCCTAATTATATATTATATATGAATCGAGCAGTCTAATCGAGGCCGGTTCAGATCTTGTTTCTCTTTTTTATTATTTTTTAAATTATTATTTAATTAATTATTTTTATTATATTTAAATATGTTTTCAAAACACACTAAAAAGAAAACACCGAGCGAAAGCTCGGTCATCCAGATTTTTTTTTTTTTTTTTTTTTTTTATTGCTTATGGCGGCAAACGAGCAGACAGCACACCTGATGGTAAGTGTCACTGCCGCCCATGGACCTTTGCCAATGGTATAGCTAGGTCGCTGCCTACCAATACAACCCTGAACCCACCCCAGTTAGGCTTCCGGCTCTCTCGCTCACCGAACGAAGCGCAATAGCACATTGCTATTACTCAGACGTTGATCTTCTGCGAGAGTGTGGTACTACCCCGGACGGACCGGCCCGCGGCTGTAGACAGAGAACTGTCCACAGCGTGGTCCTACCACAATAAATCGCCAGGGCGATGCTCGACAGTGTCAGGAACTGGGACGCGGTCGCAGCTTTCTGCGAGGCAGTAGTCTCACAAAAGGAGGCGGCGGAGCGCGTGCGCGAGGAGCGTCTCCTCGACTTCGCGAGCCGTCGCCGACGACTGGGTTAGCGTAGGCGCGATTACCTGCGCCTTATGCCGCGCTAGCTGAGGAGGCGGGTGACTGGACCGGGGAATTAGTCCGTCATCCGCCGAGAAGCTGACCGTGAGGAAAAGACCGACGTCCTCCCCGAGGGATGTCGCTCAAGAAGAGGGCGGGCGGTACTCCTCAGGGGGTATTCCGTCGGGCCGGCCACTGACGACAAGTTCACGCTGCTCCAGTGGCCGGTCCAATGACGAAGGCGAGGTTCACGGGTGGGAAAAAAAAAGATACAGATACCTGCCAACCCTTACATTACTTCTAGGTCTCGTAAAATATGACTAAAAGCTTTACATTATCGTGGACTCACTCCATCTGTTCAATAATAAAATTCCCAAGGATGGTTGACGTCAGGCCGACGGCCGGTTATAAAACTGTTGCTAAAACTTTTTACAATATATACGATGGCAAAAGAGTACATATTGTGTCAACCCCTTATAGTTGGGATAAGATAATGATGGATGATGACTTATACTAGAGACCGCTGCTACAGTAGATATACAAAATCATAAATATACTGAGTGTAACAGAAAATGAAACAGCCGGTCAGAAGAGCTGTAGGATTACCTACTATCATTAGATGGTAGGAACCCATAACAAAAATTTAAAGGGAAAAGGTCAAGGTTATTGACTCGTCAGCTGTTTGGAAAGACGACGTTTGTCATACTGTAGCAACCGTAATCATTGATTTATTTAGGTTCTAATGAATATATAAGAAAGTATGAGTATGTAGCAGATTATTTATCATTTACTTGGTACATTTCATTCAGTTTCAAAGCAAAAGCGATGACAAAATTGAAAATTTTGAATGCTTCTAATTCATTAACGAATCGACATTTGCCCTTCAAATTTTTATTATGGGTTCCTACTATCATTACCACCACCACCCTTCTATCAAGCTGCTCCATTCTTTGTTACACCCGGTATATAAGTGGAAAATAAAACTGACAGTCTGATTATATATCATTTGAAACTATTTGTCTGCGTTAATTACACATACATATCATCACGCCATATCCCTTGCAGGGTAGGCAGAGAGAACAGAGTGCCAGAGAACTCTATCTTTGCATACTTCACTCGCTTCCTCGACATTCATAATTCTCTTCATACACGCTCGCCGGTTTCGGAGACTCTTGACTCCATCTTCCTTCAGTACATGACCGATCTGATCTAGGTAGGTTAATCTCGGTCTCCCCCGGTACCTACATCCTTCCACTTTCGCATTGTATATCTTCTTAATCAGACGTTCGTTCGGCATTCTTTCCACATGTCCGAACCATCGGAGCATTCCCTTTCGCATCTTTACACCAATACTCTCTTTCATACCTACTCGCTCTCTTACGTCGTCGTTACGAATGAGATCGCATTTCGACCGCACTAATTTTACTTTCATACTCTTTTCTGCATGCCCAACTCTCGCTTCCATACAGTAATATTGTGTTTGTAAAGTCCCCCGCAATACAAGGATTATTGCCTTAATGCAGGGTGGTGTGTAAAGCTGGGCGGGCCACCGAACACAAAGATCGGGTACCGGTGGCTCACTCGCACGGCGAAGAGAGGAGTTGCACAGTGGGTCTATGGGGTCACGCGCCGCCTCTTCCGTCACCGCGGACCGATTTGGCGGGGCGAGACGCATCCATAGTCCACTGCAAAAAAAAGGGTGGTGTATAAAAAAAAGAAAAATATATTGCTTAAGCTTGACGTCATTAAAACAACAAAACATTGAAAAGACATGAAACCTATTTCTGGTATCATTGGATAAAAAAAACAATAAAAGAAGTTAATAAAAACTTCTTAGATACGCATCTGTTGTTTGATGCCTTAAAATTCAATGTAATTTGACAACAACTTCTAACCTTATAAATATTAAATTAGATATGATTATATGAAGACAAGGAGGCTCGAGTCCAACAATAGTAGGAGTATGAGTCAAGAGTCTATATACCAAGTCTATAAAAATTTTTCGACTTATTAATAATTTCGGTACCAACGTAATATTACAATAAGATATTGTTGAAATATATTTACGAATTCCAAATTTTCTCACCATTCCTACGCAGCTCTTTGTTTTATTTCGTCGTGTTCACACTTGTATTTCTGTAAACAGATAAAATATATATTATATTCGTGCACAAAATAAATCTACATATCTAAACACTAAAGGGATTTCAGCGAAATAGTGGCCCATTTTTTTTTCCTAAAGCACAGGCAGGAACTTTTCGTCTATCATAACTCAATAATGGTGATCATAAAAGTTACGTCGGATCTCATAAACCCGACAGGCGAATTCTCAGATAATGTAAAACAGGCAACCGTTACACCCCGTGTGGTTTCAACGTTCTCTTAAACAAAATAGGTAAACTTTGAAAACTAAAATCAGCCATAAAGAAAGATTAAATTAAAAAAAATAGATTGAGGAAAATAGAATATAACCTGCATTAAAAATATTACAAAACATTTAAATTAAAAAGTATCATGGTTAAAGAAAATCCTGTTATAAAATTATTATTTTTTTTTTAAAGTCGAAACCCGGTGCTAGGGTACTAATCCTTGTTTTGCGAGGAACTTTGCGAACATACAATTCATCCATCCATCCATCATCCCATAAACGTCCACTGTTGGACATAGGCCTCCCCACGAGAATGCCATTCGCAACGGTCCTATGCCACCTGCATCCAATAGTTGCCTGCGACCTTGATGATGTCATCAATCCACCTAGTGAAGAGTCGTCCTACGGTGCATCGTCCGATTCGTGGTCGCCACTCGAGAACCTTTCATCCCCAACGGTTGTCGGTTCGTTGAGCGATTTGGCTTGCCCATTGCCACTTCAACGTGCTAATTCTTCGGGCTATGTCGGTTACACCCGTTCTTCTACGGATTACCGTATTCAGGATTTTATCACGTAGAGAAATACCGAGCACAGCCCTCTCCATAGCATGCTGAGCGACTTTGAGCCTTTTTATAAGTCCGACATTTAGAGACCACGTTTCAGTGCCGTAAGTCATCGCTGGTAACACACATTTAATAGACAAAAACATACAATTAATAGACAAAAACTGCACACAGACCAATCAACAATTCGTGGATAGTATAAAGTATTATCGCTCGTCCCTCAAAGTATTACCCCTTATCGAAACGACAACCGACCACGTATCGGATGACGCAGCGTAGAACGACCCACTAGTTGGACTGACATCTCAAAACTCTAATCAAATACAAACGTAATAGAATTCGTAAAAATAGTTTTATTTCAAATGTATACTCGCGTAAACATCAAAACACATTGAATTATTTCTTTTAAAATTTAACTAATTTCACCTCAGCTTTCCATCACTGTGACTGCACGAGTGAATTACAAGAGTAAACCAGGATCCACTTTGAACATTTGTATTATAGTTACTTATCATAAATACTGATATTAGACAATTATATTTTTGACGAGTGCGCAGCTTCGCGTCGGGGGCTCGCAGATGCAGCTGCGCACTCACACGGATGATGAGCATCGGATATGCTCGAAACCCGAGTCGACATAATCGACTCTAACGCGTGAGTATTGCCGAAAAATACAATTGTCTAATATGTGTCAAACTCACGATAATATCAACACTAAAATAAATACGGATAATCATAACTACTAATCTGAGCTGCTACTAAACAGGTTTTCTAAACTACCTACTACTAAATAGATTTTCAAATCACATAGTAACTTTAATACAAGAAATATAATAATAACTTTAACAATTGATGATAAGCGTGATGATATGTATGTATGTATGTACTTTAACAATTATTAGATGAGAAAGATGTTCGCGGATATTCTCCATGGAACTAGAACCTTTGTTAAGTATAATTGAATTCATATGGTTTACCCATCTATGCGCTGTTACATGAGTATATAATGTTATAAATTGAATATAACAAGGGTCAGGAAATAACAGTATCACCATTCCACTAAAATGCTTACTTATATGACTGAATTATTTATTTAACTTTCTTCTAAATATATCTGGCAACAGATGTGGCTGCAGTTTCATAACGTTTACTTTAAAAAATAAAAATATCAATTACTTTTCAAGACGCCCTTTAAAAAAAATATGCACTAAAGAGATAATCTTTGTATTACGGGGGACTTTAAAAATATTCACTTTAACAGACACAAATTAGACCCAGACTTGGAAGAACAATTTGTGACTCGCACAAAGTATTGGCAATAATGATAAATAATCCCTCTTAAATTACTGAAATTTAGCATTTAATATGCTTAATTATTTATAAAAAAACCCGATTACGAAGCGAAAAATGATGTCACAAGCGGGGTTCGAACCCGCACCTATTGGGAGTCCGGGCCAATCGTGCTGCCACTTACACCACCCTGAACTATTGTAGGACATTCAAATCTCACTTGTGACATCATTTTTCGCTTCGTAATCGGGTTTTTTTTTTATAAATGCCTCTTAAATTTAATAATTTTGAGTATGCATTGATTACATCCCAACTCTTTTGTGTATTAAACGGATGACCTAAGCCTTAACAGTGTTTATGAAATAGTCAATTAATATTTAATATTTTTTGAGTAATTTAAAAAAAATGATTTTAAGCTTATTGACAAATAGACAACAGTTTGAGTTTATATAATGCGAAATATATTTGTTTAAAGCTTTGAATGTATGTACATTTTGTACATGTTTTTTTTTAATAAAGACATAAATACAAATCTACCATTTTGCTACCGTCTAACAATACGAGATTGTGCAAACATCATCATTTCAGTTCACACGTCCCATTACTGGGTAAGCCTCACTCAACCTTAATAGGAGAAAAATAACCTACTATACCACGCTAGTCCAACGGATTGCTATAGGATTCTATTTCGAGTTACTCTCAGTCATGCTATTTATTTAAAGTCCTTTAGTCGTATTTTACGATCACCCGCGGAGAAGAAAGAGTGCTGATCATGGTATTCTTACTCCACCAACAACAGCCAACCTTTCTGGCCAGCGTGGTATATCAATTTTCCTCCCACTATGAAGGAGACTTGAAACCAGCAGTGGGTCGTATATGTTTTGCATTGACATATATATTTATGTATCATCATCATTATCTTAGCCCATATATGTCCCACTGTTTGTCTCGAGTCTCCTCCATAAAAGGAGGGAAATTGACCTACTATACCACGCTGATCAGACGTGTTGGTATAGAGTTTTGTTTCGAGTTTTCCTTCTCTTGTATAGATGTTATATGTGTTTATATGCCTTAGTTGTTTCGTACGATCACCCACGGGTAAGATGGGGTGGTGAATTGCATTCTTACTCCGTCACCACACGGATATATTTATGTAATCTATATAGGGCTAATTCTCAAAAAAAGTCGAAAATGGCTTTATCGAGTTGATCAGTTTTCTTTTAACTCGTGATCGAATTTTGTTTTTGCTCAAGTCGTAGTATATGTCTTGTTTGAGTAAAATATTACAGTGGTCCCCAACTGTTTTGAGTTTGAATTGAATATAAAAAAATTATATAGAATATAAAAATATGCTATGATTATTAAATTAAAAAATGCTTACCTTTTGATAACATTACATGAGGGAATGACATTAAAAATGTAATATTCAACAAACTTTTTGTCAAAGTATTCTATATTGATTAGAAAATAAATTATTCCCTCATTAAAAATTTTTATGAGGGAATGACAAAACGAAACAAAATTGCTACACTTAGGAACATAACCTTACGAATTGTAAACATTACTTTATTACTACCAAAAACATATAAAAATATGCTATGATTATTAAACAAAATGCTTACCTTTTGATAACATTACATTAGGAAATGACATTAAAAATGTAATAATCAAAAAACTTTTTGTCAAATTGATTTTAAGAAAACATCCTTTCTTCAATTGTCCATTCTAGTGTATGTCCTAAAAGGCAATGTTGCCAACTACAAAAAAAATTAAGGTGGGACTTGGTAGTCCTTGGAGTATTGCTCCAATCACACTGTTACAAAACGGTGAGGGAATGATACTTTTTTTATGAACAAATTTTGAATTATATTTAAAAATATTTCCATTCACATTTATAAAACTATGAACTCATATAGGTATAGTCAATACTATCCTATATAAGTAAAAAATATGATAATAAACAATTTGTTAGGAATTTTACGTTTTAAGTTAATGATTATCTTCAAATTTAGCGCTTGGGACATAGTGAGGGAATGATTTTCAGGGTACTTTCTTGGACATATCTTTGTTGTTTATTATATAAAAAATAAATTTGTGTCATACATTCGTAACTCTAGTACAATCGTTTTATTAAAAAAAATAACTTTTCATAATTGACAATTCTGGTTTATAAAAATGATCAAGGACATCAATTTCGATTTTTCTTTTTTGCGAATCAGCCTATAGATTAATCTATATATGTATATATATATATATATATATATATATATATATATATTATATCAACTTATTTAAAAATAAAGTGCTTGACAACAACTCGTCAACATAATCACAACTGCAGTACAAAACAGTAAAGCACTCTAGATGCAAATTTTGTATTATGCTTGTGTATAACATATCTAGTAGATTATATTACATTACATATTGCATTTGTTTTATAACATTTCTTGAATTTAATATTTATTTATTATACTTTCACTGTCACCTCTCCATTCTCTCTGTTTACAGTGGTAAATGGAGTGGTTGGAGAAAGAAATAGAAGTGGTGTAGTATAAACAGCGAGCCTGTTGTCGTTTATTAAGCACAGCTCAAAACTCCGTCGTGCTATTTATAATTTTATGGCGCATAAACTCTAACATTTTGAACGTACATACATAACTGTATTAGGATTTTTACTTTAATTCAAAATTAGAACTAAAAACCTTATAATTAGTATTATTTCAAAATGCACAGGTGGCGTAGTGGTTAAGATACCGACCTTCCGTGCCAGTGCCATGGGTTTGATTCCCACACAACACAATACTTTGTGCGATCCACAAAGTGTTGTTCTGAGTCTGGGTGTAATTTGTCGGCGTTAATTGCATGTTTGTAAAATTCCCCACAATACAAGGCTTATTTCCTTAGTGCAGGGTAGTATCTTAAAAAAAATGATAATAAATAGAATTTATAAAAAAAATATTTGGAATAAGGGATAAATAGAAAAATCTGATTATTCTATCTGATCTAAGATTTTTTTATTGATGCCTTATTCCAAAATAGTTAAATAGCAATTCACATTGAATATTTCAAATAGAATGAAATCTAGGAAATATACAATTAGGATAGAAAAGTAGAAAGAAAAGATAACGCTAGACCCAAAAAAAAACATTAATATTTTAATAAAAATTACATAAATAAATACATATCATCACGCCATATCCCTTGCATGGTAGACAGAGAGGAGAATAAAGTGTCAGAGAGCTCTATCCTTGCATACTTCACTCGCTTCCTCAACATTCATTCATTCATCATCAACATCAACTCAACATCTCAACATTCATTCATTCCGCGCTATTCCAGTCCTTGGGAACCATTATAGAGCTCTAACATAAATTGAGGTGCAACAGGAACGCCTCCCAGACACAGGCCGCCAAGCTTGTTCATCTCAACAGACACCATAACAATGTCCGCTGCCTTACCATTTTTGAAACTTCTTATCGCCCGTTCAACTTCATCCATACTGATGCTATTGGAGGACGCCGGTGCTGAACGTTGATCTACTAGACCACATGCAACACCTTCGCCAACCCGAGTATCCGCATACATAGCGCCAAAATATTTACTCCATCGGCTTAACACGTTTTCTGTTTGTGTAAGAATGTCTCTACCTTTAGACCTTATTTTATTCATTCTGAAGGCTGACCAACCACCCCGAGACTTTTTCGCCTCCCTCCAAAAGAGTTTGGTGTTACCCTCGAAGTTTTTCGTCAGCCTATCTTCTACACTCATATTTGCTCTATCACGTTTCTCTTTCACTAGGGCCTTGGTGTCATTCCTACATTGCCGATATATTTCATTCTTCTGTTCAGTCATACTGTCATTCAGATTCAAAAAAGAAAATAAAAATTCATTCAATAATAACTTTTAGTCGAGTTTTGTCTATTGAAATATCTTCAAAATAATGCGATTCCATTACTATTCATTACAATGCTAATTCCTAGATATTGTTTCTAGAAAGCCTTAGTAATTTAACAACATATAACCAGGTATTACCAACATATAACATTCGAAACAAATGATATTATTAGATTACAGTTAGTAGGTTAATCTGTCATTAAGCACTTTGCTAACAAGAGATCTAGCAATTGTTAGTTGAAATTTCGTGTAGATACATATATTATTATTTCTTTATCCTATAACACATACATAGGGATATTGGCGTGATGATATGCATCACGCCATATCCCTTGCAGGGTAGGCAGAGAGAACAGAGTGCCAGAGAACTCTATCCTTGCATACTTCACTCGCTTCCTTAACATTCATAATTCTCTTCATACACGCTCGCCGGTTTCGGAGATTCTTGACTCCACCTTCTTTCTTATAATAGAACTAAATAAGATAAAGACCATTTGTTTTATAATTAAAAGAAGAATGTTTAATTCATCTCAGTTTATATACGTTTCAGTACTGTACTCGATCCTCCTCTACAATGGAAAAGCAATTATTTACCTACTAGCTTCTGCCCGCGGCTTCGCCCGCGTAAAAGGTTTCCTAAAGTTTTTCATCCCCTATTTTTATTTTACCCCTTAAGGGTAAATTTTTACAACAAGTTAATGTTATATTTATTTATATATAACCTAAAAATAAGTTTCAAGCTTCTGGCTTTAAAAATGACGATACTTCCTTACAACTTTTCATCCCCCTTTACAACCCTTTTTTTGCATTAAAAAGTAGCCTATGTCCTTTATCAGATTCTAGACTATCTGTGTACTAAATTTCATTTAGATCGATTCAGTAGTTTTGTCGTGAAAGAGCGACAAACAGACAGACAGAGTTACCTTCGCATTTATAATATTAGTAAGGATTATACCGCTGGTCAGACAGATGGGTATAGGGTTTTATGTCGACTTTTCCGTCTATTGCATTGATGAATATTTTTACCCCTAGTCGTCTTTTACAACACGCAAGGCCAAGATAGGGAGTGATGAATTGTATTCTTACTCTTTTACCAAATAATATATAAATTTAAGTGCCCTTTTGTAGCGATTTTTTTTCGTATCATCACCATCATCATCATCTCAGCCCATATATGTCCGACTGTTGGGCTCAGGCCTCCTAAATAATGGAAGGGTAATTGACCTACTATACCACGCCGGTCAGACGTGTTGGTATAGGGGGCGTATGGTGATTAATAAAAAGAATATGTCATCACAACTTTTTATTAAGAAGGCAAGCTGTAAGTGAGTAAATAATTTAAAACGTGACGTTTAAATATTTACGAGAAAAAATTGTTACTGTATCACCATCATGTTCCGCAATTGTTAATAATAAAAATAAAAATCTACTGGTAGATATATATATACCACTTTAAGGTCGGATAAATGGACGGCAAGACGGATAGGGGGAATAGACAGTGTAATAGAGGTCCCATTAGCATCATGGATCGAAGTTCTAACTAGAAGTAGAGGTTGACAGGCTGACAAATGATAGTAAATATCTACAAAAATACTACTAGATTTTATGGAACAAACAAAAGATTCAATAATCATAATTTGTGAATCTGATAATCATACCACTCATCGATGTATTCAATCAACGTCCTCTGTTGGATATAAACCTATCCGAAGGAAATATAATTCCATGATCGCCAAGGTTGTCCAACTAATTGGCGATCACAGTTGAATATAACAACCATCTTTGATCTTTATTATTATAAGTATTTAAAGTATTCTAAAACAAACATATATAGCTGTAAAGTTAAAATATAAAATTATGAGGCAAAGTTAATAAGAAGCCCTCTCATCTTTTAAAATTAGCTAGTTATCCAATTAAAATTTAATCTCAATATAACGGACCCAATTGAGTTTCCCCTGCAATAAAGAATGTAAAGAATGAAAAAAAAAAGTTTTTAATCAATACCTTCATTAACGCCCGTATTCTTTCGAGTTTTGTAATAAAAGCTGTTGTAGGGTACTCTAGGGGCATTAATACTCCATGAGAAGCCATCAATATTGCCTAATCCCTTTAACGCTTAGACAATAAAATATCAATTTGCTGATGACAAAAACGAGATATATATATATACTGACGTTTTGTAATTAGAAATATACTCCAATAAAATAGTAATAAATTATACAAAATAGCCTATATTGTTGATTGAAATTGACAGCGACAATTGTTAGATATAAAATTTAATATTTAAACGATAAATTGATTTAAAAATTCACACAGTCCGTTTCTTCTAAGTAATGCAGTTTGCGGAACTCTGCACTCAGCATGCGTGGGCATTTCTGCCGCGCACTCCAGGCCTTAGCGCCAGTCCGATACATACTACCTTGCTAGTATGGGGGTCATTGTATGAGATGTCACTGATGTCGAGAGTAATCTACACACCACTGAGTGGAAAATTCGACTCGCCTCACTTTCCGGGTTGAGAGCCCTCAGCGCTCACCCATAGTCCGGCTTAAGCTGTGACAGCCATCTGCGGCTAACAGATAAAAGACAGACACAAAAAAAAAATCACCATTAGCGAGAGTTTATTTCACGGATATCAAGGTAACGGTACCAGGGGCCGGCCTAAAGACGATGGGGACGGAATGTGGTGGTTTATGGGGCCACGTGTCGCTGTTCTATCGCCCCGGACGGAATAAAGCTGGATTATTGAAGATAAAAACGACGATATAACGCAAGTTGCGTTACGGATTGCATAATAATTACTTAGTAGGTAATATTGAACGTGTAAGAGCTCGTTCCCACTTGTCGGGTATCGGATCCGTATATTAATCGGATGTCGACGTCTTTGTTCACACACACGATTAATAATCGGTTGTCGGCCACGTTCGAAGCTAGTGCCAATTTTAAGCACTCTACGCGAGGCGACTGTGCACGATGGACGTCGATGAAGTTCTTGTTGTGTATTATTATACTTTAATTATACTTATGTGTATAAATGTATTTAATTATACTTATATGTGTATTTAATTATACTTATGTGTATTATTATACTTTAATCTAAATTTAAATACAGTCCACTCATTTCATATAAGTCCTAATAACATGTGTGAGCGCGATCGCAGCGACGATGTACTACGGACGGAAGGAGGGGTAGCGGGGGGAGGTTTATCGGCCCCGACATCAGACAAATGTGAACAGCGCCATTCTTAATCATAGGCGAGCGAGATCCGACACGATTTTTTTCCGGGTGTAGAGGGCTGGCAAAACACCCGACATTTCTTGTCGGAGCCGACACAAAATCGGTTGCCGATAAGTGTGAATAACTTCATATAAAATGCTCTGCCACTATAACCTCCGATTAATATACGTATCCGACACCCGACAAGTGGGAACGAGCTGTTAGACTCCTAAAAGTGAACCGTTTATTCAGCTGTTTTTACAAATGACATCATTGTTGCTACCTTTCCGACCGATATACATACATTCCACTATCGATAAAATACAAAATCTTGTGTGATGCAAATATTTTTCATCATTATTTTGGCCACTGATGGTCTCGAGCCTTCACACTAAAAGCAAAATTGGCTTATTATACAGGGTGGAGATGACCATGCGACAATACTTTTAATTTAGTGTATCTGATGACTTGCCCGGCCTGTATAGAAACTTTGAATATTATATTCAAAGTTTCTATACATGTCGTACATGTCGTATAGTTTAGCCACAGCTCATTACTTTGTATTATTAATATTTTCCACACTCTGTGTTAAAAATTAAAATTATTAGGCTATCACCAAGATAGGGCCACCGAAGAAAAAGACCGGGTTCCGGTGGCCCGCTCGCTCGGCGTAGAGAGGTAGATACATGTAGGGCAGGTCTATGGGGTCGCGTGCCGCTTCTTCTGTTGCCCCGGACGGATTTAGCGGGGTGCATACTCCGTAGCTCGCCGCACAAAAAAATAGGCTATCACCAAGAGATCAAAGACCTCCCGCGGTATAAACTAATATGAAGGTACCTACATATCGTCAGAAGAACGAAGACTTGAAGTGGTAAACACTTCAAGTCTTCGCCAAATGCAATTCAAATTAATGCATATTATACCTTATTCCTGAGCCATAAGATCCATATAAACTGTGTCAGAAGACTTAGATAAGAAAATTAAAAGTACCTAATGCATGCGGCATAATGAAAGGATGCCTACTCGGTTGGACCACAGGTCAGGGAACTAATATTTACAAACGGTGTTCTATTTTGTTCCAATATTTATGATAAAAAGTTTGTTTGAATTTTTTTTTTTAATTTGCATGTGAGGACTATTTAGATAGTTTAAAAATACTGCTGTACTAGTGTACAGAATACTAGTGTATTGCCCGTGTTTTCATTTATTGTTGCATTGTCATCTCCACCTTGTATAACACTGGTCTGGCAAGTAGGTAGGTAGTAAGGTTTTATTTCGAGTTTTCCTTCTCTTGTATAGATGTTATTTATTTATTTATATAAGGCTTATCTACGACATAAATACTAACATATACTAAAATTATTCCAGTGCCTTAAAACTAGTGTTTATATCAATTAAAGATGTGCACAACATTAAGGAATATATTACAATGCGTAAATTAATGTTAGAGATAAAAAGAGAAGTATTAATTAATTATCTAATAGATAAAATAACGAGTAGAAATAATTAGAAGGTAAGTAAAATCTAAGATAAGTAGTTAGTTATATAGAAAAATCATTTATAATATAAGTAAGATGTAAGTAATGGGTAAATTTACCGACTAGAATTTGTAAAACATGTATTATATTATAAAATAAAATAAACCATATTTCCTAACTAACCAATGAAGTGAACCTATAAGAGATATAGCAATAGTACTAATGATAAAAAAATATTAATTAAGTAACTTTTTTTTAAATCTTGTAGGGTGATCGTGGAAAATATCAAGCCCTAAGATTTTCCACCAATTATTATAAGTAGACATTAATCTTGAGATAGGAGAGTTCATGCCAAGATTAGTTTTACACCTAGGAATATAGAAAAAAGGAAGAAAATATTCCTTTGTCGAGAATTAAGCTTTGAAACATTTATTGATATGCGGTCAAGAAGGTCTGGACATGTGTCCATCTAACATACGTCGGCGTCGTTTTAAGTTACACATTTTAAAGAAAGATAGCCTTTTACTATAAGAGCATCTGGATCTAATGCCATTAGTATGAAACGCTAAGTATCTTGTAAACGACCTTTGTATAGATTCTAATCTGTCCGAGTGAACTGTATAATTGGGATTCCAAATAACACTTCCGAATTCAAGTACACTTCTTACTAACGCATTAAATAAAAGTATTTTAGATGCATTGTGCTTAAAATCTGTTAAATGTTATAATGTGGTTAATTACTTTCTTACTTTAGTACTTATCGCAGGCTATTGCTTGACTGCATAAATGGCTTAGTGATTAAAATACCGACCTTCCGTGCCAGTGTCATAAGTTCGCTTCCTACGCAGGACAATATTTTGTGCGATCCACAAACTGTAGTTCTGAGTCTGGGAGTATTTTTTCTGCGTTAATTATATATCTGTAAAGTCCCACGCAATACAAGGATTATTTCCTTAGTACAGGGTGGTGTCTGATTAAAAAATATATTATTAATTGATTAAAGAAATAAAAGAGAAAAGAACGCTTCTTAATTTTAAATTATTAACGAATTCGCTTGATATCCATCAAAGATGTTCTTAAACCATCATCATCATCATTCTCCTACTCTTATCCCAATTACTTGGGGTCGATACAATATGTACTCTTCTTTCATAGTACCTACATATTGTAAAAGTTATTGGCAATAGTTTTGTGACCGGCCGCCTACCAGACGTCAACCCTCCTTGGGAATGCAATTACTGACCAAACGGCATCAGACGGAGTTGGCCCAGGTCGTTATAAGTTACGTATATTCTTAAATATTCTTTATTAAACAATATATATATATATATATATATATATATATATAGATATATATATATATAAATATATATATATATATATATATATATATATATATATATATATATATATATATATATATATATATTCTATTATTAAATGTATTACATTGGGAAATAGTTTTGATTAAAATAAAATCTTTCTCTTAATCAAAACTACTAATTCTCCATATAAAATAATACAAAGCCGTTAAAAGCAGAACAGCAGAGACGGCTCGGAAATTCATTACAATGGTGGAATCCGCCTGTTTCATGTCATGTGACCGGACGGGGTCAAAGTAACAGACCTATGATTTCTATACACTCAAATAAATCTAGTAAGAGTCCACTGAATTTCGTTGATAAAATATGCGACAATTTTCTTTTACTTTATGTCGATTCTAAAGGCAAATATTATTAGCTTGTGCTGATATGAAATCCAAGTTTTGACCCTACTATTGTAAAATTTCTCACTATCTTTATATAATTTGCCTTGGGATCATCATGTATGATAATACATAGGAAATGTATTACATAAAAAGCATTAAAAATCATATTAGAAATAAAATTAATCTAAAAATGATATTTATATTATTTTTTTTTACTTTATTACATTTGAAAATTTAAGATATGCAATTAATGCGTGGCAATACTTCTTAAATTTCAAACATTTTCTTTCCAATTATCTCACATGGGCGCACTTCATTCCATAAATGTGGTATTCATTTTTTTCTAGCTATTTCCGTACCCCTGTTAAGCATGAACCTTAACGGAAGTGGTAGAGAAATTAGTCTTCAATACCAAACATGCCGACAGATTACTAAAGAGTTTTATTTCCAGTTTTCATTCTTTCTTGTAGAAATGTCATCTATTTACTTCTTTCAGCCTTCAAATTAAATAACCAGGGAAAAAGGGAAAGGTTCTAGCTTGATGACTTATACTGACTCAGTGTTAGTATAACAGTAAAGATTACCAATACAAATGAATCAGAAAATTTCACATTTTAACGTTTTGTTTAATTAAATTTACCGCCGACACTTCATTGTACTATGGTAATAGAAATGGACTGCAGTAAAACTAGATTTATATTAAAGGTAAAAGCAGAAAATTTTATATGCGCCTGACCCAAGAGGAACGATTTGCCTGTGCTCATATTACATCCATAGTGCCGTAGTAAAATTTTAGGGGCGACTCAACTCCGCTTAAATTCAATTTTTAGAAGCACGTTGCACATCATAATCGTTATAATTTCGATTAAACTCAGCTTAATGTCTCATTTATATGAATATCGTTGTTCTAATTATATTTAAGATTACATTTGCTTATCTAATAATACGAGGCTAAACAGATGGCGTAGTGGTAACGATATCGACCTACCGTACCAAGTGTCGTGGGTTCGAATCCCACGCAATAGCTTTTGTACATACATACATATCATCACGCCATATCCCTTGCAGGGTAGGCAGAGAGAACAGAGTGCCACACAGTTGCCCCAACGCTCCGTTTACTCTATTTCCCGCATTCACTCTTCGCTCTATATCAGTGGTGTACCTTCCATCTCGGCTAAATCCACATCCAAGATATACAAATTCATCCAATTGCTCTAGTACATCATTACCTATTGTTACTCTTACATCTGTTCTGACTTCATCTCTTTCAAAGACCATTATTTTGGTTTTGCTCACATTCACGCGTAGACCCCTTTTCTTACAATCTTCTGTCATTGTGTCGACTAGGGTATGCAGGTCAGTCGCTGATTGTACCAGCAGGACTGCATCATCTGCATAAAGCAGAGCAGTGACCACTGAGTCGGCCATCTGGACTCCCACATTCATATCATTCATCCTTTGTAGACATTTATCCAGATATATGATAAACAGCCTGGCTGACAGAACGCACTCCTGCTTAACGCCGATATTGGCGTCAAACCAAGGCGACATTCCATCATCCAGCCGCACACAGGCTCTACAGCCCACGTAACTGGACTACACAGCCTGTAGCAGTTTACCGTTAATACCATACTCCGGTAAAATGTCCCAAAGTTCCTTTCGTACAACCGTGTCAAATGCTCTCTCCAGATCCACAAAACTGCAGAAAACCCTCTGACCTAGAGCCAGATGTTTCTCCACAATGTTGCGCAGAGAGAACACTTGATCCATGCATCCCCTTCCACTCCTGAAACCTCCTTGTGTCTCACACAGTAAACCATCGGACACCATCCTCATTCTCCTTTCAATTTTACCATACACTTTTGCTGCCAAACTGGTCAAGCTTATGGCTCTATAATTTGCGCAGTCATAACGGGAACCCTTGTTTTTAAACAAAGGCACGATGACTGCGCTATTCCAGTCCCCGGAAACCATTCCCGAGCTCCAACATAAATTGAGGAGCAACAGGAACGCCTCCCAGACACAGGAGCCACCAAGCTTGATCATCTCGGCAGATGCCATATCAATGCCCGCTGCCTTACCATTTTTCAAACTCCTTATCGCCCATTCAACTTCATCCATACTGATACCATCGGAGGACGCTGTTGTCGAATGTTGATCTACTAGACCACATGCGACACCGGCGCCAACCGTAGCATCCGCATACATATCGCCAAAATATTCACTCCATCGGCTTAACACGTCTTGTGTTTGTGTAAGAATATCTCCACCTTTAGAACTTATTTTATTCATTCTGAAGGCTGACCAACCACCCCGAGACTTCTTCAACTCCCTCCAAAAGAGTTTGGTGTTACCCTCGAAGTTTTTAGTCAGCCTATCTTCTGCACTCGTACTTGCTCTATCACGTTTCTCTTTCACTAAGGCCTTGGTGTCATTCTTACATTGCCGATATATTTCTTTCTTCTGTTCAGTCATACTATCATTCAGATTCAAAGAAGAGACATAGTCCAGCCACGCTTTCTTCTTTTGCTCTACGGAAGCTGCCACTTCCGCATCCCACCATGCATCACCATTTGTTTTTCTATGCTTCTTTGAACTTCCACATACTTCTTTCGCTGTATCTACCATACTCTCTTTCAATACTGTCCAGCATTCTTCAATGTCCGATTGCGACTGGCTTGCCATCGTCAGCCGTTCTCGGACACCCTCTGCATACTTTTCTCTTACACACTCTTCTTGCAAGCTTTCAACCTTTATTCTTTCAAGCCCTCCGAAGTGGACACGCTCTCGCCAGTGCTTCCACTTTCTGAACAGGCCCCTAAATCTCGCAATAACGAGATAGTGGTCCGTATCGACTGTGGGGCCCCTGTAGACTCTTGCGTCCAATATTTTGCTTCGGAGGCGACAGTCTACCAAAATTAAATCTATTATACTTTTCTATTCATTCCTTCTCCATGTATACATATGGATGTCCTTATGTTGGAAAAATGTGTTTGACACAATAAGGTTTCTCTCCATGCATACATCCGCTATGAACCTACCTGCGTCGTTCACTCTCTTATCACCAAATGGACCAAGTACGTCTTCATAGTCGGGACGCTTGGTCCCCACCCATCCGTTCAAATCTCCGCATACAATCACGCGTTTACTGGTTTCTGCCATATCCAGAACTTCCCTAACATTATCCCAAAACTTCTCTAGGTCTGATGCCACCGAGGATCCTACGGGAGCATATGCTACAACCATGAATACCTTGGTGACACCTAGTTTTATACGGACCCAAAGAAGTCTGGGACCATACATTCCGTTATCCTTCACACCTGAGGCCAAGCGAGAGGACAACAGCACTCCTACCCCCATGCTGGCTCGATCGCTCTGTGGTACACCAGACCACAGAGCCATCCCGCCACCAGGAAGATCGCAGGCGTCGCTGCCCCTTCGCTTGGTCTCTGTTACACAGAGCACGTCTAGCTGTTTGTCCGCCATGACGGATATCAGCTCGTGCAACTTACCTTCCACACAACCTCTTACATTCCACGTGCTCACCCGGCACTCTGCTCTCCTCGACTCGCCTGACTGGGCAAGGCGTGATGGGTGGCGGCCCCCATCGCCGCAACTGCCGAAGTTCGTACCGACGGGGGCGGGTCGGTACGCGTCGCCTCCGGGGGACGCCCTAACCCGCATTGCGGTACGCATATCGAGCCGGATTAGCAGTCTAATTAGACTGGCAGGGGACGCGAACGAGCATGCTCCGGACTATGCCCCCCATAGCTTTTGTACTATCCACATAATGTTTTTCTGAGTCTGTGTGTAATTTGTGTCCGTTTGATCCTCACAATACATGGATTAGTTCCTTAGTGAAAGGTTGTCTTCAAAAAAATAGCAATTAACTACTATTATATTATACTACTATTTAACAACGCATTTTATTTTATTTAATAATACTTGACTACATTATGCCTATTCGTTAGTGGTAATATAGACTTTATTTTGGCAATTTATGACATCTATACTCTGCGGTATGGGTTAATAGGCATTAGGAACAAAATAATCTCAGAACCATAAGTATTAGTTATAGAATTAGTTGTAAACACTAAGTACCTATTAAAAACTCTTGCAAGTTCAAAACCTTGGAATGTTTTTATACCATAGTGTATGGATATCACATCACTATGATATAAAAAAGTGTTTTTATCATTGATAAAATTATTTTCTAACTAATTAGTGTAGTTAAATCATCATTTGAATGAGAATAATATCATAGAAATAGATAAACATATCGTTTCCTTGTACATTTTAATCATGGATATACAAACTACATATATCAATGATTACCAACCGCAACGCATGTCTAAATGTTTCGATCTAGACCATTCTATCTAACTATGTAGATACCTATTCCTATGAGCATGGCAGCAAAACTTCTGCGGTAAGCATCAGATTGGATGTGCCTTTGGTTTACTCGCATCTAATTTTCTATAGAATTTTTTATCGTTCACAATAAAAAAATAAACTAAATACATATAGCTAACTAGGTACTGATTTTGTTAATATGACAGAATAAAATGTAACATTTTTCTAGAAGGCACTGTACATAATATCTACAACAAAGAAACGCTACACTTCGATACACAAAGTCATGATGTTACCTAGTCAAAGTCATTCAACTGAACCTTTGATCCATTTAATATACTTTAACTGTTAAATAAAGACATACCTAACTACATACATAATTAAGTAGATAGGTAGTAATTAATAAATAGATAGGTTAGTCACTAGTTAATCACATTTCTGCCATTTAATCGTACGTACTAGAATTGTAAGATTCAATCGGCAATAATTGTTACAAATATTGTTTTTTGGTATTGTATTATATTTTTGCCAAAATATTAATATATTAAATGCAAATTTTATTTAAAACTAATTTATTTTAATTTTATTATTTATATCAAAATGACTATATTTCACATGCCAAAGCAAGGCTAAATAGATAGATTTATGTATATTAAAAATAACTGTAACATTTGATTATTGAAAAAAAAATTCAAATCAAATCAAATACTAAATAAATAAATTCACCTTAAATAGAGTATTATTTAAGGTGAATAAATGTATTTGATTTGATTTGAATTTTTTTATTATTTTTTTACATATTTGTAATTCAACAAACGGTAATAATAATATTAAACAATAATATACATTTAAAATATGTAATCCTTGACATCGATAATAAAGATAGTTTTTATTCCTCTTTTATTCTTAAAAATGTAGACAGAACTATAAGGCACTAACATTTTACTTTTAAATTTTAAAGTGAAGGTGATTTTATTAATATATTTAAAATACACTCATTTGCAAAAAAAACGGGCACCTAAGCAATGAACCATTTCAAATGTTAATATTTCTTTGTTTGATAATTATAGGTAGTTTTATCCACACAATTTGATAAATTAATAAGAAAATAATCGTTTTCATCAGTATTTCATAAAATTTAGATACAATTTATGGGAAATAATGCTAAACCTCGCTAGTAGTGTATATTCGCTAGTAGTGCATATGCTCATGAAGTAAAAATAAAAAAGTTTTTTTGTTTGTTTTTCTTTAATAAAGTAAAAGCAGATAAATGTTTAGTATCGAGTGTGACCCCCTCTAGCTAAAATCACAGCTTGAATTCGTCTGGGCATGCTAGCGAGTATATCCCGGATACTTGCTTGCGGAATACGTTCCCACTCCGCAGTAATCACATTCTTCAGCTCTCTGATGGTCTGCGGAGCCGGGTGTACTGATCTCACACGCCGTTTCAGAACGTCTCAGACATGCTCTATGGGATTGAGGTCGGGACTTCGAGCTGGCCAATCCAAACGACGAATGCCGACCTCTTGCACATACGCATTAACATCGCGGGATCGGTGGGCGCGAGCATTGTCGTCCATAAAAATCGAGTCTTCACCTAGAGCGGCCAATGCGGGTTGTGCATGAGAAATTAGAACTTCCGTTATGTATCGATGCCCAGTCAGTGAGCCGTTTTCAATGAAGACTAACTCTGTACGATCCATTGAATTTATTCCTGCCCAAAACATAACAGAGCCCCCACCATAAGGTGTGATTTCTTCGAAACATGCCTCTGCAAAGCGTTCTCCTTGTCTTCTTAGCACTCGCCGACGTCGATCTTCACCGAACAGAGATATCCTGGCTTCATCAGAGAACAAAACCCTATTCCAATCGTCTTGAGTCCATGATTCACAATTTCTAGCGAACCTAAGCCTGTGAACTCTGTGCTCACGGAGTAATTTGGGGCCGCGGGCCGGGCGGTGACTGCGTATATTGGCAGCGAGAAGCCTCCTCCTGACCGTCCATAGACTAATATGCACATTTCTTACTTCTTGGAGGTTGTTCTTAAGATCCACATACGAAGATTTGCGATTTCTCAATGCGCGACTCCCAAGAAAACGATCATCCCGTGGTTGGGTACATGGTTTTCTTCCAGAACCAGGCCTTCTCTCGACGGAACCAGTCTCCTGATATCGCTGCCAGGTCCTTTGGACTGTCGAGCGACTAACATTTAGCCTCCTAGCCACGAAACATTGGCTGCAACCCTCTTCAAGCAGCGCGATAATTTTGGTAGCTTTTACCACTTTATCTACCATTTTTGATACAGCCAAACAGCATTAAATAAAGCTTTGACAGTCAAGGATATGAAATTAATCGATAAAAATTGAATAAAAGTTATGAAAGTCGATGTTAACTTCTGGAACTTCGCGCCAAAAATGTAGGATAAAAAGGGGTTTTCTGTAAAAATGAACATCAAATGAAAAATTGAATTTAGAACGTACTTTTTTAAATACCACAGCATTTTTAAAACCGGCCAGTAACGTGTACAAACGATTGAAACCTTTTTGGTATTGTATCTTTTTAAATATGAATGAAAATCAAAACCGCCCGTTTTTTTTGCAAATGAGTGTATATATATATATATATATATATAGTTGATTATAATTTGTTTCATTTCCTTATAGTCGATTGACGTAAACACGAAAATAAAACACTTGTTGAAATTTTCAATCTGAATAAGCTGTTATAGGGATGGATGGATGGATGGCATTTTATAAAAAAAATGACTTATATTTGGAATGTTATTGTTGATATTGCTGATGATTGCTTCGGAATTATAATGCCAACAGCAATCACCGATAGATGTTCCATTATGAGGTATTTTGTGGAAGTAAAAAATACATTGCGCAGACCAGACGTTGCCCCGGACCGATTTGGCACGGCGCGACCACGTCCATAGCCCATCGAAACAAAAAAAAAAAAAAAAGAAATGGTGTCACTGCCGCCCATGGACCTCTGCAATACCAAGGATATAGCTAGGCCGCTGCCCACTAATACAAACCCCAAACCCACCCAATTGGGCTTCTGGCAATCTCGCTCACCGAACGAAGCGCAATAGCACATTGCTATTACTCAGATGTCGATCTTCTGCGAGAGTATGGTACTACCACATGAGTAAATAAACGTACAGAGACAAACCTTCAAACAACCGCGCCACGGTAGGTACATCACTACAAATATGATATCTTTTTTCAGCCATTAAAAAGACTTTAACGAAAGCAGTATACAATTGTTTTTTAATAATACCTCCTGACAACTTCATCGCATTTGTTGAAATTGCTTGAGAAGAAATTTCGAGAATATTTCGATCTAGTAATAAATATTGTTAATATTGGTAGTGATATACTAAAAGGATGTAGGTACCGGGGGAGACCGAGACTAACCTACCTAGACCAGATCGGTCATGTACTGAAGGAAGGTGGAGTCAAGAGTCTCCGAAACCGACGAGCGTGTATGAAGAGAATTATGAATGTTGACGAAGCGAGTGAAGTATGCAAAGATAGAGTTCTCTTGCACTCTGTTCTCTCTGCCTACCCTGCAAGGGTTATTTTGAATTTTAATTTACTATTTTTATTATATAATTTTTTTCTGTCTTAAGCGATTTTTATCGTTATATTTTAGCCAATTTGCAAAATATCTTTATAAATTATAGCCTATATGTTATTCTGAGGTGCAAGCTATATTACTATAAAGTTTCATCAAAATCCATTCGGTAGTTTTTACGTGAAAGAGCAACAAACATGTTCACATCCATACTCGTACATTATTACAAACTTTCACGTTTATAATCATCATCATCACAGCCCATAAATGTCCCACTATTGGGCTCGAGCCTCCTCCGTAATGGGAGGGAAATTAACCTACTATACCGCGCTAGTCAGACGTGTTGGTATAGGGTTTTGTTTCGAGTTTTCCTTCTCTCGCACAGATGTTATGTGCGTTATATATCCCTTAGTCGTCTCGTACGATCACCCACGGGTATGACATGGGGTGGTGAATTGTATTCTTACTCCGTCACCACACGGATTATCACCACACGTTTATAATATTAATAGGAAATAGGATATATAATTCCACTAGACTATCAAAACTTTTGGGCCCCGAGCTCGAACGCGAGCCGGCCGCGCGGCGAAACGAAATTAATTTCGTTGCGCATTATTTTGATTTTGCTATATCTCTTAAGGTATTGATTTAATTTGCATGGTCTGAAGGAAAAAAATTATCTTCATGAAATGCTCAAGCCAACCAATGTATTTAAAATGATAAGGATTAATACAGTATTTGTGGAAATAGCTTTTCAATTATCGTTATATAATAGGCCATTTTTTAAAGTATTAAAATGGAGATAGTATGTTATCCTTAAGAGATAGGCATATAGCATCGCGGACTTTTTTGTAGGCCTTTTTAAGCTCTATAATACTGTAGTACTTTATTTTGATCTATTTCGTAGGGTTCAGCCAGCGTTTGCAATGTAAGCGCAAAATAATGTGTTTATTTACGACATCACATTAGAAACCTCTTAAATTATCAGTGTTTCTCTACTACATTATGCATATATTATACATATAAACCTTCCTCTTGAATCACTCTATCTATAAAAAAAAACCGCAACAATATCCGTTGCGTAGTTTTAAAGATTTAAGCATAAATAGGGATATAGGGACAGAGAAAGCGACTTTGTTTTATGTTGTGTCGTTACAACTTTGTTGTGTGTCGGTAGTAATTTTTTCCGTCTAGCCCCCTTTCGCAACGCGCGATAAGGAACTTCGTTCCAAAATTACAAAAAAAAACTATTTAGAGTAAGCAATTTGTAAAAGAAATATCCATACATAAAAAAGCTGACAAACATTTTGTGTATTTATTTTCATCCTCATGTGCCAACCCTATCAGAATAGGTAACAATTTTGCTCGCTCCTCAGAAGCTTGGTCTCTGTACGTTTATTTACTCATGTGGTACTACCCCGAACGGACCGGCCCGTCCGTTCGGGTCCGGCTGACCACAGCGTGTTCCTACCACTATAAAATCTCTAATCTTCCTTTATAAACATACATCATCATCTCAGCTCATAATATGCCCCACTATGGGCCCGAGCCTCCTCCGTATTGGGAGGGAAATTAAACATCTATACCACGCTGGTCAGACGTGTTGGTATAGGGTTTTGTTTCGAATTTTCCTTCTCTTACAAACATATAATATACCTAGATATATTAATCTCTAATCTTCCTTTTATAGACGAAGCCGTTATCTATAAAAAGAGCGTTTTATTATTTACTAAATACTGTAGTTTCGTAGCAAAATATCATCAATAAAAATATAACAGGCGCCACTGGGACCCATATCAAAATTCTCAGTACCTATTATCTAGATAAATCTTTCATATACATAATCAAATATTGGCTCACCGCCACGATCTAATTTCTTTCAGTCGATACAAAATCAATGTTTGCAACTAATTTTAAAGCGTTCAAATATAATATCTGTTTGTGTTATGTTTTTGCGATATACTGTGCTCCTGTATGTACTGTTAACCTTTGATAGCGGTCAGGGACTATGTCCCCTCCATACCGCGCGTTCTCTGACCAATTACGAAGCATGTCAGCGTGGTACCATCTGATTTGCAACACTCAGCTGCTAACGGCGATCGTTCACTCGCTCAGTCATCGCGTTACATTTGTTCGCAGCAGACATTTACTAATCGTTCAATAGTGAAAAGAAAATTAATAAGTCAATCATGACTGCATTGCGTGCAACGCTGGTTGCGCTTGTATGCGTACTCGCGTTTGCCACTGCTGAAAAGAATCCTTGGCTCACCGACGAGTTTATTGCTGGTATCAACTCTAAACAAAATTCATGGAAAGCTGCACGCACGTTTCCACTCCACACACCAATGAAGCACTTTAAAAAAATAATGGGTGTCTTACGAGATAGTCACTTTCAAGAGCTAACGATGAGAGAACATGAAGCCGACCTAATTGCAAGCCTGCCAGATAATTTTGACCCCAGAGATAAGTGGCCAAACTGTCCTACTTTGAATGAAATAAGGGATCAAGGTTCCTGCGGTAGTTGTTGGGCGTTTGGTGCAGTGGAAGCGATGACTGATCGATTTTGTACTTACTCAAACGGAACCGAACATTTTCACTTTTCTTCTGAAGATCTTTTAAGTTGCTGTCCTATTTGTGGTCTCGGTTGTAACGGTGGTATGCCTTCGCTAGCCTGGGAATACTGGAAGCATTTCGGTCTCGTCTCAGGAGGCAGTTTCAACTCAACTCAAGGCTGTAGACCATACGAAATTCCTCCCTGTGAGCACCATGTGCCTGGTAACAGAATGCCATGCAGCGGTGATGATAACAAAACTCCCAAATGCCAGAAGTCATGTGAAGACAGTTACAAAGTAGATTACCATAAAGACAAGCGTTACGGCAAGCATGTATTCTCTGTATCCGCAAAAGAAGATCACATCAGAGCAGAATTATTTAAAAATGGACCTGTGGAAGGTGCGTTTACTGTTTATGCAGATTTGTTGAATTACAAAAATGGAGTCTACAAGCATGTTACAGGTGATGCTCTCGGCGGTCATGCTATCAAAATTTTAGGTTGGGGAGTGGAGAATGGTAATAAATATTGGCTTATTGCCAACTCATGGAACAGTGACTGGGGTGATAATGGTTTCTTCAAAATTCTCCGTGGTGAAGATCATTGCGGTATAGAAAGTTCCATTGTTGCTGGTGAACCACTTTTACCCAATGAATTAGCGTAATTAATGCATAGTTATTGTAAATATATTTGTAGAATATAGATAAGGTATAAGTGTGATATTAAAGATGTCAACAAAATAAATTTTATTAACAGTGAATAATTATTTTATTGGTATTGACCCGTTAATTTCCTGTTCATTATTAAATATTTGCTTACGTAGGTACATAGTTATATCTTGTTATTGTCTTCATTAAAAACGTTAACACTTATTATTACTTTCTGAATTTTATTCATAATAATGATATTAAGTGTAGGGAGGAATGTGAACTTCGGTTTTGGTAGCTGGGTAAAGAGTAAATATAATTTCACTGCACAGATGGCGTAGTAGTTAAAATACCGACCTTCCGTGCCAGTGGATTCTATTCCTACGCAGGACAGAATACTTTATGCGATCCATAAATTGTTGTTCTGAGTCTGGGTGTAATTTGTCTGTGTTTATAATGTTTGTAAAGTCCCACGCAATACTAGAATTATTGCCAGGTTTTCCATTACCTTTTTTTTTAAATAATTAGATTAAATATTATTTATAAACATTATTTTAAACTAGTCTCGATTTAGTACAGAGTTCCACTATAGGATATTAAAAATATATTTTATGTCGTTTCTTTGTCACCTATTTAAAGCAAATTTTAAAATATTTGAAATAAACAATGTACGTATTATTTTTCTATATAAATATAATTTACTAGCTTCTGTCCGCGACTTTGCCAGCGTAAAAGGTTATTTTCCGAAAGTTTTTCATCCCCTATTTTCATTTTACCTCTTAAGGGTAAATTTTTACAACATGTCATAATTATTTTATATCTAATCAATAGCCTAAAATTATGTTTCAAGCTTCTGGCTTTAAAAATGACGTACTTCGTTTCAACTTTTCATCCCCCTTTACAATCCTTTTTTGCATTAAAAAGTAGCCTATGTCCTTTATCAGGACTAGACTAGACTATCTGTGTACCAAATTTTACTTAGATCGGTTCAGTAGTTTTGGCGTGAAAGAGCGACAGACAGACAGACAGACAGCGTTACTTTCGCATTTATAATATTAGTAAGGATTAATCTCGCCTACTTCATATTGTTTACTTTTTTGTTGGTCCAATGACGATTAATAATTACTTGTAACGAGTGTATAGGTTATCTGTAAACTACTAAGCTACCTCACTTTCACTTTCTATCTCATCACGCAGACTTTTATTATACATACATATCATTCCTAAAGTCAATACACGGAAAACATTACATCTTATCAAATGACCTCGTTATCGATGTTCTTTGTGTTATAAATGACCTATTGCATGTACATATTCATGATAATATAATCATATATATGAAATAATAACAAACTTTTTTAAAACTGTGACTATACCACATGAGTAAACGTACAGAGACAAACATTCTAACAACTGCGCCACGGTAGGTACATCACTACAAGTATGGTGCGCGTGTGTGCGTGAGCACTGGCGGCTCGTCACGTACGGAACGAAACCTGTTTAGACTGGTTCGGCCAGTGCTCTGGGTGGGGACCAAGCGTCCCGACTATGAGGACGTACTTGGTCCATTTGGTGATAAGAGAGTGAACGGCGCAGGTAGGCTCATAGCGGATGTATGCATGGAGAGAAACCTTATTGTGTCAAACACATTTTTCCAACATAAGGACATCCATATGTATACATGGAGAAGGAATGAACAGAAAACTATAATAGATTTAATTTTGGTAGACAGTCGTCTCCGAAGCAAAATATTGGACGCAAGAGCTTACAGGGGCCCCACAGTCAATACGGACCACTGTCTCGTTATTGCGAGATTTAGTGATCTGTTCAGAAAGTGGAGGCACTGGCGAGAGCGTGTCCACTTCGGAGGGCTTGAAAGAATAAAGGTTGAAAGGTTGCAAGAAGAGTGTGTAAGAGAAAAGTATGCAGAGAGTGTCCGAGAACGGCTGACGATGGCAAGCCAGCCGCAATCGGACATTGAAGAATGTTGGAGAGTATTGAAAGAGAGTATGGTAGATACAGCGAAAGAAGTATGTGGAAGTTCAAATAAGCATAGAAAAACAAATGGTGATGCATCGTGGGCTGCGGAAGTGGCAGCTTCCGTAGAGCAAAAGAAAAAAGCGTGGCTGGACTATGTCTCTTCTTTGAATCTGAATGACAGTATGACTGAACAGAAAAAAGAAATATATCGGCAATGTAAGAATGACACCAAGGCCTTAGTGAAAGAGAAACGTGATAGAGCAAGTATGAGTGCAGAAGATAGGCTGACGAAAAACGTCGAGGGTAACACCAAACTCTTTTGGAGGGAGGTGAAGAAGTGTCAGGGTGGTTGGTCAGCCTTCAGAATGAATAAAATAAGGTCTAAAGGTGGAGACATTCTTACACAAACACAAGACGTGTTAAGCCGATGGAGTGAATATTTTGGCGATATGTATGCGGATGCTACGGTTGGCGCCGGTGTTGCATGTGGTTTAGTAGATCAACATTCGACAACGGCGCCCTCCGATGGCATTAGTATGGATGAAGTTGAATGGGCGATAAGAAGTTTGAAAAATGGTAAGGCAGTGGGCGTTTATGGTGTCTGCCGAGATGATCAAGCTTGGTGGCTCCTGTGTCTGGGAGGCTTTCCTGTTGCTCCTCAATTTATGTTGGAGCTCGGGAATGGTTCCCAGGGACTGGAATAGCGCAGTCATCGTGCCTTTGTTTAAAAACAAGGGTTCACGTTATGACTGCGCAAATTACAGAGCCGTAAGCTTGACCAGTTTGGCAGCAAAAGTGTATGGTAAAATTATTGAAAGGAGAATGAGGATGGTGTCCGATGGTTTACTGTGTGAGACACAAGGAGGTTTCAGGAGTGGAAGGGGATGTATGGATCAAGTGTTCTCTCTGCGCAACATTGTGGAGAAGCATCTGGCTCTAGATCAGAGGGTTTTCTGCAGTTTTATGGATCTGGAGAGAGCATTTGACACGGTTGCACGAAAGGAACTTTGGGACATTTTACCGGAGTATGGTATAGACGGTAAACTGCTACAGGCTGTGCAGTCCAGTTACATGGGCTGTAGAGCCTGTGTGCGGCTGGATGATGGAATGTCGCCGTGGTTTGACGTCAATATCGGCGTGAAGCTGGGGTGCGTTCTGTCAGCCAGGCTGTTTATCATATATCTGGATAAATATCTCCAAAGGTTGAACGATATGAATGTGGGAGTCCAGATGGGCGACTCAGTGGTCACTGCTCTGCTTTATGCAGATGATGCAGTCCTGCTGGCACAGTCAGCGACTGACCTGCAGACCCTAGTCGACACAATGACAGAAGATTGTAAGAAAAAGGGTCTACGCATGAATGTGAGCAAAACCAAAATAATGGTCTTTGAAAGAGATGAAGCCAGAACAGATGTAAGAGTAACAATAGGTAATGATGTACTAGAGCAAGTGGATGAATTTGTATATCTCGGATGTGGATTTAGCCGAGATGGAAGGTACACCACTGATATAGAGCGAAGAGTGAATGCGCGAAATAGAGTGAACGGAGCGTTGGGGCAACTTCTCGGCAGCTACCACCTCAGCCAGAAGGCACGTGTAGCAATACATAACGCAGTGCTTGTCCCAACATTACTGTATGGAAGCGAGAGTTGGGTATGCAGAAAAGAGTATGAAAGTAAAATTAATGCGGTCGAAATGCGATGTCTGCGGAAAATCTGTGGAGTTAGGCTGACCGACCGCATTCGTAACGACGACGTAAGAGAGCGAGTAGGTATGAAAGAGAGTATTGGTGTAAAGATGCGAAAGGGAATGCTCCGATGGTTCGGACATGTGGAAAGAATGCCGAACGAACGTCTGGTTAAGAAGATATACAATGCGAAAGTGGAAGGATGTAGGTACCGGGGGAGACCGAGACTAACCTACCTAGACCAGATCGGTCATATACTGAAGGAAGGTGGAGTCAAGAGTCTCCGAAACCGGCGAGCGTGTATGAAGAGAATTATGAATGTTGAGGAAGCGAGTGAAGTATGCAGAGATAGAGTTCTCTGGCACTCTGTTCCCTCTGCCTACCCTGTAAGGGATATGGCGTGATGATATGTATGTATGTATGTAAAATGCTTCGAACAACACAAATGTAAGAAAATGACATTGTATGTTAATAGATCTGAACAACCTATAAATATGGGGAAAGACTCTTTTTTCAGCCATTACAAAGACTTTAACGAAAGCAGTATACAATTGAGTTTTTTAATAATACCTCCTCACAGCTTCATCGCATTTATTGAATTGCTTGAGAAGAAATTTCGAGAATATTTCGATCTAGAAATAAATATTGTTAATATTGGTAGTGATATACTAAAACGTATACAAGATTGTAAATTTGATATGCCATGCAAGTGCTTTCCCATTAATTATTTAAAAAACTTTATATTACATTTAGAATTTAGCATTCGATTAAGAGATATAACAAATTATTAAAAATTAATAATTACAAAAAAAAACTATTTAGAGTAAGTAATTTGTAAAAAAATATCCATACATAAAAAGCTGACAAACGTTTTGTGTATTTATTTTCATCCTCATGTGCCAAACCTATCAGAATAGGTAACAATTTTGCTCGCTCCTTAGAAGCTTGGTCTCTGTACGTTTATTTACTCATGTGACTACACAGTGCGGAGATATTGCAGTAGTCTAACTACCGAGCTCTTATGGCCAGTGTCATGAGTTGTCACTATAGAGGACAATTTTTGATGCGATCATAAATAATGGGCCATAATTAGGGGGGCATAGTCCGGAGCGTGCTCGTCGCGTCCCCTGCCAGTCTAGTTAGACTGTTAATCCGGCTCGATATGAGTACCGCAGTGCGGGTTAGGGCGTCCCCCGGAGGCGACGCGTACCAACCCGCCCCCGTCGGTACGAACATCGGCAGATGCGGCGATGGGGGCCGCCACCCATCACGGCTTGCCCAGTCAAACGAGTCGAGGAGAGCAGATTGCCGGGTGGGCACGTGGAATGTAAGAGGTTGTGTGGAAGGTAAGTCGCACGAGCTGATAACCGTCATGGCGGACAAACAGCTAGACGTGCTCTGTGTAACAGAGACCAAGCGAAGGAGCAGCGATGCCTGCGATCTTCCTGGTGGCGGGATGGCTTTGTGGTCTAGTGCACCATAGAGCGATCGAGCCAGCATGGGGGTAGGAGTACTGTTGTCCTCTCGCTTGGACTCAGGTGTGAAGGATTACGGAATGTATGATCCCAGACTTCTTTGGGTCCGTATAAAACTAGGTGTCACCAAGGTATTCATGGTTTTAGCATATGCTCCCGTAGGATCCTCTGTGGCATCAGACCTAGAGAAGTTTTGGAATAATGTTAGGAAAGTTCTGGATATGGCAGAAACCAGTGAACGCGTGATTGTATGCGGAGATTTGAACAGATGGGTGGGGACCAAGCGTCCCGATAATGAGGACGTACTTGGTCCATTTGGTGATAAGAGAGTGAACGACGCAGGTAGGCTCATAGCGGATGTTTGCATGGAGAGAAACCTTATTGTGTCAAACACATTTTTCCAACATAAGGACATCCATATGTATACATAGAGAAGGAATGAACAGAAAAGTATAATAGATCTAATTTTGGTAGACAGCCGCCTCCGAGGCAAAATATTGGACGCAAGAGCCTACAGGGGCCCCACAGTCGATACGGACCACTATTTCGTTATTGCGAGATTTAGTGGTCTGTTCAGAAAGTGGAGGCACTGGCGAGAGCGTGTCCACTTCGGAAGGCTTCAAAGAATAAAGGTTGAAAGGTTGCAAGAAGAGTGTGTAAGAGAAAAGTATGCAGAGGGTGTCCGAGAACGGCTGACAATGGCAAGCCAGCCGCAATCGGATATTGAAGAATGCTGGAGAGTATTGAAAGAGAGTATGGTAGATACAGCGAAAGAAGTATGTGGAAGTTCAAAGAAGCATAGAAAAACAAATGGTAATGCATGGTGGGATGCGGAAGTGGCAGCTTCCGTAGAGCAAAAGAAGAAAGCGTGGCTGGACTATGTCTCTTCTTTGAATCTGAATGACAGTATGGCTGACCAGAAGAAAGAAATATATCGGCAATGTAAGAATGACACCAAGGCCTTAGTGAAAGAGAAACGTGATATAGCTAATATGAGTGCAGAAGATAGGCTGACGAAAAACTTTAAGGGTAACACCAAACTCTTTTGGAGGGAGGTGAAGAGGTCTCGGGGTGGTTGGTCAGCCTTCAGAATGAATAAAATAAGGTCTAAAGGTGGAGACATTCTTACACAAACACAAGACGTGTTAAGCCGATGGAGTGAATATTTTGGCGACATGTATGCAGATACTCGAGTTGACGCCGGTGTTGCATGTGGTTTAGTAGATCAACATTCGGCACTGGGGTCCTCCGATGGCATCAGTATGGATGAAGTTGAATGGGCGATAAGAAGTTTTAAAAATGGTAAGGCAGCGGGCATTGATATAGTGTCTGCCGAGATGATCAAGCTTGGCAGCTCCTGTGTCTGGGAGGCGTTCCTGTTGCTCCTCAATTTATGTTGAAGCTCGGGAATGGTTCCCAGGGACTGAAATAGCGCAGTCATCGTGCCTTTATTTAAAAACAAGGGTTCACGTTATGACTGCGCAAATTACAGAGCTTAAGCTTGACCAGTTTGGCAGCAAAAGTGTACGGTAAAATTATTGAAAGGAGAATGAGGATGGTGTCCGATGGTTTACTGTGTGAGACACAAGGAGGTTTCAGGTGTGGAAGGGGATGCATGGATCAAGTGTTCTCTCTGTGCAACATTGTGGAGAAGCATCTGGCTCTAGGTCAGAGGGTTTTCTGCAGTTTTGTGGATCTGGAGAGAGTCTCATTTGACACGGTTGTACGAAAGGAACTTTGGGACATTTTACTGGAGTATGGTATTAACGGTAAACTGCTGCAGGCTGTGCAATCCAGTTACATGGGCTGTAGAGCCTGTGTGCGGCTGGATGATGGAATGTCGCCTTGGTTTGACGTCAATATCAGCGTTAAGCAGGGGTGCGTTCTGTCAGCCAGACTGTTTATCATATATCTGGATAAATGTCTCCAAAGGTTGAACGATATGAATGTGGGAGTCCAGATGGGCGACTCAGTGGTCACTGCTTTGCTCTATGCAAATGATGCAGTACTGCTGGCACAGTCAGCGACTGACCTGCAGACCCTAGTCGACACAATGACAGAAGATTGTAAGAAAAGGGGTCTGAATATGAGCAAAACCAACGCAGCAATACATAACGCAGTGCTTTTCCCAACATTACTGTATGGAAGCGAGAGTTGGGTATGCAGAAAAGAGTATGAAAGTAAAATTAATGCGGTCGAAATGCGATCTCTACGGAAAATCTGTGGAGTTAGACTGACCGACCGCATTCGTAACGACGACGTAAGAGAGCGAGTAGGTATGAAAGAGAGTATCGGTGTAAAGATGCGAAAGGGAATGCTCCGATGGTTCGGACATGTGGAAAGAATGCTGAATGAACGTCTGGTTAAGAAGATATACAATGCGAAAGTGGAAGGATGTAGGTATCGGGGCAGACCGAGACTAACCTTCCTAGACCAGATCGGTCATGTACTGAAGGAAGGTGGAGTCAAGAGTTTCCGAAACCGGCGAGCGTGTATGAAGAGAATTATGAATGTTGAGGAAGCAAGTGAAGTATGCAAGGATAGAGTTCTCTGGCACTCTGTTCTCTCTGCCTATGTATATACGCAAGAGCTATAGCGTGATGATATATATGTGTATGTATGTATGTCATAAATAATTGTTCTAACTCTTTTTTTTTTTTGCTGTGGACTATGGAGGCGGTCGCGCCCCGCCAAATCGGTCTGGGGTGACGAAAGAGGCGGTGCGCAACCCCATAGACCCATCGTGCAAACATCTCTTTTCGCGGTGCGAGCGGGCCACCGGTACCTGATCTTTGTCTTCGGTGGTATTGTTCGAAGTCTGGAGGGTGTTGCTTGTGTATATTTCTAAAAATAATCGTGTGATGAAATAATAACAAAACAGTGTGTCATATTTCCCTTATTGCTCGCGGTCGTCGTATGAGCTGACAAATATATGTAAGCAGGAAATGTCATCAGTTAAGAAATAATCGAATCCTCTTCAATAAGAGGGTAATTGACCTATTTTACTATGCCAGTTAGAATAATTACGATGTAGGGTTTTATTTAGAATTTTCTACATATATAATTTCTAGTAAGCTTATGCTGTGTGGTAGCGGCTATGAATACTACCAAGCCTTATTTTGCTCGTGGATGTCGTAAAAGACGACTAAGAGCCTTATAACGACCTGGGCTAACTCCATCTGATGCCGTTTGGTCAACAATTACATTGCCAAGGAGGGTTGACGTCTGGCAGGCGGCCGGTCATAAAACTATTGCCAATAACTTTTACAATATGTACTATGAAAGAAGAGTACATATTGTATCGACCCCAAGTAATGGGGATAAGAGTAGGAAAATGATGATGATTATATAATTTCTTAGTAAGAATAATAACAGGTAATACACCTTCTTCGCCCGTGGGTGTCGTATAAATCAATTAAAGTCAGTAAGCAGATAACATCACTACAAAAGAAGTAAAACTAGAAATCTAACTATAAGCCAAGCTGTTTAGCTGACGTGTGATCAGTAATAGGCTTCTTCTTCTTCTTATATATTGGCAATCAGCTACATAAACGAGCTATTGGTGCCAGTGTCAAGTTATAAATATTTTCACTTTTTTAGTCTTTCAAGTTTGTCATTGTCTAAGTCAAATTGTCGCCATTAACAGTGCAATGGCCACACTGTTAATGGTATCTTGTGGGAATTTTGATGGAAAACGAAAACGTTGTAAAGCACTTTTATATGATATTCACTACATTCCAGTAGTTCCGCCGCTTTATATTACATAAAATGCCATTAAAATTATCTAATATAACAAACACATTAAAACACTAAGATATCGAATATAATACAAGAGCACCACATGACGTTTTCAAATTCCCGTCAAAAGTCCCCAGTAATAGGCTAATTTGCGTCAGATACAAGAGGCAGACAATAAGACGTATATAGACTGCGAAGAAGCAAATGACAACAGAAAATTAAATTTCCGTTTGCACTGCTAAAACTAGGAAAGAGGTTAATCGCTCCATTTTCATGAACGTAGTTACCGTACATAAATTAGGTACGCCTCTGTATTATCGCTTTATTGGGCCTAAATGGGATAACCACACAGTGACCATACCCGCTAAGATATCATTCCGTCTCGAATATTTTAAATTTGTTACATTGTGTTTCTTTTTAACTTTCATATCCATCTGATCCCAGACTCAAATGTATTATTGTTGGGCAATAATGAGAGAGAAAATAAAAGGCAGCCGGTGTACGCTAATGCAGTGAGTTTAATAATGTAATGAAGGTCTTACAGAAAAAAAGTGCATGACATAGCAATATAAAATAGCGGGGCGAATCTCACTTGGCGCGACATGTTGCTCTGTAGTTTTACACAGGCATTATCCAACATACCGGCCGGCGTTGAAAGCCATACTTTCAACCAGATTCAGTTTCCGAAGACAGAGGTAATGGGCATATCCTGTTGAATGCCCTCCGGACTACTCCAGTGGAAGTCTTGATATCCGCCACCCGAACAATCCCGTCCGATCCTGGATGAACAGCGACAGTTCTCCCCATTCTCCATTTTAATGGTGGAAGATTCTTCTCCTTTATCACCACTAAGGAATCCACATCTAAACCTTCCTTCTTAGGACACCACCTGGTTCGTTGCTGCAACTCAGCAACATACTCCTTACTCCATCGAGTACAGAAGTGCTGGCGTAACTGCTCAATCCGTTGGTATCGAGACAGATGAGTTGTCGACTGATCCTTGTAATCATTTTGTGGCAATGCTGTAAGTGGCCGGCCAACGAGAAAATGACCTGGGGTCAGTGGGGTATAATCAGCAGGACCTGATGACAGCGGCGTTAGTGGGCGTGAATTTAAAATTGCCTCTATTTGTGCTAATGTGGTACTTAGTTCCTCATACGTCAAATTACAATTTCCCAACACTCGTTGTAAATGATATTTGGCCGATTTAACACCAGCCTCCCAGAGACCGCCAAAATGAGGAATATACGCGGGAATAAAATGAAATTTGATTCCATCGTTTGCCATACCTGCCACTGATGGAATCACAACTAGATTTTAAAAATTTGGAAAGTTCGTTATACGCACCAACAAATGAAGTACCGTTATCGGAATAAATATAACGCTAACAAATATGTATGACTGATTAAGTCACCCACAAGTACCAAGTGAACAGATTTTGTTGTGAAGCAAATAAAGATCGCGATATATACATTTACGAGTCTACATCCATGTCTCTGACGACGAGCACACATAATATGGCCGGCGTAATCAACATCCGTGCAAATGGACACCCTCCTGGAAGAAGACGCTAATAATTTTTGAGAGACCTGCATGCATTAACATTTACATAAAATAATAATGCATGATTAAAATTAAATAATAATTTGTGAAATTATGAGTGGACTGTAATAATAATAAATTAAATATTAATAAATCTAAATTGTCGAGACGTGCTCCGATTAAATTATCATTATATAATTAAATTTTAAATTATCATTATATAATTACTAAGTATAAATAACATTTTAATAGGACGCTCCTTTTCAGGCAATTTTGTTTATTTAAAAATAAGTAATTATAATTAATATTCAGGAAATGACTCACGCTGACTATGAAATAGTAACACTTTTAACGCGTACCTTAACTCCATAAAAATGATTATAGGTAGATATATGAGTATACGCACTCTAATGCATCAGTGATTAAATGGAGTTCTAACTCATAGTATGAATGACGAACGATCATTCGAGAAATACGCAAATCATTTAAAGTATGCAGATATTTAATAATATTCTCCCACTGAGAACTAGTTTCAAAATTCAACGGCTCATAACATGATAATTTATTTAAGCACATTCTCTGTAGTAACATTTTCATAGTGATTACAAAAGGGAGACAAAAGCCCTAATGGATCAAAATCCTTGCAATCACTGATAGTAAATCACGTATAGTGTTACCATCACAATTAATTGAATTATTCAAAAGAATAAACTAGCTCATCTGAACTTGCGTGCCCACCGAAACCAAGCAACTTCAACTAGTGGAACCTATTTTTTAATTAAGTGACAACTGAAAGACTTCAAACAAGTCGAGGTTCATTCGATATCCAATTTCGTAGTGGCATGCAAGCCGATGTATCATCTTAGTAACTTGTTGACAATTAAATTCTATCTCATTTCAATTGTCAAAATAAAATAACTTTGCTTCATCTAAATTGTCACCCCCTGTGAGTAAGTGGTCATCGTAGACATTGTGCTATAACGTTAGCGCCCTTACTTGCAGTCAAGTCCTAACTACAGTAAACACCGAAAGACTAAAAACGTACCATAAGTGACAGTGTATGTATAATTTAAAGTACTTAATAGGATCAGATGTTTTACTACGCCAGACAACCCGTTGCAGATATCTATCAGAAGGATGGACAGTTAGATTTAGTTTTTAATTTGGACAAAAACAATGTGTAACATTATTTATGGATTCAACAAAAAGAGAATGACATTATTCTGAGAGGAATACGGCGACCATCCTGCAATCGTATCCTATTTTTTACAAAATGTTCTTCACATAAAGTGAATACTTTAATATTTTATTTTATTATATTATTTATTATAAAGAGTAATGTGAAGACTTTATAATTACTTCTTCTATTTTACATAAATGAGTTAGATCATTTCGAATATGATTGATATGTATGATAGGTATTACCATTACAAAATGAATTGAACTTAATCAGATTACACCTAATATTATTAGAGAGTAATGTAATATAATTACGGTTAATGGGACCTGAGACTATCCAGCCTAACTTGGTCTCACATAGTACAGGTTTACCTTTACCAAGTTTTAATGTTTGCGATCCTAATAAGTCCCAAAAGAGATCAGCGCCGATTAAAATATCTACATCAGCGGGCTTATAAAAACTAGGATCAGCTAAATAAATATGAGACGGAATATTAAGTGCAGATATATTTATTTCGCGACATGGCATATTACTGGTAATTAATGGTAAAACGAAACAATTTAGCTCAGTAGTATAGCTATTATTTAATGACGTCATATTAAGCTGACACATTTTACCTACGCGTGCATTCACGTTATTAATGCCATATATAAATCTATCTACCTCCCTAGTCTCTAAACATAACTGTCGACACAAACGTTCTGTCACAAATGACGACGTACTACCACTATCAAGCACGGCGCGGACAACATGCTCACACCCAGTATGATCCTGTAACTTGATTAGTGCAGTCGACAATAACACATCACCGCTAACGCTTCTATTAGATGACGTGACGTTTGCTGACAACGCAACGTTATTCGTCTCTGCCGTAACAGACGAAGAAGATGACTGCGCCGACAAATTATCTAACGAGTTATTATTAGTTTTATTACAAGTATTCACAATATTTTTATAATCATCTACATGAATAAGAGTATTATGTCTGCGCTTACACAGTTTGCAACCCGACCGTTTACAGTGGTTTGCAAAATGACCTGAACGAAAACAATTATAACATACCTTATAACTAGGCAGTAATTTAATACGAGCTTCATTACTTAACGCGAGAAACTGGGCACAATCGCCTAAGTTATGATCACCTTTGCACTTAGGACAACCCCTCAGCTTTACCTCCGAAGTGGAATTATTACTAGACTGAACGGCAACCATAGATTTCAGCCTAGTACCTAACTTATTACTAGCGTGAGACTGATTATTACGCGATAACTCCAGTGTCTCAACTAAATCAGCCCGTGAGCGAACGAATTGAAGGAATGTGTCGAACGTAATATTACTGTCCTTGTCTAAGCGAACTTTGTACTCTTCCCACTCACGAAAGGTTTTGCCATCTAATTTGCGAGTAACAATATAAATTAAAAGAGTATCCCAGTGCTTCACGGGTTCACCTAACGTTTCTAATGCTCGCAGGTTTTTATTTAAATGATCAATTAAGCCCTTTAAAGTGACAGAGGATTCCTTAGGAAGTGCCTCAATATTAAAAATAGCTGATACATGGTTATTAATTAATACTCTTTTATTATTAAAGCGCTCACATAATACCTGCCATGCTATAGGGTAATTACAAGCCGAAAACTCGATCGCCTGTATTACCACGGCAGCGGATCCCTCCAAAGACGTCCGTAGGTAGTGAAATTTGTTAATTTCGTCAATATCATCATTAGAATGAATGAGACTCGTAAATGTATCACGAAATTCCAACCAACTGGTATACGAACCGCTAAACTTGGGTAGTTGAATTGTGGGTAATTTAACCGGCTTACAATGACCAGTACGAGTACTCCCAGCGATAGAATCTTTATCTTTATTAAATTTCCTAACCAACTGCTGAGCTCTAGATAAGGATTTATAATACAGCGACTCAAAATCGGAACGTTCATTAAATTGTGTTTTAATGTCATCTACAATACATTCCATGCGTAACTGTACCTCATCATACTGTTGGTATAACGACTCAATCTTGCCTATACGCAGCTGTAACTCCGCGAAGTCATAGTTTGACATTGATTCGTCATTAAGCGCGTCCAGGTAATTAATGAATGCAGTTAAACGGCCTTTGAAACTACCTCGTTTCCTTACTAATTCTTTTTCTTCGGTCATACTGAGAGGCTCGGTCATATAGGCCTGGAATTTATAATCGACAACGTTAACAAATAATAATCACTATTACAATACTATATAACTAATTACTAGACGCCTACGGGATTGATAAATAGTATCCTAAACACCTATTGCAATGGCTAACAATACTTTAATTGAATACCTACAAAGTAACAACTTGTTTTCATTTTATACAACTCAACTACGAATAAAATGATTAAATGATTATAGTTATCTCGAAACAAGTGTAAAACAATGAATAATACAATAATTAACTATATTTTACAATAAAATAACTAAATAGTAAATCTTAATATCATACAACAGTCATAAAATTTAGTTATAAATACCTTCGCACATTAACTAACTTAACGTGAATAGTCGTTAACTTTGCAATACTTATTAAACAAAAAATAATGTAATATAAATAATATTACTATACAGTAAAAAGTATGAATTTGCTTAATTGATTGCTACTTTGTATATTATAATAAGTCTACTCACAATGTATATAAGCAAATAGTATGACACGTTAGGAAACGAACTAATTACGTACAATAATAGGTAATATTAATAGCACTAACCTGATAGTCCTTAATTATATTATATACTACCTGAATGAGTGTTGGGTAACGATATATATTAAATAAGACTTAACACCGTACTTTTGATGTACTTGCTTCGGATACCACACAGCCGTCTTATAATCTTGATTGCAAATTATTTGATTTTCTTGTAATTATATATATATTATTCTTCATATAGTAGTAGATTGTTGCTAATTTATTCCATCCAGCTCGATATGGACCAATATGTTGGGCAATAATGAGAGAGAAAATAAAAGGCAGCCGGTGTACGCTAATGCAGTGAGTTTAATAATGTAATGAAGGTCTTACAGAAAAAAAGTGCATGACATAGCAATATAAAATAGCGGGGCGAATCTCACTTGGCGCGACATGTTGCTCTGTAGTTTTACACAGGCATTATCCAACAATTATTATGCATTGTCGTTGTTTAAATAGTTGTATGATAGTAGCTACGAATACTACCATCATTTCAGCCCATCGCTGTCCACTGCTGGACGTAGGCCTCCCTCATGGTACGCCACAGAGTGCGGTCTTGTGCCGTCTGCATCTATCGACGCCCAGCAACCTTCACCAGGTCGTCTGTCCACCTAGTGGGGGGCGTCCCACACCGCGTCATCCGGTACGTGGTCGCCACTCTAGAACCTTTTTTACCCAGCGGTTGTCGGTTCTTCGAGTAGACTTCATTAAGCGTGACCGTTTGACTTTTGTGTGGATATTTAATGTGCCTCGTACTATTCGATGATCGCTCCCAGTTTTAATCCTGCTGATCACTGAGACACCATTAAATATATATCGTTTGTCCGACAAGATGAAGTCTATCTCGTTTTTTGTTGAACCATCGGGGCTAATCCAGGTCTAAATACCGTTTGGTAATTCTGAGTATAAGGTATGCTACCCTTGTCGACACACTCTCGATCCTCTCCACGTTGCCTACGAGAGACCTGCGAATGATAAACCCTATACCGCCTTGGGACGGGTGATCTCCCTCCCGGTAGAAGAGCAAGTTTCCAGACCGGAGGATTATCGTGCCCTCGCCCTCTCTTCGCACTTCTGATAATCCTACAATGTCCCAGTGGATTTTGCTCAATTCCTCTCCAGCTCGATGACCTTCTCGTCGGTCCTAAGTGTCCGAATGTTGTGTGTTACCAGGGCCAAGAGTCGTTATGATTGGTAGCCGGATCACTGCCGGGGATTCTTAGCACCCCCTACTCCATCGCTACCAGGCCCGCTACCACGATGAGCCCGTAGGATATTGGAGCTGCCGTGACTGGGGGCAGTTTTTTTATTTGTGTTACTCATTAAGGGGTTTAGAGCCATAATCGCCACGTTTGGCAGGCGGGTTGGCGATCGCAGTGTGGTGTTATACGTATCCCAGGAGAGAGCTACTGCCCACTCTCCTGGTTCACCAGGAAAATATAAAAATCGGCTAAGGGCCCTTAGCCGATTTTTACGACTCCCACGGGCAAGCAAGGGGTGGCGACACATGTATTCTATCCCGTCGCCACACGGGGATATACACGGGAATACTAGGTACCAACCCTTACTTTACTCGTGGACGTCGTAAAAGACGACTAAGAGTCTTATAACGACCTCGGCCAACTCCATCTGATGCCGTTTGGTCAACAATTACATTCCCAAGGAGGGTTGACGTCTGCCAGGCGGCCGGTCATAAAACTATTGCCAATAACTTCTACAATATGTACTATGAAAGAAGAGTACATATTGTATCGACCCCAAGTAATTGGGATAAGAGTAGGAGAATGATTCATCATCATTCTCCTCGTCGTTCTGTCGTTGTTTAAATTTTTTTATGTTTTTTTTATAAAAAATGATACTAAAATATATTTGGTAATTATAAATTAACGATGAATTATAACTCCAATGTGTAATACCTTTCCAACAAAATATATCTAAGTCTTTAATTTATTTAAATCCTTAAGCACTACTTTTTTTTTTGATGAGGATGAGGTCGCTCCCCGACAAATCGTCCGGGGCGACAGAAGAGGCGACACGCAACCCCATGGACCCACTCTGCAAACACCTCTCTTCGCCGTGCGAGCGGGCCACCGGTACCCAATCTTTGTCTTCGGTGGCCGGCCCGGCGGTATACCCTTGCGGGTTCCTCTCTTCGTCGATGCCCCGACAGCTTCCGCCGTTGGGGCATCGCCCTCACGCGGTGGCATCACGTCGGGTGATCGGACAATTCCCCGATCCGATCACCCGAAGCCTCGGTTAGGGCGGCATCAGGCGCAGATGCTCGCGCCTGCGCCGGCCTGGCCGCTGGCGGCGGCCCGGGTCACGGGAATCCATCTGGACTCATTCCGCGGCTTCCGCGGCGACGACCGCGTCCCAGTTCCTAATGCTGTCGACCATCGCTTTCGCGACAGCCGGCAGCGTCAGGTCGGCACCGATGACAGCGACGAGGTCACAGTGTTGCCGGGCCCAGGTCACGCAGACCTCCAGCCTGTGTTGCGCCGTGTCCTCGTCACTGCCGCACTGGTGGCAGGACGGAGTCGACTCCCTCCGTGCGATCGTGTGCAGGTATTTGCCGAAGCACCCGTGCCCCGACAACACCTGCACCAACCGGAAAGAGAGGACTCCGTGCCGCCGCTCCATCCACTCCGTCAATACGGGCCGGAGAGCCTCTACGGTAAGAACACCGTGCCTAGGCCTTTCCAGCCGCGTAGCCCAGTGAGCGATGACGTCTCGGCGGGCGTCCTCGCGCCAGGTGGCTATCTCGCTAAGCGATGGGGAGCCACCCTCGTCGCGCACTGAGGTCACCCGCCGGTAGAGGTCGGAGAGCATCTCTGCCTCTATGTCCCACGGGGGTGTCCCGACCAACACGCATGCCGCCTCGGTTGACACCGTGCGGTATCCGCGGATGGCTCTGACCGTCATGACTCTCTGTGGACGCCACAAAAAAGCACTCAGCCGGAGGGTCAGAGACCTCGCCCACACGGGTGCGCCGTACATGGCCATCGAGCGGATCACCCCCGCATACAGCCGTCGGCCCTCAAAGCTGGGTCCACCCACGTTCGGCATGAGCCGTGATAGGGTGGACGCCGCGCCGACCAGCCGGGGAGCAATTCGGCGGAAATGCTCCCAGAACGCTCATCGCCCGTCCAGCACCAGGCCCAAGTACTTCATATTCCTTAAGCACTACTCAGAATTTTTTCTGCTCACGTTGTATTGTTTAATAAATAACTTTTAAGAAAACTTTAGATCGCCCTGTGCCAACTCCATCTGTTGCAGTCTGGTCAATAATTACATTCCTAAAGACGGTTGACTTTTGTAAAATATACGATGGAAGAAGAGTATCATCATCTCAGCTCATATACGTCCCACTGTTGGGCTCGAGCCTCCTCCATAATGGTAGCGAAATTGACCTACTATACCACGCTGGTCAGACGAGTTAGTATAGATTTTTGTTTCGAATTTTCCTTCTCTTGCACAGATGTTATATGCGTTTCATATCCCTTAGTCGTCTCTTACGATTACTCACAGGTAAGATAAGAGAGTAGTGAATTGTATTCTTACTCCGTCACCGCACAGAAAATATATAATGTAATATATATGGCATAAGTAGTAGTCACGGAAAATTTATATGGCATAAAGTATATAATATAAATTAGCTTCTGTCTTTAATTTATTTTTACTCAATAAGGCGTAAAATAAAGGTTCATATCGCATTAAAAAACATGACTCGTTAAATCTATTTAGGAAATAGACATTACTTTATTCGTACTCAGTCGACTTAAATAAAGGTTATTGATCTCTTACATCAGGGCAAAGATGAAATGACTGTAGGACGCATGGCAATAACTTCTCTTTTCCTCAACCCATATACATTCAACTGTCACATGCTCCAGATGAATTAAAACATACAAAATTATCGTTAACGGAATTATTTATGCGCCATGATTGCAGAAAACAGTTCTCCTTGACCATATCGTTTCCAACAGTGTTGAAGTATCGCCTCAACTCATAAGTAATTAAATACATGGTATAAATCCTATTATCTATTTCTTATCTCTTTATTTCGCGAATATTAGTGACACAAAATGCATATAACATCTATGCAAGCAAAGGAAAACTCGAAACAAAACCCTATACCAACACGTCTGACCAGCATAGTATAGTAGGTCCATTTCCCTCCCATTATGGAGGGGCCTCGAGCCCGACAGTGGGACATATATGAGCTGAGATGATGATGATGATGACATTAATTAAATCAGCCTACTATGACGCACGGCCTTATTGGTCGGCAGTTTTATTTCGAATTTTCTTTCTTCTGCAGTAATGTAATCTGGACACGTAATATAATCATACGATACACGCGGGATAGAAAAGGATAATTATCATTATATTCCTACTCTATTAGAACACGGAGAGAAGGCTTAGATAAAATATATATGTAGCTATTTGATAGAATTAAATAAAACATACTCTATTAGAACACGGAAAAAGCTTAGATAAATATATAGCCATTAGATAGAATAAACTTGCCTTTTTTCTTATTTAAAAAGCAAGACAAGCGCTAATCGTGAGTCGTGACAGAGTACACAAAATAAATAATGAAAACCATAGAAAATCGAATTTCAAATAACTATTACATAACAACCATAGCCCATAGGTAAGTGAGAGACCAGTACATTTCAACGCCAAAGTCTTAAACAGCACGCACCTCTGCTTGTCGAAGTTACGTGTGATTACATCTTCAAGCAAATTGTCTGACACGTGGTCTAATCCTACAATATCGTAGCTCTGTAGAAAACCATATTCTGTTAAAAGTAAAAGTCTGAAAAGCTGATCCCAGTATAATTAGGTGTAAGCGCTTGAAGAGCATAATTATGAACATTACATAACTAGGATCTAATCATGTTAATGTACCTATTGGTTTTCTCCTAGATACTCTATCAAATCGTTAATGTGCCATTTTGGCTTTAACGTTAACAATTATGGTCAATGGAAAGACTCTTTTATCGGTTGCGGTGTTACATTTTATAGCTTTACCCGATAAACAGGCAATGATTACGGCAATTCGGTATGTAGTTGATCTGAGATCAGCTCAAAGAATCAGAACAAACAAACACATTATTTAGCCTTAGAATGCTGGAACCTTTTTTTTCCTTGCGGTGGACTATGGAGGCGGTCGCGCCCCGATAAATTGGCGCAGTGCTATACGGCAGTGCCAATACGACACACGCGAAAAAACAGCAATAAGCACCAGTAGGTAAGACTGCAGACATCGGAACAGAAAATGTAATACACATAACAATAGGTTCCGTTCAAATCCGATTGCGAAACGATCGTAAACGATCAATAAACTCATAGTTAAAGATACTTAATTTAAATGTTTTCATCCAAATTGCTGCAATAATAATACGAGACGTAGGTAAACTTTATTACGATATCGTAAATTTATAACGTAACTGCGAATTTACTTTTTTAAGTCGGTCTTTTAGCTGCTTTTTTAACTTTCCACTATTGTGAATAGGCTCCTTTAAATTTCTATTACATCATCCTACCTTTGTCTATTATTGAGCATGGGATTTCCTATTGGAATATAGCGCCATAATCGCCACACTTGTCAAGTGCGTTGACAATCCCAGTTACTGTTATAACTAATTTTGCTAATACAGCGCTACTGCCCATTCGTCTGGCAATCACTCAACTGATTTTTACGTTTCTCACAGAAGAATAAAGAATGATTATGTATCTGTAATATGAAATGAAATTGGTCTAGTATAGCACGCTGGTTAGAAGCTATAAGCATGCACCGCTCAACGTTTTATTTTGATTTTTCCTTCTCGTAACATGCTATTATCTGCTCAAACTCTTCAAACATCTTTAACTACAACTGCGGTAAAGAAATTGTTGCTTAATTTTATTTTCACTCCACCATCAAACAAATGTTTTAAATTAATTTTACTAAACTTAATCGTAAAGTTCTCATCATCATCATCATCACAGCCATAAATGTCCCACTGTTAGGCTCGGGCCTCCTCCGTAATGGGAGGGAAATTAATCTACTATACCGCGCTGGTCAGACGTGTTGGTATAGGGTTTGTTTCGAGTTTTCCTTCTCTCGCATAGAAGATTACTTCTATAAGGTAGTACTTCTCTAAGGTAGGTATGCGTTTTATATCCATTAGTCGTCTCGTACGATCACCTACAGGTAAGATATGGGGTGGTGCATAGTATTCTTATTCCGTCACCACACAGATGTAAAGTACTGCCTAGTGATATATATATTACATAATACAGTGTATACTTACTGTATATATGGTACACAAATATAAGCTTAAAACACAGAACTATTGATAACAAACATAAAAAGTGATAGAAACCATCTTTTAATACCAAACAATAAGCTATAACGTTTTATATATTTTAAATACATTTATGAGACTGCCAGATTTTGTGGGTAATCCGCTTATAATGGTCTTGTCACACTATTGTGTACGCAACGACAAAGAACTCGCGCGACAGCAGATTATCTAGATCACTGGCGGATACGCCATTCAAGCAATGAATAAAGCGTTCGTAAATAGGTCGCTATCGCTTTGCTGGCTTAAGTACTGTCGATCTTATCTTTTAATGTTTCGTCTCCATCGTAATATCTTCAAACTAAGCGCCTGCCTACATATTTTTCGTTACACGATTATTGAATAGGTAGGTATGGAAACCCAATAAACATAGATATTAATGATTACGAACTCCAATTTTTAAATTCTTCTTTAAGCGATATGTGTCGCATTATTGGGCATAGGCCTATTGAACAGTAGAAAAAATATCATTTTCTCAAACATGCTTGGAAATTTGAGCATTATTTTGACAACCTTCTTCGAGATAAATCGATATTGCTGTACTGACCAAATACATGCGAGCAGCGGTCGGCAAAAAATGTATGAAAAGCCATATCTGTCGTGTTTTAGCGGACAAATAAATATTATATATGTAAAAATTCATATCTATCGTGTATTTTAAAAATGGAACGATTTGTTACTTATAAATATTACAACGAAGTAGGCAGTTCATCAGAGTTTTATTTAAATTTCGAACTGGCTTGAAAAAGAAACCTCGTTGATGATGAAAAAAAAAACATATGAACCCTTTAGCACCTGAAAAATGTTATTCGTTGTTCGTCATCTATACAGTTCTACTTAGTACTACTTAGTTTTAATTTCCGCGCATTATTTGAGAAAAGCACTACCATATACTAGCCTTGGCCACAACTAGGAATTGATGGACTTACATATGTGTGCCTCGGCTTTACACGTTCGTCTATCAATTCCTCTTTTGCTGGCCGCTGCAGTAATGGACTATTATTCAACTGACGTTTTGAACATTTTTCAGCGTTAGCGGTTACAAAAACAATGATTTTAAGCAGCTTTGCTTCACTTTCGGTGAAAACGAAGTTAACTTTTGTCTTTTACGATCTAAGGAAAAGAAAGAGGCGGTAAATTGTACTTTTACTCCTTCACCCCCCAGAGGACTCATAGATTTTTTAATTCTTAATTATTTAATTGAACAAAGCAAAATAGTTTTTTTTTATTACCTTCTGCATTATTTTTGGCAGCCACGGCTTCCAATTAGTCAAGGCAATTAGACAAAATAAAAGTTGCAATTAAATTAAATAGGTACCTATCTAGACATATTAGGTTCATATATACCGAATACAATTACGTATCCAATAGGAAACGTATTTGCAGATAATATTTTAATTAAAGTTATGGATGTTACAGCTCTAAAATATTGCATTAAGTACCTATATATACTCGTAAAAGACGTATCTCTAAGACATTTGTTTTCTATGTTCATAGGTCTAGTCTTTACTAACCTTTCAACGGCCTTGTAGGATATTTCGGGAGGCCAAAGGGTAATACGATCATAATTGTAATGCTTGGTAGGGTCGGGTTAGTCATGGCCGGCCGTTAGTACACTTAGTACCTACTACGAGTTCACCAGTATACCTACTGCTCCTGGTAGGTACTTAATTAATTAATTAATAAAATGAAAATAGCGATGGCCACACAACATATTCTTAACTCATCACAACACAAAAGAGTCTTCACTGACCTACCAATTAGTTTTATCGCGTTTACATTAGCATCCATGCATAGAACAAAAGTTGCAACATAACTGCCATTTTAAATATTAATGTACGATAATTTGAAATGTTATGATTATTATTAAATAATACGCATGCAAAACTCACGATCATATGTTCAAAAGTACAACGACCTCGCGTGGTGAAAAAAAATTTTTTTCATCCGAATCGATTTTTTTAGCCTATCATTACAAGTAGGACTAGTAGGGTCACCTGTCTTTGTTTTCGGGAGCGGTCCACTTCCACCTGTATAGCACGCAAAAATACTATATATTCAACACCGAACGTTTAATACTTTTTCAATTATGAATTCGAAATGGTGAGAAGAGCGTAGGTACCTAACAGAAGTAGTAGCGCATTAATAAAAAATCCTTTTGATTTTCATTAATCTAAAAATTTAATGTAATAAAGGATATGACACTTTTACAGTGTTAAAAAATGCAAGAAGTGGAAAAGAATATAGTTTTAATAAAAATAAATAGTTCATTAAAAAAATAATTATCTTTTTATTTAAAATTTCCCATGAAATACTATAGTTTTTAGAAGTGTACTATATGTTTATAGGTTATTTTGAAAAATACTGTATTTCGCTGAAAAAATATTGGCAACACTACTCTTAATATCGACCAATATCTAACCATTTACCAATTCATCAGTCTATCGACTTTATCTATTGCACAGAAACCAGAAGCCCAACCTAAGGTGGATAAACGGGAAAATGGATTGCTACTCCTTCTCCTATTGGCTATTCAGCCAGTTTTATAAACTCTTGTGAAAAAGTATATCCCTTGTATTAACAGATTGATGGGTACAATCAAAATATGTGCACACCTATGTACCATCAACCACACCACACCTACCATCAAGATATGTCTAAAACTATTCTGTGGGGTATTATAATTATTACTCTATTGTAAGATAATAATAATAATATGTAATGACTAGTATCGCAATTATTTCATTACAAGGACTAGAGGTAATATACAAAACAAAGAAAAAAACTATAAAACTCCAGAACATAATGAACAAACTTTTCATTGCTGAAAATGAAGCTGGGTAGCGGGTGTCATCCCCTAAGCCCGCGAGGGTCGGCGTTCATTAAGGGCTCGAGAGTAGGCTATTTAAAACAGTCCTGGTGTATTCGTTACACGATTAAAGCGACTTAACCCGCGCGGCACTTAAAATGCCTAGACCGCGCTTACCGAGTTAAAATTTTAATGAAATGCGAAAAACGAATACTTTTAATGTCTGAGTTGCTTTTACAGTGTTCAGTGTAAATTAGTATACAAGTTCAACGTTGCGGATATATATAACTTATGGAGTATGAATGCAAATGTTTAGTATTAATGGCAACGTTAAAACCATAAGGAAAAGTTTAATTGGATTTTTTATGTTCATGTTTAAGGCACATCCATACCAATATTAGTATAGTTAGACTTTGTGAGACTATTTACGTACTTAGGTTGTTGCACTTGAAATTCTTTTTTGTTTCACGCTTTGTAACGGCAGGGGAATATGTGGGATCGGGATCACTAAACTTATGCATTAAGTTTTTTTTTTTTCAAAGTCCGTTACGTACATTTAAGCTTCGACGCTGAAATAAGTAACACATTCAGCTTTGAGAAGTAAGTTACATACTCACGCTCATCTCAATCGGCAAATAGCTGCATACGAGTATATAAAATTCTCGTATTTATTTCTTAACGTGCCTAAAGAAGTATAACTTCAAAAAATAAAATATTTTCATAAAACTAATTTAACTCAGAGTTAATACGATTGCGAACAATAGGCTCGCAGGATGAAGATGAAAAGTTTAGCATCATCATCATCACAGCCCATATATGTCCCACTGTTAGGCTCGGGCCTCCTCCGTAATGGAAGGGAAATTAACCTACTATACCGCGTTGGTCAGACGTGTTGGTATAGGGTTTTGTTTCGAGTTTTCCTTCCCTCGCATATATGTTATATGCGTTTTATATACCTTAGTCGTCTCTTACGATCACCCACGGGTAAGATAGGGGGTGGTGAATAGTATTCTTACTCCGTCACCACACGGATAAAATTTATCATAACCGATAAAAAATAGTGTCGCCTGAAAGTATCAGACGTATAATAAAATAATACATGTATGGGGTTAACACATGAGGTTGTCAATGTATGTGCAAAAATTCTAGTTAAGTAGATATCTCAAGTTACCTACCATAAAAAGGCAAGCTTTGCCTACCAACGAAGTTTTATAGTGTACTTGAAGCGATGAATATTTTATATGAAAGCTGTATCTAGGACATACATACGTAGACAGGCGCATACACGCTTTATTATACATTCTGAATAATGAAAAACGGTTTCTATTTCAACAATATCCCTATATTACAACCTATACCTATGACTAACATATACTTCGTAACATACTATAAGTCATTTATTTTAGAGTATTAAAAAATAAATTATTTTAAGTAATCTGAATTCCTTATAAGAAGAAATTGTATATTTCTAGTTATTATCAGAAATGGAGGCATTCCTAGTAATAACTAAAGGTAAAACAACAAAATGTACTGATAATTAGGACGGTCTGCTCCAAAATGGACAAATAGAAATCACTGAAATTTAAATAACTTTTTTTTTCTATTATAAGTGTTAAGATAATACGCTGCAATCCGCGCCACTTCAATATAGTGAAGAAGCACAAGTCTTTTTTTAAATTTTCATGCAGTTCTTTATTTTGGAAAATATTTTATTTAGCTGTCATTGTTTTAATTACTATTTGTTATAAGTTAGTACTAATTGTAAAAAGATCGCTATTGTACAAGAGTGAAATTGTTTGAAAAATTCAAAAATGCACGCCACATAACGTACATTCCATTCTTATAAAAAAGATATAATATTGTATATGTACAAAATTCGCAGAATTTCCGACTCAGAACAGAAATTCTACGCATTCGTTGTAAAATTACCCAACTAAAACATATATGTATTAAGTTAAGTAAGTTAAGACTGCGACGACTACTTTTTGTTTCTTGCGGTGGACTATGGATGTGGTCGCGTCCTGCCAAATCGGCCCGGAGCGACGGAAGAGACGGCGTGCAAACCCATAGACCCACCCTGCAAGAACACCTCTTCGACGTGCAAGCGGGCCACCGGTACCCGATCTTTGTCTTCGGTGGCAAGACTGCGACTACCTTAGGTTGCCGTTACCGGTAAGTAGGTACTATGGTCAAGAAGAGCCGATAGCAAGCTGATGACCATTCATAAAATTTAAAATCATTGCAATATCCTAATCCTATTTATGTTACTTGTTTTAGTACGTGAACCAACTAAAACAGAAATACACTCCCCCTCCCCTCGTGGCCACAAATGTATGCGGTCAAGACCCAAATTTCATTCTGGCGTAGTATTTTTGAAGACAACAAAGCAGGTCACGTAGTATGGAAGATATTCCTTATGTAAGTCCTTATATCAGCCATCTACCAGTGTAAGCTAATGGGGCTTTGAAACGATCTGTCAAATGACCAAATAAAATAATCTGTCAAATTTCAACATATCATTATTTAGATATGCATAGGTTTATCAATAGGACTTTTGACGGGAATTTAAAAACGTCATGTGGTGGTCTTATATTATATTCGATATCTTAGTGTTTTAATGTGTGATATTAGATAATTTTGATGGCATTTTATGTAATATAAAGCGGCGGAACTACTGGGATGTAATGAATATCATATAAAAGTGCTTTACAACGTTTTCGTTTTCCATCAAAATTCCCACAAGATACCATTAACAGTGTGGCCATAGCACTGTTGATGGTAACAATTTGACTTAGACAATGACTAACCTGAAAGACTAAAAACGTGAAAATATTTGTAACTTGACACTGGCACCAATAGCTAGTATAAGTAGCTGATTGCCAATATATAAAAAGAAGAAGAGTGAGAGACCCGTAGCTTGCAACGCCAAACACCAACGCACCTCTGCTTGTCGAAATTACGTGTGATTACATCTTCAAGCAATTTGTCTGACACATGGTCTAATCCTACAATATCGCTCTATAGAAAACCATATTCTGTTAAAAGTAAAATTCTGAAAAGCTACGATCTAATCATGTTAATGTGCCTATAGGCTTTCTCCTAGATACTCCATCAAATCGTTAATGTGCCATTTTGGCTTTAACGTTAACAATTATGGTCAATGGAAAAACTCTTTTATGGGTTGTGGTGTTACATTTTATAGCTTTTCCCGATAAACCACAAGCACCAATAGAAGAAGAAGGAGGTATATCAATAATATTACCCCCGTATTTACATAGAACAACATAGTTTAATCGATTACAGTAGACTTCTCAGGAAGCTTCACAGTTAATTCTGAAATCTGAAGTTTAATACCTACTTACACGGAAAATCTCCACGATTGGTGCTAGAAGGTAGATTTTTTTATCATTATATTTGAGTAATTTGACGAATAGTTTACGAAACAGTGTACCTTACGGCCATCTTATTCTGGATATGTAAAAATTTTGTAAACATTCCAAGGTTATAAAACTTTGTTGGGGGGCAGGCTATGACGGCGTGCAACCCAATTATCTGGTACACGTCTCTATCGCCATATGAGTTGGCCTAACGCTATGTTACATACCAATGAAATATTCCAATGTGATTATCGCTTTAACATAACTAAACACAAATTATGTGCATAAATATTCATATTGATAACGTTATCTAATGAATGGCACGGACATTGCTTTGCGATCTATAACCGCTGTGATTAAGAACAAAATATTATTGTTTCGATAAATACGACTCAACTAAGCGAAACAAATAAAATGACCTCGTAATGACACGCGTAATTCCGATTTGGAATCACTTTAACATAAATAGGCAAAATGTTAATTGTCTGTCACAAGCGGTCCTGTGGCGCCTATATCCTATGAATCTCAGCGACTTGCACCATTTCATTAGTCGACTTGGTGGGGCACGTCCTATACTCGTTCGATACGTGATCGGAATCTATATTACAATAACACAGATATAGGAAAATTGAAACAGATGTAACTGACATTTTACGAAGTATGCTAAAGGGGCAAACCACATCGCTTGTCGAACCGACAATCTTTGGAAGGTTACCAGAAAATAAGGTTATCGAGCAGCGGCAATGAAATAAAATTCACCATTATAGGATGGCTACCTACTAAACCTACTACCGACATCGTGAAATTCGCAGTGCAGCATACAGGTGATACATCTGGAGGGGAGGCTGACGTCTAATAGCGGACGTGACATCTATCCATCAGCCTATTGCTGATGGATGGATGGACTAAAATAATTGGCTCCAGGGGCATTCGACTTCTGACTGTGACGTTCGACTCTCGGTTAGGTAAAAGGTGCTATTGAGATATGCTCAGAGGAATTTAGGCAACAGCCTGGCTGTACCCCTGGTGTTGCTAAGGTCTATCTGCAGCAGTGTCACTTACCATCAGGTGTGCTGCTTGCTCGTTTGCCACTATCGGCAATAAAAAAAAAGAAATTGTCAATGGCGAATATAAAACTATATATGAAACTATGTTATGTATGAAACTATGTATATTAATTGGTAGATGGAATTCGTCTTCCGTGGGTTATCGGCAGGTTCAACAAATTATAAAAATAAAAAAAAAATGATTAAAAAAATCAAAAAAGCCGACTGCGTAAAAAGTCACCAAAACTACGTACATAATAAAAAAACTGAAAAGAAAAAAACAAGCACTTAAATGTCCGGTGGTCTAGAATTCCATAATATATTATTGAATAAATACTATTGCAGAAAATGAAATATATTTTAATAATAGAACATGACAACTGAACAGTGGGGATCCATTGAAAAATTAGATTTGCTGTCGAATAAAGGATCCCGACTGTTCAGTTGTCATGTCATAGAGTTATCTTATTTATTAATAAGTAGGTAAGTAGGTACCTAACTATATATAGTTTTTCGACTGAAGTTGAGTACTAAATCGTTAGAAATTGGAGATGGGCGACCGCGTCAGACATTAGATACTCTAGGTAGGACTATGGTATATTGGACAATATACCTACTAGATACTTCAGTATATGTCCATCCACATCCAGTTATATGAATTTTTCGTCTTTTCATCATAAATTTCTACTGTCTAAAATACCTATATGTGAGAAAGGTTGTTACGAAACTTTAAATCGATATAGATCCTAAACGGCCAGTCAATTCGAAAAATGTTGAGAGAAAACTTAAAATAATTTTTAAATACCTATTTGACGATACCCCACTCGATATTTGTTGACTTTAATTTTTTTTATTTTCACAATATGGCGTCCAGTAGTCGCCATATTGAATTTTCAATAACGTCATATCTTTAGTGACACTCGGCGGATTAAAAGGAATCGATAGACGTGCGAATCATACAAATCGGCCCAGGCATACATACATACACACATACATATCATCACGCCATATCCCTTGCAGGGTAGGCAGAGAGAACAGAGTGCCAGAGAACTCTATCTCTGCATACTTCACTCGCTTCCTCAACATTCATAATTCTCTTCATACACGCTCGCCGGTTTCGGAGACTCTTGACTCCACCTTCCTTCAGTACATGACCGATCTGGTCTAGGTAGGTTAGTCTCGGTCTCCCTCGGTACCTACATCCTTCCACTTTCGCATTGTATATCTTCTTAACCAGGCGTTCGTTCGGCATTCTTTCCACATGTCCGAACCATCGGAGCATTCCCTTTCGCATCTTTACACCAATACTCTCTTTCATACCTACTCGCTCTCTTACGTCGTCGTTATGAATGCGTTCGGTCAGCCTAACTCCACAGATTTTCCGCAGAGATCGCATTTCGACCGCATTAATTTTACTATCATACTCTTTTCTGCATACCCAACTCTCGCTTCCATACAGTAATGTTGGGACAAGCACTGCGTTATGTATTGCTACACGTGCCTTCTGGCTGAGGTGGTGGCTGCCGAGAAGTTGCCCCAACGCTCCGTTCACTCTATTTCCCGCATTCACTCTTCGCTCTATATCAGTGGTGTACCTTCCATCTCGGCTAAATCCACATCCAAGATATACAAATTCATCCACTTGCTCTAGTATATCATTACCTATTGTTACTCTTACATCTGTTCTGGTTTTATCTCTTTCAAAGACCATTATTTTGGTTTTGCTCACATTCACGCGTAGACCCCTTTTCGGCCCAGGCGTTTGGTATATATAGTGCTTCAAAGGAACATACAAACAAACAAACAAACAAACATACATACATAGACTGTTAAACACAATACCACTCCTTTGCAGTCGGGTAATAAAGAGGACCTGTTGATTTTGTCTGTTATCAATACTTAAAAAAAATGTTAATAAATTTAGATACACTCATAAAACACATACATGGGAACAGCATATTGTTATTATAACATAACCACCAGCCAATAGGTGATACCCAAAATTGAATCAATAAAAAATGGTTGATGAAGAAAAAAAATACAAAATTTTGTATAACATTTTATTCTAACTACAAATTAATTTAGACAATTTTGCATCAGAACTATAAAATCGGCAATAAAGTCCTAATTATAATTACTTTAATAAAAATAATGAAAATAAAACCGGAGGTGTCAAGGGACACCCGGATGGAACGAAGTTCTATTTTAATTATATAATTTTTTTCTGCCTTAAGCGATTTTTATCGTTATATTTTAGCCAATTTGCAAAATATCTTTATAAATTATAGCCTATGTGTTATTCTGATGTGCAAGCTATATTACTATAAATTTCATCAAAATCCATTCAGTAGTTTTTACGTGAAAGAGCAACAAACATGTTCACATCCATACATTATTACAAACTTTCACGTTTATAATATTAATAATAGGATATACAATTCCACTAGACTACCAAAACTTTTCGGCCCCGAGCTCGAACGCGAGCCGGCCACGCGGCCCGGCCACGGGCGAAAATAATTTCGTTGCGCATTATTTTGATTTTGCTATATCTCTTAAGGTATTGATTTAATTTGCATGGTCTGAAGGAAAAAAAATATCTTCATGAAATGCTCAAGCCAACTAATGTATTTAAAATGATAAGGATTAATACAGTATTTGTGTAAATAGCTTTTCAATTACCGTTTTATAATAGACCATTTTTTAAAGTATTAAAATGGATATAGTATGTTATCCTTAAGAGATAGATATATACCATCGCGGACTTTTTTGTAGGCCTTTTTAAGCTGTATAATACTGTAGTACTTTATTTTGATCTATTTCGTAGGGTTCAGCCAGCGTTTGCAATGTAAGCGCAAAATAATGTGTTTATTTACGACATCACATTAGAAACCTCTAAAATTATCAGTGTTTCTCTAGTACATTATGCATATATTATACATATAAACCTTCCTCTTGAATCACTCTATCTATAAAAAAAATCGTCGCGACACCACACTGTTCAATGCGAAATAGAAATGAAAATATCTGGCTTGCTTTCTATAAGAGAGCCGACGAGCGACGCCGCACAGCTTACAATAGCTTACTATAGCAAAAAGTGTCGTGACAACTTTTCGTAAGAATTTATTCCGTCTAGCCCCCTTTCACAACGCGCGATAAGGAACTTCGTTCCAAAAAAAATATATCGATGACCGTAACTTGGATAGCAAGTTATAGATATATTATGTACTATTTTTTAAAATTAAAATTTTACATACATACATATCATCACGCTATATCCCTTGCAGGGTAGGCAGACAGAACAGAGTGCCAGAGAACTCTATCTCTGCATACTTCACTCGCTTCCTCAACATTCATAATTCTCTTCATACATGCTCGCCGGTTTCGGAGACTCTTGACTCCACCTTCCTTCAGTACATGACCGATCTGGTCTAGGTAGGTTAGTCTCGGTCTCCCCCGGTACCTACATCCTTCCACTTTCGCATTGTATATCTTCTTAACCAGACGTTCGTTCGGCATTCTTTCCACATGTCCGAACCATCGGAGCATTCCCTTTCGCATCTTTACACCAATACTCTCTTTCATACCTACTCGCTCCTTACGTCGTCGTTACGAATGCGGTCGGTCAGCCTAACTCCACAGATTTTCCGCAGAGATCGCATTTCGACCGCATTAATTTTACTTTCATACTCTTTTCTGCATACCCAACTCTCGCTTCAATAATGTTGGGACAAGCACTGCGTTATGTATTGCTACACGTGCCTTCTGGCTGAGGTGGTGGCTGCCGAGAAGTTGCCCCAACGCTCCGTTCACTCTATTGCCCACATTCACTCTTCGCTCTATATCAGTGGTGTATCTTCCATCTCTGCTAAATCCACATCCAAGATATACAAATTCATCCACTTGCTCTTAAATTAAAATTTTAATAATTATAAATGCTTTTTTTAATAAAAATATATATAAATAATGTTATGATATGAAATATGGGGTGAGATGATTAATATTAGAATATAGGATAAAATAAATCAACATGCCTATTTCTCTATTCACAATGCTTCATAATAAAATTGTAGAAAATAAAAAAAAAACATGATAACAATTTTTTTATATACCGATTTTATAATTATGACGCTATCATATTTATTAAATACGTGATGATAAAAAACTAATTTGATTAAATCTAATATATCACAAACAATGACTGACCACCCAGAGTGCGCGTCAGTCCTAATTGTAACCACTAATACAAGTTAGTGTTACCAGTAATAAAATAATAAGAATTCATTTACACATATCAATTGCACTGTTTCTGATTGAAATTAACAATAAACTGCATTGAAAACGGATTACAGGCTAATCGCTTGCTCAATTATATGAACGTTTTTTCTTTGCTCTTGGTGGCAAACGAGCAAGTAACACACATGATGGTGTGTTACTGCCGCCCATGGACTTTTAGAAAACCAGAGGTATAGCTAGGCCGCTGTCTACCAATAATCCCAAACCCACCCAGAAAGTAGGGCTTCCGGCCCTCTCGCTCACCGAACGAAGCACAGCAGCATATTGCCACTGCTCTGTTAAGTGAATAATAATTTAACTATTATCATTTCACCGTGTGATTAGTGTGATAGTAAGCCTGGAATTAGTATTAACAAAATTATCTAGGTAATCTCTAACACTCAATAGTCCATACGTTATAACAAGCAACGAAGCGAAGTTTTAAGTGAGATGCTTATTTCAGAATGATGGGATGATGCTTCGTTCAAAAGACTTCTAAACTCATGAAGCACGATCAGACGCTACGAAAAGCAATAAGTACTACATATCATAACATGTTTACCGTATCCTAGCAATAACTTACAAAACATAATAAAAATATCTAAGGTTTTTTTTGAGCATATGTCCATTAAACATAATAATAATAAAAAAAATAAAAAAAAAAATGATGCGAATATACTATAAATGAAAAAAACCGCTATTAATAATAGACTTCAATATAAAATAATTACGAATGTTATAGAGATTTGATAATTTCGATTCATTTCAGCACCGATACTTATGAGTGTAGTTATCGTCCAAATAAAATCTGAAAATGTATAGTAATACTTGTTTAAATATCACAGATATCATAATGAATGATTCAATACTGTTTGATCAATTAATACATCGTGCAATCAATCAAATACAGTGCAATAGATGAAATAGAATATAATTGCAAAAAAAAAATATCTTAAATTTTTACAATAAGTTTACACATGCGTCAGTCTATTAGAAATCTTTTTACAAATATAATTTTTCAATGATTTTTGGTACACATAGTTTTAAGCGATAAGACAGACACAAATAATTATCACATACACTCAAATAATCAGATGCTATACATAGATCCGAACTTTCTACTTGGCTGGCATCTAACAATAACAAGTATATAAAGAAATAGAAAAAAATTGAACGAAACTAAATTATATGACTACTCTAAATTTTGATTACAATAAAATTTACTGTATTAATAGCTTAGGTTAACCTTTATGAACCCAAGTCTAGAGTAAAAAAAAACCGCTTTAATATTGGATAAGACAGTTATTAAATAAAGAGATCCCTAACTTTAATATTATATTTCAAACGTACAATTTTAAATAATGAAAAATAAAGATACAAAATTCTTAGAAGATAAATACAATTATTAGCAGCTCTAGTTATTTTATTAACTTAAGGTACAAATTAGAATAAAAATTACAAATAGCTAAACGTGTAAAAATTACAAATGGCTGTCCAGCCATGGGACAGAGCGGAATGGTGGACCCAACGCTTGGCGGGTCGTGTTATGAAACTTTCTATACTATTTAGTATAATACAACTACTCATAGTTCGCCAGGCTTATGTAACCATCCCGCCCTGTCTATTTTTGACCACTGCTATATTGAAATTTAGTATGGCTAACACGAAAAATCATAATCAAAAAAACTTTTTTTATACATAAATTACTGGTTAAATATCTTAGAATAATAGGCATTAGTAAATTAATGTAAACTAGAAGCATACATCTATTTTCTAAACAGTACATTTCTTTTTATTATATCCCCGATTCTTCCTATTTTACAACAATTATTTTATAACATATTCAAAGTAAATAATATATGTCACTATATGTATATTAAACATTTTAATAAAACTAGAAAGACTGGAATGAATAAGCTTAAAAATTATGATAAATACGTTAATACTTTAATATTTGACACTGACGTAGGAAATTTGCTAATTTTAATCACCAAAGAATAATCTTTATTAAGCAACAACTAAACGTTAAACCTGGTTGCCAATTAATAACATATAAGATACTCGTCTCACCTTTTAAAGTTATTGTACTATTAACATGCTACGTCACATCATGCAAGGATCGGATGCTACGTCACATCATGCAAGGAATCGAGGTTTAATTACTTTAAGAGTCGATAATATTTGGACACCTGCCTTACATAGCCCCGAAGTATTAAGGCAAGCAAATTATTATAGTAATATACAAAATAGAAACCACTATAATCTAAACTCAGTTCCAACAAATTCTACGTATATTCCGAGGCACTTTGACACCCGAATTAGCCAGAAAGCATTATTCAGAAGAAATTACCTAGTAAATAAATTTTTCGTTGGTGATTTGAACAGCAAAAGAACTACTTAATAATTGCTGTTCGATATTTCGCAGAAAAACATTTCGATTATCGAAAGGCAATGATTAAGTAAGAATAGATGCCATCAAAAAATATCTATGGATCTCAAAAGACATCAAGAAATTTAACTTTTCCTTCATATATGTTTATTACACGAGATTTTTTGATCCAATGTTCAATCTCGCATATAAAACCAGGAGAGGGACATTAATTCTCGTCATACAAATAGATCACGAATTCGAACTTTTCTCAGGCGGGATTGTTCCGTTCTTGAAAAGTCGTCGAAAACGGAGCAACCCCGCTTGTATAAAACTGGTATTCGGACTTTTGTCTTAATTTCGTGATCTTTCCTTATGACGAGAATTACCCTAATTGTGATTCGTGTCTTCTTTCAGTTGCCTACTTTACTCATTCACCATTGTGGATTCTACTTGAGAACTTAGTCCCGTCTTGGAATAATAAACGCATGTCTTTAAAATACTGAAATCTTGGATCTATAAAAAATACTAAATACTATAAAAAAGGCAAGCTAAGTTTTTGTAGGATCTTATCAGTGGTAAACGCATTCCGATCCGGTGGTAGTGTTCCGTATGATGACGGAGTAAGAATACAATTCACCACCCGCTATCTTAGGCGTAGGCGATAGTAAGAGGCGACTAAGGAATATAAAACGAATATAACATCGCAAGAAAGGGAAAATTCGAAGCAAAACCTTATACTAACACGTCTAACCCAGCGCCAGTGGGACATTATATGAGCTGAGATGATGATGATGATGGTAGATTATTGAATTAATTTAAGGTAAAATTTAAAATTGACAATTTGTAAGGGCACCCATGGAGTTTATACTTAATAAATAATTTTTAATTTGAATTTACTTTTATTGAATTATTTATAAAGACTTGATAAACTATATGTCTTGTAGTACATAGAATATATTAAGTATGTTACCATATTATAAATATATCGTTTCTTCATTATTAACATTATCTGGGACACCATTTCTTCTAATCCATCATAAAAATACGAGATTGATGAGATAGTAATGCGAAACAAGTAGACGCTGTGCTACAAATTCCTCATTTTATTGATTGTTACGTTAGATTTTATTTAAAAATAGATTCTAAGAATGTAATTTAAAAATGCAATAATCAACTAACATAATTATTTCTGATGTTTACGCGAATATTTCACATTTGAAATAAAACTATTTTTACTAATTTCGTCGCGTTTGTATTTGATTTTCTTTTTTTTTTTTTTAATCAAATCCAAACGAGATAGATTCCATAAAAATAATTTTATTTTACTCAATTGATATTTATCGGTGATAATTACTTTCACAAAACAATGTACATGGAATTATTAAAATAAATTGTACATATATGAGAATGCCGGCTTTCTCGTAATATTTATTTATAGTACTAGATAACGATGTAATCTTAGGTGATAAAGAGCAATGCAAGTTCACGTTCAGGTTTCGCCTATTATCTTGTAGTTAAAATATGACATAAATATTCAATTCCAAGATGTAACCAAGGTTTTCACTTTAACCAATTTATTCCGGCCAAAAGTGCGATAGCACCGAGGTATCATTATATAAAAAAACTATAAAACTTAATGTATGTGTTTTCGATACATTGATTGACATAAAATTCTGTAAATATGTTGTATGCATGCCTATGAACGGTCAGTCCCAGTGGCCGGCCCAATGGTGACGGGGAGGGAATATGGTGGGTTATGGGGTCATGCGCTGCCCTTCCGTCGCCCCGGAGAGAACGGACGGCGTGTGTCCAGACCATAGGCTACCAAAAAAAAAATGCATGCCTATGAACGTTTCTGTACAAATAAAAAAGTTCCTAAAATTTCAAATGAAGTTACTAGGAAAAATGCTGCCGTTATTTAGCTAGTGTTACACGCCGAATCAGACCGCGAGTATCTCTTGAAAAGAAATGTATTTTTCAATTAAAACTAACGTTAAATATAACGTTAATTATCTTTGCAAAGATTAAAAAATAAGGAAAATGTACGTCTTTTTATTAGCTTATTATTAGCTGCCATTAATTTTGACGATAGTACATACAAACATACTCAGAAAACTATAAAAATCAAATTACGTGGCCAACATATTATAAACAGCCGAGATGAAACTACCAGATATTATGGGAGTCAAAAACCCATTTCTTGCTCGTAGAAGCATTAAGTGGCAATTTAATAGATTATAGAATTTTATTAATGAAATTAGCTTCTATTTAAAAAAAAAAGATCTCATTATATTTTCGCCTCCATCTAACCAAATAATGCTGCCGTAACCAGAGTAACCTATAAAGCCACACAATACACTGCGTATTTTTACTCTCTTAGACTGTATATGACTCAGTTTATTTTGACTAGTAATGACTCGATCTATCTTTCTGCCACCCATTCAAACATTTACCATGATGTTTAATCTAAAAAATCACGTACTGCACTACAAGACTGTATTAGTAACTTGATTATTATGATGGCTAGCCAGATACTAGGCTTACAACACTCCATGCAACCATTGATCAAAAGATTAACCACATATAACGTCATAGAACAGATCCATAGATATCTGATTACCGGCATTAATTTAACTTTACGACTTAAATTATCATATTACTTAGTATTACAAAGAATGCTAATAATATAATTCATTCATTCATTCGTTCAATGAAATTTAATGAACAATATAATAGTTTTTATATTTTATTTACCTTTAAAATAAACATTTATAACACGCACACTTTGCAAATCTAACGCAATATGATATTTTAATGTCACAAAGATATATCAATAAATGGTATAATTATAATTGAATTTACGTCATAGAATCATATCTAGTGTTGTTCGTAAGTGCTTCGGTATCATCTCGCTGACGGAAACTGAATGCATTACTGAAGCTGTCACGAAGTCGCTCCGTAAATGTTTTGTAGTCGGGGTGTGTTTGGCCGAAGTCGAAATCGGCTACTTCGATGGTATGTCTGCAACAAAGAATGTTACTATATAAATAGACCGAAGAACTATGGACCTCTCACTAACTTTTACAAAACATAAGGTACTGTTTCAATAACATGTTTGTTTCAACGTTAACCGAAGAGCTGTGGACGTCTCACCAACTGTTACAAAACATTAATGTTTCAATAACGTCTTTGTTTTAGCGTTAAAATAATATTTCTCAGTTTCGTATCTATAAAAAGTAATATTGTTTTGTGTCATAGTGACGTCACAGATTGTTATCGTTCAGCGTTTTGCTGTTCACGGCTGAGCGAAGACCTCCCTCACACTTCTCATATAAAGGAATTGTAGTTGGCAATCGCAGTGAGGTGTTATACGTTTCACAGTAGAGCTGCTGGCCGCTCTCTCGATTGGCCCTTAAGCAATTTTTACGACTCCCACGGCCAAATAAATGCCGGCGACAATTGTATTCTTATACCATCGCCACACGGAAAATCACAGAATGTACCATATAACTAATAGCATACATATTACAATATGAGAACGAAACAAAGACACAATAAAGACACGTCCGTTCTTTCATGAATGAATGATTTTTAGTGACATTTATGAAAATGTTTAGCCGTTGTGATAATAAAGTAAGTTTAAGTTAGTCGACTCATGATATGAAATTATATTATAAGAACTAGCTTTTGCCCGCGACTTCGTCCACGCAGAAGTCATCTCTGACAGAGTTAAATAGAAAAAGCAATGCAAGGTGTTGAAGGTTTGTCGCTAGGACGATAATCAACAGCGTCAGAAACTGGGATGCGGTCGCCGCCTTCTGCGAGTTAGTTGTCTAACGGAATTAGGCAATAGGGTGGATCCGAGAGAAAAGATTCTCTAGATTGACACGCTCTACCGTCGGTGCTTTGGGCGGCGCAAGCGTGAGTACCTGTATTGAGGTTCGCTGCATGAGGGCTTCGACTCCAGATGATACCCTCCCCGGTCATTAAGGAAAAAGGTGGTTCAAAGTTCTATTCATTCTACAAATTATATTCCCATTAATATACTATTTACGGTATGACCATGGGATAAAAATATAATTATCGCCACCCTTTATTTGACTGTTTTGTTTCACCAGCAGAGTTGCGACCTCGTTAGATATAATTTATTATTTGAGTTATAGAGTGAACAATTTTGAAGCTAAACTTAACCTGTATCTTAAACCATTAGGCAAGAACCTATTGCCGTCTACTATGTGTATCGTGTGAGCTCTCACACTGGCACTAGTCGCCACAACGGCACTGGTGCGGTGTTGATGGAGAGGGAGAGAGAAACACGTGTTTATTTATTTTTACCAAAGAATAAAGAATATTGCTGTGCAGTCCAGTTACATGGGCTGTAAAGCCTGTGTGCGGCTGGATGATGGAATGTCGCCTTGGTTTGACGTCAATATCGGCGTTAAGCAGGGGTGCGTTCTGTCAGCCAGGCTGTTTATCATATATCTGGATAAATGTCTCCAAAGGTTGAACGATATGAATGTGGGAGTCCAGATGGGTGACTCAGTGGTCACTGCTCTGCTTTATGCAGATGATGCAGTCCTGCTGGCACAGTCAGCGACTGACCTGCAGACCCTAGTCGACACAATGACAGAAGATTGTAAGAAAAGGGGTCTACGCGTGAATGTGAGCAAAACCAAAATAATGGTCTGAAAAATGAAAGAGACGAAGCCAGAACAGATGTAAGAGTAACAATAGGTAATGATATACTAGAGCAAGTGGGTGAATTTGTATATCTTGGATGTGGAATTAGCCGAGATGGAAGGTACACCACTGATATAGAGCGAAGAGTGAATGCGGGAAATAGAGTGAACGGAGCGTTGGGGCAACTTCTCGGCAGCCACCACCTCAGCCAGAAGGCACGTGTAGCAATACATAACGCAGTGCTTGTCCCAACATTACTGTATGGAAGCGAGAGTTGGGTATGCAGAAAAGAGTATGAAAGTAAAATTAATGCGGTCGAAATGCGATCTCTGCGGAAAATCTGTGGAGTTAGGCTGACCGACCGCATTCGTAACGACGACGTAAGAGAGCGAGTAGATATGAAAGAGAGTATTGGTGTAAAGATGCGAAAGGTCATGCTCCGATGGTTCGGACATGTGGAAAGAATGCCGAACGAACGTCTGGTTAAGAAGATATACAATGCGAAAGTGGAAGGATATAGGTACCGAGGGAGACCGAGACTAACCTACCTAGACTAGATCGGTCATGTACTGAAGGAAGGTGGAGTCAAGAGTCTCCGAAACCGGCGAGCGTGTATGAAGAGAATTATGAATGTTGAGGAAGCGAGTGAAGTATGCAGAGATAGAGTTCTCTGGCACTCTGTTCTCTCTGCCTACCCTGCAAGGGATATGGCGTGATGATATGTATGTATGTATGTATAAAGAATATTTGTTTGTTTTGGGAAATGGACCAGGGTTGTCGCATCAGGGACGGGTGCGACGTGAAGTAAGAATGAGGATGGTACCTAAGCTGGAATATAGATACGATGACTGGAAGAGGAAGAGAGCTAGCAGATGTTTTGGAAAGAAGACAAGTGAATATAGCATGTGTGCAAGAGACAAGATGGAAGGATATGAGAGCTAGAGAGATTGGAATGGGTTATAATTTTTTCTATTCTGGAGTCGATGGTAAAAGAAATGGAGTGGGTAGTGTGGATACGGAATTGAAAAAATGTGTGACGGATGTAAAGAGAGTGAATGACAGAATTATCGCAATAAAATTAGTCTTGAATAGTTTAATATTGAACATTTTGAGTGGATATGCGCCACAGGTTGGATGCGATGATGTAGCGAAAGGTAAATTTTGGAAGGATTTAGGTTCCATATTAATGTGTATTCCACAGAGTGAGAAAATCTATATGGGAGGTGCTTTTAATGGACATGTAGGAAGGATGAAAGCAGGGTATGACAGAGTACATGGCGGGTGGGGCTTAGGGAGGCGGAACCCGGAAGACGAAACCCTACTGCTGCTGCTATCAGCCTTCGATTTGGCTGTTGTCAATACATTCTTTGAGAAGCGCGAAGGTCACTTGACAACTTATAAAAGCGGGAACCACAGCAGCCAAACAGATTACTTGCTTCTTAGAAGAAATAACATGCACGCAGTAGTGGACTGCAAAGTAATTCCCGGTGAGCCTTTAACTTCCCAACATCGCTTATTGTACCTGGAAGTTAAAATCTCAGTGCAAATAGCAAAGTTTAAACCTAGGCCCCCACCAAAGATTAAGTGGTACATGCTAGAGAAAGAAGATTGCGCAAAAGAATTTCGAAAGAGAGTGGTTCATAGAATGATTGAACTGGAGAAAGGAATGAAAGAAAAGACTGTAAATGAATGTTGGAATGAGATGGCTTCCTATGTAAGGGAAGTAGCGAAGAATGTTCTGGGTGAGACGAAAGATAAAGGAATGATTGATAGACATACATGGTGGTGAAATGATAGTGTACAAAAGGTTTTGAAAGAAAAGAAGAATGCTTTTAAAGAATGGAAAAGTGTGAGTGGTGATAACCCGGTGTTGAAAGAGCAAAAAAGAATAGCCTATGTGGAATGTAAGAAAAAAGGTAAGAAAGGTGTCGCAATCGCTAGAGGTAAAGTTCAAGACAGACTATACCAAAGTCTCGACAGTCCTAATGGACAGAAAGAATTATACCGTCTAGCGAAAGCGAGAGAAGGGAATGCTAGAGATATTGTGCATGTTAAATGTATAAAAGATTGTAATGGAAGAGTTTTAATGAATGATGAAGAAATAAAAGGGCGCTGGAAGAGTTATTTTAAAAAATTAATGAATGAAGAGAACGTTCGGACTGGTAAAATAGAGGATCTACCGACCAATTTGGGTTTGGTAGAGGAAGTAAGTATAGATGAAGTAAAAATGGCTGTCCAGAGTATGAAAAATGGTAAAGTAGTTGGCCCAGACAGTATACCTGTGGAGGTATGGCAATTTCTGAAAGCCGACGGATGAAACTGGCTGACTTTGTTCTTCGGCAAGTTGTTGCATAAAGAGTCTATCCCGAACGAATGGTGTTCCAGTTCTCTGGTACCCATCTTTAAAAATAAGGGTGATGTACAAGACTGCAACAACTACCGAGGAATAAAGCTTATGTCGCATAGCATGAAGATTTGGGAGAAAGTAATAGAGAAAAGAATGAGAGAGGAATGTGGGATAACCCAGAACCAATTTGGTTTTATGCCAGGACTGAGTAACCACGGACGCAATTTTTATCTTACGCCAACTTATGGAAAAATACCAGTGTATACATAGAAAACTACACATGGTATTCATAGACCTAGAGAAGGCGTACGATCGTGTTCCTCGGGAAGTTCTGTGGTGGGCTTTGAAAGAACGAGGAATACCTAGGAAGTATGTAAGATTAGTGAAAGCTATGTACGCAGGAGCGCGAACGAATGTCCGGTCCGAAGCCGGCGTTACTGACGAGTTCAATGTGGCAGTAGGCTTGCACCAGGGTTCGGCTATAAGCCCTTATCTGTTCCTCCTGGTGATAGATGCTCTGACATCGGACATACAGGGGGAAGCACCTTGGTGTATGCTGTTTGCAGATGACATTGTTCTCGTCGGGGAGGACGCAGCTGAGGTAAAGAGCAGACTGGAAAAATGGCAAGAGAGGCTGGAAAGAGTGGGTCTTAAGATCAGCCGTACCAAAACTGAACATTTGTTCTGTAACTTCAGTGGCTCTTCCCAATTCTCTCGCATTGCCTTAAATGGTACCCCATTTCCCTACCGGTCTGTTCCGATTTTAAGTACTTAGGCTCGCTTCTCCAAAACGACGGCAATATCGACCGGGAAGTTAGTAGGAGAATGAATGCAGGCTGGATGAAATTGCGACAGGTTTCGGGAACAATATGTGACCCGAGGATGCCCCTTAAACTTAAGGGGAAAATCTACAAGAGTGTCATTAGACCTGTCGTTATGTATGGATCTGAATGTTGGGCATTGAAAAAGACGGATGAGAGACGGTTGCATGCTACTGAGATGCGTATGTTAAGATGGATGTGTGGGGTGACAAGATTAGATAAGATACGAAATGAGTATATTAGGGGAAGTTTGAAAGTAGCACTAGTGATAGAGAAGATTAGGAGCGCGATATTGTCTTGGTATGGAAATGTGATGAGGAGGGATGAAAGACATGTGACAAGGAGGGTTATCAATATGCTTGTGGATGGGCGTAAGAATCTTGGGCGACCCAAAAAGAGATGGATGCATTGTGTAAACGAGGATATGCGTATGAAAGTTGTGAGTGCAGATATGACGGCTGATAGAAGATTGTGAAAGGCAAGAACATGTTGTGCCGACCCCACTTAGCGTGGGATGAGGGCAGGCAAATGATGACCAAAGAATATTTGTACGTAATTTGAAAAGAATCGATAACGAAATTTTCTCCCCATACACACTTTGCTGCTTTGTTACACCCCCTTAGGGGCGGAATTCATAAAATCCTTTCATACAGAATCTATATGTCATAAATAGAAACGTGCTTCAAAATTTAACGTTTCTAGCTTTAATAGTTTCGGCTTGGCGGTAATGAGTCGTTGAACCCGCTTCACAGGCCTAATTTACACAACCAGAGGGTGGAAATTGACAAATGCCGGATATTACCCTAGAATATATGATTCGACTCGTAATTTGAAAAGAATCAATAAAGATTTTTTTTCTCCCCATACAAACTTTGCCACTCTGCTTTACCCCTTAGGGGTATAATTTCGTAAAATCCTTTCTCAGTAAATCTCTACGTCATAGAAAAAACCACTGTCAACATTTCAAGTTGCCAGCTTCAATAATATAGGCTTGGCGCTAATGACTTAATGAGTCGTCCAACTCGCTTTACAGGCCTAATTTAAACCCCCAGAAGATGAAAATCACAAATGCTGAAACATGTGTTTATTTATTTTTACTGAAGATAATGTGTACGTAATTTGAAAAGAATCGATAAAGATTTTTTTCTCCGACCATTTTTTGAATTGACATAACTATTTAATTTACAAACCAATTGACATAAAATAAATATTGATATAAATAATAAGCCTAAATGTTAAGTGAAGCTTATCACAATATATTAGTGAAAACCGCGTCTAAATCGGATAAGCCGTTTCTGAGATTAGCGTGCACAAACGCACAGACAAACAGACAAAAATTTTAAAAATCATTGTTTTGGGTTCTATTTGTATTGATAAAGGTCCCAGTAATATTTTTTCTCATATATCTTCCATGTACAGACAGCGATCCGTTACATTTTTATTATATGTATAGATGAAATAATACTGCTAAAAGAGATAGGGGTTCATAGGATAAATCACCGTCTCACCAAATTTTTTATATAAAGAATACCCTACGCTATCTACTACATTACAAAATAAAAATTAAATACCTACTACATATGGTTATCAACCATTATAATTCAGTTAACAAAGCCCCTGGAACAAATTGTCAATAGACCAAAGCTCTATTGGATTCTCTTTTTCTATTTCACAGTATAATTTATACATCAAATCTTTTCTTATAAAGACAACAGTATACTAACCTAGTACGATGTTGGTAGTATGCAATGCCGAAGACCACCAAGATAGCAGCGACTGAGCAGAAGAAGACAGGCACCACTATGATGGACAACTGGGCGTGCACGCGAGCTGGAAATATCACAAAATTACTATCAATACTATATTTCTATAGTTTTAAATATACAGGTTTGTTTATTAGTATAATTTAAACCACAAACTTGTATATTCTTAAATTAATTTAAATGAATGGACCTGAGGTGAACCTTGCGTCACCCCTCACTTACTCGTGGAAGTCGTAAAAATCGGTTATGGTTCACCAGGGTTATTCGTGATTAAAGTTTATCACCTCACTGCGGTGCGGGCTTGGTCTTTCTCCACAATAGGAAGAAAATTTACTTATATATTACGTTGGTCAGTCGAGTTGGTACAGGGTTACTTGCGGAGCATTCTTCTCTTGCATAGCTGTTATATGCATAGCATAATATCATAATGTGGACAGTGGCTGCGTGAACTATAAAACTAAGCAATTCGGCTGTCATTTCAAATCGGTATAACGTTAAAGCATCGTTGGGCAACAAAAAAAAAATAAGCGTGTCATAAATAATAACAAATAGTGTTGGAAACCTAAACGATAATGAAATCTTATTTGTAATCTTATATTTTCGTGTAGTGGCGGATTAAGAATTTAATAAGGCGTCCGACATTCCCCGTGTAAAGAGACCTCGTTCTTAGCTCTTCATCTATTTTATCAAAAGAATACCTATATGGATAAACTAGCTTTTACCTTTATAAATATTAATGGCGGCTCTCGATACAGTCTTTCCAATATCATTCTCAATTATAACAAGAACAGTATAATGTTCGCTATCGGCAAAGTAATGTACCAATAGGAAATTATCAGATATTGTTTTAATTTTGTCTTTGCAAGTCTCGTTTCCAGTAACATTGTATTCGCCAAGTTTATACTGAATGCAATACAGGAATGGCGGTGAGCCTGTATATTTGACAGCTAAATTCAATAGATCTCCATGTTGAAGCCAATTTTTACCGGTGATGTTGACTGTCGATATCGGCTCTGGAAATTAAAAAAAATAATTTATATTATTTATATATTATATAATAATTATATTTATTATATTTACCTAGTCCGTGTGGTGACGGAGTAAGAATACAATTCACCACCCCTTATCTCATCAGTGGGTCATCGTACGAGACGACTAAGGGATATAAAACGCATATAACATCTATGCAAAAGAAGGAAAAATCGAAACAAAACCCTATACCAATACGTCTGACTAGCGTGGTATAGTAGGTCGATTTCCCTCCCATTATGGGGGAGGCTCGAGACCAACAGTGGGGCGTAGATGAGCTGTGACGATGACGTGACGACCTATAAATGCTATTAAAGTGTTTTACTATAATGTACTGTCCCTGTGTGGTGACGAATAGGAATATAATCCCCACCACGTCGTCACTATCCCCTTTGTTTTCCATGGGAGTCGTAAAAATCACGTAAGGGGATCACCAGGGGAATGAGCAGGAGTACTTTCTTGAACGCATACCATGAACTACGAGCCAACTCACATATACCAAGCGTGGCGATCGTGGCATTATTCCTCCTTGGGGATGGCTAGGTCATAGAGTAGGCTAGGCTGATGGACAATTAGATGGGATATACTATCTTAACCTCGCGTCACGGTTTGTTGTCGAACTCCTTCGAAACGGCCCAACCGATTTTTATAAATATTTGTTTAGTACTAAACACAGTAGATACGTACGTGAAAAGGTCGTAAAGTATTTTTCACCCTACTGCCGTCACCCACCATTTTTAATCGTGATTAAAAAAATATATATGAAATATAATTGTATTAAAAACTTATTCAAATAATTTAAACGACATTCATTGCCGTGAAGGTATTTACATGAAGGGTCACGTCAGTTTGACATTTATTATCTATCACAACGAACTCCGTCCAATTTTATTTCTCGCTTCTATAAATCGTCATTCACATGATTGTAGCTAGAGGTTACAGTAGTTTTAAAAGATAAATCATACAACAGTAGTTTTTACTTTTTATTGATAAACCACCCAATCAATACAAACGAAGATTCAAAAGCCAACGACGAAAAGGTTGGTAAAATAATAAAATAAATACGTTATCGGCATAGCGTTATTCATTAGTAAGTATAATAATTTGGTTTATTTGTGTGTGTTACAGTGAACAATGCCTGCAAAATGCATTATTAGAGAGGTGAAGATGTGAAATAGTAGAGAAGAAATAAAAACGAACAAATCTAACAAGATAACGAAAATGTTCGTATTAGCATGTAGCAATTGCGTGTATCTCAATAGTAAAAGGAAAGAATTGAACTAAATCAACATGTCCGTTGATTGGAATGGAGAAACGCGCACCGGTTCGTAATTGAACCTCACAGAGCAAACGTCCTACACCGCCAATAAGTACTCGAGCACCATAACCTGAAGAAATGCTTTCCATTTGAAGCACTGTAACTCGAAAGTGTTTTTTATTTTATTATTATGAAATTTCTCTCATAATATTTCATCAATTTTAAATGTTAGATAAGTTATTTTAAAAAATATTTCTGCCCTCGAAGGGCGGCAAATGAGAAAATATTATATAAATTACTGAAATTTTTAGCATTTAATATGCTTAATTATTTATAAATACCCGATACGAAACGAAAAATGATGTCACAAGCGGGGTTCGAACCCGCACCTATTGGGAATCCGGCCCAACCGTGCTGCCACTTACACCATCGTGAACTATTTTAGGACATGCAAATTTCGAATCATATTATATCTTACGTCTTCAAGGTGACGTATGCCATCTATCGGACAATGTTTACACATTGTATAGACTTAATACTTCAAACTTTACAGTTAGAATTGTATTAAACGATGACACAACCTTGTTATTCAAATTACTGAAATTTTTAGCATTTAATATGCTTAATTATTTATAAATACCCGATACGAAACGAAAAATGATGTCACAAGCGGGGTTCGAACCCGCACCTATTGGGAATCCGGCCCAACCGTGCTGCCACTTACACCATCGTGAACTATTTTAGGACATGCAAATTTCCAATCATATTATATCTTACGTCTTCAAGGTGACGTATGCCATCTATCGGACAATGTTTACACATTGTATAGACTTAATACTTCAAACTTTACAGTTAGAATTGTATTAAACGATGACACAACCTTGTTATTCAAATTACTGAAATTTTTAGCATTTAATATGCTTAATTATTTATAAATACCCGATACGAAACGAAAAATGATGTCACAAGCGGGGTTCGAACCCGCACCTATTGGGAATCCGGCCCAACCGTGCTGCCACTTACACCATCGTGAACTATTTTAGGACATGCAAATTTCGAATCATATTATATCTTACGTCTTCAAGGTGACGTATGCCATCTATCGGACAATGTTTACACATTGTATAGACTTAATACTTCAAACTTTACAGTTAGAATTGTATTAAACGATGACACAACCTTGTTATTCAAATTACTGAAATTTTTAGCATTTAATATGCTTAATTATTTATAAATACCCGATACGAAACGAAAAATGATGTCACAAGCGGGGTTCGAACCCGCACCTATTGGGAATCCGGCCCAACCGTGCTGCCACTTACACCATCGTGAACTATTTTAGGACATGCAAATTTCGAATCATATTATATCTTACGTCTTCAAGGTGACGTATGCCATCTATCGGACAATGTTTACACATTGTATACATGACATCATTTTTCGTTTCGTATCGGGTATTTATAAATAATTAAGCATATTAAATGCTAAAAATTTCAGTAATTTGAATAACAAGGTTGTGTCATCGTTTAATACAATTCTAACTGTAAAGTTTGAAGTATTAAGTCTATACAATGTGTAAACATTGTCCGATAGATGGCATACGTCACCTTGAAGACGTAAGATATAATATGATTCGAAATTTGCATGTCCTAAAATAGTTCACGATGGTGTAAGTGGCAGCACGGTTGGGCCGGATTCCCAATAGGTGCGGGTTCGAACCCCGCTTGTGACATCATTTTTCGTTTCGTATCGGGTATTTATAAATATTATATAATTAAAGTTTTCATTAAAATCAGTTGATTATCTCCCGTAGTGCTAGACCGTGTTATGTATGTAATAAATCCTCAATTAACGGTGTGAAGTATTCACACGAATCTTTTAAATGAAATTAATAGACCTCGTCACAATGCTATCTACTAAATGCAGCTGTGATTAGATTCACAGCCACCCAGAGACCTACTCACACAGAAAAACTTTCAATCTGTAAAGACGTTTAAAAATTGAGTAACAAACATATACCTATACTATATACCTTGGATATATTTATATATTTGTATTTATATACTATTTTGCTTTTTTTAGGTATCTATACGAATGATAATGCTAGTAGGCTAAATACTGTTCTTCCAGTCTGAGTTAGTCTGTGCAATGTGCAATTTATGTCACATATATAATTGTAAAAACTTATCCTTGTATACCTAACACGGAGGGTTGAACTTTTTTGAAAGAAAATTACTTTGACACGAAAGCCTAATTTTTTTACAAACAATCATTTTCTGTAACACCACCTCATATATTTTAATAGCATTAGTGCTTTTAGATATTACCATACTAGAACCTCATAACCCTACATGTGAACATCACATGTGACTGCACAGATGGCGTAGTGGTTAAGATACCGACCTTCGCTGCCAGTGCCGTAGGTTCGATTCCCACGTAGGACAATACTTTATGTGATCCACAAAGTGAAAAAAAAAAAAAAAATCAAACTATTATCCTAGAAGTAGCGTCATTCATGTAATAATGGAGGAACCAAGTAATTAAATATAATAAAAGTAACGCACTTGGTATCAAGTACGTTACATATATGTATATGAACGCGAATATAATTATTAAATTTTCAGTATTAAAAATACGGTGGTAGTGAAAGAAATTACTCGTATGTTTTATCTATATACTACATGTATTATCATATGCAATAGCACAGACAACAAAAGTTTAAGCAAAATATATGAGAAGGAAAACTATAGATCATTTTTTCTATAAAAGTTATTACATAAGCAGATAGCATCTTATAATGCCTTAGCCGTCTTTTAGGACACCCACGGACAAGAAAAGGGGTGATGAATTGTATTATTACTCCGTCAACATACGGAAATCTTTTAATAATCATATTTAAATAAAAATACTTCATTTATTTACAAATTATTTATAAAATAGTAACAATTTTTTTGAGAATATTCAAACTGGTTTCACATATCCAGTGGTAGAGCGCCGCCGCTGATAGATTTCTGATTGAAGTCATAAATGTGTAGACTCTTCCAGGGTATCACACTCGCTCAAAATCGACGTCTAAATAGTAATAATTTTGCAATAATTTAAACTCATTCTCTCGTTCGATAAGCGAGATAGTCAAGAGGCACAAACCCCATATTACATTAAGCAGCAAGCTAGCTGTGCCCATAGTATTGCGGTAGACCATGAATGACAATTAACATCTGCCATCAGTTGACAAGTCAATTAAAAAATTATAACAATCCAACAGGATAATATTATAACCACTATATATTGGTATGTTTATCTAATTGAGTAATATTTTAATGTCCGATAACAATATAGATTTATACAGGCAAATAATTAAAAATAAGCGATTGTATAAATAAATCAAATAGTTTAAAATTGTCAAAGTAATAATGACTCATTGTATTCCCATATGATGTAATGAATAAAGCGACAAATAAGGAATAATGGAGCATACCCATACTACGTGACCTGTTTAGGGAAGGAGTAGATCTTCAAAAATACCACGTTAAAATACCGGGTGTAACAGAGAATGGAGCAGCTGGTAGAGAGAAATGATAGCTGGAGCAGAAGGGTGGTAGGTAATGATGGTAGGAACCCATGACAAAAATTTGTAGGGAAAGTGACGATTCGTTAATGAATTAGCATTTAAATTTTTTTTATTTAAATTTTGTCATCGCTTTTCTTTGAAACTGAATAAAATGTACCAAGTAAATGATAAATAATCCGCTACATACTCATACTTTCTTAAATATTCATTAGAACCTAAATAAATCAATAATTACGGCTGCTACAGTGTAACAAACGTCGCCTTTACAGACTGCTGATGAGTCAATGAACCTTGACATTTTGGTATATATAAAATATCCATTCATCAGTCAATTGAAGTTTACTTATCCAATAGGATATAGGCCTCCTCAAAGAGGATAATACCGTAAATCATAAGTTACCTCGGAGTACTTCTGCCCATTCTCCTTGATGCCAGTAAGGTATTTGCGATTTTCACGGTAAAGAGGTGATAAATAGTTTATTCTAGCTTGTCACTATATAAACCCAATAGAAGGATATAAAGAAATGTTATTTTAAATGTGAGCTTTAATGCTTAAGCAAGTCGAGCAACATGCCAATCCTATATGGAGGCTTTCATATACATGTAGATACATATTGTGTATAAAAAGTAATATATTTGCATAAAATTTAGATAAAATCAAGTTACCACCACAAACTATTGAAGATACCTATTAGACATGCGCGAAACAGTACTTCGCGAAGTGATGTGATATGGCATTACATTTCGTGCCGAGTAATATTACATTTTACCATCACTTCAAACATCACACATGACATTTCATGTCGAGTAATGCGATAGCGCTCTATATATACGGCGTGCGTCGTCAAGAAATATAAGCCTTAACATTCTGAAAATGTGTGATACATCACTCGCATTACTTACACATGTCTGATACCTATTTCTAAACTGCTTTAATACAACTAAATTCGACAGACTATAATTTGCGACAACATAAGTTGCCATCTCATCTCAATTATTGCAATCACGATCTAAGTTTTAAGAGCGCTTGCTTTTCACATGATAAGTCCATTGATGTTCATAATTACTAGACAGAGTTGATCTGAGTCCTGGACCTTTACCGGGACTATGGTGGTCTTAAATTATATTCAATATCTTAGTGTTTTAACGTGTGAAGGAACTGCAGAGATGTAGTGAACATGATATAAAAGTGCTTTACAACGTTTTCGTTTTCCATCAACAATACCAGAAGATACTATTAACAGTGTGTCCATAGCATTGTTGATGGCGACGATTTGACTTACTGACAGACAATGAATAATATGTAGAGACTAAAGACGTGAAGAAAATTGTAACTTGCCACTGACAGAAATGGCTCGAATAAGTAGCTAATTGCCAATACAAACAAAGAAGAAAAAGAAATCTGAATCCCAGTTTTATCGTCAACATGAAAATTGATATTATATATTTTAGTATTTTGATGTTAAAGTGTTTGATTAGATTTTCGAAGTTTTATTTAAAGACGAGGAACAGCTTAAAGTGTACGGATTACGATATCATAATCCGTACAAAAACAAACACACAGTATTATAATATAATAGTGTGTCTTCATGTTATCTCAAGTAATCCCATTTAACTAGACTAGAAATCGATGTAGGTACTAATTTAACGGCTCGTAAATAAACAAACAATGACTCGGACAAGAGGAAAAAAACTTAAACTATGTTTCCCCAAGTAAATATATACATATGTTTGTACCTAATATTATATGAAATAAAACATTGATTTCTCATCATCATTATCCTGTTCTTATCGCAATTACTTGGAGTTTACCCAATAAGCACTCCTCTTCATCCTATATGTTGCAAAAGTTATTGGCAGTAGTTATATGACCGGCCGCCTGCCTGACGTCAACCCTCTTTGGGGATGTAATTATTGACCAAAGGTCATCCTACTGCCTTCTATAAAGTTTTAAATTATTTTTTTACTAACACGTTTCGGGTACTTCATAGCTCCCACAGTCACGAGAATATTTACACACTTACTTTACTTACACTTTCATTAAATCTAATTAGAATGCAATAACATCCGTAAAAATAATTTTAATCAATATAGCGATAACTTTACTCAATAGCGTAGCGGTTTTGTTTTGTATGAAGTGTAATCGATTGTAAAACGAAAGAAATTAATCCGAAACCAACGAGTGAACTTGCCCTCGAGACCTCTGAATCAGCCTATTTCGTCTTCCCGCTAAACTGCCGCTGCGCTTATCACTGCGCATGACGCATGTTATTTATTAATTACATTAATTAACTGGCAAATCATTGCTGTACGAACAGGTTTTATCGAAAATATTTTCGATTATAGATATTTATTATTCAACCAATTTTTCCCTATGATGACGAAGTAAGAATACAAATCACCCACGCCTATTCTACTCGCGGGTATCGTAAAAATCGACTAAGATATATATTAGGAAATCTCGAAATAATAACACGTTTAACTAGTATGATATTGTAGCCATTTTCCCTCCTATAGCGGAGGAGCTTTGAGCCCAGAAGTAGAACGTATTTGAGACTAGATAATGTATGTGTGTATTATTCAAGCAACATATTATTCTTCTTCTAATACTTATATAGTTTTTTACACTTAGATACACATATTAAAGAGAAAAAAAAGATAGTTATCCCTAAGTTATTGTTAGTGGTAGGACCACGCTGTTGACAGTTCTCTGTCTACAGCCGCGGGCCAGTCCGTCCTGGGTAGTACCACACTCTCGCAGAAGATCGACGCTATTGCGCTTCGTTCGGTGAGCGAGAGCGCCGGAAGTCCAACTGGGTGAGTTTGGGGATTGTAATGGTAGAGAGCGGCCTAGCTATACCCTTGGTACTGCAAAGGTCCATGGGCGGCAGTGACACTTCCCATCAGGTGTGTCAGGTCTGCAGCGCTCTCCAGGGAGACGTATAAAACGTTGCTGCGATTGCTAAAACGCTTGACAAGCTTAGCGATTATCGCAATAATCTCTCTAATGAATGAAAGCTGCGGGGAGTTTTTGGTTGCGAGCAACACAGAACCAATATCATCATCCTATAAGGCATCCTATAAGGTCTACGACCAGCAATGTCCGGAGAAAGGCTGAATAAAGGTTACAAACATACAAATTACGTTAACGCATACAAATTAAACTCAGACTTAAAACAATAATTTGTTAATCGCACTAAGAATGTTCCTAGATGATAATCGAAGCTTTAAGAAGACATTCGGTATGAAAAGTCGCTATTTAGAACACTAGACCTTCTGTCGAATCATATAATAAAAATATTAGTGTACATTATTACATAATATTAATTTCAATCGAGAAAAAATAAACCTATAGAAAATTGATCGAATAAATGTAATAAAATACTTCGTTATTTGATATTACCAGACATTAATATCGTAATATGTTACAACGCTATGCAGTGAAAGGTACATTTCAAAATATAAGCAATAACCATTAGAATGTTAATAACCAACTATTCAATTTATGACTACATTAGGGGCCATTCATAAATTATGTAAGGGGTTAAAGGGGGGGGGGGGGGGGTTCACTTCTTACTATAGGCAGGGGGGATAGTGAACATGGCATAACGTAAGTTATTAAACTGAAAATTACTATTTATAAAACCTAGTACGCGCTAGTAGTGGCAGCACGATTGAGCCGGAATCCCAATAGGCGCGGGTTCGAGTCCCGCTTGTGACATCATTTTTCATTTCGTAATCGGGTTTTATAAATAATTAAGCATATTAAATGCTAAATTTCGGTAATGAAAATTACTAATTTTGGTCAAAACTGTGATCGATTATTTATTAATAAGACTAATGCTATTTGGAAAGAGTTAATGATACTTGTAGTAAGAAGAGTGTAATAAAAGATATTTTCAGAATAAACGGATATTTTCAGAATATTTGATCAATACCTTTTTTACATAAAATATTTTTAAGGGGCAGGGGGTAGTATTTGCGGGCCACCGAAGTTAAAATCGAGTACCGGTGGTCCGCTCGCACGGCGAAGAGAGAAGGTTTTACGGTGGGTCTATGGGGTCACGCGCCGCCTTTCCGTCACCCCGGACCGATTCAGCGGGGCGAGACGCACCCATAGTCCACCAATAAAAAAAAAAAAAAAAAAAAAAAGGGGGTAGTATTTGCAATCTTATGATGTCTTACGGTTGAGGGGAGGGGGCCAAATCATTCTTCAAAAATCCTTACGTAATTTATGAACAGCCCCTTATACATATTTTCTTCTTTATTTTCAATCCATTTACAACCTCTTGTTGGACACAGGTATACTCCATAATCGAAATAAACTTGACCTATATACCACACTGACCACTCGGATTGACATAACGTTTTCGAGTTTTTCCTCTTTCCATTGACGTTACCTGCTGCTTTCGTTCCTTAGTGTTCTTATACACCCATTGGAAACAGGCGAAAAATAATAGTAATGACTGCACAGATGGCGTAAAGATACCTTTTGTACCAGTGCCGTAAATTTGATTCCCACGCAGGATAATATTTTGGTGCCGATCGATAAAGTGTTGTTCTGAGTCTGGGTGTAATTTATTAATTGCATGTTTGTAAATTCCTTCGCAAAACAAGGACCATTGCCTTTGTGCAGGGTGTATTATAAAAAAAAAAATACTGTCACCAATCACCGTACTATTTTCAGCTATACATATTCGTTCTACTTGTTATCGTAAAAATGATGGTTATATTTTTTTATCATTTATTTGAGCAGTTATCTTATTATTTATATAAAAATGTATAATAAATACATGATAAAAATTAGCTCTAGTATGACCTTAGACCAAGATTTCTTTTTACAAAACAATGCAAAAGATTATGGCTAGATCAGCATTGTAAGCTTCCTGCTCTGCTCGGGCCGGGTAGGCATAAAAATCCGACAGGTATAAAAATATTCATAACTGCGTCAATTTTGCTCCAATCGACTTGAAATTTTAACACTATATTTATAAGGTTTTATGCATTCGGTTTAAAAAATAATGCAAAAGAATACCTTTCCCATTCAATCTTGATGTTTTACGATCACTCACGGGAAGGGAAGAATATTAAATGTTTTTTTTTTATTATTTATTTAAAGGGCTTTGTCGCTACGCGACCACATCGCCCTGTAAGATGCTGTACAATACATACATACATACATATCATCACGCCATATCCCTTGCAGGGTAGGCAGAGAGAACAGAGTGCCAGAGAACTCTATCTCTGCATACTTCACTCGCTTCCTCAACATTCATAATTCTCTTCATACACGTTTGCCGGTTTCGGAGACTCTTGACTCCACCTTCCTTCAGTATATGACCGATCTGATCTAGGTAGGTTAGTCTCGGTCTCCCTCGGTACCTACATGTATAAGACTACACACTACACAGTACCTACCTATATCATACTGTACAAAGATCAACAAAAAATATATGTAAATAAAAAAAATAAAAAAAATTAAAAAAAAAAATTAAAGTTGACGAAATTAAGGCCTTTGCAGACCCAACTCCGCCAACTTGTATAAAACAATAGCTTCTTATCTTATATATCTTACTCCGTCACCACACGGGTAAAAAAATTGGATAAAAATTTTAAAATTCACTCACCTCTAACTTTAATAGTTTGTTGATAGCGTCCAGAAGTGTAACCCTTACCGATGGGTACATAACCATTAGTGCAAGAACCAAAACCTTTAGAATCGTTCACACTGTCCATAGTTGTCCTGTTGGAAATAGCTCTCTTCGCAATCGTGTGAACGGTACTATCATTAGCAGGTGCAGCCGGAGCATTAGTTGTCGTCGATTTGAGTGTTGATGTTGTTGGCTCAGTTGTTGTTGTTGGTTTAGGAGTCGTAGTTGTTGTTGTTGTAGTTGTTGTTGTTGTTGTGGTAGTACTCGTTGTCGTAGTAGTCGTAGTTGTTATAGGCGGAAGCGGCATATTATTCGCAACAACTATAGCTGTGACGTCATGCGTCCCCATAACATCATCATACGTATAATTCAATGAGAAATCCGTTGTTGTATCTATGTACACGCAATCTATAAACCAATATGTGACAATAGACGATGAGTTCTTGACCAAATAGGCCATCTCATGCTCTGGTATCTTGATGAAATGATTCACTGATTTATTGACAGCGACAAAACTGTTGGGTCTCAACGTTTCATTTTGTATCAACATTAAATCGCCATGTAATGAATCTGCAAGTGAAAATTTGGAATCAGTGGTTATTTTTATATTGTAAACAGCGGCAGAAGAGGCAAGACCTTTCTGATAGCAACTTATAACTGTGGACAGAGTAATAATAGAATTCGACTCCTTTTAACTTCTCATAGATGTATAAAACGACTAAAAGATGTAAAAGCAGCTAACATTAAGGGGGCGTTCAAGTATTACGTAACGCAATTTTTGAAGATTTTTGATACTAATGTAACGCGCCGTAACGTTTCTCTGTACCCCCCTTCCCCCTGTCTGAACGTTACGTAATACCCAAGTGACCGTTTTTAAACCTATTTGCGGCAATAATAAAAAAAAAAAAAGCTTCCAAACTCGCAATACATGTGTATATTCTTTAGTCATCGTCTAAAAAATAAAATTACCTTGGCAACTTGGGAAAAACAACTTGGGAAATTTTAATTCCCTAGTTTTTTATTTAATAAAAAAAAATAACAATGTTACGTAACGCATTGTTTGAACCTCCCTCCCGGCTATGTAACGCATTGTAACATTTTACAAGACCCCCCCTCTCCCCAAATTGCGTTACGTAATACTTGAATGCCCCCAAAACTCGAAATAAAATCCTATGTCAACCTATTTCACTAAATTATAGTAGTACAATTTACCTTCTATTTTGGAGGAGCTTGCTGCTCAACATTATCACGAATATACCCCGAGAAGAAGAATATCTGACGAGCCACAGAATCGATTCGCTCTTTTGGGGGGAAAACGGTGATAATAGAGCAGAGTTGTCGGGTCGTCATTCAATGTGACTAGACCACCGCTACTCAAAAATAAAATCCTGGGATATATTTACTACATCATCTCAGCTCATACATATATGTCCCATTGTTGGGCTCGCGCCTTCTCCGCACTAGGAGGGAAATTGACCTACTATACCACGCTGGTCAGACGTGTTGGATAGGGTTTTGTTTTGAGTTTTCCTTCTCTCGCATAGTTAGTTGTTATATGCATTTTATATCCCTTAGTCGTCTCTTATGATCACCCACGGGTAAGATAGGGGGTGGTGAATTGTATTCTTACTCCGTCACCACACAGAAAGGTATAGGTTAAGGATATTTACTATTAACACAAACTCCTAACTTATATTATAAAAGTGAATATAAATTTGTTTGTTTGATACACTTTCATGCCTAAGCCACTGAATGTATATTAAAAATTCTATCACCAATAGAAAGCTGCATTATCAGCGAGTAACATAGTCTATATTTCATCTCCATATTAGAACTTCAAGGGTGAAATCGCAGGCATTTGCTAGTAACTAAATAAATTTGTAGGGAATAATATTTGTATAATTGATAATGCTATTTTAAATTGCGTAGTCGTACTCATATAATTACATTACTCTAAATGGATAGGTAACGTACCTATCTTTAATGGCATGAGAACAGAAAATATTTACTCAGTTAGTTACTTGAACAAATATTTTCCAGCTGTGAAATTACAATGCAATGAATAAATAAAAAGGATATCAGGCTCTTTATTCGCTGACACCAGATATTACACACCAGTATGTGTGGCATTTTAAAACACTCGTAATTCAGTCTCATCTGTCAGTGTTGTCATAGTGAATACCATTACACGTCAATGCTAGCAGTTATTTTAAAACAGCTGCCAAATATACGTTTGTTTTTCATGCACAACAATATCGAGTGAAAATTACAAATTCTTATGGACAGGAAAAACACGTTTCGGTGTAATTTGTGTCCGTTAATTGTGTGTGGTAAAGTCCTCCGTAATACAAAGAATGATAGATTATCGTAGGGTCAGAAGAAGAATGATAGATTATCGTATCGTATCGTCTTTTTAAAAAACTACCTCAAAATAAGGTATCTAACTACCTGCCTGTATATACAATTATTAGCGATTCGTATCGTCTAGCATTTGCTGTGTGATAGCGGCTACAAATACCACCAACCTTTACTTTGCTCATGGATGTCGCGACCTAGGCTAACACCACCTAATGCCGTTTGGTCAACAATTACATTCCCAAGGAGGGTTGAGGCCAGACAGGCGGCCTGTCATAAAACTATTGCCAATAACTTTTGCAATATTGTAAGACACCAAGTAATTGGGATAAGGTCAGCAGAATGATGATCGTCTAGCATTTAATATTATCATTGGACTAGAAATAGAAGCCTTTAAACAACTAACGTACTTACCTACCTAGTTAAGTCCTGTCTTACTTTTTTAATTTTTGTTTAGAATACGGAAAACTCATGCGTTGACGAACTAAGAATACAATATTTCACGAGCACTTTCTTTCAGGTTCGTGAAATACCTACAAGTGATTTAAGCAAGTGGCATTACTATAAGAGAAAGAAAGGAACCCTTCATGTCAATGGTAGACGCCGTTGTTCCTCCACTGTGGAGACTTATGCCCAAAATAGGACGCCCATGTGCTAATAGAGAGAGATAAACTTTACATACTGTTTTCTATAAAACTAATCTCTAAAACTTAGAAATAAATTTTCTTGATAAAACAATTTTCTCAGCATCGTGGTTAAGGTAACCATGCATTATCTACTTATAGGCGACAGTATTACAAATATTTTGTAGCTGGCTCTGATGGCGATAGATACTGGTCGATATTTTATTGGATAGAGGTAATTCGATCATGTCTCCACTGTCGTATGAATTCAGATTAAATTTACTAAATGTATCGCAAATTAATACATATATTCAGTTTTATCTCGAAATTATACAAGGCTGCCAGCAAAACATGAATCGCGCTGCGGATATGGTATTTGGTTTTAGTCGAGGTTATTGAAATCATCAGCTGGTTTCTACTTAAGGATTTATTCTTACCATCAATCCTGTTATACTGTTCATAGACTGTCTGATTAATTCAGTAGCATTAACACCCGACAATCGAGCTGTAAGCTGTCTCGGATTCAATTAATAGATTAAGTAACGTGGTATTAATCTTTTTTTCAGGTATAGGATTTTTCAATAAGATTTCTGGAATTAGGTCTGCCAGACTATAGACATGCCCACTATTACATTCAACTTAAAATTACTTTAGGTATTGTGAATGTTTTACACCTCCACTGATCCTTTCAGAAACACTGAATAAAAAATAATATACTCGATAATTAAACGAAATCATTGTCTCCCCACTATTAAAATAAAATGCAATTTAAAAGTATCTTCCCTTCGAACGGATTTATGTTCATTAGACGATTAAATATTTTTGTTTAAAATTTTTCAAGCATGAAATGAACTCCGTCGTGATTGCATTATTACTGTATTAATTATGAAATGTAACGATATTCTTCATAAATTATATTTTTACTATTATTTCTATACCATTTAAGTGCGCAATTTAGCATTTCCGCAATTATTAGTGATTCTTATTTTAGTAGAATAGACATTGACAGAACTTTAAAGGTAGGATTAGTAGGTAAAGAATAATCTTTACCTACTAATCACTTATGATAAGAAGCGCTATATCGCTCTTGTGGTCACACAATGCGGGTCTTATCACTTGTATAGCATAGATGATCCACGCAATGAAAGCATTGAATAGGGCACATACCTGTCAAATTGAATACAGTGTTATTTTCAGCGATTTTCTGCCATAATATGTCCAAAAATTTTTGCTTAACTTCCACATCAACTTCATACAGACCTGCCTCATATTTCTCCTTACTGTATTCAATTGTATAATTAACAGTTCTATCCGTAGTTACGATCTGAAAAAAAATTATTATCGTAATATAATTTTGCCGTCTTTATTCTTAATCTGAATATAGTTACGAGGCACCGTAGTGTGTTGTCTTTTAACAAATAAAGGACAAAATTAATACATGCGGGTATAGCAATGAGTGAGCACAAGTAATTTTCACAACATCGTCGCTAGGCTATTTTTACAACACTGCTAGTGTACGTTTGGTGCTCCTGCCAAAGCCGGGACGGCCCCCGGATTCGCCGTCGGCCTACAGGCCCATCGTGCTCCTTGACGATGTGGGTAAGCTGCTGGAGCGTGTCCTCGCTGCCCGCATCGTCCAGCACCTGGAGGAGGTGGGGCCCGATCTGTCGGACGCTCAATTTGGATTTCGGAGGGGGCGTTCGACCATCGGGGCCCTGCTAGGCCTGAGGCAGACGGCCGCGGAGGCTGTCGCTGGCAGAGGAGTGCTGTTGGCGGTGTCGTTGGACATCACCAACGCATTCAATAGTCTGCCATTCAGCTGCATCAGGGAGGCGCTCCGATTTCACGGGGTGCCCTTGTACCTGAAGCAGCTGGTGGCGGACTATTTGGAGGGGCGCAGTGTCCTTTGCGCGGGTCACGCAGGGGACATTGTGCGGACGCCCATGTCGCGCGGCGTTCCACAGGGATCGGTTCTGGGGCCGACTCTGTGGGACATCGGGTACGACTGGGCGTTGAGAGGGAGTCTCCCCCCCGGGCTGAGCTTGATATGCTATGCTGACGACACGCTCGTCACAGCCCGGGGCAGGACACTCGAAGAGGCGGCGAGCCTGGCCACTCTCGGCACCGAGGAGATGGTCAGGCGAATCGAGGCGCTGGGGCTCAGGGTGGCCCTAAATAAGACGGAGGCCCTATTATTTCATGGGCCACGCGTAAGGCTGCCAATCGGCGCCTTGTTAGTCGTCAACTCCACCCAGATCAGTATCCAGGCCCATATGAAGTACTTGGGTCTGGTGCTCGACGGGCGATGGTGGTTCCGGGAGCATTTTCGTCGAATTGCTCCCCGGCTGGTCGGCGCGGCGTCCGCCCTTTCGCGGCTCATGCCGAACGTGGGCGGACCCAGCTTCGAGGGCCGACGGCTGTATGCGGGGGTGATCCGTTCTATGGCCATGTACGGCGCACCCGTGTGGGTGAGGGCTCTGAACGCCCAGCTCAGGGCTGTTCTGTGGAGACCACAGAGAGTCATGGCGGTCAGAGCCATTCGCGGGTACCGCACGGTGTCGACCGAGGCGGCATGCCTACTGGCCGGGACACCCCCGTGGGACCTAGAGGCGGAGATGCTCTCCGACCTCTACCGGCGGGTGACCTCACTGCGCAACGAAGGTGGCTCCCCATCGCTGAGCGAGATAGCCACCTGGCGCGAGGACGCCCGCCGAGACGTCATCGCCCGTTGGGCTACGCGGCTGGAGAGGCCTAGACACGGTGTCGTCACCGTCGAGGCCCTCCGGCCCGTACTGATGGAGTGGATGGAGCGGCGGCACGGAGTCTTCTCCTTTCGACTGGTGCAGGTGTTGTCGGGGCACGGATGCTTTGGCTTGTACCTGCACACGGTCGCGTATAGGGAGTGGACTCCGGCCTGCCACCATTGCAGCAGTGACGAGGACACAGCGCAACACACGCTGGAGGTGTGTCCGGGCTGGGATCGGCAGCGCCGTGACTTCGTCGCTGTTATCGGTGCCGACCTAACGCTGCCGGCTGTCGCGAGGGCGATGGTCAACAGCGTCAGGAACTGGGACGCGGTCGCCGCCTTCTGCGAGACTGTCATCTCGCGGAAGGAGGCGGCGGAAGGAGGCGGCGGAAGAGGGCGGCGGAACGAGTCCGGGAGGATTCCCGCGACCCGGCCCGCCGTCAGCGGCCGGGGCGGCGCAGGCGCGAATATCTGCGCCTGAATTCGCGTGGGGAATTGTCCGGTCACCCGACGTGAGGCCACCGCGTGAGGGCGACGCCCCGACGGCGAAATCTGTCGGGGCGTCGACGAGAGGAACCCGCGAGGGTAAACCGCCGGGCGGGCCACCGAAATCAAAAATCGGGTACCGGTGGCCCGCTCGCACGGCGAAGAGAGAGGATTTTACGGTGGGTCTATGGGGTCACGCGCCGCCTTTCCGTCACCCCGGACCGATTCGGCGGGGCGAGACGCATGCATAGCACACCAATAAAAAAAAAAAAAACAAGGTTGATAGTGTACGTGCCACCGAAGTTAAAAATCGAGTACCGGTGGTCCGCTCGCACGGCGAAGAGAGAGGAGTTTTACGGTGGGTCTATGGGGTCACGCGCCGCCTTTCCGTCACCCCGAACCGATTCGGCGGGGCGAGACGCATCCATAGTCCACCAAAAAAAAAATAAAGGTTGATAGTGTACGTGGCCTACATAACACTGAGCAACCTATTAAACCATCAAATATATAATCTTAACCGTTGCTGTGCTATACTTTAATTTTTTTTAATGTATCTAAATTGCTATGCATATAAAATTGCTGCAAAATATTGCAATGCAAATAAAGGGTACATATATTTCAAAGCTTATAAAAAGTGCAAAATTGAAAGTGAATAAGTGCAAGATATAAGTAGTGGTAAACCCACACTGTTGACAGTTTTCTGTCGACAACCGCGAGCCCGTCCATCCAGGGTAGTAACACGCTCTTGCAGAAAATCGACATTGGAGCAGTGGCAATGTGCAGTTGCGTTTCGTTCGGTGAGCGAGAGTCGGCAGCCCTACTTAGGAGTGTTTTGGTTGGTAGACAGCAGCATAACTATACCTCTAGTTTTGTAAAGGTCCATGAATGGCAGTAACACTTACCATCAGATATGCTGCTTGCTCGTTTGCCACAAATCTAGAAGCATGCAAAAGCCGAACACATGTACACCGGCCGACTGATAACTGACGTCAGATGACGGCGCGATAGCACTGTGTGACATTTTAAGCTACTAATAAAGGTAACGCCATCGTGCCGTACCAAATTGTAACCGTTAATACTTGAGAATTGTATATGCCAGTGTTGGAATGCAGAAAACAGCTAATGTGTATGTAGATTTACTGTTTGATGTTAAAAAATTTAATATATTAATACTTAAAATATATAATAGCAGTTTAAGTGTATATAGCATAAATATAAATTAAAACATAAAATTCAAATAAATCTTTTGTTAGAAACTTAATATATTAAGCTTCATATAACCTTATATGAATTATGTAATTTCCATATGGTTATGGAATAAGAATCGAATTACCAACTCCCACCAAAATTCTATATGATACAAGCACAAAGATTGAATTTGGGGTAGATTACACAGATGAGCAGGATGTTCAGTGAGGATAGGACAAAAATGGGGTGCAGTCTAAATCAGTGAATCCTATATAATCACCAAAAGTAAAATTAAAAATCACTGTGATTATGTACTAAATTAAACTACCTATATACATGAGGAAATTATCTACTTCTAAGATTAAATTTTTATAAAAAAATGTAATAGATATATAGACAGACGTTTTCTATAGATATTTAATAGTTTATAGATAAGAATGCAAGATAACATTTCCTTATTTAATATTTTTACACTATAATTTTGGAGGTGGAGGAAGGTGTTCAAAATACTATGCTCGGTCACAGGAGCAGGAGGATGGCTTAGATATTTGTTGTATAGGCGATTTCACCTAGAGAAATTGCAGGGAGGGATTGAAAAATCTTAAAAATAGGTGACATAGTATAGCTACATTCCCTAATTTAGAATAATAAGTAATTATAAGTGAAATGAAATATATGAACAATGATTAATATCTTATACACATATGTTCTATTACACCAGTTGTAATTATATCTTTGCTTATGTTAAGTATGGCTTTATTACAGTCTCACAAAGAAATTTTATTTTACCTACTTAATAGTACTATATGTATATATAGTATATGACACATAAAAATAACAGATCTTTTTGTATAAAGTTCTTGAAAGTTTATATAAAGTTCTTGAAAGTTGAGTGATATAATCAAGGAATTTTATAATTATTGTGTTCTTAGCAAAGAACTATTTAACAGCAAATTTAGCTTAGGCTCAATTCTGGGCTGGCAATGGATGTCAAGGAATCGGTACCAGTGGTCGGCCCGGTGATGGGAAGGGAACATGGTGCATTATGGATCCACACTCCATGCTGGGCGAAATGGGTGGGGTATATCCAGAACCATACATAGTGAAACGAGAATTTACGAATGTAAAACACTAGAATCCAGAGGGTCACTGGCAATATGTAGCATCAAATCTATAAGGATAAAACTAACCTCTTGCGCGTCTGCATCGTCAGTAAAGATAAATTGAAGTTCACCTGGATACTTGTAATCTATAATAGTAGCTGTTATTGTCACATTAGAACCGCGTACTGCAGGACCATTATTAGTCATGGACACGGTGTATGCTAGAACATATCCTAAAAAAAAATTAACAGTATAGATATTTAGAAAATTATTAGTAACAAGATAATAAAACTATAATTACCCGTTTCTAAAGCAAACGCCACGATAAATAAAATGAAAGGTGCCATATCGAAGCAAAGAAACCACAATTAAATTAGGAATATCATAACAAGACCATAGCAGAAAATAAAGTCTCTAAAGTATTAATGTCGGCAATAGCAATACCAAAAAAATATGAAATAATTTAAACGTATTTGCAATTTAATATGTACGTCGTCACAAACACCAAAATATGAACAATTATTGACAAATGACATATATTTCTTTTCACTTTGACATACTGCCTTTTTTACTAAGCTGTAATATTCGGTGCAGCAAAGGGAATGAAAACTGTCATTTTTTAATTTAATAGTTAAATACAAGTTTTTTAAACCTACCTTATTTACATTCCAAAGCTACAGAATTGTCTTTTGCTTACTGTACTTATTATAAATTTAAATAAAGTTTTAAAAAGTCAGTACAATAAAATGGCAGTTTTATTTTTTAAAGATAAAAGTCAAACCTTATAACCACTCAGTGCCCACTGAATTGGCAGAAAGTATCGTACCGAATTTATATACAACCCGACTTTGTTTTGTATATTAAGAGATTTAGGTGTTTTTGTAGTATTGTTGTTGGTGGTAATAAAAAAATATTATTATTAATATTATATTTGATAGATAAAATAATAAACTCATCATTAGCCTTTCCTCATACCACGCTAGGTGGGGTCGGTACATGTCCCTATTTTCCAGAAACTTCTGTCAGCCGTCATATCTGATCTCACTGCTTTCATACACATATCCTCATTTACACACTCCATCTATCGTCATTGGTTCGCCCACAATTCATACATCTATCCACAAATATATTAATGACTCTTTGTCACATGCCTTTCATCCTTTCTTATTATATGTCCATACGAAGTCAATCTCATGCTACTAATCTTATCTATAACTGGTGCCACTGTCAGGCTGCCCTTAATATATTACTCATTTATTATCTTATTTTAACCATGTTACCCCACACATCCAGTGATCCAGATACAATAATAAACTAATTTCATTAAACACTATTTACCTTGATTATTTTTAAATAATTACCACAATGTAAAACAATTTTATGAACATATATATTATTTTCTACTCTAGTTTTAAAATAATTTGGAAAATCCAAAAGTGCACGCCTCATAATTTTTATATTATTTATCATTTACTATTAGTCAATGCCAGAAATGAAAATAAAATTAAAGAAAAAAATCTTTTTTTAAAAGCAAGCTGTTTATTATTTGCTAAAAAATGCAACACGTTTTTATTTATAAAATTGGGACTGTGATAAAAACGGGCAGATTTAATAATTATGGTGTAGAGTTTTAGTGTTAAAAATATATAGGTAATTATGTACGATATGGAGTTATTTTGTTGTTGAAGATTAATAAAAATATCGTTAAAGGTTACAATGAACTTATAGTGTTATATGTCTGATTAGAGTAAATTTATTTTTAACTTTTTAGTTTATTATATTAGCAAATAATAAAAGCTTGTTTTTAAAAAAAAAATTTTCTTAATTATATTTTAACTTTTTAGTATTTTTATTATTCGTGTTGTTCCCACAAATATAGGACAAAAAGGGTTCATCACCCCAGAGGTCCATTGTGGAGGGATAAGGGCTTCAGTATAACAGGGTTCGCCTTGGTAATCTGAGGCGCAACGTTAGCGATATGGATATATAATTACGGAGTTCTTATGGCCAGGTTCCAGGTCCATCATCAGACCCTGGTTACCATATAGTCTCAAAGTACTGGACAAGACGAATCAAACGAGCCCAAACTCGATGGAGTTGCGTCGCTTAATTATGGAGTTCCTATGGACAGCTTCCAGGTCCATGATCAGACTCTGGTTTCCATATAGTATCAAAATACTCGTCAAGACGAATCAAACAAGCCCAAACTCGGTGGGGTTGCATCTTTTAATTACGGAGTTCCTATGGCCAGCTTCCAGGTCCATCATCAGAACCTTGTTATCATATAGTATCAAAGTACTCCTCAAGAAGAAATCAAGCGAGCCCAAACTCGATGGGGTTGCGTTGCTTAATTACGGAGTTCTTATGGCCAGGTTCCAGGTCCATCGTAAGACCCTGGTTACCATATAGTCTCAAAAAACTCGTCAAGACGAATCAAACGAGCCCAAACTCGATGGGGTTGCGTCGCTTAATTACGGAGTGCCTATGGATAGCTTCCAGGTCCATGATCAGATCCTGGTTTCCATGTAGTATCAAAGTACTCGTCAAGACGAATCAAACGAGCCCAAACTCGATGGGGTTGCGTCACTTAATTATGGAGTTCCTATGGCCAGCTTGCAGGACCATCATCAGAACCTAGTTACCATATAGTATCAAAGTACTCGTCAAGACGAATCAAGCGAGCCCAAACTCGATGGGGTTGCGCTGTTTAATTACAGAGTTCTTATGGCCAAGTTTCAGGTCCATCGTCAGACCCTGGTTATCATATAGTCTCAAAGTACTCGTCAAGACGAATCAAACGAGCCTAAACTCGATGAGGTTGCGTCGCTTAATTACGGAGTTCCTATGGACAGCTTCCAGGTCTATGATCAGACCCTGGTTTCCATATAGTATCAAAGTACTCGTCAAGACGAATCCAATAAGCCCAATTTCGATCGGGTTGCGTCGTTTAATTACGGAGTTCCTATGGCCAGCTTCCAGGTCCATCATCAGGTCAGCTCTATGTCACAATAATATTGCATTGACATCTAATTTATACATGCATGCAAAATTTCAGCTCAATCGGAAACCGGAAAGGGGATCAAATTTAACTTGCAAGATTTGATTACAGACAACGGGACAGGTGAAACTAAATAAAAGCTTGTACATACTCTTAATGAAAGAAAAAAAAATACTTTAGATATCTTGTGCCATTCTCGAAGTAGAGCTAAACATAGCTGTATAGGCTGAATGGGATTTATTTCCTTTGCTTGTCCGAATGGACGAACAAAAAATATTACGAACCCAATTTTCATAAAGTATACATACACTAATGACTAAGCAGTTTAGTTTTTTATTAATTGCAATTAAACGACAAAGAATTACCAAGCCATTTTCGAAAGGAAACAGCGCGTTGCGATTATGAAGCTTTTAATAAAAGAAAAACTTCAATACATTCATTTTTACGGTCGACAAAATGCCAGATACTTTACGGTAACATCCGGACGTCCTCGAAAATTTTTTTAATTAACTTTTTTCTTATTTTAAACAAAATAATTGCTTTTTAAAATATCAAATACGTTTAGACGAATGTTTTTTCTTGACATATGTATAATAATATTATCCTATAAGTGCAATGTGAGAAAAATACAATCATTTTTAGGTTTGAAAAGAGCTTGATTTTCATAAGTCGAGAGTAGAGCAAGACCTCAACGCTTCGCTTATGAGGCGTGCAATTATTATGTTAATCATTGTACTATATTTTATATTAAATTACTTTGCTAGCTGTATCCTCTTCTGATCACGTCAGAGGTGAGAGGAACAAATAGCTAATATTCCCAAAAAAAAATTAAAAAGAAGTTAATAAAATTTAAATTCGTTTCCAATGTAATATTAACTTAATATTTTCATTGAATTGCTTTAATTATTTTAGTTTATGTTAATATAATATTTACGGTATGTACCTATATAGTACGATTATATATTTATTTATTTTTATATTTACTAAAAACTTACTATGGCTCGGTAACTGCTCTACTTTTTTCACGAGGTTACTCTAGCAACAGTCTCAGTTGTTCGTCTTACAAAATGTAGTATAGTGCCACCATGGAAGTAATAAGTACTATCGTAGTACTTATTACTTCCATGAGTGCCACAAACTTATCTGACCCGGTGGCAAATTGATGAACTAATGACGCCATTTTGAAATGTCATCAAACGTCAATTGTCCACCCACGAAGTATAGAAACACACACATGTATCTATACTTCGTGTGTCCACCCTATATGCCGAAATTTTAGTTGTTGGTTGTTTAGTGTTTATTTATTTTTGTGGTTTTAAAATGCGAAAAGTGATGTATGTAATAAATGTTATATTACAAGTTTTAAGTTATATGAAGGAAGAAAAACATCTTTAGGCATCATTAATACCTTTTGATAAATTGTATCGGCAGCCACAGGTTAGTGTTGTTAGTTTTTGAAAGAAAATTAATAAACATTAAATATAGTTTGTTATGTGTTAAATATAATTAATTGATTTGTTCTTAGTTATTATTTCTTCTTATATTTTGAATAGAATTATTATATATTTATACAAATAATACAATAATATTCTATTTATATAATAATATAATAATAATTTTTAATTCGGACAAGTGACATCCATAGAAGGTTAGTAAATACAATCTTAGAAATTATGTTAGTAATATAAATACACTATTTGGTAACGAGTTTAGTGTTCGTGTGACATCGACGAACAATATCACAAAGAATGGGAGACTCGTACCTTCTAACAATTGTTGTCAGGATGGAGTTGGAACTGACCCGCAGTCTGCCGAGCAGTGAGGCAGATTTCTGTCGTATGATGGCGTGGAAATTGTCTACGCGAGCCTGCGAATACATACCCGATGCACTGCAGAAACGAGGCAGTCCCATCAACATCCTAAAGCCATTATTATATTGGACCCGTAGGGCACTGATGGCTCGCTGCGTATAATTAGTCCACAGGCTGCACGTGTAGAACACTTGACAGTAGGTTTTAAAAAGTGTTATTTTTACTTGTTCGCTACAACGTGCAAACCTCCGGGCCAACATGTTACATCGAACCGCCAGCGCCCTACGTTCCCTCTCAATATCAGCCTGGTCCCCAAGGTCATCAGTGACGACATGCCCCAGATATTTAAATTGATAGACCCGTTTCAATTGTTTACCATTTAATATAATTTCGGGTATTGTATCTGGACATTTGCCACCGTCCGCCTTAAAGACCAGGAGCTCGCTTTTTTTGGTATTATATATTAGGCCATGAGTTTGAGCATAATGTTCACAACACCCGAGCCATTCCCTCATTGCCTTAACCGATGGGCTCAGCAGCACCATGTCGTCAGCGTAGCTGATGTTGTTGACACTTATTTCGTCAATACGCCAACCGATTCTCTTGCTGCTAAGCCCATCGATCAGGTCATTTACATACAGGTTGAAAAGCTTAGGCGAAGTAATCCCGCCCTGTCTTACACCACAGTCCAACCGGTATGTCTCAGAGAGCGTATCGCCCCATCTCACCCTATTCGTTTGGTTGTAGTACCAATACTGGAATATACGCAATAGTTCTGCCGGCACTTGTCTCTCCCGAAACTTTTTCCACATAATATCATATGATACCAGGTCAAAAGCTCGTGAGAGATCAAGAAAACAGGCATACACGGAAGTACGACGCTTGGTGTAATATTGCACAGTATGCTTAAGGCTGATAATCGCAGTCTCAGTGCCCAGGTCATTACGGAATCCGAACTGTGCGTCGTGAAGTTTTAATAAGCTGTCTAAACGTGCATCAAGCAGACTATCTAAAACCTTTGCGACAGTCGTAGCTAATGAAATGGGGCGGTAATTACACTTATCAGCCACGTCACCTGTTCTATCTTTCAGAATGGGTACAACAATTGTTCGCATGAGATGACACGGAAGGTACGAGTGACACATACAGAGAGAATAAAACATAGCCAGTACTCTTGCCTAGTGAGGCCCAGCATGTTGCAGGTGTTCGATGCTCAAGCCGTCGTGACCCGGAGACTTACCTTTAGTCATTTTGTTAATTGTGTTAGACACTTGCTCGACTGAAAAACGAATTAAATCGGTATCACGACAGCCCTCACCATCGACCACACGCAACTGTGAGCCAAGCGGTGACTGAATTTTAAACTGGTCAACAAACATATTGGCAATGCCTTCTGGCCAATCATAGCCTCCTACACTCACAGGGAGGCCAGGCTTAACATCAAATTTTCTTGTAGCTTGCCAGAACTTTTGGAAGTTGTTAGCCTTACGGTGAGAGGCTAGAATATCGAGCTTAATTTGTTCTTGGTTGTTCTGGCACCACTTCAGTTTACTTTTAAACATTCTGCGTGTGAGACACATTTCATTATAAGCTTCACCCGCAGTTGGTTTATTATTCGCTATCCACATCTGATATTTTAGCCTGGCCTTCGCGTGGGCTTCCTTTACGTGTTTATTCCACCCAACAACACGACCACCATGCCTGTGCCTTCGAATGGTCACCTGGCTATGAACGGCAGCTTCTGCTAAAGTAGATACAATAGTGGTATACAATGTATCAAGAATCTTTCTATGTTCCACATTCATGCAATGTGTATTACTGCATTGGTCGAGCTCTTTAGGGTACTCAATCAACTTTAATTTAGTGTTACAAACATCATAATATACATTTATTTGACTACAGTGTCTCTCTCCCCAAATGACCATATTACGTGGTGGTTTATTAACCCCTAGCTTTGATTTAATTTTATCTAATCTACACTCTATAAATATGGGAAAATGATCAGACCAAAATACATCATGAGTTATGCCAACGCTAGTGACCGTCAACCAAGCAGATTGTGAGACCACACAGTGGTCTAGCCATCGTCGGCAACCGTGCGCGTCACTGACAAAGGTATAATTATCAGAATTTAATCCTAATAGTTCAAAATCTGCGCAAGTCCACTTTTGTTCAGTACAAAAATTTAAGAGTTCATTACAAAATAACTCACCAGGGTGGGCGTTAAAGTCACCAAGAATGAAAACAGATTCGACATTACCATTTTCTATTATTGCACTTATTTCACCGAGACAATCAATGAATTCCACCACATTGTCATAGGAATCAACCGGCATATACGCACTAAACACCATGATAGAACTATCACCGCGAGTCAATTTTACAGCCGTCAAACGCGCACTGACACAATTGATTGTGGACACCGAATCGAACGCTCGTTTGCGCCACAGGATCGCGACACCACCATACGATCTTCCTCTAAGTGTTTCAGATTCATCATCAGCTGATTTCCCAGTATATTCAAAATCGTCATGTATTCGACCAAGATAGGGAATATCAAATGGCAATAGCCATGTTTCCTGAAGGGCAACTATATCGTCTGATCCGCACAGAATTTTAACCGCTTCAATTGATTGTTTTATTGATTTGCAGTTAAAACTTACAAATCTACTTATTTCGCTATTTTTGTCAGCCATTTTAATGTTCCGATTTTTGCTTCAATGTGCTAGGTATAGACTTGTAATCACTCACAAAGCGTCGAAAAGCAATACCGGCAGGCCAGAGCTCGTTGTTAAGAAATAAATGTAATTTTGTTTTGGGGACATATAGCTTAAACGAGTTATAACTTTTTTCTGTTTTTCTATTAATTTTAAACAGAGTAATATCTTCTTGGGTTTTGTTTTTTACATAATTGATGATGTCGCTCTCATTCGTGCTCTTACATACATTTGATATGAATAATGGCACTTTTATAATAGCTGCCTTACATTTTCCATCGGGGCTAACGAAAGCTTTCCCCATTTTTCCACCTAAGTTTGATTTTTTAACAGTATGCTTCTTTCTAGTAACAATTTTCCATTCAGCCCCTACTATTGTTTTGCACTCACTCTTCGCGTGCAATGCATCTGTCGTTGACTTGTTGTTAATACCTCTACAACTAGCCTTACGATTACTATTTACGTTCGAGTTGATGAGATTCGAGCACATGGTAGGGGACTTAAGTTGTTCCGTTAGTGTGCTGGCGTCACGCTCGCTCAGAGTAAGCGAGACAGCGTTATTGGTGACGTGCGCACAATCAGCTGGCAGTATACCGCCGTCGCCGTTCGCGCCTTCTGGAGTCGACGATTGTTTTTTCTGCATACCCACATATTTAGGAGAATAATCACTGATACTTGATTGCAACAATAACTTGGGTGATTTATTATTGGTATCCGTGTTCGATTCCTGTTGTAATGCCATGGGGCCACTGTCAAGATTATCTAGATTCGCAATATAACCGCCTCGTCTTCTATTGACAAAATCAAAATTATTGTGTACTATTGAAAGGCCTTTTAGATTTTCAACTTCATTTTTTAATTCCAATAGCTGTGTTACCGTCGCACAGTAATTTTTAAGAATATTTATCTCCGACTGCAGTACGATGATATCTTTTAACAGTTTTACGACGTCAATGTGATCGAAGGTAATAGGTGGTAATTTTTGTAGATCGCGGGCCACAAAAATGGGTACTTGCTCAGGATCGGTGCCTTTTAAAAGACATATAATATCGTCGATGTCACGAGCACTCTTCCCTTTGCTAGGGATGTTAAAAAATAATCGATTTTTATTTTAATCGATTATTTTTTTCTAATAATCGATTTTTATAATAATATTAATCGATTTTTAAAAAATCGATTATTTAAATTATGCGTTTTAATCGATTTTGTGAGAAGCGCCATCTATGGAACGGATGAATAAAACTCGAAGTAAATCCGTTATTATTTACAAATTAAGAGTACATACATACATACATATCATCACGCCATATTTCTTGCAGGGTAGGCAGAGAGAACAGAGTGCCAGAGAACTCTATCTCTGCATACTTCACTCGCTTCCTCAACATTCATAATTCTCTTCATACACGCTCGCCGGTTTCGGAGACTCTTGACTCCACCTTCCTTCAGTACATGACCGATCTGGTCTAGGTAGGTTAGTCTCGGTCTCCCTCGGTACCTACATCCTTCCACTTTCGCATTGTATATCTTCTTAACCAGACGTTCGTTCGGCATTCTTTCCACATGTCCGAACCATCAGAACATGCCCTTTCGTATCTTTACACCAATACTCTCTTTCATAACCTACTCGCTCTCTTACGTCGTCGTTACGAATGCAGTTGGTCAGCCTAACCCCACAGATTTTCCGCAGAGATCGCATTTCGACCGCATTAATTTTACTTTCATACTCTTTTCTGCATACCCAACTCTCGCTTCCATACAGTAATGTTGGGACAAGCACTGCGTTATGTATTGCCACACGTGCATTCTGGCTGAGGTGGTGGCTGCCGAGAAGTTTCCCCAACGCTCCGTTCACTCTATTTCCCGCATTCACTCTTCGCTCTATATCAGTGGTGTACCTTCCATCTCGGCTAAATCCACATCCAAGATATACAAATTCATCCACTTGCTCTAGTATATCATTACCTATTGTTACTCTTACATCTGTTCTGGCTTCGTCTCTTTCAAAGACCATTATTTTGGTTTTGCTCACATTCACGCGTAGACCCCTTTTCTTACAATCTTCTGTCATTGTTTCGTTGTAATATATGTAGTGGTTGGTAAACAATAAAAATGTCTTCCAATAATAGAACACCTAAAAGTGGTTGGCGAAAATATTTTACGATTAAGAAACATACAGCAATATGCAAGTACTGTTCCAAAGAGCTAAAAACTTGCAGTAATACTAGAAATTTAAAACAGCATACACACATACCATCACGCCATGTCCCTTGCAGGGTAGGCAGAGAGAACAGAGTGCCAGAGAACTCTATCTCTGCTCTCTTTTCTGCATACCCAACTCTCGCTTCCATACAGTAATGTTGGGACAAGCACTGCGTTATGTATTGCTACACGTGCCTTCTGGCTGAGGTAATGGCTACCGAGAAGTTGTCCCAACGCTCCGTTCACTCTATTTCCCGTATTTACTCTTCGCTCTATACCAGTGGTGTACCTTCCATCTCGGCTAAATTCACATCCAAGATATACAAATTCATCCACTTGTTCTAGTACATCATTGCCTAATTGTACTCTTACATCTGTTCTGGCTTCATCTCTTTCAAAGACCATTATTTTGGTTTTACTCACATTCATGCGTTCCCTTTTCTTACAATCTTCTGTCATTGTGTCGACTAGGGTCAGCAGGTCAGTCGCTGACTGCGCCAGCAGGACTGCATCATCGGCATCGAGCAGAGCAGTGACCACTGAGTCGCCCATCTGGACTCCCACATTCATATCGTTCAACCTTAGGAGACATTTATCCAGATATATGATAAACAGCCAGGCTGATAGAACGCACCCCTGCTTAACGCCGATATTGACGTCAAATCAAGGCGGCATTCCATCATCCAGCCGCACACAAGCTCTACAGCCCATGTAACTGGACTACACAGCCTGCAGCAGTTTACCGTTAATACCATATTCCGGTAAAATGTCCCAAAGTTTCTTTCGTGCAACCGTGTCAAATGTTCTGTCCAGATCCACAAAACTGCAGAAAACCCTCTGACCTAGAGCCAGATGCTGCTCCACAATATTGCGCAGAGAGAACACTTGATCCGTGCATCCCCTTCCACTCCTGAAACCTTCTTGTGCCTCACAGTCACAGTAAACCATCGGACTCCATCCTCATTCTCCTTTCAATAATTTTAGCATGCACTTTTGCTACCAAAGTGGTCAAGCTTATGGCTCTAATTTGCGCAGTCATAACGTGAACCCTTGTTACTAAACAAAGGCACGATGACTGCGCTATTCCAGTTCCTGGGAACCATTTCCGAGCTCCAACATAAATTGAGGAACAACAGGAACGCCTCCCAGACACAGGAGCCGCCAAGCTTGATCATCTCGGCAGACACCATATCAATGCCCGCTGCCTTACCATTTTTCAAACTTCCTATCGCCCATTCAACTTCATTCATACTGATGCCATCGGAGGACGCCGGTGCCGAATGTTGATCTACTAGACCACATGCAACACCGGCGCCAACCCGAGTATCCGCATACATATCGCCAAAATATTCACTCCATCGGCTTAACACGTCTTGTATTTGTGTAAGAATGTCTCCACGTTTAGACCTTATTTTATTCATTCTGAGGGCTGACCAACCACCCCGAGACCTCTTCACCTCTCTCCAAAAGAGTTTGGTGTTACCCTCGAAGTTTTTAGCCAGCCTATCTTCTGCACTCATATTTGTTCTATCACGTTTCTCTTTCACTATGGCCTTGGTGTCATTCTTACATTGCTGATATATTTCTTTTTTCTGTTCAGTCATACTGTCATTCAGATTCAAAGAACAGACATAGTCCAGCCACGCTTTCTTCTTTCGCTCTACGGAAGCTGCTACTTCCGCATCCCACCAAGCATCACCATTTGTTTTTCTGTGCTTCTTTGAGCTTCCACATACTTCTGTATCTACCATACTCTCTTTCAATATTCTCTAGCATTCTTCTATGTCCGATTGCGGCTGGCTTGCCATCGTCAGCCGTTCTCGGACACCCTCTGCATACTTTTCTCTTACACATTCTTCTTGCAAACTTTCAATCTTTATTCTTTCAAGCCCTCCGAAGTGGACACGCTCCCGCCAGTGCCCCCACTTTCTGAACAGACCACTAAATCTCGCAATAACGAGATAGTGGTCCGTATCGACTGTGGGGCCCCTGTAGGCTCTTGCGTCCAATATTTTGCTTTGGAGGCAATAGTCTACCAAAATTAAATCTATTATACTTTTCTGTTCATTCCTTCTCCATGTATACATATGAATGTCCTTATGTTGGAAAAATGTTTTTGACACAATAAGGTTTCTCTCCTTGCATACATCCGCTATGAGCCTACCTGCGTCGTTCACTCTCTTATCACCAAATGGACCAAGTACGTCCTCATAGTCGGGACGCTTGGTCCCCACCCATCCGTTCAAATCTCCGCATACAAGCACGCGTTCACTGGTTTCTGCCATATCCAGAACTTCCCTAACATTATCCCAAAACTTCTCTAGGTCTGATGCGACCGAGGATCCTACGGGAGCATATGCTACAATCGTGAAAGGTGACACCTAGTTTTATACGGATCCAAAGAAGTCTGGGATCATAAATTCCGTAATCCTTCACACCTGAGGCCAAGCGAGAGGACAACAGCACTCCTACCCCCATGCTGGCTCGATCGCTCTGTGGTACACCAGACCACAGGGCGATCCCGCCACCAGGAAGATCGCAGGCGTCGCTGACCCTTCGCTTGGTCTCTGTTACACAGAGCACGTCTAGCTGTTTGTCCGCCATGACGGTTATCAGCTCGTGCAACTTACCTTCCACACAACCTCTTACATTCCACGTACCCACCCGGCACTCTGCTCTCCTCAACTCGCTTGACTGGGCAAGGCGTGATGGGTGGTGGACCCCATCGCCGCATCTGCCGATTTTCGTACCGACGGGGGCGGGTCGGTACGCGTCGCCTCCGGGGGACACCCTAACCCGCACTGCGGCACGCATATGAGCCGGATTGAAGCCTAACTAGACTGGCAGGGGACGCGACGTGCACGCTCCGGACTTTGCCCCCCTACACGCTCCGAACTATGCCTCCCTAAAAAAAATCATCAAATCAGGCTATTACCATCCACTGCTAGACGTAGTCCTAAATTTAAAATAGTACTGGACATTTATGGCATTTTTTTGTTGTGATTTATATTTTAGTTTTTGAGACAATAAGGTTGTTATTTTGTTAGGATGCTCATCATTTCCTTTTTATGATAATAAAAATGTGTCAATAATTACATTTGGTTTGCTTATTTTGAAATTTAAAGGAATGCTTACTTTGAAAATTTAAAGGAATATTCGCTTTGATGAATTTTTAGATTTGAATTGGTTGATTTTTTATTCATATAATTTTATTTGATTTTAATCTGATAAATTGCTAATATGAATCTATTAGGTTTGTTATTGGAATATGAAAAGTATATACATTTTTAAATAATAGAAAAAAATCGATTTTTTCCTAAAAATCGATTATTTATTTTGATTATAATCGATTAATATTAAATAAAAAAAAAACGATTTTTATTTAATCGATTTTTTTCCAGGAACCTCACATCTCTACCCTTTGCTTTTACGAACTTTTAACTTTGAATTTGGAATTGATTCGTAAAGTAATTTTTTCGCCGTCACAATTTCATTGTATGTAAAACTATCACTGCACATCCGGACAAGGGACACTTCATCCATTGTATCCGCCTTATTCTGAATAAAGGCTAATAGCTCATTTATCACTATATTACAGTTTGCACTATATTTCACTATATTTGACGCCATTGCACCTAATCAACGCGGGTACATATCCCATATTATGTATATATTCTATTTAATTGTAATATATCTGCTTGATTGTTATTAACTGTAACATACTTTTCTTGTTAGCACATAGTGAGTATATATATGTATCTCTGTATATATATACAGCGTGACTGGTAAAAGATTGTACATATTGAGGGAGAGTATTCAGTACTCGATTCTGATACCGAATATATAAAAAAAATTGATACTTAAATTTTGAACTAATTGTCCTATAAAAATGATTATTTACGTACACCTCCGCATAGATATTGAAATTACATTAAAATAGTAATTAGCCGAGCGCGTGACCTTGACAACAGTGCCAAGTAGTGGCTCCCGCGCACACTCTGCCCCGCAACCCCGAGAGATGTTCCCGGGGTGAGTGTCCGTTTGTGGTCAGCTGATCAGTCAAAGCGCGTGCGCCGTATCGGGTGTTTTGCATTTCCGTGTTTGTTAACCTACGCGTCTTTCGATTGCCCACGTTTTGATTTTAACTGTGACTATTTGTGTGTGAAGTGTGATAGAATATCTTATTCGCACGAAGAGTGTTGGGAAATGGTTCGTGCATATGCTCGACCAAATGGCAGTGTACGAGGTGCGATTGATTTGTATCGAGAAATGTTGAGAAGGTGACCATCTTTTTGAGAATCCTGACACACTAATATTGTTGAGGTTTACTATCCAGTTAATTAATATTACCTTCTTATTATATTTTTATTTGTTACATGTGACCATTATCTATCGTCTCCTTCGATATGTACAGCACAGTAGCAGTACTAGCTTTTGCCCGCGACTTCGTCCACGCAGAAGTCATCTCTGACAGAGTTAAATAGAAAAAGCAATGCAAGGTGTTGAAGGTTTGTCGCTAGGATGATAATCAACAGCGTCAGAAACTGGGATGCGTTGAGGTGTTGATTCTGCGAGTTAGTTGTCTAACGGAATTAGGCAATAGGGTGGGTCCGAGAGAAAATATTCTACGTTGACACGCTCTACCGTCGGTGCTTTGGGCGGCGCAAGCGTGAGTACCTGTATTTAGGTTCTCTGCATGAGGGATTGTTGTTGCGGTGGCCTGCCCGCACAACGTAGATGTACGTGTACGGCGCGCGTGTGTCTATATACCATAGCCGGTCAGTAAAGAAAATGGTGGTTCAAAGTTCTATTCATTCTACAAATTATATTGTCATTAATATACTATTTACGGTATGACCATGGGATAAAAATATAATTATCGCCGCCCTTTATTTGACTGTTATGTTTCACCAGCAGAGTTGCGATCTCGTTAGATATGATTTATTATTTATGTTTTTAGTGAACATTTTTCAAGCTAAACTTAACCTGTATCTTAAACTATTAGGCAAGAACGTATTGCCGTCTACTATGTGTATCGTGTGAGCTCTCACGCCGGAACTGGTCACTACAACGGCACTGGTGCGGGGTTGATGGAGAGGGAGAGAGAAACACGTGTTTATTTATTTTTACCGAAGAATATTTGTACGTAATTTGAAAAGAATCGATAAAGAAATTTTCTCCCCATACACACTTTGCTGCTTTGTTACACCCCCTTAGAGGCGGAATTCATAAAATCCTTTCATATTGAATCTCTATGTCATAAATAAAACTTGCTTCAAAATGTTATGTTTCTAGCTTTAATAGTTTCGGCTTGGCGGTAATGAGTCGTTCAACCCGCTTCATATGCCTAATGTACACAACCAGAGGGTGAAAATTGACATATGCCGGATATTACCATAGAATATTTGATTCGACTCGTAATTTGAAAAGAATCAAAGAGTAAAGTTATTAAATTGAAAAAGAGTGGCAACTCGATGATAAAATATGCATGTATGGAAAGTGCTGCCACCCAGAGTTTAGGCGGTGAACTAAAGTTGAAGTAATATATATACATATCTACATGTGTATGTGTAATTACATAGAATTTTCTTTTACTATGAAAGCTACCATGAAACATAAAAAAAAACATATCAGCTGATAATTAAACAATAATAATATCAGCCTAACATTGAAACTTGATATAATTTTCAGAAAAATATCAATAACCGAAAATAGATCGATGACAATAAGTACCTACGCTAGGAACAAAAAATAACAATTCTCAGTTGTCAAACATTTGACAGGCAGGACAAAATGGCAGCAGTTAAGTTTGTACAACCAATCTGTAGGCGGCGCGACGGTCAGTAAAAATAAGTAATGTTTTAAGTGTGCCCCCCCAGGAATCAATAAAGATTTTTTTTTCTTCATACAAACTTTGCCACTCTGATCTACCCCTTAGGGGGTATAATTTCGTAAAATCTTTTCTTAGTAAATCTCTACGTCATAGAAAGAAACCACTGTCAACATTTCAAGTTGCCAGCTTCAATAATATCGGCTTGGCGCTAATGACTTAATGAGTCGTCCAACCCGCTTTGCAGGCCTAATTTACACCCCCAGAGGGTAAAAATCAACAAATTCTGAAACACGTGTTTATTTATTTTTACTGAAGAATATTTGTACGTAATTTGAAAAAAATCGATAAAGATTTTTTTCTCCGAACATTTTTTAAATTGACATAACTTTTTTTTTTATAAACCAATTGACATAAAATAAAGCCTAAATGTTAAGTGAAGCTTACCACAATATATTAGTGACAACCGCGTCTAAATCGGATAAGCCGTTTCTGAGATTAGCGTGTACAAACACACAGACAAACAGATATCCAGACAAAAATTTTAAAAATTATTGTTTTGGGTTCTATTAGTGTTGATAAAGGTCCCAGTAATATTTTTTTTCATATATCTTCCATGTACAGACAGCGACCCCGTTACATTTTTATTATATGATATATATATATATATATATATATATATATATATATATATATATATATATATATATACGGCGTGGTGAAAAAAAAATTTTTTTTCATTCGAATCGATTTTTTTTCTAGCCTATCATTACCAGTAGGACTAGTAGGGTTACCTGTCTTTGTTTTCGGGAGCGGTCCCCTTACATCCTGTTTATATATATATATATATATATGATGATCAGAAAATAAGTATTGTATTTAATGTAAAAAATATATATATTTTTGTAGGGATTGGAGAAGGATTTATAAGAAAACTTGTAAAGGATAAAGAGCAGGCCGATAAAAGCGGAATAAACATTTGTACACCAGGAAAAAGACGGAAGAGGATGAGACGCAAATCTGCATCAGCCAACATTAATTGTAATGGATAATGCCCTTTATCACAATATTTGTGTATATAAAACAACTAATTCAAATAAAAAATTGCAGAATTACAAAAGTGGTTGACAAATAATCACAATACATTTAATGAATAGCTTACAAAGCCGCAGCTTTATGAAATGATTAAAAGACATAAGCCTAAACCAATTTATGAAATTAACGAAATCCTTAAATACATTGAGCATAGCGTGTTAAGATTACCACCATACCGTTGCGGTTTAAATCCCATTAAAATGATTTGGAGCTCAATGAAATGAAACATAGAAGAGCAAAATAGTGAAAACTCTAATTCCAAAATGCCTAAATTAATTGCAGAGGCTATTAATAGAATAACTATAGGCAAATAGAAAAATCACTGTAATCACGAGAAAAAAATTGAAAACAAATACAGAAAAAGGGATACATATTTAGATGAGCCTCTCATTATCACTTTAGACAGTCACAGTGAGGATGAAAGTGATGGTTCATATAATGAAGTGACTGACGAGTCAAATAATTCTAATGACTTGGGCATACCTGAAATATGTCCATTATAAAAAATATGCCCTACACTTGTAGATCATAATTATTGTGTTAAAATATAAGTATTTATAAAAACTACATTTTTGTTTCTTCTCTATTAAATATAAAAAAATATGTTCATAAGCATTGGTGCTTGTATCACACTTACCTACTTCCCATCCATGAGCCCACGGGAGAAAATGCTATAATTCCATTTTTTATGATTTCCATAGGAAATTGTGTAAAGGAGTATTGACTAGTGTTTTTTTTAAACTCGTTACGACATGGAGAAATACTTACCGATTTTATTGCAAATAGAATCTCCTGACAACACTAAATGCGATAACAGCGACGCTGTCACCGGGTCAGATAAGTTTGTGGCACTATATAATATACTAGTTCATTTAAAGTAGTAGTAGTTCATTTAAAGTAGTTTTAAAGATATAACTGATAAATTGTCGACAATATTACGTAGAGGATACATAAACGCACAATACGTGAGGATGCTACCAGGGGCGGCTCTAGCACATGTAGCGCCCGGGTGCAATCAATCACCTGGCGCCCTCTTGTATCAAAATGCGTGAACAAAATGGAATAGGTTGATAGTTACAACACGTTCGACTAAATTTCGAATCTCGCTTGAATGCGTTGCTCCATGCTTAGTCTCATTGTTTTGAAACAAACCAGGTAAACGCGATTTAGGAAAAGAAATAAGAAAGGACTATAAAGTTACAATGAGCATGGCGACTAAACAACCTACCCAAAACTGTCAAATAACGCACTCACTAAAAATGGTTAGGCACACGCTGCGTAGGCTCTATGTGTCCCGAGTGGCTCTCGGTGCTCCCTGACACCCGGCGCCCGGATGCATCGCACCCTCTACACTATAGGTAAAGCCGTCCCTGGATGCTACTATGTATTTAGTGCCTGCAATTTAATTATTGCTCCAAATAACAGGTGGCGCTGTCCATTTAGTTAATAATAAAAAAAAAGAATAATATTGGAACTCTATCCATTTAGTTATATGTACTCTATTACCATTTGCCCAATATATTATTTTACTCTATGCTTATAACAGAGACGTACTTGTTTTTAAGGGTTTCTACAAGGAAGTGAGTCTAGCAGGCGTTTTCAAGCTTTCTCAATAAATAAAATTTGTGATTGCTCCCATATTTATTGCGAATAATTTTAGTATGTTCTAATATGCGTTGGCTGTAAACAGTGTGCTAAAATATAATTAAAATGGCTACCGTTTTCGATAGTCCCTTTATAAGACAACGTTTACATCGACTGAGGCGTCGTGACTATGATTTTGACGAAGATCAACGATTTGGACGATGTGACTGCACAAGTTATTCATATTTTGTACTCTCCATGGTTTTGTTTTCAGTCGGTACCGTGATTACGGTGTTGGCATTGGGAGACGCCGATGGTTATATTCTAAACAATTTAGGACACATGTGGCTTGTAGGCCCTATATTTATATGTTCTGGAATGATGGTGGCTGTGAAAAGCATGTTGTATCTCCGAAGAAAAAGCGTTATACAAATGCTATTACATCAACGGGCAATCATCAGGGTGAGTTACTTGTTTTCACTCTTATTACATTTACGAAAGCCTCTTCACTTTAAAAGTGCTCCGAGAAAATAAGTTGCTAGTAATCTTAGGATTATTACATATTTTTTATTCTCATTCCTGATCAATATAGATTTATTTTGTGGATATTAATTAGTATGAGTTATGTGAAATGACATGCAAATAGGATATAAAAGTACCTATTAGCTGGATTTTGTTCTTGCATTTCAGATTAGGTTCTATTTTCTTCGCTTTCTTCATCATAGACTTGATACATGCACTGTTATGCCTAATGTAATATTTGAACTCATAAACTGAATATTTATCTTAATTCGGCTTCCCTATTAGCAATAACTATGATGAATAATTTTCCATGAACAGTAATAGTAATAAATATAACTTGAATTGAATAATTGTTATTGTTTTTAAAAGAGCATTTACATTTAAAATATCATTTTTTTTTCCATGATCTCAGTAATGTAAAACAATACTATTGATTATACAATAATACATGCCCAGTATTTTGGATTTGCCTATTGTATCTATGGTAAACATAGTCTACATAACTGACAAACCAAATTTAATATGGAAAACCAAAGAGAATTAAATTAATAATATTTAAAAAAGTCATATAAAAAAATAGTTTAATGTAATGAATGTAAAGGAAAGAATTTGAAAATAATATTTTTTTAGGATATGGCAGCAGTGCAAGCTGAACAAGCTTACAGTGGTCAGGTACCACGCACTGCATCTAGTGCTACTCTACCTCCTTCCTATGATGCTTTAATATCAAATGCAACAACCAGTAAACCCCAGCCATCCAGCTCTGAACCACCACCTCCAACATATGATGAAGCAATGTACCTCATAGATGACGAAAAGCTACAAATGGAAAATAAATCTGATGAAAGTGCCAAGCAAGACACTAGCCTTCAAACAACTACTTCTAGTTTAGATATTAGTAAACCTTGAAATTTAAGAATAGTACATACAATAATGTGTTTATTAGATTGTAAGAAAAACTTAAATTCTTCCTTTTGTACTTATAATTTTAGATACATAGTCACTTACTATTAATAGTATTCTCAGATGTGCCTAAAATATTGGTTTGTTAGCTATATTGTTATATATCTCAAAATGTAAAGGGTAATTTTAATAAAATATATAGTTTATGATTAAGAAAACTTAATGCTTTGACTGGCGATTATTGGGAGATATTTATGTCTACCAGAAGATATTGGATCTGTTTATATGTATATGTATTTCTCATTTGAAACAATAATGACAAAAGCATTATAAATGAAGTTTGTTTGGTACTTCATTATCCAATAGATTTGGTCATTTCATTAGCTGCTAATACTATATGTATTGGTGTTAATACAAATGCAGCAAGTCTCTATTCATTTATAATTATCAACCATGAAGAGAACCTTACACATTTTAAACTATGTGATTATTGTCACAAATGAGCTCTTAAGTATTATTTTGTTATAGCATCTTTAGAAGTCACATATGGTTTTTATAGTGTGATGAAGACACATTGGGTGTCACTTATGATTAAGTCTGTCTTATTTAATGTAATAATGCTTATTTTTTTTTTTGTTGAAATTCAAAGTTTCAGGGTATTTAACTTTGAGAAACCCAGTGTAAAAGCTAGGATGATATTATACTAGTATTTATTTAAAGCTGTAAGCAAAGGGTTTCTTACCCTAAGCTTTACTATCACGGATCGTTGCATTGTGCAATGTGCTAGTTGTTGATATGAAGACTGATGCATTTATAAGTATAATGTTGCCAGGTAAATGTCAAGTTTGAACTGATTACTGCCAGATAAAAAAAAATAAATGTTAACCACCAAAGATTCCATAATATTATTGTAATTACAGTAGAAACTTTACAAAATTTTAATGGTATATTCGGGGCCTTATGTATATCCTGTTAGGACACCAATGAATATACATCAAAAGAATTTTAAATTTAGAAAAAGATTCTTATTGTTTTGCTTTTCCTATGATGAAAAATACTTTGTAGACAAATGTGAGAGAACCTTAATTAAATATACAAGATTTTGTTTATAAATCTCTACACATCTTTCAACTTTTACTAATTTTCACTATTCGTAATATCAAAAATGAAAGGATTCATTAAATGTAAATATATGTTGATTTATTAATAAAATTTGTGTATCTACTAATCATAGTATGTAATGTTTGATGCATAATCAACACTCCTTTTATTATGTATATTTAACTTTATATGACAGCAAAATTGCCATTTATAGGCTCATACAAACCTTGAGAATGGAATTAAAAATTGGTGTACAGTTCAATGTGCAAGAATAAGTAGTTTATTTACTTAATAATGATATTAATGCATTTGATTTTAATTTAATACTATATTTTATGATTACAGTTTTTAAAAGCAAAGGTAAAATGAGAAGAATGAATTTTTAATGACAACTGTTGTATTTTCAGTCCAAGCTTTTTCGTTTCATTGTTGCTAACAAAAAGTACTTAAAATAATTTACTTAGTCTTCTCAGATAAAATATGTTCTATATTTCAAATTGAACAAGTTATGTGCCTTTTCTTCATTTAAGAAGTATTTCTTTTTTATATAATGTAATTGTAAACAATGGAATTGAATGAAATGAATATTGTAAAGTTCATCCAATATACAAGAAATAAAAATAGTTGCTTAAGAATTCAGGTTTTATTTTTATTGGATCTGGTCCAAATAAATATTAATATTAACTTTTTAATTTTTTTGACATTTTCTTTTTTTTTTAATCAATCTGAATTGATAACTTAATATATTCTTTCATAATTTAATACATAGTAGAGTAATATCTATGCAAACTACACAATAATATCTATTTCCTTATGCATTAAATTTCTCATTGGACATCCTTTATGGATGTCTAAATGGCTTTCATATCCTGTATTATGTGTTCTCAACATTTAATCTGATTTGATGGCATTAATGGTCTCATGTGCCAGCATTTTTTTTTAATACAACCTGCTCTAAGGAAATAATCCTTGTATTGCAGAGGCCTTTACAAACATTCAATTTAATGGACACAATTTACACACATGCTTGGAACAATAATCTGCGGATTCCACAAAGTATTGTTCTACATAGAAATTGAACATACAGCACTGGCATGTTAAGTCAGTATCTTAACCACTATGCTATTTGTGCAATCATGGGGTTTTCCTTATCTTTCTAAAAACACTATTCTTTATGAACAATCACCTAAATATTTTCAAATGAATCAGTTTTTTAATTTGATTGAAGACCTGGGAAACAAACTAAACTATTAAACAATAGAGATTGATTATTCATAATTACATATTATACATATATATTACAGGTTTGTTCAATCCTTATGTCTTATTAGTATTATAATTTTGGAAAAAGTATTAAAATATTGAATGATCAGCAATAATATTTGAAATAATCTTTCATTAATTAGTGAGTGGACATTCATAGTATTAGAAACAATAGGTAGTATATACAACATAATAAGAGCTTTTTCTTACATTCCTTTAAACAAAATGCTACTCCCATATGATTACCAGTTCAACTATTAACTATACAAGATAGATAAGCTACAGTAAACTTATATATAAAATATAATGGAAATATAATATCAATATTTTGCAGTTTTGGTTTTAAAACTCAAGAATGTTTAGACTGATCTTGATAAAGACATCATAATATATAATAGAACTACCTTTGAATAAGTTTAAAATATTTTTATGTTTGATTTTCTGACTGCAAACATGACTACTTTTAGATTGTAAATCTAATTTCCAAAAATGTACATAGCTAACTAAAGTTCTTTGACATTTTAATTTATTAAAATCAATTTTGTAAAACATGTATAAATTGGAAACTAATTAAGTCTACCATAATATTTGGCCCGGAAACAAACGTCTCTTAATTCAGGCCATTGCACAACAAAAACATCTGCAAAAAATTGCAATATTTTACCTGTCAATGATAAAGTACGCACTCTACAAATACTTTCTATAAAAACTATCCTACAATCTAAGAGAAATAAACATCTCATGAGAAAAACAACAAAACATACCGGAACGCAGGTGCCAGGTCCATTACAAAATATTATGTTAGGTTTATAATTATATATTATAGGCACTGTATAAGTAGTAGCTTGTAAACTACTGACTACAGATGATTGAAAAGATTGCTGCACATTTCGACTTCTTGGTATTCTCACAAGCCTGTAAGTCTTCTGAGCTCTTTCTGTATCATGTATTTTAACTGCACTGGTTTTATCATTATCTGCGAGGATATACAATCTTGGGTTATATTTGCTAATATTTAGTGTGCCAATTATTCCTAATAATTCTGTTGTATGACCTCCCGAACCAATACATATGATTGTACGTAAAGGTCTTGATTGCACCAGTGCACAATCGCTCGTATAAATTCTAAACAATACAAAAGTTATTCTAATAAGTAGCAATAAAACTGCACTAATCACAATATAGCCGGTAATAGCAATAATAGCCATTGTATAATGTTTACTTGCACTCTAGGACACAGTTATCCAGTAAAACGATGCAAATGAGGTTGGTAATAAATAGGTTTGTTTCTTCGCTTGTAAACTTTTTAGAATATATACAAAATTCATCCAATAAGACAGGAACACTTGGAGTTCATTTGAAACATACTCGTCAAAAAAACACCGGCTCCCTATGTATTTTTACAATAACTTAAAAACAGACAAAGCAATGTTAAATATCATTTGGATTAAATTTAGCGCTTCTTTTCTGTAAAGTTCATTTAAAGTATACAATAATACGTAATTATTGATTATTTATTAGCACTTTGTAGTAGAAAAATAGTATACCATGATGTAAGTGCTCTGCGTAGTACGAAGCGATATAAAATAAATAGTGCCGTAAATGTTACCATTAATTTCCTACTGAAATTCATAATATATTTACCTATATTTTTTTGTGACATTGATCCTCTAAATTCCTAATACGGTTTTTTGACAGAAAGTCTCGCCGAATTTCTTTCTATTTTCCATATGGAAGAGCATGGAAATGTAATTAACCAAACTTAATAAACTATTTGTTCGATTGACCAAGTTTGTATAAACAGCGATATCAATTTGCGTGCTACCACAATGCGCTTATAAAATAACCTTTATATAAAAGTATATACACGTTATTATTTACGACTTAAAATTTTAGTTAGCCACATATTGAATTAATGCATTGCATTTAAACGTAGACACGGGTTAGGTAAGCCTCTATTGTTGCTCTAGTACCTACATTGACTATTTTAGTATATGTCAAAGTGACAGAAATAGATATTTATGGACTCAAGTAGAATTATTAAAGCTCACCTATTTTCTATTATTTTAGATGTAGACGTAGCTTCATTATAAATGAAAATTACTTAGATATTACTTTACCAATTTGACTACGTTAAAATGAAATTTTTAGGTTTACGAACAAATTTTTTTCAAATTACATCTTTAGTTTTTGTTTTGGGCTATTGCCTCGGCATAATAAACATGTATTTTAGTGACAAAAATAACTTCTGTCTAATGACTTACATGTTTGAATATCCTCAATTTGTCGTAAGTACATTTCATAATTAAGTATATACATTGGATATTTATTATTTTAAGGCAATAATTTTGAATCGTTTTAGCGTTTATCAGTGCCAGAAAATAAAATATATCCACAGTATGGATTATATGCATATAGCGAAGGAAGACTTACAGAAAAAGCCAGGAAAATGTGGTATGTATAATAACTCTATAAGTAATAGATTTGTATTATTCCAATAAAATTTGTTGTGATAGGTCCACCAATATAAACCATCTCTGCAACCTAGAAACACTATGCTCTAAAGTAACTATAATTTATTATTGTTGTTGATATTACTATATATTGAATACTAAACATATAATATTGCTATAGGTTTGATGGTGTACCAGTATTATTTCTCCCTGGAAATGGAGGCAGTTATATGCAAGCTAGGTCCTTAGCTTCAGTAGCCTTAAGAAAAGCACTTTCTGGAGGATATCAATATCACTTTGATTTTTTTGCAAGTAAGTATATTTCATTGTATTTGTCAGTTATTTAATATTCTTACTAAAGTATATACTAGCATTATATACTTGTATTAGAGAAATGTGAAAATTTTCTACATTAAGGTTTTGGAAAAATGTTGTAGTTAATATTTTTAACTTTTAGAAACGACTTTTTATCTTTGGTTCTAACTGTGTGATTATTTAACACAGTGAAGTGATTTCTCTCATTTACATTTAAAATTAAGGGTCACTAAAAACTGAATTGCCATTGTAAATTCTTTGTATAAGAGAACATTGTTTTTATTTATATTTACACATGTTCATTCATGTAAAATATAGAGAAAATATGATGTTTTAATAACACCTTTTATTTTATAACATGCCACATGTTGGTCTGAAAAAGGTATGGAAGTGAGACAACCACATGTATAATGAATGGAATAGGTGGTAATGAATCATGAGGTAAACATGTAGATGTATTTGGGGCATTGGAAAAGTATAACATATTATGTTTAATGCTACTTCATACATATACAGCATACATAACTTACAATCTAATTATATATTTTATATAATTAGATTGTAAGTTATGTATGCTGTATATGTATTATTATATATATTTTATATTACATACTAGCAACTGGCTGGCCATCTGCTGTGTGGTAGCGGCTGCGAATACTACCAACCCTTACTTGCTCGTGGATGTCGTAAAAGATGACTAAATATATTACATAGTTTATGTTCCTTAGTGAAGAGCATTTTAATGCTGAAGGAATTTTTATAATTAGCCTTGAATTTTTAGAATTAAATTGTAACAAAAAAAAAAAAACAGAAATTGAAATCTTGCCTCTTTATAATATTAGTTCAAATGAAATTGATTTGCATGATCAGCATTTTTACTGAAATTCATATTGTAAAACAGTATCAATTCCAGGACTATAGAATATTGGTGATTTATAATCAAACCATAAATGATTGTTTCATTATTAATTATCACAAGTTATATGATGGCAAGTATGTATATAATATTAAACCCTGTTGACCCCTTTTTCAATAAAGATTATAAATTTAATTATTGTGCTAGTAAAAGTATTCAGTATTACATAATGCTTTTTTTGTTAGTTAGTTACAATGAAGAATTATCTGGTCTATATGGTGGAGTATTGCAAAGTCAAACCAAGTTTGCAGCAGCTTGTATAACAAAAATTTTAAGTCTTTACAAGAACAAAAAATATACAAAGGCTATACCTAATTCTGTTATACTTATTGGACATTCAATGGTAAGTCACTCACGTAAAGATAAGTATCTCGATATTTTTTTTATCAGTACATGTTGTAATTTATTATGTTATCATTTTTTAGTGGAAGTTACATTAAGTACCTATTACCTTCTTATATGATTATAATTTATCTTGACTGCACAGATGGTGTAGTGGTTAAGATAGTGATCTACAATGCCAGAGTTGTGGATTAAATTCCCACACATGACATTACTTTGTGCAATCCACAATTTATTGTTCGAAGTCTGGATGTAATTTCTATCAGTTAAATTGCACGTTTGTGAAGTCGGCGATAATATTAAGATAATTTCCGTAGTGCGGAATATTCTCTATAAAAGATAAATAATAATCAAAACGTGTCACATATTCTAAATTAATGTTTTGTTTCTGGTTTCACTTAACTTATAGTTCAAATTACTTTATGTTATATTATCCTCACCATTGTGGGGAAAAATTGCGTCACGAAAAGTCAGTAATTCTAACGTAGGAGTACCGACTTTGCCTCCAGGAACACACTGAACCGAAGCCCGTACCTCACAATGGGTGCCTTTGGGCGACGTCGCTTAGCTTGCTTTCACTAGATTGAGAGCCCGCAGCATTCACTTATAGTCCAGGTCAAACTGTTAAAACCATCTGCGGCTAAAAATTGAACACTCACAAAAAATGAATTATATAAAATTATTTTATCGAAAATGCGTTAATTCTATGCATTAGAGAGCACGTTAAGCGTTTAATCGCCGCTGTTAACTTCTATGACATTCCATATAGGATACACTGTCATCAGTCTTGTCAAATTATGTAATATGGTTATTCCTTGCGGTTGTGGATCTCTAGGGTCTGCATATTCAGCCGGGTGGGCCACCGAAGACAAAGATCAGGTACCGGCGGCCCGCTCGCACGGCGAAGAGAGTAGAGTTGTGTGGTGGGTCTATGGGGTCATGCGCCGCCTCTTCCGTCACCCCGGACCGATTTGGCGGGGCGAGACCACGTCCATAGTCCACCGCCACAAAAAATAAAAGAAAAAGGGCCTGCATATTCATGCAATGAACAAGTGAATAAAAATATTGACTAACTATTTGTAGTTATGATATAGGTACCCTAAAGCGTGTTGTTTTATATAGGTACAGTTGCCTAAAGTCATTAAAATTCCAAGAATTGATAACTACAAAACATATGATTTCGAAGTGCACTATGAAACATCTCAAGGAATTTCAATCTTTAGGTACAGATAATAATAATATTCGCGCTCTTGTCTTGTCACCTTGAATATGGTGGATCATTATGGTACGGTAGCCTTGCTTTTTGCTAAGACCAAAAGTACGGTCTCTATTTTTTTTTTTTCATTTTCCTCTGATCTTGGTTGACGTCGGAACCGAATTCTATCGTTTTATAACTTTAGCTGCACATCGGTTTTCGTAATTCGAATGTATAGGCGCGAATAATTAGAACAGCACACAATCTAGAATCTAGATGATTTTAGCACAGGGTTGTCTTGTGTAACCACACCGTAACCCGCCGCCAAAAAAAAGGGTTGTCTTCTGAGACCCACGTTTTGAAAATTTAAAGGTAATTTATATATTTGAAATATATACTCATCGTGTATTTTTCCTACAGGGTGGTTTAATAGCTAAGCGGCTTTTAGCGTATCCAAGCACCATTAATACAACTTCGCTAGCAATTGCTTTAGCCGCGCCTTTGGAAGCCCCAGTGATCAATGTAGATGTCGCTATGGATGACTATTATATGCTTATGAATCTCGAGTGGGAGAGAAATATTAAAAGAGATATTAGTATTATAAATAAAAAAATGTTGCTCAGTTTTGGAAACGGTGCTCGTGACGTTCTTATGCCGGCTGCATTGACATCATCAGAAGATAGCTATATAAATGCATTAGTGAGTATCTTAATATTATAGTTGGTTAATTATTTACAATTTAATTGCAATAGTGTTTTCGATGTAATCATTTTGTTAATCTATTCCTTTCTTTTGTCATCGTCCACCCATATACATTCCACTACCAGCACTGACCAACCTTAACAATAGATGGGAAAAAGACCTTTATATAGTATGCTGATCAGACAGGTCAGCATTATGTCCTGTTTCGAAAATTCCTTCTGTAACATAAACTTTATCAGCTATCACTCCTTACTCGTCTATTACGAAACCCGCGGGGAAAAAATTGAAAAGTATTCCAACTCCGAGACCATACGTTACACATTAAAATATTTAAGCGTTAATCCATGATTTTACAAATAAGTTATGTAATAACTAACATAGAAATTAGAAGTCTCAGAGTGAGATAGTTATATTATGATTTAAAATTACGAGTAGGTCTTTGCTGTTTGGTAACGGTTACGAATACTACCAATTCTTACTTTGCTTGTGGATGTCGTAAACGACAAGTAAGAGCTTTATATCGACCTGGGCAAAATCTATCTGATGCTGTTTGGTCAATTACATTTCCAAGGAAGATTGACGTCAAACAGGCTGGTCATAAAACTATTGCCAATAATATTTGCAATATGTACAATTACTTGGGATCGATGCAATATATTACGACCCTAAGAAATTGGGATAAGAGCAGGAGAGTGATGATGATGAATTACGGGCAAGTCTCTAAGTTTGCAATATTTAATAACTAGGTTCATCATCATCATCTCAGCTCATATATGAGTCCCACTTTTGGGCTCGAGCCTCCTCCATAATGGGAGGGTAATTGACCTACTATACCATGCTGGTCAGACGTGTTGGTATAGGGTTTTGTTTCGAGTTTTCCTTCTATCGCATAGTGCGTTTTATATCCCTTAGTCGTCTCGTACCCACGGGTCATCACCCACGGGTGAGATAGGGGGTGGTGAATTGTATTCTTACTCCGTCACCCTACGGAAAATATATAATAACTAGGTTAATATTAAAATAATACTGAGTTTTATCAAATAGTCACAACTAGGTTTACTTAAAATGTGTAAAAAAAGCAATGCGCTTGCCTATTCATTCATCATATCTCATATCTATTGCTTACATACCTAAAGCAATTATGAGATAAAATTCATTTGATAATTATGTTTTTTAGTTAAATATGATGAATTTGTGTCAACCTTGATTTTTCAATTATCAGATGATATTGTAGTGGTAGGTGGCACAGTGTGGCACTGTTTTATAGCGATAGGCCCACACTGTTGACAGTATTCTGTCCACAGCCGTGGGCCGGTCAGTCCGGAGTAGTACCACACTCTCGCAGAAAATCTACGTCTATGCAGTGGCAATGTGTTGCTGTGTTTCGTTCGGTGAGCGAGAGAGCCGGAAGCCCAACTTTCTGGGTGGGATTTTCATTGGTAGGCAGCCTCCTACCTAAACCCTTGGTATTACAAAGGTACATGGGTGGTAGTATCACTTACCATCAGGTGTGCTGCTTGCTTGTTTGGCACCAAATATATTTTTAGCAAAATAAAATTAATGTTCTATAAAACTGATCCAATCCCTTCTAAATGTCACTAGAATGCAATTGAATTGATGGTTAACTTCTGAGCTAAAAAGTGCTGTAATCTCTTATTCCTCTAAGGTCACACTCTATAATATCTTTGTGGCATCGGTGTGGAATGGTATTTGTCAAATTTATTGCCGCAATTATTCCGTGTGATGACGGAGTAAGAATACTATTCACCACCCCATATCTTGCCCGTGGGTGATCGTACGAGACGACTAAGGGATATAAAATGCATATAACATCTATGCGAGAGAAGGAAAACTCGAATCAAAACCAACACCATATACCAACACGTCTGACCAGCTCGGTATAGTAGATTAATTTCCCTCCCATTAGGGAGGATGCCCGAGCCCAACTGTAGGACATTTCTGGACTGTGATGATGATGATTGCCGCAATTACGTTACGAGCATGTTATAACATTATGTGTTATCGGCGTGGGATTCTAACGGTACCCACAATGCCTGATGTAGTTTTTTTTTTCAGGTTACTGCCATTCCTGGGGTTTGGGTCTCACCAGATCATGTATGTATTGTGTGGTGCAAACAGTTAGTGATGGCTATAAATCGATTTCTTTTCTCCATCATTGACCCTCAAACAGAACAAATAGTAGAAGACCGCCGGATATTGACATCAAAATCGAGACAATATTTTCAGGTTCATTGTTTTTTTTTATTATTACATAATATAAGATCGCACTTGATTATAACCTACTTATTTAAGGTGAAGTAATTTTTTGGGGGCGGTGGTAGGTAAATTAAACGATCTTCGAAAAGTATTTTTTAATTCGTTTTAAATTTAATGATTCTAGTATGGTCATTTTAAGTTTAATGATTCTAGTATTTACTCTATTACCACACAGAAAATATTACCTGTGTTAATGGACTAAAAATATAATTCACTACCCCTTATCATGCCAGTGGATGTCGTATAAGAAGACTAAGAGATATAATACGCACATAACATCTATGCACGAAAAGGATAATTCGAAATACAGCCTACATTTCTTCTGAACAATGTGGTGGGTCAATTTCTCTCCTAGTGTGGTGGCTCAAGCCTAACAATGAGACATATTAGCTGAAACTATGACCCACACATCCAGATTAGCGATGTGATTGGATGACCTTTTTTCGAAGCATTCGTCATCAACTTATACTTTAACTATTAGTTATATTTGTAGATACAAATATTTTGGATTTGGGTTCACAAATTCTTCGGACTGATTTAATATCTATTCAGTGTTTGATCGTCAGATGTTTTTATCTCATAGCAATAGCCACTGAATTTAAGGTCATGTATGAAATATAATATCTGACCTCTAGAGTCTTTTGCCCGTAACAGGCAAATTGCGACGTTACTACTGGCTCTAGAGTCAACCATATACTCTTCGAACTAGAATAGACACGTCGACATGCAAATACTAAAATACTCTTATCCGTTTTGTTTTTCCTTTTATTATTATCTTCAACCTAATATAGTGATAGGTAAAGCATGCTTTGTAACGGGTCCTATATTACCAGCAAATTTACTCTCATTATGTGAAAGGAAATCCTGTTACTTTTTGATGTCATTATATTCACACTTAAAAAAAAAATGTGCTATGATAACAAGATTTAATTATCAAATGTTAACTTTTAGATTAATTAATATTTTAACTGTGCCATTAGCATCTTATCGCTTACCAAATATTTAGATTGAACTTCAGATAAGATAATGTAATTGGGGTATTTGTGTTGATGTATAAAATATTGTCATGTTATCCAGGCCAATCGTACGATGACATTGAATCCAGTTGCAATACGTTCTGATTCTAATATGGTGGCAGATGCGTTCTGGTATGAGGACAATCGACGTATTTATCAAGTGTCACGACCGCAGATAGATAAGTATGCAATTTTATATTACAATAATCATTGGATTTATCATACAATAGCTTATTTCAGCTTAATGAGATTCGTGATATTATCGTTAATCGAAATATTGTGATTGATATTTTGTTTGATCACTATAGATAACAATGTGTCACCATACTTTCCTACTTACTGGGTACTACTGACGTAGGTATCTATATATAGTTCCTTGTGGTGAAGGAGTAAGAAAACTGTTCACCACCCCATACCCGTAGTTATACGTGGTACATATACCCGTGGGTGATCGTACGAGACGATTAAGGGATATAAAACGCATATAACATCTATGCGAGAGAAGGGAAACTTGAAACAAAACCCTATACCAACACATCTGACCAGCGCCGTATAGTAGGTTAATTTCCCTCCCATTACGGAGGAGGCCCGAGCCCAACAGTGGGACCTTTATGGGCTGTGATGATGATGATGATCTATATAAGCACGTTGCAAGAAAAGAAGATGTCGAAAAAGTTATTGTCAATAAGTTCTACAATAAACTGGACAAAAATTTAATCCAGATTTCCGATCTGGTGGATATATTTTGCTCTTCTACCTATGCTTAGGCAAGATGTTTTGCTCCATTCTGTTCTTTGTAGAAAAAATACAGCAAGCTATGCAGTATGTTTTCGTTTTTCCATAGAATAGACATGCGTATTTTAAAAAGGGCGGGACTTCCGTGTGGGACGGAGTAAGAATACTATTCACCACCCCATATCATACCCGTGGGTGATCATACGAGACGACTAAGGGATATAAAACGCATATAACATCTATGCGAGAGAAGGGAAACTCGAAACAAAACCCTATCACATCTGACCAGCGCGGTATAGTAGGTTAATTTCCCTCCCATTACGGAGGAAGCCCGAGCCCAACAGTGGCACCTTTATGGGCTGTGATGATGATGATGATTTATATAAGCACGTTGCAAGAAAAGAAGATGTCGAAAGAGCTATTGCCAATAAGTTCTACAATAACCTGCACAAAAATTTAATCCAGATATCCGATCTGGTGGGTATATTTTGCTTTTCTACCTGTGCTTAGGCAAGATTTTTTGCTCCATTCTGTTCTTTGTAGAAAAATACAGTGAGCTATGCAGTATGTTTTCGTTTTTCCGATAGAAAAGAATGACATGCGTATTTTAAAAGGACAACAACAAATACACTTATAAATAAATCCCTGTGCCTTCACAGACATGCAATTCACGGATATAAATTACACTCAGATTCGAAACAATAATTTAATTCATAAATGTTTGTTCTGATTCTAAGTTACACCAGCACTTGTCCTGCATGAAACCGCCGACAATTAGAACGAAAGATCAGAACTTGACCATCCAATGATAGTTTTCTATTTGTTACGTTAATTCTAGGTGAATTAGTTGTACGAATGTTTTACAAAATATGGATTTAGTCCTCTTTTCTGTAATAAAAGGACAGTCAAACTTTGACTTGGATGCAATGTCATAAATATGAAAATCCTAAGTTAGCATATTTGAAAAATATACTGCTAATACTAGCTTAGGTATAATATTATTCCAGTACAAGTGAAAACCCGTGTGGCGACGGGAATAGAATACAAAGGTCGTCACCCCTTACTTGCCCGTGGGAGTCGTAAAAATCGGCTAAGGGTCTCACCGGGAGATTGGGCAGCGGCTATCTCCCGGGAAACTTAATAACATCTACCGCGATCGCCAATCCGCTCGCCAAGCGTGGCGATTATGGCATTATTACCCCCCCCAAAATAAATATGGATGCAAAAAAGTCACGGCCCCCAGTTACGGCAGTTCCGCTGTTCCACGGGCTCATTTTGGTAGCGGGCCTGTTGGTGGCGGGGCAGGGGGTGCTGGGAATCTCCGGCCGCGATCCGGCTACCAAAAAAATCGACGCTTGGCCCTTGACACAACGTTCGGACGCTTAGGACCGACGAGAGGGTCATCGAACTGGAAGAGGAATTGAGCAAAATCCGATGGGACATTGTAGGATTATCAGAAGTGCGAAGAGAGGGGGAGGGCACGATAATCCTCCGGTCTGGAAATTTGCTCTTCTACCGGGAGGGAGATCACCCATCCCAAGGCGGTGTAGGGTTTATCGTTCGTAAGTCTCTCGTAGAGAACGTGGAGAGGATCGAAAGTGTGTCAACAAGGGTAGCGCACCTTATACTCAGAATTACCAAACGGTATTCGTTGAAGGTCATACAGGTTTACGCACCGACTTCGACATACTCCGACGACGTAGTGGAGGCCTTATACGAGGATATCTCGAAAGCCATCCATACGTCCAAAACCCACTTCACGGTAGTTATGGGAGACTTCAACGCAAAACTAGGCAAAAGGACAGACGATGAGTTGAGAGTGGGGCAATATGGATTTGGACAGAGAAACCAAAGGGGCCAAAAACTGGCCGACTTTTTGGAAAAGGAAGGCCTCTTCATGATGAATTCCTTCTTCAAGAAACGGCCACAAAGGAAGTGGACCTGGATTAGCCCTGATGGATCCACTAAAAATGAGATAGACTTCATCTTGCCGGACAAACGACAAATATTCAATGATGTCTCTGTGATCAGCAGGATTAAAATTGGGAGTGATCACCGGATGGTTCGAGGCACATTGAATCTTCGTACGAAAGTCGAGCTGTTCCGCTTGGTGAAGTCTACACTCCGACCTACACCTGTCCAATACCAAAACCCCGATAGCTTTCAACTCGAATTACATAATCGCTTCCAATGCCTGGAAGAGTGCAAATCTTCGAACGATATGAACAACAGGTTCGTGGAAACTGTCCACGCGGTCGGGTCAAAATTCTTTAAGGCCCGTCGCGCTACTAGAACAAAAAAGCTTTCTGACCAGACTCTTCAACTCATGGAGAGGAGAAAGGAAATGACGGTACAGTCTTCAGCCGATTGGTCCGAACTCAGGCAGCTTAATAGACAAATCTCTAAATCTATGCGACGCGATATTCGCCGATTCAATACACTGCGTATTGAAGAGGCGATAGAGCGAAATCGAGGCTCCAAAGTGTTCGCACGAGATTTGTCTATTGGGCAGAGCCAAATGACTAAGCTGAAGACCGATAACGGTACTGTCATTTCATCCCAGAGTGAGATCTTGGGAGAGGTCGAAAGGTTCTATGGGCAGTTGTACAAATCATCCCTGAATCCTGTTGCCAGCTTGGTCCAAGACCCCAGTTCCAAGCTAACTCGGCACTATACCGAAGAAATCCCGGACGTCAGCTTGTACGAGATCAGAATGGCTCTAAAACAATTAAAGAACGGAAAGGCACCGGGAGATGACGGAGTTACCACAGAGCTCCTGAGGGCAGGCGGCAAGCCAGTTTTAAAAGCCCTACAGAAGCTGTTTAATTCTGTCATTCTCGGGGGCGACGTTCCAAAGTCGTGGACCAGGAGTGTGGTGGTGCTGTTTTTCAAGAAGGGCGATAAAACGCTCTTAAAGAATTACAGACCCATCTCACTCCTGAGCCACGTGTACAAATTGTTTTCAAGAGTCATTACGAACCGACTCGCGTGCAAGCTAGACGACTTCCAGCCGCCCGAACAAGCCGGTTTCCGAAAAGGTTATAGTACCATAGACCACATCCACACGCTACGCCAGATTATACAGAAGACCGAGGAGTATAATCGGCCTCTGTGTCTAGCGTTTGTAGACTATGAGAAAGCCTTTGATTCTGTCGAAACTTGGGCAGTGCTGCAGTCCCTTCAGAGGTGCCAAATTGACTATCGATATATCGAAGTGCTGAAGTGTTTGTATAAAGACGCTACTATGTCAGTCCGCATCCAGGATAAGAGTACGAAACCGATCCAGCTGCAGAAAGGCGTGAGACAGGGAGACGTTATCTCTCCGAAACTGTTCACCACTGCGCTGGAAGATGTCTTCAAGCTCTTAGACTGGACCGGACTCGGCATCAACATCAATGGTGAATACATCACTCACCTTCGATTCGCAGATGATATCGTAGTCATGGCAGAATCCCTGGAGGACCTTGGCACCATGCTCAATGACCTCAGCAAGGTCTCCCAACTAGTAGGGCTGCAAATGAACATGGACAAGACGAAAATCATGTCTAATGCCCATGTCATTTCTGTACCGGTCCTGGTTGGGAATGCGATTCTCGAAGTTGTCGATCACTATGTTTACCTAGGACAAACAGTCCAATTAGGTAGATCCAATTTCGAAAAAGAGGTCAGCCGACGAATCCAACTCGGCTGGGCAGCGTTCGGGAAACTTAGGAGGATCTTCTCGTCTAATATTCCGCAGTGTCTGAAAACAAAGGTTTATAACCAGTGTGTATTACCAGCGATGACTTACGGCACTGAAACGTGGTCTCTAAATGTCGGCCTCATAAAAAGGCTCAAAGTCGCTCAGCGTGCTATGGAGCGGGCTATGCTCGGTATTTCTCTACGTGATAAAATCCGAAATACGGAAATCCGTAGAAGAACGGGTGTAACCGACATAGCCCTAAGGATTAGCACGTTGAAGTGGCAATGGGCAGGCCACATCGCTCGACGAACCGACAACCGTTGGGGAAAAAAGGTTCTCGAGTGGCGACCACGAATCGGACGACGCAGCGTAGGACGACCCCCCACTCGGTGGACTGATGACCTCATCAAGGTCGCAGGAAACCGTTGCAGGTGGCACAGGACCGTTACAGATGTCATTCTCGTGGCGAGGCCTATGTCCAACAGTGGACGTTTACGGGCTGATGGATGGACAAGTGAAAATAATCTGCTCCAAAATATTCTATAGACATTAATTAGCTAATGAAATTTAAAAGTAACATTAAGTGTTCCATGAGGATTTGTGGTTGCTAAATATATTGGCAAATATCCAGAGATCCAGGAAAAGTGTAGTTTATGATTCTAATATTACATTAATTACGTCATTCCCTGACTAGTGTTTATGTAATACCGGCGAGAAGGTCGTTTTTACGATTTCCAATTTGTGTCACCGTAACCTTCGTATATAAACCATGTATTTGTTGATAAGGAATTGTTAAATACTTTTCAATGTGTTGTTATACTTCAATTGTTGCGAATACTTGAATATAGACTCACTAATTCTGTGGACATTAGATATTTACTGTCATAGATGTATTTTAACCACCAATTGCATTCGTAACGACGACGTAAGAGAGCGAGTTGGTATGAAAGAGAGTACCTATTGGTGTAAAGATCCGAAAGGGAATGCTCCGATGGTTCGGACATGTGGAAAGAATGCCAAACGAACGTCTAGTTAAGAAGATATACAATGTTAAAGTGGAAGGATGTAGGTACCCGGGGGAGACCGAGACTAACCTACCTTTTTTTTTAATTTTTTTATTGGTGGGCTATGGATGTGTCTCGCCCCGCCGAATCGGTCCGGGGTGACGGAAAGACGGCGCGTGACCCCATAGACCCACGGTAAAATCCTATCTCTTCGCCGTGCGAGCGAGCCACCGGTACCCGATTTTTGACTTCGGTGGCCCGCCCGGCAGACTAACCTACCTAGACCAGATTGGTCACGTACTGAAGGAAGGTGGAGTCAAGAGTCTCCGAAACCAGCGAGCGTGTAGGAAGAGAATTATGAATGTTGAGGAAGCGAGTGAAATATGCAAGGATAGAGTTCTCTGGCGCTCTGTTCTCTCTGCCTATCCTTCAAGGGATATGGCGTGATGATATGTATGTATGTATGTAGATGTATTTTTATATGTCACGTCTAATATGTGAAATACGCATAACTACATAGTTATATTACTGTATGTTTTAATAATTGCCAGTGAATGTAGTTTCCTTTATCCTTATGTAACAATTAATATTTTCGGAATTACTGTTAATTTCCTTAACTGCTACTAGTATCTATATGTATATGTCTATATGTCGACTGCATAGATGGCGAAGTGGTTAAAACACCGCCATACCGTGCCAGTGCCGTAGGTTCGATTGCCATGTAGGACAATATTTTGTGTGCCCCATAAATTTTTGTTCCGAGTCTAGGTGTAATTTGTGTCCGTTAAATTATGTTTGTGAGGTTCCCCGCAATGTAAGGATTATTTCCTTAGTACCAGGTGTTGTCTCAATATATTCTATTGGATTCGACTCATCATCATCCTCTTTTCCCAATTACTTGGAATCGACACAATATGTCCTCTCATACGACTATCAGACATCTTTAATCATTCTCTGTCTATCCAAGGCATCACGAAGTCCATCCATATTTCTTTAGGCTGCCCTTACCCTTAAACCCTTCAACATTCATACCTACAACCGTACTCACAACGTTAATTATACCCCGTCATGTCAAGTCGTGTATTCGATTATTTTGAAAACATTAGTTTGAATGAGATTTAATTTTTCTCACATGTAACAGAAGAGGATTTGTAGAACTTGCCGCTGCAGACTCCGCTGAAATACTTAAACCAACAGCGGCGTTCTTATTATTATTAGTTTTTGATTTAGACTATTGGTGAGCGCAGAGAGCTCTCAATTCCAAAATATTTAAGCAAGCAAGCAAATTAAAAAGAACTTAGTGGCGTTACTTCTCCGTTTTAAACATATATCATGTCAGAAGTTTGACTATAACGCGTAAAATACTGATGAAACTATAAAATTGCTCCTCTAAGTCTAAGACACATGTTGATATAACGTTGATAAATGCTTTTTAAGATTCTGCTATTTACGCGAATACTGCTTGAGGCTGGCAAGTTGCGTCGTCTGTGGCGTGGACTTGGCGGCGGCCATTTACTTGACTAGATTTTTAGTCATCTTTTTCTCTTATACCTCCCTATTAGATCGACGCATCATAACTTAGCTCGCATCTGTCACTAACTATATATTCTTGAGGCTTGTACGCATTCCTTTTATTAAAGATATTACTGCATTGATAATCAATTAGATATCTAATTGATTGATTACTGCATTGATTGCAATTATTTTCTGCACCTTCTAATCGTCTTGTAATCACACCCGGGTCATCATCAACCTGCTCTTATCCCAATTTATTTGGGGTCGACGCAATATGTCTTTTCCTTCCATACAACTCTATCAGACGTCATCTCTGTGGTCACTCCTTGTCTATCCATGTCATGTTTCACGCAGTTCATCCATCTTTTCTTCGGTCTTCCCTTACCCCTTAAGCCTTCAACATTCATACTTAAAGCTTTCCTTACAACATTACTTTCATCCCGTCTCATCCATACCATGTCAATCTTTCATTCCTAAAATTTCCGTCACTGGCGCAACTTTCAAACTGCCTCTTATATGTTCATTCCTTATTTTATCCATTCTTGTCTCACCACACATCCATCTCAACATTCGCATCTCCGCTACATGCAGTCAATAATAATAAATAATCACACCCGGATGTAATGGTGAATTCTTATCCACAAGTCATCATAATCATCCCTCTCTTATCCCAATTACTTGGGTTTGACGCAATATGTACTCCACTATTATCGTATATATTATACTGCTTGACGTCAATCGTACTTGAGAATATAATTGTTGACCAGACGGCATCAAATAGATTTAACGCAGGTATGTGTTTTTCCGTGTAGTGACGGAGTAAGAATACTATTCACCACCCCATATTTTACCCGTGGGTGATCGTACGAGACGACTAAGGGATATAAAAACGCATATAACATCTATGCGAGAGAAGGAAAATTCGAAACAAAACCATACCAACACGTATGACCAGCGCGGTATATTATAGGCCTTAAAATATAGCTTGATCTCTGTGACAGATAGCTACAAAACAGATGAAGTAATTTTGAATACGCGTCATGTTTACAATTTTAAATTTTGTATTTTTTTTTATTGCTTATGTTGGCAAACGAGCAAGCAGCACATCTGATGGTAAGTGTCACTGCCGGTCACGGACCTTTGCAATGCAATGCAAACTTAGGCCGCTGCTTAGCAATAAAATTCCCAAACCCACCCAGTTTGGATTCCGGCTCTCCCGCTCACTGAACGAACCGCAGTAGCACGTTGCCATTACTCAGACATCGATCTTCTGCTCAGTGTGGTACTACCCCGGACGGATCGGCCCGCGGCTGTAGATAAAAAACTGTCAACAGCGTGGTCCTACCACTATGATCACCTATATTTTTATTCTTTACGTGCCAGTTATATCTAAACTGAATTATGAATATAAAAATATGAACATATACACCAATACTTGTACCATATATGTTTTAAAATACTTAGTGACCATTTCATAAAAATATGATGCTTACGCAAATACAAGGTCATACTGGACTGAGAATAAGATAGAGATGGGACAATCGATAAACTTAAATCAATACCATTCTTATTAATTATTTATAAACCAAGTAAAACCAATACATTACCTATATAAACCACTTGGTTACTCTAAAAAATAAGAAAATTGTGTTAATTTAGTATTCAGAGATCAGTTATAATATTAATAAGACCATTTCTTTAATATTAAAAAAATAAATTCTTTTATAAAATAAATAAACACGATTATTCATGAAATAATCAGTGACCAAGACCTCATCATCAACAACAGGAATGCTCCAGCGATGACGATAATAGTGACGATGAACTTGTATGTCTATACTCCTTTCGAATAATAAAAATATTTAATTAACAGCTTTAGTTTAAACTAAATAAAATCCATTGATTTAAATTCAATAAGATTTTCATAGATTGTTTTACATTTTTAATCGATTCATCCATCCATTTGATCGAAATTCAATAAGATTTTCATACATTGTTTTTCAATGCAGTGGCAAATAACTTTAAAAAATAAGGAATTATATCGACAAAAATTCGGACTGCATCGTAAGCGTGCGGCACTAGTGAGAACTGTCACAGAGATCATGCTATATTTTATAGATTATAGGTTAATTTCCCTCCCATTACGGAGGAGGCCTGAGCCCAACAGTGGGACATTCATGGGCTGTGATGATGATGATTTGTTAAGCTCTTAGTCGACTTTTGCGACACCCATGAGTACAGTAGATACCGGCCTTCCGTGCCAGTTCCGTGGGTTCAATTCCCACACAGTACAACACTTTGTGCGAACCACAAAGTATTCTAAATCTGGGCATAATTTGTCTGCGTTAATTGCATGTTTGTAAAGTCCTCCGCAATACAAGGATTACTTCCTTAGCACGGGTTGGTGTCGTTTAAACCAAAAAAAAAATTAGGGTTGTTAACTATTGGTAACTGATACCACACAGAATTCGATCGTATGCGAATTATCCACAAATTTCTTTTAAACTTTCCAATGTACGCAAATCGTGCGTCCTTTTATCTAACTTGTAACTCTTCCTAGATCAACATGATAAATTTATTATTGTATTTTTTTTGTTCTCAGAACTACGTATTTAATGATACGTCTTGTAGGATACCCGCAAAACAGATTTGTTGCTATCGAGGCGGTAAATGTCGATGATAAGGAATGGGTGTTTGGTTGCAACGCTAAATTTACGTACAGCACACATAGATATTGGTAAGTAATATACTTTAGTATATTCTTGAAATCATTTTCTTTTATAATAATAATTATTTTCTTTTTGTATGTCCTTCTTTGATTCATGTATCTTTTGTTCGTCGACGATGATCTCAAAAGGGAGCCAAGACATATCTCATTTAAGCGGTGACTGATTTGAATTTCGGTTTTCTATGAATGTAATGTCCATAAATATAGATAATATCTTACTCACATCATATTTTGTTAACATACACAGTATACCCTTATTCGTTCATACTATGGCAAATGCATTCTACGCATCCCGCCAATAAAAGATAAAGTAGGTATTAGTAATAATACTCTATTTTCTCTTCAGAGCCAGTAGGACATGTGAGTCGGATCTATATAGACTAAAGAAAAAGTATGCCTCTGACTAGTGAGTCGGATCTATATGGACTAAAGAAAAACTAGTCCACGTTGTTCACTGTTGGGTACAAGCAATAGTAGTAGTAGAACTAGTTTTAAATAAATATGAATAAAAAATATCATCGGATTGTAAAATTTATGCCGTATATATTAACAGTTATTATGATTAAAAGACGTGAAAAAAAAATTAAATATATTTTGTTTTTCTCTAGAGTATAAGATTCTAACCAAATCGTAGTTTATGATGCGTTAAATTCATCCTTACTAATATTATAAATGCGAAAGTAACTCTGTCTGTCTGTCGCTCTTTCACGCCAAAACTACTGAACCGATCTAAATGAAAATTGGTACACAGATAGGCTAGAGCCTGATAAAGGATATAGGCTACTTTTTAATGCAAAAAAAAGATTGTAAAGGGGGATGAAAAGTTGTAAGGGAGTATCGTCATTTTTAAAGCCAGAAGCTTGAAACTTATTTTTAGGCTATTGATTAGATGTAAATAAATATGACATTAAAATTTTGTAAAAAAATTACCCTTACGGGGTAAAATAAAATAGGCGATGAAAAACTTTAAGAAAATAACCTTTTACGCGGGCGAAGCCGCGGGCAGAAGCTAGTATAATAATAAAAAAGGGGGAAATACAAATAATATTTTAGTAATATAAAGTTTATTTTTAATGGAGTTTATATATTTAATTGGGATATTTAATTTTTAGCACTTCTCTGTTTCCACACATGGCCCACTGTTGGGTATGCGCCTACCCTATAATGTTATAAATGGTGCCACGTTGGATCAGACAAGTTGATATTTCATTACGAGTTTTTTCTTCGCTGCCAGTGAAGCTAGAAATTAAACAATGCAAAATTGTGTTTTTACTGCGTCTATCGCAGATTCTAGATCTAGAGTATTTAGATTAGATTACGTTAGATTTACAGATCCGATTTAAAAAAATATACATATCCGATTTAAAAAAAATATTATTTTTTTATTTGTGAGAAGCTAGATTGTCCTTAAATACTGCAAGCTTCATCATCTTTTATTTTATTTTTTTGCGGTGGGCTATGATCTGGTCACACTCCGCTAAATCCGTCCGGAGCGACAGAAGAAGCGGCGCGCGATCCCATAGACCCGCTCTGCAATGTAGCTCTCTTCGCCGAGCGAGCGGACCACCGGAACCCGGTCTTTGTCTTCGGTGGCCTAGCTACATCATCCTGGGGAGATATGTCATTGATTATGTTCGTGTGGTAACGGAGTAAGAATACAATTCAGTACTCCCTTTCTTGACCGTGGATGTCATAAAAAACGACTACATGATATTATATGCAAATAACATTTATGCAAGAGAAGAAAAACTCGAAATAAAACCCTATGGCCTATAACAACCCATCTGATAAGCGTTGTATGATAAGTCAAATTACCTCCCATTGTAAGCCCAGGAAGCTCGAGCATAGCAATGGGACCAACACGCGTTGAAATGATAATGATGAGATATGTCAGTCCCATAGGAGTTGAGAAAACATATGCGCGGAAGTGCTGCTAATATATGTATTGTGATATGTATCTTTAAAAATTTAATTTTATTATAATGGTACCATGATTTACCGCCTAATATAATAAACCGCCGTTTGGTCAACAATTACATTCCCAAGGAGGGTTGACGTCTGGCAGGCGGCCGGTCATAAAACTATTGCCAATAACTTTTACAATATGTACTATGAAAGAAGAGTACATATTGTATCGACCCCAAGTAATTGGGATAAGAGTAGGAGAATGATGATATTAAACTGCAATTATTTAAATAAAGTATTGAAATTTTTACTCTTATATAAATTATTGAAATAAGTGATGAAAATTGCTAATAGTAAATGCATTTTTATTTAAATAAAATTTCATTGATTTTTTTTAAACCCACATAAAATATTGAAATAAGTAATTGATGAAAATTTCTAATATTGAATGCATATTTCAATAAAAAGAATTGACTACTAATAAATATATTATATGACAAACTAAATATGTAATATTATAGCAAACAAGCGACATCGTTAACAGAAATGAGTCGTTGGACGGGTGCGGCAAATGATTTCGGTAAAAGAAAACTAGCGACAATACATCTGCATAATATTAAACAACAGTACCCTGATTGGAGTCATGTTATCGTCAGAGTTTCACCTACAAAGAAACCGGTAAGAATTTATTAACATTCACATTCTTGACTTAATCATCTCTATAATTAATCAGCCTAGAAAATATAGATTGTAGATTTTAAATCATTATTACTGTCATAATCTGAGAATGGAGGTTTTTTTAAAATAAAAACAGAATAGAATATATGAATTTTAGCGGGAAAGGAAAACTGTCATGTGGTGCTCTTGTATAATAGTCATTATGTTAGTGCTTTAACGTGTTATATTAAGTAATTTTGATGGTATTTTATGTAATGTGATGCAGAGGAAGTACTTAGGTGTAGTGAATATAATATAACAGTGCCTTATATATACGTTTTTGTTTTCCACTAAAATGCCCAGAGTTACCTTGGCACTGTGGAAACAACAGTGTGGCCATGACACTGTGGAAGTCGACGATCTAAATTACTGACGGACGATGACTTGAAATGAAGTTAATTTATAAACAAAGATTTGGCTTAAAGGTTTTTGTAACCAAGCCATAAACTCCAATAGAGAGAGATAGAATATAACAGGAACTCTGTCCTATAGAGTATATCAAATTGACTTAATAAGGTTGGGTTAACTGTACTTCTAATCACAGTCATAATTCAAAGGTAGGCTTTATGATGTTTGTCCTTCATTTTTTATAGATGTTTTATAACAAGGTAACGTACCCATAATACGTGACTTATTTTTTGTAACACAATTTTCGTCACGCAGCCAAGCTTAATTCATTCAACTTCCTATTTACAAAAAAAAAAAGACTTAAAATCATATCAATAACGTATTACGTTAAAACTATAATAGCGGTTGGGAAAGGATTTTTTGTGTATACGTAGTCACCGACGAGAACGGGAATGAATTACACATTGCCTGCATTCCCCAGTATTATGGTTGTAATTTTAGAGATATTAATATCAGGCTTCAGTCTGCGCTCTCTTTAATTAAGCTTAGTAGCTTCTAAAATAGAAATAGTAAAATCTCTGTCTGCTTGTCTGATCAACGTGACGTAGTGTCACGTTGATCAGACAAGCAGACAGAGATTTTTTATTTTAATTTTTTCTTCTCTTACTGTTACGTCGTCTGCTTACATCTATCAGCCGTCTTTTAAGACACGCACGGGAATAGACAATATAGTGAATTATATTCTTCATCATCATATCAGCTTATTGTGTGTGTCCCACTGTTGGGCTCTAGCCTCCTCCTTAATGGGGAAGGAGGGAAATTGACCCACTATGTTTACCACGCTGGTCAGACGTGTTGGTATATGGTTTTGTTTCGAGTTTTCCTTCTCTTGTATAGATGTTTTATACGTTTTGTATCCCTTATATAATCGTCTCTTACGATCACCCACGGGTATGATAAGTGGTGGTGAATTGTATTCTTACTCCGTCACCACACGGATAATGATATTCTTACTATGTCATTAAACGAACACGACTTAAATAAAAATGCAATTGTAAAAATTCACAGCTTATTTCCAGATAGTATTGAATGTCGATATAAATGACCATGCCTCAAGAGAAATTTTCGTAGATGTACCGTCTGATTTCAACTTTGGCAAGACTATCATAAAAGAAGAGACTGAACCGGAGAGTTTGTATTACGAGTTGATATTAAAAGGTTTCGATGCGGTACACCAAGCTTATTTGCTATACGTGGAGCCCACAGCGAATTGCAAAGCGATACAATACCACGTAACAGCCGAAATGCATGTGTCTTGGGCTATGAATCATGAATATTATCATTATTTTACGTAAGTATTATATTTATACAATTTTAACGACTTTATCTATGAATGTAACAGAATTTTTGCCGTGTATATTTGACATGTCAACAGAATTTTGTCCGTATATATTTTCCGTGTGGTGACGGATTAAGAATACAATTCATCACCGTCTTACCCATGAGTGATCGTAAGAGACGACTAAGGGATATAAAACGCATATAACTTCTATGCTAGAGAAAGAAAACTCGAAACAAAACCTATACCAACATGTCTGACTAGCGTGGTATAGTAGGTCAATTTCCCTCCCGGTATGAAGGAGGCACGAACTCAACAGTGGTAGACAGATATATGAGCTGATGATATTTGTCATACTTAAGTAATAGACTATGAAATTATTGCCATTTACTTCTCTTGAAAATTCTTAGGTTTAAAACACTTCAAAATCAACTCTGTAAACTATCAATCCAAGTCAAATGTGACTTTTAAAATAAATTACAAACTACATTTAAATTATTTAATTTGTTGGCGCGAAAGAGATCACAAAGGTTAACACATTTTTTTGTGATTAAAGATAAAATATTTTTTATATTATTTAAGTTATATTATTTGCGTCTTAAAAGGCTATTACTAAATGTTATACTATTTCTAAATGTTTTATTTCTCTTTTGGTTTAAATAGCATCTATTTCTAAGTTTAAAATATCGTGTCATTTCCAGCCAGTTAAAACGAACGCCGATGAAATTAAGATTGTTTAAAAGTAATCCGAATACAACATTTAATGGTGAAGTTACAGAGCATGTAAAAATTACATTGCTATTGGATCCACAGTGCACTTTCACTATCAGGTAAGAATAAAAATAACACATTTGTTGCAGTGACAATGATAAATAGCAGTTAATTATAGACTTGGCTCTATTTAACAATAAAATGCAACGGTCGAGCGATCTAGTTGAGTTATATTTATATCCTCAATGCTTTATTTCATTGTCTACATTAATATGTATATTTTTTAAAGACTAGACCTTTTTTTTTGCGGTGGGCTATGGAGTGGTCACGCTCCGCCAAATCGGTACGGGGTGACGAAAGAGGCCGCGCGCGAACCCATAGACCCACCCTACAAGCACCACTCTTCGCCGTGCGAGCGGGCCACCGGTACATGTACTGTAGACCCAGTACTTAGGCAATAAAGTTTGTATTACGGGGAACTTTATATATAATTAATAGACGCAAATTACACCCAGACTCAGAACAATTTGTAGATCGCACAAAATATTAGCCTGCATGGAAATCGCACCCACGACACCTGGCATGATAGTTAGGTATCTTAATCACTACGCCATCTGTGCAATAAAAATTTAAAGTTCGGTCATATTCTCGATGGGATAAGATCTCATATCGCTCGAACAAAAACCTCATTACGGCAACGTTCAAATTTTTTTTATCTCAGTTTTATTCCGGTAGAGATAATCAAAGGGGCCGTCCATTAATCACGTGAGGTTTGAAAGGGGGGAGGGGTTTGACAAAAAACACGAAGTCCTAAACCTTCATAGTTTTAAACCTCATCATGTATCACCAAGGTGGATTTTGTCATGTTGGGGCGTTTTAAAAATGCTAAAAAAACGATCACGTGATTAATGGACGTCCCCAAAGGTGATAAATAAAACACATTTAACCACATCATTTTTAGACCCAAGTAATAGGAGGCGAGCCTATTGACGCTAACTGGGCATGGTTCCAAACTCCGAGCTTACTGGTGAAAATTTGCCAAGAAAAAATTACCGTAAACGTCAACAGTTGTTTGTATGACCCAGTTAGAACTTAGGATCTCATGAGCGCAATAGTCACAATAGCGTACTCATGCCACAGGTAGATGACCAGCAAGATAGTCTAACTGAAAATACATACTACAGAATCAATAAGTAATTAAATAAAATACTACATATAAAGAAGTAATTGTCGCAAATTACGAGGCGTTCTATAAGCAAGGTCGAATGTTTTTGTTTTTGTAAATTTGACTTGTTTGTAATAGATATCAATTCACCTTTTATCATAACATTACGTAATTTTATCACCACTATTAAATTCAAATGTGGTCCGTGAAAATATCTTTCAACTTAGCATTAAGTTATATTTTGTTTGGAAGATTGGTTTAATCACACCCCTTCTGATCCGTCCGATGACGGCAAATCCATTGCTTTTAAGCCGACTATTGGTGCCGATTTCTTGCCTTCGTTGGCATTAAAAAGAGGCCTGTGTTTCTTGACTATTTTTGGACAGAAACCTGCTTTCTAATGGGAGGAAAACTACTATACCACGCAGACCAGACTAGTTGACATAGAAGTTTATTTCGAGTATGCCTATTTTTGCAGTGATGTTATTTAATTCTTTAGTCGTTTCTTGCCATACCCTTTTTTTGTCCAGGCTATTGTCTGAACACACCGCGCCCATTCCGTACTGGGTGATGGATAACGTGGAGCCCCCATAACTCACCGTGGTCCTTCCCCATCGCCATTAGGCCGATACATGGTACCGATTTATTGACATCCGTGGCTGTCCCATTTCTTGCGAAAAATTCTGCGAGATGATTGTGATTTTTATCGTGACTGTGTTGGAGTATTTATTCATAGGACGACTAGTAAATATAGGTCAACTATGTGTATTGAGAATAATTTGACTGAACCCATGGCGTAGTATTCTAAGTAGCGACTTCCATACCGATTGTGTAGATTCGATTCACACACAGGATATTTTTTTTTTCGGTCTTTAAAAGTGGCAGTCCATTAATCACGTGAGGTTTGAAAAGGGGGGAGGGGTTTAACAAAAATCACGAAATATCACAACGGAGAGTAGTAAGATATCACGTGTATTTATTTTTTCATCAAACGCTGCGATTTCTAGAGTGAAAAGCGGCGTGTAGTGTGACTTTGATTTGCCGTTGCCAGACAACGATTGAAGTTTAAAGTAGGTGATCTGTATAAAGACCTTTTTGCGGAGTATAAAAAAGCAAAAAAAAACGAGAATATAATGAGCTGTGGTCTACTTCTTTGTAGGTACTAAAATTCACGTGATATTGGTTGCTTTATAGTCTTAAACCTCACCACGTATGACCAAAACGGAGATTGGGTTAAAAAATGCTTAAAAAAAGTCAGTCCTCCCGTGACCATGATCACTGTAAAGTGTTCGAAACGTCGGGATATTATAAATCAAATACAAACGCGATAGAATCCGTAAAAGTAGTTTTATTTCAAATGCTTAAAAAAAGATCACGTGATTAATGGACGTCCCCGAAGATTTTTCTAAGTCTGGGTGTTATTTGTGTCCATTAATCTAAAAATAATATTTACCGTGTGGTGAGGTTTAAGAGGAAAATTTATCACTATACTCTCACTTTACTTTGGGTGTGGTAAAAAAACCAACTCAGGGATCATCAAGAGAAGGGTTAGCAGCACTCTTTTGGGCAACTACTAACACCAACTGATCCCAGTTCGCCAATCCATCAATCGAATGTGGTGGTTTTATCATTATCCTCTTTCGAGAGGAATTTATTGATTGTGTTAGTCTAATGGATGTATGGACTGATAATAAAATTACATTTCAGTATATCTACGTCTTGGTATCACCGGCTCGCACAATTTGCGCGTAACTACACACCAGTATTAATGCCATATGTCGCTGCAATAGTTTTATTGGCGGTTCGAAGTAATATATTGCAGTTACAAAAGAATGGAACCTGTGCCTCAATGCATAGTGCATTATCCAGCGAAGGTGTTAAACCGTACTATGCACTTGTTTTTGCTAGATTAGCTGCAACAGTTTTGGCGTAAGTTAACTTTTTTTTTTCTCTAGTGTAGCGACGGTATGAATATAATTCACCAATCTATGTTTTGCCAACGGTCATAAAATACGACTAAAGGACACAGTATGCAGATACATATATCTTGATAAAGAAACAAAACTGTCCTATTGTGGAAGGTGATAATAGCCCAGCAGCGGGCACTTATATAAGCTGAGATAATGATGAACCGTATCTGAAACTGATATCATGTAATTTTTATATACCAGCCATAGCCAGATTCGAAATTTCGTATCCTCAACATCTCTGGTTTTTATAACGATCACTATGAGATACTTTATTACAAGCATTTTTTCTATTTTACATATATACATACATATATATCATCACGCCATATCCCTTGCAGGGTAGGCAGAGAGAACAGAGTGCCAGAGAACTCTATCCTTGCATACTTCACTCGCTTCCTCAGCATTCATAATTCTCTTCATACACGCTCGCCGGTTTTTCTATTTTATCTGTGTGGTAAGGCTGCAATTACTACCAACTATTACTATGCTCGTGGATGTCATAAAAGACGACTAACAGATTTATATCGAGCTGGGCCAATTCTATCTAATGTCGTTTGATCAGCAATTACATTCCTAAGGAGGATTGACGACAGGAAAGCGGCCGGTCATAAAACTATTGCCAATATCTTTTTCTATATGTATGTTTACATATTGCATCGACCCCAAGTAAATGGGATAAGAGCAAGAGAATGATGATACATTTTTCTATGGCAGAAAACATTACAATGCAGTATCAGTATTAATATTTAGGAGAGGGTACCCCCTCAGGGGGTATTCCGTCAGGCCAGCCACTGACGTCAAGTTCACGCTGCTCCGGTGGTCGGTCCAACGACGAAGGCGAGCTGTCACGGGTGGGTTACGGGTGTGCGTGCTTACGCCCCTCTGTCGCCACAGAGGGAGTGGTGCAAAGAGTGCGCCGACCGTAGCCCACCCAAAAAAAAAAAGTATTTATATTTCTATGGCTGGATTTATGTTGGTATTAGGACCGTTGTCCCTAGCGATCGTCAATTACAGTGTTACATTTCTATTTGCTGTTATAACTGTACATCAAATTTGTGATATTGAGCACGTTTTGACGTGTATATTGAGATGGTAACAATGAATCTTGTTTTCTCAAACTATATATGAATTACTGGTTACATCCTTTTCAATACTAGGGAAATTAATATACTATACCACGCCGGTACTGTGGCATAGTAAGTTAATGGTGTTTGGAATGTACATAGTATTCCAAATACTAATTCTGGAGACCATGGTTGTCGTAATAACCAGCTGAGTGTTCACTAAAATAATGGCAACAGGACTCTACAGAGAAATTTAAATGCGATCGCTAACTCGTTCGCTAAGCGCTGCTATAATGATAATAGCTCCATTTATTGAAGCCTATGTCCAAGAGTAGATGTCGATAAGCTGATCTATGGGTCGATATCTCGCTAGTCCGATCAGTTTACATTGCTTTCCATTTTGAAATTTCCTTAATATTTTCCTTTTAGTAAAATATAAACTAGTTTCTTATCGTTTATTTTTAGATCCATTCCTGTACTTTCCTTTCTGTTCGAGAATGCCAGTTGGAATAACTTAGAGTTACAATACTTCATAAGATCGCTATTGGTGCTGCCGACTTATATGATTGCGCTTGGTTTAGTCAATGTTATGTTGGCTGCTGTGTTGGCAGTTATGGTGTTCTCATCGCAAATTGCTCATAGATTGTTTTTTAGGTATGTATAAAACAAATTTGCCGTGTGGTGACGGAGTAAGAATACAATTCGCCAACCCCCCTATCTTACTCGTGGGTGATCGTAAAAGACGACTAAGGGATATAAAACGCATATAACATTTATGCAAGAGAAATAAAACTTGAAACAAAACGCTATTCAAACACGTCTGATCAGTATGGTATGGTAGGTCAATTTCCCTCCCATTATGGAGGAGGCTGGAGCCCAACAGTGAGACATATATGAGCTGAAATGATGATAAAACAAATTGTGTATTCTATTATAGTGGCCACGTATGCATGGTATCACAAAAGATAGGGCCAAAACCATCTAATCTCTGGTCAACTATTACATTACCAAAGGGGATTGTTGTTACGTAATTTCCGTGTGGTTACGAAGTAAGAATGCAATTAACCGCTTCCTCTTGTACCCGTGGGTGTCGTAAAGGACGATTAAAGGATAAATGCAAGTAACATTGATGTAAGAGAAGGAGATCTCGATATAAAACACTATTCCAACACTTATGACGTCGTGGAATAGTAGGTCTTTTCCTTCCATTTTGAAGCAGGTTCTAGTCCAACAGTGGAACTTATATGGGTTGAGATGACGATGATATTTAAAGAGGTTTGACGTCAAGCAGGCCGGTCATAAAAGCATTGTCAAAACTTTTGCAATACATACGATAGACAATGAGTACATATTGTGTTTACCGCAAATTACTAGGTTAAAAGCAGGTTGAGGATGTATTATGACTGGTAAAAGAAAAGGATAGTTACACAGAATATTCCTATTCAACCGTCATAAAGATTATATTAACATTTTATTGAACAGTGTTTTTCTTTATTTCATGTTATTAGGATTATGTGGCGAGGAAACTCTAGTTTGGCTGAAAAAATGGCGTCAGGATTGCAAAAGGTCCCTATGTTAGTGACTGGCGCGCTTCTGTTTGGAGCGCCCTTATCCTGTGGAGCAGCGGCGCTTGTTGCAGGCGCTGCTTTTTATTCATTTATAGTGAGTGTTATTTATTAGTAATTATCCGTGTGGTGACGGAGTAAGAATACAATTCACCATCTTACCCATAGGTGACCGTAAGAGACGACTAAGGGATATAAAACGCATATAACATCTATGCAAGAAATGGAAAATTCGAAAGGAAACCCTATGTCAACACGTTTGTCCAACTTGATGTAGTAAGTCAATTTCCCTCCCATTATGAAGGAGGCTCGAGCCCAACAGTGGGGCTTGTATGAGCTGAGATGATGATTATTAAATATATCGTTCATATCGTTTATATAATTTTAATTGTATTTAACCTTATGTGATATTACAATATGCTACAAAAAACAATAAGTACTGGTAAATGTTACTTATTGGTTTTTGTACCCAAACAAAAAACGAAAATAGCGTCCATAAATTTACGAAATATTACACATTCAATGACACGAAATATGTTGTCAACAGGAAAGCGAAAATGTTCTTCATATTTCACTTGGAGTAAAAATAAATAAATACCGTTTAGAGTTAACATTTATAAACTAAACGTAACTTATTGCGTTCGATTACTTTTAACCTCGACATTCTTTGTGTAAATAAATATATTATTATCCAAAGTTTTTGTTTAGAGTATTAAATATCTTCCATAATACTGCATAAATTTCAATCGTTGACACGCCACTTTTTAGATTATTTTGCCTTATAACGAGAAAAAGAAAATATAGCAATCCGTTTGACTCACGTGGTATATTAGGTTAATTTTCCTCCTGTTGTTGAGAAACCTTGAGCCCAGCAACAGGACGTATATGAGCTAAGATGACGATGATGATCTCATGTGTGTAATCAACCTTTAAGAACGTATGTTTACCAAAGTATAGAAACGTACAGTACGTTTTTACGTGTACATGTACGTGTACGTTGTTAGGTTACAGTTATTTAAGTAATAAATTCTCAAAGAACCGTGTGAATTTCTAGCACATTAATACACAATTGAGACTGCATTATTGCTTTTTTTTTCAGTTGTCTAAAATGTATGAAGAATACTTAGAAGATTATGTATACAAATTAATGGCAAAAATAGCTTCGAGAGTGTGTCTTATATTTAAAAATAGGAAACCACCTAAAGAGGATGAAAATAGTCTTGTAAGAGCAGATTGTACGGAATTATCTAGTCAAACCTCAAATGAAAACGTTACAGATATTACTGACAAACAAAATAAAATTGATAACGAGTCAAAAGATGAAGGAAGTGCTAAAGAGGAAGCAAAGAATATTGACGTTGACGAAGATACTAAACTTGTACCAGTGATGTCTGAAAATAGTAGCAGTGATGAAATGACAAGATCAGAAAAATCACGTACAAAAAATAAAAGAAGGAGTAGTGATAAGCATTCGAATTTAGATGAAGATCTGAACAATTTGAATTTCCATATGATGATGTTCTCTTTGTGGATTATAGTGACTTTAGTCAATGTGCCCGCTTTGCTAACGTGGGCAAGAAATTTCTCGTAAGTCTCTTTATAAAGTAAAGCTACATTAGACCTAATTGAAATTTGAAATATAGATAACCATCCCCTAGATTAATACATAGATTATTTTTCATCCAGAATATTATATCCTCCGTGTGGTGACGGAGTAAGAATACAATTCACCACCCGAGGGTGATCGTAAGAGATAACTAATGGATATAAATGCATGAAACATCTATGCAAGAGAAGAAAACTCGAAAAGAAACCCTAAACCAACACGTCTGAGCAGCGTGGTATAGTAGGTCAATTTCCCTCTCATTATGGAGGAGGCTCGAGTCCAACAGTGGGATATATATGAGCTGAGATGATGATTATATTCTCCAGTGATATCAAAAGCGAATCTGAGGGTACGAATGCAATATATATTATAATATTTCAAGAAAACAGTATTTTTCTTGCATCAGAGAAGTACATGTTTTCATCAATTTATCCATGTCTAATGTTGTCCAGAAGTCTTCCAAAGAGACATTAACTCTATAATCGCCACGCGGGCTGGCGATCGCAGTTGGTGTCATAATTTACCCAGGCGAGTGCTATTGCAATTTCGTTACCACAAGGAAGGCGATATATCCACCACTAGCTAAATTCATACAAAATTTTATTGCTTTATGCAGATACTACAAAGTATGAATTTTTTTTTTTTAAATTTTGGTACTTAATAAAGTTGTGTAGCTCCTGAGCGAGTGATATAAAAGAGCTATATCACTCACATAGACACAATCTATCACTCGCTCACTTAAGCGTCGAATATATCATTAGCTCAATAGCTCACTAGCTCATCGCTCACTTCGCATCGCAGAATGTTTCACTCTCAGTAGCTAACGAAAAATGAGTGAGATAGGTGCGCTGCGTGGCCCGCCAATCAGAATGATATTTCATACTGTTTTCGTATCGATGTAATTAAGTTGTCAAAGAGAATACACTCTATTTCTTTAGAAATAAAGTTTAATAATTAATATTTATTATTAGAAAATAGATTTGTATTTGTTTTATTATAACCAACTAGTAGGTAATGCTTTTTTGGTATTATGATACTAGAGCGATAAAGTATTTTGAAATTCTTTTTATAGGTAATTAGTTGCTCCCGGGATATCTCGGCAATACGTGACCGAGTGTTGAATAAAACTTACTTTTATAGACGTTTTCAGTAATAAAACTGTATATTTATTTGCGGAAATGTTTATATATCTATATGTTCTAAAATCTTTTAATAATTATTTTAGTTACTATTATTGTAACTGTAAATAGACTAAATTGTGCGCCTTACTGTTTATGTAGGACCTTTTTTCTCTAGTAATAGAAATCTAAATAGAATTCTCTGTATGCTTAAGTGTTTTTGTAGAACGTTAATATACATTAAAAATTAAGTTTTACTATCGACAATCTGTAATTTAAATAAAAAGCGAAGCCTATCATGGGAAAAATGAGTGATAGATTCGTTAAAGTGAGCGAACTTTGAAAGTGAGCTAGAGGATTGATTTAATAATGATGATTGACTACTGAGCTAAATGAGCTAATGAGCTAAATGAGTGATATATATCTTTATAGTGAAAAGATATATATCACTCTTTTCAGCGCAGTGATACATATTGCGCATGACTAGTACTTAAGGCTGATTTTATTATTTCAGATATAGTATGGTATTAAAACCGGATACGTCGTATCATACAGGTCTTGTTATGTCAGCCTGTTCAGCATATATATGGCAACTTGATGGCCCCAAGAAGAAATTGTAAGTATCAGTAGCAAATATTATCTTGACGGTAAACGTTAATAATAACTTTTTGCTATGTAGCAAAAAGTTTGCCTTTAAAGTGATATAATGATTTTTTTTACAACACCATGAATTAAGAATTATAATTATTGTATAATGGACACAAATTAAACTCAAAACAACAATTTATAGATCGCATTAAAGTATTGTCTTAAATGGGAATTGAAACCGTGACGCTTGGCAAGCTAGGTCGGTGTCTTAACAACTACGCCATCTTTGTGCTGAGTGTGAGCTTTGTCGTCAACATGACGCGTTCTACAGCGAGCGCGTAAGTTTGACGGGGACTTGTATTATATTCGATATCTTAGTGTTTTAACGTGTTATATTACATAATTTTGATGGCATTTTATGTAATGTGATGCGGCGGAACTACTGGGATGTAGTGAATATCATATAAAAGTGCTTTACAACGTTTTCCATCAAAATTCCCACAAGATACCATTGTGGCCATAGCACTGTTGATGGTGACAATGTGACTTAGACAATGACTAACTTGAAAGACTAAAAATGTGAAGATATTCATAACTCGACACTGGCACCAATAGCTCGTATAAGTAGCTGATTGCCAATACATAAGAAGAAGCATGTCATTTGTATGAAAAGATGTAGTTTCAAAAACGGGCCGCTAGTGGCGCTGTACATTTCTTCATACAAATGACATGCTTACGCGCTCGCTGTAGAACGCGTCATATTAACGACAAAACTCACACTCAGCACATTGATCAGTTAAAACTGTTATTAAAATAATAATTTCAACTTATCGATCTCATGGAACTGAGCCTAAAAGAAGTATAATATCATAATCGCCACGTTTGACATTTTCCACTTGCAAAATAATAAAAAAAACCGTAACTAAAATTATCCGAAACTGTCGGGTAATCCGAAATAATCTTATAACTATCTGAAACCGATATAATGTTTTCATATCCATATAATAATTCTCCTACTCTTATCCCAATTACTTGGGTTCGATACAATATTATGTACTCTTCTTTCATAGTACCTGTAGTTAGGTAAAAGTTATTGGTAATAGTTTTATGACCGGCCGCCTGCCAGACGTCAACCCTCCTTAGGAATGTAATTGTCGACCAAACGGCATCATGTGGAGTTGGCCCAGGTCGTTATAAGGCTACTTAGTCGTCTTCTACGACACCCACGAGCAAAGTAAGAGTTAGTAAGTATTCGTAGCCGTTACCACACAGCTTGTTTTCATATCCAGAAATGAAATTTCATATTTCTTTCCTGGTTTTTTATTACATCAGTGTGACATTTTGAATTTACAAATACATTTTTCTATTACAGAAAACATTACAATGCAGTATCAGCATTAATATTTACTATGGCAGTATTTATGTTGGTATTAGGACCGTTGTCCCTAGCGATCGTCAATTACGGTGTTACATTTATGTTTGCTGTAATAACTGTACAGCAAATTTGTGATACCGAGGATGCCTTGACTGAAAATATTACAGATACAACAGAAAATGAGAAGCTTAGCGAAGAAAGCAATGATTCAGATAATAAAAAAGAACAAGATGAACAAAAACCTGAAAATACTGAAGAAGCCAAGGCAACTTCCAGTGATGATTGCAATGTATGCAGCGAAAATAGAATTTATAATGTATTTAATAAACTTAGAGAGAAATTTAGCCTTACCGAAAATTTGTAATGCCTCACCTGTGATATAAATTGAAATATTTCTCTTAGCCTTAAGATATGTCTAAGGTTAAGCCTCTCTTATCGCAGAATTTGAATGCAAGAATTATAATTCTGGCACGACCGTTTATACATTGACTGGACAGGATAGGAGTGACCTCTTATGCCGAGTATCGTAGGTAAATCCAACTCAGAATTGTTTTGCAATCCACAATACATGTCTAGGTGTTATTTGTGTGCATTAATTATATGTTTGTGAAGTCTCCCGTGACACATTTATTTATTTCACAGAGTATTGTCTTGAATAAATTCATAGGTATCTAAAAAGTTCAAGGTGATCAGTAAACTTATAGTTTCCTGTTCAGATTTCATGTCTTAGCAAATATGGACGAAAAATTGATATTTGTTTCACACTTGAAGGTATGATTTGACAAATAATTCAGAATCTTATTTGTGTAAGTGTTTTACTATTGAAAGTGTGAATTTCGAATTTAATACTCATTCAAAATTGACAGTTTTTAATAGCAGAATATGTATGTATATATTCATGCAAGTAAATACTCAGTACAGATAATATGATATGCACATTGCTGTTATCAGAACTGGTTTACCTATGTAATTGAGAGCAATAATTAATCTCATTTTTTGTTCAGCCAACACATGAAGGTACTATTATGTATTTTTAAGTATGCGAGTCGAATATGTATTGTAAATAAATTGTAAAGAATATAGATGTGTTTCCTTAACTCTTGTCATTTCATTCTTTATACCCTTATACATCTTTCTGCTCAATGTGATATTTCTATGCAAATAGCATATTAAAACTCACTGGTCAAATGCCAATATGGAATTTTATTTTTCTTACTTATGCTGTGAAATGATCAATTTACAGCGCTTGTTAAATTAAATCACCTGGGCAAAATGAAGGGGGGGGTGACACCTTGCCATCACCAATGGACATAATATGTCTATAACTATCCTAAAACCTAATGATTGCTCATAATGTTAAAGCTGAAATAGTTCCGGTATAGTTTAGATACTCTTCTCATCATTGAGCCAAAGACATGGATGATTCTAATGAAATATTTTTCTCATTCTCCCAGAACTCCTTAAGATGCTTGAGCAGGTAAGCAGAAGAGTATACTACATAATCTTTGTATTGGGTTGTTTTATCGGGATGAAATTTGACCATGTTGAAAACAACTTTTGAATATTATGAAGCAAAACCAAGATTCTTTATAACAAAATTTTATCATAACTTCTACACTAATAAATTTGCATACTTACTAAGCATCGTGGGTATGGGTCTTCTAAATTTTAATCTATAGCTCACCTGCCTCAACGAAAGCAACAAAATCAATCATTCATGCAAGTCGCCCGATATGTTTTAAAGGTTAGGGTGATTAATGATTATAAACAGTAGACATTCTACTGTAAAGCATTGTATTAATGTTTTGATTATATTTATATACAATATATAAAAACTTATTTATGAAAGGAAATTAAATTTAGGATCAAACACTCACTATCCTGGCAGCTGTTTTACATTTAAAATTAAGGTTATTGTTCCAATAAGTTTTAATTAAATAGCAAGAATTTTTATTTATTAGATAGTAAATAAAGCAAAGAATGAATTATCTTATATGCTAGCTTTATTAGAAAATATTACAGAACAAATATTTATTTTTTCCCCTTCTTGCTTCCAGATGGTTTTTCTTCATTATTTCTAGGATTTTGCCAGTTTAGTGGGTTGCGGCGGTACATAGGCCATGGTGGAACAGTCAGGATCGCTGCTAAGATGAATCCAGCTCCCAAAATATACACAGATTGTGAAAATTGTTGAACAATGTATCCCCATATGAATCCGACTATACTGAATAACGTAATTATAGCTCTATACAGTTTTTCTGCCTTTGCTTGACCAACATAATCAATGTGTGTTGGTATAGATGTAAAGAAATCCATACTGAAATTTATTAAATTGAAAATTCCAAAACCCAAAAACAATTCAAATACACGACAGCACAACAAAATAACTTTAATCAGTTAAGACACGTCAGCCTAATGCCAGAGCTGGCAGCACAGATTAATAAATTCCTTGTTCGTTCAAGTGGCTCAATTTGTTTTTAGTCATGGAGACTAGAGTAAGGAGTACCATCTCAGTGTATTAAGAAGTGTCCAAAGAGTAAAGTTATTAATTTGAAAAAGAGTGGCAATTCGATGATAAAATATGCATGTATGGAAAGTGCTGCCACCCAGAGTTTAGGCGGTGAACTAAAGTTGAAGTAATATATATACATATCTACATGTGTATGTGTAATTTACATAGAATTTTCTTTTACTATGAAAGCTACCCTGAAATATAAAAAAAAACATATCAGCTGATAATTAAACAATAATAATATCAGCCTAACATTGAAACTTGAGATAATTTTCAGAAAAATATCAATAACCGAAAATAGATCGATGACAATAAGTACCTACGCTAGGAACAAAAAATAACAATTCTCAGTTGTCAAACGTTTGACAGGCAGGACAAAATGGCAGCGGTTAAGTTTGTACAACCAATCTGTAGGCGGCGCGACGGTCAGTAAAAATAAGTAATGTTTTAAGTGTGCCTCCCCAGGAAGTGTCCATTGAACGGGAGCAAATTAAGGTGGCGCTATAGTAGCAAGTGTAAGAATTTTAAAAAGAGCGCCACAAATTTCATAGGTTCATAGGTTATTATTTATCAAATCACAGCTGACTACGTAACTCAGCACACTTCACTCTGCTTATTACTGCTACTTTCATGTCATTTCCACTTGCTACACTAGCGCTATTTCGGTGAGTGTTCGAACAATAATTTGCTGTTTACAAGTGAACACTTTTTTGACTAATCCTCCATACAAGATAGTACTCCTTACTCTAGTCTCCATGACTATAGTCCTTAAAATATAGCTTGATCTCTGTGATAGATAGCTACAAAACCGATGAAGTAATTTTGAATACGCGTCATGTTTACAATTTTATTTTGTATGCCTATATTTTCATTCTTTACGAGCCAGTTATAACTGGCACGTAAAGAAATAGATAGATATATCTTAACAGAATTATGAATATAAAAATATGAATATTTACTCCAAAACTTGTACCTCATATGTTTTTAAATACTTTGTAACCATTTTATAAAAATATTATGCTTACGCAAGTAACAAGGTCATACTGAAATACATATGAAAATAAGATAAAGATGACACAATCAATAAACGTAAATCGATAACATCCATATTTATTATTTATAAAACAAGTATTTATTATTTATAAAACAAGTTTTTGGTAGACAATCGCCTCCGAAGCAAAATATTGGACGCAAGAGCCTACAGGGGCCCCACAGTCGATACGGACCACTATCTCGTTATTGCGAGATTTAGTGGTCTGTTCAGAAAGTGAAGGCACTGGCGAGAGCGTGTCCACTTCGGAGGGCTTGAAAGAATAAAGGTTGAAAGGTTGCAAGAAGAGTGTGTAAGAGAAAAGTATGCAGAGGGTGTCCGAGAACGGCTGACGATGGCAAGCCAGCCGCAATCGGACATTGAAGAATGCTGGAGAGTATTGAAAGAGAGTATGGTAGATACAGCGAAAGAAGTATGTGGCAGTTCAAAGAAGCATAGAAAAACAAATGGTGATGCATGGTGGGATGCGGAAGTGGCAGCTTCCGTAGAGCAAAAGAAGAAAGCGTGGCTGGACTATGTCTCTTCTTTGAATCTGAATGACAGTATGACTGAACAGAAAAAAGAAATATATCAGCAATGTAAGAATGACACCAAGGCCATAGTGAAAGAGAAACGTGATAGAGCAAGTATGAGTGCAGAAGATAGGCTGACTAAAAACTTCGAGGGTAACACCAAACTCTTTTGGAGGGAGGTGAAGAAGTCTCGGGGTCGTTGGTCAGCCTTCAGAATGAATAAAATAAGGTCTAAAGGTGGAGACATTCTTACACAAACACAAGACGTGTTAAGCCGATGGAGTGAATATTTTGGCGATATGTATGCGGATACTACGGTTGGCGCCAGTGTCGCATGTGGTCTAGTAGATCAACATTCGGCGACGGCGTCCTCCGATGGCATCAGTATGGATGAAGTTGAATGGGCGATAAGAAGTTTGAAAAATGGTAAGGCAGCGGGCATTGATATGGTGTCTGCCGAGATGATCAAGCTTGGTGGCTCCTGTGTCTGGGAGGTGTTCCTGTTGCTCCTCAATTTATGTTGGAGCTCGGGAATGGTTCCCGGGGACTGGAATAGCGCAGTCATCGTGCCTTTGTTTAAAAACAAGGGTTCACGTTATGACTGCGCAAATTACAGAGCAATAAGCTTGACCAGTTTAGCAGCAAAAGTGTATGGTAAAATTATTGAAAGGAGAATGAGGATGGTGTCCGATGGTTTACTGTGTGAGACACAAGGAGGTTTCAGGAGTGGAAGGGGATGCATGGATCAAGTGTTCTCTCTGCGCAACATTGTGGAGAAGCATCTGGCTCTAGGTCAGAGGGTTTTCTGCAGTTTTGTGGATCTGGAGAGAGCCTTTGACATGGTTGTACGAAAGGAACTTTGGGACATTTTTTTTTTTTTTTTTTTTATGCCTTATGGCGGCAAACGAGCAGACAGCACACCTGATGGTAAGTGTCACTGCCGCCCATGGACCTTTGCCAATGGTATAGCTAGGCCGCTGCCTACCAATACAACCCTGAAACCACCCCAGTTAGGCTTCCGGCTCTCTCGCTCACCGAACGAAGCGCAATAGCACATTGCTATTACTCAGACGTCGATCTTCTGCGAGAGTGTGGTACTACCCCGGACGTACCGGCCCGCGGCTGTAGACAGAGAACTGTCCACAGCCTGGTCCTACCACAATAGAGTATGGTATTAGCGGTAAACTGCTTTTTACCGGAGTATGGTATTAGCGGTAAACTGCTACAGGCTGTGCAGTCCAGTTACATGGGCTGTAGAGCCTGTGTGCGGCTGGACGATGGAATGTCGCCTTGGTTTGACGTCAATATCGGCGTTAAGCAGGGGTGCGTTCTGTCAGCCAGGCTGTTTATCATATATCTGGATAAATGTCTCCAAAGGTTGAACGATATGAATGTGGGAGTCCAGATGGGCGACTCAGTGGTCACTGCTCTGCTTTATGCAGATGATGCAGTCCTGCTGGCACAGTCAGCGACTGACCTGCAGACCCTAGTCGACACAATGACAGAAGATTGTAAGAAAAGGGGTCTACGCGTGAATGTGAGCAAAACCAAAATAATGGTCTTTGAAAGAGATAAAACCAGAACAGATGTAAGAGTAACAATAGGTAATGATGTACTAGAGCAAGTGGATGAATTTGTATATCTTGGATGTGGATTTAGCCGAGATGGAAGGTACACCACTGATATAGAGCGAAGAGTAATGCGGGAAATAGAGTGAACGGAGCGTTGGGGCAACTTCTCGGCAGCCACCACCTCAGCCAGAAGGCACGTGTAGCAATACATAACGCAGTGCTTGTCCCAACATTACTGTATGGAAGCGAGAGTTGGGTATGCAGAAAAGAGTATGATAGTAAAATTAATGCGGTCGAAATGCGATCTCTGCGGAAAATCTGTGGAGTTAGGCTGACCGACCGCATTCGTAACGACGACGTAAGAGAGCGAGTATGTATGAAAGAGAGTATTGGTGTAAAGATGCGAAAGGGAATGCTCCGATGGTTCGGACATGTGGAAAGAATGCCAAACGAACGCCTGGTTAAGAAGATATACAATGCGAAAGTGGAAGGATGTAGGTACCGAGGGAGACCGAGACTAACCTACCTAGACCAGATCGGTCATGTAATGAAGGAAGGTGGAGTCAAGAGTCTCCGAAACCGGCGAGCGTGTATGAAGAGAATTATGAATGTTGAGGAAGCGAGTGAAGTATGCAGAGATAGAGTTCTCTGGCACTCTGTTCTCTCTGCCTAGCCTGCAAGGGATATGGCGTGATGACATGTATATATGTATTAACAAGACTATTCTTTATGACTTATCTTTTAAATTAAAAAGAAAATTTATTTTATAAACTAAACATGATTATTCATGAAATAATCTGTGACCAAGAACTCATCATCAACCTACAGGAATGCTCCAGCGATGATGATAATAGTGACGATGAACTTGGATGTACTCCTTTCGAATAATGAAAATAATTAATTAACAGCTTTAGTTTAAATTAAATTAAATTAATCATTTTAATTTAATAAGATTTTCATATATTGTTTTACATATACATATAATCAATTCACCTTTTAATGAAAATTCAATACGATTTTCATACATTGTTTTTCAATTACAGTAGCAAATAACTTTAAAAAATAAAAATTATATCGACAAAAATACGGAATATATCGTAAATGGCACTAGTAACAACTGTCACAGAGATCAAGCTATATTTTATAGACTATAATGACTAAGCAGTTTAGTTTTTTATTAATTGCAATTAAACGACGAAGAATTACCTAGCCATTTTCGAAAGGAAACCGCGCGTTGCGATTATGAAGCTTTTAAAATAGAAATATTTTGATACATTAATTTTTACGGTCGTATTTTTGCAAGATACGGACTATTTTATCCGACGTCGTCGAATATTTTTTAATCAACTATTTTATTACTTTAAACAAAATAATTGCTTTTTAACAATATCAAATACGTTTGAACGAATGTTTACTTGACATATAGGTATATGATAATATTATCCTATAAGTGCAATGTGAGAAAAATACAATCATTTTTAGGTTTGAAAAGGGCTTGATTTTCGTATATCGAGAGTAGAGCAAGACCTCAACGGGGCGTGCAAAATTTGACCGGTCAGAGTTCGTTTTGTGCGGGTGTTAAGAATTTTTACAAATATTGCTATAATAAAACATATAATATCTATATTGTCATCAACAATGCCGCGACCAATAAAATCAAATCTTTCCCAACAAAACCGTAACGCAGTTAGAATTCGAAACATAACGAACGGCAGAAGAACAATTTATTGTACGGGAAGACCGCCGCGTTAATATGGCCCAACTCCGTGCTTCTTAATCACGAGACAAAGTAAAGTTAGTTTATTTGTAGTAAAGTTCTTAACACAAGAATAAAGCGAGGCAGGCCGTGCTGTTGACAATGCGAAATTTGTAGCCGCTACCACACAGCTAAAATAACTTAATAATTTAAAATTAATCGAAATCGGATTTCATTACCTGCTGCTTTCATTTCATTACCTGTTAGGCGGAACGAAGTGTGCCGGGTCCACTAGTACCTTATAAATTAGAGTTCCAGAGTGATCTGTCTGGCCAGCTACATATTGTTTGATTTTTTTGAACTAAAACTTTTTATGCACGCTTGACTTGGGGAGTAATCTGGTAAAAATAAATGCGTGACGAAAAGTGTGATTGGGTGAGACAAACGGAAGTTGAGAGGGAGATATAAGTTAGTAAAGACCGAAAGAGAGAGAATTGTGTTTGGTATATTACTGTAGGGCCAAGAGAGAGAGAGAGGTGCGAGCGCACATTTTCATTTTCTCTTTCTCTTATAGCCAGTGCATGAAATATACATATATTTGTCTCAGTCAGTAGTTCGTTTGCGAGTTTCCTAGCGTTACACGAAAGATGATTTCTTGATTATTTCGTAATTTAGTTTTGAAGAATTTTATAAATTAATATTTTGTTCATAGCATTAAATATTCTACGTTTAGAGGGAATAAAAATAAAATTGTAAATTCATTTCAAAATTAACATTTTCTGAATTTTCGGGCTTTTTTATTGCTTTTGGTGGCAAACAAGCAAACAGCACATCTGATAGTAAATGTTACTGCCGCCCATGGATCTTTGCAATATCAAGGGTACAGACTACAGCTAGGCCGCTGCCTACCAATGAAAAGTCTAAAGCTACACAGAAAGTTACCCTTCCAGCTCTCTCGCTTACTAAACGACGTATAGCAGCATATTGCCACTGGTCAGGCGACGATTTTCTGCGAGAGTGTGGTACTACCCCGGACGGATCGGCTCGCGGCTGTAGACAACTGTAGTTTGTGAAAAAATATAATAAAAAAAAATGACGAGCCCACTGAGTTTCTTGCCGGATCTTCTCAGTATGTGGCTGCTTTCCGATCCGGTGGTAGATTAATTAAATTTAATTATAAAAAAAAAAACAATGTAAAATTGACAATATGTAAGTGCCCCTATGGGGGCTTATGCAAAATAAATGATTTGATTTGATTTGAGACAGGAAACTGTCAACACTGTTCTATCACTATGAGTGAATAATAACAAATTAATATAATTAATTTATATAGGTACATCTACATATATTTTTAAAATGTTTGTTCGGGAGGAATCTTGCAACTTAATTTTGAATCCTTAACAGATTGGGTTTAAATTTTGTATACACGTTCAGTTTGAATGGTAATGTAGGCTTAACTGTGACATCATTCTAAATCCGACACGGTGGAACACCCATGATGGTAGACAAACTTTTTTTAATGGTGACCTACAATATGGATATCAGATGAAAAAATAAGAATAAAGAAATAAAATACTGAATATAAATTCCGTTATTCAATCCATCTGAAATTTCGGTGTACTGCTTTTTGAATTCTCGATTATAATATTGAGGTCGAATTGTTAAAATCTGTGAAAACGGTTAGTTAATTTTAACTTGTGTAATTTGGTGAGTTAGGTGTCAATATGCATTGGTTTGCAATCTGTCTAGGACAAAGATAATTCTAAAATCAAACCCGGAATTAATTGAATTGACTGATAATTTGAGACAACAAACTAGCACAACTTTTAAAGACCTTTTCAATGCATTACGAATTATTACCAATTCGTAATAACACCGTATAACCGAACGTTTTGCTATTATTTTAATAAATCTACTAAATAAAGAGGTAGGTACTACAAACTGGTAACTTTGTGATTGAAAGGGCTCTGCGAATTTATCCCACTAGCTATCAAGTATATAATCACAACAAAACTGCTCTCGAACGTTTCAGAACTTTTAGTATAACTATTAACAAAGTAACAGGACAGTTTAGTTGATTATACTCAAAAAATTACAACATCGATTTAAGTAATATCATCACCATTCGACATAAACAAGACAGAAGAGCTACCTTATTTTTTTTTCCTTTGCAAGGTGGACCATGGATGTGGTTGCGCCCCGGCAAATCGGCCCGGGGCGACAGAAGAGGCGGCGCGCAACCCCATGGACCCACCCTGCAAACACCTCTGTTCGCCGTGCGAGCGGGCCACCGGTACCCGATCTTTGTCTTCGGTGGCCGGCCCAGCGGTATACCCTTGCGGGTTTCTCTCGTACAGAAGAGCTACCTAAGAAGTTAAAAATATTCGTTCGGGCCAAGGTGATGTCGTGTTCGCTGGAGGTGTGTCCGAGTTGGGACGGGCAGCGCCGTGACCTCGTCGCTGTTATCGGTGCCGACCTGACGCTGCCGGCTGTCGCGAGGGCGATGGTCGACAGCGTCAGGAACTGGGACGCGGTCGCCGCCTTCTGCGAGGCTGTCATCTCGCAGAAGGAGACGGCGGAACGAGTCCGGGACGATTCCCGTGACCCGAGCCGCCGTCAGCGGCCGGGGCGGCGCAGGCGCGAATACCTGCGCCTGATGCCGCCCTAACCGAGGCTTCGGGTGATCGGACCGGGGAATTGTCCGGTCACCCGACGTGAGGCCACCGCGTGAGGACGACGCCTCGACGGCGAAAGCTGTCGGGGCGTCGACAGGAGAGGAGCCCGAGAGGGTAGTAGTATAGGTAGTATATTATTAGAAGGTCCAGGGGTGGCTTTACCTATAGTCTGGTAATGTTTTAACTGTGCCCCCCCCCCGGGCACAGTTAAAACATTACATATTTTTACTGATCGTCGCGCCGCCTACAGATTGTTTGTACAAGCATAGCTGCCATTTTATCTTGATTGTCAAAAGTTTGACAACTGAGAATTGTTATTTTTTGTTCCTAGCGTATGTACCTATTGTCAATAATATATTTTTGGTTATTGATGTTCTTTCTGGCAATTATCTCAATTTTCATTGTTAAGTTTATACTATTGCCGTTTCGTCAACGGCTGATATGTTTTTTTTTATACTTCAGGGCAGGTCTCATAGTAAAAAAAATCCTATATAATTACATACGTGTGTATGTAGATACGTATTTAGGTATATATGCATATTACTTAAACTTGAGTTTATCGCTTAAGCTCCAGGTGGCAGCACTTTCCATACATGCATATTTTACCATCGAGTTCCCACTCTTTTTCAGTTAATATAATTTTACTCTTTGCCTATAGTGCAGAGGGCGCGTTGCACCCGGGCGCCGGGTGTTAGGTTAGGTTATTTATTGTATTGAATCGGCGAATATCGCGTCGCATACCATAGAATTAGAGATTTATCTATTAAGCTGCCTGAGTTCGGATCAATCGGCTGAAGATTGTACCGTCATTTCCTTTCTCCTCTCCATGAGTTGAAGAGTCTGGTCAGAAAGCTTTTTTGTTCTAGTAGCGCGACGGGCCTTAAAGAATTTTTACGCGACCACGTGGACAGTTTCCACGAACCTGTTCTTCATACCGTTCGAAGATTCGCACTCTTCCAGGCATTGGAAGCGATTATGTAATTCGAGTTGAGCTATCGGGGTTCTGGTATTGGACAGGTGTAGGTCGGAGTGTAGACTTCATCAAGCAGGACCGCTTGACTTTCTTACGAAGATTCAATGTGCCTCGAACCATCCGGTGATCACTCCCAGTTTTAATCCTGCTGATCACATATACATTTATTTACATATTTGTCGTTTGTCCGTCAAGATGAAAAGATCTATCTCATTTTTAGTGGATCCATCAGGGCTAATCCAGGTCCACTTCCTTTGTGGCCGCTTCTTGAAGAAGGAATTCATCATGAAGAGGCCTTCATTCTCCAAAAAGTCGGGCAGTTTTTGGCCCCTTTGGTTTCTCTGTCCAAATCCATATTGCCCCACTCTCAACTTATCGTCTGTCCTTTGTCGCTTGTTGCCATTCTCACTGTAACTTTATAATCCGATCGCGTTTACCTGGTTTGTTTCAAAACAACTAATTGAAGCGAGATTCGAAATTTAGTCGAACGTGTTGTAACTTTCAACCTATTCTATTTTGTTCACGCATTTTGATACAAGAGGGCGTCAGGTGATTGACTGCACCCGGGCGCTATATGTGCTAGAGTCGCCCCTGAGAAGGTCTCCATATTGAAGAGCTAGACTGTTCGAAATTGACCGGCAAAACACCTTACAATAATGGTGCGTTGAATGAGATGAACAGACTGAGGCATTTCTCAATTTATTCAGGAAAACATTTTATCATATATATTTTATCATACATATATCAATAATTTAAAATGTATAAAAAATCAAAATCATTAATTTTAAGTACCTTTATGTAAACGCAATAAGTGTCAAAATATTCGAATACTACACAATTTCATGTAAATAAACCCAAATTTTCAACAAAAATGTTTTTAAGTACCTACACATTTATTTGGTATTAATTTGCTAGGCTCTGCAATCCCTATAACATTCAAAAACGCATACTTAGCTAGAGATTTCTTTGTTTATCGAATTTCTTTGTGAACAGTAAATTCCATACCTAATCTAATAAATTACGGTATATAGAATATTGTTACCATTCTCTGTCTACGCGACATAGAGTATTTTAAATATATAGGTATAGAGGTAACAGCAAAGCTCAGGTACAGACGCCATCTGTCGATAAGTGGTGTAAATGGAGAGCGGCCTCCTGGGCTAGAGAGGATTCAATTATTCATTAAAATTAATATAATTTTTCTAAGTAATTTTCAGAAGTAAAATCTTTATAGAATTGATTTCACAACTGAAGATTATTAAAAGACTCTTAAAGAAAAACAAATAAAACAACAGTTTACCTTATTATAGTGCTTTCTTTTATTATAATACAATATTTAACAACATACAACATTTTAATTATATCACTGGTCTCCGTGGGTATTACACATGGGTCAGGTTAGTAAAACAAGCGTTGATCGGTATCTTGGAAACAAAAAATAGTCGTCGGCGATAACAAAAAATACTCACACAACAAATAAACAGAACAGAATAATCACAGACTAATATAAGCTTACGCATAGAATAATGTCAAACTCACGTACAGTGTGGCCAGATTTAAATTGATCATTATGCTAGCTACTCATTTAATTTCTGCTAAAAATCTGATATTATTTTTGGTATAAATGTTAAAATTCTGCTAATAGATAAGTTTTAATGTTTACTAGAGAAAAACGCAACTCAATATTTTCAAATAAAAAAAATTCTAAGTTCTATCCACATTTTTATATAGAACTATAGAGTTTTGAACTATCTTAACCATATTTTTTGATGGCGTAAAATTTATGGATCCAGACTGTTCTTTAACTGCTTGTTTGACATGTAGAATTGCAGCAACATGTTCATTTTTAAAATTTTTTCGCACGTCATTTTTTATATTGTTCATTTGAAAAAATATGCGCTCACAAGATGTACATGTATAATCATAGATAAAATCATCATAGCTTTTGCGAAATAATGTACTTGGGGAGTGTGGGTACAATTAATTCCATCTGCCTTCGTGATTTTTGAAATGTGGTGGATATCGGTACTTTCATCAATGACAACTGAAGAAACAAGGTTTTCTGGCACACACTGCATGTTGAATTAGCTTTTTGTTTAAATATATGTATTAAACAAGAAGCCAATTCAGCATGCAATTCTTTTCCAACTTCAGGTTTGAGAACATTATATGTCAATGCAGCAGCTTTAGTGCGTTTACATAAAAATGATCTTGCAATTACTGAGTCATGCAAACATTTTTCAAGTAACTCGTTCAAATGATCCATAACTCTAAATGATAAATTATGTTTTGCCAGAAACATACACATTTTAATTTCAGCTTTTTTTACCTCTTCAGTTATAGACGTTTGTCTTATGTTACATACAGATGTGAATTGTTTACTAACTACATTACAAGTATTTTTAGAGCAACATAAGTAAAAAGAGTCTCTTACCAGCGACTGTCCAGAATAATCACATTTTTTTTATGTTTCACTGAGTTTACATGTTATTTAAAAACAGAAAGTCATGAAACTACTGTTATTACATACTTTACAAAAAGCGGCATTACTCTAATTTTTGGATCTTCACAAGCAAGATGAAAACATTGGATCCTTCTCCCATTCAACACGATAGTTCTGGTCATATTTTCTGACGTGGACGAAGCAATTGACTAACGATATCTGCGCATTAAATGTATATTACATACAATTTCAAAGCAAAATATACATTTAAGGGGTATTTGCCCCAAGAATGAAAGGTGCCTTCAGAAGAAAAAAAAATACGTTCTATAAGAAAGACAGGTTTTTTTAAATATGTTTACCGCAACTACCGAATGGTAATTAATTAATATCTAATCCCGCTAGTTTCCTGCGGAACTTTTTCAATATTATGCCAAAATCTGCCTAATTTTAAAGTCTGCGACACAATCTACTGTCATAAATTTGAGATTGAATTCTGCTAAAATCGCAGAATTCTGCTAAATTTGGTCACACTGCTCGCAAGATATTTTTTTAAATGGCTGCCATGGCGGCAGCACGCTTCTTTTTACGCAAAATACAATAAAATGTATAAAAATTAACATGTGATTTATAAAAATAATAAGAGTTAAAATGAATGTTTTACTCAAATACAAATAAGCTCATATAATATAAATTAATTTTATATTATTTTTATCGTAACAAAGCTTAACATTGGCGCCATCTAACGCAACAGGGTAGAATTAAAAATCTCATACAAAATTTCTATAGGCGAACTGTTAACACACTGCTACGCGATTAGCAAATTAATCTCACTATTCATTTATAGGTGATGCTACTCCATAGTGAATGCAATTATAAACCTATGTGTCTCGCAATAAAGTTGAAAATTGGTTCAGCTTTTAAATGATGGATAGCAATTGCCACCATAAATATATTTTTTTTATTTCAGGGAAAGTATATATCAATTTCTTCATTATAACATACTTATTTAGACATTAAGATTAACATGAATTACCTTAATAATGAAAGTAATTTATGCAAAAATATAAGGCAATACTGTATTATATACTATGGATAAAAAGCTTTTTGCTTTTATGTCTTTAAGAAAAAGGAGGTGCTTTCAGTTGAGTAGGTTATTGTTGGCGGAAGTATATAGCAATACCAACGTATACTTTCCGTCAGTCGATTGTCAACATTCAGTACGATCAGACTCATTAGGTTAATTTTTAGTTAACAACAAAGATACTTAGTTTTATTTTTTAGAAGTACCAAATTAAGAAATTACAAAAATGACATCGTTCAAGCAAGTTCCTCTCACATGTGGTGGCCATACCAGACCAGTCGTGCATTTGGATTTTAGTGACGTTACAAAAGATGGTTATTATTTAATTTCGGCCTGCAAAGGTGAGTTTTACTATTAATTTAACATTATGCCCTTTTACCTTGGCCTATATTGTGGTGGAAGTCATGCAAATGTGGTCAAGTTAGAAGTTTAAAGTTGAGTGTGACAGATGTTGGTGACGAGATGTGTTCGAAAGGCCTTCACTTTTCTTGTTTGTATGTCCGTTTGGCCGGCGTGCATTCTATGCAAGTTGTGACCTTCTCTTTCCGGACATGCAGGAAGTACCTTGAGTACCCACTGTAGTTTCCTCAGCTGTTTGCCTTGATACCGGCGCGTGTGCCTTTATACACGCACCAGTATGACAGATAAGTTACTCAAGATTAATTGTGATATGTATGAAATTTTGTTCCTACATTGAATGTTGACATTTCACCTGTTGTGGGTCACCTTGTGTGCGCTCAAGGTTTATCAAAGTACTTGACATTATAATGTTTACTCTGTGTAAGGGTCTGCATCAAAACTACAAAAAGTTACTTTCAATATTTTACCATAAATGGAAAATTGTCACTAACCATTGTACACTTAACTCCCTTCCTCTACTATTATTCTTGTGTTTGTTAATAATGTGATATGTGTTTTAAGAAATTAAATTAATTGTTATTATAGATTGATAATATCTCTTGATAATCTTAGCTACATCACAAATTAATTTATTTACAATATTTAAATTCAAAGAGGAAATACAATGTCAGACTGCTTTGCATATTAGGGTAACATAAATTAATATTCTATTACTGTAGTTGTTTTTTTTAAACTAAAATTCATCTTAATTATTTTTTTAATATTTTTCAACATATATGTATGAATGAGTAGTCAAGAGGAATATATGTAATTAATGGTTTATATTAGAAATTCTCTGTTGTCCTTTTATGATTTTATTTTTAAACATGGTAGTACTTCTGACTTTGTGTGTGGTTGTTGCTTCTTAATATATATTGTAACTCCTTTTTTTTGAAATACAGACTGAAAGAAAAATTATATTATGTCTATGTTATCATGATTTTTTATTGTGTTCATGTATTGATTGATCATAAGTTTTATAAAATGTTCTGCAAACATTAATGTTATAATAACACCATTGTCAATGTATGGTTAATTGACCTAGTTTTTAAATGGCAGTTCTGTATTTTATTATTTGTATGTTATCCATTGCCATTAATAACTTAAAAAAAAATTGTATGTTTTAGGTATTATAGTTATGATAATGATTTCTGCAAGAGTAGAAAATTGATATGTTCTAAATCATAAATATTTCATTATTAATTGGTTTCAGCTTTGCATTAAAGCTTAAGAAGTAATTTTTATTTTAGGGTTTCCATTAGTAAAGTTTTAATATTATTTGAAATTATGCCCAGTAGTAATTTATGACACTGTAACATCTAACTTTAGAGATAAAGGCATTATACTAATAATTTCTCTTCCTGGTTAAATTTAAAAATATATATCTCTATCCCTACTAATATATAAATGTGAATGTAAGTTTGTTTGTTACGCTTTCACGCTAAAACTATTCAACCGATCATCATGAAACATTGTACACATATTCTTGGAGGTATTAAAAGTAACCTAGGATACCTTTTATTAAAAAAAAATCAAAATTTTTGTATGAATAATAAAAAAATTGTTTGTCAAAAAATCTCAAAATCTAGCTTCTTCAACGACATCTAGCAGTCCAGTAATGAAGTTCCAACCCTGAGTATTGTAATACCGTTGCACTGTATTACCGCCGGTCAAAAATAAAAATAGGGGATCAACAATAACCTTTTACGCGGGCGAAGCCGCGGGCAGAAGCTAGTTCTTTATAATTTTGTTACAAAACTATACACATATAAGCTATTTTTTAATGTAAGAATTCAATTTCAGATGGCAAGCCCATGTTGCGGCAAGGTGAAACGGGTGATTGGATTGGTACATTTGAAGGTCACAAAGGAGCAGTGTGGGGGGTAGCTTTGACTCAGAATGCTAACCTTGCTGCTAGTGGAGCAGCTGATTTCTCAGGTAAATAGCGTGATACCACCAAGTATATCGCTGCAAACAATCTTGTATTTATATATTGTTACAAATTATATATAAATACTATAGAATAGGTCGATAAAATTTTCAAAGGATTTTTTAACAAACCAATAAACCTTTGTGGTGGGACCATACTGTTGACAGTCTTCTGTCTACAGTGGTGGGCTGAGGTGGTACCACACTCTTGCAGAAAATCAATGTCTGAGCAGTGGCAATATGCTGCTGTGCTTTGTTTGGTGAGCGAGGGAGCTGGCAGCCCAACTTTCTGGGTGGGTTTGGGGTTTTCATTCGTAGGCGGTAGCGGCCTTGCTGTATTGCCAGGTGCATGGACAGCAGTAACACTTTACATCAGGTGTGCTGCTCTGTCGTTTGCCACCAAAAGCAATAAAAAAATATTATGATTAAATGATATCTAATAGAATTAATGATACATTGTTAATCACTCAATCAACATCCACTGATGGACGTAGGCCTACCCATTTGGAGGGATAAAGTCATAATCGTCGCGCATGCCGTAGGGTTTTCTTTAGGATTTTTAATTAGAGGTTTCTCGAATTAGAGTGGGAATTGCACCCAAGTCATTGAAGCTGAAGGGTTGATATATGGAATGATAATAGGATTCATTCTCATGACCTATTTTAGGCTACAGAGTTCAATATAAACGGACATTAAGGCTGCTACGTTTTAATCGTCTAAAATGTTATTCCCTACACCAATTAGAAAAATCTTTTTCAAAAATATTTTTTTAGCAAAGCTTTGGGATGCCAGATTTGGCGAAGTAGTGCATACGTTCGATCACGAACACATTGTGAAGAGCGTCAACTTTAATGCGGAGGACACACTCTTGCTCACTGCCAGTAACGAGAAACTTATTAGAGTATATGATTTAAACAAACCTGAAGCTGGGCGTGAGTAATTTATTATTTTATCTATCTTCTAAAGGTCTGTTTTTAAACTCTATTAAAAACTGCCTTTCCTAATTACTTTATAGTTTTTTATATTTCGTGTTCTTTATACTCATTGTCTATTCCCCATTGCAGTATAATTTATGTTTGATAATATGGAGTAATTATAATTATAATACGGAATAAACGTAGTTTGAAACTGACTCATATTGGACCATCAGCTCATTCATTTTCCATATTAATAGTTAAATGTGATTTTTCATGTGCAAACTAAATTACTAATTATTATTAGCACCTAGTGCAATCCATACTAATACCTATTCTTTAGTCCAACACGTAATTTCAAAATACGAGCCGACGTTCAATAAGATTATAATATTGACTGACTCGAAATCTAAACTTAAAGTGTACTATAATAGGATTATGGAAGATTAATTTTTGGAACATGAGTTAGAAGTTAAAAATAAATCCTCTTAATTTTTAGCTCTAGAGAAATTCAGCGCACATACGAATAGCATCAGACACGCAGTATTCTTGCATAATTCACGTATAGTCAGCGTGAGTGATGATCTTACAATGCGAGTCTGGGATCGTAATAGCGGACAGGTAATTATTTAACATTTCGCTTCAAGACTAGAGGCGAAGAAGAAAGAAGAAAAGATGAATGCATGGTTTGAACGAAAGACGGAAAGAGAATAAGAGCAGAGGTTACACAGCGATGCCCTATTCCTCTGATGTTATCACACTTAATTGGAGTTGACGTACTACGTATGTATTCGTACATATTGCAAAAGTTATTGGCAATAGTTTTATGATTGGCTGCCTGCTTTACGTCAACCCTCCTTGGGAATGTAATTGTTGACCAAACGGCATCAGGTTAAGTTGGCCCAGGTCGATATAAAGGTCTTAGTCGTCTTTTACGACATCCACGAGGAAAGTAAGAGATGGTAGTATTCGTAGCTGCTACCACACAGCAAGGCTTCTACAGCGATACGTGGTAGATAAACCATGCTGCGTCAAATAACTGGGATAGTGATAGAAATGTGACTTATCTAATTTATTACTATATTTATATTTTCTAATGGAGTTGGATTAAGCATTAATAATACGAAAAACATGGCACGCATTCAGCAGATAGTTATTGATAATAATAATTGAAATAAAATTTATTTTCTTATTTTACATTTTCATGCATTATCATCCACTTCTAAGCTATGAGCCAAATTTCAAGTATTTAGCTTATCGGGCAGTTAGTTTAATATCAATTACAAAATTCGAATTAATAAAAACATGGTAAGATACTGTATAATATTAAAAAACATTGCCTTGCCAACACACGAGATTGTAACAAACCCAAAATTCATGGTAAGACAAGGAAATCTCGACTCTTGTTTCAACCGTGTGTAACATTTTGCTGTTTTGTATGCATGAGACAATCAAACATATTCTTTTTTTACGATTGAGAACACGGCCATCCAAAACAGTTGATAGTTTTATTATGGTGAATAAAATATACGATAAAAATTCTAAAATAGTTAAATTTCGGTACGATTTTCTAGCCCAAATATAGTGTGAATTTGTTTATATTAAATCCTTAATCTTATTATATAAAATCACTTGCTTTGTAAGATAGAGGAAGGATAATGCAACAAAGAAGTCTGTATGCTTACTTGACATATTTTCTTTGTGGTTGGCGTGTAAAGTATGTTAATTTATATTACATCAATGTGAACCATAGTTTTTTTTTTGCGGTGGACTATGGACGTGGTCTCGCCCCTCCAAATCGGTCCGGGGTGACGGAAAAGGCGGCGCGTGACCCCATAGACCCACCATGCAACTCTCCTCTTTTCGCCGTGCGAGCGGGCCACCGGTACCCGATCTTTGTCTTCGGTGGCCCGCCCGGCGGTTTACCCTCACGGGTTCCTCTCGTCGACACCCCGACTGCAGTTTGATAAAAAATCGTTCTCCTTTTGAGTTCTGTGTCGTAAAAAAGAGTAGTTTCAGTATTTTTTTTATAAAGAAGGAAACTAAATATTCTCCTAAGTTTACAAGTTTTGATAATTTGTATGCCATCATAAATACGTTTTAATACACATTGATACTTATATCCTAAAGTTACCAAATTATTTGTTTGTACCTGTAATAGGTAAACAAAAACATATCATACAGTTCTTTTGGTTGTGTCATATAGAAGGAACCTCTGCGCCTTAAATGTCAGTGAAATGCTTCCCAGCAAAATTATCTTTTACCAAGTTTGAAACAAGAAGAGTATTTGTATACGTTTGTGTAGAACTTAGTAGCTATGAATACTATCAATTCTAACATCGTGGATTTCGTAGTCTACAAAGGATTTAATAAGTGCCATTTCCACTTAGTTCTGTGTTCAACGATAATAACGAAAATATTTAAATACTATGTTAATAGCTGTAGTATATCCATTTTCTATTAAATAAGAGTGAGTGAATGCAAGAGCTTTATAATGGGAAATATCTCTACTCTCTAGTCTACCGGGCACTGATGCAGATTACTGATAATTTACTGATGGACAAGCCTGAGTATTGGTCAGGGTATCAATTCGTAAGGTTATCAGCCGTGTGCTTATGTAATTACAACAAATTCGTAGGTCCTACAGCATTAATGCGACTGGTTAATATAAACTTATTTAAATGTGTATTTTTTAAAATTTCGCTACACTTATCTTTCAGGAGGTGCAAAAAGTTGAATTCCCGACTATCCCAAACAGCTTAGAACTGTCACGGGACGGTGCAATATTGACAGTAGCTCATGGTAAGATTTAATACATTTTTTTAAAGATAGTTATAGTATAGATAGTTTTAAGGCCTACAATTAATGGACATCATTATCATTATCTCAGCTCATTTAAGTCCCACTGTCACCACGCTGGTCAGACGGGTTAATTTAGGGTTTTATTTCAATTTATTATTTACTATCTAATTTTGGAGATGTTTGGCTGTTTGTTAGTTTTTGTTGAAAAATTGGTACATAGGCAAACTTTTTATCCCAAAAACATAGTCCCTTGGAATAATAGTTCAATTTGCCCAAATTATTTTTCTTTTTAAGTAAGAGAAGCCGCGAGCAGAAGCTAGTTATTTGTAGAGAAGCATTTATGTATAAATAATTTTACGGCTCAGCGATCAAACCCATGTCTTTCGTCAAGCGCTACTTAGACCATTCCGCTACTGTGCTATGCAATTCATATAATGCATAGTTATATAATAAATAGTTTGTTATTGGCTGACCATGATACATAACGATGTTTTAATTCAAGGTCGATTCATATGTAACCACACCTGTTCTTGTTCTTGATTATATAGAGCAGGTAGTGTGTAATACCGTATTGAAAGACGGCGATTTTAAAATATAAATAAACATGTCTTTAGGGCTGTCAAGCGGTCGATATTATTACATTCGTTCCGGAATTATTTTCGTATTTATGTCTATAGTTTTAATCGATATTTTAATTGTTTATTTTGCAATTTTATTTATTAAATAATTTAGTCCTCCGGTAACTATGGATTTTGTATAATATTTGAAATTTCGGGACAACAAAATCAAATTAAAACTTTTTTATTAATGCTGTTTATAGGCATAAACTCGCGTATATTAGAAATGTCTTTTTTCTTAAGAAATATTAGAAATGTCTTCTTTCTTCTATCTATAGCCATGCATCATCATCCCCGAAGAGGTTAAAAGATATCTACATTTCTTCGTCGTCTCACCTTTTTTTTTTTTTTTTTTTTTTTTTTGGTGGGCTATGGGTGCGTCTCGCCCCGCCAAATCGGTCCGGGGTGACGGAGAAGGCGGCGCGTGATCCCATAGACCCACCGTAAAATCCTCTCTCTTCGCCGTGCGAGCGGACCACCGGTACCCGATCTTTGTCTTCGGTGGTTTCGTCGTCTCACCTAGTAGTTGGTGAATTTATGTACAATATTTGAATATTCCATTGTCTCGGTCTTGTATTTGACTTCTACTGTTGTCTCCGGATTTAAATACCAAAATATTTTTAAATTTACTCACGTAGATAGTTATAGTACTCGCGAAGTCTCGGACACAGAAAGTTCGGTGGTCCGTCTATTAAGTTATATTTGGGTCTATTAAGTTATAGTAGCTGTCAGGATATATACCTACCTAAATATTAAAAGGTGACGTCAAATGTGATATTACAATATTGTTTGTCAAATGGCATTTAGTTTTATCTAAGATAAAATTTAGTATTAGTTTTAGTAGACTTAGTGTGCTTGTGGTGACGGAATAAGAATACAATTCACCACCCCCTATCTTACCCGTTGGTGATCGTAAGAGACGACTAAGGGATATAAAACGCATATAACATCTATGCAAGAGAAGGAACTCTCGAAACAAAACCCTTTACCAACACGTCTGACCAGCGTGGTACAGCAGGTCAATTTCTCTCCCATTATGGAGGAGGCTCGAGTCCAGTAGTAGAACATATTTGAGCTTAGATGAGACTTAGTATGTCTGACTCCAATACTGGCTGTAAATGAACTTCATGTTATCAACCATGTGTATATGTTTTTTTTTTAATATTTACTTTAGAAAGGGTTTAGTCAAGTTGACTATGTCATCCCCATTGGTACGCAACACACAACATATAGTCTAATTGAGACCCTTATCAATAACCATTCTGTACAATAATATAGCCCGTTCCGATGCTGATGAGGCGAGAATATTATTACAATTACCAACTTTGTACGTTCATAAACCTAAGTTGTCTCGGTTTTGTTTTTAGTTCATAATATTGGGATTTGTTAAGTACCTACTTATATTACTCAAAACTGTCCATCCGTCTGTTTTTATCTATATTAATATTACAAAGCTGAAGATTTTGTTTGTTTGTATGCTTGTTTGTACGCTCTAATCTAGAACTGCCAATCGAATTTGAAAAACCTTACCGTTTTAGATAAACAATTTAATAGAGGCTGCAGTAAATAGGAGCCGAACAATAAACCAAATTAACAAATCAAAAAATATTAGTAACTGCGAGCTTTTGTTAATACGTTACTACGCAATGCCCTTATTATAACAACTATTGATTACATATTAAAATGTCATTGAAATATTATGTCCGTATATTATTTTATACATTAATTGAAAATAAAAACGTTTACGCTCAATATAATAATAGTAATTATGTTATTAATCTACGCTACACTAGCGCAGTAGTGAGTACAGTTAATTAATACATAAAAAATCCATGCTATTAAAATCAAATATTGCAACATACATAAATAATTTATACGGTTTAAATGAGCTCTTATTCATCATCATCACAGCCCACATATGTCCCACTGTTGGACTCGGGCCTCTTCCGTAATGGGAGGGAAATTAACCTACTATACCACGCTGGTCAGACGTGTTGGTATAAGGTTTTACATACATACATACATACATTTTATAACGACCTGGGCCGGACTCCATCTGATGCCAGTTGGTCAACAATTATATTCCCAAGGAGGGTTGATGTCTGGCAGGCGGCCGGTCATAAAACTATTGCCAATAACTTTTACAATATGTACTATGAAAGAAGAGTACATATTGTATCGACCCCAAGTAATTGGGATAAGAGTAGGAGAATGATGAGTCGTCTCTTACGATTACCTACGGGTAAGATAGGGGGTGATGAATTGTATTCTTACGCCGTCACCACACGGAACTCTTATTAATTTATGATAATGATGCTGGTGATGATGATCTATTGTCAAGCTATTCTAAACCCTATATTATATTACACAACCTGAAAGTTTAACTTTTGAGCGGGTTTTTGTTGTTAGGCGTGACTGTACTCCTGGTATAGCAAAACTCTAGAAACGGTAGTAATATTTAACATCAGATGTGCTCCTTGTTCGTTTGTCACTGTAGGCAATAAAAAAAAAACAACATGAAGGGATTGATTTCAAAACAGAAGCTGGTTTAGATCAATGAATGACCTCTATTTACATTACAATTTTTTTTCCTTATTTGTTTTGCTTTAACAACATTTAATCTTAAACTTGATATGTAGTATGACGTTGGTACCAAACAGGTATCACTTTTACCTTCCTGTTGTACCTAGTCACGAATTACAACTTTGGTCCGCGAAAGATCAACCTTGATATATTCTTGTAATCCGATTTGTATGTAGAAATAGAAACTAAGGTTATATTCGACATCTTGATCAGATAATTCTATTTAAGTCCTTTGAAAATTGTAGTTGTTGTCATATTTTTTTTTATTGGAACGACTTATTAGTTTATGAATACAATATGTTCTTCCCTCTTTCTTATCTCATCGGTATCTCGAAAATAGATTGACTGGAATATTGGGAAGGTCTTTGACAAAACGTGTCCATCTACAACTGTGCTTGGTGATCTTAAGTCGCTTTATTTTCTTAGCTTATTTCTTATAGCTTTTCGTATGGGGACCGAGTGTTAATGCAATTCACCAATCCCGATGTTGCCGTGGGTATCTTAAAATATGACTAAGGGATCGTCAACATTCATCACTCTGGTCGACCTAATATGTTCTCATTTTCTATCGTACATATTGCCATATTTATTAGCAATAGTTATTGGTAATAGTTTTACGGCGTTTGCCTAATGTCAAGGAGCGAAGATGGTTATGAATGTATATGTTGTCCAGACGGCATTAGATGGAGTGGGTTCAGGTCGATGTAAAGCTGTTTAACATCTTTTACGACATCCACGAGTAATGCAAGGTTTCTTATTATTCGTAACCACGCATTTGAGCTGAAATGATGGCGATGAGATGTAAGCCATTTCGTCATGTTCCAAATTGATATTTGTTATTAACTAAAATTCCAAGATATCCATCTAGAATCCTATTGTTACTTATAGAGTAATGATCGAATATATGTGAAAATGAACAAGATATTTCATATTTAAGCAATTTAGTTAATGTTTAGTTAAAGTTAGCTGTGTGATAGCGGCTACGAATACTACTAACCCTTACTTTGCTTGTAGATGTCGTAAAAAACGACTAAGAGCCTTATAACGACCTGGGCCAACTCCATATGATACCGTTTGGTCAACAATTACATTCCCAAGGAGGGTTGACGTCTGCCAGGCGGCCGGTCATAAAACTATTGCCAATAACTTTTACAATATGTACTATGAAAGAAGAGTACATATTGTAACGACCCCAAGCAATTGGGATAAGACTAGGAGAATGATGAGTTAATGTTAAGTTTGTCTTAATTATTTAGTTTTAAAGATATTAATCAGCAAAGGAATGAATCCTTGTGACCTTTAGGGAGTTTATAAACGTACAATATGTACTAAAAATTATATCCAGACTCAAAATAACTATTTGTGGATCGCATAAGAATGGTCCTTTGCGATAACCCACATACATGGCACAAGGTATCAATACTCGGACCCCCTTTTGGCAGGCTATGGTCTGGACACACGCCGTCCGGGGCGACGGAAGGGCGGCATGTGGTCCCATAATCCACCGTATTCCCTCCCCATAGCCATTTGGCGGACCACTAGTCCGTGTCCAGCCCGGCGGGATACTTGGACTCCTACGTCGTCGCCGGACTAGTACTATACTTATAGTACTACTACTATCTTATTAGTTTAGACTGTGAGTCGTTGAGATAGTCTTCTAGGTCAGTTCAAGCGTTATTGGTTTTCTTTTCGTCCGAAAATTATAATTCTGTAGCAGCACGAATTCAAGAATTGGATGAAGTATATAAGAATCCTCGCTTCCTATTCAGGATTCCCTCTAGAAACTTATATAAAGTTTCTAGTAAAGGGAATCCAGAGCATTTTTGATAAGAATAAATATACAAGTATCAGAAGGTTTATTGTTATCTAAAATATAAAATATCTCATCCGCAACGAACTGAACTCATTATAATAATGAGGATATAACCGTTAATTTACATTTATTATGCACGTATTAGGCGTTAAAAAAATTATTTATTAAAATTGTAATTATATATTAACGCATTACAAAAAAACAGGCTGTCACCAAGGACGGCTAGTTTCCATGTTATTTTTTTTATTGAATATGAACTTCAAACTATTTTGTGTATTGTAATAATTTGATGTCGTATTGTAAGCAGTCGGTTGTTAATCCTTATATGCTGAGTGTTGTCGATTCGATATTGTCGTAGGACATTTCTTTGAGTGTTTCTTGTTTGTAGTTGTTCTATTTGGCTGTCATTTGTATCCCATTTCTTTGTCCCTTAATGGTTGTAATTGTAATATCGCCTGCTATAGAAGCATTTATTCTTTAGTGCTGGGTGTTGTCTTTAAAAAAAAAACGATTCTAATACGTATTACTGTATCAATTAATTCTAAAATACGCCTTAACTTAAAAAAATAAAAGCTTGTATTAGGATTATATAGATTGCAAGAGAATCAGAATTGGAAATAAAACTATGGCGAAGTGTCTGTCCAGATGGTAGCAGGCCCATTGTTACCAAAAACGTCCTGCGACCTGACCTCGATCAGTTCACATGTCCACATGTCCTGACGCGAGTTTAACATTTTTTACCTATCCCAAAATAGTGAACAACGCCGCTAAATAAGTTTTCACTCCAAAAAATATTTGCTGCATCCAATCATTGCCGTGCGAAATGGAATTGGAACATTATATTGGTTTTGCCACTCTGAGCCGACAAGTGTAAACAGCGCCACACAAAGCACTATGCCAATATTTACGTCGGACCCGATCGAAATCGTGGCCGATAAATGTGTGGTTGCCGATAGCTTTATCAGGTCACCATAATATGAACAACGCTATTAAAATACATGTACTGATATGCATCTGACACCTTTGTCGTTCCTGTAAAACGGATTCGACCTAATGTGAATCAGCTCTCAATCGTCCTTTACGACTTGGGCAAAAGAGTTAATAGTGAATTGTATTCTTACTCTGTTACGGCAAGATATAATAAATCATCATTCTCCTGCTCTTATCCCAATTATTTGTGGTCGACGCAATATGGACTCTGTTTCCATCGTACATATTGCAAAAGTTACTGGCAATAGTTTTGTAACCATCCGCCTGCCTGACGTCAACCCTCCTTGGGAATGTAATTATTGACCTGAAGGCATCAGGTGGAGTTGGCCCAGGTCGATAAAGCTCTTAATCGTCTTTTACGACATCCACGAGCAAAGTACGGGTTGATAGTATTCGTGGCCAATACCACACAGCAAGATATAATAAATAAATTGATATATGTATAATTAATTTCAATTTGAATTTTTCAGGTACAAACGTATCATTCTACTCATCGGATACGATGCGCAAAATGCGCGAGTTCTCAGTGCCGACTAAGTGTTATTCAGCATCATTGGCGCCAAGCCGAGCGACCTTCGTATGCGGCGGTGAAGACTTGAAAGTTTACAAATTTGACTATAACACTGGTACGGAACTGGGTAAGTAATATCATATTACTTTATTAGTTTCAATTAACTGTTTCACTCAGTGTGGTGACAGGTTATAGTACATTACTGTAGGGCCAGTAAAAGAGGTATTGATGGACGAACGTGTAAATGTGGGCCGAGGCGTAGCCGAGGCACACATTCGTAAGTCCATCAATTCCTAGTTGTGGCCAAGGCTTGTATAGTGCTTTTCTCAATTAATGCGCGGAAATTAAAACCAAATAGTATTAAGTAAAACTGTATACATGACGAACAACGAACAACATTTTCACGTGCTAAAGGGTTCATTTGTTTTTTTTTCATCACTAAACAGATTTCTTTTTGAAGCCAGTTCGAAATTTAAATAAAACTCTGATAAGTTGCCTATATGGTTACTAGAATTTAAAGTAACAAATCGTTCCATTTTTAAAATACACGAAAGATATGAATTTACATATATATTTATTTGGCCGCTAAAACACGACAGATATGGATTTTCATACATTTTTTGCCGGCCGCTGCTTGCTCAGTACAGCAAATTCGATTTATCTTGAAGAAGGTTGTCAAAATAATGCTTCAATTTCCAAGCATGTTTGAGAAAAGAATATAACGTGTCGCCTCCCTTTACTTAAGGGGTCACTAAGAGAATAGGCAGCAGTGGTTATGTGGGCAATTTATAACCTACTGCCGTTGCCAACCCGCTTGCTTAGGGTGGTGATTATGGTATAGTTAGACCTACTCCATGGGTAGACGTAGTACGACGGTAGTATTGAACTTAGGATGATGATAAGGTCATTGGAAATAGATTAAACTAAAGTATTGTTTTTTGTTATCCGGAATACGGAAATCCGTAGAAAAACGGGTGTAACTGACGTAGCTCGAAGATTTAGCACATTGAAGTGGCAATGGGAAGGCCACATCGCTCGACGAACCGACAACCGTTGGGAAGAAAGGTTCTCGAGTGGCGACCACGAATCGGACGACGCAGTGCAGGACGATCCCCACTAGGTGGACTGACGACATTATCAAGGTCGCAGAAAACTGTTGGATGCAGGTGGCGCGGGACCGTTTTGAATGGCATTTTCATGGGGAGGCCTATGTCCAACACTGGACGCTTACGGGCTGATGGATGGATGGATGGAACATATTGTTGTGTGTTAACTAATAAAAACCAATGAAATAGTACAAATGAAAACTAATGAATGTTGCAGTGTTGATGGATTTTAGTTTTTTTTTTTGACGTAGGATTTTAAACTGTCATTGGTCACTAATACTCACAAATTATTGATATTAAATATGTAATTTCCCGTGTAAGTTTCGACCACTTTACTACTCATGGTCGCGATAGGAAAACAATCAAATAGAAAAAAATTAGGTAAACATCAGTAATCATTAGATTTGATAAGAGTTATTAGGTGTTAGAATTAGAAGGCATAATGAATAATAAAATTTTGGAAGCGACATTAATGAATATAAATTATTAATTCATACTCGCACATTTATTTCCGAGGATATTCTAGTATATCTACCGAATAGAGAACCAGAGTACGTGTTTTTAATTCCATTTAATGGCAAAGTATTTTTTTTCGACTCGGGATTCAAATACATCTCGCCTATTCCTATTATACCACCTTGCAGACTGCATATATGGTGTAATGATCTGGATATCACATTCCACCTTGAGTTTAAACCCCACGCACGAGAGCTCCGAGATTCATGATGAATGATGTAGGATTGTTGCGAGTTCGCGTATTATTAATGGTAGTTAATTTTAAGTTCCTCGCAGTACAAAGATCTATTAAACTCTAGTGTGGAGTGTTGATTAAAAAATATATTAATTTTCTGTATTTTCCCTACTCCACGTGTTTGCAAAACTCTCTAAAAGAACCTTTGAATATTTTGCCTACTTTAGAGCAAAGATGATGATAATGATGATGATACATATTCTTCATATTCATTTGTACAGAATCAAATAAAGGACACTTTGGACCGGTACACTGCGTTCGGTGGTCCCCGGACGGCGAGCTGTATGCAACGGGCTCAGAAGACGGCACCGTGCGACTTTGGCAAGGCGTTCCCGGACGCGTGTACGGTCTTTGGCGCCGAAGCAACGAGCACACGCCCGTTGTCAACGGGTTCAAGGAAGTGGCGGCTAACTGATATCACTTACCCTTCTCTAAGGTATAATGAATGAATTCTAAGATCTGGTTTTTCAAGTATGCTAGTCTATGACAGTTATGCACTGACCGTACCGTTGCTCACCTACTGCAAACCAATCTAGTTAAGATCTTGAATCTTGTCAAGAATCTACTGTCTTCTCCGGTAAAACCAAGCCTTATATTAACAATAAGTTATAATATTTAACCAAATAGGCCAGTATGGGTACATATGATAACCCAAGGACTCGTATTGTCGTCTTTATGGCAGACGTTTTGAGGCGGTTATCACGAATTGCCAGTAGATGTGGGTTCAAGTTCTGCGTGTGGTCTATTTTTTACTCGCAAATATTTTTTTACAGCACGTTAAATAATAAATCTCAGCAATTTAGTAAATGTTAATTATTTTTAAAAATTGTATTTCATAACATTCGGTCTAATGATAAGCGACAAGGCACACTAAATAGTAAATGGAAGCTGGCAAGTTTCGAGTTTTGTGTTGTATTTAAGAATCACACAATCAAATCAAACCCACTTCACCATGCGGTAATAAGAATAGAACACAATGTTTAGGCAAGCGTTACTTTGCTTTGAGCATACCTAAAACCTGTTGAAGGGACCAAGGGAGTGGGCAACAGCCCTATCTTAGGAAACTTGAAACACCATGTGCAATGGAGGTACATGTCTAACAAGGGCCTATATCCAGCAGAGGCTTATGTCCAACAGAGACCTTTGTCCAACAGAGACCTATTTCCAACAGACCTATGTCCAACAGAGACCTAGGTCCAATAGAGAACTATGTCCAACAGAGACCTATGTCCAACAGAGACTTATGTCCAACAGAGACCTATGTCCAACAGAGACCTATGTCCAACAGAGACCTATGTCCAACAGAGATCTATGTCCAACCGATACCTATGTCCAACAGATACCTATGTCCAGCAGACACCTATGTCCAACATATACCTATGTCCAACAGATACCTATGTCCAACAGAGACCTATGTCCAACAGAGACCTAGGTCCAATAGAGACCTATGTCCAACAGAGACCTATGTCCAACAGAGACCTATGTCCAACAGAGACCTATGTCCAACAGAGACCTATATCCAACCGATACCTATGTCCAACAGATACCTATGTCCAACAGACACCTATGTCCAACATATACCTATGTCCAACAGATACCTATGTCCAACAGAGACCTATGTCCAACAGAGACCTAGGTCCAATAGAGACCTATGTCCAACAGAGACCTATGTCCAACAGAGGCCTATGTCTAACAGACTATGTCGGTAGACTGATGGATGGATGGGTCGCACTTACAATGACTTGATATCACGGCGTAGCTTACTAGATAGCGGTACGTACAAAAGCTGTTTAGCAAAAATGTAATTGTTTCAGGGAAAGAAGTACAGTGACTTTGCAATCAAAATCGGATACTTGGTGGCAGCACTGTTATTGTGTGGTGTTAGTGTCACCAGGCCATGTGTATATGATCTTAAGAGGGGACTAGCCTGAACAATCAAGACTTTTTAAGTATTCAAGTTAAATTTTAAGAGTTTGTGTTGTTTATTTTTTATCGCAACACCAAGTTTTTATACTCAGACCTAATGTATTTATTGTAAAAAGGAAACTAAATAGACTTGAAATGCAACAAAATAAAGTGATTTGTAAATATTTATTGTTGTTTGATTTGATAAATATGAAATGGCTGTTAGGTCGTGAATAGATGTGTAAATATTTAAAAATTAGAATAGAAGCCGCAATGTATTCCTGGGTAATTCGTAACGCCAACTGGGATTACCTATCTGCCTGCAAACCGTGGCGATTATATGTCCTCTTTTTTGGGAAGGCTTAAACAGTGGTCGTTAGCTACTCATTTTTAAGAATCATTCTCAAATCCTTATCTCAATTTATATAGGGTAACCTTTAACATAATTGAAAAAAAAGGTTATGTGTAGGATTATAGCTAAGTTTAACAACTGGCTGCCAGAACTGACGTCAAAACTCTATGGGAACATAAAGAAAGAAGTATGCACGCTTTTTAGTCGACATAGTAATTTATTTGCTTTGTTGGTCTCTGACAAGTGATTTGGGTCCAGGTTATTAAAATATTCGTATTATTTCGTCTGACAATTCCTAATGCTAGCACTTAAAACTGTCCAACCGCCCGTAATAAGCTTACTCGCTACATGGTTCAGGATCATATAGAGGAAATGGAATTGTTACATTTCTGTTTACCCTTAAAAGAGTGGTATAAGTGGGGAGATAGCGAGTATAAGTAATACCAAAACACTAACTGATGTTGGTTGCACCTACATAAGGTTGCGTATCTTTTTAAAATATATGTAATATTCTAAATTTTAATTAATTTATAATATTATTTATAATTAATAATTATTTCAATTTTAAATTCTAAAATTTATACAATAATATATAAAACATTTATTAAATAAATCGTATTCTTGCTTTCTTCACTTTAAGGGTATTTAGATAAAACTTATTTATTGAAATAGTATTTCCTTCAAACCACCAACTTGTTAACATCCACTATTCAAAACTTGAATACAGGCTTTGCCAAGTGGGGACAATACTAATCATTGCCACACTTGCAGGCGAGTTGACAATTTCAGTTGGTGGTATGTTTTCCAAAATTACTGTGAATACTACCAACCCTTAATTTGCTTGTGGATGTCGTATAAAACGACCTAGAGCTGTATATCGACCTGAGCCAATTCCACCTGATGCCGTTGGTCAACAATTACATTCCCAAGGAGAGTTGACGTCAGGCAGGCGCTGGTCATAAAACTATTGCCAATAACTTTTGTGATATTTATGTTTTCATATTGTATCGACCCCAAGTAATTAGGATAAGAGCAGGATAATGATGATGACGTTATATTTTCCAAATTAACGCTGCTGCTGGTGATCCTTTAGTCAAGTTTAGTCTACAATATCCACGGGTAAGAAAGACATAGTGACATTGTATGCTTAAACCTATCATCTCTTAGGGAATCTATAGGTAGTTCTTAATAATAGGCAAATTAAACAACCTTATAAATAAAAGTATTCACTTACGAGTATATTAAGTTTTCGTTGCAATTGCATATCGTACAACTAACAAATTATAACTAAAACGTTACAACTATAAAAAACACACTTAAATAAACCAATATAATACAAAATAATTTACAAGACACATTACATCTAGACAGTGACATATTATTGAGCTTGAATTATTGTTAAAATTGAACTAACTTTTGGTTGCAATATAAATTGCAATATGGAATAATATTTTATAAACCTTATTAAGTATATTAAGTATAATAAATTTCATTAACGGTAACTTTATTTTGTATTGTAAGTATATCGTTTTCATATGAAATATGAATGCTATAGGAATGACTATGATTTTATTGTGAATATTACTATAAGAATTTTGATATACGTATTTCATTATGCCACCATGCCACTCGCTGCGCATGAAGAATAGTAATTCGCAACGCTGACAATAATATTTTGTACAACAAATAAATGTCCTAAACGACGCCAGAACAATGGCGAATTTAAAATAATCATCAGTTCCAAGATCTATATTTAAAAGTATTCAAATTTATACATATCGTTATGGTTGAAAAGATGAACATAGAATAAAAAGCAATTTGTATTTACCGCGCGACAAATTTAAATACGAGTATATATTCTATATTTGTGGTTCGTCTTTCTATAGTCGCTGTAACAGCTAGACCGTTAAATAAGTACGGGTACCACAATTATTTCTATTTAAAAAGAAAGATTAATTCCTCGTACAGTGGCACTTGTTTACAAGTAATTATTTTTGGAACACGCAAATATTAGTGTTGTTTTAAATAACGCTACATTATATTTGAAGTTAAATATTGACATTCGATAAAATGATATACCATTTTAATGTCTGCGGATTGATATGTTTTAGAGGTCATACACTGTAAATTGACTTCGACAGGGCTCACTGGTTACATACGAAGTTAAACTAGAATAAAATTATTAATAAACAACTAGGTATAGCTATTGACGCTGCAATCATCGAATATGTAATGCATTTATATAATTATTGCAAATCAATGATAATACATAAGTAATACGTATTGGTAACTCTATATTTAGTTGATTAGCAATGTTTTAATTTTTATTAGTTTCTTTTGGATAAAATATTAACTGATGATATAAAAAATTTAGCATATAATCCAGACAGCTCTATCGAGCTTTTCAAGTATTTTTCTCATCTAAGGAAATAATAGATAATAAATTGTGTTTTTTTTTTGTGAATATCCGTCGAATCTAATGGATATATATATGTATATATATATATATATATATATAATTATATATATAATTTTATATGGATGTAGGTATCGGGGGAGACCGAGACTCACCTACCTAGACCAGATTGGTCACGTAGTGAAGGAAGGTGGAGTCAAGAGTCTCCGAAACCGGCGAGCGTATATGAAGGGAATTATGAATGTTGAGGAAGCGAGTGAAGTATGCAAGGATAAAGTTCTCTGGCACTCTGTACTCTCTGCCTACCCTGCAAGGGATATGGCGTGATAATATGTATGTATAGTCTTAAATTACATATATTATATATTACATAAATGTGTAAAAGGGATGGATGATACATCACTTATAAATGAGAGGCATTTACTCTACACAAGTAGGTAATATTTTACTAATGACGATATTGCACAAATCGTTCGGAAAATATGCGGGAAATGATACCATGATTCTTGTGTTTAATTTTATAAATAATAATTTTAGCCTTAGTGTTACTATGATGTGATCTGTTCTAAATATTTTATATGACCTAAATTATTAAAAGTTATCGACTTGTCACATTTATTCCTTTACCATTTCTAAATGTAACTAATTGCGTACCTATGTTCTTAAAATACTAATAAAGCGATATATTTGCTGCGAAATGTAATCCTTAAGATAGGGCGCAAATAATATTGTAAATAGTGTTGCCCAAATTTAAGATTAAGTCACGTCTTAATCTTATATTTGAACACCACTAATTATAAATTACATATATACGTCGTATACTATTTTTTATTTTAATTGTACAATTCGTTGAATTATACGAGCTCTACTAGGAAATATTTACAATTAGATACTCGTTGTTGGTAATTTTTTTTAAATTAAACTATAAAAAAGTTTTTAATACTTAAAATAAAATTGAGTTTCGCTCATTTTTTTACGTGTACTGTACTCAGGGTACCTATTGTTGACTCTCTTAAATATGCCATTAATTGACCTATTTTCTTTCAAATTCATGATGACATATTTGTGTTATTTTTCTGTTCTAACAGAGTTATATTTTTTTAAATAATAGAATACTATCTAAAGTTATAATGCTATCACTTTGCTATAAATGGTGATAGGTCGGGGAAATTGAAGTTAATGGCGGGTCGTCTTGAAGGACGCGCAGGTGTGGCTTGAGACGCGGAGCTTGCGCCACATTGAGCTGCGCATACGTCGTCTCGCTGCACAGCTTCTCGTGGCCATTCACGGTGTAGCTGCGCGCAGTCTGTGATACGTAGTGACGCGCACTGGGCCTGAACACACATATATTCAGTAATTATTTTAATTCCTAATTAATAATTCCAACATTTTTTTTTGGTGGACTATGGATGCGTCTCGCCCCGCCAAATCGGTCTGGAGTGACGGAAAGGCGGCGCGTGATCCCATAGACCCACCATAAAACTCTCTCTTCGCCGTGCGAGCGGACCACCGGTACCTGATTTTTGTCTTCGGTGCCCATTAATAATTCCACCATGGTGATGGAGTAAAATACAGTTCATTACTCCTTCTACAGGAGTCGTAAAAGGGAATCAAGGAGACGTTTGTGTGTGTACGTTGAGAACTTACTAAGAATTTCGAATTTCTTACAAGCACCGAAATCTTGGATTAAACAATCAATCGTACGTTTGCCACTTGGTACATTAGCTTACGGCATCTATTCAAATGATTGACTATAAACCCGAAACAAAATTTATAATAACTGAAATATCTCTGTATCAGATTTTTGGAATTGGCTAGTGGAAGATAATTTCATTACAAGAGAAGCAAAAGCCGAAAATTAGTAACAAGTATTAAATAAAGTAACATGATCATGATCATCTCAGCTCATATATATCCCACTGTTGGGCTCGAGCCTCCTCCGTAATGAAAGGAAAATGATCCACTATACCACGCTGGTCAGGAGTGTTGGTCTATACCAATACGCCGGTTTTGTTTCGAGTTTTCATCTCTCGCATAGATGTTATATGCGGTTTATATCCCTTAGTCGTCTCTTACGATCATTCACGGGTAAGAAAGGGGGTGATGAATTGTATTCTTACTGTCACCACACGGAATCAAAATAAAGTAACAATAAATTATAAAAAAAAAATCATCTATAATCTGACTGAGTACAGTAAAATAGTAGGCTACTTTCACTCCCACATGGAGTAGGTTCGTGCACAAGTTCAAGTGCAAACTTGTGCACAAGTACAAGAGTTATTACATATGTGTATATATATTATATTCAAATGTTTTCGTGTAGTGACGATGATGATGAAGATGATGTCGTAAAAAACAACTAAAGAATCATCATCATCATCACAGCCCACAAATATGCCACTGTTGGGCTCGGGCCTCCTCCGTAATAGGAGGGCAATTAACCTACTATACCGCGCTGGTCAGACGTGTTGGTATAGGGTTTTGTTTCGAATTTTCCTTCTCTCGCGTAGATGTTATATGCGTTTTATATCCCTTAGGCGTCTCGTACGATCACCCACGCGTAAGATATGGGGTGGTGAATAGTATTCTTACTCCGTCACCCAACTAAAGAATATGATCCTCAAATAAAATACCTGATTATATCAAGATAACATCTATGAAAGAAAAGGAATACTCGAAAGAAACCCATACCGACTCGTCTGACATACAATGCTGATTGTATAGTGGGTCAATTTTGCTTTATGATGATGATTATTATTATTATATCATGGGTGTAAATATTTAATGATCAAACCCTTATGGTACTACAGGTATATTAAAGCAGAAATTGTGTAGTACATACCCCTTCAACTGTGCAGATACACGATGTGCAAGGCGATGGGAAGGCTGATTCTCCTACAGCGACCGAGCGACCGGCAATTAGGCAACCCTGCGCAGAGTTTTCGCGCCAAGCTGATAAATCAATTTGTGGCAATGATGAGCAGGATACTCGGGGATTTCTGTAATAATAACAAAAATAAAATTTTAACAAGTAGAGTCATTTGACAATAAGCAGAAATGTAACACATTTACAATTCACTCTGTATTTTTAGTCTCTCATGCAATTATGGGTGCGCAATTACAACTTCGATCTTGTTACTACGATATTCTATTACGAATGTGAATAATTTCAAAAATTAACCCACTACATCACGCTGTGCATTGAAGTTGGTGATATCTTGTACACTTATTTTATTACCATAAGGAAATTCTTTCAAGTTGCTATTCAAAATTTATTCAGAAAAACTAGCTGAATAAGTATATCTAATAATACTTTATGTTCAATATATATAATCTTGCATATGGTTTGATATCAGTTTGTGCCTAAATTAATGTTGAACTGGAGTGGCCGCGTTCGATGATCTTTAGTAATGTTTGCTTGTCTTGAATGCATTTGATTGGTTTAATAAATAAACATGTTACACTTACAAGAAATTACTGGGTAAGTCGAATGCGGCTCTTTGGATATCGCCAGGAATATCAAAGTTGTCGCATAGTAGTTTGGATAGCGTAACCTTTCTTATCTCAGCCAGTTGCTGTTCTGTGAATCTAGATGCTGGGTTGTCATTCTCATACCTGGAATATACAGAGTAAGAATAATTTTTAATAGCTTCTTATACTCATAGCTATTATTATTAACTTTCCAAACAGGGTAATTTTTTAAAATAGAGTATAGATAAATAGAGATTCTAGTCAACCGTCAAGGGCTTTGTGTTAATTCTATTCGAAAAAGCTGTAAAATGTGCAGCATCGTAGGCGGGATGCTTGCCATATCATCGTTTCATGTAAATATTCAATGGTTTTACTGGGTATGAGCGAAGCTGAAGTTGAATCTATTATTTTACAGCTACATACTGATTCTGCTACGGGGTGGGACGGTATATCATCTCGTATACTCAAATCATCACGACAAGCTCTCATTTCTCCTATAACTCATATTTGCAACAGTGCCATAAGCACAGGTACTTTTCCTGAAGCCTTGAAAAAAGCCATAATTCTCCCAATTTATAAGAATGGTGATAGAGGTTGCGTTACCAACTATCGTCCTATATCTATATTGCCTGCTGTGTCTAAAATTCTGGAGAAGATATTGAATAACTCATTGAAAAATTATATTAATAAATTTAATATCTTGGCCAATAATCAATATGGATTCCGATCGGGATTATCCACTGAGGATGCCGTGATTGATTTAACAAATTGTCAATCACCTTGATAATAACATCAGATGTCTGTGCATCTTTTTAGATCTTTCCAAGGCTTTTGACACGGTCTCTGTCCCATTCCTACTAGGTAAACTGCAGAACCTGGGAATACGAGGTGAAAAAAATGTTGTAGGTGAAAAAAAATGTTATATGTGATATACAACATTTTTAAAGACTACCTCACCAACAGAAAATTAAGGGTAAAAATAGGTGATCATCTAAGTGATGAATATCCTGTATCTTATGGCGTTCTGCAAGGAAGTATTTTGGGCCCTATCTTGCAACAACCTTAAGTTCTTTAGTTTTAAATTATAGTGTGTAACATTACTCTGTATCAAATAAACTTTTTTATTTTATTTTATTTATTATAATATTTATAATTTTTCCTAAAGATACAAATTAATAGATCTAAAAGTTTCACAACAAAAAAGCAGCGAGTAGAGGAATTCGAAGAGAAATGACATTAAGTGTTTACGACTTGTTTACAGGTATAACTAGTGGGGGTGAACAAGGTACAATAATCTGTCAAAGTGATATAGTAAGATTAGATGTGTTATGTTAGTTATGCTACCAAATGTTAGTTAATGCTATTGAGCCAATTCCTTTTGACTACTAGATTTAATTCAGTTTTATTATAGTTGTTTGTTTTTAATTTAAGTTCTGAAAAGGAAATAAATAATTATTGATATTACTATTTGAGTGCAATAATTGCCTATATAAAACACAGTGACCATTCGTCAAACTCTGGTAGGTTTAGAGCATCTTCAAAAAGCAGATGACATGGCAAGAAGATAATAAAAATTCGAATCATAAACCTACACATGTCTGGATCATGGTAATGGTTAAAAGCTAATTTCTTTCTGACTAAAGTAGATAGGATAAGAGATCATCATGATAGGAGAAACAACTTGCCATTGTGGAGAAGTCTTATGTCCATAAATTGGACTTAGTGCTGTAAAGAGAACATTATTATTATTTAAAAAATAATTTTATAAAAATTTAAAATGTTAAGGTTCTTACCAGTATCTGTCACATTTCCTTAGCTGTCTGAACTGAATGGCGATAATGCAGGCAAATGTCGGTCCGATCAGACCTCCTTGTAGTGGCCTTTCACTCATACCGCCAGGGAATAGATCGATATCGTCAACTGTAGCGTATATTCTTTTGAATCTGCAAGTATGAAAGTAATTTTATAGCTGGATCGTATAAAGACTACGTTTGATAAATATTTTTAATTTCCAAAATCATTTTGTATTGACAAAGTTCAAAGGTTGAATTTGTGGCAGACTAACAGCAGCGATATTCACCCGATGTTACTGTGTAATTTATAATATGGTGACGAACTAACAATAAAATTTACCACGCCAGTTATAACATTACAGCAAAAATAGGAACAATTGAGCCTATAAGAGCCTATGATAAAGTCTGGGAAACTAGGAGTTTGCTTTCTTATTCTAAAGGAGACCCGTGTTCAATAGTGGTATCTATACGATCCGAAGAAGAAGTAAAAGAGTAGATCAATAAGTAGTTGCGATGGATAGTAGTTATGTAAACTACGTTTTAACACTTATTCAACTAAAATAGGAACAGACACCGATGACGTACGACTATCCCTTCTCAAAAAAAAAAGAATCAACTAAATTGATTATTTGTGTGGTAACGCAGGAAGAATGCAGAGGTCACTAATATTTTTTTCTGGTGAGTAATCGTATTGGACCATTAAGGGGCGTAAGTAGACAATATCATTGCAAAAGAAGGGAAACTAGAAATAGAATGCCATACAAATCCGTCTGACCATCGGCGTGGTATAGCGAGTTAATTTCATCCCTAGTCGTCGTTACAAGTAGGAGTCGTCGAAGAGGATATTCGTCCCGTTGCTTGGGTTGACCCCAACAGTTGTATATTTTTATTGTAAATGATGATGAACTGAGGTGGTGATGAAAGTGGTTCATAAAAAATATGTCCAAATATGCGTAAAATATTACTAATATTATATCATCATTCTCCTACTCTTATCTCAATTACTTGGAGTCGATACAATATGTACTTTTATTTCATAGTACATATTGTAAAAGTTATTAACAATAGTTTTATGATCGGCCGTCTGCCAGACATCAACCCTCTTTGGGAATGTAATTGTTGACCAAACGGCATCAGATGGAGTTGGCCTAAGTCGTTATAAAGCTCTTAGACGTCTTTTACGATATCCACGAGCAAAGTAAGGGTTGGTAGTATTCGTAGCCGCTACCACACAGCAAATATTACTAATATTATTACTACGTTAGTAATAATATTAGTAATATTATGACTAATATTATATGTAATTAGTATAGAGACAGACTAAAGTTTGGAACAGCACATAAACTACTTTTCATTTCGACAAAATGTACGATTTCACTGGGATAAATTTTATTGCTTGATTTTGTTGTAGATTTTCTACTTTAACGCGAGCGAAGATGCGAAGTGTGAAGAGCGAAGAGTCGTATTGAGAACAAGTTGATGATAATTGATAATTACCTTGCAATAACTTCATCTGGTATTTCTCTTGATAAATCATCAAAGGTGCTGGCTCGTTTCAAGTTGCAGAGTGCTCTGTAGTTATTATAGCTAGGAATTCCATGATCTCTAGCGCGTTGGACGTTGAGTGCGATTAAATCAATTCCAGAGAATGGTATACGGCGGTCTTCAAATAGATGGTTGGTGACTTCACCAGTGATGAACTGGTCGAGGGTTTCCATTGGTGTTGAAGTAAGACCACGAAGAAGTTCATCTACCAGTGGTGGGTGCTATTAACGAAGCAAAAATAAAAATATGAGAACTTTATAAACAATATTTTTGTAAATATTACTGATGCCAGCTTATTTCCTTGTTTTCTATTTTGTTTGAACACCCATGCCATCTAGAGGCATTAAAGATAATATCAATAATAATACTATACTTTGTTATTTCAGCACAAGGTTGACCTTCATGCATGATATCCCATTGTTATCAAATTTTACTCGATTTACAAATATTTATAGACACTGCTCTATTTATATTTTTCACAGGGATAAGTATTATAGCCTAATCTTCTCGATAAACCGCCTATTTTATACGACAAGATTTGTTGGCACCTAAGTCCTAGTTTATTAAATTAATGGTATTTTATGAAATTTCTCCGATTTAAAACTATGTAATTTACGATTCCATCTCATCCCGTGGCTGCCCTAAAAGACTAGTCACGACTGCAAGAAAAGGAAAACTCTGAAAAAAATTTTGTTAAACTAAATTACCCGTATAAGATATTAAGCCATTATTTACTTAAACGGCGTATAGGGTCACGAATGTACCATTAGAGGTCATCATTATTATTGTTTAATATTTAAGTAATGTTAAACTCATATATCTTTACTTAATATTTTGTAAATTTAGCAATACTTACAGCCATAAACATGTCGGGTCTGAAGAAGCCGTCTCTGAGCAAAATCGGGGGATCTACGGGTTGATATTGAGGCGAAAGTCGAGGCAAATGTGGTCTCAATAGAGAATGGCCGAAACGGAACGAAGCTGCAGCAAACTCAGTCACGATAGAAGGGTTGCAGGTCGGTGAATACTCTTTGTAATATCCTGAGAAATAATTATAATAGTTATAAAATGGTGGTTAGTATTAGCCTATCTTGTTGTTTTTTTGCGACGGGCCATACAGAAGAAGTGGCGCGCGACTCCACAAACCTGCCCTGCAATGTACCTTTCCACGCCGAGCGAGTGGGCCAACGGAACCCGGTCTTTATCTTCGGTGGCCCACCCGGCTAGTTTATACTATTTGCCCTTATAGGCTTATGCCTATAAGGGCAAATGGTGTTATAAGTTTTGGATGGTATTTATTTTTTAGTAATGATGTAATGTTACCCGAGTATTGACGGGTTATGAATATAGTAAGTTACCGTAATTGTCCAGCAAAAATCTTTTGAAGGACTTAAACTTCATTACAAGAGAAGACTTTCTAGTATTTAGGTTAAGAATACAATGTGTCATGACCCTGCTTTGGGCGTCATAAAAGGTTAGCTAAGGCAAAATTAGGCAACACTGAAAATAGCATCAAAGAATCTGTACCGGTGGCCGCTCAATTGGTGGTTAGGACATCGTAAGTTATGGGGCCGCACGGCACGCTTTCGTCGCCTCCAGCGGTAACAAAAAAAAACGGTAAAAATATTCTATGAGGACTAGTTCTCTTATAATACCGACTGCGCTAATTTGTCTGGTCAGTGAAGCGCTTATAGCATTAATCCTCATACGAGGGGAAACATATGTTATACTATAAAAATCGGTAGGCTGATCGAGGGATATTTGGACGGATTAAATCAGATATTCCATTAGCACTAACCTGAAGGTAATAATTTGAGCCCATACAAATTGACGGCATTCCAGGATAAAAGCCTGGGCAAGAATTCGTTATAGATGATATGAGTTAGGGTGGCAGTCACGATACGACGCGTGTGTTCGAAGAGTTGATCCGCATCCCAGTGTGGGTTCACTCCACGCAGACCTTCTACGATCCGATTATGATGTCTCAGAAAACCTGTATGGATAGCTGTTAGACCTGGCTGTTCTGATGCACGACCATCACCTGGAATTTTAATATTTTTTTTTATTATACATATATATATATATATATGCATTCATTATATTACATTCCCAAGTAGGGTTGACGTCTGGCAGGCGGCCGGTCATAGAAATATTGCCAATAACTTTTACAATATGTACTATGAAAGAAGAGTACCTACATATTATATCGATCCCAAGTAATTGGGATAAGAGTAGGAGAATGATGATCTTGACTTAACCTATAACTTAGGTATTAGTAATATTTACCAGCAATGAAGCAGAATCCACTGGCAGCTTTGCACTCAGGATGGCTGTCACTTCTAGGGAGTAGTTCTCTTCCATTAGCCGGATTGTCAGTGGAGTTCAAGCGTCCATTGAAACCCCGTAACTTGCGATAAATGCAAGGATTCTCGCCGTAGATTACAGACGCGTCAATGTATGCTGTGTTTTGGTTTACTTGTTCACGGGGACCTGGAATGTACAGTAAATATTTATATGTCTTTGCAACGATGGTCAGGCTGCAAAGAGGAAAGACATATTATATAAAGAGTCTTCTAAACAACTCCATGAATTTTTGAGATATTTATTTGTATATGAAATTAAACTTTTTCAAAGACTTTTAGTATTCATGATGGGCGAACTGCTGGATACGTCTGGAAAGTGAAAATCAAATATAAAAGCGAAAAAAGACGTGAACATAGTTATATTTCATATTTATAATATTCGTGTAAACAATAGATTTTTTTTGTATCGTCGGGTCATTTGTAGCGGATTTTGCCTTCGCCTTGGACGTGGTTGACAGGAGCCATGGCTGCTACAGAAGTTAATTCGTGGGATTTAGCCACAATCTTTTACATGATTTTTGAAAAAATAGACAATGCCAATGAGTTTCTTGCCAGATATTCTCAGTGTGGCATGGGATAAAATAAATTTTTAATCTCTCATATAGAAATATAAAGGCAAATTTTAAATTACTGTCCATTATATTAACGTTTATATTTTATAACATGTATATGTGATAACATGAAACAAAAGTAATATTCTTAGTTTATTACTAGAGATTATTGTCAAAGTGTAGGTTAAAGATGGACTACTAAAAGGCGGATAGATTAAGAAGGTAGGTAAGGAATGGAGGGAATCCGACAATATCGTGTAAAAGAGAATTTTATATTTGACGGACTGTATTTCATTAAGATTAAGATCGAAGCATAAGGATCGAAGGATGATGGAGATTTTTCTATTCCTAATTTTATTTTAAAATATAAATCAATGCGTTCATTTTATATTAAATTTTATATGTATTTTTAATTTTATTTTATATGTAGACTGTAGGTATGAAAGAGAGTATTGGTGTAAAGATGCGAAAGGGAATGCTTCGATGGTTCGGACATGTGGAAAGAATGCCGAGCGAACGTCTGGTTAAAAAGATATACAATGCGAAAGTGGAAGGATGTAGGTACTGGGGGAGACCAAGACTAACCTACCTAGATCAGATCGGTTATATTGAAGGATATAGGTGGATTCAAGAGTCTCCGAAACCGGCGAGCGTGTATGAAGAGAATTATGAATGTTCAGGAAGCGAGTGAAGTATGCAAGAATAGAGTTCTCTGGCACTCTGTTCTCTCTGCCTACCCTGCAAGGGATATAGCGTGATGATATGTATGTATGTATATGTAGTCCTTTAAATGTCTTTTCTAATATTTATTTTTTATAATATTATTAATATTCACCAAAACTAACCAAGCTGCTGCTGTCCAGGTAAGCTTCTCATGAATGGAAAGCAAAGTCTCTCTCCCGAAGTCACATTAACCTCGGGGTAGTAATGGTCACCACGTGGCACTGGGAATGGATTGCATTCAGGATGTACTGTGCGTGGAGAATCGCAAGAACGACAATCTGGAATCGACTCGTGGAATCCTGTAATAATTTTAAACATGTTAGTTTGATTCTAACGTTTAGAACTATAAGGTGCATCTGCGGTCATGGTTTTGAATTTTGGGTTGGCCAAAAGTTGTTATTAGCACCAATATAAATATAAAAACGTAGTTCCTCAAATAAAAATCTTCACAATTTTCTGAAATTTAGCATTTAACATGCTTGATTATTTATAAAACTTGATTACGAGCGAAAAATGAACATGGATCCAATATGTGACAATAGTTTCGCGCGTAATCAAGTTTTTATAAATCTTTATTTTTTTTTAAAGTACATAGGTATGCTTATATAAGATGGTTATGTAGTAGCGGCTATGAATAGTACTATCCCTTATTTTCGTGATGTCGTAAAGACGACTAAGAGCCTTATAACGACCTAGATCAACTCCATCTGATGCCGTTTGGTCAACAATTACATTCCCAAGGAGGGTTGACGTCTGGCAGGCGGCCGGTCATAAAACTATTGCCAATAACTTTTACGTGATACTTGTAGATGTACTATGAAAGAAGTAGTTCATATTGTATCGAAGCCAAGTACTTGAGATAAGAGTAGGAGAATGATGACTTTATTATAAATAATAGATATCTTGCTTCCCTTGTTAATTTTAGTGCGGAAAAATTAATGCTCTTATTTACAGAATTTACGACTATTTAACAACTACTAAAAGAGCGTCGGATAATTTTTAAGTTTTAAGTAGGGTATAAATTTTAAGTACTAAATAATTAAATAAGTTTTGATTACCTTTGTGTATGGGTGTCATAGTGAGCTCGTGGTCTAGGAACTGCGCGAACTGCATCACCATTAGTGTGTAACGTGTATGTAAGTTTGATATATCAGGGTGGATTACAGTCGACACCACTCGCGGCGATGGCAGAGGTGTACCAGTCACGGAGTTGATACGAGGACGGCTGACCCCTAGAATAAAAAAATAAATTTAATAGAGAATATTCGTTTTATCTATTGTGGCGGCAAGTTTTCAACAATCGAACAGTTTGCTGAAAATATAATAAATAAAAAACTAAGAATAATTTAACTATGTTGGATTTGCTTTTTTTAAGTTAAGAGCTTAATTATTGACAATCTAGATTACACACACTAGATTGGTTTAAGGCTGGCTATTGATCCACCTCATCGTATATGCTAAGATTTATAAACTTCAATACAGAATTTTATGACCAGAATGATTTTGTTTATAGTGTCTCATATTTTAGAGAGATACACCGAATAATTAATTGTAATAACAAATTAAGAAATTTAGTATATTGAATATTTTAATCAATATTATTCTCTTTAAAAGGGCCATATCCAGATCTAAGAAAGAAATCCTAATATCGCAAGTATTTTACAAATATAGTCTACTTGCTGTGTGGTTACGGCTTCGAATACTGCCAACCCTAATTTTGCTCGTAGATGTCGTATAAGACGACTAAGAGCCTTATAACGACCTGGGCCAACTCCATCTGATGCCGTTTGGTCAACAATGACATTTGGCAGGCGGCCGGTCATAAAATTATTGCCATAACTTTTACAATATGTACTATGAAAGAAGAGTACATATTGTATCGACCCCAAGTAATTGGGATAAGAGTAGGAGAGTGATGAGTCTACTAAAAATATATGTATCTGGAATGAAAAATTATTCTGCAAGTAATTGACTCGCATAAGTCAGCATATTATAGCTATTTAAATCATTCTATATGTATAGAATCAAAATTGAAATTATAGTAACGATACTTACCATCTTCATAAACAGGTGGCAACAGTCTAGCGAATGTTGTCAAACTCTTGCCTAAGTTTGGATTTCTGAGGTTATTACAGTATCCTGTATAAGTTCTGAATGGACTGTCAGGATCGCAAGGGCCTTTGTCGTCACATTGAGGTTCAATGATGGGTCCAGATGAATCGCCGAGGAATCCACTGATGTCAACTGACTGTAATGAATCTACGAAGTCGGATGTACCAAAGCCGAGAGAATCGTCTAAAATTTGACGCTTGCGACGGTGGCTGAAAATTACAATGCTTATTAAGACTGTAGTTCTGACTGTATTTCTTTTTTTCAGTATTCAAATTCTTCAATATTATAAGGCCACTACTACGAGAGAGGATTACCACTATGAGGCATAGTATATGACTCTGGCTACATTAGGTTAGACCCAGAATTAGAGCATTTTTGGATCGTACTAAGAATTGTTTTATATGGAGACCAAACCCCTGACACTCGGCATGAGAGTCCGTATTTTCACCACGCTACCACTATGCAATGTACCTATATATTGACAATAAATTAAAATCTTTTAACGGATATGGGTATCGAACGCGAAATCTTCAGAGCAAGTGGTGACGGAGTAAGAATACATTTGTACACACCCCTGTCCTGCTGGTGGGTGTCGTAAAAGCCGGCTATCTATGCAAATGATGGAAAATTCGAAATAATAATCTATATCAACACGGGGGGAAATTAACCTACTATACTACACTTTTTTTTTCTTTTTTTTTTGGCGGCGGGCTACGGTACGTCAAACCCCGCTAATACGTCCGGGGCGACCGGGACACGGCGCAGCATATGCTCGAGGTCTGCGTGACCTGGGCTCAGCAGCGCCGTGCCCTTGTCGCTGCTATCGGAGCCGACCTCTCGCTGCCGGCCGTCGTGAAAGCGATGGTCGACAGCGAGAGGAATTGGGACGCGGTCGCCGCCTTCTGCGAGGACGTCATCTCGCAGAAGGAAGCGGCGGAGCGAATCCGAGAAGAACTTCTCTTCGAGGATTCGCGCCGCCACCGGCGACTGGGGCGGCGGAGGCGTGAATACCTCCGCCTCATGCCGCCCTAGCCGAGGCAGCGGGTGACCGGACCGGGGATTAGTCTGGTCGCCCTGGGAGCGAGGCCACCGCGTGAGGACGACGCCCCGACGGTGCAAACTGTCCGGGCGTCGACATTACAGCGAGGATACCCGTGAGGGTAGACCGCCGGGTGGGCCACTGAAGTAAAAGACCGCGTACCAGTGACCCACCCGCACGGCGTCGAGAGGTATATTGTAGGGCGGGTCTACGGGGTCTTGCGCCGCTTTTCCAGTCGCCCCGGACGGATTAGCGGGGTTTGACGTACCGTAGCCCGCCGCCAAAAAAAAAAAAAAAAAGTGTAGTATAGTAGGTTAATTTCCCCCCCATAGCAACGGAGGCTCGACATTGGGACATAATATATAAGTTGAAATCATGATAACTATCTTGGTTGGTAGTTAGTAACAAAATTAGTATTATGATTTCTATGATTTTTTTAAAAAACTTACCCGCTGTTAACGGAGTTGATTAGTTCGTTTGTGGCAAACTCTAAAAATAGTGATGTATTGGCAAGCTTGAGAGCGTATTTGTTCGCCTTGGAAAAAGATGCGGCTGTACCCACTGGTGACTTTGGATCGGCTCCACCACCTGATTAATGAAATCACAACAATATATTTAATGCTGTTGATAACTTTTATATATATTTTATGAGAGAGAGAGAACAGAGTGCCAGAGAACTCTATCCTTGCATACTTCACTCGCTTCCTCAACATTCATAATTCTCTTCATACACGCTCGCCGGTTTCGGAGACTCTTGACTCCGAAAAGAGTCAAGAGTCAAGTTATATTATATTCCTGTGTTATTTATTGTGTTTAGACTTAGGCATGGCGTTTATCTCTGTATCTGTACAACTTTAATTTATAGGGATACACCCACATTCACTCTATAAGTACATTGAACTAGAATTTGTCTATGGTGACGCGTCACATGTGCTTTGCCCTAGAAATCATTTTCTTGGCTAAAATATATTATATGCATAATACGCAGAACTAATGTGTGTGCCCTATTAGTGAATTTTTTTGAAAATAGTGTGTGTAATGACAGAGTTTTCCCCCTATATTCAAACTTAGATGATTAACTTTTTTAAAAAATATTATACTATAGGTAAAAAAAAAACATTTCGATAGTTTCAAAAGAACAATTAACTAATTACAGATACTGTATTTGAATCTAAAAGTGTGTCCTTACGTGATTCCCAAAGCATATATTCTAAACGTTTTCTATCAGCCATCTCTTGTTTGGCCTTTTCTATGGCGGTGGCGAGCATGTCCTGAGATAGTTGTTCAGCAGCTTTAGCTCCGCTTTCATCTCTCCAAGCAACTAGTTCTAAGCGGGAGTGTTGAGAACACTGTTGAGCTGCATTCCTGAGATCGTATTTTGGTATTAATATAGGGAAAACTTCATTCATAACTACTAGTACTACATGCTTACTATATGTAAGCATTTTAATGCACATAGATCGGATTGAACTAAGTATGTCTATGTAGTACATATAATATTTTGATAATTTGTATTTATCAAAGTATTATGATAGATTTTGAAGTCATGTTATATATAAGGGAACGTACCTATACAGTATCACCCATTTTTACAATTTTTGGCCTCCTCTTCTCCCTCTGTGACCACAAATGATTGTGGCGAAAACCCAATTTTGTGCCAGATTAGTATTTTTGAAGACCCCCTCCCCCCAGGTCATATAGTATGGGTATGTTCCCTAAGCATAACAATTAACTTACAAGTAAGGATCTTCTTTAACGAATGCTTTAGGTTGGATACTTTTGATAGAATCTTGAACATCACAAAGGAGGCCAGCGAGGGATACTTTTCGGATGGCTCCAAGTTGTTCAGGAGACAGGGACGACGGTGGGAGGTCGTTTTCGTACCAAAATCTAAAAATATAAAATAATTTATTGTAAATATTACATGTGTTGTTATCGTCTTGAACAATAATATAAATAGATGCTATTTTGTTAATTTTTGAATGAATTAAATGTGTGTAAAAGTACCGGTCACTTTTTTTTAAGCTAGCGAACTGCATAGCCATGACGCAAGCTATAGTAGATCCAACAACTGCACCGCTGGCAGGTTTCTCCATAGCACCACCAATCATGAGTTCGACATCATCAGCACTCCTAAAGAAAACAGAAATGTAATTTAAGGTCTAAAAATTAAAGCAAATATTGATATTGTACGCTTATTATGGCTATATACTATTAGTTTTTAGGTGACGGACATTCCTTTTTTTACGACCAGGTGATAGCACAATACACGTGACTGTCCGATTGACAGCAGGATGGAATGGAAGATTCTATAGCCTCCTTGCACTCGCTTTACGTTTTTAAGCAGCCTGCTTGGGCTTATGGAATGGAAGGTCCTCCTTCCGTTCGCTCTACGTTTTCTAAGCGGCATGCGCGGACTTGCATAACTGATATTATAAGAAACGTAATAATCAAGGTCTTCTCTCATCAACTAGGATCATATTGCATCAGCATATAATTTTGTCAAGTTTTAGAATTTTAGACAAAAATGGAAAAATCTTCATTAGAATGGTTTAAGTTGTGGGTAATATTGTGGAGTGCATCTCCAGTCTACAGTTATATTGAAAATGGTTTTATATTTTTTAAGATTCTAGTCCACTCAGAAAAAGAAGGTAGTATCCACCCAAGCTTGCTTTTTGAAGTAACACATTGAAGAAACATAGCTAAATATAAAGTGACAAACTTTATTTTTAGGTATGCTTTTACTTTTGGTCTATTATATGGCGTAGAACTAACAGTACAGTACAATAAAACTGAAAGCCTTTGATGAGCTGCATGAAGAGTTAACAGCAATTCTGAGGTGGAAATTTCACCAATTCTTTTAATACATGAAAAAATTCTTACTTGTACATATCAGCCATCATCTCCTGGTGCTTTCTATCGAAGCCCATCTTGGCGAAATCTCCGAAGGTCTTAACATTAGCAGTTGGTTCGCACATTCTGAGAGTCCTCAAGTATGATGCAACACCATGATCACGAGCTCTGTTTAAATCCCATTGTGCGGAGGTCGGGAACTGTGACACTTGTTGGGCACTAACACGAACCAAATTCTCTAAATTGACTGTTGTATTCATCTGAAAATAAATCCATAAATGTTAGTGTAAGTTTTCTTGCGGGTATAGTAAAAGTTTACTGTGTGAAGAAAACAAACCACACTAAAAAGTAGGACCACGCTGTTGACAGTTGTCTGCCTACAGCCGCGGCCCGGTCCGTTCGAGGTAGTACCACACTCGCAGAAGATCGACGTCTGAGTAATGGCAATGTGCTATTGCGCTTCGTTCGATGAGCGAGAGAGCCGGAAGCCTAACTGGGTAGATTTGGGTTTTTATTAGCAGTGGCTTAGCTATACCCTTGGTATTGCGAAGGTCCATGGGTGGCAGTAACATTTACCATCAGGTGTGCTGCTTGCTCGTTTGCCACCATAAGCAATAAAAAATAAACTAAAAACTGCAAGAGAAGGTACACTTGTAATAAATTCTTAGGTCGTGAAGCATTACCTTTACATCCTAGAGGACATTTTTGCCCATTAGTGAGACGTCTATAGTCTGTATAAAAAGAAAAAGAAGTACTTAAATTCGGTCTAAGACAAAATCGGACGTTTATTAAGTTTTCATTAAGAAAGACTCCAGAGCAGTCTGGAGACCTGGGATTACCATTAGGTTATTTGAAGAAATGTAGGTTTGTCTGACTTTTACCTATCTTTTCAAGTATTCAGATGAGATTATAAAAAAAATATATATTATTTACTGTTTATTCTATTTATACAATAATTCAAGTGTTTAGCAAGTAATTAATATTTAATTCCGTCCGTCATAGAGTTACGAGTATATGAGCCTTTATTTAGAATGGAGATTAAAATTCATTATCTGAGTCTTATGACAGTCTTAAGACTCGGATATTAAATATATAAATAATTTAAAGCGAAGATAGGATGGATGTTTTACCAGTTCTTTGTTCATCATAGCGTGGAAGATCGGAGCTACGGCAACAAGTTCAGAGTAGATACCAGCACGATTGGCGCTAGAGTAGCCACGCCAGAAACCTAACGAAGTCAACTTTAGCTCTGCTTTAGCCATGCCAACCTGAAAATTTACGTATATTGAAATCTACAAAGCAAACCTTGTGATGGTGGAGTAATATTTACACACTGTCTCAAATGTTTACAATGAATGTATATACATTGATATCATTTTATTGAGGTAAAATGTAGTCTTCATGACTAAGAAGATAAGCTAAAATCTCATTTTTTTTTCTTGCGGTGGACTATGGATGCGTCTCGCCCCGCCAAATCGGTCCGGGGTGACGGAAGGGGCGGCGCGTGACCCCATAGACCCACCATGCAACTCCTCTCTTCACCGTGCGAGCGGGCCACTGGTACCCGATCTTTGTCTTCGGTGGCCCGGTCGGCGGTAAAATAAGACCCTATAACAGCATATTTTAACAGCATGGTATAGAAAGCTTATTTTCCTTGCGAAGAATTAATTTAGTAAGGCTGGGATGGGGCGTATAATTTTCACCTACGAATACTTTCTTAGGTGAAAATTGTATTGAAAAAATGCGATTACTAAAATTAGGTTACTTTAATAGAGGTATAATAAAAAAAAAACTGTAGTTACCAATTTAGAAGTTGATCATAGTGTAATTATAATAAATATCCTTACCTCACCCAGCAGTACAGGTAAAAATTCATTATAGGTAATATGTTGTATGATGGCGGCTACAGCTCGTCTACTCTCCAAAAACAGCGTGACATCATCCCAGAATGGATTCAATGAATACAGATCACCGGCTATACGGTTGTGTGCCATCAAGAGAGCCTTATACAGGGGTGCAGTGGGCGATCCATCATTACATCTGTAATATATGATTACTATTATAAAGTCCATCCCATTACGCCTTTTAATCGCTATCGCTATACGAAAATATAATGCTGTGGAATTGTATTCGTTATAATAAAACAAGAAATGAGTTTTAATAAAACTCTTTTATGTGCAATAAAAAAATATTAAAAACTAACACTCATATTATCGTTTAAAAATAATTGTAGCTGTAAAGTGAGAAGTATTAAATCGAAAAAATCTCTGCCGCAATGCGAGGTCAATTGCCTTGCCCTGCATATGTCCAACATGTGCATCTATTGATAGAATAGTTCAATTGGACTACTGTATAGTAGGGATACAGGTTGGCAAAGTATTTATTTTGGAGTTTAATTCTCTTGCATATCGTTTGCTTGAAAGCTTAGTGATAAATTGCGATCGTAGTGTTAATTATTAAATTAAAATTATATGTTTTATCGATGGATGGTATCAAATTCATTATAGAGTTATTATGCAAATGTATATACATACTGCATTTCTTAACAAACGACCTACCCATAATTATTTTCAATTGGTTACATCTCATGCATCTATCAAGTCAATAGCTGCCGATGCAAATATATAAGAGATTAAAATCACTATGTAAAAATGCAAATTATCTCAAGGTAAGTTTATTTACATACAATCTATGTTATGAGGACACGTACATATTTTAAATGAGTTATGTTTGAATAAGGATTTATTTGTGTACTTAATTTACGTTTTATTTAAACTTATATTATTGTTTTGTGTCGAAATGATTTACTATATCTACATTTACTAAACCTACTTTATCACTATCATTTGCGTGTGGTGATGGAATAAAATACAATTCACCACCCCCCTATTTTGCTCGTGGGTGACATATAAGATGACTAAGCGCTATAATACGTACATAACATCAAGAGAAGGAAAATTCGAAATTGAACCCTATAGCAATCTGTCTGACCATCGTGGTATAATACTTCAATTTCCCGGCCATTGCGTAGAAAGCTCGAGTCCAACGTTAGGACGAACATGCTTCAATATTGAGTTATTTAGTTGATCGCTCTGGACTTTTCAAATACTGATATTTAATGACATTCATATATTTTTTATTCAAAAGAGATGCCTAAAACTTATTTAGGCAGAATGTCATCAAATATTAACAGTATTTGAAAAGTCCCGAGCGATCAACTAAATAACTCAATATTGAAGAAATGTCTTTAGTATTATCCTATCAAGTCCACTTTTGTAAATAGGGAATAATGTCATAATATCCCTAATTGGCAGGCGGGTTGACTATCAGTTATGAGTTTGCACGATAGCGTCGCTTTCTACTCCCATGGTCAGTTGATTCCTTAGGCGGTTTTTACGAATTTACCCAATATACTTGCGTATCTTTACATAGTATAAAATAGTGCTAGGTGCGCTTACATTGTATACGCTGGCTAAATCTTATTAGATAAAGTCTGGCTGAAACCCAAGGCGAAGGGAGGTCGAGTCGCTAGTTTTAAATACTAGTTTAAATAGCAATGACAGGTAAATAACATCCTCTTTGATTTGATAGTATTAAATTGCCTCTAATGTGTACAACCCTATTTGTTTTCTACACGACAGTATTAAATATATGTGCTATATTCAAGTGGACATACTTAAATTTTTATTATTATGCTAAAGTATTTGCATTAGCATGCTTATCATGGTTCAAATATTTTGTGAAAAGATTTTCAATGTTGAAATTAGGTTATGCTTTTCTCTATATCATTTCTTTTGCCAATGTAGATTTTTAGACAGGCGAAAATTTTAATTATGCTTATATTGAGCATATATTGAATTTAAAGTTTCAGACATAGTTGTAATATACAAATCTTGATCATATTATACAGATATGTTAACTCGTCTGGCAGGCATGCTGTAAGTAGTCTAACTTATAAAAAAAAATGTTTTAGTAACAAAAATAATTTGAAAAGTTAGGGTATTAATTCGGAACAACATTATAAACATTTATCCAATAGATGGCGTGTGGAACGAATATACAGACGAAAAATTTCATTGTTATACGTGGGGCCACGCTCGTCTGAGTTGGTAAGACGATTGGAGTAGATTTCCAGGCGATGTGGGTTCAAACTACGCTTGTAAAACAAGTTTATATAAATAACCTAGCACGTTGAATGCTAAATCTCAATAATTTATTCAAATTTAAATTACATGTAGGAAGTTCGTGACCCACAACGTGACATACGAGGATTAAGAGGAAGAATTTTATTTCAAGATATTCTTTATTTGTAAATAGAAAGGAAAAGAATAAGAAGCGCTTAGTGATATATGTTAAAGCTAACAGAATTTTTAAAACCCATGGGTTAAAGTTCTACGAATATTTCTTTATTTCTTTTTACTTAAACTAAATAATTAAAAAAAAATGTTTTATTTTAAGTAGTACTACAAGATATTTGAAATAATGATACCGTTATCTTCTGATACCGTATGAATTCGGCACATTATAAAGTGCTATTAAACCAGATGTAGACTATAAAAACACAATCAACTTTATTTATACAAACCACAGCAATGAGAATAGTTCGCACACTAAACTTAGTTTGTATAGAAACAGCAATCAGTATCTATTGTATGAGTATTGTTTCACTATCTATTGCAATTTAATTAGTCGATGGTTTTCTTCCTTGTTTATAGTGTTAAATGAGATTGTTTATGCCAGTAGGCTAATGTGACTATTAGCGGAGATATTTATTATTTTACAGGATATTGCCGAAGTTGCGGTCAACCGCCAATAGAAATTCCTCAAGAAGTTGAAGTTGATATTTGATATTCAAAACTGTCATTTATTTTATACATACATACCTACTTACATACATATCATCACGCCGTATCCCTTGTAGGACAGGCAGAGAGAACAGAGTGCCAGAGAACTCTATCCTTGCATACTTCACTCGCTTCCTCAACATTCATAATTCTCTTCATACACGATCGCCGGTTTCGGAGACTATTGACTGCACCTTCCTTCAGTACGTGACCGATCTGGTCTAGGTAGGTTAGTCTCGGTCTCCCCCGGTACCTACATACCTATTTCCACTTTCGCATTGTATAACTTCTTAACCAGACGTTTATACATAATTTTATACATAATTTTATTTAATCAGGTATATATTTCTAACTATATGTACTACCGAATTATATTTTAAAAACCCAATTTAATATGTTTTTTTAGCATTACTTACTTGCGGCATGAGTCCACGTCAAGCTTGCCAGCATCGTAAAGTCTCAACGAACGAAGCTCCTTTTCTGAACTACCATATAAGAAAGATCCATCCAGGAAAGAGGTTGCCAAATTCATTTGTTCACGTTGTGCTGTAAAAAATAATGATGTCAATTCATTTGTATTTTAAAAGATACCTATTGGCTGTACTGTATGGATCAGCATGTTGGGCGACAAAAGCGACGGATGAGAGACGACTGCATGTAGCGGAGATACGAATGTTGAGATGGATGTGCGGTGTGACAAGAATAGATAAAATAAGAAATGAACATATAAGAGGAAGTTTGAAAGTTGCGCCAGTGACGGAAAAGTTAAGGAGTGACAGATTGACATGGTATGGACATGTGATGAGACGGGATGAAAGTAATGTTGTGAGAAAAGTTTTAAGTATGAATGTTGAAGGCTTAAGGGGTAAGAGAAGACCGAAGAAAAGATGGATGGACTGCGTGAAACATGACATGGATAGACAAGGAGTGACCACAGAGATGACGTCTGATAGAGTTGTATGGAAGGAGAAGAAATATTGCGTCGACCCCAAATAAATTGGGATAAGAGCAAGTTGATGATGACCTATTCACACCAATGAGTAGGTGCCTGTATTACGGGGTAGCAGGTGAGTAGGTGCCTTTAGACACATAATTAAATAAACGAATTGTTTTCATTCATGTGATTAATTTAAAACTTGTGAGAGCAGGAAAACTATTAAATAAAAATAACAAACAAATAATTTGTCAATTTATATCTCTAAACTATAAATAATATAACAAAATTCAAATTTTTGAATAATAATATAATTAACATTGAAATATATACATCTGTGCATATTTTTAATAATGAGATAGGTAAACGAAGACTGTTTTATTTAAGTTTATTTTCTAACAGATAATGTTTAATTAAAACCTTGTGATATCAGGCAAATTATAATATTACATAAAAATAACAAACAAATAATTTGTCAATTTACATTTCTAAACTATGAATAATGTAACAGAAGTTATATTGTTGAAATTTTATAATATATAATTAATATTGAAATAATACCGGTACCGGCCCGAGCGTATTTGTAATAATGGGATAGGTAAAGAAAGACTATTTTAGTTAAATAATAAACTTACTTAAGTTTTACTTACAAATTATTTTAAGTCAAAGTATGTCAAAGTCAACTGGTTCTTCATTAATTAATTATAGTTTTGCATTAACATAATATCGTATTCTAATCATTTTAATAAATTTTCTTTCATACCCGGCGCATAAATGATGTTTACGCGAGTATGGCCCGCAATTTGAAATAAATCTTCCCGCGTGGCAATGGGATAAGAATGCAATTGTCGCCACACTTGACCTTCCCATGGGACTTGTGAAAACCAGCCAAAGGCGATCGAGCAGCAGCTCTCTCCCACTAATAACATCTCACACTCTGCCAAACGTGGCAATTACGGCACTATCAATTATATGTATGAGGATGGCCTTTGTCCAGCAGTGGACAGTAAAATACTGAATGATGATAATTATGAAATAAATTTCATCGGATTTTATCTCGTTTGTATTTGATATTTATTTTATCAAAGTTAACCTAATATTAATAATGTTATTAGCATTAAAAAATTCTCATGAAATTTTAGAAGTGTTTTTCAAGTTTAAAAAAAATATTTTATATATAAATTTATGATTTTAATTATTTCATTATTCTATAATTAAATCATCTATGATTTAAATCAGATTTACGATAAAAAAATCGTAGCGAAATAATTACTTTTTGAAATTTGAAAAATACTCCTCTAAAATTTCATTTTCAAGATATCACATTATTGAAGCAACGAGGCGATGTATATTACAATTATAGTGTATTAGTGAACTCAAGGTAATGGGAGAATTAGGACCTTAACACATAGTAATAATAAAATCCATTGTGCCATCTTCTTACTCCATTTGTGACAAAATTACTTACTCAATAGAGTACTCAAAAAATAAACTGGCTTTGTAGCGCGTGAGAGATTTGCGTGCTCTACGGATTACTTAAGCTATTCGTAATAATATAATTGAGAAGTTACACGCACATATCAAGAAGCGTAATTTTATATTCATAAAAAAAATAAACTTAGATTCTAGTTCTTAATTAATTTAAAATTTATTAGGTGACAAATCATGATTAGTGGCACACATGCTACTCTAATTAGTCATCTGACCGGCCAAACAACATTTTTAACACTTGTTAACCACAAGATTATGTCAACGTTACAAAATTAAGATAAGATACATTCACTGAAACTAGTTGGTCTACCACTTCCTTTATATGCAACATTTCAAACAAGTCATGCCGTCATGAAGTTGCGTACATATGATACCGATATAAATATTCATTGATTAATATACTACCCCAGTAATTTAATTTATAATCCTGTAAATGAATGTTATGCAATTTGTATTATACTGGCAAACCTAGCCCGTTGGTTTGTTTGTAGAAATCGATATATTACAGCGCCGCCAAGTGGCGAGTTACATCAACAGGGATAGAATATAAAACTTTTTTACGTACTAATTTTTATAATGATCGGTGAAATAGTTTCAGAGTTTAGCGATATCATTTCAAACATCCTCTTTTATAGATATAAAAGAAGATATTTGAAACCGTGTCTAAGCACAAAGTGATAAAATTATCAGACATAAATTTAAGGAAGGTTTGAATTGAACTTTTTGACTGCACAGATGGCGTAGTGGTTAAGATACCTTCCGTGCCAGTGCCATGGGTTCGATTCCCACGCAGGACATTACTTTGTGTGATCCACAAAGTGTTGTTCTGAGTCTGGGTGTAATTTATCTGCGTTAATTGCATGTTTGTAAAGTCCCCCGCAATACAAGGTTTATTTCCTTAGTGCAGGGTGGTGTCTAAAAAAAAAAAAAAAAAAAAATTAAAAAAAAAAAAAAAAAAAAAACTTTCCGTGTGATGACGGCACAGGAACACAAACCATCACTCATTTTCTTGCTGTGGGTGTCGCAAAAGACAATTAAGGTATTATTACGTGAAGATAAAAAGTGGTGGTGTATATTTTTTGCTCTCGAGAGAAAAATTATCTCAGCTTATATAGGTACCTACGTTCCCTTGCTGGTTGAGTCTCTTCCAAAATAAGAGGGAAATTTACCTAAAATACAATTTTTTTCAGCGGGTTGGTATAGGGAGAGAGAAAGGCAGAGCAAAAATAATCTAACTGATATCTATAGCTCGAACCTTTAATGAACAGTAGATAAGAGTTACCAGGATATCTTTAATATTATAACCTAGAAGATTATTGATTTTATTATATATACATACCAAAGCCACAATTGTCGATATTTCTTGTAGGTGCAGAACGAGCGTATTCACAAGTAGCGTCTTTACAATCCTGCAAAAAAGATATATCATTTATTACCATAACCTATATTTTTTTTAATCTAAAACTATAACTTTGTGAATTCAAGAATTTTCAAGAGTCCAGATATACGGAAGGCTTCGGACGCTTTCCTTCAGTCTCTTAAGTCGGCTAGCTGGGGGCCAGTCGGTTCAAAATCATCTCAAAAATATTTATAGCTCAATTAACTTGGGATATGGATAGTATATGACAACATTATTTCGAACAACAGAAATATGGTTAGCAGAATATTATTTGTAGTATGGGTAATCCTAAAACTATTCTAATAGTGAATAAAGATTCGTATTTATATTGTTTTTGATTAGATCACACCGGAGCATGACTTGCGTCAATTTATTATCAATAGTAGCAGTCCTCATAGTGATAATAGAAAATAATATTGATTATTAATGAAAAACAAATAAGAATTTACAAATTTAAATCTGATTGTTCAGAAATCGAGGGTTCACACACTGCACTGTAGTTTACTACACTTCTATTTATGCTCCTGATGGAATGTAGTCGGCACTGGTATTTTTTTATTTGTAAAAAAAACTGGTTCCCTATCAATAACCTTGTTTTTTGACCACCTCATTGCACCACCTTTCATTCCACTACGCATTATATGCTTAATAAATATGTCATTATCTATCCAGGGATTCCAAAAGAGCACTGCTCTGTCATTGTAAGGCGACTGTTTCTTAGTTGTCTTTTAAATTATAAAAAAATCCTAAATATCTCTGCTTTATAATATTATAAATGTGAATGTAAATTTGTTTGTTACGCTTTCACGCCAAAACTACTTAAAGGTAAGATAAGATAGGTATTAGAAAGGACACAGAATACTTATTTAAAAAAAATACAGCCTAAAAGAATTTACTTTGGCAGACATGGTTGTGGTTTATGGTTCCAGAGATATCACGATAAGTCAATACATAGGTGGAAATTTCTTATGTAATAATGAAATAAAATAATAATTATATAGTAATATCTTCCATGTGGTGACGGAGTAAGAATACTGTTCACCACCCCATATCTTATCCGTGGGTGATCGTACGAGACGACTAAGGGATATAAAACGCATATAACATCTATGCGAGAGAAGGAAAACTCGAAACAAACACCTATACCAACACGTCTGACTAGCGCGGTATAGTAGGTTAATTGCCCTACTATTATGGAGGAGGCCCGAGCCCAACAGTGGGACATTTATGAACTGTGATGATGATGAATATTAAATTAAATATGATTATGGAGCTAGATAGCAAAATTTGACATTTCTCTCTATATTGAATGCCCAGCGAAGCGGGCGGGTAAAAGCTAGTTATGTTATAAATACGAATATCTCTTTGGTTGTTTTATTGTTTTTACACATAAATCACTAAACCGATTACAAAAAATCTTTCACCAATGACAAGCTACATTATCAGCGAGTAACATAGGTTATATTTAATCCCTGTATTCTCACGGGAACGTGAGTGCGGGATAATCTAACGGGATTCACTAATAAAATGTAATCTACGTGTTTTGGTTTTACTCGTATTATATTTTGTTATTATGAAAGATAGGTGCGTTGTAAGTAGTTTGATGGATGGTTTGGTTATGGTTGGCTTTCCTTTCTTGCTAACGTGTTATAAGTGTGACCTTTCTTATACAATATATAGTAATACCATTATAATAACGAAGAACATGACTGTGCTTTTGAAGCTATTATATATATAATACTGTTTTTTTTTTCGCACCACTCCGTCCGTGGCGACAGAGGAGCGCAAGCACGCACACCCGTAACCCACCCGTGACACCTCGCCTTCGTCGTTGGACCGACCACCGGAGCAGCGTGAACTTGACGTCAGTGGCTGGCCCGACGGATATATATCATACTGGTTATAACTCGGCTTAGCTCGTGATAACGTAGATTTTAGTGTTCATTTTTATATCACTTGCCAGAATGAAAAATCTTATATTCTTCTCTGTATCCCTGATAACGTGTATTCGAAATATAGTTATGATTGTTTGAGTTAATGTGTGAAAACAAAAGAAATAAACTCAAATTATATTGTTATAAGAGGTCGGTCTAGACTATTCCACTATCTGTACAGTCATTTATAAGATTCCATTCATTCATTCATAAGTCCGTAGATGACCACTGTCAGATCTGGACATTTCCACAAGTAACCACACAGAACGACTTAAATAACATTAGAATTATAAAAAACCGGCCAAGTATAAGTCAGACTCGCTCACGAAGTGTCCCGTATCATCGTACAAAATTTAATGGTATCTAAGTCAAAATGAATTATATTTAATTATTTCCTTTGTTATTTATTCTCATAGTAGTATTATAAATAAATTATTACCCGTGTGGTGACGGAAAAAGAATACAATTCACCACCCGTGGTTGATCGTAAGAGACGACTAAGGGATTTAATATGCATATAACATCTATGCTAGAGAAGGAAAACTCGAAACAAAACCCTATACCAACACGTCTGATCGGCGCGGTATAGTAGGTTAATTTCCCTGCCATTACGGAGGAGGCCCGAGTCCAACAGTGGAACGTGTATGGGCTGTGATGATGATGATTATAAATAAATATTCTCTGAAGATTCAGACGGTCACCTAACATAGTACATGATATATACGCCACTAGCAGACAGATGGACATAGACGAATTAACAAACTGACCATTGCTTAGTAAGGGTTCTATTGCCACACTTGTCTAACCATAGCAACCCTAGAAATAAGTCTATTTTTAAAATTTATGGAAGTCATAAGCTAGATAAAATTTTCAATGTTCTATAGAACATAAATTATATAATTTAAAATACAAATTTCAAAATATTCAACACGTATTTATTGAAAACATAATGTTAATGAATTTCAATATTGAAAAAAATAGAATTGAAGTTATTTATGAATGAGATATTTGGTAAATAACATGTATGCTAATTTAACTAATTGTGTCTCAATAAGTGTCCAGTATCAGTTATTAATTTATTTTAAAACAACATTGAGGTAGTATTTATTTTTTTATTACCAAACAATGTACATTATTGTATTCATATTATTCGCCCATACATAAATAATATGTATTTCAAATATGTCACCTCTTTGCTTCAATAAATTTTAGAGGAGCATTTTTTAAATCCAAAAAAATATATAAATTTAAAGAAAAAATTTAATTATTTCATTATTCTATAATTAAATCATCTTTCATTTAAATCAGATTTACGATAAAAAAATATTCGTTGCGAAACAATTATTTTTTGAAATTTCAAAAATAATCCTCTAAAATTTCATTTTCAAGATATTACATATTATTGAAGCAAAGAGGCGATGTGTTATGTGGCAATAATTAACTTAATAAAATAAAATTCTATAAATAGCCTTCGGGATGATTTTTAATTTAATAATTAAAAATCTTCCCGAAGGCTATTTTTATATAATAATTTAATAATTATCACCATCATTATCATTCAGTCATATGTCTATTTCAGTTAGAAAGTCTTTAACATAAATGTGGGGATAATGTCCTAATCGTAACACATGGCAGGCAGATTAGCGATTTTAGTGCAGTTAGGTGGTAGGTACATGTTTCCCAGGAGAGAATTACTGTCTACTCTTTGCGACTTCTACGAGCAAGTGAAGGGTGGTGACAATTATATTCTTATCCTGTCACTACACGTTCCATACAATAGTAAAAACACAACTCAAGTTGAATATTAAGATGGCTAATAACTTTATATGTTAATAACACAAATATATGCATAATATTTGCATACATATATGTTATAAGTAACTTCTATTAAGGTAAGCAAAAATTGTAACAGCATACTTAATACAGAGCCGCGATATAGCAGTCCAATCATTGATTCTAAATACACCAATTATATATAACTTCAAATATTAATAGCCGATGCAATATAAAATGTTAATGGGACCTTATAACCTTTAATGGCATTAAACCAATTAGTACAGAGTAATATAAAATAATGAGTTTCATCTTTATATTAGCGGTAACATTTTACAATGACAGTTATACAAATTACTGAATTTTAGCATTTAATATGCTTAGTTATTTATAAAAAGCCGATTACGAAACGAAAAATGATGTCGCAAGCGGGGTTCGAACCCGCACCTATTGGGAGTCTGGCCCAATCGTGCTGCCACTTACACCACCGTGAACTATTGTAGGACATTCAAATCTCGCTTCGTATCATATGTACGTCTTTTAAGGTGACGTGTGCCATCTACCGGACAATGCTTAAAATAACCGGTAATGATAGTTATACTTTATCTGCGGCTACGAATACTACCAACCCTTACATTGCTCGTGGATGTCGTAATAGATGACTAAGAGCCTTATAATGAACTAGGCCAACTCCATCAGATGCCGTTTGGTTAACAATTACATTTCCAAAGAGGGTTGACGTCTGGCAGGCGCCCGGTCATAAAACTATTGCCAATAACCTTTACAATATGTACTATGAAAAAAGAGTACATATTGTATCGACCCCAAGTAATTGGGAAAAGAGTAGGAGAATGATGAGTTATACTTTATTTATACTTAAATTATCAAAGAAATACAATAGGTTTAAAAAAATGTGCTGTACAATTGATGTTAAGACAAGAAAGGTGAGCCTACAAGGAAATGTGAAGTTACCTATTACCTCATACTTGCTTTCACTGCGATGTACATAACCTTTCTAGGCGACCTCGCGAACTATCACGAAGATTATTTAACAACAGGCTTGATTGATTGTTTATTTATATTTGTCGCATGGTAAATTCTCAGTTGTTGTCGAAGTGTATAATAAGTGAATGATTTTCTTTTAAATACAACATTGTCACGCGGTAAATTATCCGTTGTTGTCGAAGTGTATAAGTGAATGATTTTCTTTTAAATACAACATTGTCGCGCGGTAAATTATCCGTTGTTGTCGAAGTGTATAAGTGAATGATTTTCTTTTAAATACAACATTGTCGCGCGGTAAATTATCCGTTGTTGTCGAAGTGTATAAGTGAATGTTTTTTTTTAAATACCATACTCTACACTAAGGAAATAATCCTTGTCTTGTGGAGGGATTTATAAACATTTAATTTAATATACACAAATTACACTCAGGTTTACAACAATTTGTCGCGCTTATTATTTTCTTAAGTAGGAACAGAACTCATGAGACTGGCACGAAAGATCAGTATTTTAACCATCTGTACAGTCATTTATTTTTTGATTTATATTATTATTGGTATCGTTCATGATATTTAGAGGAAATCATCAAGCTAGCCTGTGCTGCCATAGGATGTCAGTCACTCATTATTTACTTATGAGGAATATTTCATATACATGTATTAATATTAAATCTAACCTACCTGTCTGAGCTGAACAAAACTATATTTGAAATAGGCTTAGAGAATAACATCCCTTTAATTTATTTACACTTATTAGAATATTATATGAATCCTAAAAAGTTTTATTTTATGTGCAACTTCTTAGATCTATTTTTACAGTTTTCAAATGTTTCCCTATTGGATACGAGGCTTCTCGTTATAGAGAATTTGGTCTTTATAAATTTAGCTTTGCACGATAGGTTTTTGGTCATGCTCACTGAAAGGTCTTCTTGCGGTAGCTGCGTGGGGCGGGTCTCTCTCTTCCCTCCAAGGTGGTTGGGAGGAGTGATGGCTGCTTTCGTAATTAACTCGTGATCGGGTCCCGCCTGTGGATCTGGTCCAGCCGTGGTTATTTTACATTCTATTTGAATTATTGGGTTCGAAGGGCATCACAATGGAGCTAATTCTTATTAAACATGTACCATTATTTTTTATAAAAAAAAATATTGAAAAGAAATAACAATAATAGACTATCCCGCTTAGTTTCTTGCCGGATCATCTCAGTAGTGGTGTAGTTCCGATCGCGTGGTAGTTTATCGTATTATTTTAATATATTAAAAACCGACAATATGTAAGTGCCCTCGCAGGGTCTATGCATAATAAATAAATTTGTATTTGAATTTATAAGGATGTATTTCGATTTTGATTTCTCTGATGCAGTAATGTTATCGGTTTATGTAATTTAGTTACTAAAAACCAGTAGAAAAAAATAAACAAGAATAGTTATGGAGACATATTATCTCTTCAGATCATTGTCACATGAATGAAGTTAATTTTTTTTTTGCCAGTAAATCTCGGTCAAGTTCAAGCCAATATAAAATTCATGTAAGCGTTCAGGAGGTTCAAATAATTAGACGTACGATTACGCGGCCATTGAGTGTCAAATTGCGACACCATCCGTTCCTCTTAACAAAAAGCATGCATCCGCTAGCCTTCACAATAAACACATAATGTATTAATGTGATTCAAGCTTAGACATACATACTCATTATATAACAATCTTTTGGCTTAAACTTATACATAAGTATGAGTAAATGGTTTTTTTTTTATATATTAATAAATTAAAAGAATACGAATATATTATCAATACTTGATAAATGATATTTGTTAAGAACTAATCAGGTTTCTATAATATTTAAATATTTTTAGTAATATTTGTAAACCTTGACCTGTGAAATAGTAAATACGCAGCCGGAGCGTTAGTAACAAAAAGTTAACAAGAATGTGTTTATGTCAAGAATTCTGTTCAATGTCATCAATTATATTAGAATTGGGTAGCGTTAATTTAGAGCAGCGAGGTCTCAAGTTCGAATTGATACGCGCAGAGCCGATCTTTTGGATATATATAATCATTTTCCTGCTCTTACCCTAATTAATACCAAAAGTAATTGGCTATAGATTTGTGACTGGCCGCCTGCCTGACGTCAAATCTCTTTGGGATTGTAATCATTGACCAATCAGTATCAGGTGGAATTGGCTCAGGTTGATATAAAGCTCTTAGTCGTCTTTTACGACATCCACGAGCAAAGTAAAGATTGATATTATTCGTAGCTGCTACCACATAGCACCTTTGGGAAATATATATGTATATCAAATGAAACTATTTTTGTAAAATTCATTATCGCGTCTCGTCGTTCTCGGATACTTTAAATCTATAGTTTCGGAAGGTTTACTATAACGATTAAATATAAAGTGACCTATTTAGCCAAACATTTTAACTTCTATTTAGCTTTAGATATATCATCATTCTCCTACTCTTATTCCAATTACTTGGGGTCGATACAATATGTACTCTTCTTTCATAATACATATTGTAAAAGTTATTGTCAATAGTTTTATGACCGGCCGCCCGTCAGGCGTCAAACCTCCTTGGGAATGTAATTGTTGACCAAACGGCATCAGATGGAGTTGGTCCAGGTTATTATAAGGCTCTTAGTCGTCTTTTACGACATCCACGAGCAAAGTAAGGGTTGGTAGTATTAGTAGCCGCTACCACACAGCTTTAGATATAAAAAAAAATAACGCGTGGAAAATGTATTTCCAAATGCTACGCCTCACCTCGCATGCTCTATTTTAGCATTGTAATATCTTTGCGTTGAGAAGTTCCAATGGCGGTTACGCTATGAACCAATATATATACTGGCGTTATAATTAGATTAGAAAACTCACACAATACAATTGGGTAAAAACATCTAGAAGTTTTGTTCAGGAATGTCTTTATTAATTCATCATCATTCTCTAGCTCTTATCCCAACTACTTAGGGTCGACACAATATGTCCTATTTTTCCATACAGCCCTGTCAGACGTCATCTCTGTAATCACTCCCTGTTTATCCATATCATGCTTCATGCAGTCCATCCATCTTTTCTTTGGTCTCCCTTTACCCCTAAAGCCACTTCCACATTCATGCTTAAAACCTTCCTCGCAACATTACTTTCATCCCGTCTCATCACATGTCCATACCAGGTAAAACGTTCACTCCTTAACTTATCCGTCACTGGCGCCACTTGCATACATTCTCTTATACACTAATTCCTTATCTTATCTATACTCGTCACGCCGTACATCCATCTCAACATTCGCATCTCCGTTACATATAATCGTCTCTCATCCGTCGCTTTCGTCGCCCAACATGCTGATCCATACAATACAGCAGGTCTTATTAAAGTTTTGTAAATTTTTCCCTTTAATTTAAAGAGTACTCTGGGATCACATATTCTTTCTTAATTAATTCTGAAGGTTTTATAAACATACCTATTTATATTCTTAAATTCTAAATTTAAGTTAAATTATGTACCTTGTTTCCATTGGCAGTTGCAATGAGATCATCCATAAGTACTTGTCCCCAAGCAGCTAGCATGCTTGTCACGTAATCGTGGTCGCCAGCAGGAGTTAATTGAGCGGCAGCATGTACAGCCAATGAAGCCTCCGGGAGGTATGGCGGTGATAATGGTTGGGATACACCTAAAACGACAAGAATAATAAATAATATCTATATAATTATCATCTAGTCAAACTGATTTATTGTCATACTATTAAGCATAAATATCCTCGCAAAATTAAAAGATTTCCTGCATTATAAGATTAATAAAAAGAGAAAAAATAAAAAATAATAATAATGAAAATTAAGAAAAATAAATGTCATGAGAAGTAAATAGTGATCGTAAGTAGTAGGAAGGCGGTACCTTCCTTCTTTTTTTTGGGATCACCACATTTTCCCACCATTGTAACTCCTTTAAGCCACGATCCATAATGGTCTCCATAAATGAAACTCGGTTTCATTTGTTTGAACCTCAGGCAGTCCCGGGATATAATTTTAATTGTCTTGGGACCCGTAACAAATTTATATAGAAAAGGTTAAAGAAGAGGAGTTGGAAAGAATGATTCTACTTCCCTTTTAGGTAAAGCGGGCGACAGGAAAACAAAATCGATTAGTCAGCCAATAAGTAAAGGGTATAAGATATACGCTAAACTAAGTACGATATAGCTATGATAAGCGCAGCAGTACGGCACTGCGGATACGGAAGAGCTTTTTTTTGCGGTGGGCTATGGTGTGATCACGCCTCGTCAAATCGGTCTGGGGCGACGGAAGAGACGGCGCGCGACTCCATAGACCCACCCTGCAATGCGCCTTTCCTCGCCGTGCGAGCGGGCCACCGGAACCCCATCTTTGTCTTCGGTAGCCCTTAACGGGGCCTAAACGTGAGCCTTAAGGTTGATTGCTACAGTAGGTATGGCAGAAACCTTCCTTATAAATAGTGACTCATTCTTATAATTACATTGTATAAAGTAAACGTCTTCATGTTTATTTCAATCCTTTCCCTTCCTATAAAGTATCCTTCGATAATAAAATATGTAAACAGCACAAGATTATTGGTTGCAAAATATTTAATTATGCTGACTACTATATACTACTACAGGTTTCAAATATAATATCGGTTATAGCAATTAACGTCTTTACTTAATTAATGTCAGTTTAGTTTAATATCCATACGAAAATAACTAACTATGATATAATTAACATCAAACATTTAAGTATGCAAATAAATGACCCAAAAGTATTACATAAAATTGATAAATTATATTCATTTCGAAAATGCAATTTCAATAAGATCTTTTGATGAATACGCTCGATCGTGAACCATGTAATTATACTAGAAAAACTTGACTGGTTCATGTAGATATATCAAAGAGTGAGTTATATTTTAAAATTGTTTTTACTATACTTAAAAACCGGATAAGGGTAAGTACTAAGAGATTAGATAGCAGCACTGTCATTCATCTATGTGTTGACGAGTTAAAAGTACAATTCACCACCCCCTTTATTATCCATGGCTATCGCAAAAGATGTCTATGGGATGTGATATGAAGACATCTGTGCAATAAATGAAAACGCGAAATAAAACCCTACGCTAACCCGTCTGACAAACGTGTTACAGCAGGTCAATTTCCCTTCTATTATGGCAAGCAGTGGGACGTATATGAATTGAAGTGAAAATGATGATGGGCATGTTTTTTTATCAGTGAGCTATGGTGTAGTCACGCCTTGTTAATTTCGTCCAGTGCCACAGATAAAAACGGCACCCGATCCCATGGACCCGCGCTACATGTACCTATAGACACCGTTCGAGCGAGACACCGGAACCCAATCTTTGTCTTCAACGGCCCGGATAGCGGTCTACCCTCACGGATATCCTCTCGAGTCGATGATAGCGTACCCCTAATTCGATTAAAATTTACGTAAGTTGGTTGTTTTAGGCTTTTGTCAACATTTTAGAGCAAGATTTGAAGCCAAAAAAAATAATGTAATAACTAGCCATTAATATGTTATAATAGTAACAGCGAAAATTTGAATAATTCATTTGAGGAAGCGAGTGAAGTATGCAAGGATAGAGTTCTCTGGCACTCTGTACTCTCTGCCTACCCTGCAAGGGATATGGTGTGATGATATGTATGTATGTATGTAATAGTAACAGCATGATATATTGTTCGAAAGAATCTCCATTGTTGTTAGTGAGCACGTTTCCGCGTCTTGAGCGAGACAAATTACTTACATTTAATTAATGAATTTCTTAGACGTTCTCAGGTTGTATTTAAATTATATCTTTTATTTTATTTTCTTTGATGACTGATCATCTTGTAGCTGTATGTATTTCGACATTTAGGGTTTTATCGTTATAATCGTGATGTAAAAAGGAAAGTTCGTTGACGTTTGGTATATTAATATCATGCTTCTAACGTGTTATGCAATTTATACTCATACCAGTTGTACTCGCAACTTATCTTGTATGAAGTCTTACTGTCGTTATACAGGCATCTAGTTTCTTTTGCATAGTAGTCGAATTTAAACAAATTTATTATAATTACAAACATATGTAAACAACAACCTACTAGCTGTGCGGTAGCGGCAACGAATACTACCAACCGTTACTTTGCTCGTGGATATCGTAAAAGACGACTAAGAGCCTTATAACGACCTGGGCCAACTCCATCTGATGCCGTTTGGTCAACAATCGTCGACGTCTGGCAGGCGGCTGGTCAGAAAACTATTGCCAATAACTTTTATAATATGTACTATAAAAGAAGAGTACATATTGTATCGACCCCAAATGATTGGGATAAGTGTAGGAGAATGATGATGTGTAAAAAAAAAACCTGCCCTTATATTATATATTTCATTATTATGAGACTGAGCGGTTTGTAAATAAACAAACCAGTATTAAATCACAGCAAATCTGATTCGAAACATTTTTTTTAGACGTCCGTATTTGTCAAGCTAACTTATTAATGAGATTTTTAGTAGAAAATTATAATAACATCAGTGTTTCCTAAATTTTTTTAGAACTGCATGTTGACAATCGTATTTATCAATAAATTTCTTAGATAGTATAATACTTCTTTTCGTGTGGTAACGGAGTAAGAATATATTTCCCCTATCTTTTCCGTGGGTTCTTTTTTCTTTTTGCAAGAGAAGGAATACTCGAAACGAAACCTTATACACATACTACCTTAACACGTCTGAACAGCGTGGTATAGTAAGTCAATTTCCCTCCCATTATAGAGAAGGCTCGAGCCCAATAGTGGGACATTTATGAGCTGAGATGATGATGATGTTGATAATACTTCTTAGACGGCAATATGATATGGCGAGTCAGTACCTTTGATATCTTTATACATATATCGTTTAATGCTAGATATTCTAGAATTACACATTATTATAAAATGTATCTATTATAATACAATAGACAAGCTGGTTGGTATAGAACTACGACTAAGCCGCGGGCAGGAGATAGTATTGAAAAAGTGTAGGTGTGTGAAAATGTTTGGATGTTTCTTATTCAATCATGCGTGAACCGGTGACCAATTTTGAATGGAAATTGGCACATAGATAGACCATTTCCTGGATTAACCCATAGGATACATTTTATCTTGATAGTATGTTCCTTTGGGATGATAGTTCGACTTTGGGTAAGTTACTTATTACGCGGGTGAAGCCGTGCGTAGCGGCGGGTGGCTTTTCGTGTGGTGACGGAGTAAGAATACAACAACTACAAACCCTATCTTATCCGTGGGTGTTCGTAAAAGACGACTAAGGGATAAAATATGCATATAGTATGTAAGAGAAGGAAAACTTGAAATAAAATCAATAACACATGAATTAAACTAACGGTGAGACTCAATTAGGTCCGCATTATATTTATCTAAACATTTCGTAGCGACGGTGACCGCTTTAAGCAACCATGCAAAACAAATCTTTGTTTTGTTTTCTATAAATAATTTAACAATGTGTAATATCTTACGTAATCGCAATCATTTGATAAATTAAACAACAGACGTATTCATTGAAAACTTAAGTCATTTGTTTGCTATGGTAATTCCTATATCGTGCGATTTCCTAATTCTAAGTACATCTATGATGTTATTGGAAACTCCTATGATACGAATAAACAATGATGCGATACGCTTAAAGATCGAAGTATGTATTAACTTAATCGATTTTTATAATAATACTCGCGGGAAAAAAAAAACGAAAATTACATTAAATGGACTCTATTGTATTTTTCGTCTGCAACCATGCCAGTAAAAAAGATAAATTAAAATGGTAATTGGAAGCAAAGAACATTAATGCAAAACAAGGCAATCTCGGATTATATCGCTATACTGGTCTAGCGTATTTTAGTATAGAAGCTCGAGAGGATTTTTTGAAGTGAAAACTTCTTTAGGCGCGTTGAGCGTTTTTGGAGGGGGAAAACTTATAGGTTCGCGTCATCGACATGCTAATGCTAATAGTATATCTATACATACATACATACATATGCACACTGCTCTGCTTTATGCAGATGATGCAGTCCTGCTGGCACAGTCAGTGATTGACCTGCAGACCCTAGTCGACACAATGACAGAAGATTGTAAGAAAAGGGGTCTACGCGTGAATGTGAGCAAAACCAAAATAATGGTCTTTGAAAGAGATGAAGCCAGAACAGATGTAAGAGTAACAATAGGTAATGATGTACTAGAGCAAGTGGATGAATTTGTATATCTTGGATGTGGATTTAGCCGAGATGGAAGGTACACCACTGATATAGAGTGAAGAGTGAATGCGGGAAATAGAGTGAACGGAGCGTTGGGGCAACTTCTCGGCAGGCACCACCTCAGCCAGAAGGCACGTGTAGCAATACATAACGCAGTGCTTGTCCCAACATTACTGTATGGAAGCGAGAGTTGGGTATGCAGAAAAGAGTATGAAAGTAAAATTAATGCGGTCGAAATGCGATCTCTACGGAAAATCTGTGGAGTTAGGCTGACCGACCGCATTCGTAACGACGACGTAAGAGAGCGAGTAGGTATGAAAGAGAGTATTGGTGTAAAGATGCGAAAGGGAATGCTCCGATGGTTCCGACATGTGGAAAGATTGCCGAACGAACGTCTGGTTAAGAAGATATACAATGCGAAAGTGGAAGGATGTAGGTACCGAGGGAGACCGAGACTAACCTACCTAGACCAGATCGGTCATGTACTAAGGAAGGTGGAGTCAAGAGTCTCCGAAACCGGCGAGCGTGTATGAAGAGAATTATGAATGTTGAGGAAGCGAGTGAAGTATGCAGAGATAGAGTTCTCTGGCACTCTGTTCTCTCTGCCTACCCTGCAAGGGATATGGCGTGATGATATGTATGTATGTGTATGTAGTCCTTTAAATGTCTTTTCTAATATTTATTTTTTATTATTATTTATTATATTTATATGTATGTAGTATATCTATAGTTATATGAAAACTTCTTTAGGCGCGTTGAGCGTTTTTGGAGGGGAAAAACTTATAGGTGCGCGTCACTGACATGCTAATGCTAATAGTATAATCTATAGCTATGAGTAGTGTTTTTATATAGCTAAATGAATAATGAAAATAAAGAATTTATTTTCAAATATTTTCAATATTCATATCAATATTTGCATTTAAAAGTATGGCATTATTTATTTTTAATTGTATTTTTATTATTTAACCTTTATGTCATGAAATGAGTATCATTGTGGTTTAAAGGTTATCTTACTAGCGTGATAAACCGATTCCTAGATGTTCGATAATATTTTTTATTTTTATATAAAAATTAGAAAATTATTAATATTTCAATTAGTCTTAAGTTAATAATTTTCACTTCTATCGGCAGTCCCCATGACTGCCTGTTTTTTTTTAATATAGAGTGGGCTCGTGCTAAATACTGGACCGCATAGTACATACATACATATCACGCCATATCCCTTGCAGGGTAGGCAGAGAGAACAGAGTGCCAGAGAACTCTATCCTTGCGTACTTCACTCGCTTCCTCAATATTCATAATTCTCTTCATACATGCTTGCCGGTTTCGGAGACTCTTGACTCCACCTTCCTTCAGTACGTGACCAATCTGGTCTAGATAGGTTAGTCTCGTTCTCCCCCGGTACCTACATTCTTCCGCACCGCATAGTGATAGGAGTAAATAATGGTACTTTTTTTTTTTTTTTTGTAATGCAAGGTGGACCATGGATGTGCTCGCGCCCCGACGAAAACGTCCGGGTCGACAGAAGAAGCGGCACGCAACCCCCTGGACCCACCCTGCAAACTCCTCTCTTCGCCGTGCGAGCGGGCCACCGGTACCCGATCTTTGACTTCGGTGGCCAGTAAATAATGGTACTAAATATTTAGAAAAGGCAAAGTTGTTCGTAAATTAAGACTGAATCCTGGAGCCATCAATTCATTTTCAGGAACACGATTGTGGTTATTACTATGTGTCAATTTGGTTGTAACCCAAATATGCGACTATTTTCTTGTCTCGTTATATATATTCTAAGCCACTGTAGTATTAAAGAATTAGATTTTGGAAAGACGATTGGAATAATACATATTAAATCTGCTTGAATAAAATGCAATGAAAAAAAAAAGTTATTTATTTATTTTACTTTTTTAAATCAACACTCGAAATTAAGAAATAAATGCTTATATAGTATACTATATACATACATGGCTTTCATACAAGTTGACATAAAGCACATTCAGATTAAGAGCAGAGAATCCATGGCACTCTGTCTGATAGATTACTGTAAGTACTCAAATAGCCGTCTCTGTATAGTCAATTTATATCGATAATTATAGAGATACTATTAATTATACATAATTTTTAAGGCGTATTCTAATAAGGATATGCTTAATTACATAGAATTTTCTCTAGACCGACAGTTTCTATAGTTGCTTCATCGTTAATTACCTATGTATATATGGTGTTTTTTTTTTGCCAAATTATATTCGTTAGTTTTTATATATTTGGTTATAGGTCAAAATTAGATGGCAATTGTATGTATAGTATTACTATCGTCATCATCATCATTATCAGCTTATATATATTCTAAAATTAGCCACGTGTTTTTTCTACATTGGCTAGGGATTTGACGAATTAAGGCTGGATTTTATAGATTTTTTTTACTAAGATATATTCACACTTATTTTTTTCTTTTTACGATGATATTATTGGCTTACAAACCTTCATTGTCTTTTACGATATCCGCGAGAATGGAACATTTGATGAGAAGTTTACTTACTTCCTTTTTATTCCCTGTATGATGGTTTGAAGATGTATGTTTATTATGTATTATCACCCCTAACTTTCCCGTAGTAGTTGAAAAACTAGCTGAGGGATTAACAGAATGTACAGAAGCACTTTTCTGGAAAACTTGTAACACCAACTATGATTGCTAACGCACCTGCCAAGCATGGTGCTTATGACATTATCACCTCTGTGATGTTAAATTTCCTTCAATATTGGATTTCTGGGGCCTGATGAAAGGGTGTTTACTTCTCCATCACAATGTACGCATAAATTTATTTTTTCTGCTTTTTCACGAATTTTTCATTTTTAATATGTTTAAAGAAACTTACCATCAGAATAATTTGGGGGCATGAGCCTGAGGAAGACATCGCCTCTTCTACCCCACGGCCTGTGCCGTACATTGTTACACTCGCCACTTGCACTGCGGTACTTGCTGGGTGGGCACGGGATCGTGCTAGGCTCATCTTCCGCGGATGAGCAGTTTTGTCTAGAAAAGTACAATTATTATTGAATTATTTATGAAGTAGAGGATTGCCTCGTCTGTCCCGTTATCTCTGTCGTCGTCTGTCATCATTAACGAGAGACAGCCACTTGCTTATTATTTGGAATTAAAGTTTATATAACAGAATGGCTGCATTGATGGCGCAGTGGTTGAGATATGCTTACCGTGCCAAGTGTCATTGTTTTTTTACGCTTCGCAAATTCCCCACATCCCCATTTGTGTGATCCCCATTAGTGTGATTCCCCATTATTTGTAACGGCAAAGGGGTATGTAGGAGTCGCTGACACATTGTGGTTTTACTGCGTCAGAATATCTACTAAAAACCACAGCGGCTCTGTGTCCCCACCGGTTATGGTACACCAAAGGTTCTTTTGGGTATACGACTCTGACGTCCCGGTGGTTGGCCTACTAGCTACGCCCTAGGTTAATCATGACTGGGGGAAGAGGAGCGCGTAACGTCGTCCACCTCCAAATGTCATTGTTTCAAATTCTACGCTGGACAATACTTTGTGCGATCCACAAATTGTTATTTTGCGTGTGAATGTAATATGGGTCCGTTGATTGCTTGTTTGTAAAGTTACCTGCAATACAAGAATTATTTCTTTTGTAGCAGAGTGTTCTCTTTAAAAAAGCTTCAGAGTTCATTACATCTCTGTATATCTATCTTCAGTGGTAACACATGAAACTAAAAAGCTATTGAGGTTTATAAAAATTCAAAGGCTCAAATGAAAATACAGAAATTTGTCATTGAAATTGAATGAAAAAAAAATAAAATTCTTCTATTTTCTTTACTGCTTATATGTAATAATTAAAACTCTTCTTTTTTTATTTACTTCTTATATGTGTCGTATTAATAGATGAGAGCTTATTCTACATTCAGCGAAAAAATCCCGAATATACGAATATATTTGGCAACTCTTCTAGAATGGTATTCTAGGTTAATTTCACTGCAATTATGATGATTTTGTCTTTCTAATTATGAGACGTATATGGGCTCAAAAATAACACTAGATAATAACAGCTAGTAGGTGGTAATCTAGTGTAGATTACCTTAGTTAAAAAAATAACTTACACATCGCTAGCTCCTAATAAGAATCTTTTTTCTAGGGCTAGTGCTTCGCTGACTGTTCTTCTTAGATCGCTAGGTACTGCTTGGATATTGCTATCATCTAGTTTATTTTTCTGTGCACTTATTTGTACTGCCAGTACTATTGTAAAAAGCACCAAACGCCGTCGAAATCTGCAACAAAGAGATAATATATTTTTAAATATGTATTTTAATCCATTCAGCTATCTGTCTATAGATGTCCAATGATAGGTTTTTTTTTTGCGGTAGACTATGGTTGCGTCTCGCCCCGCCAAATCGGTTCGGGTTGACGGAAAAGACGGCGCGTGACCCCATAGACCCACCATGCAAACTCCTCTCTTCGCCGTGCGAGTAGTCCACCGGTACCCGATCTTTGTCTTCGGTGGGTCCACTGATGGGCCTAGGCTTCTCCACGAGGGGATATAAAATTTTACCACGCGAAAAAAAGGTTAAGGTCGTAAAAAAAAAACGACACATCGTAATTTACAAGAAAGTGATCAAAACGGGCAAATTAAAGAAAGAAAGTACTTTATTCCCACAAAAAACGTTAGAATATAGAATACGTTACAATGTATGAAGTCATCTGTGTCTTGTTGGAGACGAAACTCAGTATGTATGATAGCCAACGCTAATTTTCATATGAAACAAACAAACTTGAGGATAGATTAATATATATAGTAATCGAAAAGACATTTATTTGCCTATTTTGTAAAAAACACAATGTTGTGAGCTATTGAAAGGAATTAGCACTCAAACCGAAAATATAAATTTATCTATATATAAAACTTATTTATTACACATAGGAATTTGAATTATATATTATGTAAATTTTTAATAGCAAATATTAGCTTTTCCAGAGCAGAAAATATTGCTTGAAATATTCAGCACGAAATAGTCAACAACTGCAATAAATGAATTATTACAAATAGTACGTAACAAATAATAATGCAAGGCATTAATTTACATTTCAGCCTATAATGCAACAAATCCATCATATAAAACGAAAATAATATTATATGACGTATTAAACATAATAATAAGTACTACAAAAATAATAATTCAGGTTGGACTAGAAATAATGATTATTTTTAGTAGTAGTAAGATAATGATTTTAAAAACTATTTTTAATATTTTTTAATAGCAGTTTTGTTTCAATTTTGCAATATTATATTATTGTACTAAATTAAAGAGTAGAAAATACGCAAAAAACTTAATTTTTAATTAAAGTGTTTACGATTAACATTTTTTTGGGACCTAGATACCTTTATAATTGACCAGTTTAACAGTATAGAATTAAAAGTAATAAAACAATAATAACATTTATCTAATGAAAATGATATGTATAAGTCAATATAAGTTTGATTTAATTTAGTTGATCCTATGTTTATTCTTATAGTCGTACATATTATATTTATTACTACAAAAGAAGAGTACATATTGTATCAAACCCAAGTAGTGGTACATATTATATTTCGATACATTATGGCCTAATGTATATTCCCAAGGAGGGTTGACGTCTGGCAGGCGGCCGGTCATAAAACTATTGCCAGTAGCTTTTTCAATACTACGAAAGAAGAGTACATATTGTATCAAGCCAAGGTAATTGGGATAAGAGTAGGAGAATGATGATATGACCTAATGTATAGTTAACTCTTACACATTTGTGAAGTTAGATATTTAAGATTAGAACTGCATAAAAATATAATATTTGAATTCTGGCAAATATAAAATGATAATGATCATGTGTAACTTTATAAGGAAAGGTGATATGTTTTACCATTTGATATTGCATTGTCATTTTTCATTACTTGGAAAGTTTTCAAACAGTTGCTTTTGTATTAAAAAAAGTACTTCTCAAATATACAATAGTTTAATTAATAGATTAAGTATTAGAAGTGTGAACAATTTAGTAATTTTATATTGGTTAATGGACTTGCAAATCGATCTCCTAATTGTGAAGAAACTTTGTAAATTTATACACTTTTTACAAATGTTTTATGCACGGCCGTGAACAATTTTGAGGAAAGAAACTTCCTTACAAGGTCAAGAAGGTGAAAATATTAGTATGATGAAAATTCGTACTCTTGTTCGTAATTTAAGACTGCGTCTCACCTTTTATTTATTGACGAGATTCGTTTCCCGAACATCTACACATTTAAATACAATACGTGACACCTTTATAAAATAAATATTCCTAATGTAACTATTTAATGCTTGCAAATTAGGATGTGATGATTTAAAAAAAAGTTATTTTAACGCAGAATAAATTCAATATATTTTGCAAATATAATTATTTTTATATTATACATACTATTATATATATTAGTTAAGAAGATATACAGTGCGAAAGTGGAAGGATGTAGGTACCGGGGGAGACCGAGACTAACCTACCTAGACCAGATAGGTCACGTACTGAAGGAAGGTGGAGTCAAGAGTCTCCGAAACCAGTGAGCGTGTATGTCTGCATACACGCTATGCATGTTGAGGAAGCGAGTGAAGAAGTATGCAAGGATAGAGTTCTCTGGCACTCTGTTCTCTCTGCCTACCCTGCAAGGGATATGGCGTGATGATATGTATGTATGATGATATGTATGTTATACATACTAGCAAACCCAGCCCGTTGGTTTGTTTGTGGATGTCGATATATCGGAGCGCCGCTTGATGGAGAGTCGCATCAAAGGGGATAGCATATAAAAATACAAATACATACCCATTTTCATAATGATCGGTCAAATAGTTTCTGAGTTTAGCGATGTCATATATTCAAACATTCTCTTTTATAAATATATGTAGATTTGTACAATGTAAATTGCTTGGCGAAATAATTGAAAAAAAAATTGAAATAAAATATAGTTTTGCTAAGATGTTTCAATCTCTTTCTTTCTTCTCTTCTCTACTTTTATATAATTTGTTGTAGTATTATCTATTTAACTCCCTTACAAGTAGGCTTTTATTTCTATTGCGTTTAGTTACTTTGATGACATACGAATACTTAATCAGTGCTTGTATAACAGTAATTACTTTAATCTATCTTAAAAATATAAGTATGCCCTTTAATGTGAGATCATGATTGATTCATTACGGATCGCTGAACTCATTAGATAGAAAGTAGCTCACTATTCATGGTATATGCATATTATGTTATAACCGGTACCATTACACACTTATAAGCTCATAGATAAAAATGAAAGCATACTTGTGGTCATTTTATGGTACTCATAATATGTCTTCGTCTCTCGTTTCAGATGTAATTGATGTCATGGTCGTTACGTTACGTCAGACTTTTTACTTTTTGTTGATTTATGCGTATTTTTAGGGCGGCAATACTAGAATTATAATTTTTTTAAATTTAGAATCATTCTAATTATAAGATACCGATATCTTCGTAATGTATTTATACAGAAATATAAGATTTTGAAATTTAAATAAAAGTAATAATAATATTAAATTATTTTTCATTTTGTTATAAGTACGATTTGTATTTTAGTTTTTGGAGTTTACTGCTTAAGAATCGATTTTAATATAAGGCGCCCGGTATGAGAAAAATTTGAGGAGTAAAATCTAGTGATCGAATGACCTCGTTACGTTTTTGGTGCGCAACCTATTCTGCGCACATTTCACTTTCTGACGTGAGATAATACTTCACTAAACAGTTTTAATAAATGTAAATAAAAAAATATATATATATTATTTTTAGTCAAATGAGCTTTTTTTGTGCCTGTTTTTATAATCGTACTTAAGGAGTAAACTCCAGCGTGCGTCGGAGCTGACACACATACTTTTTTTTATATTTTATGGAGGTTTGCACCTGAAAGGTTTACCTGCCGATCGGGCCACCGAAAGTCAAACCCTGGTGCCGTTGTTGCCCTCAAAAATAAAAAAAATATTTATGAGGTTAGTAAGTTAGTCTCTGCTGTTGCAAAGGGACTTCACATTTCTAAATTATGTCCAACGATTTGACTGACAATTACAACATTAATTTACAATCTATTTTCACCAGTCTCATTATTATACAATTAGAAATTAGTTAATATATTTTGAAATATTTAAATACCAAACAATTGTAACTTAATTAGTGTGTTTGTGTAACCTAATATATAAATTGTTTTGGTAAGTATACGAACAAATCGAAATCACAAGCTCACGTTTGTTTTTGAATATATTTACAACAGGGTCATATGGACAAAAAGATGGTATGAGCAGAGATTGCTACATGAGAAAGAAAGTAAAACAATTATATATGAGAAACTATCTAATTTGCACAACAATTGTACAGTTGTTTTTAGCGGTTTAACATAATAGTTTCACCGTTAACTAAGAGTTTTTGACTATAATCTGTAGAGCGAACTATTAAATATTCGTAGTAGTTTTGCTTCAATGCTCAAAGTTACTTAACGTTCAACGTAAAACTAATTTGCGCAATTAATAAATTTTGTATCTTATCACTTTATTTTTTTTTGTAATAGATTTTTTATTATTAAAATGTTTTCGCGTTAATTTAGAGATCTGTGGTACTAATATCTAAGCGTCAGATAAAAAAATAATAAAAAAAATACAATGCCCTGATTACATTACTCTATAGTTGTTTGCCATAGGAATTACTTTCTATAAAACATGTATGAATCAGCTGTTTATATTGACATAAATTTGGGTGTTACAAGTTGCATAATTCCTTTCCATTATGTAGTTGTGTTAGATATTTTCGTGATTCTCGGCTCGAAGGAGCAACCCTGTCACCGCGTGACATGACTAAATGTCAATGTGCTACTTTCACACTCTCAGGTTTCGAGTATATTGTATCGAGTGTTATGTCATTACATAATGTAAAATAGTAAACATTGTCTATGATCTGGTGTAAGTTTCTATTATGTATTTGTATTATTAATTTTTAGGGTTTTCAACACGTTTTTTTTTAATTCACATATAATATTAACAATTTTATTTCATTTTTTTTTTCAAGGTGAGATAAACCTAGTTTCTTTTTTTTTATGGCTAGTCGTCATTGGTGCATTGCCAATGACAGAAAACAAACCCAATTATCATCATAGTTAAATAAGTTTCTACGTATTTATTACAATTTTAGATAATAGTTGTCCGAAATATTGTTGCCACTTTAAATATCAAATAAATATAAAATTAAACATTTAATTTATTTTCAATCATTTATAAATTTTATTAGTTAACATTAGTATTTTTTTTAAATTGATTAAATCAATGTAAAGAGCTTCTGTAATAAGGCTGACAATATTGGCTATCAAATAACTTACTCTTGCCGTAACCACCAACGGAAATGTATTTAAAATGGCATAGTGAAAACATAATTAAAACAATAAATAGCTTTATGCCGTAAAATTAGTTTTATTTAGTACAAAAAGAATATTTAAATTCAAATATTAAGTGGGCACATTAATAAATTGAAATATATTAAAATATAACTTATTTTAAATATTTCAAAATATTTTTTAATTACACTTAGCACACTAAGCGGTGCAATGGTTTAATAAAAAAAAACGTTTTGTTCGTTAATTTGCAGTAAGTTTTTACGGTCGTATTATAATCAAACTATATCATGCTACCCAGTGTAGCAGGATTGCACGTTGCAGTTTTATTTTAAGTAATTTGTTATAAATTTATAAAATAATACCCCTTGTGGGGACGGGATATGAATACAGTTGTAACTACCTCATACCTACCGTTACGTGTAGAAAAACCAGCTAAAGGTCTTACCAGGAGGGTGGGCAGCAGCTCTCTTTTGCCAAACGTGTAACACGTAAGTGCGATAGTCAATGTGCCCGCCAAGTAAGATGATTATAGCCTATCCAACAGTGGACGTATAAGTTAAATGATGATGGTGATGATATAAAACAATAGTAAAAGAAGCGAAGAAATAAGATGCGTTTACTGATTTGTAAGCGATAGTAAGCTAATTGACGTTATCAGTGTATATGAAAGAATGTTTAATATGCTTCTTAGTAACTTTTTAGAGAAAATCTTAGTGTCTTTAGAGAAAACCTAGTAGTATTTCTCTGTGAACTTCGAAGTGGAAGTAAAAAGTTAATATGACTTTCTGTGGAAAAACAATAATTAAATCTTTAGCGAATTCTTATTTGGGTTGTTCTGGACGTATTATGGACTGAAAATATTATGTCAGATAATTTGGTATGACCGCGCAGGGTAAGGTGTGGTCTCATTAATCTCTTGTACTCATGCAGTAATCTTATAAAGAGTCATTTGGGGTCGTTTCTATAGGTCATTACCGACTCTAAGTTGGTTAACAACTATATGAAAAAAGAAGCTTCAAAAATATCTAGCTACGGCTAATACCACTACTATTTATACAAAAAAATAAACGCACTCTTAGAATAAAAACACAGAAGGATAGTTCGGTACTTTAAGTGTTTAAAAAAGTGAAGTCAAAAATCCTGTTAGTGTGCACGCGATTACACGAGTATACACGCACACTACTATAAAATGAAACACAATGGCCGGACAATGATACAGAACGGGCCGACGTAGGGTGACATTTCTGTCACCAATTTATTGGCATCAAATATTGTACGTGGAATTGATTTCTATGTGTATTCTAAGACTACTACGCTACTTAAAATAAAATCTGTAAGTAAAAATTATATCCAACGAGTTATTCATCATCAGTGACGGAATAACGATTTCCATAATGCACTTAAAACTAACAGCACAATATTAAACTTTACAGTGGGAAAAAAAAACGCACATATAAATTGTTAGACAAGTACTGTATCGTAATTACAACGAATGAATATCACATTATCCTTCAATAACAATTTTATTACTTCCGATATTCTTTCGTGATATTGGTAGCAATATACATACTGAGCTTTTATGAAGGTCCACATTACCGATTTAATCGTGAACAATTTCAATTTAATTATAGAAAATAAAATAAAAAAATCTCCGGTAGTCATATTAATACTGTATTTACATCCTGACTATACACTTCGCTAACTTTAGAATTTTCAATGTAATGGGTGTATTAACTTGTTAAATTATCGCTTGTTTTAACGTTGAAGGAAAACATCATGTCGAAATTTTTAATCTTACCATCTACCGGATACGTTTTCATATTATTTCGATTAAAAATTCTAACCTAATATAAGTTATATATTCAAATATTTTTATAAACTCGATTCTATAGGATTCTGCTGTGTGGTAGCGGTTACGAATACTATCAACCCTTAATTTGCTCGTGGATGTCGTAAAATACGACAAAGAGCTTTAAATAGACTTGGGCTAACTCTAGATGATGCCGTTTGGTCAACAATTACATTCCCAAGGAGGGTTGACTTCAGATAAAACTATTTTCAATCACTTTAGTAATATGTGCTCATACACATTGCGTCGAGCCTAAGTGATTGGGACAAGAGCAGGCGAATAATGATGGCTTTATATGACTATAGATTTGAAGACCCAAAGGGAACGCATAATATTCTGAAAATCTGCCTCAATTGTATTTAAATGTAGATCTATTTTATATCCTTAATGATGTTTGTACCGTTATCATGATCATTATTGTCCTGCTCTTATCCCAATTACTTGGGGTCGACGTAATATGTCCTTCTTCTCCATACAGCCCTATTAGACGTCATCTCTGTAGTAACTACCTGTAGATCCTTGTCATGCTTCACGCAGCCCATACATCTTTTCTTTGATCTTCCTTTACCCCTAAATCCCTCAACATTCATACTATAAATATTCTTTTGCTACGGTTATCGTGAAAAACTTCAGTAGTCGATATATTCTGAACGTAAGTATAATATTAACATATTGTTATCTTTCCGAATTAACCAGGTATAAAAAGCAGGTTATTCTAGAACTAATGATTCTTTTTTGTTTTATTTGCCAACATTTTATAAGGCGCTAATAAATGTATTCTTATTTATAAATATTTTGTTCTGTCGGTTTTACAGTTTAATGTAAAACTTTTAGAATGCCTGTAGAGATCTTTCATCTTTGATAACTGTGTGCGTCATTTTTAAGTTCATTTTTATACACAGATATATTTTTAAACACGTGTATATAAAATATGCGTAAATGAGAACTTTAACAATAATTTTAATTTAAAGACGTCATTTTAATTGTTTTTTTTTTAAACAAGTCATTAATGTGTATTAATTTATGAACAAACTAAAAAAGAAAATCGCATTACAAGAATTATATTGTAACTAACGACAGTTTTATAGCATTATTACCATCTAATTAAAAATAAACACGTTTTAAAGTATAATAAGCTTTTAATTATCATATTTTTCATTATCAACCACATTGATGGTTAATGAAAACCTATTTTATATATAAAAAAAAAACAAATTCATTAAATACTACTGTTGGACTTTTGGCGGGAATCTAAAACGTCATGTGGTGCTCTTGTATTTTATTCGATATCTTAGTGTTTTAACGTGTTATATTAGATAATTTTTATGGTATTTTATGTAATATGATGTGACAGAACAGCTGGGATGTAGTGAATATCATATAAAAGTGCTTTACAACGTTTTCGTTTTCCATCAAAATTCCTACAACATACCATTAACAGTGTCACCATAGCACTGTTGATGGCGACAATTCGACTGACTGACAGACAATGACTAACCTGAAGAGATTAAGAACGTGAAGATAATTATAACTCGACACTGGCAAAAATGGCTCGTATAAGTAGCTGATTGCCAATACATAAAAAGAAGAAGAAGAAAATACTACTGTTCTTTTTTTAAACCTCTTTGTAGTGTAAATATAGGTGTATCTCAGCTATGTTTCACTGTATATTTTTTTTAGCTCTCTGTAATATTCACCGAATCTTTAGCCATTCACTGAGCATAGTAACAAATTTACCGATATCATTAGTTAGTATTTCTACAGAAAATTAGATGAATATTTTATTATAGATGAAAAGCACAACAGGTCGATTAAGATCGATTAATTTAATTCGGATAAAGAGCATATCAAATGCTCTAATTTGAGTATTAGATACGCTTAGCAAAAATTTGCCTCAGTTGAATTAGTTTAAAAGTGAGCTTGCCAGATTTGAAATATAGTAAAATGATTAATAATGTGAATTATAATAAAATGTTAATCCTTTAGTCAAAAGACTGTTCATTGACTTTTATCGGAAATATGACATGCAGTTAATAGTTATGAGGAATATTTAAGTTTTTTTTTAAATAGCTGTTTGTATATGATAGACCGCGGTAAAAACTGAAGTAATGAAGTTTTGGCGGGAATGTGAAATCGTCATATTATCTTGTGTTATATTCAATATCTTAGTGTTTTAATGTGTTATGCTTAAATAATGTTAATGGAATTTTATTTAATGTGATACATGACGAGTATTGGTGTGTGGTGTATTAGTATGACAGTTCTTTATATGCGTTGCAATTTTCCATCAAAATTCTTAGAAGATATCATTAACTTATTTGACTTACTGACGGACAATGACTTTAAATTAAGTGAAATTTTTTTTTATAAAAACTTATCATATAAAAACTCGACACCAGCAACAATGAACTCATATTAGTAGCTGATTGCCTTTACAAAAAAAGAAACAGAAGCGATTAATGTGTTGGAGTTTGAACCTCACTCGTTTGTGTCATACAAAATTAAAAGATCATTGTACACTGTATATTAGAGTAAGGGGCCATTCATAAATTATGTAAGGCATTTTAGGTTTGGGGTTGGTGGGGTTAGGTGTTGACTGAATATTAAATTGAAAATTACTAATTTTGGTCAAAACTGTGATAGATTAATGTTATTGCAGTGAGTTAATGATACCTACTCGTAGTAAGATGATTGTAATAAAAGATATTTTCATTTGAATAAACGGAGTTATATTTAATCAATAGGGCCTTTTCTTACAAAAATCTTATTAAGGGGCGGGGGGAGTAGTTGCAATCTTATGATGTCTTACGGTAGGGAAGGAGGGGGCCAAATCATTCTTCAAAATTACGTATTTTATGAACGGCCCCTAATTGCTAATGTACTCCAGTGGAGCAAAGTTGCGTGTGCAACTAAAACCTATCTAATACGCGTGAAATTCACTATGTCACAAAATGTTCAATACAAAAATTGCTTATTATTCCATAATATTACTCATACAGTAAAGCGAAAGTGTGTTTAATAAAATTACGTGACCAAAAACTTTGAACATTTAAAATGGATATCGCCGCTACAAATGTTGAACAAGGTCAGCTGTGGCGAAATAAACCAAAAGAGTTGCACTGGATGTGACTATTGGACTTTTTTGTTTCTCATTTGATGTTTTAATATGCGGATGCTATTATAAAAGGCTATAATTGAAAAAATGATATCATTTCATTCTTGCTTACTGCTTTAAAAACAAAAATAGATGAGTATGACAATTATAGAGCGCGTTAAATGCTAAAAGATATTTTGTTATATATTATGTAAAATTGAAATAGGTTTAATTGCTCTAAAGCGTTATAATCTAACGCTTATTCATATTAGATTTATTAGTTACTAAGGAAAACTACAGTGGTAATGCAGAACAAGTAACCCCTTTTTTATATCTTATAAAAGGTTAAATTAATAATGTAAAATATTTTTGATATAGGTTGAAATTATATTTTAAAGTTGTAGAGTATGTCTTACTGCTATCTATAATTCAATGTTTATTATGCAGGAGTCAAATTGATACAGACAAAAATAGAAAAGTTTGTTATAATTATAAATATAAAATATTTTATTTATTGACAGTCTTTAGAATAAAATTAAAACTGACATGTTTGACGTCTTTTTGCTCAAAACTATTGCATTACCTTGGCCTTTGTATTTTTTCTATCTGCGTATTTTTTTTAATATAACAAGCATAATAAAATAAAATTTCAAGTGAAATATAAACATGATTAATATTAACATAATTTTTATTGACTTTCTCGTAGAGTAGTCAATAAAAAGTAGGAGAGTGAATAGTGGTAGTATTTTGGGAATCTAATTGCAATTGCTGACCTTAATTCTAATTCGTAAGTGTAGTAAATATGGCATTATTCTATACTAGCAACCCGCCCTCGCTTCGCTTCGGTTACGTCAGTTCAGTTGTGTAGTTTACTTTCGTGACATAGAATTTCTTTCGGAGAGGGAATTTCTTAAAATTCTACATCATCTAACCTTTACAGTCAGAATTAAAGTAAATAACAAATTACAAGTCTGTAGGGGCAGTATTGGAAAATGTGGATTTTTTGGGTTAAAAACTACGTAACCCCCTTTAGGGGTGAACTTTTTAAAAAGCTGTTCTGATTTATCTCTGTATCGTAACACAAATATGCGTACCAAAATTTAAGAATCTAAGAGTTATATTTAAATAATGTGATTTTTAAACCCCAGCAACCCCCCTTGCGGATGGAATTTCGTAAATTCTTAGCTGACCTTTACTCGGCCAAAGGAATATTCTTACCAAATTTAAAGTCTGTAGGCCTTATGGTTCTAGAGATATCGTGATGAGTCAATACATAGGTGGGAATCTCTTATATATATATAGATTAGGGTGGGCTGTATACAACAGTGGACGTCGGTGGATTTTAGGATATGACATGATTTTTATTTCCAGATGATTAATGTCTTTGTAAGTAGTTTAAGATATTAGATATTTATTTCAACAACCATTGTCAGCATGGGAAGGTTATACAAATAACCAAGAGTTTTGCACATAATCGTATAAGCATGTATGTTTGATTGAGTAACTTGGCAATGAAACAAATATTTGACATACCTATATTTCATTTCATGAAGTTAAGTTTAAAAAAAAAATAAATAATAATAATTACATTTTAAAGATTTTAACACAAGAGGATATTCAGGAATTTGATATATCTACAATCATCATTATCTTACTCTTATCCCAATTACTTGGGTCGATACAATATGTACTCTTCTTTTATAATACATATTGTAAAAGTTATTGGTTATAGTTTTATGACCGGCCGCCTGCCAGACGTCAACAATCCTTGGGAATGTACTCGTAATTGTTGACCAAACAGCATCAGATTTAGTTCGCCCAGGTCGTTATAAGGCTCTTAGTCGTCTTTTACGACATCCACGAGCGAAGTAAGGGTTGGTAGTATTCGTAGTCGTAACCACACAACTGTATAATACAATGTAAATAAAGAAATAAATAAAAAAGCTAAATTTGCACAATGCAGTCTCCGAATAATCTTAAAATGATTTAGTATTAAATTTTCCGTGTGGTGACGGAGTAAAAATACAATTAACCACCCCTATCTTACCCGTGGGTGATCGTACGAGAAGACTAAGGGATATAAAACGCATATAACATCCATGCGAGAGAAGGAAAACTCCAAACAAAACCCTATACCAACACGTCTGACCAGCGTGGTATAGTAGGTCAATTTCCTTTCCATTATGCAGGAGGCCCGAGCCCAACAGTGGGACATATATGGGCTGATATGATGAGATGATGATGATAATTAAATTTTATCATTACTATAATACATCTAATTGTATTTAAATATTTTTGTCTGACAATAAATTTAGAATTCCACTTTTAATTTGTCAATGCCGAACGATATATAATCTTATATTTTATTAATATTTTGCGTACTTTTGCAGCAATTATATTATTTTTATATTCTATAACGCATAATTGTTAAATTTCAAGGTTAATTTAATGACTGCTACGACCTGATTAATATAATTAAACTGTTTCTCTAACTGAAGTAATGCAATTATTTTTTACGAATAGCCACTTTGCTACACTTAAATGTGATGAGTATGGTTTTCTTCTCCTATAAAGCAGGGTAAATAATCCATCATCTGCCAATGCCAACACATCGCCTTGGCTAACAGCAAATGACAAAAGAATGGTTTTTTTTATATAGTCTATTCTTAACTAAGCTTGATTTGTTATCGCTTACAGATAATTGAGCAGCTCTGACTATGAATGTCGCAACGGATATGCCGAACCATGATTTACGTCATTTGGTGACCCAACTTATATTATGTTGTTGGAAAATTACCCACGATTGAAGCATGCTGCATGAAGTGAATAAGTTATTATTAAAAATTATCATATTTCATCTCAGTCTATATTTGTTTAATTTTTGGACATAAGTTTCCCCCGCAATGGAATGGAAATAGGCAAACGACTGCTTGACATAGAGTTTTACCCGTAGGTCTCTTAAGATAGTTAGTGCGGCCTATGGGTTCTGGTCCAGTTATACTTTTTTGGATTATGTTAAATCGTAGCTTAAAAGGCGCCCCACTGGAACTAACACATACTAATCATGTTGTATACAGTTTTTTTAGAAAAGAAACCAGTGAAAAGAAAGAACTAAATTAAAAGAAATAAATTTTGTCTTTATTTGTCTATTTTTTGTCACTAAATCTCAGTGGCGATCACTTGCTAATCCTGTGGTAGTTTTTTGAATTAATATAGAAAGTTAAACATCAATTTTAACAATACATATGGCCCCCAATGTTCTTATGGATAATAAACAATTTTAAATTTTAATTACCTGTTTATGTCTCTTAGTCGTTAGTCCATGATATACACGTTAAATTAAAGCATAGTGAACCATTATATTCTTAATACTTCATCATCATTCATCATTCCTACTCTTATCCCAATTACTTGGGGTCGATTCAAGATGTACTCTTCTTTCGTAGTACATATTGTAAAAGTTATTGACAATAATTCTATGACCGGCTGCCTGCCAGACGTCAACCCTCTTTGGTAATATAATTGTTGAACAAACGGCGTTAGATGGAGTTGGCCCAGATTCTTAGCCGTCTTTTACGACATCCAAGAGCATAGTAAGGGTTGGTAGTATTCGTAGCCGCTACCACACAGCAATACTTATATAGCAATAATACTGTAATACTTCATCATATAGTTATATAAATAATATGCATATGGTACTTATCTATTATTAAGAATTCTTATTAAGTAATAATAAATAAAAAATCCAACAATAACATCCATATTTTTGTATTAATTAATCAATCCATGAGCATAACCAAATTTTTGTATATAATTAACCATTACACTTAAATACGAAGAACAAAAAAAATTGATCACATGACCGAAGCGTTTCGATGACCTCACAAACCGGACACCTGTCGACCTTTACATATCTAGACAGACTACATCCTGTATGCTTCTTCAATACTCAGTAGTACACGTGTGAATTACATACAGCGAACGTAAAGTCAGAAATTATTACTGTTCCTTATGCTCAATATGGAATGATTGATTGATCTGGTGAAACACTGATACTGGTTATCATTGACTTTGAAAGAGCACACAAACATGTGAATGGAATCAAGTTTAATATATAATATACTAGTTTTGTCTTTTCCGTGTGGTCACGGAGCAAGAATACTATTCACCACCCCATATCTTACCTGTGGGTGATCGTACGAGACGACTAAGGGATATAAAACGCATATAACATCTATGCGAGAGAAGAAAAACTCGAAACAAAACCAACAACCAACACGTCTGACCAGCGCGGTATATATAGTAGGTTAATTTCCCTCCCATTACGGAGGAGACCCGAGGCCAATAGTGGGACGTTATGGGCTGTGATGATGATGATGATGATACTAGCTTTTAATAAATATAATAACTATAGTAGACAAACCCGCTGAGTTTCTTGCCAGATCTTCTCAGTAGTGGTCCAGTTCCGATCCGGTGGTAGTTTATTAGATTAAATTAAAATGTTAATACTGACAATATCTAAGTGCCCTCGCAGGGTTTATACATACATATAATAAAAATGTAACGGATCGCTGTCTGTACATGGAAGATATATGAGAAAAAATATTACTGGGACCTTTATAAACACAAATAGAACCCAAAACAATGATTTTTAAAATTTTTGTCTGTTTATCTGTTTGTCTGTGCGTTTGTGCACGCTAATCTCAAAAACGGCTTATCCGATTTAGACGCGATTTTCACTAATATATTGTGGTAAGCTTCACTTAACATTTAGGCTTTATTTTATGTCAATTGGTTTTTAAATAAAAAAATTATGTCAATTTAAAAAATGTTCGGAGAAAAATCTTTATCGATTCTTTTCAAATTACGTACAAATTATCTTCAGTAAAAATAAATAAACACGTGTTTCAGCATTTGTTGATTTTCATCCTCTGGGGGTGTAAATTAGGCCTGCAAAGTGGGTTGGACGACTCATTAAATCATTAGCGCCAAGCCGATATTATTGAAGCTGGCAACTTGAAATGTGGACAGTGGTTTCTTTATATGACGTAGAGATTTACTAAGAAAAGATTTTACGAAATTATACCCCTAAGGGGGTGGAGCAGAGTGGCAAAGTTTGTATGGGGAGAAAAAAATCTTTATTGATTCTTTTCAAATTACTCGAATCGAGTCGAATCAAATATTCTAGGGTAATATCCGGCAATTGTCAATTTTCACCCTCTGGTTGTGTAAATTAGGCCTGTGAAACGGGTTGATCAACTCATTACCGCCAAGCCGAAACTATTAAAGCTAGAAACATTAAATGTTGAAGCACGTTTCTATTTATGACATAGAGATTCAATATGAAAGGATTTTATGAATTCCGCCACTAAGTGTAACAAAGCGGCAAAGTGTGTATGGGGAGAAAATTTCTTTATCGATTATTTTCAAATTACGTACAAATATTCTTCGGTAAAATAAATAAACACGTGTTTCTCTCTCACTCTCCATGAACCCCGTACCAGTGCCGTTGTGGCGACCATTGCCGGCGTGAGAGCTCACACGATACACATAGTAGACGGCAATAGGTTCTTGCCTAATGGTTTAAGATACAGGTTAAGTTTAGCTTCAAAAATGTTCACTCTATAACTCAAATAATAAATCATATCTAACGAGGTCGCAACTCTGCTGGTGAAACAAAACAGTCAAATAAAGGGTGGCGATAATTATATTTTTATCCCATGGTCATACCGTAAATAGTATATTAATGGCAATATAATTTGTAGAATGAATAGAACTTTGAACTACCTTTTTCTTTAGTGACCGGCTATGGTATATAGATACACTTGCGCCATACACGTACATCTACGTTGTGCGGGCGGACCACCGCAACCGGGTATCATCTCGAGTCGAAGCCCTCATGCTGTGAACCTCAATACAGGTACTCACGCTTGCGCCGCCCAAAGCACTGACGGTAGAGCGTGTCAACCTAGAGTATTTTCTCTCGGACTCACCCTATTGCCTAATTCCGTTAGACAACTAACTCGCAGAAGGCGGCGACCGCATCCCAGTTTCTGACGCTGTTGATTATCGTCCTAGCGACAAACCTTCAACACCTTGCATTGCTTTTTCTATTTAACTCTGTCAGAGACGACTTCTGCGTGGACGAAGTCGCGGGCAAAAGCTAGTAATAAATGAATTTGAATTTTACCCACGGCCATGCTCGCGTTGAAACTATGCCTGCCAAAATAGCTTTGTTATCCTCCGTAAAAATATATTTTTTTTAAATAATAAGTATTCTATGTCCTGTCTAATACCTCAAAGAGTATGTGTACAAATTTTCATGATAATCGGTTAAGTAGTTTTGGCGTGAAAGCGTAACAAACAAATTTACATTCAAATTTATAATAGTAGTAGGGATTTTTATATTGCTACGTTAAATTTAGCGTTCGAAGACATGTGACTACTATTTGTGAAAACGTGAGTTTAAATTTTAGGTCGTAATTCATCAGTCCATATATATTCTATTACTGGGTATGGGCCTTTTTTTTAATGGGAGGAGAATTAACTTCCTATATCACACGGGTCAGACGGATTGGTATTGCGTACTTTTTAAGTTTTTCCTTTTCTTGCAGTGATATTTCTTCCCGTAGGAGATGAATAAGGGATCTAATATGCATACAAAATCTATGCAAGGGAAAGTAAAGTTCATGTTTTCAAAAGTTCTTTCATGGTAGAGTAGGCCAATTTCCTTCCCATTGTGAAGGAGGCTCGACCTCAGCAGTGGAGCGTATAGGAGTCGAAATGAATGAGTGATATTACTTGCTTATATTATTTAATCTTCTTTTATGATAGGCGTAGAAAATCTAATCTTGTCATTACAGGCACAACTATGTTATACAAGGGAGATTAGAAACAAGCATAAAATTAAAAAAAATACATACAATGAAACATAGAACCTCCTCCTTTTTGAAGTAAGTTAAAAATGACATTATATCAATATGTTCGTATCTACTTCCTAATATTTTTTGTCACCGTATATGTGTGACTATAACGTAAAGATCTTCATCATGGGAAGTAAAATGTCTAATTATGTCATGGGTTAATTGGATATTTTATGCCGGGTTGGTATGGGTTTATAACATTTTATTATTTTACAGTAATTATTGTTTGTATCTTATATTCGTCATTTACGTCACTTCTTTTTCATATTTATTTTTTTGTAAATACAAAGACCCTGTACTAAGTTAATAATCCTCGTGTTACGAGTAATGCGGCTAGCCTTAAGAAAAACGCGTAAGAATAACTTTTTGAAAGTTGAATTATTATTCCAAGGGACCATATTCTTCAGATAAAATGTATTCTATATATTAATACAGGAAATAATCTATCTATGTGCCAATTTTCATTCAAATCTTTTCAATGGTTCACGCGTGATTGAGTAACGAACATCTTCATAATACAAATAAATTGCAAATATATGTAATTGTGTACATAATACCTAACTTTTATCTTCTGTATTTGAATAGCATGGAATGTTTGAATTCTATTTATGAATTTTAAATTAAAAAAAAAAAGAAAATCTTCATAAACTTTCACATTTATAACATTAGTACCTATAACGATTTGAAGAAATTCCTTGACGAGTAACATGATTTTTGTAATCCTTACTAATATTATAAATGCGAAAGTAACTCTGTCTGTCTGTCGTTCTTTCACGCCAAAACTACTGAACCGATCTAAATGAAATTTCGTACACAGATGGTCTAGAGCCTGACAAAGGACATAAGCTACTTTTTAATGCAAAAAAGGGTTGTAAAGGGGGATGAAAAGTTGTAAGGAAGTATTGTAATTTTTAAAGCCAGAAGCTTGAAACTTATTTTTAGGCTATTGATTAGATAAAAATAAATATATGCATATTTAAATTACATGCATATATTCAAATACCAATTACATATATCTTTGTAATATTATAGTTATTAGTAAATCATAACTTTAGTTATGTATGAAAACGTAATTTAGAATTGAATGTTCTAAATCAAATATGTTTCATATAAATCATTTCACATTACACTCGACCAAAATAAACATGTAGGCAATTAGTTCTTTATTCCGTTTCTTATAGATTTTAATAAGTTAATTTATTCGTATTATAAATATTTGGCATACATTATAACTTCTTTTTTCATATGAAATCATTTCGCACGTATGTATGTTTCCGTATGCGTACAAAAACTGTGACGTAATATGTATGCGGGTCTTGGGTCTTGGGCAACATGCATCACGTGAAATCCCCACCCCATATGTTTGTTTTTATTATACATCATGTAACACTTATTCAAATGAATACATAATCAGGTTTGATATTTACATACAAATTAGTTTCTAAGAATCAAGCTATTTTAGCGACGAATTACTAAAAAGACATTGTATATTTTTTATTTAAATGATTGATGACACAAAGTTGATAACCTAATGTATGTTTCTATAGAATGTTTCTGAAGCAGTGACTCTTGCCATGTAACAGCGGTCATGAAAATTATTAACAACGGTGTCGTGATGGGTTAAAATATAATGACTACATCCCTTTCTTTCAAGTGAGCGTTATAAATACTATATAAGATAATACTAGCAGAGCGCCTGATTGAAACTGCTAGCATGATATTGATAAGCTGATGACTAGATGCAAACTCGTTTGTAGCTCTTGTATCGTATTATATTTACGTCTTTTAAGGAGACGTGTGCCATCTACCCGATAATGTTTACACATTGTACAGGCTTAATACTTCAAACTTTGCAGTTAGAATTTTATTAAACGATGACACAACCCTGTTATTTAAATTACTGAAATTTAGCATTTAATATGCTTGATTATTTATAAAAACCGAATACGAGCGAAAAATGTCACAAGTGGGATTCGAACCCAAATGTGTATGGGTTCGAATCGAAAGAATGCATGCTAAATTTCAGTACGTTTGTATGTGTTTTTGGAGTTGTTTCCTACCATCGAACAAAAGTCCGCTGTGATTCTCATCAAGATATAATTTGCCTTACCATAAATGAAAAATCAAATAGATGAAATTGTATAGTGTGCGGCTTCGCACCGCAGATTCTTCCGTAAAACGCAACTTCTTAGCTATAGACAGGTAAGCGCGCGACCCGTAGACACGGGCAAGGTCGTGAGGAGAATTAATATCAAATAGTCTTTACCGTATAGGTATTACATAATGATTTCAGATTTTTAATCGAATATTACATATTTTCCGTGTGGTAAGAATACAATTCACCATCCTCTTTCTTACCCGTGGGTGATCATAAGAGACGACTAAGGGATATAAAACGCATATAACATTTATGCGAGAGAAGGGAAACTCGAAATAAAACCCTATACCAACACGTCTGACCAGCGTGGTATAGTAGGTCAATTACCCTCTCACGGGAGGAGGCTCGAGCCCAACAGTGGGACATATATGAGCTGAGATGATGATGATGATGATTATTTTTATTGATTTCATAGCGTTTGTATTTGTTTTTTATATGGCGACGTTTCAAGTTATTATGCTATGATAATTTGTTAAATACTAATATAATAAGCTACCACTGGATTGCAATGCGACAATTCTGAAAAAGATAGCCTTAATGGGTGAAAATTTATTAAAAAATTTAATAACTAATAATATTGTAACTGTCAGATAAAATCTCTGTAATAAAGATGATTTGTTGGGCGTAAGATACTTTAGTCCTTACGTGACCCATTAGTGCTTTTTTTTCGTGGCAGGCTATGTTCTGGTTACACACCGTTGGTTTCGTCCGATGCGACTAAAAGGGATGGCGCGTGGCCCCATAACCCTACACATTACCATTGGACCGGCACTGGTACCGAATCCTTGACATCTGTGGCCAGACCGGCGGGTTTACATTAACATCCCCGCTGATGCTCCGGCTTGTTGCCGAAGTATCGCCCTTACACGGTCAACCTATAAATGCCAAAAAAATAACCGAAAAGTCGGGCAAATAAAAATCTAATACAAACGTTTTATTTCAAACGTAAAATATTTCACTTTAACTTGTACACTTCTTCCATGATAGTAAGGATATTGACCTACTGGCAAGGATTTTATCTTGAATTTTCCTTCCCTATCAGTATTGTTGTCTGATTATATTCATAGCATAAACATGCGATGTTTCTGCCATATAAATTTTCGAAAGGCTGGAAAAAAGACCTGTAGCAGTGACCTGTTACGAACGAACGTGTTTGATAATTATATAAGATTATTCTATTTTCTAAAAACAACTTTTTAAGAGGTTAAAAGACCGGAAAAACTAGATAACAGCGCGGTGATAAAATAAGTATTCACAGTGTTACTATGTCCTATGTAGATATATTATGTATATATACAGGGTGGAAGTGGACCGCTCCCGAAAACAAAGGCAGCTGACCCTACTAGTCCTACTTGTAATGATAGGCTAGAAAAAAAATCGATTCTAATGAAAAAAAAAAATATTTTTTCACAACGAATTTTAAGTTTTTTTCACATTGCCATATAACGATAATGCCATAAAAATACGTAACTATACTCAGATGAGAAAAGGCGCAATATATTCAAAACTCACGATCATATCTCCAAGAGTTCAACGACCTCGCGTGGTGGAATAATTTTTTTTTTCATCCTAATCGATTTTTTCGAGCCTATCATTACAAATTGGACTAGTAGGGTTACCTGTCTTTGTTTTCGGGAGCAGTCCCCTTCCACCCTGTATATAGTATTTCAAATAATTCAAAAATAGCGACTGAGTTGTTGACTGGCCGCCTACGAAATAGCGATTAAAGAAGTTAATTAATATCATTTACCATTTTTTTTTCCTATCAGCTTATAGGCCGCGGTATAGAAATCATTATAATGGTAAATTAAAAAAAAAATCAATTGTGCGTTTAATCACGATGATGGAAATATATTATTGGTGTTTAAGACTATACGTAAATAAAATTTCAATCGAGGCGAGGTTAGGGCGAGGATTTTTTATTTTGATTTATATTACTATAACTGATTGCCATCTGTATCGTACTCTAAAAATGCTCACTTAATCGACGAGAGCTAATTTTATTGAAATGAGCATTACACAGGCGAGCGTGATGATTCAGTCTTTTTCAATACAAGGTTTAAAGCGCGTCTAAAGAATTTTTTACTTCAAAAATATTTTATAAAGATGTTGAATGAATGGTTGTAGGATTATTTTGAGTATTTTAGTGCATGTGCTGTCCGTTTAGAAATAAGATGTGTTGCCTCCAAAAGGAGCAAAGTAAAAGCTTATCAAAGAGAGTTGTAGAAACCGGCTAAAGGTGTATTAGAGTAGCGAGCGAGTTGATCTTATGGGTTGACTAGGAGAGCACTAATCTCTCCTAGTCAACCTATAAGATCAACTACGTCTCTATCTTTCTTTCATACTAAGATGGATAGATTTCATAAAAAATTAGGATTTTCGCCTGACTTTTTTAAACACCTAAAGTACCGAACTATTCTTCTATGTGTTTTAATTCCAAGCTTATATCTACCTGTCACATAACATTAGGCGGCGACTTAAAGTGAATATTTATGAAGCGGAAGTCAAATTCGATTATCGATCATGCTTGATTGATTTGCTGTGACCAACATCACGTGCATAACCTTATCAAATTGTATTACATTCCTTGTACTGTCGGTTAATTTACTTTAGGCTACGCCAATTAATGTTCACTCTTAGCCTTTGTGTGGCAACACGCTTGCGAAAACTCACTGAGTTCGGGGAAAAACTGTTACCTAATAACTAATAACTTTTACTGTTTGAATGTGTGAGACATTGAAAAGAGAAAATCTGTAACTATTTGCATATGTGTATCTCAAAATTTTTGGTTGCGTTCACAAGGATGAAAATATCATATCCTCTTTGGCAAATTCCATGTGCTGTTACTTACTTAAATGCGCGAGCGTCAAATTTAATTTATGTTTTTCTTAAAATGCGCGTAGATGGAGCTGACTTGGTGTATGGATTGGAGTTATCATTCTATCAAACCATCGATGTCTATTAATGGATATAGGTCTTCCTGAAGTGGATATAATGGCATAATTATCATGTTTGGCGCGATCGTAATTAGCGTTATAAGTTTCCCAGAAGAATGCTGCTTGCCATAATTCTGGAGATTCTTGAGCTGGTTTTTGTAACTCTCATGGGTAAGTACATACATACATATCATAACGCCATATCCCTTGCAGGGTAGGCAGAGAGAACAGAGTGCCTAAGAACGCTATCCTTGCATACTTCACTCGCTTCCTCAACATTCATAATTCTCTTCATACACGCTCGCCGGTTTCGGAGACTCTTGACTCCACCTTCCTTCAGTACGTGACCAATCTGGTCTAGGTAGGTTAGTTTCGGTCTCCTCCGGTACCTACATCCATGGGTAAGTGAGATGTAGGTAGTAACACTCTACATAATAAAATAATTGAGATGTTGATGTTGATGATCACCAAACGGAGTTAATGTCATCTATGCGATTAGTTGAAAACAATATAGCAAGTTTACTAGTTGAGAGTCAAACAGAGTCTCAATAAAACCATTGCTCATACATTTGATGCGTGCATGCTAAATTTATAAATATCGTTCATTTTAACGGTGAATAAAGTGGCGTGAAATTTATCATCATTCACAGGTTCAACAATCTATGGTTATATGGCCGCGGCTCTAAAAAAAAAATAAAAGTTTTACTATATGATAAATATATCAATCTATTATAGAAGGAATATTAAAATTCATAACCATGATTTTGGGCAGATAAATAACAAAAAACAAAAATTGAAATTAGAATTAAAAACTACCACATATAAAGATAATTTACATAAGAGGCTATATACACACACATACACATGCACGAATTTTATGGTGACATTGTATCCAATCATTACTTACAGGTTCGGTTTAAAAATCAGTGCCAGATTCTGGTCTTACATATATTGAAATAGATTCTTGATCCTTTTTCAACAACAGATTGCAAGTTCTTTTTTGATATTTGTATTTCATAACTATTATAGTGTTAGGACCACGCTGCTGACAGTTCTCTGTCTACAGCCGCGAGCCGGTCCGTCTGGGGTAGTACCACACTCTCGCAGAAGATCGACGTTTGGGTAATGGTAATGTGCTATTGCGCTTCGCTCGGTGAGCAAGAGAGCCGGAAGCCCAACTGGGTGGGTTTGGGGTTTGTATTGGCAGGCAGCGGCCTAGCTGTACCCTTGGTATTGCAAAGGTCCATGGGCGGCACACAACGGCAACACTTACCATGAGATGTGCTGCTTACTCGTTTGCCACCATAAGAAATAATAAAAAAATTGCAATTTTTTTTTGTATGTTTTTTGTTCTATGTATCATCTACTTTTTGTGATACTTCATGTTAATTAGTACTTACGTTATGTTAGGAATATAATAGTTGACCTTTCTTTCTATTCCTTTCTCCAAAAAAAGTCCCTTCTAACAACAAACATATATTATATATGAACTTTGTCAATTATGGTTTAGTGCAGTGAATTATTTATGTGAAACCTTCTTAATCTATAAGGACACTTATGTAAAACTATAGCACGCAAATTAATATATTCACACACAGATAAACATGCAAATAACTATATAATATTCATAGTTGTTAAATTTAACGCAGTTAATAAACCTTTGTGGCATTTAATCTCGAAAACTTGCACTTAACCTTGATGTTGTAAAGTGCTCGACTTTCAATGGCCTGTAGTCGACCGGAGAATTAAATGCCCAGTAACAAAAACTTACAAGTTATTATTATCGAAGCAAGAATGTGGAAATGGATCGTGTTTCATATTAAAACAATATTTCAATTATTTATATTGCGTGTATAGTAATTATATTAATTGGTAAACAAAATTAAATATCATTTAGAAAAATGCCAATATAAAGATGAAAATATTGCAAAGAAATTAGAATAGTTGCCGGTATTGATTCAGAACATAATACTGTTTTTGCAGCTTGCATTATATTAAATTACACATATATACATACATGTCATCACGCCATATCCCTTGCAGGGTAGGCAGAGAGAACAGAGTGCCAGAGAACTCTATCCTTGCATACTTCACTCGCTTCCTCAACATTCATAATTCTCTTCATACACGCTTGCCGGTTTCGGAGACTCTTGACTCCACCTTCCTTCAGTACGTGACCAATCTGGTCTAGGTAGGTGAGTTTCGGTCTCCCTAGGTACCTACATGCTTCCACTTTCGCTTTACTAAATTCCACTTTATTCAATTAGAAATTAATAATCTTTTATACGCTGTTGTAGCTTATTATAGTTATGTCTGGATAACCTGGCTCGGTATTTTTATGATGAATTGTGTATTTTTGAATAATACATTTAGATAGTTAGTTTTGAAATATATTTAGAATGTATCTACATACATAATAACAAAATATGAACATTTCTTTATTCTATCGATATTAGTATATGAACCAGCTATTTAAATAATTTAAAAAAAAAAATGAAACAGCAAAAAAAAAAAAGATATAAATAATAAAAAAAAGAAACTGAATCGGAGCTGTCTGGATTAAACGACTGCTCGATTGCCCAATCTAGCTTTCATGGTAAAATTTATAGATAAAAGATTATATTTCAACATTATAATAAAAATTTAGAAGCGCAAAATTAAATCTTGTCTTTCAGATTAATGTGTCTCTTTTAATACATGCTTTAACCTAGTTTGTCAAATAATAAATAGTAATATAAATAAGTTAATTATTAATAAATAAATATATAATAAATAATTATCCGTGTGGTGACGGATTAAGAATACAATTCCCCACCCCCTCTTCTTACCCGTGGGTGATCATAAGAGACGACTAAGGGATATAAAACGCATATAACATCTATGTAAGAGAAGGAAAACAAAACCCTATATCAACACGTCTGACTAGCGCGGTATAGTAGGTTAATTTCCCTCCCATTACGGAGGAGACCCGAGCCCAACACTGGGACATATATGGACTGTGATGATGATGATGAATTATTAATCAAAATACATTAAAAGTTATTTGCAGCAAAATTATTAGTAATCTATTTCTCAGAAACCAAGCGACTGCAGTTACGCAATTTATTTTCACAACAATAGTTAATAAGTAATTTCTTAACGTTAATTTTCTGCCTGTTAATCCGAATCTAATGATAGTAATAGATTCTTTCACACAATTAAAATAACTAAACGTTGCGTATATAGACAATGTTGAGGATATATTATTATTGCAGAACCATAGGGAAAAAATTGATGAATTACAAGTTTTTATACCAATCCTATTGATAAAATCCGATTACGAAATGAAAAATGATGTCGCAAGCGGGATTCGAACCCGCGTCTATTGGGATTCCGGCCCAATCGTGCTGCCACTGCACCACCGCGACTAATTGTAGGACATGCAAATTTCACTCCGTATTATATTTACGTCTTAAGGTGACGGCACGCCATCTACCCGACAAAACCGAAAACAAGATCAATCCTATTGATCTTGTTTTTATGCATGTCTTCTCTTTCTATCCATACTCATGCATCTGAAAGAACAACAGTTTACACTGAAACTACTTTAATTGATAATTTTCTATCTTTTAATTCAAATCTAATGTTATTTAAAGAATCTTTTTCTTTTAATTCAAAATCTAATGTTATTTAAAGAATCTTTTTCTTTTAATTCAAAATCTAATGTTATTTAAAGAATCTTTTTTAGAATTAAAATAATGAAATATTACATATGTAGAAAAAGTTCTACATATATTGTTATTGCAGACACATAAATAATTTTGATGCATTTTCACATATAAGTACGTGATGATGTTCGTACGGGAATATAAAGAGCAGCTTATAATCATTTGATGCAATATGAATCAGTGCCAATAATTTTAAATTATGAACCAATGCCAGTGCTTATGGTTAGATGATAATTACCACTAGTGATGTGCCGGATATCCATATGCGTATCCGCGGATATCCGAGAGAGAACAAATATTCTTATTCATATCCTTTACTTTTGTCGGATATCTTACCGACAATTTTAATTGATGAAATTCTACGACATATAAATAATTAAGTAACAATGACAAACTGTTGAATTCCATTTAAATATTTTTTTTTATTGCTTATGGTGGCAAACGAGCAAGCAGCGCATCTGATGGTAAGTGTCACTGCCGCCCATGGACCTTTGCTATACCAGGTCCGCTGCCTACCATTACAATTCCCAAACCCATCCAGTTGGGCTGCCGGCTCTCCTGCTCACCGAACGAAGCGCAATAGCACATTGCTATTACTCAGACGTCGATCTTCTGCGAGAGTGTGGTACTACCCCGGACGGACCGGCCCGCGGCTGTAGACAGCGATCTGCTAACAGCGTGGTCCTACCACTATTAAAATATAAACTAATATAAAATAATTTCTAAAATTAAATATTTATACACTTTTATATTGCAAACATTTATAGTAGTAAGTAACCATACCAACAGTACATTACTTACGAGATACTAAATCTTTATAATAAGATCTATCATAAAAGTCATAAGTTTATTAAAATACATTACGTCACACATTTGGTACGTGCACTGATTGAGTAAAAAAGTTAAGATCCGTATTTGTGGATCCTGACACAAAATATCCGTATTCGGGTAACGTATTCGCGAATATACATTTTTAAGGATCCGGCACATCATTAATTACCATTAAAGAACTCTGTAAAATAAAAAGACAAGACGTGTTATGTCTTTATTTATATAATTCTACTATATTGTGTACCATGTGCTGTTTGTACATGTGTATTACGTAGTTCTGTATTAAATTCCTGCTAAACAGCTGTATCGATATTGATGAAATTTTCGTGTGCATTCAGTTACATTATTGAATGGTTAATATTCAAGTTCATTCATATTCAAGAATGGTTTAAATTAAAAATTGGATCCGGTAGGTGACGTTGCGATCGATTTAAAGGATTTTTTTCAAGATTTATATACACAACAAACAACGTCTATTGGGTTAGCTAGCATTGTATAAAGAATAATGTATACGATATTTATTACGATATATCGTGATGTATTGCTGGAAACATTAATATCTATAAAGAGATATAAATAAACAGTTATCACTGTATGAAAACTGTGCATATAATTATATAATTGATGCGTCAACACCAATTATTATGATGTATACACAATATAAACAGCTTTTAGTTTTTACATATAAAAATATTAACGCCTTAATCACTCACTACTGGTTAACAATTGAAGATTTCGAAAGACACGTCAATTAATCGTTTAAGAATATGCTTGGATAAATGTTCCCATCAAATCGATTAGTAAACACTTTGTAATTGTTATCAAGCTTTATAATATTAACATCTACAGTTTTTAAATAAGTGCTGATAGTAAATTATATTTCGTACTTTATCTCTGGCTAATAAAAAAAATATTTTATTTTATCCGTGTGGTGACGGAGTAAGAATACAATTCACTACCCCCTATTTTACCCGTGAGTGATCGTAAGAGATGACTAAGGCATATAAAATGCATATAATATCTACTCAAGAGAATGAAAACTCGAGACAAAACCCTATACGAACACGTCTGAGATCAGGCTCGAGTCCAATGTATATATGAGCTGAGATGATGATAATGAACCAAAACATTGCTTAAATTTCTGTTATTTAAATCCATGTTCTCTCAATCCTTCAAGTATTATCGTTTAGTTGTTTATCCTATGTTTTTAAATCCATGTTCTCTTAATCCTTCAAGTATTATCGTTTAGTTGTTTATCCTATGTTTTTAAATCCATGTTCTCTTAATCCTTCAATTATTATCGTTTAGTTGTTTATCCTATGTTTTTTTAAATCCATGTTCTCTTAATCCTTCAAGTATTATCGTTTAGTTGTTTATCCTATGTTTTTAAATCGATGTTCTCTTAATCCTTCAAGTATTATCGTTTAGTTGTTTATCCTATGTTTTTAAATCCATGTTCTCTTAATCCTTCAAGTATTATCGTTTAGTTGTTTATCCTATGTTTTTAAATCGATGTTCTCTTAATCCTTCAAGTATAGTCGGAGCTGTCGGCGGTGCGGAAGGAGAACCGCGGGTTGGCCAAGGACGTGGCCGACCTGCGGTCTCAATTCGCACTTTTAGTGCCAGCCATGCCGCCGACACTGGCCTCGCCGCAAAAGCGGGCTGCGCTGGAGAGGGCGGGCCCGTCCTCTGCGCCCATGGCGCCGCCTGCGCCTGTGACGCCGCCTGCGCCCGTGGTGCCTGCTGCGCCACTTGTGCCCGCGGCGCTGGCCGTGAGCACCGTCAGGAAGCGTGGCAGGCCCAAGAAAGGGGAGGAGCCGCTCCCTGCGGTGCACGGTGTGCCGGAGGAGGTGATGCGCGTCATCTTCGCCAGGCTGGAGTTGATGATGGATGCGCGCATCCAGGCCGTGGCGGATCGTCTTCCACCCGAGCCACCCCTCCGGCTGCCGCCCGCCACAGACAGGACGAAGCGGCCGCAAGCGTCAGCTCCCACCCCGCTGCCCTGTCAGGGTGGCCGCGTGGTGAGCTATGCTGCGGCCGTAGGTGGGCCTAAGGGGGCCAAGAAGAAGGCCGGCACGGTGCCGGCTCCCGCCAAAACCGGGCAACGGCGGGCGCCAGCGGCTGCACCGCAGGCTCCGGCCAGCGCACCCGCGACTGCGCCTGCTGTGCCCAGCGCTGCTGCCAGGCTCGAACAGGGCTGGCAGGTGGCTGGGCGGAGCAGGAAGGAACGCGGTCAGAAACGGAGAGCGGCAGCCAAGAGTGCCGCTGTGGCTGCTGCTCCACAGGCGGGAGCCGACAAAGGGGGAAAGAGGTCGCGCAGGGGCCTCAAGTCGCCGAAGACAGCTGCGGTCATTATCACTGTGCTGCCTGAGGCGGCCGAGAGGGGCCTCAACTATGAGGCTGTCCTAAGACGCGCCCGGCGGGAGCTGGACGTCTCCGACATCGGGGGCGTCGAGGCGAGGACCCGCAAGGCCCGGACAGGGGCTCGAATTCTCGAGTTCCCTGGGGCCGAGGGCGCCAAGGCGGCTGATAGTGTGGCCTCGAAGCTGAGGGGGCTGTTCGGGCCGGAGGATGGAGTCCGAATCGCCAGGCCCGTCAAGTGCGCAGAGATGCGCCTCACGGGTCTGGACGATTCCGTGACGGTGGAGGACGTCCGGGAGGCCATTATGGTGCGTACCGGATGTGCCTCGGACACCGTCCGGATTGGCACCATCCGTCCTGGTCCGGGCGGCGTCGGTGCTGTCTGGGTGCAGTGCCCGGTGGAGTCGGTCAAGAAATTGGCCGACTCAGGCAGGCTCCTCGTGGGCTGGAGTTCAGCGCGGGTAACTGTGCTGGAGCCCCGGCCCGCGAGGTGTTACAAATGCATGGCGGTCGGGCATACCCGACCGACGTGTCGCAACTGCTTTGACTGCAGCGGGCTATGCTTCCGCTGCGGTCAGGCTGGGCACCAGGCAGCATAGTGCTCTGCGGTGCCCCACTGCCCCGCGTGTGCGGCGGGCAATAGGCCTGCCAAGCACCGCATGGGCTCTGGGGACTGCAGACCCCCGGCATCGGCCCCAAAGGGGCGGGGCGGCTCATCGACCGGGCCCGCTCCCGCTCCGATCGCGACACGATCGCCCGTTAGCGCGGAGGAGGAGACGATGGATACGGCCCGTTAATGGACCACGAAGCCATCCGTCTCCTCCAAGCCAATCTCAACCACTCCGCCGGTGCGCAGGACGTTTTCCTGCAAGCCATGGCGGAGTGGTTGATAGCAGTAGCCGTAGCCGCAGAGCCGTACGTGGTGCCCGACCGACCTAACTGGCTGGGTAGCACCGACGGCACTGTGGCAATCGTCGCCTCCACGTCGTGGCCTTCGTCGTCCCTGACCCTTAGGGATAGGGGCGTCGGATACGTCGCGGCGGACTGGGGAGAGATTACGCTTTTCGGAGTCTATCTCTCCCCTAACAGGAGCGTGACTGATTTTGGGGCCTCCCTGACCATCTTAGGGGCCTCGTTACAGCGACTGGCACCGCGCCAAGTCTTCGTTCTGGGGGACTTCAACGCCAAGTCCATGGCGTGGGGGTCCCCCAGGACGGACGACCGAGGACGGGCGGTCGAGGAGTGGGCGGCGGCACTGGGCCTCTGTTTGTTGAACAGGGGCTCGGTGCATACGTGCGTGCGGCAGCGGGGCGGGTCGATAGTGGACTTGTCGTTCGCTAGCCCCATTGTCGCCGCACGCGTGAGGAGCTGGTGCGTCGCGGAGGAGGTTGATACCCTATCGGACCACCGGTATATCCGGATGGAGGTCTCCCGGACCCTCCCGACGCCCGGCAGGGGTCATCAGGCGGACGGACGTCCCGCGTTCCCGCGATGGGCTGTGGGTCGTTTGGACCGGGACCTGCTGGCGGAGGCAGCCATCGTTCACTCGTGGCTGTCCTCTGCCCACCAGTTGGACGGGGTGGACGCCGAGGCTGGCCGCATCCGCAATGCGTTGACGCAGATCTGCGATGCGGCCATGCCCCGTGTACGGTGTCTGCCCCCGAAAAGGGCTGTCCACTGGTGGTCCCGGGAGCTGGCGGATCTTCGGGCCGCATGTATATGCGCCCGGAGGGCTTACACCCGCAGCCGGCGGCACCATCGTGATGAGGAGCGGGAGGGCCGGCTTTATGAGGGCTACCGCAATGCGCGGTCGGCCTTCAGGCTGGCCGTCCGTACCGCCAAGGACGTCAGTCGGCAGGAGATGCTGGACGGTCTCGATCGAGACCCCTGGGGTCGCCCCTATCGCGCGGCGCTGAGTAAGCTCCGCGCGCGGCCCCCCCCCCCTCACCGAGACCCTCCAGCCCGGCCTCCTCACCAGGGTCATCGAGGACCTGTTCCCGCGACGGGCGGAGCACACACCCCCGGTCATGGCTTCGCCAGACACTGACCGGGAGGCCGACGATGACAGTGTTCCGCCCATCACGGCAACCGAGATGGGGGTGGCGGTGGCGCGCATGCGCAGCAAATCCACTGCCCCCGGGCCCGACGGTGTTCCCAACCGCGTGCTGGCCCTGGTCCTCGACCACCTGTGTCCCCGCCTCAGGGGGCTGTTCGACGCGTGTTTAGCGTCCGGGCGGTTCCCTGGGTGCTGGAGGGAGGGGAGGCTGGTGCTCCTGCCGAAGCCGGGACGGTCTCCAGAGTTGGCCTCGGCCTACAGGCCTATCGTGCTGCTTGACGATGCGGGCAAGCTATTGGAAAGGGTGCTGGCTGCCCGCATCGAGCGGCACCTCGTTGGCACGGGGCCCGATCTGTCGGACGCCCAGTTTGGGTTCAGGAGGGGTCGTTCGACGATCGCGGCTCTGCTGCGCCTGAGGGCCGTGGCGACTGAGGCCGTCGCCGGCGGAGGAGTGCTGTTGGTGGTGTCCCTGGACATCGCCAACGCATTCAATAGTCTGCCATTTAGCTGCATCAGGGAGGCGCTCCGATACCACGGAGTGCCAGTTTACCTGAGGCGGCTAGTGGCAGACTATCTGGAGGGGCGCAGCGTCCTCTACACCAACCGAGTAGGGGACGTTGTGCGAACGCCCATGACGTGCGGTGTCCCACAGGGGTCGGTCCTTGGACCCACCCTGTGGAACATCGGCTACGACTGGGCGTTGAGAGGGAGCCTCCCACCCGGGCTGGGCGTGATCTGTTACGCCGACGACACGCTCGTCACAGCCCGCGGTGGGACGCTGGAGGAGGCGGCAGGCCTGGCGACTCTCGGCACCGAAGAGATCGTCAGGCGGATCGAGGCGCTGGGGTTGAGGGTGGCCCTGGACAAGACGGAGGCCCTCTTGTTCCATGGGCCCCGCATGGGCCCTCCCATCGGCGTTTCGATCACCGTCAATTCGGTTGACATCAGCATCCGGGCCCATATGAGGTATTTGGGCCTGGTGCTCGACGGGCATTGGTGGTTTCGGGAGCATTTCCGCAGGCTCGCTCCGCGGCTCGTCGGCGCGGCGGCCGCCCTTTCATGGCTAATGCCGAATGTGGGCGGACCGAGCGCTACGTGCCGACAGCTGTACACGGGGGTCGTCCGGTCGATGGCCCTGTACGGCGCACCGGTGTGGGCGGGGTCCCTGACCGTCCGACTCAGGGCTCTTCTGTGGCGACCACAGAGGGCCATGGTGGTCAGGGCTGTACGCGGGTACCGCACGGTGGCGACGGAGGCAGCGTGCCTGTTGGCCGGGAGTCCCCCGTGGGACCTGGAGGCGGAAATGCTCGCCGATTTGTATCGGCGGGTGTCGGGGGTGCGCGCGGAGGGCGGTGTGGTCTCTTTGAGGGAACTCACCGCCTGGCGCGTTGACGCCCGCCTAGATGTCATTGCCCGTTGGGCAGTCCGGCTGGAGAGGCCTCGGTTCGGTGTGCGGACCGTAGAGGCCTTCCGGCCGGTGCTGATGCAGTGGTTGGAACGGCGGCGCGGGGTGCTCTCCTTCCGACTGGTGCGGGTTTTGACGGGGCATGGATGCTTCGCCAAATACCTGCACAAGGTCGTCGGGAGGGAGAGTACACCGTCCTGCCACCACTGCGATTGCGACGAAGACACGGCGCAGCATACGCTCGAGGTTTGTGCCGCTTGGGCAGAGCAGCGTCGTGAACTCGTCGCAATCATCGGTGCCGACCTGACGCTGCCGACCATCGCCAGGGCGATGCTCGACAGCGTCAGGAACTGGGACGCGGTCGCAACCTTCTGCGAGGCAGTAGTCTCGCGGAAGGAGGCGGCGGAGCGCGTGCGCGAGGAGCGTCTCCTCGACGGCGCGAGCCGCCGCCGGCGACTGGGGCGGCGCAGGCGCGATTACCTGCGCCTGATGCCGCCCTAGCCGAGGCCGCGGGTGACTGGATCGGGGAATTAGTCCGTCACCCGCCGAGAGGCCGACCGCGTGAGGAAAGACCGACATCCTACCCGAGGGGGGGATGTCGGTCGAGGAGAGGGTACTCCTCAGGGGTATTCCGTCGGGCCGACCACTGACGTCAAGTCACTCTGCTCCGGTGGTCGGCCCAACGACGAAGGCGACGTCACGGGTGGGTTACGGGTGTGCGCGCTTACGCCCCTCTGTCACCCCGGATGGAGTGGTGCGAGGAGTGCGCCGACCGTAGCCCACCCCCCAAAAAAAAAAAAAAAAAAAAAAAATCCTTCAAGTATTATCGTTTAGTTGTTTATCCTATGTTTTTAAATCCATGTTCTCTTAATCCTTCAAGTATTATCGTTTAGTTGTTTATCCTATGTTTTTAAATTCATGTTCTCTTAATCCTTCAAGTATTATCGTTTAGTTGTTTATCCTATGTTTTTAACCAGTCTAATAATTTTCTTCCGCTGTGCATACATAGAGTGAAAAAAAATATACTGTATGTGGATTGTCAATCTTTCGTGACCTACCATTTGATTATAATTAATCATTACATAATTAGGTGTTTTTTGATCATACGTCTCTAGGCAGATTTAGTTCAGTATACAAGTTTTTCATTATCTAATAGCCGTATTTATGTACATTTTTAATAAAAGTTCGTAATATTCATAAGGCAATTTGATATATTGTATAAATGACAATACTTATAACGCTTAAGAATTTTGTTTTGAATTGAAACTAAATCATAACGATATAAAAAGTATCATAAAATAGTTTATTAAATCTTGCAAAACAAGAAACCGCCAGAATGTAAGCATAAATTAATGTATATTAATAAAACACATGTTAATTTGTACAATTTCTATTTTATTAAATTAATATTTTTATCAATCAAAGCACACTTAAGTCTATACAATAAATTGAAATAACGGAAAATGTCAGTGCACTTCTATTGTCTGAAGTTTTTATTAATTGTTTTATTACAGCGCTATTGTGATTAGTACTGACATTAGCTTAAGAAGAGGTTGACTGGCCTTTAATTACTTCCTAATGTATGTATTTACTTGTGACCTTTCACAGTATACAAAAATAAAAGAAACATGATTGCAAGTGTTAAATTAATATAATTTTTATGGTTACAAAATACATATTATGATGTAACCTAAATCTAATTAATAGCGAGATTATAAAAAGTTTTATTTATATTGCAAAAAATAAAGAAAATATAAAAATAAATTGGTTATTAACAAACACGTTTAAATTAAAATGAAATTCATCTTTATTTTAGTATCATCTATTACGAACTATTTAGGCTAATATTATTATTTCGTCACACAGTTTCTTAGAAATAACTGCAACGTAGTTTTCGTAAGCCCTTGTTCCTTTTTCAACATGGTGCATGTATTTTGAAATACTGTAGACACATAATTAAGGCATATGAAATATAAAAAACTAATAATACGATAGTAGTTTGCCAAAATACATTATATTAAGTTAGGTTGTAAAGTGATTGTATTTGATTTTTAATTTTCCAACGTATAGAACACTTTACAACGTTCGCAGTCACGGGAGAATTAAAGTATCTCACGTTCAACAAGACATCTATATTATATACTAAAAAGATAAAACACAGACGCAATAAAAACCATAAAAATAATTTATAATATTTGCGTAAACATCATTAATCATTTTGTTAAAAGAAGTTAAGTTTTTGTGGCTTCTAAATTGTCATAAGCCAAGTTATAGCACAGCAGTACATATTTAATAGCATAAAATTGCTGGCGTCCTAATTAAAGAAGGGCAAAACTATTAAAATGCTTTATTTTTTTTATATCTTCCAACAATTTAAGGTTGTACCTTATATTGTTCGAATTCATAAAAAAATAAAATATTTCCTATTCGTAATTGCTCGAATCTGTGTTTGAGCTTGTACGAATAGATAATATTTAAAATATTCAAATAACTTTTTTATTACTAAGACCTTCTTTGTTTGCATGCGAGGTATTAGCAGAGTCCGGTTACCTAGCTACATGCCTGTATGATTTTTACATTGTATAATTATTACCAAATAATTATGTGTAATAACTATATGTAGGCACACCAATGTGACAGTGATTGCAATGAATTAATTATGAGTTTCACTATTCAATTTCAAGGTAAAGTAAGCACAGGGAAATAGCTTATTATATCAAAGACGTATAAAGTTTTACCGATAAACATTATTTCCCGTTCTAATCTGACAAAAACAAAAACTTGCTTCGATGAGTCTGCAAGTGTGAGAAATACAATAACCGAGAACAAATTAAAGAATGAACTTCCACTGACGTCACAGATTACGTAAGCCGAGCTGAACGACCAGCCTCCAAATTTTGAGCTTTTTAATTCGGCGAATCATTTAATCGCATAATCATGTGATCGGTAAACAATTGCGGATATATGGATGAGTAATACGATGAATTCATTTCGAAATGTAGCCTTGAGAAATATTGTAATGTCTTAGAGGTCGTTACCAACTAAATATAGGCACGTCAATAGTCACGCGAAACAACTTAGTATTTTTTTTCAACTTTTACCAAATCATTCAAATGGATATACTAGGAATATAATATATCACTAACACTTCTTTTTCACTGGTTATCCCAAGGCCGCTTAAAAATAAAGTTAGCATTACAATAAGGATGGAAATAAATCTTTATGAGAATTTGTCTGCTCAACAGGATATAGCAAACCATTTAGTCACCGAAATCAAAGAATTGGTACTGGTGGACTGCCTAAAGCCGTAGTAGTGTACGGGGCCGCTAAACTTAGCCGTGATTTTAAAGTTAAAAGATTTAATAAAGAAAAGTTTATTACAGTATATTTCTTTAAAGAAAAGCATGTTAGCTATAGTATATACATCAGGGTTATAGTGTAAAATAATATCGACATATAAAACATTTATGGGGCGTTACTATTCGTTGTAAATTATATACGTTAGAAAGTTATGAGATATTTTTCGTGCAGCCAAGCTATAGTAGTGTGGTAATAAGTAATGAATATAACGTATAAACATGGACGTGGTAAAAGACTTTGGGTACGATGGGAGCCCGAGTATTTGATGGTATGATAAGAACAAACAATGATTTAAAACAGACACGTTTTATAGTTCCGCCTACCACTCAATTTATATAAATTTACTCATTTTAATTATACAGTTAATAGATTTCTGTAAAAAATGATAATTAAATAGTAATTTGCGCTATCTTAAAAAACATGATTAAGGTGAGATAAAAGCGGATTTTAAATAAAACTATAAATAAAGCTGTTTCTTAAAGTTTTCTTTATTTAATTTGTTTTTGATTTACAGTCGTAAGTATATATACGAGTTACTTATGCCTCATCTTTCAGATAGACTACTGTAGAAAATTTTTGAGAAAATATTATTTTTATTTGGGTATTATAAAATACTGCCGGGCGGGCCACCGAAGACAAAGGTGGGGTACCGGTAGTCCGCTTGCACGGCGAAGAGAGGAGTTTGCATGGTGGGTCTATGAGGTCACGCGCCGTCTTTCCGTCCCCCCGGACCGAGTCCACCGCAAAAAAAAAAGGTATTATAAAATACGTGTTAAAAGGCATATATAGGTTATTTTGTAGATTATTTTCAAAATAGTAAATGAAATTTTATTATCATTTTCTGTCTGTGGTGGCATTTATAAAATATGTAGTAAGAGTTTGGGTCTCAATTTTATCTTGGGGTGAGACCCCAAGATAAAATTGAGACCTTTAAAAGTTATCATTTATATATAAATATAAATAGGTTTTCATATTCTTATAATCATTTTAAGTTATGTTCATTGCAATTACTAGCGAAATTTTTTGTGTGTGTTACATAGTTTTTATACACGTTTTTGAATATAAGGCTTACCATATCTTTTAAAATGTCTCAATTTTATCTTGGGGTGAGACCCCAAGATAAAATTGAGACCTTTAAAAGTTATCATTTATATATAAATATAAATAGGTTTTCATATCCTTATAATCATTTTAAATTATGTTCATTGCAATTACTAGCGAAATTTTTTGTGTGTGTTACATAGTTTTTATACACGTTTTTGAATATAAGGCTTACCATATCTTTATTTATATATTATAAATTTTCTGATGACTCTCCGAGTAATAATAAAGTAAGATTACACTCCTTCCCTTCTCTTCAACTCTTCAATGTCGTGAAGAAAAAGAAGAAAACTCAAAATAAAATCCTCTATCCTCTACCAATTCGTCGAGGCAGCATGGTATAGTATATATATATATATATATATTCCTCATTTGTTAGGTGTACATATACACTGATGTGTTGTATAGAATATGAAAAGAAGAAGAATTTTAGAGTTTGTCCTATTATCAATTACTGGGCACAGTTCTGATTTCAAGACTAATATTGAATCATTGCTGAAGAAAATCCATAAACATTGAGAATGTTTGCAGAAAACTGCAACACTTTTTTTTTCAGCTCGACCTAGATATGATGTCTTTAGAATCCGTGTAGTGACGGCGTAAGAATACAATTCTCCACTCCCTATCTTACCCATGAGTGATCGTAAGAGGCGACTAAGGGATATAAAACACATATAACATCTATGCAAGAAAAGGAACACTACCAACACGACTGACCAGCGTGATATAGTAGGTCAATTTCCCTTTCATTATGAAGGAGGCTCGAGTACAACAGTGGAACAGTTATGAGCTGAGATGATGAGATATGATGATTTTAATATCAGGTTCCATGACTCTCAATCATATATATTTATGCCACAAGATCTGCAAGACATTCATCGTTAAGCTTTTAAAATAAATAAGTATATCATCATTCTCCTACTCTAATCCCAATTACTTGGGGTCGATACATTATGTACTTTTCTTTCATAGTATATATTATAAAAGTTATTGGCAATAGTTTTTATGACCAGCGGCCTGCAAGACGTCAACCCTCTTTGTGAATGTAACTGTTGACCCAACGGCATCAGATGGAGTTGGCCAAGGTCGTTATAAGGCTTTTAGTGGTATTTTACGACACCCACAAGCATTGTAAGGATTGGTAGTATTCGTGACCGCTACCACACAGCAAAAAATAAATAAGTGTATAGGGCTACTAAAGTTTAAAATAAGTATATAAAATTCTTACGACTGGTTATGTCAGTAAATAGCATGCAGTAATATTGTGCAATATGTGAGGAAGGAAGAAAATTTATTATTGCCCTGTTGTTATGCGGTAATGATGAGCACGCGGTCTCTTACCTAATAGTTGGTTGCGACCGTAACACTTAACGCTGCGGGTCATTCAGTCTTCGTGTATTACGCTCGAGTTATGATTGTATACGTTTGTTATTACAATATTAGAGAAAGGACAATGTCAAATTTTAATTAAGCATTTAAGATCCGGTTGTCCTTGAAAAACATTATTGAACCTTAAAATTATTAATGAACGTCTGGGTAAGAAGATATACAATGCGAAAGTGGAAGGATGTAGGTACCAGGGGAGTCCGAGACTCTCCTACCTAGACCAGATTGGTCACGTACTGAAGGAAGGTGGAGTCAAGAGTCTCCAAAACCGGCGAGCGTGTATGAAGAGAATTATGAATGTTGAGGGAGCGAGTGAAGTATGCAAGGATAGAGTTCTCTGGCACTCTGAAAACGTGGAATAAGAAAATTGCGTAGGTATAATATTATATATAGATCTTTAGCTGGAAAGACAGCATACATTTCTGCGTGTAAGCGTTAGAGTATGAATGGGAGACAATCACCAGTTTCTCGATTCACAGAAGATGCTCTCGATGTAGAAAGACGCTAAAAGTTCTCAGACTACATGAGCCCTAGTTTAAGCGTAATAGACAAAATATGTGTAGACAACACAAAAAAGGTTTGTTATATAATCATCATCATCACTCTATTGCTCTTATCCTAACTAATTGGGGTCGACGCAATATGTCCTCTTTTTACATACAGCCCTATCAGATATCATCTCTGTAGTCAATCTCTGTCTTTCCATATCGTGCTTCACGCAGTCCATACATCTTTTCTTATGTCTCCCTTTACCCATTTTTTTTTTGGCGGCGATCTACGGTACGTCAAACCCCGTTATTCCGTCCGGAGCGACAGGAAAAGCGGCGCAAGACCCCGTAGACCCGCCCTACAATATACCTGTCGACGCCGTGCGGGTGGGTCGCTGGTACGCGGTCTTCTCCCTTTACCCATAGAGTCACTATCCAAATAGATGTGTCGATAGATGTGTCGTGTATTTTGGATATTGGTTCGAATTTTCCTTCTCTTGTATACCCCACGGAAAATGATGATGATATTAGAATTTGTATACACTAAAACAACTTTTATAACCTTATTATATTTAACCGGTTATATTCTCAAATCTAAATATAAAACATATTTTTATATAAAAATAAATTATTAGTAGTAACAGATTATTATATTATATAAGAAATCATAATGATGCCGAACGAACGCCTGGTTAAGAAGATATACAATGCGAAAGTGGAAGGATGTAGGTACCGAGGGAGACCGAGACTAACCTACCTAGACCTGATCGGTCATGTACTGAAGGAAGGTGGAGTCAAGAGTCTCCGAAACCGGCGAGCGTGTATGAAGAGAATTATGAATGTTGAGGAAGCGAGTGAAGTATGCAGAGATAGAGTTCTCTGGCACTCTGTTCTCTCTGCCTACCCTGCAAGGGATATGGCGTGATGATATGTATGTATGTACACATAGAAATCATATATTTCTTATTTGATCCCGTCTATTGATGATCTAATAATATGTGTCATATTTCCTTAGTGTTTTCTCCTTTACTGGTATCGTAAGAGACGACTAGGAGACATAGGCAGACAACGTAAATATAAGAGAAAAAAAACTCGATACAAGACTCTTTGCACACCCATTTGAATTTGGTGCTATACCTAATAGGTCAACTTTTCAAATTAATGAAATTTAGCATTTAATATGCTTAATTATTTATAAAAACCCGATCACGAAATGAAAACTGATGTCACAAGTGGGATTCGAACTCACACCTATTGGAAATCCGTCCCAATCGTGCTGCCACTTACACCACCGTGAACTATTGTAGGACATTCAAATCTCGCTTCGTGTTATATTTACGTCTTTAAGAAGACGTGTGCCATTACCCGACATTCCAACCAGGTCCATTTTTATTTTCAATATATAAATAGTTCCCATCTATATAGCGAATGAATGAATGAATTAAAGAACAAATGTTTTCTGCACACCAGTTTGTTTTAGCAATTATTTTATCCAACACGTTAGACTGGTATAAATTTTACCTAACATTGTGTAATATTAAAATCCAAATAAGATTTCTTCGATATTCTTGAATATCTTATTCATAATTTTATTGTTGCATAGCCTATTTTTTTTTTATGAAAATCTATTAATAATATAACAGATTTATGAAAAATAGCGTAAGTACGATTTGGTACCAGCATATTTCTTAAGTGGTGATTTAGTTTTAAAAATCGTCGTTATAAAGTTAAGATTGCGCAGGAAGATTATTTGTTTAACAGTCTTATATCACGTATGTTTCTCTTTGCGGCCGAGAGAGACGTCCGTCTCTTGTGTATTTACATAGTCTCTAATAAAAATAACTTTTTAATCAAAGATGCATTGGATTGCAAAATTATTTACATTAAACAAAATTATTTACACAGCTCAACAGTAGAACTTTTTCCATGTGGGAGTGATATCGTGTTTATCTAGTACTCAAGAGTAATTTGGTTTCCTGAGAATAAAAGTCTAAAATAAATGTAAAATTATTGAAATTACATACATACATATCATCACGCCATATCCCTTGCAGGGTAGGCAGAGAGAACAGAGTGCCAGAGAACTCTATCCTTGCATACTTCACTCGCTTCCACTTGCCGGTTTCGGAGACTCGTGACTCCACCTTTCTTCAATACGTGACCAATCTGGTCTAGGTAGGTTAGTCTCAGTCTCCCCCGGTATCTACTGCCTTGCACATTCACATGGTATATTTTTTTAACCAAACGTTCGTTCGGGATTCTTTCCACATATCCGAACCATCGGAGCATTCCCTTTCGCATTTTTACACCAATACTCTCTATTATTAAAATTCCTACATTGAAATGGAATAGGCATATCAACTTTGGATCTTTGTAATTATAGTATGGAGCTTTTTTTTTTCATTTTTTTAAATGGGATTAATCCCACCACACATTCCCACCATTGTAACTCCTGTAAGCCAGGATCCACAATGGTCACTATAAATGACACCAAGGTTTGACCCTCAGGCAGTCCCGGGATATGATTTTAATTGTCTTGGAACCCGCAACAAATTTAATTAGAAAAGGTTAAAGAGGAGTAGTTGGAAAGAGTGATTCCTCTTCCCTCATAGGCAAAGCGGGAGACAGGAAAACAAAATGACTAGTCAGCCAATAATTAAAGAGGTGTACGGCTACGATAAGCGCAGCCGTACGGCACCACGGATACGGAAGAGCTTAACGGGGCCTATATGTGAGCGTTAAGATTGATTGCTACAGTAGGTATGGCAGAAACGCATGAACGCACGTAAATTTTCTCGAGTTGCCACAAGGTTCGTATAGTATACTACTCCACAGGACTGGCAAACTGTTTAACATAAGGTTACGCTCGTTTCTGGTGAAACGAGCGTAATCTTAGCGTAATCAGAGCGTAAGATCGCACTCCCAGAGAATGTGATGTGCTGATTGTTCATACTCATGGTCAGGTGTGGAACATTGACATAGTGGTGAAGGTACGACTTTAAAAGAAAATAATTTACTTTTAAAGTTGCCATGTCCAGTTAAAAATTTCTCCAAGCGCTTTCGGATGCATGGAAAAAAATTATAAAGATTGACGGCCTTTCGATGATGAATCCCATCTTTCTTGCCATTTAGTTAAAAGCTCTTCATAGACATTGATATGGAGGACATAGTATGGAGCTATGAAATCTCAATTAATATTCAATTTATTTGAGAATAATATATAAGACATCAATGATGTGTAGCATTAAGTCGTTAGTCATTTTAGCGATGACAAAAGCACATAATGAAAGTGAATTCGCTCGCGGCTGGATGAAATCGAAACTGAATATTACGTAAGTGGAAGGCCGAAGGCTGAGGTCCCATTGAGTTGCGTAAACCTACCGTAAATATACTCGGGACCATCTTGTTTCTTGTCCTCTATTATATAAACAATGGCTTGTTTGTTACAAAGTATTTAAGAATATGTGTCAATACTTTACGTCTGCTTCATGAATTCAATTGAATTTAACATTTGACTGACGATGAGTTCATGTAAAAACTGGGATTTCCCGTCAGGCAATTCTTAATAGCAAGCAGTATATCCAGTAAGCGGGTAAAGATTTATTGCATATTATATACTCGTAAGAATATATACTATTATACTATTATATTCCATATTATAGACTCGTATAACGACGACGTAAGAGAGCGAGTAGGTATAATAGAGAGTATTGGTGTAAAGATGCGAAAGGGAATTCTCCGATGGTTCGGATATATGGAAAGAATGCCGAAAGAACGTCTGGTTAAGAAGATATACGATGCGAAAGTGGAAGGATGTAGGTACCCGGGGAGACCGAGACTAACCTACTTAGACCAGATTATTCAAGTACTGAAGGAAGATGGAGTCAAGAGTCTCCGAAACCGGCGAGCATGTATGAAGAGAATTATGAATGTTGCGGAAGCGAGTGAAGTATGCAAGGATAGAGTTCTCAGGCACTCTGTCCTCTCTGCCTACCCTGCAAGGGATATGGCGTGATGATATGTATGTATGTATGTATATATGTACATATGTACGCAAGAGTTAAAATTACATGCCAAAGTAAAGATTTATTATAACTTCCACATATCATAACGGCAAATGGTAGAGCCACGCTGTTGATAGTTTTTTTTTGTCTACAGCTAGTTAATCGCAGAAAATCGACGTTTGAGTGGTAGCAATTTACCGCGTTCAGTGAGTTAGGCAGCCGGATGATGAAACCCCATATTACTTGGCTGTGCTCTTGATATTGCACAGGTCCCTAAGTGGCGGAAAACATTTATCGGATGGGCAGTATGCCCATCAGCTATTAAAGGTAATAAAACAGGCAAATATGAAAATATAAATAAATCTATCTGCCATATTTTGTAAAAATCAAAAAACTTATAAATAGTTCGAAAAAACGTTAAAATATTTCACACAGTTTGTAACTTTCGCTAAATAGTGGTCCTGATAATAATACGTTTAGATTATAGACACACGTAATCCGTTTATGCAATCGTGTGTAGTGACGACTTCGATGAGGCGTCGGCGCGTGAGTTTCGTTTCAATTGTGACCTGCATTCGCTGGCTGTGTCAGGCTGTGTCACGGTAATATTGCGTCACCGTCTGCGTATTATTATCATTTTCTGATGTTAGATGCGTGGAAGAAACAAATATGGATTTGAGGTATGCTAGTATAAATAATATTTACATAACCATTATAAAACCTATGTGTATATTACTGACTCATTTTTTGTCGTAGTTCAGTTATTGTCAGAAATAGAATTCTATAACATAACGCTGCGTATTAAAAGGCAGTGCCTAAAATATCCAAAATATTCTAGTAGATTTATAACTATATTGTATTAGCGGTATCCCCTATGTATTTATAGGAGAATGTGTGAATCTCTATCATCATTATTCTCCTACTCTTACCCCAATTACTTGGAGTCGATACAATATGTACTCTTCTTTCACAGTACATATTGTAAAAGTTATTGGCAATAGTTTTATGACCGGCTGCCTGCCAGACGTCAATCCTACTTGGAAATGTAATTGTTAACTAAACGGCATCAGATGGAGTTGGCCCAGGTCATTATAAGGCTCTTAGTTGTCTTTTACGACATCCACGAGCAAAGCAAGGTCTGGTAGTATTCGTAGTCGCTACCACATAGCTTGTGTGAATTTCTATGAGAGAATTAAAATTTTATGAATGTTAAACTGTAGACACCAATATTTGTTTTTATTTTCTTATCATTGTTTTATTTAGCTCTCGTGGTTTGTATTACAATCCTTATACATACAGCTGTTGAAAAGGAGTATGGGTTCTCTAAAAGAGAAGTTGTTTGTTTACCGTTCCTTAGTTATATCTAATGTTACTCACAGGAATAGAATCGATAGAATATATTTCCTTATATACAAATACTTAATATAAAATTTTCTTTCATTCCAAATACTGTTGCAATATTTTGGTATGGCAACTACCAAAATATTACAGATTTCTTATTTATTATACTATTTTTACTCGTATATTGACAGGTTAAAATCGGTCGGTGTCTAGTAATCTATTCCCATGAACTGCAATCGCCATTCCACTTGCCAAGTGTAGTGATTATGACATAATTTCCATAATGTGGAGACCTACATATATCTAGCAGAAGACATTGATAGGTTGATGGAAATGAGCATTACTTTATTTATTATTAAAATTCCTTTTTTTTTTTTGGAGGATTATGGTCTGCAGCACCTTTCCCGGCCATCTGGGGTGGCAGCAGGGTGATATAGGACCCAACAACCCTTTGTGTGATCTTCATTATATAAATAATATTAATATATTACATTTTATGTATTTATGCCAACGATGAGTTCATTTTACATGGAAAATTATGTAGAATATATATTTATGTCTATAATTTATACATTAATAGTTAATTAGTAGCAATTATAATGTCAATTAAACAGGTGTAATATATTATTTTGCATATTTTAAGTATATTTAAAATAACGATACCTCTATGTACCATATAATGATGCATAATTATGGCTTATTGGTACAGTATCATATATATAATAATGCTAATGATGGAGTTCCAAATCCGAATCTTAGGTCGTACAAATGTAGAGTGTGTACAAATGAGAGATTATCCCTTCAGTGATGCAGATATGAGTATGATATGGCCTAAGTATTGACTTCTCATGTTGAGAATAAGAATTCCATTCTCACATAGAATTTTTTAATACACATATACTTATGAACAAAATAAATTATAGTAATATTTATTATTAGTCATTAGGTCAGGAACTACTATTCAAAAGCAAGCTTGTTTGTGATTGCCTGATAGTAAAATTAATTGAAAATAGTCTACTTGCGACTCGTACCCTGGTGCTTACTATCTGCAGTTCCGTGCGTCATTAACTATAATAGTAATCAAGAAGAGGCAGTACTACAAATATAATTCTATATTTACATTTGGTAATGAAATTTGCATGTGTTAAAAGAGATTATTTTATACATTTTCAGGAGGCATACTTTTTGTATTCAGAAATTATCACGGCTTATATACGTCCCACACCTGGGCTTGAGTTTCCTTCACATTAAGAGGAAAATTGATCTACTATACCACTCTGATCAGACGGGATGGTATAACCTTTTTTTTAGAGCTTTACTTCTTTTACATATATATTATAAACATATTATATCCTTTAGTTGTCTTTTACTTTACCCATGGATAAAAGAGGGTGTGATTAATTATATTCTTATTCCGTCACCATTCGAAAAGATTCGATATTAACGTGAAGAAAAATTGACAAATATTTGCAAATTTTATTGTAAAAAAATAAATAATATACACAGAAATATTCTCAAATATGTGTTAAATCTTCAGGAGAGCACGGAAAGCTTTTCGTCGTCATCCCTCTTTAATGAACATCCAGCACAGTCTATATGTATATTGTATAGACATTATATTGAAATATCCTGTTGTTCTGCCTCATCATAAATATAATTATCTTTTTGACTATAGAAAATCAGATGGATTCACTTCATGAAAATATTATTATTTCATTGAAATTTAGTAGTGTAGAAAGCCGAACCTGGGGAAGCTGAAGCCGAAACTGGCTGTGTGGTAGCGGTTTCGAATACTACCAACCTTTACTTTGCTCGTGGATGTCGTAAAAGACGACTAAGAGCCTTATAACGACTTGGGCCAACTCCTTCTGATGCCGTTTGGTCAACAATTACATTCCCAAGGAGGATTGACGTCTGGCAGGCGGCCGGTCATAAAACTATTGCCAATAACTAATACAATATGTACTTTGAAAGAAGAGTATATATTGTATCGACCCCAAGTAATTGGGATAAGAGTAGGAGAATGATGATGAGTCTAGAAAGCCGAATCCAATCCAATTTAAAATAATAAAGGCTCTGAGTATTGTTGAATTCTACAATTGAATATAAATATGACAAAACAAGTTATATGAATATAAATTTAATATCTTTGTGCGTTTTAGACTTATGATACGAACATGTGAATTTTAAATTTACAATTGGAATGTTAATAAAAACCTGTTAAACTATGTTATCTTTAAAATATCTTTAAATTTGTTTAATACTGATAAAGATATAAGACATGGTATTCTGAACTCTGGTTTATAGACTATGATAAATCCTGGGCTCGAATTTTCTATGAGCAACTAAACTCTTAACCACCGCCCGTTATCTACAGAAATTTATGAAAAACTGTAATCATTTTGATGTAAATGAATCACAGGTTTATATTTTTTCTTTTTGTTTTGTTGTGAATCACACAAAGTATTATTCTATGTGAGAATGGGACCCACGATATGGTATGGTAGCTTGGTATCTTAATTACTATGACATCTGTGTAATCAGTATTTGACCACAGATAATCAAGAACTGTTTTATTTGAATAGAGTGGTACTTTTTACTACCCTTTAGTACAAAGTATTAATATCGACGGCCGCGGATGCTATACAAGCCGACTAAAATAATCAATCTCTATGGTCAGCCTACTAAAAAAAAAAGAAAAAAAAAGCACCAATTCAAAGATTCAGTTGCAATATTTAATTCTCATTTAGAAGTTAAATATATTTAATTTTTTTAAATTAACGATTAATTATCGGTTGAAATATTTCATGCATAATGCCAATTTCCTTCTGGTGATGGACTATGAATATGACAATCACCACACCTTCCTTTTTATAATACTGCAAGAAAAAGAAACTCAAACTAAAATCATGTACATTCTAACCTTGTGGAATAATAGGCCATTTTCTCCTCCATTGTAAAGAAGGCCCCGTCCAATATTGGTACGTACGAATAAGAGCTGTATAAGAAGCTCTCATAACTCAAAAATATTTTAAAAACAATAATATTAAAATTGTTTCTTCATGTATATAATGTAAAAATATGTAATATTTATATAACCTTGACACAGTTAAATGTTGCATTCAATTTATCTAATATTATTAGCCTTATCATGTCATCAATTTTTATAATAAGTATCTAAGGCTAATCTAGTTTTTAAGGCGTATATTGTTCAGCTGTTCATTTTAATAGGGCTAATATAAAATATATATATATATATATATGTATATATGTATATATATATATATATATATATATATATATATATATATATATATATATATATATGCTGTGTGGTAGTGGCTTTAAAAACTACTAATCTTTAGTTTGCTCGTAGATGGCATAAAGGACGATTAAGAGCTTTATATTGACCTAGGCCAACACTACCTGATGCCGTTTGGTGAACAATTACATTTCTAACAGTATGTATTGAGTCGATCCCAAGTAATTGGTATAAGAGCAGGAGAATGATGATGATATATGTATATTAAATGACAATTCATAAATTGTAGGTCAAGAACCTACAATTTATGAATTGTAATATGAATTGTATGAATTGTATAATTATTATTACATATTTGAAATAAATTCCGTAAACAATCCATTGTCACACAATTTGTCACATATATTTTAATCTTTGTGCTCTCTTTTTCGTTTTTTTTTAAGAACAAATTACACAATGCTATCATCATCGGTAGTTACAAAAGTGTCGCTATTGTATCTCGAATTTTTTGTTAGCGATTCATTCTTTATATGTAACTGTGGTGCAATGTATCCGCGAATAATAAGAACTTGAGCATTGAGATAACGAAATTACAATTGTATTGATTGATTTATTCATAGATCCTTTTTTATTTTTACAATAAGCTCTGCTATTGCGCATGTGTCTTGTCTACATTGAGAGGAAAATTGGCACACTGTGCTATGCCAGCTAGAGAGCATACAGTTCTGTTTAGAGTTTTCTTTTTACGTACGCTGTAAAGAAAAATATACGAGAATCTATTTGCCATTCTACCATTATATATTAATATTTTTATACTCATCATCATCATCATCTCAGCTCATATACGTCCTACTGTTGAGCTTGAATCTCCTCCATAACGGGAGGATAATTAACCTACTATACCATGCTGGTCAGATGTGTTGGTACAAAGTTTTGTTTCGAGTTTTCCTTCTCTTGTATAATGTTATATGCATTATATATCCCTTAATCGCCTCTTACGATCACCCAATGGTAAGATTGGGGGTAGAGAATTGTATTTTTACTCCATCACTACACATTAACTTCTATATTAAGTTCCTTTAACTCCCGAGTCATTTGTATGTAATATTTTGAATAAAATACAACTGATGTAAGAGCGAGGGCAACGTAGACCTACACAGAGAAAATTCAGTAATAATAGTATAAAGAATTTCCTGAAACCCGATAATGCTTGGCTTGAATAGAAAAATAAATATTGTCGATACTCTAGTTTGTGCTATTAATTCTACAATTAAATATATTTACAGCACACGATACGAGAAAGATCATCTTAAATATCTTAAGCTTTAATATCAAGGTATCCCAGAATTACCCTAAATGCGAATTTTAGAATATAAGTACACAAAAACACGAATTGTTAAGAGATAATCATGGAAGAAGTAACATTACTTAATCTTTCATAAAATTTTATCGCTTTATCAAAATGATTTAAGGATAGGATATATTTGTAAGATAATAATCAATAAGTTTGCATGAATGGAACGTTTTACATATTACTTAAAACCTTTAAAGATAGGATATACATACATATTTGTAAGATAATAATTAATAAGTTTTGCACGAATTAAACGTTTTACATATTACTTAAAAGATTTAAGGATAGGATATATTTGTATGATAATAATCAATAAGTTTTGCATGAATAAACGTTTTACACATTACTTAATACATTTAAGGATAGGATGTATTTATAAGATAATAATGAACAAGTTTTGCATAAACTAAATGTTTTACATATTACTTAAAAAAATAAGGATAGAATATATTTGTAAGATAATAATAATCAATAAGTTTTGCATAAACTAAACGTTTTACATATTACTAAAAAATTTAAGGATAGAATATATTTGTAAAATAATAATAATCAATAAGTTTTGCATGAATTAAACGTTTTACATATTCTTCACGGTAATTTTTAACATGCAATACGCATGCAATACATGCTAGTTTAAATATTATTCTAAGCACACGTAACTCTGCGTTTGATGTAGATCTATTAAAATCTTTGGTTAAATAACATATGTATGTATCAGGAAATGTTGTTATGTAATTTAATGGTATAAAATATTCTTAGAACATTGAGTATTTTAATAATAATTAATTGTACTGGTAAAAAATAAAAAGTGGAACGTATGTTTTGAAGTTTATGATCAAAATGTTTGTAGATAATTTTATAGGTCATAAGTAAATTGAGCCTAAACCGAGAGTGATTTTGCTTAAACTTAAGCGATCAAGGTCTTTATAGTAAAATCGACTGTAGTTTGTGTATATTACTGGCCATATAAAATGACATGATAATTCTAAAATTATTTTTTATAATATAGAGCAAAGGAAAGTATTAAAAATAAAAATGATTTTAAAAACTTTTTGTTACCATTATGTTCTGCTGAATGTCTACGGATTAAAAAACAATAAGTACTCATCTTGTATTAGTCTTACTCTTATATAATTATTTGTAAATATTTGAATAATAATTGGTAGGTGCTATATTCGAACAAGTTGAACTTGTAGCATATGATTGGCATTGTCGTTTGTGAATTTCATTTCTGATAGGAATTTAGCGCTGTTCATTTGATTTCATTAGCTTTCGAAATATCTATAGTAAAATTAATTGAAAGTTATAATAGATATTTATTGATAAAGCGTGAGGGCTGTAGAATTAGATGACCTTGGATTATTAAAAGAAAAATTGTGAGTTTCATTATTGGTTAACTTAAATACAAAAGTTAAATTGAATAACTTAAATATTAAGTAAAAAGTTGCGCACTTACATTTTACAAGTTCCCATGGTGCCAACAACAATAGTCAACTAAACAAAAGTTTATTCAAAAAACATTTAGTTGAAACGAACAGCACGACTAGTTTGAACAGAATCACTTTTAAATTTTTGTATCGAACGGTCAAATGTCAATATTTAAATTGGATTGTAGCGCGTTAACTTATGAACGGTAGCGAGACAGGCGAGGGGCGCCGTTCGCCGCGAACGTATTGTCTCGACGTTGAAGTCGGAATGAGGCTGGTGGCTGGAGGCTCGCAGCAGTACAGCAGCCCACCGGAGCACCCAGAGAGAAAGTTGAGTTATCAAACTCCGCGATTACGTTCAGCGATGACGCTATCTTCCCAAGCGGTTGCGTATTCGATGACAAAATTAAATTTTCGCGTACCCCTGACAATTTTTGTGCCACTGACACGCTAAGCGCTTATGGTGTCCCAAATTTACGACGCTTGGTGCTTGTTTATTGATGCTTTACTGCGAACCTAATTAGATATCGTTGCTATTTTTAATGTGACATTGATAATTATATTATTACCCAACATTTTTCAACACAAAGTTTCAACATTGCTTTAGTGGATTTCGCGTGCAAATAGACATAAAATCAATAACGAGAACCGTTGAATAAAACTTTGGTCTCTGATAGGTCATTAGTCCCAGCTATCATAAATATAATAACCACTTATATATGCAGCCCTTTAATAATCATTAAATGAAATTTGCTCTAATCTGAAAAAGCAGACTTTTTGTGAAAGATTATATTTTTTTTGAATCTAGTTTAAAAAACATATCTTAAAGTCTCCTTTAAATGACAATTTTCCCCTAAAATTGATTAGATACCTTTTTTGCATAAATATGTAATATACACATACATCACGCCATATCCCTTGCAGGGTAGGCAGAGAGAACAGAGTGCCAGAGAACTCTATCTCTGCATACTTCACTCGCTTCCTCAACATTCATAATTCTCTTCATACACGCTCGCCGGTTTCGGAGACTCTTGACTCCACCTTCCTTCAGTACATGACCGATCTGGTCTAGGTAGGTTAATCTCGGTCTCCCTCGGTACCTACATCCTTCCACTTTCGCATTGTATATCTTCTTAACCAGACGTTCTTTCGGCATTCTTTCCACATGTCCGAACCATCGGAGCATTCCCTTTCGCATCTTTACACCAATACTCTCTTTCATACCTACTCGCTCTGTTACGTCGTCGTTACGAATGCGGTCGGTCAGCCTAACTCCACAGATTTACCGCAGAGATCGCATTTCGACCGCATTAATTTTACTTTCATACTCTTTTCTGCATACCCAACTCTCGCTTCTATACAGTAATGTTGGGACAAGCACTGCGTTATATATTGCTACACGTGCCTTCTGGCTGAGGTGGTGGCTACCGAGAAGTTTCCCCAACGCTCCGTTCACTCTATTTCCCGGCTTCTGTTCTGGCTTCGTCTCTTTCAAAGACCATTATTTTGGTTTTGCTCACATTCACGCGTAGACCCCTTTTCTTACAATCTTCTGTCATTTTGTCGACTAGGGTCTGCAGGTCAGTCGCTGACTGTACCAGCAGGACTGCATCATCTGCATATAGCAGAGCAGTGACCACTGAGTCGCCCATCTGGACTCCCACATTCATATCGTTCAAACATTTGGAGACATTTATCGAGATATATGATAAACAGCCTGGCTGACAGAACGCACCCCTGCTTAACGCCGATATTGACGTCAAACCAAGGCGACATTCTATCATCCAGCCGCACACAGGCTCTACAGCCCATGTAACTGGACTGCACAGCCTGTAGCAGTTTACCGTTAATACCATACTCCGGTAAAATGTCCTAAAGTTCCTTTCGTACAACTGTGTCAAATGCTCTCTCCAGATCCACGAAACTGCAGAAAACCCTCTGAACTAGAGCCAGATGCTTCTCCACAGTGTTGCGCAGAGAGAACACTTGATCCATGCATCCCCTTCCACTCTTGAAAACTTCTTGTGTCTCACACAGTAAACCATCGGACACCATCCTCATTCTCCTTTCAATAATTTTACCATACACTTTTGCTGCCAAACTGGTCAAGCTTATGGCTCTGTAATTTGCGCAGTCATAACGTGAGCCCTTGTTTTTAAACAAATGCACGATGACTGCGCTATTCCTGTCGCCGGAAACCATTCCCGAGCTCCAACATAAATTGAGGAGCAACAGGAACGCCTCCCAGACACAGGAGCCACCAAGCTTGATCATCTCGGCAGACACCATATCAATGCCCGCTGCCTTACCATTTTTCAAACTTCTTATCGCCCATTCAACTTCATTCATACTGATGCCATCGGAGGACGCCGTTGTCGAATGTTGATCTACTAAACCACATCCAACACCGGCGCCAACCGTAGCATCCGCATTCATATCGCCAAAATATTCACTCCATCGGCTTAACGCGTCTTGTGTTTGTGTCAGAATGTCTCCACCTTTAGACCTTATTTTATTTATTCTGAAGGCTGACCAACCACCCTGAGACTTCTTCACCTCCCTCCAAAAGAGTTTGGTTTTACCCTCGAAGTTTTTAGTCAGCCTATCTTCTGCACTCATACTTGCTCTATCACGTTTCTCTTTCACTAAGGCCTTGGTGTCATTCTCACATTGCCGATATATATCTTTCTTCTGTTCAGTCATACTGTTATTCAGATTCAAAGAAGAGACATAGTCCAGCCAAGCTTTCTTCTTTTGCTCTACGGAAGCTGCCACTTCCGCATCCCGCCATGCATCACCATTTGTTTTTCTATGCTTCTTTGAACTTCCACATACTTCTTTCGCTGTATCTACCATACTCTCTTTCAATACTCTCCAGTATTCTTCAATGTCCGATTGCGGCTGGCTTGCCATCGTCAGCCGTTCTTGGACACCCTCTGCATACTTTTCTCTTACACACTCTTCTTGCAACCTTTCAACCTTTATTCTTTCAAGCCCTCCGAAGTGAACACGCTCTCGCCAGTGCCTCCACTTTCTGAACAGACCACTAAATCTCGCAATAACGAGATAGTGGTCCGTATCGACTGTGGGGCCCCTGTAGGCTCTTGCGTCCAATATTTTGCTTCGGAGGCGACTGTCTACCAAAATTAAATCTATTATGCTTTTCTGTTCATTCCTTCTCCATGTATACATATGGATGTCCTTATGTTGGAAAAATGTGTTTGACACAATAAGGTTTCTCTCCATGCATACATCCGCTGAGCCTACCTGCGTCGTTCACTCTCTTATCACCAAATGGACCAAGTACGTCCTCATAGTCGGGACGCTTGGTCCCCACCCATCCGTTCAAATCTCCGCATACAATCACGCGTTCACTGGTTTCTGCCATATCCAGAACTTACCTAACATTATCCCAAAACTTCTCTAGGTCTGATGCCACCGAGGATCCTACGGGAGCAGATGCTACAACCATGAATACCTTGGTGACACCAAGTTTTATACGGACCCAAAGAAGTCTGGGATCATACATTCCGTAATCCTTCACACCTGAGGCCAAGCAAGAGGACAACAGTCCTACCCCCATGCTGGCTCGATCGCTCTGTGGTACACCAGACCACAGAGCCATCCCGCCACCAGGAAGATCGCAGGCGTCGCTGCCCCTTCGCTTGGTCTCTGTTACACAGAGCACGTCTAGCTGTTTGTCCGCCATAACGGATATCAGCTTGTGCAACTTACCTTCCACACAACCTCTTACATTCCACGTGCCCACCCGGCACTCTGCTCTCCTCGACTCGCCTGATTGGGCAAGGCGTGATGGGTGGTGGCCCCCATCGCTGCAACTGCCGAAGTTCATACCGACGGGGGCGGGTCGGTACGCGTCGCCTTTGGGGGACGCCCTAACCCGCATTGCGGTACGCATATCGAGCCGAATTAGCCGTCTAATTAGACTGGCAGGGAACGCAAACGAGCACGCTCCGGATGCCCCCCTAATTAATATGTAATATATTTAGGTATTTTACTTGAAAATGGTATTTTAACTTAAAAATAAGGCACATAAGGTAATTAATAATATTTGACCGTTACTTTATTTTATATCTACATATAACTTATTTTATAACTGTTTGAATTAAATTAGTGTAACCAATCATAAGGCTACTCGTATATTCTAATGAGATATCATTCTCCTACTCTTATACCAATTACTTGGGGTCGATACAATATGTACTCTTCTTTCATAGTACATAATGTAAAAGTTATTGGCAATAGTTTTGTGACCGGCCGCCTGACAGACGTCAACCCTCCTTGGAAATGTAATTGTTGACCAAACAGCATCAGATGGAGTGGGCCTAGGTCGTTATAAGACTCTTAATCGTCTTTTACGACATCCACGATCAAAGTAAGGGTTGATAGTATTCTAAGCCGCTATCACACAGCTAATTTATATTATATTTTAATGAGATAATATATTATAAATGATTACAAAACTAGAAATAAAATCCTTTGCTAATCCAGCCAATGTAATTCATTCGGCCAATTTCCCTACCATTGTCTTTACAAAGGCTTGAGGTAAAGAGTTATAAATATATACAGCATATATATGTTCTGAGAAGAAAAATAAGAAGTATTTGACCTCTGCGACCAATTTATGAATAGATTTTTTTATATATTAAGATAAATTTACTAAAATCTTTGGGTTATATTTGATTTGTTCTTGTTTTGGCAGTACATATTTAGTATATGTGCTGCCAAAACAAGAACAGCTGTTCCGCTGTTCCACGGTCTCATTTTGAAGGTTGTGGGAAACCGTTAGATGCAGGTGGCATAGGACCATTTTGAGTGGTATTCTCGTGGGGAGGTCACTGTCCAACAGTGAACAATGGATGGATAGATAGACAGAAAAGTACAAATAGTAATTAATTGTTGTTAATACCGAGTGTAGTAAGTAGTTGTAAGCTGTGTGGTAGCGGCTACGAATACTATCAACCCTTACTTTGCTCGTGGATGTCGTAAAAGACGACTAAGAGCCTTATAACGACCTAGGCCAGTTGACTTAGGCCGTTACATCTGATGCTGTTTGGTTAACAATTACATTCCCAAGGAGGGTTGAGGTTGAGGCGGCGCAGGCGCGAATACCTGCGCCTAATGCCGCCCTAACCGAGGCTTCGGGTGATCGGACCGGGGAATTGTCCGGTCACCCGGCGTGAGGCCACCGCGTGAGGACGACACCTCGACGGCGAAAGCTGTCGGGGCGTCGACAGGAGAGGAGCCCGAGGGGGCATACCGCCGAGCGGGCCACCGAAGACAAAGATAGGGTACCGGTGGCCCGCTTGCACGGCGAAGAAGAGGTGCTTGCAGGGTGGGGTCAATGGGGTTGCGCGCCGCCTCTTCCGTCACCTCGGACCGATTTGGCGGGGTGCGACGTCCATAGCCCACCGCAAAAAAAAAAAAAGGAGGGTTGACGTCTGGCAGGCGGCTGGTTATGAAACTATTGCCCATAACTTCTACAATATGTACTATAATAGAAGAGTACATCAATATATTTACTTGAGGTCAATACAATTATCGACCTCAAGTAATTGGGATAATAGTAGGCGAATGATGATGATGACCGAGTGTAGTAAAAATAAGATTCACCAATTGTTAGTGTCGTTAAAATATGCGCATTTTCACAAGAAGGGCATGGGTAAAATATAGTCTTAATAACTCAAGTCCAGCCATAAATATTTATTTTTTATTCTATACAATAAAAACATTTATTTCATTTAAATTTGGAAGCTGTCATTATCATATGAATATTAATTGTATTACAAGTGGACTTTTGACGGGAATTTGAAAACGTCATGTGGTGCTCTTGTATTATATTCGATATTTTAGTGTTTTAACGTGTTATATTAGATAATTTTGATGGCATTTTATGTAATGTGATACGCGGAACTACTGGGATGTAGTGAATATCATATAAAAGTGTTTTACAACGTTTTCGTTTTCCATCAAAATTCCAACAAGATACCATTAACAGTGTGGCCATTGCACTGTTGAAGGTGACGATTTGACTTAGACAATGACTGACCTGACAAGACTATAAACGTAAAAATAATTATAACTTGACACTGGCACCAATAGCTCGTATATGCAGCTGATTGCCAATATACAAAGAGAAGAAGAAGATGTATTACAAGTCTCATTTCTGCACAAATCTAGGTTAACTATTCTCGTGACATTAAAATGGAGTGTCAATCAGTATCGAATTGCTATTCTAGCATTACGTAAAAAGCAAATGCAATTTATAAAACTCTCCATCCGCTTGGTGTTATTCAAATACTTGTGTACTGGTTTTTAATATTATAATGACAAGTGTTTGTTTATACAGTAAAAGACACGATAGTCTACGTACATTTTGCATTAAAAATAATTTAAAGAAATCATATCCAAAGGCAAGATTTAATCTAGATAAATTAATACAATAATTGCATATATAATATCTTAAAAGATAGCTTAAAAATATTATAAACTGTGGCTGATGATGTTACTTAAAGAGGTAGCTTGAAAATGAACAGGGTTAGTAGAGAAAATTTCTTAGTATGCAAAGCAAAGTCAATGCAAATCTTTCTTTTTGGATAATAATACATCTATTAAACGACATGGTGTAACAAGTAGGATAGGGTAGGTATATATATCTTAATCTTCTTATCTTAATATATATAAATTACGCGTCACGTTGTTTGTCGGCGATGGACTCCTAAAGTACTTAACCGATTTTAATCAAATTTGCACAGCATGTGTAGTTTGATCCAACTTAAAAGATAGGATAGCTTCCATCTCAATTTATAGTAGCAATATTATTTTATTGCAAATTATTTGTTTATCATTTGACAGTCACAATTATCTGTTATCTCTAAACGATTCTAACATATGGCGGTATCTGTTGACTGGATTGAGTACGTATTTAATAAATAGTGCTATGTTAAACGTACAAACGTTTCATATAAGCTACAATATATTAGCATAACCACCACGTGTTACTGAGGCTACCTGTTACCCTGTTAGTTCTAAAAATAAGAAAATATGCTTTAAAATGGGATGTGAAGTGGGCATTATCTGGCTTTAGACATGGTTTCTTTGGGTGTTTGATATCAAGGAGTAACTGATTATATTTTTGTGAAAAGAGTGCCGAATGAGCGATACGAGTACACCAAGATAAGATTACTGAAAAGGTTATTATAAGATCGTTTTCTATAAGCAGGGTTGGTTCATAGAGGATCTAGTCCAGCCATAATCTGCTACATTAAATTTGAGAGTAATATCACGGCGTGATTTGAAGGACATGACTCTGGATCTTATCAGCTCCAGAGTGGTGCCCTATCGAAGTTAGTAAGACAGAAATATAAAAAAAACCCACTCAGTTTATTGGCGGATCTTTTTAGTGCGGTCCCGTTCCGATGCATTCGTAGTTACTCGTATTTGAATTAATTTAAAGTATAATTTAAAAACTAACAATATGTATGTGGGACTTATGTATAATTCATCCATCTATCAGCCCGTAAACGTCCACTGTTGGACATAGGCCTACGAGAATGTCATTTGCAACGGTCCTGTGTCACCTGCATCCAACGGTTTTCTGCGACCATGATAATGTCATCAGTCCACCGAGTGGGGGACCGTCCTACGCTGCATTGTCCGGTTCATGGTCGCCACTCGCGGAACCTTTCTTACCCAACGGTTGTCGGTTCGTCGAGCGATGTGGAGTGCTCATGTATAATAAATGACTTAATTCTGTATGATTCTTACAGATATCATTACTCCATCCATCATCCTATCATGGTTCTTGTGAAGGCCTATGTTGGTCATGGGCCTTACGTCCGGTGTACAGAAATTCCTAGAAATATCCGAGAAAAGGAATAGTGAAGAATGTATGTTCTGATTTCAATAATGTAAAAATAAAATAATGTGTAATTGTGAAATGTGTGTAATCTTTTACAGTTGAATTACTACCTATTATGAGTTTCATTCGAAATGCTCTTAATCTTCTTCTTTTTGATAAAGATCTTTTCTTTTTTCACTTCTTATCAGGCATAAGTATCACCATTGACATAAGGCTTTTCCACAGGAGTAAAATTATTCAATATTATCGTGCTGGCTTTATATAGGCAAGTGGATATAGGTTTTTTTTTTAAATGTTCATATAAGAAATTACAGACGATATTGGAAATTGGATATCATAGGGATATGCACGTATCCGTGTGGTGATGGAGTAAGGATACAATTCACCACCCCCTATCTTACCCGTGGGTGATCGTAAGAGACAACTAAGGGGTATAACGCATATAACACCAATGCAAGAGAGGGAAAACCCGAAACAAAACCCTATATCAACACGTCTGACCAGCGTGGTATAGTAGGTTAATTTCCCTCTCATTACGGAGGAGGCCCAAGCCCAACAGTGGGACATATATGGGCTGTGATGATGATGATGATGCACGTATACCTCTTAGGCGTCTTTTACGATTCCTATAGGAAAAAGGAGTAGGTAGGAATAACAAAGATGAAGAAGATATCTCTTATATTAAGATAAAGATATTTCTTATTTTTAAATACAAATATAATCCATGAAAAATTTTTGTAGCGAGAACAAGTAATATATTAATCAGTATTATATAATACATGGGTTAATATTTATTCGATTGTAAGTAGTGACCGCGCAACTTTCACTCTTCAAATGTGGGTAAGTTGTTGTTAAGAAGAGTCATGTGATAAACTATATGTACACTTGTATTATTATGTACTAACCTTTTTTTTTGTTTTGATAGGCTATGGTCCGGACACATACCGCCCGTTCTACCCTGGGCGACGCAAGGGCAGCGCGTGGCTCCATAACCCACCGTATTTTCTCCACAGCCATTTGCCGGCCACATTATGTACTGGGTAGTAAAGTCATTATTGACTTAAATTATTTTGTGAGGTTTGGGGATAAGAAAATAATGTCTTATCACATCTTAACTTTAGGTTGGAGTCATATAATCGGCTTATGCTAGGGCTGCACCTGCGTGTATCGTCCCGAAGTAATGTATGGCGAAGCTTCGTACGTTTTCTACACTAGAATGTTATCGCGATAGTACTGTGGTCATATTAGCGACTTCGGTATTTTATACAAAGTATTGTGCAATAATTAAAGATGGCCGAAATCATTTTTATGCATTTAACTATGAATGACGAATTGCTTTGCTTATACAGCTATATTATGCAAATAATTACATAATGATTTTTTTGAATCCCTTCAATGCGTCAGCTTCATAATGGTGTAACAATTCTAACACCATTTCATAGCTCCACTCCATATTTATTGATTAACTGGAGATCCTCGAACGGATCTAAACACATTGAAAATTTCCTCTTAAATGAAAAACGCTTGTCTGACCACGCTGGCGCGCTAAAACCCTTTGACTTATTGCCACCCAAGTGATAACGCACACGAAACCCGAATGTTCGCGACGATAGCCGATAATGACCGGTTACATCTGCGTATATCGTCTCATTGCACGAAGCTTCGTGACGATACACGCAGGTGCGGCCCTAGCATTAGAGATACGCAGGAAATAGGTCAGTCTTTAGTAGTGGTAGGACCACGCTATTGACAGTTCTCTGTCTACAGCCGCGGGCCCGTCCGTCCAGGGTAGTACCACACTCTCGCAGAAGATCGATGTCTGAGCAATGGCGATGTGCTGTTGTGCTTCGGTCGGTGAGCGGGAAAGCCGGCAGCCCAACCGGCTGAAAAACTTACCAAATTTTGAAAAACTTACTGCAATAAATGTAAATAACCTGTTATTGTAGTAAGTTTTTCAAAATTAGGCCTATTAAAAAGCAGTTTGAGAACTGCTAACAAATATTTCAAAGGAGAATGGGTATTTGTTTATATTTTACGATTTCATGATCTATCAAAGGATCATCATGTAATTTGCATTTAACGTATGCCAATCAAGTATAGAAAAGGAAATAAAGTACTTTTCATAATTATACACAAGGGATCTAAAAAAAAAATATCTATCAACCGGAGTAACGTCGCATATGTGCAGAACCACATTTTGAAAATTTAACTATATTAAAATTTATTAAATATTATTCTAAATCATCATTCTCCTACTCTTGTCCCAATTACTTGGGGTCGATACAATATGTACTCTTATTTCATAGTACATATTGTAAAAGTTATTGGCAATTGTTTTATGACCGGCCGCCTGCCCGACGTCTACTCTTCTTGGGAATATAATTGTTGATCAAACGGCATCAGAAGGAGTTGGCCCAGGTCGTTATAAGGCTCTTAGTCGTCTTTTACGACATCCACGAGCAAAGTAAGGGTTGGTAGTATTCGTAGCCGCTACCACACAGCAAAAATATTAAATATTAATATAAAAATATTATTAAAATTTATTATTAATTATTTAAAATACAATTATAACTATTAAATATTATTATATCAGCGGTTTCCCTCGCGTAGATACTAACAATAAATTTTCTGTCTCTTGAAAACAGTTCTTTTTTTAAAAAAATAATTCTACATCTTTTTTTGTATTCCTGATAACTTTTAACCAAATTTCCAAGATCTTCAGTAAAATAGTTAAGACGTGAAACCGTAAAGAACAAACAAATTTCCACATACATACATAATATTAGGATTTTCTTTACATTGCCATCAGCTTATTGTCGTCCAGTACTAGATATGGCTCTCCGAAGGGGGATACACCATAATCACCACGCTTAATAGGCGGGTTGGCGATCACAGCTAATGTTATCATTTTTCTAAGAGAGTGCTGTTGTCCACAGTTCTGTTGTTTGTTCAGTCGGTATTTAGGAGTAGGTACTATGTGAAAATAAGAAATAAAAACACAATGAATTCAGTATCGGTCACCAAAATAATTATTATAATGTTTTTTTAATCTTTAAAAATTTAAAGAAATATGTTACATAAAACTTTATTGTGGAAACTTTTCATTGAAAACCAAAAATAATATAGCAAATAGTTAAGCAGCAAGATTATAGCATCTTATGAGGTCGTAAGCTTCGTAAACAAAGAAGCTTCCGGTAAGCTATTGTGTAATATAGTGATGTGCATCTAATTATAAGTAACATATGTACTTGTTATTACAAGGTCAGAATCCACATGGTTCATTCATAAATTTTGTATTAATAAGTAACTTATAATAATGTATTTTTAAACATTGAATACATAATGATTTCTGATGTTTATGCGAGTGTTACACATTTACGGGAGGAAATTCCTGACAGAGTCCTCCCGTGACCATGATCACTGCAAAGTGTTTGAAACGTCGGGAAATTAAAAATCAAATACAAACGCGATAGAATCCGTAAAAGTAGTTTTATTTCAAACACTGAATTCATATAAAATTGTGTGTATACACATATAAAATTACTCAAATTTACAAAAAAATAATGGTAGGGCCACACTGTTGACCACCGAAGACAAAGATCGGGTACCGGTGGTCCGCTCGCTCGGCGAAGAGAGAGGATTTTACGGTGGGTCTATGGGGTCACGCGCCGCCTTCTCCGTCACCCCGGACCGATTTGGCGGGGCGAGACGCACCCATAGCCCACCAATAAAAAAAAAAAAAAAAAAAAAAGGGCCACACTGTTAAGTTTTCTATCTACAGCCGCGGGCTGGCTCGTACGGTAGTCGTATGAAAAAAATAATTTATTCCTATTTACAAATCTTACTTCTTATTATGTGGGTGATAGTTATCTGGGTGTCAGACTTAGTGTTGACCATTTGACTTCTCAAAAAGTTATATAAAGTCGTATAGTCAACCATCTACAAAGTCAAAGATTTATTTAGGGACTTTTGACGGGCATTTGAAAATGTCATGTGGTGCTCTTGTATTATATTCGATATCTTAGTGTTTTAACGTGTTATATTAGATAATTTTGATGGAATTTTATGTAATATGAAGCGGAGGAACTACTGGGATGTAGTGAGTATCATATAAAAGTGCTTTACAACGTTTTCGTTTTCCATCAAAATGCCCACAAGATACCATTAACAGTGTGGCCATTGCACTGTTGATGGCGACAATTTGACTTTGACAATGACTAACCCGAAAGACTTAAAACGTGAAAATATTTATAACTTGACACTTGCACCAATAGCTTGTATAAGTAACTGATTGCCAATATATAAGAAGAAGAAGAAGAAGATTTATTTATTTCATCAGACCTTAAGGATTAGTGATTGTAAGGACACAACTTTGGATAAGTCCTACATACGTACATATACTTGTATATGTTCAGCGGGCTGCAATTAGTTTTGTTAAAGATGTATCCTGCTAAGGATATAATCCTTGCTTTGTGGAGAACTTTATTAATATTTAATGAACGCACACAAATTACAACCAAACACAGCACAATCATTTTTAGATCATAGAAAGTATTATCTTGTATGGGAATCGAATCCACCTAGAATGGTAGATCGGTATCTTAACCACTACACCTTCTGTGCAGTCACTTCATTGATCGATACTAAGAACGCGGTATTTTCCTTATATACACTTTTTCCTCATTAAAATGCAGCAAGGTTTTTCACATATTTGATTGATGTTAATTTCTAGAAGACGGGCAATTTAAAGCGAATTTATATCCATTTGTATCACTCAAATTACTGAAATTTGGCATTAAACACGCTTGATTATTTATAAAAACTTGATTACGAGCAAAAAATAAGTATCATACATGGGATTCGAACCTACACCTATTGGAAATTCGTTTCAATCGTGCTACCACTTACACCAGCGTGAGCTGTCGTATAATAATTAATTTTCGGCTCATATTATATTTTCGTCTGTAAAGGAGGCGTGTGCCATCTACCCGATATTGTTTATAAATAATCAAGAATATTAATACTAAATTAAAGTAATTTGAATAACAGGGTCATGTCATCGTTTAATACAATTCTAATAGAAAAAGTTAGAATATTAAATCTGTACAATGTGTAGATAATGTCGGGTAGATGGCACACATCTCCTGTAAATACAAAAATATAATACGAGCCGAAAATTTAATGTCATACGGCAGCTCTCGCTGGTGTAAGTGGTAGCACGATTGGAACGGATTTCCAATAGTTGTGGGTTCGAATCCCATGAGTAAAATAATTTTTCGCTGGTAATCAAAATTTTGCATTAGAATTATTTAAAAAAAATATTTGTGTGAATCAAAATATGCTTCTATTATTTTTCTTTTATATTCTATGGTGATATATTAATACAATTTCCATATAATACCTTCAAGCTGCTTTATACTTCGTATTTTAGAGAAGTAATAACAAGGTTGTGACAGAAAAAGAATACAATTTACCATAACCTTTTCTGTCCGTAAATTTGTTAAAAGACGCATGCAGCAACAACTATTTCTTTTTTTATTTTTCATTTGGTAGGCTATGGCCTGGACAGACGCCGTCCGTTTCGTCCTGGGCGACGAAAGGACGGCGCATGGCCCCCATAACCTAACGTATTCCTTTCCCATCACCATTAGGATGGCAACTGGTATCAAATCCTTCCCATCGATGGCGAGCCCGGAACGCAGATAACACCTATGCAAAAGAAGAAAAACCTTAAATAAAACCATATAAAACCTCATCTAGCCATCGTAATATGGTAGGTCAAATCCTTCTATTGATATTATATAAGTATACTAGCAGATTCGGCCACGCAATGCTGTGGCTAAGGTAGCCTCAGCAGCACGTGGTGGTTATGCTAACAAATTTTAGCTTATATGAAACGTATTTAAGTTTAACATAACGCCCTCTATTAAATACTTACTAATCCAGTCAATAGATATCGCCATCTGTTAGAATCGTTTGGAGATAACAGATAATTGTGACTGTCAAATAATATACAAATAATTTGCAATTAAATAATATTGCGACTATAAATTGAGATGGAAGCTATCCTACCTTTTAAGTTGGATCAAAGTACACTTGCTGCTCAAATTTGATTAAAATCTGTTAAGTACTTTAGGAGTCCATCGCGGACAAACAACGTGACGTGTAATTTATATATATTAAGATAAGATATATTTGAGTTAGTAGTAGAAACACATTCAATCATTCACAGATCTCGTGTGTCATTGCTGTCGAAAAAAATAAATAAGGGACGTATACGGATATCATGTAACATTATTGCCTAGCAACTTGATTCACCATAAAAGGGCAAATACTACCATACAAACTGTTAGAGAATGTTAATAATAATTATCATTATCTCATATGAACGGGAAATATTACATAATATTGTAAAATGTCTGCTTACCGTATAAGTGAAAGTTGTTGGGGGATGCCGAGCCCACATGGTGATATCAGATACTTATTTAACGCTGTCATTTAAACAATAATATTTGAGCACAGAGTATTTGTCGCCCACACATTGAACGAAACAGCTAACAATGTCAGGAATACTTCACTGTAAGAAAACGAAAGTGAATCTTTGATTTTTTTTGTCACGATTTGTTACATCATCATCATCATCATTCTCCTACTCTTACACTTGGGATCGATACAATATGTACTCTTTTTTATAGTACATATTGTAGAAGTTATTGGTAATAGTTTTGTGACCAGCCGCCTGCCAGATGTCAACCCTCCTTGGCAATGTAATTGTTGACCAAACGGCATCAGATGGAGTTGGCCGAGGTCGTTATAAGGCTCTTAGTCGTCTTTTACCACATCTACGAGCAAAGTATGGGTTGGTAGTATTCGTAACCACTACTATGTGTGGCAGACGATTTGTTACATATGATTCAGATATATATTTTGGTTAACATTTAATATTAAAGTGATTAGATTTTTATCATCATCACAGCTCATATATATCCCACTGTTGGGCTCGAGCCTCCACTTGGATGGGAAATTGACCTACTATACCACGCTGGTCAGACGTGTTGGTATAGTTTTCCTTCTCTCGCCAAGGTATTATATGCGTTTTGTATCCCTTAGTCGTCTCTTACGATCATCCAAGGGTAAGAAGGGGGTGGTGAATTGTATTCTTACTCCGTCACCACACGGATGTTTTTTCACGTCTTCTTTATTATGTTTCCTTGTGGTAATAAGTAAGACTACAGCTCACCATATCTTGAACGTATCGTAAAAGACGGCTAAGTTATATAATATGCATATAACATCTGTGCAAGAGAAGGGAAACTCGAAACAAAACCCTATACCAACCCGTCTGACCAGCATTGTATATACAAATTAACCTAATTTGTCTCTCATTTTGAAGAAGACTTGAGCCTAGCAGTAGGACGTATATTAGATGAGTCGATGAAGATGACTTTATTATTGTTTTTTTTTATCTTTTGCTTTTATCATAAGATATTTACGTCGAAATTAATTACATACTACTTGGTTTTCCTTATTTTCATTACCTATTCTGTTAGGAATAAAGCCTTCATTGAATTTGGAAGCTAGTAGACTTATATAACGCTGTTCAAACGGGTTGGCATAGGTTTTCCCTTTTCTTGCTGTAATATTATCTGCTTACATCACTTAGTCATGTTTTATGAAATATATGTGTAAGGAAGGTAAGCGCTTGACGATTTTAACCTGTTCGGACACGTAAAGTTTCATTTATCTCATTATTCCTGGGAAAAGACATAACCTTTTGTTTAAACTGATTATTATCACAATCATCATTCTCCTACTCTTATCCCAATTACTTGGGGTCGATACAGTATGTACTCTTCTTTCATAGTGCATAGTATAAAAGTTATTAGCAATAGTTTTATGACCGGTCGCCTGCCAGACATCAACCCTCCTAGGTAATGTAATTATTGACCAAACGGCATCAGATGGAGTTGGCCCAGGTCGTTATAAGGCGCTCAGTCGTCTTTTACTACATCTATGAGCAAAATAAGGGTTGGTAGTATTCGTAGCCAATACCACGCAGCAGATTATTATCATAATGTAAACAAATAAACTTTTATTGATTTATTTGTATTACGTATTTCTAAATATTATTTCGTAATATAACAAAGCTGACAAGAATTTTTAATTTACCGTAAACAATGTTACGTCTGATTCCGATAACGTAATATGTATTGAGTTTAAGACAATATTGACGGAAATTTCACTTGGCTGTCTTGTCGTCACGTGTTAAGTACGTGTATATATGTAATGCTTTTATATGTGTAAGTACCATTTGCTCGTATTGAGACACTAGTATGATTCGTTAAGCTTTCCAGTTCGCGTAAAACAAAAGGCATACTTTCGATTTTGTTTAGTTATTTCAAAAATATATTCTAAAACTACTAAGCTAATAATTTGAAGTAGATAATTGAATTTCGTTCCGTGTGGTGACGGAGTAAGAATTCACCACCCCACCACAATCTTACCCGTGGATAAGAGATGACTAAGGGATATAAACCGCCTATAATATCTATGCAGGAGAAGGAAAACTCGAAACAAAACACTATACCAATACGTTTGACCAGCGTGGTATAGTAGGTTAATTTCCCTCTAATTTCAAAAGAAGGGCGAGGCCAACAATGGGACTTATATGGGCTGTGATGATGATGATGATGATGATTGAATTACTGATCAGTAACTGACTGTAAAGTTAACTGTTTATATAAGGACATATTATACCAAGTATTGCAGATACAATTCTTAGATAGGCATGATTTGCTAACTGTATCTGACGAATATGATTTAAATTTTTGGTTCTTTAAAAGCAAATAAAATTCTTCATAAGTTACGAAATTCATACTTTTTAAATTGCTTTTAAAGAAATATTAATGATTTTTAAGAATAATGAATTGAAGAAAATTTCCAGTCAGGGATTTGTATGACCTATTCTTATTTATATATCCATAAAAAAACATGAGGGGGTTAGTCTGTGCTATTTCAATACAAACACAATAAAATATTCTTCAACGTATGATCGTTTGAATTTGTGTTACTAATTTATTTATGAACTATGAATTCTACTATATTAATTAATTAGTTATAATTATTGAACAAACGCAACGTTCAAAAATATATGAACCATATTTTTTTAAATTTTTCTTCGCTATTCATAAAAAAATTGCGCAACTTGAAGAGGTCATGCTGGTGTCTACAGTCAACGAGGACGAGGGTAGTGTTGAGAAATATACGCATTGTTTATATACGGTTTTCTCACGTGAATATGGCAACAAAGTCATATGTGTACGTATTTTAATTAAATTAGGAGTGCCTTAAAAAAATCCATAGTACCAATGTACAAATTTAAGTAAGGTATTTAGAAACAATGTTTTTTACGTTGGTTTTAATAGTAAAAATAATTTTTATTTTATAAAAAACGTACGGATTATTAGAATAAACTACATTAAACTGGCTAATAAAACTGTAAGATCTGACGTAATATTTTCGTCTGGACATTATTGAGGGCTACCCTTATTCATTCTCTACGATTTTATTACAAGTCTTGGCTACCGCTTCTAACAATGTTTGCAAGACAAACTTCTTTTTCAAAACAACTGCGTACACTAGATATTTTTAAAGAACTCTCGGATTGGCATGCTACAGTACACGTAATTCGGGCCACAATCTTTGTTCGATATATAAATACATGTGCTGAACCTAGATAGAACTTATTGTTTATTTAAAATTTATAAAGTACTCCTAAAAAAAAATTGGGTTTTCAACAAAAAAAGCAGAATTATGCTTCTTAAAATGAGTAGTATATAAGTACCAGAATTAAGACATAATTCTGAGAAATTATCCTGATATTTAGAAGTGATTTTCTGACGCATAATTACTAATTTTAATGGTTTACGATCGATTTAATAAGTCAATTTAATATATTTTATTTACATTTCATTTTTTATTTATTATCTGATAACATCAATTGAAATGCTTGACATCATAAATCGTATTATATTTTAATATTAGCTGAGTAAACGAACAAATATTAAAAAATATTTTATTGGAATATTTGCCACTATTATTAACTGCTTAATCAAAACGACAAGACTTGTGTGAAATTAAAACATTATGTAATATCTACAGCATTTTAAGCTCAGCGCATGTTAAAAGATATTAAGCATGTAGTTACCAAAGATATAATCGGAGTGAGCCAGTGGGAATTATAAGAAGCTACGTGATATTGTTCACGGAATTTCATGCTAATAATATTAGCTATTCATGTTGAAATATCTAGATACAATCTGATGATATTTAAATTGCTATAGGTTTAATAGGTATATTATACTATACTATTTTATACTAATTCGTTGGTCTCATATTCATGACTGAATGCTGTTTTGTTTGGAATGATTACTTAGATATATATTATTTTGAGATTTATTGCTATTTTCTTTCTTAGAATATACCATGTATTAAGTTAGATCTATTGCAATATTTTGTTGAAAACTACATTCAATTGCATCTAATAGTTATTGTGTGATACAAGCACAAATATACAAAGAGAAAAAGAGGCCGAAATTTTAGCCATTTTGGCTTATGAATTGCTGGGTTCAAGTTCTTTCACATTAGGAACGAAATACCTACTATACTACGCTTGTCAGGGTTTTACTTTAAGTTCTACTTCTTTTGCACAGATATTATTTAGGTATTATATCTCTTTGGTGTAATTTAAATTTAATTAATTAATAACTTCTCCGTGTCGTGACAGAGTAAGAATAGAATTCACTACACCCTATCTTACCCGTGGGTGATTATAAGAGACGACTAAGGGATATAAAACGCATATAACATCTAATGCAAGAGAAAGAAAACTCAAAACTAAATCCTATAGCAACACGTCTGATCAGCGTGGTATAGTAGATCGATTTCCCTCCCATAAAGGAGGAGGCTGAAGCCCAACAGTGGAACATATATGAGCTGAGATGATGGTGGTGATGACATATCTATATCGCTTTTTAACACCCACGCGTAAGAACGAATGTATAATTACTAATGAATGGCTCACTCCATCACTACACGAATTGAAATTTGTCATATCAAAAAACTACTGAATTATTGTACAAGGAAAATGAATTTAAAAAGAATCTTATGATGAGTGTTTCAGTTTAAGCGTTCTGCTGTACATATAATAATTATCATGATTAAAAATTCCTGTTATGAAACTTTGTGTCTTCGTCTTTTCTATACTTGCAAAAATAAAAACTAAGTAAAATATTTGTTTCTTGATCAATTTTATAACGATTAGCATCAACTTGATCTTGATATGTGTTAAATAACACTATCAAAACTTGGTCAAGTGCACATTGCGTGTTATAAGGCTGCTGTTACAGTATTTATATTTTTATACACGTAATGAAAACTGTTTTATAAAACATCACACTTTTTCTAAACTGCATACCAGTGGCCGGTCCAATGGTTGCGCGCTGCCCTTCCGTTGTGTCTGGACCATAGCCTACCCAAAAAAAAAGTAGCTATAGAGATTTCGCTGTGTAGTAACGGCTACGAATACTACCGAGCTTTATATCGACCTGGAACAACTCCACTATAGTCAGTTTCGTCAATAATTACATTCCTATGTTGATATCAGGCAGGCGGCTGGTCATGAAACTATTGCCAATAAATTTTGCAATATGTATAATTGAAGAGGAGTATATATTTTGTCGAACCCAAATAATTGGGATAAGAGCAGGAGAATGATAATTATGTGAAGGGATATATAGTGGGCGTTGTAACTCATCATATTTTGCCATAAAACAAATCTCAAGTAACATGCTTTTATGAAGGAAAAAAAAATTAACGTGTTTTTATAAAAAAAAAAGCTATTACCTGGCTCGATATTTTATTTAATGATAGAAGTTTCGGAAGTATTTTCAATGGTCAAAATTTATATATGTTTGAGTAATTTAAACGAAGGTTTTTTAGGAATAAATTTAAAAAGCGAGGTCTTTATTTATATAATTATTGCGATTAACAAATAGACGTGGAAGCGGTCATTACTATTTGCCTATTATTAATTTAAACTAAGAAATTATCTGGCAGGTCCCCGTAGATGGTTTAAGAATAAATTGTAATCAATATTTATTGTCGATAATTTGATGGATGGATGAAATTTTATGCTGGAAATTTTGTCTTACTATAATTTGGTACATTTTGTACTTACCGTTATTATCTGATGGCGTGGATTTTTTTTTATGGTGGACTATAGAGGTGATCACGTCCCGCCAAATCAGTCCGTGGCGAAAGAAGAGACGGCTCGTGACCCCATAGACCCACCATGCAAAGCGTCTATGTTCGCCGTGCGAGGGAGCCACCGGAACCCGATCTTTGTCTTCGGTGGCCCGCCCGGCGGAAATGGTCAAACTATGCCAAGTGTGGTGTCAATTTTTGTTCTAAGTCTCTTATTTGTGTCCATTAATGGAATGGCCTAATGGCAAGGAAACCGGCATACCGTGCCTGTGTCATGACACGGTGGTGGTGGATGGTTCGATTCCCATGTAGGATAATTTCTTGTGCGAGCCACAAATTGTTGATTTGAGTCTGGGTGTAATTTGTGTTCGTTAATTGTGTTTGTAAAGTCTGCCGAAATACAAGGATTAATTATTTCCTTAGTGCAGGTTTCCTCGGTGTCTTTTGAAAAGAAAACGAAAATACAAGACCTTTCATCAGTGTATGGTGTTTTTTATTTTTAAAATGAGGCAAAGAATATTGCGATCATTCAGTCTTATCACATGTTCATAATACGTCAGACGTGACTAATAGATGGATGACAAAAAATACACCATAGCGTTAGTATTAATTTTTATTCTAAATTCGAACGATTCATTTGGTTTAAGGAAATAGCGGATGGAAATAATAACATTCACAGAATTGTTTTTTGTCGACACTTTTTTTTAAATAATAATTTTTGTTGGATGAATTCACGTGATGTTTCGGGGAAGTAAAAATGTAATATAAAATTAAATAATTATATAATTTGTATATAAGTTAACATAAATGATCGTTGGTATTCCCAATGTCAAAATACTGAATAAGGATATATGATGACGACATAGAAATTAGAATACTTGGAAACTTCTGAAAGCTAAAATCTATTAGTTTTAGATTTTATAGGTATTGTCTAGTTAACTGTTGTCAGGGTCAGCGACCCATAAGAGAAGGGACAATTGTTTGTTATACCTACCAAGGATGCGCGTGAGATTCCGTCGTGAGCGCACACCATCATTGTTAGCATATGCTTCTTATACAGGCTGTTTTTATAAGATAGTTATACCTATTGAGATATCCGTATTACAAGGACTATAGTTATTTTTTTTATTGCTTATGGTGGGAGAAGAGCAAGCAGCACACCTGATGGTAAGTGTCACTGCCGCCCATGGACCTTTGCTATACCAAGGGTATAGCTAGGCCGCTGCCTACCATTACAATCCCTAAATCTACCCAGTTGGGCTTCCGGCTCTCTAGCTCACCGAACGAAGCGCAATAGCACATTGCCATTACTCAGACGTCGATCTTCTGCGAGAGTGTGGTACTACCCCGGACGGACCGACCTGCGGCTGTAGACAGAAAACTGTCAACAGCGTGGTCCTATCACAATATAAAGGTAGGTAAGCATAAAAAATATATTAGGATTTGAAATAAAACTACTTTTACGGATTTTATATGCGTTTGTATTTGATTTTTCCTTTCCCGACGTTTCGAACACTTTATGGTGATCATGTTCACGGAGGGTCTAAGGTGTTTTACGTCCAAATGCCATCGTTATTACAGTCTTTAGATAGAAGAATATAGAATCCGTAAAAGTAGTTTTATTTCAAATGTATAATACTCGCGGAAACATCAGAAACCATTAAATATATTAGGATTAACGAACAATGAAAACAGAACAAAATTCGTCACATTTGTCAAGCAATATGTATTGTAAGAGGCTCTGGATATTGAATAGTGCGTTCAGCAAGCAAAAGTATTGTGCGAGATGATGATTTTCCTATTAAGGATTTTCTTAAGTAATTCTCAGCTACAGGATCAAAGCTTTAAAACGTAGACAGTGACAGGATCACGTATACGAAAAAATAGAGATTTTGTGTTTTTGATATATAAGACAGTTATGAATACCAAATAACAAATATTGCTCTATTTTAATAAGTACCAAGGTAATTTATTTTCCTGGCGGAGTAACGATACAATGGTAAACCCTCTACCTTGCCCGTGGGTGACGTAAAAGAGCACTAAGAGATATAATATGCAAATAACATTTATGCAGGAGAAGAAAAGTTCAAAATAAAAGCCTATACTAAGCAGTTTGATCAACGTGGTATAGTAAGTTACTTCTTTTTTGGGAGAGGCTCTTAGCAGTGGGATTTATATGAGCTGAGATGTGTATGTATCCGAACATAATCAGCTATTAATGATAACGACATACAAAGGTACATATTTAAATTTGATTTGTTACTATTGCAACCCTTTGTTTTACGAGGTGTCGTGTCTACTGAATATTATTAATTACATTTATATTTTAGGAATATTTCGCGTCACTAGTATTGTTATTAACCTTCATTACTATATAAAACCGTGAGATGATGAAGTAAGTATAGATTTCACTACCTCCGCTCCGACCCGTAGGTATCGTAAAAGACGATTAAGGCATACAATATGCAAATTGCTGTGTGGTAGCGGCTACTAATACTACCAACCCTTACTTTGTTCGTGGATGTCGTAAAAGACGACTAAGAGCCTAATAACGACCGAGGCCAACTCCCTCTGATGCCGATTAGTCAACAATTAGATTCCCAAGGAGGGTTGACGTCTGGCAGGTGGCCGGTCATAAAACTATTGCCAATCACTTTCACAATATGTACTATGAAAGAAGAGTACGTATTGTATGGACCCCAAGTAATTGGGATATACATCGGAGAATGATGTATGATAAGATCAGACATCGGAGAATGATATACATCATTCTCCTACTCTTAGTAGGAGAATGATGTATATGCATATGGCATCTGTAAAAGAGAAGGAAAAATACTATACCAAGACGTTTAACCAGCGAGATATAATAGATTAATTTCCCTCTCATTATGGAGGAGGCCCGAACCCAATAGTGGGACATGTGGGCTTAGATGGCGATGATGGCTATATAAAATTTAATAATATCGCTTTCATGAAGCCTTTTGATTTTTTTCCAGCCAACCATCCATCAGTCCGTAGACGTCCACTGTTGGATACCAGAGTGCCATCCTATACCAACGACCTGCACTCAACGACGCCCTGCGAATTTTAAGATTCAATCATTCCAACTATTTTTTTATGTTTTTTTGTCCTTGCGATGGAGTATGGTTGTGGTTGCGCTCCGCCAAATCGGTCCGGGGCGACGGATGAGGCGGCGCGCAACCCCATACACCCACCCTGCAAGGAGCCCTCTCTTCGCCGTGCGAGCGGGCCACCGGTACCCGATCTTTGTCTTTGGTGGCCCACCATCATTCCACCTAGAGGGAATAGTCCTATGTTGCGTTCGGTTCGTGGTTACCATCCGAGAAGTTTACTCGCCCGTTGTAGACCCGACTAGCTATGTAGCCTGTTCATTTTCACAGACTATTTATAGTTCAACGGCAATTCATCCTGTTATTTAAAATGATAGAATTCGCTCTTTTCTACCTTGTGAGCAGACCAATAAATAGTATTGCGTGTTCATCTTCAGGGGCTAGATCAAGATGACGTTTTTCTTTGCGAGAAAAACCTTTATGGTAATCTTGATACATAATAATGAATTCAAGGTCTCTTTTTTCACATACTGTATACACAAACTCTTTGTAGTTAAGTACAATGTTTAAGAATTATATACATATTATGTTTTAGCAGTTTATTGTGAACCTTGAAACAGAAAGAACAGAAAATATTGTAGTTAGGTTTTTAACAAATGTTATATGTAGCAAACATATTTCTCAATTTTCCTATGATAAATGTGAAAATTTTAATGGATGAATACTTAATTATGTCAGAAAAGCTAAACGGATCTATTGCAAATTAATTAATATTTATATAAATATAAAGCATTAGAATTCCCATATATATATATATGTATATATATATATACGATATACATACATGCATATATATATATATATATATATATATATATATATATATATATATATATATATATATATATATATACAGAAAGTATTAGAATTCCCTTTTCGCTATAGAACTGTATACACTATGTATACAGTTCTATATATTAATATTTATTTCATATGCTGTAAATATAGTAGGAATTTGGAATGTACATTTTACCTAACTATATGAGTAGTAGCACTACATAATTCTATTCTTAAAGTTTATCGCGTAGATCACATCAGATCGAGAGGTCTATTCAGCTTTACAAACGTGACTTGTAATGCAAACTTTCATAGCTGATTAAGCTATGAAATAGTCATTTTCGTAGCAGTCGAAACAAATGTAAATGTTCAGTTCATCAGTAACTAAATTTGGAGAAGGCCGGGACCAAACTAGTTTTTTAGGGTTATTATCATCAGCCTAACGACGTCGTCTATTAGATATAGATTCATCTATTAGATATAGGTTGGGGAAACCACGTTTGGGAAGTAGGCTAGCGATCACAATTAGTGTTATAAGTTTTCCAGGAGAGGAATCGGTACTAGTGGTCACCCCAATAGTGATGGTAAGGGTACAAGGTGGGTTATGAGCCACAAGCGGCCAGAGTGTGTCCAGAGCAGCCTACAATTTACTAAGGCCTACCAAAAAAAGGAAACTGCTGCTTTACATTCATTCCCGGTGACTTCTCGGATAATATTTACGACTCTTATGACTAAATAAGCGATCGTGACATATTGTATTCTTAACTGTCACCAGGCGGTTTTAAATATTATAGAGAGTTATAGATAGAATCGACACAAGCAGAGTAACAGTGGCTGAATAACAACGAAATCAGTCTTCTGGAGTACTTTTATGATGACTATTACGCTATTTAAGCCGACTTTTTTATAATTTGGCACCTCGCTTGTACCTCCGAGGGCGATGGAAGGGCAGCATGCGGCCCCATAATCTGCTTTCCATCACGCAGTCGGCCTCTCTGCATACTAATCCCTGGTCTGTCCACACATGACCTCGGCCATCAGGTTCAGGTACTCCCTGTAACACCAATTGACGCGCTAGCAGCGGTACGTGTCCGCTTAGACGATTTCCTCACTGACCAGCACTCTGTGTTCATTCGCGAGGCAATTGCGTTGCAAAAGGTACACGTTACCTTATGTGTGGCTGTAATAAAATCATAGAGAATCTAAAAGGATAGATACTGCTAAATCTTGCTATTGTATGATGTCGAATGGAGGTCTTTTTTTAATGGAATTTATATAAAATCTAGAATTGAGAGCTATGTTAAAAATGTTAGCTTTAGAATAATGAGGTTCAATAAATATAAATATTTATGTTCAGAAATAAATCTAATAGATTTAATTCATAAAAAAAACAAATGTTAAACAGTCAAGACAGAAAAAATGCGGTATTAACCTTCATAAATTTTTTTGTAGAGGTTTATAAACTTTTTTCATTTGCTTTTTCCAGGCCATGAGTTTGAGTATACTCCAATTCCTCAAGTTCTCCGAGACAATGAAAGGTCAATGTAGAACTTATAACTAATCGCGTTATCCATCTTTGGAAAAATTGAACGGGCTAGCGGAACCGATGAATGAATCGATGGTCGACATTCATAAGTCTAACATAAATATTAAAAAAATATATTTATTAAAATAATATAGGTACTTTAATTATTTAACTATAATTTAATTAATCAAATTCAAAATTTAATATCCCATTTATTATTATATTTTATTTATAGTATTTATGTGTTCACTGATAGAAAAATTTTAAAATAGTATTTTATGAATATTAAAAGATATAAATGTCTCATCGTCTTCCATTTAGTTTTTTCTTTAGTTATTTAGTTATTTTTAGTTCATTGACCCGGATCTTTAAAGTTGTGTTAAAGACAGAAAGTCATTGAACATTTTTTTTTAAATAATGCAGAAATATTTCGTATCCTTTGAACTTTATTGCAGGGTAACTTCAGAGTTTATATAGTTAGCTAATATTGTCTACTACAATGTTATGCTAATTTATTTATCGTTACACTATTAGTCTATTTATAGAAATATAAAAGGAAAAGGTGTCACTATTGACTAAAAATACAAAACTAGTTGTGAGGTGAAAAAACTGAATTATACCTATAGTAAATTTTATACGTCTTTATTTTTAAGCTAAAGAACTTTAATAATATTGTAAATATATAAAATTCCATATAATAATAAATATACCATGGCGATAGTCCATAATGAAATTATTAAAATCAATTGTATTTCAATTTAGTATTTTATACAATATACACAGAGAAATAGGGTAGAGTACATTACAAGTTGCTTAGAATATGATTTTATAAAACCTTGATTAAATTTAGATTTTTAAGTATTTTTAATTTAGTGAGTAGATATTGTAAAATATATTGTTTTTTTTTTGTTTTACAAAATATCTTATAATATTTTTTATTTTATAAAATATTGGTGGTACATCCACCCAAGAAAAGTAACATATATATGTTCATTTAAGGCTCAAGATTTCTCCACAACGATAGTAACTTTTCTAATATGCGACGTTTTTCTTATGCTCTATACCAAGTTTATCTTCTTTAGTTGTAATTTCATACATCATCATCATCATCATCATCTCAGCTCATACACCTCCCACTGTTGGGCTCGAGCCTCCTCCGTAATGGGAGGGCAATTGACCTACCTACCCACGCTGGTCAGACGTGTTGGTTTTGTTTCGAGTTTTCCTTCTCTCGCATAGATGTTATATGCATTTTATATCCCTTAGTCATCTCGTACGATCACCCACGGGTAAGATAGGGGGTGGTTAATTGTATTCTTACTCCTTCACCACACGGAAAGAAGAATTTCATACTTGCTAATTTGTATATATTCTGTAGTTGTCTCTTACCACAGTCAAGGTAACTCGAAAGGATTAACATGTTTTTTCTCTGTCGCCACACGCATAATCTTATGGATATTTCTTATGTGTTATATTTCAGGTCATGATTTTCACTAAAGTTAAAGTATCGGTTTCCATTGAAACCGCTCGTTTACTGAGTGGAAAGAGTAATGCGAAAATTTATGGATACTGCAGATTCTTTCATCGTATCGAGCCCGGCCACTGACGACAAGTTCACGCTCCGGTGGCCGGTCCAATGACGAGGGCAAGGGGGGTCACAGGTGGGTTACGGGTGTGCGTGCTTACGCTCCTCTGTCACCGCGTACGGAGTGTTGCGAGGAGGGCGCCGACCGTAGCCCAACCTAAAAAAAAAAAAAGAAATAAAATTAAAATCGTATCGAGCCGTTTGGGGACTGTGTGACCAGACAATAATAAAAAAAAAAGAAATTACAAGCTTCAGAAGATACTGCGCAAACATTTATGTTTTTACTAGTAAATATTACTACTAAAAGTACTAAATAATAAATTCCCAAAACTATAGTGTTCATATTAAAATTAACGATGAAAGTATAGAAGAAACAGACTCTATTAAATTTTTAGGCATAACACTAGATAAATACTGCAATTGGAAAAAACATTTAATGAATATATGCAGTAAACTAAGTGGTTTCGTATATGCTATTAAAAAATTACGTACATTATAAGATAAGAAAACGGCACTAATAGTATATTATGGTTATGTAGAGTCCATACTACGATATGGACTGATAATATGGGGCAATTCAACAGATGCACATAAAGCCTTTATTGTACAAAAAAAGTGCGTGAGAGCGGTTTGTGGAGTGGGACCGTTAGAATCTTGTAGACCTTTATTTAAATCGATGAACTTATTGACGTTGACCTGCATGTATATACTTGAAGTCTCCGTGTTTGTCAAAAATCATTATTCATTTTTTGTTTCCAAGAGTAATAATGTTATACGTAGCTGTAGGGATCCCACACGATTAGTGATTTCATATTGTAGGACAACATTAAACAAGAGAAATGTTTACCATATGTGCATAACCATATTTAATAAATTACCTAGAGACTTAAGAGAGCTCCCGCAGAAATATTTTAAATTAAAACTACGACAATGGTTAATCAGCTACAATTTCTATAATTTATCCGAATTTATGACATATAAAAATTAATAATAATCACTTGACATTTAAATTAATTGTAATTTGACATTTATATATTGTGATATTATTTAATTACACATATTAATATGTATAGTTATTGTTATAATAATTAATTAATAATGGAAAATGTGTCAATATTTGCATGTCTTAAAGGCAAAATATGGCAGGAAAATCTACCGTTTTTTTGTTATCTGGTTACACCTGTATTCTTGGCAAATAAAAATGATTTGATTTGATTTGATAAACCTGAAATCCAAATAATTATAATTTAGCACCTAAAATTTCATTTTTAATTATATATATATATATCATACCTATATACTCGTATATGCCTCATCATCATCATCATCACAGCCTATATATGTCACTATTGGACCCGGGCCTCGTCCGTAATGAGAGGGAAATTAATCCACTATATCACGCTGGTCAGACGTGTTGGTATAGGGTTTTGTTTCGAGTTTTCCTTCTCTCGCATAGATGTTATATGCATTTTATATCCCTTAATCCTCTCTTACGATTACTTACGGGTAAGATAGGGCACTCCCTATCACTCTGTGAATGAAACTCACCACTGTGAATAGTATTCTTACTCCGTCACCACACGGATAGTGATATATATGCCTAATTTTAGTGAAAATTTGCCAATTTTCTAATTTTATATTTCGATACCGTAGTTTTTTCCATCTAATTAAATTTAGTTATTCTGAGTGATATGTTCTCGTGGACTACAACACACGGGGACTTATCACCTTAGTAAAAAAATATTGCCAGCACTCCCGGCTACAGGGATGTACCCTGTTGAATTTATAAAAACCGGTTAAAGTTAATGAATATAAAAATAACCAGGGTAATGGCAACTAGTACATACATACATACATACATATCATCACGCCATATCCCTTGCAGGGTAGGCAGAGAGAAGAGAGTGCCAGAGAACTCTATCTTTGCATACTTCACTCGCTTCCTCAACATTCATAATTCTCTTCATACACGCTCGCCGGTTTCGGAGACTCTTGACTCCACCTTCCTTTAGTACTATGGCAACTAGTGCTCAGGCAAATCCATAATACTAATTGAGATAAACGACCCATTTGCCAAGCGTGGTTATTATAGATTTAACTCAATGCCCATTTTCCTTTGTGGAACGGCTTATATTCATTAGTAGATGGCAAAAGATGATGTTTTATGTTATTAGTATGCGTAAATAGTTATTACGTTATTTTTTAATTACTGCAACTGTTAATTGATTATGGCTGTAATGGATATATACATTCTTAGAATTATCATAATGGGTATTTTCCTTTCTAATACGGCACATGATGATTTCAAATCCACTAGTATTTCTACTAGTTTTAGCATTAAGCCAATAAGCCTCAAAGCACGTGATTTGCATTATGACACGTTGAATTAAACAACCGGTTCTAGCCGACGATAGTGTCTTTAACTTATGTAATAGTGGAGGCTGGCCCGGTACTGCAGCCATTGTGTACGTATGTATGTAGCTAAAATAATATTTAACGAAATTATTCATTATTTATGAATTAGTGTTGTCATAATTTAATTTATGAGTATGATTACAGAGTAAGAATATATCATAATGATTATCATAATAATAATTACTCAACCAATTTTAAGACACTCACAGAAAAGTAAGAGATGATAATATATTTTATTACTTTTCATCACACTACTCCGTGTACACAGACTTGCGATGGTGAAACCGACGCTGCACCCCTAGCTACTTACGCCAATGTTACCCCCTGTTGCTCGTATGATGTGTATGCCTGTGGCGTCCATTTAAGGGACCCATTTTGTGAGCTGGCTAGTTAACGTCTGTCAAAGTTCAAGACATAATGGTACTGAACGCAGTCAGTTTTAAGTCAATAGTTTTAAAATAAACTAATCCATGGAACTTCCAACCCCATAGTCACCTGACTATGGGATTGGAAGTTCAATGGATTAATTTATTTTATAAATATTAAGATACTATTATCACCCAATAGTCTCACAACTACCGTTGACAGTCCACGAGTGTTATCAATAGATGTCTCATCTTAAGGAACTGACAATAACAATAATAAAACTCTCTGTCACCATTTGGGTTAACCATTGATAATGAAACCTTGTTTTAGATAGTGTATCGAATCCATGTCTTCGGTTGCCCTTTTGGGTACCAACGTATGTGGACGCCCTGTCAATATTGTTTGTTGACGGAGTGTGGCACTTGCACGGTCTTTTCTTCTACAGGTGACAGACAAATTTCTGGTACAATTACTCATGGCCTCGGTCAGTGATGATTGTTAATGCGGAAAATTTGTAATAGATAAATAAAATTAAAAGGTGAATTGATTCGTGAATAGTTATTATACTCAACGTCTTCTTTTGCGTTAATGAAGATATAATCTCGGTTCATATGCGTCTTTCTGCTAGGCTTGACCCTTCTGCGTACGCTCGAGGTCTGTGTGACCGGGTACAGCAGTATCGTCAACTCGTTGCAACCATCGGCGTCGACCTGACGCTGCCGGCCGTCGTGAAAGCGATTGTCGACAGCGTCAGGAACTGGGACGCGGTCGCCGCCTTCTGCGAGACAGTCATTTCGCAGAAGGAGGCGGCGGGGTATGCCCGTGAGGAACTCCTCTACGGTGACGCGCACCGCCGCCGGTGCCTTGCGCGGCGCAGGCGCGAGTACCTCCGCCTGATACCGCCCTAGCCGAGGCATCGGTTGACCGTACCGGGGATTAGTCTGGTCGCCCCGAAGCGAGGACACCGTGTGAGGACGTTGCGCTGACGGCGATAGCTGCTGGGGCATCTACTCGAGAGGATACTCGCGAGGGTAAACCGCCGGGCGGGCCACCGAAGACAAAGACCGGGTTCCTGTGGCCCGCTAGCTTGGCGTAGAGAGGTACATGTAGGGCGGGTCTATGGTGTCGCGCGCTGCTTCTTCTGTTGCCCCGGACGGATTTAGTGAGGAGACCACCCCATAGCTCGCCGCAAAAAAAAAGAACCAAAAATGGCTTGACCCCTCTACACAATATGAGAGAAATTAAACTACTATTTGTCATAGTCAGACGGATTGGTACCTATAGAATTTTAGTTCGAACTTTCCTTTTCTTAACGTTGGTGTATTTTTAATACATACCTAATACAGGTGCTTCATAATTAGCTGTGTGGTAGCGGCTACGAATACTACCAGCTCTTACCTCATTCGAGAACAGCATTTTTTTAGCGATATGAACCATAACTTATACATTTTTTGTATCCAACGTATAAGAAAAACTCCTTAATAATCGGTTAAGCAGTTAAAACATGAAAGCGTAACAAACAAACAATCATTTGCATTTGTAATATTAATTAATATGTGTAAATACTTGCATAAATGTCGGAAATCATAGAAACATATTCTTAAATAAAAGTGTAAAACGAAATACATAAAAAAGGAATATCTAACTACAATTTTATACTGTTCCAATGTAAGACGAGATCTTCCAAAGTAAACTAAGTTAAGTTATAGTCTATTGCATGTAACTCTAGTACCATTTGACCCAGATAAATGTATAATAAGCAGTTATTTAAGCAATGGGAGCAAAGAATGGTTACCACCCTACACAAAGCAGTGATTTGCTAAGCCGGCGATTTTCTTACATTGCTCAATTAATTCTCAGAACTTTAAATCACATGACTAGAAACAGTTGGTTGAGCGTGACCTATTAGTTTTGGTATTATCTGTTCTTGCTAAAGTGAATTTTTATTTTACATAATTAGTTAGAAATTACAAGGCTTTTTATTTATATGTTATTTTTTTTTTCATTTATTTCTTTTGAATATTTTACATATGTAGACAAGGCCAGCATTGGGCTGTATATGAATTGAGATGTTAAGAAGCTCCCATTTAATATAGCCCGAAAGGGTGGGTGTTCTGGTCTAACATTTTCATTATTGCTGCCCGTGGTGCCTTTCTATACTAAGTATCGTGAAATAAAAAAACTGTCTTTCTCCTCTCTGGCAAGTATTCTATGTGTTGCAATAAGGGGCTTGGTTGTGTTTCTAATATTAGTAAGGCCGTAAGCGACGATTGATATCTACTATCAGATAGTGGGAGCCTTTCTCGGCACTCACAATAAAATATATACAATATATGTCGTACAGATTAATAAATTATCGTACAGATTGAGGACTACACAGATGGCGTAGTGGTTAAAATCTTACTTACGTGCCAATACCGTTGGTTCGATTACCTACGCAGGAAAATACTTTGTGCGATCCAGAAAATATTGTTCTGAGTTTGGGTGTAATTTGTCTGCGTTAATTGCATGTTTGTAAATTTCTTCGGTATACAAGGATTATTTCCATAGTGCAGGGTGGTGTATTATGAGTACCGGTGGTCCGCTCGCACGGCGAAGAGAGAAGGTTTTACGGTGGGTCTATGGGGTCAAGCGCCGCCTTTCCGTCACCCCGGACCGATTCGGCGGGGCGAGACGCATCCATAGCCCACCAATAAAAAAAAAAAAAAAGGGTGGTGTATTATTTTTTTTAAATTTAAAAAATATAATTTGGCAAAATTTAATAATTTTAAGTAATTTTGTGTTAAAACCAATGATATGACAATGAAAATTCTGATTAGAATACGCTTCAAAAATATATGCAATATGAACTTCAATATTAACATACATATAATTTAGAAGTAGGTATACCCACGCAAAGATTTCTGCATTGTGACGGAGTAGGAATACTGTGCTTTTTGGAGTTTACTTCTTAAGAATCAATTATAATTATGAAATATGAAATAAGGCGCCCGGTATGAGAAAAATTTGAGGAGTAAAATCTAGTGATCGAATGACCTCGTTACGTTTTTGGTGCGCAACCTATTCTGCGCACTTTTCACTTTCTGACGTGACTTCACTGAACAGTTTTAATAAATGTAAATAAAAATATATATATTATTTTTAGTCAAATGAGCTTTTTTTGCGCCTGTTTTAATAATCGTACTTAAGGAGTAAACTCCAGTCGTGTGTCGGAGCTGACACACACACTTTTTTTTTATTTTTTGTTAGTCTATGGTGTGCACACACAGCGTCCTCCTCGGGGAGACAGAAAGGTGACCTATGACCTCATAACCTACGGTATTTCCTCCACGTCGCCATTCGGCCGGCCACTGGTACCGCTCCTTGACTTCCATGGCCAGTCCGAAAGAATACTGTCCTATGTTTATTAGGAATATAATTCACCCCCTCTTTTTACCTTTGGTAGTAGTAATAGACGACTAATGGATATAAAGGGATATAAGCACATAATATACAAGAGAAGATAGCTTTGAAATAATATCCTATAGTAGCTATAAGTAGCCGTTTTGACCAACGTGGCTTAGTAGGTCGATTTGTATTCCATTATGGAGAAGGTTTATAATCAACAATGAGACGTATCTATGCTGAGAAGAAATGTAGTACCAGCTTTTTTCTATTCTGATTCTCTAATTCAGGAGGAGAGGGATTGCAACATAATAATATACGATCGATCATTATAAATTGTTATTTTGACATTGGCTGGTAATGGAATTATAAAGATTTATGATCATATTTTCAATTAATTCAAGTTTATAAAATACTTATAAATTTAAATTAATATTGATTAAATAGCGATCGCATTCTTAATCAGCCTAAACAAGAAATAAATAATAATCTTCACACGCTATCTGAATGATTTCCATTACATATCTGTCAATGATATCAGATTATAAATAAGCCGATCAAGTTTTAGTAGGACTAGCTTAAATAGAGTTGTATATTTCATTACGTAGAGCATATGCACTGACACTATGTATTTTTTTTAATTTTGTAAAGAAACAAGGAAGGCTACGTGTTTCGATAATATGCAGCAGCAAAAAAAACGTGATTAAAAATCACGTTTAAATCACGTTATTTTTTTTGTATTTATAATTTTTAACTTCATTTTCTTTTTTTTTTAATTAATTCTATTTTTGTGGTTATTTGAGGGTAAAATTACAAAAATAGCAAGTCTGCACAATACTATAAACGGAAAATTATTTGAAACATTATGACAAATCAACGTGATATAAATAAAATAAATCCCGATAAGATGAAAATAATTGACTGCACAGATGGCGTAGTGGTTAAGATACCTACCTTCCGTGCCAGTGCCGTGAGTTCGATTCCTATGCAGGACAACACTTTATGTTGTTCTGAGTCTGAGTGTAATTTGTCTGCGTTAATTGCATGTTTGTGTAGTACCCCGTAATACGAGGATTATTTTTTCTTTAGAGCAGCATGGTGTCTCTTTTGAAGCGGGGATGCTCGTCAGACTTTACCGGCAGGTGTCAGCGACACTGGCAGGAGGCGGCAATGCCTCGCCCCACGAGTTGGACGCCTGGTGGAGTGACGCCCGCCGAGATGTTATCGCCCGTTGGGCAGTCCGGCTGGAGAGGCCTCTACTTCCGACTGGTGCAAGTCTAGATGGGGCATGGTTGCTTCAGCAAGTACCTGCACACCGTCGCGAGGAGGGAGAGGACACCGTCCTGCCACCACTGCGATTGCGAGGAGGAGACGGCGTAGCATATGTTAGAGGTTTGCACGGCCTGGGCAGGGCAACGCCGTGACCTCTTCGCAATCATCGGGGCCAATCTGACGTTGTCGACCATTGTTAAGATGATGCTCGATAGCGTTAGGAATTGCGACGCAGTCGCCTTCGGTGACGCATTCGTCTTGCAGAAGGAGGCGGCGGGGCGTGTCAGAGCTTTTCAGAAATGGGCGGCGCAGGCGCGAGTACCTCCACTTGATGCCGCCTTAGTCGAACCTGCAGGTGACTGAACCGGGGAATAGTCCGTCACCCGCAGAGAGGCTGACCGTATGAGAGCGACGTCCTGGCAGTAGGCTAGGGGATGGTACCCGAAAGAAACCCGGTGGTACGAAAAACCCGCCGGGCTGGCTATGGATGTTAAGGAAGCGGTACCAGGGGCTGGCCTAATGACGATAGGCAGGGAGTCCGGTGGGGCCATACGCCGCTCTTTCGTCGTCCCGGACAGAACGGGCGGCGTGTGTCCAAAAAAAAGGGTGGTCTTTAAAAAGAAAGGTATTATGCATACATACATACCATCACGCCATGTCCTTTGCAGGGTAGGCAGAGAGAACAGAGTGCCAGAGAACTCTATCCTTGCATACTTCACTTGCTTCCTCGACATTCATAATTCTCTTCATACACGCTCGCCGGTTTCAGAGACACTTGACTCCACCTTCCTTCAATACATGACCGATCTGGTCTAGGTAGGTGAGTCTCGGTCTCCCCCGGTACCTACATACTTCCACTTTCGCATTGTATGAAGATATACACATACATTCAAAGATATTATGAATAGTTTAAATAGAGATTATGCCTATATTCAATACTTGGAATAGTACGTACACTATATATTTTTTTAATTTAACTAGAGGAACAAGGGAGGTAATGTGTTTTAATAATATGTTGCCAAAAAACCTCGAAAATCATTTTTTTTTATTGTGGGTATCTGAGAAAAAAAAATTGCAAGTCTTTCCAAGACTATAAACGAAAAATTACTTGAAACATTATGAAAAATCAAAATGATATTAAAAAATTAATCGCGATGCAATGTAAATAGTTTTATGTCACATATGTAATACTCGCGTTAACGCAAGAAATCTGTTTTTTCCTTTATTATGTAATGTTACATTGATAATAGAAATTCTAATTTTGTGAAAATTTTAATGATTTACCAATTGCGGTTTATGATGTATGCTCCACTGAAAGACAGACAGACTGACGTACAAACGGAAAGTGGAGACGTTAATTTGAATTATTCCCATATTATTTTTAAATAAAATACGTTCAATAGTATTTTCTTGATGTAATTGTTCCAATCTTTTAGATACTATACAACAAGTTCAAAACGAAACATATTTAGAATTTTTATTTTGATAAAAGCTGTTTCTGTATTTATGCCATTGTGTCATGTATTTGCTGCAATGCGACCGCTAAATTGTGTCGCCTAACGTCCGTCACGTGAAAAAGCTGACTGTTCCTCGAATGCAACACCGATGTGCAAGCAAGTGAACGGCATCGACACCCCTTCTCTTGACTCACGTGAGTTGCTAATGTAACTACGGGGTGGGAGGGAAGGTACAACCAGCACAATGCATTGTGAAATCACTCCAAAGTGGGCTACAAACATTATGTTTGCGTTACGAGTTATTTTGTATTTCAAGCATGTTGTTTATTGACATGATAAAAACTATTACACAATACAATTAACATGCCATCATGTGTACTTACAATGCTCAAAATAAGTATTCAAGTATCTCATATTCGATTGTGTATTAAATCAGTCAAATACTAGGTAGTATTTAAACTACGAGTATGTCTAGTGATATTTCTGTAGTTAGTTTTCAGGTTGAGATTGTTATTTTTTACTTTTAAATGGTTTATCTAATTAGTAAAATTTTTAAAGTTTCATTAGTAAATTACCTGGATCTCTCGTAACACATGGAATATTTACAAATTGTTAAGAGATAGATATAAGACATGCTAAAATTAAGAAATTAAAAAAATGTTCACACGGTTATTAATTAAAATTAAAGTATAAAATGATGATAAATAAAAAGTGTGTGTGTCAGCTCCGACGCACGACTGGAGTTTACTCCTGAAGTACGATTATCAAAACAGGCGCAAAAAAAGCTCATTTGACTAAAAATAATATATATATTTTTATTTACATTTATTAAAACTGTTCAGTGAAGTATCATCTCACGTCAGAAAGTGAAAGGTGCGCAGAATAGGTTGTGCACCAAAAACGTAACGAGGTCATTCGATCACAAGATTTTACTCCTCAAATACCGGGCGCCTTATATGAAAATCGATTCTTAAGGAGTAAACTCCAAAAAGATATAAAAAAGAAACAAATATGATGAATAAATAAAATGATGATAAATAAATAAATGATGATAAATAATAAATTATAATAAAATTAAAGTATAAAATTATAGAATGATAAGTTATTTATAATTCATCATTCTCCTGCTCTTATCCCAATTACTTGGGGTCGACGCAATATGTACTCCTCTTCCTACATATTGCAAAAGTTATTGGCAATAGTTTTATGACCGGCCGCCTGCCTGACGTTAACCCTCCTTAGGAATGTAATTGTTGACCAAACGGCATCAGGTGGTGTTTGCTCAGGTCGATGTGAAGCTCTTAGTCGTCCTTTACGACACCCTCGAGCAAAGTAAGTGTTGGTAGTAATCGTAGCCGCTACCACACAGCAAATAATTAAAATTATGTTAATATATAAAATCCGATTACGAAATGAAAAATTGATGTCGCAAGCGGGATTCGAACCCGCGCCTATTGGGATTCCGGCCCAATCGTGCTGCCACTACACTACCGCGACCAATTGTAGGACATGCAAATTTTCATCTCGTATTGTATTTACGTCTTAAGGTGACGGTGTGCTATCTACCCGACAATGTTTACACAATGTTATAGGTTTAATACTTCAAACTTTACAGTTAGAATTGTATTAAACGATGACACAACCTTGTTATTTAAATTTACTGAAATTTTAGCATTTAATATGCTTAATTTATAAAATCCGATTACGAAATGAAAAATTGATGTCGCAAGCGGGATTCGAACCCGCGCCTATTGGGATTCCGGCCCAATCGTGCTGCCACTACACTACCGCGACCAATTGTAGGACATGCAAATTTTCATCTCGTATTGTATTTACGTCTTAAGGTGACGGTGTGCTATCTACCCGACAATGTTTACACAATGTTATAGGTTTAATACTTCAAACTTTACAGTTAGAATTGTATTAAACGATGACACAACCTTGTTATTTAAATTTACTGAAATTTTAGCATTTAATATGCTTAATTTATAAAATCCGATTACGAAATGAAAAATTGATGTCGCAAGCGGGATTCGAACCCGCGCCTATTGGGATTCCGGCCCAATCGTGCTGCCACTACACTACCGCGACCAATTGTAGGACATGCAAATTTTCATCTCGTATTGTATTTACGTCTTAAGGTGACGGTGTGCTATCTACCCGACAATGTTTACACAATGTTATAGGTTTAATACTTCAAACTTTACAGTTAGAATTGTATTAAACGATGACACAACCTTGTTATTTAAATTTACTGAAATTTTAGCATTTAATATGCTTAATTTATAAAATCCGATTACGAAATGAAAAATTGATGTCGCAAGCGGGATTCGAACCCGCGCCTATTGGGATTCCGGCCCAATCGTGCTGCCACTACACTACCGCGACCAATTGTAGGACATGCAAATTTTCATCTCGTATTGTATTTACGTCTTAAGGTGACGGTGTGCTATCTACCCGACAATGTTTACACAATGTTATAGGTTTAATACTTCAAACTTTACAGTTAGAATTGTATTAAACGATGACACAACCTTGTTATTTAAATTTACTGAAATTTTAGCATTTAATATGCTTAATTTATAAAATCCGATTACGAAATGAAAAATTGATGTCGCAAGCGGGATTCGAACAATACAATTCATCATCGTTTAATCGTCATCGTTTAATACAATTCTAACTGTAAAGTTTGAAGTATTAAGCCTATAACATTGTGTAAACATTGTCGGGTAGATAGCACACCGTCACCTTAAGACGTAAATACAATACGAGATGAAAATTTGCATGTCCTACAATTGGTCGCGGTAGTGTAGTGGCAGCACGATTGGGCCGGAATCCCAATAGGCGCGGGTTCGAATCCCGCTTGCGACATCAATTTTTCATTTCGTAATCGGATTTTATAAATTAAGCATATTAAATGCTAAAATTATGTTAATAGTTAAAATTAGAATGTGACCATTCTAAATTAGTTTATCGACTAGTTTGAAATAATCCAGTGTGTAAAAAATCCAAGTCCTAAGTCTAAAATACTACAAAGTGTCAGTACTTTTCGCAAATATATGCATTTTTATTCGAGTATTTCATCCGCTGCCTGTGCTATTATGGGTTGTGCTTAATATTACTACGATCGTATAGAGATATCGTCTATCGTCCGTGATTTATTATAATAAGGGAATGGTAAAAGATATTCAAGCCTATGTAAAAACTTATTCATTATAATATATTAGTTTACTACCTTTGTTATTTCTTTCATCACTTAATACCTACTTTTATATACTGCTAATGTTTAATCTCTTATTACTATTAGCTTCACTAATGTTATTGTACCTGATAATAAATTTTCGCAACTAATTTAAGTCTCTGATAAAGTCAGGGGTAACTTAGACTAAGTTCATGATGACTTAGAACAATAATAAAATATATACATATATTAGTTTACTAGTGGTACATTTAATAGTTGAAGAACTACGCTGTGAACAGTTCTCTGTATACAACCGCGGGCCGGTCCATCCGGGCTAGTACCACACTCTCGCAGGAGATCGACGTCTGAGTAATGGAAATGTGCTGTTGCACTTTGTTCGATGAGCGAGAGAGCCGGAAGCCCAACTGGGATGGGTTTGGAGTTTGTATTGGTAGGCAGCGGCCTAGCCATTGGTATTGTAAAGGTCCATGGGTGGCAGTGACATTTACCATCAGGTGTGCTGTCTGCTCGTTTGTCACCATAAACAATAAAAAAATATTTCGAGTGGTTGGCTAATGATGATTGACAATTATTTGGTAGTCAATGTAGGATTAGCAGAGGTAGCACATAGTGCACAATGCACCACAAGCTTGAGTAAATATTTGGCGGGCTACCCATTAAGTGCTAAATGATAAAAATATCATCAGCCTATATCCACTGTAAAATAATATTCTATTTAATTTTTGATGTAACAATAATGTCAATGTTTAAGGGGGAAGACACTAACACCTGCAACACAGTCTTTACTAGCGCAGGTGTTAGGGAATCCTATTAATTATAATGTACATTTTACGTCAATAAACATATATTATATTATTATATTAAAGCTAGTAGGTCTAATACCGGGGTGACAGAGTCACATACCTACAATGTGAATCTGTCCTCTCTGCCCCACAAAATAGGAACAGGACCTGAAAGTATGAATTAAAATTTTGCAGATGTGTTAATCTAAGTATGGACGGCGTTAGAATACAATTCATTACCCCTATCTTACACATGAGTGATCTTAATATACAACCGAGTAGTATAAAACGCGTATAACATCTATGCAAAAGAAGAAAAACTCGAAACTCTACTAGCGCGGTATAGTAGGTCAATTTCAATCTTACTATGAAGTAGGCTCAAGCTCAACAATGGGACATATAAGAGCTGAGATGAGATGAAGATGATGAGATATGTTGTCTTATATTTAGGCACTATTCCACACAAGCTTAACTACCACCCTAATTTTTGGGTAGCACTTAAAACTATTTAACCATCATTGTTCTATGTTGAAGGACGTGTAACATCAAGCAATAATTAGTGTTATAAGTCATACAGATCGCTGTAGGTTTAACTTAAAAATTGGGTGCTCTTAGTAAGTCGGACACAATTCTCTCAGAAGAGTGCTTCTACCCATTCTTCTAATAATAAATTATTACATGGAAACTTAAAAATGTTTATCATCGTTGTATTGCTTTAAAAACGTTTATATATTTTAAAATATCAGTAGAAAGAATAATATCGAAAGAATTTTAGACATTAGTAAACTTTACTAGGGTTTCACTTTATTTTGTAACTAACTATATATATATATATATATATATATATATATCGCCTCTTCATTTTAATAATGTGATACTCTCTTTGCTTTAATTGTAATGAAAAACGAAATGTTAGAAGAGTTTTTTTTTTCAAGTTTAATAAAATAATTGATATATAGATCTGTAATTTGAATTATTTAATTATTTTATAATTAAATTGCTTATGATTTAAATCAGATTTACGTTAAAAAAATATTCGTTGCGATACAATTATTTTTTGAAATTTGAAAAATAATCCTCTAAAATTTCATTTACCTATATCTATTTATGTACACGTGTATGTATATATATATATATATATGTATATATACACGTGTACATAGATCGATCGATATGCGTACCGCAATGCGGGTTAGGGCGTCCCCCGGAGGCGACGCGTACCGACCCGTCCCCGTCGGTACGAACTTAGGCAGTTGCGGCGATGGGGGCCGCCACCCATCACGCCTTGCCCAGTCAGGCGAGTCGAGGAGAGCAGAGTGCCGGGTGGGCACGTGGAATGTAAGAGGTTGTGTGGAAGGTAAGTTGCACGAGCTGATATCCGTCATGGCGGACAAACAGCTAGACGTGCTCTGTGTAACAGAGACCAAGCGAAGGGGCAGCGACGCCTGCGATCTTCCTGGTGGCGGGATGACTCTGTGGTCTGGTGTACCATAGAGCGATCGAGCCAGTATGTGAGTAGGAGTGCTGTTGTCCTCTCGCTTGGCCTTAGGTGTGAAGGAATACGGAATGTATGATCCCAGACTTCTTTGGGTCCGTATAAAACTAGGTGTCACCAAGGTATTCATGGTTGTAGCATATGCTCCTGTAGGATCCTCGGTGGCATCAGACCTAGAGAAGTTTTGGGATAATGTTAGGGACGTTCTGGATATGGCAGAAACCAGTGAACGCGTGATTGTATGCGGAGATTTGAACGGATGGGTGGGGACCAAGCGTCCCGACTATGAGGACGTACTTGGTCCATTTGGTGATAAGAGAGTGAACGATGCAGGTAGGCTCATAGCGGATGTATGCATGGAGAGAAACCTTATTGTGTCAAATACATTTTTCCAACATAAGGACATCCACATGTATACATGAAAAGTATATTAGATTTAATTTTGGTAGACAGTCGCCTCCGAAGCAAAATATTGGACGCAAGAGCCTACAGGGGCCCCACAGTCGATACGGACCACTATCTCGTTATTGCGAGATTTAGTGGTCTGTTCAGAAAGTGGAGGCACTGGCGAGAGCGTGTCCACTTCGGAGGGCTTGAAAGAATAAAGTTTGAAAGGTTGCAAGAAGAGTGTGTAAGAGAAAAGTATGCAGAGGGTGTCCGAGAACGGCTGACGATGGCAAGCCAGCCGCAATCGGACATTGAAGAATGCTGGAGAGTATTGAAGGAGAGTATGGTAGATACAGCGAAATAAGTATGTGGAAGTTCAAAGAAGCATAGAAAAACAAATGGTGATGCATGGTGGGATGCGGAAGTTACAGCTTCCGTAGAGCAAAAGAAGAAAGCGTGGCTGGACTATGTCTCTTCTTTGAATCTGAATGACAGTATGACTGAACAGAGGAAAGAAATATATCGGCAATGTAAGAATGACACCAAGGCCTTAGTGAAAGAGAAACGTGATAGAGCAAGTATGAGTGCAGAAGATAGGCTGACTAAAAACTTCGAGAGTAACACCAAACTCTTTTGGAGGGAGGTGAAGAAGTCTCGGGGTGGTTGGTCAGCCTTCAGAATGAATAAATTAAGGTCTAAAGGTGGAGACATTCTTACACAAACACAAGACGTGTTAAGCCGATGGAGTGAATATTTTGGCGATATGTATGCGGATGCTACGGTTGACGCCGGTGTCGCATGTGGTTGAGTAGAACAACATTCGACAGCGGCGTCCTCCGATGACATCAGTATGGATGAAGTTGAATGGGCGATAAGAAAATAGAAAAATGGTAAGGCAGCGGGCATTGATATGGTGTCTGCCGAGATGATCAAGCTTGGTAGCTCCTGTGTCTGGGAGGCGTTCCTGTTGCTCCTCAATTTATGTTGGAGCTCGGGAATGGTTCCCAGGGACTGGAATAGCGCAGTCATCGTGCCTTTGTTTAAAAACAAGGGTTCACGTTATGACTGCGCAAATTACAGAGCCATAAGCTTGACCAGTTTGGCAGCAAAAGTGTATAGTAAAATTATTGAAAGGAGAATGAGGATGGTGTCCGATGGTTTACTGTGTGAGACACAAGGAGGTTTCAGGAGTGGAAGGGGATGCATGGATCAAGTGTTCTCTCTGCGCAACATTGTGGAGAAGCATCTGGCTCTAGGTCAGAGGGTTTTCTGCAGTTTTGTGGATCTGGAGAGAGCATTTGACACGGTTGTACGAAAGGAACTTTGGGACATTTTACCGGAGTATGGTATTAACGGTAAACTGCTACAGGCTGTGCAGTCCAGTTACAGGGGCTGTTGAGCCTGTGTGCGGCTGGATGATGGAATGTCGCCTTGGTTTGACGTCAATGTCGGCGTTAAGCAGGGGTGTGTTCTGTCAGCCAGGCTGTTTATCATATATCTGGATAAATGTCTCCAAAGGTTGAACGATATGAATGTGGGAGTCCAGATGGGCGACTCAGTGGTCACTGCTCTGCTTTATGCAGATGATGCAGTCCTGCTGGCACAGTCAGCGACTGACCTGCAGACCCTAGCCGACACAATGACAGAAGATTGTAAGAAAAGGGGTCTACGCGTGAATGTGAGCAAAACCAAAATAATGGTCTTTGAAAGAGACGAAGCCAGAACAGATGTAAGAGTAACAATAGGTAATGATATACTAGAGCAAGTGGATGAATTTGTATATCTTGGATGTGGATTAGGCGAGATGGAAGGTACACCACTGATATAGAGCGAAGAGTGAATGCGGGAAATAGAGTGAACGGAGCGTTGGGGCAACTTCTCGGCAGCCACCACCTCAGCCAGAAGGCACGTGTAGCAATACATAATGCAGTGCTTGTCCCAACATTACTGTATGGAAGCGAGAGTTGGGTATGCAGAAAAGAGTATGAAAGTAAAATTTATACGGTCTAAATGCGATCTCTGCGGAAAATCTGTGGAGTTAAGCTGACCGACCGCATTCGTAACGACGACGTAAGAGAGCGAGTAGGTATGAAAGAGAGTATTGGTGTAAAGATGCGAAAGGGCATGCTCCGATGGTTCGGACATGTGGAAAGAATGCCGAACGAACGTCTGGTTAAGAAGATATACAATGCGAAAGTGAAAGGATGTAGGTACCGAGGGAGACCGAGACTAACTTACCTTTTTCTTTTTTTTTTCTTTTTTTTTATTGGTGGGCTATGGGCGCGTCTCGCCCCGCCGAATCGGTCCGGGGTGACGGAAAAGGCAGCGCGTGACCCCATAGACCCACCGTAAAACCTTCTCTCTTCGCCGTGCGAGCGGACCACCGGTACTCGATTTTAACGTCGGTGGCAGACTAACCTACCTAGACCAGATCGGTCATGTACTGAAGGAAGGTGGAGTCAAGAGTCTCCGAAACCGGCGAGCGTGTATGAAGAGAATTATGAATGTTGAGGAAGCGAGTGAAGTATGCAGAGATAGAGTTCTCTGGCACTCTGTTCTCTCTGCCTACCCTGCAAAGGATATGGCGTGATGATATGTATGTATGTATGTATGTATATATATATATATATATATATATATATATATATATATATATATATATATATATATGTATGTGTATATATATATATATATAATACCATTTTAATTATTTAAATCTATAATTTTAAATATCTGGAGGACCGATCCTTGCTCGGTATTTTCTTAATAGTGTGTTTTGAAAGATATATTTAAATATAATAAAAATCATGAAAATATAAATTAAAAAGGCAAAAGTACAATAAATAGAAATTAAAAAAATGTATTGAGCAAAAAGAAGCCAAAATCACGTTTGTTATATGGAAGCACCCCTTAAATATTTACTTTATTTTGTTTTTTAGTATTTGTCGTTATAGCGGCAACAGAAATATATCATCTGTGAATTTTTTTGTTTGACTACTGTCTAACTATCATGGTTCATGAGGTTCAGGCTGGTGATAGATAGATGAACGTACGGACGGACAGCGAAGTCTTAGTTATAGGGTGCCGTTTTACGCTTTGGGTACGGAACCCCGAAAAGGTTGAACTCTTATAAAAGCAACAATGGAATGGATGGATTGGTACAATGGATATACTCTTTAAAATTGGAATGTCTCGAAAGTCACAATACTGTGTTAACACGGCATTTGAATGTTTTTAAGCTAAAAAGAGGTCATACAATTTTAGGACACGTCATCATAGGAACGTAGAGTTTGAAATTTTAAATTGTTTGACAGCAATTTTCTAAGCCGAATACTGTAATTGAGAGCCATGATAACACATTGCATCGAATAACTAAAATCCGTCGCTCATAAGATGTATTACCCGTTTTAATTTTACTCTAGTGAGGGTACTTTTACCGCATAATGATTAGGAAAGAGAGATAGTCATTTGCTATATTTTTGTTCGCTGTTTAGCTAGCGTTTAATCAACATATTTGTATAAATCGAGAAGGAAAGGCTGAATTATATTGGAAACAATCAGTAAGATACGATAGGGTGACAGGATGTTAATGCTGATCAGATTGGTCGCAAGACGTCATGACATACTTGTACCTATGTGCGATACTACGGTCGTTTCGATTTCTTTAAACTATTTACTTGCAAATATATTATATCATTCGAAGTGGTCGAATATTAAAATAAATCCTTCGAATAAGCGATAAACTCCTAGTCAGACAACCGGTCGAATTCCTGAATACCTACTCTGAAGGCTCCCGGTCTCTCAACTCACATCTTAAAATTGAAAGCTGGGGCGCCAAAATTATATGTCATGCAATGCCACCAGTTTGCAAGAAAAAACATTACATTGTAATCGGGTCAACTATACTGACCAGTTGTTCTCGAGCAAAGTCTGTATTTATTCCTAGGATTCTGCAAATACCATTAAATTACTCCTTCGAATTTTAGAGAGTGCAGTTTGCCATTAAAGTCTGCTTCGCAATAACCAAAAACAAAGCTCGAGGTCAAATTCTTAAGGTAGCGGGAGTAGACTTGAGAGAAAGCTGCTTCTCCCATTGGCAGTTGTATGTGACATGCTTTAGAGTAAGCTCACAGAGTAGCCTGGTTATTCTAGCATCCGAAAGAAAATCAAAAGATATTGTTTACAAAGAAATACTGTAATAGGTGTAGTATCGCAGGTTGATATCAAAGAAGCGGTGCCAGTGGTTGGCCTAATTTCGATGGAAAAGACGGTGGGTTATGGCACCGCACACTACCCTTCCGTCGCCTCGATCGGAATGAGCGCGGTGTGTTTAAAACATGGCCTGCTAAGAAAAAGCCTGATGTTCATAATATATAACAAAATTTCATTTGATTTTTATATTTATCGAACCTACCCTACACTATAACAAAGATTGTTATCATCATCATCAGCATCACAGTCCATATACGGCCCACTGTTGGGCTCGGGCCTCCTCCATAATAGGAGGGAAGTTAACCTACTATACCGCGCTGGTCAGACGTGTTGTTATAGGGTTTTGTATAGATGTTATATGCATTTTATATCCCTTAGTCGTCTCTTACGATCACCCACGGGTAATATAGGGGGTGGTGAATTGTATTCTTACTCCGTCACCACATGGATAAGATTGTTATACCTACTATATAAGTATGTATACAAACATTTATACATAATTATTTATAAATAACAATAAAATTAATAACGTAAAAAACAAACATAAGTCCTATTCCATTTTCGAATTCTACGCAGACAAAAATGCGGGAATAATTAAAAGTAATTAAAATTAAAAATAATTAATAAAAAAAAGGCCAAAAAGTAAATAAGAGAAAGTAAGGATCCGAACCGAGCTCCGGTTTGTTTGGATTAGACTACACGATTGAACCAACTGAGCTAAATGTCTATTCTTAATGACAGCGTCAAAATATGAAAACTTTCATATTCTAATAGTTAGCTATTCTAATACAACGAAAAATTATATTTTTGTTGCCGAAAAATACTGACAAAACAATGTTTTTTATAAATGAAACCTAGCTAGATCGATTAATCGCCTCCGGAACCCCTTGTATGCTAAATTTCAAGAAAATCGTTGGGGCCGTTGCCGAGATTCAGATTACATATAAACATAAATATATATATATATACATATATATATATATATATATATATATATATATATATATATATATATATATATGTATATATATACAAGAATTGCTCGTATAAATATATAGTGAGATTTATATAACACTTTACTTTTGTCTGACTCGTAATTAGCAGAGCTTATATTAATGGAACGGATTAAAAGTTTCTACATTATTATAGAGCATATATTTTATTAGGTCCAATTAGTTAATTTTAAACGCGCATGTTAATGTAGAACGAATTGGAGGCCTTAAAACTCTAATACAATAGTTTAAGTGATGAGAATTTAAATGTTTCATAATTATTATTCTTTAAACAACACGTCTATAGTTTATATGTGGGCGTTAGTTTAGTAACAGGATGTTGGAAGTCACATGATCGTAGCGAACAAGGTAAATCATGCATAGCAACAGAGCTTTGGTATCATCACGGCAGTACAGTAACCCGAGGCAATTATCTTACACACACGTCCATACATACATAATTGCTCATCTTAATTTGTTAACATAAGCTATATTTATTTTATTAATCCTTGTTTGATTGATTAAGGCATCTAATAATTTGAAGAGTCATCGTTTTCCTGCACTTATTACAATTTTTTTGCTGTGATGACAGTATATATATATTCTTCCTGTAACACAGATGGTAGAAGTGCAAAACGTGTTGAATAGCATTTTTTTTAAATATTTTTTACGACCAATTGCTTGTAGTCAGCTCTCTTTCAAACGGAATATTGACCATACAGTATTTGGTGGAAATGACACACATCAAAAGATAGTTCTTATTACTCTAACATGACATTTGCGAACAATATTAGAATACATTACATTCATTATTATATTTACATTAATTATTATATTAATTTAAAAGTAATTAACAAAAAGTTTCTATATGGTGACGGTTTGCGCACATAAGTCACCACCTTTTACTCTGCAAGAATGGGTAATAGCTTTCTCTTGGACTATTTTTAACAGTGGACGTTGAAAGACTGATGGACGGATGGCTTAAAGTAAAGTACATATAGCTACTGCCAAATATCATTTCTCTACAGGCATTATATATTCTATTGCTTGTCCTCACAAGCTCCTCAGCTTGGTACATAATGGCAAAGAAATTTGAAAAATATTATGCTAGTTAGAATAGTTAATACAGGGTTTTCTTTTCCAATTTCCTTGTTTTAGAGTAATATTTGCATATGGCCCTTATTCTTATCATACAAAATTTGCGAGAAAGGAACGCGAATTATATAGTTAATTTATTCCGGTATAAATAAATATTGTAATATAGCATATTTTTATATAAGTTTGATTGTAATACAAATAGAATTAGAAACATCAAAATAATTTCTTTAGTTATTTGTTTTTATATAATCATAACACACTGCACAATTGCACATACTATATATTTTAAATGTGGTATGAAATTATATTCTTTTGAATGTTATAATTAAGGTACTCTATTTTTGTTTAATATTTATAAGCAAATACTTGAAGTATGTCTTATTTGAAGCTAAGAGGTAAATTGACTTTGGATGATGGAATTAAACAACAGAATCAGCTTTTTGAGCAAACTAGTTGTACTTTAGGTATTTGCCTTTGATAGCCTATCATCATCATATATGTATATCCCACATCATCATCATATATGTAGTCTCAACACAAAACTCAATACAAAACCCTAGTCTCGAGTCCCACTGTTGGACTCGAGTCTAGGGTTTTGTTTTGAGTTTTCCTTCGCTTCGGGGTGGTGAATTATATTCTTACTCCGTCACCACATGAAAACGATATATATATATATATATAGCCTGTGTGACAGATTAACTTTTTTGGCCTAAATATCCTTATGAATAAAAAGGCATACGACAACAGTTATGCTGTAAATATTTATCTATTCTATATAATGTTATATATACTTAGTAGAAAGTTATCTTGAAATTAGAAATAGGAAGTTGGGGAAAATAATAAATAAGGTGCCATATACTTAGTGTATATTTTCATATGAATGGATTTTAACTTCACTATAGGTTTCATCATTTCTAATTTTATTCTTATCCCAATTGGGGTCGATACAATATGTACTCTTTTTTATAGTACATATTGTAGAAGTTATTGGCAGTAGTTTTATGACCGGCCGTCTGCCAGACGTCAACGCTCCTTGGGACCAAACGGCATCAGATAGAGTTGACTACAGTCGTTAACTAAGGCTCTTAGTCGTCTTGTGCGACATCCACGAGCAAAGTAAGGCTTGGTAGCTTTCGTAGCCACACAACAATTTCACAATAGCCTTCAATGATCTTTAATAATACAAAGGCTCTATCGGTCATCATTATTTTAATCCTTTATTATTAAATGCCTTGAAATAATAGTAGTTTAATAACATTACTTTTTTAATTGCTTATAATTTGACCAGAAATAGTTAAAGCAGAAAAAAAATGATAGTTATAAAAAGTTTATAGGTATATTATAATTTTGTAAAGCGACAAGACTTTTTTTCTCTGTAAAAAACAAACGCTTGACTGTAATGTTACTTCTGTTGCTTATTCGATGAGTTATTCAAAGCAAATAATTAAAAATGATTTCACTGTAAGCTATCGTGAATGAATAATCACTTTATAAAATTTTAAACATGGAATTGCTATTATTGCAGATCTTCTAAGAATAGTGGTTATTCATTTGATTGTTAGCCCGGATAATTTGCACTGAGCCAGTATAAGCGTATTCTAAAGTATGAAAAAAATTGGTCTGCTATTCTAAATTGGCGAAACGTGCCAGTATATATTTTTATTTGATCTTTTTCTCTTGCAGTAACATTATAAACAGAGTGACAGAGAGATAGTTCTCCTAACGATAAAATGTTGTTGAACGACACAGTATCAAATTGAAATCTCAAAATATTACTATGTTTGGCTATTATAAAAAAAAAACTTGTAAACAAACCTTAATATATTAATATTCGATAATGGGATCTATCGAGTAGAAAGAAGGCGATAGCTACGTTGTATATGCTTATAATGCAGTATATACATATGTAAAGAACAATATTGCTGAATTAAAAGACGCTCTGTAAACAGATATTTATAATGATCGACGGACGGATGGACATCCATCAACTTATCGACATCTACTGTTGAACATAAGCATCTATACATAAGGGAAAAAAATCATAATCTCTTGGTTTGCCAGGCGGGTGGACGATTGCAGTGTGTCATTTGTTATTCACTTTTCTGGTGCTACTTTAGTCGATTTTGTACGACTTTTATAGGTGGTGCTATCACACTAAGACGAGTATATGCAAAGCTCTTGTTATTCTATTATATATAAAATAAAAACAACTAAAATTATATATTTATCACGTTATGTTAATTTTATTTAAGACAAACAATTTTACTAGTATTTAAGTTAACATAAAGAATTCCAGGATCCGCATTCATTAAAACAATAGCTTCACATACTGTTGGTGTGTCGTTCGTCTTAAGCTCAACCGGTCGTAGTATCGTCCTCGTTGGAAAATGTCAAGGATTTTATTGTGTTATACGAGCGGTCACATGACGAGTGCTAATATTTATGTTCGATCACATGACGTATAATTCCCATACTATATATAAATATATAAAATAATCACATGACTACAAACGGTGCTTTGTTGGATTATAATTAGTCTATGATGAGCAAACTGGCCTTATTTACTTTGTTCGAGGTCCGACGGATTGCTGCAATCGTGACGTCATCGTCTCTGTTTACGACTTCGCATGCAGTCTTGTTGAGTACATTTGCATTCTAAAATAGTTTGTTCAAAATATATTTTATTGTATATACAAAAGCTAACTCACTATTATGGTTTTAGTATTCAAATTTTCATATTTCAAAAGGGACTTTGTAAGTATTTTAAGTTAAAATAAGGTATATATTATCTTTATTCATACTCCGTGTTTTGACGGAGTAAGAATAAAATACTCTTTCTTTGCCTATGAGTGTTAAAAAAATATTAAGAAATGTTATAAGCAGACAACAAGTAAGAGTTTTCCACTCGAAATAAAACCCTATATCAACCCGTCTATCCGTGACCAGCATGGCTGATGACTAAAATTGACCAATATAGGTCAATTTTTGTCATATTGTAAAAGCTCGAACTCATTATTAGGATATGTATGAGCTGAGATGAAATGAATGATGAAAATCTGTCAATTTATACATCAGAATATCAACAGTGTGAAGAATATTGCGTATGGACTTTTCCATAAAAGAGAGGATAAACTCTATAATCATCATGCGTGATATGTGGATTGATACTCCTAATTGGTGTTATAAGTGATTATATATTGACTTTTTGTCGAACAATCTTTCAATGTCCTCTATTGGTAATAGGACTTGCCAAGAGAGAATCAATAAAAATTCTCCTGATATATTCGCATGATGCGGCATGGGCAGCAATATCGCCCGGTGGACCACTGAAGGCCAGGTCTTGTACCATGGATCTGCCCAAATAATGTCAGTACGGAAGGTTATGGGATTGTAGGTCATTCCTTCCGCTACCCTGGCTAGTTTCGGCGGGGTTTGATTGTACTAAAGTCTTATGCCCATATTCTATTAATATTACAAGTTGCTCATGAGATTGACTGTACTATATAGTCTTAGGATCACATCCTAATTAATATTATAAGTTGTCCATGAATGCCGTTCCTTATCCTAGTGATTCGTTAGTCGAGTTTTTACGAATTCCACGAGAAAGACTTTATATGTTTACCTTGTCTTGTCTTGTGCTATATGGGGTAAAAATCACTTAAATTGCGATATTTTCTACATTTATGTTTGGAATAATATTTCTATATCAGAGAGAACTTTAACGTTTTCGAAAACGTGTGTAGTATGTATCTCCTTCTTAATGAGAGATAATTTAGGGTATTATTTTATGCTAGACAGGCAGGTTGGTATAAGACTTTATTTCCAATTTTCTCTCTCTTGCAGTGATATCATTCCCATATACCTACTAAGGAACACCTTACTCATACCCTATGAAATCTGTGTGAAAGAAATGGTTAGTGATATAATATATTCTTCATATTTCATCATACAGGGAAAATATACTTATATGTTTATATAAAATTGCAACGATCGAACTTGTGAGCAATAATATTTTAGATACAAAAGTAAAAAGTAGATTATAAAGAAAGGCAAGGCTAGCTCTTCGTTAGGTGACGAAGTAAAATATTATATAGTCAATACTTCTTCTTTACTTATGATGACCTGGGCCAACTCCATTTGATGCCGTTTGGTCAACAATTACATTCCCAAGGAGGGTTGACGTCTGGCAGGCGGCCGCTCATAAAACGAAAGCCGTAATAACTTTTACAATATGTACTATGAAACTAGAGTAGGTACATATTGCATCGACCCCAAGTAATTGAGATAAGAGTAGTAGAATGATGAATGATGACTTCTTCTTTACTTATGAATATCATAAAATTCAATTTAGGGATGTTAGCAGATGGGTGACATTAGGTTATTGTAGTATACTAGACTAGGGTTTTTTCGTCCGGAAGAAGCTCGTGCTCAACGTTGGGGCATACATAGTTTGAGAATTAGAAGATGGAGAATAAAATTTCTTATAAATGTATAATATTAAAACTTATTTATGTTAAGGATAAATATACCTGCATATATAAAACTAAAGGTTATAATTTTAGGCTTTAGAAATGCATCATTGCTTTTCACAGTCAAGGAAAACAGCCATAGATACTATAGATAGCGTAACCGAATAACTATTATAAGATTATATATTAGGATTTATTTTTCAATATAGTCTCATACACCTGTCTTTTTAGAATATATTATTTACTATTCCTTATTTTATCTTGGTAGTCATAAAACCGAAGGTATCACTGGAAAAATGGAAAGCAGGGCTCTATTCGGCAATTTATAAAATAAATTCAGATTGCCAAATCGCTTGTCAAACATAGCGTTGTAGTAATATCACCTTTAATAGGAAGGCATACGTGGACATCGATAAGCTTGATGGATGGATGGATAAGTTTTTGTGTTACTAAATACACATATAAAAAGCTATCAGAGTGGTATATTATGGCTACGCCAATCCATGTTTTAATGCTTTTCATATGAAGCGAATATTGCTAAAAGATATTATTTAGGAACTTTATGATAAGCAATAATATGGATCTCTTAAAGATATTATGTTGTAAAAATTAGTATTAATATCGTTTTATCAATCTTTCTTTTTTATTTCAAAATTTTTATGATTTTAGGCATAAGTGGCAGTTAGAAAAGTACCCACACTTGACTGTAAAATTATTAGTTCCATGTACCTAATTGTAATTTATTTCGAAATATCTCTTGTAAGTAGATTTAAATTTAAATTTATAACGTATAAGTAATAATCTAATAAGAAGAGTGATAGATTACTAGTTTAAGAACTAAAGCTCGAAAGGGCGCTATGACTCCTAAGGCTTTTTAAACTTGTATACATATTTATTTTTATATACTTTGTTTAAAATGATCTGGGTCAATTCCATCTGATGCCAGCTGCTCGACAATTACATTCTCATTCGAGTTGACGTCAAGTAGACTGCCGATCATGAAACTATTTTTTAAAAATGGTAGGGCTAGACTATTGGCCGTTTTCTGTCTATAGCCTTGGGTCGGTCCGTCCGTGATAGAACCACACTTTCGCAGAAAATTGACATTTCAGTAGTGGCAATATACTGTTGCGCTTCATTTGGTGAGCGAGGGAGCCGGCAGTTTAACTTTCTGGGTGGATTTGGGGCTTTTATTGGTAAGCAGCGGCCTAGTTATACCACAGGAATTGCAAACGTACATGGGTGGCAGTATAATTTACCATCAGGTGCTGGTGATAGTGTGCTGCTTGCTCGTTTGCCATCGTAAGCAATAAAAAAAAATCATATAATGTACGATGGAAGAACAGTATCCATGGAGTTGACCTTAAGTAACCGAATAAGAGCAGAAAAACGATCACGATTTGAGCGACAAATCAAAATAATATATTATTATAAGAAAATTGTTTCATACTATGATTTAACAATACAATATATCATCGCCTCTATCATTGAAATCTAGTAATTCACATTGAAACATACTTATGATGATTCTAATAAGAGACTCGTCCTTTACAGGATCTTTCAATAGACTGTAACTGCTGCTCAGTTGTGATGTGGGTTTTAGGTGTCTTTTGGATGTATTAATAAAATTCCTATGCATAGAAAAATAAACCTTTTTTATTACTTTTGGTAGCAAACGAGCAAGCAGTATACCTAATGGTAAATGTTACTGCCGCGCATGGACCTTTAGGGCCGCTGGGTACCAATAAAAACTCCCAAACCACCCAGTTGGGCTGCCGGCTCTCTCGCTCACCAAACGATCGGCCTGCAGCTGTAGACAGAGAACTGTCATCAGTGTGGTTCTACCACTGTTTAAAGGTGATAGTGAAGTCCTATGATAATCGTACTGGCCATTCAAAACGAGGATCAATTTATGCACGAGCCTTGCAATGGGATACTAAAAGGAATGAAAGGTAATTTAGTTTAGAAAAAGAATACACTATAATACAATAATAGTAATAAGATATTATATGAGAAGAAGTTAATCTCAGATAAGTTACTGAAAGCAGATAACATTTGCGAACAACGACGGCTAATAAGAGAAGCAAACGCAACAAAAAAGTGAGCATGCACAGCAAAACTTTTCTATTGCTCTTTTTCTTGACCCACGTACATGCCACTATTTAGTGTCGGCTTAGTTCAAATGAGAAAATTAGTCTACTAAGTGCTATAAGTTAGCCGGGCGGGTTTGACAGAGATTTCTATATAAAATCGTCCAGCTCTTGTAAGAGCTGGACGATTTGATATAGAACACTGTAGTGTGTTAGTATCTTTTTAGCTTGCATCCAATTGATATTTAGGATATCTACGGTAAAAATTTCCTTTAATAAAGTAAAATAATGATTCATTTTTAATTTAGCTCTGTCACAAGATTATTATTAAATGCGATCTCTACGGAAAATCTGTGGAGTTAGGCTGACCGATCTCATTTGTAACGACGACGTAAAAGAGCGAGTAGGTATGAAAGAGAGTATTGGTGTAAAGATGCGAAAGGGAATGCTCTGATGGTTCGGACATGTGGAAAGAATGCCGAACGAACGTCTGGTTAAGAAGATATACAATGCGAAAGTGGAAGGATGTAGGTACCGGGGGAGACCAAGACTAACCTACCTAGACCAGATTGGTCAAGTACTGAAGGCAGGTGGAGTCAAGAGTCTCCGAAACCGGCGAGCGTGTATGAAGAGAATTATGAATGTTGAGGAAACGAGTGAAGTATGCAAGAATAGAGTTCTCTGGCACTTTGTTCTCTCTACCTATCCTGTAAGGAATATGGCGTGATCATATGTATGTAGGTATGAACAAGATTAGTCAATAAAAGAAATACTCGTTCCTTAATTCTTTTTAAATATTTGTAGATTGATTGGAACATTTTAGTATATTGTAATACTAATTCAATTTCCTTATGTTTCGTACTTCTGTCCAAACTGAATTCCTTTATGTTGCCGGTAATGAAAGGGTGGCATGTAGCCTCATAACATGTTGAATACCTCTTATCGTGAATTGTGTAATCCATTGGAATCAATTACTTTTGCGGCCAAACCGGCGGATTACCATTTCTCTCCGGCGAGTACCCCTCTCGACGTACCAAGAACAGAGTATTGGGATGTCGCTGTCTTGCGGTAAACCTCTCTGCGAGTGGCAGACTAGTTAGTTCAAACCTCGTAACTTTAGTTAGTGTTGATTCAAATCGCCTGCATGTATCTCAGTTAAATTATACATACTTCTCTCAGCAACATGCTAGACCAAGATCGAGTGAGAATGCTTTTGGTTATAACTACCAACATGGTCACGTTGGCATTCTTGCATAAAAAATTGGTCACTCGGTAAATAATACTCAATTATACCCAATTAAAAATATAATAATACACTAATGTATTAATCAAATATGCAGGTATTTTTAAATAAATTTATTTAACTATCTAATTAGTGCAATTAGTATATTTAAGATATGATAATTAATTAATTAAGCAACAAAGTTATTCGGCTTATTATCTCTCAGAAATATTTCATAGTTTGACAGTTTTTAAGCGTTAAAAAATGAAACAAAGTATTATATGACAGTGCCATCTATCTGTAAGCTTTAATACTACTATACAATCGAAGCTCCTATTTAGCTACAGTGTAAGAATATTGTACTGTGTAGTTTGCTTTGTGAATAACATAATTAAATAGGAAAAGTCTTACTTAAATTAGTTCATTTTAACAAAGTTTAACTATAGATGGCATAACAGAAGCCTTCATGACTTCATTACTTTGGAACAAATAACTTTTCTGAAATATGTTAGGTCGTTCACATAAAAGACATAAACGCGCTACGTTTAAAATATACAGGATATTCTAAAATCATTTAGTACATTTCAATTCAATATACGCTGTATATATTACTATTATATAGATATAATGTACTAATATGTAAAGACAATATAAATTTCGAGTTAAAACTGTATTGATGTTAGGATTACTAATGAAAAAATATCGTCTGATATGGAAAAAGAATATGTGCAGAATTCTAATTTTGATGTTTGCTTATAATAACTTCATCATTATCATCATCATCTCAGCTTATATATGTCCCACTGTTGGGCTCAAGCCTCCTTTACACCAGGAGGGAAATTGACCTACTACACCACGCTGGTCAGACGTGTTCGTATAGGGTTTTGGTCGAGTTTTTCTTCTCTTGCATATACGTTATATGCATATTTTATCCCTTAGTCGTCTTTTACGATCACCCACGGGTAAGATAGGGGGTGGTAAAATGTATTCTTACTCCGTCACCATACGGAACATTAATAACTTAATAACTTATATTATCATATATATTATATTATACCCTGTGGCGAGGCGTTGGAATATAAAGTATTACTATCCTTTACTTTCCCGTTTGGTTCGTACAAATCGACTAAGCAATCATCATGAGAAACGGTAATAGCATTTTTTTGCCAACTTATAATATCAACTGCAAGCTCCATCCTGCCAAGGGAGCGGTTATAGCATTTAACCTCTACTTGGGGAGGCCTAAGTCAAACAGTAGATACCGATAAGTTGTTGTTGACTATTATGCTATTATACTATATTTGCAATAAAAAGGTCCTATCTTTGATAAAATAGACTTATTTTATTTAACGCTTCTTCTTGCCACAGCTCATATAGGTTCCAATGTTGGGCATAACCTACAGCTAAGAATGGTTTTATATATCTTATTATGGTGATTATTTAGATTGTAAAGATCTTTTATCATCTCAAATTTTATATAAAAAATGTCGAGATGAAAGTACTGCGTTTGGATAAATGGTTTGCAAATTTTGAAACGGAACTACTTTACAATACGAACATTGTACGTTAAATAAAAGCTTGTGAAAAGGTCAAAGACGAAAATTTAGTTGTCTGTTACGACATCTGTGTCTAATGCTTAGGACACTAGTCACAGCACTAACACACAATAGTTATATTCTTTAACTGGTGGAGTATTTTGTGACATGTCCATTTTAGTATGCTTGCTGTTGAACTATATTCGAAGGAAGCAATAATTCGAACATCTAATCTAGATTAGTGTTATTATTCGTGTGCTGTGAGAGTAAAAATACAATAATAACCACAAATTCGAGAGAAAGAAAGTAATAAAACTTTCTATTCAAGATCTATATGTTTGATCAACGTTTTGTATCAGGTTAAATCTCTCATTCGAATCAGGCTAGTGTTCAACTTATAAAAGTTGAGAAAAAGGAAAGATGATTATTGGGTATGATATTTCTCGTTGTTTATATTACTATCATTGTTAATGAGTGATGATTACCTCATTTATTGATGATACTGCTCTCATATTTCATATAAGACTCCACTGAAAAAGAATCTACAAAGATAAACAATAAGTTGTAAAACCTGTTAAGAAGTGACTTTATGCCAACATTCTAATTCTAAATATTTTATTGCTAAAAAATATATTTTTGTAGTATTTGTGTGTGTGTTTGTGTTTCACCAACCATTTCTCTTCTGTAGATGATTGTAATTGACGATTAATTAACGTAAATGTATAACATTAAAACTCGTATTAATACCAAGTCACTTAACCAGCGTGGTATAAAGATAAATTTTCTTCCAAATGATGATTCAAATGATCAAGGGATAAGTTCAGCAGAACGTATATAAGTTGAAATGATGATGATGATTCTTATGGTGAAATATTAAGTATACTCCTGTCAATCCTTTTCGGTCGATGTTATAAGAAAAGATAAAGGGATGTAAGTAAAAATATTACTACAAAAGTGATAAATTTTCAAATAAAGAGTGACATATAATATCCTGGAGTGATATTCGTGATTAATGTATGATAAATAATGTATTATGATTTAAAAGAAAGAAGTATAGATAAAACAAAATACTTGTATTATTATATATCCGTCGACATACTGGCCTGAATAAATACGTATGTAATATTTTCTCATGAATGTTCTCATGAATATTGTGAATGACAATATAAATTGCTCTTGCACAAATCTTGAACAGCTCGACAGTATAAAATACTTAGCTGTTAGTTTTGACATCAAATTCATCTTTAGATAATACACAAATGTAGAGATACATAATAGAGTAAGAGGAAAGAATATTTTTGAAAATTTTTAATAATTTTTACTTATGCGAGTTAATAATTAATTAGTTATACATCGAGTTATTAAACTTTAAACTGCGTTAAACTGTTATGAATTGAAGGTGCAATTTTGAAGGTAAGCCATTGTTCAATCTATTTTGTTTCTAACGTTGTGATTTTACGAAACATATTTCTCTAAAATATTACATAAATCATTAAAAAAAGGTAGCTAATACTATATACAACCTAGCAGTTTCAACATAAAATTAATTACAATTTGTTATGACTCTATTGTTCCGTGTATATAAAAAACCTTTATATATTTTATTTACTATGTAGTTTACGTTTTAGTTACGAAGTAATAAATAAATATTTAATCATGTAATGACAGATTAAGAATACAATGTATCATCTACCAACCCACACTTTCTCATGGAATTCTTGAAATTGGCTGAAGTACCAGGGTGTGTGCTAGAGTGTGTTTCTAAGAAAATTTTAACACTATTTATGATTAAGAGCTTGTCTACTACAGGAAACTGTCTACTAAACGTTTTAAGACTATCTGTCATTAAAACCCCGTCTATCAAGCTTAACTATTACGGCATAAAATCCTTCGTGGAAATTATACTTTATGTTCCACAGTGAGCATCGTCAGCACCAAGTTCGAAGTTTGAAAATGCTCAATCAACGGCGCCAATTTCACCACTTATTGAGTGGGACTAAGGATTTTGTAGTGAAATATATCTATATACCCATGCTTGTTTCTTACGAGAAAGAAGTAACACTATAAAGAAACTGACTTTGCTTACATAGACGGCGTAGTAGTCTAAGCATCGACCTCATGCTCCGTTTCGGCGGTTATGAGCCCTACATGGCATAGTTTTTAGTGCGATCCACAAATAATTATTCTGAGTGCGAGTATTATTTGTGTCCGTTTATTGTTTATTTTAAAATTCTTCTCGACACAAGTTTTCACTCCTTGATATGGAGTTATTATCTTTATAAAATTAAAAATAAAATAGTAAAATTAGTTTGTTTAACATTTCAGTCCACATAAGTCTCACTGTTGGGCTTGGGACTCATCTACGATAGGTGAGAAGTTGGCCTACTATATAGTGCTAGTCTGACATGTTGGTATAAAGTTTTATGGCAAACTTTCTTTCTTTTGCATCTATGTTATCTACACACCATATCTTTTAATCATCTTTTAAGATACGCACGGGCAAGATAGGTGGTGGTGAATTCTATTCTCACTTTATCGGCATACGCAACAAAATTAGTTTCAGCAAATATTAATTATTAATACAACATAATCTAGTGAAAACATCTTTAAAATTTGAGATTATTATTCAGCAATATTGATTACAATTTCACTTTTATTTTCGAAAGCTAAAATAAAAAGATTTCTGTTAATTTTTAGAAATGGAATTTTATGTTCCGTGTTATAATGAATATATGAATTTGTATATGAGTGTTGTTTAAAGCTGTAGCGTTCAATATGTGGCGTTGTATGGTCAAGACAAGTCCTGTGCTGGTTGCGTGGAGGCGCGCAGGCACAGGCGGAAGTGAGAACGCCCGAAAGAAAGTACCCACCGGTAACCGGTCGTGTTTGTAGGCCAACTGAGTTCATGACGCGCACTGCGCTCGTACGATTACCACTCATTTCTATCAACGTCAAAACTTGACATAGTATTATTATCCCGTTAGTGTAACGGGTATAATTTGTCGCAAGTATCCTAATCAACATTACCACTATGTCTAGAAATAGTATCAATATAATATATTAAAAAAAATATGCGCACATTAAAAAATAAAATGTATTTTTTATTTATTAAATAGTTGGATCTTGTTGTCGCGTATACATTTGCAATCTTCACCCTCTTGCCAAGCGTGGCGATTATGCCATTATTAGCCCTTGGTGAATAGGCTTATGTCCAACAGTAGACGATGATAGGCCGATTAGCGGGTGATTACATAGAATCTTGCTTACAAAAAAATATTGTAATTATAACAAATATGTAATGGTAAAGAATATTAGGTGATCAAGGATTTCACCACAACTTCGTCAATTTGCTTCAATTAAGTTGCCGTTATATTTATACGTAATTTTTATTTAGCTTTTATAATTTTATTATGACGTTTAGTGACGGAGTAAGAATACATTTCAGCACTACTTTTCTTTCCCATAGGTATTATAAATTACGGCTATTTAGATAAAATTAATACAAGATAAGAAAATTTGAAAACTAAGTTTTATGTTAATATATCCTCCATAATTATTCCGTGATGGAGTAAGAATACATTTGATCACCCCCAACTTACCCGTGGGTGATAGTAAGAGACGACTACGGGATATAAATCACATATAACATCTGTGCAAGAGAAAGAGAAAACATATTAAAACTCACTGCTGACGAAGACTCTGTCTGATCATAGGGATATTTATTAAATGACGTTTTAAAATATATTATTCATTACACATAGTGTGATTAATTAAGTACTGTTCTTCCATGCCGCGTGAGTTTGATTCCCGCGCAGGACATTTTTTCGTGCGGTCCACAAATGATTTTAAAAAATGAGTCTACCTGTAATTGGTGAAGTTGCCGCAATACGAAAATATATTCTTTAGTATGAAGTATCTCTAAAAAGATACCTATCTTAAAAATATTATTGATCTTCGTTCAATAGAAAGCCTTGTTTGACAAGTGTTTAAAAATTTGTCATTTTTATTTTGTAGGCAACGTTTAAAATCCTCTAATATCTTTTCAAATCCGTCTTAATACCCTTTCGTGCTGATTTTTATAATTAATAGATGACCGAGAAGCATTCGAAAAGAAAGTCTTCGAAATGAAATTTTATCGAATTATATAACTTTGAATAAGCATTAACTATTCTAGAGTAATAATATTAGAGAAAATAAAACCAATTACACGTTATAAAAATTGGGAAGTGAAATCGATATCTATATCGATTACGAAATTAATTAAAAGATATATCAATAATGTTCTATTCGAAGTCTTGGTTAGATACGGACACATCTCATCGAATTTAAGAAGTATATTATGAATATATTTTAAACAATAAAACAATTAATGTTGACTGTAGAAATGAATTTGATATTTTCAACATCCCAAAATATTAAGTTTTAGCTATCTAATGATTTTAAAATGTTTTCAAATATTTTGTACACTTTAAGAGTCTATGAGTGCAACTATTAAATGGATTCACCATTTAATAGTTACACTTATGGGCTTGGGCCTTCCAAAAAGGAGGATAATATCAGAGTACTGCTGGCTATTTCCTTGGTGATTTCTCACCTGATTTTTACAACTTCTACTGGTATTAACACACTGTATTCAAAATAAAACAATGTATTAATACCAGTACAATCATAGGATATCATAGATTAAATAAAGTTGTAATCAAATCAAAAATTAAATCTGTAATATATATTTTTTCTTTGTATATAAAAACAATATAAAAAAAAATTACATATAGAATCATTTTCTTTTTGTACTGGCAATGAATTTGTATTGAAATGTGGGTAAAACTTTTGATAACTGATACTGGAGCGGGTGGATACAAGTTTTTGTGATAACGATGACTTTTGGACGTAAGACACCTTAGTCCTCCCGTGACCATGATCACTATAAAGTGTTCGAAAAGTCGGGAAATTAAAAAGCAAATACAAACGCGATAGAATCTGTATAAGTAGTTTTATTTCAAATCCTTATATCTTTTATATTATCAAAGTTTTGATAATATAAAAAAGATAAGCTTAAATCAATAATAAAAAACACAGACGAAAGAATCACTCACTGTAAGAACTTCAAGTTTTTGTATGTTTGTAATTGCCGGATTTCTGACTTCTGATCTCTTTGATAAATATTTCTTTGCATCCGGTTAGACTAAAAGCGAGCCAAGATAGTCTACAATTGAACAAATATGTTATTACAATATTATAATCTATAAAGATGAAAAGGTAGTTAATATTTTTTTTTTCAATTACATAATAACAAAAAAATGTAAATAAATAAATAATAAACAATAATAATTATTTATACACATACATACATATCATCACGCCATATCCCTTGCAGGGTAGGCAGAGAGAACAGAGTGCCAGAGAACTCTATCTCTGCATACTTCACTCGCTTCCTCAACATTCATAATTCTCTTCATACACGCTCGCCGGTTTCGGAGACTCTTGACTCCACCTTCCTTCAGTACATGACCGATCTGGTCTAGGTAGGTTAGTCTCGGTCTCCCTCGGTACCTACATCCTTCCACTTTCGCATTGTATATCTTCTTAACCAGACGTTCGTTCGGCATTCTTTCCACATGTCCGAACCATCGGAGCATTCCCTTTCGCATCTTTACACCAATACTCTCTTTCATACCTACTCGCTCTCTTACGTCGTCGTTACGAATGCGGTCGGTCAGCCTAACTCCACAGATTTGCCGAAGAGATCGCATTTCGACCGCATTAATTTTACTTTCATACTCTTTTCTGCATACCCAACTCTCGCTTCCATACAGTAATGTTGGGACAAGCACTGCGTTATGTATTGCTACACGTGCCTTCTGGCTGAGGTGGTGGCTGCCGAGAAGTTGCCCCAACGCTCCGTTCACTCTATTTCCCGCATTCACTCTTCGCTCTATATCAGTGGTGTACCGTCCATCTCGGCTAAATCGACATCCAAGATATACAAATTCATCCACTTGCTCTAGTACATCATTACCTATTGTTACTCTTGCATCTGTTCTGGCTTCATCTCTTTCAAAGACCATTATTTTGGTTTTGCTCACATTCACGCGTAGACCCCTTTTATTATTTATTATATATAATTATTTATATAGAAATATAAATAAAAAAATTTAAAATGTATGAGTATTTATAGTTAATACATTCAAAATGTGGCCATGAACTTGTTTTTTGCGTTGATTATTTCATATAACGTAACAAAATGATTGACAGAATGATTATATTGTGCTTAGAATTGACCTTAATAAGATTTTTATTAAGATAGACGAACGCAATGATGAAGTACATGTTGTGTAGATTGAAGTATTATATTTCACCACTTAAGTATTTAAAAAATGTATATCAATTTAAAAATAGTAAAAAGAATAATATGTTAATGTCATTCTGTTACTAATGAGAATACTTAATAATAATTATAAAATTTATACTTAAGAATTTTAAAATATAGAAATTGTATTTACTACAATAATATAATTGTTTGTGTGCAAATTCGGTACATAAAATTGCAGTAAATAAAATATTTACACAGAATTTTCTTTTAAAAGGCGATTTAATATGGTCTCGACTTCTTTTTAAAGATTGATTTTATTCAAAAACTTTTATTCAAAAGTCAATCACCCTATACTAAAGAATCTTACTTTATACTATAGAGTATAAAGTTATTTTAATAGATATATAGAATATAGATTCTATCTATCCATTCATCTATCAGTAGACATCCACTGATGTACTCCATTAGAAAAACAATCTTTTAATCACCACACTTGACAGGCGGGTTAGCGATTAGCAGTTAGTATTATGAGTTGCCCAAAAGAGTGTTGACCTCCATTTCATTGCTCCCTTAATCAGATTTTTTTCTCCTTAAATCAGTTTTTTTTTGGCTTCCATGGAAAAGTAAGGTGTAGCGACAAATTGTATTTTTATCGAGAAGCATTATACCATTTAATTAAAAATTAATTATATAAGAATTTTTATACGTATAACTAAGAAAACAAAATTAAAATACTTATAGTTATAATTAGGTCTCAATTTACAATTATGTACATATACAAAATATTAGAAATTTCTTTTCGAGAGAAATTGTAGACAGTATTATTAATGTTAATAATATAAAACATTAAGTGTTTTTATTTAATAATAATTGCTTTGATTTCTTTTAACTATCACGCTAGTTATATATTTTATATCATTTAACACGATACTAAAAACAGATTTCATTATAAAATAACAGAAGCTTATTTAATTAAGTTGTTTAAAGGAAGCTAGGTACTACTAACACAATATAAAATATACAGAGGCAACTGTGTCAACCTGCGCAAATACGTTAGCCTTATCAACAAGTGTCTACTTAGAAATGAAGCGGCTGATGACTATGCGAGCAATATGTCGCGGTTCAATAATAAAACGTTTGAAAAATCTTTAAATGTCTATATCGTATTATTGAAATTAGATCACCAATTTTTAAATATATGAAATTTCATCTTATAGGTATTTCAAAGATGGTATTCTATTATTATTTCATAGGTTTTATGTTTTTTATTTTACGAGATTTATTAACATTTGAAAGCAAAAGAGGGGTCCTCTTTTGCTTCTATACATTTCAATGTAAGACTTCAGTCTTATGTTATAAATTTTTTTCGTCTCGCTCAAGGAAAATACGTTTTATTAAATCGATCTTTCAAATAAAGTCTTATGTTTTATATTTTAAAATTAATGACAAATTTAATTGATTAATAATTGAATTCAATCCGCAATTAATATTTTAAGCCAAGAGATGATACCTACTCTTATAAGACAAATTATGGCAAGTTGAGCTTTCTATTTAAAACGATTGGAAGTTTGCTAAATACTTATATTTATAAGTAACTTATAAATGTATTTCTAGAAATTCTTTTAAGGCTTGACGTTAGTCGGGCAGCTGGTCATAAAACTATTGCCAATAACTTTTGGAATATGTATGTTTACATATTGTGCGACCACAAGCAGCTGGGATAAGGACAGGAGAACTATGATAACTCATCTCTTACAATGTGTACGCGAAATGAATAGGCTAGTAAGACGTTATACTCTGATTTAATATAAGTGATTATCATATGGCCATATGGTAAGTTGTGTCGATAATAATTTACAGTTGTAGAATTGTTTCAACATTCCTTATTTACGACAGTGACGATAACACAAGAATCATACATACACGACCTGCGCGCGCCAGTATTAGAGACTTGCTTGGTGCGAGAGAAAGTCTTCGAGGTCCATTCACAAGACGCATACAAATATTTGTGGACGCCTACAATACCAAAAACGAGTTTAGACCTTTCTATCTTCGGCAGCAATGTCGCGATATCGACCTGTATGGCCATACGCGTTGACATTTTTGTTAATGAGTATACGTATAATCACGCTAATAGTATAAATGCGAAAGTTTGTGCGTATGTTTGTTGATTTTTTATGTTGTATTGTCTATATGAATTTGTATGAAATATAGAATGTAAATAGTCAAATTCTCGATTGATACATTTTATGTTTCATTTTGTAACTTACATTAGCTGTATTTTTATTTTAGAGGCATTCCACAATAGTATTTTTTAATTGCTTGTGGTGGTAAATGAGCAGACAGCACACCTGATAGTAAAAGTCACTGCCGCCCATGGACCTTTGCTAATGGTATAGTTAGGCCGGTGCTTACCAATACAAACCCCGAACCCACCCCAGATGGGCTTCCGGCTCTCTCGCTTACCGAACAAAGCGCAATAGCACTATGCCATTACACAGCGGTCGATCTTCTGCGAGGGTATGGTACTACCCCGGACGGACCGGCCCGCAGCTGTAGACAGAGAACTGTCCCAGCGTGGTCCTACCACTATTAAAGTAGGAAAAGTAGCCTAGTATACCACGCTGGCTAGTCGGTCAGCAAAAAAATATAGTTACATCGAAGTTTTCGTCTTTTGCAACAATGTTACCTGGTTTGTGCCGCTTATTCATCTCTGACCGGATTTGGAGGCAAGGAAAGTCGTGAAATATAGTTCGATTCACATTATTGACCAGACGTGTCGGCAGTTTTGCTATTTCTTTATATTAATTGAATACAACGTAGTCACTATTGGATATGTCCGCCGTAATTTGGTATAAATATATAGGGTATATCCTATACTATTTACACCAAGAGTATGGAGTAATAATACTCATTCATGATTCACTTGATTGATTCTAATAAAACACATCACATTAATTGACAAAAAAAAACTAAAAAAAATGATATTTAAAAGAACACAGAGAATCTAATATTACAAATATTAATTTCTATAGCCTCGATTAGAAATAAAATATTACAGGCTTTTTATGAATTTCATTTCTTCTACATTTTGCAAAGTGACTTATATAAAAGAACTATAGTTCCATAAGGCTCATTTAGCATTTTATAACGCAAAACCCAATAAAGTTTTTTAAGTGCAAATTTTTACCCATAAGGCTCATTTAGCATTTTATAACGCATACATACATATACATACATATCATCACGCCATATCCCTTGCAGGGTAGGCAGAGAGAACAGAGTGCCAGAGAACTCTATCTCTGCATACTTCACTCGCTTCTTTAACATTCATAATTCTCTTCATACACGTTCGCCGGTTTCGGAGACTCTTGACTCCACCTTCCTTCAGTACATGACCGATCTGGTCTAGGTACGTTAGTCTCGGTCTCCCTCGGTACCTACATCCTTCCACTTTCGCATTGTATATCTTCTTAACCAGACGTTCGTTCGGCATTCTTTCCACATGTCCGAACCATCGGAGCATTTCCTTTCGCATCGTAAACGTATTATTATCAGGACCACTATTTAGCGAAAGTTACAAACTGTGTGAAATATTTTAAAGTTTTTTCGAACTATTTATAAGTTTTTTGATTTTTACAAAAATATGGAAGATAGATTTATTTATATCTTCATATTTGCCTGTTTTATTACCTTTAATAGCTGATGGGCATACTGCCCATCTGATAAATGTTTTCCGCTGCTTAGGGACCTGTGCAATATCAAGAGCACAGCCAAGTAATATGGGGTTTCATCCTCCGTCTGCCTAACTCACCGAACGCGGTACAATAGTAAATTGCTACCACTCAAACGTCGATTTTCTGCGACTGACTAGCTGTAGACAAAAAAACTATCAACAGCGTGGCTCTACCATTTGCTGTTGTGATATGTGGAAGTTGTAATAAATCTCTAATTTGGCCTGTAATTTTAACTCTTGCGTATGTACATACATACATATCTTCACGCCATATCCCTTGCGCGGTAGGCAGAGAGAACAGAGTGCCAGAGAACTCTATCTCTGCATACTTCACTCGCTTCTTTAACATTCATAATTCTCTTCATACACGCTCGCCGGTTTACGGAGACTCTTGACTCCACCTTCCTTCAGTACATGACCGATCTGGTCTAGGTAGGTTAGTCTCGGTCTCCCTCGGTACCTACATCCTTCCACTTTCGCATTGTATATCTTCTTAACCAGACGTTCGTTCGGCATTCTTTCCACATGCCCGAACAATCGGAGCATTCCCTTTCGCATCTTTACACCAATACTCTCTTTCAAACCTACTCGCTCTCTTACGTCGTCGTTACGAATGCGGTTGGTCAGCCTAACTCGACAGATTTTCCGCAGAGATCGCATTTCGAAAGCATTAATTTTACTTTCATAAGTTTCATACTCTTTTCTGCATACCCAATTCTCGCTTCCATACAGTAATGTTGGGACAAGCACTGCGTTATGTATTGCTACACGTGCCTTCTGGCTGAGGTGGTGGCTGCCGAGAAGTTACAATATGTACTCTTCTTTCATAGTACATATTGTAAAAGTTATTGGCAATAGTTTTATAACCAGCCGTCTGCCAGACGTCAACCCTTCTTGGGAAAGTAATTGTTGATCAAACGGCATCAGATGGGGTTGGCCTAGGTCGTTATAAGGCTCATAGTCGTCTTTTATGACATCCACAAGCAAAATAAGGGTTGGTAGTATTCCTAGCCGTTACCACACATTCGATTCAACAAATATACAGATTAAATAATCATAAAAAGGGAAGCATCTTCAAAATAAAAAAAAGTCATGTATTACTTGGTACAATTTTATTAGAAAATCTCTAAATGTCAGCTATTGTCAACTACGAAGAATTTTCTAGAAAGCAGCATACATAATAAATATTTAATTTAAATATACTGATGAGATAACACCCCTGCTAATATCGTAAATGTGAAAGTAAGCATAGTATTTAGTCACTAAATATGCTGATATGACTGAACAAATTAGAGAATATTTATGAAATATGTGTATTATATATTCACGAAGTATTATTAATGTGTTTTTAAAAGATTTTTGAAGGATGTAGGTACCGGAGGAGACCGAGACTCACCTACCTAGACCAGATTGGTCACGTACTGAAGGAAGGTGGAGTCAAGTCTCCGAAACGGGCGAGCGTGTATGAAGAGAGTTATGAATGTTGAGAAGCGAGTGAAGTTCTCTGTTCTCTCTGCCTACCCTGCAAGGGATACGGCGTGATGTATGTGTATGTATTTTAAAAGATTTTCTTTTAAAATAATATTAGACCGATTGTATCAAGAAAAGAAATTTTCATCTAAGTAAATTGTCAGTATATTACACAATGCTGCCATATATGATTAGTTACAAAATTAAATATACATAGCAAACGCCCACGGTTTCATTTTTACGTCACCTTATCGTAGCACTTAAAGCGAGTTTACACACATAACCTTAAGTGAAAGTATAAGGTCGGTTCGAACATACTAATGTTCAAAATATTTTAAGATTCTAACACGATACAGGTCGTCGCACATTTCTCCAATAAGACACGATAAGGCCATAAATAAGCTGAATATATTCATCAATAGAACGTCGCCAACCCCTCTATGAATGGCATAGAATAAGAAAAACAGATTATCACATAAAAATCTAAAGATGAAATAAAATTATTTAATTTCAAAATATATTTCTGTATGAATAAACGAAAGTATCATTGAGTCATTATTTATTTTATAATATGCAAAACATGTTTCGCAGAAGTGATTGGTGAAAGAGTTGCGAAATATTATGCTTTTGAAACGTTTCAATGCAAATTATTTCATAGAAGGAAGTTATAAATAAATTTGTTAATTTACTAGACAATAAATTTATATTATATATAAATGCTATGAGTCTATTTTCAACTTCTTTAACTAATACAAATTTAAAATAACTCTCAAGAATATGAAAGAATACTTACCTATAATTGTTATTAATATAACAGACCTGCAGTTCTAATTATATTATTAACATTCTCTACCCTTTTTATTGGGCTAACTATGTCTTGATAAAACATAGGTAGCACATGCCGTCCAACCATTTGAGGCAACCAAAGGGCGGTGCAGGGTGTCACTGTCTGCCACATATTCATTGGACTACAGGAACTTATACCTTGACTTCAGTGACCCACCCGATGGACGTAATCTGCTCGAAGTAAAAATTGACTTGATTTTGATATAAAACCTTCAGATATCTTTCAGTATTCCCTGTGAATAAAATCTTAGTATATGTCATTACAAGAAAAGTGGGGAAAATTCAAAATTCATATCCAGCTGTTGTAGCAGACGTTAGGTATAAAGAGGAGTACCACTTTGAGCGTCTGTGTATTCATTGATCTGTGTCGACAGCGACAGCCATCACTACTTTCCTTCCCTGCGTGTGTGACGTAACTCTATAAAAGAGTGTGCGGTGAAGACGCCGCCGCTATATCGTTTCCGCTCGCCACGCTCGGCCATAGCGTCCCAAACACCGGCATAGAAGGACGCGGGCGGAACCTCTTCCGCTAGAGCCCACACGGACTTATCAGTGACAGACAATTCGTACAAAGGTGAAGTGTCAAGGATATTAGTGCATGTGATTGTGTTTGTGATAGTGTTGTGATATCGTGATAGCTACAGTGGTCTGGTGGTGGGTTTGGGATGGCACTGTTGCAGTCGCGATGCTCCCGGTGACGTATTTAAAGGTGTGTGTTTGTTTCAGATTCAAGATGAGGTCGTTATTCTTGTTAGCGGCTGTTTGCTGTTTGGTGTTGTCTGCGTACTGCAATCCTATTGCTCACCCAGAGGATGATGACGAGGGAGTTAAAGAACTAAGCAGACAGTCGGCACCTGCATCCGCTGCGCCTGCAGCAGCAGACGACGACGATGACGATGATGATGATGACGATGATGATGATGATGTTGATCTTGACGGCGCACTCGGAGGTCAGTTGTAATAATCAATATTTCATATTTACTTGTGCCTTTCATGTACTTACGGATCATAATTTATATTGCAACCTACAATTAAGACTTAAGAAGTCTGATTTGAACGATAATGAACTCTTTCATCGTTTGAAGGGAGATAACATGTTTTAAAGTTATACGAAGATTTAATGTGGCATTAAAAAAAAAGATTATTTTAAAAAAATATATATATATTTCTAATCTAAAGATAGAAAACAAATATAACAAGTTTTAATATTGAGAACCATTTAAATGGGTTTACCGTTCATACAGACTGAATATGTAACGGTAGCTGCTATAAATATTATTTGTTAGAACGCTCTATTGCTCGCTATAGAATTACTGTAAATTATAATATCCTATATATTTAGTCCAAAAACCATAAATGTATATAATGTGATGAAAGAACCATAGATGCATACTCGTATGTATCCTGTAATTGCAGTGAAGTGTAACAAATACAAATTTCTCTTTAAATTTAGTTGTGCTTATAAATTCCAATGACCGTATAACTGGGATAATATCATTTCGCTTCAAGAATATTATAATCATATAATGATTATTCACAGCTTAATATAACTAAAAAGAACTTTCCCCCCTCTATATTACTAGGTATTTTGAAGAAAAATAAAAAAATGTAACTGGTATTTTATTTACATACTGTAATGCAAGAAAAGTATCACGATTCATCAATAAAAATACCTTAGAATCAGGACATAGCGGCGACAACACAGAATGCGAACAGCGTGACAGGCGCTCTCAATCGTTAATTAATTCAAACAGAAAGATTTAATCAGAGAAATTGACGCTCATCTGCTTTCTAGCTATGAAAGCCCCGCTTTAGACGTCACGCACTGGGAGATATCGGTGGGCGATCCATTTAGTAGCTGTTTGTTTTACAATTAGTTTTACAATGAATTAAGACTTTATAATTGTGCTAATAATGTGTTATGTTCATGTGTCGATTTCTAATGTTTATCTTTTATTTTAATAGATGATGATGACGATGATGATGACGATGACGATGATGACGAAGAGTCTGATGATGATGAAGACGATGATTACCTTGAAAGATTCTTCGATGACATCTTAGGAGGAGGAGGTAAGACTATTTGTGAAGACTTTAACTACTTTACTTTTTCCAAATAAGAATTTCATAAAACTAAATCAATATTTTTATTATCTACAGAGGAAGATGATGATGATGACGAGCCCGCAGTTGTCCAACAAGTAGTTCCTTCTGCTGACACAGTTGCTGCGGCACCGTCTGAAGTATCCTCAGTCGAAGAGGCCGCAGTCGCTGGTGACGAGGCTGAGTCAGAAGGCGAATCACAACCAGAAGGCGAAGAATCTGAGGCACAGAAAGAGCCCGCTAGTGCTGAAGTAGAAGTTGCACCAAATAGTGCTGAGACAGCGGTAGAGACTGATGCTGAGGAAGAGGACGACGATGACGGTGATGATATCAGTGACGCGCTGGATCCCGAGGGTGATGATGACGATGACGAAGAAGACGATGACGATGATGACGATGACGATGATGATGACATCTCCGACACACTCGGCAGGAAAATCGCTGTTAAGAACTCACGTGAGTCCAAAAAACTGAAGGCGAGCGTCGCGGCGTATGCGAAAAAGTCGGGAAAAAAAGGCAATCACATCGGTAAAGTAAAGAAAATCAAAGCGACATCCGCCGCGGCAGTCGCTAATGAACACAAAAAGTTCAGATAGTGAGTAGGCGCCGCAGAGTCCCGGGCGAGCCAGCCCATCATCCACCTGAGAGACCCCTACGGTCCCATCCTTTAGCTTAGCTATTTATTGACTATTTATTTATTCTATTTATTTTATTTATTAAGTGACGTGTGCTTGATGTGTGAAAGTGTAAGTATGGTACCGAGAAAGTTAAAGTTAAATTAAAGTCTAGATCATGTCACATTGGTATCGTGGCAATTTTTTGAAATAAATCTGTTGTTCTAATTTTTGTGTGAAATTTTTTATCTCACCTTCGCAATAATTTGTGCGTAATTGTACATTGCAGATATTCAAACTGTTGTACATTATTCAGATTATTTATCGTACATCGGTCAGAAAACTAGTTACCTACGCAATCTCGGTGTCAACTAATCGAGTGACATTATCTAGCTTTGTTAATTTAATTTTTATTATAATATTAAAATATATACTAGTCAACTATTTATATATTCCTTCATCCTAATCCATTACTATAACATATGTTTATATAATAAACTTATGTTTTAATAATGTACATATATTACGTATATCCTACATATTACTTCCATAGTAGTACTGTATGTAAAATTTAAAGTATAATTATCAATAACTAGCCTTTTGACCGATTTATATATGTAATAATATAACGCACAAAAATCCTTCCTTTCCTTATCATATCCGCTCATTATCTGACACATGGTAAGAAAATAATTTACGTGCATGTTAATTCAGAGATTCGTATATTTAAGCACTAAGAGATCAGTTGGTAGTAAAATATATACATCGCTAATAGAAAATACCAATAATGTGCACACAAAGCCAACTTTATAAAGTCTCTTGTTGCTCGACAAGGAATTAGTCGCAGGAGAATGTGTGTTACGAGGTCACTCGTCGGCTGCTCGCTTACTTTCCCAAACGGAGTAATGAACCCACCCGATTTCTTCTACAACCTTGACACTTTCGTTGACCTTGCTCCTGCCATATGAATATAAGAGCAGTTAGTTACCTTAACAGGTCCTATAACTGATTAGAATACGATTTCGAAATAATAGAAAGTAAATCGAATTAATATTTACTCTCACTTAATGTCGAAACCGCGAAATTTATGCCTCAAACGTCCGGCACAGTGAAAACGACATTATGAGATGCAAAAAGAGAAATTTTTAAATATTTGTAGTCGTAAAACTTTGGGCTTGTCATGAACAAGTCGTATAAACCTATACGACCTAAATGTAATACGTTACTTAATTTACATAGGTACGACACCAACATGTAATAGATTACTTTTAAAAATTTGATATATTAATATTTATTGCAATTAAAAACGGTAAATTTATAACTCTTAAGATATATATTGAAAGCGGGATATAAATACGGTATTACGTAATTAATAAAATACAGTGGCAATAATAACAGATACACCATTAACAAGCATACAAATAATGTGAACAATTATTGAAAATCTCTACATTTATGCTGTTCTACTCGCAATTAGATTTCTTCGAACATGCGTGGCACGGCACATAGTTTCTTTTACGTGTGGAAAATAGAAAATCTACCGTTGACTGGACGTATTAATTGTGATCGACGATTAGAATTCAAGTGGGGTTCCGAGAGACTGATACAGTTAGAACGCGTGCCAGCATGACGTGGATAGAATCAGGTGTGATTGCCGTTGAATTAATATTAGGATCTCATAGGTGTATACGTTTTAGTAGTTTAATTTTCTCAACCTATATAGCTCCAACTATCGAGCTCAAGACCACAGAGGGAGGGACTTTGTCTTACTATTGTATCACGCTAGTGATGCGGGTTGGTTTAGGGTTTTATTTTGAGTTTACCTTCTCTTGTATGAATGTTATCTGTATAATAGTTGTTCATTAGTTTATTATTATCCTTAGTTGTCTTTTACGGCAACCACGAGCAAGAAAGGGAATGATAAAATGTATTCTCAATCTGTCACCAATAGTTCGACAGCTTATTCGGGAGTTAAATAATATATTACGGATAATTTTGAGTTGGACTTTAGGGCATGTACTTCTAACTTAGAAAGGCTACTCGACCAACATAGTCATGTAAAATAGTCTATTATCATGTACAATTCAACAAATATATGTATATAGTTCTAATATAAATATTTGGTCTTAGATATAAATATAAACAGTATTTATGCAAAATGCATTCGCTGTGGTAATAATTTAACTAAAATAAAACGTTATTATTTTTTCTTAAGTGACAATTTAACAGCGGCGTATGTTATATTAAGTGCTAACTTTACACGCAACTAAATTGTCGTTTGTGTTGAGAATGAAGTTCGTCATAAACTTCTTTTGATTTGAAAAATATATTCGATAATAAAAAGAAAACACAAATAAAGTTCTATTCGGTTTCATTATTAAGATATATATAGCAATTTTCGATTCATTCATACAGTGCAGAAAAAACGTACATACACAAATTTAGGCTGATATACCATTGTACTAATCACGTGTAACATTATACATAAATATATTAATTAAGGAAATTCCTTAACGCTTTCTATATTCTCTGACTCTCAATATTATTATAATATTCGAGGTAAAAGTTAGAAAAATGAGGCTTATATTATGATTCTTATAGAGATTACCATTCAAAAAAATAAGTATAATACATTGTATGCAATATATGAGAAATTGTATATTCATTTTAAAAGACTAATAAAGTGAGGATTGGAACATTCATTACGATTAGATATCGTATAGAAAAAATATTAAAATAATAGCAGTTAAAAGATTAGCATAGAAATACATCCAACTTTATAAAAATATATCAAGGTTTATAAAAATACATCTATTTTTAACTTAGTGCCTCCCCAGAAGCCGCCTCCTTTGAATTGAGTTTATTATAAAAGGATAGAGAATAGAAAGAAAGCATCCGTGTTAATGCCACACCTGTATACCATGTGGATGTAGTCCGTGGAAAGTATCTGTTAATATTAGCCTGTATGTTTTAAATATGATTAAGATATTAGGGGCGTCCATTAATTACGTGAGGCATTTTTGAGGCTTTCTTGAACCCTATTGGTGAGAAGTCATAAGATTTTTCTCGATCTTTTCCTCTCTTCCCCAATCTCATGTGAGATTTTTCAAAACTTGTACATGGGTATAAAGGTTTTTTTTTACTTTCATTTAACTTTAATTTTACTTTGAAGCAGTTTTACATCATTTATTGCTGAAAAAAAATTACGTGATATTTGCCAACACCCCCTCTCCTCCAAGTGAGATTTAGTAAGATTCGGCTCGACCAATTATACCTCACGTAATTAATAGACGCCCCTTTACACGTACATTAATCTACTTGTATTTCATAATGAAACATCTGAATAGTTAACTTTTTAATCGTAAATATCAGAAAGTATTATCGAAAAATTATTAGTGGCTTTTAGAAATCTTAGAATTAAAATTTACATATTGGTCATTGACCTTTGTTTTCAAAAACAGCGGCATGTACGTACGAAGCGTAATCTTTAAAGTTCCATTGTATGCTATACTGATAACATATGGTGTATCTTTGGAACAATCTTCATCAACTGCTTATCCCAGCATATGTTCAACAGGCGCACTTAAAGAAGACTCGACAACTAAATCACCACCTGTGCCCGCCGTTTACATTGTAAAGTATAATCGCTTTGTGGACAACATTTTGGAGAAGATGAATGATATATTGAGAACATCATATGACCCTGTTAGTGTTAAGCTACAACCGATTGATGCTAACAAGAAAACTGCCAAACCAAAGAAGAACAAAAATAAACCTAAAAGGTAACATAGAATATAAATATACATAGACTATAAAGCTTAAACTACAGTTTCTCTGTAACAGACAAGTGGATTTTTACAGTTAACTAGCAATGTTTTTTAATTTTATTTACGACGTAGCTCTTTTATCTACCACTATATTCGTAGTGGTGCTTTTTTGCGGTTTAGCTGTAAACATGTGTTGTATGTACTAGTGATAGTATGTTTGTGCGTGACATATACTATCAATAGCTACCATTGAATCATCAATATTTTAGAAATATTTAATAATAAAGAAAAATGGAAATTACTAATATGTAGAAAGATTTAGGTAAAGGTTAATATTTTTTGTATTAGTTTTGCGTTCTTAATGTAATATGTAAAATTTCTAAAACACGTTAAAAATAGTTGAATATTTCAACGACTTTCGACTATATATCTTCACAATTCCTTTGCTATATGGTGGCGGTTATGAATACAACCATATCTTACACTACTTGTAGGTCTCGTAAAAGACGATTCAGAGCTTTACATAAACCTGAGCCACATTCATCTGATGTCATTTGTTCAACAAATATCAAGGACGATTGACGTCAGTAGGGCAGCCGGTTATAAAACTATTTACAATATCTGTACATATATTGCGGTGGACATAATACTTCACTTTCTAATATTTTGTATTTTAGGAAAACTGCAAACAAGAAGAAGAACTCAGCTCGTGGTACCACCGCTGTTAACAAAAATAAAGAAAATCCAATTACTGAAATCCCTCAAGTAGAGAAGGAGGAGATCACCCAGAGTAATGAAGTTAAACCTAATGACGTAGTAGTAGAACAAACTCCAGTGGCTGATCCTGTGGAATCTAGAGCAATCAAGGATAAAGCTGGTAACGATAAGGCAAAACCAACAAAAGTAAAGACAAAGCCTCCAACCAAAGTTACAAAACCGAAACCATCTAAGACTAAGACTACAACAAAGAAACCACCGGTAAACAAGAATAAAACTAAAACTTCAGAGAAAAATAAACCAAGGGCAAAGGGCACTTTATATGGTTTGTCGTCATTGAGAAGAACAGGAGATGTCGCTGTTAGCATCATGTCAGATCATACCACTGTTAAAAGCAATTTTGCTGTAGGACCACTAATACTTAGGGTACAAAAAGAGGTAACAATATTTAAACAATTTCTTTACCGTAGTATATTTTTACATTTATAGATAATTAAATAAATATATTTTTTTTAATATTCAGGTTGAACGTGGTGCAAAGAAAGACATTAGATCAGCTACGGCAACTACTGCCGAGATGCTTGGCAAACTCACCTTAAGAGTCAATAACAAAGGCGTTGCTTCACTGCATACTATTAAAGTTTTACAACCTAAACAGGTAAAGACATATAGATATGAAACACATGACAAAATAAAAGCGATATACTAGTAAAAATACGACATAATATGCCAATAATATGTCGCTGGCCAGACCGGTTAACAAAGTTTTGTTTCGAGTATTTCGTCGACTATAGTATGCCTATGTACAGAATAAAAAAATATAAATTGAAACTGCTTTATATATATATATATATATATATATATATATATATATATATATATATATATACTCAAGTTCTGTTTTTTTCAGGTTCGAGTGGACAGTAACAACGAAAGCACTCGGGAGTTAGTATGGCAACGTAGTGCAAGAATAGCTCACATGGTCTCTCAGAAACTTTTGTCAGCTTCGAGACCGATGTTTAAAAAACAGAATATTACAAGTCTTTAGAATTAACCTTCAATGCATTCTTAAAAAGATTATAATGGTGCTTTAGATCTAACGTGTTTTCGCTTAGACTACGGATTTACTTGACTAAGGTTTTAGGTGATGGGAAATTAGAAACAATGCATTTAACTGGAAGCCGACTTGTCATAAGCGTACTTTCAAATCTTTTATTATATTATTATTAGTAGAATACGGACAACAAACGGTTATCTTATTTCAACCTTAATAGAAATAAGTAAATTATAAATACCTATGCGATACAGTAATTAATTTTTAGTACGCGTTGTGTGGTCTTTAAGAGTAATTGTTCACAGATTTATTTTATTTACCCACCTAGTCTTTTATGTGAATAAACATTTGGAAATAATAATATTAACAGCCTAATGATGAGAAGTCTTTGAACCGTCGGTTTCTAGAATCGACTGACTATTAAAATCATATTTATTCTCGTTGAACAGATTTTAAGTTTAATATCTGCATTTATAATAGTAAATACAATATGATACTCATTATTTTTTAATAAATAGTCAGATACGCATTTATTATTTATAACATAACGATTTTAAGATTATTATAAGGTACATATAGTTATGACTTAGTGTATATTATTTATTTTGAATAAATTTACATTCTTATTAAGTAAAGAGTTTTTATTACAGACTTATTATTGCATCAGTACTATTTAAGTTCATATTGTGAAATTAAATTAATTAACATAATTTAAATTAAAGCGATCGCGAACTCGATATGCGTACCGCAGTGCGGGTTAGGGCGTCCCCCGGAGGCGACGCGTACCGACCCGCCCCCGTCGGTACGAACTTCGGCAGTTGCGGCGATGGGGGCCGCCACCCATCACGCCTTGCCCAGTAAGGCGAGTCGAGGAAAGCAGAGTGCCGGGTGGGCACGTGGAATGTAAGAGGTTGTGTGAAAGGTAAGTTACACGAGCTTGATATCCGTCATGGCGGACAAACAGCTAGACGTGCTCTGTGTAACAGAGACCAAGCGAAGGGGCAGCGACGCCTGTGATCTTCCTGGTGGCGGGATGGCTCTGTGGTCTGGTGTACCACAGAGCGATCGAGCCAGCATGGGGGTAGGAGTGCTGTGGTCCTCTCGCTTGGCCTCAGTTGTGAAGGATTACGGAATGTATGATCCCAGACTTCTTTGGGTCCATATAAAACTAGGTGTCACCAAGGTATTCATGGTTGTAGCATATGCTCCCGTAGGATCCTCGGTGGCATCAGATCTAGAGAAGTTTTGGGATAATGTTAGGGAAGTTCTGGATATGGCAGAAACCAGTGAACGCGTGATTGTATGCGGCGATTTGAACGGATGGGTGGGGACCAAGCGTCCCGACTATGAGGATGTACTTGGTCCATTTGGTGATAAGAGAGTGAACGACGCAGGTAGGCTCATAGCGGATGTATGCATGAAGAGAAACCTTATTGTGTCAAACACATTTTCCCAACATAAGGACATCCATATGTATACATGGAGAAGGAATGAATAGAAAAGTATCTATAATAGATTTAATTTTGGTAGACAGTCCCCTCCGAAGCAAAATATTGGACGCAAGAGCCTACAGGGGCCCCACAGTCGATACGGACCACTATCTCGTTATTGCGAGATTTAGTGGTCTGTTCAGAAAGTGGAGGCACTGGCGAGAACGTGTCCACTTCGGAGGACTTGAAAGAATAAAGGTTGAAAGGTTGCAAGAAGAGTGTGTAAGAGAAAGTATGCAGAAAGTGTCCGAGAACGGCTGACGATGGCAAGCCAGCTGCAAACAGACATTGAAGAATGCTGGAGAGTAATGAAAGAGAGTATGGTAGATACAGCGAAAGAAGTATGTGGAAGTACAAAGAAGCATAGAAAAACAAATGGTGATGCATGGTGGGATGCGGAAGTGGCAGCTTCCGTAGAGCAAAAGAAGAAAACGTGGCTGGACTATGTCTCTTCTTTGAATCTGAATGACAGTATGACTGAACAGAAGAAAGAAATAGATCGGCAATGTAAGAATGACACCAAGGCCTTAGTGAAAGAGAAACGTGATAGGGCAAGTATGAGTGCAGAAGATAGGCTGACTAAAAACTTCGAGGGTAACACCAAACTGTTTTGGAGGGAGGTGAAGAAGTCTCGGTGTGGTTGGTCAGCCTTCAGAATGAATAAAATAAGGTCTAAAGGTGGAGACATTCTTACACAAACATAAGACGTGTTAAGCCGATGGAGTGAATATTTTGGCGATATGTATGCGGATACTACGGTTGACGCCGGTGTCGCATGTGGTTTAGTAGAACAACATTCGACAGCGGCGTCCTCCGATGACATCAGTATGGATGAAGTTGAATGGGCGATAAGATGTTTGAAAAATGGTAAGGCAGCGGGCATTGATATGGTGTCTGCCGAGATGATCAAGCTTGGTGGCTCCTGTATCTGGGAGGCGTTCCTGTTGCTCCTTAATTCATGTTGGAGCTCGGGAATGGTTCCCGGGGACTGGAATAGCGCAGTCATCGTGCCTTTGTTTAAAAACAAGGGTTCACGTTATGACTGCGCAAATTACAGAGCCATAAGCTTGACCAGTCTGGCAGCAAAAGTGTACGGTAAAATTATTGAAAGGAGAATGAGGATGGTTTACTGTGTGAGACACAAGGAGGTTTCAGGAGTGGAAGGGGATGCATGGATCAAGTGTTCTCTCTGCGCAACATTGTGAAGAAGCATCTGTCTCTAGGTCAGAAGGTATTCTGCAGTTTTGTGGATCTGGAAAGAGCATTTGACACGGTTGTACGAAAGGAACTTTGGTACATTTTACCGGAGTATGGTATTAACGGTAAACTGCTACAGGCTGTGCTGTCCAGTTACATGGGCTGTAGGGCCTGTGTGCGGCTGGATGATGGAATGTCGCCTTGGTTTGACGTCAATATCGGCGCTAAGCAGGGGTGCGTTCTGTCAGCCAGGCTGTTTATCATATATCTGAATAAATGTCTCCAAAGGTTGAACGATATGGATGTGGACGTCCAGATGGGCGACTCAGTGGTCACTGCTCTGCTTTATGCAGATGATGCAGTCCTGCTGGCACAGTCAGCGACTGACCTGCAGACTCTAGTCGACACAATGACAGAAGATTGTAAGAAAAGGGGTCTACGCGTGAATGTGAACAAAACAACAGTGATCATGGTCACGGGGTCATGGTCATGTAAAGGGTTCGAAACGTCGGGCAATTATAAATCAAATACAAACGCGATAGTATCCGTAAAAGTAGTTTTATTTCAAATGTATAATACTCGCGTAAACATTAGAAGTCAAAATAATGGTCTTTGAAAGAGATGAAGCCAGAACAGATGTAAGAGTAACAATAGGTAATGATGTACTAGAGCAAGTGGATGAATTTGTATATCTTGGATGTGGATTTAGCCGAGATGGAAGGTACACCACTGATATAGAGCGAAGAATGAATGCGGGAAATAGAGTGAACGGAGTGTTGGGGCAACTTCTCGGTAGCCACCACCTCAGCCAGAAGGCACGTGTAACAATACATAACGCAGTGCATGTCCCAACATTACTGTATGGAAGCGAGAGTTGGGTATGCAGAAAAGAGTATGAAAGTAAAATTAATGCGGTCGAAATGCGATCTCTGCGGAAAATCTGTGGAGTAAGGCTGACGGACCGCATTCGTAACGATGACGTAAGAGAACGAGTAGGTATGAAAGAGAGTATTGGTGTAAAGATGCGAAAGGGAATGCTCCGATGGTTCGGACATGTGGCAAGAATGCCGAACGAACGTCTGGTTAAGAAGATATACAATGCGAAAGTGGAAGGATGTAGGTACCGGGGGAGACCGAGACTAACCTACCTAGACCAGATCGGTCATGTACTGAAGGAAGATGGAGTCAAGAGTCTCCGAAACCGGCGAGCGTGTATGAAGAGAATTATGAATGTTGAGGAAGCGAGTGAAGTATGCAAAGATAGAGTTCTCTGGTACTCTGTTCTCTCTACCTACCCTGCAAGGGATATGGCGTGATAATATGTATGTAAATTAAAGTAATTTATATTGTGTTAGTGTTGAGTTTCTAAAAGCTTATCGAAGGAGAATATCCGGGTTCAGTTCAGGCATTTGTATTGACCCGTCAAGCATTTGTTGGTTTACATCATGGAGTTCAAGGTTGTACTTGGTAGTTTACATTGAACAATATGGATTTTGTGTTCCGGAGGTATGAAAGGGAGTTTTTTTTTATTGCTAATGGTGGCAAACGAGCAAGCAGCATACCTGATGGTAAGTGTCACTGCTGCCCATGGACCTTTGCAATACCAAGGGTATAACTAGGCCGCTGCCTACTAAAAAAAACCCCAAACCTACCCAATTAGGCTTCCGGCTCTTAAAAAAAAAAAATTATATAGTAGAATCAAAGGATGCAGCTATGCTTATTAGATGCTTTTTTTTCTCCATCACTTTTACCTTTTTTAAAGCGTTCTTCAACCAATTCCAGCCTTTTATTAAGATATTGCTATTAGCCCGTATTGAACTATAAATCGAAATTAAAAGCCTACCCTATTCACGGGCAAATATAATAAAATAATTCCTTGGCGAGTTATTTCACGAATGAACACTGCTACATGAGTGAAAGGGCTGAAGATGGAAGAAATATAAGTAGTTTCCTGACATAATGTTAGAATTAGGTAAAACCTGGTGCTAGAACAATATGGAACCCAAAATTGAAAAGATGAACTTAACTCTACAGTCTGTAGTAAAATTTAACAAAGAATAATGTTATTTTGTTAAAGAACAAAAATAGAATAATACTATTTACTTCACTGTTCACTGAAATATAAAAAATACATAAATTATTTATGTAATTATTTTTAATAGACTTTTACGATATGTCGGACGCATTTTCTCAGGTACGGACTGTAGATAACTATTAGGACAGCATTATAATTACTCCATTCCAAGGCAGTGCATTTATAATTAAAATGCTACTTAATTACAGTTGAATTTTAAATTTACCTGCATAATGAAGTTGTCGAATTAGGAATAGTTGAAGGACACCACACTTTCATTAAATTACATAATACATGCAAATCAAAACACTTCTGATCGTCTGGTTGAGTTGTAATTTACCGCTCATAATTTTCATAGTATTTTGTTTAGATGGAAGAATTGCTAGAAAACTAATATTCGTTTATACAAATTCAAATGGGACAAGACCCTTCCGTTTTGCATCTATGACTTACGGCATAGAACCATGGTTAAGTAAATGATGTTTTTTTTATAACAATTGTATATATTTAGAATTGAAATCTACCATTATACTATTAATCCACAAAGGGCGCTTTGAGAAGGATTTTATGTATGTCAGTTTTTCTCAGTACAGCACCCGGCGATAAATATTGCACGCCGACGTTTGGAAAGAGTCAATCGATTAATTTCGGCTTCGTAGTGTTGTTCCTCTCTAGCACCTGTGTAACGTCGCATGGAGCACTCAGTTTGGTATCTATTAATAGTTCTTAAAATAATTATAGCTATTTATATTAAATAAAATGCACACATTTGAACGTGTTTTGTTATAAATTGTTAGTTTTAATAACTCTGTATATATTTTTGTCTGGACGAAACTGCACCATCTCGCATTTCTACTTTTGCCAAACGTCACATAGGTAATGTGCGATAGAGATAACACTCTGGAAAACCGAAGTCAATCGATTGCCTCTTTCCAAACATCAATGTGCAATTTTTATTGCTGGGTACTTTGTACTTTACGATAATGAATATAATAGGTTACTTTGAGATATTCACATTCATAATAAATCAGTAATTAAGCCGAAGTCAATAATGAATGTAAGTATATTATAATTAGTGCGAATATATGTCAATTAAATTTTCAAAATGGAGATAGCTAGTACCTAATTCAACTAATTTATGTCTAAGGCCTGCGAGGTGTAGTGACGGAGGAATACAATTCACCACCCTCTTCCTACCTGTGAGTTTCTTAAAAGACGGCTAAGAGATGCAAAAAAACACGTGTAAGATCAGGATATAAAATCCTGTAGCAATCCATCTGACCAGCGTGGTAGTTTAATTACTCTATCATTTTAGAGGAGGCTTAGGCCCAGCAGTTAGATGTATATGAGCTGAGATAAAAATAAAGTCCTGCGAGGGCACTTACTTATTGTTAATTTTACTTTCGTTTCAAATTAAGTCAAATAATGATAGTCTATCACCTTAACAACGAATATAACAAGAAACACAATGGGCTTTTTTTTATTTTTAAAGTTACTTTTATATGAAATTGTATAAAACATATTTAGTAAGTAGGCTTCCGTGTGGTGACGGATTAAGAACCCATTTCACCACTCCCTATCTTACCAATGGGTGATAGAGACGACTAAGGGAGGAAGGACATAAATCGCATAAAATATGTATGCAAGAGAAGGAAAACTCGAAACAAAATCTTATACCAACACGTCCGACCAGCGTGGTATAGTAGGTCAATTTCCCTGCCATTATGGAAGAGGCTCGAGCCCAACAGCGGGACATATATGAGCTGAGATGACGTAGGCATTAGCCCCAGTGAGATGTCCTTCAAACTAAGATACATTTTTGTTTTAAAATATACAAAAAAAGCTTAATTCGACTTGAGATTCGACAGGTTCTCGAGGCCCTATTGCGGAACGAATTAGGTGTAAACACGAAGAAATAAAACTATAGAATACAATCTTTCATTTGTACAAAATGTTTTACTTAAGTAAATAATTACAATTCCACATATATTATCACTAAATATAAACAATGTTTATTACTTCTACATAAAATCAGTTTAATTTTACTAATAAAATATTATTTTATCTAACATTAAATGCCAGATTGAGCATACATTAATTATTGGATTTTGCCACGTATTTTTATAACTAACTAATGTGTTATAACCGTAACGAATCAGGGGGCTTATAGCATTGAATTTGAGAATAAACAGTTAATTGTGAAATCTCCTCTAAAAAGTTAGATTGTACAGTTTTAAATCAAATATAAATACAACGGCAACATAATAAATATCTATACATATAATCTTTTAAATAGTAGTAATATTTTACAGATTTAAGCAATTTCATATGGATGATAGATCGTTACGAAGCGAGCGATAGCAAGTTCCATTTGGGTCCTAAATTTAATTAATAAAAGTGGAGGTAACATCAAATTTGTTGAACGATCAGTATGCTTATCGTATATCCAGTAGCATTACTGGGGTAGCCAAAGTGCGAATACCTAAAGAATAGTGTGACGGTCAGTCAATTTATCAGTGATTCATTGAATCCATAAGATACATAATAGCAAAACGTCTACTCAGTATTATTACTATAGCTGTAGTATGGATTGATGCTCAGTGACTTCATCACTAATATATTAAAATCATAAAGATTTTGGAGAGAGCCAATTAAAAACCATAGAGTATATATGAATAAAAGGACCGCCGACATCGAAAAGGTGGTCATAACAGAGTGAATGTCGATAGCCAAGGTCGATAAGCTGTGCCCAAAACCTTGTGATAGAAAATAACCTTAATTTCGTGCAAAGTAATAAAAGAAATATTATATGAATTACATTTGTAACGCTAACAATAAGCCATGAACAATAATCAAATACTAATGTTTATATTTTTTATTCAATATGTAATGGATCCAGGGACAATTAAAAGAGTTAACCTAAACTTTCTTAGGGTCATACCTCGATGTCATTTACAGAAACCATTGTCGATCCTGGCTTACAGCAGTAACTATGGTGGGAATGTGTGCTGAAATAATTCTTAATTTAAAAAAAAAAAATAATGATATACCAAAACTATTCTTAAACTTAACAAAAACACATTTCTCTACTTAGTATTTATATTTAAGCTAAACTCTTATTATATATACCGGTTTACGGTTTGATCCACAGACAACAGATGTACATACATAGTGAACTTAAATTGTCAAAAATATCTAAATAGCTTCTATCATCACTGGCGTTAACATAAAGAAATATTCTTAAACAATACATGTCCTTAGATTCCATTTGTATTATTACAATTTAATGTTTTTTAATCAAAATAATACACATCATCTTCAGTACTATTTTACGATTAAAAAACGTTTAACGTTATTACGTTTTGAGACTGTTAAAAATAATGTTTTTGTATAATAACTATTATTATTATTATACAAAAACATTATTTTTAACAGCTTCAAACAACAATAGAACCTTGCATAATAGAGATTCCAGCCAAATATAGAAATCGAATGAATCATTTAATAGAAATGGTAAATGTTCGTGATATTATGATACAGAAGTAACACAAAATATTTAAAAGATCTTTGACTGAGTTGATGTGAATAGAATGATTACATTAATGTAAAACGTTCAAGGTCATCGTATAATCTAATCTGACATTCATAGGACACACTTGTCTATAGTGTGTAACCACTGGATAGCGGTAAGTGTTTAGGTAAGATACATACGTACACTAAAAGATCCATGTAAATACTTCATATCATTAAAGTATTCGTTACTGTAACATAATGATTTGTAATATTTACGCGAGTATTACACATTTGAAATAAAACTATTTTCACGGATTCTATACCTAGTTCGTGTGGTGACGGAGTAAGTTTACAATTCACCACTCCATATCTTCTATCCCGTGGGTGATCGTACGAGACGGCTAAGGGATAGAAAACGCATATAACATCTATGCAAGAGAAGGAAAACTCGAAACAAAACCTTATACCAACACGTATGATCAGCGTGGTATAGTAGATCAATTTTCCTCCCACTATGGAGGAGGCTCCAGCCCAACAGTGGGTCATATATGGCCGAGATGATGACACCTAGCGTTTGTATTTGCGTTTAGCGGTTTTCCTGAGGTTTCGAACACTTTACAACGTTCATGGTCCCAGGAAGTCCAGTCCTCCCGGTAAAGAGTTCGAAACGGCGGGCAATTAAAAAACAAATACAAATACCGCATAAATAGAATCCGTAAATATTAAATTATAATAGTTTTATACTGTAACCTAGGTTACAGTAACAACAACAGGCCTCGGGTGATCGGACCGGGGAATTGTCCGGTCACCCGACGTGAGGCCGCCGCGTGAGGGCGACGCCTCGACGGCGAAAGCTGTCGGGGCGTCGACGAGAGAGGAACCCGAGAGGGTATATCGCCGGGCGGGCCACCGAAGACAAAGATCGGGTACCGGTGGTCCGCTCGCACGGCGAAGAGGTGTTTGCAGGGTGGGTCCATGGAGTTGCGCGCCGCCTCTTCCGTCGCCCCGGGCCGATTTGCCGGGGCGCGACCACATCAATGGTCCCACCTTGCGAAAAAAAAAAAAAAAGGTTACAGTAACAAATAATATAACACTGATAAATAAACGTTCTACGCGAGAAAATTAATAATTTATTAGAATTAAAACATTTTTTTTTGTAGAGTAAGAATATAATTCCCCAATTTTCTTGCCTGTAGGTACCGTAAAAGACGAATAACATATACACAATATTATGCAAAAACACCTACACAAGACAAAGAAAACTCGAAATAAAACCCATTACGTTTAATCTGCGTGATTAGTAGATCCCATTCCCTCCAACCATGAAAGAGGCTTGAGCCTAGCGGTAGGACGTATATGAGTTGAGATGGTATATAGATATTATCTATAACGTCTACCACATCCACAAAGTACACCATAGTTCTATATTAAGTTACCCATAGTTTTATATTATATACCACCATAGTTTTATATTCTTGAGTTTCTAATCAGGAGATTAGAAACTAAAGCCATCGTGGGTTAAACCCAACAAGAAATAAATACATTTACTTATGTTGTTAGAAATGCATACTGTCACAGTACTCTGTATTTACTACAAATTATTTATAATATTCGAAATGTTTATTATACTTATACATAATATCGGTTTATTCGCAATAAGATGAGCATCTATTAATTTTAATGGCTACTGTTTAATAAGAGGAATACAGTTTAACGAGTGTAAGCTACATAGGAACGTAATGGAGATTGCTAGATAAGAACTTAATTAAAATATTAAAATATATTATGTATGGTTTAACTATCTTTTGCACAAAACCCGAATCACCTAACACGAACCTTATAAGGGGTGTCTATTAATTACGTGAGGAATTTTAGAGGATTTTTTGACCACCCTCCGTCCTTGGTGAGATGTCGTAAAATTTTTCTCGATCCCCCCTTCCCCAATCTCAAGTGAGATTTTTCAAAACTTGTACTTGGGTATAAAAGTGTTGGATTTATTTAAAAAAAAAAAAACAATTTGCCTATTACTTTAATTTAACTTGACTTTCAAGCAGTTTTACACCATTTTCTGCAAAAAAATAAAGTTATATTTGACAAGACCCCCCCTCTCCCCCAAGTGAAATTCACTAAATCTCACTTGGGCTCAAATTCGGCTCGACCCCTTACTCCCTGAATACTTCACGTAATTAATGGACGTCTCCTAAGGTGATTATTTAGTTTATCATAAACTAATTTAAATAAATCATAATGATTAATTGAAATGTGAAAAAATATAGTCCTATATTATTGACATGGTGTACTAAAAAAAACTAAAAATCTAAAATACTTGTATTATTTTGATTCGAATGATCTAATATTTTTTGTGAGCCCATGTCATTGAGAATGGTAATAATGAAGCATATTCCATTTATAACTTGCGTAATAACAATTGCACATGAAATTAAGTACATTTAAACTAATTGGTAAAACAATTAGGAACTATTACATATATCGTCGGCTAAAAAGAAAAGTGGCATTTCGCAAAAATTTTCGAAAAATTATATTATTGTTTAAAAAGTTTTGTTATAGTTTGTGTTTTAATAAAACAAATATAAAGCATCAAATTAAATGTCATAAATTGTGTCATACTATGTTATGCCGTACATGTGTTCGTAGAAAAAAAAAAACTTTAAATGCGTTTACTGTAAAATTTGTTATTTTTGATTAATGTCACTTTTCTATTTAACCGACGATATGTTGAACTAAGGGTAAGGACACGACAAAAGTATCGATAATTTTTGGTATCAATTTTTTGATAACGGCATCGTAATGTCAATATTGGTAATGTAATTCGTTCACTTATAGTTTTTATGTGTAAAGTTTAATAAGATTATTTATTTCTAACACAGTTATTTTACTCTTTTGTTATTTTTTTTATTGGTTAATTAAAAAAAAATGTTATTTAAATGAAAAGAAAGAACATAAAATAAAATCTAAAACAAAGAAGAAAATATACATTTCTTTGGTATGCTTTAGTAGTGTTGATACATTTGAGACCGTGTCCTTGCCTACAAAATACGTAAAAAATTTCAACTATTTATAAATATATAATTAATTATTTACATATAAATATAACTTAATATTTATACCTACTACATTAATCAAAATAATTAAGTGTCAAATAAAACTGTTTTCAATAATGTTATCACGTCGTTTTTAAATTTTGTTTTCACTTCTCTCTTCGTATATTTTATAGAATTCGTGGTTTATAGAAAAAAAACAATAGTTTTTTTTATATAAAGGTTTTTCTTTACCTTCCTGCAACCATGGTTGCTATAAAATATACGACAAATAATAGTAAAATCAAAATTAAAATATGATTAATAAAATTAGGAATATAGTTTTACAATATTTGTCTAATAATTGTTTAAATATTAGAAACTGTTATAATCACGTATCATTATTTATTGTTTTAACTGAACTGTTCCTATAAAGTAAAGGCACGCTGTTTTGTTCTTGGGCTACGACGATTTCTGTGATGTCATCCTCGTTTTGCTGTAAAGAGTCATAATTCGGCGGCGGTGTGTGTCCTTTGTTTATTTCAGGTAAAGCTATTTGACCGGTCAGACCTGAAAATATTATGTTCAAATCAATCCTGTTTTCTCAAAGTAAGTTTTTCCAGTACCTAGGAATAAATCTTTGGCAGACAATATAGACTTAAAAATAAAGAACAAAAATAATATTAAGACTCAAAACAATGTTATGATCGCAGACAGATTCATTCTGTGCTGGAGTCAAACTATTAGCATGCGTGATCGCTGTTTAAACCAGTACTTCACTATGACTCTATGCAGTCATACATGTAAAATATTAATAAACTAAACTAATACCCAAGAGATTAACTTTGTCTTGATTATATACCATAAACTAATTTTGAGCATCTGTAATTATTAAATATTTTTTTACAGTACAAATTAATTATCCAGTAAAAATATAATTCTTGTGTTACAACGTAAACTTTTTTGCTTTTGCACAATTGCTTGAACAATATAAAGAATATGGCATTTAGAGGTCCTTTTTAATTTTTTTTAAGATGGAGATGTAAGAGGTAGCATTCGTTACGTAGAAAATTATAGTTTGCCAAAATTTATTAAATTAAAAAACCCCGAAACGAGTAATATATATAACTATAGTCTGTCTTATCTAAGAAGTGCACTTTGACAGCTGTCTGACTAAGTTGTCTAGGTATGTGAACCAAATATTCGCTATCGAAAATATCCGATTTTACTGAGAAATCGATATTGATTCTTTATAATTAATAATCGGTTTATTTTTTATTTTTCAAAAATTTAATTATTTCAGCATAGAATCTACTCATCATATTTAGTAGGATTAGGTTAATTAAAAACAAAAACTGGATTTGAACATAGCTATTTATTAAGAATTACTATTATTACTTGAATTATATCAGCGTCACGAACATTAATAATTATTTCCTCATCAATCAAAGTGTCGAAATGTACATCTCTGTCAAAATCTCTATTCGATTAATTGTATTTTTCTAATATTTTTACCGATTATTTGAATATTCGTGAATTGGAAGTTGTCAAGCACTACTGTATAGAACGTGATGACGTGACATTGTTAGGTTGTCACTAACAATTACTATTTACCATGTTATTTCTATTTTAAATTAGTTTTATGAGTTTCAACATTAGATTATTGTACAAGAAAGTCACCCGCAATGTTAATTATGTAAATAACTTAATAGTTGTTTAAAATTTCAGATTTAGTGTTTACAATCATGTGTATACGTTTGACCGAGGTTATTGTGTATTAAAAAATGCAAAACGTCAAAATGCACTCCTTAAATTAGATGAACTATAAAGGCTATAATTATATTGTAGTTATTCACCTTGTAATGTAGAGTCTAGATCTGCAGGGTTAAGGACGACTACAACATGAGAACCTGCACCGCTGAACACAGACGCAACGCTGGCTCGAGGAGATAGTAGGACGAGCGGCTGTCCACGAGAGGCCAGTGAGCTAGACAGTGCGCAGATACCTTTAGCCGCTGTGAAGTCCGCACCTAATACAAGAAATGTAAGTTAACGTTATTCTTTATGCAATATTTTTCAAATACGAGATGGATGGATGGAAAGGCAAAGGAAAAGGAGTGAAGAAAGAATAGCATCTCTAATGGTAGACACGCTGCTGATAGTTTTCTGTTTGCAACTATAAATGGCCGACCGTTCGTGGTAGTACCACACTCTCGATTTAAATCGGCAATCATTAATTAGGAATTTGCTATTGCGCATCGTTCAATGATTGAATGGAGGCTGGAATCTGTACGGTAGGCGACTTAGCTGTATTCTTGGTAGGCAATGCATAAGTTTATGAGCGATATTTATCACCAAAAATGGTTGCCTGCTCGGTTGTTATCAAAAATATTAAAAAAAAGGAGAGTAAGAGAAGAGAATGTATTTATCTATAATATTCATATAGTACTTATTGTTGGCTAAGAGCTTCCTTTCTAGACTTCATAATAGTAAGAACATTAGGAAAATATAGCACGCTCACTAGACGGTTTTGCATATTGATTTATTTTGACTTATCCTGCTTCCCTACTAGGTGGTTGTCACATTATATTCTGTGATCATCATCACACAGAATAATTTTATGTATGTTACTCTATTATTACTTAAAGTCGTCGTACAAAATGACTAAGAAAAATAAACAAAAAATATAATACCAATAATATGTATAATACGATTTAATAATAATAATAATACAAGGCCTTCTCTTCCCTGACAATATGATTTCTAATCTTTACGCGAGTTATGCATATAAAATAAATTATTTTTACAATTTTTACAATTATGGCGATTTTTTTTCCATTGTTTTGAACTTCAGCGTTGATGGTCACGATAAGAAATCTCTACAAATATTTTTATTTCATTCTATGGGAGTTGTAAAAACCGACTAAAGGCTTAATCAGAATACGGCGTAACACAATCTCATGAGAAATTTAAAACATCAATTATGATTGCTAACCCACCTGACAAATGTCTAATCATTTTTGAGGATAGATGACACACATCTCCCATAAAGACGACAAAATAATATAAGCAAATTGAATGTCAAACGAAAGCTCACATTTGTCTAACTGGCAGGACGATTTCCAATAGGCGTAGGTTCGAATCCCACGTGTGGCATTCGTTTTTTGCTCGTAAACAAGTTTTTATAAATAACCTAGCATATTAATGTTATTTTTTAGTAATTTGGATCCACCTGACAAACTTAGCTCTTATAGTACAATCCCATGTTAAGTAGTCGTGCAACGGTGGAAGGCGATAGGTGTGGGAATTAAGGGAAAAGATACTTTAGATTAGAAAATGGACTTACCGAGTACATATCGGCAATCAATAACGACGGGCATGCTGCAACCGCCTTGCTTCTTAGCAGCTCGCTCGACATACTGTCTAATATATTCTACTCCTGGGAAGTACAAACTATTGCCTACTGTCACCAACACGTAACTGGAGCCCGAAGAGTTCTGAAAATACAAAATTAAAGTATTATATACTTTCTGTCATTATCCTCTTTTGCAGATTTTTTTTCATTTCCATAAACAAAAGATTCTCGGGTGGAATTCTTAGTATTATGTACCTAAATTAATAAATATGTGTCCAGCCATCCAGGATAAAATGTTTTTTTTTTGCTTTTATCAAGCGGATTACTTTAGCTTATTTAAAGTTTTAACTACTATTTTAACTACTTTATTTATTTATTACTTGGAAAACCAACAGCTGTACAAAAATGTAATTAATACTAGATTAAGAAACATAAAGCCAATTACAGGTTTTCACGGATAGCAATAGTACACACCTAATGTAAGTCCTACGACAATTTGTAACATTATATTAAACAATGACAGAAGAAGAAAAAATAAGATTAGTTAGTTATTAAAAAAGTTAAGGTTTAGCTGTCTGCGTACCACCTCGCTCCTAGTATTGAAAGTGTCAAAAGAAAACTCTTTACATAATTTATACTTGTATAGATCTGACGTCCTTTAAAAAATGAAGTGAAGTGCGTGTCACCTGATAATACATAACAACCATCTATGTGGGTAGACATACCAATCCATCTAAAGTATGTAAAGAAACCTATGGTAAATCAGCATGAGTGTCTCGCAAGAGTATGCACTTGGCTACTGGTTTTTTTTTACTGAACGCCATTACTGTCGAAACTGGTTTCCACTTCAAAATATTCAGTTAGTCCTTAGTCGCGCCAAAACAGATTTTATTTCAAGTAATGCAGATCTTTATTTTTTTTCTTTTTTGGATAATAAACAAAATAAATAAATGTTTTTCATTATCTAACATGATAAAATAGATCCAGAAAAATCAAGATAATTCAATATGTTTGGTGTACTTACAGTTACAATTTCAGCGTCTAACTGTGGCCTCGCGCTAGGGTACAATAATAATACAACATTAATGGCTACTCCAACAAGTATACCAAGCTCCACTCCAACTGAAAGACATAGTACGAACGTCGCGAACGCTGGTACTAGGTCTGCGCGACGGGACCGCCACATTGGTTTCACAACCTGTAGAAAGACAAAATTGTATAGTGACAGATTAGAAATACCATTATCATCACATTGTTAACTGTAGAGTCAAATTAGCAAGAGTGAACGAAACAATCAGCAAGTAAGTTAACAAATTAAACGCAATATAATAAATAAGGGTTTAAAAAACAATGATAGTCAAATTAACATAACTTAAGTAAATTAGCCTGATGCTTACCTCATATTCTATCATAAATATCACAGCACATATTACGACGGCAGCAAGCGCCGCTTTGGGTATAAAGTAGAAATATGGCGTCAGCAAGCTGAGTGATAAAAGCACCAAAACACCTGAAAGAATAATTTATTTTTATAGTCTTTACTGAGAAAGAAAAATAGAGTTAACACCCTTAATTGTCACCCTTAAAAGTCTTTCGTAATCGGAGATGTATATTCTCGTTTATTGCGCAATGTTAGAGGTTTATTGAAAATTATTTGGTAGGCAATGTATCTACGTATCGTAACGAGGAAATACTAAAATTTGTTAACAGTCCTTCCTCTATAGCGGTTGTTGTACGAGACAATTTACATAATAAATGACTTTAATGTATAAGAGAGATAAAACTTGGAAATATGATACTGTTTCGTGTGGGTAACGTTATTGCTTTAATATATGCAGTACGAACAAACTCCTCCATAATAAGATACTTTGGATTACAATATCCAGTTAGCTAGACAGGATGGCATAGATAGCACATGTAACAAAGCACTTTAATCTTAGCATAATTTATGGGAAGCACGCGATTAGAAGCGTGTCACAGCGATGAATATTTTAACATTAATTCGAATCAGGTATAAATAGGTCTTAAAATACTAATCGCATTATATTTAAGTCCAGTGAACAATAATAACAACGTGCTATAAATTGCTAACAAGGCTATTGAAAGTGGTCAGGGATATCGTGATTGGAATTAATAGTTTTATTGTTTTCGGTTTAACGGAACGTCTTTACATACCAGGTCGCTAAAATAGGCACGCGATTTTTATGTGACATACTAAAGGATTGCTTTTAAAATTTTGCAAGCGTTTTATATAATTTAATGTTGAAAAAGTGTTAATTTATAGTGAATATAACATAACAGTGCTTTATGTTAGTTATAATATTCTACTAAAATTCTCAGAATAAACTGATAATAGGACTGTTATTAGAACGCGCAAGTACTTGACTCCCAAACTCTACAAATTTATATACCTAAAACGAATTGAGCGACTGTCATTTCAGGCGATATTACTCAAAAGTAATAAATTATAAATATAGACGTGACATAAAAAACTTTATAATTGTTAAAAAATGAATAAGCTTTTCCGAAATTAATGTTACTTTTGAAATAAAACCTCTTTTACGGATTCTATCGTGTTTGTATTTGATTTTTAATTTACTGTCGTTTCGAACACTTCACAGCATTCATGGTTACGGGAGGCTACAGGATGACTTATTGGACGTGAGACACTTTAGTCCTCCCGTAATTAAAAATCAAATACAAACGAAATAGAATCGGTAAAAGTAGGTTTATTTCAAATGTGTAATACTCGCGTAAACATCGGAAATCATTAGTGTGACTAATTATCACATGAGATTTTAGTCAAATATCAGCTTTAAAAATATATTTTAAATGATATATAAATACAAAAGTTTTATGAAATATATTTTTGGCTTATATCGTGTGCTTGTTCTAACGGGTTGTGTTCAGCATGGAAAGCACATGCATTGTTGAAGGAAGATACTAGATGATATCACCATGTGAAAGAAATAAGTAAAGGAGGTCCATTAAATCCATACGTATAAAATGCTCTCCTTTAACCCAAGTATTCGGACCTTAGCAGGACTTATATGGTAATTTGTGTTATGCATAAATACATAAATAACCTCAATGAGATATTACAGGGAAAATTAAGGCTAGTTCCACTGTTTTCTTTTTGTTTAATATCCGGTTTTCATCTAAACCGTCGTCATGCCTAGGGAGCTATATAACCGCAGTATAAGCGTTGACTGTTAAGCAAGCGTAGAACTCTATATTTGTTAAATATACAATTATTCTATGATATGGAAGCAGGTATTGATATTTCTTATAGGAAATAATCCTTGAATTGCGGGGGATTTCAGACATATATTTAATGTATGCAAATTATAACCTGGCCAACAACCTGTGTTTTTCAAAAAATATTGTCTTGGGTGGGAATTGAACCCATTGCACTGTCACGGTAGGTCGGTACTTCAACCACATCTAAATAGAGGTATCATCTTAGCTCATATATGTCTCACTGTTGGGCTCGAGCCTTCTCCACAATGGGAGGGAAAATGACGTACTATGCTCGTCAGGCGTGTTGGTATAGGGTTTTGTTTCGAGTTTTCCATCTCTCGCATAGATGTTATATGCGGTTTATATCCCTTAGTCGTCTCTTATGATCACCCACGGGTAAGACAGGGGGCGGTGAATTGTATTCTTACTCCGTCACCACACGGAAAAAAATAGAGGTGTAAATTTGAGTAAATAGAGAAATATTAGGTTATATAAATAATCTAATATTTTTCTGTTTTAGTTGTCTTGCAATTCATGTACGATATACCTATATAGCCAAGCGGATTGCAATATGGTATTGAAAGACTTGTGACAGGATTCTAAGACTAGATTACGGTCGCGGAAGATCACGTAAACTTAAAACTGATAACTAAAATAATCATTAAAAGGATTTATAGTAAAAAGCAAATTTAATCTATATGATATGTATGTATATTACACATTGTGGTGACATTTTTTTCAATTCTCTTTTTTCCGATCCCATCGTGAAATTTTGTTGCAAGCACTCAAAAAAGAATTCCCTGAAAGTTTGGGCCCTTAATATTAATATTAAGTACTCGACCAAGGCGTGTAAAGACTTCCTATTAAAAAAACACGGAACCTCTGATTTTTAACATTAATTTTCTTTAGCTCAGTGACATTTCATAGCATCGCTTCGACCATGGACGGGTTTTTTTTAGAATTGAATGCTCTAGAAAAGTGTCCATTGCAGCCAAGCCATAACTCGAAAGATATTTTCTAAAATTTGAATCGATTTTCGATAAAAAATTGAAATTACAAAAAAAATATCATTAAATATCTCCGGAAATATTGATTTTAACGACTTAATTCTGAAAATCTTTTTTGTAGGAAATTGTATTTTCTACAAGTTTGTAATTCACTTTTTTTCTGTAGCTCTTGTCATTTACGAGATAAATGCGGAAAAATGCAAATTTCATGGAAAAATCAAGTTTAAGATGCCTGTATTATTTCGCCCGTTCGAGTTAGTAGTATATGCACTATTGCAATGATTATTTTCAATTTCCTTGGAGGATTAATCGTGCGTGAAAATATAACTCTTTTTAACCAAAATGTTTTGAGCTAGAAAAAACTACAAGACAAAATACAGTATACTTTTAAGAGGTAGAGATACACCATTGCGTATTTTTCACTAGAATTTTATGAGACATATAATGCCGTCGTACATAATTTTGACATGTCTCCTAATTTTTTTAAGGAGCAATAACAATTTAAGCACGGCAAATAATATGGTGAATAGATGTAAATATTTTTTAAGGGTAATATAAGTAGAAAACTCGAAACAAAACCCTATACTAACACGTCTGTATAGTAGGTCAATTTCCCTCCCATTATGGAGGAGACTCCAGAGCCAAACCCAACAGAGGGACATATATGAGCTGAGATGATGAAAGAGTACTTTAAAAATATAGATATTGCATATTCATATTTTTCGTCTTATCAATAGTTGTCAGTAAAAGAAATATATACATATAAAAAAATATCCTATGTTAGCCATTCATAATGTAGTAGCTTTATTACATATACATTTAAAAGAATTTTTAAAACAAAGATCAAATAAAAATCGAATCTTTTCTCTTTTTAATATCAGCGTAGATTTGTTGTTCATAATTTACATATTTATAGAGTAATTTTAAATATTTAATTATAACGCCAACCTTGAATGCTATTCTTGTTGCTTACAAGGATTTATCTAATTTATTGAATCTCAGTTTTCTGGTTTGTGATATATTAATATGATTTTCAATGAATTTGAAGATCATCTTATCTTAATATATATAAATTACGCGTCACGTTGTTTGTCCGCGATAGACTCCTAAAGTACTTAACCGATTTTAATCAAATTTGCACAGCATGTGTAGTTTAGTCCAACTTAAAAGATAGAATAGCTTCAATCTCAATGTATAGTCCCAATATTATTTTATTGCAAATTATTTGTCTATTATTTGATAGTCACAATTATCTATTATCTCCAAACGATTCTAACAGATGGCGGTATCTGTTAACTGGATTGAGTAAGTATTTAATATATGGCACTATGTTCAACGTACAAACGTTTCATATAAGCTACAATTTATTAGCATAACCACCACGTGTTACTGAGTCTACCTTAGCCACAGCAACACGTGGCCGGGTCTGCTAGTAATATATAATTATGACGGAATAAGATTATACCTACTACGTAAGAGATAATAAGCAGTATAAGTGGATAATATTGATTATAATATATGATATAATTAATCATTGCAGGATAAGACAAAATCGAAATAAAACTCTAGAACAGCCTGTCCACTCAAGCTTGTATAGTGGAATATATCGCCTTATTTTGTGGCACACGCTTTTGCACTGTATAGTAAGTCTGATACTATACTAGAGTCACGATAAATTATTGTTTTTTTTTTACCTGTATATATACTACCGAATTGAGTTGCGACACCACTCGCGTGATTTACAGCACTTCTTGAAAAAGATCCTGTGATTGGCATGGCACCGGCGAAAGCACCAAATATATTAGAAAATGACAGTGTAATCAGTTCTTGTGTTGCGTCTATTGACTGACCACTTGCTGAAACATAATAAATAGTTTGTGCATAGTCTTCATATCTTTAACCCGGAAAAAAGGATAAACTAAGAACAGAACGATTAATGAACAGAGTCATGGGATTTATAGACTATAAATATATAACATCTATACAAGAAATGATTATTTTATAGAATTATATTATATCCAATAAAATATGTTACTGAACATATTCTAATAGGATTCCCACAAAATATATGATCATGACTATAATTAATTAAAATTAAAAAGAAAACACTTTTATATTATAAAAAAAACCTTTTATTTTATATTATATACTTTTATATTGTTTTTAAATAAATACTTTTATTTTTTATTACTCTTACATATTTTTTTGCATTACTGTTATATTATAAAAATACACAATTTTATAATAAATATTTTTATATTATAATATAATAGATAATCTTAATTAAATGTAAATATTTTTATGTGCATATTTTTGTTGGAAAGATATGGATAGAAACATATTCTATCAGACGAAACATGTTTTTTATTCGCTATTAGCAGATGAATGAGGGTCGCTCTTACTGGTGATGTCCTACTATTTGTTAATAGTTATTTCGTTTATTTATGGACATATGCGAGTACTTAACAGCGGTAAAGGATCGCAAAGAAAGTAATAGTCATTCAAGTTAATATAGATAACTCACCAAAAGCTTTTGCAATAGCAACATTCCCCAACACAGCTATCACAGGAACTATGAATATGGAAGAGCCGAGATCTGAGCACATTTCAATGAAACCCACGTGTCGACCGTCAGGCATTTCGGTTGAGAATGGTGGTAGACGGAAACTTGGAAGACCATCTCTGAAATAGATAAACATCGATAATTAGCAAAATTAACATTTGATTTGACATTGGATTAGAACAGTAAGTTCTAGGAGAGCGCAAACTGGATCCTATGACACAGGATATCTTGGTGCGGTTTTGAACGATTATTGAAAAAATCTAAAATATACTCCCTACTCAATAGGTTTACATCGCTTTTAAAGCATACTAAGTTCTATCAAACACTTTCTTCGTTAAAATGAAAATTGTACCGTACACTTTTAATGGCTGTTAAAGGAGATATTTTCAATATCGTAGTTTCGAACACTTTACAGTGATCATAGTCACGGGACGACTGACTTTTGTAAAATGTTCGAAAAGTCGAGTAATTAAAAATCAAATACAAACGCGATAGAATCCATAAAAATAGTTTTATTTGAAACTAGCTTCTGCCCGCGGTTTCACCCGCGTAAAAGGTAACTTTCCTAAAGTTTTCCATCCCCTTTTTTATTTTCACCCCTTAAGGGTAAATTTTTACGAAATTTTAATGTCATGTTTATTTATATCTCATCAATAGCCTAAAAATAAGTTCTAAGCTTCTGGCTTTAAAAATTACGATAATTCCTTGCAACTTTTCATCCCCCTTTACAACCATTTTTTGCATTAAAAAGTAGCCTAAGTCCTTTATCAGGCTCTAGACTATCTGTGTGCCAAATTTCATTTAGATCGGTTCTGTAGTTTAGGCGTGAAAGAGCGACAGACAGACAGAGTTACTTTCGCATTTATAATATTAGTAAGGATGTGTAATACTCGCGTAAAGATTAGAAATCTACTGATAATTCACCAACCCCATCCCTTCAACTAAAGGAGGCAAGAAGATAACGATTGTAACTCAATGATAGCGACCACTACGACATGACATTAAAATAATAATTTATCCGATTGAGTTCGATAAGTATTTCGAAAAATATTTAAACAATTTCAAATAGGATAGTCTTTGTTCTGAGTGCGGTTACAACTAGAACCAAAGACTGCATTTTATTTGAAACTAGTATGCACTAGTATAAGGCACCTCATTCGGTTTTATGTTACAGCTATCTAATAAGATTTTGAATATTCCATACTATGCAATCGAGAAATTCATACCATTTTGATCGTTTAAGTGAATCGTTGCCAAAACCTCATAAAACGATACTGTTAATACATTCACAGTTCTATTAAAGGAAGATCTTTAGACTTAACCGCATTGGTAACACGCTCTTACTCCATAAAAGTACCATAAAATATATGAGGAAGATCGAAATATAATGATTCTTCTTCTTCTTATATATTGGCAATCAGCTACTTATACGAGTGAGTGAGTGCCAGTGTCGAGTTATGAATATCTTCACGTTTTTAGTCTTTCAGGTTAGTCATTGTCTAAGTCAAATTATCACCATCAACAGTGCTATGGCCACACTGTTAATGGTATCTTGTGGGAATTTTTATGGAAAACGAAAACGTTGTAAAGCACTTTTACATGATATTCACTACATCCCAGTAGTCCCGCCGCATCACATTACATAAAATGCCATCAAAATTATCTAATATAACACATTAAAACACTAAGATATCGAATATAATACAAGAGCACCACATGACGTTTTCAAATTCCCGTCAAAAGTCCAATATAATAATAATAATACGGAAGCATATTTATTGCTGTATAGACGTCATGTATACTTGTCAAATGGCAAGGTTTGGACGACGTCAGTTTCGCGTTGACGTAAATAGAGTGTAGACTACAAGCAAATAAATGAACATATTTCTCTACGTCAGAGTCAATTTTTGTACGATGTTTATTAAATTTATTTCTTTATGTGTACTACGTATTCATCATCATCATCATCATCACAGCCCATAAATGTCCCACTGTTGGGCTCGGGCATCCTCCGTAATGGGAGGAAAATTAACCTACTATAGCGCGCTGGTCAGACGTGTTGGTATAGGGTTTAGTTTCAAGTTTTCCTTCTCTCGCATAGATGTTATATGCATCTTATATCACTTGTTATCTCGTACGATCACCCACGGGCAAGATATGGGTTGGTGAATAGTATTCTTACTCCGTCACCACACGGTAAGTACTACGTATTGGTGTGATTAATGGCTTTAATAAATAAGGCATGCTAGTATTAACGTAAAAGTTACGTAAAAATACACAAAAGTTAGAAACAGAGTAAGCAAAATTATTCTAGTAAAGTGAGAAGAAAATTTCTATTGTTACTTGGACATTCAAACAAATGCAATTTATTTATTTTCAACAATTAGTTTAACCTATAGAGATAAAGGAACATTCAAGTGAAACGTGGTATGGTTTAAAATGGTGTCATCATCATCATTATCTCAGCTCATATATATGAGCAACAAAAGTGGGGGCATATGTCCCACTGTTGAGCTCGAGCCTCCTCCATAATAAGAGGAAAATTGACCTACAATACCACGCTGGTCAAACGTGTTGGTACTATACCAACCCTACCCTATGGTTTGTTTCGAGTATTCCTTCCCTTGCATAGATGTTATATGCGTTTTATATCCCTTAATCGTCTTTTACGATCACCCACGGGAAAGATAGGGGGTGGTGAATTGTATTCCTACTCCGTCACCACACGGAAAAAAAATGATTTCAACAAAAATATATTTGACAAGATTTTATGAAATAAGAGGACATATTGCATAGAACGCAAATAATTAACGCAAATAATTACCGCCAATGATAGATATTTTTTTTTCAATTTATTTAAAAAAAGCCTATTTTGGAAGAACACGTGACCTTTATTGATGAATACTCGTATATCATCAAGCATTTACTATCTTGCGATAAGGCAGAAATTCTGTCAAATTAAAAACAAAAGTATTAAGCCACAGGTCTAATTGGCACCATATTCATTAAGTTAGATATTAAAGTTTGAATAAAATATGAATAGGTAATTCATATTGCACCTACTATGGCATGGCACCTACTATATTATTTCATCATCACCCAAAGGTTGACTGGAAGAAAATGCCTATGGCATTGAGTCCGCCTATGTTCTTTTATTTTGTGCATGAAGATTAAATAAATAAATATTTTATTCAGTCTTAAAACTGAGCATATAACTACAAAACATGCGAAATGGTTGTCTTGCGTTTCACCTTATCAACAATTAATAGTAGTTACTAAAATGGTACGGTAAATCATCATCATTCTCCTGCTATTATCCCAATTACTTGGGGTCGACATAATATGTACTCTGCTTCCATTGTACATTGTATTGCAAAAAGTTATTGGCAATAGTTTTATGACCAGCCGCCTGCCTGACATCAACCTTCACATTGGGAATCTAATTGTTGACCTAATGGCATCAGGTGGAGCTAGCTTACGACTTCCACGAGCAAAGTAAGGGTTGGTAGTATACTTAGCCGCTAACACACAGCACAAAAATGGTACAGTAAATGTGCAACTTAACAGTTAAGGTTTAGAGTTCTAAATTTAGTAAGTTACTTACTTCACAGTTCCAGTAAGTTTGAAAGGTTGAGTGGAATACGTCTCAAATAAGAACGCAGTCAATGAACAGCCCACAACAATTATGGCATTTCTCGACGTAGATAACAGCCAAAGAGTTTTCTTTAAACCCTTCTGATCTGCTGACAGTTTCACATCCTTTATTTTCTGGAAAATAAAAATATAATAATACATTATTCTTATCTATTAAGATATCAGATATACATCTACAAAACATATTAAGCCACTACATCAGTAACCACCAAAGTTCGCTATATTGTTAATTACAGGTTTTCATAATCGTTATACGTCCATTTCTTATCATGAGCTGCCTTCATAATGACTGAGAATTTAATCTGCTTAACGTTCTAGTTAGATGAGTTAGGATAGGGGTTAAGATTATATAATACTAGCTTCTGCCCGCGGCTTCGCCCGCGTAAAAGGTTACTTTCCTAAAGTTTTTGATCCCCTATTTTTATTTTTGACCGTCGGTAATACAGTGCAACGGTATTACAATACTCAGAGTTGGAACTTCATTACTGGACTGCTAGATGGCGTTGAAGAAGTTAGATATTGAGATTTTTTGACGAACAATTTTTTTATTTTTCATATAAAAATTTTGATTTTTTTTTAATAAAAAGTATTCTATGTTACTTTTAATACCTCCAAGAATATGTGTACAATGTTTCATGATGATCGGTTGAGTAGTTTTAGCGTGAAAGCGTAACAAACAAACTTACATTCACATTTATATATTAGTAGGGATAGGGATATTTAATATAATTTTACTTTCCTCTTACAGTGAGACAAGGATAAAAATTGAGAATACTAAAAATAAATAGTAAATTTGTTATTAACATTATTAAAATATTGAAATTTTCCTTTAGTAAATTTTTCTCTCGATTATTTTGATTCATATTGGTTCAACGAATACATTCCATCGTATACGTTCGTCGTAATAAAATATATATTTTTTTATTATAATTAAACATTATGTAGTGGATACCAAGAAAGACTTGAATAAAATAAAACTAATAACTCAAACATTGTTTTCAAAGATGAATAAAACGACCGGCAGCTAATTAAGTGACAATAAATTTTCTCAAAATGTAGACGCTTTTTATACCTACAGTAATTTCATAAACAAAGGGTTTTTTTTCATTTTCACACATTACACTATGCCGAGTAAATGAAAGTATGTAAATTAATTGTATTAGTGACTTGCGCTATTCTTGTATTAAAAAAATACTATATATAAATTTATGGTAATTCTAAAGCACTTGTTTAAACAAAAAAATATTTGATATAAAGGAAACTAGTATAATTTTATTACCTGAATATTAAAATTAATATTCATATTTTTTATGTCAAACAAATTGGAATAATAAACAACTTTATACAGCTGATACACAATACACAATTCATATAAAATTAATAACATGACCAAATACTGTTTCCGCCAAGTCACATCGTGACTGCATGTTTGTTAAATTTTCTTTAAACTACGTAGGATTTAAACAAGTGAGAAGATTATTTATTCTAAAAAAAAAATCCGAATACAAAAATTTGTTAATACTATTATCATCATCATCAACAGCATCACAGCCCATAAATGTTCCAATGTTGGGCTTGGGCCTCCTCTGTAATGGGAGGGAAATTAACCTACTGTACCACGCTGGTTAGACATGTTGGTATAGGGTTTTGTTTCGAGTTCTCTTTCTCTCGCATATATCTTATATGCGTTTTATATTCCAAGTCGTCTCGTACGATCACCCATGGGTAAGATAAGGGACGGTGAAATGTGTTCTTACTCCATCACCACACGGATAATATTATTATTATTATCAACCTACTCTTATCCCAACAAATTGGAGTCGAGGCAATATATATTCATCTTACATCATCATCATTCTCCTACTCGATACAATACGTACTCTTCTTTCACAGTACATATTGTAAAAGTTATTGGGAATAGTTTTATGACCGGCCGCCTGCCAGACGTCAACCTTCCTTGGGAATATAATTGTTGACCAAACGGCATTAGATGGAGTTGGCCCAGGTCGTTATAAGGCTCTTGGTCGTCTTTTACGACATCCACGAGCAAAGTAATGGTTGGTTATATTCGTAGCGGCTACCACGCAGTATTAATAAGAAGAATAAGATATATTCATCTTACATCGTAAACAGATTTATAACCGGCCTGTTTGTCGTCAACCCTTTTTCGGAAGATTTATTTACCACATGATATCAGAGTTGGCGCAGATCTATTTAAAGCTCTTAGCAGTTTTCTACAACACCTACTAATAATAGAAGTGTTGATATTATTCGTAAATAGTTTCGTTTAATAATATTATAATCCTTTAAAATGTATTATGGAAAAATACTAAATTTAACATATTTGGAATCATTAAATAACAAACACCTAATCATAGATAGGAAAAAAATAAATTGTAACATCAATAATGATTTAAATTACACTAAAACGAATCATATTTTTCTACAGTTAATTAGTTAACTTATTATAATAATAACTATAGTAAATATATAGGTGCATAGATAATAATAAATAATAATAAAAAAAATATTACAAAAAAAGATAAAGCACATACAAATACGTGGTTTTGAAAGTATATAATAATCAATGCTTTTAATAATGATAATAACGCTTCATGGTGTGACGGACAAGCACTAATACAATGTATTTAAATAGTAGTAGCGCTACACTGTCGACAATTTTTTGCAGAGAGCAGAAAATTGACGCGTGACAGTGGAAATATGATCCGTAGCCGAGGCTACGAGTGACTAGTCCGTCTATCACCCGAGGAGAATTCGACCGCATGAGGACCGCCCCGACAGCGAAAGCTGCCGCAGCATCGACTTGAGACGATATTTTATAGGGTAACCCACCGGACGGGCCACCGAAGAGGTGGCCACCGGCAGGGCAGACTATGGGGTTAGTCGTCGTTCTTTCCGTCGTACCAAGAAAAAAAAAGTGTGTGTGTCAGCTCCGACGCACGACTGGAGTTTACTCCTTAAGTACGATTATCAAAACAGGCGCAAAAAAGCTCATTTGACTAAAAATAATATATATATTTATATTTATTTACATTTATTAAAACTGTTCAGCGAAGTATTATCTCACGTCAGAAAGTAAAAGGTGCGCAGAATAGGTTGCGCACCAAAAACGTAACGAGGTCATTCGATCGCTAGATTTTACTCCTCAAATTTTTCTCATACCGGGCGCCTTATATGAAAATCGATTCTTAAGGAGTAAACTCCAAAAAGTAGCAATTTGCCGTAACGTTTCGTTTAGTCAGCGAGAGAGACGTCAGTCTATTTCTGGGTGGGTTTTGGTTGGTAGGCAGCACTCTAGCTGTACATCTATTTTATTGCAAAGGTCCATGAGCAGTAACACTTACCATTTGCGGTACTGCTTACTCGTTTACCATTATAAGCAATATCAAAAAATATCTTTCCTTGAATCATAAAGTAAATCAAAAACTATCCATGTGCTGACGGCATATAATTACAAATCATTATCCCCTTTCTTACCCGTGGGTTTCGTAAAATAAGACTAAGGATATAGATACGCAAATAACATCTGTGTAAGAGATAAAAACGTACGTAATAATATCCTGAACAAACTCGTCTGACCAGCGTGGTGTAGTAGATCAATATTTTTCCTACAGGAGGAGACCAGAGTCCAATAGCATATGGACTTAGAAATAATACAGGACTTAAGAAGATAGTATCATTGAAAGATAAGGTAAAAAATCTTTATAATAGGAGTGATTGCAGCATTATGCTACAATTACGTTTGGCAAGCGGATTTGTGATCACGCTTGGTATTGAAAATTTTCCAGGAAAGCGCTGCTGACTATTCTGCTAAATATTACCCAGATGATTTTTACAATTTACAGAAGAAGGCAAGGATGGCTGTGATTGTATTCTTAGCTACGAAACGAAAGGTATATAAAAATAAAACTTTATGTTAATACGTTAGGGTCGAAATTGCATATGAGGTCTACCATAGTAGAGACGACACTTTCTATAGAGGATATTATTAGTCACCACCCAGTAATGCGAAGTATATGTAATATAAAAAGTAATGAAAAACAAACTACTTAAAAAACTATCTTGATTTAAGATCATTATACGAAAAAAAAGCTGAAATATCTATAAATAAATGTAAAAGCTTAGCAGAAGGATGCTTCTGGCTACGTGCACTGCTAGCACAGTTAGAATATTTGCAAGGGATATTTTTTAATTACAAATCACTCACATTCCAATCACGTATCGCAAATCAATCACGTATAGGTGATTTTCTTATTACAGGTGTGAAATTTTGTACTGTGAGTCTCTATCATGGCATGGTAGATGAAGCATTTTAAACTAACAATAGATTGATTATTAAAATTGTTTACAAGAAACTATTATTAAAAAAGTTCATTTGATTTCTGATGTTTACGAAAGTATTACACATTTGAAATAAAATTATTTTACGGGAGAAGTCCTCCCGTAACCATAAACGCAAAAGTAAAGAATTCGAAACGTCGGCAAATTAAAAATCAAATATAAACGCGATTGAATCTGTATAAACAGTTTTATTTCAAATGTTCATTTGTTAAAATTATAATAATTTTGAACTATAATAATAAATCATTGGACATAACACTTTCATAGTCAAGCAGAATGGGTGACTAATCTGTCAATAACTCTAAGTACGGAATAAAATTTCTCAAAAGGCGTTCAAGTAAATTATTTACATCATGCGGAAATTTAAACACAGTAAATGGTTTCTGATATAATGAATTCATTCTTTGTGTACACGTGCGTAGTTAAAGCATTGTGTTTGGATATATACAATGTACGTGTAATTATATTATACCACGCTTGTCAAAGAATTGATGAAAGATTTTATTTCGAATTACCTTTTTCTTTCATTAATATTATCTGCTTGAGTTATTAAGACATCTTTAAAGATAGGGAAAGAGAGAACTGTAAAAAATACATTGAATTCTTAGTCTTCACTACACGCGAGTGCGATGCTAAAACCATAAATATGTGTAACGCACAAAACTCTAACACATATTCTATATTATTTAAACGAAATCAAACTCACAGTTAATGTGATGACTTTTTTATTGCTCTTGGTGGCAAACAAGCAAGCAGCACACTTGATAGAGTTACTGCTGCCATAGATCCTTGCAATATCAAGGATACAGCTAGGCTGCGGCCAAATGGTTATGAGTTGCTCCTCTCTCAGCAATTACTTTATATAATTTTAACATTTACATTGTTTTGGTGCTGATCCTCACTGTCGTCTGAACTCTGTATATTTTTCATTGTCACAAATTGTACAGTGTAGCGTGTTTTGCCTAACGAGTTATTTATTTACTGATTTGATTGAGCTATCTGATTATAATTTATAGATCTTGGTGTGGTCATGCTCACTAAAAAGGTACCTGCGGTAGCTACGTGAGCGGGTCTCTCCCTTCCCTCGAATGTTGTTGAGGGGCGTGATGGCTGTTTTAGTAGTTAACTCGTGATCGGATGCCGGTTTGATTAATTTTAAAAAATATGTAATATTGGCAATATGTAAGTGCCCTTTTAGGGCTTATGCATAATAAATGATTTGATTTGAAACAATAATCCCAAATCCACTTAGAAAGATGGGCTTCAGGTTCTCTGGCTCACCGAACGAAGCACAGCAGCATATTGCTTCTGCTCAGACGTCGATTTTCTGCTAGAGTGTGGTACTACCCCGGACGGACCGGCCCGCGGCTATAGACAGAGAGCTGTCAATAGTGTGGTCCTGATAAATGGTAATTACTGCTTAGAAATCTCAATAATCCTAGGGGATACATACAAGTTGCTAATTGCTACTGCTGCTGTTAAAATTCGTTTTAACATATTATGTCATATCAAACTTGTAATTAGTATCTCTATTATTTCTAATCAAAATGGGCGAAGGTCAAATAAACGCTAACCTTTTCCCAATTAAAAAAAACTAGAGCGCATGTTATGTCTGTAACGGATATAATAGAGATTTCATTGAACTAATAAATGAACTTGGTACCATAAGATAAGAGTTCATTGTACGTGACACGAGTTATATACAATTCATTTTACGAGGGCAAAATACCTGATAGATTTGAATAAACGAAAGAACAGGTCTTTGCACGCTACGAGAAATAAAATTTAATTACTTTAAAGTTTTACTTCAACAAACGAAATTATTTATTTCCGTGTTGTGACGGAGTAAGAATACTATTCACCACCCCGTATCTTGCCTGGTGGGTGATCGTACGAGACGACTAAGGGACATAAAACGCATATAACATCTGTGCGAGAGAAGGAAAACTCGAAAGAAAACCCTATGCCAACACGTCTGACCAGCGCGATGTAGTAGGTTAATTTCCCTCCTATTACGGAGGAGGCCCGAGCCCAACAGTGGGAAATTTGTGGGCTATGATGATGATGATGATGAAACGAAAATAAAAAGAAATATTTATTTGAATAAAATTATTAGGTATACCTATCTGCTTTTAACTGTAAATCACAAAGTTTATTATTATAATACGTCTTCCTAAAAGTAGTTTTTTGACTAATAAAAGCCTCCTGTTAAGACGAGAAAAAAACGAGAAAATTTTACAACGTAGTAACACACGTGGCTTATCATCATCATCTCATCTCAGTCCACATATGTCTTCTCCATAATGGGAGAGTAATTGACCTACTATACTGCGCTGGTCAGACGCGTTGGTATAGAGCCATACGCGGCTACTGTTTGATTAATTGATAAAATTCTTGGAATAAATTTCCAGTTTTTTTATATTGTTTCTGGTGGCAAAGAAGCAATCAACATAACGAATGGTAAGTCTTAGACACTATAGTGTCGGTCAAGGATCTTTGCAATTCCAGGGGTATAGGCCGCTGCCTACTAACCAAAATCCACCCGAAAATTTGCGCTTTATAGGCATTGCTCAGATGTCGATTTTTTTCGAGAGTGTGGTACCAACCTGGCATTCGGTTCATCTTTCATCATTCTCCTACTCTTATCCCAATTAATTGGGGTCGATACAATATATACTCTTCTTTCATAGTACATGTTGTAAAAGTTATTGGCAATAGTTTTATAACCAGCCGCCTGCTAGTCAACCCTCATTGGGAATGTAATTGTTGATCAAACGGCATCAGATGGAGCTGGCCTAGGTCATTATAAGGCTCTTAGTCGTCTTTAACATGACATCCACGAGCAAAGTAAGGGTTGATAGTATTCGTCGCCGCTACCACACAACTGCCGCACACACACTGCCCCGGCGCTCGGTTATAGACAAAAAAAGTGCCCAATGTGGGCCTATGACTAATAAAATGCTCAGTGATATATGAAAACAGTTCATGCTATAAACGATTTCCATAAAAAGCGACAAATGCTTAATTAAACAAAAATGTCACAATATTCTTCCGTCGCATTTTATCGCAATGAAAGTAATTAATTTCATGCAATATTCTAAATGCAGAGCGCAGTACGAATACACTCAATCGATAAAACTCAGCTGCCACAAAACTACAGTAACATCGTCATAAAAAAAAATAACACTCGAAGCAACGTTTATTTTGCAATTGGATAGCAGAACGGCTCAGTCATGCGTAACTTTTTGCTATTCAATAAGTCGTAGATAGTATTCAGCTTCCAACTAATAATTTTGTAACTACACGATAACTACGTAAAAACAGCACCAATTAATTTGTGATCAATGCAGTAGTGTATAAATGTACGCTTCTAACATCGACGTAGCTATCGCTATTTAAGTCCCGCGTGGTGACGGAGTAAGAATACAATTCATCACCCCTTATCTTTTCCGTGGGTGATTGTAAGAGACAACTAAGGGATATAAAACGCATATAATATCTATGCAAGGGAAGCAAAACTCGAAACAAAACCCTATACCAATACGGCTGACCAGCGTGGTATAGGAGGTTAATCGCCATCCCATTACGGAGGAGGCCCGAGCCCAACAGTGGGACATATATGGGCTGCGATGATGATGATGCAGTATTGTATAAATGTATGCCTCTAACATCGACGTAGCTGTCGCCATATCGCTAGTTCTCCTTGAAATGTATTCATCCTACTCTTATCCTAATTACTTGGGGGGTCGATGAAATATGTAGGTACTCTTTTTCCGTCTTACATATTGCAAAAATTATTGACAATAGTTTTATGACCGGCCGCCTGACTGATATCTACCCTCCTTATTATTTTTTGTGTTTTGGTGGCGCGGTGCGGTCACGCCCCGCTAATCCATCCGGGGCGAAATATCTACCCTCCTTGAGATTTTTTGGTTACACAGCATCAGGTGAAGTTGACCTAGGTCCCCAGGTCGATATAAAGCTTTTAGTCATCTTTTACGACATTCAAGTTATATTGTAGATATAAAAATAATCCTCTATTTAAACTACAGGATGGAATGTTATCTCGTAGACAGGTCTGTTAAATGTATTCAGTAATTAAAATGGTATACTCGTGTATAAAATGTAGTTGATAAACATGAATACACAGGTGTCTATCAACAAAACATTTAAATGATAACAGTTTATTTAAAAATAATATCAATTAAATACTTACACGTAATACTAGTAGAATAATGATACTTGTAATTCCTAAACTGCTATCAGCTATACTCGCGTTTGGTATGTTTATTATCACCTGAAACAATATTAATAATTAATTCTTTAAAAACTGGTAAATGGAACTGTTTATTTTAATCTAATACGATGGTAGCGTAATAAAAGTTAGCGAAAAGAAATATCTAAGCTATTTTTATTTTTCTAACTAGAATCGGCAGGTTGCCATTTTTCCATGGACCAGCTGCACATCAGCTTATGGCTCTCTTTGTTCTGATCGTATCACACATAATCATCAAGAGTGACAGCATGGCGGCTCGTAATCCTATAGTCTATTGTGTGATGAAGTTCATTTTTTGAGAGGACTAATAACGTTTCAAGTACTTTACTACAGTGTCCCAACCAGTAGGTTACTTTTTGGTAGGGCTTGTTGCCAGTAGCGCATCGTCCCTGCCCTATCCGTTCAAATACGCCTAGAGTAAGCATCTGCCCTTGGAATAAATAGCAGCGCAGATATATTACATATATTTTGTAGTACGTCACGCAGTGAAGACAATTCTCAGCTATGTAGATTTTCTCATCAATATTTTTTTGGATTAAAAATCTAGATTATCAGAGTAAATTGGGAATCAAAATAGTCCTAGCATTGCTGTCCTTATAACTATGCAACATATTCTTTTTAAAACGTAATAAAATTAAATTCATCAAATGTAAATTAGCATGCATATAATAAAATTTCAGTTAAGTCATTGTATTAATTATTTTTATCACGTAAAAGTTATAAATCAAATTTAATGGTTTTGTGTAGTTACTAATATAGACAACTTTGTATATTCAGTACATACAGGATGAAAGTGGACCGCTCCCGAAAACAAAGACAGGTGACCCTACTAGTCCTACTTGTAACGATAGGCTAGAAAAAAATTCGATTCCGTCGAAAAAAAAAAATTTTTTTGCGCAACGAATTTTAAGTTTTTTTCACATTCCATCGTATTAGGACAGTACCATGTAACGATAATCCCATAAAAACTACTTAACTTTACTCAGATGAGAAAAGACGCAATCTATTCAAAACTCACGATCATATGTTCAAGAGTTCAACGACCTCGCGTGGTGAAAAATTTTTTTTTCCCTCAGAATCGATATTTTTCTAGCCTATCATTACAAGTATGACTAGTAAGGGTTACCTGTCTTTGTTTTCAGGAGCGGTCCCCTTCCACCCTGTATAGGTTGTTTAACGTTTATCCAGATATACAAAAGTTGACTGGAGTACATATTATACAGCTTTAAGGTATAGTTTATACCACTGCTGCATGGAATTAGTTGCAGGTACTGGACCTGCACCACTCTATATGTATGTGGTAGACCAGATCTGCTAACGAAATTTATAGTGGTATTTAATTTAGGCAGTAAAGCGACAGCTTAAAAAAATCAGTGTTGCGATGGAGAAAATTTCCGTGTGATGACAAAGTAAGAATACAATTCACCATCTCTTGCCCGTAGGTGTCTTAAAAGATGTCTAAGGGATATGATATACAGACAATATCACAGCAAGAGAGAAGAAAAACTGAAAATAGAACTCTATTCCAACATTGTCTGATCAGGGTGGTATATTAGGTAATTTTTTTCGGGACGATTATGAGGTGAAATGATAAAGAAAGAGCACTACAATCTACTACCCCTTTCTTTTCTGTGATTATCTAAGAGACGCAAATAACATTAACGCAAGGGAACACGAAATCTAAAAGCTTATGAAAATTCGGCAGCGCGGGGAAGCAGGCCATTTTCACCAACTTTGCAGAGGACACCCGTATTAAATAATTGGGTACACGTATACGTATACGCAGAAAAATCATTCTCCTACTCTTATCCCAATTACTTGGGGTCGATACAATATGTACTCTTTTTTCATAGTACCTACATATTGTAAAAGTTATTGGCAATAGTTTTATGAGCGGCCGCCTGCCAGACGTCAACCCTCCTTGGGAATGTAATTGTTGACCAAACGGCATCAGATGAAATTGGCCCAGGTTGTTATAACGCTCTTAGTCGTTTTTACAATATCCACGAGCAAAGTAAGGGTTGTTAGTATTCTTAGCCGCTACCACACGCTGAAAAATAGAAAGTATTAAAATTTACAAATAGTGTAGTGTTGCATCCTTTTAGTAATACTTTCGTAATTGTGGTAATCGATACGATTACATATTACGTAATAATCGACAAAGCAACACAAAGTAACCTGAATACGAATCGCGCTGCAGTTCGAACTAATAAAACTTTAATTAATGTGACGCAGTGTTATTTATTGTAAGCAATTTTTTTAAGTCTGAATAAACAAATTTGTAAATTATAATTCTATTCTATATTGAGCAATATCCAACAATGAGGATGATATTGGTCTGTTATAGCACTAAAGCTTGCTGAAGTATTATATTTATCTATAAGCTATTTTGAACATAGCCTGGTTCTCTTGTTTCCTTTTTTTTAAAATGAACTATACCTAAAAGCAGTTATTTTCCAAGTATTTAAATAGCAGCCAGGAAACTTTATAGATTAATTGAAAAGGTGTTGGCACTATTTTTTTTCTCACCGAGACAGGTTTGCATTCTGTATGGGACAATGGTTTCATCATTCACTTGTCAATTTTTCAGTTGATCCTATTATTTATCATCATCTATCTGTTTTGAACTTAGTGGAGAGTTCTAAGATCATATCTTTAGGGTCCTTCGTTAAGAAATATATTCTCATGAAATCACTTAAAATTCGATTCTAATACAATAATATAAAATAGTATAAAAGATTAAGAGCATGCATTATATATACATATACTCAAACTCTGCACAATTTTGTGCTCAATATAACAAACGATTCGAATGAAACTATATAAAATAATGTGAATGAACTCAGCTAGTAAAGAAAACGGTTGCAATATCTAATATGAATTATGTAATATTTTAATTATAAATTCCAAATATTAATTATAAACGTATAATTGTAAACGTATCCGACGTTTATTTATGAAACAGTAAACGGAAGTTTATGATTACATTAATATGAATATGATTATATATTATTATGTTTTAACGTTCAGAAACAAACTCATGATGAGTTATTGAGTAAATAATTGTTGCATAAATTGCGTTCAATCTTATCAGTTCTGTAAATTGTACCCATAAGACACGTACCGAATACTGTTATTGGTAAGCTCATAATAAAATTGATAAATAAGCGTACCAAACGCATTGTAAAGTCTACAGTAAGTAAGCAGTCATCATCGTCATCACAGCCCATATATGTCCCACTGTTGAGCTCGGATCTCCTCCGTAATGGGAGGGAAATTAACCTACTATACCGCGCTGGTCAGACGTGTATATAATATATTATATCCGTTAATCGTCTTTTACGATACTCACGGGTAAGACATGGGGTGGTGAATAGTAATCTTACTCCGTCACCACACGGTAAGTAGGAATTGTAAAGTTCTTTTTTTATTTAAAGGGACAAACGATTAAGCAACACTGATTTTAAATGGCAATTTCTCATAAACTAGGAAATACCACCAGGGCTAACACGGAGTGGAAAATGATGTGCAACAAACAAACGTAAACAGAATGGCAGGTCTTTGTTAGACTGAAAAGACATGACAATAGTAGTCTCTATTGTCAGTGTATAGATTGACAGCTATTCGCGTTTTACGTGCTACGGTAATACGAAAAAAATCTGTCATTTTTGCTACGTGAATGTGCTAATACTGTAGAGGCACAGCCAAGACATTGCGTAAATGTACTATTTTTTGTAAGAGGTTATCTAACCAGGTTAAAAATGTACAGAGCTGTAAGGTCGGTAAGCTACTCAAGTTGTTGTCCAACTGCATAAGTCTAGTCACCCTAATCGCCGACCGCAGGGCAACTATATTGTTACCTGCTCTGCACTTTTGAACGGACTAGTACCGTAGGTACTTTATTAGTAGCCCGCTCAGCGGCTATAAGAAATGGCACCCGGCTATGTTTGACAACTCTGATTGTAGTATTTATGTAATACTTCCACTACTTGAAAAGTTTGAATTGCGTGTTACTGCCTCGTCCCGCCTGCTTCAACACTATCCAAAAGATATCGGGCATTTGCTTCTCAATCACTACCAAATTCATTATTGGCAATTAGTAATGTCCATTAACGAAGAAAATAAAAAACAATTTACCTTTTTAATAGTATCTAAGAAACTTCCAGACTTAAATTGTAAACCCAGCAGCCCCTTCAGTTGCGACACGGCAATAATCACGGATGTCGCCGATGTGAAGCCAACGGTTACTGGTACTGATATGAAGTCTATTAATACACCTGTACAAAAAAGAAATATATATACTATTAGGGTATCAAATATTTTTCTAGGATAAAAGGTAGCCTCTATGTTCTACATAACAATAAGGTTTCAACTCCATATGTTTCTGACTTGAAATAAACGCTGAATTTTTTTTGGCAGCAGGCTGCGATGTCTTTGCACCCCGCTAATCCGTCCGGAGCGACGGCAGAAGCGGAGCGCGACCCCGTAGACCCGCCCAACAACGTACCTACCTATAGACGCCGTGTGAGTGCGTCATCGGAACCCGGTCTTGGTCTTTGGTGGCCCACCCGGCGGTCTACCCTCCCGAGTCGAAATGAACGCTGCTGCGGTGCTTTCCAAGCATATAATTAGTTAAATTATTCTATTAAACAACTGATACTTTTTAAGATTAGAGTGTGCAAATAAATTTAACAGCTTTACTATACGTAATAAATTATGCTAACATTTGCGAGATTTTGGTTCTTCACGCCGTAACGCTTCGGTGTTTCAGTGAAAGGACATTGCCCGAATAACTAAGAATGCCAGCAGCGCGTTATATTGTTGTATATAATAGCGAAAATCGTAGACACAATTCATTTTGAGGTTTGCCTCAAAAAGAGTATATTTATACTATTTTGAGCATGGTGACGTTGCGGTTATTAATAATATAAGAAGTATATAAAAAAACTATAAATATTTAAGGAAAAGTTTCAGTTTTAAAAAAAATATTAATCCATACATTAGTCTAGCTGCAAAGTTTGAAGTATTAAGCCTATAACAATGTGTAAACATTGTCGGGTAGATGGTGCACGTCACCATAAGACGTAAATATGACACGAAGTGAGATTTGCATGTCCTACAATAGTTCACGGTGGTGTAGTGGCAGCACGATTGGGCCGGAATCCTAACAGGCGCGAGTTCGAATCCCGCTTGTGACATCATTTTTCACTTCGTAATCGGGTATTTATAAATAATTAAGCATATTAAATGCTAAAAATTTCAGTAAAATTGGTCTAGCGACGCGTTAGAATTACAATATGTCATCACATTTACTCGTAAATCTTAAAAACCTGTTAATAGATCATCTGGAGAATGGACAGCAGCGTACTCTTGGGAAACTTATAACAACAACTGTGATCACCGTACCACCTATCTATCGATGCAATTATAATATTACGCCCTTCTTGAGAAGGCCTATGTTCAATAGATGGATGTCGATGGATCGTGATCGATTTTTTTTTCATTTATTGCTTTTGGTTGCAAATGAGCAAGCAGCACACCTGATGGTAAGTGTTACTGCCGCCCATGGACCTCTGCAATACCAAGGGTAGGTATAGCTAGGTCGCTGCCAACCAATGAAAATCCCAAACCCACCCAGAAAGTTGGGCTTCCGGCTCACCGAACGAAGCACAGTAGTGGCAATGTTCACTGCTCAAGCGTTGACTTTTTTCTAGAGTTATACCCCGGACGGACCTGTCTGTGGTTGTAGATAAAGAACTGTCAACAGTGTGGTCCTACCACTATAAAAGTACATTTATAAATCACTAATAACTTTTCTTTCCACTATCTGAATGCTGTTGAGCATTAGGTTACACTTATAATGACGAGTTTTACATCTTAAATCAATCAGCATCTATTGGTAGATTATTTTTTATGTGTGTTTAGCTGTTTGCCGTAGATGGCTTTGACAGCTTTGCGTGGACAATGGGTGAACGCTGAGGACTCTCAACTCGATGGCCACCGAAGACAAAGATCGGGTACCGGTGGCCCGTTAGCACGGCGAAGAGAGGTGTTTGCAGGGTGGGTCTATGGGGTTGCGCGCCGCCTCTTCCGTCGCCCCGGACCGATTTGGCGAGGCGCGACCACGTCCATAGCCCACCGCAAAAAAAAAGGTCTCTCAACCCGATTGGAAGAATTTATAAATTATGTTTTATATATAGCACTTTCATATTACATAAGTAACTGTTATTTTTATTTCATAGCTACGTAGGTATCAAAACGCAGAAGTAGAGTCCGAAAAAAACTTAAACATGCCATGTATAGACTTCACCATATATTTACGTGTAACTGTTAAAGTAATCCCTAAATAACCATTAGAGACACACGTAACTCCAAAAGTAAGAGATGTGCCTCAAAGGTCCGTACTAGACACTTTGCATAGCGATCTTAGTCTCTCTATAAATATTTTTCAGTACAATGTACCAAAAACACAAACCTTCTCCACAATAAGATAGAATTTAGCAAAATATTTCATTACGGCTACACGTGTTGGGTTAGTTGAATGTATAATAACATTTACATCATCGTCATTCTCCTACTCTTATCCCAATTACTTGGGGTCGATACAATATTAATTTTTTCGTCGTCGAACTGTCGGTACAGATAGTTGCTTTCTCACTTTCTCTCTTTAATTTTGCAATTAAAAATAGTTATGTCTAATAAAAGTGTTGCAAACGCGATTCGCGAGTTAACTCAGACAGTGCTAAACCTTCAAGATAAAGTGGTTTCGTTAGAAAAGTTGGTAAATGACCAAAATAAGCTAATTCAAAAGTTCACTAGCGATTCGGCGGCAATCAACACTGAAGCCAATGTGGGTAGATCAAGTACAGTACCAACCGTACGACCTGTCCGCGAAGCTCGACTTCGTGCTGCTTCGGCACTCTCGGTCAACACTCGGCGGGCGCCAACCACTACGTCATCGACTGAAGGCCCTACCAAGAGTAACTCATATACACCGCAACTTAGCGAAACGATCGAGATCCCACCTACACAGCCTGTTGCAACACTCTCTGCGGATACTCAACACGAGTGGGTCGAGGTGAAGCGGCGACGAACTCGTAGATCGCTCGCAAAAGTTGTCCGTGGTACGGGCACCCAGCCTTCGACATTATCGGCTGCAGATCGAAAATCTTACCTTCATCTATACTATGTTAAAATCGGTACTACAGCTGATCAAGTAATAGATTATCTGCGAACTATTTCACCTGAAGATGACTGCTCTGCGGAGACTTTGAAGTCCCGAGGAGAATATGCGTCATTCAAATTAACTGTGCCCCAAAAACATGTAGACAAATATTTATCTCCTGAAAATTGGGCTGAAGATATCTGCATAAAGCCATGGCGTAATCCATTACCAGGACGAAGTAATCGTGGTGGTTCCTTTCGTACGCAAACAGACCCGCAAATTAAAAACTAAGCATATAGATATTTTTTATCAAAACGTAAGAGGTTTGAAAGGTAAAACTAGCGAAATAAAATCTGTTCTATATCAGTTCAGCTCCAAGGTACTCGCATTAACAGAAACAAGACTAGACAATAGCATCCACGACTCTGAATTATTTCCACCGGACTATGCCGTTCTACGACACGACAGGTTCGTAAATGGAGGTGGTGGCGTACTACTAGCCGTTCGTGAACCATATAAGCTTCGTACCATTAGCTGTAACTGCCGTCCCGATGATGAAATCGTAGCTGGTGTAATTAGTGTGGGGAATTACAGTTTTATATGTTGTGTCGTATATCTACCACCACGAATACCTAACACACGGTACTATTCTGTATTCGAGTGCATTGAACATCTTGTTACCTCACAAAAGTCACCAGTTATAGTGATCGGTGATTTTAATCTATATTCAGCATCTAAGTCGGTGCGCGAACATTATAAACTATTATTAACATCATGTAACTTAATTCAAAATAACAATGTTACTAATAACTTGGATCGCATTCTTGACCTAGTACTTAGTCGTAAGGACCAAATAATTCTCTCTGTTACAGAATCTGAGCATGGGCTTGTAAAGTCAGAGAAACACCACCTACCTCTCATAATCAATACCTTTGTTAACAGATTTTATTCATTTTATAATAATTATTGTCAACAATCATCTGCTAATATTAATAGTTTACCCTCTCGTAATTTTCGAAAAGCAAACTATTACGATTTATACTTACGTTTATATAACACGGATTGGTCAACTATATATAACTGTCCTAACACTAACGATGCGGTTAATCAGTTATATACAATAATAAACACACATATTGAAGAAACAGTACCTTATAGCATACCTACAAATGGAACATATAATAAATATCCAACTTGGTACAATCGCGAAGTATTATACTATTTAAATCTAAAGAATTATTATCACAAATTATATAAAACTTTCAATAACCAATTATATTATGCATTTTTTACGTATTATCGTAAACAATTTAAATCTTCATCAGACACCATGAGAATACACTTAGGTAAAATAGAAAACGACATATTATATAACCCTAGTACATTTTGGACACACATTAAGGAGCATAAACATTCTAACGAACCGTCATCTTTTGGAATGACCGAACCACTACAAGTTGCAAACGCATTTGCGTTGCACTTTCAGAGTGTATTTCAATCACATGCGCCTACGCTTGATGCTCAAGCGACACTGGCAGCGGTCGCGGCCTCACCGGTACCGCCGCCTCCTCTTGCCCCCGATGTGTTCGTCTGTGTGCGTAATATCGAGAAATCAGATGTTTTATTAGCCTTAAAAAAACTCAAGCCGAAGTGGACTCAAGGGCCCGACGGTATTCCACAGTTCATTGTTAGAGACTGCTATCAGATATTTTTAGAGCCTTTGCTACACATCTTTAATCAGTCTATTAAAGAAAAAACCTACCCACATCTATGGAAAACAAGTAAGGTCATTCCCATACATAAAAGTGGGTCGAAATCAGAGATACAAAATTATCGCGCTGTTGCGGTACTGTCAGTATTTGCAAAAATTCTAGAATCAGTATTATATGCACTGATCTACAAGCAATTACGTGGATGGTTTAGTGATCAACAGCACGGCTTTTTACCTAACCGATCCACTACAACTAATCTATTAACCATATCATCCATGATATCAAATGTAATATTATTTATTATTATATTATATATTTATTTATTATTACTTATTCACGATATTCGTAATGCTCTCAAGGAAATAATTAATACTAATATAATCATATGCTTACCCACTTATAAGAATAAATATCATTCAAATATGTTTAACTGGAGAGTTGAAAATTTTAACAATTTGCTGTATCTTGACATATTAACACATGAACATGCCTTCATACTGGACTCTAATAAGAACCTAAGAAATGACTATAGTACATTTTATAAGACATCAGGAATAATAAACAATTATGGTATGGATATAATATTTAGAGACATTCAACAACTTTTAATTGACATTAATATACATAACAGGAATATAAACAATAGTGCTACCCACAGTTATGATAAGAATGAAAACATGCAGTTTTTTCACTAATAACACCTTATATATCATGCACCAGAATATAGCGGGTCTCATGAATAAAGCGGATGAATTGATGATATGTTTAGACGAGCTATCAGTTAATAAGATAAATATAGACGTCATTTGTATATCCGAACATTTTATGCTATCCGGTTCGGAAAATCATTTAACAATACCCAACTATAATTTAGCTACATATTTTAGTCGTAGAAATTCTAAAAGAGGTGGTGCATGCATTTTAGTAAAAAATGGACATCAATGGCGAGTCCTAGATTATATTAAAAGTATTTCTATTTCAGGATTAATTGAATGTTGTGCGATAGAATTAATTAACTTGCATATGATTGTGGTATGTGTATATAGAATACCAAAACAAGATAACTTGAAAATATTTTTTGAGAAATTTGAACTTATACTTAAATACGTTTTCAAGAAAGCTGACACAAATAACATTATAATCGCAGGTGACTTTAACATTAACATTTTAAATAAAAATTGTGTATCATTAGACTTTGAGTGCTTGCTGCATAATTATAATTTCAGATTTGAGCTAAAGAGTCCTACTAGACTTCAAACTAATTCTTGCATCGACAATTTTATACACAACATAAAACAAAAGTGCAAATCTAGTATAATAGACCTAACTTTATCAGATCACACTTCACAGTTTTTAGAAATCCCAGTGACTCAACAAAACTACTTGAACTACTGGCGCGCAAAACATCGTGATTTTAATGTAGAAAATATGTCAAAATTTAAATATTACCTAAATAACTTAACATTTTCGGAAATTTATGTTATCGAGGACCCAAATCGTGCATATGATTACTTTTTTGATACTTTCAAACTGTTTTATGACTTATGCTTTCCTTTTAAGATCACAGTTTTTAAAACACAAAAAAAGCTGAAATGGATATCCAAAAGTATAAAATTATGCACTAAAAATAAAAGAAAATTGTTTTGGTTATACCGACGGAACCCTAATAATTTTAATCGCTTTAAATATAAAAAATATAATAGTATTCTTAAGAAGGTTATTAGTCAAACACAACGATCTCAAAATATTTACTCTATAAAAACATCGAAAAATATTCAAAAAACAACTTGGGCAATAATTAATAAAACTAAAGTAAAAGATAACAAATATATTAACAAAGTAATAAGTAATAATAAAATAATTAGTAATCCTCAATACATAGCAAATGCTTTCAATAATTATTTTGCTGATAAAGTCATGCCATTGTCAAATGGTAACAAAATGATGACTAAATACATTTTTAAAGTCAGAGAATCAATGTTTATGCGACCAAGTATACCATCGGATGTAAAAATAATTATCAATCAGTTAGCAAATAGTAATAGTGTAGGATATGACGGCATAACAACTAAAATAATTAAACTCGTAAAAGAAAACATAGCAAAACCGCTTAGCCATATTATTAATCTTTGTATAAGTAATGGAGTATATCCTGATAAATTAAAAAAATCAATAATAAAACCAATATTTAAAAAGGACAATCGCGAGTATATGGAATGTTACAGACCTATTGCTCTCTTACCAGTATTTTCTAAAATTATTGAAAAGTATATATATAAGCAAATATACTCGTATTTGGAAATCTTTAATCTATTCGCAGAAGAGCAAAAAGGTTTTAGACAGGGAAAATCCATAAATAGAGCTATTTATGATTTTTTGAATATAATACTTAGTAATGTGGACAAAAAGATTCCGGTTTGTGGGATATTCTGTGACATGACCCAGGCATTTGACCATGTAGATCACAATATATTGGCTGAAAAATTGGAAGCTTATGGTTTACGAGGTAATATACTCAAACTAATAAGATCGTATTTACTTGACCGGATCCAATATACCTGTATTAAGCGAATTAATTTTATAAATAAATTTGAAGTAGACTATTTATCTGATAAGCGAATTATTAATCATGGTGTACCCCAAGGAAGTGTGTTAGGTCCACTATTATTCTTAATTTACATAAACGATCTTACTAATGCAGTATCGCAACCAATGTCATTATTTGCTGATGACAGTACTGCTATAATAACCTGTAATGACATTAATCAATATGAAACTGACATAAATAATACTTTGACACAAATAATACAATGGCTGACTGAGAATAATCTAAAAATAAATCTTAAGAAGACTAATTTTATCCAATTTCACCAAAGAATGACTACTCCAATATTAAATATTAATTATCAAGCTAATAAAATAACTGAAGTAAATAGTAACAAATTTTTAGGACTTATTATTGATAGTGAAATTAATTGGAAGGCTCATATAAATATGCTTTGTAAAAAAATTAGTAAATCTGCCTACGTACTTTTTAAACTTGCACATGTTCTAAATTATGATGCTTTAATAACGGCCTATCATGGAATAGTTGAAACCAATCTAAGATATGCAATTATATTCTGGGGTAACTCTACAAACAAAGACATAGCTTTTAAAATGCAAAAAAGATGTATCCGAGCAATATTTAATTTAAGAACACGAGTCAGCTGTGTGCCATATTTTAAAAAATATAAAATTCTGACATTACCTTCAATATATATTTACGAAACAGCTGTTTTCGTCAAAACTAACTCTCATCTGTTTGAGACACTCGGATCATTGCCACGGAATAGACGCGATAACTTTAGGTTAAGGATAAAAAAGGCCACTACAGCATTAATGCATAAAAATATCTTATGTATGGCAGTTACGGTTTACAATAAAATACCTAACTACATCAAACTCACAAACGTAACTCAATTCAAAAAACGTCTAAAGGACTTTTTAGTAGAGCGCTGCTTTTATAATGTTAATGATTTCTTAAATGACAATTACGTAATGTAAATTTAGTTGACTATGGCATTATTTTGTTAATTTGACATTTAATTTGATTGTTCATATATTAGACAGAGACAACTCTAATAAAAATTTGTAAACCTTATAATTTGCATGCCCGAAAGGTAGAACATAGCGACTCGCTTACCATAACTAATTATAAAACCTTGTATTACCTATGTTCCGCAAATAAATATTATTATTATAATAAAAAAAAAAAAAAAAAATAGATGCTAAAAAGCAAGTGGACGTGGCTTACCTTGATTTTCAGAAGGCATTTGATCTAGTGGATAATGACCACCTATTGTTCAAAATGGCATCAATAGGATTCTCGGAACAGCTTATTTTCTTTTTCTGCAACTATTTGGCGGACCGTAAGCAATATGTTGCGTACAAAAGATGCTCTTCTTCCACATATAGTGTAAATTCTGGTATAGGTCAGGGCAGCTGTTTGGGCCCATTACTGTTTTTAATACTAATTAATGATTTACCATACAAAATTAAGCATAGTCTCTGTCTAATGTTTGCAGATGATGTCAAACTTGCATTGACCATAGATTCACCATCAGATTGCGCGCTATTACAAGCGGACATTAATAGCGTTCAAGAATGGGGCAAACTCAACAGCTTGAACCTAAACATTGATAAATGTGTTGTAGTAACGTATAGTCGTATTCGGTCCCCAATAAACTATAACTATCACATTGCTAGCAAACAACTGAAACGTGTTGACACCGTAAAAGATCTAGGTACATGGTTTGATAGCAACTGTACATTTAAAAACCATATTTCTAAAATATGTGACCAAGCTAGGAGGAATTTAGGTTTTGTACTGCGACAGTCAAAAAATTTTAATAATAAATTAACATTTAATATTTTATACAATGCATATGTTCGTTGTACTTTAGAAACTAATGCTATTGTTTGGAATCCCAACACAATACAATTAACTCAAAAAGTTGAGAGAATACAAAAAACATTTATTCGTTACCTATACAAAAGAATTTATTTTTATTACCCCTATCTATACCCCACATTATATGTAATAGGTATGGTACATCATCATATGTTGGCGACGCGTCGTAACACAGCATTAGTAAAATATTTCTTCAGACTAATACGAGGTTCTGCCCACAATCCGTTACTTTTAGCAGAAATAAAATTCAATGTGCCTCGCCAGGTTGTAGGTAAATTGCGCGAGCGACAGCGACCTCTACTGGCGTCACATACGGCGCGCACTAGCATAGGTCAATTCGCACCGCTTCCTCGCGCATTACACTACATCAATGAGATACTAGCCTCTGAACCTTCACTAGACTTATTTTCTTGTACAGAGAGATGTTTTATGTCTGTAGCTGAGAAGTATGTGGAGGCACTGACCATTAGCAGTAGTATATGTTGATCCAAGTTTATTATATCTTATCTTTATTGTAATGATTCAATACATCTTTTATAATATGTTATTCTCCTCAGTTTGTATAAAAATATTGTCTATTATTGTGTATGGCACGCTGTTAGCAATAATGAAATTAAATATAAATAAATAAATAAATAAATATGTACTTTCATAATACATATTGTAGAAGTTATTGGCAATAGTTATATGACCGGCCGCCTGCCTGACGTCAACCCTCCTTGGGAATATAATTGTTGACCAAACGGCATCAAATGGAGTTGGCCTAGTTATAAGGCTATTAGTTGTCTTTTACGACATCCACGAGCAAAGTAAGGGTTGGTAGTATTCGAAGCCGCTACCACACAGCTGCAGCATTAAAAATAACATCTAAATATACGATAGCTACATGTTAAAAATATAATTATATAGAACAATGTAATAACCAATGAGTATAAGCGCTGGAAAACTTAATTAAACTTCATTACTAAAACACAAAGTAAACTTAACTATAGAACAATATTAACTGAAAATTAATAGGAGCAAACCTACGGTCTGTTACTAAGCAATGAAATTAACCGAATTCAACTGAATAATGAAACAGATCCTATACTCAATTCTGAATGGGAATTGGATAATGGTTGCGAGATAAGTTTTGAGCAAACTAATGGCGTGCTCGTATAGTAAGTCAATTTAGCGGATATGTAGATTTATTTTCTATAATTTGCATTTAATCATATTTCTATTAAATTATAATTCTATTAATATACATACATACATACATATCATCACGCCATATCCCTTGCAGGGTAGGCAGAGAGAACAGAGTGCCAGAGAACTTTATCTTTGCATACTTCACTCGCTTCCTCAACATTCATAATTCTCTTCATACACGCTCGCCGGTTTCGGAGACTCTTGACTCCACCTTCCTTCAGTACGTGACCAATCTGGTTTAGGTAGGGTAGTATTAATATTAATGCAATAAAGGTGAGAAGTTTGTTTATTTGTTGTATTTAATCTCAAAAATCAAAATCTAATCACCTATTTATCTGTGTGGTGATAGATTCATAATGTAGTATGTCACCTCTTGTTGTTGAGGAGATACAAGCTGACACCAGAACGCAAGCAAGGTATGGGAATCTTGAAATAAAGCAGAATAGTTAAACCACACTATTTCTATAGTTTAAGTAGCCGAAATTATTTTAATTATTTAAAATAAAATAGCTGGGATTAAATAAAATTACCAAGTACTAACATTTCCGAGATGGTGAATGTTGAGTTATTAAAGAGTAAAATATTTACTTCTAAATGCACTATCCTTATATATTATGTTGTAGATAATTAGATATTATGAGTTTAACTACGAGATTATTTTATAAATTTGCTTAAAGCAAAGTTATAAAATAATATATATAAGCAAGTTGCTTTGAGAAACTTCGATACAAATATTTTCTGTATAATGAAATTCCCATAATAGATTTTGTTATCCCTATTTTGTAGTCCCTAGGGGATCTGTGCATGTTTAACGAGCTTACAACACTGTTATTACTTCCTAGCTTTGAAATAACATACAAAAAGATCTAAGACAATAACTAGTCTTTGAATAAACTCTTTTAAATTCTGAAAATTTATTAATTTTGAAAACAGAAAACTACGAGTAAATTACCGAGGTTATAAATTAATCAATGTTATAAAAAATCGTGTGACAGATAAGAATAAATAAGCTACCACCGGTTCCGAATGAATTACTTTATCGAGTGATTTCATCGCATCGCAGCTCATATATACCTCACCCCACTGTTGGGCTCGAGCCTCCTCCAAAATAGGAGGAAAATTGATCTACTATACCACGCTGGTCAGACGTGTTGGTATAGGATTTTATTTCGAGTTTTCCTTTTCTCGCATAGCTGTTATATGCGTTTTATATCCCATAGTCGTCTCTTACGATCACCCACGGGTAAGATAAGACTCTGTCACTACAGGGAATCGAGTGATTTACCTATTTAAAAATATTTAATAACAATTAACATGGCACAATTCACACGCTTAGATCAACCATTACTTTAGCGACGAAGAACAATAGCCATTTAGTTGACATATCGGATATCGTTGTCTGTATTTTTCCGTCAATACGGATTACTAGTAAATTTACTCTATATTGAGCATAAATGAGTAATACCTAATATTTCATTATTTGCATGCAAAAAAATAAATCAAACGAAGGCTACGGCGGCTTCGCAGAACGTTTAATGGCTATTATTATTATTTTTTGCTCAATTTACTACATTTATAAGGTAGTATTAATAAGTACGCATGTATTTCACCTTATAACCAGTCTCGACATTCAGGCTATCTGACAAAATAAAGCTTTGTCGCTATCGAACTAATTGTTTCTCAGATTGGCGCATTCAAATAAACAAACTCGATATAAATCATCATCATCAACTTGCTCTTATCCCAATTTATTTGGGGACGGGTCGACGCAATCTGTCTTCTTTTTTTTTTTTTTTTTTTTTTTTAAAGTCACCACCCTGCACTAAGGAAATAAACCTTGTATTGCGGGGGACTTTACAAACATGCAATTAACGCAGACAAATTACACCCAGACTCAGAACAACACTTTGTGGATCACACAAAGTAATGTCCTGCGTGGGAATCGAACCCACGGCACTGGCACGGAAGGTCGGTATCTTAACCACTACGCCATCTGTGCAGTCTTCTCCTTCATAATGACAAATAAAATATTGCCTTTTTTATTTAAGCGTTTTTCTTTTATCGTATACTTAATGTGTAACAGAATTTTGTCCTCATATATAAGTATTAGTATATTATATTAGTAATACGATTAATTAGGCGAAGTTTCAAATTTAAAACAGGTACTTTGGAATTACTTGATTTTCATTATTGAAATAATTCTGCAATGCGTTCTATATGTAAGATTTGTTTGATTTTTTTTAACAAATGAATATAGAGAGACTTAATTTTACTAAATGCCTATGTCTATTTAGTAAAATTATGACTCTGTTAGTGTTACAAAGTGACCTTGGTTTTGCTCAGGATATAAAATATATACGATTTATTATTATTCATATATTGCACCTTCGTGCCGATTAATTTTTATGCTCGCAAATTGAAGTCAAGACCATCCCGTCTTTTGTATTTATTATAAAATTTTATATGTACCGATTAATTAATCTTGATCGATTAATGATGTTTACGCGAGTTTTACACATTTTAACCGTGAAAATAATAATAAGTGTTAATTCATTAATTGAACTGTTTTTATATTATTATTCAGTAATTATACGTTAAGAGGTGGAGACGGGTTAATAATATAATTATCACCATCCCTTCTTTCTCGTGGGAATGGTAATATTCGGTTGAGGGATTACTAGGTAAATGGGTAGCACCATACTCCTGGGAATGATAGTCACACTGGTTAACTGATCCCTCAACGTCGAGCTGACAATAGTATTTGTTTTGGAACGTAGAGACTCTCATAGAAAGGATTTCAACTGTAAAGGGGATGAAACGCAGGGCATAGACGGTATGAAAAAAAACTTTATCCACTGTCTTCAAATTACGCTTAAATACTATTAAGTAAAAATAAATAAACACGTGTTTCAGTATTTGTCAATTTTGCTACTCTCTGGAAGTAAAATAGGGGATTAAAGAAGACCGAAAACTATGTATGAAACTTTAGTCTGACATGAGCAATTTATTGCTGAGCTAAAAATAATACTTTTCAATAGTCTAAATTAAGCAGAAAACAATAATATATGAAGTTCAATATCCAATCAGTTAAATGACATAATAAAACTCAAGTAGAAATATCAGTTAAATGAAAATAAAAACATTTTGTAATAATTATTTAAGCAGCTTCGGGGTCCAGACATGTACTATGATCGTCATTAGGAGAATAATCGAAGTTCATTTTAGAAATCACAATTTGTAACACAAAAACAGTAAACAAGAAAACCACTTCTACTCACGAGTACCAACGAAGTAGGTAAGTGTTCGCAAAGCGGGTATTAAACAGAATTGACGGATTAGTAAGAGTTGCTAGAATATGAATATAAATTACCCAACACGCTTTATTATATCGGTATATTTCATATTAAATATATTATAATACATTTTATATTATATTTATTATATTATAATATCTTTTTTTATATTTCTTGAGTGTAGGTATATGAAATATTGCTTTTTATATAGACAACCTCCGATAATATTGCGTCTATACATACCATGTCGTTGGAATTTAGACAATGTTTGGCAAACTGTAAGTTTCTTACAATCTGTTTCACAAGAACCGACAATTTGACTTTGGTTTATTTTTTTTATTAAAAATTTGGCTGCACAGATGACGTAGTGATTTAAGTACCGAACTGCAGTGTCGAATACCGCGATTTCAATGCCCACACAGTACAATTCTTTGTGCGATACACAAATCAATTAATTTACAAACATTATTAACTGATATAGATTACACTTCAGATTTAGGGCACTCATTTAAAGATTTCATAAAAAATTGTCCTGTATAGAAATTAAAGACAACATACCCGACATATCTGGTTAATATTATCACCACCACGATATACGTGCAGTCAAATAATGTTTGCTACGAAATTATTTTCCTAACTTTTTTCTACTATTTATTTTCTAGTCAACACAGGCCAATTATATTGTCGCACTATTTGTATAGCACACTACTAGATACCAACCAACATGCATTATAAAAACATTTTTCAATTATTTCCTCTTTTTTAAAAACTGTTGTTCATGTTCATGCCAAATTTTATAAGTCTCCTTTTACAATAATACTTTTACTTTACTTTTAATTGAATTTAAAAAAAGAGGTACTAGATAGCGATTCCTTTTGTAATGTAGAAACTCATTAAAAAGAAATATACTGAAATTCAGCTACTTAGAAGATATATTCTTCCCTAATTGTGTAAAAAAGGAGATGAAATTTGCTTTGATATTTTTCATCCTAAAATAAAATAAATTATATTTAACGGGGACGTCACACAAGATCTCAATGCGAAAGAGGTCGCGGGTAAAAGCAAGTAGTCGGAATAGTGATTACATATGCGAGTATATCAGTAGGTAGGTAATTGGGTTCGTGGGTAAAATTGCATCAAGATAAGGGTGTTCTGAATTTAAATTTGGGACAGTTTTAAGAGTAGCAATTCGATTTTCTATATTTTATATAATGTAGTAAAGATGTAAAAGATATACAAAAGTGCCTTTAATAATAACAACAAATATGATCTTGCTGCCAGTTACACCACCGTGAACTATTGTAGGACATTCAATTCTCGACTCGTATTATATTTTCGTCTTTTAAATTTTTGTTCTTTGTAAACAATGTCGGGTAGATGGAACACGCCTCCTTAAAGACGAAAATATAATACGATGCGAGAATTGAATGTCCTACAATAGTTCACGGTGGTGCAAGTGGCAGCATGATTGGAACGGATTTCCAATAGGTGTGGGTTCGAATCCCACTTGTGACAATCATTTTTCGCTCGTAATCGGGTTTTTATAAATAATCAAGCATATTAAGTGCTAAATTTCAGTAATTTGGACAAATATGATTCAAAGCATATTTTCTCTGACCTAAAGAGATATGCAGATGTGTAAAATGCATTCCGTCATCTATTACGCATAGAATACGAAATTTCAGCTCCACATAATAGAATGCGAAGATAAACCCAATAACATTAGCTCAATAACGGCGTTAAAGTCGGCAGAACAAAAATAAAAATGGAGTATTTCATAAAAATGACGTTTGACGTAAATTTTCTTAAAACATATATTTACATTCAGCTTAACACAATGGAGAAGAATTATCTCTATATATTATTATATAAAGTCTAAAGTACTTACCTAAATGTAATATTCCCATAATAAGCTGTATTACTCCCGATAAGAAACACAGCAACACCGCATAATCTGTGTTTCTACCCTGTATCTGCTGGTACGTCATTAAGGCTAGAAGTGCTGTAGGGCCCAAAGTAATATCCTTGCAGGACCCAAACACAATGTAGACGAAGCATCCCATAAACGATGAGTAGAGACCGTCCTGAAAAAGTTACGACTATGAGCGCATTCATACTAACTGAGCGTAGGAGCGTTGGAATACATAGTACCTAAAAACACGGAGCGTAAGATACATATATAACTAACAGTAGGTATACTCAAATAACCAAGAACCTTCATGTATATTTTATTAGTTATTTGGTTACTATTAATGTTTATATTCATTACCAATTAAATAGTTTTTATATTACGAATAAAGACTGAATTAATATGTCTGCAAGGAGATTTAGATACACGTGTGGCATACCATACATAATGCGATTGACTTCTCAGCTGTGGTGCCTATGTCGTGGTTCGATTCCCACGCAGTACAATACTTAGTGCAATCAACGAATTATTATTCTGAGTCTGGGTGTAGTTTTTGCTCGTGAATTAAATGTTTGTAAAGTCCCCCGTAATACGAGAATTATTTCCTTAGTACAAAGTTGTCTTTAAAAGAGTATCCTTTAGTTACAAATGTAAAAACCATAAATTATGTCCTATTAATTAACCAATAAAAGAGGAAAGAAATATACATTCCCGTTGATGGGTTCCTATATATTACTGATGCTAGTGATGTATGAAATGCATTGAAAACTCCCCAATGAAAATTCTAATTGATAAATTTTTAAACCAGGGACATAGGTATTTGGACATCACTAAGTAATCTAGATTAAGTAAAATTTATTCGTTTATTACAGCATATGCAATTTAAAAAAAATATCATTATTTTTTTATCAATTACATTATAGATTGTAATCGTACTAAACAGCAGATGGCACTTAATAAATTTTATCTTGTATTACTTAACTTCATTGTGGGCAATATTATCAATATTTTTTGAAAGATCTTAATATGATAATTCAATATTTGCTACATAAATCTTTATATATATTTTCAATTGCAAATCACATTCGTACATTTTTATATATTCTTTGAAGATCTCAAACATACTGGACGATTTTTATCCCGAATAATACGGTCATTGATCTCAAAAAACTTCAATAAAAGCGTATTTCCTTTGAAGAGTATTCGCTTTTACCTGCGCGTTACTGTCACTTTTAGGTTTTCGTAAATACAAACAAATGGGATCGTGTAAATTATGCTAAACAATTTTAATATTGAATTTAGATCACAAGGAAACAAACAACCCCTTATAACAACTACCATGTAACGCACACATATGTATATATAGTGACATCTTTTGAAGTGAAAATTTCTTTACGCGATTACGCATACTACTTAAGTAGTTATCAATCCATTTCATTTTGTGGGTATTGAATCAGACTGAGCCATCACGCTTGACCATGTAACGTTCGCTCGCGTCAAGTTGGCTCACACCGATTTTTTTTTTTGGCGGCGGGTTACGCACCGCTTATCCGTTCGCGGCGACAGGAGAAGCGGCGCACGATTCCGTACACCCGCCCTACAACGTACCTCTCGACACCGTGCGGATGGGTCACCGGAGGCTCACGTCGACTAAGATATGAGCACAAACACTACCTATATAAGATACCAGATAAATTTTAGCATTATTTTTTCTAGAATAATTTATAATTGACTGTTTTATACCAAAAAATCACAACTGTCTTTATTAGACAACGATTATTTTTTCATACATTTTTTAGATATTTAGAAAATCTTCAATCAAAAGTATTCATTCCATATTTTAGTTATAATAAAAGTACTGTTTAATTTTTAGAGTACAATACAAAGCACGATTAGTTGGAGAAAAATTTACCTGAGTATGTAATTCATTCATTCATCGCAGCTCATAATGTCCCACTGTTGGGCTCGAGCCTCTTCCATAATGGAAGGGAAATTGACCTATTACACCACCCTAGTAAGACGTGTTGATACAGGGTTTTGTTTCGAGTTTTCCTTCTCTTGCATAGATTTTATACGCATTTCATATTCCTTAGTCGTCTCTTACAATCACCCACGGGTAAGGTAGGGAGTGGTGAATTGTATTCTCACTCCGTCACCACACGGAAAATATATATAATACACAACTATAATTATATACTTATACAGGGTGGAAGTAGACCGTTCCTGAAAACAAAGACAGGTAACCCTACTAGTCCTACTTGTAATGATAGGCTAGAAAATAATCGACACGGATGAAAAAAAATTTTTTTTTTTCACCAGTTGAGGTCGTTGAACTCTTGAATATCGTGATATGATCGTGAGTTTTGAATACATCGCGTATTTTCTCTTCTGAGTAAAGTTAAGTATTTTTTATGGAATTATCGTTACATGGCACTGTCCTAATACGACGGAATGTCAAAAAAAACTTAAAATTTGTTGTGGAAAAAAAATATTTTCATCCGAATCGATTTTTTTTCTAGCCTATCATTACAAATAGGACTAGTAGGATCACCTGTCTTTGTTTTCGGGAGCGGTGCACTTCCACCCTGTATATATTGTAAATGATATTGATTAATTATATATAGAACAAATGAAAATGTTGCATTTCGTATTATTGATCTCGCCTTGACGAAGTTTTCAAATCATTTGGTTTTTAATTACACATCACTTTTATATTTTTTTTGTTCTTTTTTTAATCTTTACTACAAGGGCATGTAAAGGCAAAAACTGATCTATGAACGAAATTCGATGGTCATTATACATTACAAACTCTACTATCTATGAATAATTTAAAACTTTCTAATAGTCTTAAACTTTCATTGAAGCAAGGAACAAAAAGTTAAATGCAAAAATACATTTCAAGATTAGTTTTGTGTATAGAATTTATTTAACTTTAAATACTTTAGTCTTGTCTTACACTATGTTATTTATATACTTATCCTATGATTCATGGGTTAGGGAATGTACCTATACCATAATGGGTCACGTAATCCTTTTTTTTACAATTTATAGCCCTCTCTCAACACCATGTTGATCACGGTAGTATACGGAAATGGTCCAATTTTATTCAAATGCAGTATTTTTTAAGACCTTCTTTCTCTCGAACCTGGACCTACCAGTATGAGAGTGATCCTTCCAAAAGCCTGACTATTACTGACTTAATTTCGCAAATTAATGAGCAATTCATATTTTCAAGCCCTTCGCACAAATTTATTTGTTCAAGTGTGAGTTTACTTGTTAAATATGTATGTATAATAAATTGCGACGCATTAGTTTTTCAAAGGCAAAATTTAAATGTTTTGAATTCTAATTTGGTCATAAAAAAACATTAAGGTAAAAATATGTTATTGAAGTTATACTTCAAAACCGAGAGGGATATTTTAAGATGCGCGCGCATCACTGTAACACAAAAGTAACAGGTTGATTTTGGCATAGAACTTCTTTCTAGTTTCTACATTCACAACACGTGTTTCAGTTTCATACAAGTGCGAATTATACACGTGCAAATAAATTATATTCAGTAGTGATTTAAATTAAATATTTTGATTAATATTATTTACTATTCGTAAATATTAGTGAAAAATTATCCTATCCTTTTCCAGTCCTCTTATTATTTTATTGTAATTAATTATATGCATGCAATTAAAATCTATTTTTTCACGATGCCAAAGAAATAACTTCTCACGCGCGTACATAAACACCGCGCACCCATTTCTTTTTACTATTAAGCAAATTGCATAATTCGCGATATAAATAATATATTTAAAAGTATAAAGTTCAGGTAAAATTATTAATACTTTGATAGTTACAACTGATCATTTAATGTTAAGTAGTATGTACTTAGTACCGTAACGGGAACACGAAATTCATTTTTACGTTTTGTACGTATTTTATAATAAGTATTCATAAAATATTTTGAAAACAGCGACTACGCTTTATTATTTAAAACTAGCTTGTACCCACGGTGTCGCTCCTTTACATAGGGTTTCAGTGTATAAAATTTTATCCAGGCTTTCCTTGATCTGCTAGCAATGGTCTTTCTCTATGCTAATTTTCATCTAAATCCGTTCAACGATTAACGCGTAATTGAGTCACAAACATGCAAACATTTTCACAAACTTCCACATTTATAATGTCAGTAGGATGTAAGTCAGGAAAAAATACTCAGTACATTACATTTCTACATGAAACATAGAACCTCTTCCTTTTTGAAGTCGGTTAAAAATACAAATAAACAACATGTATGGGATATGAACCTACGGCACACACGTAGACAATACCTTCAAATTATCGAAGTCATGAGCTTATTAAAAGATAGATAAAGAAAAACGAGAACAACAAAGAACCTGCTGATAGTTCCACGAAAATTATTCTCGAGGCTTTATGAAACACGTGCATTTAGGTCCATCAGATGCGACAGTTTTATATGGGAAATTATTACATTCGAAATAAAACAATTTTTACGGATTTTATTGCGTTTATATTTGATTTTTAATTGCCCGACCTCTCGAACGCTTTACAGCGTTACGGGAGGACAGTCCTCCCGTTACCATGAACGCTATAAAATGTTCGAAACGTCGGGAAATTAAAAATCAAATACAAAAGCAATAGAATCCGTAAAAATTGTTTTATTTCAATTGTGTAATACTCGCGTAAACATTTGAAGTTAATAAACTAAAACATCCTAGCATTCGGTGTAATATTTTTTTTTATTCATATAAGCTGTCCAGTTCAGTTATAATAAAACATTAAGCGATCCGTTGAAAAATATTTTAGATTATACTATAATTAGATTAGAAAACCAACTGCAATAATGATTAATTAATAATCATAAAATACTATAATTTACTAAACACGTGGAGTAATTGCGACATTTATTTTCATGAAAAAAAAGATGTCTCAAATATTTAGACGGTTTATCAAACTATGGCCTCGTCGATAATAGAATTAATATGCACTTTATATACAATTTTATGCTATGGACACATTTATGATAAGGATGAAGGCACTATTGGAGCTCATAAAAAAGTATGTACAAATGGTTTATCAGATAACTATAATTTACAATAGGTACACTAAAAGTTTCATTGCCATTTGTTTTTGTCATTAAATTGAAGAACGTCGAATTTAAAAAGGTAAAAAGAATTGTAGCGAATTTTGTATATAGGCTTATATATACTTATCCGTATGGTTTTATCTCTAATTCCCCGTATGGCAACGGGATAGGAATACAATTGCTTCTTTACTTGCACGTGGGAGTAGTAAAATTTAGCTACAGATTCGCCATGGAGCATACTGTAGCTTCTCTTGGGAAACATATAACACCTCAGTAGGATCGCCATCCCGCTCGTCAAGTGTGGCAATTATGGCAATATCCCTTCGTAATTAATAAAATATGAGGCAGGTTTAATTTCAAAAGTGTATAGCACAAGGCTGTATGGTGATCAATGATGACGATGATCCGTACTATGATGGAGTCTTTTCTCGCGGGTGATGATAAAAAGATAACTAAGGGATGCAAACAGATAACATCACTCCAAGAGAAGGATAACTGTAAATAAAACAAGATCTGATTAGCGTAGTTTGGTAGATCATATTCTCTCAACGCGTGAGGCTCAATTCTATTCACCGTCATCATCATCATTTTAGCTCATATATGTCCCACTGTTGAGCTCGAGGGAGAGAAATTGACCTATTATACCACGCTGATCAGACGTGTTGGTATAGGGTTTTGTTTCGAGTTTTCTTTCTCTCGCATAGACGTTATATGCTTTTCATATCCCTTAGTCGTCTTTTATGATCACCCACGGGTAAGATAGGGTGTGGAATGGAATTGTATTCTTACTCCGTCACCACACGAAATATTAATCATTATCATTATTTCAATTTATATAAGTCCCATAAGAGCTGAGATGATGATAATAATGATGATACATATATGCCATTTTGAATTATATTTTGTATCTTACCTGAGGACTAAGACCGGCTAGTGTTGCATATGCTAAACCCTGCGGTATAACTGTAAGACCAACAGTAATACCAGCTATAAGATCTGCAATTGCTTTTTCTGAATTGTATTCTGGAAGCCATTTTGTTATAGGAAGACGTTTGTGTAGTAGCCGCTTGCATTGAGTCTGCCTTTTTGACCGAAGTTTTGATGGTGATGACATATTGTTGATTTTACCTGGTAACAAAAAAAGAATATATATTACATACATACATATCATCACGCCATATCCTTTGCAGGGTAGGCAGAGAGAACAGAGTGCCAGAGAACTCTATCCTTGCATACTTCATTCGCTTTCTCAACATACATAATTCTCTTCATACACGCTCGCCGGTTTCGGAGACTCTTGACTCCACCTTCCTTCAGTACGTGACCAATCTGGTCTAGGTAAGTTAGTCTCGGCCTCTCCCGGTACCTACATCCTTCCACTTTCGCATTGTGCGAGTGTAAAGATGCGAAAGGGAATGCTCCGATGGTTTGGACATGTGGAAACAATGCCGAACGAACGTCTGGTTAAGAAGATATATATATTAAACACTTGTCAAGTAATATCTGTCTATTATTTGTGCCTTTATAACGCCAAATGACGGATTATTCAAATATAATCATCATCAGGACTTCTGCTCTTATCCCAATTACTAAGTTTCAACGCAATATGTACTCCTTCTCCATCGTAAATATTGAAAAGTTATTGGCAATAGTTTTATGACCGGCCGCCTGCCTAACCTCAACCCTCTTCGGGAATGACAGTGTTGACCAAACGACATTAGGTGGAGTTGGCCCAGGTCAATATAGAACCCTCAGTCGTCTTTCACTATATCCACGAGCAAAGTAAGGATTAGTATTGTCGCTACCACACAGCACAACGGAGTTTTATGAAGTTTTGAAAAGAAAATATTACAGCCTAATGAAAACCTGAGACTTAAAAGTTGTGATGTTTTCATAAGTTGAACTTGAATCAAAAATATAGGTTGACCTCTCTATTGTATTAGCTTAGATAGATAGTAAGGGAGTTTTGGAAAGAGAATTCTTTTTTTAAAGAGTACATCCAACGCTAAGGAAATAACCCTTTTATTGTGGAGGATTTTACAAACACGCAATTTGACGGACACAAATTACACCTGAAAGATTTACAAGCTCAGGATAACAATGAAACGCACGTCAAGGATTCATATATCGACATATATTCTTTCACGAATGACATAAAAAACAAAAACTATCCCGCCAACCGTTCTTTTTTATTCGTCCGACCAACATGCCAGTATTGCTTTCCGTTTTTAACCATTTTACGTAGTCTCTAAATAAGTAATGTAAATAAATAAAACCTCTTATAACATAAAATACTAAATGATTCTCTACTAGCATGTGGTAGAATAACATAACTGTTCTTAACATCTAACACACCCAAACTCAGAAAAACAATTTATGGATTATACAAACAATTGTCCTGCGTGGGAATCGGACTGACACAAGCATGGTCGCGAGGCCAGAGTATCTTAATGACTACGTCATCTGTGCAGTTAAAGATTATTTCACAAATAGCTGACGAATAAATAAAATACGATAAATAGGTATGAAGAGTAAGCGAGCGAAGGCGCGAATATAGCTATTATTATACAGATTTTTGTAGAGAGTATGTTTTTTTTTTTGGGGGGTGGGCTACGGTCAGCGCACTCCTCGCACCACTCCATCCGGGGTGACAGAGGGGCGTAAGCACGCACACCCGTAACCCACCCGTGACGTCGCCTTCGGCGTTGGGCTGACCACCGGAGTAGAGTGACTTGACGTCAGTGGTCGGCCCGACGGAATACCCCTGAGGAGTACCCTCTCCTCAACCGACGTCCCCCCCTCGGTTAGGATGTCGGTCTTTCCTCACGCGGTCGGCCTCTCGGCGGGTGACGGACTAATTCCCCGATCCAGTCACCCGTGGCCTCGGCTAGGGCGGCATCAGGCGCAGGTAATCGCTCCTACGCTGCCCCAGTCGCCGGCGGCGGCTCGCGCCGTCGAGGAGACGCTCCTCGCGCACGTGCTCCGGTGCCTCCTTCCGCGAGACTACTGCCTCGCACGCGCTCCGCCGCCTCCTTCCGCGAGACTACTGCCTCGCAGAAGGTTGCAACCGCGTCCCAGTTCCTGACACTGTCGAGCATCGCCCTGGCGATGGTCGGCAGCGCCAGGTCGGCACCGATGATTGCGACGAGTTCACGATGCTGCTCTGCTCAAGCGGCACAAACCTCGAGCGTATGCTGCGGATTGCTGCGCCGTGTCTTCGTCGCAATCGCAGTGGTGGCAGGACGGTGTACTCTCCCTCCTGACGACCGTGTGCAGGTATTTGGCGAAGCATCCATGCCCCGTCAAAACCTGCATCAGTCGGCAGGAGAGCACCCCGTGCCATCGTTCCAACCACTGCATCAGCACCGGCCGTAAGGCCTCCACGGTCCGCACACCGTACCGAGGCCTCTCCAGACGGACTGCTCAACGGGCAATGACGTCTAGGCGGGCGTCAACGCGCCAGGCGGTGAGTTCCCTCAATGAGACCACACCGCCCTCCGCGCGCACCCCCGACACCCGTCTATACAAATCGGCGAGCATTTCCGCCTCCAGGTCCCACGGGGGACTCCCGGCCAACAGGCACGCTGCCTCCGTCACCACCGTGCGGTACCCGCGTACAGCCCTGACCGCCATGGCCCTCTGTGGTCGCCACAGAAGAGCCCTGAGTCGGACGGTCAGGGACCCCGCCCACACTGGTGCGCCGTACAGGGCCATCGATCGGACGACCCCCGTGTACAGCTGTCGGCACGTAACGCTCGGTCCGCCCACATTCGGCATAAGCCATGAAAGGGCGGACGCCGCGCCGACGAGCCGCGGAGCGAGCCTGCGGAAATGCTCCCGAAACCACCAATGCCCGTCGAGCACCAGGCCCAAATACCGTAGAGAGTGTATGCCCGCCGGACAGGCCTTCAAATACAAGGACATGGTACCAGTGGTGCGCCCATGACGGTAGTGAGATAGTGTACGTCAGGTTATGGGGTTGCACGACACCTCTTCTACTGCATCGCACTGAGCGGTTTGGGCGTGCAGTGACTAGACCGTAGCCTGTCCTCAAAAAAAAGACACACAGACAGTATACAATTTTATAGTGACAATTAAACTCATTATTATGATGATATCTTGTTTATTGTGCGAGACCCCGTGTGGTGTTCGTATAAATGAGAATTAATTTGCTGATATCAGCTAATACATAATTATTGTCTAAGGTATCAGAGACACTAACACTATTAGTACTTCATAGATTATGTATACATATTATTATAATATGTAGATTTATGCCTAACGTGAACATTATTTTTTTGTGTAACAACGCGACGCTTGCAGAAAAAGTAAAGAATAAAAACTTATATTAATATTTATAAAGAAAACAAGGACATGTGAAAATGTATTAACAATAATTATAGTTTGAATTGAACAACATTAGGTTGCAGTCTTTTAATCAAAAAGGACGTGTAAATGTGAGGTGACGGAGAAAACTTACAATATACCATCCCATACCTCGCCGTGGGTATCGTAAAAGACGGCTAAGGGATATAATATGCATACAACACTATGCAAGAGAAGAAAAGCTTGAAATAAAACCCTATACCAACACGCCTGCCATCATGGTATAGTAGATATCAATCATTAAAGGCAATCAAATCAATTTCTCTCCGATTGTAGAGGGCGCAGCAGTAGAACGTTTATAAGCTGAGATATTAATAATATTAAAATCACAAGGGAACAGTTTTGTTTTGAATGGGGACAACTTACGGAGACAGTCTTAAAACGGAAGTATCTGGTTAAGAAGGGGATATATGATCACAATATTTATGTCTGTTTCTATATCTATGGGCAGATGGTTGTTAAAGAATGCCTCTAAGAGAGCATTCTAATAAGTTAGCGAGATTACCACTTAATATTTGTCGGCTTATAGTCAAGTATACATTTTTTATGGTTTCAAGCATTTATACTGTAAAATAAGGCCTGGCACATCTGTTACATTTTCAATTTCAAATTATTTTTTTATAGACATGCGATATTATTACCTTCACAAGCATAGTTTTACGCACAATAAAATTTAGAATATTTACATTATAAATGTTTAATCTAAAAGAAAAAAATCATCATTAAAATACAAAATAATAAACAAATAAGTTAATAAACATGAAGTAGGTACCAGGTGTAATTAAATATATGTATTTTACATATTAATGCAAAATAACGTTAACAAACAATAAAAACACACAAAGCAGTCATGAGGACTGCCGACAGAAGTGATAACTTAAAGCTATGAAAATAATGAATATTATAAATTAAAATAGAACAACAAGTACGTATTTCAGCTAATTTCACGACGCTCACACTGTTTACTTCGCTGCATAGCAAGAATACCACGCACATGTGCTTGGGATCTACCGATTTACTCTCTTTCTCTCTCCTACTTTCTACCTTTGTGTATCTTTTTTTCTCTCTCCCTCTTGCGTTGGAATATTGGACGCTACTCGTTACTAACGCTCGCGCTGGCCTGTAACAGGTATACTACGCGCATGCGTTTCAGTGCTATTGCGTTAAACGTTTACCGCAACCTTGTTGGAAGTCACATTAGAAGTTTCACTTCAATATTGTGTATTGACAGAACAGTTATCTTTGTGAATAATATTTACCTGCATCAAATGAATATAACGTAAATTATGATTTCTGATGTTTGAGTATTTCATATTTGAAATAAAACTATTTTACTAATTCTATCGCGTGTATACGAACATATTATAGCGTTCATGGGAGGACTGTCCAGTGTCCATAAACGCTGTGAAGTGTTCGTAACGTCGGATAATTTCATGTTAATGTTGAAGTATTGAATATAACCTGTCGGGCAGACGACATGAATGAAAGCAGTGGTACTGGTGATCTATCCAATATACGAGTTATGAAAAAAAGAATTTAGGTCCCATTTATATTAGCACAATGCGTATAAAATTAAAAGTGTATTAGTATGTACCTATTTATATTCAGCTAGATCAAGTAAAATAATTTTTGTACATAAGATTTCACAAGTTTAATAGTCATGTATTTCTTTTTATGCATATACAAACATTTATCGTTGTGCAAATACGAGTAGGTATGTTTATTTAATAAAAAACAATACGCAACACTAGGGCTTTTCTTTGTCACAAACAACACTCAACAAATAAAAGTATGTTCACCTTGGCTCAATTTTATTTGCAGTAGATTTAAATATATGTGTTAAAAAAAAAGAAAATAGTAAAGAAAAATAAAATTAACAACAATTTACTTTCATTACATTCTTTCAAGAGCTTATGCATGCTTATACATATGCATAAATCTTCAGCTTTCGATGTAAGCAATACTTAATCTTCGAAGTAAAGATGACATTTATAAAGTACCTCATTCATTCTTGAACCACAATCATTATCATTCAAATCTTGTAAACAGCTATCCATGAATAGAGTAAAAAGCCATGGTGACTCTACATGTCCCTATTTAATACCCTTTTCAATATTAAACCAATCAGTGTAGGATCCGTTTATCATTACGCAGGCGTTTGAGCCCTTATAGAAGGATTTCAGCGTCTGAATAAGATGGTTGTAGAGCCCATACATAGAAAGTACGGATCATAGTTTATTCCTATTCAATTCATCGTATGTTTTCTCCATATTAATTACCGCATAAATCTTTTTGAATACTTGGCAAATATAAATTGTTACATAGTTTTTATTCGGCACAGTTCAAGCAATCTGTGAACTTAGGAATGAATATTGTGATTAAGATTTTGAACGTTTATGCTAACAGTCAAACGTGTATCCTCAAATGCAGGATTGTTAGTGGTACTCCCATGACTATGAACGCTGTAAAGTATTCGAAACGTCGGGAAATTAAAAATCAAATACAAATGTTACACAATCCGTGAAAATAGTTTTATTTCAAATTCCGTAACAATGTATCAAATAAGTTTTTGTAGTAATTGTATATCAAATATTCGTTGAATATGAATATTAGTAAAAATAAATAAAAAAGAAAACAAACTAGAACATTTTACACCCAGTCAATTTTCACTTAGGAATCTTACATTTTAAAGGCAATGTTTAAAGAAAAGTTGAAGTAAATTTCATGTGTTATTTTATATTGTGACTTGGTCAATATGGAGTAGATAGGGTGGCGGTCAGATTACTATACACTCCCCAACCTATAAAGCACTCCTGCAGGGAATATTAGGGTAGTTGATTTAATTTAGGATCCTTTGTGTCGCACAATTCCAATTCCCCAATAAAAGCTACCCACTAAAGATGGCCGCCGAAAAACTAAGGATCAAAAATAAAGTCCCTTTGTATGCGCAAAGGTGTTTGTTATTATTGTTCAATTAACTAATACTTCTTGACTGACTGTTAGATGGTAGAAGATAATAATTTGGAGCACGCATATATAAATAAACAAGCTGATTATACCCGTCCATAGATTTGCACAGATACCGGAGTGGTTAAGATATCTACCTAATATACCAGTGTTATGGATTCGATCCCCATACAGGATAATAATTTATGCAATACAAAAATTATTGTGCCGAGTTTGGTTGTAATTTGTATTCGTTAAATGTAGGTTAATAAAGTCCCCGAAATACAAGTATTATTTTCGTAGTGCAGATTATCCAAATATAAAAAAATAAATTAAAAAAATATATATCAGCCTGTTGAACATCGGTTCCATAATCCTGATAGAAGGGTTTGCGATATAAGTTTTCTATAAGTGCTTCTATCCTTCCCTGTTGTGCTCGCTGAGCTTCTTTTTACGATTTCCACGGGCAAGTCAACCATCATAAAATTTGCACCTTGTAAAGGTGTTGTCGATAAGACGAAATCCTACTAATATTATAAACGTGAAAGTTTGTAATAATGTATGGATGTGAACATCTTTGTTGCTCTTTCACGCATAAACTACCAAATGGATTTTGATGAAACTTTATAGTAATATAGCTTACACATCAGAATAACACATAGGCTATAATTTATAAAGATATTTTGTAAATTGGCTAAAATATAACGATAAAAATCGCTTAAGACAGAAAAAATCACCCATCTGCGAGTTATTTTTGCATACGCTGCAAAGATCTTGAAAGTTAGATAAATGTTATGTATTGTGGGAATGTACCTCTTAAATAGTTCTACAAAAAAGTCCGCGACAGCATATATCTATTTTTAATATTTAAACATTTATCGTTAAAATAGTAAATTAAAAATTCAAAATAATTTGGTATTTATTGCCGATGCTCATTTTATAGTAACGAATTGATTCTTATGCAAACAAATGCTTTTATTGCTTTTGATATTTAAAATACATATTTTTTGCCTTTTACCGTGTGTCGTTTGGTACAATGTTTCAAAAGTTAGGACGATAAGAGTGCGCAGTGCTGTGGTCAGGCAGCAACCGCAACCGGGCGCACTACAGAAATATGGCAAGAAATCTATGATCGCCGATTGTGCGACCCGAACACAAGTAAAGGCGTGAGAGCAGTCATCGTTGATGATTGTTGTATGTTTGACAGCACTATCGATCTGTTAGTAACATACTATACCTCTATATAATAGCTAGGTAGGAGTCTGTGTGTGAGCGGCTACGAATACATACTACCAACCCTTACTTCGCTCGTGGATGTCGTAAAAGACGACTAAGAGTTTATAACGACCTGGGTCAACTCCATCTGATGCTGTTTGGTCAACGATTACATTCCCAATGAGGGTTGACGTCTGGCAGGCGGACGGTTATAAAACTATTGCCAATAACTTTTACAATATGTATTATGAAAAAAGAGTACATATTGTATCGACCCCAAGTAATTGGGATAAGAGTAGGAGAATGATGATGACCTGTACCTATATAATAGATAGGTATTGAAAGTTTGTGATATGAAACATCTTTTCGCGCGCCTTGGCAGTAAAATTGTGTCGACTACTGGAAATGATAGATTGGGTAGGTACTAAGGCAAACGTGGTCATGTCGTGATACTACGCCGCTATTCTCTATTCATTTGTGCGCGCGCGTATGACAGTGGTAGCTGTGTAACATAAGTGTGACATTCCTGTAATATAATTTAACGATATCGCAAAGCATCAAAGTGTCCTATAATAAAATGCCACCCATTTAAATCCATATATTTATAACTAGTTGCTGCCCGCGGCTTCTCCCGCGCAAAAGGTTACTTTTCTAAAGTTTTTCATAACCTATTTCTATTTTACCCCTTAAGGGTAAATTTTTACAACATGTTAATGTCATATTTATTTATATCTAATCAATAGCCTAAAAATAAGTTTCAAGCTTCTGGCTTTCAAAATGACGATACTTCCTTACAACTTTTCATCCCTCTTTACAACCTTTTTTTTTTGCATTAAAAGTAGCCTAAGTCCTTTATCAGGCTCTAGACTATCTGTGTTCCAAAGTTCATTTAGATTGGTTCAGTAGTTTTGACGTGAAAGAGCGGCAGACAGAGTTACTTTCGCATTTATAATATTAGTAAGGATTGAAAATATTTTTATAATTTAGAATATCATATCACTTACGGCCACTCCATCTCATATTTATTTTAAAAAGTTTCTTAAAAATATTAATTTGACATTGAATGCCTATATATAACCTAACACAGAATACAAGAATATTCCAGAGTAATACTGAAACAGAACTGAATAGCATTCCTTTTTCAGTAAGTATAAGAAAGTGGACGAAACGAATCTATTACTGTCAATATAAGCCTCACGTGGAAAGTACTACAAGAAAATTAGCTATTAGTGAGTAACGTGTTTGGGTGTAAGTAGCTTTCGCTAGTACGTAGTTCGTTAATAACGATGTCGGTTGTGTTAATTTGAAGCGGTATGTTACATTGGTTGCCTTGACGATACAATGTCGCTATTGCTTTGTTCAGAGCCAGGTGGATTTAACCAATTATTCCACAGACTGTGTTTAGGATTCCATTGTCATCTGTGAACAACTAGGACTATTGTTGGTTTTGTCAACAGTAATGAAATTATCTTCTCTAAATATAGAGTAATTTTAGTTATATACAGGATGTTGAGTCTGTAATAATGCAACTCTGTATAAATAAGTACCTAATTTTCTATAATGAAGGGATATGTATATATATATATGTACATGCTATCCGGGCAATTTATGAAATAATCGTTTATTCTAATTATATTATACGTTCAATAACATGACTTGTAGGATATCAAATATTAATCTTTTTTTATTGGTTTAGTTGGTAGCTGAGGTTTAGCAGCGATATCTGGGTAAATAACAGAACAGGAAAGACTAGTGCAATTGCCAAAACACTGAACTGAGAGCTTTTCGGAGACCTGAGTGTATTAGAGACTAAATTGGTAATATATTTTCAAGAATTATGAGAGAGATTAATTTCTATGGCAATCCAAAAGAGTTAATTGTTAATATTTGTTTTAACGTTCTTAGACATCTATATTCTGAGGAATGGAAGGATCGTTCCGTATCGTTATATATTGGAATCGAAGCTCCTTCAGAATGCAAGAAAATTTGTTTAATGCCTATACAACATTGGTCAGGCTGGCTTTATAGGTATAGACTTTTATTCTGAGGTCGCTTTCTCTGATAGAGAAGATATCTATTTATACCCCTGAATCGTCTTGTATAATACCTATCGAAGGAAAGGGAAGTGTTAATTCGCCAATACATTGACAATAATATAAAATCAATAATAGTACTTAACTTTTAAATTACATGTATATTTGTATAATTAATCGTCATAACTAACATTGTGTAATAATTCGACGTTGCTAATTTTTTTATATCGATTTCTTTACACATGCTGAAATCCAATGATAAATAAATTAAAATGATTAGTTTCATTTTTTTTGCAATGCACTTTGCATAGTTATTTAATTATAAATAGATTTTAAAATAATTATATGGTCATGGTTTTAGAATGTATGACACAACAAGGCTAGATGGCAATTCATCAAAAATGTTTTCCATAGTCATGATTTTAAATTACAAAATAATGTAATAGGAGATGTTATGTTAAGTAATGCTTTCAAGGAGAATTAACATGACTGTTACTATAAAAACTCTTCCTTCTTCTACACTTCGATGCGGATGCAATTTATTTATATCAAAATTGTGTGGTAGCGGCCACGAATACTACCAACCCTTACTTTGCTCGTGGATGTCGTAAAAGACGACTAAGAGCCTTATAACGACCTGGACTAAGTCCATCTGATGCCGTTTGGTCAACAATTACATTCCCAAGCAGGGTTGACGTCTGGCAGGTGGCCGGTCATAAAACTATTGCCTTTTACAATATGTACTATGAAAGAAGAGTTCATATTGTATCGAACCCAAGTAATTGGCATGAGAGTAGGAGCATGATGAGTAAGTATAATTAATATTTCTTTGTTTCAGTAACATTACTTTTTTAAGCATTAAAGGTTATTATCATCATATCAGCTCATACGTCCCACTGTTAGGGCAGAGCCTCTTCCGCAATGGGTCCGCTGGTCAGACAAGTAGGTATATGGTTTTATGTCGAGATATATTTGTCTCGAATTTATATAAATATTATATGCCTCAGTCGTGTTTTGTGACAGCCATGGGTAAGATAGGGAGTGGTGAATTATATTCTTACTTCATCACCACACGGGCGGCATAAAAGGTACCTACTTTTTTTTGTTATACATAATATGGCGATGATTGGATGGGTAACTAAAATGATTATATGATTCTGCTATTTTATGAACCCGAACCTTTGTATGATGTACATATATTTGATTCTTTTTTACGGAAAAACTTATTACGTAAAACTACTACAATATAGCTTGTAGGTACATCAGATTATAATAATAATAATAATTTATTGCCTTTTCAGAACTTAAACTAAAAACTAACAATTATAATAAACAAAATTAAATCTAGTAGGCAAAAGGAATTGGCTCAGCTTCTGCTCTCACAAGAACAGCGCTGATTTTCAACCATCCCCGTGAATCTATTGTATTGTGTATGTTTATGTGTGTGTGTGCCTGCGCGCGCGTGTGTGTGTGTGTGTGTATGTGTTTGTGTGTGTGTGTATGTGTGTGTGTGTGTGTTTGTGCATGAGCGTGTGTGCGTGTGTGTGTACGTGTGTGCGTGTGTGCACGTATGTGTGTGCGTCTGTGTGTTATACTACTGTGTGGTTACTATGTATGGTATAAGATGGTGCTCGTGTATATATTATGTATATATTATCACCTAACCTATAATTAATAAAGTGATAATATAAATAAATTACATAAAATAAAAACACCTATAAACTACCCTGTGCGATCTATTTTGATCTGCATGGCATGAGTCATGTTATCATGTATCCTTCGTTGAAGGTATCAACATCACCTATTGGATTTTTGTTTGGCAGGCTATGGCCTGGACACACTCCGCCCCATCCATCCGGGGCGACAAAATGGCGGCGTGCGGCCTCATAAACCATCGTCTTCCCTACCCATCGCCATCGGGTCAGCCACTGGCACCAATTTATTGATATCCATGGGCGGTCCGGTACTTGTTAAGCATAAAGGCATCCTTAAGGAAAATAAAGATATAATAGCTATACTTGGTAGGCGAGTTGTTATATTTTTCCCAGCTGGCGCCCCTTTTTTTATTGCCGGTGATGGCAAACGAGCAAGCAGCACACCAGATGGTAAGTGTCACTGCTGCCCATGGACCTTTGCAATACCAAGGGTATAACTAGGCCGCTGCCTACCAATATAAACCAAAAACCCACCCAATTGAGCCTCCAGTTCTCTCGCTGACCGAACGAAGCGCAATAGCGCATTTTCATTACTCATATGTCTAACTTCTGCGAGAGTGTGGTACTACCTCGGGCGGACCGGCCCGCGGCTGCAGACAAAGAACTATCAACAGCGTGGTCCTACCACTATTAATACACTTCTCATGCTCTGTCGGTTTTTTACGACAATTGCATTTTTAACTGATGAAGAGTTAAAGATATGTTCCTGGGACAATTATCACCAATCACTTTCAATGATTGATACATACATACATATCATCACGCCATATCACTTGCAGGGTAGGCAGAGAGAACAGAGTGCCAGAGAACTCTATCCTTGCATACTTCACTTGCTTCCTCAACATTCATAATTCTCTTCATACACACTCGCCGTTTTCGGAGACTCTTGACTCCACAATGATTTATGTTATATTCTCTTAAATAATTCTAATAATATTTGCTACAGTAAACATCTGCATTTTGCGTAAAAGCTATTATAATCAAAATAGAAATGAAAGCCATTTTGTCTTTACAAGAGTACAGCTTCTACAGTATCTAGTGATAATTCATATCTGGTCTAATCACTTAGTTCGATATAAAGCTTCCTGGTGAATATTATTAAATAGCGATACGTTGATTTCGGTTTATGGCCTTTAACCTTTTTTAGATAAAAAGGATAGCTACATGTATTTTGCTTTATTTTTTAAAAATATACGTAACTAACTGTATTATTACCATATAGATGAAGTTTGGCTATGCTAATTTTTGGAACTACCAGTTGGTTTACTTAAATTCTTGTATCAGACCTACCTGCTTTACCTACTAGGTAGTTCTTGGACATATATATAAGGCTACGACAAAAAAGAACATAGAAACGTCATTATATGTTAGAAAGTTAGATAAAACTAGCTGTCCTGGCAGACGTCGTCTTGCCCGGTAAAGTTTTAAGCGATATGCCCACAGCAACGCCAACTACCGGGTCCAATTGTGTTTTGAAATCATCCAGGGACCCATTGGAATATACATAGAAATGTTCATCCCAATCGGTCCATCCGTTTGATATACCGATAACGGCGCAACCTATCGGGTCCAATTACGAATCTAAACCATTCTCGAATTTCCTCGAACACACACAAAAAATTTCAAGGCAAACGATTTAGCCGTTTAGGAGTTCACTGTCAACACACGCACAGAAGAATTATATATATAAAGATATAGTATTTCAATGATCCGTTAACGCTCTATGCTGTTGTCATGGCAACTGTCGAGATAACATAAATAGTGATTAATGTGTATGGTATTTTTTTTACATTTTTTAATATTTTTTTAAATATTTATTAATGTTGATTTTTACTAGCACGGGACGATGTAAATTTTTAAATAAAACATCAAATAAGCAACCCACGTAAGTGAACTTACTACCACTACTTGGCTATACATATAATTAACAGACAAACGCGTATGTAATTTAATAAATTTTTTACCAAAGGTTTTTGGCAATATAATATACTACAATATATAGGTACTTTATTCACAATAAAAAAATGTCCGTCGCCTGTTTGTCCGTTTATGTTTGTTTTACACAGGCAATTTTTTTAAACTGCTAGTACGATAATTAATCACACAAAAATTTAAAAAAAGCATTACCCACATTCGCCACAATCATTGCAATCGATAGTATATAACATTTGATGAGTTGACCATGAACGATAACGAACAATTTACAACGTGATAAAACGCTACGCGAGACAGAGTATGTTTTAATATTTGACACACAATTCAAATACAGTTACTTAACGAATAACTTGTTTGCATGTTTAACAGGCGCTATAGCAGGAATATCCTTTTAAGATACATCTCCAATGAATCTATCAGCCTAAAAATATGTTTTTCTCAAACATGCTTGGAAATTTGATCATTATTTTGACAACCTTCTTCGAGATAAATCGAAATCGCTGTACTGAGCGCGCAGTGGCCGGCAAAAAATGTATGAAAATCCATATCTGTCGTGTTTTAGCGGCCAAATAAATATATATGTAAATTCATATCTATCGTGTATTTTAAAAATGGAACGACTTGTTACTTCAAAATATGGTAACTAAATAAGCAACTTATCAGAGTTTTGGCTGGCTTGACAAAGAAACCTGTTTGATGATGAAAAAAAAGAACAAATGAACCATGAATGAACTTTAGCACGTGAAAAATGTTGTTCGTTGTTCGTCATGTATTATACAGTTTTACTTAGTACTACTTAGTTTTCATTTCGGCGCATTATTTGAGAAAAGCTCTATACAAGCCTTGGCCACAACTAGGAATTGATAGACTTACGTATGTGTGCCTCGGCTACGCCTCGGTCCACATTTATACGTTCGTCCATCAATGCCTTTTTTGCTGGTCGCTGCAGTAATGTACTATTATATTTGATTTCAAAACATTAAAATTACTTATGCTAATAATATAATATGAATGTGATCTAATTCAAAATACTTCCCGAGTTAATTAGCTATAGCAGCGAGAACTTTATGTTACAAGACAGTATGAAAACACTTGTAAAAGAAAGACTATATGAACACCTTATCACGAAAGCAAATATTGACTGTAGCTTTCGAACGTTTATCAGGGATCCAAAAATAATTACTTTTTGCGAGATGGCTATCAATCACTTTGTTGGATATTAGGCACGTAATTTTTTTGATTAATCCTAAGATTACACCAGCGAATGTAGCTAAGCTCGTTTCAGTGTATTGTTTGGTGCTAATATCTTCTCTAATATATATTTTTTGTGTTATTTTAGTTGTTAGCCGCAGATATGCTATTGCAACTTTATCCGGACTATTAGTGAGCGATGAGGGCTCTCAAGAGAAGTGGGTAATATTACCTGAGGGTAGTACGGGCTCCACGAGAGGAACCCGCGAAGGTAAACCGCCGGGCGGGCCACCGAAGACAAAGATCGGGTACCGGTGGCCCGCTCGCACGGGGAAGAGAGGAGTCCTTGCAGGGTGAGTCTATGGCCGCCGATGACAAAGATCGGGTACCGGTGGCCCGCTCGCACGGCGAAGAGAGGTGTTTGCAGGGCGGGTCTATGGGGCTGCGCGCCGCCTCTTCCGTCGCCCCGAACCGATTTGGCGGGGCGCGAGCACGTCCATAGCCCACCGCAAAAAAAAAAAGGTGGGGTCTATGGGGTTGCGCACCGCCCCTTCCATCGCCCCGGACCGATTTGGCGGAGTGCGATCACATCCATAGTAGCAAGGGGAAAAAAGAAGGGTCTAGTAGATACGGACGGAAATGTATATTAGCTCTTATTTAACGAAGATTATCTTTTTGACCGCATTCGGATTCACAAATATTTTGTAACCATAGTTACTTGAAAATATATTTCAAATTTTAAAAACATATATTAACGGATTGATGAACGACTGAATTTTTAATAAAAAAAAAGAATTTGATTCTTCCATAACAATAAATGAATTTAGCCTTTTTAAATTCACTGACGACTTCGAATTCTTTGATTAGTGACTAGCCACGTCGAATTAGTGTTACTAATTTCAATATTTCGAATACAAATACGTCATTATCTTTGTTCTTTGGTCAGCAGTAGCGGTTTGTGTGTCTAAATACATTAAAATTATGGCCTCTGAAGCGCTGTATATACTAAAGATTGAACCTATGCATTGGTGAACTAATAAGTATAATTGAAACTGTCTGTGAATTTTGTGTAAAATCCATGTCTGGCAATATACAAGTACGATTCGTCGCATGAAGAATCCGAGGTTACCAACTGAAACGATTTTCCAATGGACATTCCAAAAGAACAGATATAACATGATCTCCTTTAATATCAAATTCCTTCCACCTCTGACACGCCAAGCTTTATCTGTGAATACCGCCATATTGTAGTGTAACTAAGCGCGCATATACAGGGTGGAAGGGGACCGCTCCCGAAAACAAAGACAGGTAACCCTACTAGTCTTAATTGTAATGATAGGCTAGAAAAAAAGCGGTTCGGATGAAAAAACAATTTTTTTAGTCGTTTTCGTCGTTGAACTCTTGAACATATGATCGTGAGTTTTGAATAGATTGCGTCTTTTCTCATCTGAGTAAAGTTACGTATTTTTTATGGAATTATCGTTACATGGCACCGTCCTATTACGATGGAATGTGAAAAATACTTAAAATTCGTTGCGAAAAAAAAAAAATTATCCGAATCGAATTTTTTTCTAGCCTATCATTACAAGTAGGACGAGTAGGGTCACTGTCTTTGTTTTCGGGAGCGGTCCACTTCCACCCTGTATATTGTGATAATATTAGTTACCGAATCTAAAAACAATAATAACATTATCACATGTAGTTACGTACCAGTAATAATTGAAATTAATACGTAAATAAATTTCATATTTGATATATTATTATTAACTATTCAAATTTGCTTCACTATCCCGGCACGAGATTTGTGTGATGATAACAATAATTGAATTTGTATACTAATATACATATATTAGTGTGTTGTTTAGCGTCACAGTCTATATTATTTATTGACATAAAGTTATATGAAATATAAAGCTAAAGAATTTGTTCATCATCTCAGCTCATATATGTTCCACTATTGACTCTAGCCTCCTCCATAATGAGCGGGAAATTGACGTAATATACCACGCTAGTCAGACGTGTTGGTATAGGGTTTTGTTTCAAGTTTTCCTTCTATTGCATAAAGTTATATGCGTTTATATCCCTTAGTCGTCTCTTACGATCACCCACAGGTAAGACAGGGGGTGGTGAATTGTATTCTTACTCCGTCACCACACGGCTAACGTTGAGTAAAAGTTTTTATTCCAACTCCTTATTTTTAAGAATTACTAACTACTAAATAGGGTGAATTAAAAATAAATAAATTGGGTGTTTATTTAAGAATATATGAGTATATATTCTTAAATAAACACTCAATTTTTTTTTTTAAATCACCATAATTATTAATAAATATGTAAATTATTTGAAAATATTTTTAAAATATTATTTGTTATAAAAAAGGTGGGTTGCCTAAATATAGTACATATAATAATATAAATAATATTTTATTTAAGGATCAACGAAAATACGACAATAAAAAAGAGTTCTCTTTCCTCCCAGAGTAAGAGTAAAGCAATACTGATGTATTTTTAATTAAATGGACTATAATTACATATCGTATTTTATATGTCTAGAATTAAACACTTCTAACAGACATCCGTCTGTTGAAAATATGACGTTTAATGCTGTTTGATTGCATTTGCGTACAATTTATAAATTTGGTAACAAAGTAACAATAAAACAGGCTTCTCCCCTCCTTTCCAGTAGCTAAGAAACGATTAATGAATATAAGCAGACATTACTGAAAGAGAACTAAAACTCGAAATAAAACCCGTGTGGTAAGTGTACAGTAGGCTAATTGGCGTTATTTGGAGGAAACACGTACCCAATACTTAAAGATATAAAGCATTAGAAGAACGCGATATTTTATAATTACAAATTATAATTACTTGATCAGAAAAGGCAGAATGAAATAATGACAATTTAGAAATTTCTTGTAAAAGGTAGTAGTAATATTTTCACTGAAAGAAATAGCCTCAATGCGAGTTTGTCGATTACGAGACATCAATTTGTTACACGCGTTGTAATAGCGGCGTGGCGCGGCACGTCTATGTCATTAATACGAATGCTGATAGCAGTTTTTCTAGCTTTCCATATTAACAAGTAACAAAAAGAATCACCGTTTCACATTTACTCAGTGGTATTAAGCATCAATGTTATATTGCATTAATAGGATTAGGCACCTTTGTGCTTGTGAGTAGCAATTAATAGGTACGAGGCATTAACAAGACTAGGCATTAATTAGACTAGATATTAATAGGACTAGGCATTAACAAGACTAGATGTTAACAGGACTAGGCATTAATATGACTAGGCTAAGGCCTAATAAGGCATATTAAGAATATGGCTAGGCATTAATATGGTTAGGCATTAACAGGACTAGGCATTAATAAGACTAGGAATAAATATGATTAGGCATTAATAGGGCTAGGCATTGATGAAATTTGTAATTCTCAATTTCCCAAATATTTTTGTCAGACATTCTCGAGGATAACAGCGAGGACATAGCGCGGTATACGCTCCAGTGGTACGGGGTTATAGGTAGGTTACGGGCTGTAGGTAGTGCTCAATTGCGGGTGAGGTGTAATACGACAGGTTACTGGGTCGCACGCCCCCCTACCGTTATCCCGAATGGTTTGAGTTTGTTGCGACTGAACCACATTCTATCAAGAAAAGACATATTTGTACAATTGTCAATTTATCTGATGTTATAAAGCAGATTCATACCTAGCAAAAGGATAATAATCCTTACTGATATTATAAATGCGAAAATAACTCTGTCTGTCTGTCGCTCTTTCACGCCAAAACTACTGAACCGATCTAAATGAAATTTGGTACACAGATAGTCTAGAACCTGACAAAAGTACATAGACTACTTTTTAATGCAAAAAAAGGGTTGTAAGGCTATTGATTGATTAGTAAATAAATATGATATTAAAATTTTGTGAACAAAATACCCTTAAGGAGTAAAATAAAAATAGGCGATGAAAAACTTTAGGAAAGTAACCTTTTACGCGGGCGAAGCCGCGGGCAGAAGCTAGTAGCTAATGATAGTAATAATTTCTCAATTATTGGCATGAAGTCTAAATTTTAATTTGCTCGCTTCTTATTACGTGAAGTTACCTATATGTTCAAGTTGTATGAATGTATATATTGTTATGTATTTGATCTTCGTATTGCGGTACCAAAATAATAAGCCAATTTAGCAGAAATTAAGTAAACATGTCGCGTATTCGTTCACAATAGATGATAGTGCACATCTGCGAAAGTCCCAGTACCCAATGAACTTTCCCTTAACAAATTACAAGACCCGTGTTAGTCCAACGATTACAAGACGCCGATTCATCACGCAGTTTTGGACGTAGCACGTTTTTCTCTCATTTATTTTACCCGTCCCCGCTTTCGATCAGTCAACGTTATCGGATGTTCGAAACGACAGGTTTGTATGCTTACAATGAGCAACAAAATTAATTTTATAAAATGGCTTCCCTTGTTCTTCTTCTTCGTAGTCCATATATGTCTTATTGGGAACAATGCAAATTAACCTACTGAACCATACTGGCTAGAGGATTGCCGCAGGGATTCATTAGTGCTCCTTCTATTGCGATGAAACTATATGCTTACAATCCTTGGTTATACTTTGCGACACCAGTAGGAACCTACATGAAAAAGGAACGATAAGTACATTATTTTTAATTAAAATACATATAATCGTATCATTTCATTAGTAGGCATTTATTATAGTTTATAATCAAATGCTACAGCTGAGGATTCGCAAACTTACGAAAAGAATGTAAGTAATAAGTAGTCTCTTATTTCTTCTTCCTAGATGGATTTTATTAGTGAGCACACTTTTGCTATAATAGATTGATTAATAATAACATGCTGTCGAAAGCGTTCTGTTTACTAATATTTTTTATTTCTTTTCTTATATGCTTATATTGCTTTGGCGTCTGTTACTCGAGGCAATTTTAAGAAAGGGGATTTTAATTTGTTTTATCCAATATTAATTAACTAATAATAATTTATTAAAAATGTCTACGTATATCCTTTAGTCTCTTACACCTAAGCTCTTTTCTATCACAGCCGCTGGCAAGGTAAGTGGCGATAATCCGTTAACACGCAAAATGAGTAATTAATGTTATTGTAATACGTGGTTCAATTAACAGGCCATTCTATTAATTACAAATTGCATCCTTGTGAAGGAGATCCGTGCACGAGATTTGAAGCGTATATTCTGTAATAATAAAGCAGTAGACACAAAAGAGTAACCTTAATCTTACGCTATTTCACATGCATAGATTTATATAAAATTTATAATATTCTATGACCGACGCGCTAAGAAAAAATCTTCGTGTTGATTCCTCACGAGTTTAATATCCATACATAATTTATTGCTTATATCAATGATACGGAAGTCAAATTTGCTTAGTAACGGTAAGGCATTGAGTTTCATTAATTAGTTGTTTATGTGGTGTATCCACGAATATTAGACACAAAAAAGACTGCGAATTATTTTCAGTTTTTTTATGGGATTAAATATATATTTTTTGTTTTTACCTTGATACGATTCTGCAACTACGACATATTGGATGTTAATTAATTTACTCGTGACCATGACTCTCCGAATATATCAGCTTCGTAAAAAATAAATCAAAAGCCATAAAGCCTAAAAAAAACTAGTTTCATTTCTGTATTTATTTATAGTTTAGCAAGTAACAGTACAATCACAATATATCACTTGTATTCATGTCACGATTTGGCACTCTCAGCGTTTGGTAACTATTGTAATTTTGGAACAGAAAATATTTACGACTTTATTGATACTAAACTATGTTATCAAAGTTAACGGTATTATCAATATGGTCCGTCATAAATATGAAGTTAGCTATGAGTATAAAAAACAAAGTGCGGTGATGGAATAATAATACAATTCACCACCCTCTCCCAATCTTACCCGTGGATGTCGACTATTAAGGGATATAATATGCATATTACATTTATGCAAGAGAAATCAAACTCCACGAAAATCCCCTTGAGTGTAGTATAGTCCATTTCCTTCCCATAATGAAGGATTCTCGAGTGACTGCTGGAGTGGGACGTATATGAAATGATGATGATAAAAAAACGAAGAATTATATATAAGTGCTAAGTTAACAGCTCAAATTTTACATAAATGTGTATCTTGCATGTCATAACTAGAAATCCAGTAGATGCAGAACTGTTAAGTGTGGAGAAAATCGTGTTCAAATTACATTGGACCAATTTTCAATGGCTGTGGTAGCGACGCGCTCTCGTGTAAACTTATTTTGGTGATATTATCGTTTTTGTTGGTTTTTTTTAACAATACATCATTTTATTTTTTTACAATGATTTACTAAATAACTCTAGAATGAGTACGTAATATTTTTTTAAGGATAATATATAGGAAATTGTGTTTTCTGTGCGGTGACAGAGTAGGAATACAATTCATCACCCCCTATCTTACCCGTGGGTGATCGTACGAGACGACTAAAGGATATAAAACGCATATAACATCTATGCAAGAGAAGGAAAACTTGAAACAAAACCCTAAACCAACACGTCTGACCAGCGTGGTACAGTAGGTCAATTGCCCTGCTATTATGGAGGAGACTCGAGCCCAACAGTGGGACGTCTATGAGTTGAGATGATGATGATAGGAAATTGACAATTATGTGAACTGAAATATCTATTTTACACATATTTATTAGATGTGTATTATACTTTAAATTTATACACGAAAATATTTTGATTTACTAAGTAGGTATTTAAGTTAATAACATTGTGCGTAAAGAAAAAGCGAAAACCTTTACGCCTTTGAAATATTCACTGCTATAACAAAAGCCATTCGTTTATTCTCACGTCGTAAGGTATATTGGTTGATATAAAATTCGCAACAAAGCGAAAAAGAATTTTATTACGGAGCCACATCCTATTGGTGTCAGTTTCTCTAGTGCTATGAACATTCCGGCGTCTGTCACTTGATACGTGACTCTTGAGTTGGTGAACGCAAATATAATTTGCGTTCACTGTGTGTACTTTGATCCTATTGCGGAATCAAACAGTCATTGCTAAAACTTAATACAAAACCGAAGAATGTCTAATTGATCATAATTAATTCGGAAACTATTTATTAACTGAATGCATGGAATTAAATGGATGTTTAGAATGCATTTAGTAGAGGGTTTATACAATGGTTATTATAATTCTCTGGGAATTTATTATTTCCAATTGTTTAGGTGTCAACTGCCTGGCCACCGAAGACAAAGATCGGGTACCGGTGGCCCGCTCGCACGGTGAAGAGAGGTGTTTGCAGGGTGGGTCTATGGGGTTACGCGCCGCCTCTTCCGTCGCCCCGGACCGATTTGGCAGGGCGCGATCAACTCCATAGTCCACCATAAAAAAAAGGGTCAACTGCCTGTTAGTTTCCGTAGCATCATTAGCTCTACCCCCTATGCTTACGAAAATGTAAAAAGTATAGAAAATTATTTTACGCATCATATAAGATTTTTCTGTTTCTTATCTCACATGGCGAGAATAAAATACGGATAGTATCATTATTTTACCCTCGGATTTATTATCGAATTTACTAAGGATTAATTTTATTAAGATAGTGACAATTAATTAATGAACTCTATTAATAAACTCTCTTTGAATATACACAGATACTCCAATGTCAAGTGCAGCGCCGGCGAATCTTTCTCGGCTCTCGTAAAGCTGAATTAGTGGGTTGAGTGAAAATGATCTCTGTGCTTTTTAAATCAAATCATTTATTATATATAAGCCCATGAGGGTACTTACATATTGTCAATATTAGATATATTTTTTAAATTAATCTACCACCGTATCGGAAAGCGGCCACAAACTGAGAAGATCCGGCGAGAAACTCAGCGGGCTCGTAATTTTTTAAATTATATTTTTTCATCAAAATTATACATTGGGACATATGTTTAGTCTATAGCTCCAGTGAGGTGCCCTTCGAGTAAAGAGTAATTATAAAAAAAAATTCAGCAGTTTTTAAAAACTTTGGTGTGATAAAGAACTTTATATAAGTACTTTTCTTAATTTTACTGACTTAACTATAAAGTTTAACTTCAAACAAACAAAAGGCATGCCGCATTCCGGCATAGGTAAACGAAAAGAAAGGGGCCATGTTCTTATAAATGAATTCTAAAAAGTATAAAATAACTATCAATTATCTGCTTCATGCACCCATGTTTGTCGTTTCAAATCTTGAGACTATTTATTTTATATTTTTAGTCCGCTATAAGGAGATACATGTACGTACATTATTATGCTTTTTATTTTATTGTTATTTTCTGCTTTTTAGGATTACGTGAATTAAAGTTTTGGAATTGATATTAAATACTTTATTTTGTTCATTACTTTTTAATTTTCTTCTTTTTCACGTTAAAAATGCATGTACATTTTCATCCACTTCTGAACTATAGTTGAAATTTCAAGTATTTAGCTCATCGGGAAGTAAGTTTAAAATCAATTAAAACAAATTTCCATCCGGATAATAAAGTGAGTTAATAAAAGCATGACAGTGTATGTACACTGTCATGCTTTTTGCATTCATTGCATCATGTGATGACATGGTAATATATAGTCGAAATAAAAAATAATTGTTATTATTTTTCTAATTTACACTATTTCATTTTTTGATAAATTAATACGTAGGTATTAATTACTTATTTATTTTTAATTTATACCTCTAATATACTTTCATAAAAGTTTATTATATAAGTAAATATTGATATTTGATACAGATATTTATTTAGATCGTGTATTTATCAACCATATGTATCAAACATATGGTTGATTAGTAAACACCGAAGCCGTAAAACAAGAGACGAGAGCTAGTCATGTAATTGCGAGTATTAATTAGCAACGGCATGTACTAGAACGGCATGTACGGCATGTACTAGAGCAAGTGGATGAATTTGTATATCTTGGATGTGGATTTAGCCGAGATGGAAGGTACACCACTGATATAGAGCGAAGAGTGAATGCGGGAAATAGAGTGAACGGAGCGTTGGGGCAACTTCTCGGCAGCCACCACCTCAGCCAGAAGGCACGTGTAGCAATACATAACGCAGTGCTTGTCCCAACATTACTGTATGGAAGCGAGAGTTGGGTATGCAGAAAAGAGTATGAAAGTAAAATTAATGCGGTCGAAATGCGATCTCTTCGGAAAATCTGTGGAGTTAGGCTGACCGACCGCATTCGTAACGACAACGTAAGAGAGCGAGTAAGTATGAAAGAGAGTATTGGTGTAAAGATGCGAAAGGGAATGCTCCGATGGTTCGGACATGTGGAAAGAATGCCGAACGAACGTCTGGTTAAGAAGATATACAATGCGAAAGTGGAAGGATGTAGGTACCGAGGGAGACCGAGACTAACCTACCTAGACCAGATCGGTCAGGTACTGAAGGAAGGTGGAGTCAAGAGTCTCCGAAACCGGCGAGCGTGTATGAAGAGAATTATGAATGTTGAGGAAGCGAGTGAAGTATGCAGAGATAGAGTTCTCTGGCACTCTGTTCTCTCTGCCTACCCTGCAAGGGATATGGCGTGATGATATGTATGTATGTAATTAGCAACGGCAATACAAGCAATTTTCACTTCTCAATTATTATTAGGTACTAATTTAAAGAGCTTTTGAAACATTATACTAATTAGCTTTTAAGTTTATAAATACAGGTATCCTAATTTCGTTATATTAGTTACCTATGTATTAGAGTGATTTTTTATTTTTCAACTATTTTTTTTATTTTCGGTCCTATCGTTAAATTTTTTTGCAACTACCCAAAAAACATTCCCTGAAAGTTTGAGTTCTTAATATTAATATTAAGTCCTCGATAATGACACTGATTTTTTCTTTAAATTTCTATAGCTCAGTGGCATTTCATAGCGTTGCTTCGACCATGGACGGGTTTTTCTTCATAATTGAATGCTCTACAAAAATGTCCATTGCGGCCAAGCCGTAATTCGAACTGACGAGGTAGTACAGCCCTCTAAACTTGATTTTTCCATGCAATTTGAATTGTTTGGCATTTATTTCGTGAATAATAAGAAATACAGAAAAAATGTGAAAAAGATTCATAGCACCAAGTCATTAAAATCAATATTTTCGGAGATATTAAATAATAAAATTTAAAATTAAAATGAGGGTAAAAATATCACCCTGCTATATATATTCTGTTTTCACCTTCCATTTTATGCGTAATCCTAAATCTATGTTGCTGATTACAGTGTCAGGTCAATCAGGTATAAATGTATGTACAAGTAAAAACCTTAAATAGAATTAATATCAATTATATGACCCTCCTCTTTTTCCTCGCAGCCTCCACAGAATGATAAGACCTTCCTGTTCCTTTCGCTTTTGTCGATATTAAATGTTGGTGATAATTTTGAAGTACAAAATAGGTACTAAATGTGAATAATATAACAATAAATTATATTCGCCGAGATTGGCCTCGACAGTTCAGTCGTATGCGTCTGCTGATCAAGAGCTCCCTGAGTTTCGTAGAACTAAAATTACATGGTATGTACATACCCCTGCATATAAATTAAGAGGAAAATATATAAAAATGGTTATTGTTAAAAACAGTTAGGTACTGATGGTTTTTAACACCCGTATAATAATTAATATAATAATTTAACATGCGTATAATAATTCATCTCAGCTGATAATATGTCCCACCGTTGAGCTAGAGCCTCCTCTGTAATGGGAGTTAAATTGACCTACTATACCACGACGGTCAGACTCGTTGGTATAGGGTTTTGTTTCGAGTTTTCCTTCTCTTGCATATATGTTACATGCCTCTTGTATCCCTTAGTTTTTTCCTACGCTCACCCACGGATAAGATAGGGGTGGTGATTTGTATTCTTACTCCGTCACCACACGGAAAAGTATAATAATTAAAAGCGAAATTGAAAATGTTATGAAATTCATCTTGTTCGTTTTATATTTTAGCTCATACGAATGCGTCCTCTTGGTCATGGATTTCCTTCACAATAAAAGTTGAAGTAGCACTATATTACGTCGGCCAGGTGTATTCACAAGAGGTTTTAATGTAGTCTTTCTTCTCTTGCAAGGGTTGTTCTTATGACCAGGCTTGTACATTACTTGTAGGACAAAAAGCGATGGATACACTTTATCATTCTGAATTCTTCACATCCTAACATTCATAACCTACTAATTCCAGTTAGCGCAATGTTTTAAAAGTATGCCACGGACTTTTTGCTGGAAATAGTCATCTCGGTTTTATACTATAAAAAGCGACTATAAATGGAGACAAACATACAATGATAGAATTAAAACTGCGCGAGAAAATGAGATGGAATACAGATACATTAGCTAGCAAGCGTTATTCAGACTTAAGTGAGCTTGTGTGTATCTCTATGTTTTACTTGTACCGCGTGCGAACTGCATTCATGCTGTTTTTTTACTCTTAAATCTGTATTATTACAATAAAGTTGAAGACTTTGTTTTTTAAACTCGCTAATCTGAGGAACTAGAAGTGAGATTTGAAACACTTTTTCTATAAGTTAAGGGGCGTCAATTAATTACGTGAGGTATTCATGGTTGAGCCGAATCTTACTAAACCTCACTTGAGGGAGAGAGGGTATCTTGGCAAATATCACGTAATAATTTTTTTTAGCAAAAAATTATGTAAAACTGCGTAAAAGTTATGTTAAATGGAAGTAAAAAACGTGTCTTGAATAAAATATGGCAAAATCCGACACAATTAGGGCAGAATACCGCAGTGCGGAACACCTAAGCAGGGAGGGGAGTCGAAAAAAATCCTCAAAAATTCCTCACGTAATTAATGGACGCCCCTTAGCCTGTGTATCGAAAAAAGTTGTAGGGACAGCGTTGCTACATATAAGAGACAATATGTGAGTATAAATGTTGACAAATCACTGACGATACCCATCACTGCCTGGAATGGGACACCCGAAAATGCGATACAACTAGTCACCTTAATCACTGAGAAAGTGGTTGAGCAGTACGAAGCCTGGGGCGTATGTTGATCTTTAATAGGGTAGATATAGGGATTTTGGTGCTGGGATGTTGACATAGGTACACGAAACTCACCGGACGTGGATTCTTTTCGTTTCAGATAGTTCGCTCAACAGGCGGAGATGAGTAACAAGGCATTTTACGGTGTGATCAGATCATAACAAAGAGTTAAAGTTTTAAGAGTTGAAAAAAAAAGTACAAAAGGTAGTACCTACTTAATAATATAGAGTAGATTTCAATGAGCTTCAAGAGTTGATAAACATAATATATAACAAAACACTTATGTATATTATCGTCCTTTACGCACTTTAAGAGTTCTTAGTGCAAAATGTCGTAAGTTTCCACATTTCAACACAGGACAAATATTTGTGGAAACCACAAATGGTTGTGTCGACGAGTTTATGTGTAATTTATGTCCGTAAATTATATGGTAGCCCTTAGTGCACAATTTAAACATACTTAAACATTAAAAAAATGACGACGAAATAAAACAACAAAATTAAATTTTGATACCGACAAAGGCAAATTATTCGAGTCTCTTTAGACATGTTTAATTCTGATAAAGCGAATAACTGCGTAGTCAAGTAATACATGTGTATTGCGCAAGAAAAATAATTGGTTTAATTACTCTACATAGCACATTATGACTATGTCATTATTGTGACATCTTATATTTTAAGATGTTAGAGGTCCTGTATTTTATTGAATCTTACACTATAGTGGACGCTTTTCTACTGTCTATTCAGTATTATATCAATGTTGAGTATTAGAGACAGACCTACCTACGAAAGTGCCACTGAGTGAGGCGATAGCGCCAGCATCCAACGTACTCCCTTTTCACTTTCTTTTTGGCAACAGGCTATGGTATAATGGTAATGCTCCACTCGGTTCGTCTGGCGCAACGGAGGGATGGTGCGACTCCATAAGTTTTTGTTTCGATTTTTCTTTTCTTGCAGATATACATATATGCATATTACAGTCCTAGTCGTATTTTACGACACGGAATTGATAGGGGGTGGTTAATGGCTTTTATTCCATTTCTATACAAAAAAAATATATTATTTAACTAGTGAAAAATAATAAAAATTATTATAGGCAGGACATTTTATTTTTGGCGACGGGCTGTAGTGTGGTCATACTCCGTTAACACTAGAAGGGCCGCGCATCATACTATACCTTTAAAGACCGCAGCGGTCAATTTGACGGTATTAGAGATTCAGTCAGAATACTTATGAGATTATTCTGTATATTGCATTAAAATAAAATAAAAATAATATCTATTTATTTTTTAATAATAATAAACAACTTTAGCACTTAAACTGAGTAATATTTGTAAACGGTAATAGCTTTTTTCTTAAAATTTTATACATTTTCCACAAACAGCTTTTTACAAATTGTGCAGTTTTCATATGGGTTATTTTTTTTTTCACAATTACGATTGACTTGACGTTGCCGCCTCTTATTGTTTGTAGTACATCGTTCACTTGTTTCAGAATTAGTTTCTCGTCTTTGAGTCACAGTGGAAGTATGTTTTTCTTTACATACTTTGCACGTAGATCACTCATTACTTGAAGGATAAAATCATGGCAAAAAAAAATATTCTGTGACTTTTCGGTATAGAATCCACGAGTTTATAGCTGCTAAATCAAGTTTATCGTAAAAAAGTGAACAAGCCATCTCCGTCTTTCAGCTCTTACAGTGTACTTGCGTGCCATTTGATCGATGATGTCTGCACCAAATTTTTTTTCATTATAGAATTCAATTGTCTCAGGCAACTTTTTTTAACACTACTTATGCTCACGTTGGGGTGCAGAATACTCAAAAATGTATATTTTTCTGTTTTGCCTTGATAGACAGTAAGAGTTGTATCAGCCTCGGTTTTTATTATAAAAGTTTTATATCTTGTAGTACAAATACCTCTACAGCGGCGAGGCTCTAATCGGCGGTACTTCTCGTCTTGCGGTGTGCATTGTTCCAATAATGCTAGTCTTTCCAACTATTAAATTTTTAGCCAAATTTAGAGACATGAAAAAGTTGTCAGCCTTACCCCGTTTCGGCCCTTTTTGAAATAGGGTTGTACCAGTTTCAAAACCACATATTCGGGTAATGAAATATCGTTTGAACGGTTCTCGTCTTTACCTAGATGCGGAAATCCACCATATAGATACTTACTCTTGACATCCACAAGCAGCCAAAACTTTATGCCAAATTTAACATAAATAAAAACAAAAGTACCTTCATTAGTTTGAAGAAATCGTTGTTTACTTATGTAATCTAACTAATCGTTGTATTCTTATATGCCGTCAAATTGACGGTGTGCGGTCTTAGTAGGTATTTGTAAAAGAATCTCATATACAACATACAGTTTAATAATTTTTTATTTAGATTTAGTCTAATAATAGCAAATTAGGAAAAGTCATAAAATATGAAAAGAAACAAAAACATAGTTTGTAAAATATTTAAGAATGAAATCGCCGTGCGGTCAAATTGACGGTCTTGGTCTTTCTAGTGTTAAATCCGTCCGAGGCGAAAAAGAGAATGACGCGTAACCTCATAGATCCTCCCTACCGATCTACGCCGTGTGAGCGGTACATCGGAACCCGGTCTTTGTCTTCAGTGGAATCGTAGGTTAGACTAGCAACAAAATGACTAGTTCTCCCTTCTTTATTACTGTTTGAGACGATTATAAGACATAAGTATCTAATATCGCTGCTAGGGAATCTCTCGTCTAACTAGAATAGTATTAGGTCAACCCTATACCAACACGTCTGACCAGCGTGGTGTAGTAGGTCAATTTCCCTCCCATAATGGAGGAGGCTCGAGCCCAACAGTGCAACATATATGAGCTGAGATGATGATGATGACCTATGAAGAATGCTCTTATTCAACAATAGAACGAATATAGGCATTAAAGAAAAAAAAAATCTTTATTAATACCACAAGGTGATTTAATAAGGTCGTATTAAGTTAGGTGCTTGTCTTGAACTACTATTGGTTGAGATGTGGGCAATATAGGTCAATAGGTTATCAAACTGATGATTATGAATCGACGATGTCCATTATTTTATGAAGTATGTTTTTATTAGTTTATTTTAATTGATATCTGTATATATTAATAAATATAGATTTAAATCATGTAGATACTATAGCAACAATGATTTCTGATGTTTATGCGAGAATTATACATTTGAAATAAAACTATTTATACGGATTCTATCGCGTATTTGATTTTCAATTCCCCAACGTTTCATTGAGTCCTCCTGAGACCATGAACGCTGTAAAGTGTTCGAAACGTCGGGAAATTAAAAATCAAATACAAACGCGATAGAATCCTGCTGTGTGGTAGCGTCTTCGAATACTACCAACTCTTACTTTGCTTGTGGATGTCGTTAAAGACGACTAAGAGCCTTATAATGACTGGGCCAATACCATCTGATTCCGTTTGGTCAATAATTACATTCTATCAATATAAAAATAAAGTGCTAGACTTTATTTTTATATTTTTTATATTTTTGTAACAAAGTTTATTGGTAAAGTTAGTGTACCTATATAGGAAATTAGATTGAAAATATAGGCGTCTTCATAATAAAATAGTATAAAATTTTATAAATATACCGAATAAATTAGCATTTATAAATTCATTATAATGACGTGAATCATTTAACAATTGTAGTTACTTAAAGTGTGGTGATGGGTTAAGAATACAGTACTGATGTACTGTATTCTTAACCCATCACCACACTTTTTTTTTGGTGATCCATTCATTAATTTACCATATCATTATTTCAGCTCATATACGTTCCACTGTTGGGCTCGAGCCTCCTCCATAATGGGATTGAAATTGATCCATTATACTACGCTAGTCGGACGAGTTGGTATAGGGTTTTGTTTCGAGTTTTCCTTCACTGGCATAGATTTTATATGCGTTTTATATCCCTTAGTCATCTCTTACGATCACCCACAGGTAAGATAGGGGGTGGTTAATTGCATTCTTATTCCGTCACCACACGGATAAATTTACCATATAAGTTGTAAAAATCTTATAATTTATAAAGAGTAAGTTATTCTTTGAAAAAGTTCTTAAGAAAAATTAAAGGCAGCTTTTAAATTTTAGCGACACGTGTTTCATATTCAGGGGAGAGGGAGGTAAGGTATTATATTTGTTTTTTTTAAATGCATAATATCTCAAGAATATAATGTCAAAATTTCAAGTTGATTGAAGCAAAATATACGAAGTTATGAATATTTTTATGCCTGTCGGATTTTTAAATCTACCCGACCCTAGCAGAGCAGGACGCTGAAAAACAAATTAAATAAGGCAGGATTCGTCGTAGACAGCAGCAAAAGCTGCTTTGACATCATGGATGATTACAACATCCTTTATGGATTTTTTTGAATTTGGTAATAATAATTATTTTTAATCATTTTTTAATATCAAAATAGGCCAATTTTCTCTCAAAATATAGCATTTTTCACCTTAAGTGTTCCAAAAAAGTGAATAATTGAAATTTCAAAAAACCCATTACATTAAATATTTAAAAAATACAGTATTTGTTATAGTGTTTAAAAATATCTTACCAAAATTTTCAATTATCTCACAGAATTAAATGAAAATAAACACTTAAAAACATTTCAATTAATAATTTCGCACGAAATACTGCGCAAGCGCACCACAGAAGCGTTCGTTCACTGACTGACCGGTCGCGTTGCGTACTCCCGTGGTTATGAATGTTGATTGACAAGCGATTATTTACCAATACAACTTCCCTCATTACAATGAAAATACTTTAACACTTTAGTCTCTTTGTGATACCTTTTACAAACCTATTTTTTACTCCAAGGACAAAATGGTGTAGAACGAGTATTTCTCAATCAAGGTTTACATAAATAAAATTGTAATGTCAAAACAGTTTTATAATAAATACATTCGACAATACATTTTTCGTGTGGTGACGGAGTAAGAATATAAATTACCACCCCTTTATTACCCTTGGGTGTCGTATAACTATGCATATCATATTAAAAACTGCGGAGATGGCGTAGTGGCTTCCGTTCCAGTACCGTGAGTTCGATTCCTACACAGAATACTTTGTGTAATCCACAAACCATTGTTCTGAGTATGAGTGTAATTTGTCTGCGTTAATTATGTTTGTAAAGTCCTCCGCAATGACCACAATACAAGGATTATTTTTAAAATGCAGGGAATTGTTTCAAAAAATATGTATGCAAACAATATATGTGTAATTAATAAAGTTATTTCTGGAATAAAAATAGTGCTTCTTTTATAACGTATGTACCAAATCTCTTTCAGATTTGGTGACAGAATAAGAACTTTTTTCTGTTTTTATTGCTAATGGTGGCAAATGAGCAAGCAGCTCACCTGATGGTAAGTGTTACTACCGCCCATGGACCTTTGCAATACCAAGGGTATAAGCTAGGCCGCTGCCCACCAATACAAACCCCAAACCCACGCAGTTAGGCTGCCGACTCTTTCGCTCACCAAACGAAGCGCAGTAAGCATATTATAGTCATTCCACAGACGTCGATCTTCTGCGAGAGTGTGGTACTACCCCGGACGGACCGGCCCACGGCTGTATACAGAGAACTGTCAACAGCGTGGTCCTACCACTAACTTTTGCGAAGGGTGTCATAAAGGACACCAAAAGGATATCCAAAGACAGAACGATGAGAACATCGCCTCAATATTTACCATACTCGTAATAGAACACTAGGCTAAACAGTAGATATGGCTAACGTGATATTGACTATATCCATATATACTGACTATATGTGACTGTATCCCTCATGGAAGAGGTAACACTTGCTCCACAGAGGTACCCATATCTATAGATTAATGAAATGCAAGTAGGTGTTCTGTGTACTTTTTTTTTTTTATTTTCCCGCAAGATGGACCATGGATGAATCGTCCGGAGCTACAGAAGAGGTGGCACGCAACCCCATGGACCCACCCTGCAAACACCTCTCTTCGCCGTGCTAGCGGGCCACCGGTACCCGATCTTTGTCTTCGGTGGCCGGCCCGGCGTGGTGTTCTGTGTACTAACAGTACCTATAGTGTTGTCATGAGCCTAGATATTATCTACATTCAAAATTATAAATACTATATCTTAGATGTAAAAACTAGCTGCTCGCTCCACGCAGACTTTAAGTAATTATAGTACAATAATAATTTATATATATTAATTTATAAAAATACGATGATGACAGGTTTTATAGATATATAAACGCCTTTATATCTATAAGTAATTAGATTATAAAATAAATTAAAAACTTACACAATTTCATGTATTCAATTATTTCGACAGCACAGATGGCGAATTGGTTAAGATACCAGCCTAAGGTGCCAGTGGATGGGGATCCTCATACAGGACAATACTTTGTGTGATCCACAAATTGTTATTCTGATATTTCTTTATAAAAAGAAAAAATCATTTAAAAAGTTACGTTAATTAGGGGACGTCCATTAATCACGTGATCTTTTTTAGAATTTTTAACCCTCCCCCCTGTTCCCCCTTGGTGATACATGGTGAGGTTTAAGACTATGACCCCCCACCCCCACCAACATCACATGAATATTTAGTACCTACAAAGAAGTCGCCAACACGTTGTTGGCAACAACTCATTATATTCTCGTTTTTTTGCATTTTTATACTTTGCAAAAAGGTCTTTATACAAATCACCTATGGCAACGGCAAGTCATAGTCACACTACACGCCACTTTTCAGTTTAGAAATCTCAGCATTTGACGAAAAAATAAATACACGTGATATCTTACAACAGCCCCCCTCCCCCTTGTGATTTTTCGTGATTTTTGTCAAACACCTTCCCCCCTTCCTTTCAAACCTCACGTGATTAATGGACGGCCGGTACATAGATGTAATAGATAGACGGCGGTAAATAGATAAGCTATTTGCACGAAAATATTAAGCAAATTAATAAAATTTGATAAGGAAATAAGTATGTACGGAATACTAATTATTGTTTTAAAGGCGTTGATAGTTTAAGTAAAAAAAAAATATTGCACATGATTAATATAGATTTATTTTTTATTTTACCCAATATACACCGGTTGGGAATGGCGTCTTCTCTCATGTTGCACGTACCTAGTCAGTTCGGTAGACGAGAGAACGCATTTGACGATTTGATTGAAGAATTTGATTGATTTGAAGTCTGTGTTTAGTAATAGTATAGTACTAGTAGATATACTATCGTGGAAAAGTGTTGCAGAAGCGCATGCAATTTTTTCTTCTTTTGAAGTTACCTATGGTTTGCATACATTACCTAGTCATCTGTCATATTCCATGCCACGGACAAAGATGTGGTACATTATATTTTAATTTTGTCTCCACAAGAGCAATGTCTGCATTGTCTGTTGTCGCCCGTAAAGCGGAACGCAGCAAATACCAGCATTGGCAACACTAAGAGTGGGGCGATGTTGTGGACCGTCAGAAACGCCTACAAAAACAGTTGCTGAGGGTAACTTCGGGCATTCCCATCAGAACGTCCGCGGACCCTCGTATTGTCACCGCTGTCATCGCTGGTCGTCCGGAGCTGGACCTCCCCCGGGGCTACCGGGGTCTTATTCGCCTCGGGCTGACCGCCACAGCGGTGTGAAGCACGAGGATGACCGCGGATACATCAACCCCAACCACCTATGGCTCGATACTGTTTCCACGCGCCCCATACGGTGCGCTGTGAAGACTTGAGCGATCTTCGGGCATTCGGAAGAAAATCATGCAAGCAGTAAACAATAGTCAAGAGCCGTGTAGTGTACTTAGGTATACTCTCTAATAGTGCTAGTTGATAATCAAGTGATTGGAACTATAGTAAAATCAGCGAACAGTTAGAATGTATGTAAGACTATAATTAATATATAAGTTGTGACTTTACACGTGTTTTGATTACACGTTTATAATTAGGTAAACATTTTACAGAATAAAAATCGCTCAAATAGCCGTAATTCTAGTAAGTATAATTTATGTCTACTTATTTTTTTTTTCATCATCATTCATTGAACCTTTAGATGTCTTCACTACAGGACGTAGACTTGCCGCGTGGCCACCGAAGACAAAGATCGGGTACCGGTGGCCCGCTCGCACGGCGAAGAGAGGTGTTTGCAAGGTGGGTCCATGGGGTTGCGTGCCGCCTCTTCTGTCGCCCCGGACGATTTGTCGGGGCGGGACCACATCCATGGTCCACCTTGCGGGAAAAAAAAAAGAAAAGACTTGCCGCGTACCCCATACAATGCCACAAGGTTTTGTGCCACCTACATCTGTCTCGAATTTGGTGGCGTGACCACAATACTTCCAATAAAAAGGCAAATGGCCACAGTTATGTTGGAAGCATCACTTTACTGGTCTAAATTATAAACCTGCTTGGCCATAGTAGGGTATAAATGGATATTAAAAGTCATATAATTGAACAAAGTGCCAAATTGGTTTATCGAACTAATTGCAATACAAAACAATGATATTAGCTTAAGTCATTAAACTTATTTATTATACAGTTAGGTAGGTAGGTATTTAATACATTAATATACATAGGTACAGACATTGTCGAAATAAATACAATTTAATATTTCTTACGAATACTTATCAGCCTTAAGGACCAATTTTATCCCGAAAAGCATTGTAAATATAGTGCACAAGTATATTAGTGGATGTGCTGATACAGCTTTACCTTCGATTAGGATGTCAGTCTACTTGGTCTTATCATTTTCTTTTTGTGTCTGTCTTTTAGCTGTTAGCCGCAGATGGCTGTCACAGCTTAACCCGCACTATGGGTGAGCGCTGAGGGCTCTCAACCCGGTAAAAATTTTAAACGACAACGCCCGAGGGCTCCCCCTGTGGGGAACGGACCTCGGCTCGGGGCGTCGCTGATAGCAAGTGGGCGTGCCCACGTTTGAGTTATTGACTATTACGCGTCGCATCTTACGTCCCCGGCGGCGGAGGCGGAAGCACGGATATTTATGTGTTATGGCCGCGCGGGCCGTGTATGCTCTTTCTTGAGCGATCGTTATAGAATCGTCAGAGTCGGTCAGTACATGTCGAGGACGTCGGATCGCATTGGTCTTATCAGTATGCTTACTAGTGCTTAGTATTAGAATTTATAATTTTTAACTAGTCTTATATTTTAGTAATGTTCTATCACATGATTTGAGACACCTCGTTTTTTTTCACACCCGGCTAAATCCGTCCGGAGCAACAGAAGAAGCGGCGCGCGACTGCATAGACCCACCCTACATGTACCTCTCTACGCCGAGCGAGACATCTCTAGTAGAACTTTTATTACAAATTGTTAACATTTTGTAGCTATAGTACCATCAAATCCAATCATTGTAGTTTGTAATACAATTGAAAAAAGCTAATACTGTATTTCAATAAGGATAATAATGATAAGGATGATAGTAAAATGTATTCTGAATTAAATATTATATGGGCATAAAGTGACACCATATAGTTATAAATAACAAATATCTAATTGTCCCTAAATAACAAATATCTGTTGACCTGTCCTTTTGTTTTTCAAATATTGTAAACATCCTGTTTACAGTATTTGAAAAAAAAAAGGACAGGTTGCAGAGAGTGAGATAAGAATAGATATTTTGGTTTTTTTGGATATTTAAAAATGGTACTGTGATCACTTTATCATGCAATAGAACCTATTACTGATGGCTGACAGGATAAGTTAACCGAGACTAGTTGTACTGTTCCTAATGTGATAAATAAATTTCTTTAAAATAAAAGTAGGTAATTTCAAAAATCCTGATTGAATTAAATGTCACATAATGGTTACTAAACACTTCATATCATCATTATTCTCCTACTCTTATCCCAATTACTTGGGATTGATATAATATGTACTCTTCTTTCATAGTACATATTGTAAGAGTTATTGGCAATAATTTTATAACCGGCCACCTTTTTTTTTTTTTTTTTTTTTTTTCGCTGAGGAAACGCATTTACGCGCTATCCCCAGCTGGTGAGAGACGGGGGGGATACAAGTTATTGGCAATAGTTTTATGACCGGCCACCTGCCAGATGTCAACCCACCTTGGGAATGTAATTGTTGACCAAATGGCATCAGATGGAGTTGGCCCAGGTCCTTATAAGGCTCTTAGTCGTCTTTTACGGCATCCACGAGCAAAGTAACAATTGGTAGTGTTCGTAGCCACTACCACACAGCTACTTGTTTACTAAATATTTCATATGTGAACATTTATTATCAAAAATATTTTTATATCACAAATTGTAAGTCAGAAATAAAATTAGCACTTTTAATTGAATTTTAAATATAAATTAGTAAATCATATTGTATACTTATTTTATTGCTTAATTTAATTGAAAGAAATAAAGATCAGGCTTGTAATTCCTTGAATACATTATTTTAATAAGTATGAAGTAAAATTTTACATGGTGTTGTTAATTATGATAGAAATCAAATACAAGAAAACATATTCATACCATTTTTTTTTTCAGTTTTAAATTTCTTATCACAGGGTACCACAGGGTATCACAGGGGCCATTTTAACAAATTTTATTATTTGTATTTGATCTGACCTTTCTAATGTTTTAATCAATTTTCAACATTCATGGTCACAGGAGGACTACAGTGCAACATTCAACAAGTCATTGCTATTATAGACTTTTTATTCACACAATAAAATATAAAATTATCAAATTTTGAGCCAAATTTTTGATAATATATCATTGCCAGTAGAAAAAGAAAATGATTCTATAATAAAAAAATAATGAATAAGAAAAAATATTTAATGCTATTCTATTAACTGTAATAAAATAACATTTATTTTTAGTCCGCTACAAAAAACAGTTACTTTAATTTAATAATATATGGCAAAGTAATCTTTCTACTCTTATATCAATCTCATGTTAATATGTGTGTCTTTGATAATAAAAAATCATCATCACCATTCTCCTACTCTTATCCCAATTACTTGGGGTTGATACAATATGTACTCTTCTTTCATAGTACATATTGTAAAAATTGTTGGCAGTAGTTTAATAACTGGCCGCCTGCCAGATGTCAAACCTCCTTGGGAATGTAATTGTTGACCATACGGCATCAGATGGAGTTGGCTCAGGTGGTTATAAGGCTTTTAGTCATCTTTTACGACATCCACAAGCAAAGTAAAGGTTGGTAGTATTCATAGCCACTACCACACAGCTTGATAATAAAAAATATAGTTATTTATTTAAATATAGATAAATTATATTATGTTGTAATTGTAATACAGTGTTAAATGGGATATATAATTTAATGTAATGTTTATTTATTATAATATTTACGGAAGATATTTTAAAATAATAAGCAGCTATTTTTTTAATAACAATGTAATAACGAAAAAATATGTAAAATCAGATACATAGTAACATTTCAACAATGTGTACTTTTTATCTTATGTTACTTAGTGGCTTTTATAATTGCTCCAAATACTGTAAGCGGTAAAACAATATGTTACGATTTATTTTTGCGGTTCTAACTGAAATTTTGAACTTACCTTTAAGTGTTTTCTTGAATTTAAACTTGTATAAATTTAAAATTAATTATAAAACATATTCGTTAATTCATTATCACCTTTTAACACAATTAATAATTGATTGTATTTAAGAACCAAAAACAACAACACTTTCAAAGCGCACACGTACAAATATTGACATAAAATAAGTTGCTGTCAATTTTGACATTGATATACACAGAACCATGGAGACTAGAATACTCCATGCACAGAACATAACCTTACTCTGAGAATGTGATTTTTTTTGGTTCTGTTAGTCCATTTGGACAGGCAAAGGGATCAAAGCCCATACAGCCAAGTCTTATTAATTATTTTTCATATATTGTTCATTATTTCTTCATATTATGTAGCCTTAATAGTCATTGTCTGTCAGTAAGTCAAGTCGTTACCATTAATCGGGCGCTGATAACCTAATCTATGACTTTCTTTGGGAATTTTGGGCAAATATGAAAATACACGTAAACCACTATTATACCATATTCACTACACTTCAGCACTTTAACTGTACCATATTGCATAAAATACCAGCAAAATTATTCAATATAACACCACAAAACACTAAAGAAATGAATATAATACAAGAGCGTGACCTGACATTTCCACATTTGCGCCAAAACTCCTCTGAGAATGTGATACCATTTTGAGAAAACTGTCAATTTGATAAATAAATGCCTATAAAGCGCCATCTGGACTTTTGAAGGGAATCTGAAAACGTCATGTGGTGCTCTTGTATTATATTCGATATCTTAGTGTTTTAACGTGTTATATTAGATAATTTTAATGGCATTTTATGTAATGTGATGTGACAGAAGTACTGGGATGCAGTGAATATCATATAAAAGTGCTTTACAACGTTTTCGTTTTCCATCAAAATTCCCACAAGATACCATTAACAGTGTGGCCATAGCACTGTTGAAGGTGACGATTTGACTTAGACAATGACTAACCTGAAAAGACTATAAACGTAATAATAATTATACCTTGACACTGGCACCTATTGGTGCATGGAGACTAGAATAAGGAGTACCATCTTGTATGGGGGATTAGTCAAAAAAGTGTCCACTTGTAAACAGCAAATTATTGTTCGAACACTCACCGAAATAGCGCTAGTGTAGCAAGTGGAAATGATATGAATGTAGGAGTAATAAGCAGAGTGAAGTGTGCTGAGTTACGTAGTCAGCTGTGATTTGATAAATAATAACCTATGAACCTATGAAATTTGTGGCGCTCTTTTTAAAATTCTTACACTTGCTACTAAAGCGCCACTTTAATTTGCTCCCGTTCAATGGACACTTCTTAATACACTGAGATGGTACTCCTTATTCTAGTCTCCATGTATTGGTGCCAGTGCTATTGCTCGTATAAGTAGCTGATTGCCAATCTCACCCACAGTCCGGGTAAAGTTGTCATACCCATCTGAGGCTAACAACTAAGACACACAAAAAAAAAAAACACAAAGAGAAGAAGAAGAAGAAGAAAGCGCCATCTCACAGGACACGACTAGAAAGATCGACATGACTGAAATATAAATCTACTAATTTTTTGAAACTTATTTTACTTTTTCATTAGCGGAGTTGTGGTTAATCACTAACGGAGGCTATTCATTAAAAAGAAAATGAAGAAGATAAGCGCCATCTATTTACACTCGGGCACTTTAAATTAATAAGGGTATAATGTTTAGTTAGGTAATTTTTTATTTGTTTAGTTAAAGTATTAACGAGCAAATAGCTATTTAGTACTATTTCAAACAATGAAATATATTGAATTTGAATATATACTAAATATATGAATGTATATATTCAATGTCAGTTAATAATTTTTCCAACAATTCTTTCTATCGTCAGTAAGTAGTTCAGTGACAGCACACTGCGATTTTTTCTCAACTATTGGAAGGCGGTTTTAAAATGAATCAGGGTTAATTGTAATAATAAAATTATGAAAAGCGTAAAAGATAATATTTTTCTATATTTATTATTTTCTTTATTATATTATTTTCTTTATTTTATTTGGACATTTCAAATAAAAAAAAAATATACCTACGTATATTCCTAGCAGTTGAAATTTTAAAATGACCCAAAAGTAATGGATTTCTTATATATACGCAATAGACTTGACTACCGTTGCCCACTTATGTGACTTATTAATAGGAATAGACTTGACTGCCGTAGCCCACTTATGGCACTTATTAATTTTACATAGAATATACTTTTCGTTTTACTGACAAATTGAAGATAGCAATGCGTAAAGCGTAGCTGGTTTGACTTATTGTAGGCGGTTTCGATTTTCAATGAAGCTAGCTTTACGTTGATTTTTATTACCCTCTTCTAATTTAAAATAGGAATGTTATGGAGTCATATGGTTATCTAGTAACCGTAATCATAACTATTTGATATCCAAAATGAAAATATGTCCGAAACCACAACTGAATACGTATTAAGGATTCGAATAATTTTAAGAGGCATGTTACGACAGTTTGTATTTCAATCAGTCGAACCGACAAAATAAACGTAAGCTTCCCTTAAAGGAAATAATACCATAATTAAATTACCAGGCATAGCATTTTCTTTTTAAAATTCTCTAAATCCAATATTCGTAACAATAAAGATAGGAATAATTCCTAGCCGTAACTATATCTGAAATGCATATAGGTAGGTATACCAAATATTATTTTAATATCTTTATCCATATCCAGATCCGAAGCTTCATATCTAACATTGGATCGAACTTTTTCAAGGCTTGTCGCGCTGATAGACTTAAAAAAATCTGAACTAAATTCTCAAGGCTATTGAGCAAAGAAAAAGAAATAATAGTTCAGTCTTCAGCCAATTCATTCGAATATAGGCAGCTAAATACACAGAGCTCCACGTTTGTGTGTCACAATATTCATCAATTTCATACACTCCGTATTAATGAAGCGATAGAACGAAACCGTGTCTCTAAAATGTTTGCACAAGAGTCGTCTATTGAATAGAGTCACATTATTGAGCTGATGTCCGATGATAGTGTTGTCATTTCATTCTAGAGTGAGATTTTGGGAGAGGTCAAAAGGTCCTATGGCTATTGTATAAATCATCTCAGATCTTATTGTGGCATGGCAGGTGGAAAGGAAGGCCACCGCGTGAGGACGACGCCTCGACGGCGAAAGCTGTCGGGGCGTCGACAGGAGAGGAGCCCGAGAGGGCATACCGCTGAGCGAGCCACCGAAGACAAAGATCGGGTACCGGTGGCCCGCTCGCACGGCGAAGAAGAGGTGCTTGCAGGGTGGGTCAATGGGGTTGCGCGCCGCCTCTTCCGTCACCCCGGACCGATTTGGCATGGTGCGACGTCCATAGTCCACCGCAAAAAAAAGGTGGAAAACTAGTCTTAAAAGTCGTTTAGAAGTTATTTCATTCTCTTATTCATGGGACTGATGTTCCAAAGTTTTGGACCTGGCCTCTGTCGAAATTTGGGAATTGTTGCAATAACTTCAGCGGTGTCGTACCGAATGTCATTAAATCGAAGGGCTGAAGCGTTTGTATAAAAATGACAGAATATCAGTCCGTATCCAGGATAAGACTATGAACCACTCTAATTGCAAAAAGGTATGAGATAGAGTGTGGTAATCTCTCTGAAACTGTTTGTCACTACTTTAGTAGACGTCTTCAAACTCTTAGAGTAGACTGGACTCGACACCAGCATCAACGGCGAATACATCACTTACCTGCAATTTGTAGATGGTATTATCAGCAAAATATTGTCGTTATGGCAGTATCCACGCAGGACTAGTGTGTATTACCAGTAATGTCTTGTGCAAAGGAAATGTGATCCCTAAATATAGGCCTCATAATTAAGCTCAAGGTCGCCAACGTGCTATGGAGTGGACTATGCTCGGGGATTTTCTGCGAAATAAGAACTGAAATATGGCAATCCAAAGAAGAACGGGCTTAACTGATATAGCATAAAGAATTAATACCTTAAGGTGGCAATGGGCAGGTCACACTGCTCGATGAACCGATGGGGAGGGAAGGTTCTCGAATGGCAATCACGAATCGGAGAACGCAATGTAGTGTGCTCCCCTAGGTGTACCGACGACTTGGTGAAAGTTGCTAGGAGACACTTAATGGTGAAGTATGAGGGAAGCTTACGTTCAACAGTGGGCAGCAAAAGACTGAGTGAGATAGATTTCGTCACTGGTTTAGTTATTAGAGTTCGCAGTAGTATCAAAATAATTCATTACAAACTAATTAGTAGGTATTGTATATTATGAAAGCCGCGCACAGTACCGGCTTCAGAATATAATTTGTCGTCATTTCTTAACCTTGCATGGGGGTCACAAAAATCGGATGGAGGATCACCAGGAGAATGATGAGCAGCACGTTCCTGGAAAAGCAATAACATCAATTGCAATCTCTAACCTACCTACCAACAATGGAGGAAGAGCCTTGAGGAAGTGCCTATACAAGTAGTCAAGTAGGTATTTGTTATTAATATTTTCAAAAATGTATTATTTGATTCTAAGACATGCGTAAACATTTCTTTATGTATCGTGATAATGCCCTTCTGTCGACCCTACTTACTTTGCTTTTTATTATAATTAGAGAGTTGGTTACTTCTTTTGGCATAAAATAAATTAAAAACTGTATCGATTTATTCAAACAACACAACATTTATTTTCATATTAAGCTAGTTACAAACATTTTTTTTATTATTATTTGACAGAGAGCGCGATACAAAGAAAATGACGTTAGAGTCTCTATATTAGTTTGCATCTGCCCTACACAAACACCGTTATGCAAAGAGATAGAAAATATCTTTACTAATCCCTAACTTCAAAAGCTTGTAACTTCTTCGTATATGTTTTTTAATTTATTATTGTATATTTTTCTTAAATTTATATTTTAATGCAATATAAACATATTTTTTTTTTTTTTTGTTGTGTCTCTGTTTATACTTAAGCCAATGTCAAAGTTAAGTTGCAGCTTCTTCTTCTTCTTCTTTTTATGTATTGGCAATCAGCTACTTATTCGAGCCATTTTTGCCAGTGTCGAGTTATAATTATCTTCACGTTCTTAATCTTTTCAAGTTAGTCATTGTCTGTCAGTCAGTCGAATTGTCGCCATCAACACTGCTATGGTGACACTGTTAATGGTATGTTGTAGGAATTTTGATGGAAAACGAAAAGGTTGTAAAGCACTTTTATATGATATTCACTACATCCCAGCTGTTCTGTCACATCATATTACATAAAACACCATAAAAATTATCTAATATAACACGTTAAAACACTAAGATATCGAATATAATACAAGAGCACAACATGACGTTTTAGATTCCCGCCAAAAGTCCTATAAACATATTAGTATTAATTTATTTTTTGAACAACGAATTGATGTGACACGAGCTGAAGCCCAGTATCTAGTTACTATTTACCAACAGTTGCGTTATCTATTATTGGTCCTCCTGCATTTCATCTCAGCTCATATATGTCCCACTGCTGGGCTTGAGCCTCCTCCATAATGGGAGGGAAATTTACCTACTATACCACGTTGGTGAGACGTGTTGGTATTGGGTTTTATACTGAGTTTTCCTTCTCTTGCACAGATGTTATTTGCATTTTATATCAATTAGCCGTCTTTTATGATCACCCCCGGGTAAGATAGGGGGTGACGAATTGTGTTCTTATTTCGTTTCCACCCGGATACACCTACAGCATTATAAAAGGTTTTATACAGTTTTAATCCAAGTAATAAAAGAAATATAATAAATTGTTATATTTTATATAATGTTATGTTACATATATTTTATCAGTGTTACACATTTTAAATGGCGTTACAATAGTAATTATATGCAAATCTTCATTATGGCTCTTGAATAATTGTTCTTGTGAATTAATTGTTCATTTAAAATATCTGTAACAAAATAAAAAAAATCACATAAATTCAAAAGGAATGGCAAAAGTGTTTAGAGGTATAAACCAGTTTGTTAAAATGTATGAGCATACATTGCATATGTATGTATACTAATACATATATTGGTTGAATCTGAAAAGATATAAATCACAGAGCAGGCGTTATGCACATAACTTTCGGCTTCGGACTCGAGCCACTTGACATTGGAAAGGATTATACCCTGCCAAAGAATTATAGAATTTCCTTACAAGCTAAAAGAACTTTCGTATATTTTTAGCTTATTTCGCTAATGGCATCCGAAATGTGGTCAGGGATATGTCACCACTCTCCTTTCGTATTCTTTTGCATACACGCGTACCTTTGTACGGAAGCATGCAAACCCCTTACAAAGTTTTGTTTCGAATTAATTCTCGAATTCTTCGAATCTTTTACAATGATGTTTTCTGCTTGTCTTTGGGTACATCCATAAGAGAGAAACTTCGGTGACATATTGCGTGCTTAATTCGCTTTAACGTGAAAACAAAATACTGTTACATAGTACAATTATATACTTATAAAGCAAACAAATAATAAATTTTAGCGACTGTGGTTTTTAGTATTACAATAATTTCACAGATATAGACTGAAATGTGGATCCAGTGGTAGCAATTTTAAAATCTGAAGTTTCAAGTGCAAGTTTGATGATAAAGTATTGTGGGTTTTTTTCTAAAGTTTTTTAGTTTGGCAAAACGGCCGATAAACGCAAATAGAAGAAGTCCTTCTGGGGGGGCACACTTAAAACATTACTTATTTTTACTGACCGTCGCGCCGCCTACAGATTGTTTGTACAAACTTAACGGCTGCCATTTTTTCCTGTATGTCAAACGTTTGACAACTGAGAATTATTATTTTTTGTTCCTAGCGTAGGTACTTATTGTCATCAATCTATTTACGGTTATTGATGTACTTTCTGAAAATTATCTCAATTTTCATTGTTAAGCTGATATTATTATTGCTTCGTTATCAGCTGATATGTTTTTTTTTATATTTCAGGGTAGCTTTCATAGTAAAAGAAAATTCTATATAATTACACATACACATGTAGATATGTATATATATATCACTTCAACTTTAGTTCACCGCGTAAACTCTGGGTAGCAGCACCTTCCATACATGCATATTTTATCATGGAGTTGCCACTCTTTTTCAGTTTAATAACTTTACTCTTTGAAGTCCTTTAATAAAAAGACTAAAAATGTACTACTTAATGTAGGACTGTTAAACCTACGCTTATCTTGTGGCGGACAAAGGCTGAGCCACAGACTTTACCATAAAGCTTGTGATACGAAGTAAAATTTACTCTAAATACAAAATTATTTAAAACATTAACAATTTATTTTCTAGACTATCTCGGTTCATTATTAAGCTATATTAAATCCACGCTAAAGAAATAAATGTCATTATAAAGTACGATAAAATCCAATTATAGAACTAAACATATAATGTATCTTTTATTAGGGGTGTCCACTTTGAAAAAACATCGATGTTTTTTTCGATTCAATAAATCGAAACTGTAAATCGATGTCTTTCGATGTATCGGATGGAAACATCGATGTTTTTAAACATCGAGTATTTTTTCTAAAGTCATATCAAAAGTGTTACTTCTAAAAAAAAAGGTCTTTTTTGTGGCATTTATACCTATTCCAATCCCTTATAAAACTGACTTCTAAAAAAAAGGTCCTTTTTGTGGCATTTATACCTATTCCAGTCCCTTATAAAACAGATTTCTAAGAAAAAAAAAAGGTCTTTTTTGTGGCATTTCCTGGTTATCATCGTTTCGATGTTTAATGAAAAAACATCGATACATCGAGTATTTCGATAGCTCTTCAAAACATCGGATCGATTCGATGTATCGCATTGTAAACATCGATGTTTTCGATGCATCGATGTATATCGAATATCCCTATCTTTTATATTTTATTCAAGCTAATAACTATTTCTTTTTGTTAGTATAGTATATGACTACTCTTTTTTATGTTTGATTGTACATTATTTTTTTTGATAGCAATCAAGTACAAAATTAAAAAAAAAACACAGAATTATATATTTTGTGATTTCTAAGACGCAAAAGCTGTTTAACATAAAACCATTTGCTGTTTTAAGCTATATAGCGGCCTGATTTTTGTTCTTTTTTTTACTTCACAGACGCAAAAGATTTTTATAATGTTATTTTACCGTGTTTTTATTAATTAGCTTTCTTGTATATTGGAGTTTTGATTTTAAACTTCTCAATGAGCGAGATACATGAAATTTGGACCATAGCTCAGAAGTGGATGACAATGCATGTGAATGTAAAAAAAGGAAAAAAATGCTATTTAAAATCAATTACAAAATATCATTTACGTAACCCTAAAAAGTAGAAACTAATAATACATAAATTAAAAAAGATGTACTTACCATGTTTTTATAACGGACAAAAACTATAATTTCTTTCCAGATAGGAAACGAAAAACATAGGTCGCATTATCAATTATCGGCTGCATGCATCCCATGTTTTTCGTTTCCAATCTTGTGAGAAATTATTTTATATTTTTTTAATCCATTATAAAAACAAGGTACATATACATCCTATTACAGCTCAAGCCTCCACCACTATGGGAGGGAAATTAATTTATACCACGCTAGATAGACAAGCAGTTTAGTATAGAGTTTTTTTCTGTTACAGTGATAATATCTGCTTGCGTCTTTTAGTCATCATTTAATGAACTATGAAAATCCTTGAACCGCGGAGGACTTTATTAACATATAATTAAAGTACACAAATTATATCTAGAAACAGATAAGAAAAAAATAAATAAAAATATGTCTATCTCGCATAAAGTATTTGCCTGCATTATATTCTCTCTCCGTTCTTTTGAATGATATGATGTGATCTATGTAAACTTCGGTACATAGATATTTTAGAAAGTTTTCTCGGGAGGATCGAACCAAGCAGTACCAGCATCGGTTTACTAAGTTATACAAAATGCTTGAAGTCAAAATATTTTCTAAATGTTTATTTTTCCTTTTTGCAAAGGAAGCAACTAAATATCTATGGTCTACGGCTTGTTACCTCGCCCTATAATCTCAATTTCAAGATTAGATTGCCTTTATAGAGACTTGAAGCTCTGCTGTAATTCTATTGACTCTCAGTGCTTTACCGTTCCTCAGCTGTGTAAAGGCTCCTCTAATATAATAGGAACTGATGCTCGCAATGTTTTAAGTACAGTGACGAGATCCAATTCTTATTTAAATCTGTTCATCTGATCAAGTTGAGAACAAGATACTGGTTTGATTTTATACAACTGGCCATAGAATCATTCAGTCTTTCAAGATTGTGACCTTGTTCTGGAATGAAGTGAGTTTTGACTCAATTTAACAGCCTAATCTCTTTCAAGTTCCTACTTCGTAAACGTAAATAGAAATCTGTCAAAAGCTTTTATAGCGAATATAATTTCAACTTGATGCTATGTAGGTACGTATCGTAGTTTGGTCATGCTTAGTTTTTTTTTATTCTAGCAAATAAATGTTGATTTTTGTGTCAATAAATAGTGTAAACTTTATGACTGATAATATTCAATATTAGCTCATAATATTTCGCCTATATAGATATTAAAATTATAAAATAACAGTAGTGAAACAAAAGCGAAATATTTTGTAACTTTTCAGCATAATTTTATTATCAATGAGCGTCCAAGCTTTTATTCATACTCATCATCATTATCAGCATCTCAGCTCATATATGTCCCACTGTTGAGCCCGACCCTCTTCCATGATGGGAGGGAAATTGACCTACTATACCACGCTAGTCAGACGTGTTGGTATAGTGTTCTGCATCGAGTTTTCCTTCTCTTGCATAGATGTTATATGCGTTTTATATCCCTTAGTCGTCTCGTACGATCACCGACGGGTAAGATATGGGGTGTGAATTGTATTCTTACGCCGTCACCACACGGAAATCATAGTCATACGAATAGAGAACAACCGTGAAGATGTTACGGACATACCTAATATATTGTGTTTGGTTGCAATATTTTTTTAGGATAATAGATTGGAAAGAATCATAGACTTAGTTAGACCCAAAATATTAGGAGGCATTATTCTATTAATTAATTTACGAAATATTATTTCTAGTACGAATTTCTTTTTAGCAAAAACTTATTTTTGTCTTTTTTAGTATATTAGGCTTTTATAACATTTGTTATTAATTACATTTTATACTATCGTATTTTAAAATCATGATCATTATCATCATTCTCCTGCTTTTATCCCAATTGCTTGGGGTCGACGCAATATGTATTCGTAAATATTGCATTCAAAATATTGCAACCAATTTTGCGACGTCCACCATATTGAATTTAGAATGATGTCACCGCACTCATTTTGTCTCGTACATTAAGCCCTTTCATTTGATACCTATATCATAGGGGTTACTATGAAAATTAGGTCACCATTTTGTGACATATTGAATCAAAAATGGTGACATTTAAATAATCGTATATTGTCATGTCCTTTTTTTTTTGGAAATAAAAGTCCTTCAGACGGTTATATTGTTGCTTAATAATATGAATATAAAAAGTCTTGTAAAATTTCCTTCATAACTTTTAGCATTATATTACGAATTTTAATGTTTAGTAGCTTATTCATAAGACCAGTCCATCAGTAAGTCAAGTCGTTAGTTACCATTAATTGGGTGCTGGCAACCAGAACAATGATTTCTTTAGGAATTTTGGCAGAACATGAAAATACACGTAAACTACTATTAGATATATCATATTAACTGCAATACAGCCTTTCTCTGTATTATCAACAACATTAAGGTGTGTTAGTTACACTACTTATAATTCAAGAACGGCTGGACCAATTTTTATGATATTTATGGTTTTGAGTTTGTTTTTGTCAGGAATAGGATATTAAAATATGATATTAATTAACAAAAATAAATTAAATAAAAGCATTAGCCTAAACGTTAATAAATCATGGTATAACAAAACGCAACTGACTGCTCATATAATGTTGTCTATGGTTTGAAAATACCGCGAAACGTTGAAATTAAAGTTGACCGGTCGATGTGTTTGTGAGTGGAAGTTGCGAATGCTACGAGTTTTTACGAGTATTATTATAATAAATCTGATTGTCCGAAATTATTATTAACAAAGTTTTGACCAAGAAGATCTAATCTTTCCCCACAAAGCTGTTAAGCAATTTTATTAGGATTCTAAACCACTGAAGAAGAACGATACGTGAAGAGGGCCGCGTTTGTATGGCCCGACCTCGTGCTTCTCAATCACAAGAACAGCCCATGAAACGGCTCAGTTTACAATGCAAAATCATCGGGTAAATTTCAGAGATCAACAGTCAGATAATTTTCAACGCGCAATAAGAAAAATGTATATATATCACAAAGTGCTTCTTCTTGATGGCACGTCATTAAAATATTAGATTTTTTTAAATTTATATATTATTATATATTACCATGATAAAAATAAATAATCTAATAATTTTGAATTGAACGAAGTGTGCCGGGTCGGCTAGTACCTATTACATAAAATAGCAACAAAATTATTCAATAAAGCACTAAAGTGTTGATTAAAATTTAAGAGCGCCACATGACATTTTCACATTCCCGCCAAAACTCCATTGTCAAGTAAACGAAACATGTGTCCCGCCGTTAGCCCGATAGCTTAAGCGAAAGTGGGTGAAATATTGATTGCAAAATTCCAGGACAGAAGCTTTGAAAAAAGCTTTTAATTAAAATAAAAACATCAAAGGGTGTAATTTATAACAAAGAATTTTTAATTCATTTTGTTATCACTTCTTCCATCTTTATTTCCTTGTTTTAACCCTATTTTCAATTTCAAAATTGTGTGAAGGGGTTATCAGTAGAACCTAATTTAATTCATTATACTCTGCCTTGTGTCGACCCTTTCACGACAAAGCGAATATATCCCTATGTAACATTCTTTATCTAGAATTAATAATGTGCTCATGTTTATCAGACATTTCATAAGTCAATAATATTATTAATTCTTATTCTACCAAATACATATTGTTTTTTTTTTTATTTGTATAATTTGGATTAAATGATATAAATTAAATTATCTGCATATCAACATGAAAAATTTGTGTCGCACTTTCAGGTACGGCCTTCCACCATAATTGAAAAATAGACCTGTACATCATTCCTTATTCGTAATTTATAAAGTTTACGGGAGTTAGGCCGTCTGAATTATATTCCTAATAGCACACGAAAATTTTTAATCATATTGTTATTAATCAAAACGTTTTGAAGATTTCTTAACCAATTTAAAATCTATGCATTATCGCATAAAATATTACATCATTAAATCTGTTCGTGAATCGTGAGTTACACAGATTAATTTTAGTCATAAGTTTTTGCTTTTTATCTATCAATCCAGATGCCATTGGAACGAAATAAAATAAAACCGGTCGGCATAATTGGTGAGCTACAGAGATTAGGTAATTATTAAATAAAATTCTTTGATAGTAATATATGATAGTTTATTATAGTTAGATTGTTATGAACATTGTGTTAAGTTGTAAGTTTCACATTCAATAACAGTATCATTTTCAGACGGTTCCACGAAAGAAAATTAGAGCATAAAACAACTCAAGCATTTATATTTTAAATTAATTCTTAATTGTGTAATTGCAATGTAATTTATATGAATAATTAATCATACGCTATTTTATATTATATACTAGTTTCTGCCCGCGACTTCGTCCGCGTGAAATAGTCGTAAGTTAGCATTAATCCAAAGTAACTATTCCTACTACAATATTTCATCCCACTTTTCAACCCTTTATAATGTGTACCTGTGTTACGCTTTACAATTTTTTTTTCAATTAAAAAATATTTCTATGTCTTTTTTCAGGCTTTAGATTATCTGTGTACCTACCAAATTTCATTTAAATCGGTTGAGTAGTTTTGCCGTGAAAGCGAGACAGACAGAGTTACTTTCGCATTTATAATATTAGTAAGGATTTTTTATCGTTAAGCGTATGAAACAAAAAGTAACGATAATCTAGCGAATAACAACCCTACATGGCGAAAAACCGGTTGAAAGAATTTCAAAATGATAGAAGAGTGAAGGTGTCACTCTCGTAGGCAACTTATAACTCCATCATCGATCGGCAGCACGCCTGCCAAGCGTAGCGTCTTTTACATTATTCCACCTTTTCTTTTTTCTTTTTTGGCGGTGGGCTATGATGTGGGCACACCCCGTAAATTCTGTCCGGGGTGACAGAAAGAACGGCGTGCGACCCCATAGATCTACCCTGCAATGTACCTCTCGATGCAGTACGAGTGGGCCATCGGCACTCAGTCTTTGTCGTCGATGACCTGCTTTATCCTACCTAGGATGACTTTTGTCCAATAGTAAAAATCAAAATAGGCTGATGAATAAGTGAATGAATCTAGTCATGAGACCAACTAGGTTGTCATGTAAAGATCTAACAGAAATAATTCAATGATCTTTTTATTTTAATTGCATAATAGGTTATTGACAAAGGTCGTAATAATTATTTGTTAGTCCATGCTTTAAGGCCATTGTAGATTATGCATGCGAAACATCAAAAGAATCCAATTAGCACTTTTTCTGTAATGCTCCAACATCCATACAGATAAATAGATAAAAAAAATAAAGGCTGTGTTTCTGGCCTTGGTATCACGCCCAAATCACGCAGCGGTTATTGTTTTTTATATGTTTAAAGTACATTTTTGATTTGCTTATAATTGTATATGTATTTGTATAAGGTACATAGAACTGAGAAAAATATCATAAGACATTTGCGTATCCGGGTAGCTGGCGATACGCTTATGTAAAGATGAGCAGATCTTACCCATCTATGTATCTATCAGCCTACTCAAGTCTCTTGTAGTGCATAGTCATCTCCAGACGTAATAAGGTCTTATATGCCACGGGTTGAAGATTGCACTTGTTGTTATAAGTTTCCTCGATATATTTGCTACGTTTGGAACTTCCCACCTACTACCTGGCAATTGCTGTTACAAGTGTTCCAGGATATAAATAATACTTTACCATTCCCATGGTAAAGTAAGGAGAGGTTACAGATTGATTTTTTAAATCGTCACCGTTAACATTGATTCTATAATGTTCATATAAATGTAGCCTTATGTATAATAATGCCAAATATATGTAAAAGATAAGGAAGTAGTTATAATATGCTGCTTAAATTGCTGAGCGATAGGGAAGCTGGCAGCCGCGCTTTCTGGTCGTCCGCCAAGGCTTCCTAAGACAACTTTTGCTAAGACAATTTTTAATTACTCCAGAAACAATGCATTAGAATTTCCCTGCTGTTATGCATTATATAAACTGATTTATATGTCCGGCAGCTTACATGCTTAGTATGAAACTGTCCAAATCAGAGGTCCTAAGTGTGAAATTTAGGTGGGATAAAAAGTAGTATTGTAATTTATGAGGATTTTCTAAAGAATTTTTGAAATTTTCATTCCATTTCTTGCCCTTGGGTGTCGTAAAAGATAACTAAGGGATTTAATATGCATATAACATCTCTGTCAGAGAAGGAAAATTCAAAATTAAATCCTGTACCAACACGTTCGACCAAAGTGGTATAGTAGATCAATTGCCCTCCCATTGTGGCGAAGGCTTGAACTCAGCAGTGGGACATATATGAGTTGAAATGTGTGATGCGGTAAATACCTGCACACAAGTTGATTTTATTTTTTTATTGCGTATGGTGGCAAACAAGCAAGTAACACACCTGATGGTAAGTGTCACTGCCGCCCATGGACCTTTGAAATAGCAAGGGTGTACCTAGGCCGCTGCCTACCAATACAAACCCCGAACCCAGTTGAGCTTCCGGCTCTCTCGCAAACCTCGATTATGTTGAACTATTATTAAAACTAAAGAATAATTATAGAAAAATAAGTAAATTGGAAACTCCATATTTCCGATGCTTAACGAGATAGATATTCTATAAAAATAAAATTGTTACCCATCGGAGTTGAGCAATAATAATAAATATCAACAAATCCTGTAATATATGAAATTATAGGATGGCAGTAGGCTCTATAAAATTCCCAAAGATCCCTATCATCCTTTAGTATAAGGGTACAGGTTAGTAAAATACAAGAACCCATACTGATATTTGAATATAGTGATAAGAATCTATTAAAATAAACATACCACTCTATTGGTATTCCAGTAAAGACTTTCTTCTCTTCATCTGTTAAGTCAGTAAAATTGTTTATATCAGCTGTCGAACTAACTTCAGGGTCACTATTAATTTCATTGATGTATTTCAAATTTTTAACAAATACTTGGTAATGTTTTTCCTTGTCATCTTTATCTTTATAATTTTTGCTATATTTTTTTATGAAATCTTCAAATAATTTATCCGCTTCTTCTATTTTATATTGAGGTTTTGATGCTGTTTCTTCTTCTAGGTCCGCATATGGTACATCAGCTTCGTCATAAAAACTATCAAAGTCGTCAAAAACTGCTTTGCTTGAACTTTGTAAAACTGATCCATTATTGAATTGTACAATGGCTAATATTACTATTAGTAAGTACTTCATGTTGATATTACACGCCATACTAGAACACAATCAGTAATACGACTGAGCGAAGATCGTTTAAAAACAAGTTTTGATGTCTCACCTCATCAACTTGTGTTATTATTAGATTGATTTCGCATGCGTTATATTATTGTTATGACTGACCATGTAGTTAATAATTCTAACTACTTATTATAAAGACGAAAGTAAGTTTGTGTGTTACGCTTTCACACCTAAACCACTAAACTGAGTTTTAATAATTCTTTTACCAATTTAAATATATTCACATTATCAGCAAATAACGTGGGCTATATTGTATCCACACATTCCCACGGGAACACAAACTACGCGGTTGAAACGGCGGGTACATAATAAAAAATATTTTCTTATATATGATTACGCAGAAAAGTTATTAATTTGAACAAATTATCTACAATAAATAAAAAGCTATTCTTAAATTATTTTAAAGTAGCTAAATTTTATGTCTATTTTTTCATTCGTTTTTTTATTACTTATTTTAAATTCATAGTGTAACATTATAATAAGATTCTCTGCATTATTATAATATAATAATAATCAATATCTGGATGACCGAGCTTATTATTATTTTATTTACAGCGGCGGTATTTTCTTTTTAATGTGTGTTTGGAGATATATTTAAATATAATAAAAATAATTAAATAAATAATAATAACAAAATTAAAAAATTGAAAAGTAATAAAAAAGGAAACAGGATAAGGAACGGCCTGGATTAGACTGCTCGATTATCCAATTGAGGTGTCTTTATGTGTCAAAATTTGCCTTCATATTTTAATAGTTGTCAGCCGACGCAAAATTATATTTTTTTCATTGTCTGAACATATTGATAAAACAATATTTTGCACAAATGAAATTTAGCTAGATTAATTAGACGTCCCCGGAACCACCTGCATGCTAAATTTCAAGAAAATTGTTGGTGGCGTTTCTGAGATTCAGAAAAAAAATATATATATATATATACAAGAATTGCTCGCTTAAAGATATTAGATAGATAGATAGATAGATTAGATAGATAATATAAACGTTTACATTTTACTTTTTTAGGAGATAGGTATGTACACATACCTTTTTTTAGATAGGCTATGGTCTGAATACATCTCACTCATACCATCCGGGGCGACGGAAGGGTGGCGTGTGACTCCATAACCCATTGTGTTCCCACCCCATTGCCATCGGGTCGGCCACTGGTACCGCTTCCTTGACATCTGTGGTCGGCCCGATATACACATACCTTATTTTGTTTTTTTTTTGCGGTGGACTATGGATGCCTCGAGACGCAAAATCAGTCCGGGGTGACGGAGGAGGCGGCGCGCGACCCCACCATGCAAACTCCTCTTTTCGCCGTGCGAGCGGGCCACCGATACTCGATCTTTGTCTTCGGTGGCCCGCCCGGCGATGTAGATGTACCTAGCTACTAAATTAGCAGGTAAATCTAAAATACAAATTCTGATAGATATTCAATAAATTTGATATTTTACATAAAGAAGATGTTAAAAGTTTTATTTTTAAATTTTAAATGGGACACGAAGAGTGTGATATAAGTATAATAGATAAGTTTATACGATATCCGCAAGTATGCCGTAGACTGCTAAGGCTTGAGATAAAGATCTCAGCTTGGCATTCGCTTATCTCTTAACAAAATAGTTGTTTATCTTTTGAAAATGTGCTCATATAAGCCCTTCACATTTTCATTTGTACATGTTTGTGAAATGAGTACGTAATATGAGTGTGTGAATTATGAACCTAATTAAATAGCCATTACACGTGATGCAGCCTTCTAGGGAATTCACTCAATACTACTACTACTACATTCATGGTAGTAATACGGTGCTGTATACGTTTAAGGTATGTGTATCCTTAAAAGAATATCTTAAACTCGTTGTAATCATTAGACTCGTCCGTTGTTAGAGCGATAATCTTAGGATCGGGGACGTAATCATCATTTTATGCAAGGCTAAAGAGGGCATTAAACATGTTCAACATAGCGTCCATGCTGTACTAGTTTCACCTAATCCCTCTCAGGATAATATAATGTATAGAAGCACTGTACCAATTTTAAATTTAACTCTAACATGGCAAATCATCTGGCAAGTGTGGTGTATTAGGCTAATACTGGTGGTGAGTTGGGTCTTCAGCATTGTGACGTATTTAAGAGAAAAACGTTTATGGTCTCATTGCAATCACATATAGCTCTCCAAAATGAGCAGGCCATTATAATTCGGAGCATAATAGCCTGAATAATTACGGCTCGTACATAACATGCGGCAGGTTCTAATAAATGAGTAAACAAATTGAATAAAATGCGAGAAGTTGTCAATCTTAAACATCTGTCACGTTTGGCACTAAATAAATTGTAATGTGGTAATAAAATTCGCGGGTGTGTCATGTGGTGATCCAGAAGCAAGACCTGAGTTAGCACAGTTTTATTTTGAAATTCTTTTTTATTGCAGTGCTTTTTTATGCTGTATGTACACTTATATCCCATAGTAATACCAACAAGTACATGCAAGAAAGAGAGGGTATTACACATTTGAAATAAAACTACTTTTACGGATTCTATCGCGTTTGTATTTGATTTATAATTTCCCGACGTTCCGAACACTTTATGTATATACACAATAATAATTATCATAAATTAAATACCTTAATAATAACAAATCATAAACAACATAAATTTTATATATAGAATCATTCTCTTTTTGTACTGGCAATGAATTGTATTAATTTTGTATAAAAATGTGGGTCAAAATTTAATATCTTATAGGGTAGATATAAATAAATTTCTGTAATAACAATGACATATTGGACGTAAGACACCTCAGTCCTCCCGTGACCATGATCACTGTAAAGTGTTCGAAACGTCGGGAAATTATAAATCAAATTCAAACGCGATAGAATCCGTAAAAGTAATTTTATTTCAAAAGAGAGGGTATATATTATTATATTCTTGCAACGTCGCTATGTATAAAGATGAGCGAAAAAATATTCGTACTGATAGTGCCCATAGTAAGAGTGATCAAGTTAAAAAGCAACAAGTTATTTGGTTTAATAATAATAATAAAAATTAGATAAAAAAGTATTTTATAAAACTCTACACTGAAAAAGTATAAAAACTTGAAGTTCCAGGAAGTAAATAGCTTCGATAAAAACAAGAAATATTAATAAATAAGGAAATCAGTTTGGATAAGTAGCTTAAGTCACTGCCGATCTATGTTCCGGGTTTGATCATTTGATTATAAATGTTGGCAGATGAATTATTGGATCATTTGCAGGGATAACAGGTAATGCAAAATAGCGAATACTAGGCGAGTAAATAAATAAAAAAGTGTGTGTGTCAGTTCCGACGCACGACTGGAGTTTTAGTCCAGTCATTTTAGGCATTTTAAACCCAAATCTGGGAAAAAATTCCTAGTGAGCTGAATTTTTGTATACACCTTTATTACGGTGTTATTATGAAGATATGAAAAATCAACATCGATATCGTGCCGGCTAAAAAAGTTACAAAGGTCAAATGGTCACGAAAATCAGTTTTTTGCAAATATATCGCGACCTATTGCTCAGAGGTCATTATAAAAATTGATCCTCATAAAATTGTCTACAAAAATGTCTTCTGCAGTTTTTCTGTAAAATTAACGGTTTTCGGATTAAAGCGCTGCGAAAGCGACTATATTATGACGATGCACTTGTTTCCTCACCACCTTCGAGGTAGAATGCGAGGCGCGTTTTTTTTTACATGGTTTCCCAAAGGTTTTTTTATTCAAGAGTAAATATTTTTTTATCTAAATTTTGAAAATACAAAAAAAAAATAATTTTGGCGTATAATTTCTTTTTGTCAGTCATTGTCGATATTTTCAGTTTCATTAACATTACTGCTATGCTGCATGGCTGCTGACAAACATCTCAATCCAATTTTTTTGCATCCACATTTGCCGCCACAACCTTTTATACAATTACAAAAGATTGTGTTCAGTAGATCATCGGGTGCTGGTGGTACTAAAGTCGTTATTGGCTTTAGTATATTATTTTTTAACTCCCAACCCCACTGTTCTAGATCGATGTCTCTTCCTATTCAGGTTTGTATTTGGTAATACACTCGATAAATATGCTGTTGAGCTGCTGAAGAAGTAGGTGGTGATAAAGGAAATTTTACAGCTGTATTTTGTCTTGTTAGTTTAGCAAAGCTACAGTATCTGTAATTATCTATTAAATGTTCTGATTTTGGAGCACCGTATATTGCTAGTAGAAAATGTATTCCAGCATAGACAATGACATCTCGAAAGCAATTTTCTTGTTGCAATATTTCTGTACAATTGTTTAAATCCGGTCTTTTTTCGAAGATCTTCATGACTTTCAATTTTCCTCTCCCAAAAAGTGCTGAAGTCGTATCACATCCGGTCATGACATGTAGAAACAGAATATTTTTCCTGCAATGTGGATACTTGTTGAGGCTATCAGTCGAGTATATTTTTGTTTCAACATTGTTCTTTCCTGGTTTTTAAAAAAAATGATGATTGATCAAGTATTTTAGTGCGTACTATGAGAAGTACCAACAGATCTATGTCTTCGCCAACGATAATTGTCGTAATATTTATTGATTTTTCAATCGCTGTTTCAACTATTAAGACGCCATCATCACGTGATTGTCTTGTAGCAATACGAACTTCTTTGAACTTCTCAATAAGCATCTCAATTAATTTTCTTTTGTTAAATCGATTCGATAAGACTCACTTTTTTGGTGGGTAGGTGTCAAACAGTTAACATATGCTTAAGTTTAATTGCCCTATTTAATTAGTTTTTTAATCAATTTCTACAGTTTATTGTTTTCTTTGGCTATATAATAGTCTAACTAAGCCATACTCACATTGGTAGCACTTTATGTAGCAATATAGCTACAAACATAAACACCACCTACTAGCTTGCAACCACATCTCTACTCTTGCTCACAATGTCACAACTAGAAGACATCCAGTTGGCCCAGAAGAATCTTGAGGTACACTTCACTAAGAAGATGGAAGAATTACAAGTTCAACTACAAAGCAGCTCCACCTCTAAGGATACTGTAGCCAAAGTTGCTGAGGGATTCCGGACCTTCAGGGAACTTGTGTTCACCATGCTTGGATTGCTTCGGAATCAAATAAACGAATGCACCAGAGCCATTGACTCTATTGAAACCAGACAACGCCGTAAAGCTCTCATATTCCTTGGTATTCCTGAAACTGGTAAAGAGAACTGTTCTGAGGTAATATCAGCAATTTTAAATAATCAATTACCACTAAAACATTTACCTCCTAGCGCTATTAAAATTAGCCACAGGCTAGGTAGTATTGGGGGTGACCGTCCCCGACCAATACTTGTCCACTTCAACAATGCTGATGTTAGAGCTTCTATCTGGAAAGCCAAAACATTACTAAAGGCAACGCCCTTCTCCATTAGAGAGAGTCTTACAAGGACTCGACAGCAAATATTTGGTAAGGCCCGACTTCACTTCGGGATACACAGTTGTTGGACACAGGATGGTGTAATAATCATCAAAACTGCTGATGGTCGCCACAAGGTGACGTCAATGTCTGATCTGGAGCCACTCTTACTAAAGTATCCCAGGATCCCAACAAAGGAAACTGTTAGGCCGGCAACATCATGTTAGGTATAATATTATTTTCCATGCAACAATCTTGTCACTACATGGAGTATGTATAACACTCATTCTTTTTACTTTAATTTCTCTCGGAACCTAACTCCAGCACTGTTCATATCAGACAGCACTTTTGTAATCGCTGACAATCTCATCGTTCCTTGTAGCACTTAAATTATATTATTTAAATTAATATACTTCACAATTATTGTATATGTAATCGCTTGTATAGATCGTTAGTTCATTTTTCATACCACACCTATGTATTTTATGATTTATGTTTATAATGTGCTGCTGCAGGGTACTTACAGTTATTTATCATGTTTTTGATTTCAAAATTTACTGATTGAGTAATATGACATTTTGACAGATTCACAGTGCTTATGTCAAACTGACATATGGTGTTACGTACCGAATATTCAGCAGTCAATATTAAAATGTCTTCACTTGTCTCAGTTCTGTTTATGTACAAAAATGTTTTCTTTTTTATTGTTCGTTTGGCTGGTGGGTGGTGCAGTAATGATAACTGCATCTTCACATTGAGGTTACAAGTTGTTTTACATTTTTATCATCCCAGTATAGCTTAATTTATTCATATACATAATTTTGTACTGTATTTATTTATATTTATTTTTCTTGATATTTTATTTATGGTATTATCTGACACAGAATATTCTTTTCACTCTGCTAATAATTCCTCCATTTCCTCCCTTGATGACAGCTTTTGCTCCGCTACTGAAGGCCTTGGTGATACTATCCGTCAAATATTTAATCACACGAGTAATCGTTTATTGAATGTATGTCACATTAATGCCCAAAGCATTCCTAGCCATCACGATGACTTGGTCGAAGTTTTTAACGGAGCTAATGTACATGCCATATTAATATCAGAGAGCTGGCTCAAATCGCATTTACCATCCACCTTGTATTCTCTCCCTGGCTTTATCTTGATCCGGAATGATCAAGTTGATCGCAGAGGAGGTGGCGTAGCTATTTATCTTCGTAGTGACTTCTCTTATAAAATCATTGCTTCATCACCAGCACATCATTCTGCCTCTATAGAATTTCTTTTCCTTGAGGTCTGGATCCAGAGAACCAAAGCGGTCGTGGGCGTTGTTTACTGTCCCCCTTCTACTGATTATTTCACCGATTTGGAATCGGTTTTAGAATCCTTGGGGTCTGACTATGTACATCACATCATAATGGGTGATTTCAACACCGACTTACTATCCTCCTGTTCCTCCCGTGCCTGCAAACTCCAACACATTATTCAATCCACTAGTCTTCACGTGTTACCTCTCTAAGCCACTCACCACAACCAACACGGTGACGACACGTGGCTTGATTTAATCCTCACTTCCTCTCCTTTCCGTGTTTCCGCTCACGGTCAATATCCTGCTCCTTGTTTCTCGCATCATGATCTTATTTTCCTGTCCTATACTCTTGTGCCTCTCAAACCTAAAACTAAAGTTCTGCGTCTGCGTTGTTTTGCTGGAATGGACGTTGAGAAGCTACGTGCCCAGGCCTTCGCTACCGACTGGCAACCTTTACTGGAGGCTAATATGGTGGATGAAAAGATTGACATTTTTAACAGCAGGATTATCAGTCTCTATGATGCTCATGCTCCTATAAAAAGAGTGAAGCTGAAACGCCCGCCAGCGCCCTGGATTTCTGACGAGATTCGTGAAGCTATGAAACGTCGCGATGTAGCTTTTCATAAATTTAAGAAATTACGCTCTGACTCTAACTGGACTCGCTTTAAAACCGCCAGGAATCGGTGTCATCAAATGATACGCAACGCTAAACGCTGACATATCTCGAACATTATTTCGTCTTCCTCCGCTCCTGAAGTCTGGAAATTTCTCGCGACTCTTGGCATAGGTAAACGACGTTCGGTAGAACTACCAAACAATATTTCCCTAGATGATATCAACCTATTTTTCAAGTCTTCTACCTCTTTAGGTTATACCTCTAAATGCCAAACGGTGAACTATATCTCCAGCCTACCACCTCTCAGCATTACCCCTTTTTCTTTTTCTCCAGTAGCATCCGATGACCTTAGAAAGATACTTTTATCCATCAAATCGAAGGCTATGGGGTGTGATGATATCAGCCGTCGTATGGTCATGACCATTCTCGACCAACTCTTACTTCCTATCACTCATATTCTTAACTTCTCCCTCCACTCTGGCACTTTCCCTTCCCTTTGGCGTAAGGCGTATGTTATACCCTTACCTAAGATTCCTAGTCCTTCTCTTCCTAATCACTATCGTCCGATTTCTATCCTTCCTTTCTTATCCAAAGTGCTTGAGGCTTGTGTTTATAAACAATTATCTCATTTCATCAACTCCAATAACATATTAAGTCCATTGCAGTCTGGTTTTAGGCCCGGACATAGCACAGTCTCTGCTCTCCTTAAAGTGACTGGCGACGCTAGGGCTGCTGTGGAGAACACAATGATCACTGTTCTGGTTCTGGTAGACTTTTCCAACGCCTTTAATGTTGTCAGTCACAAGATTCTATTGTCTATTCTGTCCCAACTCATGATCTCTTCGGATGCTTTGAAATGGTTTTCATCTTATCTTCAGGGTCGCCAGCAGTCCACCCGCATTGACGATACTTCGTCTGATTGGTGCAATCTGAGCGCTGGCGCCCCTCAAGGCGGTATACTTTCTCCTCTCCTTTTCTCTTTCTTTATAAATCTCTTGACATCTGAACTTCAGTGTGCGTATCATTTGTATGCCGACGACTTACAGTTGTACTCCCACGCTAAGTTTGACTATCTGCGGTCAGCAATAGATAGCATAAATCGTAACTTAGCAGCTATAAACGCCTGGTCTGCTAGGTTTGGCCTGGCAGTGAACGCAGATAAGTGCCAATGTATTTTAATCGGTAGTCCTCGTATTATCAGCAGAGTAGATACTCACAATTTGCCATCCATTACATATAACGGTACTATCATACCTTATAGTAATCACATAAAAAATCTCGGCCTTTTTCTAGACTCGACGATGGAATGGCAAACACAGATCTCTCACATCTCAAAGAAAGTTACAGGGTCACTTCGCGCACTATACCGCTTAAAGAACTTTCTTCCAGTCAAGACCAAGACAGCGCTGGTTCAAACCTTAGTTCTCCCTATCATCGATTATGCTGATGTGTGCTACCTCGACCTGAATGCAGATCTGCTCAACAAACTGGACCGACTTCTCAACAATTGCATTCGATTCGTCTTTAACCTTCGCAAATTCGACCACGTATCCATATTTCGCTCTCGACTTAATTGGTTACCGATTAGGCAAAGACGAAGCTTGCGAACTGTTACTTTTCTGTACTCTATTTTAAACTCTCCTAATGCTCCCTCCTACTTAAAACTTCACTTTGAATTTCTTAGCTCCACTCATGATCGTAATCTTCGCTCTTCCAATAATCTTCTTCTTCACTGTCCTTCTCATTCCTCCAGTCTGGTGCATTCCTCTTTTGTTGTCCAGGCTGTACTTCTCTGGAATACGCTACCTCTAGACATCAAAATGGCCGTTAATCGTGACATTTTCAAAGCTAGGGTCAAACGTTTATATTCAGACCTTTTAGCGGATTCAACTCACCTGTGATTATCTCATCTTTGGTTTATATATTTTATTTGCATGTATATATATATATATATGCATGTATGTATATATATACATGCATCGTGTGTGTATATGTATTTATATATGTATATATATATATGTATATGTGTGTGTATGTGTATGTGTATGTGTGTGTATGTATATGTATATATGTGTATGTATGTTTATAGTTTTATACTTATTTAATTATATATAGGTATGAATATATTTATTAGGTATTCGAACATACAGTAAAAATACATTTAATCACCTTCGTTTTTTTTTTTCCATGTTTTTGAAATATGTTCTGTTTACATTGCACCTACCTTACATCATTTCTGCTCCACCCTAGGTCGACTGGTAGAAAATGCCTATGGCATTAAGTCCGCCTTGTACTGTTAATTTGTGCAAAAGTTTTTAAATAAAAATAAATAAAATAAATAAGAATGTTTCTTGACTGATAGGAACTTTCATCGATTCGTTGAATAGTGCCGTCAAGATAGGCCCAAAAACACCTTCGTGCTTGCAAAAGGTCGTGTAGTCACGAATTTTTGATATGCTGTTAGGGCCCAAATGAACATAAAAATACACAATTTGCAACCTCCAAAGTGCTGTGCTAACGGTAGGGTGATCATAAAACCATAAATTTTTTGGACATTTTTCAGATTTTGTTGAATATTTTAGTGAAGGAAGGGTCTGACATGTTTAGTTGTTATAAAACATTAAAAGTACACTAAATAAGCTACAATTCGAGACTAAAACCAGCTCTATACCATTATTAGTTCCTGAGATACAGTTATTCAAACATAGCCGATTTTTTCAAAAACGTGGATATTTTTCAAATTATTTACCTATTTTGTGTAATATCTTCTATAATACGCATTTCACACCAAAACTTACTATAACAAAGTTGTAGTACATTCAATCAGCTTTCATTTAAGATCAAATTGGTACTTGTTTAACCAGCAGATCCCTTAAAAACGCAGACAACGAGGCAAAGCAAAAAAACTGTTTTCACGTCTTTTTAAAGATGATGATGATGATGATTTGCCGTGTGGTGACGGAGTAAGAATACTATTCACCACCCCATATCTTACCCGTGGGTGATCGTACGAGACGACTAAGGGATATAAAATGCATATAACATCTATGCAAGAGAAGGAAACTCAAAACAAAACCCTATACCAACACGTCTGACCAGCGCGGTATAGTAGGTTATAATCCCTCCCATTACGGAGGAGGCGCGAGCCCAACAGTGGGACGTTTATGGGCTGTGATGATGATGATGATGATTTGACAAATAACATACAAATCTTCGAAAATATGGCGAAAAGTGGATATTTTTCGTAACGGCCACAAATATTCTTCTTTTTTCTAAATAATAAAATATGCAAAAAAAAATGTAAACAAAGACGACAATTAAAAAAGAAAGAAACATAAGCTGGGAGTACCTCCACGCGGTGAAGGCGGTAACAATATACTATTAAATATTATATTGGCTAAAACTTCCAAACTAACAAATAATTTAACCATAGTGCTAAATTAACATGCCTTCGGGCTTATGTTGTAGTTGTCTATATTGATGCGGTGTATGTGTGGCTGTGTATTCGGTAACGCAGGGGAGCAGCCACCAAACGCTTGAATTGTATTGTAAAAGTGTTTATCTAGAGCAGATTAAGAAATTTGCAGCGTGATGTCTATCCGTCCAGGCGTGTGTTTCGTATGTCGTGAGGACCTCGACACAGGTCCTGTCGTAATTGTCAAAGATCGAGGAATAAAAACATTAGTTGAGGTGAGCCAAAAACGTGGTCTCGAAGATAATACAAAATCCCTCAACAATTGCAGTGAAATCAGCGTTCATGATGCATGCAGAAAGAGATATACAGCTTTGCATAATGTTGAAGCTTCAGTTCGCCGAGAAAGGAATTCTGGTTCCCAACCAGATCATCGACCAGATCATCAATTAAGGAGGCTAATACTCTGAAAGGAATTGCTTTTTGTGTGGTAATGCCATTACTGAAGAATTTCTCCAGCAGCAAAACAAACTGCCCTTGGCAAGAAGAAATGTGATCCATACAATTGAGAAGTTAGGAAGTAGGCAGACTATTCTAGATGCTGCTAAACGCCGATATGACGATTGGGGAAGGGCTATTGAGGAGCGCCTCCTCGCCTTTGACGACCTGGTTGCTGCAAATGGGCCGTACCACAAATTGTGCTACGATATCTTGTTTTTAACAGTTGCAACTGCTTCTGGAAAAAAGAGAAGGTATCATCCAGCCAGTAATATTGAAGAAGCAATGAAGTGTGTTTACGATTACTTATTGGAAAACCGTGACGAATGCCAATTTTCTTTAACAAACCTTACACAGCAGATTGAGTGTGATTGTATCCCTGATATCAGAACACCAAAAAAAAACACCTCCAAAAATGTTTTGGTGATGACCTAATCATAGTGGAGATGGGTTCCAAGAAAGACTATCGTCTGTTTCAAAAATAGTGGCCAGAAAATTTTGTATGATAATTGGTACAAAGAACAAAAAGCCAATGTTCAAGAAGAGCGGTTGAGAATTGTGAAGACAGCAGCAGAAATCATTGTAGAAGATATTCGCATACAAGTGTATGATACTAGTCAGTATCCTCCCTCGGATGATTTCTTCAACAATGTTGATTCTGTTATCCCTGAGTCTGTAAAGTTACTTTTTGATTTACATCTTTAAAACACAGGTAGAATCTATAAACTCCTCTTTTGGTTTTTTGAAGTCGGTTAGACAGACGTGAAAGCAGTTTATTTGTATTACCCCTCAAAACCCACTTATTGGTTATTTGCCCTGGTTTTGGTTATCTGCCGCTTTTGAGGGAACTCCTGGTCCTATAGGTATCAATTTGATCTCAAATAAAAGCTATTTAAATGTTCTTCAATTTCGTTATAGTAAGTTTTGGCGTAAAATGCGTATTATAGAAGATATTACACAAAATAGGTGACTATTTTGAAAAAAATCCACTTTTTTGAAAAAGTTGGCTATGTTTGAAGGACTGTATCGCAAGAACCAATAGCGGTATAGAAGTGGTTTTAGTCTCAAATTGTAGATTATTTAGTGTACTTTAAATGTTTTATAGCAACCTAATATGTCAGACCCTTCCTCCACTAAGATATTTAACAAAATCTGAAAAATGTCCAAAAAATTTATGGTTTTATGGTCACCCTTTTTTTTTTTTTTTGGCGGCGGGCTACAGATCGGTCACGCCCCGCTAATCCGTCCGGGGCGACGGGAGAAGCGGCGCACGACCCCGTAGACCCGCCCTACAATGTACCTCTCTACGCATTGCGGGTGGGCCACTGGTACGCGTTCTTTTCTTCAGTGGCCCATCCGGTCTACCCTCACGGGTATCCTCTCGGGTCGACGCCCTGCCATCTCGACTAATATTATGTCTCGATGTCAGGGCGTCGTCTTCGCGCGGTGGCCTCTCTCCAAGGGTGACCAGACTAATCCCCGGTCCGGTCACCCGCTGCCTCGGCTAGGGCGGCATAAGGCGGAGGTATTCTCGCCTTTGCCGCCCCAGTCGCCGGCGGCGGCGCGAATCCTCGAAGAGGAGATCCTCCCGGATTCGCCCCGCCGCTTCCTTCTGCAAGATGACGCTCTCGAAGGAAGCATGGTCACCCTACCGTTAGCACAGCACATTGGAAGTTGCAAATTGTGTATTTTTACGGTCATTTGGGTCCTAATAACATATCAAAAATTCGCGACTACACGACCTTTTGCAAGCACAAAAACGTATCTTGACGGGACTAGAAGTGCACTTCACAAGATGTAGAAACGGCAGCGGTTCGTCTTAGTTGTTCCATCGCATTGATGTTTTTACTGGTATCAGAGTAAACATCAAAAATGACAACAGTATTTGTGCCGAAATTATTTAATAAATAATTAATTTGTCATTTGAATGAGATATAGTAGCAAATATTAGTAAAAAGCAATAGAGTTTACGCCTTGGTGTACGGTATACAATACCGTATGTGAGTGCATTCTAGTCGCTTTAATCCGAAAACAGTTAATATTACAGAAAAACTGCAGAAAACATTTTTTGTAGACAATTTTATGAGGAACAATTTTTATAATGACCTTTATTAACCTCCGAGCAATAGGTCGCGAAATATTTGCAAAAAACTGATTTTCGTGACCTTTCGACCTTTGTAACTTTTTAGCCGGCACGATATCGATGTCGATTTTTCACATCTTCATAATAACACCGTAATAAAGGTGTATACAGAAATTCAGCTCACTAGGAATTTTTCCCTAGATAAAACCTAAAATGACTGGACTATTACTCCTTAAGTACGATTATCAAAACAGGCGCAAAAAAAGCTCATTTGACTAAAAATAATATAGGTATATATTTTTATTTACATTTATTAAAACTGTTCAGTGAAGTATTATCTCACGTCAGAAAGTGAAAGGTGCGCAGAATAGGCTGCGCACCAAAAACATAACGAGGTCATTTGATCACTAGATTTTACTCCTCAAATTTTTCTCATACCGGGCGCCTTATATGAAAATCGATTCTTAAGGTGTAAACTCCAAAAAATACATTTATTTTTTATCTTTGAAAAGTCCTCGATTTTCATATATCGGGAGTAGAGCATCACCTCAACGCTTCGCTTATGAGGCGTGCAATAGGCGTTCCTTATAGTATTAATGTGATAAAAAATTGTGTTTCTCAATTTCGGTGCTTAAGGGCCAAAACTAATTGCTCTATCATAATCACACTTATTCAGCCTTTTACCATCCACTATAGCTGCATGTAAGCCTCCCACACAGACAACCACAATACGCAGTCCTCTGCGATCCGCATCCAACTGTTTCTTGCGACCTTCACCAAGTCGTCAAACAACCTTCTCGGAGGCCGTCCTACAAACGTCAACTAGTTCATATGTTTTCAAGGCATTTTAGTTTCTTGCCTAAGAACTAGCCGTATAAGGAAATCAAAAAAAAAATGCCATTTCCACTATGAAAGCGGTTAAAGTAAAAACGCACGGTGTGTTCGTTAGCCGTATCCTCTCTAAACACAGCGTTGACATTACGAGCTGTTTCTGCCGCGTTAGTCCCACGTCGGAACTCGTATTCGAAAATTACTCTGATTTTCGCCGTATCCATGTTCACTTCAAAAGCTGAATGTAAAAACAATTGAACGTCGAATGATCAAATGTTATACATTTTTTAAATTTAGAATGTTATAGTTTTCGTTTGAAAACAGTTTCACTTTGATATCTAACACCATGCAGGTTTAATTTTAATTCAAACTAGTTTCATATTTAAACGCCTATTATTTGCTATAAAAGAATTTTGACAGATTTATTTTGTAAATAGTTGACATATTATGACATTGCCATAATATATTATACGCGTATTACGCGTTATTAGTGTATTATATTCATTACCATATAAAGTCAGTATCTTTAAGAAATAACTCATTGCAGAAAAAAAATACTAAACGATTAATTAAAAAAAAGTATCAATTACGGCAAAGATTATTTTAATGTTTTAGTAATGGTAAAAGCATTAAATAATTTTTTATTGTAAGATATTAAATATTGTAATGCAATATAATATTTCTTTTTGTATAACGAACATTTAAATAAGAATAGAAATAAGAATAGTTAGGTAAGTAATTCGTTTGAGTGTCCTCAAAACGTGTTCAACATAATTCGTAATGTTGAGAACACCAATTATTTTGAAAGCGAATATACTTTGTTCATGTTTCTCAGTACATGTGTAATTTAACTTCGTACAAATTTTTAATACCGGTTGACCGGATGATAGAAGCTACGTTTTTAATTTGTTTATAAGTCATGCTTTGTCTATTAGGAATTTCGAGCCATCTATTCACTTTGACTATTTAATCATTTATATTCAAACAGGTGTTCCTTTCATTAGTTTTTGTACATTGAATATACTATGGTGAGCTATCATATTAATGGCATTTTAATAATTTATAGCTATCATTTTTATTGGGTCTTAAAACAATATGTATTCAAATAATAACATATTGTATGTATTCAAAAAGTAACCTATAGTTGTCACAAAATAAAAGGCCCGTTTTGACATTTGTCTTAGCGATGGATATAGTGACATAACCATACGACTCGGTACTCGATACTCACGATAAATCGATTCAAGTTTGCATGAGTATTTGATCGATTTGAATATGTATTGTAAAGTGCATTGGATTAAAGTTCTGATTTGAAAATTTAAGTTAAAACTTTGTAATGAAATGATACAATGTAATGAAAGGTCAATTTTCTATCATTTAATATTTGTGTTACAATAACATTCAATCAAACACAAAATAAAAAATCGAGAAAAAGTGAATCTTCAATTTCTTCATTTTCTTCAAATGATGAGCCAAAATTGTCAGAGCTATCGTCACCCGTATCTATAATTATTTCATTTTCAATTATATTGTCAATATTGACGTCTCTGTCATAGGCTTCCTTAATTATTCTTCGAGTTTTCTACCACTTTTGCCCAGTTTTCTTTAGTAATTTTAGCACAAGCTTCATTCAACAATGTCATAATTTTCTTAGTGCAGATTGGCGGCTTTGTATTGTGGCGTGCTGCGTATCCGTTCATTTGAGCCCAGCTCAAAGCATTGTACTGACAATGGTATGGTGGCGTTCTTATCACTTTGTGTCCATGCTGAACCACTCTGTGAATTTATTTGCGTCCATTTCTTCGTGATATTTTTTTTGTAATTTTAGACTCCATTGCGAGCAAGGCATCATTAAAAAAAACTTCCTCCAGCTGATTCAGCGTGACAGATTACTAAGCGTCCACCTTTTCCCATTGGCACTTTTGAACAAGATGCCTTGGTATCGTCTGTCCACGACTGCGGCACGGTATGATTCGAGTTCAGCCAAATCTCTTCGACAAATATGACATTATCCCAATTTGTGACTTTATTAGCTCCAAACTCATAACTTTCAGTAAAGATCACTACACAGCTGGTGAAATTCAGTAATTCTAAACACTAGTATTAAAATTAATAAAACCGGACAAGTGCGAGTCCACCTTAATAGAAAATATTTTGATCGATTTATTTTTTCATTAACCGATTATTAATAGTCTGTGGACAATATGAAAAAAAATCGTTATGCACGGCACTTAGCCGAGTGGGCGGTACCCATCAATGAAAAATGTAATTACCTTCAGAACATTTTGATCGGTAAAAAATAGTGAACTTCTTGGGCGTGAACTGTCAAAACGGGCCTTTTATTTTGTGATTACCATAGTATTTAGTATTTATTTTGATAAAAAAGAAACATAGAAACAAATAATAACCACTAATAATTACCTGAATTTTATTTAAATTGATATTTAAAATTACAAATTTTAATAATTTTTTGCTTTTTAATGTTCTGTGTCCTTAAAAGAAAAAAACTTAATCCTTATAGGACCACTTTGTTATCCGTCTGGCTGTCTGTCAAAGCCCTTTTTCTTAGGAACGCGTGGAGGTAACAAGCAGAAATTCATATCAAATCCTGCGCTACTGTCGCTTGGAGCTGTGAAAAAATCAAACTTCTAGACTAATGCAATCAAAAAATGCTGTATCTTTGTTATACTGCAAATTTTTGATACTCGCAACAGAATCAAACCCTACAGGGTTCCTTCCCGTGAAGTCAGGATCTTGAAATTTGGTACGAGGCAACGTCTTATAGCATAAAGGAAAAAATGCGAAAAGCATACATTTTTAGTTATATTACATAATAGAAATATTTTACGGAACCCTCGGTGCACGAGTCTGACTCACACTTGGCCGGTTCTTTTAATTATAATATTACTTATCATTTCATTTCAATAACAATTAAAAAGTCATTTTAAATTTGGATCGAATATCAAAATATTTCTGGGGACATACAAGTTGTTCAGGAGTTAGGATACCCGTAGGTAAATCGTCGGATTACTTATGACAAATCTCTACGGCAGTCGTCTCACGAGATTACAGAGCCTCACATTGCCTTGGTATTACTGCAGGTCGTTAAATAAATCTATAAATTATTGTAATAATATTTGGCTATAAAACATACTAAAGAAACTGCATACATATAATTATTTTGCATACGAAATAAACATAATTTTAATCAGGTACGATAAAGAAATACTTTCTGTGCTGATTGTTAGTTTAGATATACCATAGAAAAGTTCTTTATCCTATCATTGGTAAGTATTTAGGGTAACGGAAGAGTTTTGTGGGGGCTCAATAATCCGCTAGAGTAGTAGGCCCATACCGAGTAGTAGGCCCATACCGAGTAGTAGGCCCATACCGAGTAGTAGGCCCATACCGAGTAGTAGGCCCATACCGAGTAGTAGGCCCATACCGAGTAGTAGGCCCATACCGAGTAGTAGGTCCATACCCAGTAGTAGACCCATACCCAGTAGGAGGCCTATACCCAGTAATAGGACATATGTTCGGTAAACAAAAGTGTTATGATACTGAAAAAAAGAGGATTGAATCATCAGGAGTAGCTGTTCTGTTTTGTGAAAAATATAAAACCATCTACCATCGCCAACTTATTCTCCTCCCTTGTACGGAATCATTTGACAGATATACATCAATACATATAGATGTAATATAATGCATGAGAATGTAATAAAGTGCGTGGTTTTAACTAATTACTAGCATTCCATAACGATCACTTGTAATTATTATAGTAACTCATAGCAATAAATCGATCTATCTTATCAAATACAGAACATGACTTTGGATTCATAAATATTCAGTTTGGCAATAAAGGTTTTCACCTTTATAGCCGCAATATATAGGCATAGCCGAAATATAGCCATGACTTTCTGTTTTATGAAATTATCTTAGTGAATCCATGTTTTGACACCGTTCATTCTATGATGTAGCAATCTCTTCAGTTTTCTATTAAGCAAAAGTAATCAAGCAAACAACAGAATTATATATTCTATTGTATGCTTAACTTGAAAATAGTTTTTGAACACATTCAATGATCATTTCGTGTCGTTTAGATTTTAACACGAGTTTTTTTCTAGATATTTATTAATCTTCTCCCTGTCATAATTGTATCGGTTTGCTTTGTTAAAGTCTTCTTTTAACAAAAGTAGCTTTATATTAGTATTTGAGAGCATTTAATCATTTAATTGATATTGTCGATAATAACAAAGCCATGATCTAAAAGATACGTACATATTTCTGTGAGAACAATGGATAATTCTCTTAAAAAATTAAGATATATTAAACGTTTTTACTTATAATTTTCATATTTTAAAGTGTAAAAAATAATGGTCAAGCGCCTAAATGCTTAGAGAAAGCAAAGTAACACGGAAACGACTATACTATATATATATATATTTTAAATTAAAAATAAACCTTCAGCAAACCAATTTATTTGGATCTGTGCAAGAACCCGTAAACGGCGATAAGTGTTGCCATTTGTCAAGTCTAACATGAACAATCAAGCGCTAACATTGGTTTAACTCCATTTAGGATCAAAATTGTCCTTGTGTTTTATTACCTATTGCAAATCTTGGTCTTACCCTCTATACAATTGAGAAGAAAACACTGGCATAAATTTCAGCAAATGGTTAAATAATTTGGATGAGAAGCTTTTATAAAGAATATATTTGCAAATAAATAAAGCTGTTTTATGGGAGGCAGAAATTTTAATTATAAATAAGTTTTATAACATTATTTTGCTTTCCTCTTTGCTTATCAACTACTATATTATTATTTGTAAGAAATATTAATTTTAGGAGTGGAAGGGGATGCATGGATCAAGTGTTCTCTCTGCGCAACATTGTGGAGAAGCATCTGGCCCTAGGTCAGAGGGTTTTCTGCAGTTTTGTGGATCTGGAGAGAGCATTTGACACGGTTGTACGAAAGGAACTTTGGGACATTTTACCGGAATATGGTATTAGCGGTAAAATGCTACAGGCTGTGCAGTCCAGTTACATGGGCTGTAGAGCCTGTGTGCGGCTGGATGGTGGAATGCCGCCTTGGTTTGACGTCAATATCGGCGTTAAGCAGGGCTGCGTTCTATCAGCCAGGCTGTTTATCATATATCTGGATAAATGTCTCCAAAGGTTGAACGATATGAATGTGGGAGTCCAGATGGGTGACTCAGTGGTCTCTGCTCTGCTTTATGCAGATGATGCAGTCCTGCTGGCACAGTCAGCGACTGACCTGCAGACCCTAGTCGACACAATGACAGAAGATTGTAAGAAAAGGGGTCTACGCGTGAATGTGAGCAAAACCAAAATAATGGTCTTTGAAAGAGATGAAGCCAGAACAGATGTAAGAGTAACAATAGGTAATGATGTACTAGAGCAAGTGGATGAATTTGTATATCTTGGATGTGGATTTAGCCGAGATGGACGGTACACCACTGATATAGAGCGAAGAGTGAATGCGGGAAATAGAGTGAACGGAGCGTTGGGGCAACTTCTCGGCAGCCACCATCTCAGCCAGAAGGCACGTGTAGCAATACATAACGCAGTGCTTGTCCCAACATTACTGTATGGAAGCGAGAGTTATGCGAGTATGCAGAAAAGAGCATAAAATTAATGCGGTCGAAATGCGATCTCTTCGGAAAATCTGTGGAGTTAGGCTGACCGACCGCATTCGTAACGACGACGTAAGAGAGCGAGTAGGTATGAAAGAGAGTATTGGTGTAAAGATGCGAAAGGGAATGCTCCGATGGTTCGGACATGTGGAAAGAATGCTGAACGAACGTCTGGTTAAGAAGATATACAATGCGAAAGTGGAAGGATGTAGGTACCGAGGGAGACCGAGACTAACCTACCTAGACCAGATCGGTCAGGTACTGAAGGAAGGTGGAGTCAAGAGTCTCCGAAACCGGCGAGCGTGTATGAAGAGAATTATGAATGTTGAGGAAGCGAGTGAAGTATGCAGAGATAGAGTTCTCTGGTGCTCTGTTCTCTCTGCCTACCCTGCAAGGGATATGGCGTGATGATATGTATGTATGTATGTAATATTAATTTTAAATATTGAAACTAGAGTTTTTTTGTGACTGTAATTTATAAAACCAAACTATAACTAATATGTTATCAGAAATGGTTTTATTGGGATAAAAAGTAAATTGTTCTCATGGAACGACATTCAGTTGTGTGCATATCTGTAATAATTTTAGTTTTTTTGTGGCTCATAGAAGAATCTTTTTATGTCAAAATTTAGTTAATTAGTATATTAAACAAAATAACTTGTTTGCGTTAATTGTATATTTGTAAAGCAATACAATAATGATTGCCTTAGTGTAGGGTGGTGTTTTTTTTTAATTTATTTTACCGGTGGCCCGCTCGCACGGCGAAGAGAGGGGTTGCACGGTGGGTCTATGGGGTCACGAACCGCCTCTTCCGTCACCCCGGACCGATTTGGCGGGGCGAGACGCATCCATAGTCCACCGTAAAAAAAAAGCTGGTGTTTTAAAAAAAAAAGTTTTTTCCTAAATCAAACTATAACTTATAATTTATTTGCCGGTTTTACACGGCTAGAAAGTCTTTAAGCATTTAAAGAGAATTTATATTTGAAATTCAAATAGTTTTGAATTTTTGGCACAGATTCTAGTAAATTATTTTACTCCACGGCTTACATAAATGTGTCTGATAAATAAGTATGAAGAAGGTGTATAATATCTGGCATGCCATTGTAGAATGCTCGCTAATTTTAAGTATTTGTATATTATAAATTCATCATCTTAATCGTTTACTGATTTCTTTCTGACAACATTTTATATCTATAATCTGATTGCTATTTTAGCAAATATTTTTAGAATAATAAAAATAAATTATATGCCTTGCTTCCCGAACTACTTAATAATAAATTCACATTATGAATTCTGAGAGGTATTCTTCCCGGGTAAGGTCAGATTTTTAAGGCGGCTATGTAAGGTCAGCCAAAGCATATTTTTTTCAAAACATAGCTATAGTCATGTTTTGTTATTTTTATATTCAATAAAAAAGAAGGTTCAATTTATTAAACGAGCAAAACACATTAATTAATTTTAACCCTACATAAGCAGTCACCCCTGTGTTAAAAGTGTGGACAAACGTCATATTTTCTCATTTGGGTATGTTTACTATACCTACCTAGCTGGTGAATAATAACCACCCATGTATGGAGTTGGCATTTTTGTTACTAATACCCTCATCGTTTAAATTTATTTTATTAATTTAAAAATTTATATTATATCATTACTCATTAATTTCTTTCTTATTGCTTAACTCTGTAAACCCTGGGTTTTAGGTCCTAGGAGGCTAAGGCCTTAAAGCTCAGGAGAACCCAAGCTGTAACCTAGAACCAAAATTACGAAAAGAAACCTACTTTCTACAAATTCCTACAAATGAATAAAAAGAGAAAACGTTAAAAGTGAAAGCTAGCTTCACAAAGTTTAAATGTTATATTTGGTTTGTTGAGAATTATTTTTAAGAACGTAAGTTCTTCAAAATATTTTTATTCAAGTATATTGCCTATAAATAAATTATATGCCTCATGAGTCATAATAATTTTTCCGCTCTAATCCGAATTACTTGAGGTCCACGCAATATGTACACCTCTTTCATAATACATATTGCAAAAATTTGCTATAATTTTATCACCAGCCGCCTACCCGACGTCAACCCTTGGGAATGTTATTGTTTACCAGATGATATCAGATGGAATTGGCCTTGGTCGGTATAAAACTCTTAGTCGTCTTTTGATGAGAGTAAAGTAAGGGTTGGTAGTATTTGTAACCACTACCACGCATTTATTCACGTATTCATATAATATTGATTTATAAATCATTATGTTATTTTAAAATCCATCGATCCATCCATCCATCTTTGCTCGTGGATGTCGTAAAAGACGACTAAGAGCCTTATAACGACCTGGGCCATTTCCATCTGATGCTGTTTGATCAACAATTACATTCTCAAGGAGGGTTGACGTCTAGCAGGCGGCCGGTCATAAAACTGTTGTCAATAACTTTTACAATATGTACTATGAAAGAAGAGTACAAATTGTATCGACCCCAAGTAATTAGGAGAAGAGTAGGAGAATGATGATGAACTTATTATGTTGTTTTAAATGAAAAAGTATGGTTATAATAACAATTGAAATATATTTATATAGATTTTATAAAATCTGTTAATTTTTCTGTTTTTTTTTTGGAGGAACGAGGAATCTGTTTTTTTTTTGGAGTCAAGAGTCTCCGAAACTGGCGAGCATGTATGAAGAGAATTATGAATGTTGAGGAAGCGAGTAAAGTATGCAAAGATAGAGTTCTCTGGCACTCTGTTCTGCCTGCCTACCCTGCAAGGGATATGGCGTGATGATATGTATGTATGTATGTATGTTAATTTTTCTTTATTCTATTAATATATTATGCCAGGATTTGAACTTCGATACTAAAAGAAGTAGTATTAGTACTAATAGAATAGATGATGACATAAGCCATTCAGTTAGAGTAACTTGACCATGCACGTTCGAAATTATTGATTATTTGCTGTCATACTATATTTGCATATAGACAAATCTGTAGGTATATCTGTGTCACCGAAGACAAAGATCGGGTAGCGGTGGCCCGCTCGCACGGCGTAGAGAGGCGTTTTGCAGGGTGGGTCTATGGGGTCGCACGCCGCCTCTGCCGTCCCCTGGACCGATTTGGTGGAGCGTTACCACCTCCATAGTCTACCGCAAAAAAAATAAAGGTATATTATATCTGTGTATGATAACCACGAAAATTCAGTGCATTTTCCCCATTCCAAAATTATTCAACGTATCTAAAGAAGTTTTTATTTTACAATACAGGACTTATTCTAAAAATAGGCTATGAAAAAAAGTCATAGGATATATAGGTTTCCCAGTTTATAATTAAAAAAGCATATTACGCCAAGAAATCAAATGTGCTTAAAATCATAATCACCAGGTTTGACACACGGGTTAGTGATTATAGTTCATCATCATCATCACAGCCCATATATGTCCCACTGTTGGGCTCGGGCCTCTTCCTTAATGAGAGGGAAATTAACGTACCATACCGCGCTGGTCAGACGTGACGGTAAGGGTTTTGTTTCGAGTTTTCCTTCTCTTGCATAGATGTTATATGCGTTTTATTAACCTTAGTCGTCTCTTACGATCATCCACAGGTAAGATAGGGGGTGGTGAATTGTATTTTTACTCCGTCACCACACGGATTGATGATTACACACATACATACATACTTATCATCACGCCATATCCCTTGCAGGGTAGGCAGAGAGAACAGAGTGCCAGAGAACTCTATCCTTGCATACTTCACTCGCTTCCTCAACATACATAATTCTCTTCATACACGCTCGCTGGTTTCGGAGACTCTTGACTCCACCTTCCTTCAGTACGTGACCAATATGGCCTAGGTAAGTTAGTCTCGGCCTCTCCCGGTACCTACATCCTTATCATTATTATAGTTATTATAATAAATTTACCAAAATAGGCTGCTGTCCATTCTAATGCCATAGGCAGTTTTTACGATTGCCACGGAAGAACATAGTGTGGATATTGCAGTCTTAACTTGTCAATACACGGGGATGTAATCTTTATACAAGAACCATTTTAGATGACCTCATAGTTAGTACTCGTTTCTATTATTAATGTAATAATATGACCTTCCTTAGAATACTGGTTCTAGTTTATTATAAATTCATTATTATTCTCTAGGATATTGTTTGTTTTATTAAAATGTATTTTTAATTTATTCATGTAGGAAGGAGGAGTATATCCGTGTGTTGTAAGTAAAAATCTAGAAATAAATATTTTTTGCATTTCTGTAATTGCAGTAAGAATATGGGATGTACATATTTTATACAGGGTGGAAGGGGGCCGCTCCCGAAAACAAAGACAGGTAACCCTGCTAGTCCTACTTGTAATGATAGGCTAGAAAAAAAACGATAAGGATGAAAAAAAAATTTTTTTTTCAACATGCGAGGTCGTTGAACTCTTTAACATATGATCGTGAGTTTTGAATAGATTGCGTCTTTTCTCATCTGAGTAAAGTTACGTATTTTTTATGGGATTATCGTTACATGACAATGTTTTAATACGATGAAATACTTAAAATTCGTAGTAAAAAAAAATGTTTTTTATCCGTATCGATTTTGTTTCTAGCCTATCATTACAAGTAGAATTAGTAGGGTCACCTGTCTTTGTTTTCGGGAGCGGTCCACTTCCACCCTGTATATGACTATAAGAGGATATTACAGAATTTGACAATTAAAATATCGTTGACTGCACAGATGGCGTAGTGGTTAAGATACCGACCTTCCGTGCCAGTGTAGTGGGTTAGATTCCAACGCAGGACAATACTTTGTGCGATCCACAAAGTGTTGTTCAGAGCCTGGGTGTACTTTGTCTGCGTTAAATGCATCTTTGTAAAGTCCCCCACAATACAAGGATACATACATATACATACATATCATCACGCCATATCCCTTGCAGGGTAGGCAGAGAGAACAGAGTGCCAGAGAACTCTATCTCTGCATACTTCACTTGCTTCCTCAACATTCATAATTCTCTTCATACACGCTCGCCGGTTTCGGAGACTCTTGACTCCACCTTCCTTCAGTACATGACCGATCTGGTCTAGGTAGGTTAGTCTCGGTCTCCCTCGGTACCTACATCCTTCCACTTTCGCATTGTATATCTTCTTAACCAGACGTTCGTTCGGCATTCTTTCCACATGTCCGAACCATCAGAGCATGCCCTTTCGCATCTTTACACCGATACTCTCTTTCATACCTACTCGCTCTCTTACGTCGTCGTTACGAATGCGGTCGGTCAGCCTAACTCCACAGATTTTCCGCAGAGATTTTTTCGCATGCATTTCGACCGCATTAATTTTACTTTCATACTCTTTTCTGCATACCCAACTCTCGCTTCCATATAGTAATGTTGGGACAAGCACTGCGTTATGTATTGCTACACGTGCCTTCTGGCTGAGGTGGTGGCTGCCGAGAAGTTGCCCCAACGCTCCGTTCACTCTATTTCCCGCATTCACTCTTCGCTCTATATCAGTGGTGTACCTTCCATCTCGGCTAAATCCACATCCAAGATATACAAATTCATCCACTTGCTCTAGTATATCATTAACTATTGTTACTCTTACATCTGTTCTGTTCAATACAAGGATCATTTCATTAATGTAGGTTGGTGTCAAAAAAAAAACAGTGTATAGCGTCAAGATAATCAATAGAATGGGATAAACAATGGATAAACAGGGAATTCGTTTAAAAAAATATTGTTAGAACCGTGTTGAGTATTTTATTGTTTCTTTATTATTATTTTTTTGCTTTTGGTGGCAAACGAGCCAGAAGCACATCTGATGGTAAGTGTCACTGCTGCCCATGGACCTTTGCAACACCAAAGGTATAGTTAGGCCGCTGCCTACCAATATAAACCCCAAACCCACCCAGTTGGGCTGCCGGCTCTCTCGCTCACCGAACGAAGCAAAACAGCACATTACCACTGCTCAGACGTCGATCTTCTGCGAGAGTGTGGTACTACTCCAGATGGACTGGTCCGCGGCTGTAGAGAGAAAACTGTCAGCAGCGTGGTCCTACCACTACAATTACTACTTTATTCTTAGGCTAAGAATTTTCCGCGAGGAAATGACCGACGTCCCCGGGTTACGTCGCTCAAGGAGAGGGTACCCCTCAGGTGGTATTCCGTCGGGCCGGCTCCTGACAACAAGTTCACGCTGCTCCGGTGGCCGGTCCAATGACGAAGGCGAGGTTCACGGGTGGGTTACGGTTGTGCGTGCTTACGCCCCTCTGTCGCCCCGGACGGAGTGGTGCGAGGAGCGCGCCGACCGTAGACCACCCCCGCAAGAAAAATAAAGAAAAAAAAAGTCTAAGAAGTTTTGGGTCGTTGAATATTAGTTTTTGAATATATCTATATATTATTTATAGCTGTCTTTATTGCACATAGATAATCATCTATTCTTTAATAGACATTAGTGTCCTTAAAATATATCTAAGTATGTTAAGGTCTATTTCAAGTGTAATCATTATATTCAGCATATTATGATTTGCCGCGGTACGATTGACATTTTAAGGCAACATTATAATATTGTTCTCCTTAACCTTGACAATAACTAACTAGATTTTATTAATTCATTTTAAGTTGTAATGCTTTTTACGTTCTCAAATTCTTACTTTTTTTTTATTGCTAATGGTGGCAAACGAGCAAGCAACACACCTGATGGTAAGTGTTACTGCTGCCCATGGACCTATGCAATACCAGATGTACAGCCAGGCCGCTGCCTGGCAATATAAACCCCAAACCCACCCCGTTGGGCTTCTGGCTCTCTTACTATGTTAAAGTGATTGACTTAGGCGATACATAGCGGAAATCCATTATTATCTTAAAATGGAAGAAAGGAAGGAAGACGAGGAATTCTTAGTACGGTACCGTCCTCAGGATGCCTCGTTTAGAGGCGAAACACGTGTCGAATCGTTCATTATTCGCATTTCTGTGGCAAATTGCAAGTAGAAGTTCTGGAGGTGCTCATCACGGGAGTAAGTTTTCCTTATATCCTATTCCACCTTAATCCTATTCCGTATTCCTTCCCCTTTTAAGGTGTGCGGTATACCGCACACCTGAAATGAATATATTGATTGACCGTGAGAAAGTGGTGGGTCTTCCTTCCTTTCCTTCATTTTAAGATACTATTTTAAAGTAAATAATTTTCGTTTTTCGTATAATCATTTATAAGAAGTAATCTCAGGAAATATTTCTATTGCCGGGCCGGCCACGGATGTCAAGCGATCAGTATCAATAGACGACCCAATGGCGATGGGGAGAACATTCGGTGGAGGTTGGGCATATTATAAACCTTCACATTGCTTGTGGGTTTCGTGAAAAACGTCTGAGATAGTTATAGCCAACTCCATGTGATCGCATCTAGTCAACAATTGAGTTTCCATTTATATGAATCTATGAACTCCCAATATCTTGCCTAAGTCCCCGACTCTTGGATGCAATAAATAAGCCTATCCCAATTTACACTGACGGGTTGCCTCTGCGTTTCATTTTATATTTTTCTTCATGAGTATTATTAGCAGCTACTATATCTTACAGTATCTACAGAAAAAGTAAGGATCCTGACACTTTTTATTCTCTTGTGCATATATATATATATATATATTAGTATATTTTCGATTACAGAGAATGTCAGCAATAACTTATCCAGACAAGTCGGAAACAATTTTCACTGTTACATGCAATTGTAACATTTTTACCTTTCAGGTACTATGTCTCCTGTGTATCATTTAGGCACAACAATGTTTAGACCTTTAAACGTGACCCTCGGCTATAAACGTGAAAGTTTTATGTAAATGTGACTCTCCGGTGGCATCCGTCCGTATTGCACAAGTTGACTAATAAATTAGTGAGTTGCTCTTGTTGCCTGGAGATAAGTGGGGCGGACAAAGGATTATCTAGCGTCGACCATGCCGCAATACAAACTTTAAAAATAAACATTGTGATGTAGACCGCTTTGTCGAATAGCTCTGTGCTTAAATTCGGGTTGTATAACAAATAACAATATAATAACAGCAAATAGTTTTTTTTTATTAAATATGTTACTTGGATTGCCTGGTAAAATGTTATCTAGAACAGTCGTATTAAAGATAATATGTTTACTTACTACAGGCATTTCATGTGGTGACGGAGTAAGAATATAATTCACTACCCACTATCTTACCCGTGGGTGATCGTACGAGACGACTAAGGGATGTAAAATACATATAACATCTATGCGAGAGAAGGAAAACTCTAAACAAAACCCTATATCAACACGTCTAACCAGCGTGGTTATAGTAGGTCATTTACCCTTCCATTGTGGAGGAGGCTCCGGCCCAACAGTGGGACATATATGAGCTGAGATGATGATAAAGATGATGACTACATTTTTTTTTTTATTGGTGGGCTATGGATGCGTCTCGCCCTGCCGAATCGGTCCGGGGTGACGGAAAAGGCGACGCGTGACCCCATAGACCCACCGTAAAACCATCTCTCTTCGCCGTGCGAGCGGACCACCGGTACTCGATTTTAACTTCGGTGGCCAAGATGATGACTACATGCATAATGGTTCTAAAATCATTTTTCTAAATTTAGAATAAGTGCTACTATCTACTGTCACGTGTTATGGTGAGGAGAATTAAATAATTTTTCGTTACCTCTTTTTTGGGGTACAGTATAAAAGTAGAATAACATAGATGAGAAATAAGATGATGATAGATTTTCACACCATCATGTCTATTCATCCATCAGTCAACCTATTTATATCCAACGTAGAATTATGTTCTAACTCCAATTGTTGAATTCAACCACTGCTGAATTATGACTCCCTACAAAAGAGCTACCATGCTGGAATTATTATAATTGACAGTTGAGTTTGGGATCTAATTTGTTGTGATAAGCTTGCCCTGCTGCGGTTTACTCTTAGTCCAACGCTCTGACGATAGCTAACATTTATACGTCAAATTATATTCAGCAAATATTGATTCACCATACCTGATATGCTTTCTCTCGGAATATTGCTTTCCGCTTAAGGTAGCTGGAACCTGGCACATAGTCTGTAACTAGTATTCCTAGCAGCCTGTTGTAATAAAGAAATTTTTTAATCACTTGACGCTATACACTGGTTTTTTTTGACACCAACCTGCACTAATGAAATAATCCTTGTATTGCGGGGGACTTTACAAACATGCAATTAACGCAGAAAAATTACACCCAGACTCAGAACAACACTCTCTGGATCGCACAAAGTATTGTCCTGCGTAGGAATCGAACCCACGTCACTGGCATGAAAGGTCGTTATCTTAACCACTACGCCATCTGTGCAGTCTACTGACACTGTGATCATTAAATGACGTATCTTAAAGCTTTAAAAAAGTAACAGAGAAAAGTCTCTCCAGCAGTTTATCCACATTCTCGAGTACAGGTGTACGTACAAATAGTAATTTAAGTTGTCTTGTATGTATAATAGAAGTAAAGAGTAGATACAGCCGCTAGCAAATTATAACTAAATAAGTTGTCCGTGCGGTGACGGAGTAAGAATACAATTCACCACCCCCTATCTTACCCGTGGGTGATCGTAAGAGGTCGTCTCTTATCCTCTATAGTAGGTCAATTACCCTCCCATTATGGAGGAGGCTCGAGCCCAACAGTGGGACATATATGAGCTGAGATGAGATGAAAATTGTTTAAAAGAGAAATTTATTTATTTGTTATGTTTTCACAGCTAAACTACTCAGCCAATTGTCTTGAAATTTATACATGTTGTCTGCGATACATAAAAAAACATTGTTCAAATTCAAAGAATAAGAGAGGTTGCCGAGGGATACCAAAAATTAATTAACCAAAATCTAAGCTAACGCAAGCAAAGCTCCAGTATAGCTAGTATCTAATAAAATTAGAAAATATCGAAATTTATAATTGTTTTCGAGGTTAGACTGTTGTAAATTACACACAATGTCTATTGGAGGTTCTTGTAGTAAATTGGGTGGCAAAATGAATTAGATTTGTTTGTAATAAGTTTTGAGAGAAATCAGAGCGATTGCCTCATAGTGGCATAACTTTACAAAGTTCTGAATATAATAACGAACTTGGGGACAAGTTTTTATTCTTCCGCAAAGTTTGTGAGAATATAACATTCTAAATGATAAGTATCTTATTCTTTATTATTTTCTTTATATATTGTTGAAATGAATAGACTGATACCAATTTTCGGGGTAATTTGCCACTTTTCGTAATGTCGATGAAAATGCTTTAGTTTAGCTTGCATATACATATATATTATTTCTCTCTCTGTGTGGTGGCGGAGTAAGAATACAATTCATCACTCCTGATTTTACCCGTGGGTGATCATAAGGGACGACTAAGGGATATAAAACGCATATAACATCTATGCGAGAGAAAGAAACCTCAAATAAAACCCTATACCAAAACGCCTGACCAGCGTGGTATATTAGGTACTCGTAAATTTCCCGCCATTATCGAGGAGGCTCGAGCCCTACAGTGGGGCATATATGAGCTGAAATGATGATGACATGTTATTTAATACACAACAATATACTTATAATTTCAATATTAGTGTTCTATGGCATTACAATAGCGATTAAACACCCTTACTTTTAGCCAGTAGTATAATATGCTTAGTGTTAATTAATAATAATGGTTTCAAGGGAGATATTAAGATAAAGAACATTATATAGAACATACCTCAATACTCGAAACAAATAGGAGTCGAGTATTAGATGTTTAGGTGCATAGTAAACAATGGTTTAACTGTGGGAAACGAACGAATAATACTTTTTTTTTTCAAAGTCAACACTTATTAAGGAAATAATCCTTGTATTTCAGGTGATTTTACAAATATAAATAATTAACGTCGCAAATTATACACAGACTCAAAACAATAATTTTTGGATCGCACAAAGTATTACTCTGCGTCGGAATCGAACTCACAGAACTGGTACGGTAGTTCTGTATCTTAACCACTCTACCATCTGTGTAATCGTATTTTGAATGGGAGGTCGATACTTAGATCCTTACGACAATTATGCAGTCCAAAGATTTACATTTTTTATATTTATGTAGCCGGTTTACATCTTATAGCCTTTTTTAATGACACGCATAGGAAATCATGAGTAGTATTTTTATTAACTTAGTACAAGAAATCATTTAATTTAAAAGGTAATGTGTTACTGGAAGTTCAATAAAATTTAATATTGCATTTTGCTTTACCTCTAATTTGTCACACTGGAAACATATGTTATTTGTCCTATGCTGATAGTAGCCTTCTCACTACTATGTTATACACATGTATGAACTGAAGGACCTCTGTGCTTTTTTATTTATAAGACTCATGCGGAATAATATAGATATCGTCACACCATACGTTAGTTCATAAACTCACTATTCATAACTTGCATATCATCATTATCAATGAAACTTATAAATTCTTGCTTCATAATGCTGATTAATTGATTAATAATTGCTTACATTTTATAGTTAACCAAAAGTCATATCAAATTTTCTATACTTATTAACTGATACGATATATGAAACGGTATTGAAAATAACTACAATCCTTTGTAAAGCTTATCTTAATAGAACTCAGAATCAACCTGTAAATTAATAATGTCAATTGCAGTCTCCTAGCAGTTGCCAAGTACAGTATTAGCACTATCTTTTGAGGTCTATTGTTGAATGGTTGAGCATGGTAGCTGTTATCTCTTATGAGCGAAACTTTCAAGATATTTTAAAGAATATGTTGTATATTTTTTTATATTTTATGGTTGAAGTAGTAAATTGGCCTTCATTAATTATGTGAGGCGTTCAGGGAGGACAGGTTCGAGCCAAATCTTAACTAATATTACTTGAGAGCGTACATGAGTCTTCGTTTAGTGAGTATTTTATTTTCCATTCTCTGATTATTTATGTTCCATTCTTTTGATTTGACCAGATAGAGCTGGCCCAGTTTGATGTCAAGATCTTCATCTTTTAGAACAGCCACAAGTAATGTAAAATTTGTAGTATTTGTAGGCGTCGCCACATAGCCCCGTAGGATTAACACAGAATATATGATAAAAATAGTTCAAATTGCGGCGCCGTCTATAAAAGATATTTCTGTTCTACATCTAAAGTAGAATATATATATATATATATATATATATATATATATATATATATATATATATATATATATATATAAACTACTGGAAAAAATTAAGGGATCAAAAAAAAGATCCTTATTTTTGGGCAATTTTTAACAGGCCATAACTTCGAGAGTATTTCCAGTAGTGTATATATATACATATATATATATATAAATATTTAACCCCAATATAACATAATTTTATACAATTTATAATAAGATTCCTCTCGATCAGCGTGTTAGCAGGCCAATTTATCTCCCATTATACAGAAAGTTTCCGTGTGGTGAAGGAGTAAGAATATAATTCACTAGCTTCTATCTTACCCTTGGGTGATCGTAAGAGACGACTAAAGGGTATAAAACACATATATCATAGACACACAAGAGAAGTAAATCTGGAAAGAAAGCCCTATACCAACACGTTTAACCAGCGTGATATATTATGTCTACCTTTGTTCGAGCTTATAAATGGGACACATATGAGCTGAGATGAATGAATGAATACAGAAAGGTTATACGTACAGGAAGGTTGACGTAACACTATTACAACGCATTTTTATATGGTGTTGATTAACTATCGATAGGATGTAGGTACCGGGGGAGAGAGAGAGACTAACTTACCTAGATCGGATTGGTCACGTACTGAAGGAAGGTGGAGTCAAGAGTCTCCGAAACCTGCGAGAGTGTATGAAGAGAATTATGAATGTTGAGGAAACGAATGAAGTATGCAAGGATAGAGTTCTCTGGCACTCTGTTTTCTCTGCCCTGTAAGGGATATGGCGTGATGATATGTATATATGTATGTTGTTTAACTTATACGACCGAGTCTTCAAGCAGGAGCTTGAATGCTCAGTTGTTTTTAAAACGAGCCATGTTTAAAATATTAGAATTAGAGACCGCTGCTATACGGTTAATAACAAGCAAAAAATATTTATTTTGTTCTCGTTAAATTGTATGGTTTGCGTACGCATATAGCTGTAGACTCGTGTAACTACTCTTACTAAACAACTATATAACTATAAAGTTGTTTCAAGAACAATTAAACAACTGATATTATTTGCATTATATTGCAAAAGTTACAAGATTTTATGCTCTTATTAGTCGCTTGGGATAAGGGCTGTTTATGTTGATTGCTGTCAGTTTTCATCACTGCTTACATATTAGAAGATATATTATTAAAATAGAACATTTGTTTGTCCAATAAGTGTAGCCAAATCATTTAATCGAAGACGAGCGTTCATAATTGGTCAGATGTGGCTGGTGGTAGTTTTTAGCTACTTCCAGTTTCAATGAGTCAATAGAATTTAGTTGAAATGACCCTTTTCTCGGGTGAGTTATGATACAGTTACATCCCGTCCGATCCGTCTGGAACGATGAAAGGAGCGACGGAGGGGGTGGTGGACGACTCATAATTTGCTCTGTACTTACCTCTCTACGCCGTGCGGACGGGCCAGATTCATAGATTTTATTAGGCTCACGAAGTGTAAATAAGGTATGATGGTAATTTAACCACTTAGACGAGAAATATAAGAGTGTGAAGCTGTTGTCCGACCCAAGATTTTTGTACTACATTCTAATAAAGCGAGCGCTCAACTGAATATAAAGATGAACTACTTCGTATAACCTTTTGCTTGACAAAAAATCTTATGATTATAAGTGACAATAAGGTCTTTGATGGTAAAGCAAATTAATCGCTAGTTTTAGGTTACATTTAAATGTTAAACTGGCACATGACATACATTTTGCGGTAAAAAGGATTTTTGAACTGCCAATGGGCAAACCTCGTTCCTCGTTGAACTGCCAACGGTTGAGGAAGAAAGATTCTCTAATGGTCATCACGAATCACAGGACGGAAGTGATAATTTTAAAACAATTCAAAATTATATCATCCTCATCATAGCCCATATATGTCCCACTGTTGGGCTCGGGCCTCCTCCTTAATGGGAGGGAAATTAATTAACCTACTACACCACGCTGGTCAGACGTGTTGGTATAGGGTTTTGGTTTTGAGTTTTACTTCTCTTGCATAGATGTTATATGCGTTTCATATACCTTAGTCATCTCTTACGATCACCCACGGGTAAGACAGGAGGTGGCGAATTGTATTCTTACTCCATCACCACACGGATAATATCTATAATCTTCTTTTTATATTATAAAATAAATTATATCAATAATATATATTGTTGCAACACATTTTATGTTAATAATTTAAATATGTATTCAGTTATTCCCTCGCTTACGTAATTAGCGTTATACTTATGAAGTATAGCGTAACTATGAGAACTGAAGTGTACTTAAATATTTATACATATGTTTATACTGATATACGGTTCACTTTACATATTTTGTTAGTCCCTTGAGGTAATTGCGAAGTATTACCTAGAAATTAACGATAGGTACTTATTCATTTAATTAATATCTCGATGATTATAATTACACTTCATTATTTTAGTTTTATGTTTCATATTTTTAAGCTAATATAAATTTATCAAGAAATATAAAAGTAAAAGGTTTGAAATGAGAAAATGTTTAGGCATATTCAAAGCTATTGTGAAAGAATATAAAACATAAAAAACAATAGAGCTTAAATTATTCGAAAAAAAAAAGAATATGAAATTTGAATACAAAGCAAAATAAATTAATAAGGAAACTAGATAGAATTTTTCTTGAAGATAATTTACTTTAAGTTGGTAAATCTTTTTCTGTCTAGTTCTGTGAAAAGCAAAAAGCAAATTATATAGATGAAAAACCAGTAATTCTAACCGTATCAAATGGATCATTAGTCCTAAACTAATATTAGCCTGTGTAAAACAAACGAAGCTTAGGGCGTAGGTACTTCTAAAATCATTCGCGGAGCGTAGCTCGGTGAACTCTTGTTTCATTTCAAGCAAATGTTCTTTCATTTTCTAATGGGTCGGCACTGAGGGAATATTTGTTGGCAAACCTCTGCGACAGATATTTACATAACAAAGAAAAGGGGTAAGGGTGAGTGCCCCCAAAACGTATTCTTGTATGTAATTTGAATTTAGGTTCACTATGTTTTGTTGCTGTCAAATTCTGGATATAATCACAAAGAGGGGAACAAGTTGATTATACACATACATACGATACATATATGTGTATATATATATATATATATATATATATATATATATATATATATATATATATATATGTTTCATCATCTTGCTCTTATCCCAATTACTTGTATAATATGTCATCCTACTCCATACAGTCCTATCAGACGTCATCTCTGCAGTCACTCCCTGTCCATCCATGTCATGCCTCACGCAGTCCATCCATCTTTTCTTTTGTCTTCCTTTACCCCTAAAGCCTTCAACATTCACACTTAAAACTTTCCTCACAACATTACTTTCATCCCGTCTCGTCACATGTCAAGCTTTCACTCCTTAACTTTTCCGTCACTGGCGCAACTTTCAAACTTCCTCTTATATGTTCATTTCTTATTTTATCCAATCTCGTTATTAATAATAAATATTAATAATAAACACATAATCATATCATTAATAATAAACACACTTTACATACATTTATGTATATATACATATTCTTAAAATAGGCTTTCCCCATTTCTTTAAATAAGTATGACTGAACTATGTTTTGTGTATGAAACGTAGTTCCTCTCCATGTTAATATTACTTAGGTTAGGAATTACAATTACATACAGGTTAATAAACACTTCAATAGTAGCATAGGTATGTATCGTGAACCATTGTTTTTTTTTAATATGTTACTGACTCAATTACTATTAGTGTTGTTAGTTTAAAAATTAAAAATACGTTCATTAAAGTAACTTGTTTACACATTAAAAGTTAATAAGATTAAAATTATGAAATAAACAGTGTTATAACACTTATTAGGCATAAAATGAGGATAAAATTTAAGATTTTATTCATCTCAGCCCATATATGTCCCACTGTTGGGCTGGGGCCTCCTTCACAATTGGAGGGTAATTGACCTACTATACCACGCTGGTCAGATGTGTTGTTATAGGGTTTTGTTTCGAATTTTCCTAATGTTATATGCGTTTAAATCCTTTTTCATAATGTTATATGCGTTTAAATCCCTTGTTCGTCTCGTACGATCACCCACGGGTAAGATAGGGGGTGGTGAATTGTATTCTTACTCCGGTACCACACGGAAAGATTTTATTAGTCATTTAATTTTGTAATGTAAAGTTAAGAATAGTTTTGTTGGATTAATATTGGGTTTCATTTCGTGTTGGCCAACCTTTACTTTTAGAGAATAGTAAGATATTAAAACAAGAGTGTTTTAATGTCTACTGCAAATTTTATTGGTAAGAATTTCTTCTGGTACATGCATTATACTCAAAAAGTGCTTGTGATGAAGGGACCACAAGAATAGCTTTTATTCAACGATGTTGTTATCACGTTCCAGTAAACACTCGAGGATAAAAACGGGGTCCTTTGTCAATGACATTAACGTAAAAGTACTACCAAACAAACAAAGAGAATGATAATACTTAGAATGTTATTCTTACGCTTTCCACAGATAACTTCAAGTTGATAATGTTATGTCCTAAACATAACCTCTTACAAAAATATTATTTGTCTATTGTAAAATGACGTTATTCATAACACAATAATATTTTCTTATGACAACATCCGAACTCTCTATTGGTATTTTCTCTGAGCGGTGATGTTCTTACTTCTCCTCGCTCATGAGAGCTGTAAAAATTGACTGAGAGATCACTAGAATAATAGACAGGAGCGCAGTGTTACTGTAAGCGCTATGCCAATAACCCACCAAAGAAGTGAGTGTGCTATGTGGTATTTTATAGTGCAGATCTACGTTCGGCATTGAACAGTAAAAAGCTAGATGATAATAATGAATTATACTCTGTGAAGTTACTTTTATATTATATGATTTTATATAATGATTTCTAATGTTTACTCGAGTATTACACATTTGAAATAAAACTACTTTTACGGATTCTATCACGTTTGTATTTGATTTTTAATTTCCCAACGTTTCGAACACTTTACAGTGATCATAGTCACGGGAGGACTAAGGTGTCTTAGTCATGATAAGACACCTTAATCTTAGTCCGATAGAATCCGTAAAAGTAGTTTTATTTCAAATGATTTTATATTCTCATTGTTTTATTGATCATAATCATTCAGCCTTTCCGATTGCTTGGAGTCAACGCAATGAGTATTCTTCTATAGTACATATTGCAAAAGTTTTGGCCATAGTTTTATAACCGACCGCCTGATGTTAACCCTCCTTGGGAATATAATTAATAACCATACGGCATCAGATATAGTTGGCATAGGTCGATGTAAAGCACTTACAATTAGTCGTCGTTTACAGCACACTCGAACAATATAATTGTTGGTAGCATTACTAGCCACATAATATGTTTTATTAATTAATTCAACAATTTATTAATTCAATATAACTTATTATTTGTAGATATTTAAATATTCAATAAATTTCTTTGATAACTTTATACTATTAAACATTTCATATATATATACATATATATATATATATATATATACATATATATCATATATATATACATATATATATATATATATATATATATATATATATATATATATATATATATATATATATATATATATATATATATATATATATATATATACAGGTTGCCGATTTTATTAGTAGAATAACTTAAACTAGGTGTAGGAATGACGCCATAAAAAACATTAAAGTTAGTTGCAGACTCCTAGCTCTGCCCAATCCCGAGATAAAGTGATTTGTTTCTTATCAAAACAGTAGGTTTGTCACCGTACATTGACTTGTAGGTACATTTCGACCCAGCTGTGTGACGGTGAGCGCTGCGCTAGCGGGTCTATTTGCCTACTAGTTCAATGTCACACGCATGGGTATATACCTACATGAAATTTTTATAATACAAGTGTATTGACCGCTTATCAGTATGGCAATTTAATCAAAACTTAGGTACTATTTTTTTTTTTACTGATTTGGATAGTGTATCATGGTCTGATACACCCCCTTCAAGGATTCTACTAATTAAATCGGCACCCTGTATATATATATGTGTATATATATACAATATATATATATATAGTATTATTTTTATACATATATTTAGTATTATTTTTCTGTGATATCCATAAACATCCCCTTTGATTATATATAAAGTATTATTATATTAGCCCATTACTATAGAAATGATTGAGACCGATCTTTTGTGCCAATTCTTTGCCTGTAACTCGGCTTTGGACGTGCGAGTTGCCACACACAGTTGGGCAGAGTGAATATTGAGAGGAATATTAAATGTAATATATTATACTCCATAACAGGAAAACTGTTCTATTACACACCACGCTAGTCACACGGGTTGTTACGGGGTTTATTTAGAGTTTTCCTTTTTTTGCATAAATCTTATATGTATATTATATCCATTAATTGTCTTTTATAACACCCACGGTCAAGACAAGGACAGTAAATTGTATTCATACAAAAATCGTAAACTTATTTATTTACGAAGAATACAGGTGTGAGTAGATAACAAAAAAATAGATGTTTCTAGCATATTCAGTCTTCAATGTTTCATACATTCATTCAATCATAATGATAATGTGTTTTTTGAAAAAGAAAACCTATATAATTAACCTTACCTTTATTTAAAATTACACTTAACACAGACCGTGTTAAGTATAATTTTAAATACGTAATATAGTTAGAGATAGCGTGAAAAACAATATATAGACAGATTTATAAATCGCAAGTTTCCTATAGGTATGAGAATCTATTTTATCTTCAGCTTTTTTGTATTAGATATTGTCACGAGTCACGTTGCGGATGATTGCTTTATTATGAATGACACGTTTGTATATTGTAAAGCCTCACCCGTCCCGCTAACGAGGGATGAGATAATTTTACAAACATCGTATTCTCGAATTCCCCAAGGCATTCTATCTCAAACTCTCATCGTTGATTATCCAGGATTTGGAATTAACATATTATGAGAGCTGTGCTCTTTGTAAGATATTTTACAGCAGTAAACACGTTCAACGGTAAACAGTGTTTAAGTATTTCAATTTACGAATTCACAAATGTATATTTTCATATAATATTCGTATAATATTTTCCGTGTGGTGACGGAGTAAGAATACAATTCGCCACCCCATGTCTTACCCGTGGGTAATTGTACGAAACGACTAAGGGCTATAAAATGCATATAACATCTATGCAAGAGAAGGAAAACTCGAAACAAAAGCATATACCAACACGTCTGACCAGCGTGATATAGTAGGTTAATTTCCCTCCTATTATGGAGGAGACTCGAGCCCAACAGTGGGACGTATACCAGCTGAAATGATGATGATACGTAGATAAGAATGATAATGCAACAGAACATTTTTATGTGATATAGATTAAATCAACTTTTAAATTCTTCCCTAAATTAAACTTTATTGCTTGAAATAGTTTCTGTAATATCATATAGTGAAGAAAAGTAAATTTCTACTCTGCTATATAATTAAGCTTTCTAGAAATAGTCACTTACTAGACATGGTGTTATTATTCTGTATCGTACTCACCTTTAGAAAAGTAATAAATATGTACCTACCTATTTATTTTCCTGTCCTGTCATCGTTATTACAGCTCATACAAATCCCGCTTTTGGGCTCGAGCCTCCTTGACAATGGGAAGGAAATTGATCTGTACTAGGCAGACGTACTGGCAGGTTTTACTTCAAGTTTTCCTTCTCTTGCATCTATGTTATTTGCATATTATATCCCGTAGTCGTCTCTTATAATACCCACAGGTAAGAGAGGGGATGGCGAATTGTACTCTTAATCCATCACTACACGAATAAAGGATAACAGAGACAGAAATAATATGTGCCACCATCTCTTATCTTACTAAGGGAGTTGTAAAAACCAGTTAAGGGACCACTTCAAAAATATGTAATCCTACGATCGCCGCCTCGCCGGTCAAGCTTGGCAATTATAGCATTCATCTCCTCTTGGTGAAGAGGCTTATAGGCTACAGTAAGCGTTCATAGGCTGTTGGTTAGATGGATATCGCAAACACAAATAGCAAAAGAAAGCAAATAATGGAATAGACTTAAAATTCAAATTTAATTTCTTATTTAGTCTAACCTTTATCGTATTTCTAATTTAACCTTGTTAAAATTTTTTGTTAATTTAACAGATAAATAACCATCTCTAAGTAATAGTGAATACTAACTGCTTACAATTATCATAAATATAATTGATATTAATTTTAGTTTTTTATTGTCATGAAGTTCTGGCTAACGTATATTTCATGAAAGTATTATGCAAATCATGTAGGTATAACGCTAGGAGAATATACCACTAAAATGTCGCTGATAACTAGAATAGCTTTATTAAATACAAAAGTTTTTATTGTTGCTCATCTCTCAGTTTGTTTTATAGCTGTTGTACACTTTTTATTATTTTATCTCAATGACATTAATTTCAATATGAACAAACATAGTAAATAACTATTGTACGATTTTATTTATTATTTATACAATACATATGTATATTTTATTTGTTCTGGCATACAAAATTCATCTAAGTTCGTTTGAAGAAAATCTGTACTGGAAATTTTAGTCTATGATTACCTATTGGTCACTTCTGTGTGGAATACTACCTTTTTGGAGTTTACTCCTTAAGAATCGATTTTCATATAAGGCGCCTGGTATGAGAAAAATTTGAGGAGTAAAATATAGTGATAGAATGACCTCGTCACGTTTTTGGTGCGCAACGTATTCTGCGCACCTTTCACTTTCTGACGTGAGATAATACTTCACTGAACAGTTTTAATAAATGTAAATAAAAATATATATATTATTTTTAGTCAAATGATATTTTTTGCGCCTGTTTTGATAATCGTACTTAAGGAGTAAACTCCTGTCGTGCATCGGCGCTGATACACACACTTTTTTTTTGTTATTGTTCAGTTTAGAATAATAGACCAATCTTAATTCGCAGAGATGATCGGGGATGCCAATTAGTGGTAGACAAGTCATCATCATCATCCTCACAGCCCATAACGTACCACTGTTGGGCTCGGGCCTCCTCCGTAATGGGAGGGCAATTTACCTACTATACCGCGCTGGTCAGACGTGTTGGTATAGGGTTTTCTCTCGCATAGATGTTATATGCTTTTTATATCTCTTAGTCGTCTCCTACGATTACCCACGGGTAAGATTAGGGGTGGTGAATAGTATTCTTACTCCGTCACCACACGGAAAAGTAGACAAGTATTCAGAATAAAAGCAGGAGGATGATCATGGTGGTTACCTATTATTCAGTTCAGAATAGACCAATCTTAATTTCGCTGAGAAATCCTATACCGATTAGTGATATATAAGCTTGTAGTAAATAAATATTACTACAACAGAACAGATTAATTTAATTATATGTTTAAATGTAAATAGGCAATATCAAAACCCTCTTGTATTGTTTGATATTGTAATTACTTCGAGGTATAAGGATTATACCTCTGCTTAGATCATAAATGGTACAATCGCTCCAACTACACACGCCGTATATCATATTTATATGCTGAGATTTAGGTCAGTCATTGATGAGTCTTTTGAGACACCTGCCGTTTGCATATGTAAAACATATTACCCAAAAGTTTAAGTTTCATACATAATTTAAAAACATATTTTTGTATTTTTTCTTGTAATTAATCTTTTTAGTCATGAATTTATGTAAAATTAGATGTGGTTTGTTATTTTTATATTTTGTTAATATTTAGAATCTATACGATATTTGCGACCCAGTTTAGTATTTTGTTATTACTTTTTAATAGCCAGGTTATTAAATATATATAAATAAAACTCAAGATTAAAATGTTATCTTATGTTAATAACCAATAGCAATAAAATATCACCTAAAAGATATGCGAGATAGTATGCTATAATTCAATCCAAGTCATATTTTGATGTCCATTATTGGACAATATCGTTATCACTAACTTCGGTGAGGGCATTTGATGTTATAAATTGACCAAGAAAGAACAGCTGCCCACTTTGTTTGTGTTTAAGAAGACCTGATATTTATTCAAAAATTCCCCAGACATGATAGCCAATTGTGAGATTATTTGAGTCCTACATCCCACTATTCGTTACAGGCCACCTGAAAACAGGAAGGAAATTGGTTTATATTAATCTAACTATACTGCACTATTGAGATGTCTCGCTAAAGCGTTTTATTAGAAAGTTTACCTATCTTTGGAAAAACGCTTATATATCTTAATTATATTTTGGTACATGCACGGAAAAGAAACAAATAGAATGAATTATATTCTTGCTTCGTCCCTACACAGAATGATGTGACATATTAAAAGTAAAAGCTAACATACTTATGTTGTACTAGTACTCAATTTAAAGATTCAGTGACCTCTAGTTTCCTTTCATACAATCATGTTCTGTGGATTCGAATACCCAAGGGACATTTATTGCCAAACTCACAGTATTTACATAACAAAGAAAAGGAGTAAAGGTTTTTATATTATCAAAAACATATTCTTGTATCTAAGCTTAAATTTTCAATACTATTCAAAGGTCAAGATTCGTAAGTTTAAGTTTTTGTTTCTTTACGTTTTAGTTTAGTTTAAAGAGAGGGAAAACTTTAAGTAATACTATATGCCAACCCGTTTGGTTTGCGTAGTAAATTTGCCTTTTATTGCGAAGAAAGTTTGCGGTGAACAGTAAGACGTATATGAGCTTCTGTTTAATATAATAATACTTTTAAGTTTGAGATGATCTTTAACAATGTTCTTTACTATATTTTGATCATATCAGCAATATAAAAGACTTCGTTTTGAAACAAATAATATCCTGATATTATTGTAGATTATTATGTTACAAAACTTTTTATTTCGAGCTACAGACTCTTTGACACTTCATACTCATAGTCTTAGGGGACAACTATTTGATACTAATGGAGGGAGATCAAACGATGACCTAATAATAAGTAGGTGCTAAAAAATGGAGATAAAATATTCTTCAAAATAATATCATAAAATACGCCAATCCCATGCAAAGTAAGATGTTTTTTCTGTGATGTGTTGATTAGCAAAAGCCACTATAATATATGTATGTAAAAATGTCAAGAAATAGTTTAATGTAGAAAATTGACAGTGAAAAATTATATTGCAGCACAAGGAATCATTACCAGTCTCCTGCAAATCGCTAAGTACAATTTTATGACTAAAAACGTAATCTATCGACACATAACACATTTATAAATCTCTCTTAACCGTTTTCTTTACAATGGATATCATATAAAAAGAGTATGGAATATAATTAGAGCACGTTGCATTATATAATGATAAGACCTTAATTGCCTATTTATAATGACATGATTTCTGAAGAGTATTAATGAATTATCGACTCTTTTCCCCACCACCCACGAGGTAGAGTCTGGAAGCGCTTTGTTTACGCGGTATCCCCAGTAGGCATAATCCACGGTGATTTTCTAAATCAGAACTAATCTGTCCTCTTTCTTTTTGAAGGACCAGTCGGCGGTTCAGCATTTGGTTAGATTTCTTGTTAACTTTTGGCAAATCATTAATACATACGTATAATATATAGGTACATATGTATACTTTAAAACTTTTACTGAAAAATAGTAATTCATTCATTCATAAAATAAAAAGTAGTTTGATATCATATTTTCGTAAAATAATTAGAAAAAAAGTTATATCGAAAAATAGATATTTTTTCTCGAATTTCCGTAGATTTTCACTTAAAACTTTTTTATTTATGGTTCTACAAAAAAAAAATATTTAAAATAATAGTGTACGGTATGCACAGCCTGAAAAAAATGCAAAAATAATGACTTCTAATGTTTACGCGAGTATTATACATTTGAAATAAAACTACTTTTACGGATTCTATCGCGTTTGTATTTGATTTTTAATTGCCCGACGTTTCGAACACTTTACAGTGATCATGGTCACGGGAGGACTGTCTGTGACTGTCTGTGACTGACTGTGTATGTGACATGATCACTGTAAAGTGTTCGAAACGTCGGGAAATTATAAATCAAATACAAACGCGATAGAATCCGTAAAAGTAGTTTTATTTCAAAAAAATGCAAAAATATTTAAAATAATATTTAAATATCAAAGTTGAAGATAATTTAATATGCAACAAAAAATGTTAACATTTTTTTTGAGACCAATAGTTTACGAGATATACCGTAAAAACCATTACAACCCTTTTATCCAAGACGGTGGCCGTGGTGGCGAACCCACAAACTTCATTTAAAAAATAAAATAAAGTCCTCTAAAAAACGCAACCCAAAATGTAACTTTTCAATAGACTAAAAGAAATAAGTATTTTCAGCCGATAAAGTCTGTGTTGACGGAGGAATACCTAATATATTATATAACATTTATTCAAAAGAAGCAAGTCCCGACAAAAAACCCTGTGAAATCGTCTGACCATTGTGGTATAGTACTCAAATATTAATTAATTACTCTAATATTATAGAGGAAGCTCGAGTCTAACAGATAAACATATGAGCACAAATGATGCAGTCATAAGTAAGAAGCGTCCTGGACAAGTAAGCACCATCCTTACAAGGGTTTTAATATATTTTCATTTTATTCTTCTTTCTTTTGTTGTGACCCCACGCGTAAGAAAAGACAGAGTAATATCTGTCACCACACGAACGAGTAGAATATAAAATTTTAAAATACATATATAAAGAAGATATCCTCTAATACAATTTTATTATATTTTGCTTTTATTACTATCTCAAAAAAATAAAATAAAGGGTGAACGAAAATCGTACACAATATTAATAGAAAACGTGTCGGAAGCCACAAAGAGGATTATTTTTATCAACTTTGTTTTTCTCGTATCTCCATAATCCCCGCAGGACAAGACAACGTTATCAACGTAACGTAAAAAAAAATCCCAAAACAAAAGGAGTAAGTAAACTTTACCAGATAAGCTGAAGGTTGTATTAATATAAATTATATATATTTTTTTTACCTTGAACTTCTGAAATAATAGTCATTTATAAATTCAATAAAGATAATACAGTTACAATACTTAAAGCGACTGATTTATGAGTAATCATATTTAACCTGAATTGAATTCTCAGTTTTTAAAACAATTATATTTGTCAAGGTAATGAGAATTTTTTATCATGTTTGTCAACTTATTGTTATTAGTTTTAGGAATATAATATTAAGAAATACGTATGAGTTAATTAATGATATAGAATTAATCAATCCTTTATTTTCGGCACACCCGCCTGTGTCATCCTGGGTGAAGGAACGACGGCATGCGGTATACATTCTAAGCGTCGACTCGAAAGGATACTCGAGAGAGTAGAGCGTGATGTGCCGTAGCCTGCTGCCAAAAAAATGCGGTATACATAGTATATTCATCGTGTTCTTTACCCATTACCATCACCACTGTTACTGATTCCTTGACGCGTGGCCGGCTCGAAGGATTACCCTATCAACGATGGGGTACCATACATATTCATTTAACTTACAAAATTAATTTATACTATCAAGCTTTTTTAATCCTCTATTCCCATGTATAATGTCGAAGTTACTTAGATATTAAAGAGCTAGTTAATAGATGCAAGTGCGAAATATAGAATCTTTTTTCTTATAACATGACGTGAATTCGATGGAAACAATTATAAAACATCTTATAGTATTATGTTTTAGATTATTTAATAGTTGTAGTTGTGGGTTTGGAGTTTATATTGGTACTCAGCGGCCTAGTCGGCGGCCCTTGGTTTTGCAAAGGTCCATGGGCGGCAGTGACACTTACTATCAGGTGTGCTGCTTGCTCGTTTGCCACCATTAGCAATAAAAAAAAAAATGTTTTAGATAAAGGAAATACATTTCTCGTATCAAATTAGCCAAGTGGCTGGCAAATGGCCACATTAAGTGTATCCGTAACTAACGAGCATGTGCGAATACTGTGATGAGTATTAATAAAGTGAGTAAAACATATAATGTATTATATGTATAAATACATAATTCATCATCATCAATAATTTATCGTGCAATTAAAAAAAATAATATAAGTACCTAATATATAATCTATAAAAAGTGCAGTAATCTACAAAACCAAAAACAAAAAAATAAAAAAAGTAAATTTGTAAAGAAGCAGCCAGTATGTCGAAACTCATAATAAATATTCAGTAGAAAATTGGAAAAGTTTAGAAATAAAAGGATATAAATTACAAAACTTATATAATTATAAGTTATTTATTACTTTAAATAATAATTGAATGTCCGTATATGTTGTTGCAGAGAATTACGCAAATGGCGAGTTATAACTCAATATTATTTATATTAATGGCAACATTCAACACTATTTTTATAAACAATATTTTTTTATAATTTGATTCTAGCATTTTTGTATTTGTCGATTCTGATTGTGGCTCTGAGTTTATGGGTTTAGTAATCAATTCAGGATCGAATTAATTTTTTTAGTTTTATTAACTTATTACTTTAGTATCGGTTATACCTGAACAATCTTAATCATCCTCAAGAAATATAGTACTGGTTAAAATAAATATTTTGATAATAAAATTATTTTAGATGGTATATTATTGAGTTTCCGTGCGGTGACAAAGTAAGAATATAATTCACCACGCTCTATCTTACGCGTGGGTATTCATAAGAGAAATCTATGCAAGAGAAGAAAAACTGGAAACAAAACATTATACCAACAAGTCCGGCCAGCGTGGTATAATAGGTCAATTGCTCTGCCACTATAGAGGAGGCTTGGGCCCAACAGTGGGATATATATGATCTGAGGTGTTGATGATTATTGGGTTCAGCTAATAAACTTAGATGATCTTTTCTTTTTTACAAATAAAGCCCAGACTTAAAACAACAGTTTGTTAACCACTATGCCAACTCAGAAGTCACGAGCTATCAATAGATAGGCTCAAGGTTAGGGTGCCAAGATATTACAATACTACTCGTTCCAAAAACTTAAGAGAAAATAAAATTATAAGGTTCTAGTTTTTTAGAATTTTATTATTTTTAAACTATAAAAATATTCCTACTTAAAATCAAGTTCTGTAAAATCATATAAATATTCTAAATCATAAAAGAAATGTGATTGTTTTCCTAAAGCTCATTCATAGTCAACATGTGGCCGAGCACTGGCAGTTATCAAACTGATAAAAATTCCGTACAGTCCCTTATGCCCTTATGACACTTTAGAACTTTGAAAATGATCCTCAAGTTATACGCACTTGGCCTTCTTTTAATGAGATTTCTTCAAAATTATGTGTAGGGCTCTTTAACAACGAAAACCCTATTAGTGAGATTTTTCTTTACCGTTTTAAAGGTCTAAGCTTTTATTTTACTTTTAAATTAGGTTTAGACTAAGAAATATCTGAACCACTCTCGTTTTAAAAGAGGTTCAGTATGCTATTATTATTGCCACAAATAAATTGATGAGAATGGCGTGAGTATATATTTTAAAATCCTAATGTGCTTTTGGGATACTTATAAATTGTAAGTATATGATAGCTGTTTGCGAGTTGCGGGGTTTGCAGCTTAGACATAACTTTATTTAATTTTGTCATAATGTTTTCTTTTTAGTGGCAGCATGAGTTTAAGAATTATGTTTGGTAGATGGGGCTAGTACTTACAATATGGTTCTCTACTTCTTCTTCTTCTTCTTAATGAATGGCCTCTGTTAGTGATTAACCACAACTTCGCCAATGTAAAAGTAAAATAAGTTTAAAAAATTAGTAGATTTCCAATATGGTTTTCAAAGATTCTTTCTAAAGTGTCAGTTTAAAAGTCTGTAAGAAAATGTTACCTTATCAAATATTTATATGAAATAAAATATAATGTGTTTTATAATTTGATTCTAATATTTTATTTATATTTTAGTCATATCGTGTCAATATTTAGGACAATAGAATATTTGAATTGAATAAATAAAATTATAAATATAAAAGTTTCACACGAAAAGGGTGTACCTTACCTAATGCCGATGAACTGACGTTCATCGACATTTGTTCCAAAATGTATGGTTGTCATTGAGAATTTCTTAGCGAAAAAAATCTAATAACGTTTTTTTAAGTATGATACGATTCTATTTATATTCATTATTCTATTCATTACGTATTCCATTGCACGTCTCAGAAGCGAAGCGTTGAGGTGATGCTTTACTCTCGATATATCAAAATCAAGGACTTTTTAAAACTAACAATTACTGTATTTTCTCACACTGCACTTATTGGATAATATTATCATACATATGTCAAGAAAATACATTCGTTTTAACGTATCTGATATTTTTAAAAAACAATTATTTTGTTTTTTTTCTATTTTGGTATTTCTATTAGAGTAAGAAAAAGTTGATTGAAAAAAAAATATGCGTGCATACAAAGTACACATATCAGAAGTGATACTGTGGCAAACCATTTTTTAAATCTATTTTACATACATCAACCAATAGCATGTACTCTCTCTCTCTCTCTCTCTTTTTCTCTCTCTCTTTCTCTCTCTCTCTTTCTCTCCCTCCCTCTCTCTCTCTCTAGTGGGGGGTCAGATAGTGGGTATGCTACGAAGAGTCGCACAAAGAGGAGACCGAGAACGTCTAATGTGTTCTATCTCATTCTCTTGCCGGCTGAATCCTATACATTTATGTGTTTGTGTCTCTATGAACTTATTTTTTCGTTTCATCGAGTTTGAAATCATAACGATTCTAAAGAAGTTTCACTTCAAAAATATTCGAGGACGTCCGGATATTTATTCTGGATCTGGCACGATTACAACCGTAAAAATTAATGTATCTAAATATTTTTTTTTTTTAAATCTTCATTATCGCAACGCGCTGTTTGCTTTCGAAAATGCCTTTGTAAGTCTTTGTCGTTTAATTGCAATTAATAAAAAACTAAACTGTCTTTAGTGAATAAATACCTTACGAAAATTGCGTTCGTTTACATTTTTTGTTCGTCCATTGGGGCAGGCAAAGGAAACCAATCCCATACAGCCATGAGTGCAAAACAGCTATGTTTAGTACTACGTCGAGAATGATACGAATTTTTTTCTTTTATTTTCATTTATGGCATTAACTAATTGTAAATGATAAATAATATAAAAATTATGAGGCGAGCACTTTGGGATTTTCCAAATTATTTCTATTTATACCTATATTATGAAGGGATAGTGCCATAATTGCCACACTTGGCAGGCAGGTTGGTGATTGCAGCAAGGTGTTATACGTTTTCTAGGAGAGAGCTGCTATCCACTATCCTGGTGAATCTCTAGCTGATTTTAAGACATAGGCAAGTAAAGGTTGGCGACAAATGTGTTCTTTGCCCGTCGCTACACGAGGTGCCCTAAAATTATGAATTACTACTCTCGTTTATAAACCTACTTATGAAGCTTTTTTTCATTTATTATGAAATAATACCAAACGCCTCTGAAACATTGGATCTAAATTTGATAATGATAGGTTCAATTTATCTTCATTTCATTACAAATGTTATGTTCTTAATATTTACATATAATTTCCAATTAAGCGACTCCAGTACGCCATAGCTATTCAAATTTCAATATTTGCTTTTAAATAATTATTTATTAATTTTATAATTATATATGTTAATGATTATGTATATAGTTTAAATATATATATATATATATATATATATATATATATATATATATATATATATATATATATATATATATATATATATATATATATAATATTATTTAAATTTGTAACGAAGCGGCAATTTTTTTTCTCATTTAAAATAAATATGTCTGGACTTATATCCTATTTGATATAAAGTGGTAATGTATTAATTCTTAGCGTAACACATTTTGGATAATTATTTATAAACTTATTTCTTTCTTAACATTTTCGATTATTAGACTTGGGCCACCATCGTAATAAGGAAAATGCCCCTTTTACATCACGTTAAATATATAGGGTATTTCATGTATTCACTCTCTCAGAATGATGATATCATTTCTTTATGTTTTTTACTCTTCTCTTAATATAATAATATAAATAATATTTTAAATAATATTATATATAATAATAATTTAAATAATATTATATATATATATATATATATATATATATATATATATATATATATATATATATATATATATATATATATATATATATATATAATATTATTTAAATTTGTAACGAAGCGGCAATTTTTTTTCTCATTTAAAATAAATATGTCTGGACTTATATCCTATTTGATATAAAGTGGTAATGTATTATTTATATCCTATTTGATATAAAGTGGTAATTATATATTAACATTTTCGATTATTAGACTTGGGCCACCATCGTAATAAGGAAAATGCCCCTTTTACATCACGTTAAATATATAGGGTATTTTATGTATTCACTCTCTCAGAATGATGATATCATTTCTTTATGTTTTTTACTCTTCTCTTAATATAATAATATAAATAATATTTTAAATAATATTATATATAATAATAATTTAAATAATATTATATATATATATATATATATATATATATATATATATATATATATATATATATATATATATATATATATATATATATATATATATATATATATAATATTATTTAAATTTGTAACGAAGCGGCAATTTTTTTTCTCATTTAAAATAAATATGTCTGGACTTATATCCTAATTGATATAAAGTGGTAATGTATTAATTCTTAGCGTAACACATTTTGGATAATTATTTATAAACTTATTTCTTTCTTAACATTTTCGATTATTAGACTTGGGCCACCATCGTAATAAGGAAAATGCCCCTTTTACATCACGTTAAATATATAGGGTATTTCATGTATTCACTCTCTCAGAATGATGATATCATTTCTTTATGTTTTTTACTCTTCTCTTAATATACAGGGTGGAAGTGGATCGCTCCCGAAAACGAAGACAGGTGACCCTAGTAGTCCTACTTGTATGATAGGCTAGAAAAAAATCAATCGGATGAATTTTTTTTTTCACAACGTATTTTAAGTTGGTTCACACTCCATCGTACTAGGACAGTGCCATGTAACGATAATTCCATAAAAAAATACGTAACTTTATTAAGATGAGAAAAGACGCAATCTATTCAAAACTTACGATCATATGTTGCAGAGTTGAATGACCTCGCATAGTGAAAAAAATTTTTTGGTGATCATAACGGACGACTAAGGGATATAAAACGCATATCTTTGCAAGAGAAGAAAAACTTGTAACAATACCCTTTTTTTTTTTTTTTTTTTTTTTTTGCCGTGGGTTATGGACGTCGCACCCCGCCAAATCGGTCCGGGGTGACGGAAGAGGCGGCGCACAACCCCATTGACCCACCCTGCAAGCACCTCTTCTTCGCCGTGCGAGCGGGCCACCGGTACCCGATCTTTGTCTTCGGTGGCCCGCTCGGCGGTATGCCCTCTCGGGCTCCTCTCTTGTCGACGCCCCGACAGCTTTCGCCGTCGAGGCGTCGTCCTCACGCGGTGGCCTCACGTCGGGTGATCGGACAATTCCCCGGTCCGATCACCCGAAGCCTCGGTTAGGGCGGCATCAGGCGCAGGTACTCGCGCCTGCGCCGCCCCGGCCGCGGGCGGCGGCCCGGGTCACGGGAGTCCTCCCGGGCCCGTTCCGCCGCCTCCTTCTGCGAGATGACAGCCTCGCAGAAGGCGGCGACCGCGTCCCAATTCCTGACGCTGTCGACCATTGCTCGCGCAACAGTCGGCAGCGTCAGGTCGGCACCGATGACAGCGACGAGGTCACGGCGCTGCCCGTCCCAGCCCGAACATACCTCGAGCGTATGTTGCGCCGTGTCCTCGTCGCTACTGCAATGGTGGCAGGACGGAGTCCACTCCCTCCGCACGACCGTGTGCAGGTACTTGCCGAAGCAACCATGCCCCGACAAGACCTGCACCAACCGGAAAGAGAGGACTCCGTGCCGCCGCTCCATCCACTCCATCAGTACGGGCCGGAGGGCCTCAACGGTAAAAACACCGTGTCTAGGCCTCTCCAGCCGCGTAGCCCAACGGGCGATGACTTCTCGGCGGGCGTCCTCGCGCCAGGTGGCTATCTCGTTGAACGATGGGGAGCCACCCTCTTCGCGCATTGAGGTAACCCGCCGGTAGAGGTTGGAGAGCATCTCCGCCTCTAAGTCCCACGGGGGTGTCCCGGCCAATAGGCATGCCGCCTCGGTAGACACCGTGCGGTACCCGCGAATGGCTCTGACCGCCATGGCTCGCTGTGGCCTCCACAGCACCGCCCTGAGCTGGGCGTTCAGAGCCCTCGCCCACACGGGTGCGCCGTACATGGCCATTGAGCGGATCACCCCCGCATACAGCCGTCGGCCCTCGAAACTGGGTCCGCCCACGTTCGGCATGAGCCGAGAAAGGGCGGACGCCGCGCCGACCAGCCGGGGAGCAATTTGACGGAAATGCTCCCGGAACCACCATCGCCCGTCGAGCACCAGGCCCAAGTACCTCATATGGGCCTGGATACTGATGTGGATGGAGTTGACGACTAACGAGGCACCGATGGGCAGCCTCACACGGGGCCCATGGAATAGTAGGGCCTCCGTCTTGTTTAGGGCCACCCTGAGCCCCAGCGCTTCAATTCGCCTGACCATCTCCTCGGTGCCGAGAGTGGCCAGGCTCGCCGACTCTTCGAGTGTCCTGCCCCGGGCTGTGACGAGCGTGTCGTCAACATAGCAAATAACGCTCAGCCCGGGGGGGAGACTCCCTCTTAACGCCCAGTCGTAACCGATGTCCCACAGAGTCGGCCCCAGAACTGACCCCTGCGGAACACCGCACGACATGGGCGTCCGCACAATGTCCCCTGCGGGGCTCGCGTAGAGGACACTGCGCCCCTCCAAATAGTCTGCCACCAGCCGCCTGAGGTACAGGGGCACTCCATGGAACCGGAGTGCCTCCCTGATGCAGCTGAATGGCAGACCATTGAAGGCGTTGGCGATGTCCAACGACACCGCCAACAGCACTCCTTTGCCGGCGACAGCCTCCGCGGCCGTCTGCCTCAGGCGTAGCAGGGCCCCGATGGTCGAACGCCCCCTCCGAAACCCAAACTGATCGTCCGACAGATCGGGCCCCACCTCCTCCAGGTGCTGGACGATGCGGGCAGCGAGGACACGCTCCAGCAGCTTACCCACATCGTCCAGAAGCACAATGGGCCTGTAGGCCGACTAGGCGAATCCGGGGGCCGTCCCGGCTTTGGCAGGAGAACCAACCTCCCTTCCTTCCAGCACTCAGGGAACCGTCCAGACGTCAGACAGGCGTTGAACAGTCGCCTGAGGTGAGGTTCGAGATGCTCGAGGAGCAATGTCAACACCCGGACTGGGACTCCGTCCGGGCCGGGGGCCGTGGTGGCGGAACGAATCTTCGCCACGGCTGACCCCACTTCCGACTCCGTCACGGGCGGAACACTCTCGATGGCCTCCCGGTCGTGATCTGGCGAAGCCACGACCGGGGGCGTGTGCTCCGACTGCTGCGGGAACAGCTCCTCGACCACTCTACGAAGGAGGTCGGGCTGGAGGGTCTCGGTGAGGGGGGGGCCCTGCGCGCGAAGCTTATTCAGCGACGCGCGATACGGGCGACCCCAGGGGTCACGGTCGAGACCGTCCAGCATCTCCTGCCAACTCGCGTCCTTGGCGGACCGGATGGCCAGCCGAAAGGCGGTACGCGCACTGCGGTACGCCTCGTACAGCTGGCCCTCCCGCTCAACATCGCGGCGACGCCGCCGACTGCGGGTGTAGGACCTTCGGGCACTAATGCACGCCGCACGAAGGTCCGCCAGTCTTGGGGACCACCAGTAGACCCCCTGCCTCGGAGGTAGACGCCGCACCCTGGGCATGGCCGCATCGCAGACCTGCGTTAACGCACTGCGGATGCGGACAGCCTCGACGTCCACTCCGTCCGCTGGGGGGGGTGAGGACAGCCACACACAGTGTTCACGAGACAGAGTGTTCACGATGGCCGCCTCCGCCAGTAGGTCCCTATCCAGCCGCCCCACAGCCCACCGCAGAAATGCGGGAGCTCGGTCCGCCCTGTGACCCCTGCTGGGGTCCCGGAGAGGGGAGACCTCCATCCGGATGTAACGGTGATCCGACAGGGTCTCCGCCTCCTCCAGGACACGCCAGTTCCTCACTCGTGGTGCGACAGCGGGGCTATCGACCCACCCTGCTGTCGCACACACGTGTTCACTGAGCCTCTGTTTAGGACACAGAGGCCCAGTGACGCCGCCCACTCCACGATCGCCCGCCCGCGATCGTCCGTCATCGGGGACCCTCACGCCGTGGATTTGGCGTTGAAGTCCCCCAGGACCAGGACGAGGCCTAGTGCCAGTCGCCGTATCGAAGCCTCCAAGGTGGTGAGGGAGGCCCCGAAATCGTCCATTCTCCTGTTAGGGGAGAGGTAAACGCTGTACAGTGTGACCCCTCCCCAATTCGCCGCGACAAATTCCTCGCCCCTATCCAAGAGGGATAAGGACGGGAAGTGCCGCTGCGTGGAGGTGACGATTGCCGCGGTTCCGTTCCGGCGGACCACCCAATTGGGGCGATCAGGCACGACGTACGGTTCCGCGACTACGGCTGCACCGATCGACCACTCCGCCATGGATTGCAGGAGGAGATCCTGCGCACCGGCGGAGTGGTTGGTGTTGGCCTGCAGGAGGTGAGTGGACTGGGCAGCCATTAATGGGCCGTGTCCATTATCACCTCCTGGCTTGCGGCGGGCGATCGGGCCGCGCTAGGAGCTGAAGCGGCCGGAGTCGTAGGGCCGCTCCGCCCCTTTGGAGCCGAAGCCGGAGGTCTGCACGCCCCAGAGCCCATGCGGTGCTTGGCAGTCTTATTGCCTGCCGCACACGCGGGGCAGTGGGGCGGGGCGGCGCAAGATGCCGCCATGTGCCCAGTCTGACCGCAGCGGAAACAGAGTCCGCCGCAGTCAAAGCAATTAGTGCATGTTGGCCGGGTATGCCCGACCGCCATGCACTTGAAACACCTCGCAGGCCGGTGCTCCAGCACGGTGACTCGCGCTGAGCTCCAGCCCATAAGGAGCCTGCCTGAGCCGGCCAGTTGCCTGACCGACTCCACTGGGCACTGCACCCAGGCGGCACCTACGCCGCCCGGACCGGGTCGGATGGCACCAACTCGGACGGTGTCCAGGGGACACCCGGTTTTCGAGGCAATGGCCTCCCGGATGTCTTCCACCGTCACGGAGTCGTCCAGACCCGCGATGCGCATTTCGGCGCACTTCACGGGTCTGGCGATTTTCACGCCACCCTCCTCGGCGAACAAACCTCGCAGCTTCGACGCCACGCTATCGGCCGTCCTGGTGCCCTCGGCCCCAGGGAACTCCAGAATCCGAGCCCCTGTCCGGGCCTTGCGGGTCCTGGCTTCGACGCCTCCTATGTCGGAGACGTCAAGCTCCCGCCGGGCTTTCCGCAGGACGGCCTCATAGCTGAGGCCCCTTTCTGCCGCCTCAGGCAGCACAGTGATCACCACTGCGGCTGTCTTCGGCGGCCGGAGCCCCTTGCGCGGCCTCTTCCTCTTCCTCCCGCCTCCTTCGGCTCCTGCCTGGGGAGCGGAGACCTCAGCGGCGCGCTTGGCCACCGCTCTCCTCCTCTGGCCGCGACTCTTCTTGCCGCGCTCGGCCACCTGCCAACCCTGTTCGGGCGCAGCGGGCATGCCAGGCGCGGGAGGCGCGGTCGTGGGTGCGCTAGTCGTCGTCGGCGGTGTTGATGCGGGCGACGACTGCGGCACGGCAGGAGCCGGTGCCGACTTCTTTTTAGGGCTGGGCCCCTTTTGTTTGGGTCCAGCCGCGGCCGCGGCGTAGCTGCCCCCCACGCGGCCACCCTGACAAGGCAGCGGGGCGGGGGCTGGTGCCGCTTATGGCCGCTTGTCCGCGGCGAGAGGCGGTCGAACACGCGGTTCTGGAGGCAGCCTTGCCTCCAGAACGGCCAAGCGCGCATTGACCATATTACCGATCGTGTCGATAATGGCGCGCAAGGCCTCGTCCGACACGCCCCCCACCGCGGGCAACGGGATTAGCGTTACCGGCTGGACCTCTGCCGGGGCCTGCCCTACGACGGCGACATTTGGCGGGCTTGTGCTGGTTGGCGGCGTCTTCGGCGCGGCGGCAACCGATGGACGGCCAGCACCTCGAGGCGGCTTCGGGGCGGCGACGACGGCGACGGTTCCTTGGCGGCCAGCATTGACCGACGGCGCAGATGGCGCAGGCGGCACGAGCCGCGCCATTTGGGCCTTTAGGTCGGCCACGTCCTTAGTAAGGAGGCGGTTGGTCCTCCGTACCGCGGCCAACTCTGACTCCAAACGGCGGTTCTGGGCCCGCAGGCCTGACACCTTGCCACCAAGGCGGGCGTTTTCGGCCTGCAGGGCCTCCACGTTCGCGGCTGGGGCACTCGTGCGGGCACCAGCGGCCGCCACTTCGGTGGGAGGGATGCCGGACAACACCCCCAGCACCCTCGCGGCAGCCGCCTCGTTGTCGGCCCGCCTACCAGCCTCCGCCACTCTATGCATTCCGCCGGCCGGGGAATGAGTCGTCCTGCCCGTCGTCGCGGCTCCTCGCCCTCTGCGAGACGCCGGCACTTTAGGGGGAGGCATGATCACCACGCTCCCCTCAGAATCGGCGCCCGAGCTGCCCTCCTTGCTCAGGGGGCGCTTTCGCATTTTCGAGGGGAGGGCCTCCACCCTGACAGTCAGGACCGCCGCTGCAAGATGCGGTGATGACCTGGCGGGGGCGGTTTCCTCAACCGACCCGCTGACTTTCTTGGACGGCTCTGCGGAATCGCCCTGGTCCATTTTTTCGGCAGATCCACTGCCCTCATCTTTGGACGGCTCTGCGACACTACTGTCGCCCTCGTCCATTGACGGCCCTGCAGTAGATCCGCCGCCATCATCTTGGGGTCCAGCGGTGGTAGCATCCCTGAGAGCCAGCCGCTCCTCCCGCTCCGCCTGTCGCTTTTTGGCGCCGGAAGCCTTCCCCCTATTCGGGGGCCTCCCACGCCTCTTCGTCTTTGGGGCCTCCTTGGTCTATGCCGGGCCCTCGGCGGACGCCTCAAGTCCTGAGGACGAGGCGTCGTTGTCAGTTTTACGTTGGTTTGACAAGGCCGTGATGTGGGAATCCGCTGGATTCCCGTCTGGTAAAGAGTTTTTAGGCAAATCCATTTGATTCCCACGAGTATGGGAGAACTAACGGTCGACCCGGGCAGAGATCCCTGTACCCGGGCAAGCCTACATTTACCAACCAGGGGGTCGGCCGGTACCCTGGCTGGAGCGTGCTAGGAACAGAATACCCCATCTGCCATGCATCCTCTCGCCGCACGCCAGAACTTAGGATTCTGGGTAATTTCCGAATTCGAATGTCGAATTCTTTATAGAGGTTGTCTTCCTCGCGGTCCGGGCGGTTAAGCCAAGACCCTCGCTCCTGAAACTACGCCTCACGACAATATGTCTTGAAGCAAGATATCAGGTTTACGATATGTCGGCGGTGGCATAAGCCTGCCCAGCCCTCAAATTAATGAATGACCGGGCCCGTCCGAGATTTCGCGTCCTGTACCCTCTACAATTAGAGGGTCAGGAGCGAATTGGGGCTCAACCCATTGCTGGGGAACCCCCCCTCGCGCCAGAGATTCGCTACGGACGACAATTCAACAGAGGGATCTGGGGGACTGTCGCCCGCACCCAGGGTACACCACGCGGAGGTTTCTGACATCGTACCCCTGTAACAATACCCTACACGTCAATTTTCAACTCGGTCAATTGCTCTCCCGTTATGGAGGAAGCTCGAGTCCAACAGTGGGATATATGAGTTGAGGTATCATTCAGCTTTCTGTGAAATAATTTCAAAGGTGCCGAATATGTCCCAATGTCCGCCCATTTTATTTTTCTAACTAACACTACTAATAACTCGGTTTTCCACTCGTGAGTACGTGCAGATATAAGCCTAGACAAATGTACTGAAATATTAGTATCAATCGCTTGTCATCGATGGTCGACAGCACCAGATCGGCACCGATGATTGCAACGAGTTCAAGGCGCTGCTCTGCCCAGGCCATACAAACCTCGAGCGTATGCTGCTCCGTGTCCTCGTCACAATCGCAGTCGTGGCAGGACGGTGTCCTCTTCTTCCTCGCGACCGTGTGCAGGTACTTACGAAAGCAACCATGACCTCTGTGGTCGCCACAAAGGAGTCCTGATATGGGTGGTCAGGGACTCGCTGTTATATCATACGGCAAGTTCGTGACTAATATGTGATACTGTGACATTTTCGGCGATGTACCTGAACACCCTAGCTTTCCCCAAAGAAGAAGCTAATCTGTGCAATTGTAGACGTCATCCATAGTGTTATTTGCTGAAAATATAGATAAAAGAAAATTCCACTTGAACCCATAAGTACAACAAAAAAAAAATTACAGAACAATAAATTATTTTGCAAAAGTACTATCTTATTTAAATAAACAAACTCATATTAGCTCACAGTCTTCCATTTTCACTACTTTAGTTATGTGTAATATAGTTTTATCTCGTTAATCATAATATATTTACATTAGATTATAATATAAGGGCTTAATAATATACTAACGAGAAAGGAGATAATTTTACAAAGGCTGTAATTAGAAATTACTTAACGGCATTCTATATTGTATATAATAAATTGGTTTTATATTTAGAATGATTATTTGTATTCAAAATAAAGACAATGACTACATACGGTCTTTGTAGCAACTTCTTATTCCGAATTTTATCGATTCGATCTTCACATAGGATAGTTGCAATATACTGAAAAGATTGTAGAGTGTTTTTGTATCTGTTAATTGTATATCTTTATTCAGTTTCATTAATTTTTCTCTATATCATCAGGCTAATTTCATAGCGCCACATTAATGTTTATTCATTAGTATAGTACCATGTAAGTAGTTTAATTATGCAGAGGAAAAGTAACTATAAAAACTGATGATTACGACGTTACAATAGCGCCGTGTTTAGGACTTTTAGAATTGTTTTGGTGATTACTAGTTTTCTAGGTGTTATTAAAGGTCTGATGATGGAAGGGGTGATCGTTATAGAATTTAACGTTCTATCGTAATTGAGGGTAAGTATGTTCACTATTCGCGCTAATTAGATGAGTTAGTATGAAGTTTACTTTTAAGTATTATTTTTAAATTACGGTGTGCGCTTAGAGGTTTAAATACATACTATTTAGATATTTAACCCGTACTATCCATGTTAGAGCATTATCGTGGTCCTGCTGTTATTAAAATTACTTGGGGGCGACTCAGTATGCCCTTTTCTTCCATACAGCCCGGACATTATTTTATTGTCACCACCTGTCTATCCATGTCATGCTTCAGGAAGTCTATCTATCTTTTCTTTGGTCTTACTTTGCCCCTAAAACCTTCAACATTCATAGTTAAATATTTCATGGCAACATTACTTTCATCCCGTCTCATCACAGGTCCATACCCGGTCAAGGGTTCACTTCTTAACTCACCCATCACTGTCGCCACTTTCAAACTCTCTCTTATATGCTAGCCATGCCAGAGTATTAGTGGAATGGAAATGTCAATGTGTAAGTCACTGCGACTTATTAATCCTCATATTTTTATCCTACAAATAATTAGTTGATAAATAAAAATAATATCCATATTTTATTTGCATGTATAGATTGTTCTAACATGAACACTTGAACGATGCTTATCTTTAAAATTAAGAATATTAACTAAAGTACAAAATTTTCATCAAAGTCGCAAAATAATCTTTACGAGTTCGTTTTTGTTCAAATACCAAGGGTGTCAACATCTAAAGATATTTCCCGAAATTTATACCAAGTACTCCTTTGGGAATGTAAAGAGTTTTAAGAGTTTGTTTCTTATTAGATTGTCAGATTTGTTGGAGTTTTTGAACTAGTATTTTATATACAGTATTAAATCAACTATTCTTTAAGAAAGTGATTCGTTAAGAAAGAATAGAATAGAATAATTTGTTAAGATAGATATCATAGTAAGTTCTAGTAGATTTAAGATATAATTCCACTATATTAAAAGAAATAGTGATTATTTATTTAAGTACAGTTAAGTACTATTTTATCTTAAGAGCCCTAAAACTATGTTAAATAAGCACTAAAAGGATGGAACAACTCTCTTCGTAAACTCTTAACACTAACTGCTATCGCCAAACCGTCTACCAAGCGTGGCGCTTGTGATATGACCTCTCTTAGTGGGGAGTTCTTTATTTAACAGTGGAGAAAAACGTGATGTGTGATAATGATGTTCCATCACGTTTTTCTTCGTAAGTTGACTCTTACTAAGTGCAGTATAAGTAGATATGATCTCATCATTCACTCGTATATTATCTTAAGTACTAGCGTTAACATCTAATAAGTTGTTTAGATCCACGTACCTCCTAAAACATAAAATGATGCGTATTGGATTGCACCATAATTTGATCTCCTTCAGCGTCAAATATGGATTCTGCATCTTACGGAATAATATTATAAATAGCGCAGTGGCGCTTATTTTAAAGGTGCGCAATAATTTCCAATACGAAATCGTCATATCGGCACATTTGTAGACATTTTGGTGACTGTCATTAGAACTGAACAGGAATTGATTGCCATCTTATCGCATTTTGGTAGGGTCAAGTATGTTATCTGCATGACCATCACAGTCACTGTTTGCCCATCCAAAAGAAAGGGAGGGATAATGATCTCTTATCCAGACATCAAACGGAAAACGCAGTCCATTTATTTTAATTTTCAGGGCTATTTTTATTGCTTATGACTAATGAATAAGCAGCATATTTGATAGTTAAGTGTTACTGCCACTTTTGGGCTTTTGCAATACCAGGGGTTCAGCTACACCACTGCCCACCAAGCAAAACCCATATAAAATTTGAGCTGCCAGCTCTCTCGAACGAAGCTCAGTACATTGCCACTGCTCAAATGTTGATATTCTGCCATAGCGGACCCCGGATGGACTTGCACGCGGCTTTAGACAGAAATCTGTCAATAGTGGGACTCCACCACTACTAGATAGGTTATTTTAAAATATTTATGGTTAATTTATAAAACTTGATTACGAAGTGAAAAATGATGTCACAAGCGGGATACGAACCCGCGCCTATTGGAATTCCGGCCCAATCGTGCCTCCACTACACCACCGTGACTAATTGTAGGACATGCAAATTTCACTTCGTATCATATTTACGTCTTAAGATGACGGTATGCTATCTACCCAACAATGTTTACACATCGTTATAGGCTTAATACTTAAAACTTTACAGTTAGAATTGTATTAAACGATGACATAACCTTGTTATTTAAATTACTGAAATTTAGCATATAATATGCTTAATTATTTATAAAACTCGATTACGAAGTGAAAAATATATATGGTTAAGTTAATATATTTATGGTTAAGTTAAATTCTTTAATGTTTGCATAGCATTTCTGAAGTCATTAGAAACTTTAAATAAACACTACGTAGTGTTTTTTTTTTAAGAATTTCTAGAGCAAGGTAGCATAAAAGCCTCACCGAAGTTAAAATCGAGTACCGGTGGTCCGCTCGCACGGCGAAGAGAGAAGGTTTTACGGTGGGTCTATGGGGTCACGCGCCGCCTTTCCGTCACCCCGGACCGATTCGGCGGGGCGAGACGCACCCATAGCCCACCAATAAAAAAAGAAAAAAAAAAAAAAAAAAGGTAGCATAAAAGCCTGAGCACGTTGAATATTTATTAGAATATTGAAGAAAGAAACTTGCTGTCTGGTGGCGGCTACGAATACTATCAACCCTTATGTTGCTCGTGGTTATAGTAAAAGAAGACTAAGATCTTAACATTGACCTGGATTAAAATCATTTAATGCGTCTGAAAATAAATTATATCCAGACTCGATATTTATAGTGGTAGGACCACGCTGTTGAGAGTTCTCTGTCTACAGCCGCGGGCCGGTCCGTCCGGGGTAGTACTACACTCTCGTAGAAGATCGACGTCTGAGTAATAGCAATGTGCTATTGCGCTTCGTTCGGTGAGCGAGAGAGCCGGAAGCCCAACTGGGTGGGTTTGGGGATTGTAAAGGTAGGCAGCGGCCTAGCTATAGCCTTGGTTATAGCAAAGGTCCATTGGCGGCAGTGACACTTACCATCAGGTGTACTGCTTGCTCGTTTGCCACCATAAACAATAAAAAAAAAGTTGTTTTATATTGTGTACAAGAAACTGTCCAGTTGTCCATGGCGAGCATTAAATCCATTGCAATGGGTATAAGAGATTACAAATTAAAGCGCTCGTCACTTGTGCAGCCAAATACAGTAAATGCATAGGATATATCAAAATGCATGAGATGTTATATGCGTTTTATATCCTCTAGTCGTCTCTTACGATTGTCCATGGGTAAGATAGGGGTACTGAATGGTATTCTTTCTCTGTCACCATACGGACAACGGACACTAGGTAGTGTTATATGTAATGAGAGTTGAGAAGTTTTGTAATCTTAAATAAATAGATTACTAAACTAGATTGAGAGTGTATTGAAAATATCTATATGAAATACTAAATAGCAAATATTTTTATTGATTATTTTAAGTTTATTTTAATAAGTCACTTAAGAAATAGTTGCGGAAGCTGACTAATGTGGCCTACTGTTTAATTGGAAACTTGTAATGTTTTTAAGTGTTCATGAATTTTATGTGACTTGCGGTTTGAATGCGAATTCTATTCTGAAGTTTTTAATAGGCTTTCTTGGAAGAGGGTCGGAATTATATTTAGTGAGGCCTCTGCAAAATTTATGTTTATAAGATTTGTTTTTATGATAATAATATCTTGGATTTCTTTGAAAGATATTGTTCGAAAACAAAATAACCAGTTTAATGTAAATGGGTCTTTATCTTTTACTGGCTCAAGTTGTTATATAAAATTTCTTTAAAACCAGACATTACATGGTAATTGACTCTTTGAAATAGATATTTGTTCATTGGTTCCGTTACTTTGAAGTTTGTGAATTAACTCCTTAAGAGATTACCTAGGTACTCATACATATATTAGTTATGATACAAACAATAAAGGTACCTATATTAATCTATACTCTATACTAATATTATAAAGAGGAAAGATTTGATTGTTTCTTTGTTTGAATTGAATAGGCTCCGAAACTACTTGACCGATTTGAAAAATTCTTTCACAGTTGGGAAGCTACACTATCCCCGGCGAAAATAGGCTATATTAAATTTTTCAAAAAAGTTAGAGGCCCATACTAAAACTCCAATAATGTAACCCAAGGTGTGAAAAATTACCAAAAATCTTCCTTACATCGCGTGCGCTGCGAAAACTATTGATTATAGAATAAAATACTACGACTTTGCAGAACATATAATTATCTACAATAAATATTGCAACAGCATATATTTAACTATAATAGTTATGTCACAATAAGTTTTTTTTTTTTCATTTTAAATAATATATTCAAATGCCACCGCTATAAAAGCTCTTTTATTTGTACTTTGGTATTAATCCTTATCAAAATAAATGACTTCATATTTAAGACTGCTTCAATCTATCTATATTCTATATATATATATATATATAAGAGATTTCCACCCATGTATTGACTTATCACGATATCTCTGGAACCTACAGACTTAAAATTTGGCAGAAATATTTCTTTCGCCGAGTAGAGGTCAGCTAAGAACGGTTATTACGATATTTCACCAGCAAGAGGGGTTGCTGAGGTGTAAAAATCACATTTTTAAGTATATCTCCTACAGGCTTGAAATTTGGTGTGAACATTTTAGGTCAAATGATTACAGATTTTACAAAATTCCATTCGGAAATACGGAGGTGTTAACCTAAAAAAATCCAAATTTTTTTATAATAATAAAGCTCCTACAGACTTGAATTTCGGTAGGCATATTTGTGTTACGATGCAACTAAGAACGGCTTTTTAATAATTTCACCCCTTAAGGGGTTGTGTAGGTTTTAACCCAAAAAAATCACATTTTCAACTACGGCCTTTTCTTCTTTCTTTCTTTCTGCCCTGTAAAGGTCAGATGAGGTAGGATTTTAAGAAACTCCTTCTCTGAAAGGTAATCTATGTAGGGAAAGTAAACTACACAACTGAACTGACGTAACCGAAGCGAAGCGCGGGTGGGTCGCTAGTTATCTAATAAAATTCTTGTATTACGGTGGACTTTACAATCATATAATTTACCGTCACAAATTAGACCCAAAGTCAGGACAAAAAAATGCTGATCGCATAAAGTTATGTCCTGCGTGGGAACCGAACCCGATACACTTGATGTGTAGTTCGGTATCTTAACCTCTTGACCATTTGTGCAGTCGATATTTAATTTAATCATAACGCTAGTATTTTTACATTCTCCTTAAATTGTAAAATATATACCTTCTAGAGCTATGGAAAGCATACTCAATTCTATCAAATTATTGACTGCAAGCTGAATGTTAGAACATTGTGCTCTTCTGTTGCTCTTACCTTATTTGCCATTTTAACAGGCCGAGCAAGCAGCGCACCTGATGGTAAGTATTACTGCCGCCCATGGACCTTTGCAATACTAAGGGTATAGCTAGGTCACTGACTACCAACACAAACCCCAAACCCACCCAGTTAGGCTGCCGCCTCTCTCGCTCACCTAACGAAATGCAATAGCACATTGCCATTACTCAAGTGTCGATTTTCTGTTCGAGTGTGGTACTACCCCGGACAAACCAGCCCGCGGCTGTTGACAGAGGACTGTCAAGACTGTTGTCCTACCACTAATAAATATACAGGGACTTTTGACGGGAATTTGAAAACGTCATGTGGTGCTCTTGTATTATATTCAATATTTTAGTGTTTTAACGTGTTATATTAGATAATTTTGATGGCATTTTATGTAATGTGATGCGCGGAACTACTGGGATGTCGTGAATATCATATAAAAGAGTTTTACAACGTTTTAATTTTCCATCAAAATTCCAACAAGATACCATCAACAGTGTGGCCATGGCACTGTTGATGGCGACAATTTGACTTAGACTATGACTAACCTGAAAGACTGAAGATATTTATAACTAGTTATTGGCGAAATCTTGTAAACGCCATTAAAAAAATATATATATATACAGATATTTATGATATTTATTTAATAGATACTTAATGTAGTGTCAAACTATATCAATTTAACTGCTCAGGTGGCATAGTGGTTAAGATAGCGTTATATCAGAGTCGTGAGTTCAATTCTTAATTGAGACAATACTTTGTGCGATCCACACATTGTTGTTCTAGATGCAATTTGTATACGTTAAATTGAATGTTTGTAAAGTCCTCCGCAATACAAGGATTATTTCCATACGTCCGAGTGTTGCATTTCTTAAAAAAAACAAACAAAAAGGTATTAACTTAAAACAAAGAAACATTAAAACTGAAATAATCTATATTATGATATAGCATCAAAATATAATACTACAAGTGAAATTAATTTTAAATTTTAAATTCAAGGAATAAAGGTCCATTAATATTGAATTTCTTAAAGGAATAATAATTTAATTTACTGCAGACAGAAACCTTTTAAACAAGTTCTATGGCCCAGTCTCGAAGGACATTGATAAAAATATGCAAATAAAAACATTACACTCAATTAAGCACGATCGTTGTACTCTATTAAAATTACAGCAGTGAAATGAACATTTACAATGCAGAGTAATAGCTTCTAGTTCGTACCAAAGGAAAATTGCTGAAAAATATTGTAAGTAAAATTTTTGAATATTTTTCCCCTCTTTTATATATTTGGTGCTTGTCGGCGATTCATGCCTTCAGTAAATTGCTTTGACAATCTACTTTTTTTTGGCAATCGATTTGTAATTTTCTTTAGTTATAATATTTTTTTTTTGTGCTGTACATTTTTGACGTGAAATATCTATCAAATCTTTCGTTTGCGAAATACGATTTGTAACGTAATTGGTTCCAATTCTTGCTATTACTCTACGGTTTTGTTTTAGTAATCCAAAAATATTATTCCTTGATAAACAGATGTGAGTTGTAGTACTTTAATTAATCTAATTAAATTTAAGAATATATCTTCATATACGTAATTATTCTGCAAATATACCTATTATTGACTGAACTTATAAATGATTTAAGTCAGAAAAAGGAATTCATAGAAAGTTAGTCATATTGTATTGCTTATTGTCTAGTGATAATAATTATTAGTTTTTGCAAACAATGTTTTATAATCGGAGAGCTAAAGTTCTCTGCTACAGTTCCCAGGATGTTGTTTTGACTGTCTCATACGATCCTAAGCAGCGATACATACGTATTAATACAAGAAGAAGTTCAAATTTGAACTGGATGTGATAGTTAACACGTAAATCTATTTCTAGGAATTTGATTCAATTTATTTTAGATTTATAAAGGCTTTTATACATTAACTATTTTTTTGGTCACGCTATGGCAATGCATTTGCGCACTATCCCCCGCCAGTGACAGACGAGGGAGTGTGTAGGACTCGCCAGCCGACTTCTTGATCAAAATACAAACTAGAACTACAGCGGTCTCTTCTGCGCTTTTACGGGGTGCCGGCGAGATCGTCATCGACACCCTAATACTAGGCCATCTGGCCACGTCCAGTTGACCGCCAAGGCAGTGGGAGGAGATGCGCGGAACGGCGCCTTCCCCTCCCCAGTTGCTACCTGCGGAGCGAGTTTGCGAATGCAAATGCCCCGCGTTTCCGCTCCGCGGCTTTCTTCGAAGAGATGACCACATCGCAGGAGGAGGCCATCGACGACCAGCACTTGTCACTGTCAAGCATCTTAGAAATGATAGTGAACAACAACAGGTCTATTCCTATGACTGCCGACAGGTCGTGGCACTGAGGCACCTAGGCGGGACATACCTCCAGGGACGCGCATCATCAATTGGCGTGCCACAATCATGACATCCAGGGGCCTCGTCCCATCAAATTCTGTGCAGGTACTTACCGAAGACAACGTGACAACGTATACACAAAATATTAGGCATATCATATTTTTAATCGTCTCATTTTCATCTATAAAAGAGAATGTTTCTATATATGACATCGTTAAACTCAGAAACTGTTCGACCGATCATCATGAAAAGTATGTATATGTATTTTTTTACGGAGAAGATTTATATACTATCCTTATTGATGTAACTCACCACCAGGCGGCGCTGTGATATATCGACTTCTATAAAAAAATCAACGGGCTGGGTTTGCTACTATGCTATAGGCTTTATAGGCTTACTAGCCTATAGTTTGAGCGAGTATTTTGACCCATGGATTGGGTATTTCGACTCTTAATGGTTCAAAATATAAAATATTTACGTCATGAGAGCTAAAATAGCACAAAACAACACGACGTTCTTAGAAGGTGTGATGGCGCAAGTAGGATGGTGACAATATATTTTGTTGATGGTCGTATAAAGAGTACGATGAATAATAACCAAGAACAACTTATCAAAGATGAACTGCAGTACAACATAAAACTAAGCAAGCTCATTAATGAGCTAATAAAATAGAAAATAAGGGGAAATTATAAACATGCCAGCAATTATATGCATTATTCCATTAGTCCCACGAGATTGACTTATAAATCTAAACTCAATATTCTTGCTGAGAATTTTTCAACAAACTCCTCGTAAAACAAGGAAACTAAAAAAAAAAATAATCGTTTTTCTTTGCCCTACTAGCTTCTAGCTCAGGAGTCAAACTTAAGGGTTTGCATCCTGAGCTCAGGAGCGTAGCAGCCTATTTATTCTATTAGACCAACGAGGCAGTTAGAAAGGAGAAGTATATATATTTATGTATACAATTCTGTGATGTATAAATATAAAATAACGTTGTACAAATATAAAAATGAGTATTATAAATGTGTTAAATTAATTTTATGCAAATTGTTAGCGCAATTTAATTAATATGGAAGTGGATGAACAGTTTTCACGATTCATTGAGCCATTTGCTTTCTGACGATAGTGAAGGTGAAGTTAATCGACCTTTCACAATATATATATATATATAAATATCTTAAATAATTATGTAAATGCAAAGGCTTGCAGTTTATTTTTTCGCTTTCGGAATTAAAGGGTTGGTCAGATTTTGATGATGATAAGGAAGAGTTATACAAAAGTTTATTAATATAAGTAAAAAGCAAATGTTTAGATGGTCATTGTACAAATTATTGTCAGAAATGTTTTGTAGTACTTTTATTTATATCAGAAAGCATTTTTAATTCTCAAAGGATGCTTGGAAGAAAATAATGTTTAAATTATATTAAGCCAAAAGTATCTTTGTCATAGTTTAAAAATTGTAGTTCATCTTTACTTTAATTTTATTTAGAATACGATATAAGATTTATTATTATTTCAATCCATTTCAATACACATTGTATTTTTATTACCAAATGGAAACGCCTCTTATAACAAGAGACTACAAATTATTTGGCAACATGTGATTATATAACATCTCTGCTTAACCTTCGGCGATAAAAGTTACTACATTTATCGTCGAATCTTTTTTCTACTCGATCATAGAAATAAATAACAGATATATTATTATCCACTTATTTCTATATTAAGCTCAGAAATAAATACATTTATTTCATGTTGAGTTTAAGCCATTTAGAATAATTTAGAATTATTGAAGTAGGTATAAAAAGCTACGTAATTTCACGTAGTTGTCGGTTTTTAAGTATCACGTTGACATTAAATAATACGTTTGAGTTTATCACAAGGGCTTAAAGGGTCGGGGTGGGAGGATTCGCATCGTGCTGACAGTACGTAGAAATTTTGACAAATTACACATGAGGATTATTCGGAGGGAATATGAAGAAAACCACACATTCTCGCAAATTACTGACTTGTAACAAATACTACCGCAGACGCCCTGCAATTTATTTTACTCTCTAAGAAATCTGGCTAGCTAATCTTGGGAGCGCGGCAAATAATGAATACTACTTACAGTATTAAATGAGATCTCGAGCAAAGGAAAAGCGTCTTATAATTTATTTGTGATTCCTCACTAATTTTATATATTATTTAGCCATATAGGACTTAAATAAAATGCGTTGAAACTACTTAGTGTAATTATTTTTGTTAAAGGGATTATGGGTCTTTTAAGGAGTTATACCTTTATGCAAAATAATAATGAGCATAAAAGTCAAAGACGGTCGATCAGTACGACCTATCCGTAGAATACAGTTACATCTGCATAAACATTACTTTATAGAAGAGTTATTAAAAAATTGTCAAACACAAAATCAGCAATATAATATTTCTTAATTGTTTTGTATAGGATTGATTTATTTTCTAATATTAGATCATCTTGTTATATAAATCAGTTTAGCTTTATAACTACAATAAAAACGATCTGGTATCATAATCATATGTAACTTTGTTCTTCGTATAGGTCGAGTATATAGATATTTAAACCTTTAAGTTTTTACTTAAGAAGCAAGTAAAAATATTATTCTTCTTGTGTTCATATAAGTTGAGTATCTGCAAGACTTCGCTATAATGGTAGCGATTTTTTTTCTACTTCACATTGTTTAGAACGTCATACCAACCCTTTTTTTTCGGTGGGCCATGGTGTAGTCATACCTCGCCAAATCGGTCCGGGGCAACGGAAGAGACAGCGCGCAAATCATACCAACCCTACATTATTTCATATCTTCCCTACATTATTTTATATTATGTGATGATGATGATGACGATGATGATGATGATGACGAAATAGGTAATGATAAACTGTATTATTAATACTTCCCGGGCTGGCCACTGTGGTTAAAGAATCGATATCAGTGGCAATGGAGTGGTAATAAGATAGATTATAGGACTGTGAGTCGCCGTTATGTCGCCCTGGATGGATTGGGTATGGTGTGTCCAAACTATAGTCTGCCAAAAAAGAATTAATGATTTAATCTATATATATATATATATATATATATATATATATATATATATATATATATATATATATATATATATATATATATATATATATAAGAGATTTCCACCTATGTATTGACTCATCACGATATCTCTGGAACCATAAGGCCTACAGACTTAAAATTTGGTAGGAATATTACTTTCGCCTGTAATGTAGGCCTCATAACCAAGCTCAAAGTCAGCTCAAAGCTATGCTCGGAATTTCTCTGCGTGATAGAATCCGTAATACGGAAATCCGCAGAAGAACGGGTGTAACCGACATAGCACGAAGAATTAGCACGCTGAAGTGGCAATGGGCTGGCCACATCGCTCAAAGAACCGACAACCGCTGGGGAAAAAAGGACCACGTACCGGACGACGCAGTGTAGGACGCCCCCCCCCACTAGGTGGACAGACGATCTAGTGAAAATTGTCGATGGATGCAGACGGCACAGAACCGCACTCTGTGGCATACCATGAGGGAGGCCTATGTCCAGCAGTGGACGGCGATGGGCTGAAATGATGATGATGATGATGATTACTTTCGCCGAGTAAAGGTCAGCTAAGAAAGGATTTAACGAAATTCCGCAAGAGGGGTTGCTGGGGTGGAAAAATCGCATTTTATTAAATATAGCCCCTTATAAAGACTTGAATTTTGGTAGGTATATTTGTGTTACAATACAGAGGTAAACTAAGAACGGCTTTTTAAAAATTCCACCTTCAAAGGGGATTGCGTAGGTGTTAACCACATTAACCCAAAAAATTCACATTTTCCAATACTGCCCCTACAGACTTGGAGATTGGTGTGGATTTTCTTTCTGCTCTGTAAAGGTCAGATGAAGTAGGATTTTAAGAAATTCCTTCTCCCAAAGGAATTCTTTATTGCGAAAGTAGACTGTACAACTGAACTGATGTAACCGAAGCGAAGCGAGAGCGGGTCGCTAGTTAAGTATATATATTTAGTTAAGTGTATATATTTAAAAGTTTTGGTTATTTTTAATAACTTGTCAATTTTTTTACACGATGTCATCTGAATATAAAAGGATTAACTGAAATATCATCTAAAAGGAAACGCAATCGTTACATATATCTGAAAAGAGGTAAATATTTTATATCATAATTCATCTCAGCTATAAAAAAGGGTGAGCGGAAAGACTGGTAACGTTATGAAATGATTTTGTTTCTCGTGGGAATAATACTGTATCTACACTGTATACTCGCACATGGTAATGTCGAGCTTGCCTTTAGTCTAAGATATAAAAATATCCCCAAGCTACGTAAAAGATCGTGATTTGAACGCCGCTGTATATTTTCTTCGGATGTTTTAGAAGATCTCGTTTTTACATTTTTGTGTTGAGCTTTTTCGTCTGCATTGCAGTATTCATATATGATATTAGATTATTTTATTATTTATTTATAGAATATATAAGAATTTTATTTTAAAGTTATTTGAAATATTCATAATTTTTTTTTAAATTTCCAAAACAATTTGAAGAACCAGTGATTTGAAGTCTTTTATCCAGAATTTGAAATAATTCTTTATCGTTTTATACTATCTAAAAAGAGCAAAATTATTAGAAAACTATAGGATGCCTCATCTTTTATATTTAAGTGTCACTCTTACATAATGTCATTGACCGAATAGCGTTACTTACCAAATTACCATGGTATACCCATGTAAGTTCATTCTCACACTTAGCAGGGTTAAACGAGTAAGTAGGCAGCAACGCTATCTTGAAAAATCTGTAATAGGAACTATGATCCCAAAATGGTCTGCATAACAGGGTGATTGTTTATTGAATGACCCCCTTCATATCACTGCCAATTGGGTATAGAAATACACAGGGTTATGTATTTTCAACATTTAAATTTCTCTAATACTGAGCAGGCCCTTGTAGATATAGATTCTATACCAATTAGTCTAGAAGATGATGGAGAGGTACCATATAGCTTATGGCATCACAAGCCGTACATTTTAAACTAACGGGAATGTTTGTTTAACTCACAATTTGAATAGACCATAGCCTGTCAAATAAATCTATCTGACGTGATATATATGGTAAGCTGACTGCTCTCACCTGCAGTAAGTACGTGCTCAACAAAGGTAAATATAAACAAAAGGTAAATATTCGACTACATTTTTTTAATTTTCGTTTAACATTATCTTAACTTTAAAGAAATTAACTTATATTTGTGTATTCTATGAGACAAGCAATTTGCCGTAATTTAAAACTCAAATCAGTTACACAAAAATAAAATGTTATACAAATAAATGTGGTCTATCGTGTGGTGACGGAGTAAGAATAAAATTCACCACCCCCTATCTTACCCGTGGGTGAACAACGATTAAGGGATATGATTTTCATACAACATCTATGTAAGAGAAGAAAAACTTGAAATAAAACCCTATAGCAACACGTCTGACCAGTGTGGTATAGTAGTAGGTCAATTTCTCTCCCAATATGGAGGAGGCTCAAGCCTAATAGTGGGACATACATATATGAGCAGAGAACATATATATATATATATATATATATATATATATATATATATATATATATATATATATATATATATATGACGAAGGAGGAACCAATCATGACGCAGGAGGCACCACCATTGTATTTTTAAAAGGTGTGACGTCACAATTGCTGGAGTAACTGTTGTTAGTTGCGTGGATTACTCATGGTACGGTTTTAATCTTCGAAATAAAACTCCACAAGTAACTGTTTAAATGTTGTATTCTCAACGAGTAGCGTAACGTCGCCCCAGAGAGCTCCACACGGTACAAAGACTCGAACACGAATGAATGTATTACTTCGCATACCCGCCCCGGGCGGGGTATGTGGGACTCGCAGGCCCTGAAGGGGACACTGAATACCCACTAAAACGTACCAACTGCGAGCTGTTAGCCGGAGGGGCTTTTACAGCTGAACCGGTCTGCGGGTGAGCCCGAAGGCTCTCAACCCGATGAATGTATTACGATAGTGCATCCGTATTTATAGAGCTCTGAGCACGTGCACGTGTTTACAATTTTTAGTATAGAAATTACAATGACAGAAATAATCACATGTTTGTTAATGTTAATTTAACATCAAAATAATCTTTAAGTAATCAATTGATGATTTATGAAGTAATTAAACTGTTCAATTAATTAGTCTAATTATTTATAGTAGGTGTATTGTTGTATTTGCGCCGATATATATATATATATATTTATATATATATATATATATATATATATATATATATATATATATATATATATATATATATATATATATATATAATTAAAATTCATGTTTACAAATTGTCTGTCTAATTATTTATATATAATCGATAATGATTTAAAATCAATCTGTTTACTTAGTTTATTATTTAAATGGACTTTATGATGACTCCTGAAAGAACTATATAACTTTAGTTCACGGAAATTGAAGGGCTTCAAAATTTCATTAATCTAAAACACCATCTAATTGAGTGATCTTGTTCCTTGGAGACAATAATGGGAGTACCTCCTGAAGTGAAATTGTTCTTAGCTAATTTACTTATTATAAACGATCCTATAATGGTTACCGTTCATTGCGCGAAAGTAATACTTGAATTTTATAGTATATTTTTTTATGAAGAATATATTCTTGGTACGTTTTGAAGATATTTTAACATCATGATAATAAATATTACAAATATTTGTCACGATATATAAATTTTGTAGCCCGTTTGTAATTTAGAAATTAATTGATGTGCAGTCGGGTCGTATCTAGATTGATGGATATATGGTAAAGAATGAATCTGATAATGAATCCACTACGAAATCATTTTCATTTTATTATTTAGAATTTGTTAAATATTAGTGATAATTGAGAAGAAAATTCAAATGAAACATCATTATCGTTCTCTTACTCTTATCCCAAATACTTGGGGTCGATACAATATGTACTTGTCTTTCTTAGTACATATTGTAAAAGTTATTGGCAATAGTTAGCTAAGGCCCAGCTCGTTATAAATAACAACCTGGGCCATAGGTTTAGCTCTTGTCTTTTAAGACATCCACGAGCAAAGTAAGGGTCGGTAGTATTCGTAGCCGCTACCACACAGCAGATCAAATAAAACTTAAAAATTAAAATTTATATATTTATTAATAACTTTTTATTATAAAACAAGTAAAATGATTAATAAGATAATTCAATATCAAATATCTACTTACATTTACTCAAAGTGTTACACATAGACTTAATTCTATTAATTAAATTCAATGAAATTAACTTAAGTTGAAATAACGTTAAGTTAAAACATAATTTAATATTCAAATCTATTTATTACATTTTGTTACTAAAATGATTATATATATTTGTGTTGTATTATTTTACTTGAATTCGACACAATATGTACTCTTCTTTCATCGTAAATATTGTTAAAGTTGTGGCAATAATTTTATGACCGGCCGCCTGCCTGACGTCAACGCTCCTTGGGAATGTTATTGTTAAGTAGACGGTGTCAAATGAAGTTAGCCCATGTTTATGTTTAACATTTAATCTTTTACGAGATTTTTTAGTTGGTAGCAGTGCCACCACACATTACAGATATTACACATAAAATGTAAATTAACTTAATGATTAGTTTTATTCATCATTTTCATCATTACAGCCCACAAATGTCCCACTGTTGGGCTCAGACCTACTCCGTAATAGGAGGGAAATTAACCTACTATACCGCGCTGGTCAGACGTGTTGGTATAGGGTTTTGTTGCGAGTTTTCCTTCTCTTGCATAGATGTTATATGCGTTTTATATCCTTTAGTCGTCTCGTACGATCACCCACGGGTAAAGATATGGTGAATAGTATTCTTACTCCGTCACCACACGGAAAATTAGTTTTATTGCCACATAATAATTTTGTATACTCTTTTGGAAAATACAAATAATTCAATATAAAATATTGGAATGATTTTAGAGAAAACATAATAAAATGTTTTACTTTTCAATTGTTCATTATACAAAACTGCAAATAACCTATTTAGCTGTGATTAAAAAGTATCGACATTTAAAGTAATGAAGTAGACATATTAAATTCTTAAAATATAAATAAACATTCGTTTTTATTTCAATGTATGCAATTAAAAATAAAGAAATTATCACTACAAAAAAGAAAACAAAGTACTTTGAGTTGTGAAAATAAAATATTTAAGTAACATTCGTCAATATAAGATTTTTTTTTTATATAAAATAATGGCGTAATTTTCCATTATAATGTCAGTGGTTGTTCGTTGAAAGTGTCTGCAGTGTTTGTAATAAATGGCTTTTAACGGTTAAATTTAATGGAAACTCGGCAAGATTGTCTTGTCGTAAATCTGTGTCGACGTAGCTTCGAGACGGTCGCCGAGTCTTTTGTCACTTGTCCATAGCCGTCTTCTGCTCTATCGCCTTTATAATGTGGTGTAAAGTGGTTTTTTTTTTCTATAAATGAGGGATATATAACTACAATGAAAAATAACAAAATACTAACATATATCAACTAAATATTGTTATTCCTAAGGAGATTTAACTTGAACATACTTGATGTTGGTTTGGTCCAAACAATATTATCTCAACCTAAGTCCGAACAGGCAAAATATTTGTGCAGCCTATTAACTTTATTGTACCCTTAAAATACTGCTGTCCTAATTTTAGCCTTGATTTTTATGGTAGTTAATATGATGTAAATGTTCCTTGATATAATGGGATTGACGTGTACATGTAGACAAAAACTCACAAAATTACTAGATAATAATAATAATCAACGAAATATTGAAAAATAAAAATAATTGGTAGCATGTTAAAGGTCCGTTCAAAAGCATTAGTCGAGTTTATTTAAACAACAGTCCCACAGCGTGATGTATAGGCATGTAATCCTAGTTATAATCAAAAAAAGCTGAAAAGGGTGAGATTAGATAATGGGCTATTAAAATAGATCAATATATTTTATTATTGATACGCTTTCAATATAGATTTAAAAAATAACATAAAATTTGTAGAATACCTGAACTGGCTCTCAGTTCTGTTAAAATACGAATGCATCTATTTTTTTCAGTGAAAAGTATATTTATGCGTTTATCACTAGAGTATCGAGATAGCATGAATTTCGATCGAGCCACTGTTTTTAATTGTAGCGATTGATTTATTGCATGTTCTGTATATCGCTAATAAGTACCAAGGTTCAGGTCTTATTTGATAATATGCAAAGCAAAAAAGCACTAGCGGCAATCTTTATTTCTCGCGATCAATTTTATTGTTGTTTTATAGAATTTCGGCGAATTCTGGCTTATTTTTTTTTATTGCTGGTGTTGGCAAACGAGCAAGCAGCACACCCGATGTTAAATATCACTGCCGCCCATGGACCTTTGCAATACCAATAGTATAGCTAGGCCGCTGCCCACCAATATAAACCCCAAACCCACCCAGTTGGTCTTCCGGCTCTCTCGCTCACCGAACGAAATGCAAATAGCACATTGCCATTATTTAGACGTCGATCTTCAGAGAGAGTGTGGTACTACCCAAGACGGACCGGCCCACGGCTGTAGAAAGAGATTGTCAGCAGTGTGGTTCTACCACAAATAAAATTAAATTATTAATTAATACTGTTAATGTTAGTTAATTCTGCTACAATTAATAGCTTTTTTAGTTTTAACAATATTCAGTCATCCCGATTTTTATGGCGTTTGACAAGGGATGTGTTGGTATATCTATTGATAGGACAGTATATGAATATACGTCTAATACCTTAGTATTTTGAAAATGATCGATGGTTACCCATATACTTTATACAAGGCAATCAGTGTGATAAAAATACCAAATTTGAATTAAAAAGAAATAGAAGTTTTTAAAGAACCATGCCCCGATTTGAGCCATATGGCGTGCAGTGATAATGTCCATAGCAGTGTTTTACTTTAGAGGAGTGCATTAACGAAAAAATATTTTTAGTGCTGTTTAACGAATGCGACTTAGTTTACAGGGGTACGACGCCAGAAACCTCCGCGTGGTGTACCCTGGGTGCGGGCGACAGTCCCCCAGATCCCTCTGTCGAATTGTCGCCCGTAGCGAATCTCTGGCGCGAGGGGGGGTTCCCCAGCGATGGGTTGAGCCCCAATTCGCTCCCGACCCTCTATTTGTAGAGGGTACAGGAGGCGGAATTTCGGACGGGCCCGGTCACTCATTTGAGGGCTGGGCAGGCTTATGCCACCGCCGACATATCGTAAACCTGATATCTTGCTTCAAGACAAATTGTCGTGAGGTGTAGTATCAGGAACGAGGGTCTTGGCTTAACCGCCCGGACCGCGAGGAAGACAACCTCTATAAAGAGTTCGAATTAACATTCGAACTCAGAAATCACCCAGAATCTTAAGTTCTGGCGTGCGGCGAGAAGATGCATGGCAGATGGGTTGTTCTGTCGTTAGCACGCTCCAGCCAGGGTACCGGCCGACCCCCTGGTTGGTAAATGTAGGCTTGCCCGGGTACAGGGATCTCTGCCCGGGTCGACGATTTATTTCTCCCAGACTCGTGGGAACCATATGGATTTACATAATTTACCTACACCAGACGGGAATCCAGCGGATTCCCACATCACGGCCTTGTCAAGCCAACGTAAAACTGACAACGACGCCTCGTCCTCAGGACTTGAGGCGTCCGCCGAGGGCCCGGCACAGACCACGGAGGCCCAAAAGAAGAAGCCGAGGAAGTACCGGAAACGGACCAACTGGTTGACGGGAAAGGCTTCTTCGACAGGAAGGAAGCGTATGGCGGAGCGGAGGGCGCAGAAGGAGGACGCCGCTGCCGCCAAACTGGAGGAAGACGGCGGCAGATCCACTGCAGAGCCGTCAATGGACGAGGGCGAAAGTAGTGTCGCAGAGCCGTCCAAAGATGAGGGCAGTGGATCTGCCGAAAAAATGGACGAGTGCGGTGGTTCCGCGGAGCCGTCCAAGGAGGTCGCCGAGATAATGACGGCAAGGGAGGAGGCCCTCCCCTCGAAGGTGCGGAAGCGCCCCCTAAATAGGGAGGGCAGCTCAGGCGCCGATTCCGAGGGGAGCGTGGTCATCATGCCTCCTCCTAAAGTGCCGGCCTCTCGCAGAGGGCGAGGGGCCGCGGCGTCGGGAAGGGCGACCCACTCCCCGGCCGGTGGAGTGCGTGGAGGGGCTGAGGCTGGCAGGCGGGCTGATAACGAGGCGGCCGCCGCGAGGGTGCTGGGGGTGTTGTCCGGCATCCCTCCCACCGAAGTGGCGGCCGCTGGTGCCCGCGCGAGCGCCCCAGCCGCAAATATAGAGGCCCTGCAGGCCGAAAACGCCCGCCTTGGTGGCGAGGTGTCAGGCCTGCGGGCCCAGAACCGCCGGCTGGAGTCGGAGCTGGCCGCGGTGCGGAGGGCCAACCGCGTCCTCGCAAAGGATGTGGGCGAGCTGAGGGCCCAAATGGCGCGGCTCGTGCCGCCCGCGCCACCTGCGCCGCCGGCCAGTCCTGGCCCTCGAGGAGCTGTCGCCGCTCCAAAACCGCCCCAAGGCGCTGGCCGCCCTGCGATTGCCGCCGCGTCGAAGACGCCTCCGCCCACGGAGCGTGTGCCGCCGACCAGCGTCAGCCCGCGAAACGTCGTAGAGCAGGCCACGACAGAGGTCCAGCCGGTGACACCGACCCCGCTGCCCGCGGTGGGGGGTGTGTCGGATGAGGCCTTGCGCGCCATTATCGACACCGTCGGTAATATGGTCAATGCGCGCTTGGCCGTTCTGGAGGCAAGGCTGCCTCCAGAACCACGTGTTCGCCCGCCTCTCGCCGCGGATAAACGGCTATATGCGGCACCAGCTCCCGCCCCGCTGCCTTGTCAGGGTGGCCGTGTGGGGGGAAGCTACGCCGCGGCCGCGGCTGGGCCAAAAAAGAAGGGTCCCGCTCCGACAAAAAAGAAGACGGCACCGGCTCCTGCCGGACTGCAGTCGTCGCCAGCACCAACACCGCCAGCGACGACTAGCGCGGCCGCGACTACGCCCCCAGCGCCCGGCCCGCCCGCTACGCCCGAACAGGGTTGGCAGGTGGCCGAGCGCGGCAGAAAGAGTCGCGGCCAGAGGAGGAGAGCGGCGGCCAAGCGCGCCGCTGAGGTCGTCGCCCCCCAGGCAGGAGCCGGAGGAGGCGGCACGAAGAGGAAGAGGCCGCGCAAGGGGCTCCGGCCGCCGAAGACAGCCGCAGTGGTGATCACTGTGCTGCCTGAGGCGGCAGAAAGGGGCCTCAGCTATGAGGCCGTTCTGAGGAAAGCCCGGCGGGAGCTCGACGTCTCCGACATAGGAGGCGTCGAAGCCAGGACCCGCAAGGCCCGTACAGGGGCTCGGATCTTAGAGTTCCCTGGGGCCGAGGGCACCAGGACGGCTGATAGCGTGGCGTCGAAGTTGCGAGGTCTGTTCGCCGAGGAGGGTGGCGTCAAAATCGCCAGACCCGCAAAGTGCGCCGAAATGCGCATCGCGGGTTTGGACGACTCCGTGACGGTGGAAGACATCCGGGAGGCCATTGCCTCGAAAACCGGGTGTCCCATGGACACCGTCCGGGTTGGCGCCATCCGGCCCGGTCCGGGCGGCGTAGGTGCCGCCTGGGTGCAGTGCCCAGTGGAGTCGGTCAGGCAACTGGCTGACTCAGGCAGGCTCCTCGTGGGCTGGAGCTCAGCGCGAGTCACCGTGCTGGAGCACCGGCCTGCGAGGTGTTTCAAGTGCATGGCGGTCGGGCACACCCGGCCAACATGCACTAATTGCTTTGACTGCGGCGGACTCTGTTTCCGCTGCGGTCAGACTGGGCATATGGCGGCATCTTGCGCCGCCCCGCCCCACTGCCCCGCGTGTGCGGCGGGCAATAAGTCTGCCAAGCACCGCATGGGCTCTGGGGCGTGCAGACCTCCGGCTTCGGCTCCAAAGGGGCGGAGCGGCCCTTCGACTCCGGCCGCTCCCACTCCTAGCGCGGCCCGATCGCCCGCCGCAAGCCAGGAGGTGATGATGGACACGGCCCATTAATGGCTGCCCAGTCCACTCACCTCCTGCAGGCCAACACCAACCACTCCGCCGGTGCGCAGGATCTCCTCCTGCAATCCATGGCGGAGTGGTCGATCGGTGCAGCCGTAGTCGCGGAACCGTACGTCGTGCCTGATCGCCCCAATTGGGTGGTCAGCCGGAACGGAACCGCGGCAATCGTCACCTCCACGCAGCGGCGCTTCCCGTCCTTATCCCTTTTGGATAGGGGCGAGGAATTTGTCGCTGCGGAATGGGGAGGGGTCACACTCTACAGCGTTTACCTCTCCCCTAACAGGAGAATGGACGATTTCGGGGCCTCCCTCACCACCTTGGAGGCTTCGATACGGCGACTGGCACCGGGCCTCGTCCTGGTCCTGGGGGACTTCAACGCCAAATCCACGGCGTGGGGGTCCCCGATGACGGACGATCGCGGGCGGGCGATCGTGGAGTGGGCGGCGTCACTGGGCCTCTGTGTCCTAAACAGAGGCTCAGTGAACACGTGTGTGCGACAGCAGGGTGGGTCGATAGTGGACTTGTCGTTCGCTAGCCCCGCTGTCACACCACGAGTGAGGAACTGGCGTGTCCTGGAGGAGGCGGAGACCCTGTCGGATCACCGATACATCCGGATGGAGGTCTCCCCTCTCCGGGACCCCAGCAGGGGTCACAGGGCGGACCGAGCTCCCGCATTTCCGCGGTGGGCTGTGGGGCGTCTGGATAGGGACCTACTGGCGGAGGCGGCCATCGTGAACACGTGGCTGTCCTCACCACCCCCAGCGGACGGAGTGGACGTTGAGGCTGTCCGCATCCGCAGTGCGTTAACGCAGGTCTGCGATGCGGCCATGCCCAGGGTGCGGCGTCTACCTCCGAGGCAGGGGGTCTACTGGTGGTTCCCAAGACTGGCGGACCTTCGTGCGGCGTGCATTAGTGCCCGAAGGTCCTACACCCGCAGTCGGCGGCGTCGCCGCGATGTTGAGCGGGAGGGCCAGCTGTACGAGGCGTACCGCAGTGCGCGTACCGCCTTTCGGCTGGCCATCCGGTCCGCCAAGGACGCGAGTTGGCAGGAGATGCTGGACGGTCTCGATCGTGACCCCTGGGGTCGCCCGTATCGCGCGTCGCTGAATAAGCTTCGCGCGCAGGGTCCCCCCCTCACCGAGACCCTCCAGCCCGACCTCCTTCGTAGAGTGGTCGAGGAGCTGTTCCCGCGGCAGTCGGAGCACACGCCCCCGGTCATGGCTTCACCAGATCACGACCGGGAGGCCGTCGAGAGTGTCCCGCCCGTGACGGAGTCGGAAGTGGGGGCAGCCGTGGCGAAGATTCGTTCCGCCACCACGGCCCCCGGCCCGGACGGAGTCCCAGTCCGGGTGTTGACGTTGCTCCTCGAGCATCTCGAACCTCGCCTCAGGCGACTGTTCAACGCCTGTTTGACGTCTGGACAGTTCCCTGAGTGCTGGAAGGAAGGGAGGTTGGTTCTCCTGCCAAAGCCGGGACGGCCCCCGGATTCGCCGTCGGCCTACAGGCCCATTGTGCTTCTGGACGATGTGGGTAAGCTGCTGGAGCGTGTCCTCGCTGCCCGCATCGTCCGGCACCTGGAGGAGGTGGGGCCCGATCTGTCGGACGCTCAATTTGGGTTTCGGAGGGGGCGTTCGACCATCGGGGCCCTGCTACGCTTGAGGCAGACGGCCGCGGAGGCTGTCGCCGGCAAAGGAGTGCTGTTGGCGGTGTCGTTGGACATCGCCAACGCCTTCAATAGTCTGCCATTCAGCTGCATCAGGGAGGCGCTCCGGTTCCACGGAGTGCCCCTGTACCTCAGGCGGCTGGTGGCAGACTATTTGGAGGGGCGCAGTGTTCTCTACGCGAGCCCCGCAGGGGACATTGTGCGGACGCCCATGTCGTGCGGTGTTCCGCAGGGGTCGGTTCTGGGGCCGACTCTGTGGGACATCGGTTACGACTGGGCGTTGAGAGGGAGTCTCCCCCCCGGGCTGAGCGTTATTTGCTATGCTGACGACACGCTCGTCACAGCCCGGGGCAGGACACTCGAAGAGGCGGCGAGCCTGGCCACTCTCGGCACCGAGGAGATGGTCAGGCGAATCGAGGCGCTGGGGCTCAGGGTGGCCCTAAACAAGACGGAGGCCCTTTTATTCCATGGGCCCCGTGTGAGGCTGCCCATCGGCGCCTCGTTAGTCGTCAACTCCATCCACATCAGTATCCAGGCCCATATGAGGTACTTGGGTCTGGTGCTCGACGGGCGATGGTGGTTCCGGGAGCATTTTCGTCAAATTGCTCCCCGGCTGGTCGGCGCGGCGTCCGCCCTTTCTCGGCTCATGCCGAACGTGGGCGGACCCAGTTTTCAGGGCCGACGGCTGTATGCGGGGGTGATCCGTTCAATGGCCATGTACGGTGCACCCGTGTGGGCGAGGGCTCTGAACGCCCAACTCAGGGCGGTTCTGTGGAGGCCACAGAGAGTCATGGCGGTCAGAGCCATTCGTGGGTACCGCACGGTGTCGACAGAGGCGGCGTGCCTGTTGGCCGGGACACCCCCGTGGGACCTAGAGGCGGAGATGCTCTCCGACCTCTACCGGCGGGTTACCTCAATGCGCGAAGAGGGTGGCTCCCCATCGTTCAACGAGATAGCCACCTGGCGCGAGGACGCCCGCCGAGAAGTCATCGCCCGTTGGGCTACGCGGCTGGAGAGGCCTAGATACGGTGTTATTACCGTTGAGGCCCTCCGGCCCGTACTGATGGAGTGGATGGAGCGGCGGCACGGAGTCCTCTCTTTCCGGTTGGTGCAGGTCTTGTCGGGGCATGGTTGCTTCGGCAAGTACCTGCACACGGTCGTGCGGAGGGAGTGGACTTCGTCCTGCCACCATTGCAGTAGCGACGAGGACACGGCGCAACATACGCTCGAGGTATGTTCGGGCTGGGACGGGCAGCGCCGTGACCTCGTCGCTGTCATCGGTGCCGACCTGACGCTGCCGGCTGTTGCGCGAGCGATGGTCGACAGCGTCAGGAATTGGGATGCGGTCGCCGCCTTCTGCGAGGCTGTCATCTCGCAGAAGGAGGCGGCGGAACGGGCCCGGGAGGATTCCCGTGACCCGGGCCGCCGCCCGCGGCCGGGGCGGCGCAGGCGCGAGTACCTGCGCCTGATGCCGCCCTAACCGAGGCTTCGGGTGATCGGACCGGGGAATTGTCCGGTCACCCGACGTGAGGCCACCGCGTGAGGACGACGCCTCGACGGCGAAAGCTGTCGGGGCGTCGACAGGAGAGGAGCCCAAGAGGGCATACCGCCGAGCGGGCCACCGAAGACAAAGATCGGGTACCGGTGGCCCGCTCGTACGGCGAAGAAGAGGTGCTTGCAGGGTGGGTCAATGGGGTTGCGCGCCGCCTCTTCCGTCACCCCGGACCGACTTGGCGGGGTGCGACGTCCATAGCCCACCGTAAAAAAAAAAAAAAAAAAAAAGGGTGTTCAAAAAAATATTTTTCAGAATTTTCTTCATCTGAACTATCAAATCTTATGAATATGTTCTCTAGATATTCTGATGGTGGAGTTATTTGTACATTGTGGTGTCTAACATACCATAAAAACCAGATCATAGTTATTACGTGAACCTGTGTTCACGTAATAACTATATACCTATGGGTAGAATTGATGTTTCTTTAAACCAGTATGGTGCTTTACAACCACACCATCTAGATCTTCATAAAAATCGAAGTTGATAATGTGTTTTTATCTGTACTAATCAATCCTCTTAATAGATCTACCATATCAGTTATTTGAGCTGCTGCAAAAGTGTTTCGTGATTCTTGAGGAATCTCTGTCCAGTAAAACTTATTGTGATTAGAACAGACTCTTGCATCTTGAGGGATGTAGAACCGAAAATCATTTGATACTTGCGTTCTTGTCTGCTGCGATACCCATAATCGTCGTGAATGACAGCCAAAAATACATTTAGACTGTGTACTGGAAGCTCTTACCATGTCAAGTCTGATAAAATCCTTTGTTTCTTCAGAACTTTCTTTGGTAGATTGTATTTCAATATTATCGTTATTTTTGGACTGTCTATTTCGAATAAATCTCTGCCAACATTTCTGACATACGCAATCATTTGTACTTAAGTAACGACTGCTACTGGATGGAAGATTTTGAAAATATTCATAGGCTTCTTCATTTATTTCAGAACCAAAAAGAGAATAGGGAGAGAAAAGAGAATAGGGGGGCATAGTCCGGAGCGTGCTCGTTCGAGTCCCCTGCCAGTCTAATTAGACTGCTAATCCGGCTCGAAATGCGTACCGCAATGCGAGTTAGGGCGTCCCCCGGAGGCGACGCGTACCGAACCGCCCCCGTCAGTACGAACTTCGGCAGTTGCGGCGATGGGGGCCGCCACCCATCACGCCTTGCCCAGTCAGGCGAGTCGAGGAGAGCAGAGTGCCGGGTGGGCACGTGGAATGTAAGAGGTTGTGTGGAAGGTAAGTTGCACGAGCTGATATCCGTCATGGCGGACAAACAGCTAGACGTGCTCTGTGTAACAGAGACCAAGCGAAGGGGCAGCGACGCCTGCGATCTTCCTGGTGGCGGGATGGCTCTGTGGTCTGGTGTACCACAGAGCGATCGAGCCAGCATGGGGGTAGGAGTGCTGTTGTCCTCTCGCTTGGCCTCAGGTGTGAAGGATTACGGAATGTATGATCCGAGACTTCTTTGGGTCCGTATAAAACTTGGTGTCACCAAGGTATTCATGGTTGTAGCATATGCTCCCGTAGGATCCTCGGTGGAATCAGACCTAGAGAAGTTTTGGGATAATGTTAGGGAAGTTCTGGATATGGCAGAAACCAGTGAACGCGTGATTGTATGCGGAGATTTGAACGGATGGGTGGGGACCAAGCGGCCTGACTATGAGGACGTACTTGGTCCATTTGGTGATAAGAGAGTGAACGACGCAGGTAGGCTCATAGCGGATGTATGCATGGAGAGAAACCTTATTGTGTCAAACACATTTTTCCAACATAAAGATATCCATATGTATACATGGAGGAGGAATGAACAGAAAAGTATAATAGATTTAATTTTGGTAGACAGTCGCCTCCGAAGCAAAATATTGGACGCAAGAGCCTACAGGGGCCCCACAGTCGATACGGACCACTGTCTCGTTATTGCGAGATTTAGTGGTCTGTTCAGAAAGTGGAGGCGCTGGCGAGAGCGTGTCCACTTTGGAGGGCTTGAAAGAATAAAGGTTGAAAGGTTGCAAGAAGAGTGTGTAAGAGAAAAGTATGCAGAGGGTGTCCGAGAACGGCTGACGATGGCAAGCCAGCCGCAATCGGACATTGAAGAATGCTGGAGAGTATTGAAAGAGAGTATGGTAGACACAGCGAAAGAAGTATGTGGAAGTTCAAAGAAGCATAGAAACACAAATGGTGATGCATGGTGGGATGCGGAAGTGGCAGCTTCCGTAGAGCAAAAGAAGAAAGCGTGGCTGGACTATGTCTCTTCTTTGAATCTGAATGACAGTATGACTGAACAGAAGAAAGAAATATATCGGCAATGTAAGAATGACACCAAGGCCTTAGTGAAAGAGAAACGTGATAGAGCAAGTATGAGTGCAGAAGATAGGCTGACCAAAAACTTCGAGGGTAACACCAAACTCTTTTGGAGGGAGGTGAAGAAGTCTCGGGGTGGTTGGTCAGCCTTCAGAATGAATAAAATAAGGTCTAAAGGTGGAGACATTCTTACACAAACACAAGACGTGTTAAGCCGATGGAGTGAATATTTTGGCGATATGTATGCGGATGCTACGGTTGGCGCCGGTGGCGCATGTGGTCTAGTAGATCAACATTCGGCGACGGCGTCCTCCGATGGCATCAGTATGGATGAAGTTGAATGAGCGATAAGAAATTTGAGAAATGGTAAGGCAGCGGGCATTGATATGGTGTCTGCCGAGATGATCAAGCTTGGTGGCTCCTGTGTCCGGGAGGCGTTCCTGTTGCTCCTCAATTTATGTTGGAGCTCGGGAATGGTTCCCGGGGACTGGAATAGCGCAGTCATCGTGCCTTTGTTTAAAAACAAGGGTTCACGTTATGACTGCGCAAATTACAGAGCCATAAGCTTGACCAGTTTGGCAGCAAAAGTGTATGGTAAAATTATTGAAAGGAGAATGAGGATGGTGTCCGATGGTTTACTGTGTGAGACACAAGGAGGTTTCAGGAGTGGAAGGGGATGCATGGATCAAGTGTTCTCTCTGCGCAACATTATGGAGAAGCATCTGGCCCTAGGTCAGAGGGTTTTCTGCAGTTTTGTGGATCTGGAGAGAGCATTTGACACGGTTGTACGAAAGGAACTTTGGGACATTTTACCGGAGTATAGTATCAACGGTAAACTGCTGCAGGCTGTGCAATCCAGTTACATGGGCTGTAGAGCCTGTGTGCGGCTGGATGATGGAATGTCGCCTTAGTTTGACGTCAATATCGGCCTTAAACAGAGCTGCGTTCTATCAGCCAGGCTGTTTATCATATATCTGGATAAATGTCTCCAAAGGTTGAACGATATGAATGTGGGAGTCCAGATGGGTGACTCAGTGGTCTCTGCTCTGCTTTATGCAGATGATGCAGTCCTGCTGGTACAGTCAGCGACTGACCTGCAGACCCTAGTCGACACAATGACAGAAGATTGTAAGAAAAGGGGTCTACGCGTGAATGTGAGCAAAACCAAAATAATGGTCTTTGAAAGAGATGAAGCCAGAACAGATGTAAGAGTAACAATAGGTAATGATGTGCAAGTGGATGAATTTGTATATCTTGGATGTGGATTTAGCCGAGATGGACGGTACACCACTGATATAGAGCGAAGAGTGAATGCGGGAAATAGAGTGAACGGAGCGTTGGGGCAACTTCTCGGCAGCCACCACCTCAGCCAGAAGGCACGTGTAGCAATACATAACGCAGTGCTTGTCCCAACATTACTGTATGGAAGCGAGAGTTGGGTATGCAGAAAAGAGTATGAAAGTAAAATTAATGCGGTCGAAATGCGATCTCTTCGGAAAATCTGTGGAGTTAGGCTGACCGACCGCATTCGTAACGACGACGAAAGAGAGCGAGTAGGTATGAAAGAGAGTATTGGTGTAAAGATGCGAAAGGGAATGCTCCGATGGTTCGGACATGTGGAAAGAATGCCGAACGAACGTCTAGTTAAGAAGATATACAATGCGAAAGTGGAAGGATGTAGGTACCGAGGGAGACCGAGACTAACCTACCTAGACCAGATCGGTCAGGTACTGAAGGAAGGTGGAGTCAAGAGTCTCCGAAACCGGCGAGCGTGTATGAAGAGAATTATGAATGTTGAGGAAGCGAGTGAAGTATGCAGAGATAGAGTTCTCTGGCACTCTGTTCTCTCTGCCTACCCTGCAAGGGATATGGCGTGATGATATGTATGTATGCAAAAAGAGAATATTTTCATTCGTAAACGTTTCCTATTTCTTATGAGATTTACTCCACAAGATACAGAATTAAAAAGGTCAGTAGGCTTTTCGGAGTGTCCCCGCACCAGAAGCTGACCACTTCCTCCTGGTGCATCCGCTGCTTACATCTCTTCCCCTCTAGGACGGAATCCAGAGGCATTACAAGGCATCTTATCTTTAAATCTTACTGCTATGACGGCGTTATTCGCATCCAGGGACTTAGCGGTCAAAATCAGAATTCTGTCTGTTACCACCGTCACCACGAGAAGGTGCCCTGGATGCAAGAAGACTTAAGGTGTCTTAATGATAGGTATAAAAAAAGAAATAATTTTAATAAAACAGAATTTTGAGTATCTCAGAATCATACAATTGAACCGCCTCTATAACCTCACGCATTCAACGCAAGGACATAAAAACTCCAGATTGTCACTGTACTAACTTAGTACTTTATATTAACATACAATTTAACTCTGCACGCTCATGGCCCAAAACCCCCTATAAATGGGGCACGGTTCTTTCTTTTTCTATTAGGATATTAGTTTTGTATTATAATTGGAGTTTCTTCATTTTTATTATTACTTAAAGCGATATTTAAGGTTCAAGACTTTTTGAAGTAGACGCACTAGTCAGAAATTCATAGAACAAAATGACGATCGAATTCTTTTTAGTTACATGTCGAATTGTACACCTTGGCTCACTTCTACTTAAGAATTACTTCAGGCATGTATGTTAGCTAATAATGTCATTGTAAGAATATGAAAATTCTACATATAATTATAGGCTAATTCCTTTTATAAGCGCGATATAATAAAGTGACTTGATTAATCTGGAATAGACTCACGATCTATATTAGGAAGTGTGAACTATTATTGAAGCTTAGATAACCATAATATATATTAACTTATATAAAAAATACTTTATATAATTTAGATTCAAACATAATTATACTGTTATATTTTACATTTTAAGCACCAAAGTGACGTACAAATTATTCCTTAATCACTGAATAGCAATCGATTCAGTGCTCTGGATTTAGTAAGAATTTATTATTTATTCAAATCGCTAAGCTTTTGAATCTATTATTTCTTAATAGCGGAGTCGCTTAATGGATGTGGTAGCGGGTTCTTCAATTATTAAAGTTTTGCGATTGATTAGTTAAGCTAAAAATGGTTACTCTTTATAAATTTAAATTAATTAAATATTTTATAAATTTAAATTAATTAATAAACTAAAGAGTACAATAGCTCAGCCAGAAGGCACGTGTAGCAATACATAACGCAGTGCTTGTCCCAACATTACTGTATGGAAGCGAGAGTTGGGTATGCAGAAAAGAGTATGATAGTAAAATTAATGCGGTCGAAATGCGATCTCTGCGGAAAATCTGTGGAGTTAGGCTGACCGACCGCATTCGTAACGACGACGTAAGAGAGCGAGTAGGTATGAAAGAGAGTATTGGTGTAAAGATGCGAAAGGGAATGCTCCGATGGTTCGGACATGTGGAAAGAATGCCGAACGAACGCCTGGTTAAGAAGATATACAATGCGAAAGTGGAAGGATGTAGGTACCGAGGGAGACCGAGACTAACCTACCTAGACCAGATCGGTCATGTACTGAAGGAAGGTGGAGTCAAGAGTCTCCGAAACCGGCGAGCGTGTATGAAGAGAATTATGAATGTTGAGGAAGCGAGTGAAGTATGCAGAGATAGAGTTCTCTGGCACTCTGTTCTCTCTGCCTACCCTGCAAGGGATATGGCGTGATGATATGTATGTATGTATGTAAAGAGTACAATTTGTAGAATTTATAATGCTGTCTGTAAGACTAGTCCATAAATAGATTATAGTTTATTTGATGGCAGGCTATTGTTTCACCGCACGTCGTCCTGTCGCTAGAATCGATGAAAGATGGGACTCTCTATACTTGCCTTATGCGACATCTTCGCTTATTGAGCGGGACACTGAAATCGATAACTAGGATGAACTGTGCAGCGGTCTGTGCTTACTTATTATTTGACGCACGTATACAATTGATCTCCCAGAGAGTGATTGACACTAGCACGTGCGTCGTCTTTCCTAATCCATTTCGCGGCGTCTTTCTGGAAGATTACTACCTTTTTTATTGTTTATTGTAATAAATGAGCAATCAACAAGACGGCAAGTGTTACTTTCGCCCTTACATCTCCACAATACCAGAGTATAACTAGGCCACTGCCTGCCAATAAAAATCCCAAAACTACCCAGAAAATTGGGCTACCGACTCTCTCGCTCAACGAACGAAGCGCGTCGAATTTCTGCGAGAGTGTGGTACTACCCCAGACGGACTGGCCTGCAGTTGTAGACAGAAAACTGTAAATAGTGTGGTTTACAGTTTTCTGTAAACAGTCATAAGTGTCTAAGTTAACATTTTTTTTGGCTTTATTAAGGCTTCACAAAAGGCAACAACTAAGGCTTATTATGTTTTGAATTTTTTGTACATTCAAATTTATTGAAAGAGTAATTTTGTTAAAATATAATGATTTTTCTTTCTTTATCATCATTATCATGATGACGATGATAAACACACAGCCCAATTATGTCCCACCGTTGGGCTCGGGCCTCCTCCGTAATGGGAGGGTAATTAACCTACTATACCGCGCTGGTCAGACGTGTTGATATAGGGTTTTGTTTCGAGTTTTCCTTCTCTTGCATAGTTGTTATATGCGTTTTATATCCCTTAGTCGTCTTTTACGATCACCCACGGTTAAGGTAGGGGATGGTGAATTGTATTCTTACTCCGTCACCACACGGATAGTCTCTTTATCATTTAAAAAAAAACATCTATCTCTCTTTATCATTCCAAAGTTATTAAAGTATTTGGATAGCTCCCTTTTTCCATTCATTTCTAATACAGGTTAGTAAAATGCTTTAATTTAAGCTGTTAATTCCTTATACACGGTCATGAAGTTAATTCAACGAACGATATTACGAAATATAAAAACGTCCACATTCAAAACACGTTCATTCTACGTTTAAAAACAATTTCAACGCGGGCGTTTATAAAGAAATATAAGGTTTATATATCGCAGATACATTTAAGTTATATTTTACGATGTTTAGAATACTTTTTCATATGAAATACGTTCACGTTTCACTTGTATCTCTACTGAAATATAAAATTGTTTGCTACGAAACCCGTGAATATTGCTGCTTAGCACATTACTTGCATGCGTGCTTATTGCTAGCCAGTCGATTTATATCAACTATTGCCAGCGTATTTTTAGCATTTGAAAGTATTTTTGGTTTAAAAAAAAATAACACTATGCACTAAGGAAATGAATCCTTGTAATGTGGAAGACTTTATAAATATATAATTAAACGGACTCAGATAACACCCAGACTCAGAATAATATAATTTGTGGATTGCACAAAGTATTGTCCTGTATGGGAACCGAGCCCTCGACACTCGCTTGGTAGGTCGTTATTGTGACCAAGCCATCTGCAAAATAATTTTATTAATGAAAATCTATTTGGTGAATATTAATTTATTCCAGCCAATATTTATGAAAATTTAATGTTTTAACTACGTATACGACAGTAGATTAAGAATATATATAATAATATACATTCCATATGATTCACAGAAACAGACTGATGGTAATCATAAGGAATGAGAATACTCTCCACTAGGAAACTTATAACGCTAACTATGATCACCAACTCACCTGAAAAGCACGGAGATTATGGCGTTAGCCAACTTTAGGAGCCCCAATCCAACAGTGTATTCTAATAGACTGATGTATGTGTGAGACCTTAATATTTAAAATAAATGCAAGAAATTCAACTGTTTTCTTGGATTTTATCGCATTTTATTTGATTTTTGTTTTTCCTACATTTCAAACAATAAATTTTGAACGTTCGAAAAAAATTTCAACAGCGGGAAAAGTGTTTAAAACGTCAAAAAAGTAAAAAAATAAGCGATAATATTCATAAAAATTTCATAACATATAGTTCCTTTTTTAAATTGAACATTACCTTGCGATGAAGAAGGTAAAATAAGTGTTTATAACTACTATGTTATACGAGTGTTAATAAGAGATGTAAATCAGTAAAACTAGAGACTAAGAAAAATAACATGTATATATATATGTACTCGTACATGGATTGAGAAAAAGATGAAGTAATAATTAATTAATAGTAAAAATAATTTCATATTTTTAACTGTCGATGATTAATAAATCTTTGCACCGATTCATCATAATACCCAATGTAATGATAGCAAATAAAATTTCGTTTAGTAAATAATTTTAAAATTACATATGGAAGCAAAAAAGCTCATTAACAGTCACCAAATATGTTCGGGCTCCACAATTTGCACTCAATTACAACTTTTCATGAATATAAGTTACCATACAAGCAAAAGTGTAGAATAAGTTAAGGAACTGGTGAAAGCTTTTTTGATTTCAGAAACTTATAAATACTTGTTAGATTTATTCTGCTCGTAAATTTTTGTAAAACATAAATTTGTTGGAAAAGTTTGATATATACATATTGTTTGGTAAATTATTACTCTAATTATTTATTTATGTTGCCGGTAATCTCAACGTCATCGACTTCATCTAAAAATGCAATGTATTAAATTTACGTAGTGGTAGGAGTGGCCACAATTTTGATAGTTTTCTGTCTACAGCCGCGGGTCAGTCCGTCCGGGATAGTACCACATTCTCGCAGAAAATCGACGTCTGAGCAGTGGCAATGTGCCGTTTGTTAAATAAACGTTCGATAAATGAGTGAACTGGAAGCCCAACTTTCTGGGAGGGTTTGGGTTGGTTAGCCACGGCCTACCTGTATCATTGGTATTGCAAAGGTCCATGAACGGCAGTAACGCTTACCATCCAATATGCTGCTTGTTCTTTCGTCGCCATAAGCAAATAAATTAAAAATTGAAGACAAAAGAATATGTACTTCATCTCAACTTATATATGTCCCACTGTTGGGCTCAGGGCTCCTCCATTGATGGGAGGGAAATTGACCTACTATACCAAGCTGGTCAGACGTGTTGGTATAAGCTTGTGTTTCCAGTTTTCCTTCTCTTGCATTGATGTTATATGCATTTTATATCCCTCTTACGATCACCCACAGGTAAGATAGGGGGTGGTGAATTGTATTCTTACTCCGTCACCACACGGATGAGCTTATATTTACATACATATATTCATTGAGCATTATTAAGTTCTTAACTATTACAAAATACAGAAGAAATTATACAATTTAAGTAACCAAAATATATTTCAAATTAGATGTGAAATTCTGCAAAATATATAACAAGTTGGAGAATAAATATATTTAGCTGTGTGATAGCGGCTACGAATACTACCGACCCTAACTTTGCTCGTGGATGTCGTAAAAGACGACTAAGAGCCTTATAATGACCTGCGCCAACTTCATCTGATGTAGTTTGGTCAACAATTACATTCCCAAGGAGAGATATAGATAGAGATAACCTCTCAGCCGGTTTTTAAGTCTTCCTTAGTAAAGTAAAGAGTGATGCAACATTGTATTCTCAACCTGTATCTAATTAGGGTATTATTATAAAGAAAAAGGAGATCTAACATAAAAATTAACTTTTAATTAAAATCTCTTTGAAATAACTTTTGTTTTATAAATATACTAGCTGTTTCATATGTGTATATTATACTACTACTACTATTTTACTACTACTACTGATATGTGTATATTAAAATATAGCTAGTCGTTTAGTGGTAAAAAATATCAGGTCGGTGTAATATATATTCCTTTTCCGTCGTATAAAATGAACAAAATATTGGCAATAGTTTTTGGTCAGCCGCTTGCTTGACGTCAATGCTCCTTATGAATTTATTTGAGTCGTCACTTGAGTGACGATTTTCATACAAAATATAACCTCTAGTTTTGTTCATGTAGGGGTAGATTTAAAATACTGAGACATGCCTTTTTTTATTTATATACAACAATATTTTACAAACAAAAATAAGTCTCTTACAAATGTCAAACCCCACATCCTTGTTGACATTGCAGATATACTGAAGCACGTATTTTGTCTTTAATACCAAAGAGCCCAATACAAATTTTCATGAATACAACTTCAAAACTGACAAAATTTAATAAAAACCTTGCAACGCCTATTTTACACCTTTAGGTAAGAAATTGCCAAAAACGCTAACACACGCAACTCTTTATTTATTATAAAATTTGTTTAAATAAAAATACATACAAAACTAACAAAGCTAGCTGCTGCAGAAAAACTAACAACGCTAGCTGAATAGTTTTGTTTGTTTTTCTAAAATTGTAAATTGCCACAATAATAATTATCTTAAATTAAATGCTTTAATAATAACAAATCATAAACAATATAAAATTTTATATATAGAATCATTTTCTTTTTGTACTGGCAATTAATTTGTATTAATAATGTGGGTCCAACTTTAATATCTTATAGGTTGATAAAAAATTCTGTAATAACAATGACATATTGGACGTAAGACATCTTAGGCCTCCTGTGACCATGATCACTGTAAAGTTTTGAAACGTCGGGAAATTAAAAATCAAATACAAACGCGATAGAATCCGTAAAAGTAGTTTTATTTCAAAAGTGAAAATTTCTTTAGCGGCGATGTGCACTGTTTTGGGATGGGTAAAAAATATGAAACTCGCGTCAGCACTCGTGACCTGATCAAAAATTAGCACGACGTAAGACGAAAATATCCTTCGCACTTTCTACCACGCGACGAAAATGTCCTGCTGCTGTTGTTTCGTTTAAGCGGCGCAGGGCGTTTGCGTAAGTGTGCGTATGTGTCTCTTAATTGAATTTTTCAATAATAAATTTGTGTGTCAAATGATCGGAATCTTAGCAAATCGAAATACAAAACTACTATTGATGCGGTCTTTATTAGACATTTAAATAGATTTGAATCAAAATTGTTCGTTTCTTACTTCAGCTACCATAAACCTATTGTATCAGTTTTAGAGATTGGCGATGATGATGCTGGTAATAATGATGGTGAAAGAGTCGTTGAAATTATGGATGAAGGTTGATTTCTCTGAGAGATAAACTTGTTAATATAAAATAATTTGTAATAGTTCTGAAGTTTTAATTTTTAGGGTTCCGTACCTCGAAAGGAAAAAACGGAACCCTTATAGTTTTATGTAATTTAAATTGTCATGTTTGTGTAGGATGGCACAATAAATTAATATTGTATTTAACCACATAAATGATAGTACTTTTATACTGATAAAGAAAGCAATTCTTGCGAAATTATTCTCTAACCATTCCAAAATATTCAAAAATGCACAATCTGCCAGCACTCCTGTAGGGCAATTTTTTTTTTGGTAATATATGGTCTCGATATACATCGTTCGTTCCGTTCGGGGCAACAGAAAGGTAGCGCGTGCCCTGCCACTAGAACCACTTCTGTTTTACACCCTTAGAGGATAAATTGCCAAAACTGCTGAAACACTTCTTTATTTTTCAAATTACTGAAATTTTAGCATTTAATATGCTTAATTATTTATGAAACCCGATTACGAAGCGAAAAATGACACTACTTTATTTATTTAATATTAAATAGGCAAATATAAATTTTCGCGAATCTAACGTCAAAACTCACAAAGTTTCATAAAAAAGTTGCAACCCTTATTGTTACATCCTTAGGGGAGAATTTTCAAAAATGCTGAAACACGTGTTTATTTTTATTTAATATAGCTATTTAAGCTAATAACATTTTTTTAAGGGAACTAACTTCAAAACTAACGAAGTTTCATACAAACTTGCAACTCATATTTTTCACTCTTGGGGAAGAAATTTCCAAAAATGCTGAAACTGGTGTTTATTTATTTAATATTAAAAAGGCAAATAAAAATTTTAACGGTTCTAACTTGATAAAGTAGAGTTAAGTTCTAAACTGATATAGTTTCATAAAAAAACTTGCAACCCCTATCCATTACCTTAGGGGAGAGTTTTCAAAAAAGGTGAGAATGGTAAAATTTTTAGTTGACATTATATAGCTAATTGCACATTTTCAGGGATCTATCTTCAAAACTGACGAAGTTTTATACAAACTTGCAACCCCTTATTTTTCACCCTTAGGGGAGAAATTTCCAAAAAAGCTCAAACACGTGTTTATTTATTTAATATTAAATATCTAAAAACTTCCAAAAATACTAAAACAGGTCTTTGTTTATTTAATATTAAATAAGCAAATACAAATTTTAACGGTTCTAACTTCAAAAATGACAAAGTTTCATAAAAAAACTTGCAACCCCTATCCACTCCCTCAGGAGAGAATTGCCAAAAATGCTGAAACAGGTAAATTTTTGATTAACATTATTATTAGCTAATAATAAATTTTCAAGGTTCTAACTCTAAAAGTGACGAAGTTTCATACAAACTTGCAACCCCTTATTGTTCACCCTTAGGGGATAAATTTCTAAAAAAGCTGAAATACTTGTTTATTTATTTAATATTAAATATCTAAAAACTAATTTTCACGGATCTAACTTCAAAACTGACGAAGTTTCATACAAACTTGCATCTCCTATTTTTTATCCTTAAAGGTGAAATTTCCAAAAATACTGAAACAGGTCTTTGTTTATTTAATATTAAATAAGCAAATACAAATTTTAACAATTCTAACTTCAAAAATGACTAAGTTTCATAAACAAATTTGCAACCCCTATTCCACGACCTTAGGAGAGAATTGGCCAAAATGCTGAGACAGGTAAATTTTTATTTAATATTATATAGCTAATTAAAAAAAATCTGGGATCTAACTTCAAAACTGACGAAGTTTCATACAAACTTTCAACCCCTTACTTTTCACCCTTTTACGAGAAATTTTCAAAAATGTTGAATTACGTTTTTATTTATTTAATATTAAATAGACGAATACAAATTTTCACGAATCTATCTTTAAACCTGACGAAGATAGATACAAACTTGCAACTCCTATTTTCCAACCTTAGAGGAGAAATTTCCAAAAATCCCTTCTTAGTGAGCGCCTACATTATAAAAGGCAGCAACTGTCAAAATTTCATGTAATTATCCCCAGCCGTTTAGGCTGTGCGATGATGAATCAGTCAATCAGGACAAGCTCTTTTATATATATATATATATATAGATAGATAGATCTAATAGGATTTTAAAGTCATATCAAATATTATCAAACCGAAAATATTACTAATAGTAAAGACATATTTTATACTTCAGTCAAAATATTCATTAATCTCACAAAATTTATTTCGGCAATACGATAAAATATATCGTAAAGCAAATAATATTAGTATTACGATAAATGTATAAAATTGACCAATAATGCTTGACAGAACTGGAATATTGGGGTGAAACAACATCGCCGTGTAGAAATGCCGGGGATTGCTCTGATTGGCATTGGTAGGGTTCCGACATTGATTAACGAATTTCACGCCTGACATACAAATGGAGCTGTTGAATTACAGATCAAATGAAGTAAGGATTTCGTCAAATGATGTATCCAACAATGTTGTAACAAATTAAGAATATAATATCGTCCTTACATATATCGCCCGAATATTAAAAAAAATATTTATTCCGTGTGGTGACGGAGTAAGAATACTATTTACCAGCCCATATTTTACCCGTGGGTGATCGTACGAGACGACTAAGGGATATAAAACGCATATAACATCTATGCAAGAGAAGGAAAACTCGAAACAAAACCCTATACCAACACGTCTGACCAGCGCGGTATAGTAGGTTATTTCCCTCCCATTACGGTGGAGGCCCGAGCCCAACAGTGGGACATTTAATGGGCTGTTATGATGATGATGATGATGATGATATATCACCCAGCATGCATCATAAGAGATGATTAAAAGACACGAGAAGAGCGACTTGGAAATTATTTGAAATGAAAAAATATAAAACCTCTTCATTCATCATTCTCCTGCTCTTATCCCAATTACTTGGGGTTGATACAATATGTACTCCTCTTCCTACATATTGCAAAAGTTATTGGCAATAGTTTTATGACCTAATGTCAATACTCCTTTGTTTTTTTTTATCCCTCGCAAGGTGGACCATGGATGTGGTCGCGCCCGGCAAATCGGCTCGGGGCGACAGAAGAGGCAGTGAGCAACCCCATGGACCCACCCTGCAAACACCTCTCTTTGCCGTGCGAGCGGGCCACCGGTACCTGATCTTTGTCTTCGGTGGCCTATGTCAATACTCCTTGGGAATGTAATTGTTGATCATACGGCATCAGATGGTGTTGGCCCAGGTCGATATAAAGCTCTTAGACGCCTCTTACGACATCCACGGGCAAAGTAAGGTTTGGTAGTATTCGTAGCCGCTACCACACAGCCAAATCTTTATAAATAAAAAATAAATAAAAAAAAAACAGACCAATAGCCTTCTCAGGCTAGTACTGTTTATATAATGCTGCATTTGCATTAAACATATGTGCAATTTTTAAATTGCTAAAATAGAAAGAGCTTTTCAGCATTTTCACAACTTTACTCATAGTTTTGATCCAAGGGAAATTCATTTACTTTAAAGTTTGTAATTTAAGTGCAAATAGTGAATATAAGTTATAATATAATGTAATACTTAATCTTCAGCTTCTTTTCAGTCCACAAATATCTTTTTTTTTTATTGTTTATGGTGGCAAACGAGCAAGCAGCACACCTGAAGTTAAGTGTCACTGCCGCCCATGGACCTTTGCTATAACCAAGGCTATAGGCCGCTGCCTACCATTACAATCCCTAAACCCACCCAGTTGCGCTTCCGGCTCTCTCGCTCACCGAACGAAGCGCAATAGCATATTGTCATTACTCAGATGTCGATCTTCTGCGAGAGTGTGATACTACCCCGGACGGACTGACCCGCGGCTGTAGACAAAGAACTGTAAACAGCATGGCCCTACCACTAATACGTCCTACCACTAATACATCTTATTGATGCACTCTAGCTGCCTTCACAGTATAAGGAAAATTAACTTCGACGACGATACTGATCAGGTGGATTGGCATAGGGTTTTATGTCAAGATTACCTTTTCATGCATTAATTTCTTGCATTAATGTTACCTGCGTATTATTTGACGTAATTATCTTTACCGTCACCTACGGACAACAGAGTAGATGGTGATTTGTATTCTTATTCCTTTACCACATAATTAACAGGTTTTCTTAATTTATATACGTGCTACAGTTGTATCCCATTAAAAAAAACTTTCCGTGTGGTGACGGAGTAAGAATAAAATTTACCACCCTCTATCTTACCCGTGGATGATCATAAGAGACGACTAAGGAATTTAAAACGCATATAATATCTATGCCAGAGAAGGCAAACTCGAAATAACCACAACCATATACCAACACGTCTGACCAGCGTGGTATAGTAGGTCAATTTCCCTCCCATTACGGAGAAGGCTCGAGCCCAACAGTGGGACATATATGAGCTGAGATGATGATAATAATGAATTAAAATTTTAACTTGCCAAAAATTTTTGTGGAAATACGACCAACTAAATGTGTTTTTGATTTAGGGAGGAAAAGGTATATCACATAATATCTAGTAGGAACTATTCAAGCAGTGGGCCTCTGATGGTTCTCTGATCTTTCTTGGTTCTTTTTAAAATTCTACACCACATTATCTTTTGTCTTGTTCAGCTAAATTCATTATTCATATTACTATTTTTATTTTTTGTGTTCGTTTTATTACATTTCTTTTTACCCAGAAATAATAGTGACGCAAGTTTTTTAATGATATTTCTCTTAAATATGAAATTAAATTATAATTATAAATTTAACATGAAAAGGGTATAAAAGTCAAAGGCGACACCCCTTTGACTTACATACCTTTGACATTTCCCTTTCTGATCTAAAAATATTCTCGTCATTCGTTCGTTCATTTTGATCTAAAAATATTCTTTTTTCCACTTCTCAGCATATATACCTACGTCCTACCATTGGGGACAAGCCTTTTTTTAGTAGGCTATAGTCTGGACACGGCGTCCGTTCCGTCCAGGGTCCGTATTCCCTCCCCATCGCCATTGGACCAGCCACTGGGACCGCTTCCTTGATATTCATGGCCAGCCCGGGTTGGGTACAGGCCTAAGGAAACATATCCGTAACACGCAAACTGTTTAACAGGATGAGCGTTGTTCAAAAATACCACGCTCGGGCACAGGAGCGAGGGAAGGGGTTTAGGTATTCGTCACGTATTCCAGCAAAATGTCTTCATGATCAAGCAAACTAAAAAAAAAAAACTAAGAAGTTTTTTTTCTAAAAAAGAAAGCCATTTTACAAATAAGAAGTAGAAGGAAAATAGAGAGCGAGGGGGTGTTGGTGTATACTATGGTTTGTAACGATGTTTTTTTTTTATTGATAGTTGTAGCAAACGAACAAGTGGCACATCTGATGGCAAATGTTTCTGCCTCCCATGGACCTTTGCAATACCAAAGGTATAGTTAGGCCGCTGCCTACCAATACAAATCCCAAACCCACCCCGTTGGACTTCTGGATCTTCCGCTCACCGAACGAAGCGCAATAGCATACTGCTATTACTCAGACGTCGCTCTTCTGCGAGAGTGAAGTGCTACCCCGGACAGACCACGCTGTAGACAAAAAACTGTCAACAGCGTGGTCTTACCGTGCTCATGTAGTATGGGCATATTCTCTAATCCAAACGAAGCAAAATTAGCCTACTACACCTTCCTAGTCCGACTGATTGGCATAATGTTTTATATCTTAAATCTAATTGATGTCAATTATTGGTGAACCTGCCTTTGAATATAAATCTGAAAATATTATAAAAATATTTGAGTCTGATTTAAGCATTAAGCTGTTGTAAAAAGTGCTTGGTATAGTAAAAGAGCTCCCTTTTGGGTGTAGGCGAGTGCAATTCTATTGACTATCAAATATTTGCTAGTAAACGAGATGTATGATAAGAGAGAGCTATCACCCAAATTTAGAGCAGATCACTCAAAGAATTGTCCTATATAGGAATTGAATTTATTCAGTACTAGCTTCTGCCAGCGGCTTTGCCCGCGTAAAAGGTTACTTTCCTAAAGTTTTTCATCTCCTATTTTTATTTTACCCCTTTTTTTTTTTTTTTTTTTTTTTGGGGGTGGGCTACGGTCGGCGCACTCCTCACACCACTCCATCCGGGGTGACAGAGGGGCGTAAGCGCGCACACCCGTAACCCACCCGTGACGTCGCCTTCGTCGTTGGGCCAACCACCGGAGCAGAGTGACTTGACGTCAGTGGTCGGCCCGACGGAATACCCCTGAGGAGTACCCTCTCCTCGACATCCCCCCCTCGGGCCTCAAGGGTAAATTTTTTACGAAATTTTAATGTAATATTTATTTATATCTAATTAATAGCCTAAAAATAAGTTTCAAGCTTCTGGATTTAAAAATGACGATACTTCCTTACAATTTTTCATCCCCCTTTACAATCCTTTCTTTACATTATAAAGTAGCCTATGTCCTTTATCAGGCTCTAGACTATCTGTGTACCAAATTTCATTTAGATCGGTTCAGTAGTTTTGGCGTGAAAGAGCGACAGACAGACAGACAGAGTTACTTTCGCATTTATAATATTAGTAAGGATGATATGCTAGTTAAATAATTATGCCATTTATAAAGTCATAATTTATAGAAATAAGTTTCACTTAACTTGAGAAATATACAGTGTTATTGATTAGCTTAGTAAGTGTAGATAATCTTTATGTAACTTATTCAAGAATAACAAAGTACGATCTCATTATTATTTTCAAAGAATAAAGCAGAGTACTCAAACCGTGTTACAGAATAATGGTATTGACAAGTCGTTCTATCTCCGTTAATTGTAATTTTATAGTTCTTTTTGTGCCAACTCTCGTTTCGCGGTCAAACTTCTGCAATTATACTATTGATTTATTGAGAAATTTATAAAATGGTGAACATTGGCAGCGTCTTCATTTTTTTCTTTTATGTATACGTTTAGTTGATGTCCACTTATTTTATAAAAAACATATTAAGTAGCAAGTAGATAGTCGATTAAAAATAAACGGAGTTAATATTTTCTTATTCCAAAGACTAATATGTTTTTTTAGAAGTAGCGCTTCTCATACATTTTATTTTTAGTATGTTTGAAATATAAAAATAGATATATCCAACTAAAATTTAAAAAAACAGATGGTTATGTGTACAGTCAGTTTATGGATGATAATTTTATATGAGAACATCATTGATAAAAAAAATCAACTCTTTTATGAATTAAACAAACATAAAAATGGAAACCACGTTAACTTTTCACATCACGTTATAAACAGTTTCAAACCAAATTTTTAAAATGCAAGATTTAATTACCTAACGGAATTACCTACCTTAGGAGGCCCATCGTATCTATCTATCGCTTGTTCCGCACTCTCGCTTGCACGCTTGGCTCAGGCGAAGTGTGCCATTTTTTTGCGAGCAACTGGCGTTCATCGATTTATAAGACTTCAAATTTTTTTTTGTAAGAAACAACCTTAAAAGGTAAGTATAGTTTGATTATATTCTACAATATTATCATTTAATAATGTAGGTTACAATCGACGAATATTTAAACTTTAAACTAAAAAAAAAAAATTAAAAATTTTGATTCAAATGTTTCATTGTGCCATCTCATCAATTCAAAAATAGGTCCAAAATTGCAATATACTGGATAAAAATACAAAAATTATGTTATACTCAAATATTAAAAGCTATAGTCTAATCTATCAGGATACTTTGTTATCAGATGTCTAAACAAGAAAGGCTTTATGGGGCGACACAGTAGTAATACATACAATTCATCCCACATTCCTTTACTAAGTTACACAACTACGGGATGTAATTATAAAACTCGAAATAAAATGTTGCATGCAACCAGCCTATCTATTATGGCTCATATACGTCCCACTTAGGTTCAAGTATCTTCTACAATAGGAGAGAAATTGATCATACGGATTGGTATAGGGTTTTACATCGAGTTTCTCTTCTCTTGAATATTAATAGCATTATATGCATATTACCCTTAGTCATTTATAAAAAACCGATTATTTTTTCGCTTCGTAATCGGGTTTTTATAAATAATTAAGCATAATAAATGCTATTTATAGTTATTATATTATTATTTTATTATTATTATTATATATATTATTATTTATATAAGATCAGGAGTTCTTTTTAAAGCACAACACAATGTGATTCATCTAAAACAGAGTTTTATTTATTAAATACAAATCAGTTTTACATAAAATATGACAAATGAGAAAGTACTGAAAAGTAACTAACCTAAAACAGAGAATCGACAATTAAATGTTTATGCCTTTCTCCTTTTACTACAAAACTTTAATCGTCTTTTGCACAATAAATCTAAGCTAATTCACAATTATAACTTGAACATAACAAACATAAATATTAAAGAAAAAACCACAACGTTTATTTTTGTAAGTAATTTTAACTCGGTATAATGTTCCTTCTCTGTTATTAGTAGCTCCATCTTACTTATGGCTGTACTAATGCAAACTCAATTTAATGTCAATGTCATTGTCAACGTCACAAAGCTTACATATATATTTATTATATATATTTATTATTATTATATATATTTATTATATTATTATTATATTATTATTATTATTATATATCTATTTATAGTTCTCTGGCACTCTGTTCTCTCTGCCTACCCTGCAAGGGATATGGCGTGATGATATGTATGTATGTAATAAATGCTAAATTTCAGTAATTTCAATACCCTTAGTCATCTTTAACGTGAATTGTATTCTCACTCCCTTACCACACGAAAAACCCGTCTAACTAATGTGAGTCAATTAACCTGTTATGTTGATAACCTTGAAACCATATAGCAACCTACTTGATTAGTCTGAGTCAATTTATTTGCCATATTGGAGGGGCCTGGTGTCTAATAGTGACAAATATATTTAAATCATAAAGTAAATAAATACCTGTCTGCTTACCTACATGTCAAAGTATATTGTCTCTATACAGTCACTACATTATGTACCTAGAGTCAGAATTGTGGTCTAAGTACCGAGGGAGCAAATGCCGAGTTTCATGTGTATAAGCTCAGCGCAGGATAGTGCTTTGTGAGATTCACAAATAATTGGTATAAGTCTGGGTGTAATTTATGTCCACTAAGTATTTTTTAATGCGACGTATTGTATTTAGAATAAAATATCACTTCATCGATGTTCATTATTGGATATAGACCGCCCTTTTTTTTTTTTTTGGTAGGGGCCTTTAATATTGTCACACCTCACCCAATCAGTATGTGGCGATAGACGGGACGACGCTCGACTCCGTAATTTGCTACATACGTATCTCTTTACGTCACACCGACGGATCATCGAAACTCGGAGTTTGCATCGGTGACCTGCCCGGCATATACACAGACTTTTTTTAAAGGCTAGCAATGCAATACAAACACTGCGGTTTAGCAGGCGTGTTAGCCATCAGAGTTGGTTTTAGGTATAAGGTTTCCAGGAAATTGCTGCTATTCATTCTCCTGGTAATTTCTCAGCTCGATTTTTATGATTCCAATGAAAAAGCAAGGTGTGATGGTAACCTTTTACTATCCAAAGACAGCTATTTTATAGAGAAAAATCATTGCGTAAAAAACGCCATACTTTTCCTCCCCTTTTATATCTAAAATGAGTTATGAGTGTTATGACATAAGATATTTATGTTTTTTTCAGGCATATGTGGAAATTGCAGTCCGTTATAATATCGTATTTATATTCTTTTTTATGTTTTGCCTGAATTGAGAAGTATAAAACACCCACTCAAAATAAATCTAATAAAGATTTTACTGTAAGGATATATATTTTAGTGGCTGCCTGATGGATACTTGGAATAATGATGGTTCGTTTGAAATAATTGAGAATTATATAAAGTGTTCTTTCATTTATCATCCTCCTGCTTTTATCCCAATTAGGGTCGACGCAATATATAGTCTCTTCCATCGTACATATTGCAAAAGTTATTAGAACTATTTTTATGATCAGCCGCTTGCTAGACGTCAAGCCTCCTTGGGAATGTAATTGTTAACCAAACAGCACCAAATCTTAGTGGTCTTTTACAACATCCACGAGCGAAGTAAGGGTTGGTAGTATTCGTAGCCGCTACTACACAGCAGAGTCTACTTTCATTATATAATTATTATACAGAAGACTTTATGAGTCTACATAACTTCTCAGGGCCGGATCTACCATATGGCTATTAAGGCTTCAGCTTAGGGCACGATAGATTCAAGGCCCCCCCCCCCATCTAAGTCAAGTGAAAGTCAAAAATAGATGATAATAATTTAAAGAATTTGCCAAAAGGAAAGTGCAGAAAGTTTGTTTTATAATTTGTCAATTTATTTACGGTTGTATTTCACACAAAAACAACATACTATACATACATACATATCATCACGCCATATCCCTTGCAGGGTAGGCAGAGAGAACAGAGTGCCAGAGAACTCTATCTCTGCATACTTCACTCGCTTCCTCAACATTCATAATTCTCTTCATACATGCTCGCTGGTTTCGGAGACTCTTGACTCCACCTTCCTTCAGTACATGACCGATCTGGTCTAGGTAGGTTAGTCTCGGTCTCCCTCGGTACCTACATCCTTCCACTTTCGCATTGTACATACTATATTATAATATAAATTAAATATTTTATTGTCTTATTTTTTTGTTACTTTTTGAGTAATTAGGTGGGCCACAAAATAGTATTAGCCTGGGGCCCCCTAAACTCACGGTCCGGCCCTGTAACTTCTCCTCTGGATTGGTGGAGAATTTATGCTGAGTGCTTATACAAGCAAGAACTCGGTAAAAATATACCCTTATTAAAGTCTCATGTAGTAAATGAATTAATACTTAAGGCAAAGCTTCATTTTCAATAGTTCACGCTTTAAAATCAAAGTAAACGCTAAACGAATGTAGCCATTATGAAAGGATTTATGTGCTCACTATGATTTATCTAAATCTTATGTAACTCATCAAACGACACATGATATGGCTACGCTAATTTGGTACATACCCATGTATACTCTTTATAATTTTTCCATAAGTATTTAATGTCTGAAAATCAGATTGGTTCCGAAATCAGAAATTAGCTCAACGTTTTCTGTTGACCTAATTTCTGATTTCATGTTTTAAAGTCCGGTCATATTAGACCAAATAATAAGAGTAAAGCTACATAAAGTCTCAATAAGTTGAAAATCAGTAAGATTGTTTAAAATATGATTAAAAATAAAATTTAAAAGTTCTCCATCTTTCCCCTGTATGGAAAAAAAAATTAAGCTCAAGGTCATGAAAATTAGTTTTTCGCGATTTTTAGCAAAACGGTAAGTTTAATCATAAAATATTTCAGACAAAAATTGTAGATTATAAAATTATCTATAAAAAATGTATCAATAGTTTTTCCTACGAGCCACCATTTTTGAGATATAACGATTCAAAAAATTGTAATCGTCATAATATACATGAGTACGCCACGTATATACGAGTACATCTCTACAGTTGTAATATATGTTAAAATATGTTTCTATCGGCCACTTACACCTATAATATAAAATATACATAAGTTTATATTGCTTTGAAATGATTCTGTCATAAGTAGTCACTATCATCATCATCATCATCTTGCTGTTATCCCAATTACTTGGGGTCGACGCAATATGTCATCTTCGTCCATAAAGTCCAGTCAGACGTCATCTCTGCATTCACTCGCTGTCTATACATGTCACGCCTCACGCAGTCCATCCATCTTTTCTTTGGTCTTCCTTTACCCCCTTCAAAATTCATATTTAAAACTTTCCTCACAACATTACTTTCATCCCGTCTCATCACATGTTCAAACCATGTCAACCGTTCACTCCTTAACTTTTCCATCACTGGCGCAACTTTCAAACTTACTTTTATATGTTCATTTCTTAGTAGTCACTAACATGTACAGAATTAATTAAACACGTTTTAGTCATTTAAAAAAATGTTAACACATTCCCCTTAAAGGAAGAATATATAAATAGAATGTAGAGAGTGGTTACAATAAATGGTTAATGGACTACGGTCTATAAAGTAGTTTACAAGTATATCTACCAGTAGATACTATTGAGTCCTTAGACATTTTTCGTTGTTATAAAGGTTACTGACCGTCTTTATAAATGTACATTTCTCCTGGTTAGTAGAATAAGTGCGGTTACGGTCGCTGTTAATGGAGTGTAATTTTCTTATTAGCATATTTATTCTATATCTTTTGGCTTTTAAGTCTATTATGAATTTTGACATGACCTTCTATTGAAGTATAGAATTACATGTTTTGAATTATAATTATTTTAGAATTTATGAATATTTCAATAACAAGTTTTAATATTTAATAATTTTACCGTCTATGTCCGTATTTGTCAGTGTGGTGACGGAGTAAGAATACAATTTATTACCCCTAGCCCAACAATTTACAGCCCAACAGTGGGCTGAGATGATGATGATGATGAGTATTTTGACGTTTCATAACTAACATATTAAAGCAAATTATGGTCTTTAAAAATAACGTTACAACCTATAGCAGGGTTTCTTAAAGTGGGGTCCACGTACCACTTAGGAGTCCGTGGCATTTGTATCAGGGGTTCGCAGTGGGTCGTGGGTCCCTGAAAGGGCGCGTGGCCGTCTTTTTTTCAAAACAAAAATATCTTTTGACAGAGGTCCGTGAATTGTTTGAATTGTGAATGTGGTCCGCGACTACAAAAAGTTTAAGAAACCCTGATCTATAGCAACACTCGTTTTAATTTTTTTTTATTTCCTCTATATGTCTTGATCTAATCTTAGAACTTCGTTTCAAAGAGAGCACTGCTCTCTAGGAATCTAAACCACAGGGAAAGTAAGATTTGGCGACACATTTTGTACTAAACAAGTGATCACCATTTTTCTACTCTTATTCCAATTAATTGTGGTCGACGTAATATGTACTTTTCTTCCATCGTAACTATTGGAAAAGTTATTGGCAATAGTTGTATGACTGGCCGTCTGGCTGACGTCTAACCTTTTTTGTATATATATGGAAATGCATTTACGCACTATACCCTACCAGTGACAAATGGGAGGGTGTGTGGGACTCGCCGGTCGACTACTCGACCGAACTACCCACTAAAACCACAGTGGCCCCTTTCGCGCTGTTACGGGATACCGGAGAGATCGTCTGATGATATTTAATCCCCAACAATCCAACGCTTGACGGTATGGCCACGTCCTGCCATCATTTAGAGCAGTGGGAAGATGCGCCTCCTCCCTAGCAGCCGCCGCTGGAGCGAGTCGGCGGATGCAAGCGCATCGTGTTCCCGTTCCGCGGCCTCCTTCCTCATCATGACGGCCTCACAAAACGAGGCCATTGAAGACCAGTACTTGTCGCTGTCGAGCATCTTGGCCATGATGGTCGGCAACGATAGGTCCCAACTTTCGCCAACAGGACGTGGCGCTAGGAGCCGCAGGTGGAGCATACTTCCATTGTGTGGTGCGCATCGTCATTTGGCGCGCCACACTCATAGCATCCTGGGGTTCCGTCTCTTCCTATTTTGTACAGGTTTTTACCGAAGACCAGTAAGCACCTGGCCTGACACCTAACCTAACCCCACTCTTGAGAATGTAATTGTTCACCAAACGGGATCAGGTGGAATTGACCTAGGTCTATATAAAGTTCTTAGTCATCTTTTACGACATCCACGAGCAAAGTAAGTATTGATAGTGTTCTTAGCCACCACCAAGCAGCTAATTTGGGTATTTCCTTAGGTATATAAATCAAATAGACATCTATCTACAACACATTAAAAAAAGTTTGAAAGTTGATAGATAAATAACTGAAGAGAGACAAAATTTAAACAAGAAAATATCTTTAGTGTCACTCGACACCCTTATCCCTTCTCTTTGCAATGTAAATATCTGTGTTTCTCGGCAAACACCATCATAATGGCGATCCATTAGTCTGAAATGAAATAAGTGAGCACGAGTGAAGATTCGAACGATAAGTACGCTCCAAACCTAGTTAATATTAGTTTAGGACTTTCATTTGTCATGGCCGACAGTTGTTAAAATCACTATACTATTTAGATTTACGTTATCTTGAATTTAATATATAAAACAATTACGAACATTACTTACCAAAATTATTCAAAGAAAATGGTTCTACTTATGCGCGGAGCATGCATTCTACTCGGGAAGAAGAAAAGGTTAAAATTGAAAGAAATGTCATCAAGTTTTCTTACTCAGCTCAGTAAAACTTCTGCTCTTGCTTCTTCTGGAAGGAGCTCTAATTTTGAATGCCGTATGCTGGTTTTTATTTATTTATAACTTTTGCACAAAAAAAGGTACAAGGAGGACTTAATGCTTTGCGTATATTTTAAGAGTCGACTTTATAGGTTGAGATATTTTTGGGAGAGATTTTGGATCAGTCACTCCTTCATACCACACCAAACCATCACTGAAGTCGAATAAGGTCCACGTTGCAGTCTGTCGAGTAATTGGGAAGCTTCCTTAGAGCTTTGGGCATAAATATGGTCATTTCGTTTGTTAAAATTTTTCTCATCCGTAAATAAAAATTTTCCGTAACCTCCCTTTGCGTACCGCTTCAGTAGTTGTTTCGATTTGCCACCCTTTCTTTTTTAAATTATCAGTTAAGTAATTACCAGCACGTCTCATATAGACTGCAAGTCCTAAGTAATCTTTTAAAATACGTGACATGGTTCTAGGTGCTATCTTCATCTCCCGAGATAATTTTTTTTTGCTTTCGGACAGGATTTCTTCGAATTCTTTCCTACTTTGACCTACTTGCTTACTACTTTGACCACCTTTTTCGTACGAAGACTACGTGGACGGCCAGATCTTTTTGTGTCATAAACAGAGGAGGTCTCATTGTACCTATTAATAGCCCGGTATACAAACATTTTACTAATACCAAGCGTATAGAGAGTTTTAAAATTGCATTTGGCTCCATACCTACTTTGTGTAATGCAATCATAGAGATTGGGTTCTCTTTATCACCTCACTCCATTTTAATAACGCAAAATATTGTACAATGTATTGGCGCTAAAATGAGAAATCCCAATGAATAATCATATAAAAATGACACATTCCAAATTCAAATGTAATATTTTGTTTGTTTTAATTATAACAGTATTTATGGCCAGACTAAGTATAAAGCCGCTATTATTCATAGATACATTCAACATTATCTATATAGCCTATTACAGTATATGTACAGTTTAAATATTTATACACCATCATTATCATTCTCCTACTCTTATTCCAATTACTTGGGGTCGATACAATATGTACTCTTCTTTCATAGTACATATTGTAAAAGTTATAGACAATAATTTTATGACCGGCTGCCTGCCGAACGTAAACCCTATTTATACACCATGAAATAATAGATAGTGAATTTAAATATTACATTTTCTATACCCAATAAGTTTAGTCACTAAAATTATTACTTATATAATGTGGACAACACTTAATATTATTGTTGAGCGTAGACATATTTTTATTATAGTGAAAGTAATTGATTAATTAGCGACGTAAATTAAACTAACAACATTCACATTATAATTATGCGATTCTAAAGGACTAAATTAATTAGTAAAAGGAACAATTATTAGAAAATAACTGTAACAAAACTATGGTAAATGAGAGGAGCTTAACGGATGAATCAATGGTGAAATATTTATAAGTCTTTCGGCCTGTAGGGCAGGAAAAAATTACAACGAGGATTATACTCATTATTTTGTTGTTTTCTTGACGTGCATAAATAGTAATTGTTATTCACTATGATACTTGTGATTTTTTTATTGTCTATCTATCATGTCGAGTGAGACTTAACAAAAGTGTAAATTAAAACAACAACAAAAATATTACAAACTGTATAATAATAATATTATTAATTTATGAGTTTAATTTGAATTAAAAGAGTTACTTGAGTCTGGGTAATAATTAATTTTTTTTTAAAGTCAATAAAGAGGACGGTCACTTTCAACCTATCAGTTTTATGATATTTTCTTACTAAAAATACTTTTAAAATAATATTATCAATCGTCAAAGTGTATATATGCAGGATAGTTATATAAGATAATCAAAATAAGGCTGATCTGAGTTGAACATCAAGACAACATACCAACAGAGTGTTATAAAATATATTGACAAGTTTATTGTATAAAGATCATTAAATTTATTTAAAATAATCAATAGTGTAATACGATGTAGCAACCAACAACCTACGTGAGGTTGGCAGCGACGAATGAAAAGACGAGCGAGTACTTGTAGTAACTTTTTTATTTGGAATAGACAACGTTACAGTGTTACAAAGAATAAGTATTGTCTATGATAAGAATAGGCGGAGCACTTATTCACTTACCCAATTAGGACATTCCAATTAGGACGTAGCAAAGAGTAAAGTTATTAAACAGAAAAAGAGTGGCCACTCGATGATAAAATATGCATGTATGGAAAGTGCTGCCACCCAGAGTTTAGGCGGTGAACTAAAGTTGAAGTAATATATATACATATCTACATGTGCATGTGTAATTACATAGAATTTTCTTTTACTATGAAAGCTACCCTGAAATATAAAAAATAACATATCAGCTGATAACTAAACAATAATAATATCAGCCTAACAATGAAACTTGAGATATTTTTCAGAAAGAATATCAATAACCGAAAATAGATCGATGACAATAAGTACCTATGCTAAGAACAAAAATAACAATTCTCAGTTGTCAAACGTTTGACAGGCAGGACAAAATGGCAGCAGTTAAGTTTATACAACCAATTTGTAGGCGGCGCGACGGTCAGTAAAAATAAGAAATGTTTTAAGTGTGCCCCCCCAGGGACGTAGGCAGTGTTATACCCGTAGAGTTCCAGTGAGCTATTCCAATCAGGACGCAACTACCAGATGCTAACTACTCTTCACGGTAGCTTGGATTTCTTGTGAAGTGAAGAATTGATCGACCAGTTATGATCTGATCTGAGTTTCTTGACCGATGAACTTATTGCTAAGCGAAGTGATTACGCTTCAGAGAATCTTAATATCGCGATTCAGAAAATGACGTCAATTTACTAACACCATCTAGTATCCACGTGATGAAACGATTTATTATGACTCAAGACATTAAATGTTAGAATGGTCTGTTACAATAGTTATACAGAAATTAGCCTTGTAATAACTGTAAGAACGGCTAGTAGAGATTTTTAACCAGCTATTTATTATAATAAAATTATTATAGTGATTTCTGATATTTACGAGAGTATTACAATTGCCGAATAAAACTACTTTACGGTTTCTATCGCGTTTGTATCTAATTTTGAATTGCCTGATGTTTTGAACACTTTACAGCCTTCGTGGCCACATGAAGACTGTCCCGTGAACACTTTACGCCGTTCAACGCGTCGGGAAATTCAAAATTAAGTATAAACGTGACAGAATCCGTAAACTGTACGCTTTTATGAAGAGTAGGAATATATCTAAAAAGGCACGCCTAGCTGTACATAAGGGAGTATTAGTGCCCACTCTCATGTATGGCAGTGAAAGTTGGATTTGGCAGGGAAGACATGAAAGTAGAATAAATGCTGTAGAGATGAGAGCTCTTCGTAGTATGTGTGGTGTAAGTATGAAAGATAAAATTAGGAATAGTGTTATAAGAGAGCGCTGTGGTGTGAATGAAGAAGTAGTGACAAAGATAAAAAAGGGAATGCTGAGGTGGTTTGGACACGTGGAAAGAATGAGTGAAGAAAGGTTGACTAAAAAAGTATACAAAGCGAGTGTGAGTCGTCGTCGACGACTACAAGGGCAAGACCACGTCGTACTTTCCTCGATCAAATTGAAGATGTGTTAGTGAAAGGTCAGATTAAGAGTACGCGTAATCGTAGAGCATGCATGAAGATTGTGATGAGCGTGAATGAAGCGATGGAGGTATGTCAGGACCGTGGTTTGTGGCAATCCGTAGTCTCTGCCTACCTCTCTGGGAAACAGGCGTGAGGCTATATATGTATGTATGTAGAATCCGTAAAATAGTTTTATTTCAGCTATTTATTTTAAATAGACGCTGGTTACTTTATTGTGTAACTGAAATTGTTCAAATCTTGTCCGGGTAGCACTTATAATTCTAATAAATACTCTGTCTTCTTCAACGCTTTGCTATGATAGATCTCGTTATATTGGAAACACAGAACACTCCTAATATGTTAATTTTAAATCCTGAATAATCAACGTTAAGAGTCTGAGACAGAATATCTCGAGAATACAAGATTACGACGTTTGTAAACTTATCTCGTCTCTCGTTAGCGGGTGGGGTGAGCCTTCAGAATACGTAAACGTGTCATTCACGATTAAGCAACCGCTTGCAACGTGACTGTTGACAAAAACATGAATAGAGACAACTCTGAGCCGGATTAGGACTTTAACTACAAAATAGCGAATAATCAACCTCTTTGATAAGATTCAGTTCAACAATTCCTAATCATTATCTAAAAATAATTATACAGAATTAAACATCTATGAATTTTCCGTTTGATGGTGGAGTAAGAATACAATTCACCACCCTATCTTACCCGTGGGTAATCGTAAGAGACAAGTAAAGGATATTAAATGCATATAACATCTATACAAGAGAAACAAACTCGAAATAAAACCCTATACCAACACGTCTGACCAGCGTGGTTTAATAGGACAATTACCCTCTCATAAAGGAGGAGGCTCGAGCCCAACAATGAGACACATGAGCTGAGATGATGAAACATCTATGAAAGTAAACAGTGTGCTTGTATAGTATCAGGTTTGTAAACTCTTACACCTCTTTCTTATGTTGGCGTTGAATAAAAAAATCCATGTTGGCGTTGAATAAAAATAAAATCAAAGTACAAAATCAAAGTACAAACAGTGGATAGTAGTTGTGTTAAATAAAAATAAAAGTTCATAATTTTTTTTATTGTGGCAGATTATGGTCTGGACACACGCCGCTCAATCAATCACATGGAAGGGCGGTGTGCGGTCTAATAACTTACCGTAGTCCTTCCGAGTCTTTGAGGGGCTAATATCAAGCAATCATTACTATTAGGTACTGATTGCTTGATTGACTGATGGTATGAACCTCGGTGGCAATACCGGAATGCTTAGCATAATGATTTTTTAAATGTACGATTGAATGGATTAAGAAGTCAATAGGAATTTCACTACCTTTATGCTTGATTACATATAGTAATCATATATATCATATTATAGGGTGAACATATAATCAATGTTAGATAAACAATAGATATTTACAGAATTTTTTTTTAAATTTTAAGCTGCTTAGATTAAATTTTTATAGCCTACCAGTTATCTTTTGTATAGCGGGTCACAATTTTTTCAGCAAACTTATGTAATACGGATAGATACCTTGCCAGAAGCCGTATTTACATAAAATTTTCACGTTTATAGCTGAGGGTCACGTTGAAATATTTAAACATTCTACTGTCTAAACAATACAAGTACATTTGTGATAGCTTTAGGTAACTGCTACTTACAAAAACCTGTTTTGTATTATTTTAGATCAAAATTATTCTTTTTTTAAATAAGTGTGATTTTCAATAAATATTTACTAAAATAAAAAAACACAAAGCAGTCATGAGGACTACCGATAGAAGTGAAAACTTAAACCTATGAAAATAATGAATATTATAAATTAAAAAAGAACAACAAGTACGTATTTCAGCTAACTTTACGAGGCTCACACTGTTTACTTCGCTGCATATCAAGAATAACACGCGCATGTGCTTGGGATCTACCAAATCAGGCTCTTTCTCTCTTCAACTTTCTACCTTTATGTATCTTTCTTTCTCTCTCCCTCTTGCGTTGGAATATTGGACGCTACTCGTTGCTAAAGCTCGCGCTGGTCTGTAACAGTTATACTACGCGCATGTGTTCGAGTGTCATTGCGTTAAACGTTTAACGCAACCTTGTTGGAAGTCGCATTAGAAGTTTCACTACAATAATAATAATAGTAGTTATATATAAAGACTTACAGCACGGTAATCACACATATAATCGTAGATAGTATTTGCAGGTTTATTCCATTACGTATTTACTTTGTTGATAGATAATAAGTTGAGTTAGAGTATAAATCTAACTGCATAGATAGTGTAATGGTTAAGATACCAAACTTCCGTGCCAACGATCCATAAACTGTTGTTCTGAGTCTGGGTGTAATTTGTCTACGTTAATTATATGTTAGTAAAGTATCCCACAATACAAGGATTATTTTCTTGATGTTGATGTTGATTGTTGTCTTGGATGTTGTTATAAACAAAATAAAAAAAAAACTTCTACATACCTACACGTCGATCAAATTTGTATTATAGGAAATAAGATCTTATTTAAATAGGGAATAATAAATTACGATTTATTATATACCTAAGTAGGAATATAAGTAATTAAAAAAAATGTTTTGTAATAACTCAAAGTTTCAAATATACACTTGGTAATTTGAATTTTTAAACATTAATGTTTTGAATTTATATTTCAGTGTGGCGTCTCGTACGATAGTACTAGACGACTAAATATAAAACGCATATAATATCTATGCGAGAGAAGGAAAGCTCGAAACAAAACCCTATACCAACACGTCTGACCAGCGCGGTATAGTAGGTTAATTTCCCTCCCATTATGGAGGAGGCCCGAGCCCAACAGTGGGACAGTTATGAGCTGTGATGATGATGATGATGATGAATGTTTTGAATGAGAGACAAAGTTGATTATTCAAGGTGGTTAAAAGTATTATTCCATTACCATAGCTTTTTTTTGTTTGTGACTTAGTTGATAACCGCAGATGGCTATTACATCTTTACCCGGACTGTGGATGAGCGCTGAGGGCTCTCATCCCGAACATTACCATCCTTGTATGAGAAGGCTGGCTTATAAGTGAATAAAGATTAGCGGAAATGACTGTTATTTAATATTTTTAAAGACTTTTGGTAGCAGCCTACATGCTGGTATCTGCTAACTGCTTATGGAGCTCAGCAGTACCAGGGTACCAGTACTGCAAGGTCCTTGTCTATCGTGAGAAAAGTGCTTTTCTTAAACCTCGTTTAAAGAAGGATATGACATAGTGCTCGGTTAATACCGTTGCAAGTAGATCATTTCATAACTTACTTTTAAATAAGTGAAATGAATGCTGAAAATGTACACATGTACAATCTAGTACCATATCTTTATAAAAATGTTGATATCAACTCAAATAGAAAATTTGAATGCTTCAAAATAGGAAAAAAATCAATAATATGACATTCAGTCACACATTCCGTCGAAAAATATCGTTTTAATAGTCTTAGTAAGATATTTAGATAACTAAAATTATTTGCACGTAATTCTTGAGAAATCCGTTTTTTTTTAATTATACACGATCATATCAATAATAAATACGTTATGCTCATTTTAACCTGGCGTCATGGAGGTTGGTTCTGTGAGACCCATCACATTTTATTTCGCTTCTAGTTCGGTTAAGTGTACATATTTGCTGTTCTTCTCAATAGCTGGAGCTGTTGAACTGTTCTATGTGTCACAGTTAACAGGATAGTCGTGCGACAGCCACAGTGGGAGTTACACGTGCACGAAATTGAATTAGGTATGTGAGACCCATCCCCACAGTTGGTGTTACAATTTCGTGCCATTTTGTATAGATATTATTTTAAATATTATCCGTGAATTTATCCTTTTCTATTTGTTATTTATTTTTATTTACAATTAAAATTGCTAATATATAGTTCAAAGAATTTTTTTTTTTTTTTTTTTTGTAGGTAATTAGTAAAAAATGGATAGAGAAGAAGCAGAACGACAGTGTATTTTTTCGATTTTACGAGTCTGGCTCCGATTGCGAAAAAAAAAATTACTAAACCAAATAACCGAGTGGAAGTACGAAAAATTTGTCAAATTTGCATTCTCCCCTACAAATGATTTCTTAAAAAAATGTATCTTTAAACTGACACTACCTTAGCAGGGATAGATCTAATGTTTGGTTATTATATAATATATAGAAATAAAACGAAGAGAGACGGAAAAAGATATATCGTACAAAATCTCAACTTCAAATACCTAAACAAAAGTAATAGAAGTGAATTCAACTTCGTTAAAGTTCAGATGGCTTTGACAGCTTTACGTGGACCATGGGTGAGCACTGAGGGTTCTCAACCCGATTGAGGTAAGCTAAGCGCCATCGCCCAAGGGCTCCCCCTGTAGGGAACGGACCTCGGCCGAACAATCGCTGGTGGCAAAGTAGGCGTGCCCACGTTTGGATTTATGATTTTAGCGCGTCGCGATTTCGCACCTCGACGGCGAGGACGAAACCGCGGATATTTATGTGTAATGGCCTCGCGGGCCGTGAACTCGTTTAAGTTGTTACATTGAAGTTAGCTATATATCTATATATCAGTTATCAAGTAGCCGTTTGGTTGAGTTTGTAGCATGTTACTAAGCTACTACTATTATTTTATGTTTAACATGTCGGCAGTAATCTAAAAACCAAAAGTTATTTTACAGTTAGATAGATAGTTTTTAATGGTAGGATCATGCTGTTGACAGTTATCTGTCTACAGCCACGGGTTGGTCCGTACGCGGTAGTACTACACTCTCGCAGAAGATCGACGTCTGAGTAATAGCAATGTGCTATTGCGCTTCGTTCGGTGAGCGAGAGAGCCGGCAGCCCAATTGGGGTGGGTTTGGGGTTTGTATGGTAGGCAGCGGCCTAGCTCTACCCTTGGTATTGCAAAGGTCCACGCACTGCAGTAACACTTACCATCAGGTGCGCTGTTTCCTCGTTTGCCACCATAAGCAATAATAAAAAAATAATAAAAACTGTTCAGCTCAGTAATTAATAACCAATTTAAAACAGGCCTCTTTGGATGAATATGTCAAACTGTACTATTTTAGTTTTCATATGAAAGTTATTAAATTGTAAAATTAATATTAATTTTATTTTGTTAATCTCGCCTTTATTCCTAGAAGACTAAACTAGAGTAACATCGATATTTCACCTTGAATTATTTTATTCATAAGGTAAGCATTTCCCGTTTATCGTAGTGAAGTGGTACAAACTGAGAGCAGTTCCATTGGTGACAATACGAATCAGCGATAAGACATCTTAGACTTATACAAACAGGAAACGAACTACCAAACATACATGAATTATAGTTTCATTTATAAACTCAACATCGTAATTTTAGTAACGCCTATTTTACTCCATTTGCTTGGAGATTATGTATACCTAAATGCAGTTCGAGTAATTGGAGAAATTTTCCGTGCATTTAGGTGTATTTATGGTCTTGTACTGTCGTACTTATCAAAGCTGTATATGCTGTTTTTTATTAGCTGTTTCATCATCATCATCACAGCCCATAAATGTCCCACTGTTGGGCTCGGGCCTCCACCATAATGGGAGATAAAATAACTTAATATACCGCGTTAGTCAGATGTGTTGGTATAGGGTTTTATTTCGAGTTTTCCTTCTCCCGCATAGATTATATGCATTTTATATCCCTTAGTCGTCTTGTACGATCACCTACGGGTAAGATATGGGGTGATGAATAGTATTCTTACTCCGTCACCATACGGAAAATTAGCTGTTTAGTTAATTTGTTTTATGTCACCCTCTTTGCATACGAGGGAATTTCAATAATGTCAATGTCATTTTCCCTTTTTTATCTTTTTCTAATTACCTTTTTTAGCGATTCCTATTCAACAAAAAACATTGCCCGGTAGATCAGACCGACAGTCAAATCTTGATGTCATTTATGGACATCATTATCTGTCTTCGTTTCTTGGTTACAATCGCGAGTATATATGGCGAGATTAGTGCTATTTACAAACTCAACATGAGGTAAGAAACCACGTTAAAAAAATATTGTTATATAAATAAAACTTTTGTACGATCCAGGAATCGATTGATTTATATCATCATAAGATGTCTTTCTTACGACTCACAGTCATGTATTAGTACCTTGTATGCATTAGAAGCACTGAGAAAATCTCATAAAACAAATGTTTGCAATGAATAAAAAAATATTTGAGGGGGATTTTGACGTAAATGTTACGCTGCCGTTTCGACGATCAATCATTGCCAGTTTGCACATACGTACAGCTACGTACATAATGCATTAAGTCAGTTTGTGTCTACCATTCATCATTCCATGCAAATTATATGAGCCATAGAATAGTGTTATTTCTTACACATTCACAATAAATAATACATACATTAAATAATTTACTGTAGTGGTTTTATTTGTATTGTATGCTGGTGGATGCTTTTCGTTACCACAATTGCTTTGGATGGAATTTTACTAGAACATGTCTTAAAAATAAAACGATTCATATTGTTTTAGTACTATTAGTAAGAATCTATCAAAGGTTATAGATATCCACAATTGATAAAGTAATATTTGAAACAGTAATATTGCTTGGTAATAACAATTACTCATAACTCTGCTAAAGAATATATATTGCTTCAAATTTAACTAAATAAATTAAGATTAAAAATTAGATCTGTAATATTATTTTAACTGAACCAATGGCTATCTTTCCGTGTGGTGACGGAGTAAGAATACAATTCACCACTCCATATCTTACCCGTGGGTGATCGTACGAGACGACTAAGGGATGTAAAATGCATATAACATCTGTGCAAGAGAAGGAAAACTTGAAACAAAACCCTATACCAACACGTCTGACCAGCCTGGTATAGTAGGTCAATTTCCCTCCCATTATGGAGGAGGCTTGAGCCCAACAGTGGGACGCCTACAAGCTCAGATGATGATGATGATGAATGGCTATCTAAGAAAAATTCTATTAACTATAGTTCATCTAATCTAAGAAGTGCATTTTGACGTTTCGCATTTTTTAATACTCAATAACCTTGGTCAAACGTATACACATGATTGTAAACACTAAATCTGAAATTTTAAACAACTATTAAGTTATTTACATAATTAACATTGCAGAAAGTCACCCTTCTTGTACAATAATCTAATGTTGAAACTCGCAAAAATCATTTAAAATAATAATAACATGGTAAATAGTAATTGTCATTGACAACCTAACAATGTCACGTCATCACGTTCTATACAGTAGTGCTTGACAACTTCCAATTCACGAATCCAAATAATCGGTAAAAATATTAGAATAATACAATTAATTGAATAGAGATTTTGACTGAGATGTACATTTCGACACTTTGATTGATGAGGAAATAATTATTAATGTTCACGACGCTGATAATTCAAGTAATAGTAGTAATTCTTAATAAATAGCCATTTTCAAATCCAGTTTTTGTTTTTAATTAACCTAATCTTACTAAATATGATGAATAGATTCTATGCTGAAATAATTAAAGTTGTTTAGTACTAATTTAGCACTTAATTTATTCATCACCTTTTTGAAAAATAAAAAATAAACCGATTATTAATTATAAAGAATCAATATCGATTTCTCAGTAAAATCGGATATTTTCGATAGCGATTATTTGGTTCACATACCTAGACAACTTACTCAGACAGCTGTCAAAATGCACTTCTTAGATTAGACAGACTATAATTAGACTTAATCTATTGATATATATTATTATTGTTTATTTATAAAATACTTTTTTATTACTTGTATAGACTCAAGATTTTGTTTGCCGCGATTATCTCCAAAATACAAAATTGAAAACTTTTTAGGTTACATAGTTTATTTATTTGATATAAAAACTGTAAACATTATATTGATAAACGTTATTAAGAATAAAAATAAAATCTTTAAGAGAAAGAAAAACTGTATGTTGATGATGGATTAAATATACAATGTATCACATTACTTAGCCTTAGGAATCGCGAAAATCGAATGGAATGGTTAGATAACAGCATTTGCCTTATTACATCTATTATGTGCAAAATTTATTACATCTACTGTGATTGAAAAACCATTTTAATTTTGACAGGCTACGGTTTGAATCCACCCAACCCGTTTCATCCGAGGTAATTGGAGGGTGGCGTGTGGCTTCAAAATCGACAATGTTTCCACCCATCGCTATTGGGCCGACTACCGCTATCGATTCCTTGACATCCGTAGCTGGCTCAGCTGGTTATCCTTTCGGGTATCAACCTCATCGACGCCTCGATAAATATAAAATAATGCTGCCAGGGCTTCGCCCCGGTCGGGCTCTCTATTGGTAGTGAACTAACCCATGGTCTGTACGAATCTACTCACTGACACGCTCCACCGCCTCCTTTTATGAGACAGTTGTCTCGAGTTAAAGACCGCTACCCAGCTGTTGGGAAGGCGTGCGACTAAGTCCAAATGTGATTTTTGATAGGCAGTGAAAATATTGCTGTTAAACCTTTTGTGTTTTTATAAATGCGTGGGTTTTTATATATCCTATAGATGGCGTAACAAAACGTTTTCCATAAGCATTGGAAGGAAATGAGCAATTGTTTACTATAAATGAGTACTTTCAACATAATTGTTAAAGCAAGTGGAACTGATTTTTCATAGATATGGTTCATTTATAAAGACTTGATTACGAGCGAAAACTGAATGTCACACGTGGGACTCGAACCCACACCTTTTAGAAATCCGTTCCAATCATCCTAACACTTAGATAAGTGTGATATTTTCGTCTTTATGGGAGACGTGTGCCATCTACCCAACTGTGTTTACACATTATACATATTTAAATACTCTAACTTTGCAGTTAGAATTGTCTGTGAAACAGGGCCGTGTCATTGTTTAATACAATTCTCAGCTCAACCTAGTATGTTAAATGTTAAATTTCAGTAATTTGAGATATGATTAGTTTATTACTCGTCTGTAAATCTTTAATTATTCCATATCACAACTAAGCTCTTATTGTGGGTATAAAACCGGTACATATTATTCAAATTCGAGTCCTGTCTTCGCATGTATCCAATTTGAATAATATAGCTAGTTACGATACTATACTACTGTAACGTTCACTTTATTATTAGTTAGTTACCTTGCGGGTGATAATGTAATTGTATGTTTCTAAGTTTGAATATAAGATGTTACCTTCAGAATTATTTGAATTATTTGTAAAAGTATAGGGTTTTGAAGATCTATTTTAATAAAAACCCATTTACAACTATTCAGTTTTTTACTACAGCTTACACTGTATTACAAGAAAATAAGGCTCTTACTTTTTATCCGTGTGGTGACGGAGTAAGAATACAATTCACTACCCCTATCTTACCCGTAGATGATCGTAAGAGACGACTAAGGGATATAAAACGCATATAACATCTATGCAATAGAAGGAAAACTCGAAACAATACCCTATACCATCTGATCAGCGTGATATAGTAGGTTAATTTCCCTCCCATTACGGAGAAGGCTCGAGCCCAACAGTGGGACATATATGAGCTGAGATGATGAAGCCGCTTACAAAAATAAATTTATTATAATTAATTTGTTGTAAATTAAATATTTTATTGATGATGAAAAGCATTTATTAAATATTTATAAATAATATATTATCAAAATAAAAGTATGTATATGTGTATGTAACATTTAAAAGCAGCAGAAAAGATACTGAAATACGTTTTTATTTTCGTAATAAATTATAACTTTTTAGTTCATTTTTAAATAAATTAATGTTAGTATTTTTTTATAAAATATAAGTAATGTTTTATTTGAATTTTTTTACCATTATGTCGTAAAATAACTACTTTAGTAATTATTGTAAATGTGATCTTACTAATAATATTATCATTCTACTTTAACTTTATTATAAGTTATAGTGTATATTATAATACATAATATTATCATAATACTCATATAAAAAAGTTTTAAAATAGAGTAAAGTACCACATCTTGGAATAGCTGATATATAAAATTTAATGTAATATCATTAATTTCATGATTTTCTTTTTTTTAAATCTTTTCATTTGATACTCATATTATGGAGTCGAAAAGAAAATATATTTCGCAATCGTGGAACGGCACCTATATATATATATATATATATATATATATATATATATAATAATAATTTAATTCAGACAAAAATATCCATAGTTGTTTACATTAATTCATTTATTTATTAGTATGTTAGTATATCAAATAATAATTATGCTTAAATTACTTATGTTAGTATTGTTAGTAGTTCCCTCTGCCTGAAATTTCACACATCAGTGGATGAGGATAGCCACAGACTCAGCCTAATTTAAACCTATGGCCAACCCCATCCACCTATTTTGAAATGGGCAGTCGAAACGCGCTGCAATTGCGCCCAGAATGCTACTGTCGCTACTTCGTAGTCGTTGTAGCAGTGAGGATGCTTTTTTGCGCATGATTGCCTGGAACCCATCAGTACGCGCTTTTGCGAACATCCCCGATGCGCTACACCGCCACGGAAGGCCCAACAACATTCTAAACGCGTTATTATATTGGGTACGCAGAGTCCTGTAAACACGCTGTGTGTAACTCACCCAAAGGCCGCTCGAATAGAAAGACTGGCAGTAGGCTTTAAAAAGTGTAATTTTCACCTCTATATTGCACCGTACGAACCTGCGGGCAAGCATATTAGCTCTCACAGCCAGGGCCCTGCGCTCCCTCTCAATGTCTTCATCGTCCTTGAGGTCACTGGTTACTATATGGCCTAAATACTTAAAGGATTCTACTCTCTTCAAGGCTAATCCATTAAGACGCACCGGAGGAACATGGGTAGGTTGGTATTTACCTGATTTAAATACTAAAATTTCACTCTTTTTTGAGTTATATAGTAATCCATGCGACTCCGCGTATTCCTCACATATGGACAGCAATTTTCTTAAGCCACGAATTGTGGGGCTCAGCAGAACCATGTCGTCCGCATAACTAATGTTATTAAAACAAACTCCATCGACATAGCAGCCGACATGAGTACTGCTAAGCCTCTCTATAAGTTGGTTGACATACAGGTTGAACATTAAAGGTGAACTTAACCCACCTTGCCTGACACCGCATTCCAGCTTGTACTCGTCTGAAAGAGCACCAGCCCATCTCACATAGTTTTTCTGGTTGGCATACCAGTATTTAACAAGAGAGACGGACTCCGCCGGTATACCCGCACTGCCTAGTTTGTTCCATAGAAGGTCGTATGTGACCAGATCAAAAGCTTTAGACATATCTAGGAAGCACGCGTACACCGGTGTCCTCCTAGTTGTATAGTATCTGACAGCATGCTTTAAACTCAAAATGGCACTCTCGGTTGAAAGCCCTGCCTTAAAACTAAATTGGGCGTCATGTATATTCACTATCTTCACGAACTCCGCATTTAACAAACTGTCAAGAATCTTAGCCACGGTGGTAGCCAGTGAAATGGGTCGGTAGTTTGTCCTATCAGACGAGTCTCCCGTCCTATTTTTTAATACAGGTACAACAATAGTACGCATAAGAGGCTCAGGTAGATATGAATGCGATATACATAAATTAAACAATATCGACAGAATATTAGGTAAATTAACTCCAGCATATTTAAAATGTTCAATACTGAGGCCGTCATAATCAGGTGATTTACCACGTTGCATATTTTTAATTACATTAGCCACAGACTCAGGAGAGAAATACACGCTGCGCTTCGATATGACGGACTCTGTGTCGCAAACATTCACCGACCTAGGACTCAAGGACGATCGGACCGTAAAATGTTCCCTAAACATGTTAGCAATGGTTTTGTGATCATTAACGCCGCCGACGCTCACCGGGATGCTCGTTTTAATGTTTAAACTATTAACATTTTTCCAGAAGATATTGAACTTTTTATTCATGTGATTAGAGGCCAAAGCATTCATTTTTATTTGTACTTGTCTATTTTGAATATATATATATACATATATATATATATATATATTATTGAACTGAGTGTGTCACAAAATTTATCGTCTTCTACGCACACGGCTTTTCATTTGACATCCACATTAATGATATGGCGATTGAAAATGTAATGCGCAAACTTGAAACGGTGGCTATATTAACATTATTATAATATTAAATATCGTATATTATATTGTCACCGGAACTAGAAATGTATAAAGTAAATCTGCTCAAACCAGATACAGTTTTAAAGTCCGTCCGAGATAGTACCACAGACTCTCACAGAAATTCGACATCTGAACAATGGCAATATGGTGTTGTGCTTCGTTCGGTAAGAGAGAGAGAGCCGGCAGCCCAACTTTTTGGGTGGATTTGGGGTTTTTATTGGTAGGCAGCGGCCTAGTAAGATCCATGAGTGGCAGTAACACTTATCGTCAGGTGTGGTACTTGCTCGATTGCCACCATAAGCAATAAAAAAAATATATATAAAAATTCTGCGGAGGAAGTCAAATTTAGCGTATAAGATTTAATTACAGAGAGCCAGACTTCGAAATAGGTAAAACTATGCTAAACTAAGCTTATAAATAGAAAAGAGTGTTAAATAAATACCATAAAAAAAAACGATTTGTTCAGTGAAAATCAAAGAAACTGATGACAATCAAACACAACAGAGATTCGCAAACTTTGTGATTTGTGTTTTCTTAGTAGATAGACCCTTCGTATCAATGGGTTGTTTTGACGAAACTTGAAGGACCTCATTAGGCCTAAAACAACAGCAACTTGTAACCTGTGAAACGCTTCGCGAATTACGATCCGTAGACGATATATGTCTTTACATATATCGTTTACGGATCGTAATCTATTGCAATATATTAGTTTATTTACTTAATGGGTTTTGATTTTTACACGAATGCTAGATATGGAATAATTACTTTAAAGTTTGAAATAAAGCTACTTTTACGGATTCTATCGCGTTTGTATTGGATATAAAAAACTTTATACAATTTTATATATAGAATCATTTTCTTTTTGTACTGGCAATGAATTTGTATTAAAAATGTGGGTCAAAATTTAATATCTTATAGAGTAGATATAAATTTCTGTAATAACAATGACATATTGGACGTAGGACACCTTAGTCCTCCCGTGACCAGGATCACTGTAAAGTGTTCGAAACGTCGGGAAATTAAAAATCAAATACAAACGCGATAGAATCCGTAAAAGTAGTTTTATTTCAAATGTGTAGCACTTGCGTAAAAATCTGAAATCATTATACCTTAAAGTTATTAGAGATGAATAATTTTCGCGTAGCAACGGGTTAAGAACATCACCGGAAAATTCCTATAGCATTCGTAAGACAATTCCAGTTGTATTGACATCATAGACTCGAGAATCCTTTCGAGTCAATCGCTGGGTGGGCCACCAAAGACAAAGATCAGGTTCCGGTGGCCCACTCGCACGGCGAAAGATAGGTACTTGTGGGGCAGGTCTATGGGGTCGCGCGCCCTTCTTTCAGTTGCCCGGACGGAATTAACGGGGTGTGACCACACCATAGTTCGTCGCCAAAAAAGGACGTACTTATATGCCTGAAATTGCTATACCAGAACATTCCATGTTTATTATACCAACTACATTTTCTAACCTATCTTCCAATAATAATGATTATATAGATTCTATCTAAACATTTCTACTGGGTTTTCTGCCGCATTTACAAATCAAGTTTTCAATTAGTCCATAAGATTTCTATACATGCGTCAGCACAAAGTTGTTCACTGTAGGCTCCAACCAGAATGCAATGGAGAACAGTTCTGTGCCACCTGTGTTCAACAACCTGTGGTCAATTTGAATAATAATATAACGTTTTATATAATCTTTACAATAAAATACTCGTAATCCTGATAACCTTTAGGTAAAACCATTTGGTTCAAATGTTTAACGAGAAATATTCATCAATGTTTATTCAAAGTAATAGATTGATATGTTTTTGATTCATGCAATATTTTTTACGCAAGGAAATTGAAATTACTTCCTTTATTTCACAAAGGAAACTTAAATTATATAAGGGAAGAAAACTCAAAATAAATATTACATTAATAATCTGTGGTTCTTTTTGTACACCAACAGTTGTATACCTATTAAATTATTTTCCGTGTAGTGACGGAGTAAGAAAACAATTCACTACCCCCTATCTTAATCGTTGTAAAAGACGACTAAGGGATAAAATGTGCATATAACATTTATGCAAAAGAAGGAAAACTTGAAATAAAACCAAAACCCTATAAATACGTCTGACTAGCATGGTCAATTTCCCTCCTAGTGTGGAGGAAGCCCGAGCCCCATAGTGGACATATATGAGATGAGATGAGATGGTGATGATGATGATGAAACTATTCAAATATCGAATTATATTATATATTTTTTAAATTCTTAGTAGTTAAAAATAATTGGCGGGAAAATCACTTGTCATTTATTTTTCAATACATATAATCCAATCATAGTGATAATGGATTTAAAGCTAAAAGAATTTAGAACGATGAATTTTTATGCATTTTTAAAGTACTCTTTCTCCCTAAGATTGTGCGTAAAGATTTTGGGAGGCAAGCTCCACATCTCAGTATTGTAAGGTGGTTTGGAAAATTTATTATTTTCGAGAGTGTTTCATAAAAGACGAATATTGTGAAGCACTTCCTTTATTTGGGACTAGAAATGAAAACATTTTACTATTGAATGCTTATTGAAGAAAAATGACACATCACATATGATTCTAGATTATTCGGGGAGTGGTAAGAGACAATTGAAAAAAAAAATACGATAATTTTTATATAATATCAGTATTGTTAAAAGTAAAGTAATACCTATTTAATTAGTAATAGCATGCTTATTAAATAATAATATAAATATTAATAATAATTATTATTATTTACATTTTACTGTACACCTTTTTTTTTTGCGTTGGACTAGGTACGTGGTCGCGCTCCGTCAAATCGGTCCGGGGTGACAGAAGAGGCGGCGCGCAACCCCATAGACCCATCCTGCAAACACCTCTCTTCGCTGTGCGAGCGGGCCACCGGTACCCGATCTTTGTCTTCGGTGGACCTTTCACTATACACCTCAATAAATACATTTGTTAGTTACAATACAGTTCACATTCAGTTACAATAGTTCTAATTGGCTATAGTACAAATAGGTGGGTGGTTTCATGATTATAAGCAATTTTTATTGACAGTGTTTTGGTTATAACTGTATAATGAACTGTTGAAAGTAGTATCTGTACTATTTTTATGTAAATAGATGAAATTCATAGAGCATAATACAGTTGAATTCATATATAATATCATTGACCGTAATTTTATTCATTAGCATGTTATGTGATGTTCGCTGTGTGGTAGCGGCTACGCATACTACCAACCCTTACTTTGCTCGTGGGTGTCGTAAAAGACAAATAAGAGCTTCATATCGACCTATGCCAACATCACCTGATGCCGTTTGGTCAACAATTGCATTCCCAGGGAGGGTTGACGTCAGGTAAGCGGCCGGTCATAAAACTATTGCCAATAACTTTTGCAATATGTAAGAAGAGGAGTAGATATTGCGTCGACCCCAGGCAATTAAGATAAGAGTAGTAATGATGATGATGTTATGTGATGAAAACATTCATATTAATTAATATTATACGTTTGTATTATGTTTGGGTCACATTTGGTTAACCTTTAACTGAAATTTTGGTAATTTTTAAAACACACTTCAAGCTATAGTATTCTAGTAGGACAATTGTTTGTGGATTGTACAAAAAATATATATTGTTAGGTGGTTGTAGGCTTGGGTACTTTATCCCACGTCTGATTTTGAGACAAAGAATTTTTAATATAAAGAGGAAACAAATAAATGGTTTCTAATGTGTAACACTGAAATAATAATTATCGCAATCACTTTCATTTTCCATAAAACCAACCAATAAGCAAATTATAAGCACTTGTTAAACTAATTGCTAATCCTAACACTTCAACGATATAAATATAAATGGTAATCGGTACACATTCAATCAGAGCATCCGCACACTAAATAGGTCGGATGTGTAATGCGGCCTCTAGTCTCCGTTTTTTTTAATTTTTTTTTCTGTTGTGCGTGTCTTAGATGTTAGCCTCAAATGGCTATGACAACTTTACCCGGACTGTCCGGACTGTGGGTGAGCGCCGAGGGCTCTCAACCCGTGCTCTAGTCTCCGTAACTGCGCTTTATATATGTTGCGGTACCCACTTTGCGTTAATATTAATTTGACACCTAACAATATTTTATGTGATTAAACCCATGGCATCCAGTATGGAAATCGCTATGTGAGTGCTATCCTCTTCATTAACTAGGAAGTTTCAGATTGCGTTGATATGTCATTTAGAAGTTATATACCCGAAACTCTAACAAATCATTAGCCGTGCAACTTAACCCAGAGTTACAGTTGCCAGCGCTTACATTGTACATTGTTAAGTGGACATTTTTTTATTGCTTATTCTGTCAAAGAAGCAAGCAGCACACCTGATGGTAAGTGTCACTGCTGCCCATGGATCTTTGCAATACCAAGGGTAGGTAAGCGCTTAGGTCGCTGCCTACCAATAAAATTTCCAAACACACGCAGTTGGGCTACCGCCCTCTCGCTCATCGAACGAACCGCAATAACACATTGCCATTACTCAGACGTCTACCTTCTGCGAGAGTGTGGTACTTCCCCGAAAGGACCGGCCCGCGGCTGTAGGCAGAAAACTGTCAACAGCGTGGTCCTGCCACTATTAAACAACAATAATATTTTAATAACAATTGGCCTCTTCAATGGAGTCTGTTGTTAAATTATTTATATTAATTACAATTACATATTTAAACGTTAGCTGATTAAATGCAGTAACGGCATTCAATTCATATCTCATGATATGAAGAAATAATTCCTAGTATTTCATGTTCACAAAAGTTTTCAACTTTGATTAACTTTTTCTGATTCAATATCCGAACCCACATTTAATTGAAAAGTTTGAAACGATCTATTATTAAGAGTCAGGTCAAATCGGTGTTCTTTTTATTTTCATTTTAACTATTACGTCTTTATTGAAGTCGTATAGCAATTCAAGTGTTATTAGTTATTTAATTGGAAATTATTAATTTTATTTTATATAAGATACAAATTATGATTTTTATATAGATATAGTTTTATTATATAGATGATACATTCATGAATAATTATCATGATAAGTAAGTTCATCATAATTTTCATAATTTTCCTGCTCTTATCCCAATTACTTGGTGTCGATGCTATATGTACTGGCACATCTAGAAAAATAGTTTAATGACAGGCCGCCTGCTGGACGTCAACCCTCCTTGGGACTGTAATTGTTGACCCAACGGCATCACGTGGAGTTGGTCCAGGTCGATATAAAGCTCTTAGTCGTCTTTTACAATATCCACGAGCAAAGTAAGAGTTGGTAGTATTCGCAGCCGCTACCACACAGCAATAGATAGGTAAATTGTTAGACTTTTTTTTTACATATAATGAATTTAAAATGATTTATAAATACCCGATTACGAAACGAAAACGATGTCACCCCGCTTGTGACATCATTTTTCGTTTCGTAATCGGGTATTTGTAAATAATTAAGCATATTAAATGCTAAAAATTTCAGTAATTTGAATAACAAGGTTGTGTCATCGTTTAATACAATTCTAACTGTAAAGTTTGAAGTATTAAGTCTATACAATGTGTAAACATTGTTCGATAGATGGCATACGTCACCTTGAAGACGTAAGATATAATATGAATCGAAATTTGCATGTCCTAAAATAGTTCACGATGGTGTAAGTGGTAGCACGGTTGGGCCGGATTCCCAATAGGTGCGGGTTCGAACTCCGCTTGTGACATCATTTTTCGTTTCGTAATCGGGTATTTATAAATAATTAAGCATATTAAATGCTAAAAATTTCAGTAATTTGAATTTAAAATGATATGATATTTGGTATACTGTTGTACTTGGGCACTATCATCATCATCATCATCTTAATTTTTTGCCACAATTGCCACACTTAGGAGACGGTTAGGGTAACACATTATATTCTTAACCCATCACCCATGGAGATAGCAGTCATCCACAAACTGTATTCTTATTCAATTAACCGGGGTGCTCTGTGTGGATGTAGATAGAAGAATAGAGATTCTTCTATGTAGATATTCATACAGAGCACTCCGAAATAATGCCACCTAGAACGATCCCAAACCACCCGTTCTGAAGAATTACTATGTTTTTTTTATTTTTTCGTATTTTATACTGAATTACGTTTGATTAGAATATAATAGTTATTATCATTTCTAGTCAGTGACTACCAAAATCTAAACCAAGAGAATGATATTAGCTCACATGAATGACCTAGCATCAATGCTGGGAAGCCCACGAAGTGTTGACGCACGTCCGATTGAAGCGGCGTAGTGTCAACATAGGCTGTAAGATTCAACCAGAAAGAGAACATTAAGAAAATCCTTTTGCCTATACTGGCCATGAACTCTCAGTCTATTGGCTTGTTGTGTCATTCACAGATCGCCAAGTTACAGTAAAAATAAAAAGATAAAAGCCCGTTGGACATAAGCCTCCCCCAGTGCGGGATGTAATCGCTACGTATGATGGGCGGGTTGACGATCGCAGTGAGATGTTATACGTTTACCAGGGTATAGCTGCTTTCCACTTTTTCGGTGAGAACCTTATCAAATTTTTACAACTGCCACAGACAAGTAAGAGTTGTTCCCCGTTACCATACGGATATGCCGTAATAATATGGGCATGTTCATATATATAGTCAAATAAATGCAAGAGACAATAATAATAAGCGGAAGCCCAATTGGGTGGGTTTGGGGTTTATATTGGTAGGCAGCGGTCTAGTTATACCCTTGGTATTGCGGAGGTCTATGGGCGGCAGTGAAACTTGCCATCAGGTGTGCTGCTTGCTCGTTTGCCACCATTAGCAATAAAAAATAATAAAAAAAAAGAAATAAAAGACTCTTAATACATCTAGTCCGTGTGGTGTAGTAAGTTTCTTTCTATTGCGAAGAATACTCATCCATCTCCATCAATAGGACAAATGTATTTATGTTTAAAAGAAGCAAAAGAATATGTTCTTAGTTTAGTGTCCAGCTAACAAAAATTTAAAAAATCTAAAACGAAAACTAAAAAGTTCTTTTTAATTCAATTTTTAATTCGTTAAAAGTTTGAAACAATTTTTCAAAGCACACAGCGATACAGAAGGTCGACAGTTTTCTAATTATAAACGTTCGATTGCTTTGAATCATGTGAAATGTTATTTCAAAACCATATCTTCAGTGTTTATTTAAAAATCAATATAATTACTTATACTTCATATAAGTTTCGTTCACATTCGCAAGTGCTTTCAAGATAGTAGCTTTTAAATTTATGTTAGAACTTATATATTATCTTTATTTTCCACGATTTTATTACAGTCAAATGCCGGTTTTTTTTTGTGGCAGGCTTAGTAGTCTGGCCACACTCTGTCTGTTCCGTCCCGAACAACAGAAGGGTAATGTGCGGCCTCATAGCTCACCGTATTACCTCAGCATCGTTATTGAGTTATCTACTGGTATACATTTCTTGTCCTCCGTGGTCAGGCCAGCGTGTTACCCAATCCAGTACCAACTCCTGTCGATGGCCCAATAACAACCAACAGAGTCGGCGCGGGCCTCACGCTGTCGAGCTCTTAGCGAATGTTGGACCAACCCGCACTCCAATATCCCTCGGCTTCAACTGCGTCTAGAGATTCCTTAGTCAATCTATCGATATCGCAAAAGCGTACGATAAGCTCTGGTACAAGGACCTTTTGTCAAAGCTACCATCATAAGTAATCTCTAAGGCACTCCATATTTGGATAGTTTTTATAGCTCGTGAGCAAGCAGCATACCTTATGGTAAGTGTTACTGCCGTGCATAACCTTTACCTTTACTACGGCAACTAGGCCGCTACCTATCAACTAAAACCCATTCAGAAAATTGGACTTTTGACTATCTCGCTCACCGAACGAAGTGGACCACAGAACGTCGCACGTCGATATTCTGCGAGAGTGTGGTACTGTCCGTGACAGATCGGCCGGTGGCTGTAGACTTAAAACTGGCAACAGTGTGGCTAAAGCTCTACAGCATTTTTATATTGCCAGGTTTCTGAATGTTCTGAGTATAAAAGTCGCCATCCAAAGCTCTGGCTCCGAGACCACCTTAATAGTTACGTTCTCGTGGCCAATGGTGTCCCACAGGGCTCAGTGCTCACCCTAACGTTATTTATCCTGCATATTACATAAAAAATATGATGATATGGACAAGAATGTGGTGTTATGCACAGGTGACGAGCAATATGCCGAGCATCAGAATGTTCCTTGGTGTATGTTGTCGAAAAGATGAGTTCAATTTGTGTTTGAAGTCGAACGTTGTCTGGGACGGCGCTAAGAATGAGGTGAACGGATTTTAGTTAAGTTTAAGCCCATATAGATGTCTATAGGCATAGGGGATTTGGTTAAATTTACGACCTGATGCATACCTGACGTTAACCTCTATTGGGAATATAAATGACAGTAGTTGGATTTAATACAAGTCAGTTTAAACTTTTTAGTTCGCTTTTACCATTTTATTATTATACTAATTTAAATATTCCAGTATTTTATTCACGGAATACATTACGATGTTATTACTGCAGCACCTTTGTCCTCTACATGAGCAGTGATTTGGGTAGACTGGTAAACAAGTCACAAGTTATCGTTGTTTTAGGACTAATGAGCCCTTTGAATATTCTTTAGTAGACCCTTCATTATTATTTTTACTGTGAAATATTATGTGGACTGAAAATTTATCTTTCCTTAAATTACATTTAAAATCATGCTTCATAAACGAAAAGTTTCCAAATTATTTAAATTGTTGAATTAATAGAGGGCAAGAATAACCGTTGTTGTTAGTAATCTTTGTAGAATACGCAAACTTACATAAGTTTTAGTTAAAATTAATCAACAATCAATTGTTTAAGACGGTAAACTTTTTACTCGCCAATTTAGCAGTGTGAATTTCCTATTTTTGTGTGATAATTAGGTGAAACTCAAGTTTTTTGAGCTAGTTTTTCTATAACTACATTAACTTTTGCGAACAGAAAAAACGCTGTCACGCACGAGCTTTTAACTTTTAATTGGATATCGTGTCGAAAGTGCGACTGTAAATTTAGTTACCAACTACAAAAAAGTGCTCAATTTAACTTGTATATTTATCTGTTTGTATTGATACATGTGAAATGACATAAATTACATAAATATGTAATTTATGTCATTTCATATGTACTATATTGTTATATTTTTGTATACTATCATTCATATTGTGGTTTAGTAGGTCAAAAGGGTTGTAAGGAAATAAGGACTAGTCATATCCTACGTGTTTATTTGCTTACTCTCCCGAATGTTTTGGAGGCAAATACTTCGATTCTCTCAGCACAAGGGGTCATTATTTATGGCATTGTTTTACTATTTATGTTACCATTTGTAGATGCGTAAATTGTTATAGATAATTTAATTTCATAATAATAAAATTTTTTTTTCATAGCATGATCAAATTTTATTTCACGTTCATTCATGCGATAGTGGTACTCACCAGCCGATGACTGTCAACCGGAATATCCAAGAAAACCAAAGCGGCTTCTGCCGAGCTTCTACTGGATAACTGGATAATAAGAGGACGTGTATATGTATATCGGCGCCTTCTCTGCCCTAGTTGCTGTCGTCGGATCGAGTCAGCAGGCGCAAGCGCCTCAAATTACACTCTACGACTTCTTTTCGCTTCATAACGGCCAGTCCAGCACCTGTCCAGTGAGCATCTTGAAGATGATGATCGATAACGACAGATCTATTCCCATTAACGCTGAGAGGATGTGGCACTGGAGCCCCCAAGCGGTGCATACTTTCAATATATGGCCCGCATCATCTGTCTGTCTATCAATCTGGGCCCTTCTGGGCTTCTCCTTTGTTTTAATGTAATTAGATCTTTGTTTTTTTCATTACTACGTTATCTTTAGTCCATAATAAAAATCATATATATATATATATATATATATATATATATATATATATATATATATATATATATATATATGTATATATATATATACATGGTAAAATATGTATCCTGTATTCTTTTTATTACCGTTTCGGTATATGAGTCTCAGACTACGAAAGGTCTATTTCATAAATATGCTATGTAGGAGTTGCTCACAAAAAAAGCTGTAAAAAGTGCAACTAATGTACCTACTTATTAATCACTTTAATATTAGATGAATGATAACGAGTTTACAACAAGTATGTAGTTTTAGAAACTCAGTCTATGAGTGAACTATGTGTTACTTATGTCTGGAGAGCCAATTTCCATACCCAAGTACATAACTCAGTAGTTGCAGACAAACGTACATCGTAAGTCGGTCATGTTGGTTCAGCTGCACTAATTACTCGAGTTCCGTTTGCCTTACAGTTGCTTCACTTCATACTAATGCCACTTGGTGTATCAGAATATACTTGCAAATTTGCTATTAGTTCCTATTATCATATGGTTTTTAATTATATAAATTTAGTTAATGTATTTTCCAGTGCTCAATTTCTAAAGCAATTGAATATATTTCGATATAAAGCTCCTACTCCTAAACATACATACATTATATATTATTATATATTCCTCCTTTTCTTTTATCCCATCCCATCACTTTCATACTCAATAAAGGTTATATACGATATTATATATATACGATATATAGAGTTATTATAGTATAGTTCAGAGTAGATATATGGTTAAGATATTTAGTTCATCTTTCGCATTTAATATATTTTTATTATAATCTATTGTGATAAAATAATAAATTTTTATTTAATATTTTTAGCAATTAAAAGTGTTTTCTTTTAAGGATCCCACGAAGTGCTATTTTAACAGTACGAAGTCATAAGCTATCAGTTTTGGCTTTAATTATTTTAAATTACTCATAAAATCGCCATCTGTGTGATCCGAGGAATGCGATTCATCACCCTATCTTGCCCGTGGGTGTCGTAAAAGACGACTACGGGATATAATATGCTTATAACATCTATGCAAGAGGAGAAAAACGCGACATAACAAATACTCTATCTGTTTGACCAGCGTGGTATGGCCAATAACCCTCTTACTGTGAAGAAGGCTCGAAGCCTATTAGTGGGACATAATAATACCCGACTAGAAAAAAAGTATGAGTCAACCAGATCATGTATCTGGAATCGATCAGGATAGAATGAGGCATGCCGGATCCTGATCAGGATAGCCTGATGTGAAATAACATCAAGTATGGTAAGGCATACCGGATCAGGACCAGATCAGGACCAAATAAGGATAGCCTGATGTGAAATATCATCAAGTATAGTAAGGCATTCCGGATCAGGCCCAGGTCTATACCAAATAAGGACATCCTGGTGTAAAATATAATCAAGTATATGGTAAGGCATGTAGTACATCAGGACCAGAAACAGTTTTCGTAACACAAAAAAAATATCAATCAAAATTCTAAAAAGTTTCATATCATGATTGTCATATCTAGGCCACGGCGTAAATTGTATTTGCATCAGAGGAGATAAATCTGAAATCTTTAATTAATCATATGTATTTAATAATAATAATAATGTTTAATTAATAATATAAAAATAATTTATATTTAAAGTAAAAACAAAAATAAATAATAGGTACATTTGAAAACATAGATAGAAATAAATATAATAATAGTATTGTAACAACCATTCTAACATTTAATGGTTTGGGTCATAATAAATTGATGGCGTTAGTAAGATGACGTCATTATCTGAATCGCGGTGTTAAGATTCTCCGAAGCGTAATGATATCGCCTAATATTAAATTAGTTGTTATCGAATCAGATCAAAACAGATCGATCAGGTCATGAATGAGAAATTCAGGCGACAGTTGAAGTCGTTAGCATCTGGTGGTTATGCTCTCATTGGAACGGCTCACTGGGACTCTATGATAAAAATATAGCACTACATTCGCTGCGTACGTCATATATTAATTTATATTTTTATCTATTAAACATGTTCTTTAAGATATTCATGTTATTCATGATGTATTTCATTATTATGATTCAGTGATTCATGTTATTTAAAAGGACCGGACTGGGCATACTCTTTATGTATCAGGCAAGATATATAACGCAGATGATTGATTTGGTTCCGAACAGTAAAATTTCATCCGGAGCCGATCAGGCTTGCCTGATCTGGACCCGATCAGGAATGCCTGATCTGGACCCGATAAGGTTTTCCTGATCGGGTCCAGATATATCTTCTGCGTTACATACCTTATCTGGTTCAGATCGGGGACGTCCGATCCGGTCCTGCTAAGGAAGACGAAAAAATTTCTAGTCGGGTATGTGAGCTGAGATGATAATCATGACGAAGGTCGACAAACCTTTTTTTTTTTTTTTTTTTTTTTTTTTTTTTTTTTTTTTTTTTATTGGTGGGCTATGGGTGCGTCTCGCCCCGCCAAATCGGTCCGGGGCGACGGAGAAGGCGGCGCGTGATCCCATAGACCCACCGTAAAATCCTCTCTCTTCGCCGTGCGAGCGGACCACCGGTACCCGATCTTTGTCTTCGGTGGTCAGGGTCGACAAACCTACGCTTATGCTCTTTAAGTTTACATAATACAAGGTTGATTATTACAATCCATGGAATTCTACTAGTTATTATTACTTTTTCCATGTGGTGACGGAGTAAGAATACTATTCACCACCCCATATCTTACCATGGGTGATCGTACGAGACGACTAAGGGATATAAAACGCATATAATATCTATGTGAGAGAATGAAAACTCGAAACAAAACCCTATACCAGCACGTCTGACTAGCGCAGTATAGTGGGTTAGTTTCCCTCCCGTTACGGAGGAGGCCCGAGCCCAACAGTGGGACATTTGTGGGCTGTGATGATGATGATGATGATTATTACTTTAGCTGTCCAACAAACTATAATTTTATAAAACTTTGAATTCAATCTATTCTTCCTTATCCCTGAAGTCAGAACGGCCGACGGGAACATGCGTTACGAAAAGGGTATTAACCTTATCATTATATAGAATTTATTCGTAAGTAAATAAAATGTTTAAATGACCATAATTTGGTTTCTATGTTATGAGTAAAGACTATGTCATCACCATTCGCTTTCCTTTTAAATTGTATAGTTAATAAAAGATTGTATGCAATATGCCTTATTAGTTATTTTTATCATTATGATCTACAAACTATATCGCAGTAAAGTATTAGTCAGTAGTTTTACTGAAAGATATAAATGCCCATACATCTCTTCAACGTTGCATAATTAAAATATAAGTAGCATTTATATTTTCAATTAAAATTCACAGTTAAAATTATCTGACATTTTAAAATTATATTCTGTAAAAATACAAAGTAATAACTCAACATTTAAATAGTTTTATGTTAAGTATGAGAGAGATACTTAATTTGAGGGCTACCAATCCGATGAAGATGAAGCTTCGTCGATGTTCCTCGTGAACGGTATTGATACTTGTGTCTATATAACTTAATGTATTATTAGTTAAAAGTTTTTTATATTTTCTTGAAATAAAATGCAGATATTCCGCTTTTATATGCAGCCTTGTGGATTCAACTTCTCTGTCAGAGTATAAATATAAAATATATTTTAAATCATAACCTACTTTTTTATTCTGAAATATATCTGTTGTATTATTATACATTCTTATTAAATAAAAAACAGATGGTTGTCTGTAAAGTCGGCTTGTGGAAGATAATTTTACTTGGTAACGTCATAATAAAATATTGATGAAAATTTGCATACTTTTATGAATTGAATAAACATAAACAATGGAAACCACTAATCAAATACAAACATGATTGAATTCGTAAATGTAGTTTTATTTCAAATGTGTAATACTCGCGTAAACATCAGAAACTACATTAACTTTTCACTTCACTCCATAAACAGTCGACAAAACAGTTCATGTCAAATTCTTAAAATGCAAGAATTAATTAACTTTTTGTCGCAATTGTTGTTGTAATAAACAATGGAGACCACATTAACTTTTCACTTCATTTTATACACATGCAACAGTTCACAGAACATTTCACGTGTAGGTTGTGTATTGCTACTGTCTCTCTTTTATTCGAACGCTTAGCCAATCGTGCCTCTCTGTGCTTGTTTCGCGCTCTTACTTGCACGATCGGCTCAGGCGGAATGTGAGACTTTTTCGCGTGTGCAGCCGGCGTTCATCAATTTATAAGACGTTATCACATCAATAATAGAATAATAATAAAGTATATACAATGTGTAAACATTGTCCGGTAGATGGCATACGTCACCTTGAAGACGTAAGATAATTATATCTTACGTCTTCAAGGTGACGTATGCCATCTTCTTCATATTAATGAAGCGAAATTTGCATGTCCTAAAATAGTTCACGATGGTGTAAGTGGCAGCACGATTGGGCCGGATTCCCAATAGGTGCGGGTTCGAACCTCGCTTGTGACGCCCCAGGTATTTATAAATAATAAAGTATTTATTTTATTTTCTCTCTCACACAGAATAAGGTACAAAAATAAATCTTCATCATCATCATCATCATCTCAGCTCATATAAGTCCCACTATTGGGCTCGAGTCTCTTCCGTAATGAAAGGGAAATTGACATACTACCGTATCTCATATTAATTGACCTACTATAGTATATCATAATATACCTCGCTAGTCAGACGTGTTGGTATAGGGTTTTGCATCTAGTTTTCTTTCTCTTGCATAGATGTTATATGCGTTTGATATCACTTAGTTATCTCTTACGATCACACACGGGTAAAATAATGGGTGGTGAATTGTATTCTTACTCCGTCATCACACGAAAATAAATTTCAATCTAGGTTAATTATGTCAAAAATTATGAGTTAAAAATCTTTTGCCGTTATTATTAGAATGTAATAATGTAAGATTATCAATTGTCTATTTCTTTGAAGATCTTTGAGCTTGTTTTGTGTATATTATAAGTACATACTTCATGAGAAAATAAATGTCATGAAACTTTAAATTAGTTTTCCCTAACTTTTTGAGTGCATACATCATTCGACAATATCTTAGAAACTAATTAGCTACCTAAGTTATTCACAAGTGTGTTGCAAAACTAAACTAGTAAAGGCAGTAAATTCTTAAAACAGTGTCCCCTTTTGATACTCAAATTATGTCTATAATTTTTTGAATTTAACAAAGCAATATTTAATGTTTTTTTATTATTTTCGTCATATATATTTTAAAATTCATCCAGATTATATGACTCTAAAATAAATATATAAACATGATGCATTTGTCTTTTTTGGTGCTAGGCTATGGTATAGTGCACCCCATCCGATGCGTCCGGGGCGACAGAGGGAGCGGCGAGCGACTCCATAATCTACCCTCCAAATACTTCTCTACGCCGTGCAAGATAACCATTGGTACTCGGTACTTGTAGTCGCAGCTTTCGCAGTCGGGCCATCGTCTGTCTTGAGTCGATGCATGATGCATATGACAAGCTTTTTAAACGGTTTTATTTAGCTTACTCCGTTTGTTTTTCTTTTTTTTTCTTGGCTCGAATTTAGTAATTAAAATTTCACCCTCTTCCTGACAACCGATTGATCTGAAATTTGGTATATACGCCTTTGGTTCTGGTGACAATACAATTATATATACTAAAATTTATTATAAATTCAAGATGGCCGCCGCTACAAAATAGCAGATAACCTATTTTTTTTTCAATCCCGTCAATTATATATACTAAAATTTATTATAAATTCAAGATGGCCGCCGCTACAAAATAGCAGATAACCTATTTTTTTTTCAATCCCGTCAATATGGGTATCAAATGAAAGATCACGTAAAATACAGTGCTCTATACAAAATTAAAATCTAAGATGGCCGCCGCTACAAAGTGGCAGATAATCTATTTATTTCTTCAATTCCATTAATATGGGTATTAAATAAAAGGGGTATTAATGACAAGTAGAATACAGTGCTCTTTACAAAATCAATATCTGAAACTCTCACCCAAATCAAGATTTTGTATCGTGTCGAGGACTGTGACGCACGTCAAATATCTACAATCGTCGATTAAAATGTTCGTTTTGTAGTGTCTCACGATTTTATTGTATATTAATTGGTACCCATGACTGTATCTATTTAATTACTTTTTAGCTTTTAGTACATTTATCTGCAAAATTACTATGGCTGTTTACAATAAAACCGTTTAATTTAAAAATTCGTTTTACCTTTTTTTATATTTTTTAATGATAATATGCATAAATGACAGAAATATATATATATGTATATATATATATATATATATATATATATATATATATATATATATATATATATATATATATAAAAGAGCTTGTCCTGATTGACTGATTCATCATCGCACAGCCTCAACCGCTGGGGAAAAATTTCTCCTCTAAAGGTGGAAAATAGGGGTTGCAAGTTTGAATCTAACTTCGTCAGTTTTAAAGATACATTCGTGAAACTTTGTATTCGTCTATTTAATATTAAATAAATAAAAACATAATTCAACATTTTTGAAAATTTCTCCTAGAAGGGTGAAAAGTAAGGGGTTGAAAGTTTGTATGCAACTTCATCAATTTTGAAGTTAGAACCTTGAAAATTTGTTATTAGCTATATAATGTTAAATAAAATTGACATGTCTCAGCATTTTGGGAAATTCTTCCCTTAGGGAGTGGAATAGGGGTTGCAAGTTTTTTTTATAAAACTTTGTCATTTTTGAAATTAGAATCGTTTAAATTTGTATTTGCCTATTTAATATTAAATAAATAAACACCTATTTCAGTATTTTTGTAAATTTCTCCTCTAAGGGTGAAAAATAGGACATGCATGTTTGTATGAAACTTCGTTAGTTTTGAAGTTAGATTCCTGAAAATTAGTTTTTAGATATTTAACATTAAATAAATAAATACGTATTTCAGCTTTTTTGAAAATTACTCCTCTAAGGGTGAAAAATAAGGGGTTGCAAGTTTGTATGGAACTTCGTCAGTTTTAAAGTTAGATCCCTGAAAATTTGTTATTCGCTATATAATGTTAATCAAAATTTACTTGTCTCAGAATTTTTGAAAATTTTTCCTTGAGGGAGTGGAATAGGGGCTGCAAGTTTTTTCTACGAAACTTTGTCATTTTTGAAGTTAGAATCGTTTAAATTTGTATTTGCTTATTTAATACTAAATAAATAAAGACCTGTTTCAGCATTTTTGAAAATTTTACCCCTAAGGGTAAAAAATAGGACATGCAAGTTTGTATGAAACTTCGTCAGTTTTGAAGTTAGATCCCTGAAAATTTATTATCCGCTATATAATTTAATCAAAAATTTACCTGTCTCAGCATTTTTGAAAATTTTTGCTTGAGGGAGTGGAATAGGGGCTGCAAGTTTTTTTATGAAACTTTGTCATTTAGAACCGTTAAAATCTGTAGTTGCCTATATAACATTAAATAAACAAACATCTATTTCAGCATTTTTGTAAATTTCTCCCCTAAGGGTGAAAAATAGGACATGTAAGTTTGTATGTAACTTCGTCAGTTTTGAAGTTAGATCCCCGAAAATTAGTTTTTAGATATTTAATATTAAATAAATACGTATTTCAGCTTTTTTTAAAAATACTTCTCTAAGGGTGAAAAATAAGGGGTTGCAAGTTTGTATGCAACTTCGTCAGTTTTGAAGTTAGGTTCCTGAAAATTTGTTATTAGCTATATAATGTTAAATGGAAATTTACCTGTTTCAGCATTTTTGGAAATTCTTTTCTAAGAGAGTGGATAGGGTTGCAAGTTTTTTTATGAAATTTTGTCAGTTTTGAAGTTATATTCATGAAAATTTGTATTGGGCTCTTTGGTATTAAAAACAAAATACGTGCTTCAGTATATCTGCAATATCAACAAGGATGTGGGGTTTGACATTTGTAAGAAACTTATTTTTGTTTGTAAAATATTGTTGTATAAAAATAAAGAAAGGCATGTCTCAGCATTTTAAATCTACAAGAACAAAACTAGGGGTTATAATTTGTATGAAAATCGTCCCTCAAGTGTAAATAAATTCATAAGGAGCATTGACGTCAAGCAAGCGGCCGATCATAAAACTATAATAAATAATAATAATATTTTGTTCAATACCAATATTTTGTTCAATTTATACGACGGAAAAGGAATATATATTACACCGACCTGATATTTTTTTACCACTAAACAACTAGCTATATTTTAATATACACATATCCACGCGGGTGAAGCCGTGGAAAACAGCTAGTTCTTTATAAATAAATATATAAAATGAAAGGAAAGACATTATTTCCACGCGTCATATATTTTAAAGTGTGTACAAATTTGATTGTAGTTAAATTTGGATATAAGAAATATTTTCATCAAAGTTTATTGCAGTGTTTGTAATTAGCCACCGAAGACATAGACCGGGTTCCGGTGACCCACTCACTTGGTGAAGAGAGGTGCAATGCAGGGCGGGTCTCTTCTTCTGTCGCCGCAGATGGAATTAGCGGGGTGTGACCATTCCATAGCCAGCCGCACAAAAAAAAAAGAAAAAATGTGTTTATAATGAAATTTAAAATAAGCTTAATTATTTAACATTGTACCTACTATTATAAATTCTGTGCCTCCTGTGACAAGTGATACAACTGAAAAATCATAACTTTACAGGACAGCAAAACTAAGATTTAAAAAATTCTAGTTCCTGTACTTAGTGGGTTAGATTACACTTGGGTACCTTCTATGACAGATAAAAGCATTCACTTTCATTGTGTATTTTAATTACTATGGTAAATATTATACTTTTTAAGTAATTCGTGAAAAACCTAGCAGTTGTACCTTTTTTATTTATAAAATGTATTAAAATTACGTGACAAATGATACAAGTACAGTTAAATCAAGTTCCACCATTATGTTGTCTTTGTGTAAACTGATATAGTATTAGTAAAAAAATCTAATAGTTTCTAAGAATATGATCAAAACACATTGTTCCTGAAATAAAGCATACAAATCCCAAGCTGGGTTCATCAGATATTATAAGAAAAACAGAAAATAATAACCTCAATATATTAATCAATAAACAGCAAATTGAACGGGTAATGGAAGCTCACAATCTTGGGGTAATTTTTGACGGATTACTACGGTTCGAAACCCATGTACTAGATGCAGTACGTAAATGTTTTTATCGTCTTAGATTGATGTATCGTATTCGACCTTACATCAACTTAGATACGCGTATCATGCTCTGTGAGTTACTTGTATTGTCCAAGTTGAACTATGGTGACATAGTTTATGGACCTTGTCTACTCACTAAAACTATAAGACTCATACAACGCGTACAGAATGCTTGTGCTCGATTTTGCTTCACTGTCCCACCACGCTCTCATGTTACGCCGTTTTTAAACATGGGAAAAATTCTTAAAATGGAATCACGCAGAAAACTCCATTTAGCTAATTTGCTTTTCGGTGTAATTTTATCCAAAAAGCCAACTTACCTCTACAATAAACTTAGCTGGTCTAGTTCTCTTAATAAATACAAGACTCGAGCTTCATCATACCTTTTAAATACCCCTAAATATCGCACTTCAACATTCCGTGGTAGTTTTAAATTCTCTGCCACCAAGTGTTGGAATGATCTACCTCCACCATTGCGGGACTTAAAATCTGTATTTACTTTTAACAAAACTTTAAAACAACATTTACTTAATGCACAATTACACTGTATTATATAGTGCGAAATTTCAATACTCTTAAAAAAAATATATTTAATTAAATATTGCCAATTTTATTTATATTATATATGTATGCAATGTTGTTATACTTATGTTAAAATTATTTATACATCGTTACACACATACACACACACACACTCTGACACTTTTATACTAGTCATGTTTTTAATAATTTCTTTAAAATGTACTAGGTGTTGGCAGAATATCAGCGCTATTTTATAAAATAAAATAGCCAAAGCTGAGCCAATAGCCTTTTTTGTTTCTCGTTAATGTCATTTTATACCAGAAGTTGTTTTCTTTAGTTATGTTTATTTTCATTAGTTTTTAACGAGAACAAAATAAATGTTTTTCTTTCTTTCTTTCTTTCATTTGCTTCTCTATTCCCTTCACACTCCGGCTACATGTAACAGAAAGCTTTTTTTTTTACAATCATGTATGGTCAAATTGAATGTCCAAAGCTCTCTTATAAAATGCTACATTCGTTTGTAGGTGTGGGGTGGGCAAACATTGTTGCAAATCAAATGTTATGACCATTACATCTTCACATGACTGAGCCAATTCCTTATCTTTTTTCTTTTTTTCGTAAACAGCTTTAAATGCATCTTGATGCTCTTTAAGTCTCTTTTTCAAATCTGCAGCCTGTGCCTCGGATGCGTACTTAACTTTCATATCTATGGAGTCACATTTAGAACAAGTATCTACGCATGGCTTTTTGAAGGACAAATCCATGATATTAAATACCTTTTTGAAAATGGTTTTGCTGATTTGAGTTTCAGTCTTCACTTTGTACGAATTATAAAGAATTTGTAAATTGAGATCAGAATTCAAGAATTTCTTAGTTGTTTTGTTGCCCATAGTGGCTTTCTGTGCAAGGTTACTTGTTACTTCACTCTCTATAGGCCGCAGCAGCAACACTAGCCCTCCGCGCCGCGTTACTTTACTTCACATCGCCCTGTGTATCTTCGCCACTCTCCTCATATTCGCTCTCGTATCACTTGTCACATATTGTTATTTATAAAAGGCAAATTGATTTGGTTTGTATTTTAGATACAATTCAATTAATATTAGTTTACACGTAAAATATAATTGTTGTGTTTAATGATGTAAGATGAGATGTATCACTTATCACTAATTTAGGCGTAACTATAAATTCAAATTATTAGGTACATATTGAGTTGTACCCTAATTAGTAGTAAGCAAGATCGGTTCAAAGTGATATAACTCTAAATATATTAATATTCACGATAAAAGCACTAAAAAATAAAATGTGAATTCTAATATATTATAGTTTCTTCGTTCTTATACCACAAGGCACGAAAAAAATGTGTGGATCAATTACTTAAAGGGGTTACAACTTGATATGTACCTCAATTCACGATTATATTTGCCAAAATGCTGTCACTTATATCACTTTGCACTAAATTATCTCCAAAACTATAGCAGATAGAAGGACGTGAGATAGACCAAAAAAATCGTATTTTTTTTCTAATAGTTTCTATTAAAAAATCACAAAAAGGGTACTACTCAAGTTGAATCACCTTTCACAGGAGACACAGAATTATTCTAAATAGATATTTATAATGTCCCAGGTAATACTAAGTTCCTGACGCTGCCGGCTGTCACGAGGGCAATGGTCGACAGCGTCAGGAACTGGGACGCGGTCGCCGCCTTCTGCGAGGCTGTCATCTCGCAGAAGGAAGCGGCGGAACGAGTCCGGGAGGATTCCCGCGACCCGGGCCGCCGCCAGCGGCCGGGGCGGCGTAGGCGCGAATACCTGCGCCTGATGCCGCCCTAACCGAGGCTTCGGGTGATCGGACCGGGGAATTGTCCGGTCACCCGACGTGAGGCCACCGCGTGAGGGCGACGCCCCGACGGCGAAATCTGTCGGGGCGTCGACGAGAGGAACCCGCGAGGGTGAACCGCCGGGCGGGCCACCGAAATTAAAAATTGGGTCCCGGTGGCCCGCTCGCACGGCGAAGAGAGAGGATTTTACGGTGGGTCTATGGGGTCACGCGCTGCCTTCTCCGTCACCCCGGACCGATTTGGCGGGGCGAGACGCATCCATAGCCCACCAAAAAAAAAAAGGTAGTACTGAGTTGTTATTTGATTGGTTAAATTCAGCTTAGCAATGTAATTTTCATTTTGATTGCCAAAGAATTGATTAAGAAAGCAAACACAGTTCTTTGATAAAAAACGTGACCTTGACCTTCATCCGAGTTCTTTAATCGATTAGTTAATTAAAGTCGAACATAAGGTAATTCTAGAGATGATAGTAATCACTGCGCCTAACTGGCGAATTAGCGACCGCATTTGATTTTAAATCTTTTCGGAAGAGTGCTCTAGCACATTCTTTTATCAAGAAGATAATATGAGGAGTAGTAATGCAATGTTCTCTTAACTGGGGACCTCTGCAATATAGGTCAAATAAATCAACCGTCGTTCTCCCTAGAACCGTCAGACACTTTTATTTATGGAATAACTGCTGACACATTATACGGAAATAAATGACCTTACATACTAAACTTTTAATTAGTTCCCAACCTAAATTTCGGGTGCATGCATCATTCTACATTTTAGAATCTATAAGTTATTTATAAGTTTATTCTCTAAATTGGCACTCGTATAGGGAAAGCGGGATATTCTTAAAAAAATTCTTAATGTTTTTGATGCAAAAATTGTCTGTGATTATTTAATTTTTTTTTTAGTTATTCAGATCTTCCTGCTAATCCCTAATAAAAATTCGTTTGGCACGTGGCGGTGGGATAAGAATACCGTTGTAATCGCTACTTAATTATCTCTGAGAATCGGAAAAAATTGGTTGCGGGATTATCAGAAGGATAAGCGGTAGAGCTTTTCTTGATAATGTATCGATCCCGATCGCCAGCCTACTATACCTACTGCTAAATCTGGCAATTATGACTATAATCCATCAAATCAATAACCGCGTTATCTTGCGTTTTATGGACAATACCAACATCCAAGAGCAGATAGCGAAAATTTTTAAAAATAATTGAAAAGTATTTTTGTTGTTTGTTGTTAAAAGCCTGTATCGGATATAAAAGTCGTTTTATGGAGTTCTACAAATTCTCAGGGATTATTTATACATATTTGTTGTATTACAAATTGATTATACACCTTTTTTACATATTTTTTATACATTTATTGAAGAAATTTTCAAAAATATGGAATGATTCTGCGACACTAACAGAATTAGACTGTACGTATTTCACGAAGACATTTAAGTCTTATCATTCATTGCACATCACATTTATATCATATTATTTTAATTATATTGTTATTATTGTTTGCTTCTTTCTAATAATCGTTTTTGATTTCGTTCTACGGCTCCGCTTGGGATTGTTCCATGTGTGTTACACATACCAATAGAACAAATTGTAGTGCTTACTGATGAAAATGCGTATGCTGATATGTATTTCTTATGTTATTATGTCTGTAAAAAGTTAGTAAAAACCTTTTTTTTACAGTCATAAATATATCATCATCATAATCATCTCATTTTATATATATCCCATCCCACCCTTGGGCTCGAGCCTCCTCCATAATGGGAGGGAAATTTACCTATTATACCATGCTGGTCAAACGTGTTGTTATAGGGTTTTCTTTCGAGTTTTCCCCCTCTTGCATAGATGTTATATGCGTTTCAATCCCTTAGTTGTCTCTTACGATCACTCTCACTTGTAAGATAGAGGGTGGTGAATTGTATTCTTATTCCGTCACCACATGAATAACCTTTTTTTTTTTTTTTTTTTTTTTATTGGTAGGCTATGGGTGCGTCTCGCCCCGCCGAATCGGTCCGGGGTGACGGAGAAGGCGGCGCGTGACCCCATAGACCCACCGTAAAATCCTCTCTCTTCGCCGTGCGAGCGGACCACCGGTACCCGATCTTTGTCTTCGGTGGTCCGCTCGGCGGTTTACCCTCGCGGGTTCCTCTCGTCGGCGCCCCGACAGATTTCGCCGTCGGGGCGTCGCCCTCACGCGGTGGCCTCGCGTCGGGTGACCGGACAATTCCCCGGTCCGATCACCCGAGGCCTGGGTTAGGGCGGCATCAGGCGCAGGTATTCGCGCCTGCGCCGCCCCGGCCGCTGGCGGCGGCCCGGGTCGCGGGAGTCCTCCCTGACTCGTTCCGCCGCCTCCTTCCGCGAGATGACAGCCTCGCAGAAGGCGGCGACCGCGTCCCAATTCCTGACGCTGTCGACCATCACCCTCGCGACAGCCGGCAGCGCCAGGTCGGCACCGATAATAGCGACGAGGTCACGGTGCTGCCCGTCCCAGCCCGAGCATTCCTCGAGCGTATGTTGCGCCGTGTCCTCGCCACTACTGCAATGATGGCAGCCCGGAGTCCACTCTCTGTACACGACCGTGTGCAGGTATTTCCCGAAGCACCCGTGCCCCGTCAACACCTGCACCAGTCGGAAGGTGAGGACCCCGTGCCGCCGCTCCATCCATTTCATCAATACGGGCCGAAAGGCCTCGACGGTCACGATACCGTGTCTAGGCCTCTCCAGCCGCGTAACCCAACGGGCGATGACGTCTCGGCGGGCGTCCTCGCGCCAGGTGGCTATCTCGCTCAACGATGGGGAGCCACCCTCCTCGCGCACTGAGGTAACCCGCCGGTAGAGGTCGGAGAGCATCTCCGCCTCTAGGTCCCACGGGGGTGTCCCGGCCAATAGGCACGCCGCCTCTGTCGACACCGTGCGGTACCCGCGAATGGCTCTGACCGCCATGGCTCTCTGTGGCCTCCACAGAACCGCCCTGAGCTGGGCGTTCAGAGCCCTCGCCCACACGGGTGCGCCGTACATGGCCATCGAGCGGATGACCCCCGCATACAGCCGTCGGCCCTCGAAACTGGGTCCGCCCACATTCGGCATGAGCCGTGAAAGGGCGGACGCCGCGCCGACCAGCCGGGGAGCAATCTGTCGGAAATGCTCCCGGAACCACCATCGCCCGTCGAGCACCAGACCCAAGTACTTCATATGGGCCTGGATGTTGATCTGGATGGAGTTGACGACTAACGAGGCGCCGGTTGGCAGCCTTACGCGTGGCCCATGGAATAATAGGGCCTCCGTCTTATTTAAGGCCACCCTGAGCCCCAGCGCCTCGATTCGCCTGACCATCTCCTCGGTGCCGAGAGTGGCCAGGCTCGCCGCCTCTTCGAGTGTCCTGCCCCGGGCTGTGACGAGCGTGTCGTCAGCATAGCACACCAAGCTCAGCCTGGGGGGGAGACTCCCTCTCAACGCCCAGTCGTACCCGATGTCCCACAGAGTCGGCCCCAGAACCGACCCCTGTGGAACACCGCACGACATGGGCGTCCGCACAATGTCCCCAGCGGGACCCGCGCAGAGGATACTGCGCCCCTCCAAATAGTCTGCCACCAGCCGCCTGAGGTATAGGGGCACTCCATGGAACCGGAGCGCCTCCCTGATGCAGCTGAATGGCAGACCATTGAATGCGTTGGCGATGTCCAACGACACCGCCAACAGCACTCCCTTGCCGGCCACAGCCTCCGCGGCCGTTTGCCTCAGGCGTAGCAGGGCCCCGATGGTCGAACGCCCCCTCCTAAACCCATATTGAGCGTCCGACAGATCGGGCCCCACCTCCTCCAAGTGTCGGACGATGCGGGCAGCGAGGACACGCTCCAGCAGCTTACCCACATCGTCGAGAAGCACGATGGGCCTGTAGGCCGACGGCAAATCCGGGGGCCGTCCCGGCTTTGGCAGGAGAACCAACCTCCCCTCCTTCCAGCACTCAGGGAACCGTCCAGACGTCAGACAGGCGTTGAACAGTTGCCTGAGGCGAGGCTCGAAGTGCTCGAGGAGCGACGTCAAGACCCGGACTGGTATTCCGTCCGGGCCGGGGGCCGTGGTGGCGGAGCGAATCCGCGCCACTGCCGCCCCCACTTCCGACTCGGTCACGGGTGGAACACTCTCGTCGTCGGCCTCCCGGTCTTGATCTGGCGAAGCCATGACCGGGGGCGTGTGTCCCGACTGCCGTGGAAATAGCTCCTCGATCACCCTACAGAGGAAGTCGGGCTGGAGGGTCTCGGTGAGGGGGGGGCCCTGCGCGCGAAGCTTGTTCAGCGACGCGCGATACGGGCGACCCCAGGGGTCACGGTCGAGACCGTCCAACATCTCCTGCCAACTCGCATCCTTGGCGGCTCGGATGGCCAGCCGAAAGGCAGTCCGCGCACTGCGGTACGCCTCGTACAGCTGGCCCTCCCGCTCAGCGTCGCGGTGACGCCGCCGGCTGCGGGTGTAGGACCTTCGGGCACTGATACACGCCGCGCGAAGGTCCGCCAGTCTTGGGGACCACCAGTAGACCCCCTGCCTCGGAGGTAAACGCCGCACCCTGGGCATGGCCGCATCGCAGATCTGCGTTAACGCACTGCGGATGCGGACAGCCTCAGCGTCCACTCCGTCCGCTGGGGGCGGTGAGGACAGCCACGTGTGAACGATGGCCGCCTCCGCCAGTAGGTCCCTATCAAGACGACCCACAGCCCACCGCGGAAACGCGGGAGCTCCGTCCGCCCTGTGACCCCTACCGGGTTCCCGGGGGGAGACCTCCATCCGGATGTACCGGTGGTCCGACAGGGTCTCCGCCTCCTCCAGGACACTCCAGTTCCTCACCCGTGGCGCGACAGCGGGGCTAGCGAACGACAAGTCCACTATCGACCCGCCCTGCTGCCGCACACACGTGTTCACTGAGCCCCTGTTAACAACACAGAGGCCCAGTGAAGCCGCCCACTCAACGACCGCCCGCCCGCGGTCGTCCGTCATAGGGGACCCCCACGCCGTGGATTTGGCGTTGAAGTCCCCCAGGACCAGGACGAGGCCCGGTGCCAGTCGCCGTATCGAAGCCTCCAAGGTGGTGAGGGAGGCCCTGAAATCGTCCATTCTCCTGTTAGGGGAGAGGTAAACGCTGTAGAGTGTGACCCCTCCCCATTCCGCAGCGACAAATTCCTCGCCCCTATCCAAAAGGGATAAGGACGGGAAGTGCCGCTGCGTTGAGACGACGATTGCCGCAGTTCCATTTCGGCTGACCACCCAATTGGGGCGATCAGGCACGACGTACGGTTCCGCGACTACGGCTGCACCAATCGACCACTCCGCCATGGATTGCAGGAGGAGATCCTGCGCTCCGGCGGAGTGGTTGGTGTTGGCCTGCAGGAGGTGAATGGATTCTGCAGCCATTAGTGGGCCGTATCCATCACCTCCACCTCGCCAGTGGGCGATCGGGCCGCGCTAGGAGCGGGAGCGGCCGTGGTCGAAAGGCCGCCCCGACCCTTTGGGGCCGAAGCAGGAGGTCTGCACGCCCCAGAACCCATGCGGTGCTTGGCGGGCTTATTGCCCGCCGCACACGCGGGGCAGTGGGGCGGGGCGGCGCAAGATGCCGCCACGTGCCCGGTCTGACCGCAGCGGAAACACAATCCGCCGCAGTCGAAGCAATTGGTGCATGTCGGTCGAGTGTGTCCGACCGCCATGCACTTATAGCACCTCGCAGGCCGGTGCTCAAGCACGGTTACCCGCGCCGAGCTCCAGCCCACGAGGAGCCTGCCTGAGCCGGCCAGTTGCCTGACTGACTCCACCGGGCACTGCGCCCAGGCAGCACCTACGCCACCCGGACCGGGACGAATGGCACCGACCCGGACGGTGTCTATGGGACACCCGGTTTTCGAGGCAATAGCCTCCCGGATGTCTTCCACCGTCACGGAGTCATCCAGACCCGAAATGCGCATTTCGGCGCACTTGACAGGCCTGGCGATCCTGATGCCACCCTCCTCGGCGAACAGACCTCGCAGCTTCTCAGCTACGCTGTCAGCCGTCTTGGCGCCCTCGGCCCCTGGGAACTCGAGGATTCGAGCCCCCGTCCGGGCCTTGCGGGTCCTGGCTTCGACGCCTCCAATATCGGAGACGTCTAGCTCCCGCCGGGCCTTCCTCAAGACGGCCTCGTAGTTGAGGCCCTTCTCGGCCGCCTCAGGCAGCACAGTGATCACCACTGCGGCTGTCTTTGGCGGCTTGAGCCCCTTGCGCGACCTCTTCTTCTTGTCGCCAGCTCCTGCCTTGGGAGCGGAGACCTCAGCGGCGCGCTTGGCCTCCGCTCTCCTTCTTTGGCCGCGACTCCTTCTATCGCGCTCGGCCACCTGCCAACCCTCTTCGGGTACGGCAGTCGTGCCAGACGCGGAAGGCCTCGTCGCAGCCTCGCTGGTCGTCGCCGGCGGTTTCGTTGCGGGCGGCTTCAGCGGTCCGGCAGGAGCCGGCGCCGTCTTCCTCCTCAGGGCAGGTCCCTTCGGAGCGGGGCCGGGGCCTTTGGGCTTAGGCCCGGCCGCGGCCGCGGCGTAGCTCCCCACGCGGCCACCCTGACAAGGCAGCGGGGCGGGGGCTGGTGCCGTATGTGGCCGCTTATCTGCGGCAAGCGGCGGCCGGACACGTGGTTCTGGAGGCAGCCTTGCCTCCAGAACGGCGAAGCGCGCATCGACAATTTTGCCCACTGCGTCGATTATCGCGCGCAGGGACTCATCCGGCAATCCTCCCACCGCAGGGGTTGGCATCGGGGTCGGCAGCGGGGTCGGCGCCTCCAGTTGAGCCTCCACCGGGGCCCGCTCCGAGACGCTTGGCGACTTCGTCGCCGTGGCGCGAGTCGTCCTCCTCGCTACCGGGACAGGTGTCGGCTCGGTGGCCGTGACGGCTTCAGCCGGCGGCGTGCCCTCCGCAGCGGGGGGCGTCCTCCTCGCCGCAGGGACGGGTTTCACCGCGGCAGCTGTTTTGCGCGCCTTGGACGATGGCTTTGGCGCAGGCGGTAGGAACTGCGCCATCTGGGCCCGCAGGTCGGCCATGTCTTTGGCCAACATGCGGTTTATCCGACGCACCGACTCCAGCTCGGACTCCAACTGGCGGTTCAGGTCCCGCAGGCCTGAGACCTCGCCACTAAGGCGGGCATTTTCAGCCTGCAGGTCCAGGGGGCCGTCGCTCGCAGCAGGCGCCACCTCACGCCGAGGGGTGGCCGACCTTCTTCCTGCTACTGCGGCCCCTCGCCCCCTGCGAGAAGCCGGCACCTTCGGTGGAGGCATGATGGTCCCGCTCCCCTCGGAGTCGGCGCCCGAGCTGCCTCCCTTGCTCAGGGGGCGCTTTCGCACCTGCGAGGGGAGGGCCTCCTCCCTGGTCTTCTCAGCCGTCGCCACAGGACGCGGCGACGACTTAGTGGGGGCTTTAGCGTCCGACCCGCTTTCTCCTCTGGACGACCCTGCGGATACACCGCCCTCGTCCATCTTAGCGGCAGATCTGCTGCCCTCATCCACGGACGGCTCTGCGACGTCACTGTCGCCCTCGTCCGTAGACGGCTCTGCAGCATTTCTGCCACCATCCTCCTTTTCAGCGGCGGCAGCCTCTCTCCGCGCACGCCGCTCCTCCATCCTCCTCTTGTAGCTGGAAGCCTGCCCCCGGCTCTTCCTGGGCGACTTCCGCTTCACTTTTTGGGCCTCCACGATTTGTGCCGGGCCCTCGGCGGACGCCTCAAGTCCTGAGGACGAGGCGTCGTTTAGGTCAGTTTTTGAACGGCTTAACCGGGCCTTGGGGTGAAGATCGCTACGATCCCCGTCGTTATTTATTTTTAATTTTTGCGTATCCATTATTGATCCCACGATTATGGGAGATACAATACGTCGACCCGGGCAGAGATCCCTTTACCCGGGCAAGCCTACATTTACCAACCAGGGGGGCAGCCGGTACCCTGGCTGGAGCGTGCTAAGAACAGAACAACCCATCTGCCATGCATCTTCTCGCCGCACGCCAGAACTTAAGATTCTGGGTGATTTCCGAGTCCGAATGTTACTTCGGACTCTTTATAGAGGTTGTCTTCCTCGCGGCCCGGGCGGTTAAGCCAAGACCCTCGCTCCTGAAGCTAAGACAAGCACCACATGAATAACCTGTATATATTTCTAATAAATTAAAATAAATTGAGAAAATTTTGCGCGCACTTCACTTTTGTGATATATAACAAACGTCAAAGTGACGTGACACTTAATGTAAATGACTTTACGTCGTTTGTTTCTTCCAAATTACTGATCAAATTCTTAAGCACTCTCCACCTCATGTTTATGATACTAATGTGAACCGGACATTAGCGGAATTGTATCAAGTGCAACTGAACAAGCCAATACAAGAAAATATAATAATACAAGAAAATCAAGTGAAGACAGTTGCACCTGTTGAAGCACTGAGCATATTCTCTAACCATCAAACATTGGCATAATGGTGGCTTATTGAAGCTGCTTTAGCCATTAAAGCAAGAAGAAGAAGAAGACTTTACGTCATTGAATGGCGCTTACATTATTGGGATATTTTTTTCATACAAATATATTATATGTTCATACAAAAACACTAAAATTGAAATAAAGGGTGGGGACAGGAGTTTGAAAAATATCTTACTACACATTGTCAAGATTACCAAATACAAAAAAAAGACACAAAGCAGTTAGAAGGAATGCGGGCAGAAGTTAAAACTTAAACCTTTTTTTTTTTTTTTTTTTTTTTTTTATTTTTTTTTTTTTTTTTGGGGCGGGTTACGGTCGGCACACTCCTCGCACCACTCCATCCGGGGTGACAGAGGGGCGTAAGCATGCACACCCGTAACCCACCCGTGACGTCGCCTTCGTCGTTGGGCCAACCACCGGAGCAGAGTGACTTGACGTCAGTGGTTGGCCCGACGGAATACCCCTGAGGAGTACCCTCTCCTCGACCGACGTCCCCCCCTCGGGTAGGATGTCGGCCTTTCCTCACGCGGTCGGCCTCTCGGCGGGTGACGGACTAAATCCCCGATCCAGTCACCCGCGGCCTCGGCTAGGGCGGCATCAGGCGCAGGTAATCGCGCCTGCGCCGCCCCAGTCGCCGGCGGCGGCTCGCGTCGTCGAGGAGACGCTCCTCGCGCACGCGCTCCGCCGCCTCCTTCCGCGAGACTACTGCCTCGCAGAAGGATGCGACCGCGTCCCAGTTCCTGACGCTGTCAAGCATCGCCCTGGCGATGGTCGGCAGCGTCAGGTCAGCACCGATGATCGCGACGAGTTCACGACGCTGCTCTGCCCAAGCGGCACAAACCTCGAGCGTATGCTGCGCCGTGTCCTCGTCGCAATCGCAGTGGTGGCAGGACGGTGTACTCTCCCTCCTTACGACCGTGTGCAGGTATTTGGCGAAGCATCCATGCCCCGTCAAAACCTGCACCAGTCGGAAGGAGAGCACCCCGTGCCGCCGATTTAGCCACTGCATCAGCACCGGCCGGAAGGCCTCCACGGTCCGCACACCGAACCGAGGCCTCTCCAGCCGGACTGCCCAACGGGCAATGATGTCGCGGCGGGCGTCGACGCGCCAGGCGGTGTGCTCCCTCAACGAGACCACACCGCCCTCCGCTCGCACCCCCAACATACGCCGATACAAACCGGCGAGCATTTCCGCTTCCAGGTCCCATGGAGGGGTCCCGGCCAATAGACACGCTGCCTCCGTCGACACCGTGCGGTACCCGCGTATGGCCCTGACCGCCATGGCCCTCTGTGGTCGCCACAGAAGAGCCCTGAGTCGGACGGTCAGGGATCCCGCCCACACCGGTGCGCCGTACAGGGCCATCGACCGGATGACCCCTGCGTACAGCTGTCGGCAGGTAGCGCTCGGTCCGCCCACATTCGGCATAAGCCATGATAGGGCGGACGCCGCGCCGACGAGCCGTGGAGCGAGTCTGCGGAAATGCTCCCGGAACCAAAACTTAAACCTAAGAAAAAAACGAATAAAAAAAAATTAAAAGCGTATTTCAGAGAGTATGCATGGGTGTAAGCATACCATAGCCAGCCGTCAAAAAATATTTTGAAATGTTTAGGGAATTATTTTGCACGAATTGTTTTATTTATCAGTCTTTATTTATCATAAAAGTACTATCATTTATGTGGTTAAACAAAATATTCTCCTAAGGTCTACTCTTCCTTCGTCTTAAGAATTTTCGACCAGGTCACGTGTCCTGACATTAGTTCAATATTTTTTACCCATTTCAAAAAAGTGCACAACGCCGCTAAGGATTTCACTACAAAAAAATCGGAAGCCATTTCGGAGGAGTTTGACGTGTTTATCGTGACACGAGATTTTTTATATATTAGATTAAGAGAAATTCTAAACTATCTACGAATTATAGCCAACACGGCCAGCTTTCTTATCAAAAGTAAAGGATATGTATAAAGTCTAATTTGTTACATCATTTATATTATGCTCTGTTTACTTTGACGATTCAAAGAGAACGTCCCTCAAGGGTATGTCTTAACAACTTTGGGGTACCGCATTTGTTGATATAGGACAATGGGCTTTAGTTTGCAACCAAGAGTGTACGTTTCAAACAGGCTTTTAATGAAGTTTATTGTAAGATCTCATGTTATTATTATTATTGCATAGTATGGAACTATCATTTGTCATTTGATTGAAAATGCTGTTTTTTTACTAAACTTTTATCAGATCTATTTAATATTATGTAAACGGGTTAGTTTTTTTTTAATAATATTTACCTAGAAAAATGGATACAAAGTCCTTTAATCGAGTACATCGTTAGTTTAACCTAAAGTCTAATACAATTTTCTTTATAACTTATAGCAAAATGTTACATACATACTTCTTCACTACTTCCCCATATATAGTAGATTATTCATAATAGTAATCCGTCAGTAAGTTAAGTCATTACCATTCATTTGGTGTTGATAACCATTTTAATTATTTGTATAAGAATTATGGCAGAACATGAAAATTAACGTAAATCATATTCGCTATACTTCAGCAATATTTTTTTAATTATATTATATAAATTATCAGCAAAAATTTTCTAATTAACACCATAAAACATTAAAATATTGAATTAAATTTATAAGCGCATCATGATATTTTCACTTACCCGCCCAAACTCTGAATATTTCTATGATTCTGACGGATAAGGAATACAAAATAATATCGTCTCTTTCTTTGCCGTAACAATCTTAGGAATCAGCTGAGAAATCACAAGGAGAATAGATAGCACTCTCTTTGGAAACTTACGTGGCGATTAGGTCGTTATCACCCTTCATCTCAGCTCATATATGTCCCACTGTTGGGCTCGAGCCTCCCCCATAATGGGAGGGAAATGACCTACTATACCACGCTGGTCAGGCGTGTTGGTATAGGGTTTTGTTTTGGGTTTTCCATCTCTCGCATAGACGTTATATGCCGTTTATATCCTTTAGTGGTTTCTTACGATCACCCTTTTTTTTTGCTGTGGGCTATGGACGTGATCGCGCCCCGCCAAATCGGTCCGGGGCGACGGAAGAGGCGGCGCGCCACCCCGTAGAACCACCCTGCAAACACTTCTCTTCGCCGTGCGAGCGGGCCACCGGTACCCGATCTCTCTTACGATCACCCACGGGTAAGAAAGGAGGTGGTGAATTGTATTCTTACTCCATCACCACACGGAAAAGGTTTTTTTTTTCTTGCGGTGTCACCCCATAGATCGACCTTGCGAGCGGGCCACCGGTACTCGATCTTAAACGTTATCACACTTGGGATGGGTTATATACAGGTTTGGGCAGTATTTGAATTACTTGTAATTAAAATACGTAATTGAAATACAAATACGTATTTGGTATTTGTATTTCAATTACTTCCTTAAAATTTAATTTGTAATTTGTATTTCAAATACCTGACAGCGAAGTATTTTGTATTTAGTATTTCAAATACTTGAGGCTTCAAAATACATTTTTACATTAAAATACATTTAACCTTCATTTAACGATCGTGAGTGTGAGTGCGAGTGCGAGGCGAGAGTGCAATGATGGTAAAGCAGCTGTTGAGTAAGCAACACTTCATCTGTTATGTACACTGTATCTGTACGTCAAAACTGGCCAACAAAACGCAAATAAATGTACGTTGAATTGTCAGCAAATGAGAGACAAAGAATTCGAAAAATCTTACCATTCATGCCTTAGAGACAAGTAACAAAAAACATGAAATAATGGATGGAAACAGCAGGAGTAATAGTGGTAGGACCACGCTGTGGGCAGTATTATGTCTACAGCCGCGGGCCGGTCCATCTGGGGTAGTACCACACTGTCGCAGAAGATCGACATCTGAGTAATGACAATGGGCTATTGCGCTTCGTTCAGTGAGCGAGAGAGCCGGAAGCCCAGCTGGGGTGGGTTTGGGGTTTGTATTGGTAGGCAGCGGCCTAGCTATATTCTTAGTACTGCAAAGGACTATGGGCGGCAGTGACACTTACCATCAGGTGTGCTGTCTGCTCGTTTGCCACCATAAGCAATAAAAAAAAGAGTAGCACCACTAGTAAAGAAGATGATGATTTTATTGTTTTTGAGAACAGAGACAATGATCAACCACAGATAAAAAATGGAGTTAGAATTGATCAGCTTCCTAAATGATAGAAGCAAAGAGCTTTCAATTCTTGAGCGCTATCCAAATATAAAAAATGCGTTCATACAATTTAATTCAAGTTTGTGCTCATCAGGACCTGTAGAAAGATAGATTGTTTTCTTTAGCAGGTTTTATTCGTTCTCCAACAAGAGGCTGTTTGTCTGACAGTACATTTAAAAATCTAGTGTTCATGAGAGGAAACACTGGTTTTACTTATTAATTAATCTTGTTTTCCTCTACTTTGCAGCCCATGCTGATCTAGATTAATTATTTTGTAATATGTAATTTGTATTTTGTATTTCAATTAAAAATAGCTAAAATACTGTATTTTGTATTTTATATTTCAAATACCTTACTTAAAGATATTTTGTATTTTAATTACTTGCGATACTGTATTTTGTAATTTGTATTTCAATTAAAGCAAAGCATGTATTTTGCCCAGCCTTGGTTATATGTACGTAGCCGATGATGAATAAATGAAAATTATAGGCCATAATGGAGAGTTACTTCTTATGTGTATGGATTATAAACACAATGTGTCAACATTCTTTATTCCAGCTGCCATGAGAGACAAGGGACGTAGGCAAGTTACTTGTTCTATACGAAAAGGGAATTTTAAAATACAATTCTATACTGATTCGTTTACCTAGTATAGTTAAGTAAATTTATTTACTCCCTTATTTAGACCACGTGTTATTGGTTAGAGAATATGTTGGCCTACCAAACTTTACAAATATTTTTTTTCATTAATGCTTTATTTGAATCTTAAGGTAATAGTAGTGACTTCGCTGTTGATAGTTCTCTATCAACAGCCACGGGCCAGTATTTCCGGGGTAGTAACACACTCTCGCAGAAAATTGACGTCTGAGTAATGACAATGTGCTAATGCGCTTCGTTCGGTGAGCGAGAGAGCTGGAAGCCCAACTGGGTGAGTTTGGGGTTTGTATTGGTAGACAGCAGCCTAGCTATACCCTTGGTATAGCAAAGGTCCATGGGCGGCAGTAACATTTACTATCAGGTGTGCTGCTTGATCGTTTGCCACCACCATAAGCAATAAAAAAAATGTGTTCTGGCGTTTTTAATATCTTACTCGTATTTTAGGACAGCCATTGGCACGGAATGAGCGTGATATATTATGGTCTCACTTTATCTGGTATCTGTCACCATGTAAAACGTAAAATTAAAATCATATTGTAAGATTATAAGACTGGTTACATATCAATGGCAGTGTATAAGAATACAACAAACAAATGACATAGATATACACTTAAACATTTATAACTACATATAACTTATTAACAGACTTTCTACCACAGATTAGATATCACAACAGAATCCCGTCTAGGCGTCTGTAACCGCTATTTATACCCGTTTTCGCCTCGAAACCACTCAACCGTAACGCTAATGTTGCCAGAGCATACTCCTTGAATCGCCACCTTCCAATGGGCGATAAAAAGTGTTGTAAGCCTCAGGGTTTGTTGATCGATCGATATTTTACATTTTTTATTGCTTATTTTGTCAAACAAGCAAGCAGCACACTTGATGATAAGTATTACTGCTGCCATGGATCTTTAAAATACTAGGAGTACAGATAAGCCGCTGCGTGCCAATGAAAATCTCAAAACCAAAAAACTGTCAACGGTGTGGTCCTACCACTATTAATAAATAATTGTACCATAGACGGACCAGTCCAAGGCTGTATACAGAAAACTGACCACTATCTTACTAATATATATGTCGTCATATATGTTCCTGGGTAATAATTAAGACAGCAGTATAAGAGGACGCGTGAGGACGACGCCTCGACGGCGAAAGCTGCCGGGGCGTCGACAGGAGAGGAGCCCGAGAGAGCATACCGCCGAGCGGGCCACCGAAGACAAACATCGGGTACCGGTGGTTCGCTCGCACGGCGAAGAAGAGATGCTTGCAGGGTGGGTTAATGGGGTTGCGCGCCGCCTCTGCCGTCTTCTTCTTCTTCTTCTTTTTATGTATTGGCAATCAGCTACTTAAATGAGCCATTGTTGCCAGTGTCGAGTTATAATTATCTTCAAGTTTTTAGTGTCTTCAGATTAGTCATTGTCCGTCAGTAAGTCAAATTGTCGCCATCAACAGTGCTATGGCCACACTGTTAATGGTATCTTGTGGGAATTTTGATGGAAAACGAAAACGTTGTAAAGCACTTTTATATGATATTCACTACATCTCAGCAGTTCAGTCACATCACATTACATAAAATACCATAAAAAATATCTAATATAACAACGTTAAAACACTAAAATATCGAATATAATACAAGAGCACCACATGACGTTTTAGATTCCCGCCAAAAGTCCCCGCCTCTGCCGTCATCCCGGACTGATTTGGCGGGGTGCGACGTCCATAGCCCACCGCAAAAAAAAAAAAGTATAAGAGGATTACCCGTGCCTAGTTAATTTACTATTTAAGAGTCGGTTGATTGAGGAAAGAAACCAAAAAAAATGACAAATCTCATTTTATAAACAAATAAATTAACCACATTTAACATTTTTAACTACATTAGTTCTTTACTTTATGTAACTCAAGGAAAAATAAGATAAAAGCAAACATCAGTCAAGTAATTCACTTAAGGGAATTCCCGTGAGTGTATTAAGCTTGCTCCCAATTGGAATGTTTTCTGCATAAATCTAATGCAACCGATTGCCTATATTTACGTAAGATTATTTAGCGTCTGTACTATATCTATTTTTCTTATATTATTATTCATACAGGTATTTTTTTTTAATAATTATAAAATTTAATATAGGTATTTAATTTGTCAACAGTTTACAAATGACGATTTTGATATGTACCTTATTTATAATAGATCTAGGTAGTATTAATAAACATTTGACTATTTAAATTTAATTTTAGTATACTTATTTTTAAATTTACATAAACCACCAAGAATGTCTAGACATTCTTGGTGGTTTATGTAAATTCAGTCTCATCATTATCGTTTAGACGATAATGATGAGACTGTCTCACCATCATTCTCCTACTCTTATCCCAATTACTGGAGGTTGATACAACTCTCCTTTCATAGTACATATTGTAAAAGCTATTGGCAATACTAGTAAGAGTACACTAGTGGTAGGAGCACGCTCTTGACAGTTCTCTGTCTGCAGCCGCGGGCCGGTCCGTCCGGGGCAGTACCACACTCTCGCAGAAGATCGACGTATGAGTAATAGCAATGTGCTATTGCGCTTCGTTCGGTGAGCGAGAGAGCCGCAAGCCCAATTGGGTGGGTTTGGGGTTTATATTGATAGGCAGCGGCCCTTGGTATTGCAAAGGTCCTTGGGCGGCAGTAACACTTACCATCAGGTGTGCTGCTTGCTCGTTTGCCACCATTAGCAATAAAAAAAAAACTTTTATGACCGGACGTCTGCCAGATGTCAACCCTCCATGGGAATGTAATTGTTGACCAAACGGCATCAGATGAAGTTGGCCGATATCGTTATAAGACTCTTAGACGTCTTTTACGACATCCACGAGCAAAGTAAGGGTTGGTAGTATTCGTAGCCGCTACCACATAGCGATGATGCGACTGTCTATAATACTATTTATTTACAGACTAGATATTAACTAACTTACTTGAGTTTTGGTTGCTATGTAGCGGTTTAGCTATACCACTGGAATTGCAAAGATCCATGGGCAGCAATAACGCTTACCATCAGGTGTGCTGGTTGCTCGTTTACCATCATACACATACATACATACATATCATCACGCCATATCCCTTGCAGGGTAGGCAGAGAGAACAGAGTGCCAGAGGACTCTATCTCTGCATACTTCACTCGCTTCCTCAACATTCATAATTCTCTTCATACACGCTCGCCGGTTTCGGAGACTCTTGACTCCACCTTCCTTCAGTACATGACCGATCTGGTCTAGGTAGGTTAGTCTCGGTCTCCCTCGGTACCTACATCCTTCCACTTTCGCATTGTATATCTTCTTAACCAGGCATTCGTTCGGCATTCTTTCCACATGTCCGAACCATCGGAGCATTCCCTTTCGCATCTTTACACCAATACTCTCTTTCATACCTACTCGCTCTCTTACGTCGTCGTTACGTTTGCCATCATAAGCGATTAAAAAAGCTTTGAAATTATATAAAGTATGGAAATGTTGCACAAGGAGTTGAAAAGATGAGTTATTAGGTTAAGCAACGAAATCTAATGCTTTGTGTTATGAGGATACATTTTAAGAAAAAATAGTTGTATGTATATTACATAGTAGTAAGTATATAATTCACCACACCCACGGGTAGTTAGTAAGTATATAATTCACCACACCCACGGGTAAGGAGGTTTCTTATAGATAAATTGCAAAAGATAAGTAAGGCATGTGCTTGCATGCTAATATATTTAGTTCACATCACTGCAGATGAAGAAAACTGGAAATAAAATTTTATGATAAACAGCCAGATCAGTATGCTCCGAGATTAATGATTGTTTTGAACTTGAGTATAATTTATAATATTACGAAAATGGAATCTACAATGGGAATTAAAAAGAACTGAAAGCATGAGCATTCAGTTCTTTTTAATTTCTTACTAATATCCTTAATAATCCTTACTAATATTATAAATGCGACGTAAGAGAGCGAGTAGGTATGAAAGAGAGTATTGGTGTAAAGATGCGAAAGGGAATGCTCCGATGGTTCGGACATGTGGAAAGAATGCCGAACGAACGTCTGGTTAAGAAGATATACAATGCGAAAGTGGAAGGATGTAGGTACCGAGGGAGACCGAGACTAACCTACCTAGACCAGATCGGTCATGTACTGAAGGAAGGTGGAGTCAAGAGTCTCCGAAACCGGCGAGCGTGTATAAAGAGAATTATGAATGTTGAGGAAGCGAGTGAAGTATGCAGAGATAGAGTTCTCTGGCACTCTGTTCTCTCTGCCTACCCTGCAAGGGATATGGCGTGATGATATGTATGTATGTAATATTATAAATGCGAAAGTAACTTTGTCTGTCTGTCGCTCTTTCACGCCAAAAAAAAAACTACTGAACCGATCTAAATGAAATTTGGTACACAGATAGTCTAGAGCTTGATAAAGGATATAGGCTACTTTTTAATGCAAAAAAAAAGTTGTAAAGGTGGATGAAAAGTTGTAAGGAAGTATCGTCATTTTTAAAGCCAGAAGCTTAAAACTTATTTTTAGGCTATTGATTAGATATAAATAAATATGACATTAACATGTTGTAAAAATTTACCCTTAAGGGGTAAAATAAAAATAGGGGATGAAAAACTTTAGGAAAGTAACCTTTTACGCGGGCGAAGCTGCGGGCTGAAGCTAGTTGGAATATAAAATTACAAAATTTTCAACGACGAAATTTTTCTTTTCTTAACATAAATTAAAATGTTTTCACACTGTTCCTAAGCATTCTTAGAACTTATAAGCTAAACATTGAATTTTAATGCGGTTTTCGTTCAATATTGGATATCCATCTTCACATGGGAGAAGTGCTATAATAGCCAAGCAAGCGTATCGATGATTGCATTTAGTGTTATAAGTTTCACTGTTATCCATTCTCCTACTGATCTTTCAGCCGGTTCATCCCGCATTTTTTTCATCGGTTCATCTCGGTGGGCTACGGTGCGTTCACGCCCCACTAATCCATCCGGGACGACTAAGAAAAGCGGCGCACGATCTCGTAGACCCGCCCAACAATGTACCTCTCGATGCCGTTCGGGTGGGTCACCGGATCTCGGTCTTTTTCTTCGGTGGCTCACCCGGCGGGCTTACGAGATCCCACACTAATTTTAATTAATGTAAAAATGCCGCCCCAGCTCCGTATCTAGTGCCTACAGTATATGATTTACAAGAACACTAAAAATCTCTAACATTTGATTATAATAATTTTACTAAGCCAGCTACTTAAATTTGTTTATACATTTCAAGGTCGGTCTAAGTTTAAACAAAAAAAAAATCTCACCAAATCAAAGTGAATTGAGGGCTTTCGCCAGTAATTCACAAAACAGCATTCATATTTCAATGATTGTACGCTTCTGTATATTTAATTTTGATAAAACTTTTGTTCCACAAAGGATTCATCATTGACAAAACAACCAATAAATGCCTTAGGACCGGAGAGTTGTGTATAAACTTTTCCCAGTTTATTGCTGCCTTTGTTTATTGGCCAAGTTTATTCAACATTGTTGAGTGTTTGTCAATATTGGTCCGTTACTTTGAATCTCGTTACAACATAACAGATAAATGTTTCTTAGTTTCCATTAGTAGGTATTTATTGTATATGAATTATTTAGTCTATAGAAAGTGGAAGGATGTAAGTACCCGGGGAGACCGAGATTCACCTACCTAGACCAGATTGGTCACGTATTGAAGGAAGGTGAAGTCAAGAGTCTCCGAAACCGGCGAGCGTGTATGAAGAGAATTATGAATTAAAATTACTGAAATTTAGCATTTAATATGCTTAATTATTTATAAAACCCGATTACGAAGTGAAAAATGATGTCACAAGCGGGATTCGAACCCGCGGCTATTGGGATTCCGGCCCAATCGTGCTGCCACTACACCACCGTGACTCATTGTAGGACACAGTGAAAAATGATGTCATCATTTTTCACTTCGTAATCGGGTTTTATAAAGAATTATGAATGTTGAGGAAGCGAGTAAAGTATGCAAGGATAGAGTTCTCTGGCACTCTGTTCTCTCTGTCTACCCTGCAAGAGTTATGGCGTGATGATATGTATGTATGTAATCTATATTAATAGTCTTGCTATAATTTATAAACGTTATATGTTGACAATACTTTCTTTTTCGTAGGTATGTTTGGAAATGACTAAGGAATGTAAGTAGATATCACCACTGCAAAAGAAAGAAATCTGAATCATATCAGCTCATATACGTCCCACTGCTAGACGCAAACCTCTTTCGCATTAGAAATTATATTATTACATCACGCTGATCAGACGAGTTGGTATAGGGTTTTATTCCGAGTTGTCCTTCTTTTCTATAGATATTATATGCACATGATATCTCTTCGTAGTATTTTACAACATCCATGGACAAGATAGGCGATGGGGTACGATGTCAGAAACCTCCACGCGGTGTACCCTGGGTGCGGACGGCGGTCCCCAGTTCTTCTGTTGTACTATCGTCCGTAGCGAATATCTGGCGCTTCGCTCCTAGCCTTCTATCCGTAGAAGGTGACCGGACGCGAATCCGTGACGGGCTCAGTCACTCATTCATTTGAGGGCTGGGCAGGCATGTGCCACCGCCACCGTCGTCAAATCGTAAACCTGATTCTTTGCTTGTCTTAGTTTCAGGAGCGAGGGTCTTGGCTTAACCGCCCGGACCGCGAGGAAGACAACCTCTATAAAGAATTTCGAATGTACATTCGAATTCGGAAATCACCCACAATCTTAAGTTTTGGCGTGCGGCGAGAAGATGCATGGCAGATGGGTTGTTCTGTTCTTAGCACGCTCCAGCCAGGGTACCGGCTGCCCCCCTGGTTGGTAAATGTAGGCTTGCCCGGGTACAGGGATCTCTGCTCGGGTCGACGTCATAGTTTCTCCTACACTCGTGGGTTTTATCATGGAACTTTTTAAAAAAAAACAATATTTACGATGGGGATCATAATGATTCCCACCTCAAGGCCCGGTCATGCCAACGCAAAACTGACCAAAACGACGCCTCGTCCTCGGGACTCGAGGCGTCCGCCGAGGGTTCGGCACAGCACATGGAGGCCCAAACAACACCGAATCGGAGGTCGCCCAGGAGGAGCCGGGGGAAGACCTCTAGCTTCAAACGGCGATTGGAGGAGCGGCGAGCGCGCAGAAAGGCTGCCGCCGCGGAAGCGAGGAAGGACGGCGGTAGAGCCGAAACGGAGCCGTCGACGGACGAGGGCGACAGCGATGTCGCAGAGCCGTCCGGGGAAGATGGGGGTGGCGGTTCTACCGCCAAAATGGACGAGGGCGGTGACATTCCCGCAGGGCCGTCCAAGAAGGATAGCGGGCCGGCTGTTGAAGCCCCCGCCAGGTCGTCAGCGCGTCTTGTGGCAAAGAGCCCGGCGGCGACAGTGACAACGCTGACGACCAAGGAGAAGGCACTCCCCTCGCAGGTGAGGAAGCGCCGCCTAAACAAGGGTGGCAGCTCGGGTGCCGACTCAGAGGGGAGCGTGGCCAGCATGCCCCCACCTAAGGTGCCGGCTTCCCGAAGAGGGCGAGGGGCCTCGGAAGAAGAAAGGGCGGCGGCGGTCGCTGCCCGCGCCAACGGCGACCCCCCCGACCTGCGGGCCGAAAATGCCCGCCTTAATGGCGAGATGTCGGCCATTCGGACCCGGAACCGGCAGTTGGGGGACATGCTGGCGGGGATGCGGCGGGCAAACCGCCAGTTATTGAAGGACGTGGCCGACCTAAAGGCGCAAATGGCGCTGCTCGCGCCGCCTGCGCCAGTTGCGCCACCGGCCAAGGCCGGCCACTCAGCGGCCGCTGCAGCGCCAAAGCCGCCTCGCGCTGCGGTGCCGACGACGTTGGGCACTGGCGTGACGGTAACACCCGTCCCCACGGCGAGAAAGACGCCAGCCGCCGCGAAGCGCGCGTCGCTGGCTGGCGCTGGCCCAGCCGCCGCGGCGAAACTGGTCCCAGTGGTGAGGATGACGCCTCTCGCTGCGGACCGCATGCCGCCGGCTAGCGTCGCCAAAGCCGCCAGGCGCCGCGGAACGGGCCCCCGAAGAGGCCCAGCCGACCCCGATACTTGCGGTGGGAGGCTTACCGGACGAGGCCCTGCGCCAAATCATCGACGCAGTCGGAAAACTCGTCGATGCGCGCGTGGCCGTTCTGGAGGCAAGGTTGCCTCCAGAACCACGTGTCCGGCCGCCTCTCGCTGCGGACAAGCGGTCGCATGTGGCATCAGTCCCCGCCCCGCTGCCTTGTCAGGGTGGCCGCGTGGGTGGCAGCTACGCCGCGGCCGCGGGTGCGCCCAAGCCCAAGGGGCCCGCGCCTAAACCTAGGAAGAGGACGGTACCGGCTCCTGCCGGACCGCAGTCATCGTCGGCAACAACACCGCCGGCGACGACTAGCGCGTCAACGACTGCGCCTTCCGCGCCTGTCGCGCCTGCTGCGCCCGAGGGTTGGCAGGTGGCCGATCGTGACCGGAAGAGTCGCAGTCAGAGGAGGAGAGCGGAGGCCAAGCGCGCCGCTGAGGTCCCCGCTCCCGCTCCACAGGCAGGAGCCGGTAAAAAGAAGAGGCCGCGCAAGGGGCTCAAGTCGCCGAAGACAGCCGCAGTGGTGATCACTGTGCTGCCTGAGGCGGCTGAGAAGGGCCTCAGCTACGAGGCCGTCTTGAGGAAGGCCCGGCGGGAGCTAGACGTCTCCGATATTGGAGGCGTCGAAGCCAGGACCCGCAAGGGCCGGACAGGGGCTCGAATCCTCGAGTTCCCCGGGGCCGAGGGCTCCAAGACGGCCGACAGCGTAGCTGACAAGCTGCGAGGTTTGTTTGCCGAGGAGGGTGGCATCAGGATCGCCAGGCCCGTCAAGTGCGCCGAAATGCGCATCGCGGGTCTGGACGACTCCGTGACGGTGGAAGACATCCGGGAGGCTATTGCCTCGAGATCCGGGTGTCCCATAGACACCGTCCGGGTTGGTGTCATCCGCCCCGGTCCGGGCGGCGTAGGTGCCGCCTGGGCGCAGTGCCCGGTGGAGTCGGTCAGGCAACTGGCCGGCTCAGGCAGGCTCCTCATGTGCTGGAGCTCGGCGCGGGTGACCGTGCTTGAGCACCGGCCTGCGAGGTGCTATAAGTGCATGGCGGTCGGACATACTCGACCGACGGGCACGTGGCGGCATCTTGGGCCGCCCCGCCCCACTGCCCCGCGTGTGCGGCGGGCAATAAGCCCGCCAAGCACCGCATGGGCTCTGGGGCGTGCAAACCTCCAGCTTCGGCCCCAAAGGGGCGGGGCGGCCCTCCGACCACGGCCGCTCCCGCTCCTAGCGCGGTCCGATCGCCCGCCGGCGAGGGGGAGGTCATGGATACAGCCCGTTAATGGCTACACCATCCATGCACCACCTCTTGCAAGCCAACATCAACCACTCCGCCGATGCGCAGGATTTACTTCTGCAATCCATGGCGGAGTGGTCGATTGGTGCAGCCGTAGTCGCAGAACCGTACTGCGTGCCTGATCGCCCCAATTGGGTGGTCAGCCGAAACGGAACTGCGGCAATCGTCGTCTCAACGCAGCGGCACTTCCCGTCCTTGTCTCTTTTGGATAGGGGCGAGGAATTTGTCGCGGCGGAGTGGGGAGAGGTCACGCTCTACAGCGTATACCTCTCCCCTACTAGGAGAATGGACGATTTCGGGGCCTCCCTCACCAACCTGGAGGCCTCGATACGGCGACTAGCACCGGGCCTCGTCCTGGTTCTGGGGGACTTCAACGCCAAATCCACGGCGTGGGGGTCCCCTATGACGGACGACCGCGGGCGGGCGGTCATCGAGTGGGCGGCTTCACTGGGCCTCTGTGTTCTTAACAGGGGCTCAGTGAACACGTGTGTGCGGCAGCAGGGCGGGTCGATAGTGGACTTGTCGTTCGCTAGCCCCACTGTCGCACCACGGGTGAGGAACTGGAGTGTCCTGGAGGAGGCGGAGACCCTATCGGACCACCGGTACATCCGGATGGCGGTCTCCCCTCTCCGGGACCCCCGTAGGGGTCACAGGGCGGACGGAGCTCCCGCGTTTCCGCGGTGGGCTGTGGGTCGTCTTGACAGGGACCTACTGGCGGAGGCGGCCGTCGTTCACACGTGGCTGTCCTCACCGCCCCCAGCGGACGGGGTGGACGCCGAGGCTGTCCGCATCCGCAGTGCGTTAACGCAGATCTGCGATGCGGCCATGCCCAGAGTGCGGTGGCGTCTACCCCTGAGGCAGGGGGTCTACTGGTGGTTCCCAAGATTGGCGGACCTTCGTGCGGCATGTATCAGAGCCCGAAGGTCCTACACCCGCAGCCGGCGGCGTCACCGCGACGCTGAGCGGGAGGGCCAGCTGTACTAGGCGTACCGCGATGCGCGGACGGCCTTTCGGCTGGCCATCCGAGCCGCCAAGGATACGAGTTGGCAGGAGATGCTGGACGGTCTCGACCGTGACCTCTGGGGTCGCCCGTATCGCGCGTCGCTGAACAAGCTTCGCGCGCAGGGCGCCCCTCACCGAGACCCTCCAGCCCGACTTCCTCTGTAGGGTGGTCGAGGAGCTGTTTCCACGGCAGTCGGAACACACGCCCCCGGTCATGGCCTCGCCAGAACAAGACCGGGAGGCTGACGACGAGAGTGTTCCGCCCGTGACAGAGACGTAAGTGGGAGCAGCTGTGGCGCGGATTCGTTCCGCGACCACGGCCCCCGGCCCGGACGGAATACCAGTCCAGGTGCTGACGTCGCTCCTCGAGCACCTCGAGCCTCGCCTCATGCAGCTGTACAACGCCTGTTTGGCGTCTGGACGGTTCCCTGAGTGCTGGAAGGAGGGGAGGTTGGTTCTCCTGCCAAAGCCGGGACGGCCCCCGGATTCGCCGTCGGCCTACAGGCCCATTGTGCTCCTCGACGATGTAGGAAAGCTGCTGGAGCGCATCCTCGCTGCCCGCATCGTCCAGCACCTGGAGGAGGTTGGGCCCGATCTGTCGGACGCTCAATTCGGTTTTAGAAGGGGGCGTTCGACCATCGGGGCCCTGCTACGATTGAGGCAGACGGCCGCGGAGGCTGTCACCGGCGGGGGAGTGCTGTTGGCGGTGTCGTTGGACATCGCCAACGCATTCAAGAGTCTGCCATTCAGCTGCATCAGGGAGGCGCTCCGATTTCATGGGGTGCCCTTGTACCTGAGGCGGCTGGTGGCGGACTATTTGGAGGGGCGCAGTGTCCTCTGCGCGAGTCCCGCAGGGGACATTGTGCGGACGTCCATGTCGTGCGGCGTTCCACAGGGGTCGGTTCTGGGGCCGACTCTGTGGGATATCGGGTACGACTGGGCGTTGAGAGTGAGTCTCCCCCCCGGGCTGAGCGTGATATGCTACGCTGACGATACGCTCGTCACAGCCCGGGGCAGGACACTCGAAGAGGCGGCGAGCCTGGCCACTCTCGGCACCGAGGAGATGGTCGGGCGAATCGAGGCGCTGGGGCTCAGGGTGGCCCTAAATAAGACGGAGGCCCTATTGTTCCATGGGCCACGCGTAAGGCCGCCAATCGGCGTCTCGCTAGTCGTCAACTCCGTCCACATCAGCATCCAGGCCCATATGAAGTACTTGGGTCTGGTGCTCGACGGGCGATGGTGGTTCCGGGAGCATTTTCGCCGAATTGCTCCCCGGCTGGTCGGCGCGGCGTCCGCCCTTTCGCGGCTCATGCCGAACGTGGGTGGACCCAGCTTCGAGGGCCGACGGCTGTATGCGGGGGTGATCCGTTCTATGGCCATGTACGGCGCACCCGTGTGGGCGAGGGCTCTGAACGCCCAGCTCAGGGCTGTTCTGTGGAGACCCCAGAGAGTCATGGCGGTCAGAGCCATTCGCGGGTACCGCACGGTATCGACCGAGGCGGCATGCCTACTGGCCGGGACACCCCCGTGGGACCTAGAGGCGGAGATGCTCTCCGACCTCTACCGGCGGGTGACCTCACTGCGCGACGAAGGTGGCTCCCCATCGCTGAGCGAGATAGCCACCCGGCGCGAGGACGCCCGCCGAGACGTCATCGCCCGTTGGGCTACGCGGCTGGAGAGGCCTAGACACGGTGTCGTCACCGTCGAGGCTCTCTGGACCGTACTGATGGAGTGGATGGAGTGGCGGCACGGAGTCCTCTCCTTTCGACTGGTGCAGGTGTTTTCGGGGCACGGATGCTTCGGCTTGTACCTGCACACGGTCGCGTATAGGGAGTGGACTTCGTTATGCCACCATTGCAGCAGTGACGAGGACACGGCGCAACACACGCTGGAGGCGTGTCCGGGCTTTGACCGGCAGCGCCGTGACCTCGTCGCTGTTATCGGTGCCGACCTGACGCTGCCGGCTGTCGCGAGAGCGATGGTCGACAGCGTCAGGAACTAGGACGCGGTCGCCGCCTTCTGCGAGGCTGTCATTTCGCAGAAGGAGGCGGCGGAACGAGTCCGGGAGAATTCCCGCGACCCGGGCCGCTGTCAGCGGCCGGGGCGGCGCAGGCGCGAATACCTGCGCCCGATGCCGCCCTAACCGAGGCCTCGGGTGATCGGACCGAGGAATTGTCCGGTCACCCGACGTGAGGCCACCGCGTGAGGGCGACGCCCCGACGGCGAAATCTGTCGGGGCGTCGACGAGAGGAACCCGCGAGGGTAAACCGCCGGGCGGGCCACCGAAATTAAAATCGAGTACCGGTGGTCCGCTCGCACGGCGAAGAGAGAAGGTTTTACGGTGGGTCTATGGGGTCACGCGCCGCCTTTCCGTCATCCCGGACCGATTCAGCGGGGCGAGACGCACTCATAGCCCACCAATAAAAAAAAAAAAAAGGACAAGATAGGCGATTGTAAATTATATTCTTACTATATACATAACTTGGAAAATTTTAACCCTTAGTGTCGCAGTCTCAAAAATATCTCAGGGGAGTTTGTAAATAAAACTCTGGATGAGATAATGTAACAAAATCGTTTAATATAAAATTACCTAGCAAGGTCTAAACAACCTTTGCTGACGTTAACATCGCGATGTAGAAAATTATACAACGCCATCTATCGAACTACCAAAAATCTTATTTATAACTTTAGACACTTAGACTGCTAAAACTCTTTTCTTTTATGTGGCAGGGTGTGGTATAGTCACACCGCATCCGATCCATTTGAGACGACGACGGAGGGGGCGGCAAGCGGCCCCATAAACTGCAACGTACCTCTATACGACATACGGGCGGGCCACGGGAACCCAATCTTTGTCGTCAGTGATGCTGTTAAAATCCTGCCACTCCATCTGGACAGAATAGTACAGCACTAATAACACTCTTATTGTCGAAGACGTTAGTGTTTATTAGTGTGTTAAATGTGCTTAAGAAGAAATAAGGATTTCTATTGCTTTTGGTGGCAAACCAGCAACCAGTACACCTGATGATAAGTTTTACTGCTAGCCATGGACCTTTAAGGCCGCTGCCTGCTACCGAAGACAAAGATCAGATACCGGTGCCCCGCTCGCACGGCCAAGAGAGGAGTTTTGCATAGTGGGTCTATGGGGCCATGCGCCGCCTCTTCTGTCACCCCGGACCGATTTGGCGGAGCGCATCCATGGACCACTGCAAAAAGAAAAAGGTGCCACTGCCTAATAATACAAACCCCAAAACCATCCAATTGAGCTGATGGCTCATGTAAATGTGCTATAGAAGAAATGAGGATTAAAATTCTAATTTAGTATAGTATTTTATTATCACATTTAAAACAATATTCTTAGTACGTAATCATAAAGATAAAATGGAGATATTAAAAAATAAAATTAAAGTAGGTACCATGCAATCGATATTATTGTCTTCTATATTATATTAAACTAGCGACCCTAGACCGTCCTTGATTTGCTTTGGTCGCTATGACCTCGCGTTTGAAAACTGTAATAACTTGTAAGTAGTTAACTCGTGATCGGGTGCCGCTTGTGGGATCTGGTCCAGCCATTGGCTATTTTACATTATATTTAAACTATTAGGTTCGAAGTGCATCACACTGGAGCTATTTCTTTCATGTACCATTCTTTTTATATATATATAAAAAAAATGAAAAGAAATAATAAAAGACAAACCCGCTGAGTTTCTTGCCGGATCTTCTCAGTAGTGGTCTAGTTGCGATCCGGTGGTAGTTTATTAGATTAAAATTAAAATGTTAATACTGACAATATGTAAGTGCCCTCACAGGGTTTATACATAATAAATGAATTTGAATTTAATTTGAATTTGTAAGATATTTATTTTAATTATATTTTGCAAAAGGCTATTTTTATATATTCAATTAATTAAATAAGAAATAGTACTATACTGTTTAAAATAGTTTCGCATAAAAGCCATTTTTTTCATTAATATGTAAAAGATAGATAGATATGGTTATATATATTAAGGGAGAAAAAATTTACAAAACTTTAATAAGACCTGCTGTATTGTATGTATCAGCATGTTGGCCGACAAAAGCGACGGATGAGAGACGATTATGTGTAGCGGAGATACGAATGTTGAGATGGATGTACGGCGTGACGAGAATGGATAAGATAAGGAATGAATGAGCGTATAAGAGAATGTTTGAAAGTAGCGCCAGTGACGGATAAGTTAAGGAGTGAACGTTTGAGCTGGTATGGACATGTGATGAGACGGGATGAAAGTAATGTTGCGAGGAAGGTTTTGAGTATGAATGTTGAACGCTCTAGGGATAAAGGGAGACCAAAGAAAAGATGGATGGACTGCATGAAGCATAATATATATATATAAACAGGGAGTGCCTATAGAGATGACGTCTGATAGGGCTGTATGGAAAAAGAGGACATATTGCATCGACCCCAAGTAGTTGGGATAAGAGCAAGAGTATAATGATGGTTATTGCGGATTATTTTTAAGAGATATACATATTCTCTGCGATATTTTTTGTAGATAGATAGTACCTACCCTAGTTTTAAGATATATAATTTCGTAGTACATTATTTTAATCCATCGTAAGGTTTAGTTACTGTTTGAAATGTAAGTGCATAAAAATATATATTTTTAACGACATGTGATGTCATTAGAAATAATTTAAATTCACCATTTTTCATTGATATAATTTGCATGTATTATATATATAAACCTTCCTCTTGAATCGCTCTATTTATTGACTAAACCGCATTAAAATCCATTCCGTACTTTAAAAGATCTAAGCATACATACGCGGAATACGATTTTATTTTACACTATGTAAAGATTGAAACCGTTGAAAATTATCCGTGTGGTGACGGAGTAAGAATACAGTTCACCACCTCCTATCTTACCCGTAGGTGATCGTAAGAGACGACTAAGCGATATAAAACGCGTATAACTATGCGAGAAAAGGCAAACTCGAAACAAAACCCTATACCACAACACGTCTGACCAGCGTGGTATAGTAGGTTAATTTCCCTCCCATTACGGAGGCCCGAGCCCAACAGTGGGACATATATGGGCTGCGATGATGAAATATTGAAACTCTAACCTTCGTGCAATAAATATTACCTATTAGTTAATGTTTCCAACAAGAGAGTTAATTTGATTGTTCTACAAGGTACTTCAATTGATTAGCACAGGATATCTAATTATTGTATTATTTTAGTAATATTGTTAGCTTTTTTTTCATTTCTCTTCTCTTCATTGGCCCTTTTTATATAAATTCTTTTTATGTTAGATATTTAAGCTCATTTTTATCAAAGATTTCGTTTTAAGTAATATCTAAGGTAATATAAATAACGCAATATTGATATTTATTTCATTTACTCACCTTAAGCATTTCCTATAATTTAGAACTAGAGTCAGCGTACTCCATTATTCTATTACATATGCATATTATATAATCGTACTGCATAATTTAAGTAATATAAAAAATTTAAACATGTTAAATTTCCGTGTGGTGACGGAGTAAGAATACTATTCACCACCACATATCTTACCCGTGGGTGATCGTACGAGACGAATAAGGGATATAAAACGCATATAACATCTATGCGAGAGAAGGAAAACTCGAAACAAAACTCTATACCAACACGTCTCACCAGCGCGGAATAGTAGGTTAATTTCCCTCCCATTACGGAAGAGGCCCGAGCCCAACAGTGGGGCATTATAGGCTGTAATGATGATGATGATGAAATTTCTATAAGATTTATTTTAAATTTATTTTATTTAGTTATTCGTGTTATGTTATATATTCACGTATCTATATTTGAAGGAGTAGTTTTTTATTGACCTTAGTGGCAAACTAATAGGCAGCACACCTGATGGTAAATGTTACTGCCACCCATGGACGTTTGTAGTACCAGGAGTACAGCTAAGCCACTGCCTACGAATAAAAAGTCCAATCCCACCCAGAAAGTTGGTGTTCTGTTCTCCCTCGCTCACCAAAGGAAGTATTGCACACTACCACGGCTCAAGCGTTGATTTTCTGCGAAAGTATGCTACTACCCCGGACGAACCGTCCGCGGCTGTAGACTGAAAACTGTCAACAGTGTGGTCTTACCACTATTACCTTTAGATGTATCCATCTAACCGCGTATATTTATGAACAACATATAATAAGGAATGATGCAATAAATGGGCCGTAGTTTCATAAATAATACTTTTACTAATAGTTTCTTGATGGTAAACTGAATAATACTTTTATAGCAATCCGATCGGGGATCTCACGATCTATTTGCGAGGTCTCCGACTATATATTATATGTATAATGCTTTTGCTTTTAGGTCAACGAGCCATATAATTCTCTAGATATAACCACTTTTTTTATTAAAAAATTGTTTACGAGCCAGAAATCATTGTATACCATTTTTTTTTACTGTAGACTATAGATGCGTCTCGCCCCGCCAAATCGGTCCGGGGTGACGGATGAGGCGGCGCATGAACCCATAGACCCACCGTGTAACTCCTCTCTTCGCCGTGCGAGCGGGCCACCGTTGCCCGATCTTTGTCTTCGGTGGCCTAATAATTGTATACCTAGGACTCGAATCCACGCCTATTGGAAATCCATCAAATCGGACAATGATTATACATTTTTTCTATCTACACACTTTATTACGCGCACATAAAGATGACAAATAAGACGAGTCACAATTTGATTGTCATACGATAGCCCACATTGATCTAGTTGATATAACGATTGAAACAGATTTCTAATAGGTATAAGTTTGAGTACCGGGTGTGACAATAATTTTTCGCTTGTAAATAAGTTTTTAGCATGTTAAATACTAAATTTCAGTAATTTATACTTGAGTTTTGCATATTTACTGACTGTGCTGCTTTAGGCGTATAAAAATTGTACCTATTTATACTATTTTTTTTTATAATATTGTTAATTGAATTTTTTTCATTTATATAATACTCCTGCGTTATGCAGGCATACCTCTTTATGCCATGGAAAGACATATAACTCGACTGCAAGCAATAAAATAAAAGTGCTTGAAGTTATCAAGACGATAGAATACCGAAACGAAGGCAGGGGCGGGTCACTAGCTAATATTATTATTTTTTTTTATTGCGCATGGTGGCAAACGAGCAAGCAGCATACCTAATGAGAAGTGTTACTGCTGCCATGGACCTTTGCTATACCAAGGGTATAGCTAGGCCACTGCCTACCAATACAAACCCAAACCCACCCCGTTGGGCTACCGTCGCCCTCGCTCACCGAACGAAGCGCAATAGCACATTGCTATTACTCAGACGTCCATCTTCTGCGAAAGTGTGGTACTACTCCGGATGGACCGGCCTGCGGCTGCAGACAGAAACCTGTCAACAGCGTGATCCTACCACTAATGAATATTAATTAATTCATCATCATCATCATTATCATCACAGCCCATAAATGTCCCACTGTTGGGCTCGAGCCTCCTCCGTAATGGGAGGGCAATTAACCTACTATACCGCGCTGGTCAGACTTATTGGTATAGGGTTTGGTTTCGAGTTTTCCTTCTCTCGCATAGATGTTACATGCGTTTTATATCCCTTAGTCGTCTCGTACGATCACCCACGGGTAAGATATGGGGTGGAGAATAGTATTCATACTCCGTCACCACACGGAATATTAGTAAATTATTATTTAAAATTAAATAATAAATTAATTAATTATTGTTTTAAAACTGTTCAACGAACGAAACGAAGACGAAGTTTTCTGAAAACGCTAAATTATTGTAAATTTAGGTAGCGATGTAGAATTACTTTTTGTTCTTTACTTTCACATAAAACCAAATATTTTTAAAAGTAAAAAGTAGCGTTGGAAAGCTAATATTTTCACATCTCATCCAGATATTATAGACTGCAATAAAGAACAAAGTAATGTTATAAAACCATCCCGCAACATAATATGCATGTTGTTGCTCAGCCAAAAATTTAAATAGAATTTATGACTGAATTGTAACACCATTTGTTTACCATGTTGTTTTCTGTTGCATATACGTAGTTTTATTCGCGAATTCATGTACTATAATTTTCTTTTAAAGACATCTTCCTGCACTAATAAACTAATCTCTGTATTTCGATGATTTTATAAACATTGTAATTCATCATCATCATCACAGCCCAGATATGTCCCACTGTTAGGCTCAGGCCTCTTCCGTAATGGGAGGGAAATTAATTTACTATACCACGCTGGTCATACATGTTGGTATAGGGGTTTGTTTTGAGTTTTCCTTTTCTTGAATAGATGTTATATGCGTTTTATATCCTTTAGTCGTTTCGTAGGATCACCTACGGGTAATATAAGGGGTGGTGAATTGTATTCTTACTCCGTCACCACACGGATAACATTATAATTAATGGACCCAAATCACACTGAGAATCTGGATAATAATTAAAGCATCACAAAGAATTGTGCTACGTGGATAACCCACAACAAGTGGCAGAGTAGGTATGAGCTATAAACACTACTTAATGATGTTCTTTTATTTATCATCGTATCCAAATTCACTGATGATGATAGGTTTCAAAGGTGGCGAATATTATAATTACCAACCGAGTTGCCTGCCACAGTTAGTGTAAGTTATCCAAGATAACGCTACTACCCATTCATTTAGTATCTTTTTAATTATTTTTTATGAATCCCATGGGGTGGTAACACATTGTATGGATTAAGTACCCCTCACCATACGGAGAATTCTCGGAAGGAAATACTAAAGTATATTACAAATAAATATATATTATAAAATAATCAGGGTTTTAAAATATTATATCATTAGCAGTAAAAAATCTACGAGGATGCTTCATATTAACATTTTTATTAGAAAATATACATACTTGTTATATGGATGAAGTAGCGTGAATAAATTGCGAGACATTCACGACAGCATTTGTCACCCTTAGACTCTTGGCACTTGTGAAATTGTGCTCATATTGTAAAGACTAATCCTCGAAGAGAATTTGTCAGGTTCCAGGCGTGACCTTTATCGGCTTGGCTCCTGCTTTTACCTAATAATATTGAAATATCGTTCTATTTTTTATTTACCACAATTCTTTATTTCTGAAAAAGTAAACAGAAATGAAACAAACGTTGATTAAACGAAGCAGAGATGAAACAAACGTTGATTTTAATGCGCAATGTTTTAATATTTTTTCTTATTGCTCTTGGTGGCAAACAAGCAAGCAGCACACCGAATGGCAAGTGTTACTGCCACCCACGGAGAGGTATAGCTAGGCCGCTGCCTACCAATAATCCCAAACCTACCCAGAGAGTTGAGCTTCCAGCTCACTAGCTCACAAAGCCAAGCACAGCAGCATATTGCCACTACTCAGGCGTCGATTTTCTGCGAGAGTGTGGTAGTACCCCGGACGGACCAGTTCGCGGCTGTAGACAGAGAACTTTCAACAATGTGGTGCTACCACTATTAACTGACTTCAAGAAAGGATGGTCTCATTTCAAATGTTTATATTTTTTATAATCGCGCATAATTCCATTATATATAGATGGATTTTCTAAATTAAATCTCATATTTGAAAGTGGTTAGTGGTTTGATAAAGTCGATTTAGTTTGCTAAGGAACTTCTTTTGCTTACTTGATTAATCATTTTATTTAATTCATCCAGAAATACTAAATTATAAAGGTGAAATGAAATTTCATGTTTGAAAGTGGTTAGGTTTGTCATTTTAATTATCTCGTAAAACTCTGATAAAGTCGATTTATTTTGCTAAGAAACTTCTCTTGCTTACTTGATTAATCATTTTATTTACTTCATTCAGAAATACTAAATTATATTGGCATAATATGACAGAAATCGACCTAAATAATACAGGTCAGAGATAATCTATAATCCATCAGCCTATCGACATTCATTATTGGGCTTTTCTAAGGTGAGTTAATGCCATTGTTGTCACGCTTAGTAGGGTTATTGGCGATTACTGATGGTATAATATAAGTTACCCAGCAGAGTGGAGCTGCCCTATATTAATGTTTCGTATTATATATAAATAAATATTATTATCTATATATTATTATCTATAAATAAAAATTGTTGAGGAAGCGAGTGAAGTATGCAAGGATAGAGTTCTCTGGCACTCTGTTCTCTCTGCTTACCCTGCAAGGGATATGGCGTGATGATATGTATGTATAAACAAAAATTAATACTGTTTGTTAGTCTCGCTAAAACTCAAAAACAGTTTTAATTTTTCTTATTTTGATTTATTTATTATGATCATCATCTCAGTCCATATACGTCCCGATACTGAGCTCAAGCCTCCTTCAAAATAGGAGGCTACTACTACGCAAGTCAGACGAGTTGGTATAGAGTTTTATTTCGAGTTTATGTTTGTTTTGCATAGCTACTATATTCGTATTAAATACTAATTTCCTTATTGGTCTTGTACGACACCCACAAGTAAAAAACTCTTGGTGAATTGTTTGTTTTTTTTTTGGCTTTACCCCACTAGAAAATTTGTTGCTCTATGGTATAGGGGTGATTTAGAAACAAAAAAAAATTGCAAAGTCCTAAAGGAATACCCGTGTGGCGACGGGAATAGAATACAAAGGTCGTCACCCCTTACTTGCCCGTGGGAGTCGTAAAAATCGGCTAAGGGTCTCACCGGGAGATTGGGCAGCGGCTATCTCCCGGGAAACTTAATAACATCTACCGCGATCGCCAATCCGCTCGCCAAGCGTGGCGATTATGGCATTATTACCCCCCCAAAACAAATATGAATACAAAAGAAGTCACGGCCCCCAGTCACGGCAGTTCCGCTGTTCCACGGGCTCATTTTGGTAGCGGGCCTGTTGGTGGCGGGGCAGGGGGTGCTAGGAATCTCCGGCCGCGATCCGGCTACCAAAAAAATCGACCCTTGGCCCTGGTAACACACAACGTTCGGACGCTTAGGACCAACGAGAGGGTCATCGAACTGGAAGAGGAATTGAGCAAAATCCGATGGGACATTGTAGGATTATCAGAAGTGCGAAGAGAGGGGGAGGGCACGATAATCCTTCGGTCTGGAAATTTGCTCTTCTACCGGGAGGGAGATCACCCATCCCAAGGCGGTGTAGGGTTTATCGTTCGTAAGTCTCTCGTAGAGAACGTGGAGAGGATCGAAAGTGTATCAACAAGGGTAGCGTACCTTATACTCAGATTTACCAAACGGTATTCGTTGAAGGTCATACAGGTTTACGCACCGACTTCGACATACTCCGACGACGTAGTGGAGGCCTTATACGAGGATATCTCGAAAGCCATCCACACGTCCAAAACCCACTTCACGGTAGTTATGGGAGACTTCAACGCAAAACTAGGCAAAAGGACAGACGATGAGTTGAGAGTGGGGCAATATGGATTTGGACAGAGAAACCAAAGGGGCCAAAAACTGGCCGACTTTTTGGAGAAGGAAGGCCTCTTCATGATGAATTCCTTCTTCAAGAAACGGCCACAAAGGAAGTAGACCTGGATTAGCCCTGATGGATCCACTAAAAATGAGATAGACTTCATCTTGACGGACAAACGACAAATATTCAATGATGTCTCTGTGATCAGCAGGATTAAAACTGGGAGTGATCACCGGATGGTTCGAGGCACATTGAATCTTCGTACGAAAGTCGAGCGGTCCCGCTTGATGAAGTCTACACTCCGACCTACACCTGTCCAATACCAGAACCCCGATAGCTTTCAACTCGAATTACATAATCGCTTCCAATGCCTGGAAGAGTGCGAATCTTCGAACGATATGAACAACAGGTTCGTGGAAACTGTCCACGCGGTCGGGTCAAAATTCTTTAAGGCCCGTCGCGCTACTAGAACAAAAAAGCTTTCTGACCAGACTCTTCAACTCATGGAGAGGAGAAAGGAAATGACGGTACAGTCTTCAGCCGATTGGTCCGAACTCAGGCAGCTTAATAGACAAATCTCTAAATCTATGCGACGCGATATTCGCCGATTCAATACACTGCGTATTGAAGAGGCGATAGAGCGAAATCGAGGCTCCAAAGTGTTCGCACGAGATTTGCCTATCGGGCAGAGCCAAATGACTAAGCTGAAGACCGATAACGGTACTGTCATTTCATCCCAGAGTGAGATCTTGGGAGAGGTCGAAAGGTTCTATGGGCAGTTGTACAAATCATCCCTGAATCCTGTTGTCAGCTTGGTCCAAGACCCCAGATCCAAGCTAACTCGGCACTATACCGAAGAAATCCCGGACGTCAGCTTGTACGAGATCAGAATGGCTCTAAAACAATTAAAGAACGGAAAGGCATCGGGAGATGACGGAATTACCACAGAGCTCCTGAGGGCAGGCGGCAAGCCAGTTTTAAAAGCCCTACAGAAGCTGTTTAATTCTGTCATTCTCGGGGGTGACGTTCCAGAGTCGTGGACCAGGAGTGTGGTGGTGCTGTTTTTCAAGAAGGGCGATAAAACGCTCTTAAAGAATTACAGACCCATCTCACTCCTGAGCCACGTGTACAAATTGTTTTCAAGAGTCATTACGAACCGACTCGCGCGCAAGCTAGACGACTTCCAGCCGCCCGAACAAGCCGGTTTCCGAAAAGGTTATAGTACCATAGACCACATCCACACGCTACGCCAGATTATACAGAAGACCGAGGAGTATAATCGGCCTCTGTGTCTAGCGTTTGTGGACTATGAGAAAGCCTTTGATTCTGTCGAAACTTGGGCAGTGCTGCAGTCCCTTCAGAGGTGCCAAATTGACTATCGATATATCGAAGTGCTGAAGTGTTTGTATAAAGACGCTACTATGTCAGTCCGCATCCAGGATAAGAGTACGAAACTGATCCAGCTACAGAAAGGCGTGAGACAGGGAGACGTTATCTCTCCGAAACTGTTCACCACTGCGCTGGAAGATGTCTTCAAGCTCTTAGACTGGACCGGACTCGGTATCAACATCAATGGCGAATACATCACTCACCGGGGTACGACGCCAGAAACCTCCGCGTGGTGTACCCTGGGTGCGGGCGACAGTCCCCCAGATCCCTCTGTCGAATTGTCGCCCGTAGCGAATCTCTGGCGCGAGGGGGGGTTCCCCAGTGATGGGTTGAGCCCCAATTCGCTCCCGACCCTCTATTTGTAGAGGGTACAGGAGGCGGAATTTCGGACGGGCCCGGTCACTCATTTGAGGGCTGGGCAGGCTTATGCCACCGCCGACATATCGTAAACCTGATATCTTGCTTCAAGACAAGTTGTCGTGAGGCGTAGTATCAGGAACGAGGGTCTTGGCTTAACCGCCCGGACCGCGAGGAAGACAACCTCTATAAAGAGTTCGAATTAACATTCGAACTCAGAAATCACCCAGAATCTTAAGTTCTGGCGTGCGGCGAGAAGATGCATGGCAGATGGGTTGTTCTGTCGTTAGCACGCTCCAGCCAGGGTACCGGCCGACCCCCTGGTTGGTAAATGTAGGCTTGCCCGGGTACAGGGATCTCTGCCCGGGTCGACGATTTATTTCTCCCAGACTCGTGGGAACCATATGGATTTACCTAATTTACCTACACCAGACGGGAATCCAGCGGATTCCCACATCACGGCCTTGTCAAGCCAACGTAAAACTGACAACGACGCCTCGTCCTCAGGACTTGAGGCGTCCGCCGAGGGCCCGGCACAGACCACGGAGGCCCAAAAGAAGAAGCCGAGGAAGTACCGGAAACGGACCAACTGGTTGACGGGAAAGGCTTCTTCGACAGGAAGGAAGCGTATGGCGGAGCGGAGGGCGCAGAAGGAGGACGCCGCTGCCGCCAAACTGGAGGAAGACGGCGGCAGATCCACTGCAGAGCCGTCAATGGACGAGGGCGACAGTAGTGTCGCAGAGCCGTCCAAAGATGAGGGCAGTGGATCTGCCGAAAAAATGGACGAGTGCGGTGGTTCCGCGGAGCCGTCCAAGGAGGTCGCCGAGATAATGACGGCAAGGGAGGAGGCCCTCCCCTCGAAGGTGCGGAAGCGCCCCCTAAATAGGGAGGGCAGCTCAGGCGCCGATTCCGAGGGGAGCGTGGTTATCATGCCTCCTCCTAAAGTGCCGGCCTCTCGCAGAGGGCGAGGGGCCGCGGCGTCGGGAAGGGCGACCCACTCCCCGGCCGGTGGAGTGCGTGGAGGGGCTGAGGCTGGCAGGCGGGCCGATAACGAGGCGGCCGCCGCGAGGGTGCTGGGGGTGTTGTCCGGCATCCCTCCCACCGAAGTGGTGGCCGCTGGTGCCCGCGCGAGCGCCCCAGCCGCAACTATGGAGGCCCTGCAGGCCGAAAACGCCCGCCTTGGTGGCGAGGTGTCAGGCCTGCGGGCCCAGAACCGCCGGCTGGAGTCGGAGCTGGCCGCGGTGCGGAGGGCCAACCGCGTCCTCGCAAAGGATGTGGGCGAGCTGAGGGCCCAAATGGCGCGGCTCGTGCCGCCCGCGCCACCTGCGCCGCCGGCCAGTCCTGGCCCTCGAGGAGCTGTCGCCGCTCCAAAACCGCCCCAAGGCGCTGGCCGCCCTGCGATCGCCGCCGCGCCGAAGACGCCTCCGTCCACGGAGCGTGTGCCGCCGACCAGCGTCAGCCCGCGAAACGTCGTAGAGCAGGCCACGGCAGAGGTCCAGCCGGTGACACCGACCCCGCTGCCCGCGGTGGGGGGTGTGTCGGATGAGGCCTTGCGCGCCATTATCGACACCGTCGGTAACATGGTCAATGCGCGCTTGGCCGTTCTGGAGGCAAGGCTGCCTCCAGAACCACGTGTTCGACCGCCTCTCGCCGCGGATAAACGGCTACATGCGGCACCAGCTCCCGCACCGCTGCCTTGTCAGGGTGGCCGTGTGGGGGGAAGCTACGCCGCGGCCGCGGCTGGGCCAAAAAAGAAGGGGCCCGCTCCGACCAAAAAGAAGACGGCACCGGCTCCTGCCGGACTGCAGTCGTCGCCAGCACCAACATCGCCAGCGACGACTAGCGCGGCCGCGACTACGCCCCCAGCGCCCGGCACGCCCGCTACGCCCGAACAGGGTTGGCAGGTGGCCGAGCGCGGCAGAAAGAGTCGCGGCCAGAGGAGGAGAGCGGCGGCCAAGCGCGCCGCTGAGGTCGTCGCCCCCCAGGCAGGAGCCGGAGGAGGCGGCACGAAGAGGAAGAGGCCGCGCAAGGGGCTCCGGCCGCCGAAGACAGCCGCAGTGGTGATCACTGTGCTGCCTGAGGCGGCAGAAAGGGGCCTCAGCTATGAGGCCGTTCTGAGGAAAGCCCGGCGGGAGCTCGACGTCTCCGACATAGGAGGCGTCGAAGCCAGGACCCGCAAGGCCCGTACAGGGGCTCGGATCTTAGAGTTCCCTGGGGCCGAGGGCACCAGGACGGCCGATAGCGTGGCGTCGAAGTTACGAGGTCTGTTCGCCGAGGAGGGTGGCGTCAAAATCGCCAGACCCGTAAAGTGCGCCGAAATGCGCATCGCGGGTTTGGACGACTCCGTGACGGTGGAAGACATCCGGGAGGCCATTGCCTCGAAAACCGGGTGTCCCATGGACATCGTCCGGGTTGGCGCCATCTGGCCCGGTCCGGGCGGCGTAGGTGCCGCCTGGGTGCAGTGCCCAGTGGAGTCGGTCAGGCAACTGGCTGACTCAGGCAGGCTCCTCGTGGGCTGGAGCTCAGCGCGAGTCACCGTGCTGGAGCACCGGCCTGCGAGGTGTTTCAAGTGCATGGCGGTCGGGCACACCCGGCCAACATGCACTAATTGCTTTGACTGCGGCGGACTCTGTTTCCGCTGCGGTCAGACTGGGCATATGGCGGCATCTTGCGCCGCCCCGCCCCACTGCCCCGCGTGTGCGGCAGGCAATAAGCCTGCCAAGCACCGCATGGGCTCTGGGGCGTGCAGACCTCCGGCTTCGGCTCCAAAGGGGCGGAGCGGCCCTTCGACTCCGGCCGCTCCCGCTCCTAGCGCGGTCCGATCGCCCGCCGCAAGCCAGGAGGTGATGATGGACACGGCCCATTAATGGCTGCCCAGTCCACTCACCTCCTGCAGGCCAACACCAACCACTCCGCCGGTGCGCAGGATCTCCTCCTGCAATCCATGGCGGAGTGGTCGATCGGTGCAGCTGTAGTCGCGGAACCGTACGTCGTGCCTGATCGCCCCAATTGGGTGGTCAGCCGGAACGGAACCGCGGCAATCGTCACCTCCACGCAGCGGCGCTTCCCGTCCTTATCCCTTTTGGATAGGGGCGAGGAATTTGTCGCTGCGGAATGGGGAGGGGTCACACTCTACAGCGTTTACCTCTCCCCTAACAGGAGAATGGACGATTTTGGGGCCTCCCTCACCACCTTGGAGGCTTCGATACGGCGACTGGCACCGGGCCTCGTCCTGGTCCTGGGGGACTTCAACGCCAAATCCACGGCGTGGGGGTCCCCGATGACGGACGATCGCGGGCGGGCGATCGTGGAGTGGGCGGCGTCACTGGGCCTCTGTGTCCTAAACAGAGGCTCAGTGAACACGTGTGTGCGACAGCAGGGTGGGTCGATAGTGGACTTGTCGTTCGCTAGCCCCGCTGTCACACCACGAGTGAGGAACTGGCGTGTCCTGGAGGAGGCGGAGACCCTGTCGGATCACCGATACATCCGGATGGAGGTCTCCCCTCTCCGGGACCCCAGCAGGGGTCACAGGGCGGACCGGGCTCCCGCATTTCCGCGGTGGGCTGTGGGGCGTCTGGATAGGGACCTACTGGCGGAGGCGGCCATCGTGAATACGTGGCTGTCCTCACCACCCCCAGCGGACGGAGTGGACGTTGAGGCTGTCCGCATCCGCAGTGCGTTAACGCAGGTCTGCGATGCGGCCATGCCCAGGGTGCGGCGTCTACCTCCGAGGCAGGGGGTCTACTGGTGGTCCCCAAGACTGGCGGACCTTCGTGCGGCGTGCATTAGTGCCCGAAGGTCCTACACCCGCAGTCGGCGGCGTCGCCGCGATGTTGAGCGGGAGGGCCAGCTGTACGAGGCGTACCGCAGTGCGCGTACCGCCTTTCGGCTGGCCATCCGGTCCGCCAAGGACGCGAGTTGGCAGGAGATGCTGGACGGTCTCGATCGTGACCCCTGGGGTCGCCCGTATCGCGCGTCGCTGAATAAGCTTCGCGCGCAGGGTCCCCCCCTCACCGAGACCCTCCAGCCCGACCTCCTTCGTAGAGTGGTCGAGGAGCTGTTCCCGCGGCAGTCGGAGCACACGCCCCCGGTCATGGCTTCGCCAGATCACGACCGGGAGGCCGTCGAGAGTGTTCCGCCCGTGACGGAGTCGGAAGTGGGGGCAGCCGTGGCGAAGATTCGTTCCGCCACCACGGCCCCCGGCCCGGACGGAGTCCCAGTCCGGGTGTTGACGTTCCTCCTCGAGCATCTCGAACCTCGCCTCAGGCGACTGTTCAACGCCTGTCTGACGTCTGGACAGTTCCCTGAGTGCTGGAAGGAAGGGAGGTTGGTTCTCCTGCCAAAGCCGGGACGGCCCCCGGATTCGCCGTCGGCCTACAGGCCCATTGTGCTTCTGGACGATGTGGGTAAGCTGCTGGAGCGTGTCCTCGCTGCCCGCATCGTTCGGCACCTGGAGGAGGTGGGGCCCGATCTGTCGGACGCTCAATTTGGGTTTCGGAGGGGGCGTTCGACCATCGGGGCCCTGCTACGCCTGAGGCAGACGGCCGCGGAGGCTGTCGCCGGCAAGGGAGTGCTGTTGGCGGTGTCGTTGGACATCGCCAACGCCTTCAATAGTCTGCCATTCAGCTGCATCAGGGAGGCGCTCAGGTTCCATGGAGTGCCCCTGTACCTCAGGCGGCTGGTGGCAGACTATTTGGAGGGGCGCAGTGTTCTCTACGCGAGCCACGCAGGGGACATTGTGCGGACGCCCATGTCGTGCGGTGTTCCGCAGGGGTCGGTTCTGGGGCCGACTCTGTGGGACATCGGGTACGACTGGGCGTTGAGAGGGAGTCTCCCCCCCGGGCTGAGCGTTATTTGCTATGCTGACGACACGCTCGTCACAGCCCGGGGCAGGACACTCGAAGAGGCGGCGAGCCTGGCCACTCTCGGCACCGAGGAGATGGTCAGGCGAATTGAGGCGCTGGGGCTCAGGGTGGCCCTAAACAAGACGGAGGCCCTACTATTCCATGGGCCCCGTGTGAGGCTGCCCATCGGCGCCTCGTTAGTCGTCAACTCCATCCACATCAGTATCCAGGCCCATATGAGGTACTTGGGTCTGGTGCTTGACGGGCGATGGTGGTTCCGGGAGCATTTTCGTCAAATTGCTCCCCGGTTGGTCGGCGCGGCGTCCGCCCTTTCTCGGCTCATGCCGAACGTGGGCGGACCCAGTTTCGAGGGCCGACGGCTGTATGCGGGGGTGATCCGCTCAATGGCCATGTACGGCGCACCCGTGTGGGCGAGGGCTCTGAACGCCCAGCTCAGGGCGGTGCTGTGGAGGCCACAGCGAGCCATGGCGGTCAGAGCCATTCGCGGGTACCGCACGGTGTCTACCGAGGCGGCATGCCTATTGGCCGGGACACCCCCGTGGGACCTAGAGGCGGAGATGCTCTCCGACCTCTACCGGCGGGTTACCTCAATGCGTGAAGAGGGTGGCTCCCCATCGTTGAGCGAGATAGCCACCTGGCGCGAGGACGCCCGCCGAGAAGTCATCGCCCGTTGGGCTACGCGGCTGGAGAGGCCTAGACACGGTGTTTTTACCGTTGAGGCCCTCCGGCCCGTACTGATGGAGTGGATGGAGCGGCGGCACGGAGTCCTCTCTTTCCGGTTGGTGCAGGTCTTGTCGGGGCATGGTTGCTTCGGCAAGTACCTGCACACGGTCGTGCGGAGGGAGTTGACTCCGTCCTGCCACCATTGTAGTAGCGACGAGGACACGGCGCAACATACGCTCGAGGTATGTTCGGGCTGGGACGGGCAGCGCCGTGACCTCGTCGCTGTCATCGGTGCCGACCTGACGCTGCCGGCTGTTGCGCGAGCGATGGTCGACAGCGTCAGGAATTGGGACGCGGTCGCCGCCTTCTGCGAGGCTGTCATCTCGCAGAAGGAGGCGGCGGAACGGGCCCGGGAGGATTCCCGTGACCCGGGCCGCCGCCCGCGGCTGGGGCGGCGCAGGCGCGACTACCTGCGCCTGATGCCGCCCTAACCAAGGCTTCGGGTGATCGGACCGGGGAATTGTCCGGTCACCCGACGTGAGGCCACCGCGTGAGGACGACGCCTCGACGGCGAAAGCTGTCGGGGCGTCGACAGGAGAGGAGCCCGAGAGGGCATACCGCCGAGCGGGCCACCGAAGACAAAGATCGGGTACCGGTGGCCCGCTCACATGGCGAAGAAGAGGTGCTTGCAGGGTGGGTCAATGGGGTTGCGCGCCGCCTCTTCCGTCACCCCGGACCGATTTGGCGGCGTGCGACATCCATAGCCCACCGCAAAAAAAAAAAAAAAAAAAAAAAAAAAAAAAAAAAAAACAAAAAAAAAAAAAAAAAAAAAAAAAAAAAAAAAAAAACAAAAAAAAAAAAAAAAAAAAAAAAGGATAAGAGTACGAAACCGATCCAGCTGCAGAAAGGCGTGAGACAGGGAGACGTTATCTCTCCGAAACTGTTCACCACTGCGCTGGAAGATGTCTTCAAGCTCTTAGACTGGACCGGACTCGGCATCAACATCAATGGCGAATACATCACTCACCTTCGATTCGCAGATGATATCGTAGTCATGGCAGAATCCCTGGAGGACCTTGGCACCATGCTCAATGACCTCAGCAAGGTCTCCCAACTAGTAGGGCTGAAAATGAACATGGACAAGACGAAAATCATGTCTAATGCCCATGTCATTTCTGTACCGGTCCTGGCTGGGAATGCGATTCTCGAAGTTGTCGATCACTATGTTTACCTAGGACAAACAGTCCAATTAGGTAGATCCAATTTCGAGAAAGAGGTCAGCCGACGAATCCAACTCGGCTGGGCAGCATTCGGGAAACTTAGGAGGATCTTTTCGTCTAATATTCCGCAGTGTCTGAAAACAAAGGTTTATAACCAGTGTGTGTTACCAGCGATGACTTACGGCACTGAAACGTGGTCTCTAAATGTCGGCCTCATAAAAAGGCTCAAAGTCGCTCAGCGTGCTATGGAGAGGGCTATGCTCGGTATTTCTCTACGTGATAAAATCCGAAATACGGAAATCCGTAGAAGAACGGGTGTAACCGACATAGCCCGAAGAATTAGCACGTTGAAGTGGCAATGGGCAGGCCACATCGCTCGACGAATCGACAACCGTTGGGGAAAAAAGGTTCTCGAGTGGCGACCACGAATCGGACGACGCAGCGTAGGACGACCCCCCACTCGATGGACTGATGACCTCATCAAGGTCGCAGGCAACCATTGGATGCAGGTGGCACAGGACCGTTATAGATGGCATTCTCGTGGGGAGGCCTATGTCCAACAGTGGACGTTTACGGGCTGATGGATGGATTGATGGAAAGGAATACCTAAAAGCCGAAAATTACAAATTGGCAATTATATATTTGAATATTTTAATTATTTTAATCGTCTACTCGATGTAGCCAGTATTACTGATCGCAATAAATTGAATTTACTACGTTGATTAGGGATTATAGGTATCATATAAGCTGTAGGTGATACTTATTGCCTGGGACTAGGGATGAATCGATAGTACCGAGTACTCATATGGTATCGATACTCTCCAATCGATCCTACTACTTGTAGTACATGACACTAACATTCGACACTGAGTACTGGTATCGATAGGGATATATCGATACTACTGAGTACTCGTATGGTATCGATACTACTACTATGGTATCGTATAGGCAGTGACTCACCTGCACGGCTTTGAAAGGAGTACGTTGACAACCGCAGAGCTCCAAAAAAAACGAGGTACACGGCACGACCATAGTATTTCCTCATTGTAAATACGCCTCCATTGTCTAAAGTATGGCAATACTCTCTCGTTACTTTGTGTATTGCAAATTTATGAGTACTCAAAAGTATCGATACTACTATCGAGTACTAGTATCGAAAAAGAATAGTATCGTTTCATCCCTACCTGGGGCTATCTAATTATACATGTGGTACTTACCATCAACTTGCCTGCTAAGTGTAACTAGTGGCTATAGGCATACCCAATAATGAATGTAGATAAATTGATGGATGGGCAGACTAGTATTTTTTTTTCTCAGATATGAGATTAGAAATCGGTTAGATATTTGAAAATTATCATCAATACGATCTCCTTGCTATATTCAGTACTATAATTTCAGGGTTTAACTAATGTTTGCATTAGCATTATCGCAGCAGGCGCCTCATAAAAAACAATGTTATCAAAGGCCGAGTGCTTTCACTTGGAAGTTAATGAGTCGACACTGCGGTAAAGTTCTAACGTAGCCATCATCTACGTATTTTATAGTACATTGTTACATTTTGATGTTGGTAACTATATACATGCAAATTAGATATTAGTCCTAACTTGACAAAATTGTAATTTTTGATGTTTAAAATAATTTTAAAAATATTTTTACGCATGTTTTTTTTACTTTGTATTTGATTTTTGTATTCCGACGTTTCGCGGAGTTTTCAACGTTCATAGTTGCTGCATAAATCTCGCGTAAAATAGTTTTACTATCAAAAAAATTAAATTAAAAATTATAAAAATAAAACAAAAGTAACTGTGAAAGTTACTTTTGTTGCTGAACTTGACAAAATTGTAATTTTTGATGTTTAAAATTCCGACGTTTCGCGGAGTTCTCAACGTTCATAGTTGCGGCATAAATCTCGCGCGATTTTATTATCTCATCTTGATATCATCATCATCACAGCCCATATATGTCCCACTGTTGGGCTCGGCCCTCCTTCGTAATGGGAGGGAAATTAATCTACTATACTGCGCTGGTCAGGCGTGTTGGTATAGGGTTTTGTTTCAAGTTTTCCTTTTCTTGCATAGATGTTATATGCGTTTTATATCTGTTAGTCGTCTCGTACGGTCACCCACGAGGTAAGAAGGGGGTGGTGTATTGTATTTTTACTCCGTCACCACACGGATAATTATCGTGATATATTGCCTTTAGCGCTGTTGTGCTGGCCACCGAAGACAAAGATCGGGTTTCGGTGGCTCCCTCACTCAAAGAAGAAAGAGATGCATTGCAGGGTGGGTCTATGGGATCATGCGCCGCTTCTTCTGTCGCCCCGGATGCAATTAGCGGAGTGTGACCTTTTCATAGTCCGCCCAAAAAAAAAAAAAAGCCCTGTTATGAAAATAACGTTTTTTAGTGGTAGAGCCACACTATTGAGAGTTTTCTGTCTACAGTCGCGGCCAGTTCGTCCGGGGTGGTATTATACTGTCACAAAAAATCAACGCCTGAGCAGTGGCAATTTGCTGTTGCACTTCATCCGGTGAGTGATAGCTGGAAGCCCAATCTTAGTGGGCTTTAGTTGGTAGACCGCGGCCTAGCTATATCTCTGCACAGCTAGGCTCTGTAGCGAAGTATTGTAAAGGTCCATGGGTGGCAGTAACATTTATAATCAGGTGTGCTGCTTTAGCAATTTAAATTATTATTATTCATGTAATAAATTTATGATCAGTTCATATTTCTTATCCGTGTGGTGACGGAGTAAGAATACAATTTACCACCCTCTATCTTACCCGTTGGTGATCGTAAAAGACGACTAAGGGATATAAATTGGCTGATTCTCAAAAAAAATCGAAATTGATGTCCGTGATCATTTTTATAAACCAGAATCGTCAATTATGAATGGTTTTTTTTTTAATAAAACGACTGTACTAGATCTACAAATCTATGAAACAAATTTATTTTTTATATGATAAACAACAAAGATATGTCCAAGAAAGTATCCTGAAAATCATTCCCTCACTATGTCCTAAGTGCTAAATTTGAAGATAATCATTAACTTAAAACGTAAAATTCCTAACAATTGTTTATTATCATATTTTTTACTTATATAGGATAGTATTGACTATACCTATATGAGCCCATAGTTTCATAAATGCGAATGGAAATATTTTGAAATATAATTCAAAATTTGTCCATAAAAAAAGTATCATTCCCTCACCGTTTTGTAACAATGTGATTGGAGCAATACTTCAAGGCCTACCAAGTCCCACCTTATTTTTTTTTGTAGTTGGCAACATTGCCCTTGAGAACATACACTAGAGTGGACAATTGAAGAAAGGATATTTTCCTAAAATCAATTTGACAAAAAGTTTTTTGAGTATTACATTTTTTAATGTCATTCCCTCATGTAATATTATCAAAAGGTATTTTCATTTTTTTACTTAATAATCATAGCATATTTTTATATGTTTTCGGTAGTAATAAAGTAATGTTTACAATTCGTAAGAAAGTAAGGTTATGTTCCTAAGTTTGTAGCAATTTTGTTTCATTTTGTCATTCCCTCATCGTCATTCCCTCACAATTTTTTTTTAATGAGGGAATGATCTCAGTGAAGGAATGATTTATTTATCAAATATAGAATACTTATGTTTGTTTGATTGGTTTCAGTACCTTGAACGTCTATAATGTCGAGAAGTAAAAAATCAACCGCTGCAGAAGCAAAGCTAAAAAAAAAAAGTATGACAGAAAGCGAAGCGAAAAAAAAGTTTGTAACAATTAAATTGTTACAGTATGGATGTAATTATTATATTTTTGCAATAAAACAAATGATTGGTGCATTATAAAGTTTTTAATTATTGTAGAATCATATTAAGAATCATTCCCTCACGAAACTGTCTTTCCCTCATTTTCAAACCTTTAATTTTTTATAAATTCAATTCAAACTCAAAACAGTTGGGAACCACTATAATATTTTCCTCAAACAAGACATATATTACGTCTTGAGCAAAAAAAAATCGATCACGAGTTAAAAAAAACTGATGAACTCGATAAAGCCATTTTCGACTTTTTTTGAGAATCAGCCTTTTATTTATTTATTTATTTATTCATTCAACTGCTCCACACACTTACAGTTTCCCAATACGTGTAATGAGCCATTACAATTTTACAATTTAAATACATAATTATAACATAAAAAATGCAAACAAAATTTTAAAAATACGTCGAAGTTGGTGAAAAATATATCCACATCCGGATACTGAGCAATTAATGAGTTGAGCAATGTGATTGCCTGACTGGTAGGTGCATATTGTGCGGTACACGTACGCACCTGTGGGGCAGCAAACAGGCACCGCGAACGAAGCCGTGTGTATTGAATCGGCGCTAATAGCGAACAGCGCGACAGTGCATTTGAATTATCAATTTTATTATTTAATAATAAGTAATAATGTAAGAAAAGGGCACATTTACGTCGTAACGCAAGGGTATCGAGACTTATCATACCCGATACAAAGAGAGAAGGATATAAATATGGATAATAATCGTATTGCTTTTTGTATAAAAACCTACAAAATTTACGCTGCACACGTTCAATCATCATGCTATACTTGACCTCATGCGGGTCCCAGATTATAGAGTTGTACTCCAACATGCTGCGAACGAAGGCATAGTACAGCGCAAGAATAGTGTTCCTACATTGAAACAAGGTCGATTGTCTCGTCACAAAGCCTAGTAACTTGTAACTTCTTTCACAAATAGTTGTGATATGCGTGTTGAAAGTTAGACATGAGTCCAGTGTAACGCCCAGGTCACGGATTTGTGTAACCCGTTCCAACGGTGCATCAGATATTTTGTACGTGTGCGTGCATGGAACGCGCGATCGAGTAAATGTGATGGTTTTACATTTAGATGTATTGAACTCTAAGTGTTTGTGCGCACCCCATGCAACAACATTATCAATGTCACGCTGTAGCGCCTCACAGTCTTCCGTGCTGTTTACGCCCAAAAAAATATAAAACGTATATAACATCTATGCAAGAGAATGAAAACTCAAAACAAAACCCTATACCAACACGTCTGACCAGCGCGGTATAGTAGGTTAATTTCCCATTACGAAGGAGACCCGAGCCCAACAGGGGGCATATATGGGCTGTGATGATGTTGATGATGATAATATTTCTTATGTTGTTTTACAGTTGAATCATTTAAGTATTATTATTTATTCATAGTAATTGTAGTTATATTTTCATTTACTCATCAATTAACGTTTTGAAATTCACAATTGGACGTATTAGTACATCATATTTTATTTTATATGTTCCTCTCTGTATAAGAGGAAAGTGGATTTTTTTCATACTCCTCTGAACTTTTCGCGGATCCTAAGACGTTTAATAGCTTTTCCAAGATTTTTTTTTCTCTGAGGGTAAAACCTGGGTTTCCTTAACGGAAATCATTGTGGATCCTAGCTTAGGAATTACATTAGTGAAAATGTATGGTAAGATTAGTACATACATACATACATATCATCACGCCATATCCCTTGCAGGGTAGGCAGAGAGAACAGAGTGCCAGAGAACTCTATCCTTACATACTTCACTCGCTTCCTCAACATTCATAATTCTATTCATACACGCTCGCCGGTTTCGGAGACTCTTGACTCCACCTACCTTCAGTACATGACCGATCTGGTCTAGGTAGGTGAGTCTCGGTCTCCCCTGGTACCTACATCCTTCCACTTTCGCATTGTATATCTTCTTAACTAGACGTTCGTTCGGCATTCTTTCCACATTTCCGAACCATCGGAGCATTCCCTTTCGCATCTTTACACCTATACTCTCTTTCATACCTACTCGCTCTCTTACGTCGTCGTCACGAATGCGGTCGGTCAGCCTAACTCCACAGATTTTGCGTAGAGATCGCATTTCGACCGCATTAATTTTACTTTCATTAGGATTAGTCCCGTTAATAAAAAAAAAAAAACTTTGAACAAAGGCATCTTTAGGTGAAAAATAGCATTGTCGTTACACTTGGCGACTGGTTGGCCTTTCTGTTTTCTTATAAATTTTCCAGGCGAGTAGTCCATTCTTCTGGATTCCTCAGCTGACTTTGCAATTGCCACGGTGAAGTAAGGGTGACATATTCTATTATTAACCGGTCACTATAAGGTGAACCGTATATATTAGAGTTTAATTACTTAATATTATGATATTTTACATTAAAAAAATATTATATATCACATAATATACTTTAACAATAACAATATAATTGAGTTTTAAACCCCAAAATCACCCAGAAAGTTGGGCTGCTGACTCTTTCTCTCACCGCACGAAGCACAACAGCATATTGCCATTGTTCAGACGTCGATTTTATGAGGGATTGTGATACTACCCCGGACGGACCGCCCCGCGGCCGAAGAAAAAAAACTGTCAACAACGTGGTCCTACCACAAGTAAGTTTAAGAAATGTTAGTATATTTTTTTTTTCCCCCGCAAGGTGGACCATGGATGTGGTCGTGCCCCGACAAAACGCCCGGGGCGACAGAAGAGGCGGCACGCAACCCCATGGACCTACCCTGCAAACACCTCTCTTCGCTGTGCGAGCGGGCCACCGGTAACCAAATCTTTGACTTCGGTGGCCCGCCCGGCGGTATACCCTTGCGGGTTCCTCTCTTGTCGATGCCCCGACAGCTTTCGCCGTCGGGACGTCGTCCTCACGCGGTGGCCTCACTTCGGGTGACCGGACAATTCCCCGGTCCGATCACCCGAAGCCTCGGTTAGGGCGGCATCAGGCGCAGATACTCGCGCCTGCACCGTCCCGGCCGCTGGCGGCGGCCCGGGTCCCGGGAATCCATCCGGACCCGTTCCGCGGCCTCCTTCTGCGAGATGACAGCCTCGCAGAAGGCGGCGACCGCGTCCCAATTCCAGACGCTGTAGACCATCGCTTTCGCGACAGCCGGCAGCGTCAGGTCGGCACCGATGACAGCGACGAGGTCACAGCGTTGCCGGGCCCAGGTCACGCAGACCTCCAGCGTGTGTTGCGCCGTGTCCTCGTCACTGCCGCACTGGTGGCAGGACGGAGTCGACTCCCTCCTTACGATCTTGTACAGGTATTTGCCGAAGCACCCGTGCCCCGACAACACCTGCATCTACCGGAAAGAGAGGACTCCGTGCCGCCGCTCCATCCACTCCGTCAATACGGGCCGGAGAGCCTCTACGGTAAGAACACCGTGCCTAGGCCTCTCCAGCCGCGTAGCTCAGCGAGCGATGACGTCTCGGTGGGCGTCCTCGCGCCAGGTGGCTATCTCGCTTAGCGATGGGGGGCCACCTGCATCGCGCACTGAGCTCACCCGCCGGTAGAGGTCGGCGAGCATCTCCGCCTCTATGTCCCACGGGGGTGTCCCGGCCAACACGCCTGCCGTCTCGGTCGACACCGTGTGGTATCCGCGGAAAGAGATGTTAGTATCTAACATATATACTATAAAAGAAGGAAAACTTAAAATAAACGCCTATATTATCCTGTTTGGCCAGCGTTGTATGGTTAATTAATTTTCGATAATATTATTCTATATTAAATGTCTATCTAATCTAGACATTTAATCTAGAATAATATTATCTATAGAATAATATAATAAAGCCGTATAGTAGCGGTTACGAATATTACCAAACCTTACTTTGCTCGTGGATGTCATAAAAGACAACTAAGAGCTTTATAACGACCTAGGCCAACTTCACCTATAAGTGGTTAAGATACCGATATACTGATATACTATGCTACGTATAGTGGATCATAATTCTATTATGCTACGTACAACTATGTGGTAGCGGCTAAGAATACTACCAACCCTTACTTTACACGTGGATGTCGTAAAAGACGACTGAGAGCCTTATAACGACCTGGGCCAACTTCACCTAATGCCATTTGGTCAACAATTACATTCCCAAGGAGGTTTGACGTCTGGCTGGCGGCCGCTCATAAAACTATTGCCATTAACTTTTACAATATCTACTATGAAAGAAGAGTACATATTGTATCGACCCCAAGTAATTGGGATAAGAGCAGGAGAATGATGATTATTCTAGATTAAATGTGTCACACATTTATGCGCAAGTGCTGGTATAAATCGGCAAATATAATAGAAACTTGTTAAAAAAGCTATAAATACTTTTTTTAGCACTGTGATTATTAAATATATATGAAAAAAAATAAGCATTTTTATTTCTTATATAGAGGTCTAAAAATGTTTATATAGCAATTCTACTTCAAAGTATCAAAGCGCCTTTTCTCCACTAAGTTATAAAACCCATATAAGTAAGTAGCTAACCGTTTATGAGAACCCTTGGTTACTTTTCCTTCGTCACTGTGTAACTCAAGTATTCCCAACGACGTCCTTGGGTTTGTAATGTGTTTGCCTAGCATTATCGATGCGAATATAAAATTTTGCTAAAAGGTTGACCAAAAATGCCATTGGTTTTATATATTTATAGTTTATTCCCTTTAAATAGAGTTATATATGACTTACACTAATATTTTTTGGAGTTACACTAATTATTTGTTTTTCTTATAAAATGGTTTAAAAAAACAGCCAGCATTAAGAAATAAACTTTAGACACAGAAGACTGGTACTTGAACCACTACGTCATTTTAGCAGTTATCATCATCTGGAGAGTCGAGATTATTTTATATCATACATTTTGTATTTGTTTATGGCCATGTGGTTACGAGTATGAATATTACATTGCTCATAATTGTCTCTGATATAACCTAACCTAATATTAAACCGAAGAGCTGTACATCAACCGATCTCAATTCCTCTATTATATGCAATCTGTGATTGTATACTTAAGGAGTTTTTTTTGGAGAATTTTTGTCAGCCACTGTATCATGATTTCATCAATTCATCCATTCTTCCATCAGCATAGCGTTCATTGTTGGATATATGCCTCCTCACGAGTGGATACTTAATTTAGACTCGTCATACTTAGTACGCGGACAAATATTTGCGACTCATGGAGAAATGAGAGACGGTGGCACATTATATTCTTAACATTACGTGGAATATTTATCAGACAGGCCGCGAAATTTTTATTAGAATGGTCTATAATTCCATTCACGAAGCTTAAGAAGATCTTCTCGTCCCATATTCCGTATTGTCTTTGAACTAAAATTTGTAACCAGTATATGTTTCCAGCGATGGCTTATGATATTGAAAAGGGATCTCTAAATCTCTAAATATCGGCCGCATAAAAAGCCTCAAAGTCATTCAGCGTGCTATGGGGTGGGCTATGCTTTAGATTTCTCTGCGTGACAAAATACGAAATACGGATATTCTATATTATAGAAGAACAGGTGTAACCGAAATAGTTTGAAAAACTAGCACGTTGAAATGTCAAAAAACAGACTGCAACACTAGTCGAACTGACAACTTTTGAGGAAGAAAGGTCCTCGAGTGGCAACCACGGACCACTAGGTGGGCTAACACCATCTTAAAAGTCACAAGGAGCCGTTGGATGCAAGTGCCGCAGCACCATTCTCGTGGAAAAACCTATGTCCAACAGTAAATGTCTACGGGTTGATGAATAAATGGATAAGCTTGAGGCTTATAATGAATGTGTTGTGAGCAAAGATGTCATGGCAACATTAATGATAAAATGTAGAATAACTACGAGAGATGTTCAAAGACACATTTAACAAGTGTGACGCCATTGACATAACTATATAAAATATTTAAATTTTTATATTTATCATACATACATGTATACCACCACGCCATGACCCTTGCAGGGTAGGCAAAGAGAACAGAGTGCCAGAGAACTCTATCCTTGCATACTTCACTCGCTTCCTCAACATTCATAATTCTCTTCATACACGCTCGCCGGTTTCGGAGACTCTTGATTCCACCTTCTTTCAGTACATGACCGATCTGGTCTAGGTAGGTTAGTCTCGGTCTCTCCCGGTACCTACATCCTTTCACATTCGCATTGTATATTTATATTTATCATTATATATATAGTTTATAAACATATATAGCAATACTACTTGTGCTTCTTATATACATATATTTCAATTAACAGTTATTCTGGAACACGTATTTGCTGATGTATTAATTAATTTACTTCTCCGTGCTTACCAAAGAAAGAGAAACAAATATAATGTGAGTAATTCACTCAAGGGAGTACTCGTAAGTATATTGCCTGCTCCCAATTGAATTTATATCATCCTCCTTGAATACAATACTATCGTACATAGACTGATTACATTTCAGTGAGTTTGAAAGTTTAAGAATCGGTTTTATTGTATTACCTTTATTATATGGACATAATCTGTATATATATATATATATTTTTCCGTGTGGTGACGGAGTAAGAATACTATTCACCACCTCATATCTTGATCATATATATATATATATATATATTAGCTGTGTAGTAGCGGCTACGAATACTACCAACCCTTACTTTTCTCGTGGATGGCGTAAAAGACGACTAAGAGCCTTATAACGACCTTTTTTTTGACGCTGAGCTTCCCGTCGATGTCGTGACGGGAGGGAGTGTGGGGCTCGCTGGCCGGCTAGTCCGACCGGAATACCCACTAAAACCACAGCGGCTCCCTTCCGCGCTTTTACGGGACGCCGGCGAGATCGTCTTATTGACATTCGATCCCCGACGCCCCAACGCTTGGCCTTCTGGCCACGCCCAGTCGGTCCTCAAGGCGGTGGGAGGAGATGCGCATAACGGCGCCTCCCCTTACCCAGCCGCCGGTGGCGGAGTGATTCAGCGGGCGCAAGCCTTTCGCGTTCCCGCTCCGCAGCCTCCTTTCTCTCCATGACGGCTTCACTGAAGGAGGCCATCGTCTCCCAGCACCTGTTGCTGTCGAGCAGCTTTGAGATGATGGTCGACAGCGACAGGTCTCCTCCAACGACCTCCGACAGGACGTGGCGCTATGGCCCCCAGGCGGGGCATACCTCCAGAGTGTGACGCGCATCATCTACTGGCGCGCCACACTCGTGACATCCTGGGGCCCCTTCTCTTCCAATTTTATGCAGGTACTTACCGAAGACCCCGTGTCCGGTAAGCACCTGCACCACCCTGAAGGTTAGGCTGCCGTGCCTCCTACTAATCCAGCGGTGGAGATGCGGCGCGACCGCCTCCACAGTCCCCCGCCCTGCTACGGTGGACTCCAGATCCTCCCACCACCGCCGGATGACTCCCCTTCAGGCCATTTCCAAAGCTCTGCCTAGTCTCCTTGCGGAGACTTGTTCGCCGCCGGTGCGCGCCACAACGTGCAGCCGATAGGCCTACGCCAAGGCCTTAACCATATGCGGCCAAGGCGGGTCGCCCACCAAAAGTGTCGCTGCAGTCCAAGACACCGTATGGTAGCCTCTAATGGCCCTCACCCCCATGACCCTCTGCAGACGTCGCAGGAGGGACCTATTGCGGGCAGTGAGAGACTCCGACTAAATGGAGGCAACATAGAGTGCCATAGACCGCACAATTCCGGCGTACAATCGCCGGCAGGATGATTCTGGACCGCCAGTGTTCGGCAGAAGCCTACTTAGAGCCGCGGCCGCCTTCACGAGCCGCGGGACGAGCTGGGCAAAGAGTGGCCCAAAATTGCATGTAAGGTCTAGGTGTATTTCATCTGGGGCCGCACCGGCACGGCAACCCCCGACACACTGATTTGTGCTCCTCGGGGGGACCTCGACGCGGGCCATGAAATAGGAGGGCCTCGGTTTTCTCCACTGAGACCCTCACCCCCAACATACCGATCCGGCCTATGACGAGCGCGACTCCCTCGCGTGCTGATCGGGCAGCCCCCCGGAAGTCGGGCCTCCTCGCCGTGATGAGGGTATCATCCGCGTAGCAGATGACCCCCATCCCGGAAAGAAGCCGACCCCGTAAGAGCCAGTCGAATCCGACGTTCCACAGAATCGGATCGAGGACCGATCCCTGTGGAACGCCGCACTCTACCCGATGGCGATGTATGCGCCCATCGCCCCCCTCCCAGAGCGCCTTATAACGACCTGGGCTAACTCCATTTGATGCCATGTGGTCAACAATTACATTCCCAAGGAGGGTTGACGTCAGGCAGGCGGCTGGTCATAAAACTATTGCCAATAACTTTTACTATATGTACTATGAAAGCAAAGTACATATTGTATCGACCCCAAGTAATTGGGATAAGAGTAGGAGAATGAAAAATATATTACGAAGACTTGGTGGAAGTGTTTGAAAAAAAAAATGGTGTTGTTATTTTAAAGATAGAAACAAAGTAAAACAAACCAGTCACAAGGCAAATAATATACTTTATATTATCATATAAGTTGGAAAAATGGATGAAACATTAATTTAAATAAAAAATAAAAAAAAATAACGGTTTTGTGACTTGATTAAAGAAGTAAAAGTAATTCCTTACAGCAGTAAGACTAGCAAGTCTTGCCCAAACATATATAAGAAACAAAAAATCTGTTCACTACGAATTCTTAGTTATAAGGTAGTTTGTTTATAAGTGCACAGTATACAAAATTTATATTATATATTTGAGTCAATTCCATTGATATTTGTATTTGTAATCCAATAAATATATCTCAAAGGCAATATAATCGTTGTCATTTTACGATCATCGATGGTTTACTGTGAAAGATGTTTACTATATAAATGACTATGTATATTGTCATAAAATTGAATATATCCGAACGTAATGAATATCTTATATCACTCCGCTGCGGAATCGTTAATATTGACTTTATATTACGCATTAAATATATTTTGTACATTAAAATCTTCAATATCAAAAATTGTAATAATATATATAAATATAATAAAACTGTAACAAGACAATATCTGTACTTTATTGATAGGTACTAAGGAAAAGATAGTATTTCATTGTTTTTTTATCTTTTATAAGTGGTAGGACCACGCTGTTGACAGTTCTCTGTTTACTATTACCTGTTAGCCGCGGGTTGGTCCACCCGGGGTAGTACCACACTCTTGCAGAAGATTGACGTCTGAGGACTAACGCTTCGTTCGGTGGGCGAGACAGCCGGTGGGTTTGGGGATTGTAATGGTAAGCAGCGCCTTAGCTATAGCCTTGGTTATAGCAAAGGTCCATGGGTAGCAGTTACACTTACCATCACGTGTGCTATTTGCTCGCTTGCACCATAAGCAATAAAAAAAAAACAGAGCAATAAAAGCCAAGATAATGTTTTTTTTTTAATTGTTACCTTTCTGCATGTCTGAACACGTATCCTTCAAACCAATTTGACTTAGACAACGACTGACTTGAAAGACTAAAAACGTGAAAATATTTATAACTTGACACTGGCACCAATAGCTCGTATATGTAGCTGATTGCCAATACATAAGAAGATGAAGAAAAACTTCTTAATGATATGAATGCGGGACTTTTGACGGGAATTTGAAAACGTCATGTGGTGCTCTTGTATTATATTCGATATCTTAGTGTTTTAACGTGTTATATTAGATAATTTTGATGGCATTTTATGTAATGTGATGTGCGGAAATACTGGGATGTAGTGAATATCATATAAAAGTGCTTTACATCGTTTTCGTTTTCCATCAAAATTCCCATAAGATACCATTAACAGTGTGGCCATTACACTGTTAATGGTGACAATTTGACTTAGACAACGACTGACTTGAAAGACTAAAAACGTGAAAATAATTATAACTTGACACTGGCACCAATAGCTCGTATATGTAGCTGATTGCCAATACATAAGAAGAAGAAGAAGATATGAATGCGGTTTTTACAGAAACATTGCTTGAGGTTTAACTTCAAATATGATCTTATTCAAATTACTGAAGTTTAGCATTTAACATGAGCAGACAGAACGAAAAATGATTGTCACATTGATTTATAAATAATTAATCTTGTATAAAAATTAAAAGTACCTACATTTCGAAAGGTAGAAAAAAAGGAGTAGGTATGAAAGAGAGTATTGGTGTAAAGATGCGAAAGGGAATGCTTCGATGGTTCGGACTTGTAGAAAGAATGCCGAACGAACGTTTGGTTAAGAAGATATACAATGTGAAAGTGGAAGGATGTAGGTACCGGGAAAGACCGAGACTAATCTATCTAGACCAGATTGGTCACGTACTGAAAGAAGGTGGAGTCAAGAGTCTCCGAAACCGGCGAGCGTGTGTGAAGAGAATTATGAATGTTGAGGAAGCGAGTGAAGTATGCAAGGATAAAGTTCTCTGGCACTCTGTTCTCTCTGCCTACCCTGCAAGAGATATGGCGTGATAATATGTATGTACATTTCGAAACAGTAAATATCACAATAACCAACCCCAGCAAAGTAGCGATCACAACTGATTTTTAAAAAGAGATTAATCTGATTGATAATTACGAATCAATACATAGCCTATGCTAATGAAAATAATGTACACGATTAATTAATGCATATTGTGCATTGTTCCATAAAATGTATTTTATTAAAAACTGGACCAGTTGATTACTTTTGTTATTCAACATAGCAGAGTCAGGCTGATTTTAATATTTTTTTATATAGGCCATGAAATCTGTAAAAAAACAAACAATATTTTCCTCAGCGATCAATTAGCTGACACAGGATAGCGTAGCGACCACCATGAATTAATTGATGTAATATGATTATAAAGAAAATATTGAATAGGTTGGTTGAGAAAAAATTGCAGTAGTTATGCTCTTCTTTATGTGCATGAATCTACTGCATGTTCTTCAGCATATCAGCTCATATACGTCCCACTATTGGGCTCACAACTCCTCCAAAATACGAGGAAAAGTGACTATATTACGCTGATACCAAACATTCATTAGTCTATTTATCCACCTATTGGGCATAGGTGTTTCTAAGGGAGCTTTTCTGTATTGCTTATGGTGGTAAACAAGCAAGCAGCACACCCGATGATAAATGTCACTGCCGCCCATGGACCTTTGCTATAACCAAAGCTATAGATACTTAGGCTGCTACCTACCATTACAATTACCAAACCCACCGAGTTGGGCTGCCGGCGCTCTCGCTCACCGAACGAAGCGCAATAGCATATTGCCATTACTCAGACGTCGATCTTCTGCGAGAATGTTGTACTACCCCGGACGGACAGGCCCGCGGTTGTATACAGAAAACTGTCAACAGCATGGTCCTACCATTAATGAAATATAATATAAATATAATGCCATTCGCTTATTAAACATGCGATTATAGTTGGTGTTATTAGTCTTCTAGTAGAGTGCTGCCACCCATTCTTCTGCTCATGACTCAGGTTTTCGCAACTACTATGTGAAAATATGAAATATTGACTTTTTGTATTATTAACCCAACACCACACGGGGAACTAACATTAGTTCCACAAAGTCACATGACTTTATCATCTCATGGATGTCATCGTCCTCGTACTGTAATTACTTTGCAGTCGACGCAATATCTCCTATTCTTCCATACAATCATTTTAGACATCGTCTTTGTGATCACTACGTATCTATTATGCTCATATCAACGCAGTCGATATTTTCTTTGCTTAAAATTACCTTTAGATTCTCCAACATTTTATATTTAAAACCTCACAATATTATTTTCACTCCGTCTCATTGTGATTTTATCAATTTCCTTTTTTTACCAAGCTATAGGTTGAATACACCGCGCCTATTCTATCCGAGGTGAAAGATAGGCGGCGTGTGGCCTCATAACCCACCAAGTTCTCTCCACATCGCCATTGAGTCGACCACTGGTACCCATTCCATAACATCTGTGATCGACCCGCGGGTTACCCTTTCGGCTATCATTTCCATCAATGCCTCAGCACCAAATAACCAGTGTGGTTTTTTTTTTTTTTTTTTTTTTTTTTTATTTTTTTTTATTGCTTATGGCGGCAAACGAGCAGACAGCACACCTGATGGTAAGTGTCACTGCCGCCCATGGACCTTTGCCAATGGTATAGCTAAGCCGCTGCCTACCAATACAACCCTGAACCCACCCCAGTTAGGCTTCCGGCTCTCTCGCTCACCGAACGAAGCGCAATAGCACATTGCTATTACTCAGACGTCGATCTTCTGCGAGAGTGTGGTACTACCCCGGACGGACCGGCCCGCGGCTGTAGACAGAGAACTATCCACAGCGTGGTCCTACCACAATAAAATGGTGGTTGGGGCAAACTGACTTTATCACCTACAAACACTTTACAGCTATTCTCAAATTAAATTTTTAAGTGAAACCATTTTGATTTGAAATAACATATTTGTGCGGATTTTATCGATTTAGAATTTTTATTTCGAATATTTTACAGCGTTTATGATCACTTGAAGAATATTCTCCCGTGACAATGAATTCTATGTGGAGTTAGTGACATCGAAAAGTGAATGGTGCAATAGTTTGACTTTAAATTATAAAATTCCAGTGGTTTTATCCACGTAGCTCCCATTCCAGTAGGAATAGGATAATATAGCTTTTCATTTGTAAAAGAATTCTTAAAATGGGTTTAGTGGTTTAGGTGTGAAAACGTTACAAACAATCAAACAAACTTACATTCGCGTAAACATCAGAAATCATTATTGAAACTATTGTACTACATTATTTCAATTGAGTAATAATCACTATGTAACTGTTCGTTTACATATCAAAATGTGCAGATACGTAATACTGGGATACGTTTGATCATCGTATGTAGGTCATCTAATTCATCCGGTCTACGGTCGGCCTGTGACACGCGTCAGAACGTAATAACATCCTTGTTACTGTGTATATCTATCAATTATTTGAGAGCTCCAGTTAGGATATGGTTAATATTAAATTATCGAATTGGTCAAAGCCAAGTCAGATATTTCTCTCAGTTATCACTTCACACGAAATTCTTAGTATGGGACTGGATAAAAAGGCAATATATTATTATTACCATATAAGCTGTAGCCTCAGAAAATCGGTGACACAATTATCCTGGTAAACTTAAAACGCTAATGACGAGCGTCAGCCTGCATACTAAACGTAGCGATTGTGACATTACAACCTCTCTCTATAGTGGCTATGTCCAACAGTGAACGATAGGCTAATAAATAAATAGATCACTTAAAGGGAATTTATTTTTATTAATTTTTAATCTGTGAGTGAGCGAGTGTAATTTTTAATTTTTAATCTGAGAGTGCTTATGTAATCAAAATATTAAAAACAAATGCTTTCTAAATATTATTTTATATCGAAAATATTAATTACTTGACTATTGCAAGAGATTTATAATATAATTTTGGAGGCCACATAAATGGTAAGCCCCGGTTCTATATTTTTTTACTTAGGTGTTTCTAGTTTACAGAAGAAATAGTTGTGTACAACTTTTTAAAGGTCCCTACTCATTCAATACCTTAGTTTAATCTTTTCAAACATTTATCTCATATGACGCCAAAGACGAAAACTAATCCAATTACTTTTCAACAACCTAATGGATTTTACATTTGATAACGGACAGTTAAACAGATCTTTAGTCATGAATATCATCATTTCTTTTATATACATACATACATATCATCACGCCATATCCCTTGCAGGGTAGGCAGAGAGAACAGAGTGACAGAGAACTCTATCCTTGCATACTTCAAGTAATACTAATAATAATAATAGTAATACTATTACTCGTGATAGTCGACGTTACCATTCCACATGACGAGAATCTCGTGAAGGCTGAGAAAGATAAACAAGTTAAATATCTAGACTTGGCTCGCGAGATTATCGACATGTGGGATGTGGACTCAGCGATCATTGTACCGATAGTTGTTTCGGTCAATGGCTTAATGGCCAAGAGCCTCGACCAACATCTCTCGAGGCTCGCGTTATGTGGTTGGGTCAAGGGTTAGATGCAGAAAGCAGTTCTCCTCGACACGGCACGCATTGTGAGGAGGTTTCTCTCTCTGGATCCCTAACCACTGCTAGTTTGGTCCCTACACCCGCTGCCGGTGCTACACTATTTTTACTTTTTTAAATAGATTGTGTGTTTGTAGCTTTTTTCTTTGTTTTTATATTGTATATGTATGAGTGCGTGTGTGTTTACCCCTTTAATCTATTTAAAAATGTACAAATATGAAATGAATAAATAAACGGTAATACTAATACTTACTACATACATATACTAATACTTTCCGTGTGGTGACGGAGTAAGAATACTATTCACCACCCCATATCTTACCCGTGGGTGATCGTACGAGATGACTAAGGGATATAAAACGCATATATCATCTATGCGAGAGAGGGAAAACTCGATACAAACCCTATACCAACACGTCTGACCAGCGCGGTATAGTAGGTTAATTTCCCTTCCATTACGGAGGAGGCCCGAGCCCAACAGTGGGACGTTTATGGGTTGTGATGATGATGATTATGATGAATACTAATACTAATATTAATACTTCTACTACTTTTTTTTATCGTCTTTTATATAAAGACCCTCGAAAAACCTAATGTAATCAAAAGATCCTATATAAACGTAGAAATGAAGTGTTAATTAGACACGGCCCGTGTAATCAATTAAGTGCCTCTTTAGCACAATTTATATTAGTACTCTAATTGGCAGCATTAATCAATTGTATTTTTTGTTTATGTTGGTACTTTATTAAATCTGTGATTAATAAATATATGTAAATAAATACCTTATTTTTTTTTTTAAGTAAGAAATTTTATAATTATTATTGGCTACGGGCCTTCCCTGCAATGAGAGGTTTACTCTTCTACACTGGCTTTCTTCTGTAATAACCTTATCTGTTTACGTTCCTCGATTGCCCTTTACGATATTCATAGAGAAGGAAGATGGTGGGAATTATAATTGAATAGTAAGTGTATAATGACTGCGCGTGCCTACTGGCCGTAACTCTCTCGTAGAACTTGGATGCGAAGATGCTCGTCGGAATTTGCCAGCGGGCGCCACGCTTGCAAGAGGTGGCAATATCTCGCACCGCGAGTTGGCTATCTGGTGGGGCTACCTCCGATGGCCCGTTATTGCCCGTTTGGCAGTCCAGCTGGGTAGACCTTGGTTCGGTGTTCGAACTGCGGAGTCTGGAACCGCTGTTGATGGAGTGGTTGGAGTGGGATTCCACCAGTGGGTATTCGTAGACCATTCCTTCATTCATCTCAGCTCATATACATTGCATTGATGAACCTTCTGCAAAATAGGAAGAAAATTGATCTACTTTACCGAGCTGATATTGGTAAAGGGTTTTATTTCGAGGTTTTGTTCTTATACATAAATGTTATTTGCATATTTTGTCCCTTAGTCAAATTTTACGGACAAAAAGTGAGTATAGAATTGTATTCTTACTACATCACCACATAGCAAATAGACCATAGAGTGTTTAGCCGATTTTTTATCCACTTATTTTTATTACTTTGAACTACATAACACAAATTGAAAAGATTTTCTATTTGCTTTAGACAGCTTCTCTTTAATTCTCCATAGCAAAGCGCATGTTCAACAGTGGACGTTGATAAGCTGTTTGGGATATTGAATAGATGGATTTTTCATTGACATAAACATAAATCATCAAAAGGAAATAAAAATATATATACTTAAAAAACGAAATCGTCAAAAGGAAATTTCTAATAAATATTTTATTGATTCAACTTTTATTTCCTCGTAATAGAAGTATTAAATGATACAGCTTGGCTTGTAAAAAAAACATGAAATTACCAATGATCTCGTAAAAGAAATTTCCAAAGATATATAACCGTACCTTTTGCCGATAAAAGTAATAGACTGTCTGTGATGAAAGGTAAGTTCATTTGATTTATTGGACAGTCCCAATTACGGACTATAACTGACATTTTTCTTTTGATTTGAAAAGCTTTAGAAATCCGCATCTCTAATATTATGTAGGTGGAAATGTTAAAGTATGTCATTATTTGTGACAGAATTAGAATGGAACATATGACTATTTTGTAACTATAAGTCATACGTGATATCTAAGAAAATTAAGTTATAATTTTTATTTTGACAGTTATGATTTGACCAATTCTCGCACAAATAATCCAGGACAACGGAAAGGTAGTGTGGGGGCCCTTAATTTGCCATAATTTTTTTTTTTTTTTTATTTTATTTGGGATAACAACAGTCGTTACAAATACATATAACATAGAATGAAAATTACTAATTAATAGGACCAATTACAGTTATCCACAGTTATGTACAATGTTTATAAAGAACAGACTTTCTTTTTAGATACAATACATTATAAATAATTAGAGAAGAAAAAAAAATCAGGTAGATACATAATAAACAATTCTATAATCTAATAAATGAATGTGCAACTACCCACCACTACATTAAGATCTGCCTGCGCTTCTCGCTTGGTTAGAATATGTACTATTGAAGCATAATGGTAGGTAATTGGCATTATAATAAATTAATTATAATTACATATGCACAATTATATGTGCAGGTTATACTAATAGATTGTAAAAATTATATATAATATTTTTCAATTCTTTCCATTGAGTGGACCACTGGAATAAACTCAACATCAGTATCTTGGCATTATTAAAACATGATGTTTAAAAGATACTACATAGTTAAAAACTGCACTAAATGCGACAAGTCATGTTTTGATATCATAATTAAGAAAAATTTAAATTTACAGCTAGTGCTGAGAATCGCCTTTTTCTTTTCAGCCTAAGCGCTTTTTCTATTGAAAAAAAAAACGATTAGGCTGGTGAATGCTGCCATGGTATGGTTCTACCATACCATGGCGGCATTCAGAACTCAAGTACTTTTGAGAGTTTCTCTTCTCTTACAGCAACCAGCTCACATATCTGACACACTCGGTTAAGGCATCATACAAAAAATGAGGACAACAAAAAAAGTACGAAAAATCTCATTCATCATATTAAAAGGCGTGTAGCAAAAATGTGAGAAACAGTGACTTTAAATAAACAAAGCAAATGTGATGTCAAACTAGAAACGAGAAATTTCATTTCTTGTTTACACTGACACGGTAATCCGCACCGGGTGTAGGATGTCGTTTTTACGCCTTGCAACGGCAGATGTGAACTAACTAGGGTTGTATCAAACACTAAATATAATATTTTAAGGCTTAGATATTTTACTTGTTCAACAGCAAGTGGGATTGTTTCACAGATATGAATAAATTAGTCTACTATACTAATCTACTCAGGTTTCTTTTTTGGAGTTTGCTATCTCTTGAAGGAATGTTATCTGGTGATGATTTGGTAGTTTTTTACTATAACCCACTTACTAAAAAGGAAGGGAGTACCAAATGCTACTTTATTATCTATGATAAATCAGAATTTACGTCCCATTTCTGGGCTCGAGCGTCCTCCACAATAAAAAGGAAATTGAAGCGTTAGTAGTATAGAGTTTTATTTCGAAATTTTCTTCACTTACATAGATCAATTTCGAATTTCTTTAAAATACAAGCACTACTACCAATACTGACCAACCCTAAACACCATTAAGTGATACAAGTAGATAATCTTACTGCGAAAGAAATAAATCTGTAGTCCAAACTATGAACAGCGTGTGATAATAGAACATATTTATCTTTTGTGGAGGAGACCCGTGCCTAAAAGAGGGATGTTTACGGCCTGAATAACAGCTATGAGTGCAAAAGCTTTGAGCGTGTATACGCGTTACTATTTTTTCCACCCTTTATTCTTAGTGGATGCGATTTTTTTTTTATAATAACCTATTTGCATTTTGTACAATTGTATATTTGTAGAAATATATAAAATATTCAGAATCTCGGTAATGGTGCCAACGATTTTCATTAAATTTAGTAGTACGAGATTTTAGTGGCGATAAATCCATGTAACTAGTTTTCATTTATAGAATATATTGTTTCGTCAGTGTTGCCCAGCCAATGGTAATTAGAATATGAAATTACATTTAATAAGTAATTAGAATATGTAAGTACGTTTAATAGGTAATTAGAATATGAATGTTGTGGAAGCGAGTGAAGAATGCAAGGATAGAGTTCTCTGGCACTCTGTTCTCTCTGCCTACGCTGCATGGCAGGGACATGGCGTGATGGTATGTATGTAGAATATGAAAGTATGTTTAACGACTGTCATCGTGAATGAAAGTTGCACATTTGGAAAATGGGTCGATCGCTTAATCCAAGTAGATGCTCGGGTTCGTTCCTTGGCTTCCCCATTTTTATTACTCCCTATTATAAATTTTATTTTTTTCTTTATTTCATCCTTTTTTATTAAATAGATCAGATCCTTTTTATAAAAATATTTATACTTCTACTAGCATACTATTTTTAACTAAATATACCTACTCTGAACACGTACGTCACAACCTATATTTTCCAAAAAAAAATATCATCATTATCATCACAGCCCATAAACGTCCCACTGTTGGGTCCGGGCCTCCTCCGTAATGGGAGGGTAATTAACCTACTATACCACGCTGGTCACACGTGTTGGTATAGGGTTTTGTTTCGAGTCTTCCTTCTCTCGCATAGATGTTATATGCGTTCTATATCCCTTAGTCGTCTCGTACGATCACCCACGGGTAAGATATGGGGGTGGTGAATATTATTCTTACTCCGTCACCACACGGAAAATAAAATCATTTTACAAAAAATACCGAGCTAGGCTCTGTCATTCAGGCCACTGGCGACAAAGACCTGGTTTCAGTGGCTCACTCGCACGGCGTAGACAGGTACATTGCGGGGCGGGTCTATGGGGTCGCGCGCCGCTTGATCTGCCGTCCCGGACGAATTTAGCTGGGTTGGGTGTGACCAGACCATAGCTCGCCGCAAGAAAATTAGGATAGCATATAATCGTACACCTATTTTAGAATATTACTTTGGTTGATTTAAAAATAGCTTTCATATATATTCAAAAACGTGTAGTTAAATACTATATAATATGCTTGAACGAAACTCGTATATATTTAAATGAGGATAAAAGGATAATAATTTCTTTTTAATGTTTATTCTCTTCCTTGTTATTTATGGTTTTAAATTTAATCAGATTTAGCATAATATCAAATACTCCATGAAGTTACAGTTTAAGCTCCGTAAACAGAAATATCTATATGTTAAAAATATAATTATAAATGTAGTGATCGACTAAGAATGAAACGGGCACCACCCATTCCTTTCATGTGGTTACCGTAGAAATTAATTAACTTATATGCCGTAATCTGATAACGATTTTACAAGAGAAAGAGAACTCAAAATAAAACCCGATGCCTATTTATCTGACGAATTTGTTGTAATAAGCTGAATTTCCTTATCTGCAGGAGCCCGACAGTGCAGCGTATATACACTGAGAAGAAGAACAACATACACTATTCTATACAGGGTGGAAGTGGACCGCTCCCGAAGACAAAGACAGGTAACCCTACTAGTCCTATTTGTAATGGTAGGCTAGAAAAAAATCGATATGGATGAAAAAAAAAATTTTTTCACCACGCGAGGTCGTTGAACACTTGAACATATGATCGTGAGTTTTGAATAGATTGCGTCTTTTCTCATCTGAGCAAAATTACGAATTTTATATGGAACTATCGTTACATGGCACTGTCCTAATACGATGGAACTTGAAAAAATTTAAATTCTTGGTGAAATAAAAAAAAATTTTTTTCATATGAATCGATTTTTTTTCTAGCCTATCATTACAAGTAGGACTAGTAGGGTCGCTTGTCTTTGTTTTCGGGAGCGGTCCACTGCCACCCTGTATAATAGCTGTAATTATAGATGTATGTATATTTATAATAATTAAAACTGATAATTAATACGAAAATAAGAAAAGTATAAATATATATTTGCAAAAATAATGTACATTATGCAAATTTAAGAATAACATATGGCTATGTTGGTACTATGTAAGGATAAACATGACTGTTTCCCCAAAAAATATCTTCGTATTTTTAGCAATACACATAAGTAACTTATATTTTAGGTGAAGTTATAATAGAAAGGGTGAAGTTTGGAATAAAGTTTATCGGAAAGCCTTTCTTTTGATACACGTATGCACTTTAATAAAAATTTCTTAAAGGCGAAAAAGGTGAGTATCATATTATCCAAGCAACGGCAATTGAAAATTTTAAAGATGGTTTTTATAACATTAATAAATTTAAATAATAAGAGTTACTTGCTGTGTGGTGGCCGTGACGAATACCTACTGCTAACCTAAGCGATGTAAGCGTCGCTCGTGGATATCGTTAAAGATGACTAAGAGCTTTTTATTGACCTGGGCCAACTCCACCTGATGTCGTCAGGTCAACAATTACATTCACAAGGAAAGTTGACGTCAGGCAGGGAGCCGGTCATTTGGGGTGTCGGGGATAGAATGTTAATAGACGATCTCTCCGGCACCCCGTAAAAGCGTGGAAGGGACCGCTGTGGTTTTAGTGGGTATTTCGGTCGAGAAGTCGGCCGGCGAGTCCCACATACCCCCTCATCTGTCACCGGCGGGTGATAGTGCGTAAATGCATTTACACAGCGTGAAGAAAAAAAAAGGTGCCGGTCATAAAACTATTCCCAGTAACTTTTGAAGTATGTACAATGATGGAGTATATACTACGTTGACTCCAAGTAATTGGGATAGGAACAGGATGATGATGAGATGATAAAAGTTACAATTGATATACATATTCAGTCTAGATTAAATATCGATATCAACGACAATAAACCGTTTAAACATTTAGTACAATTTACTCATATTAAAAATATTATAGAGGTTATCTATAGTGATAAGTGTTCTTTCATCCATTAATATTATTTTAAATAGGCTTTCTTTATTGTAAAAAGATACCACCCTACACTAAGGATTATAATCCTTGTATTGTGGGGGACCTTACAAATGCAGACATATTACACCCAAACTCAGAACAACACTTTCTTTCGCGCAAAGTATTGTCCTGCGTGGGAGTCGAATCTACGTCATTGGCATAGAAGGTCGGTCGGGATCTTGTGCCATCTGTGCAGTCAAAAGCTATCATAGCACTATAATATGTTAAATTATCATATATATATATTTAAAAAAAAACGGCAAAGGTAACGACAGCTCTGATATGTAACAAATATCCTTTCAGTTACAATAAAAGATGAAATTAGCTATGGTAACAAAGAAAAAAAGAGAAAAAGCAAATAATCGAGCTGGCAGAATTGATTACGATGCGATTCAGCGTTGCAGGATTATCATATGTGCAATTTTCTCTTCGCCTCAGCTCGCTGCAGAACCAATTTGATTCACATTTAAATTAAAAAAATATTTTATCCTTCTAAGAATATACTATCGGCTTCTATTTGTATTAAATTTTAAGCATAAGTTTTTTTTTTCAAGTAGAACCAACACAGTTACATCATACAGCCTTTTGCCGTCCACTGCTGGACGTAGACCTCCCACATACTTCATCATAAAGGACAATCCTGTATCGTCCGCCAATAACTTCCAGTAACCTTCTCTAAGTCGTCCATCCATCTGGTTGTTGTCGGTACACTGCATTGTTCAATTCGCAGGCGCCATTTCATTTTTGCCCCATCGGTTATCGGTTTGTCGAATAATGTGGTCTGTCCACTACCATTTCAGCGTTCTAAATCTTCGTATAGGTTAAAAGTTCTACATTATGTGAAATATAATTTTGTTTATTTCTTGTAGGAGTATTAAATTCTATCCCTCCGTCCATCAAAAACTTCCGCTGTCCATTATTGGATTTGTAGTTGTAGAGCCGTACTGCTGACAATTATCTGTCTACAATTATAAATGGCCGCTCATCCAGAAGAATACGGCATTCTCACAAAAAATCGACGTTTGAGTAATGGTAATTTGCTTCTGCGTCATTTAGCGACCGAGAGGATTGGAAGCCTAAAACTTTGCAGGAAGTAGCAGCCTAACTGTGTCACTGGTAGTGCAGAGTCCAGGAGCGAGAGTTAGCACTTAGCATCAAGTGGTTTGCCTGCTCATCTGAAACCAATACAATGAAAAATGTAAATGTAGTAAGTAGGCCTTCCTATAAAGAGGGTGATAATGTCAGCACTATGCTTAGCAGGTGTATTAGCGATCGCAATTGCCATTGTAATTTTTCATACTGTTGCTTCAGTGGATTTATAGACCTTATAAATGAATTTAAAGGACGGTGAACCCGTTACAATACGGAACTGAATAAAACGTATGAAATATATAAAAAATTCAAAGCAAAGAACCAATTTCATAATGATTATTCATAACAAATGTTAACCTAACTTTATCGTCACTTATTTTTTTTATATATCGCAAATCTTTTGTTGATGTATGATATTTCTTTAATATATTTCGCTGCACTAAGCACTAATAAACAAGTCCTTGTATTGCAAAGGGCTTTATAAGCATACAATTAACGAGCTGAAGTTACACCCACATTCAAAACAACAATTTGCGGATCGCGCAAAGTATTATCCTAGGAATTACGATCCACTATACTACTACTACTACTACTAATCCTACTCTTATCCTAATTACGTGGGTCGATACAATATGTACTCTTCTTTCATAGTAAATATGTACTCTTCTTTCATAGTAAATCTTATAATGTCTGCAAATCAAAGCGAAATTTTCGCACTTCTCATGCTCAAAGATTTTATAGTTTTCTGGGTCCCTATTTATATAATAAAATCAATATATTATTATCTTTATATCGTGAAACTACACTAAATGTCAAACGTAAAACAATGAAATGGTTACTTACATTATCTTATGATGAAACGGAAGACTTGATTACTATTTTAAGATAAACACAAGCACGCACGCGTGCACGCTCACACACTCATACACATACATACATACATACACACACACACACACGCGCACACACACGCACATACACACGCACACACGCACGAACACACACACAATTTGTTAACATTAATTATAATTTCATTTTATTTTCTTTTTTCATCTTTATTTAATTGTTTGCCTTTCACTATTGTAATAACTTAAAATAATACTAATGTACCAACATTTATAAACGGGAAAGAGCCTGGAGTTCTGTAGTACAGGTCTCGACTTAGTATAGACTCCAGACTCTCACAAGGACTTTGAACGAAGTACATTTGTTTAATTATATGTACATAATTTGTAACAACTTTCCTTGTGAGATGTGAATAAATTATTATTATTATTATTATAGTACATATTGTGAAAGTTAATGGGAATAGTTTTATGACCGATCGCCTGCCAGACGTCAACCCTCCTTGGGAATGTAACTGTTGACCAAACGGCATCAGATGGAGTTGGCCCAGGACGTTATAAGGCTCTTAGTCGTCTTTTACGACATCCACGAGCAAAGTAAGGGTTGGTAGTATTCTTAGCCGCTATCACACAGCTATACGTAGCATAATAGAATTACGATCCACTATACGTAGCATAGTATATCAGTATATCGGTATCTTAACCAGTACTCTAAGTACACATCACTTTGTAGTATTTTTGAATACGTTAAATAATTATATCGTTCGTTTTACATGTGACAATCATTAAGTTTTTATCATGATACATTCATAATTATTTTATATCTGAATTTGAACACATTTCGAGTTAAATATAATGAATTAAATAATTTGTAAAAAGCGAAGAAGTATATAGTGACGTAACATTTAATACTGCTAAAATGAAACACAACAAAATTGAGAGAAAATGTAAATTAAACACATTCTGGTAACAAAGCTTTGTAGCCTCCGTACAAATATTACAATAATAAGTAAACATAAATATTTTCAAAAGTTCGTAATGCTGGCAAAGATATTTCTGTGAAAACTGTCTAAATCGATTGTTATATAATATAAAAAAAGTTACAAGAAGATAAAGTTTTTCAGCAATAGGGAATTTGGTAATTTTATACTACAAAAACCGATTTTCTTGTCAATTCGATATTAGGCTTAATATATAATTGTCAGGCGATTGTCTACTTAAGTTAAAAGATCTGGCTTATAATAATTGTTCATTTATTTTAAAATTAATGAAATCCACTACTTTTCTACAGTTCACCAATATATCACACATCTCAAGAAGGGAAATAAGGTATAACAGGATCAAAGTGGACCAGGTTACAAGGAAGTTTTCTTACTCCTATGTAATTAACGAGAACTTTAACTTGAAATTGCGGCAAATTCGCATAGTGATTCGATATGCATTTCATCTCTAAACGAATCATGCTCAGAAAGGTTTTAGATATCGCATCAGATGCGCGCAAATGCTCATTTGCGATGTATTATTTAATCGTAGCCCGAGGTAAGCCTCCCTTCCCTTACTTCATTTCCAATTATTATACATTTAAATAAAACATTTTTAGACATTTGTTTGAGGTTTAATTTCGTAATGTATTCGTGACGTGCCGGATATTTTACAACATCCATAATCTCGGTAAGATTAAGGCAGTTATTACCTATTTTCTGTGGCATTATTCAAGTATTATATTCCCGTTATAGTATTAGCTCTTTATTATTTTACAAATGTCATTATATGGAATAAAAAGAGAAGGAACACTCGAAAAAACCCTATACCAACACGTCTGACCAGCGTGGTATAGTAGATCAATTTCCCTCTCATTATGGAGGAGGCTCGGGCCCAAGAGTGGGACATATATAAGCTGTGATGATTATATGGAATATAAATAACAGTACTTTCTTTTCTTATGAGTGTTTTAAAAGATGGCTAAGTGTTATAATTAGATAATAGACTTGTATGCATGTAATGAATCAATGAAGATGGAGCTCTAGTTTGGCCTACGCTGGTCATGTAGGTATATATATAGCTATATATATATATATATATATATATATATATATATATAGCTATATATATATATATATATATATATATACATATATATATATAGTACCTATAGCTAGCTACCTATAGTAGGTAATTTTCCTCCTGTGGTATTGGCAACTAATTTCCAATAATAGGATTTAAATGAATGAATGATATGAGAAGTTACTTACATGTTGCCGATTTTATACAAAATTCGAATTATACACTCAGACAACACATTATAAAATACAATAGTTTCAGTTAAAATTAATTTTAATAATTAATTAGTAATTATTTGAAGGTCCAAATGGAGTTTAATAAGTAGGAATACAATATGTCATCAGCTTTAAGGGAGTCATAAAAACGTTATAAAATACAATAGTTTCAGTTAAAATTATTTTTTTAATAATTAATTAGTAATTATTTGAAGGTCCAAATGGGGTTTTATAAGTAGGAATACAATATGTCATCACCTTCAAGGGAGTCATAAAAACGTTATAAAATACAATAGTTTCAGTTAAAATTATTTTTTAATAATTAATTAGTAATTATTTGAAGGTCCAAATGGGGTTTTATAAGTAGGAATACAATGTGTCATCACCTTTAAGGGAGTTATAAAAACGTTATAAAATACAATAGTCTCAGTTAAAATTATTTTTTAATAATTAATTAGTAATTATTTGAAGGTCCAAATGGGGTTTAATAAGTAGAAATACAATATGTCATCACCTTTAAGGGAGTCATAAAAACGTTATAAAATACAATAGTTTCAGTTAAAATTATTTTTTAATAATTAATTAGTAATTATTTGAAGGTCAAAATGGGGTTTTATAAGTAGGAATACAATATGTCATCACCTTTAAGGGAGTCATAAAAACGTTACAAAATACAATAGTTTCAGTTAAAATTAATTTTAATAATTAATTAGTAATTATTTGAAGGTCCAAATGGGGTTTTATAAGTAGGAATACAATATGTCATCACCTTTAAGGGAGTTATAAAAACGTTATAAAATACAATAGTCTCAGTTAAAATTATTTTTTAATAATTAATTAGTAATTATTTGAAGGTCCAAATGGGGTTTAATAAGTAGGAATACAATATGTCATCACCTTTAAGGGAGTCATAAAAACCATTTAAGATATTAGTAGTTTTTATTTATTGCTTATAGTGGCATACGAAGCAAGAAGCTCGAGCTCGAAGTGTTACTGCTGCTCTCATGAAGTTTAACAATACTAGAGGTATAGCTAGACCACAGCCTACCACCCAAAACCCACCTATAAATATAGGCTGCCGGCTCTTTCACTCACCGAACAAAGTGCAATAGCATATTGCCACTTTTAAGACGTCGAGTTTCCCTCAAAAGTGTAGTACTACCCTCAACGGACTGCCTTATGACTGTAGACAGAAAACTGTAAAACTGTCAACAGTGTTGCTCTATCACAACAATAATAATTATGGGTGGAATGGATAGTTGGACTCTCCCGGTGAATTCATATCATCAACTACGATCCCCAACCGGATGATGAATAAATCTACGTACGTACATACATATCATCACGCCATATCCCTTGCAGGGTAGGCAGAGAGAACAGAGTGCCAGAGAACTCTATCCTTGCATACTTCACTCGCTTCCTCAAAATTCATAATTCTCTTCATACACGCTCGCCGATTTCGGAGACTCTTGACCCCACCTTCCTTCAGTACGTGAACAATCTGGTCTAGGTAGGTTAGTCTCGGTCATGTATAAATCTGATAATGAATTATATGATCGGAGAATACACCTATGTGTATATGTATTAAAATCATATATGTACCTAGGCTTATATTAGCATAAAGTCTGTTCAGCTCAAATTTTGAGTTCAACCACATATTTTGCGGTTAACCGTGTTTCTCTGTGTCAACACTCTACTGGCTTTGATGTGAAGTTATGATATATAAACTAATTGCAACATAATAAGTTTAATATTGAATATTTTACTAATTGCTTTGAAATTCATACCTGTTATATCATCATCTCAGCTCATACATGTCCTACTTTTGTGCTCGAGCCCCTTACATAATGGGAGAGAAATTGACCTACTATACCACGCTGGTCAGACGTATTGGTCTATACCAACAAAAGCCTATGCTTTTGTTTCGAGTTTTCCTTTTATTGTATAGATGTTATATGTGTTTTAAATCCCTTAATCGTCCATTACGTTCACCCACGGGTAAGATAGGGGGTGGTGAATTGTATTCTTACTCCGTCACCACACGAAAATATCCTATCAGTTATATATTTATATTTACATAAAGGATTTTCAATTTATACTTACATAAAGGAGAATGTAATATAGGTTTTTTATTAGCTTTTAGATATACAAAATAGAAATATATAATTGATCAATGAAAGTTGAAAAATCTATATATAATATTATGGGCAAAGTATAGTTACCAGCGATGGCACTGAAACGTGATATCCAAATCTAGGTCTCATAATAAAGTACAATGTCGCTATCAAGAATGCTATACTTAGAAGTTCTCTATGGCATAAAAGCTGAAACAAAAATCTCTAGAACTCTCAAAAAATTAGTAGGTTGAAATGCAATGATTAGACAATATTATTCGTCGCACTGCATAATAGAGGAAAAAGAAAGGTTCTCGAATGGCTACCATGAATTCTTTTCATTCGGTGCAGCGTAAGTCAGCTCACCAGGTGAAATGGTGTCTTAAAAGTCGCAAGCAACTGTCAGATGTAAGTGGCACAGCACGGTCATGAATGGCATTCTCGTGGGTAGGGCTATGTATGCCCAATAGTAGACGTTTAGGGACTCATGTATGGATGAATGAATAGATATTTTACGTATATCCACCCATCCATCAGATCGTTAACTTTCACTGTTGGATATAGACCTCTACACGAGAATGACACTCAGAAAAGTCCTGTGCTACCTTGATTCAACGTCTCAATTCATTTCGCTTTATATATTTTAAAGTAAAATGCCATAACCGCTACTCTTAGCAAGCGGATTTGCAATTTATACTACTGCAAATTATAAGTTCCTGGATTCGAGTATTTTAGATTCGCTTAATTCCAAATTTGTAATAGTACAATCGTAGATGTGAAGTACTATCCTTTAGCTGCAATATAATATATGGTACTAAATTTACGTGATAAAATGTATGAAATAAGACTTTATTTCTGTTCATTATTACGAATATAAAAGCCTGAGGCTATAAAAATATGTCTTTGAAGTGCTTTTTATTTGAGCTAAGACTTTTGTAATCTTAGCTGGATTGCTAACATTATTTGTTACCTTATGCATTATTAATGTAAGTAATGTGTAATGTGTACAGTTAAAGGAGCTTATCTTTATTCTCTATTTTAATGTGTCTATCCTATCTTAGAAATAATATTATACTCGTAAAGGCGTATGACGTTATTACGCACGTTCAGCGGGTGGCAATAACAAGAGCCTTTCTTATTTACATAAAGAAAATGTATTTTAAAAATGGTGAAATAAATGAAGTATATGTTTTTTATTTAGCGGTTGTAAATGCAATAAATATTTGAGGTACAATATAAACTGAATCATGTCATTATGATAAAAAAAGTTTGATTCATATTTCAACTTTTTTAATATAATAAAAAAATAATGAATGTTTGTAATATTGAAATCTTAAAACTGTGAACAATATATAGTCAAATAATCATTTTTACACGTTTGTTTCTATGATATTTAAAAAATAATAAGGTATAAATATATTCCGTGTGGTGACGGAGTAAAAATACAAGTCACCACCCCCTATTTTACTTATGGGTGATCATAAGAGACGACTAAGGAATCCAAAGGCATAATTATAATATCTATGCAAGGAAAGGAAAACTCGAAACAAAACCCAATGCCAACACGTCTGACCAGCGTGGTATAGTAGGTCAATTTCCCTCCCATTATGGAGGAGGCTCGAGCCCAACAGTGGGACTTATTATAAGCTGAGATGATGATGATGATGATATTCTATGGAATAGAACTGAACTATGAAGCGTGCGAAGGTGTGTTCCAAGCGCTATTTTATAAGTGTTTAACGATTATTCACTTAATGGTAAATAGTAAAAGGTTTTAAGTGGGAAAGTACGTTCATTTCAAGTTTTAGATTTGAGTGAAGTATTACATGAAAATACGAAGTTTATCATTTAGAGATACGACTTACTGAATGATGTACTTAGGTACATCATTCAGTAGTCATAGCTAGCCATGGCCGCCCAATTATTAAGTTTTTTTTTTTTTTTTTTTTGTTAACGCAGTGGTTCAAGAATGCTATTTGCGCACTAACCCCCGCCTGTCGGAAAAACAGACGAGGAGTGTGGGACTCGCTAGCCCCGTGACTAGAATACCCACTAAACTCTTTCCACTGCGACCGCTGTTAGCCGAGAGGGCTTTGACAGCTTAACCGGACTATGGGTGAGCGCTGAAGGCTCTCAACCCGGAATAGCTTTTAAGCGACTACGCCCGAGGGCTCTCCCTGTGGAGAACGGACCTCGGCTCGGGGCGTCGCTGGTGGCAAAGTGGGTGTGCCCACGTTTGGAATATTGATTTTTACGCGTCGCGTCTTCCTTCCCCGGCGGCGGAGGTGAAAGCGCGAGTGATTATGTGTTATGGCCGCGCGGGCCGTGTTGGCTCTTTCTTGAGCGATGGTAATTTCGTCGTCAACGTCGGTCAGTACGTGTCGAGGACGTCGGATGGCGGATATTTTTAATGGGGTATAGTTAGCCGCCTCAACCACTAGTTGGTTGGGGTGAATCATGGCAGAGTCAATGAACCTCTGGGAGCACCGCTTCATGTATTGCCTGATGGTCGGCGATTCTAGGTCAACGTGAAGGTCGACATTTCGAATGAACCACGGTGCCCCCGTGGCTCGTCGCATGAACCGGTTTTGTAGTGATTGTAACCTGCGGATCCTTGGTGGGTTAATGTGTGCGAACACTACGCTGGCATAGGTCATGATAGGCCTTATGCAGGCAGTGTATAATCTGACCTTGTTCTTCAAGGATAGTTTGGATCTGGCGTTTAGTAAGCAATGAAGACGTCCCATCACAAAGGCTGCGCGCGCGCCTACCTGCCTTATGTGTGGAATGAACGTGAGTCGACTGTCAAGGGTCACTCCTAGATATTTGGCTTGCCTGCACCATGTGACAGGCTTATTGAATAAGGTAAGTGGGGGGATGTCATCCGGAGAGCAGATGCGGGCAGTTCGTTTAGTGAACATAACCGCTTGACTCTTCTCGGCATTTATTTCTATTCTCCATTTCCTATACCAATTGGCAAGGGCGGTGACCGCTTTCTGGAGTGTCTTAGCTACGGTTGTCGGGGAATAACCTGCACAGAAGAGTGCGGTATCATCGGCATAGAGTGCCGTGTGTACACGAGTGAATTTGGGTATATCGCTAGTGTATAGCGTGAAGAGGAACGGAGAGAGGACCGATCCCTGAGGGACACCGGCCTTGATAGGGTGGGCGGTCGACAACGTCCCGTCCACCCTGTAGCGAAAGCTGCGATGACTTAGGTAGTCATGTATGACTAGAATTAAATATTCTGGGACTTTGAAGCTATATAGTTTATAAATTAGGCCCTCATGCCAAACTTTGTCGAACGCCTTCGCTACGTCTAGGAATAGTACACCAGCGTACCTGCCTCTGACGAACTGACTGCTGGTGTACTCGACTAATTTGTAAACTTGTTGGACACAGCTGTGCTGTGGACGAAAGCCAAACTGCGCGTCGGGTATTAAGGCGTTTGCCTCAGCGAAGGTGCGTAGCCTACTGAGTACTATCCGTTCGTATAATTTGCCTATGCTGCTCAGTAGGCTGATAGGGCGATAACTATTGGGTTCGGTACGTTTTTTGCCGGGTTTGTGGATTCCGATTACCACGGCCTCTTTCCACTGTGAAGGAAAGATGTTATAAGTGAGGGCTGCGTTAAAAATACTACACAGTATTAATATTAAGTGGGCGGGGAATAGTTTAATGACTTTGTTATTTATTCCGTCCGAACCTGGGGCTTTCCTAGCTCCTAGACCCTTGATCAGTGACCCGACCTCGTCGGTGGACACTGCTGGAATAGGTTGATCGTGGTTTTCGTTTTCGTGCGATCGCGAAAGATTAATACGACGAACCACTTCGGTGTTGATGTGGTGGTGGTGTGCCGCGTCTTGGTCGTATAGTGTGCTCGGCGCACATTGAAGTTCTAGACTATCGGCCAGACATTCCGACTTGTCGTCGTCCATGAATGCCGGCGGTTGGTTGGGTCGATTTAGGGGAGGGAGTGTGGACACTATATCCTTTTTGAGAGAGCGGGAAATCTGCCAGAAGGCTGTGTGCGAAGGCACTAGCTCTTCTAGTGTGGCGTCATATTTGCTCTGCCTAAAATTACTAATTTCGGATTTGACCTTCCTTTGGAGAGTCCGCAGGCGTTTGCGGTTGTCCTCCGTGGGATATCGGTCGTACGCGCGGGTCGCGGCGTTCTTTTGTCGTAACAGTTCACGTACGTCGGCCGGCAGGGGCCCTCTACGATTTCTCGTATCGGGTACTCGCCGCGAGCAGCCGTTAATTAACGACTGCACGTGTTCTGTGAACGAATCGATCGCCTGGGAGGTATCTTCCTTAGACTTGATGTCTTTTGGATTTTGATCAAGGTGAACCGATGTGGTCGTCTTTAGATTTCTCTTCAGTTGACCCCAGTCGGTTATCATCCTTGTCGTTTCGTGGTTTCGGCCTGAGGGGCCTGGGGTGGGGGAGGCGAAATCCAGAGTCACCGGACGGTGATCTGAGTCTAATGTGTGATGTACTTCTACTAAACATAAACGTAAATTTATGTTTTTGAGTAGTACTATGTCTAAGATGTCTGGATTGCTCGAGACGATGTAAGGGAAGTGCGTCGGCTCTAATGGCGCTATGACGTCAAAACCCAATCTGTCTGAGTACAACTTCAGGTCCTTGCCCCTCTTGTTGGAACTGAGACAGTTCCAAGAGGTATTCTTGGCGTTAAGGTCACCGCCAATGATGACGGCGCCGCCCAAGTCAAGCAAGGCCTTGAGATCGCTTTCTATTAGGTTATCTGTACCCCTAGGGGTTAGATAAGCTGAAACTAGTATGATTGGCTGATGGCCAGTGAGGGCTAGACAGCATACGGATGCTTCAATGTGCGCCAGAGGGGGCGGATCCACAGGCGTGCAATGCAACGATTTCTTATAGTAGATGAGTGTTCCCCCCAGTCGTCCGGTAGTCCTGTCATTGCGAACTATGTTATAATTCGCAATTTTAGGGTCCCGGATGGAAGGTTTAAGGAACGTCTCCTGAACCATAAGGATATCGAGCTGATGTTCCTTAAGGAATGTACCTACTTCATCCCTCTGTTTGAATAGGCTATTTGCATTGAATGTGCCTAACTTTAGGTGTCGTGGTTTGACTCTGCCGCTAGGATGTGAATCCATTTTTAATTTATTTTTAGGGAGCCCAGCCTTTCGAGCGTGGGAGCGAATCTGATGGCGATGTTGAGGAGGGCGAGGGCATCTCCCTCGTTCCTCCTCATCTCCGCTGCTATTTCGCGGATCTCCGCGAAGTTAATTTGTGCCGCGAGGTTTAGCACAAGGGCTAGCTCCGGGTCTACGCCCTGTGGAGTCTTAGGGGGCGCGTTGTGTGCTGCCCTAACCGGCGGTGTCGCGGGTTTGTTTATCTTGATGCCCATAAGGGGCTTGGGTTGGCCTCCGGTAGGCATCGTTTGCCCGACGGTTGGCGGGGGGGCTGAGGGTGTCACCTGCCTGGTAGGGGGGGACACGTAGTGCTGCCTTTGCGGCAGGGCAGGGAAGGCCTCCTTATTATTTAATAAGGGGCGATTCCATGCATTATTCACAAAGGCCTTGTTGTAGTACTTGGCCCTGCTTTGCGGGACCATTCTGCGCGGCGCTCTAGGGCAGCCGCGGTAGTTGGCCGGGTGGCCCATCTCTCCGCACAGCACGCATGAAGGCGGCTCTGTGCAGAGCGATAGGTCCTTGGGCCTCTCACACTCTTTGGTGTGGTGATCGCCAAGGCATTTAACACACCTTGGTTGGGCGAAACAGTTATTAGAGGTATGGCCATAGAGTTGGCACTTATGACATTGGGCGATATTGCCCGTTTTGTATGGGGGCTCGACGGAAATGCCGGATAGCCCGCATATTTTGGTAACCTTGTAGATACCTTTACCCTCAGGGGTGTTGTTCAGGCATACAAGTACCATATTGAGGGGGAGTCGGCCCTGGCCGCGTACCATGCGGTGGACTTCTTTGACTGGGAGGTCTAGGCCTCTGAGGGATTCGAGGATCTCCTCAGTGCCTATTTCTTTTGGGATATTGCGCACGACGGCGCGGAGTAGCTTTGCCTCTGGCAAAGTGTAGGTGTGGTAGGGGATACGTTGCTCCCCTAGCATCTTTGAAAGGGCACGGTGGTCGTCGATGGTGTTGACGTCCACCCGGATTCCTTGCGGCGTGGATTTCGCCGACTTGTAGTTTACATGGTGCGTATGGCACCATGATGATATGGGGATCCATTTCTCCTTGTCCCTTATATATAGGGGCGGAGGAGACGGAATTCTGGGGGTATTATTGACGGGGGCCGAAGTGGCCGCCTGCGTTTGAGCGACCTTAGGGGTCAGGACGGCGACCTTGGAGGCCGTGGTGGCCTTGGCGGCTGAATGGGGGGACGCTTTATGAGCGGGTGGGGATGGAGTGCCGTGCTCCTCGAGGTGAGCGGCAGGAGAAGAAGAAGAGGACGACGCGGTCTCTTCTGTTTTGAGGGCCTTTGCGGCGGCCTTGGCTTTGTGGGCCTTTTTTCGCTTGCGCGAAGAGACCTCTTGGAAGTCGCCTTCGTTAGGCGATTCCTCCGTTTCGGAGGAAGAGGTTGAACGGGCAGAGGCAGAAGCGGAGTCTAGTTCGGACTCCGTTTCCATATCGGATGTCTCTTCAGACCCGCTTTCGGCGGGGGTGAGAGTGGGGGCTGGGGAGGCAGGGCGTGACGGAACACGCTCCTGCAAGCGGTATCGCTGCGAGGCTATCGCCCATATTTCTTCGTCTAGAAGAAGGCGTTCGAGGAGCTGCTCTCGCTCGTTTGCATCGTCCATTTGAACCCGAAGCTCTCGCACGTTTACTGTGTCCATTTTTTAAAAATGGACAAGCGCGTGCGGCTTACGGCGGGAGTGACGTGGAGTACCACAGTGATCTCCTAGCGTCCCTACCACCCCGGGGGGAGTTCCCGGGGGTGTGTGGATGTTTTCCCTCCCAACCGTAATTGGTCGGGAGGATGTACTTAGAGTAGGCCCTAAGCTTGTATCCGTTCGCCTACCGTAAGTGCGAAACGGTTCCTGACTGCCCAAGTGTAGGGGTGGTATGTACCCTTTCGGGCAGGCACACCCAAACTCACCACTCGGGAATGGGGAAAAGGATCGGAAAAAGGTTTGGAAGGAGATACCTAGGGCCGACTAGGGGCAAACCCCAAGGCCGGCTGATCTAGGCCCGTCCGCTTGTTTTGTCGATCCCAGAGGGGGACCGACAGACGAGTCGGGGCCTCGCCCACTCGGCTTGGTTGACACCGTTTGGTTTCCACCGAGGACCAATATGAAAGATTGGATTTACCCTTATGGGGTCAAAATGACTTTTATCTATTACAAATAATAGAAATAATATGTGAGACGACCAAATAGCCTTGAAAAAGACGGCTTGGTCGAACACTCGCGATGTCCGTTAGGACGCTTTGGCGAAAGCGCGCGAAAACACTCGTACGCGGGACGCGGGGAACGCAAGGCGGCGGCACGTGTGCGCGCCAAAACGATCGAACGCGGTATGCAATTATTAAGTAGATGTATACGAATTTAAACAACAATTGTTTTAGTTGCCTTGTACTGACAACAAAGAAAAAGATGTGAAGTGATACCGTATTTTTAGTGGCATTAATTTTGGACGTTTTTCATTAGAAGTTATGTTAAATCTTTAATGACTTGGTTAATCTTTAAGATACGGGCATAACCTACTAAATATCATGTTTCGTGGCCCAGCGGTTTGGGAAAGACGTTGATTAATGGGTCTTTGCTGCCTATTAATTAAGAAAAAGAGAAAACTTTCCTTTAGGTTTTTCTAAACCAGAACAATCAGGAATAATTTGAATATAATTATGGCAACCCAAATTTGTAAGCAAGATTTTATAATAAGATTGTGATGAAAATTACCTGTTTAATTGAAACAAACACAGCCTGAAATATTTCTACCCAATACTACTTAAACTCCGTCTCTTTCTACCCTATGTATGTATACTAGCTTCTGCTTGCAACTTTGTCCGTGTAGAATAGTTACTTTGGACTTACGCTAACATTAACTCGCGACCTCGTTTACGTACAAGGTGGAAATACAAATTACTGAAATTTAGCATTTAACATACTAGATTATTTATAAAAACTTGATAACGAGTGAAAAATGATTGTCATATGTGACAATTGTTTTTCTGATTGTCATATGTGACAATTATTTTTCGCTCGTAATCAAGTTTTAATAAGGTGCAAATATTTTTAAATGATATGTACATTAAGGAGATGTTATTGGTACCTAAATGACGCTTTTAATAGTAAGAGTGGGACATTAAAAGGATAGATAAAAGTATTATCCTCGCATAGTGGTAATAATGCTAAAATCTCCACGCGTTTGCGATATAAGTTACCCAAAAGAAACTTGCTTGCATTCATCTGGTGATCCATTAGACGATATATACGACTCTTACCAGTAACCAAGGGTATTAATCTTTAACGATATTAAAAGTAAAGGTTGTGTGTTATTATCCCACCTATACAGGGTGGAAGTGGATCGCTCCCGAAAATAAAGACAAGTGACCCTACTAGTCCTACTTGTAAAGATAGGCTAAAAAAAATCAAATCAAAATTTTTCACATTGTACTAAGAAAGTGCCATGTAACGATAATTCCATAAAAATACGTCACTTTACTCAGATGAGAAAAGACGCAATCTATTCAAAACTCACAATCATATGTTCAAGAGTTCAACGACCTCTCGTGATGAACAAAATTTCTTTTTTATCTGACTTGATTTTTTTTCTAGCCTATCATTACAAGTAGGACTAGTAGGGTCCCCTGTCTTTGTTTTCGAAAGCAGTCCACTTCCACCCTGTATATTAAAGAAGGGAGAATCCTACATATTACTTATAAACTGTATTCATTCTTATTTTCTAAAAAAAAAGAGCTACGTTGTATGCTGTTTTTCTTTTTAAAATATATCATTATCAGTTCTCCTATCCTGAACTTACGTTCTAGTATAAAAATTCTTAATACTTTAAAATACTTTTTATTACGTTTCATTTAGCTTTATAATGTTAACTTGTTAAAGAATAAATAATTAACGAGGTATAATTGATTTCGATATCCGTGTGGTGACGGAATAAAAATACAATTCATCATCCCTATCTTACCCGTGGGTGATCGTAAGAGACGACTAAGGGATATAAAATGTATATAACATCTATGCAAGAGAAGAAAAACTCGAAACAAAACCCTTTACCATCACGTCTGACCAGCGTGGTACAGTACGTCGATTTCCTACCAATTGCGGAGGAGGCTCGAGCCTAACAGTGGGACATATATGAGTTGTTATGACGATGATGAATTTATTTCGTGTATATATACAAATAGTTTTGTTAATTATTATTACACGGATGGTTTAATTTTCTACAAAACTTGTTCCATATGTTGACAAATGACGCAATGTTGAAATTCACTTTAATCTTTGTGTAACTGAAAATCCATTTAATACCAATTACTCGTAACTTCGAACATGTATCATACAAATACAAAACTGGATAGTTTAATTTATGTAAATAAGATGAATTTATAGTGTGCTGTATTATACTGTAGTATTTATGTTGTATTTATCAATAATTTTCACCATATTAAGCTGTATTTAATTGTCACTATACATTTTTTTAAGACAACAACCTGCAATAAGAAAAAAATAGTCCCTGTCTTGCAGGGGATTTTTTACATATACAAATTCAAATTCTGTGGTATCGAAATTCAAAGTATTTTACTTATGTTTAAAACTAATGAATTTATGAGAACGATTTATTACCTAAAGTTAAGTTCTGATGACATTTGTAATTCCTATAATTACGCTCTAAAATATGTGGGATTAATTATTTTGGGTACAAGCATAAATCTACTTATCCAATGGACGGTAACCCAACCCATCCATACAAAAATGGAAAAATTTTCAATAAAGATAATTTATATAATATTTTCATACTACTTACGCTTACTATATAAAAACTTAAACTTGTATCGTAATTATTTGATATTAATAGTATTACCTTAAAATCGCCTTAAATATTCTCCCCTCTAAGAGATAGAAAAAGACAGACAAATGGAGAATAACAGCAATAATAATTGACAATAATTCTGCCCTTATTTATTTTAATTCAGCAGAGTTCATTTAATTAGTTTAAATGAACAATTTTTGCTTATTTAAATATATTCATATTCATTCATTCTCAGTAATAGCTACAATAATTTTCATATAATTTAATACGCAGGAATTTTCGTGGGCAATAACGATCTAGCTAGATATTATTTATAGAAGAACCTTGTTTTATTAATGATTTTAGACAGTGAAAAAAAATACTAAGAAGATAAATAAATGAATAGTTTTGTCAGTTTTTCTAAAATTGTAAATTGCCATAATAATAATTATTATAAATTAAATGCTTTAATAATAACAAATCATAAACAATTCAAAATTTTATATATAGAATATTTTCTTTTTGTACTGGCAATTAATTTGTAATAATTTGTATTAAAAATGTGGGTCAAAATTTAATATCTTATAAGGTAGATATAAATTTCTGTAATAACAATGACATACTGGACGTAGGACACCTTAGTCCTCCCGTGACCATGATCACAGTAAAGTGTTCGAAACGTCGGGCAATTAAAAATCAAATACAAACGCGATAGAATCCGTAAAAGTAGTTTTATTTCAAATGTGTAACACTCGTGTAAACATTAGAAATCAGTAAAGAAGATACATTTAACCCCTGCCATTAAAAATAGCTCAATTAAGAAATCGAGCACACCCTTAATTCATAGGGTCCCAGTTTATTTTACCCTATTTTATAGTAATTCCCACTCTTTAAATGTTTCAGAAAAAAACATTTATTTTTTGAATCGCACAAAGTATTGTCCTGCGTGGGAATCGAATCCAGGACACTGGGAATGCAGATCCGTATCTTATAGTGGTTAAGATACGGACTTACTTTGCCATCTATGTAGTCAAATCAGTTATTTCAAAGTAATCTATATTAGAATGGATCGCCATATTCAAATACCTGTTCTAGTATATTATGTTTACCAATTTTACGCCTGTTTAATAAACTTAAATGGCATGTTAATCAATATTGAAAGTTTGCTTTGTGTATATCAGCGCTTGAATAGTTTAGGAACAAGTAATAGAAAATTGTAATAATGTTTATACATAATTTTAATAAGTTATGGGATTTCTATGTATAAATAATAAATCTAGATACTTCTTTAGTTAGAGTGTTATTTCATTTTAAAGCTAAAAATAATCTAAACAGCGAATAAAAACTAAGGAGACAGTTTGAGGTCCGGTTCAAAGTCATAAGCTAGTTGTCTTTTGTAAAAAGCTGGAAGTTGCCTCCTAAATGTGAATAATTAATATTAGGCCCTCTGATTTTTCTTGCCGATTCTTTCTTAGTGCAACCACGTTTCGTCCCAATTGTAGCTTCTTAGATGTGTTAGGTTGTAATTAATAAATTGTCATAATAATAACATATACTGCACAGGTAGTTTATTATTTCCTTAGTGCAGAGTGGTGTAAAAAATACCAGAAATTTAAAATTTTATAATATTGGTCAGTACCAAAAAAAATGTCATTTTTATACAGAATAAGAATATTTGTATAAAAATGTGGGCCAAATTTAAATAACTAATACTGTAAATATACTGTACTAATATCTTAACTATGTACTAATAATACAGTACTGTAACTGTAGATATCCATTTTATAATAACGAAGCCTTGTTGGACGTGAAACAACTTAAATCTTCCGTGACCATGAACGCTGTTGGCAAAGTCATAAAAATGAAATGTAAATATAAAGATGATAAAATATATAAAGACAGTTTAATTTTAAATGACATGGCAAAATTGGCATAAATATGAAAATTTACTTCAAGTACAATCCCCGAAAATATAGACCATTGCAAGTTAGATATTTAAATACTTTATTATTGCTACGTAAATTAGTATACGTATAGCAGTGGATATCTACTTGTGGTAATATAAAATACGTATTCTCTCAAAAAAGTATTTTAATAAGTTGTTTTCTTTAATATATTACTAGCAGACCTGGCCACGCGTTGCAGTGGCTTAGGTTAGCCTCAGTAACACTTTTTGTTTATTCTAAGAAATTTTAGCTTATATGAAGCGTTTGTACATTTAACATAGTGCCATCTATTAAATACTTACTGAATCCAGTCAACAAATTCCGCCATCTTTTAAAATCCTTTTGAAATAACATATGATTTTGACTGTCAAATATTAGACATATAATTTGCAATAAAATAATATTACTATAAATTGAGATTTAAGCTATCTTATCTTTTAAGTTGGATCAAACTACACTTGCTGTGCAAATTTGGTTAAAATCGGTTAAGTACTTTATGAGTCCATCGCGGACAAACAACGTGACACGTAATTTATATATATTAAGATAGTGGTAAGACCACGCTGTTGACAGTTTTCTATGTACAGCTGCGGGCCGGTCCGGCCGGGGTAGTACCACACTCTCGCAGAAGATCAACGTCTGCGTAATGGCAATGTGTTATTGCGCTTCGTTTGATGAGCGAGAGAGCCGAAAGCCGAAAGCCAAAAACGTGGGTGCGTGGGTTTGGGGATTTTATTGGTAGTCTGCGGCCTAAGCTATACCCTTGTATTGCAAAGGTCCATGGCCGGCAGTGACACTTACTATCAGGTGGGCCGCTTGCTCATTTGCCACCATAAGCAATAAAAAAAATATAATTAAATTTTAATCTTTATAATTGGCAACTTCTTATGATAGCCGTAAGGTTTTTTTCATTAGCAAAAAAATATTTTTTTTATGGTTAGAAAAATGTGATATTATTATTTGCGTAAATAGAAGATAGAAATTAATATTATATTTTGTTGAATATAACCCCGTAAACATTCACACAATACAATGTGTCGCCACGCAGTTGTGAATATCAACTATGAGTTCCATTGAAGTGGGTAGAGACGCTTTCCGAGAAAATATCATTAACTTTGATCTTCAACCTGCCTTTCAACTGTGGAAATTATGGAATTATTCTATCGTAGTGGAGAGGTCTATGTTTGATACTGGATGTTGGTTGATAGGTTGATGGATGGATGGAAATATAAACATACCAGGTGTTTGCCTGGTATGTTACTTTTACTTATAAATCATAACAAACGGGCAATATTTTAACATTATTATCGTTGACACTAAAATGGAATCTGTCAGTAGAATCATAACCTAATATAGATAGCTGAACTAATTCAGTATACTTTTTCTTTAATTTGAGAAGTAATTTGAATATCTTTCTATTGTATTTTTTAATATTCATAAATTTTCACTGTCTAGAGGTTATCCGTTCGTTGGAGTTATTAGTTTTAGTTATTGTAAATGGAAAAATCTAACTACTTTCGTTTCAATATTGATTAATGAATATTATTTACTAACCAATTTATCGGTTATTAAATGACTTCGAGGATAGGTAGAATAAGCATAGAGTACAGTTATTCATGATTGAAATACAAAATATGTATGTTCACTTCTATTCCTTATTGAAAATAGTGGATAGCAATTTATTTATAATCTCAGATATATTGTTGGAAACGCTTAGACATCTAAGTATTAACCTACCGTACCCCTCGTGAGTTCTATTTATACGGAAATAATTATTTTTATAAACCACAATGTTGTTTTGCCTGTGGATGTAATTAATTGTACGTTAATTATATCTTTTAATTTTTGTTGCTTATGGTGGCAAACGCAAAAAAAAGCAAGCAGCACACCTGATGGTAAGTGTTAATGCCGCCCTCCATGGGCCTTTGCATAACAAGGGTATAGCTCGGCCTATGGTACTACCCCGGACGGACTGGTCCGCGGCTGTAGACAAAAAACTGACAACAGCGTGGTCCTACCACAAAAATCTGTATAAAACCCAATAATACACAAGAATTTACTCCCCGATTTTTTTTTTCAAACAGACAGCACAGGGACTTTAATAACATATAATTTGACGGACACAAATTACACCTACACTCAGAATAACAATCTGTGGATTACACGTAGTATTGTCCTGCATGGGAATCGAACCAACGATACTGGCGTGGTAGATCGGTATCTTAACCACTACGCTATCTGTGCAGTCAAATATAGGATATCTTTTATATATAAATAAAAAAATGTTTTACTAAAACCCAAAAGAATGAATTTGAGTTATATATCAGTAAATACACTTTTGTACACAAAAATTTTGTATCAGAATAGTAGACGTAGTTTTAGGCGGCAAATTTAGTTTACTTCTGCTCAGCAAAGATTTAAAGCAGCATCCTGCACCTGTTAGGGATTACCGTGTAAATATAAACAAGATTAATGGATATATTTTTCATGCGAAGGACGTAAATGGCAGTCGTTCAATCATTTTGCCATAGCTTCCCATGCTTTTTTAGAGTTCCATACATAAACACTGCCAACAAAACTTTATTACTAAATCCCCGTTGTTCATCAGTCAGCCTATCCTTCTAACAACGGATAGTATCTCATGAACTGAATTAGGTAGTCATAGATTAAAGTTAAAAAAATTAAGTGTGCGTAATAATAGAAAACATCTTTGATGTTTTTGGAAGATTTTTAATAATGCTAATATCTCAAATTACTGAAATTGAGCATTTAATATGCTCATTTATAGAAACTTGATTACGAGCGAAAAATGATTGTCACATAGGAGTCCCATATGTGACAAGCATTTTTCGCTCGTAACCAAGTTTTTATAAATGGTAATAAAACCTTTGTTTTGGTGGCAGGCTATAGTTTGCACACATCCAGCCTAATGGACTGACTATTGGTACTGATTCCTTGACCACGATGGCCTGGCAATGCCTTGCAAATATTTAAAATAAAAATTATACATCAAAATTATGGCTAAGTAAATCTTAGTCATAATTTTCATTCTTCAGCAGTACACTTGGTGGTAAGTGTTACTGCCGCTCATTGACCTTTCCTATACCAAGGGTACAGAAAGACTGCTGGCTACGAATCAAAACCCACACTGAATTTTGTGTTTTCGGCTTTCTTCCTCACCCAAAGATGTGCAACAGTACATTGCTACTGCTCAGATTTCTATTTTCTGAGATAGTGTAGTACTACCGGGACCGGTCTCCAGCTGTAAACAGAAAATTGTCAATATTATGGTTCTACTATTATTAGGCTATTAGTATCCTAGAGCTCGCTTCTCTGTCAATTTTATGTAGATACTTACTAAAGACCCTGTGTCCGATAAGTACATGCTCCGTCCTAAACGCTAACGTTAACTGTAGCCTACGCTACCGTGCCCTCTCGTGAGCCAGCGGTGGAGGTACGGTGCAACCATCTCCATATTTCCCCGTTGGGCTAAGGGGGATTCCAGTACGTTATTCCATCGCTAAATGACTTCCCTTCATTCTACTTCTGTTGCTCCCAGTTTCCTTGCACAGAGTGGTTCACCGTTGTCGCATGAGGTCACGCGGAACCGTTAAACTTCTGTCAACACTTCAGCTACATGTCGGCAAGGTTGCCGGCCAGCAGGTGTTCTGCTTGACTGATCTTAATCCTCGTTGCAAATGTAATTGTGAACTAGACGGCATCGAATGGAGTTAGCCCAGGTCGATGTAAAGCTCATAATCGTCTTTTACCACACCCGTGAGTAATTTAAAACTTGGTAGTATTTTTTGCCAACAACAAATTATAAAATATGACAGAGGTTTTCCCCAATCTATTATGTATTTAAAGTATAAATATATAATATTTTGGGGTAATAATTTAATGTATATAAATAAAAATATATCTGTAAGTTACTCAATTGTTACAATGTCAATTATATTATTATTGATCAATATTAGTGATTTTTAATCTTGTTAAAGATTAAAAGATTCGAGATTCGAAATAATCCTTTCACTGATTTCACTAGATATTAATAATAATTTATAGACTATTTCATTATTTTTGGCATTATTTATAATGCTCAAGCAACATGACTACTCAAAAGTTCTCCGATTGAAGCTTTAAAAATGACCGTTAAAAAAACATCTATTAATCTATTTTACTATAGAACCTATAAAATTAACTGCGTTATTTATGCGGTATAAATCGGTCAGATAACCTTTTTATTAGAAATATAAAAAATAAAAAATAAAATAAAAAATAACTAACTTTAACTTCATGAACTGAGCATGAAAATTATACAGTTATTAATAATATTAATGTATGTACTCTTGGTATCTAAGACATATACTTTTTATATACTTTCAGATAGTTATAAATAGCCTTATAGTTAACATACATAGTATTTTTTTATTTAGAGACAAAATTGTGTTATAAATAGGAGATGGAAAAGGGGAAATAAATTGCAATGCGTTAACAACCGCGTTTGTCACCTTAGGCCGTTGGCACTTGTGAAATTGTGCTCATATTGTATGGGCTAATCCTCGACGAAAATTCATCAGGTTCTAATGTCACCCTCATAGGCCCGACCCTCGTTTCCACCATCTATTCACATTATTTTTTGTCACACTACGAGTTTATAACAAACTTAAGGCTTTTCGGCATAGTGTCGGATAAAGGGAACGTTGACCATAAATTTTCCTAACAAAGCGGACACGAAAGTACTTGCTACTTGAATGTCTTATTTATTTATGAAAATCCCCATGTTTTTGTACGCATCCTCTATAGTTTTACAAATAAAATGTATAGATTCATCAAACATCATAAATTACGTGAAAGGGATGCTATTAATTTATTTATTTTTATTAGATTCTATAGCTATTTATAAATACCCAATTACGAAACGAAAAATGATGTCACAAGCGGGGTTCGAACCCACACCTATTGGGAATCCGGCCCAACCGTGCTGCCACTTACACCATCGTGATTCGTGAACTATTTTAGGACATGCAAATTTCGCTTCATATTATATCTTACGTCTTCAAGGTGGCGTATGCCATCTATCGGATAATGTTTACACATTGTATATAGCCTTAATACTTCAAACTTTACAGTTAAAATTGTATTAAAAGATGACACAACCTTGTTTTTAGCACCTGGTTTTTAGCGTTCCTTGATGCAGCTGCTATAGCCTATCATTCATTCTCCTATTCTTATCCCAATTACTTGGGGTCAATACAATATGTACTCTTCTTTCATAGTTCATATTATAAAAGTTATTGGCAATAATTTTATGTCCGGCCGCCTGCCTGACGTCAACCCTTGGGAAGTTCTTGGTAATGTAATTGTTGACCAAACGGCATGTGATGGAGTTGGCCCAGGAGGTTATAAGACTATTAGTCGTTTTTTACGAAATCCACGAGCAAAGTAAGGGTTTGTAGTATTCGTAGCCGCTACTACACAGCTTTGTTGTTATAGCCTATATCAACACATAACTATAAGAAAAATCTATTTATTCGCCTCCTTCCTATGCATGTAGTTGATAATACTTAGTGTATAAACGCATATGTATTGAAATAATTATTATACGAACAACACAGGGGCTAAGTAGTTTCATTATTTAATATACAACCTTAAGAATTTTCTAAAGAATATACTCTTGATGCTGGCATTGTAATGCAGAAATGCACAGCGAAGATATGATGCAGCCCACGCTTCAATGTTGATCGGCTGAACATCTTCACTACGAGCAATTACTATAGAAAAATATCTGACCTTTCTTGGCTGTGTGGTAGTGGCTTCGAATACTACCAACCCTTACTTTGCTTGTGGATGTCGTAAAAGACGACTTAGAGCCTTATAACAACCTAGGCCAACTCCATCTAATGTCGTTTGGTCAACAATTACATTCCCAAGGAGGGTTGACGTCTGGCAAGCAGCCGTTCATAAAACTATTGCCAATAACTTCTACAATATGTGCTATGAAAGAGTACATATTGTGTCTACCCCAAGTAATTGGGATAAGAGTAGGAGAAAGAAGAGAGAAAAGTCTGACCTTTGACTACTTTATAAGAGGTTTGTGTTACGTTGAATGAAATGTAGCATTCGATTGTAAAACTGATACAAATACAATCAATAGCATTCATAATCTAATACATCTGCGAAAAAATTAGGATTGGAGACTATAGAAAAGTATTAGTAGATATCATATTAGAAAATTTTACAATCATGCAGGTTTTCCACAATACTATCTAGAATATATATGTAGTATGTGAACAATCTGATCTAGGTAGATTAGTCTCGGCTTCCTCGGTACCTATATCCTTCCACTTTCGCATTATATATCTTTTTAATCAGACGTTCGACATTCTTTCCACATGTCCGAACACTCAGACCATTCACTTTCGCATCTTTACACCAATACTCTCTTTCATACCTACTCGCTTTCTTACGTCGTCGTGGTGGAGTCAAGAGTCGCCGAAACCAGAGAGCGTGTATGAAGAGAATTATGAATGTTGAGGAAGCGAGGGAAGTATTCACGGATAGAGTTCTCTGGCACTCTGTTCTCTCTGCCTACCCTGCAAGGGATATGGCGTGATGATATGTATATGTATGTATATGTAGTAAATATATATAAAATGTTATTAAGATTCACTGTAAACTGTAGCTAGATTGCCACAATAATATGTATATGATTTAAATAAGAAAGCCCGATGGTAATACTCGGCAAATGTGTTGTCGTCATTTTGCTTTAAATTATTATTTTCAACATATGGCAGACTCGAAAATGAGGGTGGAATATGAGATAAACTCCATATAATGTGTACATTACGTCTCTTTGAATATGTAAATTGGTGTATTATAAGAACAGTATATGACTTGTATGTATTTCACTTAATATAATCAAAAATGGTACCCACTTATTTAAAAAAATGAATTATTATGGCATAAAAAATAAAAATAAATACTCATTAATGTTGGAGTGAAAGTTTTTTTGGCGCAACGCACATAGTTTTTTCATAGGCTATAAGTGAGGCTGATCCGTCATGCTCTGAGGTGAAAGGCTCGTTCAGGTGAACTCGGGCTGCCGAGTGTATCCGCGCGAAAGATACAGTCAGCTGATCTTCACTGCTGTTTCGCTGTGTTAGTAAACATTAATATTCAATTTATATGTAATCATTGTTATTATTGATTATTATCAATTATATTATATGGTGTGGTCACCCATACATACTCTATGGGGGTCACCGATGACAAAGATCGGGTACCGGTGGCCCGCTAGCACGGCGAAGAGAGGAGTTTGCATGGTGGGTCTATGGGGGTCACGCGCCGTCTCTTCCGTCACTCCGGATCGATTTGGCGGGGCGAGATGCATCCATAGTTCACGGCAAAAAAAAAAAAAAAAAATACACACTCTATGGGGCTCGCTTTTTTATAATTTTCTTTTGTTTTTTCTTAGGTTTAAGTTTTCACTTTTGTCGGCAGTCATGCAAACATGTCTTTGAAATTTGAAATAAAACTGCTTTTACGGATTCTATCGCGTTTGTATTTGATTTTATCATCCATAATATTAAAAAAAAAAAGCTAATCTACACAAACAGTACAAAATAAGTAAGTCTAAGAGTGATTACGAAGCGTTTTCTCAATAGAGGTCTAATGTTAAAAAACGATTGTACTGGCACAGGAGGAATATAACCACCAAATTCAAAATCAAATTTTAAAGGACCCAAAATCATTTTGGAAGTATGCCAATGCAAAAAAAAAAAAAAAAAAAAACAGTCGAACTCCGCAAGGCATTTTAAAAGATGGCGAGGTTTTAGATGATCATTAGTGTGCAAAAGAATTTGCACATTACTTCTATTCAGTTTACAGAGAAGAGCGGGCTACATGTAATATTAGTGAGGTAATTAAGGCGAACAATGATAATCTGGGAGCACGAATTCACATTAATTGTCTGCGTTTGCAGGATGTACAATGTGCACTATCACATCTTAAGCCTAAAAAATCTGTGGGTCCAGATGGTATACCCGCTTATATACTAAAGGATTGTAGTTCAGTGCTGGCTCAGCCTCTACTTCACATTTTTAACTTGTGCTTGAAATTAAGCGTGTTTCCAGCGAGATGGAAGGTTAGTCGTGTAGTTCCGGTACCGAAAGAAGGATTGAAATGTAAAATTGAAGGATATAGACCAATTGCAGTATTGTCTTCCCCAGCAAAAGTGTTGGAGTCAACTATACATAAATGCATTTTTACAGAGGTAAGATCACAACTCACAGAATTTCAGCACGGCTTTCAGCCAATAAAGAGTACAACCAGCAACCTCTTGAGCTATATGGCTCATACAGTTCCCATAGTTGATAGTGGCGGTCAGGTTGATGCTGCTTACTTCGATTATAAAAAAGCTTTCGACTTAGTAGATCATGATATATTGCTTAAAAAGTTGGCTGCAGTTGGTTTCATTCCGCATCTTCTCCAATTTTTTATTAGCTATTTAAGCGATTGGATGCAGTATGTTGAATATGCTGGCCAAAATTCAGATACATATTGTACCTGGTCTGGTGTAAGCCAAGGCAATAATTTGGGGCCTTTGTTGTTCATTTTAATGATAAACGATCTGCCACAATCAATAAAAAATGCAAACTGTCTATTATTTGCAGACGATCTCAAGCTATTTTTTGGTATAAAAAATCTTCAAGACTGCCAACTTTCACAAAATGATATTACAAATATAGTAGCCTGGACTAAAGATAATCGATTACAATTTAATATACAAAAAAGTCAAACAATTACTTTTTCTCGCGCAATAAGTCTCATTATGTACAACTACAAAATTAAAGTAGTTGAAATGACTAAAGCTACTGAGGTTAGAGATTTGGGAGTTGAGTTTAACACTGGACTAACTTTTCGTAATCATATCATTAAGTGCTATAGAAAAGCATATAGAAATTTAGGTTTCATGCTACGTACTGTTCGTGGATTTACTAATATTATAGCGATTACAACATTATATAATGCTTTAGTCGGAAGCCAACTAGAATGTAATGCAATTATATGGGATCCACATGAAGCTAAATATAGTCTCATGTTGGAGCGAGTACAAAATAAGTTTTTGAGGTTTTTATATCTGAGACAGTATGGTGTATACCCATATTATCCGCTGATGTATCCAACTCTATTTATTCTGGGTATGGTTGGATACAATGAACTAAAAGGTCAGGCGATATCTTGCACTGGCTTCATATTTGTTCAAATTAATAAGGGGTAAGATATATAATGCTGATATTTTACAGCGGGTGGGTCTATATGTACCTGAGAGGTATGTGTATCGAAGACGACGACCACGCCTGCTAGCAGTGCCTCGCGCCCGTACAAACCTACTGCTTGAGGCGCCACTGTCGCGTGCACTTTGAACTATAAATAGTGTTTCTGAAGAAATAGACATATTTTGTTGTTCTCTGAATGAATTTACAAAAACCGCTTTACATATCATATGTTACACAAATGATTAAAGTTTATTTGATAAAAGATTTATAAAATGTTATATGTTATAATTATAACTTATTTTTTGTTACCACGCTATTGCATTAGGCAAATCCTGTAATGATAGTTGTGTGTATGATAAATAAATAAATAATTTTTAATTTCCCGACGTTTCGAACACTTTACAGTGATCATGGTCACGGGAGGACAGTCCTGAATCCGTAAAAGCAGTTTTATTTTAAATGTGTAATCCTTGCCTAAATATCAGAAACCATTACGTCGTTGAAATTTATTTTTATTTTAACTTTTTTTATAGTGTTATTGAACATGTAGCTTACATATGATTTTTAATTTTGCTCATCTAGTCCTATCTAACTCCTAGTTTAGGAAAGATATTTTTGTGATGGTCATTGTATGACTTGAGTCAAGTAATATTAAGTAATTCAATATAATTATGTGGTTTTCAGGCTTGAATGAGTAGCATGGTGAAAGCATGGCGAATTTAAATCAACCTTACCGTTTGCAGGAATCTCTAATATTTCTTAGCAATAATGATTAAATGTACAATCGAATAAATCTTTTTAAACCATCATGATTAACGTTAGACAGTCTTACAAGAAGATATGTATTATTTACATAAAAATTACGTAGTATTTGATTAATTGAATAAATCCTTGTGTTGTAGGGGCCTTTACAATTACACAATTAATGGACATAAGTAACATCCAGACTAAGAAAAATCATTTGTGGATCAAAGAAAAAATATCCTAAATGGGAACCGGACTTATTCATAGCAGATCGCTAACTACATCAGTGAACCATTTGTAGAGTCCTCAAAAATGATGACATATAATATAATCAAATACTGTAATGGTTCATTTTAAGTGTACTTTATATAATAAAGACTTGAATGTACCTAATAACCGTAATAATAATCCTCTTAGTGAATGCAAACCTTATTAAAATTCTACTTACGCGTTCAAAACATCAAATCTTTGAAAGTATTAACAAAGTAAATAATTTCCATTATTATAACGTAAAATAGCAAAGATCGTGAATATAGGTGTATAACACTAAGAGTACTCATTATATGTACACTGGAAAATATCTTCTTTAACTGTATAATTTGGATCTGCTTTGAAGATGTTACAATTATTTTTACAAAATAAAAACTACTGATTCTGAAAAATAGATTTATTTCCTTTAGTAAACCATCATGGCTTGTTACACTGCTATTGATTAAGCTATAGTCAATATTAATAACTGTAATTTCAACTAACTGAACAATGAATTTTTCGTTAAAATTGTTATAGTCGTTTCATATATTAGTTGGAATAATTGCACAGATAGATAAAAAATGAAAAATAGTGTGTTATGTAAGATGCGTATGAACTTTTATATCCATTTAGTAAATAAACCGTTTTGTTTTGACATTACTAATCAAAATTTAAACATTATTTGTCTATATAGATTCTGATTAATACGTAAATAAATAAATATGATAATATAAGATTAAAAAAATTAGTAACTCTCGACATAAAAAAGTGAACACAACTAGTTAGGACGAATCCAATGAGCCTAAACTTTACTTACGGGTTTACAAGGCAAACCTGGCTTTTGTCCCCTAATTTTGAGCTTCGTTATGAGGTTAGCTGAATGGTATCATCATATATGGGTGTTTCAAATAATAAATTAAATACGTGTTTAAAAATTATACTAAATATTTATATCTATTATGCATCTAAGATATCTGCGGCAGCTAAAAAAAGAACCAATGAACTTGGCCTGGCCAAATATTCATATATTGTTGGCAAGAATCATCTCGATCACGTTAGCTTTCGAACAAAAAAAAAAGCGCAGCCTAATCCGTTCATTCGTTTAGGAACTACGATGGTATAGACAGATACACAGATACATAGACTCAGACACGTCAAGTTTGTAGAAACCCTCCTTTTGCGTCAGATGTCATAAATATTAAAATCGATTCTTTTCAACTAGAATTTCATAAATAGTCGAATGAAGAGGTATTAATTATATATTTAGTTATTGGTTTAACAGTTTAACATAGTTACTTGCTTTGAAATGCTTTTTATTATGTTTCCGTGTGATAAAGAGTAATTTATGATACAAGTACGTGTTTTAATTTTTGTTTTAATTTTTTTGCACTTTAAATATCGTTAAAAAATCTGGTAGATAATAAAATGAGTGCGGTTAGTTTAATTAGTAATATATTTACATTCCGTTGTTGAATACAAGGTTCTCAAATATGTGAGAAAATATTGCCTATATATATTAATTACCATTTGCTGTGTGGTAGCGGCTACGAATACTACCAACCCTTACATTGCTCGTGGATGTCGTAAAAAACGACTAAGAACCTTATAACGACTTGGGATAACTCCATCTGATGCCGTGTGGTCAACAATTACATTCCCAAGGAGGGTTGACGTCTGGCAGGCGGTCGGTCATAAAACTATTGCCAATAACTTTTACAATATATACTATGAAAGAAGAGTGCATATTGTATCGACCCCAAGTAATTGGGATAAGTATTAGGAGAAGGGGTAAATAGTGAGATAGGAGTAGGAGAATGATGATGATATTACCTGTATGGTATATACCAAACAAGATAAACGTATTGGCATAGGATTTCATTTTTACTTCTATTTCAGTATTTTTTTTTGTTTGGATCCCGCATTCATCACTTACGATAGCTAAGGAAAAGGAAATACTGTTAATATATATTATATTCTAAAACTGCTACCTCGTGGACTACGTAGATATATGATAATTTAAAGAAATCTGCAAAAATTATATTACTAATCTTACAATATTTACCCTAAAAAAGACAAAAGAAATTGTATCTTACCAGTACTTTTCCATAATAAGCTTGTTTATAAATTTGATAAATATCAGACAATGGGCATAGGTAACTTAATTAGCACATCATGGAGTACACAAATTTCCTTTCAAAAAGTTTTTAGTATAACAATTATTTTTTAAATGGTTAGAAAAAACATCCATAGAATATGTAGGTTAATGATATTATTATTATTATGAGATAAGAACATTCAAACAAAGTTCTATACTTTAGAATTTTGTTTGAATATTCTTATCTCAAGTAATAATAAAAATAATAGTTTAAAGGGAAATATCTGTTAGACATAACCATTAAGTATAAGAAATTAAAACATAACATATTATAGTGGAACAGTGACCATTTATGGTAAATCTAAGCAACACATGGTCCATTAATGAATTGCTAAAAGAAAATATAATACCTAGAAAACTACAGGAGTTGCTGGCATTATATCATAACAGAAGCTTTCATAACAGGATGAGTTACAGAATATCACATAATAGTGGTTGGTATATGTAATAGTGGTAGAACTATGCTGTTACCAGTTCTCTGTGTACAGCCGCGGGCCGGTTCGTCCGAGGTAGTACCACACTCTCGCAGAAGATCGACATCCGAGTAATGACAATGTGCCATTGCACTTTGTTCAGTGAGCGAGAGAGCCCGAGGCCCAACTGGGTGGGTTTGGGGTTTGTAATGGTAGGCAGTGGGCTAGCTATACCCTTGGTATAGCAAAGGTCCATGGGCAGCAGTGATACTTACCACCAGGTGTGCTGCTTACTCGTTTGACATCATAAGCAATAAAAAAAATATCTTCTTATCTCATGTCCGACTCAGAAATGAGTTCGAGCCTCTTTCATAATAGGAGGGAAAATGACCTACTATACAAGGCTGGTTAGACGGGTTGTTATAGTGTTTTAATTAGAGTTTTTCTTCTATTGCTACTATTACACCCATATTATATCTAATAGCTACTATTATATCTCCCACGGGCAAGGTAGAGTGGGTGGGAATTGTATTTTTACCCCGTGACCACGCAGCGATGAAGAATTTGACATTGTTGCCTATACTCGTATGGCGTCAATAACATTTTTAGCACACATTTTAAGCAACTAGTTTTCAATAAGGTTCAATATTGTATGAATGTGGCAATATAAGTATCTAACGAGGTATGGCGGTTCTCACACACAGGAATTTCTGTCCGTACACATTAGCAGCGGTTCACAGCAGCTTCGTATAAATGTAGGCAATTTGCGAGAACGTTTATCACCTAAAGAAAAGTTCTGACTACGCCTATAACTGCCGCAATTCCGCACTGAAATTCGAGGGTTAATCACGTTGGACCTACATCAACGCTTAATTTAATACGTGCAACTGTGTTTGGGATTTAGTTGATACCCATCCGGCAGCTATTGTTCCTCTTGTTTTAATAGCTGCTAGATATTACTGCTGGCCATTGTTTGTGATTATTTTGGTTCTTGTTTATTATTAATAGTAAGATATATAGCTATAATATTAATATTAAAAAGCAGTAAATCCATAAGTGAGAACTGTTTGGTAAACTTAATCACCATAAGTAAGAATTATGTGATAAGAGTGGGTAAGAGAGTTTCAGAGGAGCAGAGTAGTATTACTCTTGTAGAAAACTCTAGACTATTAATTAAATGTTTTTAAAGTTTTCGGTTATTGCCTTTAGATATAAATAATAATTTAAAAATCGCATAATTTATGCATTTAATTGTATTCGTTTTTCGTCTGTGAAAGATTAATATAGCATCACAGCTGTCTACTTTACCATGAGCGTTGTAAGAATTGCTGGATGGTTTTAATTCCACCATATATGTTCACCATTGTGACTGGTGCAAAAGTAAGGGATTGGTCAGCACCAATCTGCTGAACAACTTATAACTACAATCGCCAATCCACCTACTAAGCATAGTTTTTTATGGCATTATACCCCATTTGGCAGGCTTAAACGCTTACTATTGTAAGCGTTGATAAAATAATGAATGAATGGATCAATTCATTTTATATAAAAAAGGTGTTTCGCTGTGTGGTAGCGGCTACGAATACTACCAACCCTTACTTTGCCCGTGTGTGTCGTAAAAGACGACTAAGAGTTTTATATCGACCTGGGCTAACACCACTTGATGCCGTTTAGTCAACAATTATATTTCCAAGGAGGGTTAATGTCAAGCAGGTGGCTGGTCATAAAACTATTGCCAATAACTTTTGTAATATGTAGAAAGAGGAGTACATATTGCATCGACCCCAAGTAATTGGGATAATAGTAGGAGAATGATGATAAATATAGGGTTATTTGACATTAAACATAATGTTAATTTAATGCGAACACTACATTAGGTGGGCAAAAACAAACTTAGAGAATTTGTGAGGTAAAGCGTATAATGAATCTAGTGTAACTAATTGTTCCTTATTTGTTCATTCATAAGACAACTTCCGCACAAGAGATTAAATAGGAAGCAGGTATTACGAAGTATAATAATAAGAATTTGTAATGAGGGCGAATATCGTATATATTTTTGTTTCATGTGGGTTAAATCCATTATATAACTCTTGTTTATATTTTGATTATAAATATTAGTTATGATTTTAAACCCATTAATATAAATTTTGTCAATCTGTTATTATCACTCATTATTTTATTCGGCATGCAAAATTACATATATCTTTTCTGTATCGTTGCTAATGTATGTGCTAAATTTCAAAATAAGGTTATTATATTATATGTATCATTAGTTAAAAAGATAATTAAATTTTGTAAAACATATTTATGTAGATTAAAAGTAACACATTATGTTATAAGAAAGAGTATAGCATAGCTGCATGGTAGCGGCTACGAATACTACTAACCCTTACTATGCTCGTGGATGTCGTAAAAGATGACTAAGAGCCTTATAACGACCTGGGCCAACTCCATCTGATGCCGTTTGGTCAACAATTACATTCCCAAAGAGGGTTGACGTCTGGCAGGCGATTGGTCATAAAACTATTTCCAATAACTTTTACAATATGTACTACTAGCGACCCGCCCTCGCTTCGCTTCGGTTACGTTAATTCAGTTGTGTTGTTTACTTTTCCTACATAGAATTCCTATCGAAGAAGGAATTTCTTAAAACCCTACTTCATCTAACATTTTTATATATATATAAAAATATCAATTTTATTTCACTATGGAATTAGGCTTATATTAGTAATTTTTATCTTTTTCTTATATACTTTTATTTGCTGTGTGGTTGCGGCTACGAATACTATCAACCCTTACTTTGCTCGTGGATGTTGTAAAAAATGACTAAGACCTTATAACGACCTGGGCCAACTCCATCTGATGCCGTTTGGTCAACAATTACATTCTCATAGAAGGTTGACATCTGGCAGGCGGCCAGTCATAAAACTATTGCCAATAACTTTTACAATATGTACTACTAGCGACCCGCCCTCGCTTCGCTTCGGTTACGTTAATTCAGTTGTGTTGTTTACTTTTCCTACATAGAATTCCTTTCGAAGAAGGAATTTCTTAAAACCCTACTTCATCTGACCTTTATAGGCCAGAAAGAAAGTCCACACCAAATTCGAAGTCTGTAGGGCCAGTATATGGAAATGTAGATTTTTTGCTCCTCTCTTCGCCATGCGAGCGGGCAACCGGTACCCGATCTTTGTCTTCAGTGGTCCGCCCATCTTGAGCATATAGACATTTATGCCATGGCGGACTTTTTTGTAGACATATATAAGATATACTCGTACAATTCCACTGCACTACCAAAACTTTTGGGCCCCGAGCTCGAACGCGAGGCGGCCGCGTGGCCCGGTATCACACAGGCGGCGCGGCGACACGAAAATAATTTCGTTGCGCGTTATTTTGAATTTGCTATATCTTCTAAGGTATTGATTTAATTTGCATAGTCTGAAGGAAAAAAAATATCTTCGTGAAATGCTCAAGCCAACTAATGTATTTAAAATGATAAGGATTAATACAGTAATTGTGTAAATAGCTTTTCAATTATCATTTTATAATAGACCATTTTTTAAAGTATTAAAATGGATATAGTATGTTATCCTTAAGAGATAAGCATATACCATTGCGGACTTTTTTGTAGGCCCTTTTAAGTTGTACAATATTATAGTACATTATTTTGATCTATTTCGTAGGGTTCAGCGAGCGTTTGCAATGTAAGAGCAAAATAATGTGTTTATTTACGACATCACATTAGAAACCTCAAAAATAACAGTATTTCTCCACATTTTAATGGATATTATTATATATATAAACCTTCCTCTTCAATCACTCTATCTATTAAAAAAACCACATCAAAATCCGTTGCGTAGTTTTAAAGATTTAAGCATACAAGGGGACATGAGGACAGAAAAAGCGACTTTGTTTTATACTATGTAATGATGATGAAAGAAGAATACATATTGTATCGATCCCAAGTAATTGGGATAAGAGTAGGAGAATGATGATGCTTTTATTTGCACATTCCACTCTTTTTTAATAGGTACAAGCGAGGGTTTCAAATAAATATTTACCAATTTATTATTGTCGATATATAGTAAACTTTAAGTAGTATTGCTGTGTGGTAGCGGCGACAATATTACAAACCCTTACTTTAGTGTCGTGTATGTTGTAAAAAGCGATTAGCGGCTTTATATTGACCTGGGCCAACAATGCAGCCGTTAAAATCCTTTTATCAGGCAGAAACAAGATTCATAATATTGAAATTTTATAACTATACTAGCTGCCGCCCGCGGCTTTGCCCGCGTAGAAGGTTACTATCCTAAAGTTTTTCATCCCCTATTTTTATTTACCCCTTAAGGGTAATAATTTTTACGAAATTTTAATGTCATATTTATTTATATTTAATCAATAGCCTAAAAATAAGTTTTAAGATTCTGGCTTTAAAAATTACGATAATTCCTTACAACATTTCATCCCACTTTACAACCCTTTTTTGCATTAAAAAATAGCCTATGTCCTTTGTCAGGCTCTAGGGTATCTGTGTACCAAATTTCATTTAGATCGGTTCAGTAGTTTTAGCGTGAAAGAGCGACAGACAGACAGAGTTACTTTCGCATTTATAATATTAGTAAGGATTATAATAAACGGTCCATACATCAGACTACTTATTTATATAAAATCAATATGAACAGTGATTTCAAAACGTTTAATTTTCAATATAAACTAATGGAAATTAATTACGTAAGAGTTAAGTTGAGTTTTACGTAATTAATTATTATGTAAGAGTAACAATAGCTAATGATGTACTAGAGCAAGTGGATGAATTTGTATATCTTGGATGTGGATTTAGCCGAGAAGGAAGGTACACCACTGATATAGAGCGAAGGGTGAATGCGGGAAATAGAGCGAACGGAGCGTTGGGGCAACTTCTCGGCAGCCACCACCTCAGCCATAAGGCACGTGTAGCAATACATAACGCAGTGCTTGTCCCAACATTACTGTATGGAAGCGAGAGTTGGGTATGCAGAAAAGAGAGAAAGTAAAATTAATGCGGTCGAAATGCGATCTCTGCAGAAAATCTGTGGAGTTAGGCTGACCGACCGCATTCGTAACGACGACGTAAGAGAGCGAGTAGGTATAAAAGAGAGTATTGGTGTAAAGATGCGAAAGGGAATGCTCCGATGGTTCGGACATGTGGAAAGAATGCCGAACGAACGTCTGGTTAAGAAGATATACAATGCGAAAGTGGAAGGATGTAGGTACCGAGGGAGACCGAGACTAACCTACCTAGACCAGATCGGTCATGTACTGAAGGAAGGTGGAGTCAAGAGTCTCCGAAGCCGGCGAGCGTGTATGAAGAAAATTATGAATGTTGAGGAAGCGAGTGAAGTATGCAGAGATAGAGTTCTCTGGCACTCTGTTCTCTCTGACTACCCTGCAAGGGATATGGCGTGATGATATGTATGTATGTATGAAATTAATTACGCAATATCAAAATTGTGATTAAATGTAACTTATTGCGTAATGGTACAAACGGAATTAAACATTGCATTCGATACAATAAGCCTCAGAGCTAGTTTAAATAATGCAGTACTTTATTATTAGTAATTTTAAAAAAAGGTTACACTTTCTGTTTGTTGATGGAGTAATAATATAATTTACCACCTATTAGTTCATTCTTCTTCTTCTTCTCAGCTCATACACGTCCCACTATTGGGCTCGAGCTTCCTCCATAATGGGAGGGTAATTGACCTACTATACCATGCTGGTCAGACGTGTTGGTATAGACCCTATACTATAGGGTCTTGTTTCGAGTTTTCCTTCTCTCTCATAGATGTTATATGCGTTTTATATCCCTTAGCCGTCTCGAACCCACGGTTAAGATAGAGGGAGAATACAATTCACCAGAAATGTATTCTTACTCCGTCACCACACGGAAAACTTTATATATTATATATTACTTCATTGATATTATAAAATTCAATTAAGGGTTCTTTTTACCCGACTGCGCGACGCAAAGGAGTGGTATTGTGTTTAACAGTCTATGTATGTATATATGTTTGTATGATCCTTTGAAGCATTATATAGACCAAACGCCTAGGCCAATTTTTATGATTCACACGTCAATCGATTCCTCTTAGTTCGGCGAGTGTCACTAAAGATATGACGTTAGTGAAAATTCAATATGGCGACTACTGGACGCCATTCGGTGAAAATGTAAAAAATAAAAGTCACCAAACTATGTCGAGTGGGGTATCGTTGAATAGATATTTAAAAATAATTTTCATCTAATATCATTAGTTTTCTCGCAACATTTTTCAATTCGAGTTTCCGTTTAGGATCTATATCGATTTAAAGTTTCGTAACAACCTTTCTCACATATAGGTTTTTTAGACAGTAGAAATTTACGATGAAAAGACGAAAAATTCATATAACTGTGTGTGTGAATGTGGATGGACATATACTAAAGTATCTAGTAGGGATATTGTCCAATATACCATAGGTAGTCCTACCTGAAGTATTTAATGTCTGACGCGGTCGCTCATCTCCAACTTTTAACGATTTAGTGCTCACCTTCAGTCGAAAAACTATATATGGTTAGGTACTTACCTACTTATTAATAAATAAAATAACTATTGACAACTAAGTATTCATAACTAAAAAGTATAAAATAAATAAAAATAATTAAAAAAATCAAAAAATCCGACTGCGTAAAAAGTGAACCAAACTACGTACATAATAAAAAAACTGAAAAGAAAAAACAAGCAGTGGTCTGGAATTCTATAATATATTATTGAATGAATACTATTGCAGAAAATAAAATATATTTTAATAATAGAACATAACAACAGAACAGTCGGGATCCATTGAAAATTAGATTTGCTGTCTAATAATGGATCCCGACTGTTCAGTTGTCATGTTCTATTATTAAAATATATTTTATTTTCTTCAATAGTATTCATTCAATAATATATTATAGAATTCTAGACCACCAGACATCAAGTGCTTGTTTTTTTTCTTTTCAGTTTTTTTATTACGTACGTAGTTTGTTTTACTTTTTACGCAGTTGGGTATTTTGATTTTTTTAATTATTTTTATTTATTAACTCATATAAAACCCACTGCTAGGCTCGAGCCTTCTAGCCGGGCGGGCTACCGAAGTCAAAGATCGGGTACCAGTGGCCCGCTCGCACGGCGAAGAGAGGTGTTTGCAGGGTGGGTCCATGGGGTTGCGTGCCGCCTCTTCTGTCGCCCCGGACGATTTGTCGGGGCGCGACCACATCCATGGTCCACCTTGCGGGAAAAAAAAAGGCTCGAGCCTTCTTCATAATACAAGGAAATTAATCTAATATGCTACGCTATTTAGACGGGTTGGTGTAGAGCTTTATATCTAGTTTTTCATCTCTTGGGTTGATGTTATTTTTATATTGTACCCTTAGTCTTATGCTATGGGCAAGAAAGAATGTGGTAAAAAATAACTTACTCTATCAGTACACGTATAAAGATATAAGTTGATAAAATATTTATGAGGGAAGAAATAGTCAAAATAAACCTCTATATCAATCCATCAGATTATAGTAAAATAGTAGGCCACTTTATGCCAAGAAAATGTATCGTCATTATAGGAGGGAAGAAATTACGGTGTTTCATCGTCACAAAAGAATCTAATAATTTTTTGTTGATGGTATATTTGGCAATTGCCGCACAATATAAGATTATTTTTTAGCAAACCGAAGTGCTATGTAAATAAATGCCTATTTTTTTTTTTGGGTTGGGTTACAATCGGCGCACTCCTAGCACTACTCCGTCCGAGGCGACAGAGGGGCGTAAGCATGCATACCTGTAACCCACCCGTGAACCTCGCCTTCATCGTTGGACCGGCCACCAGAGCAGCGTGAACTTGTCGTCAGTAGCCGGCCCCACGGAATACCCCCTGAGGGTATCCTCTCCTTGAACAACGTCGTATATCATCAACGTCGTATATCGTAATAGGATGAGGAGGAGGATGGTGTAAGATCTTCATGGTATACGGCAGTTTACGGGGGATGGTACCCGAAAGGGTAACCCGCCGGGCTGGCCACTGAAGGCAAGGAAGCGGTACCAGTGGCCGGCCCAATGGCGATGGAGAGGGAATACGGTGGGTTATGGGGCCATGCGCTGCCCTTCCGTCGCCCCGGACGGTACGGGCGACGTGTGACCGGGCCATAGCCTACCAAAAAAAAAAAAAAAAAATGGTATACGGCAGTTTGGTTATAGCATTTTTTAAATGGATTTGACGGCTGACGGTACCTATCAGTAACGAAAGTTTGTAATACCAGAAGCACATCTGGTTCACCGCCAACTACACTTTAAAGCAAAGTGAGATTTTAGCTTGTAGTTATTCGCTATTATCTGTTACTAACAGAGTATCATTATTCATTTACCATCAGGAGATCACTGTTTAATATTCCATTGATGGCAATATTCTTGACTAAGTTTGTATTTAATTTTAGTTCTAGAGAAAATATTTTTAATTTTTTACTTTAAAACAAATGTATTCGAAGTTTAAAATAAAAATGTAATCTATAACAAAGAAATATGTTATAATAAACAGATAATTTTACATATAGTACCCAAATTTGTAAACACCGGAACTAAGTGAACGACCGCGCGTCGTCAGGTCGGAAGGCCGTAATATTATAAATTGCTACCGTAATTTAGAAGCAGCTCTGAGCCGCATCTGCTCGGTTAAGTATAAAAACGATGCCCTACACCCCAATGGGATTAACGTGTCAATGTAAACAAGATCTGTAAAAATATTTACCGCCGTACATATAAATAAATAGCACTCAGTATCATTATTTCTATTCATACATACACAGATTATAATTTGATTGTTAAGTAACGGATGTATTGCTACACGTGCCTTCTGGCTGCCGAGAAGTTGCCCCAACTCTCCGTTCACTCTATATCCCGCATTCACTCTTCGCTCTATATCAGTGGTGTACCTTCCATCTCGGCTAAATCCACATCCAAGATATACAAATTCATCCACTTGCTCTAGTACATCATTACCTATCAGTACAACATTACATTATTGTTACTCTTACATCTGTTCTGGTTTTATCTCTTTCAAAGACCATTATTTTGGTTTTGCTCACATTCACGCGTAGACCCCTTTTCTTACAATCTTCTGTCATTGTGTCGACTAGGGTCTGCAGGTCAATCGCTGACTGTACCAGCAGGACTGCATCATCTGCATAAAGCAGAGCAGTGACCACTGAGTCTCCCATCTGGACTCCCACATTCATATCGTTCAACCTTTGGAGACATTTATCCAGATATATGATAAACAGCCTGGCTGACAGAACGCACCCCTGCTTAACGCCGATATTGACATCAAACCAAGGCGACATTCCATCATCCAACCGCACACATAACTGGACTGCACAGCCTGTAGCAGTTTACCGTTAATACCACACTCCGGTAAAATGTCCCAAAGTTCCTTACGTACTACTGTGTCAAATGCTCTCTCCAGATCCACAAAACTGCAGAAAACCCTCTGACCTACAGCCAGATGCTTCTCCACAATGTTACGTAGAGAGAACACTTGATCCATGCATCCCCTTCCACTCCTGAAACCTCCTTGTATCTCACACAGTAAACCATCGGACACCATCCTCATTCTCCTTTCAATAATTTTACCATACACTTTTGCTGCCAAACTGGTCAAGCTTATGGCTCTGTAATTTGCGCAGTCATAACGTGAACCCTTGTTTTTAAACAAAGGCACGATGACTGCGCTATTCCAGTCCCCGGGAACCATTCCCGAGTGCTTGTCCCAACATTACTGTATGGAAGCGAGAGTTGGGTATGCAGAAAAGAGTATGTAAGTAAAATTAATGCGGTCGAAATGCGATCTCTGCGGAAAATCTGTGGAGTTAGGCTGACCGACCGCATTCGTAACGACGACGTAAGGGAGCGAGTAGGTATGAAAGAGAGTATTGATGTAAAGATGCGAAAGGGAATGCTCCGATGGTTCGGACATGTGGAAAGAATGCCGAACGAACGTCTGGTTAAGAAGATATACAATGCGAAAGTGGAAGGATGTAGGTACCGGGGGAGACCGAGACTAACCTACCTAGACCAGATCGGTCATGTACTGAAGGAAGGTGGAGTCAAGAGTCTCCGAAACCGGCGAGCGTGTATGAAGAGAATTATGAATGTTGAGGAAGCGAGTGAAGTATGCAAAGATAGAGTTCTCTGGCACTCTGTTCTCTCTGCCTACCCTGCAAGGGATATGGCGTGATGATATGTACGCATGTATGTAAGTAACGGATTAATATTATAACGTGTCACTACCCACACCTTTTCAAAGATGACTGGTTACGTATTTAAACTGCAAAAATGTAGTAGAATTTTAAATTATTAAATAACTAAAACAAAAAAATATAGTTTTTTTTTTACAAATATACTTAATCTCAGCTTATATAATACATATTATGTCTCACTGTTAGGCTTGAGCCTTCGAGGGAAATTAACCTACTATACCACGCTGGTCAGACGTGTTAATATAGGGTTTTAATTCGAAATTTCCTTCTCTTGCATAAATGTTATAATATGCGTTTTACATCCCTTAGTCGTCTCTTACTATCAGCCACGGGTGAAATAGTAGGTAGTGAATTATATTTTTATTCCGTCACTATACGGGAAAAAATATTATACATAATATACATAAGACTAATAACGCCATATAAGAGAAAGTTTGAAAGTTGCACCAGTGATGAAAAAGTTAAGGAGATAAAGGTTGACATGCTTTGGACATGTTATGAAACGGGATGAAAGTAATGTTGTGAGGAAAGTATGAAATATGAATGTTGAAGACTCAAGGGGTAAAGGAAGACCAAAGAAAAGATGGATGGACTGCGTGAGGCATGACATGTATAGACAGAGAGTGACAGCAGCGATGACGTCTGATTCTATCATTGTATGGAGGAAGATGACATATTGGGTCGACCCCAAGTGATTGGAATAAGAGCAAGATGATGATGATATAATGGAAATAAGAACTATAAAACCTTTTTTTTATATTTATATGTAGATATTACCAATAAAAGCATGGGCATTGATTAATTTATCGTTTCTTGTCTATTGATTTCTAAAAGGGAACGGGCAGTCGCTAATTATTCATGTTAAAAGTTCAATAGACCTAAAATTGTTAGGAGCGGCCATTGTTATCCTTGAATTATCTTACTCTTTATTATAATCGTCTCAATATTTCGTATTCAATTTTAACGAATTGTTTTCCGCTTGTATTAATATTTTACTTTGTTTAAAAGTGCCTATTGAGTTTATCTGTTATTATAATATGTTTTCATATTTTACATCATAATACAAAAATTCAATAAACATTAAAAACACCATTGAAATGATTAAATAAATGAACAAGTTAAAAACAAAATATTTCCTAGTTTATATCTGATTAAATTAGTCATAGCTCGAATCCTTTTAAGTCGAACTTTTAGTTTTAAAGTCGGCACCTGGCTCGTTTTAAGCGCAACCGATCTGTGCTGAACTAGGTAAGACATGTAAGTTGCCATCCCGGGATATTCTTTAGATAACGAGTGACTTTTTATCTGTATATCTTGTAAATGGCTCTTGCCGTTGCCAGAATTCGTAATTCAACTTACATTTTGCAAGACCTATAAAATTAATGTTTTATACTTGACAGCGATAAGCTTGCCTCTTCTCTAAGTTCTATAAAGCGATCAATATATACTATTTATATTTAGGAAGTATTTGCGCTGTATTCAGATAAAATAACTTGTCAGTAAAGGAGTAATGGACGAATTCTGAATTCTGAATAAAATGACACTCGGCATTCAATAACACATTTACGACAATAGAATTAATAGAATTTCATGAATGCAAGCTAGATTAACTCCATATTTAGATTGAACTGCTGAGCCGTCGACTCGAGAGGATACCCGTGAGGGTAGACCACCGGGTGGGCCATCGACGACAAAGAGTGAGTTCCCGTGGCCCACTCGCACAGCGTCGATAGGTACGTTGAAGTGCGGATCTAGGTCAACTCCGTCTTATGCCGTCTAAGTCAATAATTACATCACCATGAAGGGTACATTCTAAAGTAGGGTTGACGTTAAGTATTCACTTATTTGACCGTCTACTTAGTTGGTCATACAACTACAATATGTACGATGGAAGAAGGGTGTATATTACGTCAACCCCAAATAACTGGGCTCATATCCAAGTTGATGATGATGAACTACAATGATAAAGTTTTTAACATCAGATTTTTGTACCGAATTTATCCTTTAAAATTAAAGTAGTAGAACTATTAATGAACTGTACCTAGTATTTCCTTACTCATAGCCATTTTAAACACACCTTTTCTACGCGAAAGTCATGAATCTTTATCGTCTCCATTTTTGGTCTTTTATTTACTAAACTCATCATAATTTGCATTCTGTTGAATAATATTTTAATTATCTTTATTGGTCTACTATGGTGTACTTTGTGGAAACGGAGTAGTATAATTGATCACCCCTTTTAGACTCGGCCTCGTAAAAGGTGAGATATAAGCAGATAAGATCTTTGCAAGAATAAAAACCCATAATCAAACGTCTTGATTACCATCTTATGTCAAATTGCCTATCATTATGGGGTTAATTCATTCACAATATTAAGACGTATATAGGCTAAGAAGAAGAAGATAAAAAGGAAGAAGATTGTTCCATTGGTGGCAGACTAATGATATAATAAAAGCTAGCTGTCTTTCATTGACCCTATATAGTGACTAAGAAGTTTTTTCATTGTGTAGTAATAATAGATCAAATATCTAATGAGGCAACTCCTGTTTAGTACGACGTTAAATGGTACTGAAACATTACATCCAACTTACCTATAAAGCAGAATATCAGTATTGCTGTATCGATGCCTCAACTTAAGGAGTTCAGCTTGAAGCCATGTATTTCGTGATTTAAGACCATATTTAAAAGTTATATATCCACGACGTAAGAGAGCGAGTAGGTATGAAAGAGAGTATTGGTGTAAAGATGCGAAAGGGTATGCTCCGATGGTCCGGACATATCGAAAGAATGCCGAACGAACGTCTGGTTAAGAAGATATTCAATGCAAAAGTGGAAGGATGTAGGTACCGGGGGAGACCGAGACTCACCCACCTAGACCAGATTGGTCACGTACTGAAGGAAGGTGGAGTCAAGAGTCTCCAAAACCGGCGAGCGTGTATGAAGAGAATTATGAATGTTGAGGAAGCGAGTGAAGTATGCAAGGATATATATCTGATAGATAGTTCTCTGGCACTCTGTTCTCTCTGCCTACCCTGCAAGGGATATGGCGTGATGATATGTATGTATGAATGTATATATTCCATATCCAAAAGTTAAATACTAATCATGAGAAACACTCGAAGGTTTAAATAACATACTATTTTTATTATAACGGAGTATATAACTAAATCAAAATTTTTCCAACACATATATGTCGAACATTCGAAGTTTAAATCATTACGGTGACAAGGAATGTTTGAGCCAAAAGCTGACCACGTAACATGTAACAAACTCAGGTACAGGGAAAAGGCCGTACTTTGCCACCATTAGCTGGTCACTATTCAAACGGACAAGATAAAATACCATTAACTTAGCTGTTTTGGTGACCCGTAAAACTGAATTTGCTTCAAATAGGACCATTACGTATTTTTAAGAAATAATATTTGATTGTAATTGTTTTAACGTGATTCTATTTCATCTGACATTATTAAATATATGTTAAACCATAAGACAATTTTATATAATATATAGATGATATATATAGATAGACAATTTTATATAATATAAGATATATTATATCTTACTGTATCATTTGTCGAGTTTAGTTACATAATCCAATTTTACCAAAGCCTCACGCTTTGGTTTCTGAATCAGTTTTTTTTATCAGAAAAAACCTGCATTACATAGGTATAATTTGCAATATAGTTATATATATATATATATATATATATATATATATATATATATATATATATATATATATATAATAGCAATAAACACTATAAACCTACATTTATTTTTACCTTTAATATTATGTGCTGAAGAAATGTTTCAATTGCAAATTTTGAACAAAGTACTGTGCTATAACACACTTGAATACGTTTTCCCAATAGAGGTTGGGAAACTTCGGTCTTGACCATACATTTATATCCATTTATTCGGTGAACATCCTTCGCTTTAAGCCACCGACGATCCCAGAATGGATGGATACGTTTCTATTGCCTCTTAGATATTTCATTGCCTTTAACAAATGCGGATGCCTCCGTGTCATCGAGATAGAATCTTGGTGTCGACGATATTGCGTTCATATTATAGAATTTGTCCCTTTATTTGAATACGTTGAAAAATAAAAAAGTAATACTCCTATTTGAAATTGAATAAATCAATGCATACTAAATCTATTATTTGTTATTATTTATACATTCTAGGTATATAATTGGTGGGTGTCGTAAAAGACGATTAAGAGTCTTATAACGACCTAGGCCAACTGCATCTGATGGCGTTTGGTTAACAATTATAATTCCAAGGAGGGTTGACGTCTGGTAGGCAGCCGGTCATAAAACTATTGCTAATAACTTTTACAATATGTACTATGAAAGAAGAGTATATATTGTATCGACCCCAAGTAATTGGGATAAGAGTAGGAGAATGATGAATGATTCTAGGTATATAATTAAAATATATGAATTTTTTAATTGTTTATACACGAGCAAGCAGCACACACGATGGTAAGTCTTACAGCCGCCCATGGAACTTTGCAGTACTTGAGGTACAGCTAGGCCGCTGCGTACCAATGAAAATCCAAAAATTGCCATCCAGAAAGTTGGGCAGCTGGCTCTCTCGTTCACCAAACAAAGCATAACAGCGCATTGCTACTTCTCAGAAGTCGATTTGCTGCGAAAGTGTGGTACTACCCCGGACGGACCGGTAGACAAAAACTATCAACAATATAGCTCTGCCACTATTAATGTTTTAAAAACCTGTTATAATACCCATTTATATTTTTGTAAATAACTAGAAATACAAATCAAACATTAATAACGGGCAAGTGAGTCTGTAGAAAATAATTTTACCTTCAAATAGTTTTTCAGAGTCACAAATAATCCTTACTATAGCACAGGAGGACCCCAATAATGGCCGGATTTCATGACAAGGAAAAGGTCGACCTTCTCCAGCAAAATCATGTTATAATGGTAATTATGATATCGCAATAGAAACTCCCCACATTTACTTTTGGTTTTTACGACTGTCCCTACTCTCTGAGATGACATTCTCAGATAAGGGCAAACGATTACGATTTTTATTGAAATTTAATGCATATAATTCATTATAATTGATATAATCAAAGCAATTACATATTTTAAGTTAGAAAAATATAAAAAAATCATATACATTTGATTAAAGACATCTAAGCAATATTTAGCAAAATTTTACGGGCAAATACACACAAACGTTTTAAAGTTATATTGACTATTAGGTATGATAAATACATTCATTTTATTAAAGTTTAAGACAACCCCATTTTCTGTACAAGCATACAATTAACATATATAAATAACAACTCGAGTATTTTTTTTAAGACAGCACAGACACAGTCCATCCTCCTCCTAAAGGAATAATTTTTGTATTGCGGGAGACTTTACAAATATTGAATTAACAGACAACGATCACATACATACTCTGAACAACAATTTGTGGATAGAACAAAATACTGTCCTGCCTGGGAATTGAACTCACGACACTGATGTGATAGGTCTGTATCTCAATCACTCTGTGTAGTTAATTGGAATTAAATAGGTATGCGTCCGATATATCAAAACGAATCTGAAATCGGATTTCAGTCAGAAATCGTATCGTATAGAGATGGGCGTTTTCAGATTTTTACGCAAACCGATACAAATTCGATTTCTGATATTGAAATCGATTTAAAAAACCGATTTCAGAAATCGATTTCCAGAGCGATTGTCGGAGCGGATTTACCTTAGTCTCGATCGATATTCGATGGTTTTAGTTATTTTAGCGTAGCAAACGAAAAACGCAAACGAACAAACGCATTCAAAATATTTTTCTTTAGTTTCTTTGTTGATTGGATTTAGGTGTACGATTTTCCTTCATGCTTTATCTAGGCTTAACTAGAGTACTAGACTAGCAAAAATGTTTTGTTTTGAGTGTGATACAAAACTTTCTGGCGTATTTAAAAATCGTCATATTTACAATGATTTCATGATTATATTATATAATGTACATTTTTAGTATGTTTTTTTTCTTACCATTTTACATTTAATAGTTATTTCTTATTTATCATCAAATCGTATGTACGATACTAACATACGTTAGTATAGTATTGAATCATCAAATACCTATATAATTATATAGTTCACGAGAACACAAAAATAACATTACGCGCACACTGCACGTATCACCAAGGTCAAGTGTGGATCAAAACTCTCCAATAATTCAAAAAATCTATTTAACACACGCAAAACTTAAACGTATTGCGTAATATTATCATGGAAGTAGTTGCGATATAGATCTCTCTGGATCTCTCTAGATTCTGATATAGATCTTATTCCCTGTCCCGTATAATTCTGTTTCGTATCAATCTGCCATTCTTAGTTTCTTAGAAACCGCAATTCTCTCCATCTCTTTCACTGCACTAAACGATCGCTTAGTTAGAATGAAAGGAGGCGAATTTTAATGAAATTCGCTTTCTCTCATTCTGACTAAGCGATCGCTTAGCGGAGTGAAAGAGATAGTTAGTAAGTTTTCAAATATTGGTTTGGTTTGCAAAACTAGCAATAGAAAACGATTGCGCGATGATTAGATTTATTATTAGTTTGCGTTTTCATCGTTTTGTTTTGATATGTGTTGATTTAGTTTCTGCCGAAATACGTTTTCTAAAATCAGTTTGTATAGTGTTGAATATCGATACGATACGATTTCTGACTGAAATCCGATTTCAGTCAGAAATCGTATCGTATCGATATTCAACACTATACAAACTGATTTTAGAAAACGTATTTCGGCAGAAACTAAATCAACACATATCAAAACAAAACGACGAAAACGCAAACTAATAATAAATCTAATCATCGCGCAATCGTTTTCTATTGCTAGTTTTGCAAACCAAACCAATATTTGAAAACTTACTAACTATCTCTTTCACTCCGCTAAGCGATCGCTTAGTCAGAATGAGAGAAAGCGAATTTCATTAAAATTCGCCTCCTTTCATTCTAACTAAGCGATCGTTTAGTGCAGTGAAAGAGATGGAGAGAATTGCGGTTTCTAAGAAACTAAGAATGGCAGATTGATACGAAACAGAATTATACGGGACAGGGAATAAGATCTATATCAGAATGCAACTACTTCCATGATAATATTACGCAATACGTTTAAGTTTTGCGTTTGTTAAATAGATTTTTTGAATTATTGGAGAGTTTTGATCCACACTTGACCTTGGTGATACGTGCAGTGTGCGCGTAATGTTATTTTTGTGTTCTCGTGAACTATATAATTATATAGGTATTTTATGATTCAATACTATACTAACGTATGTTAGTATCGTACATACGAGATGATGATAAATAAGAAATAACTATTAAATGTAAAATGGTAAGAAAAAAACCATACTAAAAATGTACATTATATAATATAATCATGAAATCATTGTAAATATGACGATTTTTAAATACGCCAGAAAGTTTTGTATCACACTCAAAACAAAACATTTTTGCTAGTCTAGTACTCTAGTTAAGCCTAGATAAAGCATGAAGGAAAATCGTACACCTAAATCCAATCAACAAAGAAACTAAAGAAAAATATTTTGAATGCGTTTGTTCGTTTGCGTTTTTCGTTTGCTACGCTAAAATAACTAAAACCATCGAATATCGATCGAGACTAAGGTAAATCCGCTCCGACAATCGCTCTGGAAATCGATTTCTGAAATCGGTTTTTTAAATCGATTTCAATATCAGAAATCGAATTTGTATCGGTTTGCGTAAAAATCTGAAAACGCCCATCTCTAGAATTAAAGTTATGTGGATTGCAACATGAAATATACTTTATGGCGGTGGAATCTGTACACGCTCCCCTTCCGCAAATAATTTGTTTCTTTTACTTAAACTATTCAATGTGATATATCTATATATTCTTATGATCTAGTATAGTTATATTAATTTACGTTATTCTGAATTTAATGTTTGTTTCAAATGTTACTGTTTAACTTTTTTTATAAATATTTGTTTTGCATATATTGTTGCTTCTGCGACTTCATTTAGCGGGCCCGTCAGAATATCAGCGGTGTAATATCATGTTTACTATACTATAGGCTAAGACGGGCACCATATTTTGGTCTCACATATTCGACTCCTTGTCTTTTTAGATAGTATTTATTTCTTTTGTTTATCTCTATATTGTGTGAAGTTTCTAAAATAAAATTTCTTTCTTTCCGTCGCCTCGGACGAAACGGGAGACATGTGTCCGCACCATAGCCTACGCAAAAAAGAATGGAGGTGGAATCCATAACATTTAACACGAGAGGTATCTATATAGATTACTAAATCATTTGCGTACCGTCTTGAATTGAAAATTCACGTAGTGTACAAGAAAAACCTAATACTGGGTGAGTTAAATTTATCATCAGTTAAGTCTGCGGTTTTACTAGCGTAAACAACCTACTTAATGCGGTTCCACTTTCCCAACGTTCCGAACACTTTTCTGTTGCATGTCCATAAAAAATCGAGTTTTATTTTACGTATGTAACACTCGCATAAACATCAGAAGTCATTATGAGTTGGTCCAGAATTTAATTGCGAGTTGTTAATCTCTTGTAGTGATGTTATCTGATTGCGTTCCTTAGCAGTCTTTTACGATCACACGAGTTACGGTTAGAAAGATAATTTGGTGGTGGCACATTGTGTTCTTACTCCACCAATACGTGGATGACGACATATGGTGTCATCATGAGTGGTTTACATCCGGAGTAATTGTTCCTAAATTATTTTAGTCTAGACATAATAATACTCTTGATGGCAGAGCATCACATATTAAAATGGTTTTTCCCTCAGTATTGTAATATATAAAATTATAACAAATTAATAAAAATAAATACAAAGCATTCATGAGGACTGCCGATAGAAGTGAAAGCTTAAAATGTATGAAAAAAAAAACAAATACAAAAGAACAAAAAAGCGTGCCCCAGAGAATATTTATGAGTGTAAGCATATGTGTAAGTAAGCATACCATAGCCAGCCATCAAAAAATAACTATTAAAAGCTATTGAATAAAAAACTATTGAATAATTGATAATAATTAATAATAACAATTATTTAATATAAATTTAATACAGTAAACACAGCGACACAGCAGTGAAGAGCAGCTGACTGTATTTTTATCGCGGGTACGCTCGGCGGTCCCGAGTTCACCCGATCGAGCATTTCACTTTCAGAGCGTGACGGATCAGCCTCACTTACAACCTGCGAAAAAATCTGTGTGCGGTGCGCCAAAAGAAGTTTTCACTTCAAAAAAATAGGAGTATTTTGATTTTTCTCAACTTTGTAATTACGCAATTACTTTTTTAAATACGTGTGTTTATTTGACATTATAAGTGTCTAACATGACTTAGGAGTGTTTACAAGAAATTAATTACAAATTATTTTGATAAAATAATATGGAATTTAAAACTTTACGGTTTCATTTACCAATAGTAGATAGAGGTATAATAAATTCATATCGCCAGGCAACTTTTTGAGTTATATTAGGAGTGAAGGGTTATTACTTTCGTCTGCATGTTATTCAAATTCAATGCTTCCAAAAACATTTTAACAAGCAAAAGGCAAAACTTATAATGCTTTAAGTCCTTATATTTTATCTAGTTTGAGGATCTAACCCAGGCTTTTAAATCATTATACGCGTAATCCTAGTAATAACAAAATTAATTACTTCTCAATATATATACAAAAAATGTCTTAGTATTGAACGTGATTCTGTTCCATAATAGAAAGCAAATTAATTCGCAACACCACCCTAAACGAATGGGTAATATTTTATTTCAAGATATCATTCGTTTAAAATATTTATTTTTGTTTTCATATCGTTATCTCTTATCGATATAAAGTTGGCAACACAACATAATGTCTTAGTTTGCCATATTAAGAACAATAAATAAATCGACAGAGCAATAATATCGAAAAAAGGCTAAAAAATCAACGCATATATGCCTTTGTTTTTGGGTGGGCTACGGTCGGCGCACTCCTGGCACCACTCCGTCCGGGGCGACAGAGGGGCGTAAGCACGCACACCAGTAACCCACCCGTGAACCTCGCCTTCGTTGTTGGACCGGCCACCGGAGCAGCGTGAACTTATCGTCAGTGGCCGGCCCGACAGAATGCCCCCTGAGGGTACCCTCTCCTTGAGCGACGTCCCCAAGGAGAGGACGTCGGTCCTTCCTCGCGCGGTCAGCCTCTCGCGGGTGACAGACTAATTCCCCGGTCCAGTCACCCGCAACGCATATATGCTACAAAATGTAGTAAATCTTTACAATTTAAATAGCTTGATAACAAAATTTACCTATAGAAAGCCTTTTTTGTGGCGAGTCATGGTCTGGTCACACCCCGCTAAATCCATCCGGACGACAAATGAAGCAGCGCGCTACCCTATAAACCCGCCTTGCAATGCACACGATGCGGCGTGGAGAGTTATCTCCACGCTGTGCGAATGAGCCACCGGAACCCGATCTTTGTCTTTGGTGGCACCTGTAAAAGTCCTGAGAATTTGTTCAATATTTAGTTAAAATGCCAGCTACATAAGTTTGTCAAAAGGGTTCAATTTGTTTTAAACTTATTGTTTGTATTAGCGATAGAAGATATCATAAATATTGGCATCTCTACTTGCCCGTATCGTGCGAACTATGTGAAACTGCCTTGTTGACGTAAAACTTAGCGAACTCAATATCCTGTTCGCTGTAAAGAGACGGATTACGAGGAGTTAAGTAATTATTTACGATAGGAAGCCCGTGTTGTTATTTACCTTAGTTTACCTTTGATTTTATCTTACGTTGGGATTTATTTATGTATATTTAGTTAATGTATATATTACTATAGCTTTGAGAAGTTATATTATCATCCATCGAAACGTGGCGATTTCAGATTGGGCTCTGGCAGAGTATGTGAACGTTACGGTTGTGTGGTTTAGTTCCGTAAAAAGAGTGTAAATAGCGGATTCGAAAGTACGGCATTTAATTCAAATATTTTTCTTTGTTTTAAATATCTTTATAGTTGTTGGAATAGAGCAAGTCAACAGTAATCTTAATCTCGTCTACAAATATTATAGATATGTAATTATGAAGATTTACATGTATAAAAAAAGGAACAAAATAAACCAGAAGGAAAATTTGAAATAAATCCCTGTACTAACCCGCCTAATCAGTGTGGTATGAGACAATTTCTCTCCTATTGTAGATGAGGCTTGAGTTCAGTAATGGGACATATGTAAACTGGAGCTTATGTATATTAAAAGTTTTTTTTATATAGTAAGGCCTGCTTGCCCTATTAGTGACTTACAAGTACTAAACAGAGTTTTTGGGCCGAAGTATAATACATACATACATACATATCATCACGCCATATCCCTTGCAGGGTAGGCAGAGAGAACAGAGTGCCAGAGAACTCTATCTCTGCATACTTCACTCGCTTCCTCAACATTCATAATTCTCTTCATACACGCTCGCCGGTTTCTGAGACTCTTGACTCCACCTTCCTTCAGTACATGACCGATCTGGTCTAGGTAGGTTAGTCTCGGTCTCCCTCGGTACCTACATCCTTCCACTTTTGCATTGTATATCTTCTTAACCAGACGTTCGTTCGGCATTCTTTCCACATGTCCGAACCATCGGAGCATACCCTTTCGCATCTTTACACCAATACTCTCTTTCATACCTACTCGCTCTCTTACGTCGTCGTTACGAAGCATAATGACGAGCAAAAATAAGTTATCGCCGAATTTCAGCACACTTTTTCAATGTGATAACGCTTAGTCTGCGCCTAGTCATTTTAGATTCACCTTTCATTGGAATATTATATAGGATATTACATAGGACTAAAAATTATATAGTGTAATGTGCTTTCATGTTTGCTTAACGTTAAATAAACTTTTATACCAATCAGCTATAGTATTACAGATTTATTTAGCCATTGTTGAAGAGGTTCATACCAAACCAAAAGTTTGCAAGTAATGGTCGAAGTTTGCAGTAGTGTATAAATGACAACAATAAGTGCGCAACCTATTGTAGACTTAGATTCTCCTTCTCCTAGAGCCCATATGTGCTATTATAGGGCTCGGGCTTATTCTAGAATGGGTGGGTAATTGACCGATGTATCAATACCAATCAACGCTGAAAAGAATAATTGCTATAAAGTTTTAATTTCTTTTTCAGTAATATTTATGTACTTAAATCTCGTAGTCGTCTTTACCGATATTCGAAAAAAAAATAAAAATCATTACGCATATTGAAATTTGGGTCATGTAGATAAAATAAAGGTGTATCTAACCCATATAGGATAAAGTCGTGAGGTTATATTAAAAGAACTTAATTATTGTTCAGTAACCATCACACCGTGTCACTTCCCCCGAGGAGATTAATATAGGAGCTCAATTCATTTTTCATTGGGATAGAATTTACTCGAGAAAAATTGCACTGGTAACGATCGTCACACTCCCTCCTAACAGTATTTGAAAGTTCATTATTTTTCTCATTTTATCCGTCGAAGATAAAAATGTTGAAATCATCATATTTTGTTAATATGGATTTTGATTGGTTTGAATCTTTTACTTAATTTAAACGTTGTTTAAGTTTATTTAGTTAATTATTAGATTCATTATCATCACTCATATATTTTCTAATTAATATCTATCATCATTTCAGCCTATCACCATCCACTGCTGGACATAGGACTCCCTGATGTTACGCCTGATCGCCATGAGGGGATAATGCCATAATCACCACGCTTGGTAGGTGGGTTGACGATCGCAGTGAGATGTTATACATTTCCCAGGAGACTGCTGCTGCCCACTCCCCTGGTGAACCCTTAGCCGATTTTTACGACTCCCATGGGTAAGCAAGGCGTGCCGACACTTGTATTCTATCTCGTCACTGCTCGGGGAATATCTATCACTTGATAATTAAAAGCATCCCCAGATAAATCTTTGGATATCATTGTAGATCTTAATTTATAAGGTTTACAGTGATGGGAATATATAGGCGTGTGGTAATTGATCGCAGGAAATGAACCGCAGCTTCGCATCTGTTCACCTATTTTTTGTGACAGTTCGTAAACAGATTATCTATATAAAATGACTTAACGATGATTGTTCATCTTGACAGTACTCTATCGAATTTCTTATCGTTATCGCAAATCTTTTGTTTTTCATTTCATTCCTTTTAGAATTAATTTCTAAATAAGTTTCAGGCATAGTATATATAGGCAGTATATCAGGCATAGTACATATCACATAGGCAAAAAGGTCTTCATTATGTACAGTTAAAAAGCATATAAATTAAGAAGTTTCATAAATATTATAAAATCAAAGCCACTTCAAGAAAAATTGAATTATATAACTTCAACTTCAATATAACGACTAAAATATACAACATGGAAAAGGCACGGACAAAAGTCTGTGGACCAACAATTTATATAATAAAAAAAAAATATAAAATGAAGATAATTCCGATTCGATAATTAAGATTCTATTCCGTTTGTATTTGATTTTTAATTTCCCAACGTTTCGAACACTTTACAGCGTTCATGGTCACGGAAAGACTAAGCTATCGTTATTAAAATGACCAATCCCATTAATATATTTGAGATGTTTTATACGTTTATGAACTAATAAAGGGAAACTTATATCGTAAAAACGTTAAGTTTGTTTTTAATTTTCAGAAATTTATACATGACCTAAAATGGTCATTTGTTTTTTCTTTTTAAAACTCTTGATTTACGAATAGGTATGTGTTTTACAAGACAGCCTAAATACGATTGAATCAGATGATTTAAAATTGTTTACACTAAATTCGTATCCAAGAAGCCATTTCGATGCTCTTAGTAATATAGAACTGAATTTACATGAACTGAACATTTATTTTCATACTATATATCTATAAATAAGATTATAAAAAGTGTTTTTAAGATCATAGATCCTAGAAAATATATCCTAAACATAATTAAACGTGGTACATTGCATCCATAAAAATAGTTTTAACCGATTTCATAGAAAGGAGAAAGATTTCAATTCGTTTGTATTTTATTTATCTGTGTTACCTCAGAGCTCTTCTCTAAGTGAATCAATTTTGATGGTTTTTTTTTTATATTTGAAAGCTGGTAATTTCTCTTGGTTTTACTTTGATCACGATAAGGCCACTAATTTTTGAGTTATCCTTAATAATGCGTATTTGGTTGTCCTCGTCTATATCGTTTTGTCGGTTTTTGTTTGTTAAAAATTTGTATTAGATATACTCATATTTGTTAGAAATATAACCTGCTAAGTGTCAGTAATTGATTTAAGATTTTTACTTAACTGGATTATTTTATATTCTTAAGCATTCAGATGTAGATATTACATGCAGAAAATAAAGAAAAATGGGATATTTTTCTTCTATTTTGTGTAATACTGTAATAAATATGATTGAAAGTGCTTATCACCCAAAGTTGTAATGGTGCTCCTCAATACCATACTTCACCGATATTTATCATAACACTAGTGACCAAGCTGTTATTACAAGTGTTAAAAAAATTACACTATGCATCGTCCTGCTGGGTGTTGTTCTGTATTTAAAAGAATTCTTATAGAAAATTTAAACAAAAAAAAAATAACAAGAAAAAAATAATGATTAACTTAGAATAACATTAGAATACACCGACTTTATAACTAAGATTAGCTTATTAAGCTTGCATTATAGCATGGCTAGTAACTAATGTTCAGCCAATGTCTTTCACTAGTTAATGCTTAGTTTCTTTATCGCCTTGTTCCACGACTATAGCTGGGTATGTTACTACATTGAAGATTATAGACTGCAGTTTTAATTTACGATACCAATAGAGTACCTACTAGCATCCCTATGCTGTAGATTATAATTCTTTCGGCAATTGACATGTCATTTTTGACCTCAACGTTTAATTTAATACATGGAATAGTGCGTTTGGGATTTGATCCACATCTGCCAGCCAGCTATTGTTCTTCATATTTTGGGATTGCTTATGTTTGATAATATTTTATGTACATTATTTCGTTAATAAAAACATATTTTGGTATTTAAAGCGCGTCCAATTCCAATCTATAAAATGAAATAACCTATTTGCTAAATGCGTACATATATTTTAGAAAACCGTAACTTAATATATAATTTAAATTCCTCGCTATGGCTTATGTAATTCCTCGATAGACCAATCGAGGATATTTTGCTCTACGTAATGAGTAGGTATCACTGTACAAGGCCCAGAAAGTAAGCTGCTTCTTAAAATCTAGTTACCCAAATAAGTAACCAGCGGAACGAGTAATCGAAGACAAATGATGCCACGATGTTGACAGTCTTCCAAAAGGAGGACAGAGATGTCATGTTCGTTTATATGTCCTTGTCCTCTAGAGTGCGGTTTGAACATAACCTGATAAAAAAATATATATAGTTCCACATACTCATAAATAGATCACCGTTTGAAGATTAAAATACTTACTTTTCTGTGGCAATCATAGAAACAAAATAAGAAAACAATAAGGACAGCTATGGCCCATATGATGCGTACCTGTCTGCACCATGACCGGACCGGGGATTAGTCTGGTCGCCCTTGGAGCGAGGCCACCGCGTGAGGACGACGCCCCGACGGTGCAAACTGTCCGGGCGTCGACATCAGCGAGGATACCCGTGAGGGTAGACCGTCGGGTGGGCCACTGAAGAAAAAGACCGCGTACCAGTGACCCACCCGCACGGCGTCGAGAGGTATATTGTAGGGCGGGTCTACGGGGTCTTGCGCCGCTTTTCCTGTCGCCCGGACGGAATAGCGGGGTTTCACGTACCGTAGCCCGACGCCAATAAAAAAAAAATGAGATAGCGCGCTTCTCCTTCCGTCGCTTCCGATGAATTGATCGGGCGTGACCTTATCATAAAAGGCAGATAGATGGCTTTGGTATTATTCCCACTTTCGTGTGGAGATTTATATACAAAGGTGAACTTTCAGAGATTGATGAATAAAATTAGATTAATAATATGTGCTTAACATGTTAAATTTAATTAATATCTAGTTTAAAACTACTCAGTTTAGGTTGTCTTGTATTGTATTGCGGTCTGTAAGATAAACGGTACTAAATTGTCTTAACCATAGTTCGGTTAGTGTTTCAAGAGGTAATTAAACAAGAAGCTGTAACATGTTTGCTTAGAAACTTTGATTTGGTGACTGGTTTTTGTAGTAATTTATACTAAACTATCTTAAGATCAAAATAGTTCAGGTTTGTTGTGTGTTAGGAGAGCCAAACAGAATATTAAGAGTTTTCTAAATATTTAACCTATTTACTGATGTAATACTGATGTATTACTCCATGAGATTACAGAGTAAGGTGCTGTAAGAGACTTCTTATTACTTCTTATGATGAGAAAAAATCAAAACAAATCGATAAAAAACCTGCAAAATATTTGTTTAGAAATGTTTAATTTGTAATTAGTTCGTGTATTGGGTATGTGTAAATTGTAATTGATTTATAAACGTTAAATTCTCTGTTGTATCGTCTTATAATAGATTAAGCAATTAAAAGAAACTCTTAAAGGGTTATACCAGATAATATTAGAGCAGGTAAAGGTAAACGCCAAATGAATCCTTCTTTTTTATTTTTATTGCTTATGGTGGCAAACGAGCAAGCAGCACACCTTATGATAAGTGTCACCGCCGCCCATAGACCTTTGCTATAGCTAGGCCGCTGCCTACCATTACAATCCTCAAACCCACCCAGTTAAGTTTCCGGCTCTCTCGCTCACCGAACGAAGCGCAATAGCACATTGCTATTACTCAGATGTCGATCTTGTGTGTGTCGATAGTATGGTACCGGTCGGACCGGCCCGCGGCTGTAGACAGAGAACTGTTAACAGCGTGATCCTACCACTATTAAAATCCCTATGCTAAGCCGTCTAATAACTTTTAATAGCTATAATGACAAATTTGTATAAATTATAATCCAACTTTTATGTACGACTGTTACTTAAACAGAAAATATTTTCAATTTAGTAAAATATTATTATTATCATTATCTCATCATATCTTTGATTTATAAAAAAAAATATAAATACTGAAATTTAGATTTATCTACAAACGTGTAAAGAAAAATAAATATCAAAACAGGCGCAAAAAAAGCTCATTTGACTAAAAATAATATATATATTTTTATTTGCATTTATTAAAACTGTTCAGTGAAGTATTATCTCACGTCAGAAAGTGAAAGGTGCGCAGAATAGGTTGCGCACCAAAAACGTAACGAGGTCATTCGATCACTAGATTTTACTCCTCAAATTTTTCTCATACCGGGCGCCTTATATGAAAATCGATTCTTAAGGAGTAAACTCCAAAAAGAAATATTATAGAGAATGTGATTCTATCAAAGATATTCGCTTAATAGCGTATGCGCGTGATATGCGTAAAATATTTGCATAAGAGAGCATGGTGAACTAGTAGTATTGGATCAAAATCACAGCAGATTTACATGCTTTTCACAATATTGAGAAAGATTTCCTTTGTATCGTAAAAACTTATTTCAAATTAATTTTTCATACCTTTTAGGTATTTGAAATAAAACTACTTTTACGGATTCATGGTCACGGGAGGTCCTCCCGTGACTATTTTAAAAATACTTCAAACTATAATTTTTTTATAGATAATTCCTTAAGGTGTAGTGATACCGCGTGAGGGCGACGCCCCAGCAGTTAGCTGGGGCGTCGACGGGGGATGGTGCCCGAAAAAGTAACCCACCGGGCTGGCCACGGACGGCAAGGAAGCGGTACCAGTAGCCGGCCCAATGGCGATGGAGAGGGAATACGGTGGGTTATGGGGCCACGCGCTGCCCTTCCGTCGCCCCAGACGGAGCAGGCGACGTGTGTCCGGGCCATAGCCTACCAAAAAAAAAAGAGGTGTAGTAATATGTTCAAAATACATAATACTTAGCGACCTGGTAAGGCTATTATTAGGTATCTATTTCTCTAATACATATGTAAAATCTACATATCTATACTCTATTTTTTATTAAATAATATATTATATAGTTCTTTAATTTATATGATTATTTTGATAAGCTTTAAATCCACAAATTTTAACTGATCACTCTGTGCTGTGTTTTCACAGCGAATACTTTCTTTAGTATCAGAATTAAATCTACGCCGACCGATTGATCGATCATATAAATTTTGACTTACACAAAAACAAATGCACGTTCATCTATATATATTTATATACTAGCTTTTGCCCGCGACTTCGTCCACGCAGAAGTCATCTCTGACAGAGTTAAATAGAAAAAGCAATGCAAGGTGTTGAAAGTTTGTCGCTAGGATGATAATCAACAGCGTCAGAAACTGGGATGCGTTGAGGTGTTGATTCTGCGAGTTAGTTGTCTAACGGAATCAGGCAATAGGGTGGGTCCGAGAGAAAATACTCTACGTTGACACGCTCTACCGTCGGTGCCTTGGGCGGCGCAAGCGTGAGTACCTGTATTTAGGTTCACTGCATGAGGGCTTCGACTCGAGATGATACCCGGATGCAGTGTCCCGCCCGCACAACGTAGATGTACGTGTACGGCGCGCGTGTGTCTATATACCATAGCTGGTCACTAAAGAAAAAGGTGGTTCAAAGTTCTTACTATTTACGGTATGACCATGAGATAAAAATATAATTATCGCCACCCTTTATTTGACTGTTTTGTTTCACCAGCAGAGTTGCGACCTCGTTAGATATGATTTATTATTTCAGTTATAGAGTGAACATTTTTGAAGCTAAACTTAACCTGTATCTTAAACTATTAGGCAAGAACTTATTGTCGTCTACTATGTGTATCGTGTGAGCTCTCACGCCGGAACTGGTCGCCACAACGGCACTGGTGCGGGATTGATGGAGAGGGAGAGAGAAACACGTGTTTATTTATTTTTACCGAAGAATATTTGTACGTAATTTGAAAAGAATCGATAAAAAAAATTTCTCCCCATACACACTTTGCCGCTTTGTTACACCCCCTTAGGGGCGGAATTCATAAAATCCTTTCATATTGAATCTCTATGTCATAAATAAAAACGTGCTTCAAAATTTAATGTTTCTAGCTTTAATAGTTTCGGCTTGGCGGTAATGAGTTGTTCAACCCGCTTCACAGGCCTAATTTACACAACCAGAGGGTGAAAATTGACATATGCCGGATATTACCCTAGAATATTTGATTCGACTCGTAATTTGAAAAGAATCAATAAAGATTTTTTCTCTTCACACAAACTTTGCCACTCTCTCCACCCCCTTAGGGGTACAATTTCGTAAAATCCTTTCTTAGTGAATCTCTACGTCATATAAAGAAACCACTGTCAACATTTCAAGTTGCCAGCTTCAATAATATCGGCTTGGCGCTAATGATTTAATGAGTCGTCCAACCCGCTTTGCAGGCCTAATTTACACCCCCAGAGGGTGAAAATCAACAAATGCTGAAACACGTGTTTATTTATTTTTACTGGAGAATATTTGTACGTAATTTGAAAAAAATCGATAAAGATATTTTTCTCCGAACATTTTTTAAATTGACATAACTTTTTTTTTATAAACCAATTTACATAAAATTAAGCCTAAATGTTAAGTGAAGCTTACCACAATATATTAGTGAAAACCGCGTCTAAATCGGATAAGCCTTTTCTGAGATTAGCGTGCACAAACACACAGACAAACAGATAAACAGACAAACAGATAAACAGACAAAAATTTTAAAAATTATTGTTTTGGGTTCTATTAGTGTTGATAAAGGTCCCAGTAATATTTTTTTTCATATATCTTTCATGTACAGACAGCGACCCGTTACATTTTTATTATATGTATAGATAAAGGAAAGTTGTGTTAGTTACAACACTTATAACTCGAGAACAGCTGGACCAATTTTTATGATTTTATATTTTTGAGTTTGTTGTCGTCGGGAATAGGATATAGGATATTAAAATATGATATTAGTAAACAAAAAAAAATCATTAAAAAACATAAGTTCGCGAAAAGTTGAAATTAAATTTGACTGGCCAGTTTTTGCGAGTATTATGATTTTTTACGAATATTGTTATAATCAACCATATTATGTCTATATTATCATCAACAATGCTGCGACCAATAAGATCAAATCTTTCCTGACAAAGCCGTAACGCAATTAGAATTCGAAACATCACGAATGTAACCACGGCAGAAGAACAAGATATTGCACGGGAAGACCGCCACGTTAAAATGGCCCGACTTCGTGCTTCTTAATCACAAGATCAAAGCGAGGCAACCCCTGAAACGGCTCGGTTGACAATGCAAAATCGTTGAGCAAATCTCAGAGATCACCAATTAGGTAATTTTCAACGGGCATGAAGAAAAATGTCGTATAACACAAGATACTTCTTCGTCTTACTGGTAAGTTATTAAAATACTTATTTTTTTAATTTATAAATTATTCATATTTATTATCGTGATAAAAAAAAATAACTTAATAATTTTGAATTTATCGAAATCAGCTCATCTCATTCATTAACTGTTAAGCGAAACGAAGTGTGCCGGGGCCGCTAGTTTAAAATAAAATCTTCCATTCAAATATGATTATATTACCAATTGCATACGTGTTTCTAATAAACTTAAACTATGAAAAAATATTTACTAAACTGCTACAAAGTATACTCTGTCGTTTTGCTGACACAGCGTTTATCTTAGCAAGCTAGAAAATTCACAATATTTTCTCGACGAAATCAATTTATGCCGATAGAGTGTTAGCACTGAGCTCCCTGTCTTTTCATCTATGAAAAAAGTCACGTATTATGTTCTTTAAACGACTTCTAAAATAATATTAGCCAAGTAAGATAGACGGTTGTGAACGCACAAATTTCTGTTAAGTGTAAACATATCTCGACTACCACAAATGGGTTTAAAAATCAACATACCTATGCGATCGTTATTTCAAATGGTTTTCATCTTCAGGTTAATTTGCTGAGATCAAACATTTTTGATTACCAAAGGGATTTCGATTACGTTGGACATTTGCAATCATAGGCCGGTTTTGTTAAGCTCAAATGATTATGATGACATCGTCTGTTATACGATTCTTTCAATGAGGTGATCCGATAACCGTTTTACATTTGCTTTATTATTTTTTTTTTTTATTTTTCCATGAATAACGAGGATTTATATTGGGGCTATTATTTATTTGCCAATACATTTTTAAGCGTTGGGCGATTTTGTGATGGATTTGGATATTGAAGTTTTAGCAATAAATCATCTTTGAGGTTTGAGTTTAATGTTGTTTCGTGTAAATATATGAAATCAATCGTACATGAGTTTATTCAAATGTAATGAATCTGTGATGAATCGGAAATAGCCTTCAAACAGTCAGATGAAAATATGTGTGTGTGTATAAGTGTATATGTATATATTGGATTTTCATTAGACACTTCTATAATGGCGGTTATAAGCACATATGTGTGTATCAATAATCTACTAAATAAAATACTTACTCCGAAAAATAAGATAATCTATTATGGATAGTTAATTTTTTTTGTGTCTGTCAACGAAGGGGAATGCTCCGATGGTTCGGACATGTGGAAGGAATGTCGAATGAACGTCTGGTTAAGAAAATATACAGTGCGAACGTGGAAGGATATAGGTGTAGGTACCGGGGGAGACCGAGACTAACCTACCTAGACCAGATTGGTCATGCACTGAAGGAAGGTGGAGTCAAGAGTCACCGAAACCGGCGAGCGTGTATGAAGAGAATTATGAATGTTAAGGAAGCGAGTGAAGTATGCAAGCATGGAGTTCTCTGGCACTCTGTTCTCTCTGCCTACCCTACAAGGGATATGGCGTGATGATATGTATGTATGTGCATGTCTGTCATCAAACTACTGAACCATAAATAAATACATACATGCTTGATGTGTTTATTAACATGGTATAATATGGTCGCACCCCCCATCCAACATCCATAGTGAAGGTCATGTGCAAGACCTATGATCAGCTTTTTTTATCACTCACTGCCAAAAAAACAGGCTAGTGGAATATCGATTCCACTATAGCAATATATAGATATTGCTTTGGTGATCCACTCGGCAAGTTATTCTTTCTAGTATCCCCTACTGTCTCTCTCTCACGATCATTATCTTTGCGGATGATAGTCGCATATATTCACTCCTATTTATTTTTATTTTGTTTGACTATGGATATGGTCTCGCCCCGCCAAATCGGTCCGGGGTGACGGACGAGGCGGCGCGTGACCCTATAGATCCACGACGCAAAGCTCCTCTCTTCGCCGTGCGAGCGGGCCACCGGTACCCGATTTTTGTCTTCGGTGGCCATATATTCGCGCCTCTGGAGGCTCTACTGACTAATCCATTCCATCACCTTCTTCAGAGACATAGCTACCTCACGGAAGGCGACCACCATGTCCGAGTTTCAACTCATCACTGAATATTTTAAATCTTGCCTAAAGAAATACTTTTTATAGTAAACGAGTAAGTGGCACACCTGGTTGTAATTGTTGTTACTGCTTGTAGACTATTGCAATACTAAAGGTTACAGCACCGTCACTGCTCAAACGACGATTTTCTGTGAGAATGACTGTTGTATACTGAAAATGACCCTGTCTACAATATGACCACTACAAAATTCTAGGATATAATATGCTTAATTTTTCTGCTTCTGCCCGCGGCTTCGCCCGCGTAAAAGGTTACTTTCCCAAAGTTTTTCATCCCCTACTTTTATTTTACCCCTTAAAGGTAATTTTTTACATAATTTTAATGTCATTTTTATTTATATATAATCAATAACCTAAAATTAAGCTTCAAGCAAGTCTTTAAAAATGTTGATACTGCCTTACACATTTTCATCCCCTTTACAACCCTTTTTTTGGATTAAAAAGTAGCCTATGTCCTTTGCCAGGTTCTAGACTATCTGTGTACCAAATTTCATTTAGCGACAAACAGACAGAGTTACTTTCGCATTTATAATATTAGTAGGGATAGTAAGGATTGGTAGAAAGTATCTCTTATGATGTATTAATAAATTGACCGACTCACGACCCAACATGTTCAAATATATATAACTAGCTTCTGCCCGCGGCTTCGCCCGCGTAAAAGGTTACTTTCCTAAAGTTTTTGATCCCCTATTTTTATTTTTGACCGTCAGTAATACAGTGCAACGGTATTACAATACTCAGGGTTGGAACTTCATTATTGGACTGCTAGATGGCGTTGAAGAAGCTATATTTTGAGATTTATTGACAAACAATTTTTTTATTTTTCATATAATAATTTTGATATTTTTTTAATAAAAAGTATCCTATGTTACTTTTAATACCTCCAAGAATATGTGTACAATGTTTCATGATGATCGATTGAGTAGTTTTAGCGTGAAAGCGTAACAAACAAACTTACATTCACATTTATATATTAGTAGGGATTGTATAGCCTTCCCACTTAGAAGCGTAGACTTAATTCTATTGCGGTTTTCACATTACCTTCTTAGAAAGGGACCCGTCTTATGAATATTCAATAAATTGCATAACGTAGAATATAGTATTAAAATCAAGAATTTATAAATTAGGAATATGTCTTAAAGAATATTTTCTTTACTCATTAAAAATAGAGTGGTATTTACTTTGATATAAGGCGGCTATTGTGGTAGAATAACATTGTTGACAGTTTTCTGTCTGCAGCCGCGGTTCGGTCCGTCCAGGGTAGTACCACACTCTCGCAGAAGATCGACGTCTGAGTAATGCCAATGTGCTATTGCGCTTCGTTCGGTGAGCGAGAGAGCCGGAAGCCCAACTGGGTGGGTTTGAGGATTGTAATGGTATGCAGATATACCCTTGGTTCAGCAAAGGTCCATGGGCAGTAGTGACACTTACCATCAGGTGTGCTGCTTGCTCGTCTGCCACCATAAGCAATAAAAAAAAGGCGGAATAACAGAAATATTAAACAGAAATAATTTTAACACTCTGAATTAACAAGGATAACAGCTACGCATATATTTTGTTGTGATATGTTTAAAATAGTATTTCTTTTAGTAATATTACTCATCAGCTCATAGTAGATATAAATGCAGTGTTAGTTATTATTCCATCTGACTGCAATGCCGATAATGAAAATAACAAGGCTCAATTTAACTGCAAAAAAAAACTTAATAAAGCAGTTACTTATCAATATTTATTCCATAAGGTATTGAGCAAATGGAGCTCTAGATTGAGGATTATTTTTTTAGATAATATGTACGACACCCTTTTTCTTTTTTTTGCGATGGGCTATGGAGAGGCCACGCTCAGCCAAATCGGTCCGGGGTGATGAAAGAGGCGGATCCACTCTGAAAGCACCTCTCTTCGCCGTGCGAGCGGGCCACCGGTACCCGATCTTTGTCTTCAGTGGCCCGCCCAGCGGTTCACCCTCGTGGGTTCCTCTCGAGTCGATGCCCCAACAGCTTTCACCATCGGGGCTTTTTCCTCACGCGGTGACCTCACTTCAAGTGACGGGACTAGTCCCCGGACCGATCACCCGATGCCTCGGCTAGGGCGGTACTAGACGCAGATATCCGCGCCTACGCTGCCCAGGGCACCGGCGACGGCCCGAGTCGAGGGAATCCCGCCTCCATCTACGAGATGACTGCCTCGCAGAAGGCGGCGACCGCATCCCAGTTCCTGACGCTGTCAACCGTCGCTTTCACGACAGCCGGCAGCGTCAGGTCAGCACCGATTATAGCGTCACGGCGCTGCCGGTCCCAGCTCGTACAGACCTCGAGCGTATGCTGCTCGTCGTCACTACCACACTGTTGGCAGGACGGAGTCAACTCCTTTTTTGCGACCGTGTGCAGATACTTGCCGAAGCAACCGTGCCCCGACAAGACCTGCACCAGCCGGAAAGAGAGGACTCCGTGCCGCCGCTCCATCCATTCCATCAGTACGGGCCGGAGGGCCTCAACGGTAACAACACCGTATCTAGGCCTCTCCAGCCGCGTAACCCAACGGGCGATGACGTCCCGGCGGGCGTCCTCACGCCAAGTGGCTATCTCGCTGAGCGATAGGGAGCCACTCTCGTCGCGTAATAAGATAACCCGCCGGTAGTGATCGGAGAGCGTCTCCGCCTCCAAGTCCCATGGGGTGTTCCGGCCAATACACATGCCGCCTCGGTTGACACCGTGCGGTACCTGCGGATGGTTCTGACTGCCATGGCTCTCTGTAGACGCCACAGGAAAGCCCTGAGTTGGACGGTCACATGCGGGTAGTTCTACAAACAAAAGAAGAAAATGAGTATGATTTCGGCGCGATTTATTTTATATTCTGTTTGGGAAATTCATTATATTATTAAGAGTACAATGTCTTTTAGCTTATCCTAAACGGAACAGACAAAATATTTATTAGTTTTTGGTTTACAGCCATTTAAAGAAAAACTGAGAGTGTAACCAGGAAACTGAGGAAAATAACTAAAATCAATTGAGATCAAAGTTTGTGTATCATATATTTAACAAATTTTAAATATGCTTTTTAACAGTGAGTTCTAATAATCTAAGAATCTTTTTAAATAACGAAAATCAACTTAATGCAAGTATTAGAGTAGCAAGTAGAGAATTTGTGCCCAAGCCTTGTCTTGGACACAAATTCTCTACTTAAAACAGTCTTGAATAAGAACATTAATTATCAAATGATCATTGAACATTACTTTTATTATTATAATCTCATTTTGTTAAAATCTCTTTTCAAGATAAGGTAACAACATAATAAACGACATTTCAATCTAGTATTATACTTAAAGCTAATAATAGAAAATAATAACTTTGGCAGTCTGGTTGCAATCTTGTTAAGCTATTTTTTCTTATCACAGCTAGGGCATGTAAATAATGTAGATTCACCTTTAATACATCTCTCTTGTGCCCAATAATTACATAATAGACACTGGATCCAGTCATTTCCTGTCCTAAACTCACTGTAAAGGACACCACAGACAAGGCACTCGCAATCACTGATCTTGTCTTTATTTTTCTTTAGTTTCGTTGATTTATTTTCTTTACCTGTATGTTTCTTGGAATTAAATTTATTTTTCTGTGTCGAGTCTATTTCTTATAGTTAGCCGCCTTTTTAAATTTATCTTTCCTTGGTATAATTACTTTTTCTTTTTTTGGTTATTTATTAACAGTACTTTCAAAAGTTTTTTCTTAGGATTTACCTTTTTTATTTTCTTTTTGCTTTTGATTTTAGAATAGATCTGGGTAGAGAGTAGTCGGATCAATTTGAAAATCAGGCATGGTACTTAAATTTCTGGGTTTTCTAAATTTAAATTAAGATCGCTTGCAACGCTCATATAATCAGGCTCATCTGTTGTTCTATCTCACTTTGGTAGACGGCTATGAATATTTGGCGTGATTTTGTAGGGTATTCTAAAAGATCCATCCGGTGATGTTAACACATTTTACCTTCATCACAAAAACAGCTGAGTAATTTCATCTGTAGCTCTTTTGTGGCATGAAGGCACTGCCCTGCAAAAGTCAAAGTCCATCAAGGTCTTTCAGTGTCCCACTAAAAGCAATTAAATTCTATTGATCGCTTGCAATCAATCTTGCCATGTCCTCAATTTCACTTTTAGCTTAGAATCCTGGATGATTCTCAGTATCCTAGGTCTTAATTGGACAGGATGCTGAGACCAGGTTCCTGAGAAATTCTATCTAATAATAAAAAAACAAATCAATTTATAACATTTAACAAAAATTAAGCTAAACAAAGCCTTTATTCTAACAACTTATATATCAAAACGCTAAAATTACTTATATTTTGATAATTTTATTGAAAGAATATCTTACCAGGATCCTGAGAACTACACTGATTAGGACACCACTTTCACTGTTTACTGCACTGAATTGACTAAACGATGAGCTAGGAAACCATTGACGCTATGACATTTGTTGTCTTTTTCGTAGTATAATCGACTCATCTGAACAGCAACGTCACACGGCAAGCAATGTTGTAAATATTTGCTTGTTTTACATTGAACAGGATCCTGATACTAAATCGTGGGGACAAAATGTTAACGTGATTTACGGAATATATTTTTGAAAAAACAAGATAACTATTATCCTGTCTAGAAAGAAAAAATAGCAAACTTATTAATTTATGATTCATTAATTGACATTAATGTAGAAGTAAATAAACTCGACACATGTTGAACTAAAATTGATTCGAGGGACATTGCAGGATACTGAGAATTAGGGACTTTAAACAGTAATTTCGTTTTGAAAATAATTGTGTACCTTAATTATTTTTAGTGACCAACTAGAAATAGTTGAAAATAACAGTATGCTGTAGAATGTAAAAATGTTAGAAATTTTTTTAAATTACATTTTGGTTGAGCCGCCGATAATTGTTTAGTTTGTAGAACTACCCATGTACGACACCCACGGTAAAAAAAACGCGTGTCACATCGTGTTGTTAGTCCATAACTAATACAATTTTTTTTTTGTTTGATTAAAATATGTAAACTAGAAGCATATATCATTATCTCAGCTGTGTCTATACCATTGCTGAGCTCAAACCTTTCATTCTGAACTTCCCTTCTCTTTCAGTGATGTTATCTGCTGGCATCCTTTACTTCATGATCACCTACAGTAAAGTTATAACCATGATACTCTTAATTATTTATAAAAATCCGATCCCGCTGGCGACATCCCGCTTGCGACATCATTTTTCATTTCGTAATCGGATTTTTATAAATAATTAAGAATATTAAATGCTAAATTTCAGTAATTTAAATAACAAGGTTGTGTCATCGTTTAATAAAATTCTAACTGTAAAGTTTGAAGTATTAAGCCTATAACAATGTGTAAACATTGTCGGGTAGATAGCATACCGTCACCTTAAGACGTAAATATAATACGAAGTGAAATTTGCATGTCCTACAATTAGTCGCGGTGGTGTACTGGCAGCACGATTGGGCCGGAATCCTAATAGGCGCGGGTTCGAATCCCGCTTGCGACATCATTTTTCATTTCGTAATCGGATTTTTATAAATAATTAAGAATATTAGATGCTAAATTTCAGTAATTTACATGATACTCTTACTTATGCTATACGGATATATCTAAATAACCATATTAATTTTTTTATGGTAACAATGTAATGAATGCCAATAAATTATAATAATGATAGGAAAATTTTAATGGATTTTCATTTGAGAATACGAATAGATTACGGATGGGTCTAACGCATTTAAATTTCGGCCTCTGAATATTATATTAGATCAAAGGGCCGAAATTAAATTCGTGCCTTCACTATTGATAGCATACTATGCCTTTATTAATATTATATACCTATATGTAATTTGATTATTATTGTATTGGCAATACACAAATATGGTAGTAATAACGTAAGCCTTGACGTATACCTGTCGCGCAAGTACAGTTACCTGTTTGTAAATAAGAACACAAAATAAATAATATGACATCTTAAAATGAACTATTTCATTACAAATTATCATCAAAATTATAAGTATTCAGATAAATTACTTAACAGATATTCTATTAACTATCCTTTTTTTTCGGTGGATTATGGAGGTGGTCACGCCCCGCCAAATCAGCCCGGAGCGACGGAAGAGGCAGCGCGCGACATCATAGACCCACTCTGCAAAACACCTCTCTACGCCGTGCGAGCGGGCCACCGGTATTATTCGGTCTATTAACTAACCTGGAGATAGTTTGGTGGTTCTGGTGGTTAACAAATTTCAAGGCAATATAATTTGGGATAAAAACACGGTGATAAATAGTAGCTACTAGCTATAATAAGAATGGTTTTTGGACTTGAAAACAATTCCATCCAATCATTCAACCATGGATCTATAGACTTTTACGGTTAGACATAAATATAGTATAGTACTTTTATCGCCATGCTTGGTTGGTGATTTGGATTTAAGTGGATTTTGATTGGTGATAGATATTACAGGTGCTGGTATCCACTTTGACACATAATTCCAAAAGAAAATAAGGCCTGGCGACAGTTGCATCCTTAACCCATCTTCAACATGTATAATATCATTTTTTGCGCTTACTGTTCTTAATTAATCTGTGTGGTAACCGCTTCGAATACTACCAACCCTTACTTTGCTCGTGAATGCCGTAAAAGACGACTAAGAGCCTTATAACGACCTAGGTCAAGCCCATCTGATGCCATTTGGTCAACAATTATATTCCCAAGGAGGGTTGACATCTGGCAGGCGGCCGGTCATAAAAATATTACCAATAACTTCTACAATATGTACTATGTAAGAAGAGTATATATTATATCGACCCCAAGTAATTGGAATAAGAGTAGGAGAATGATGACTGTTTTAATTAAGAAATAAAAAACAATAATATTGCGTCATTCCAGTTATATAGATAAAATAGTTTAAGTTAGATATTACGAATTGAAAAAGTTAGTATGAGATGCCATTTGAACAGTAAGATGAACATTGCTCTATGAAAAAGGAACGATTTCTATTTCGATTACCGAACGAAACAAGACAAAGTTATATATTATGCTCTTTTCTTATAAACCTTACAGTTGGATTCAAGAGTCAGTGACAGATAAATCTTTCATCCGGAAAGCTCAGTAGGCCTTATAAGGCCATATTATTTTGCGTCGACTTCAGTAAGCTATGACACGATTCGATGGGTTGTTATTTCACGTCTGGAATGTTCTTCTTTTTGAAATTCGTTCTATTAATTCATTCAAAACAAGTTGAAGCTACAAACTAAGGAGTATTAAAGGCCTAATCGTCAAAGATGGTGGGGTGGTGAATTATATTCTTACTCCGTCACCACACGGAAAGTGAAGCACGGCAACCACACTCCTAATATTATGTTCATCAATTAAGATAATTCTTAATATCATTAATTTATTTCTGACAAAGTTTGATATGGTAGAGAAATGTTTTTTTTTCTTGCAAAATAGATGACATATTTTTGTTCTTTATTATAAAAGTATACTAAAAATATTTAATAGTAAGGGACATAATGATTACCAAAAATACATACATACATACATATCATCATGCCATATCCCTTGCAGGGTAGGTAGAGAGAACAGAGTGCCAAAGAACTCTATCCTTGCATACTTCACTCGCTTCCTCAACATTCATAATTCTCTTCATACACGCTCGCCAGTTTATGACTCTTGACTCCACCATTACCAAAAATGCTACCACTATAACCTTTTTAGTGATATTTTAGTAAAAGAGTGTATGGCAGACAGAGACCATGGAGATGGTAAATCCATATATACAATTATTTACTCCAATACAAATCTGGTTGTGAAGCCAACAAGAATTGTACAAAGGGTCAATTCAATCGAATGATTTGCAAGCGCATAGGCAATGTATTTAAAAATAATAAAAATTATAAGAAAATGTTTTTAAAATTCTACATCAAGTATACATAGGTCATGACTCTACAGCGTTTATTGTGCTTTTATAATTCTCTTATCAAGAAGATTGGTTGCTTTTTAATTATTAATTGGATGTGAAATCAGTCGCCAAAATGTTATTTCAATAACGAATCATACTAATTGATATTTTTCAAAAAGTAAAAAGTAATTTTCTGGTAAATATACACATTTTCCGTGTGGTGACGGAGTAGGAATACATTTCCCCATACCCTATCTTACCCGTGAGTGATCGTTAGAGACGACTAAGGGATACAAAACGCATATAACATCTATGCAAGAGAAGGAAAACTTGAAACTAAACCCTATATCAATACGTCTGACTAACGTGGTATTGTAGGTCAATTTCCCTCCTATTTTGGAGAAGGCTGGAGCCTACTAGTAGGACATATATGAGCTGAAATGAAATATACACATAAATTCAGACCTATAAATACAATAATAGTAACTTTTACCAAGTTTTACAGTGTATTATTACGTCATAAAATCATAACAAGTATATAGAGGTAGTATACGAGAAACTCTTAGGTTCACCTCTATTCCATACAATTTAAAGAGCGAAAGGCGTGAAATTTGAGTTTGCTCAATAGACATGATCATTTTTTTCCTCATAAACCTTTATAAATAGAGAGGCGCGTCTATGAAAATACTAGAAACATTAACTTAGCAACCTTTTTACAACTCTCCATATGTATTCTATGAATATTTTAATCAAAGGTTTACAAGTTCCAAAACTGACAATTCCTATTCCATCTTCCACACATTTGTATGTTTATGATATATAAAAGCAAGTTGGGCAGGTGTAGACTATACGTAACTTGTTCATTTAGAGGCTAGTGGGCACTTGGCGTTTTACGGGCTCTTATATTGGAATAAAGTGTACTCATATAAACTGGATCGTTCTAGGTGAAGATGGTTACTAGTTGAAGTAAATCTTTCACACTTTTTCATCTTTCATCTACTAAGTAAATAGTCACTTGATTAGTAAAAATTGTGTAAAGTACAATACAAAATGATATACTTATTTGCATATAAATATTTATTAACATCATTTTATTATTATAAAACTTGGAGTTTCAAAGTGATATAAAATATATTATGTTTCGATATCCCTTGCAGGGTAGGCACAGAGAACAGAGTGCCAGAGAACTCTATCCTGCATACTTCACTCGCTTCCTTAACATTCATAATTCTCTTCATACACGCTCGCCGGTTTCGGAGACTCTTGACTCCACCTTCCTTCAGTACGTGACCAATCTGGTCTAGGTAGGTGAGTCTCGGTCTCCCACGGTACTTACATCCTTCCACTTTCCCATTGTATATATTCTTAACCAGACGTTCGTTCGGCATTCTTTCCACATGTCCGAACCATCGGAGCATTCCCTTTCGCATCTTTACACCAATACTCTCTCTCATACCTATTTCTTCTGCAAGGGATATGGCATGATGATATGTATGTATCTTTGTTAAATGATATGTATGTATGTTGTGTCTTTGTATGTATGTATATGTCTTTGATATCTATGTATGTTGTGTCTTTGTTAAATTGTCTGCATATAATTTATTTATCAATTATTTCAACAACCTTTCTCGAGTTTTATTTCTGCTTAAAGACATTCAGATATATATATTAAACCCTATACTAGTAATACAATGCTTATTTCATTTTGCTATATACCAAAACAAACACTCGCCTTTTAACTCCACTGTGACTTGTGTGGTGCAAGTTTTACAGTTCATTTAAGATATTTTTATTTTATTCAATATTGTGAATATATTTCAACTAGAAGACTCATGTGAATTCTTCGTTATAAAATTTTTTCTTTTCCCTTTTTCTTGTAATTTGTTCGGCTTACGCTAACTACGTATGTTTATGTTAAAATCATAATGTTTATTAGGATATGTCGACAGATAGGACATCATTGTGTGTAAATTATATTTTTTTATTGCTCTTGGTGGCAAACGAGCAAGCAGGCCACCAGCAAGCAAGCAGGCACCTGATGGTAAGTGTTACTGCCGCCCATGCAGATTTACAATGCCAGGGTTATTGCAAGGCCGCTGCTAACCAATACAAACCCCAAACCTATCCTGTTGGGCTTCCAGCTCTCTTGCTCACTGAACGAAGCACAACAGCACGTTGCCATTGCTCAGACGCCGATCTTCTGCAAGAGTGTCGTATTACCCCGGACGGACTAGCCCGCGGCTGAAGACAGAAAACTGTTAACAGCGTGTTCGTACCACAAATTGATTTTTATTCATTATTAATGATAATAGTAAAGTCAAAGTGTCTAAAAGATCATTCGATGGCGTGTTGAAATGTAATTTTATTTTGTTCTTAATGAAAACATTTTTATTTTTACTTATTTTTCATGATTTGATGTGGAAATCTGCAAATGGTATATTAATAGAATAGAATAATTTATATATAACTTAAAATACAGTATACCGGCTTACTACAACAAACTTATAATTATGTAGGTATTATGAGCAAAATATAAGCACCATCACATACCTAAGGCAGTTTACATGTTTATCGAATATACTTGCAACACTATATATGTTCACATTAAATTTCACTTCTTTGTCACACTGAATACACTTTCAAAACAAACATAACACACAAATGTATAAAACACAACTATTTAAATTGAAGCTCGAAGGTTAAACAAAACCTTTACATATGAAATAATTTATATATTCATTATCGATATGGTACTTTACTATAACATTAGTAGATATTTATCTTTAAAATTTAGCTCACTGTTACTCTTATTTCTATTTTTTTAACATTTGTATTCACAAATAATGATGGTATACTGACAGTTCAGTACAGTTAGTAGTAGTAGTACAGTTCTTTACCTCCCGCGCTAGTCGAAACTGTGTTACGGCAAGTTAAGATCCTCTCTCATTACCGACTCTAAATTAAATATTAATTTTATTAAGTTGAATTAACAAAAAAAAAAAAAGAATAGTTTGTAACCTAAATAAACAAATAAGACTAGCTAACATTATTGTAGAAAATATAAAATTACGTCAAAATGATTATTATTTTCTAAGCAATAGAAATGGAGATAGAATACATTTATAGGTGCAACGTTAGTATATTCCGAAAAAGATAATTATATAAGGGTAGTTATATTTGTCGCTGCCGTTAGTCTTGTTGGGGCGTGATTGCTTCGGCTAGAATCTTTATAAGGGCGCAAGCATGAAAAGGATACCGTTTATTGCGATTGTGAAGAAGACACTGCTCAACATAAGCTCGAGATCTGTGTGACTTAGGCACATGAGCGTCATGATCTTGCGGTAATAATCGGTGCTGATCTGACGCTGCTGACCATTCTCAAGGCGATACTGGACCATGTCAAAAACTAGGACGCAGTCATCGTCTTCAGCGAGGCAATTACGTCGCGTATGGAAGCGAGCGGCGAGAACAACCTTCCGCAATGGCGCATCAGGTGACACAAGTGCGAGTAACTTTTCTTAACGCCCTAGCTGAGGTCGCGGGTGGACAGATTGAGGATTAATCCGCTACTTGCAGAGTACCTTACTACGTGAAGATGACGCACCGGTACTATTGCCAGAGCATTGAGAGGGGATGACGCCCGAAAGAGCAATTCAACGAGCGGACCGCCAATGTCAAAGAATCTGTCAAGAAAAGCTCATACTCAGGAACCAAATTGATTCTACGAGAATCGTATATATGTATATAACTATATGTATTTGACTATTAAAATTGTACATATACTGTTCCAGACTTAATCGCTTTTTTTTTTGCAGTGCATATATTGTTCCAGGCTTAAACGCGTTTTTGCCAATTTTAATGCAAATCCGTCCAACGTTTCACGATGATTGAGCAGCAAACATTTACCCATACTTTCATATTTATAATGTTAGTATAGATTTACACTGGAAGTAGGCTTTAGTGAGAGTGTTAGGTTTGACTGACAGTGTCATTATTTTTGTTAACATTTTTCTTTTTATGGATAGAAAAACATATTACTACAGTATTACTACAGTATTATTTAAGTTACGATCTTTCGAATTAAAAAAAAAATATGTACGAAAATATTTCAAATAAAATCTCATTGTCATCATCACGTCCCACTTCTGAGCTCCAGCCTGCTCCATAACAGAAGGGAAATTGACTAAATATATTACGCTGAACAGACAGATTTTCGATAGAGTTTTATTTCGAGTTTTCCTTCTTTTGCATATATGTTATCGGCATATCATATCCCGTAGTCAACATTTACGACGTGCAAGATAGAAGGTGGTGAATTGTATTGTTACTACGTCACCACACGGACAATAAGGGCAAGACAAGATCTAATCTAATTGACGAGTTAAAATTATTTGAAACAGAAATTAATCTAAATTATTAATGTCCTATTTCAAATAATTGTAAATAAAAAACTTTATATTCGTATTGTTTTAGTATGATGATTAATATGAAATGATGATAATTGTGAATATCAATTAATTATCAAATGATTTATAAGGCGATGTCAAAGTATTTACATAATCACACAAAAATAAAATTACACTATCACAACAGTCTTTGAAGGAATATTGGTGATAAGGGTTTGACAGTCAAATTTATATGAGATAATGCTATAAGAAAAATGACACGAGCAGACATAGGATGTAATTTTATTGTTGGTAAAAATGACATCGTCTGTCACTAAGCGATTACGATTCAATGAATACTTGAGAATTATTTATTCATAATAATAATTAGTTACATATGAAGGCTCGATTTAGTAGAATATAAAATTATTTTCATTCTATAGACAATTTTGCACGCCTCATAAGCGAAGCGTCTTGCTCTACTCTCGACATATGAAAATCAAGCACTTTTCAAACATAAAAATGATTGTAATTTTCTCACGTTGCATTTATAGGATAATTTTATAATACATATGTCAAGAAAAAACATTCGTTTAATCGTATTTGATATTTTTAAAAAGCTATTTTGTTTAAAGTAAGAAAATAGTTGATTAAAAAAAATATTCGAGGACGTCGGATAAAATATTTTTTGGAATATATTGTGTATACAGACTGTAGTTCAGAATATAACTTTATCAATCGAAGTGCTATAAAGGTGATTTCTAATGTTTACGCGAGTATTACACATTTGAAATAAAACTACTCTTACGGATTCTATCGCGTTTGTGTTTGATTTTTAATTTCCCGACGTTTCGAACACTTTTCTGTGATCATGGTTACGGGAGGATTGTCCTCCCGTCATTCCGTGACCATGATCACTGTAAAGTGTTCGAAACGTCGGGAAATTAAAAATCAAATACAAAAGTGAAAGAATCCGTAAAAGTAGTTTTATTTCAAATGCTATAAAGGTGATAAAATAACAAATAATATGCATACACAATAGTGGTAGGCAGTTCTCTGTCTACAGCCACGGGCCGGTCCACCCGGGGTAGTACCATACTCTCGCAGATGATCGACGTCTGAGTAATGGCAATGTGCTATTGCGCTTCGTTCGGTAAGCGAGAGAGCCGGAAGCCCGACTGGGGTGGGTTTGGTGTTTGTATTAGTAGGCAGCAGACTAGCTGTAACTTTGGTATTACAAAGGTCCATGGGCAGCAGTGACACTTACCATCAAGTGTGCTGTTTGCTCGTTTGCCACCATAAGAAAAAAAAAAGACAACGCAAATCATCAGACATCAGACTTTATATGGGTTAATTTGTATAATACGCTGGACGACCATCAAAATATATTTTAATATTCTTCAGTAACAACAGCATTTTGGATGAAAGAAATATTATAAATACGTATTTTCTATACACCTTACAAAATGAGCAGAAAACTTTGTGGTGATCAATTGCATGTATAAATATTTGAAGAAAGAGGGCTTTAAAAAAGAACTCGCATTGGAATTTATAATAATTAGTACTTATTTATTAGCCCTAAAATATGTTATCTTTACGAGATCTTGCAGAAGAATAGAAAATTAATTTCTTTCAAATCTGGTAAGATTAGAAAGAAATGAATGCTTTATAAGATTATGCAGGCTACTCGTAAGTATTCATTTCACTCGAAAAATGTATAATTATTTCTCATTGAACACCATATTTAAATAAAAATGAATACGCTTGCTGAAGATTAGTACACGGAAGTCAAGGCATTAATCCCAATGGCTCACTCTATTGAAGGTGAGAGGCAATATGAAAAGTTATGGGGCTACGTGCCCCATTTCCATCGTCCCGGACAAATTAAGTGAAGTGCGACTAGACCATAATCTATCAAAAAATAGGCTCAAGTAGGAACCTACTTTTAAGCCTTTTTTAAAGCCCTCTTTTCATTATTAGATTGTTAGTGGTTAAAGAACGAAAATAGTATGCTTCAGATTTGTCAATAGCAGAAAATTATTATTCTCAGTTATGCTCTCATATGACCGTTATCCCCAGCTTGCAAATCCTGCTAATGATGGGTTTTATTACCTATGAAGCTGTCGTTCTCTATCGTGGCAATAAAGGCTGAGTGTAGAGCTATCATTGACCTCATGAACCTTTTTAGGTAATTTAATATTCAATCTTAAGGTACAGTCAAAGTAATCTACCATTAAAATATGATGAATTAAAAATCCCTGTTGTTTTCATTTCCCTCATAAATATTTACTAATGTGGCAATCTTATTATTTAGAGTATTAAAGATATGAAATAAAAGTATGTTTCGTCAATGTTATCAGTATTATTATTTTTTTTTGAAAATTATACACGATGTGGATATATGCTTGTAAAGTTCTGTTAATGGGAGTTCATTTCTAGGCCTTCATTTTTGTTAATTGATGTCGTTTTTATTTGGGATCCCATATGATTGTCACAATCATTTTTCGCTCGTAATCAAGTTTTTATAAACAATCAAGCATATTAAATGCTAAATTTTAGTAATTTGATGTCTTTTCTGAAATATAAGTATAAATTTTGAGTAAATATAAATTATGAATAGCGTTGCTTTGGTTTTGCCAAGGAATCATTTTTCTATAATCTTCCTTTCAATTCTTTATCACTTATTGTATTCCTTTACTCACCTCTTTGTACCCACTATCATAGATGATGTATGATCATACACAATCAAATATCATAGAATCATGTATGATTCTGACTGTGTACAGTCAAACATATGCTTTTAGTTGTTAAATGCCACGAGTATGCTAGTAGTATGAAAAAAAACAGTGCATGCCAAGTGTAATTTGCACTCCAAAATGGCTTAAAAATTAATAAGTAAGTTAAGTAATAAGGAACTTAAGTAATTTGTTTGCTAATTAAATAAATGTTTTTCCATTATCGCTATACAAACTAATTTCATAATTTTCGTTAATTCGAAAAAATAATTTTATATGAAATCTGTACTCGTACATACATTTCTCAACTATTAGCTATTGACGTGGTATCTGCAGTTTTGAAGTTGATTATTTCAAAAACATCTGTATACAATGTTAATGTTAATAATTTGAACAGTGTTAATGTTGTTTTTTTCTCTCTGCCTACCCTGCAAGGGATATGGCGTGATGATATGTATGTGTTAATGTTGTTACAAAGTAATAACTCAAACTATAAAATTTGAAATTTAGTGAACAGTGGTTTAGATTATTGTTAATTTCATGATTATTTAAGTACTAACCAGCAGAGTGGCAACTCATGTGTGACTATATAAAAGTAACTATCAATGGTAACTTACATAAGATAAATACACTTATTTAGAATAAAACACTCAATTAAAGCAATTACATTTTAGAAAAATTCATCATTCTTTTTTTTATATTTTTCATTTTAAATCAACTATTGAAATAAAAGTAACAAAAATATTTTAGAAGAATTTATTATTATACAGACATTTAAATGAAAACATTTAACGCTGAAAATATTTACTCGGGCATCCTAATATAAAATATTCTGGTCACATAGTTCAAATAAGCTTCCGGAATATATTAATTTATCAAGTAAAGTCCAGACATTATAACTTTTCACTTAATGATTTCATCAAAACAAACAGGATCTCATTTTATCAATTGTCAAAGTTTTAAAACTTAATCCACTTAAGGGCCCTTAAAGGGGAGAGCACACTGCGCATGACTCGACCCTAGCGAGAACTCCAAGGACATTAGGCAGACGAGCCGCGACCAGTGAGCACGTTTGACTATTCAACCGCATTCAAATATGAAATACGCGCGGGTTAGGTGCTATGATCCAACTGGCAACTTACAAAACTAATCGAACTGAAAATTTCAAGTTTTGTGTTTGTTTTATTGACATATAAAGTGCAGTGTTATATTGATATTTCAAAAGTGAATTGATTAAATAGAATGTGACTAAGTTATTTTCAAATATATTGTGATAAGACTTCAAATTATGTAAATGAATTTATACGTCATTATGATGAAGTTTTTTGTGTTGATTGCACTATGTGGTGAGTATGAGTAAAAATAAATATTTTAAATTCTTAAAAAAATAACTAATTGTTCATGTTATTATTAAATTTCAATATTTTCGGTAATTTAACGAAATTTGGTATTTATAAGAATTGTTTTTAAATCATTCTTGAAATCAAATCAAACATATTTATAGTTCTCATAAATATAACGTGAAAATTAAAATCCAGAGGAACATGAATATTAAACATATAAAAAATGCAAATAGGATCCGTTTAGGTAGATGTAGTAGTAGATGTTGTCCAGAAAACGAGATTTCAAAATACGACTAGCACTGAATAACATTCAGATAATCCCCGTTTCCTTAAATCTTATAGGGGACTAACTGTACTTTTATATAATGAAAAATAAATTAATGACTAAAGAAAAGGATTTAATCATCATCATCATCATCACAGCTGATAAATGTCCCACTGTTGGGCTCGGGCCTCCTGCGTAATGGGAGGGAAATTAACCTACAATACCGCGCTGGTCAGACGTGTTGGTATAGGGTTTTGTTTCGAGTTTTCCTTCTCTCGCATAGATGTTATACGCGTTTTACATCCCTTAGTCGTCTCGTACGATCACCCACGGGTAAGATATGGGGTGGTGAATAGTATTCTTACTCCGTCACCACACGGAGAGGATTTAACCACTTTCAGTTTTATTTTTAAATTTTTATCGTTCGTATTTTAAGATTTATAACAATATTAGGTACTCACATTTATATCATTTATAATAGAGGTTTATTCTTGATGCTTGTCTGGATCTATCTGATATAGATTATGTTATTAACTTTGATCATATACATTTTTTTATAATAATATCTAATACAGGAAAAAATAAAAAATGTTTCAAATTTTCTTCTTCTTAGTCATCATTCTCCTACTCTTATCTCAATTACTTGGGGTTGATACAATATGAACTCTTCTTTCATAGTACATATTATACAAGTTATTAACAATAGTTTTATGACCGGCCCGACGTCAACCCTTCTTGGAAATGTAATTGTTGACCAAACGGCATCAGATGAGTAATTTTCTTCTTCTTAGTATAGATGTTAATTTCAGTTTGCTAATATTGTAATTATTTTAGTATATTATTATATATATATATAAAGCTTTTAATGCTAAGATTAGAAGAGTATATGCTTATAACATTTCGAATATGAAACGTTTGTTTATTCTGCGTGAGATAACTCTATTGCTAAAAGCAATAGAGTTATCTCACAGTTAAAGCCGAAGGTTGAAGGTTGAAGCCGAAGGTTGAAGCCGTTATGCAGGATTTATAGTACAATTTATTTATTAACTAACAATTATAACTCCAAAGTTTTCCAACTAACGAAGTAATAATATTAGTAATTATCTTCATAACTCATCATCATTCATCATTCTCCTACTCTTATCCTAATTACTTGGGGTCGATACAATATGTATTCTTCTTTCATAGTACATATTATAAAAGTTATTGGCAATAGTTTTATGACTGGTCACCTGCCTGACGTCAACCATTCTTGGGAATATAATTGTTGACCAAATCGCATCAGATAGTGTTGGCCTAGGTTGTTATAAAGCTCTCGTCGTTATTTACAATATCCACGAGCAAAGTAAGGGTTGGTAGTATTCGTAGCCGCTACCATATAGCATAATTACGAGTATTTTCATAACTATTACCGTAATAATTTAGCTAGATATGTGGTTCAGTGCTTGTGGGTGTTAAATATAAATATTAGCCTATAAAACTATATCTCAAAATTACATATGGAGTATTAGCGCCTCTAATATTGCTACCACAAATAATTTAGCCCAAAACGTAACCTTCACACATTTTTAGTTCCCCTTTTGTTATAATAATTACCAACCCACGTAACCCTAACCAATATCGTGGCGTGAGATTTATGATTATATCCACAATAAACGACCCCTAGTTTTAGTAGGGGTCTGATAGCCGGCTGCTAACCCTACTTCAATACTACCTATATTTACTGTCATAAAATATTTCAAAAATACGTCCCTTTTATGTACGTAAATCATCAACACTTAAGAAAAGGGATAAGAAAGGTGGCATGTTAAGACTTTATTTAGAATATAAAAAGGAAAAGAATATGATAGCTCTTATTTGGTACATATACATACACAGACGAATTAAGAATATGTAGTAGTTTACTTGTGATAGGTTGCTTGTGGGATCTGGTCTAGCCATAATCTTTTGCATTGTACTTAAATTTTACATTATATCGGGGTTTAATGGTACACACTTTTTTTTTTTTGATAGGCTATGGCCCGGTCACACGTCGCCCGCACCGTCCGGGGCGACGAAAGGGCAGCGTGTGGCCCCATAACCCACCGTATTCCCTCCTCATCGCCATTGGGCCGGCCACTGGTACCGCTTCCTTGCCTTCCGTGGCCAGCCCGGCGGGTTATCCTTTCGGGTACCATCCCCCTTCGACGCCTCGGCTAACTGCCGGGGCGTCGCCCTCACGCCGTCAGTCTCTCTGCGGGTGAAGGACTATTCCCCGGTCCAGTCACCCGATGGTATCAACCTGGAGCTAATTATAACTGATAATGTTGTACTATTATTTATTATAAAGAAGTCAGTAAATAAATAATATTACACACAACAAACCCACCGAGTTTCTTGCCGGATCTTCTTAGTAGCGGTTACGTCTCGATCCAGTGGTAGTTTATTTGATTAATTTAAAATATTAAAACTGATAATATGTAAGTGCTCTCACAGGGTTACACAATAACTGAATTTGTATTTGTGACTACAGCACTTATAAAGTTGGGCCGTTGTATGTATGGTGTTTCTGTTATGATACTGATTCTCCTGTTTGTTTTCTTTTCGCATCTATATAAATAACAATGTTTTGATTGAGTCCTTTTTATAGCAACTTTCTATTGTCTGTCTGTGTTTCTATCATTAGCCTAATATATTTAGCTGACTAGGCAGATTGATATAGGTAATGTATTGAATTTTCCTTCTATTTCATTGGTGTTATCTGCTTACGTCATTTAGTCAATTCGAAAGTAGCTGTGTCATGTATATATTTATATCTTAATCATGTCACCATTTCTTTTTTAACAGACCTCTATATGGGTAAGAGTGCTACATAATAAGAGACCAAACTATCAACTACACCTGATTAGACATATTTAATTTCGATCATTCTTTTTCTGTGATGTTATTTACGAAACACACTGGAGTGCATTTGATATCTTACTTTGTCACTCCGCAAAATTTCACCAGTCCATTATTTATCCTGTTGAGAGTTTATGAAATATTAGAAATAAAAAGTTTGTATTAAATTTTTAATTTCTCGATCTTTCGTACACGTCACATCATTTATGACCAAAGGGGTAAATGCTTAAAAACCTTTTATTTCAAATGATATGTATGCGTAAATTTCAGAAGTTTTTGAGATGTTTAAGGACAATCTATACATATAAATTAAATTTCTAATCTCAAATCGTTTTTATACAGAATTGTTTTTCTAAGGCTACCCAAAATTGCACAGGTATATATACAAATATATATATTATTATTATATATAATACTTATAATTTCAAAATCACTGTTTTTTTACATTATTCATTACCTTTATTCATTAATGTATACTACTGAATAGGACTTATAATAATAAAGAAAAGAAATCTCTCGTTTATTACGGCTAATCTCTGAAATGACTATACCAATTTTGACGGTAATTCCACTGATTATCTAGTGTTATAAGGTAGTTTAAATAATAACTTTTATTTAAGAAAAAAAAATACAGATACGCGAAATTTGTGAAAAATAAATATAATATTTAATATTTTATATTTTCGATATTCATAATATCGAAAATATAGAATATTAAATATTGAAAATATTCCTATTCAACCTTTATAACCTATCATTCATACGTTGCCCATTTTGGGTTTGATCATGTTCCAAAAATGATTCATAAATATATATAACGAACATAACAGTGTTTTGTATTAAATGATATTTCTCATAAAATATTGGGTCCGAGCGGATTGTTATCACAGTTTCGCCCTTTTTCGACCGCGAAGCAGTGACGCATTTCGGATAGAATAGCCTTTTATGACCCCAGTCCTTTCTTGAGTGCCGCTGTGTGGCAAGAAAATATGAATGAGTTGTATGAAGAATGATATGGATAGAAAGGTTGATAATTTTTTTGCACGTTTTTTTTTTTGCTTTTTGACTGTATAACGATGACATGAAAGATAACGAATTAACTGATGAATTATCATCATCATTACAGCCCATACTACTTCCCACTACTGGGCTCGGGCTTCCTCCGTAATGGGAATGAAATTTATGTACTATACCGCGCTGATCAGACGTGTTGGTATAGGATTTTGTTTCGAGTTTTCCTTCTCTTGCAATCTAATATGCGTTTTATATCCATTAGTCGTCTCTTACGAACACCGAAGGGTAATATAAGATAGGGGGGTGGTGAATTGTATTCTTACTCCGTTACCACACGGATTATTATCATCATTGTATGTCCCAATGATGGCCTCCTTCATGGTTTGACGAGACTTTTTCCTACTATACCAGACTAGTTAGATGGGTTAGTATATGGTTTTATTTGGAGTTTTTTATTTTTTTCGGTACTGTTCTTGTAGTGATGTCCTTGGTTCCTTCAGTCTTTTTTTATGGTCATCCACGAGAAAGGAAGAGGATACGACTACTATATTCTTACTCCGTCACCACACGTATAATGAGTATATTATATTGCTATATCTAGGCAATGTTATACTTACTTTGAATCACTTATCACTCTTGGTATCATCAATGACAGTGAAGAAACAAATTTTGCTTAGTTTCGAGAAGGGAATAGTTGCAAAAGCGGTCACCGGGGAAGTGTTTCTGTTGACGGTATGTTTTCATACCGCCTTCAATAATCCGCCATTCAGCTGCTTCAGGGAGGTGTTCCGTTATCACGGGGTGCCTCTATATTCCTTCGGCAGCTAGTGGCAGATTGTTTATAAGGGCGCAGCATCCGCTACGTTGAATGAGAAGGGGACGCTATGTGAATATATGTAATATGTAATTTTCTATAGAGATCGTTCTTAGCCCATCGGCCCACCATGTGTGTAATATCGAGGATTGGTTACTGTTACGCCAATGATGCTCGTCATAACTACGAGTGGGTCACTAAAACAGCCACGGCCTGTGAACTTTCAGTATCGAGGAAATTTTCAGGCGCATAGAGCCACTGAGGCTGTCGATGGCCCTCAATAAGTTGGAGGGTCTGTCAACAGACGGTATCTTCTCCCTCTTCGCAACTGTGTGCAGGTACTTGCCGAATCAATCATGCCCCGTCAAGACCAGATGATACTAGTGGGCGTCGCCCCCTAATATCTCAAAAGTCCCAGGAAGCCGCTGGATGCAAGTAGCACAGAATCGTTCTGACTAGCATTCTCGTAGAGGGCCTAAGTTCAACATTGGACGTTTATGGGTTGATGGATAAATCCTCTAGTTGTCTTATACAACATCTGCATCAATGTAAGGAGTGATTAATTCTATTCTCAATCCGTCACTACGCGGATGATAAATTTATGTATATAATACCTATCAATTGAAATAAAAGCATTACATAAATTCAAAGGCATCACTAACACAATCTATTACGTTGTATATGTAAACAAATAAAGCTGTTTCCTTATACCTACTTGTATCACTCGCACAATAGTCTACCCGCAGTAGAGAATAAGGCCCTCTATTTATATGAAGGGTTAAACCACACTCCATTACACTAGCTGAGTGTTGGAAAGGAGTATTAACATGTCTCCGTGTTACATTTTGGGAAATCTTACCAAAGCGAAATGTTTTCTCAGTAAATTGTTTTCATTTAGAAAGGAAGCCTTTATATTCAACGTGTAGAGTTCGTAATTTTGTTTATGTATACTCACCTACCTACTCTGAAAGTCATACCAAAACCAAACCATAATCTTTATAGATTGTAATTTTGGCACAACTTCATCTTTCATCAGCATTATATCTGTTTAAGTTATTACTCATAATATTAGTTATTTAATAGCGGCAGTGCCACACAGTTGACAGTTCCCTATCTAAAGCCGCAAGCCAGTCCACCCGGAGTAGTACCATACTCTCGCAGATTATCGACATCTGAGCAGTGGCAATGCACTGCTGTGCTTCGTTCGGTGAGCGAGAGAGTCGAAATCTTAACTTTCTGGACAGGTTTGGGTTTTTATTGTTGGGCAGCGACTTAGCTATACCCTGATATTGTAAAGGTTCATGGGTGGCAGTAACCCTTGCCATCAGGTGTGCTGCTTGCACGTTCGCTACCAAGTGTGAGAAAAATTAAAAAATTGGGCAAGAGTAAAAAAGAAACTTATATTGGCTTGGATACCATGTAAACGTTTATATTCAGTAAACAAAGCTTCTATTTGGTCTTACATAGAGACATTTTTTTAATATCTATGTACGTGTATTAGACATGCGCGAAACAGTACTTCGTGAAGTGATGTTATATGGCATTACATTTCGTGCCGAGTAATATTACATTTTACCATCACTTCAAACATCACACATGACATTTCATTTAATATAAGCCTTAATGTTCTAAAAATAGAGCTCAATTTATCGACCGCAGGCGCAGCGCGGCGTTTGAGATATAGATAACCATTACCAAATTACCGAACATTGCAGAAATACAGAACAGTACACGAGTGTTCGGGGTCATGTTTAATGTGATGTGTAATGTTTAATGTCATGTCATATTTAGTCGCGCAATGTGTAATATGACAGTACGCGGTCGGGTAATATTACGAGTGATGCATCACTCGCATTACTTACACATGTCTAACGTGTATGTACTTATACAAGCAGCATCTAGATATATTATATTTAAAAATTATTATTAATATAGAATATAAGCTATCTCCATTCCAAATTTCTTTCAAATAAAGGATTTGGAAGAAATTTGCAATGAAAATAGCATATATTCTTCCTTTTAACACGTGATGAATACGAAAACTCAGCAAATACTACCTTTTTTATTGTTCATGGTGGCAAACGACCAAGCAGCGCACCTGATGGTAAGTGTCACTGCCATCTAAGGAAATTTGCTGTAACCAAGGCCGTTGCCTACCATTACAATCCCCAAACCCACCCAGTTGGGCTTTTAGCTCTCTCGCTCACCGAACGAAGCGCAGTAGCACATTGCCATTACTCAGACGTCGATCTTCTATGAGAGTGTGGTACTACCGCGGACTGACCGGCCCGCGACTGTAGACAGAAAACTGTCAACAACGTGGTCCTACCACTATTAAGATTTATAACATTATTCATCGTCATCATCTCAGCTCATATATGCCCCATGCTGGGCTCGAGCCTCCTCCACACTAGGAGGGGAATAACATACTACACTGCACTGGTCAGACGTATTGGTATAGGGTTTTATTTCGAGTTTACCTTCTCTTGTATAGATATTATATGCATATTTTATCCCTTAGTCGTCTTTTACGTTCATCCATAGATAAGATAATAAGGGTGGTGAATTGTATTCTTACTCACCACACGCAAAATTTCAGTATTAATTAAAATAAAAAATACACTGAAATATTGGGTATTGTCGATCATTTAAATGATGATCATGATAGAGATCTCTTTGTGTGGTGACGGATTTAGAGTACAAAGTGACAGCACTCCTTGCTTTCCCGTATCAGTCATAGAACTAGTTGAGGGAGCAGCGAAATCTGCAGTAGTACTGTCCTGGGAAACTCATGATATCAATTGTGATGGCTACCGCATACTAGTTATAGCATTATTCTTCGTGGAGAGGCCCACAAACAACACACAGTGCATTTATAGGTTATGAACAGATTGATGGATTAGATAAATGAAAAGTATATATTATTATAAATATTCCACGCTAAAGAACAAATATTTGTATTTGTTAATATTTTTGGAGCTTATAATGACTTAATTTATAATGACTTGGGCCACCTCAATTTGATGTCGTTTGGTCAACAATTACATTTCCATGGAGGGTTGACGTCTGGCAGGCGGCCGGTCATAAAACTATTGTTAATAACATTTACAACATGTACTATGAAAGAAGAGTACATATTGTATCGACCCCAAGTAATTGGGATAAGAGCAAGAGAATGATGATGAATATTTTTGGGAGCAAATAGAAACCTTTATAATAACGATGACTATTGAACGTGAAATTACTTGGTTTTTCTGTGACCATGAATGGTGAATAATATTGGAAACGTCGGGCACGTAAAATTTAAAAACAAACGCAGCAATATTCGCAAAAAAGATCAATTTCATTTGAATAATTTTCTTGTAAATCTCTTAACTTCATTTGCAGAATAGAATTATCTATTTTACGAAACATATTTTTTTACCTGACTACGCTATTTGTAAAGTTAAAGAAGATTTCATCTAACTTTTAGTGTGTCTTGTAATAGCCGTTAGTCCAGTCACAATTCTCTTCGACTTCATTTGTACAAATAGAATCCTTTAAAAAAGTTAATTGCCTATTTGTGTGTATTTGTTTGTATTGGAATTACATGAACACTTTATAATCAAACCTTTGATAATAAAAAAACATTTTATTTTTATTTTCAAATAAAAGAAATGGAGTCAGAAAATTTTCCACTCAATATCTAATAAGTGGAAATGTGTTGCTAGATTTCGAAATATTTTATTTTAATATTTTATATTTATTACTATGTCATTCTTTATGAAACAAGTGCTAAGCTATCCGTAGCCAAAGCGTTTCACAAGGAACTGTACTTATTAGACACTTATATGAGGTTAAGGACCTCTTCCCTTCCTGTTCACAATATGTATGACGCCCATGGGAAAAGAAAGAGTTGGGGGCATATTTTATTCCAAGTTCGTCATCACAAGGAATAAATTAAATTTTAAACTTATTATAAGAAGCATTATGTAATTAATCAAAAATATATATCATAGTTTATATATTAAAGTTATTGGATCATGTAAAGACTATTACATATTTTTATCTCCGTTATTCTATCAACGTTCTCATTGTATTTATTGGAGAATAATTCGGATTCAAATATTTTATTTAAGATCAAAAACCGATATCCAAAAACTAAAGATAAAGTTGCAATCGCCGTGCTTGGCAGACGGCTGGCCGATCGGATTTAAAGTCATAACTTCCCCATAGAGTACAAATATCAGCCAGTTTTTACAATTGTAACGGAAAATAAAGGATGATAAATTTTTTTTATCGTAACCAAACGGATAAATAACTATACGGAATAAAGGTAACACAATAGTCATAAAAACAACGTTTTCTTAACCAACAGCATAAACGAATAATTTCTTGTATCCTGTGGCGCTTTTCAAACATATATGTTGTATAACTGATACAATTTATATCCAGAGTTAGTAAGATCATCTCCCGTAACCCTGAAGGCTGTAAAGTACTCGAAACGTCGGAACATTAAAATCAAATACAAATGCGATAGATTCCGTAAAAAATGTTTTATTTGAAATGTAACACTTAAGTTACCATTACGAAATTTATTTAGCATGGCCTACTTTATGTACATAAAACTAAATAAATATATGCTTCTCACCTTACAAAATCAAAAAACCATAGCCAATTTATATAGTACTAGCTTCTGCCCGCGGCTTCGCCTGCGTAAATGGTTACTTTCCTAAAATTTTTCATCCCCTATTCTTATTTTACCCCTTAAAGGTAAATTTATACAACATGTTAATGTCATATTTATTTATATCTAATCGACAGCCTAAAAATAAGTTTCAAGCTTCTGGCTTTAAAAATAACGATACTTTCATATAACTTATCATCCCCCTTTACAACTTTTTTTGCATTAAAAAATTAGCCTGTGTCCTTTGTCAGGTTCTAGATTATCTGTGTGCCAAATTTTATTTAGATCGGTTCAGTAGTTTTGGCGTGAAAGAACGATGTCTGTCGTGACAGAGTTACTTTCGCATTTATAATATTAGTAAGGATTTAGTTAAGTTATGCAAAACTCATGGGTACGGTAGAAGGTGTTAACAGCTTTAGTTTATGTCGAGCAAAAAAAAAATTTCTCATTTGAATATGTAATAGTATAATCGTATTATTTAATCTTGTCAAAGTTAAAAACTCGTAACAACATCGACCGGTAAGTTCGTTAACATTGTAAATTAAAGATTTGTCAATTGCCAAAGAAGTTAAATAAAGTTTGCCGTTTCTCGACTCTAAGATAACGTTGGATCCCAGCCAGATTTTATTTTATTACGAACTGTATTCGTATCTATGTATACTAGCCTATATACGATACGGTAAATATACATTAAATTTTAACATCAATGACATACCGAAGCGTCAAATTCGGGAAAATCCAATTAAAATTTAAATACAACCCTTATCTCTTAATGGGCATTAATTCAGAGCGACGATTTATTGCTATTATCGTTTAAATTTCATATAACAAAATGCTCGAAATTCTACTGAAAACGGTTAAATATGCACTTTTTCTTTGACAATTTCTAGAGTTTTCAATTGTATAGTTTTTAGCTGAGTCGTTTTCGTTATTTTTTTTAAATGTATTAGTGCAGTGCAGTTCGTTTATTTTGGTAAAGACGCAGGAATCGCTACTATGCTTTATTTTTAAACCCCGATGCAAAAAGAGGAGTTTTATAAATTTAAAGTGTCTATGTGCGTTTGTAGCCTCTCCTAAATGCACGGTCCGATTGTAATGCGGTTTTTTTTTTAAATGTATGTGAATTGTTTTCTTACTTTGATGTTACACAGAATTATTGCTTTTTGTTTTCCGTTTACTTTTTTAAATGAAATTTACACGCATCTATTTTTATAAAGATACCAGATTTATGGTACATTGTTGTTAATCTCTCAGTTTTTTTTCTTATTACTGTATTTCATTATCGTTTCAGCTCATATATATTCTTCAGAGCTCGAACTTCCTAATCATCTCATCTCTTATCAGCATCATCTCAGCCCATATATGTCCCACTGTTAAGCTCGGGCCTCCTCCTTAATGGGAGGGAAATTGTCCTACTATACCGCGCTGGTCATATGTGTTGGTATAAGGTTTCGTTTCAAGTTTTTTCTCTTACACAGATGCTATGTGCATATTATATCCTTTAATCGTCTTTTATGATACCCACGGGTAAGAGAGGGGGTGATGAATTGTATTCTTACTCCGTCACCACACGGAAAATCTACCACACTTTCTAATAGAGGGGGGATATTGACCTATCTCTATCACGCTGGTTGGTGGTATAATATAGTTGATCAATTTCCTTCTGATTGGATTAGAGCTATATTTCCAGTTTTTCTTCTCTTGCTTAGATATTGCCCCGTAAATGTCACCTTCTATAGCACCTACCCCTAGAGTAAGAAAAAGGGTGGTGTATTGTATTCTTAATTCGTCACCACCCGGAAATTATATTGCTGTATTTGCGTAACTATTTTTATCAATCATAAAAATTAGATTTGACATTTAGAAGTCAACATTCCGTACCTACAAAGTATTTTTTTCATATTACATGGAATACAAGTTAAGCTGTGTGGTAGCGGCTACGTATACTACCCTTACTTTGCTCATGGATGTCGTAAAAGACGAAGTAAAAGGCTCTTAGCCTTATAACGACCACGGCCAACTCCATTTGATGCCGTTTGGTCAACATTCCCAAAGAGGGTTGACGACTGGCAGGCGGCCGGTTATAAAACTATTGCGAATAACTTTTACAATATGTACTATGAAACAAGAGTACATATTGCATCGACCCCAAGTAATTGGGATAAGAGTAGGAGAATGATGATGATGATGACATGGAATACAAGTTACATTCAGATTAAGAACAATAACTCGCATAAAGAATTGTCCTGTCGGGGAATTGAGTCCACGACACTTAGCACCGGAGGTAGTTTTTGATAGTGGTAGGACCAAATGTTGACAGTTTTCTGTATACAGCCGCAGGCCGGTAAGTCCGGGGTAGTGCCACACTCTCGCAAAAAATCGACGCCTGAGCAGTGGCTAAGAGAACCGGAAGCTCAACTTTTTGGGTGCGTTTGGGATTTTCTTTGGTAGGCAAGGGCCTTTTTTTTTTGTTCTTTTTTGCGGTGGACTATGGATGTGGTCTCACCCTGCCAAATCGGTCCGGGGTTACGGAAGAGGCGGCGCGTCACCCCATAGACTCACCATGCAAAACTCCTCTCTTCGCCGTGCAAGTGGGCCACCGGTACCCGATCTTTGTCTTCGGTGGTCCACTTGGCGGTGTCCCAGAATGTATGCTTCCAGAACCACAATCGCCCATCAAGCACCAGGCCCAAGTACTTCAAATGGGCCTAGATACTGATTTGGATGGAGTTGACGACTATCGAGGTGCCGATAGGCGGTCTTATGTGGCGCTCACGGAATAAAAGGGCCTCTGTCTTATTTAGGGCCACCCTGAGCCGCAGCGCCTCGATTCGCCTGACCATCTCCTCGCGGTGTGGTAGGCACTAGGCATGGGCCTAGTTATACCCCTGATATGGCAAAGGTTCATGCGCGGCAGTAACACTTACCATCAGATGTGTTGCTTGCTCGTCTGTCACCAGGGGCAATAAAAAAATGAAAAGGTGACTAATTAGAATATACATAATTTATGTACTCATTACTTTATATATAGTATAAATTAATGATTCGCATAAAATGAATGCTAATAGGGGTTAAGAAGTCCTTGGTAGTGAGTTTAAGGGAAATTGTGAATTCCATTAGAGAGAAACATAAGAAAAGCGTCTCATGCGCTTTGGCTTGGCATCCATCCAGTCGACGATTGTACTTTACTATGGCGGTTATTTTTAGTGGTGCACAATTCAAACTGCTTCAGAGTACGGCTGAATGGACATGAAAGAATTTTGGTGTGCAATAACCGACTATAACGAACGTTTATTCTTTAAAACACATTCAAGTTTCAAGCCTTTACATATGGGCCGACAGTTTAAAGTAGAGTAAATTATGGGTATATAAAAGTCATTTTCGCAATAGACGTTTTTAGGTGTGTTATTAGGTGTTTGTACGTTTGGTAACAGAATAAAAATAAAAATTCTTCTCTTTTCCCGTGGAAGTCATAGACGATATAAAAGGAAATACAGGCAAATAAACAGATAATATTTTTACAAAATAAAGGAAGCAATCCGGCATCACCATCATCATTCTCCTACACTTATCCCAATTACTTCAGGTCGAAATAATATGTACTCTTCTTTCATAGTATATATTGGAAAAGTTATTGGCAATAGTTTTATGACCAGCCGCCTGACAGACGTCAACCCTCCTTGAATGTAATCGTTGACCAAACGGCATCAGATAGAGTTGGCCCAGGTCGTTATAAAGGCTCTTAGTCGTCTTTTACGACATCCACGAGCGAAGTAAGGGTTGGTAGGTAGTATTCGTAGCCGCTACCACACAGCTTGGGAGCAATCTGGCAATAAAATAGCCTATACTAACCCCCTGTCCAGCACAGTTCCTTCTCATATTGGAGAAAGCCAATGTATTGTGCACAGTTAAACACTAAAGAAAAAAAGTTTAGCCCTATGAATATTATAAAATATAGTGTGGATTTTAAAGAGTAAGCAATAAATCCTTAAGGTCATTTGATGATAACATCAGGTAATTTAGTGAGATTGTCACCATTTACATTAAATAAACACAATTTCGAATTCAAAATTATTGTTGTTTGAGATTGATGTTTGTATGGTGGCCAGTGACCGAGAATAAAGAGATACGTTAGCTATAAAAATAAATTGTATTCTTGTTCCGTACGAAATTTATTATAGAATTTGTTTTGCAATTTCTGACAATACTACTAGTATTGTTAGAAATCGCAAAACAAATTCATACTAGGTATATTCATATATGTATAACAATAACGGAATAAAAAAACTAGTAAATAAATAGGAAAAATACTAGTAAATAACAAAAAAAAAACTTCACTGATTTAGTGGTTAAGATGCCGACCTACTGTTTCAAGTGTGTGACACATTTCCATGCAGAACTTTGTTCGATCCATAAATTATTCTCTAAATCTAAATGTGTATCTTATCATTTGTGTCTTATCATAATCATCATCATCATCTCAGCTCGAATACATAACACTGCTCAAGCTTCCTCCACAACAGGAGAGAAATCGACCCACTATATCACGTCGATCAAGTTGGATTTTTAAAATTTTCTTTACTGCACTCCTGTGAATTGTATATTATTTTAGAATAGAATAGAAGTTTTTAATTGCTTTAAATGAGGTACATTTATGGGTGTAAGTGATCAAAAATATAAGATTACAAGCCCATCTAGTCATTACAAATGACATGCAAATAAAAAATATGTACTTACAAACTACTTATCAAATTAAAATTATTTAGCGATTATATAAAACTAGCTTCTGCCCTCGGCTTCACTCACGTAAAAAGTTATTTTCCTAAAGTCTTCATATCCCTATTTTTATTTTACCCTTTAAGGGTTTTTTACAAAATGTTAGAGACCTATTTATTTATATCTATTCAATAGCCTAAAATAAGTTTCAAGCCTGGCTTTAAAAATGACGATACTTTCTTACAACTTTTCATCCCCTTTTGCAACCCTTTTTTGCATTAAAAAGTAGCTTATGTCCTTTATCAGGCTCTAGACTATCTGTGTACCAAATTTCATTTAGATCGGTTCAGTAGTTTTAGCGTGAAAGAGCGACAGACAGATAGACAGACAGAGTTACTTTCGCATTTATAATATTAGTAAGGAAGAATGCAACAATTTAAATAAACAAATTAGGTATCTACAATCAATTATCAATCAATTCTATAAACCAATTTATTAAATAGTTATAGGTTAAGATTTTATTACGTATATAATATATACGTTAGGATTTTATTGTTATTTTTAATAATCGTTACTTTTATTATTTATTTATTATTACTTTTATTATTAGTCATAAAAGTTTGTCACCACATTAAAAATATTTTGTGACATTTAATTATATATTTATAGAGCCCCCCAAAACAATGATTAGTTATTTAATACAGGTTGTTTTCTGTTGAAGAAAAGAATATAATTTCATGAAGAATATAATCTTTTAAGCCACAAGGTTACCGAAACATCGAATTCTCTTGAAATATTGCTAAAGTAAAGCAGATATCCTACACTACCCAAGCCTATAGCTAATATTTATTCAGATTGTGTGCCTATAGGGTAGATTCATTATATTAAATTATGAAACACAATATTTATACAGGAGGGTTATATGGCGCTATTAAAGATACGATTATATGCTTCCTTGTTTTGAATACGAAATATTACAACATTTATGAAATAATAGATTTCCGTTTGGTGTGTAAGAATACAGTTCACTACCTCGTTTCTTGATCGTGAGTATTATAAAAGTCAACTAAAGGATATATGCAAATAACATCTATGCAAGAGAAGGAAAACTGGAAATAAAATCCAATAGCAACACGTCTAATCAGCTTGGTATAGTAGCTCAAATCCCTCGTACTTTAAGGGCGACTCGAGCCAAGCAGTGGATGTTATATTAGCTGAGATGATAAAAAAAATTGTTCTGCAAGTTTATTCAAGATTTTTTTTATTGCTTCTGGAATGGTCGACCTATTTTCTGCTTATCGTATAATAAAATTTCTCAAAAATTTTCTATATTATCTATAACTTTTTGTCGGTGATATCCATGATTCTATCATACCCCACCTAAATAGTGTAACTAGAAGGTCGGCGGGAAGAGCAATAAACGCTAGGATATGACCAGATCATAGTCTCTCAAAAATTAAAAGTTAAATATAAAACATAAAAATAAATTTTCATTGAAAGCGCAAGACATAAAAGTACGAACATTAAAATAATAAATTGTTAATAATGAAGCTAAAAAGACAGATGTTGTTGAGATATAAGTCTAAACTACGGTGGATCTCGCGGGACTAAGAAGAAATAAAACTTTTATTTCGGAAATGAAATTAACTAATTAGTTAATTGCACGTCTTGTGTCGCTTTAGTGCGATTTATCCACTTAAAATTATTGTTGCCGAAGAAATTATGAAAACAAATTATTTTTAAGAAAATTAATACCTTAATAAAAAAAACGTAACTTGAGGATATATTTGGTTATATATATAGATATATTTTTACATATGTAGACCTTTGAGAGTTTCATAAGCAAAGTTTTCACTGAGGGGACGGACAAAGTACACAATAAACCAGAAAGGGTAAAGGTTCCTTGAAGTCAGCAAGTCTTTTCCATAACTTTTTTACATGATATACATACCGCCTCACAGCTTGCGAGCTTGCGAAACAGCAGAGTGGCATGAGATCTCATGACCTAACGCGCAAATGCTTACCGACTTTCGAGAGCTCATGACTAATACCGATTGCTCATGAATATCGTGGCATCTACATGGCGCTAGAGAGGTATGTGCACGGCAGGTCATTTGTAATTACGCGCCTGGCCACTGAAGATAAAGATCAGGTACCGGTGGCCCACTTGCACGGCGAAGAGAGGAGTTTTGGATGGTGGGTCTATGTGGTCACGCGCCGCCTCTTCCGTCACCCTGGACCGATTTGGTGGGGCGAAACCACATCCATAGTCAACCGCAAAAAAAAAGGGGGTTTGCGCGCCTCTGCTTCCATCGGATCGGGCAGGGTATGACCATACTAAGGCTTAGTCTTAAGAAAAGGGTGACTATAGTGGCATGTCTATTGTAATATTTTTCGCGTATCTTCCCACAGAGTAACGATCCAACGCACTTCGGGATGTTGTGTTTCATCTATACAGTATACATTATTCTAAATAGGTGATACCACCTAGGAGCTATATGTATACTTACTCATCAATTATTAATTTCTCTATCAATTTTGCCTCCTTTTATAACGAGTCGATGTTTGCAAGCGAAGCCGAGCATTTTTAATCACTTGCGCGTTCCGAAATAGACACACCGGATAACGAACTGCACTGAACGATCTTCAAATTTCATGAATGATAGCCTAGAGTAGTCCAGCGTACTTACAAAAGTAGGCCTAAGATGGTCGCCTCTTTTTTGATGGAGGGTCTTAAATGGGGTCAGCAGAAGTAATGAGAAACAAGGGTCAGCAGGTATGAATGAGAGTAGAGGAATTCATACGTCGAGCGAAACCATTACAATAAAAAAGAAAGAAAAATAACCCTTTCGTCCACCTAACTGCAAGCCATACATGTTTTTTTGGTTTTAAATCTCAATTTTTTGTACACGTAACTTAAAGTATGCTTATATTATGTAATGTGTGTTTTTTTTGTGCAAATGACTGCTGCCCATAAATACCTCGCCTAAAAACAAAAATAAAGAGATCTTGGGGTCTCAAACGTAGCGGATGTAATGTAACGACGATACATGTAATTTTGTGTAACATATGTATATATTAAAAAAAAGACACACATCGTTTATTTATACTCAGTAATTTATTGAAGAAAACGGTGTGCCACATACATTTTAATATTATTAACTTTCTATAATTTTGGCGGACACTTTTTGCTGTACCTGGAGTACCTATTAGTCTCCACACACATACTACCAACAACACAAATTAAGATAGATTAAAAACAAAAATGGATTACTACCTACTCTTTTTTTTAAATCTTAATTTGTGAATTCTTTGGGGTACAACCCTACATTGACACGATCTTTCATGTTTCTGTATTAAGTAATATCTATCAAAATTCATTATCATGATATAATTTTATGCAGACAGTTTAAGAAGCAAATTCTTGTTTCAAAGCAATATCAATTATTTTTTCATTTAAAAAAAGATGTACTTTCCTTTATATGTTGTATTATGATATAATTGTATGCTCCCTCACATATATAGGTAGTAGCTGTCCTTGCCCGCTTCGCGTGGCATATTATATAATAAACATAACCAATAGAATTAAAATATTTATTTTAAACAAATGATAATCGATTAGAATAAAATTACTTACAATAAAAATTCATTATAACTAAGTCAAAAAAATTTGGGTTCCGGATAAGTAATCACCAACAACATACACTAAAACTTTCTCCAAAATACGTTACATCTTATGGTATAAGTATTATTCCGATCGATTCAGTAACTTTTGCAGTATAACTGAACAAAAAAAAAACGGCTCTCCATTTATTAGTATAGATGTTGCTTTTATATTTTTTGTTTTGCGCTAATATACGCTTAGTGCCTGGCTCAAACATCGTAATTGTAAATTACAATTTATATTCATGTATTATAGTTGTGTACTTCGACTTATACGATTTCTAATTATAAAAAATATTTATGACTGTAGCTAGACATATATTCGCTGCTTTTTTTTTTGACATGCTATGGACTAGGAATTGCAATACGGAAAACCGGATCCGGTAATCCGGCGGGTTCGGCATCACTTAGTCGTCACGCGTTTTTTTGGGTCAAACGATGTCCCAAAATCGTGTGACTGGCTAAACGTCCACCGGATCCGGCGAGCGGATCCGGTATTAACAATTTCTGGCAAAATAATAGAGCTGTTGCATGGGTAAGCACTTCAAACGCTTTGTGTTTGGTGTTCATGCGTGCGAGTCGTTCGACGCCGGGTCGCCCCAGCCCACTACGTTGCCCCAATACCGCGCCACTCCTTTGCATCCCGCATTCGTAGATATCTGTATAATCCACATATTTATAAAGTTACTTACTAAAATAATTGGTCTAGCTGTGAAAGTGAAATCTAGGAAGACTGTACTACTCGTTACATAGTTAAAATTTTGCTAGTTACTTACTCTACTATATTTTATTTGTTTTCTCGTTGTCTAATCTTAACATTAGATTAGAAGTATAATTGATATTAAATATGTTTTGTTTTTTTATAAATTACCTATATTAATTACAATGGCACTTGATTAAGTTACGAGAGCTGTTAGCTCATTTTGAGCCGAATAGCAAAAATTATCCTGATTTGATTAATCCGGCCGGATTCGGTCGGATCCGGTTGGATTGATGGGAAGCCGGTCAGATCCGGCCGGACTGAAAATGACGCCAGATTGCAATCCCTAGTCTGGTCACACCCCGTTCGGTTCGCCTGAGGCGACGGAAATGAGTGTGTGCGACCTCATAACTCACCGTGTTAAAAAAATGAGAGTATATCTAAAATATCACTCATCACAGCTTGATTTGTAATGGCTTAGTGTGCTATCCACGCATTAGTAATCCTGGTTGTTATGATTTTCTCTTTCAAAAGCTTCAAAATATTTGCAATAAACGTGAAAATATAATGCCCATTCGTAAGTCTTTCAAATAAATGTATTACTGTTATTGAAGGATCATAGATTTAGTTTTATATTTTAATTTTACATAAAAACGGCTTATTCGGCAATAAAGTGCGATACTTTTACTTAATACGACAGCTGATATTAACGTTAGTATTATTAATAAAATTAATACACCTTTTGCGTAAAATAACAAGAAAAAAAATGGAATAAATTTTAATGGAACTATTACAGCGGCAACAATAGGACAAGACTGTTACAAAAAGTTTTTCTTACAAGAATTTTGTATTGGTGGTGATTGGTTTGAATTGGTGAACTTGTTCGGTCGGATATGATAACCCGTATTGTAACAAAACGTGCGTAGAATACCAACATTTAGGCGTTGTGAGGGACGGAAATTACTTTATTATTGTTAGATAAGCTATTGGCTTAAGGAAGGTCGTCCACGACGGTCTTTTGTAGCGATACTAAAACGCATTATGATAACGCGCTGCACTGCTACTTTTGGTCGTTTATCGCTTAAAATATGTGTGAGAGGGACAACTCGGTATTGATCGTTTAATTCTCAATTTCTTTTTACTAAGGAATAACTTCCAGGAAATAAAATTATAAAAATACAATTAACAGCCACAAATTATTCTCCCACTCAGCCATTTATAGTCATAAATGGCTATAGTAGCCATTTATAAAGTATACAAACTTTTTTTAACCTTTTTTTTTCTTGTGGTAGACTATGGATGTGGTCGCGCCCCGCCAAATCGGTCCGGAGCGATGGAAGCGGTGGCGCGCAACCCCATAGACGCTCCCTGCAAGAACTCCTCTCTTCGCCGTGCGAGTGGGCCACCGGTGCCCGATCTTTGTCTTCGGTGAAACTTTTTTTAATCTACGAAAAAACAGAGGAGGTTCTCAAGTCAACGCTTATATTTTTTTAAGCATTAATGTTTATAGGGTAGTCCGATTTTGATAATTATTTTTTTATTCTAAAGGGATAATTCTTTTTTATACTCCGAAGTTGGTCCTCCATAAATTTGGAAAAAAATCTAATCCTAAGGGTAGGAAAACAGGCGATCATTTATAGTTCATTCACAGATTTTATTATAACCACAAAAAATATATAATAAAACTTTTTAACAAAAAAATTAAAGCTTCGAAAAAACTGAAAATTAAAAAATAATAAACATTGTTTTTATTGACCTTAATCCCTAAGTTATTAAACTAATTTAAGTACACCTAACTAATTTTGAGTCGGCGCCAAACAATCAATGAACAATGATCACTAAATTACCTCTGACGCTACTCAATAAAAACAATGTTTATTATTTTTTACTTTTCAGTTTTTTTGGAAGTTTAATTTTTTTTTTACTTATACGCTCGAGGTAAGCGTTTTAAATATTAATAGTTAGACACGCAAAAAATGAGCTGTTCGACATAGAATTGTTTAATATAACTATCTAAATGTGTTCTATATTGTAAGACTGAGAAAGACTTAAATTAGGTATGGACTCGGCGTCATGACAGTATTTTTGCGGCACTATGATAGTTACAACGCAGAATCATGATTATGTGAGGAAAAGCTTACGATCAATAACGTCATGACTTTATTTTCGTCTCTTTGGAATATGTTCGCTTATGAATCGCTACAAAAATTCGTTGGAGGTAGCGCTTTCTTTTGATAGGCTATGTTTTGATCGCACCCAACCCATTCTCCACCACCCTTTTATTGGACCATTGGCATCGTAGCCATTTGTTTTTGGTGACCCCTTCCCCCTTAGTTTCCTTATGAATAACTACACTGCAGTTCACCTCCAAAAATTTATTGTGATGGAAGATAGTAACGATAGTAATTTATGTAGCAAATTACAAAAATTGGTTGGCCATTCAAAACGTATACTTTAAATTAGAACAGATTAGAGGATAATTAAAGTTTATCTGTCTAATTCTCTGTTACAGTTTTAGATTACTTTTACTTTAAACCTAGAATTGTCTGTGATAAATGACATAACAAATTAAGTGCGACTAAATTTTCATGATATAATGTGGATACTAAAAATCCGGTTATTTTTTAAAAAAATGTTTGAGTTCATGACAAATAAAACAGAAGAAATATTATAATAGGTTCAAAAATCATAGAGATAACTCTAACTTTTTGTTTCCCCACAGTCATGGGAGACTGATAACCGGTAGACTGTCACTCAAAGTTTATTATTCATTCGTGCTCTCTAAAAACTTTACATACCTATCAAACTGGCCTGATGCATTACGTTGAGATTATTTTATGCACGCTGATTTCATAAGGAGGTTTTCTCTTAAAAGTGACGTTTTGTATTTTCCCTTTTTTAAAGCCTTAGAAAACTATGAAAGACCTTTATTTTTAATTGAATTTTTTGATGTCATTATCCATAGAATATAAAATTCAAAAATATCTATTTTCATACAAACTTTCATCCCGATGTACTTCATTTATCACCTTAGGGATTGTAAAAAAGTTTCTTTAACGCTCAGTTACAGTGAAAGTAATAGGTGTAGGGCCACACTGTTGACAGCTTTCTATTTGGCGGTTGGTCTCAGGGTAGTACCATACTTTCGCAGAAAATCGGCGTCCGAGCAGTGGCAATGAGCTGATACGCTTCGTTCGATGAGCGAGAGAGCCGGTTGCCCAAGTTTCTGGGCAGGTTTTAGGGTTTTCAGTAGCTATCTGTATCCTTGGTATTGCAAAGACCTATGGGCGGTAATAACACTTACCATGAGGTATCCTACTTGCTCGTTTACCACCGTAAGCGATAAAAGAGAAAAAAAATGGTTGCAAATTTTACTATAATAGTTTGAATCCCGACTAATTCGAGCTGTCCGTTGATTTGTCAGTAAATTATTCTTTAATATATCTCACTATATCTCACTATATACTTAAACGAGCAATTCTTGTATATATATATATATATATATATATATATATATATATATATATATATATATATATATATACAAGATATATATATATATATATATATATATATATATATATATATATATATATATATATATATATATATATATATGTAATCTGAATCTCGGAAACAGCTCCAACGATTTTCTTGAAATTTAGCATACAAGGGGTTCCGGGGGCGATTAATCGATCTAGCTTGGTTTCATTTATAGAAAATATTGTTTTGTCAGTATTTTTCGGCAACAAAAATATAATTTTTCGTTGTATTAGAACTATTAGAATATGAAAGTTTTTAAATTTTGACGCTGTCATTAAGAATAGACATTTAGCTCAGTTGGTTCAATCGTGTAGTCTAATCCAAACAAACCGGAGCTCGGTTCGGATCCTTACTTTCTCTTATTTACTTTTTGGCCTTTTTTTAATTATTTTATTAATTATTATCATTTGCCCGCATTTTTGTCTGCGTAGAAGTCGAAAATGGTTCTAATAGGATTTTTGTTTGTTTTTTACGTTATTAATTTTATTGTTATTTATAAATAATTATGTATGAATGTTTGTATACATACTTATATAGTAGGTATAACAATCTTATCCATGTGGTGATGGAGTAAGAATACAATTACCACCCCCTATCTTACCCGTGGGTGATCGTAAGAGACGACTAAGGGATATAAAATGCATATAACATCTATGCAAGAGAAGGAAAACTCGAAACAAATTCCTATAACAACACGTCTGACCAGCGCGGTATAGTAGGTTAACTTCCCTCCTATTATGAAGGAGGCCCGAGCCCAACAGTGGGACGTATATGGACTGTGATGATGATGATGATGATAATAATCTTTGTTATAGTGTAGGGTAGGTTCGATAAACATAAAAATCAAATGAAATTTTATTATACATTATGAACACCAGGCTTTTTCTTAGCAGGCCATGTTTTAAACACACCGCGCTCATTCCGACCGAGGCGACGGAAGGGTAGTGTGCGCCCCATAACCCACCGTCTTTTCCATCGAAATTAGGCGCGATACCTATTACAGTATTTCTTTGTAAACAATATTTTTTGATTTTCTTTCGGATGCTAGAATTACCAGGCTACTCTGTGAGCTTACACTGAAGCATGTCACATACAACTGCCCATGCGAGAAGCAGTTTTCTCTCAAGTCTACTCCCGCTACCTTAAGAATTTGACCTCGAGCTTTGTTTGTGGTTAATGCGAAGCAGACTTTAAAGGCAAACTGCACTTTCTGAAATTCGAAGGAGTAATTTGATGGTATCTGGAGAATCCTAGGAATAAATACAGACTCTGCTCGAGAACAATCGGTCAGTATAGTTGACCCGATTACAATGCAATGTAATGTTTTTTCTTGCAAACTGGTGGCATTGTATAATTTTGGCGCCCCAGCTTTCAATTTTAAGATGTGAATTGGGAGACCGGGAGCCTTCAGAGTATTCAGGAACTCGGCCGGTTTTCTGACTAAGAGTTTATCACTTATTCGAAGGATTTATTTTAATATTCGAGCCCTTCGAATGATTTAAAATATTTGCAAGTAAATAGTATAAAGAATTCTAAACGACCGTAGTATCGTACAAGTATGTCATGACATCTTGCGACCAATCTGATCAGCATTAACATCCTGTCTCCCTATCGTATCTTATTGATTGTTCCTAATATAACTCAGCCTTTCTGTCGTTCGTCGATTTTTACAAATATGTAGATTAAACGCTAGCTAAACAGCGAACAAAAATATAGCAAATGACTATCTCTCTTTCCTAATCATTATGCGGTAAAAATACCCTTGCCAGAGTAAAATTAAAACGGGTAATACATCGTATGAGCGATGGATTTCAGTTATACGATGCAATGTGTTGTCATGGCTCTCAATTACAGTATTCGGCTTAGAAAATTACTGTCCAACAATTTAAAATTTCTAACTCTACCTTCCTATGACACCGTGTCATAAAATTATATGACCTCTTTATAGCTTAGAAACTTTCAAATGCCGTGTTAATACAGTATTGTGACTTTCGAGACATTCCAATTTTAAAGAGTATTTCCATTATACCAATCCATCCATTCCATTGTTGCTTTTATATGAGTTCAATTTTTTCGGGGTTCCGTACCCAAAGCATAAAACGGCACCCTATAACTAAGACTTCGCTGTCCGTCCGTCCGTTCATCTGTCTATCACCAGGCTGTATCTTATGAACCATGATAGTTAGACAGCAGTCAGACAAAAATTTTCACCGATGATATATTTCTGTTGCCGCTATAACGATAAACACTAAAAAACAAAATAAAATAAATATTTAAGGGGTGCTCCCATATAACAAACGTGATTTTGGCTCCTTTTTGCTCAATACATTTTTTAAATTCTATTTTTTGTACTTTTTGCCTTATTAATTTATTTTTATTATATTTAAATCTATCTTATCTTTCAAAACACACTAATAAAAAAATACCGAGCAAGGTTCGGTCCTCCAGATATTTGTATATAATACAAGAAACAATCCAAAAAAGATATAAGTATTTAATTTCTACTACACTTTAATTGCTCTGGATAATTCGAATAAAATTATAAGCTTAACATCCATTATTTCTCATTCATCGTATTATAGGACGACTAGATGTTAATACACAAAATCACTTCTAGAAATAGAAAAATCCTTCCTATGGCAACTCATTTGGCCAGGGTAGTATAGTAGGCCACCAAATACAAAGATCGAGTTTCGGTGTCCCGCTCGCACCGCGAAGAGAGGCACTTTGCAGGGTGGATCTATGAGGTATCGAGTACCGGTGGTCCGCTCGCACGGCGAAGAGAGAGGAACTTTACGTTGGGTCTATGGGGTCACGCGCCGCCTTTCCGTCACCCTGGACCGATTCGGCGGGGCGAGGCGCATCCATAGTCCACCAAAAAAAAAAAAAAAAGGTGGATCTATGAGGTCGCGCGCCGCCTTTTCCGTTGCCCCGGGCCGATTTGGCGGGGCCTGACCACACCATAACCCACAGCAAAAAAGAGGGTGGTATAGTAGGCCAATTTCTCTTATACTATCGACTGTAGGATCTTGTTCATTAGTGGGTTTTATATAACTTGTAAAAAAAGTATGTGGTTTTTTGATTTACATTAAACCTGGAACATTGCATACTAATAAGAGATATAAGGTAAGGCGATTTTATCGTTGTTATTTTGTTGTTTACGGCTTTCCCATTGAGTTTATGGAGAAAATAATTAAACTATTAATCCCGACACTTAACTGGTGACTTAAACGGTAGTCAATGTAGCTAGAGCACTCTTCGGCATTTGCAGTCAAAATATATTTACAGCGCTAAGAAGGGTTTTAATATGATTCAAGACTCTTTTGTTCATTACAAAAATCATTATTTTATGCTGTGCTGCTTCTGCGAGAGTATGGTACTACCTTGGAAGGACGGGCCCGCGGTTGTAGACAGAGACACCTCAACCGCGTGGTCCTAAAACTAATTTTAATTTATTATGTAATATTGTGTAATATTTGGTAAAAATATTAGTTTTCGAAATATTGCTTCAATTACAACTATTTTTGAACTATTATCTTTCTACCACTGTTTCTTAACTATTACCTATTTAGCTGCTGTATATTCTTCTGTAAAAAAGAATGTATCTTTCAAACACTAAATAATGATTAAAGTATATGTACCTAATTCAATTTAAGCTTATTTGTGCAGCAGAGAACAAATAACTTTTAGGTATAGTACTCGCAACACTAGCATAGAATTTTTAGGTATGGTACTAGTTAAAGCGCCATAAACAGTTTTCATTATTACTATCACATTCAAAAGGAATTCAATACTTATTCACAGAAATAATAAAACAATTTTCTTTAAACTATTTCTATGTTACTACAGTTAATAATATTAATAGAACAAATAATAAAAGTTAGAATATATCTTATGTATTGGTTTACGTTATCCGTGTGGTGACGGAGTAAGAATACAATTCACCACCCCCTATCTTACCAGTGGGTGATCGTAAGAGACGACTAAGGGATATACAACGCATATAACATCTATGCAAGAGAAAGAAAATTCGAAACTAAACCCTGTACCAAGACGTCTGACCAGCGCGGTATAGTAGGTTAATTTCCTTCCCATTACGGTGGAGGCCCGAGCCCAACAGTGGGACATATATGGCCTGTGATGATGATGATGATTGCTTTACGTTATCAAAATATTTTATAAACTAGTGGTGATATTAATAATTAATTTTAAAAATATAAATAAATGAAAAATAAACGCAAAACATGTATGCAAATATTTATTCAAATAATCCGCTGCTAGTGAAAAAGGCACTCAAAATGTTGTCAGTATTGCCAGTTAAATGGCTTTTATTTGGAATAGAGGTTAAGCGTTTTATGTTAAGTTATACATATATTAATTAGTTTACACAGAATTTTAATTACTTTAATTAAAATCTAGGTGGGGAATGATCTTGCTTTATTTTCAATACAATATAATCTAGAATATAACAATAAATAAATTATTATTATATTATTATTAAATGGTTTTTTTTATTGCTTTTGGTGGCAAACGAGCAAGCAGCACACCTGATGGTAAGTGTTACTGCCGCCCATGGACCTTTGCATAACCAGGGGTATAGCTAGGCCGCTGCCTACCAATACATATCCCAAACCCACCCACTTGGGCTTCCGGCTCTCTTGCTCACAGAACGAAGCACAATAGCATATAGCTATTGCTCAGACGTCGATCTTCTGCGAGAGTGTGGTACTACCCCGGACGGACTGGCCCATGGCTGTAGACAGAAAACTGTCAACAACGTAGCCACCTAAAAATCTACCACTACTAAAATTTATTAATAACTAGAATTATTTATGTATCTAATAAGTACTTGTACAAATATTATAAGCTAGAGGTGATAAAAAGACTCTTAACAGCAATCTAAAATTTGTTTTCGCCTGAGTTTACGAAATACTTAATGGCAATATGTTTATTTTCATTATAAATGTATATTTTAAATAAATAAAATAACATAATTATAAATGTGTATTTAAAATAAATAAAAATAAGATAAAGCGTTATTTTTTTATTAGATTTTTTTACAGTAAACATAGACACATTAAATTATTCAACGGGTTTTTATTTTATAAAAACGCTTTGATGAAACAAATTTTGTATTTATAAAATTTTATGATGACTTTTTTTTTCATATTCCGAAGTTCTCTATTTTGATTTGAAGTCTTTAAAATTATTTGGTTAACTTTAAGTTTAATGTGCAACGAACTTGTATTATAGCAGTAATAACACACACAGTATTAATTGCAAAGAAGTGTATACTATTTCAACATTGTCAGATGCCGACTTATTATCATTTAGCTAATATATGTTCCACTACTAGACCCGATTCTCCTCCACGATAGAAGGGTAATTCACCTACTGTACTACGCTGGTAAGACGGGTTGGTATAGGTGACTTAATTTTAAACATATTTAAAAGATATATTTTTGTGTATATATAATTGTTAATTGTATTACTTTTATAGTTATTAATCGATTTAAGCATTATTGTGTATATCTAATAAGTAGATGTGAGAAAATCATGACTAAAGAATCATATCATAGTGGTAGGACCACGTTGTGGACAGTTCTCTGTCTACAGCCGCGGGCCGGTCCGTCCGGGGTAGTACCACACTCTCGCAAAAAATCGACGTCTGAGTAATGGCAATGCGCTATTGCGCTTCGTTCGGTGAGCGAGAGAACTGAGATGGGTTTGGGGTTTGTATTGGTAGGCAACGCCTTAGCCCTTGGTATTACAAAGGTCCATGGGCGGCAGTGACACTTACCATTAGGTGTGCTGTCTGCTGATCTGCCAACATAAGCAATAAAAAAAATAGATATACTTGCCTAAAAGTGTACTGAAACTGAAAGTACATAATAAGAATCTTTGGTAAAATAGAATTATACCCTGATTACCTAATAACACATTTTTAAGAACATAGTAAAGTTTGAAGTATTCTAATTACATTCCAAAGTTTTTAGCCGATATTTTTTATTTATTCTTATCGAATATTATTTTAAGTTACTTACCGTGTATAAAGTCTAAATAACTTACTGTATGGCGGTATTATATATGATTTTTTGTTATAGAAATAACCAGAAAAAGTATTGTCTTCTACCTTGCTCAGTAGGCGGCAATAGATCGGACTGGGCAAAATTACTTAGTGCCGATAATTATATATGGGGTTATTCCACTTCGATCTGCCTTATTTATATTATAAAATCGTGCAACTACAACTAAAAATAAAATAGAATATAAAACAACGCAAATGCACTGTATCTAAGCCATGTAATGTTTCACGTCAAGCAAATAAACGGCTGTGCACTCCGACACAGACCGACTCAATAATTTTTCCACCAAATGTCTCAATCTAGCAACAACGAGAATGAAAAGTCAAAATAAAACGCTATGCCAAGCCGTTTTTGTCGGTATACCATCATCGTTCAATTTGGCTCCTATTTTTCGGAGAAACTCGTAACCAACATTAGAAGATATATAGCCTATGTAGATTTATATTGATAACATGATGTAGTATTTAGTAGTTAAGTAACAAATTCCTCTCTTGGGAATTTGATTTCTACGTAGGACAATTCTATGCGTTTCCTAGAAAATAGTTTCTTAGTATGTCTGTAATTTGTGTCTGTATTTACTTGTAAACTCACTTATGACATACATAGCTTCGCGTTTATTTTCTATAGAGGTAGACAGAGATTACGGAATGCCACAAACCACGATCCTGAGATACCTCCATCGCTTCATTCAGACTCATCACAGTCTTCATGTAACGATTACGCATACTCTTATGACCTCTAGTCAACACATCTCCCTATGAAATAAGGATTTATATATTTGTGAGAGGTCTTTGTCTTACAAATATTTTTTTTATCATATAAGAATGGTTTTATTTTACTTGTCTAATATACAAAACTAAAATCTTAGTTGTCACCAATAATAATATTCACGGTCCACCGGTATAAGAGACAACTTTTTTTATTTACTAACCTAATTAACTAACGTAGAAGAACAAAATATGTACATATAATCAAATGTTTGTATCAAATGTCCTTGATTTGGAGAGAAACAAGAACAATAGGAGCGTAATAATATGACAGTGAGACGATGGCTTTCAGCCAAGACTGGCGACAATATTCTACACTCGTAATTCTTCTATCAATAACGTTTCGAAAAACTTTGAGCATCTATATTTTTCTACGTAAACATTTAATATAGTCTTATAGATTTTAATAAATAAGCTTTTACATTTTAAATATAAAATCTCCATTTTTTTTTTGGATATTCTGACGTTTTCTTTTCTTATAATCTACTAACAAATAAAGGGCTTTACTTCTAAAAATATGTAAATCTATTTTAAAAACTGTCAGTAATTATTAGAAAATATTTTATACCCTTTTGTATTCTTTATCTCATTAGTTTAAAATCTATCTACGTTAATGTTAAAACGTCACATTTTGACTTAAGAAACGAAGGTCTTTGGCAAAAAATCAAAATTCAAGTAGCTCCTTTTGCTTAGTATTCAAGTTATTCTTGAAAAGTCTGCCATTTATGTCACACTTAATTTTTTCAAGTATTTTAGGATCAGGGAGTTTTGCAAAATGGCTCAGTATTTATTATTCTATAGGATTTTCAAAATATTACTATATGGTAGCAGCTACGAATACTACCAACCATTACTTTGCTCGTGGTGGTTGTAAAAGACAACTAAGAGCTTTACATCAAGTTAGACCAACTCCATCTAATGCTGTCTGGTCAATAATTACATACTTAAGGAGGGTTGATGTCAGGCAGGCAGTCATAAAACTAAAGCTAATAACTTTAAGGATTTGATTGACGAAATTGATGAATCAAAACCAGTTTCATGCTCGCTCGACGTCTAGATTGCATAAATTAACTAAAAGAAATCAATGAAAATTATATATAATATATAATTATTATATTATATACAATATATTAATTATTATAATCAATGAATTTTATTATGTTATTTCGCAACAAGTCACATTGTTCATCATCTTTACCGTCTAATATACATACACCATCATTATCAGCATCATCTTTATCAGCTCATATACATCCTCGTCTCGAGTGTCCTATATATCAGGAGGGTAGACTTATCCTGGTCAATTTTATTTCGAGATGTCCTTCCCTTGCATAGATGTTTCATGCATATTATATTCCTTAGTCTTTATTTGCGACACCCAAGGGCAAGATAGAGTGTGGTTAACTATATTGTTATTCCATCACTCATCTAAAATATTAATGTATTTTATTAGCTTTTATTTTTATTTTATTTAAAAACTTTTGCACAAATTAACAGTACAAGGCGGACTTAATGCCATAGGCATTATCTACCAGTCGACCTAGGGTGGAGCAGAAATAATGTAAGGTAGGTGCAATGTAAACAGAAAAAAATTTAAAAACAATGGAAAAAAAAAACGAAGGTGATTAAATAACACCAATTTGTACACATGAATGCAATAAAGAATTTGAATTTAAATTTGAATGTATTTTTACCGTATGTTCGAATACCTAATAAATATATTCATACCTATATATAAATAAATAAGTATAAAACTATAAACATACATATACAAATAAAGAGATATAAAACTAAATACACATACTACATAAACATACATACACATATACATATACATACATACACATACACACACATATACATATATATGTATATATATATACATATACACACACATACATGCATATATATATATATATATATATATATATGCATACAAAATATATAAACCAAAGATGAGATAATCACAGGTGAGTTGACTTCGCTAAAAGGTCTGAATATAAACGTTTGACCCTAGCTTTGAAAATGTCACGATTAACGGCCATTTTGATGTCTAGAGGTAGCGTATTCCAGAGAAGTACAGCCTGGACAACAAAGGAGGAATGCACCAGACTGGAGGAATGAGAAGGACAGTGAAGAAGAAGATAATTGGCAGAGCGAAGATTACGATCATGAGTGGAGCTAATAAATTCAAAGTGAAGTTTTAAGTAGGAGGGAGCATTAGGAGAGTTTAAAATAGAGTACAGAAAAGTAACAGTTCGCAAGCGTCGTCTTTGCCTAATCGGTAACCAATTAAGTCGAGAGAGAAATATGGATACGTGATCGAATTTGCGAAGGTTAAAGACGAATCGAATGCAATTGTTGAGAAGTCGGTCCAGTTTGTTGAGCAGATCTGCATTCAGGTCGAGGTAGCACACATCAGCATAATCGATGATAGGGAGAACTAAGGTTTGAACCAGCGCTGTCTTGGTCTTGACTGGAAGAAAGTTCTTTAAGCGGTATAGTGCGCGAAGTGACCCTGTAACTTTCTTTGAGATGTGAGAGATCTGTGTTTGCCATTCCGTCGTCGAGTCTAGAAAAAGGCCGAGATTTTTTATTTGATTACTATAAGGTATGATAGTACCGTTATATGTAATGGATGGCAAATTGTGAGTATCTACTCTGCTGACAATGCGAGGACTACCGATTAAAATACATTGGCACTTATCTGCGTTCACTGCCAGGCCAGGCTTTTCTCTATTAATTTCTATAATCTGGCCATATTTTCTATGATCTGCCCATTTTGTCCGGGGCGATGGAAAGGCGGCGTACGGTTCCATAATCTACCATGTTTATTGAGCTGACCACTGCTACCGATTCCTTGACATCTATGTCCGGTCTATCAAATATCTATGCTGTCTTAAATTACTGTTATTTTCAAATATGAACTTTCCACATCTAAATTGAACGCAATATATAACATGCAATATTTCAAACGTAGTTGTGAACCAATTAAGAGGACATCAACTCCGAGTGGAGCTCTTCGGATATACTATGAACGATAACAGGATTTGGATGACGCAACAATTCAGTTCACATATAAAGTGAATATATATAATGAAACGTTGACATTTGTATGTAAATATTTGTGATAATTTGACATTTGTATGTAAATTTGACATTGTAAATTTAAAATCCCAATTATAAGTGTAATTAATTAAATGTATATCATTTTTTTTTATTATGTAACACATTGCATGCCGAAAAGTTAAATACAGTGATACTAAAATAATGATGTATGTGACAACTTATGTAATTACCTGTATTTGCAATAAATTAATAAAAAATAAATAAATTTTCAAATGTGTCGCAACGAATATTTTTTTACCGTAAATCTGATTTAAATCGTAGATAACTTAATTATTGAAAAGATAAATAATTAAAATCATAAATTATTTTTTAAAACTTGAAAACACTCCTCTGAAATTTTATTTTTCAAGAGACTGACGAGCATGGTATAGTAAGTGAATTTAGCTCCTATTGTGATGGACACCCGAGTTCAGCAATGGAAGGTATATAAGTTAAGATACTAACGGTGATGATACATATGTATTTAAAAGTACTGATAGATAATTATTTTTCATATCATCATCATCATAAATATCATAATGATAATAAATTTATTCTTTGTTAACGTTTTGCGCTCCCATCGAAAAATCGAGACGATACCTTTTTTTTTGCGGTGGCCTATGGACGTGGTCGCGCCCCGCCAAATCGGTCTGGGGCGACGAAAGAGGCGACGCGCAACCCCATAGACCCACCCTGCAAGCACCTCTCTTCGCCGTGCGAGCGGGCCACCGGTACCCGATCTTTGTCTTCGGTGGCCCGCCCGGTGGTTTACCCTCGTATCGAGACGATACCTGAAAGGGTAACTCACCGGACGAGCCACTGACGAAAAAAAACAGGTTTCAGTGGCCCGTCTGTAAAGAGTTACGTTGCAGGCTAGGTTATGGGTACAGTTGTCACCCCCTCCGTACGTCGTGACTGTACCATGCCATGTGACTATACCATAAGCCTACCACAATAAATACGTAAAAGTGACCTTACTTCGTGAAGTATATAATTACAGTATGTATTGATGTAAGTACCTATATATATTTTGGATTAAGTTAATTAACTTCATACGAAACCAGCGACATCAAAAAACCCTTAGGCAGCCAGGAAAGAGATAAGTGGGAAGCTTTATTACGAGTCGAGTAATTGTATTGTTGCGTATCTAGGTTACAAAAAATATACGATAATTTTGAGATTTTTCTTAATGTAAAAAGGAGAAGCTTCACTTAGAAGATTAAATGTTAAAGGATTATTTAACTTTAGTTGGATTATATGCGTCTCGTTCTCGTTTATGATATCACGAGCCTCAACTCTTTACGTCCCGTTATTTGTCATAAACTTCTTATACATTAAAAAAGTAGTTGATTTATTATGCCAAAGTGTCAGACAGATTAGCATTTAGTTTCAGACGAAAAAGTATCTACATAGTGGACGTAATAACTGGCAGAACTACTAGTAGTATGTATTCGCGCTTGGCGGTTATACACCCACAGCATAGAAGCAGGAATAGGAAGGTTGGTTCATCATCATCATCATCATCACAGCCCATATATGTCCCACTGTTGGGCTCGGGCCTTCTCCATAATGGCAAGAAATTTAACCTACTATACCACGTCGACCAGACGTGTTAGTATAGGGTTTTGCTTCGAGTTTTCCTTCTCTTGCATAGATATTATATGCGTTTTTTATATCCCTTAGGCGTCTCTTACGATCACCCACGGGTAAGATCGTGGGTGGCGAATTGTATTCTTACTCCATCACCACACAGATAAGAAGGTTGGTTGCATAACATGTAACGTAACGCCGTATGCCTCATTTTAGTTCGCCATCTGTCATGGTAAGCGGGAGAAGAAATGTGATAATGAAGAGTCTTGAAAGTGGTCCCTTAAGTCCCTATAAAGGTACCATTTGAGGCAGATATACATTGGGATTTTTTTTCCTGACAACACAAAGATAAAGTAATTTTGTAGTTTTCACTTTCTTGTAATCATATTACATAGTTACAACACCAACACTCATCTTTTACGATATCCATCATCATTCTCCTACTCAATTCCTAATTACTTGGGGTTGATACAATATGAACTCTTTTTTTGTAAAAGTTATAGGCAATAGTTTTATGACCGGCCGCCTGCCAGACGTCAATCCTTCTTGGGAATGTAATTGTTGACCAAACGGCATCAGATGGAGTCGGCTCATGTCTTTATCATGCTCTTAGTCGTCTTTTACGACATCCACGAGCAAAGTTGGTAGTATTCGTAGCCGCTACCACATAGCTTATCTTTTTTTTTTATCATCTTTTACGATATCCATTGGAAAGAAATAGGTAGTGAATTGTATTTCTTATTCCATTTCAGATAGAGACATACAGAATTTAATATTTACATAATATTAATGTGCCTTGAAATTGTTTCATTGGTGTATTAGCACAAGTATGTAAATGCTGATCTTGTTGTCGTTCAAATTCCTTATGAAAATATTCTTTTTTTCGCAAATTCAACTCGATTTTCAATTAACTCCCGCAGACGAGAACGTGACGAGGACATTTATATTGTTTTTCTTACTGCCCATTTTTCATTTTTCTATAGTCATGTTTTATTGGAAAACATGAGCCTTCTTTATAATGGAGAAAAATTTGCGTAATATACCTTGTTACCAAAAACGGCCTTGGATTTACTCTCAAATTTTTCATTTTTTTACAGGGATAATATTTATTTACATTCCTTAGAGGGTTTTGAGGATAAACAGGCGACAAGTTAGGGTGTATTCTTGATATGTTACTACTTGAATAATAAGATTATAGATGGTAAAATTACATGAATCCAAAAGTATTTGATTTATTCTTAGGATGCAAATGCGTACGATTTACTTTTCTACAATGAATTTGAAATAATTTTAAATTATACCGTTTTTCAAGAAACAATACTAAGTACATATACATATATTCCACGTAAGCAAACTTTCAGATAAAAGGCTAATTTCGAAAAATGCAGTTTAAATAACTGCACACTGTATTGCCCAATATATATTTTTGGAGTTTACTCCTTATGAATCGATTTTCATATAAGGCGTCCGGTATGAGAAAAAATTGTGGAGTAAAATCTAGTGATCGAATGACCGCGTTACGTTTTTGGTGCGCAACCTATTCTGCGCACCTTTCACTTTCTGACGTGAGATAATACTTCACTGAACAGTTTTAATAAATGTAAATAAAAATATATATATTATTTTTAGTCAAATGAGCTTTTTTTGCGCCTGTCTTGATAATCGTACTTAAAGAGTAAACTCCAGTCGTGCGTCGGAGCTGACACACACACTTTTTTTTAATATCTGAATAAATTACAGTAGATGATTCACCACCCCCTTCAGCTATCTCGATCTCGGATATTGTAAAAGACGAATAAACGATATAATATGCATATAAAATTTAATGCTAGAAAAGGAAACAAAACCCTATACAAATTCTTATAACCAGCGTGGTATAGTTATGTTGATTTGCCTAGTGTTCTGAAGGAGGTTCCAGCCCAACAGTGAGTCGTATATAAGCTGAGATGATGTGGCAAACTATAACTAAAAATAATATTTATTAACACTTTATCAAACAGACGTACCTTAAAATAAAAATCAAATATCCTTACTAATATTATAAATGCGAAAGTAACTCTGTCTATCTGTCTATCTGTCTGTCGCTCTTTCACGCCAAAACTACTGAACTGATCTTAATAAAATTTGGTACACATATAGTCTAGAGCCTGATAAAGGACATAGGCTCCCTTTTACGGGACACTTTTTAGTGCAAAAAAAGGGTTGTATCGTAGGCAGTATCGTAATTTTTAAAAACAGAAGCTTGAAACTTAATTTTAGGTTATTGATTAGATATAAATAAATTATCATCAACCTGCTCTTATCCCAATTTATTTGGGATCGTCGCAATATGTCTTTTCCTTCCATACAACTCTATCAGACGTCATCTCTGTGGTCACTCCTTGTCTATCCATGTCATGTTTCACGCAGTTCATCCATCTTTTCTTCGGTCTTCCCCTACCCCTTAAGCCTTCAACATTCATACTTAAAGCTTTCCTTACAACATTACTTTCATCCCGTCTCATCACATGTCCATACCATGTCAATCTTTCACTCCTTAATTTTTCCGTCACTGGCGCAACTTTCAAACTTCCTCTTATATGTTCATTCCTTATTTTATCCATTCTTGTCACACCACACATCCATCTCAACATTCGCATCTCCGCTACATGCAGTCGTCTCTCATCCGTCGCTTTTGTCGCCCAACATGCTGATCCATACAGTACAGCAGGTCTTATTAGGCTTTTATATATTTGGCCCTTTAATTTAAGGGGTACTTTGGGGTCGCATGTTGTACCCATAACCTGCCGCCATTTCATCCATCCCACATCAATTCTGTGCTTCACCGCACGATCCACGACGCCATCGCTTTGGATAAGAGAACCGAGGTATCGAAAGTTCGAGCATACTGGGATTGGTACTCCATCTAGAGTTATGGGTGTAAAATTGGAGAGACCGCTGAAATCGCAGAACATGTATTCTGTTTTTGGTCTGCTGATTTTCAAGCCTACATTCTCCAATTTACAGCGCCACTTCTCCAGCATGCTCTGTACCTCAAGGCCCTCTTTCCCGACGAGAACAATATCATCAGCGAATAGCATGCACCAGGGTGCCTCTTCCTGTATCTCCGATGTTAATGCATCCATTATCAACAGGAAGAGGTAAGGACTTAACGCCGACCCTTGGTGCAGACCTACTTCGACACTGAACTCGTCGGAGTCTCCAGCCGCTGATTTTACGTATGACCTAGACTGTTGGTACATAGCACAGATTAACCTAACATACTTCACAGGCACACCTTTCTCTTTCAGTACCCACCACAAAACTGTTCTCGGTATTCTGTCATAGGCCTTCTCGAGGTCAACGAATACCATGTGCAAGTTTTTATGTGCACCACGATATTTTTCGCACAGTTGGCGCAGTGCAAACATGGCATCCGTTGCCCGGCGGCCCGACATAAATCCGAACTGGTTTTGGGTGATCTCACTTTCTTCTCGCAATCGTTTCTCAATCACTTTTACCCACAATTTCATACTGTGTGACATAAGCTTTATTCCTCGATAACTACCGCAGTCCTGATCATCCCCTTTATTTTTAAAAATGGGCACTAGCGTACTATTTCACCATTCATTGGGGATTACTTCATCGCGCAGAAGCTTATCGAAGAATAAAGTTACCACATATACCCATCCTCTTTCAAAATCTTCCATACTTCAACTGGTATACCATCGGGCCCTACAGCCTTTCCATTTTTCATACTTCTCACTGCTTCTCTTACCTCATCTATTGTAATTTCCCTTACTAGGCCGACGTTCTCTGATACATCTTTTAACACTCCACTCCATGGATTCTCTTCGTTCACTAACCTTTCAAAGTACTGCTTCCAACGCTCTTTTATTTCTTCTTCTTTTATCAACACTTTACCTGCTTCATCTTTTATACACCTGACATGCCTAATATCTTTTGCTCTTTCTTCTCGGGCTTTAGTTATGCGGTATAGCATCTTTTGACCTCGAGGCCCATTTATCGATTTAAAAATTATGTCTTCGGCCTGTGCTCTCGCAATAGCTATTACCCGTTTAACTTTTTTCTTGCATTCCTTGTATTCAAGCTTTTTTGCTTCCTGCAATCTTTCATTATGTTCATTCTGCCATTCCTTAAATATATTCTTCTTTTCTTTCACGATCTTTTGCACACCTTCATTCCAGCACCATGTATCCCTATCAATTACACCGTTTCTCCTAGTATTCTTTTAGCTGTATTTCTAATACAACTAGCCATTTCATTCCAACATTCATTCACAGATTTATCATTCATATCATTCATTTCAATCATTGTGACTATCACATTTTGTTTAAATCTACTTGCATACTCTTTCCTTTCAAGCATACTCCATTTTACCTTAGGAGGGGGTCGGTTTCTGGTCTTAATGGAGGGTGGTCTTTGCTCTATCACTAGTATTAACGGACGGTGCTGGGATACTAGTGCTTCAACTGGTAGCACCTTACAATCCTTTACGCAGACCAACTTACTTCTCTTAATAAGAAAGTACTCGATCTGCTTACAGTGGTTGCTACTTTTATAGGTAATAAGGTGCTCATCTCTTTTTTGGAACCACATATTACCAGGTGAAACGACGAAGCCGCTTGAAGTAGCGTCTCCCCACCAGCGTTTCGCATGCCGTACCCCCATCCTCCATGCACTGTTTCATAACTTTCATTTCCCGCTCCTACGTGTCCATTAAAGTCACCTCCTATACATATCTCTTCACTTTCTGGTATACCTATCATAATTTCATCAAAATCCTGCCAAAACTTTTCTTTCACTTCATCTTGTAAAGATCTGGATCCGGCTTGGGGTGCATACGCACTAATGACATTCAGGATGACGTTCTCCCACACTATTTTCACAACTATTAATCTATCATTCATTCTTATTACATTCGTCACACATTCTTTCAAATTCTTATCTAACACTATTCCTACACCATTCGTTTTACCATCGCTACCACTATAATAAAACTTGTATCCTTGATCAATTTCTCGAGCTCTCATTCCTTTCCATTTTGTTTCTTACAATCATGCAATATTTACTCTTCTCCTTTTTAAGAAATCTGCCAATTCTCTTCCTCTTCCAGTCATCGTTCCAACATTCCAACTTGCATACCTCATTCTTATCCCTTTCATACCAAGAGCTTGCTTCTTACGTTGCACTCGCCCGTGGTGCAACAACCCCTGTCCATTTTTCGCAGGAACCGGGTGCTTCCCCTGCGCGTCGCTTGCAGGGTACGCCCTAGCCCTAGCGCCATCTAATTTATTCCCAGACATATTGTAATTTGTTTTGGCTATGGTTTTATGACCGGCCGCCTGCCTGACGTCAACCCTCCTTGGGAATGCAATCGTTGACCAGACGGCACCAGATGGAGTTGGCCCAGGTCGATTAAGAGCTCTTAGTCGTCTTTTACGACATCCACGAGCGATGTAAGGGTTGGTAGTATTCGTAGCCGCTACCACACAGCACGCAAAATTTTAATGTCATATTTATTTATATCTATTTTTTATTAGATATAAATAAATATGACATTAAAATTTTGTAAAAAAATTACCCTTAACGGGTAAAATAAAATTAAGGGTTGAAAAACTATAGGAAAGTAACCTTTTACGTGGGCGAAGCCGCGGACAGAAGTTAGTTATAAATAAACTAAAGCTTAAAAATAAACTGGGATAAACAATTGAGAGTGCAATTGTTGATGATGTGTCCACGAATATAAGAAATAAAAAGATTATTAAGATTTTTATTACATATTAATCTAGTTATTAACGCGATGTTTATAATACTTTACAGTTACAGCCAGTAATATATACGTAGAGACGTGAGTTTTAAATTAATAACTAATGCTCTAACGAGTATTTAAAACTTCGATTATAACGATCACATAATTGGACATCAAATACCTTAGTCCAACTGTGGCTATGGTATTCAAAATATTCAAAACGTTGCGAAATTAAAATCGAATTAAAATACACATACATACATATCATCACGCTATATCGTAGGCAGAGAGAACAGAGTGCCAGAGAACTCTATCCTTGCATACTTCACTCGCTTCCTCAACATTCATAATTCTCTTCATACACGCTCGCCGGTTTCGGAGACTCTTGACTCCACCTTCCTTAGCGCGTGACCAATTTGTTCTAGGTTGGTGAGTCTCGATCTCCCTCAGTACCTACATTCTTCCACTTTCGCATTATATATCTTCTTATTCAGACGTTCGTTCGGCATTCTTTCAAATGAAGATAGCCAAAATTAAAATATAATGTGTAAAATCTATTTTATTTTTTCACAAAGGAAAGGAGAATGAGGATGGTGTCCGATGGTTTACTGTGTGACACACAAGGAGGTTTCAGGAGTGGAAGGGGATGCATGGATCAAGTGTTCTCTCTGCGCAACATTGTGGAGAAGCATCTGGCTCTAGGTCAGAGGGTTTTCTGCAGTTTTGTGGATCTGGAGAGAGCATTTGACACGGTTGTACGAAAGGAACTTTGGGACATTTTACCGGAGTATGGTATTAACGGTAAACTGCTACAGGCTGTGCAGTCCAGTTACAGGGGCTGTAGAGCCTGTGTGCGGCTGGATGATGGAATGTCGCCTTGGTTTGACGTCAATATCGGCGTTAAGCAGGGGTGCGTTCTGTCAGCCAGGCTGTTAATCATATATCTGGATAAATGTCTGCAAAGGATGAATGATATGAATGTGGGAGTCCAGATGGGCGACTCAGTGGTCACTGCTCTGCTTTATGCAGATGATACAGTCCTGCTGGCACAGTCAGCGACTGACCTGCAGACCCTAGTCGACACAATGACAGAAGATTGTAAGAAAAGGGGTCTACGCGTGAATGTGAGCAAAACCAAAATAATGGTCTTTGAAAGAGATAAAGCCAGAACAGATGTAAGAGTAACAATAGGTAATGATGTACTAGAGCAAGTGGATGAATTTGTATATCTTGGATGTGGATTTAGCCGAGATAGAAGGTACACCACTGATATAGAGCGAAGAGTGAATGCGGGAAATAGAGTGAACGGAGCGTTGGGGCAACTTCTCGGCAGCCACCACCTCAGCCAGAAGGCACGTGTAGCAATACATAACGCAGTGCTTGTCCCAACATTACTGTATGGAAGCGAGAGTTGGGTATGCAGAAAAGAGTATGAAAGTATAATTAATGCGGTCGAAATGCGATCTCTGCGGAAAATCTGTGGAGTTAGGCTGACCGACCGCATTCGTAATGACAACGTAAGAGAGCGAGTAGGTATGAAAGAGAGTATTGGTGTAAAGATGCGAAAGGGAATGCTCCGATGCTTCGGACATGTGGAAAGAATGCCGAACGAACGTCTGGTTAAGAAGATATACAATGCGAAAGTGGAAGGATGTAGGTACCGAGGGAGACCGAGACTAACCTACCTAGACCAGATCGGTCATGTACTGAAGGAAGATGGAGTCAAGAATCTCCGAAACCGGCGAGCGTGTATGAAGAGAATTATGAATGTTGAGGAAGCGAGTGAAGTATGCAGAGATAGAGTTCTCTGGCACTCTGTTCTCTCTGCCTACCCTGCAAGGGATATGGCGTGATGATATGTATGTATGTGTGTATTTTTTCACAAGCTTTGTTACTTTTAATTTAATACATAATGAAATAGTTGATTAGCTAGTGTGATGTAATACTGCATTACAACGCTATTCTTAGTAACACTTATTTATTTACCAGCACGTCATCAGCTTCGTAAGTAGCAGCAACACAATAATTAATTTTTTTTTTTAACATTAAAGGAAAACTTCGTGAGAAAATGTGCATGTGAGAGAACAAACAAATATTCTCGTGTCCCGTAGAATGTATGAAACTATTACGCTTATATGTTTGAATGGGTACACAGCTATCTAAAATCATCCACCATCTTTAAAATCTTCATCATAGTGGTCAATTTGTGTGATCAAATTTTAACCTAATATGTGGACATCTGCTTGTCATAAAAGATGACTAAGAGCCTTATAACGACCTGGGCCAACTCCATCTGATGCCGTTTGGTCAATAATTACATTCCCAAGGAGGGTTGACGTCGGAGTACGATGTCAGAAACCTCCGCGTGGTATACCCTGGGTGCGGGCGGCAGTCCCCCAGATCTTTCTGATGGATTGTCTCCCGTAGCGAATATCTGGCGCTAGGGAGGGTCCCCTTGTTTGGGAAGCCCTGTTTCGCTCCTAGCCCTCTACTCGTAGAGGGTGACCGGATGCGAATCTTTGACGGGCTCAGTCACTCATTCATTTGAGGGCTGGGCAGGCATATGCCACCGTCGACAAATCGTAAACCTGATTCTTTGCTTGTCTTAGTTTCAGTAGCGAGGGTCTTGGCTTAACTGCCCGGACCGCGAGGATGACAACCTCTGTAAAGAATTTGGATCAACATTCGAATTCGGAAATCACCCAGAATCTTAAGTTCTGGCGTGCGGCGAGAAGATGCATGGCAGATGGGTTGTTCTGTTCTTAGCACGCTCCAGTCAAGGTACCGGCTGCCCCCCCTGGTTGGTAAATGTAGGCTTGCCCGGGTAAAGGGATCTCTGGCCGGGTCGACAACGGTATCTTCCTCTCTCTCGCTCGTGGGATTCATTATGGATACTCTAAAATTAAACAAAATTAACGACAGGGATCATCATAATGATTCTCACCCCAAGGCCCGGTCATGCCAACGCAAAACTGACCAAAACGACGCCTCGTCCTCGGGACTTGAGTCGTCCGCCGAGGGCCCGGCACAAACCACGGAGGCCCAAACAACGAAGCGGAAGTCGCCCAGGAAGAGCCGGGGCCAGGCTTCCAGCTTTAAAAGTCAGATGGAGGAGTGGCGAGCGCGGAGGCTGCCGCCGCTGAAGCGAAGAAGGACGGCGGTAGACTCGCAGCAGAGCCGTCGACGGACGAGGGCGACAGCGGTGTCGCAGAGCCGTCCGGAGACGAGGGCCCGCTAGAATGGACGAGGGCGGTGATATTCCCACAGGCCATCCAAAGAGGATAGCGGGCCGGCTGCTGAAGCCCCCGCCAGGTCGTCAACGTGTCTAGCGGCAAAGACCCCGGCGGTGACCAGGACTAATAAGGAGGAGGCCCCCTCGCAGGTACGAAAGCGCCCCCTGAGTAAGGGTGGCAGCTCGGGTGCCGACTCCAAGGGGAGCGTGAAAGGTGCCGGCCTCTCGAAGAGGGTGAGGGGCCTCGGTAGGAGAAAGGGTGGCGGCGGTCGCTGACCGCGCCAACGGCGACCTCCCGGACCTGCAGGCCGAAAATGTCCGCCTTAGTGGCGAGATGTCAGGCTTGCGGATCCGGAACCGGCAGTTGGGGGACATGCTGGCGGCGTTGCGGCGGGCAAACCGCCAATTATTGAAGGACGTAGCCGACCTCAAAGCGCAGATGGCGGGGCTCGTGCCACTTGCGCCAATTGCGCCACCGGCCAAGGCCGGCTGTTCAGCGGCCGCTGCAGCACCAAAGCCGCCTCGCGCTGCGGTGCCGACAACATTGGGCACTGACGTGACCGTCACACCCATCCCTGTGGCGAGAAAGACGCCACCCGCTGCGGACCGCGTGCCGCCGTTGCAGCGAAAGCCGTCCCTGCGGCGCCAAAGCCGCCAGGCGCCGCGGAGCGGGCCCCTGAAAAGGATCAGCCGACCCCGATTCCTGCGGTGGTAGGCTTATCGGACGAGGCCCTGCGCAAAATCATCGAATCATCGCAGTTGGGAAACTCGTCGATGCGCGCGTGGCCGTTCTGGAGGCAAGGTTGCCTCCGGCACCACGTGTTCGGCCGCACCTCGCCGTGGACAAGCGGCCGCATATGGCATCAACCCCCGCCCCGCTGCCTTGTCAGGGTGGCTGCGTGGGGGGCAACTACGCCATGGCCGTGGCTGCGCCCAAGCCCAAGGGGCCCGCGCCAAAAAGAGGAGGACGGTACCGGCTCCTGCCGGACCGCAGTCATCGTCAGCAACAACATCGCCGGCAACGGCTAGCGCGCCACCGACTGCGCCTTCCGCGCCTGGCACGCCTGCTGCGCTCGAGGGTTGGCAGGTGGCCGAGCGTGACCGGAAGAGTCGTGGCTAGAAAAGGAGAGCGGAGGCCAAGCGCGCCGCTGAGGTCCCCGCTCCACAGGCAGGAGCCGGAAACAAGAAGAAGAGGCCGCGCAAGGGCCTCAAGTCGCCGAAGACAGCCGCAGTGGTGATCACTGTGCTGCCTGAGGTGGCCGAGAAGGGCCTCAGCTACGAGGCCGTCTTGAGGAAGGCCCGGCGGGAGCTATACGTGTCTCTGATATTGGAGGCGTTAAAGCCAGGACCCGCAAGGCCCGGACAGGGGCTCGAATCCTCGAGTTCCTTGGGGCCAAGGGTGCCAAGACTGCTGACAGCGTAGCGGCGAAGCTGCGGGGTTTGTTCGCGGAGGAGGGTGGCACCATGCACCACATAGCAAACTGAATTAGAATACATTTAAACTAAATTAATACGTCGTCGTGACTATAAGTTGCTCTTACAGGATGTAGTAATTTAGTAACATCTACAACAATGCGCCTACATACTAAGCGAGTATCTCAATTGCTACGCTCCTGATACGAATATAGCCGTAACAAAAAGGATTTATTGTTATTTTTATTCTTCTCCTATTAATAATAGGTCCTCCTTCATAATAGGAAGGAAATTAAACATATTAAACCACGCTGGTCGAGGGACATTAAATCGTTGCCTGGTGTATCTAATTTAAAAAGGTTTATAGCCGCCCTGAGGTTTAATATTATACTACCGATAGAATTCAAATTCAAATTATTTATTTATTATTTATTTATTTATTTATCATACACACAACTATCATTACAGGATTTGCCTAATGCAATAGCGTGGTAACAAAAAATACGTTATAATTATAACATATAACATTTTATAAATCTTTTATCAAATAAACTTTAATTATTTGTGTAACATATGATATGTAAAGCGGTTTTTGTAAATTCATTCAGAGAACAACAAAATATGTCTATTTCTTCAGAAACACTATTTATAGTTCGAAGTGCACGCGACAGTGGCGCCTCAAGCAGTAGGTTTGTACGGGCGCGAGTCACTGCTAGCAGGCGTGGTCGTCGTCTTCGCCACACATACCTATCAGGTATATATAGACCCACCCGCTGTAAAATATCAGCATTATATATCTTACCCCTTATTAATTTGAACAAATATGAAGCGAGTGCAAGATATCGCCTGACCTTTAGTTCATTTTATCCAACCATACCCAGAATAAATAGAGTTGGATACATCAGCGGATAATATGGGTATACACCATACTGTCTCAGATATAAAAACCTCAAAAACTTATTTTGTACTCGCTCCAACATGAGACTATATTTAGCTTCATGTGGATCCCATATAATTGCATTACATTCTAGTTGGCTTCCGACTAAAGCATTATATAATGTTGTAATCGCTATAATATTAGTAAATCCACGAACAGTACGTAGCATGAAACCTAAATTTCTATATGCTTTTCTATATAGCACTTAATGATATGATTACGAAAAGTTAGTCCAGTGTTAAACTCAACTCCCAAATCTCTAACCTCAGTAGCTTTAGTCATTTCAACTGCTTTAATTTTGTAGTTGTACATAATGAGACTTATTGCGCGAGAAAAAGTAATTGTTTGACTTTTTTGTATATTAAATTGTAATCGATTATCTTTAGTCCAGGCTACTATATTTGTAATATCATTTTGTGAAAGTTGGCAGTCTTGAAGATTTTTTATACCAAAAAATAGCTTGAGATCGTCTGCAAATAATAGACAGTTTGCATTTTTTATTGATTGTGGCAGATCGTTTATCATTAAAATGAACAACAAAGGCCCCAAATTATTGCCTTGGCTTACACCAGACCAGGTACAATATGTATCTGAATTTTGGCCAGCATATTCAACATACTGCATCCGATCGCTTAAATAGCTAATAAAAAATTGGAGAAGATGCGGAATGAAACCAACTGCAGCCAACTTTTTAAGCAATATATCATGATCTACTAAGTCGAAAGCTTTTTTATAATCGAAGTAAGCAGCATCAACCTGACCGCCACTATCAACTATGGGAACTGTATGAGCCATATAGCTCAAGAGGTTGCTGGTTGTACTCTTTATTGGCTGAAAGCCGTGCTGAAATTCTGTGAGTTGTGATCTTACCTCTGTAAAAATGCATTTATGTATAGTTGACTCCAACACTTTTGCTGGGGAAGACAATACTGCAATTGGTCTATATCCTTCAATTTTACATTTCAATCCTTCTTTCGGTACCGGAACTACACGACTAACCTTCCATCTCGCTGGAAACACGCTTAATTTCAAGCACAAGTTAAAAATGTGAAGTAGAGGCTGAGCCAGCACTGAACTACAATCCCTTAGTATATAAGCGGGTATACCATCTGGACCCACAGATTTTTTAGGCTTAAGATGTGTAGTGCACATTGTAAATCCTGCAAACGCAGACAATTAATGTGAATTCGTGCTCCCAGATTATCATTGTTCGCCTTAATTACCTCACTAATATTATATGTAGCCCGCTCTTCTCTGTAAACTGAATGGAAGTAATGTGCAAATTCTTTTGCACACTGATGATCATCTAAAACGTCGCCATCTTTTGAAATGCCTTGCGGAGTTCGACTGTTCTTTTTTGCTTTGGCATACTTCCAAAATGATTTTGGGTCCTTTAAAATTTGATTTTGAATTGGGTGGTTATATTCCTCCTCTGCCAGTACAATCATTTTTTTAACATTAAACCTATATTGAGAAAACGCTTCGTAATCACTCTTAGACTTACTTATTTTGTACTGTTTGTGTAGATTTGCTTTTTTTTAATATTATGGATGATTTCTGCGGTATAAAACTCAGGATAAATGTACTTTGATTTTATCGGATTTCGGTTTTTTTTTGGGACATGATTATCTAATATTGTGTAAATAGTTTCATAAAAATAATCTAAACTCTCTTCTAAATTATAATCATAAATAACATTCCAATCTACAGCTGCTATTGATGAGTATAATAATAAAAAATCAGCTTTATTAAAATTCCAACCGGTGTGTAGTGGTGTATTATTATGGTCAACGTCGAATTCTTTCAGGCTCGTCCGACGGCGCGGTTGCAATATGACTGATATATCAATTGGCGGATGATAAATATCTACTGGTACAAGTGACACGTCAGCCGCGCGCACGTTCACATCTCCACTATTTGCGAAATGTACTCAAGACTAAATCTAAACAGTGATCATTACAATAAAAAAAAAATTAAGGAAATTAATTTATTACGCATAAACCCTGCGAGGGCACTTACATATTGTCATTTTTTAAATGGCATTAGTTCACTTAATAATAGCATCATTCTATTCCTTGTCTTGTTTTTACAACTCTCATAGAAAGTAAAGAGCACATTCACCACATGGATCAAGCTTGTTTGAACTCAACCCTTATGGGGATATACATCGATGACTATTATTATAAGGAAAAAGAAAAAATAGATAAAGTTACAAAAACTAATTAAGTTAACGTGAAACTAATTAATAAATCTAACCTAACCTAACCTGACCCAACTGGGTGGGTTTGGGGATTTGGATTGTAATAGTAGGTAGCGGCCTAGCTATACCCTTGGTATATATAGCAAAGGTCCATGGGCAGCAGTGACACTTACCATCAGGTGTGATGCTGGCTCATTTGACACTATGAGCAAAAAAAATATACCTTATTAAAACGGACACAAATTATACCCAGACTCTGAACAACAACTTGTGGATCACACAAAGTATTTTCCTGCATAAGAATCAAACCCATGGCACTGGCACGGTACGTCAGTATCTTAACCACTGCACCATCTGTGCAGTCGTTAAGTATTCAATTTTATTATCTACAAATTATTGTGATTTTTCTAGTTAAATTTCGACTGCACAGATGGCGTAGTGGTTAAGATACCGACCTTCCGTGCCAGTGCCGTGGGTTCGATTCCCACGCAGGACATTACTTTATGTGATCTACAAAGTGTTGTTTTGAGTCTGGGTGTAATTTGTCTGCGTTAATTGCATGTTTGTAAAGTCCCCCGCAGTACAAAGTTTATTTCCTTAGTGCAGGGTGGTGTCTTTAAAAAAAAAAAAAAAAACACCATTCTCCTAATGATTCCTTGTCTTGTTTTTATAACTCGCATTGAAAGTAAAGAGCATATTCACCAGACGGGTCAAGCTTGTTTAAATTTGAACTCAACCCTTATGGGGAAATACATCGTGACTATTATATATATATAAAGAAAATGAAAAAAATAGATAAAGTTACAAAAACTAATTAGGTTAACGTGAAACTAATTATTAATATTGATATGTCCCTACCGCACAAGTTAGTTGATCAGGAAGGTCCCAATAGAATCGAATAGGGCTGTCCACACGCGAACCGCTTTTTCTGGTAACATACTCATATTTTTTTACACATATGATGTCATTTTAATAATAATGATAAAATTTAACGTATTCAAAGTAGGTATTTAATATAAAATATTTTATAGGTAAATGCATTTCAATTTCCGTGTAGTGACGGAGTAAAAATACTCTTCACCACCCCATATTTTACCCGTGGGTGATGGGTACGAGACGACTAAGGGATAAAAAAACGCATAAAATATCTATGCGAGAGAAGGAAAACTCGATATATACCAACACGTCTGACCAGCGCGGTATAGTAGGTTAATTTCCCTTCCATTACAGAGGAGGCCCGAGCCCAACAGTGAGACATTTATAGCCTGTGATGATGATGAAATGCATTCCTTATTTTATATCTTTATCGTTAAAATGTTAGCGGGTGAAAATACTAGATACCAACACTTATTTTACCTGTGGACGTCATAAAAGATGACTAAGAGTTTTTGGCGACCTGAGTCAACTTTACCAGCTTCTGATTGGTCAACAATTACATTCGCAATAAGGTTCAACGTCAGGCAGGCAGCTGGTCATAAAATTATTGTCAATGACTTTTGCAATATGTAAGGTGGAAGAAGAGTACATATTACATTGACTCCAAGTGATTATGATGAGCAGGCAAATGTTGATGATGATGATCGCTAAAGAGAAAGACACCAGTTAGCTTAGAGCCCTACATAACTTAGTCCTTAGCCGGTCATCATGATCATCATCATTCTCCTACTCGTATCCCAATTACTTGGGGTCTATACAATATGTACTCTTTTTTCATAATACATATTGTAAAAGTTATTGGCAATAGTTTTATAACCGGCCGCCTGCCAGACTTCAACCTTCCTTGGGGATGTAATCGTTGACCAAACGGCATCAGATGGAGGCCCATGTCGTTATAAGCCTCTTAGTCGTCTTTTACGACATCCACGAGCAAAGTAAGGGTTGGTAGTATTAGTAGCCGCTACCACACAGACCGGTATGAGTCATTTTTTATCACATATCTTGTGAAAGTAAATTTATTGTTGGCACTTCTTTTATAACCAGTTATAGATTTGGACTTAGAAAACTCAGTAACAGTAATAAATCCGATGTATACCACGCTGGCTAGGCGATTATAACATTCTATATCTAGTTTTCCTTCTCTTGTCGAGATGTCTGTGAGATTAATTGTTTTACGATATCCAAAAGAAAAATTGTAAAAAAGTAAAGAATAATTGTATTTTTACTTAATTACCACACGAATAAACTATGAATTAATGATAAATAGCTCATCATTCTCCTACTCTTATCCCAATTACTTGGGGTCGATACAATATGTACTCTTCTTTCATAGTACATATTTTAAAAGTTATTGGCAATAGTTTTATGACCGGCCGCCTGCCAGACACTAATCCTCTTTGGGTATGTAATTGTTGACCAAACGGCATCAGATGAAGTTGGCCCAAGTCGTTATAAGGCTCTTAGTCATCTTTTATGACATCCACGAGCAAAGTAAAGGTTGGCAGTAATCGTAGCCGCTACCACACAGCTTTAATGATGATGAACACCTATTTAAATAAATTTAAAAGTAAGAAAATATAGCTTGCGTTAAGAAAATATTTAACAGTTAACATACGTAGTAAAAATATATAATTAAAATTAATTTTAATTTAGATTTTTATTATTTACTGTAACGGTCAAATACATTCACCAAACGCAGCGATCGTACTGTTAGTTTAGGTAGTTTAAAGAGACCGTAATATATACATATGTACGTTTATTTCTGAGCTTAAAATGTAATGAAATGATAATAAATTCTGCAATGGCTACCTTTTCAGTGGGTAAATTATTTTAAAGGTTTTTAATGTTAGCAGAAAAAAAGTACTTTCTTTTATGCACATATATCTACTGTAATTTTACTTTATGAATATTTGCTTATTATTATAATGTGTTTATTTTTGTTTAATTTAATTTATGTTTAATTTTATTAGAAAATTTACTGTTTTATATTGATGAGTGCTGTATGGTAGTAGCTACAAATATGATATTGTAGTTATTAAGATATTATTCTACTTTTAGATCGATGTCCAAGATAAGACGTTGATACATACTGGATAAAATTGATCCATCATTAATAGAGCTATTATTAAGATACACAAAATTTATTCATATTTTATACTTAAACAAGATTTGTTCGCTTAAAGTTATTCGATAGATAACATCATTAACAACAGGAATAGAATTCTATAATAAGATCTAATAGTGGTAGAACCATGCTGTTGACAGTTTCTACAGCCGCAGGCTGGTCCGTTCGGGGTAGTACTATACTCTCACAGAAGACCGACGTCTGAGTAATGGCAATGTGTTATTGCGCTTCGTTCGGTGAGCGAGAGAGCCGGAAGCCGAACTGGGTGGGTTTTGGGAATTTATTGGTACGCAGTGGCTTAAGCTATACCTTTGGTATTGCAAAGGGTCCATGGGCGGCAATGACACTTACCATCAGGTATGCTGCTTGCTCGTTTGCCACCATAATCAATAAAAAAAGGGAAAAAAAAATATTTGATAAGTATTAATAATTATAGATTACATATTAAGTTATTAATATGTATTATGTTATTTTATATTATAAATAATAGCAATTACACTTTGAACTATATTTACAGTAAAGCAATTCAAATAAATTACTTATTTAGAACTCTGTTACATTCATTATCTGACATCTACTCAACATAAAATGAGTAAATGTGCTGAAATTACTACAAAAGAATTTCTTTATTCTGTCAAAATGCTAAAGTAAATGGACTGGAATTTAAATGGTTCGTTTCAGAAATAAATTATTTCTTAATATTAAATAATCGTCTAAGACAAACCAAGCTCGAAACATCCACAAAGTTTAGGTGAAGTATATTTTTAGGAATTTCATTTTGTTGCTAGTTTCTTTTAAGATTGTAATGCCTAATTACTCGATAACAAATGAGAAATCTCCATAATATTACTTTATTTTTATACAAGGAAAGCTTAAATAATACAATTCTGAATAGAGGGCGAAGAATTACGATTCGTACGAGACGACTAAAGGATATAAAACGCATATAACACCTATGCAAGAGAAGTAAAACTCGAAACAAAACCCTATACCAACACGTCTGTGGTATAGTGGGTTAATTTTTCTCTCATTATGGAGGAGGCTCGACTCCACAGTGGGACATGTATGAGCTGAGATGATGATGATATTGTGTTCATCACTTTTTTTAACCACTAAATCTTCACGACCGCTTATTGAGTTGTATTTTAATTTATGTGTGTATTGATTAATGTTGAACTGACTAGTATCATCGAATTACTCTTTCTACTTTAAGAAGTATTAATAAATACTTCTTAAAGTACAGAATATTTAAACATTAATTACACGAACTTCTTACATATACCGGCAAATCATATCTACTTCCCAAAATTATTTCATAATATTATATTTTGCATAGCAACGAGTACCTAACCACCGTCGTAAGAAGCTCTTATTTTACTGACACTAATCGATCTTAAATACTCTACTTAAGACACGGTACATTACCTCAAAGTCTTCACGTGAAACGCTTCACCAACAAAATATTTTTATATTCGTACCGTAATCGACACATTACTTGCTAAAAGACGATGTCATTGCTTTTACATTTTATAACAAAATTAATAACACTTTCAAATATATCCATTAAGAAAATACACAATTTTGTAATTTATATTTTACATAATATTATATAATAATTATAATAATAGTAATCTTTATTGAACACTAAATACATATGACAGTTTACATAGATGTCTCTGCCTCTTGAATTAGGTAATACCTGTGTTTCAAGAGACAGTTCCTTCCCGAAATACATAAATCTTGAACATCAAATTATTTCACAGTAACATTATAAATAATGAATATATATATCTTACGTAATAAAGACTAATGATAAAGAAATCTATAATAAATGTGTAGTGACAATTAGCGTGTTAGTGAGCGCGCCCACACGTTGTGTATATGCGTGCGTGCGTGCGCGCGCGTGTGTGTGTATTTTTTACTTTTCTACATTGATATAAAAATATATTTGGATTCGAAATTTTATTTTATTGTAATTTATTGAGTATTCTTTTTTTTTAAGACCATACCCGGCATTAAGGAAATAATCCTTGTATTGCAAGGGCCCTCACAAACATATACCTAATTTAACGGACACAAATTACACCCAGACACAGAACTACAATTTATGGATCGCACAAAGTATTGTCCTGCATGGGAATCGAATCCACGACACTAGCACGGTAGGTCAGTTGCTTAATCACTTCGCCATCTGTACAGTTATTAAATATTCAATTTTATTATCTATAAATTATTGTGATTTTTCTAGCGTGAAATAATTTCCTGTTAAACAAAAGACATAAATGAGAGCATTGGTCTTTTCAAATACTCAACAAAGCAATTTGAATTTTCAAGGTTTGAGGAAGAAGTGCCCCTTTCGATAGAGTCATATACGTCAACATACGTACGTACTCCATTCTTGGGTCAAGTTTTTACATAGTCGGCAAAAAAGCCAAGGGTAGAAGGGCCGAATCTTTATCATGCATTGTGGAGAATTTATTCGGTTGGATGGTTTTGTCTTCGTATTCAATTTGAAAGGTTTTATTGAATAATTTTAAAATAATTATATATAAGTAAATTTAAAAACACTTAGTTACCTTAGCACCTGAGCGAAAAAAAAAGTGGAATAGACATTTTTTTTGTAATATAACTTTCAATTCATCTGAGGAAATAGAACTTACATGTGTCTACACTTGAGAGAGCTGGAAGCCGAACTGGGTGGGTTTGTTTTGGTAGGCAGCGGTCTAGCTATACCCTTGATATTGAAAAGCTCCATGGGTGGCAGTAACACTTACCATCAGGTGTGCTGCTTGCTTGTTTGCTAACATGCTTTAAAAAAAAACTTTTTTTTTTGTATATTTTTTTGTTGTTTATAAAATTAGTTGTTTTTTATCACAGTACATATTAATGTGGTCTGATTTGAATTTAACTGTCTTTAAACAACTTTAAATAGACTTTAACATAACAAATGCCTTACAAGTTTACATTGAAACTTTTCATAATAAAAAATGAAAATTGAAATAATATTGCAATATGTACCTATAATTTTTTTTTCGTATAGACTTCATTATTATTTTTATAAATTTCTTAGTAAATCATTATAGACAAACGGTATCTTCATTTATAAAATATCTTAATACTTTTCCAGCCATGTTGTTATACAATAGTACGTTTCTTTTCATTATTTATGGTAAACGAACAAGCAGCACCGATGGTAAGTGTCACTATAGCCCATAGATCTTTGCAATACCAGGAGCACAGCTGGGCCATTACCTATTAATGAAAACCCCAAACTCACTCAAAAAGCTGGCTCACTCGATCATCAAAAGAATCGCAACTGGACATTGCTGCCGCTTAGACATCGTTTTTCTACAAGAGTGTGGTAATATCCCTGATGGACGGGTTCGCGGCTGTAGATAGAAAACTGACAACAGTTTGGCCTATCACTATAAAAGTTTATTATATACGCTTTTTTATTTAAATAGAGAGAGGGTGTAAGATCAGAAAGTATACTTTGTAGAGTGTGTATACTTTGTAGCTTTTCTATACTAGCGAAAATAATCTCTTAATTGCCTCTTCGACTTAACGACGTCGGTACGACTTCATCAAGAATATGAAGTAAAGAAGATTCTAAAACCAGAAAATATAAAAAGTTATGTTTTTAAAGAAAACTGTTTAATTAGAAATTGAATTATTTTTGTGTATGATTTTAAAATATAAAACAAGTAATAGTAATGGTTCCGTAATGATTCACCAAAAAACTATTGACAAATGGTCATTCGATAAACAACGTTTCACCAAATGATCATTTGGCAAACGATACATTTGACAAAAGTATCATCTTACAAAAACTTACTTAGCAAATGATCCATTAGCAAATACTACACTTGTTAAATGTGTTAAGTATTAAAATGTCATTTAACAAAAAGTTATTTCTAACCTCATATCGCCGTGACAGTCAGTTGTTAGTTCTTTTTATTGCAAAATGGGTGATAAGGTTGTGTGCGAAGTGTTTAAATCTAAGAGGGAGAAATGCTCTAAAGTCGCTTCTGGCGTTTGGGGTTAAAGTTCTAACCTAACCTAACCCAACCTAATAAAATAAATATATCTCCAAAGATGAACGGGTTAATAAGTAATTATTTTCCAAATAATGTATAATATCATTTTTTTTTATTAGTTTTATCTGATAACTCAGTTGCTAAATGTTCGTTTTGTAAAGTAATCATTTATCAAATGTAAATATAAGTATTGATCATTTGGCAAAGTGAAACATTTGTAAAATGATCAGTAGTAAAATGATCAATAGGCGAATCCATTGTTTTGCCAAACGTTGTTTGTCAAGTGTAATTTTGCCAAATGACTTTTGGTCAAACAGCCGGACCCCAATAGTAATAGTTTGAAATAGGAAATCAACTCATGAAAATTGTATTTATGGATTAATTTATTCTTCTTTTGACATGTTCTTTTGTCACATGTAAATTCATCTTTTTAAGTATTTATATCTTTTAGTTGTCATTTACGATCACCCACGGGTAAGATTTGGTGAATTGTATTCTTACTTCGTTACTACACGAATAGATAGATAACAATATTAATCAGCACATAAGTTAAAAAAAAAAAACATTATAGCTACTAAAGTAGTAATGAGAAAAGAAAAATAAAACGTAACAATGTAACTTAAATGTCAAGCATAAAATTTCTTACTCATTCCAATTTAAATAAACTGTCATGTGGCTTCGGAACATGTGCCTTTGTACTAAAGTTATATATTATTTTATATTTATTCAAGTTTATTTATTTGAATGTGAGCAAAACCAAAATAATGGTCTTTGAAAGAGATAAAACCAGAACAGATGTAAGAGTAACAATAGGTAATGATGTACTAGAGCAAGTGGATGAATTTGTATATCTTGGATGTGGATTTAGCCGAGATGGAAGGTACACCACTGATATAGAGCGAAGAGTGAATGCGGGAAATAGAGTGAACGGAGCGTTGGGGCAACTTCTCGGCAGCCACCACCTCAGCCAGAAGGCACGTGTAGCAATACATAACGCAGTGCTTGTCCCAACATTACTGTATGGAAGCGAGAGTTGGGTATGCAGAAAAGAGTATGATAGTAAAATTAATGCGGTCGAAATGCGATCTCTGCGGAAAATCTGTGGAGTTAGGCTGACCGACCGCATTCGTAACGACGACGTAAGAGAGCAAGTAGGTATGGAAGAGAGTATTGGTGTAAAGATGCGAAAGGGAATGCTCCGATGGTTCGGACATGTGGAAAGAATGCCGAACGAACGCCTGGTTAAGAAGATATACAATGCGAAAGTGGAAGGATGTAGGTACCGAGGGAGACCGAGACTAACCTACCTAGACCAGATCGGTCATGTACTGAAGGAAGGTGGAGTCAAGAGTCTCCGAAACCGGCGAGCGTGTATGAAGAGAATTATGAATGTTGAGGAAGCGAGTGAAGTATGCAGAGATAGAGTTCTCTGGCACTCTGTTCTCTCTGCCTACCCTGCAAGGGATATGGCGTGATGATATGTATGTATGTATGTATGTATTTAAGTATATGAATCGAGCACTTGATATACTTGAGCTTCCATAAAAATCTATTTTAGTTTCACAAATTTATATTTAACGGGGAAATTATTTTAATAGTTAAATTTTATTAAATCTCAATTACGTTTTTATCATTCCGAAATTACGTACACTTACGCAATCATGATCACGTTCCAACTTGTTCCTTCACTTCTCATAAGTAATATTAATGATGAATTTCATATGGATAGGTATTCTATAGATGATTAGTTGATAATCACATAGGTACTTATTTATTTACTCCACCAGTTTTTTTCCTATATCCGTACAGATAGCACTGTGTAATGGAATATCAAACATTCTTACATAGCAACTTTCACATTTGTTATATGTGTTAGTAAGATGGATATTAATTACGTAGCTTCTATCAATCGGCTTTTCACTGAGTTCTACTCAACATAGGCGTAAGTTTTACCCAATGAACGACGTATATTGCAATCCTATACGTCTGTGTTGAAACGTTGCTAAAACATTTATCAAGTAATTAGCCGTCATACTCTTTTGTTGTCCGACATCATTTTACAGACCGAGTGAGATGATTATGGATCCTGCCGTGATGGCATACTTGGCTCAACAGAGCTGACGCCTACTCTTGGCTGTTTTTTTTAATTTTTACAGAAAAATAGAAAATGACGATACCTAACCCGTTACCGCTTAGGGAGGGTATTAACTAAATTTTACATTTACCCACTTGCGGGGAGAGATTTAACTAAATATTACAATTGTTTACTTGCTTCAATTAGTTTTATATACTGTAGAAAACTTATTTAAATTAATTGTTTTATGAAGAGTTTTGTCATATCTTCATGAATTAACAGTCAGTAGTTGTACTAATTATTTTAAAATATATTTTATAAGAAAATTTAGTAAAATAATTTAATTGCTATTTATTTGGGATTACGATTATTTTAAATTGAATAATTGTTTGTCCAACAGCAATAACATCAGCGCATAACATCTCTCAGCTGAAAGTACCTTTGTACGCCGACCCAAGGCGTGCCGCGGAGCTAAGTTGCCACTTCAAGATGAATGAGCAGAAGCTTCACTCCGTCAAGTGGTACCGCGACGTTAACGAGATATTCAGATATAATCCACAACACGAGGTAATATAGATTACTTTATTTACAAACGACTTGAGACTTGTATTTCTCAAATAGTCTACTAACTACACGCCGACCGAACGGGTTCAGGGATTTATTGTAGTTTTCCTACTCTTGCCCTATCTATGTCATCACTTAATAGTATTTTACAATACCCGTGGGACGTCTACTTTTCGGACGGAATGAAAATATAAATCCCGAACATTTGTTGGTGAATTATATACACATTCCGTTAATGCACAAAAATTAAGATATTTAATGCCTTTGCTTATTATCATGCTTTCGTAATTTTCGCACTGAAATTAAGATATTTTTTATGCCTTTGCTATTTTACCGTCTTTGGATTAACTCCAGGTGGAACCCGAGATTAATATTAAGTATGGAGTATGCATATTAATAGAATAAAATAAATTTTTGAACTACTTCATTAACTAAAAATAAAATATGGTGTAAAAATTACGTTTTTAAAATATAACTCCTACAGACTTTGAATTTAGTGTGGATTTTCTTTCTACCATGTAATGGTCAAAGGAAGTTGGATTTTAAGAAATTCCTTCTGCGAAAGGATATCTATGTAGCGAAAGTAAACTAAACAACTGAACTGACGTCACCGATGCGAAGCGAGGTCGGATCGCTAGTTGTATTTATAGTTGGATGAATTCGAGAGTTTAGATTGAATAACTGAATCTGACTAAAGTGATAGTGAATTGTGTAGAAAAATAAGTGGAACACATTATTTTTGTGCGACAAAAACTATTAACAATGTTTTAATACCGAGATATTATCATTCGTAACGACGATGTAAGAGAACGAGTAGGTATGAAAGAGAGTATTGGTGTAAAGATGCGAAAGGGAATGCTCCGATGGTTCGGACATGTGGAAAGAATGTCGAGCGAACGTCTGGTTAAGAAGATATACAATGCGAAAGGAGAGGTAGGTAGGTGTAGGTACCGGGGGAGACCGAAACTAACCTACCTAGACCAGATCGGTCATGTACTGAAGGAAAGTGAAGTCAAGAGTCTCCGAAACCGGCGAGCGTGTATGAAGAGAATTATGAATATTGAGGAAGCGAGTGAAGTATGCAAGGATAGGGTTCTCTGGCACTCTGTTCTCTCTGCCTACCCTGCAAGTGATGGCGTGATGGTATTGATGGTATGTATGTATGTAATACCGAGATTAGTCATCTCATCCAAAATTTAAATTTTCCCGTAACCATAATATTCCATTTATTTCTCAGCATATCGATCTATTTTTTTTTTTTTTATTAGATTAATTGTTGGTTCACAGACTTTTGTCCGTGCCTTTTTTAGGTTGTATATTTTAGTCATTATGTTGAAGTTATATAATTAAATTTTTCTTGAAGTGGCTATGATATTATACATTTATGATGGTTTATATGTATTTTAAAGAGATTCTGCGTTATTAGTTTATTGTGAACTTGTGATGATGTCTTTTTATACTTCATGTATGAATTGTTGGTCTTTATTGTGATGTCAATCCGAGGTCTTGTATTACCCTTTGGTCTCTATGTTTTATTGCCTTCTTTTTAATGTATTCCAGTATAGTACTTGGGTTCTGATTTATACACTTCCTCATGAGTTTCCAGATGGCATCTTCACGGGTGTCTGTGTAGTAGGTGCAGGATCTAGTATGCCTGGAGATAGCAACCACGGCATGTTGGATACTGTTGTGTAGTTTTTGCATTGTATCTCTTGTCTAGATGATAATGACATTTGGTGCATCGAGTTCCTGTGCTTCGTGGATGGTACGCAGTTCGGAGCCCTCACCGGTGCCGTATCCCTTTTCGCTGAGAATTTCTTTCTCTGCCTGGGTGTGCGACAGGTATAGTGTCTCAGGAAGGTCTGGTGGTATGACGGCGTCGGCGTATGTATATATGTTCAGGGATTTGATGATCTTATTTGACGAGTATATGCCATTGTAGTTGTTCTGAAGGGCATATGCTACGTCCATGGGGCACCGATGCGTACACAATAGTTCTTGTGTTGCCGATGGTGTGGTTAGAGGTTTATAGTGTTTTAATTTAAACAGGTTGTCCCGATCAATGAAAGGTATTTGGTTAGTGTCGCCGATAAGGAGGAGTTCTTTGGCCTTTACAGTGCGCATTAACAAGACCACGGAGCCGAAGGGGTTTATGAGCGCTTCGTCGATTATGAGTCGATGGAGCGCTTGATTTTTGTTCGTTCTGGCTCCGTTTGTCAGGGTCGATGCCACTGTATCTATTGTAAGTTTTTTTATTGGGATTAAGGTCACACATTCCTTTCATTGTAAATTTTGTAAGCCAAGATCTACAATGGTCTGTATAAATGATCTCAATCAATCCCGGGAGATGCTATTAATTGTCTAGAAAAGTTAAAGAGGAGGATTTGAAAAATAATGATTCCACATAGGCAATGCGGGAGACATGAATCAAAATTGACTAGTCAGTCAATGAGTAAAGGGGTTTACAGCTACGATTAGCGTAACAATACGGCACCAAGGATACGGGAGAGTTTCATAGGACCTCTATGTGAGCATTAAGATTGATTGCTTTAGTAGGTATGGCAAAAACTAAACACAGGGTAATTTTCTCGAGTTGTTACAAGATCCATATAGCTACCTCAGACCTTGAAAAATGTCTAATATAAGATCGCGTTCATTACACCAGAGAACATACGCGTGTTATGCTGATTGTTCATATTATTAGTAGTGTAGTCAGATGTGGAAGGAACATTGACAAAATGGTGACGATGTGAGTTTAAAAGAAAATAATTTACTTTTATAGTTGCCATAGGGGATAAAAGGGGAAGACCACGTCGTACTTTCCTGGATCAAATTGAAGATGTGTTAGTGAAAGGTCAGATTAAGAGTACGCGTAATCGTAGAGCATGCATGAAGACTGTGATGAGCGTGAATGAAGCGATGGGGGTATGTCAGTATCGTGGTTTGTGGCAATCCGTAGTCTCTGCCTACCCCTCTGGGAAACAGGCGTGAGGCTATGTATGTATGTATGTATAGTTGCCATGGCCAGTGAGAAATCCTTTGTTCGTATAATGCACATAATGCCGACGCTTAGAAAGCGAGTTGACGATCGCAATTGGTGTTATAAATTTACCAGAAAAGCAATGCTCCCTTAAGAATCACACAAAAAAAGTAAGATATAGGTATTCTAGCTATATATTCATCATCATCATCATCATCTCATGTCATATAGGTCCCACTGTTAGGTTCAAGCCTCCTCCATATTGGGAGGGTAATTGACCTACTATACCACGCTGGTCAAACGTGTTGGTATAGGTTTTTGTTTCAAGTTTACCTTCTCTCACATAAATATTAATGAATTTTTTTTTTTTTTTTTTTTTTTGGGGGTGGGCTACGGTCGGCGCACTCCTCGCACCACTCCATCCGGGGTGACAGAGGGGCGTAAGCGCGCACACCCGTAACCCACCCGTGACGTCGCCTTCGTCGTTGGGCCGACCACCGGAGCAGAGTGACTTGACGTCAGTGGTCGGCCCGACGGAATACCCCTGAGGAGTACTCTCTCCTCGACCGACATCCCCCCCTCGGGTAGGATGTCGGTCTTTCCTCACGCGGTCGGCCTCTCGGCGGGTGACGGACTAATTCCCCGATCCAGTCACCCGCGGCCTTGGCTAGGGCGGCATCAGGCGCAGGTAATCGCGCCTGCGCCGCCCCAGTCGCTGGCGGCGGCTCGCGCCGTCGAGGAGACGCTCCTCGCGCACGCGCTCCGCCGCCTCCTTCCGCGAGACTACTGCCTCGCAGAAGGTTGCGACCGCGTCCCAGTTCCTGACGCTGTCGAGCATCGCCCTGGCGATGGTCGGCTGCGTCAGGTCGGCACCGATGATTGCGACGAGTTCACGACGCTGCTCTGCCCAAGCGGCACAAACCTCGAGCGTATGCTGCGCCGTGTCTTCGTCGCAATCGCAGTGGTGGCAGGACGGTGTACTCTCCCTCCTGACGACCTTGTGCAGGTATTTGGCGAAGCATCCATGCCCCGTCAAAACCTGCACCAGTCGGAAGGAGAGCACCCCGTGCCGCCGTTTCAACCACTGCATCAGCACCGGCCGGAAGGCCTCTACGGTCCGCACACCGAACCGAGGCCTCTCCAGCCGGACTGCCCAACGGGCAATGACATCTAGGCGGGCGTCAACGCGCCAGGCGGTGAGTTCCCTCAAAGAGACCACACCGCCCTCCGCGCGCACCCCCGACACCCGCTGATACAAATCGGCGAGCATTTCCGCCTCCAGGTCCCACGGGGGACTCCCGGCCAACAGGCACGCTGCCTCCGTCGCCACCGTGCGGTACCCGCGTACAGCCCTGACCGCCATGGCCCTCTGTGGTCGCCACAGAAGAGCCCTGAGTCGGACGGTCAGGGACCCCGCCCACACCGGTGCGAAATATTAATGATAGGGCTGTATGGAAAAAGAGGACATATTGTGTCGACCTCAAGTAGTTGGGATAAGAGTAAGAGAATGATAATGACATAGATATTAATGTGTTTTATATCCGTTAGTCGTCTCATACGATCCATCACCCACGGGTAAAGATAGGGGGTGGTGAATTCACACGGAAAGGTATATATCTATTATATTCTTAATAAACAAAATTATTCAATATTAAATTAACAAAGTTATATTTATTTTATATATTTTCTAGGTTTACAATATAATAATTCAATAATACGAGTTATATAAACTTGGATTGATAAGTTTGGACAGTTACCAGTTAACCATCAAGTTCACAAGTAACATTGTTGAATAATATACCCAAACTTCTGATATAAACTAAAACAACGTCTACGAACTAACAAGATCAGAATACCAACTTTTCACATAATAATATAACCACTTACATAAATGTGTACACATTTGCAAAGGGAAACTATGTAGGGTTTATGAGCAGTGGAAACTTTCGTAACCCCTTTGCGCGAATGGGGTTCGCACAACGTGAATTTGACCTATTATAGCTCATTACATATATTATATAGGTGTATTTTTTGCAAATTAATTGATTGTTCATCTATTCATCAGTCTTTGGACTTCGTTTACAATAGATAGGGACTTCCTTACCAAAATACTACTCAGAGAGGTCTTCCGACCGATAGTGCCACTTCTAAAAATTTGCGATACTATCATTCACCTGGTAGGAAGGCTATAAAGAAAGGCTATGCTTATATAGTGGTAGGACCACGCTGTTGACAGTTTTCTGTCTATAGTCACGGGCCGCTCCGTCCGGGGTAGTATCACATTCTCGCAGAAGATCGACGTCTGAGTAATGGCAATGTGCTATTGCGCTTCGTTCGGTGAGCGAGAGAGCCGGAAGCCCAACTAAGTGGGTTTGGGGATTTTATTGGTAGGCAGCGGCCTAAACCATGCCCTTGGTATTGCAAAAGTCCATGGGCGGCAGTGACACTTACGATCAGGTGTGCTGCTTGCTCGTTTGCCATCATAAGCAATAAAATTTAAAAAAAAAACGCTACGTTATCTGATTCATGTCACCACCCAAGAAACTACCACAAAGGTTGATCAATTTGAGGAGTGATGTAGTATGCGCTTTGCTATTCCAGCTTACTAATTCATCGGGCTATGACGCCTATACTCATCTTTCTATGGATTTTACTCTTATTAAATTTATTACGTAAAGAAATACCTAATGTGGCTCTCTCTATAGCACTTTGAATAACTTTGAGCCTAGTTATAAGGCAGACATTTAGAGGTTAGGTTACGATGCTATAAGTCATTGCTAGTAAAACGCCCACATTTGATCATACAAATGAATATTATTTATATCATCTAACAAAGAGCTGTCTTTTTAAGTATTGGTAATATTCCATATCAATGCTTGTATTAGAATGTATATAATATTGTGTAAAATATTGTAGTGATCTAAATATGAATCGCAAAATAATTCCATTAATATTTGAAATATATTGAATAAGCTAAGTTATATTTAGATATGTTGAACTTATTGCAAATATAGTAGGTACGTGTTTAATTTTCCTTAAATATATCATCCAAATATAAGTTATCATACTCCTGCTTTTATCCCAATTACTTTGAGTCGATGCTAAATGTTTAGTACATATTGCAAACGTTTTTGGCAACAGTTTTATGACCGGTCGCCTGCCTGATGTCAACCTTCCTGGGGTATGTAATTGTAGACCAAATTACATAGTCGTCTTTTACGTCGTTATATCCACGATCATACTTTGGACCATATTTAGGTGGTAGTTAAAAAAAAAAATCAAACCATAAATATCTCATCGTTTTTCTAATTTCATTTTATTTTAAATGCTAAACTCAACCATTTCGTAGATAAATAGTGAGCACAGAGAGCTCTCTCAATCTAAGCAATATATGCAACATGGTCTTTTTTTGCGGTGAGCTACGGATGCGTCTCGCCCCATCAAATCGGTCTGGGATGACGGAAGAGGCGGCGCGTCGTCCTCACGCGGTGGCCTCACATCGGGTGACCGGACTATTCCCCGGTCCGAAACATGGTCTAAGATATATAGATAAAATAAAATATTTCTTACTTTTAACAGCAGCAACATTTAGTTAAACCTCAACTGCAGCTAAGAACAATCCAAGTGAATTAATACAAAAGAAATTTCTAAATACATATATTGCGAAAATGGAATGATGTAGGTACCGAGGGAGACCAAGACTAACCTACCTAGACCAGATCGGTCATGTACTGAAGGAAGGTGGAGTCAAGAGTCTCCGAAACCGGCGAGCGTGTATGAAGAGAATTATGAATGTTGAGGAAGCGAGTGAAGTATGCAAGGATAGAGTTCTCTGGCACTCTGTTCCCTCTGCCTACCCTGTAAAGGGCATGGTGTGATGGTATGTATGTATGTATGTAGATTTCTAAATATAACTCAAACATTTCATCACGGGAATAATTGCAAATACAAGTTATATTGAAATTTTCTATGCAAAGTATTATACATTGCCCTATTTAATACATGTATGTAATTAAGTTTTAACACAAATTACAAGGCGTACACATTTGCTTTATAACACAAGTATAGTGACGCTATAATAATTTAATTAATTAGTTCTATTAGGAATGTTAAATCGATAAATTTGGTATGTCAAGGAATTCACTGGCTTGTTGAGATCATTTGATGATAATGTATTGATGTTAGTTGTAATATTATTGTGATTATTACAACGCTGTTATCTTGTATTAACAAGATCTCATTAGATTATGCCGCATTATCAATGACATACATACATATCATCACGCCATATCCCTTGCAGCGTAGGCAGAGAGAACAGAGGGCCAGAGAACTCTATCTTTGCATACTTCACTCGCTTCCTCAACATTCACAATTCTCTTCATACACGCTCGCCGGTTTCGGAGACTCTTGACTCCACCTTCCTTCAGTACATGACCGATCTGGTCTAGGTAGGTTAGTCTCGGTCTCCCTCGGTACCTACATCCTTCCACTTTCGCATTGTATATCTTCTTAACCAGACATTTCACAGTCAACATTATCAATGAACAATAATGTTAATTAATAATTAGATATTGTGTACGTTTATGTGATTCTTCGTTTCGTCAAGCGTAAGATGACGGAGTATAAATACAATTTTCACCTCTTATCTTTCCCGTGAGGATCGTTAAAGAGGACTATGATATGCTAATAATATCTATTATGGAAAACTGAAAAATAAACAACACGTCGTATCAGTGTGGTAATGAGGTCTATTTCTTTAGTATTGTGGTGAAAGATTGATTGATTGAAAGCTGTGTGGTATGAATACGAATACTACCAACCCTTACTTTGCCCGTAGATGTAAAAGACGACTAATAGCCTTATAACGATCTGGGCCAACTCCATCTGATGCCGAAAACAATTTCATTTCCAAGGAGGGTTGATGTTTGGCAGGCGGCCGATCATAAAACTATTGCCGATAACTTTTACAATATGTACTATGAAAGAAGAGTACATTTTCTATCGACCCGAAGTAATTGGGATAAGAGTAGGTGAATGATGATGATGTGAAGAAAGATTGATCTCTGTAGTGTAAATCATATGTGCTAAACATATTTGATATCTATATTGTCTGTTATCTGTAGTCTTATGATCCTATCAAGGTGATCCCATCATCATGCTGATTTCGTCATGATGGGGCTATATGACTATGGATAAGAGACAAATGCAAGTAGCAGGGAAGTGAATGTTATGTAAAGAGACTTAGTAATAGACGAAGTCTGAAAGTATAGACTTGTGAGCAGATAGAGCCAAAGAAATATTACTAATTATTTATATGAGAACCTACACAGGAAAAGGTAAACGAAGAAGATCATAAAGGATGATAATGCAGAAATAGTGTCATGTATGGTTTTACAGAATTACGTGGAAAACCAATATTTTTTATAATATTAATAACTAGTATATTGAAGTATATTAGATTAATCTGTGCTATGTACTGGCGATCCAGGTCGTATGTAAAATTTGTTACTGGAGACTCTGACAGGTTTAACATTGGGGTGGGTCTGCACCAAAGGTCGGCGTTAAGTCCCTACATCTTCCTGTTGATAATGGATGCTTTAACATCGGAGATACAGGAAGAAGTACCCTGGTGCACGCTGTTTGCTGATGCCGTTGTTCTCGTCGGCGAAGATGGGATTGAGGTCCAGAACATGCTGGAAAAGTGGCGCTGTAAGTTGGAGAATGCTGGCTTGAAAATCAGCAGACCTAAAACAGAATACATGTTCTGCAATTTCGGCGGTCTGTCCAATATTTTACCCATAGCTCTAGATGGAGTACCTATATGAGTATGCTCGAACTTTTGATACCTCGGTTCGCTTATCCAAAGCAATGGCGACCTGGATCGTGCGGTGAAGCACAAGATTGATGCGGGATGAATGAAATGGCGACAGATCACGGGTACAATATGTAATTCTATAGTACCCCTTAAGTTAAAGAAAAAAAAATACAAAACCCTAATAAGACTTGCTGAATTGTATGGATCATCATCTTGCGCTACAAAAGCGACGAATGAGAGACGATTGATGATGATGAATGGATAAGATAAGGTATTAGCGTATAAGAGAATGTTTGAAAGTAGCGCCAGTGACGGATAAGTGAACGTTTGACCTGGTATGGACATGTAATGAGACGGGATGAAAGTAATGTTGTGAGAATGGTTTTAATAATGAACATGAAGACCAAAGAAAAGATGGATGGACTGCTTGATGCATGATATACATAGACAGGGAGTGACTACAGAGATGACGTCTGATATGAATGTATGGAAAAGAGGACATATTATTGCGTCGACCCCAAGTAGTTGGGATAAGAGCAAGAGAATGATGATTAATAACTAGTATAAAATTGATTTTCTTTTTCTTAAGGAATGCAAATTTCACTTAAGATTCAAAGCGACAATTTGTAAATATAAAATACTACACGGCACCCGAGGTTGATAATTTGAACACTACCCTATCTTTGCACTCAAAGAGAGTTTAGTCTCAGCATAAAAGTTAATCCTTTCTTGAATATGATTCTTGAAACATATCTAAAAAGCTAAAAAAATGTATAAAAATTAAACGCAAAAGCATCTTTTTAATACTTTATATGCTATAGTTACTTCTATAAATATCAGAAAGACAATAGACCTATATATAGTTCCTAAGACTAAGATTTTTATCCACTGTTGAACGTAAGCCACATCAATGTCCGTTGCATTTCCACAAGAATGCCCGTTATTTGTACAATGGTCCTATGCGACTTGCATCTAACAGCTACTCGCAACTTTGAGATATTATTAGTCCACCTAGTCGGCAGTCGTCCTACGCTATGCGATACATGGTCGCTCCTGTAAAACTATTCTTCCTTAAAAAAAAGGGAAAAAAGGTAAATATATTGAAACAAAAACTAGATACAGCTATCGTAATTGACTCCATTATCAACAACAGAACTATGATACTATAACAGAAAATTTACGAAATATTGTATATTTATATTGTGTACATCAAATGACTATGAAATTAATTGCCTTTCTATGTAAAATTTTCAAAGATAAATAAATAGGATTAAGTAAAATCTACCCGATTACTCAGATAAGTATGGTTGGGAAACGAAAATGCCTTTTAAAGGATTTACTGAAACAAAGATAATTGTTACGCAGATAAATCGATTTCCTCTCGTTTGGAATGCCAATTGTCTGGGCAACGCAATTACTTTAAGTGTTATTATTATACAGAATTAAAGTATAGTATTCGCCAACAGTTGTTTCTAACAAAATATTTCGTTTCGTATAATTTTATATATTTTAAATATTTTTTACTTTTTATGTATTAGATACGACGCAGTAAAACTTTATAACTTACATAATTACCACGCCGCTAATTGAGCGGGCCACCGGTACCGATTCCTTAAATTTGGTAATCCAAAAAAAGAGCCATTTGTTTTCAATAACTAAAAAAGGTTTCTTCTCTATTTGTCAAACAGTTTTTATTTATATTCACAAGCAACAAGCAGCAACAATTTTAAATTAATATATTATCATTAAATTCAAACTTGTATTGCGACTTTTATACACGCAACACAAGATAACCTTTTCTAAATGTTATCTTAACTTGAATACGCAGTACAATTAGCAAGATAGTAGTTCTTACTAATTATATACATATAATGAGTATGTAATATATTAAACTCGCGATAATTTCAATACTTAAATATAGATATATAGTTAGACAATACAAATATAAATAAAAACACAAAGTAGTCATGAGGACTGCTGATAGAAATGAAAACTTAAACCTATGATAAAAATAAACAAATACAAAAAATAAAAAGCGTGACCCAGGGAGTATGTGAGTGTGACCATACAATAAATATATATCATCATTCTCCTACTCTTATCCCAATTATTTGGGGTGGATACAACATGTGTTGGGGTGGATACACTCTTCTTTCATACTAAAAGTTATCCGTGTGGTGACAGAGTAAGAATACAATTCATCACCCCCCTACCTTACCCGTGGGTGATCGTAAGAGACGACTAAGGGATATAAAACACATACAACATAACAGATGTTGCAGGCAGAGGCAAGAGAAGGAAAACTCGAAACAAAACCCTATACTAGCACGTTTGACCAGCGTGGTATAGTAAGTTAACTTCCCTCCCATTACGGAGGAAGCTCGAGCCCAACAGCGGGTCATGTATGAGCTAAAATGATGATGAATGATGATTGTAAAAGTTATTGGCAATAGGTTTATGACCGGCCGACTGCCAGATGTCAATCCTCCTTGGGACTATAATTGTTGAATAATCGGCATCAGGTGGAGTTGGCCCAGATCATTATAAGGTTTTTTGTCATCTTTTACGACATCCATGAGCAAAGGAAGGGTTGGTAGTATTCGTAGCCACGCTACCACACAGCTATACACATACAATAAACACACATATAATCAATACACATATAAAATATATTTTATTATATATTTTATATGTGTATTGATTATATGTGTTTTTTTTTCCGCTTTTATCCGTGGCTTCGCTCGCGTTGAAGCCATTAAATGAATATCAAAGATCATACATCCCAATAGAACTGAATCAATATGATTCAGTATTTAAAAAAAACATACATACATATCATCACATAAAAAAACATACTTTATTAAAATTTTAATAGTAAAATTTTTATTAGTAAAATATATTTTTTATTAATAATATTCTATGTCCTTCCTAATACCTCCAAGACTACGTGTACAACGTTTCATGGTAATCGGCTAAGTAGTTTTGGCGTGAAAGCGTAACAAACAAATTTACATTCATATTTATAATATTAGTAGGGATTATACACATATTATATTATTACTTCCTCTCCCTCTATCTTCCTCTCATATGGTCTACTCTCTCTCCGTCTTACGAATTTTCGATCAGGTCACGTATCCTGACACGAGTTTAACATTTTTACCCATCCAAAAAAAATGTACAGCGCCGCTAAAGAAGTTTTCACTTCCAAAATACAAAAGAAAATATAAACTATGAGAAAAAATCGACTCAACAAAAAGAAACTGGAAATAATTTAAATGATTTTAATTTTCACTTAGAATAGACAATAGTACAGACATTCATTGGTATATAGTGTAGGTATATTAAAAAGTCTGGAGCATACGGTACACGGTAAAACGGTTCTACAGTGTACCATGTTTATCTACATTGTAGCCACAGGCGGTGGTTTTAGACCGATCAAGCCTCGCTCTTCAAAAGGTTTTCATGAGAAAACAATTCCAAATCCGCTTATTGATCTACGTTCCCTTTATTCTCATTTCATTGTTGTAGTAGTAATACCTATGTATTAGAGGTAATTATTGTTTAAATACTAGATTATTTAAATACGAGAATTTCTAACGATCACTAACTTTAATGGGATTTAAGATTTAGCTTTATATACTTCGTCGATTTAAAAAAAAGTTCAATGTTATAATAATTAAATTATGGTTGTGACTTTACCGACAAAAAAATATCTAAATGTGTGCCAAGTTTTATATAAAATCCTGAAATGTATTTATAATTAGAATAACATAAAATTATTATTAATTATTTAAAATGTATCTTTCTGGTATCTTTTTGAAACAATAAAACATTATTATTATTATCATGACTTCTAATGTTTACGCGAGTATTACACATTTGAAATAAAACTACATTTACGGATTCTATCGCGTTTGAATTTGATTTATAATTTCCCGACGTTTCGAACACCAATTGAATTTTGAAACACCAAATTTTGACCCACAATAATAGTTAAATTTTAATTTAATTAATTTTAGTAAGATAAAGTAGGCCGCCACTCTAAAATTCAATAATAAAATTAGTATCATGCCTCCTGAGTTTTCTCGCCGGATCTTTCTCAGTGTGGCCGTGGTCCGATCCGGTAGTAGCTGAATAGTTTTTGTTAGTTTTGTAAAAAATGTAAAATTGCCACAATAATAATTATCATAAATTAAATACCTTAATAATATCAAATCATGAACAACATAAATTTTATATATAGAATCATTCTCTTTTTGTACTGGCCATGAATTTGTATTAATTTTTGTATAAAAATGTGGGTCAACATTTAATATCTTATAGGGTAGATATAAATAAATTTTCTGTAATAACAATGACATATTAGACGTAAGACACCTCAGTCCTCCCGTGACCATGATTACTGTAAAGTGTTCGAAACGTCGGGAAATTATAAATCAAATACAAACGCGATAGAATCCGTAAATGTAGTATTATTATTATTAATAACTTTTGCAATATGTACGAGTACCTACATACTACGTTGAGCCCAAGTAATTGGGATATGAGCAGGAAAATGATTGTTATAATGAATTATAAGATAGTTCAGATGAAAAAAAGGAATACTTTTTATTACATATATAAATATTTTTTTTTATTATATATTTTGTAAATTTACTAAATCGGACATGTGGAAAGAATGCCGAACGAACGTCTGGTTAAGAAGATATACAATGCGAAAGTGGAAGGATGTAGGTACCGAGGGAGACCGAGACTAACCTACCTAGACCAGATCGGTCAGGTACTGAAGGAAGGTGGAGTCAAGAGTCTCCGAAACCGGCGAGCGTGTATGAAGAGAATTATGAATGTTGAGGAAGCGAGTGAAGTATGCAGAGATAGAGTTCTCTGGCACTCTGTTCTCTCTGCCTACCCTGCAAGGGATATGGCGTGATGATATGTATGTATGTATGTATGTACTAAATCAGTTAACCAGCATCTTTAAACAGGTCAGCTATCATCCCATGATGGTGCTTTCATTTAAACCTATATATGAGTTGAAGAAAATGAATACTTTTTTATTACATATATAAATATATTTTTTTTATTACATTATAACACCCACGGGATAGTTTCTAAGATTGAATAAAAATTATGCATTATTTTTTATTAATTTTAGTGACTAATTCTCTTTCTCTGAAAGAGAATTAGTCACTAAAATTCAGTCGCTCTGTTGCATTTTAAATCTATGATTACTTCTAGAATATCCGTTTTAATTACCTATGTATGTAAAATTCTTATTTTATTTACGTTATAATATGCATGTATTATACATATAAACCTTTCTCGTGAACCATTCTATCTATTGACGAAAACTGTATTAAAACACGTCCAGTAGTTTAAAAGATGTAAATGTACTGACAGAATTTGTGACTTTATTTTATACTATGTATAAATGAGCAAATAAAATTAACACAACAAAAATCTCAGACGAAAGCGTACTTGACATAACCAGTTTATATAATAAATAAAACACAGTTTACTGTACCGTAAATATACTTTTATTATTCTCAGCCAGTCGTTTATCTATCCCCTGAAGATACTAAACGTATTTTGATTTCCCAAGGCAATCTTAAATTCGGTGTATCCCTTGCGCAAACAGGAAAGAGGTAGGATAATTTTCACATCTTTGTTGTAATAGTGGTACAAAGTTGCCGTGCTGTTAGAGTCGAGTTCTTTGATAGCTAATGTAATTGAATTCTCTGCTATTTAATATATCATTGTTGCATTTTATTATATTAAGTTAATAAAAGAGTTACATACCTAATATTAATTAGATACCTTTATCCATGGATATGGATATCCATAGATATCATTGGATGTAGGTACCGGGGGAGACCGAGACTAACTTACCTAGACCAGATTGGTCACGTACTGAAGGAAGGTGGAGTCAAGAGTCTCCGAAACCGGCGAGCGTGTATGAAGAGAATTATGAATGCTGAGGAAGCGAGTGAACGAAGCAAGGATAGAGTTCTCTGGCGCTCTGTTCTCTCTGCCTACCCTGCAAGGGATATGGCGTGATGATATGTATCTATGTATGTACCTTTATCCAGCCCAAAGTAAAGTGAATGTAGTGGGTTATTTTATATATCCCTATCCCTACTAATATATAAATGTGAATATAAGTTTGTTTGTTACGCTTTCACGCTAAAACTACTCAACCGATCATCATGAAATATTGTACACATATTCTTGGAGGTATTAAAAGTAACATAGGATACTTTTTATTAAAAAAAAAATCAAAATTTTTATATGAAAAATAAAAAAATTGTTCGTCAAAAAATCTCAAAATCTAGCTTCTTCAACGCCCTCTAACAGTCCAGCAATGAAGTTCCAACCCTGAGTATTGTAAAACCGTTGCACTGTATTACCGACGGTCAAAAATAAAAAGGGGATCAAAAACTTTAGGAAAGTAACCTTTTACGCGGGCGAAGCCGCGGGCAGAAGCTAGTATATTTATATATATATATATATATATATATATATATACATTATTCTGTATTCTGACGGAGTGAGAAAAGAATCCATTGCCTCCTAACTTGCCTGTGGGTATAAAAATGACTAAAGGTTTATACTATGTACATAAAATCAATGCTAATGAAGGCAATCTCGAAATAAAATCTAGTACTAAACCGTCTGATGAGCGTCGTATAGGTTCACTTCTGTAGGTCAATTTTCCTTCTATGTTGGTGGATGTTCGAACTCAACAGTGAGACGTACTTGAGTTGAGATGGTTATCACATTTTTATGCCACTTTCTTTCTCTATTACACTGCGGATTGCCTCTTTCAATAATCATTTTGATGTCTATTAATTTAAAAAAAAAAATCACATTTTAACTTTTAGCATTTTTACAAATAACGTTATTGATTAATACCTTGGTCTTTATGGTATTGATTAATAGTAGTGTATCTTTTAAACTTTCGTAGAAGTCATAAAAAATAAACGAAGGAGATTTAGGCAAACGAATAGCTACAATCAACTTGATAACTTCGACATCAGCTGTGTTCATCAACCTATCTATAAAGTGTGGCAAGCTAGCTCATTAGAAGTTAATAGGCTGATGGTTAGCTGGAAATACATTAGGAACGCTAATATATATTTTCGTAGTGGTAGGACCACGATGTTCTCTGTCTATAGCCGCAGGCCACTCCGGCCAGGGGTAGTACCACACTCTCGCAGATGATCGACGTCTGAGTAATGACAATGCGTTATTGCGCTTCGTTTGGTGAGCGAGAGAGTCGGCAGCCCAATTGGCTGGGTTTGGGGATTGTAATAGTAAGAAGCGGCCTAGCTATTCCCTTGATATTGCAAAAATCGATGGGCAGCAGTGACACTTACCATCAGGTGCGCGGCTTGCTCGTTTGCCACCATAAGCAATAAAGAATAATAATACAAATAAAAAAAAAATAGACTACAGATACATATATTAATATGTAGGTATATAATATAATTATAAAATGGCTTCATCAATCTATCGGGCACTATTAGATATCTATAGAGGTTTTGTTATTTGTATTTTGAAAACATATTTGATTTTATACCATCATTCTCCTACTCTTATCCCAATCACTTGGGGTCGATACAATATGTACTCCTCTTTCATCTATACATATAATAAATCAGTAGAAATCCCGTGTCTGTACATTTGATAAATTTATTAAAAAATGAATCTAGGCAGTAAGAAAACACTAACAGAACACATAAAACATTTTTTTGGCATTTCTTGTCTGTCTGTATGTCTGTGTACACTAATCTCTGAAATTACTGAACGGATTTTTTTGCAGTTTTAATAAGAAGATTAAGCCCAATTCAGAGCACCATTTAGTCTTTGTTTCATTGAAATCTGATGCCTGTAAAAAAAGTTATGGTCATTTAAGTTTTTAAAATCACCGCTCGCCTTTTATATCACTAGAAGGTTCAATTCAAAATAATTAATAATTTATCTATAGTGTAAGGCAAGTATTTGTATTACTTAATATATATATAGTAGTTTCATCAATTCAGCTCATATACATCCCACTGCTGGGCTCAAACCTCCTTCAAAGTTGAAGGGAAGTTGACATAATACATAACATTAGTCAGGTAGTCAAAATAACTATTAAAACTATTTGTGATATAAAAGAATGTTTTAATTAGTTAATAATATATAATTTAGCTATAAATTAATAAAATGCATGATTTATTTAGTTTGTTAAATAAGAACAGATGGCGCTATAATTTAATTTAAAACTTTAAATAATTCTTTCGTTATATTTTCAAAAGCTACTACATTAACTTCTTGAACATAGTAAATGTAGTTTGGGTGGAAAGCTCTCAGCACTCACCTAACAGTCCGAGTAAAGTTGTCATAGCCATCTGCGACTAACAACTAAGTCAAACACGAAAAAAAAGTAGAGTCCACATCATAGAGCGTACAAAACGTACATTCTTATAGTTCATCTAATCTAAGAAGTGCATTTTGACGTTTCGCATTTTTTAATACACAATAACCTTGGTCAAACGTATACACATGATTGCAAACAATAAATCTGAAATTTTAAAGAAATATTAAGTTATTTACATAATTAACGTTGCGGGTGAGTTTCTTGTACAATAATGTAATGTTGAAACTCGTAAAACTAATTTAAAATTAAAATAACATTGTAAATAGTAATTATTATGGACGATCTTACAATATAACGTCATAATGTTCTAAACAGTAGTGCTTGACAACTTCCAATTCACGAATATCTAAATAATCGGTAAAAATATTAGATTAATATATTTGAATATAGATTTTGACAGAGATGTACGTTTCGACAATTTTATTGATAAGGATATAATTATTAATGTTCGCGACGATGATAATTCAAATTATACTAATGATTCTGAACAAATAGCTATTTTCAAATCCAGTTTTTGTTTTTACTTAACCTAATCCTACTAAATATGATGAATAGATTTTATGATGAAATAATTAAATTTGTTTAGTGTTAATTTAGCACTTAATATTTCATCTCCTTTTTGAAAAATAAAAAATAAACCGATTATTAATTACAAAGAATTATTATCGATTTCTCATCAAATTCGGATATTTTCGATAGCGATTATTTGGTTCACATACCTTACTCTGACAGCTGTCAAAGTGCACTTCTTAGATTAGATAGACTATAGTTAAGATGCTACTTTGGAGCGAGTATGCAAAGTGCACCCTTTTTTGTTTTTGTTTGGTAGGCTATGGTCTGGACACGTCCATTTCTTCTGGGGTAACAGAAGGATATCGCCCTCACGCGGTCGGTGTTGCTGCGGGTGGTAAATTAATTCCCATGGTCCATCTACCCGCGACCTCAGTTAGGATGGCAACAGGTGCAGGTACCGCACCTGTGACGTCCGATGCGCCGGCGGCAGAGTGTGTCAGCATGGAGAGTCTCATCTGTGACACGCTCCGCCGCCTTTTTCTGTGGGACGACTGTCTCGCAAAAGGCGTCGACCGAGTCCAACTTCCTGACGTTATCGAGCATCGTCTTTGCGATTGTCGACAGTGCCAGTTTGGCACCGATGATTGCGATGAGTGCACGGCGCTGCTTTGCCCAGGCCACGCAAACTTTAAGCGTCTGCAGCGCCGTGTCCACCTCGCAATCGCAGTAGTGGTTAGACGGTGTGCTTTCCCTCCTTGTGACCGTGAGCAGGTACAGGCCGAAGCAACCATGCCCCATCACTACACCAGTCACTTTAGCAATAGTGCTGTTACTGCCACCTGTCGCTGCATATTGTGCGAGGGCCTACATTTTTACATTTTTATACACTGTTGATAGCATAGAGTACGGTTCAAGCAGCTTGCAGAGCAAGCGATCAGCGCTGAGATGACAGCTTTGAGTAGGCCTGTAACAGTCATAGCCACATTCGTTTGAGTCTTTTGCTTTTAATGATGTTATTGTTTTACAGTCTTTCAAATCCTTTGACATTATTAAAAAATATAAAAGATATCCATCTGAAGATATCCTACACTACTAAAACGCGACATGAACCAAGAAATTCATTTTTATTAATTCTTTCGTAATGAAAGCCATTGATTATATATTTATCCGTGCGGTTGCGCTTTTAGAATACAATTCACCAACCGCTTTCTTACCCGTGGGTCCACGAGTCACCCACCAGGCGACTAAAGGACATCATACATATCATACATCTATGGAAGAAAAGGAAAACTCGAAACAAAACCCTATACCAACACGTCTGACCAGCGTGATATAGTAGGTCAATTTCCCACCCATTACGGACGAGGCTTAAGCCCAATAGTGGGGCGTATATAAGCTGAGATGATAGATGTCCATGTCCCCAGGTAGCCCTAAAAAGACTTATGTGAGCAGAGCAATCCTACCAAAATGAGGAGACAGCGTAAAATAACTTTGGAAGTAACTACGTCAGAAACTGCAGCTGCATTACTTCTTGGTGGTAAAAGAGTTTTGTTTAAAAACTCGATAGATTTATGATTAAAAAACCGATGATATATATTTATAAAGCAATGAAACACCGAGATGTCCAATAACACCAAACTGCGACACATTCAAAGTGTTTTTGTTTTATTGTGTACGGTGGTAAACGAGCAAGTAGCATGCACTTATTTTTTTGACAGGCCATGGTCTGGACACACCCCTTGCATTCCGTCCGCGTGGCCCCATAACCCACCGTTTTCCCTCCCCATCACCATTGGGCCTTTTGGGTACCATCCCCGATGACGCCCCGGGCCACCGGGCTTCACCCTCACGTGGTCAGCCTCTCCGCGGGTGACGGACTATTCCCCGTTCCAGTTACACACGGCTTCGGCTAAGGCAAGTAGACGCAGGTAGTCGCGCCTGCGCCTCCCGCCGCCTCTTACAAATGAAGCGGAAATAACACATTGCCACTGTATAGACGTTGCTTTTCTGCAAGAGTGGAATACTAGGTCCGACTGGCGGTCCGACCGGCCCGTGGCTGTAGAAAGAATACTATCAACTGTGGCTTTACCACTATTAGTGTTTTATAAGGGCTTGCTGTCTAATCGTTTGCGTTGATTTGACAATGATAAATAAAAAAAATCGTAGGGGCCGTAGATCGAGCACTACGAGATCGTAATGAAAAGTCAATGGTGCTTTTCTTTGGAGATTTTCGGCAAATCCTTCCTGTTAAAACTCGAGGAAATAGAACTGATGAGATCAATGCTTCACTGAAGTATTCTTATCTGTGGCCCCAAGTAGGAAAGCTGACCCTAACCATCAACATGCAAGCAACGCCAAGGTCACCATTCACATTAGTGTTGCCCAAATGCAAGACCAAGACTTGCTGTAAGATTTTCGCAGTACTCCCTTAGACATGATTTTACGATTTTCTTAGCAAAGAAAGGATTGTCAACATTTCGTATTCTTACGAGTAATACCAGTACACGGAAGAATAATAGCCCTACTTCCGTTTAGTGGTATGTACCTGATTATTGATAGTAGTACAATTACTGCCACTAGATGAATAGAATTTCATTAATTTAGTTGGATTTTTAATGTCTACGGGGATTTTTTATTTCTATCAAAATAAGTGACTTTGTGTTACTCTAAAAGCAAAAGTTGCAAGATTTGCGAGCCTCGCAAGAGTCTTGCATTTGGGCAACACTAATTCACATACTTAAGAATTTGCCGATGTTTTAAAGAAAACTGGAGAAAGCGTCCTCCTTGATGAAAATGTTCAAGTGGCTGCCGGAAATACTTGGTCGAGTTTGAATTTTTAAGTTTTAAATAGGGGTGCGTAGTAACTGAATGTCACGCGGACGAAGTTGCGGGCATCTAGCTAGTAGTACATATTGTAAAAGTTATTGCCTATAGTTTTATGACCGGCCGTCTGCCAGACATCAACCCTCCTTGGGAATGTAATTATTGACCAAAAGGCATCAGATGGAGTTGGCCTAGATCGTTATAAGGCTCTTAGTCGTGTTTTACGACATCCATGAGCAAAGTAAGGGTTGGTAGTATTCGTAGCCGCTACTATACATAATACAGCTTTTTTTTTATTTTATACAATTAGGAAATAATTACCTTAACTTTATATTTAGGTCATAGTGAATAAGGAGTTTAGTTAATTCATCATTATCATTCAACCGTTCCCTGTCATTGGAGATTTTAGTGCTATAAACACCATGTTTAGTAAATGATTATTTATACAACTAACATTTTTTTTTTGGACTAATTCCACCACAAATTCCCACCACTATAACTCCTGTTATTCAGAATCCATAATGGTCTTCGTATAAGACGCCGAGGTTTGACCCTCAGGTAGTCCCGGGAAACGCTTTTAACTGTCTTGGAACCCAGAACAAATTTAATTAGAAAAGAAAAACAGGAGGAGTTAAAAAAAATGCGACTAATATAATAACTATAATATTTGTTTGTTCCTAGCCGGCCATTCGTCTGTTCAATATATCAGAGGTGATGGTGCAAGGTGGAGAGTGCTATCCCGATTTCTGTGTGGTAAGAGTTATGCCACCACCAATATCTACTAGAGCAGCATATACTTGTGAAGTATCTACTGAAGGTCCTAAGTTCCAGATCGCAAGAGAAACGAAACAGATGACTGTTGTTGGTGAGAGAACTGTTTTTGACATGCTTTTTTTTATTCTCTATACTTGTAAAGGAATTTTTAAACTTGATGCTTGAGCAATTATAAAACGACGAATGACATTGACTGATGATATTTTTTTTTTTTAATTTATCTCATTTTCTTTATTTACTAGAAGTTTAGTATTAGAGATATTTTAAGATATTTAGTTTTTTTTTTACCAGCGGGCTATGGAGTGGTCACGCCCCGCTAATCCGTCCGGGGTGACAGAAGAAGCGGCGCACGACCCCATAGACCCGCCCTACAAGTACCTCTCCACGCCGTGCGAGCGGGCCACCGGAACCCGGCCTCTGGCTTTGGTGAAAATGATTAAAGAAGCCTCGGCTGAGTCCAGTATAGTTATTTTACGTCATTTTTGGTCAATTGAGAAATTATATTAAAAAAAGAAATAAGAGTTCCGTCATAAGGATCAATCTGATCAAAAAATTAAAAATAAATATAGTATTTAAAAAAAAAACCAAAGAAATCGACTGTGGTGATTATACTCGAGACCACAATGCTGTTTTTCTCTCACGCAGCTATTGCTGTATAAAACTGCAAGAAACAACTAAATTCGCTAAATCCGAAGCGTAAAAGAGAATTTCATTTACCTACGAATACAATGCTTCATCTTTTTTTGTACTATTATGTCAGTTTTCATCGACGATATCTAAAGTTAGATAAGATAGTAGAAGAAAAAAAATAATTTATAATACACATAACATTAATGATTGGATATAATAACGAAATTCCATATAAATATTTGGTCAATAAAAAATATAAGCCAAGGTGTAATATATTTTGGTACTACATTTTATCAAAATCGGTCTCCTAATTAGGCATGAAACCGCATGAAAGTCATGCGGTTTGCCGCATAATTTCAACAAAGTTCCATAGACACTAGAACCAATATTATTTTTTTTTATCAAATGCCTAAACAGTGTCATGGTTTTATCTTGAATAATAATAAACTGCCATACCAATTTTCATTCACACATCTCTTCAAGCATTTTTTCGTTTTAAGAATTCTATCTCCTTTCTCAAACTAATTTCTTTCTTTGTAAAATCAGTTTAATGGTTTGGGCGTAAAAGCTTAGCAGATAGATAGACAGATTTATTGCCGTATAATAAGGATTAATTCAAGTATTAAACGCTAATAAGGGATAGATCCTTATATCTTGGCTCATTACAAATATTCAATTAATGGATACAAAACACACCTAGACTCAGAACAACCATTTGAGTATCATTCAAATGTTCTCATTCACAGTCTATACAGGATTCTTTTTTATTGCTTATGGTGGTAAACGAGCAATCAGCACACCAGATGGTAAGTCCTACTGCCTCCCATGGACCTTTGCAATACCAAATGTATAGCTAGGCCGCTGCCTACTAATACAAACCCCAAACCCACCCAGTTGGGATTCCGGCTCTTTCGCTCATCGAATGAAGTGCAATAGTATATTGCCATTACTTAGATGTCGATCTTCTGCGAGAGTGTGGTACTACCCTGGACCGACCGGTCCGCGGCTGTGGACAGAAAACTGTCAACAGTGTGGTCCTCCCATTAACAAATAAAAATATGTAATTTTTTTTTTTTTTTTTTTTTTCTGTGTGGTGACGGAGTAAGAATACTATTCACCAACCCATATTTTACCCGTGGGTGATCGTAAGAGACGACTAAGGGATATAAAACGCATATGATATCTTTGCGAGAGAAGGAAAACTCGAAATAAAACCTTATACCAACACGTCTGACCAGATGGGTATACTAGGATAATTTCCCTCCTATTACGGAGGAAGCCCGAGCCCAACAGTGGGACATTTATGGGCTGTGATGATGATGATGATGATGTAAATTTTAGTTAGAAATTCGTGATATGGACTAGTTGTCCATAATTTGTGTATTTAAATACCTAATGTGTGTGATGTAAACATCAATTGTAAACATTATCACACATCAAAATGTAAACATTAATTTAAAAAAATATCAACATCATATCATGATTCCTGTAAAAGACGACTAAGAGCCTTATAACGACCTGGGCCAACTCCATCAGATGCCGTTTGGTCAACAATTACATTTCCAATGAGGGTTGACGTCTGGCAGGCGGTCGGTCATAAAACTATTGCCAATAACTTTTACAATATGAAGGAGGAGTATACTATGAAAGAGGAGTACATATCGACCCCAAGTAATTGGAATAAAAGTAGGAGAATGATGACTTGCCGATTTATAATAGCAGATTTATTAGCAAATGTGAAAAATAAAATATCTTTATACGTATTCTATTTCACAAGTCAATTTAATCTAATTGATAATATTATACTGCAACTTAAATTAATATATTTTGAAAAGAGAATAATTAAACAAAATAATAATAATATTAATAAATAACAAACTTGAGCATTGGGTACTTATTTGTTGGGGGGTATTAACGATTAAAGAGTAAAATTTTATTTGTTCATGGGTATACTTAGTTATTCATTTTCAAAGTAAAAAATCTTTGTTGCCATTATATTTCATGTTAGAAATTTTCAACCTTATATGTAACTGAATTGCAAAAGGAATTTGTAACTTTTCTGAGAAATATAATCAGTTGCGGATAAAATGATAATGGTGTTCGCATAACAATAGATTTTATTAATACCAAACTATACAGTATATAGTAAAACGAAAACTTTATATATACATTATATGTTTATAATAGTGGTAGGAATGCACTGTTGACGGTTTTCAGTCTAAAGCCGGTCTGTCTGGGATAGTACCACAAACTCACAAAAAATCGACGCCTGACTAGTGGCTATGTAGTGCTGTGCTTCGTTCAGTGAGCGGAAGAGCCGGAAGCACAATTTTCTGGGTGGCTTTTTCATTGGTATGCAGCGGTCTAACTATACTCCTGATATTGCAAAGGTTCATGAGCAGCAGTAATATTTACCATCAAGTGTGCTGCTTACTCGTTTGCCACCAAGAGCAATAAAAAATAATATTTATAATTATTCATTTATATATCTCTAAATATTTTGCATTTTAGGTTTTTTCCCACTATAAAGATAACAAAATATGTCAATAGCGATCATTAAATTACCTCTTAATTTGTTATTTTTGTACAGTACTTATGTTTATGTATCACTAATCATTTGTAAACAGGGTATTTATTTAAATTGTTTATTTAGATTGTTTATTTAGATATTTAATCAATTGCGAATGGCTATAACAGAGATAAGCATAGAGGTATTAGCTGTTAATATTCTGAGAGAATATTATGTTCCTATGATGTCAACTGACTCTGTAGTACGAGAGTAATAGAGCACAGACAGAAGCTCTATGCTCAACGTAGTAAAGTTTGATGAGGTCGTTCAAATATCCGGCGTCGGATATGAATGTGGTTTAATGTACGCTTCAACTTTTCAACAGATGTCAATTAGATTCAGCTAAGAATTATATGTAAAGTAGAAAATTATAATAGATTGATTTTACTTACGCAGTATTGTAGTGATGGTTATAGTTTAAAAATAATGACAAAATATATTCTTTTAGACATACATCAATGTAAGGTAAATTCTTGTAATGTAAGAGAATATATAAATAAAAATTTATAATTACAATTCACACCCAAACTCAGAATACTCCGTTTGTTAATCGAATAAAGAAATGTTCCCCGCGGGAATGGAACCGCATTTTGTAGAAACAACAGTCTTAATTGTTTTGAAATTTAAAAGAAACTAATTTATAAATTTATCATATATAATTACGATTTTTGCGGCAAAGTTTTAATTAATCTTATTTAGAACGTGTAAATACCAAAAATATAATAAAATGACATCATAATAACAATATTTAATAAGTATATTTTTGATTTTATTATTCCCTATCATAGTCAGGCCATATAAATATCATTTTACTAGTCTGACTTATATTAGTCTAACATTAAAACCCCAAGGAGATAATAATGTTCTAGAATCAGCCGTTTATAAATATATAAGATTTATCACGCTCTCTGAATTCTAAATATTATCAAAAACATTCTTAAAATACTAAATAGCATATTTATTTTATGATATTTTCCTTTCCCGTTAAATACAATATCTCAGAACTTAAGTATAATGCATACAAGGAATGTGAGAGGTTTACGCGGTGGGTTTGAATCCAAGATTAATGAATAGTACTCCTCTTTCTACGTTTCGTATATTACATATTATTTTCAAGAACATTTTTATAAAATTATCAAAAATGCACATTTGCTTACGATGTGATGGACTTCGAATAAAAAAGTGACGACTTCTGTATAGCAGTCTGCCTTTTGAGACTTACACTATTTTTTTTTGTGTTTAGCAGTCATTTCAAGTGTGTCTAATTATTCAACATGGCTTGGGCTGAAAATCAACGAGTGGGGCGCACCTGCATTCCAAGCCACAAATTGAGCTCAATAAAAATTAGTTTTTACTTTTATTATTATTTTTAAAAATTTTAAAATAGATATATATTTTCTTCTGTGTATAAAAAGAAGCATTGAATAGTTATTCATCGACAATTAGATTTTGCTGTGTGAGTGTTAGATAATAGGCGTACCACATTCGCCTCTGAAACCACAAGTTTTATCGGCGCAATTATCTGTATAACACAAGACTTCAAACCACTGACATCAATAAGGTCTCGACCAAACAATAGCGTAACTTGACAACTCGGATTTAAGGCTTTTAATTAAGTTTATCATTCCCGACTATGATTGTAAACGACTTTGAGATACTTGATTCCCTTCGGTGATTTGTGTTTAGCATACTTGGTTACTACAAGTTCATAACGAATTTACAACACCTATATTAAGTTTTGATTTATTCAAATCTATTTTGTGTTCAGCTATGCCAGAGGCGGATCCCGTCATAATTGGAGCTCAGAAGGTGTTAAAGCCGGGTGATCAAATATTCCTGAATTGCACGTCCGATTTTTCACTGCCACCGTCTATTATTAATTGGTATATCGACGACGAGCTTCAGAAGGTTAGTATATTTCTATTCAATTTATTTCTTAATTTAGTTAATTGGAGCAATATTATCTATTAATAATCTACATACAAATGACTTTATAATTTTTTATTCTGCCCTATTATATCTGTTGATATTTTCATTCGAAGAAAAAAGGTTAAGTATGCAAAGGTCAGTCACAAAAATGGCATAAAAAATAAAACGTGTGCACCTCGGGACGCCCGACAGAAGTAATAACTTAGATTTATCTAAGTTGAACTATTTAACTTCAGAAAAGTATATATATATATATAAGATGACATCTTAATACGGCTAACGCTATGGGTTAGATTGAGAGAGGAGGAGCCTGCCTACCGTTGCGGTACCCGTGAGAGAAAAGGAAGCCAGATAGTCTGGCGCCGTTACACGTTACATAACGAAGAGGTTTACCCTCCCATAAGAAGTTATCGCTGCAAAAATAATGATTTTGATTTTTTATTCCACTTGAAGACTAACATCTGACGTTTACGCGAGCAGATATGAAATAGACATCCAGACTAATCACTAATTCAATAAAATATAATATATCGCTTAATTTTAGATAATGATGACTGAAATAAAATCCTATAAAATAGATACAGTAAGATTTACAATGTAAAATGTTCGAAACATTAGAATAAAAGGCAGAATATATAGAATAATAGCGACAAAAATTTCGTAAAATTATTTTGTTTCATTTGCATTTATCTCGATTTTTAATTACTTGAAAATACCTTACAGCGTTCATGCATGCTATTTCACTAGATGGCCGTGATTCTTACATACAATTTTCTTTTAGATATTGCTCTCGTTACGTAGTTATTTCCACAGATTTATTGGCATTTATGATCGCTGATCGGCTTCTATGGGTTGCAACGGTGTTTTATAGCCTATAAACCTTTATCAATAAACGACCCAGTAGATGCAAATATATATTTTTTTAAATAAATTGGAATGGTATTTATTGAGATTGATAGTTTTAAATAAGCTCTTTAATATTTTAATAACAATAGTAGTCAATGTATAATATTTAAATAAATAAAAAAGAACATAAATTTTGGAAAATCTATCACTTACGTAGAAGAAAGAAATAATAGCGAATTAAATTATCAAAACGATTTCTGATGTTTACGCGAGTATCACACATTTGAAATAAAACTATTTTTACGGATATTAACGCGTTTGTATTTCTTTAATTATTGGCCCCTTAGTCAACTTTTATGACACCCACGGAAAACATGAAAATAGTTTGGAAAAGCCAAATGCATGCCCCATATAAATTAGTCAATGCTATAAATGAAAGAAAAATTACTTTAAATTTTGCGTGATTCTGGTCGTAGCGCAAAACATAGCTTGCAAGTATTGTAAACGAACCCATGGCTGTATGGCAATTGTTTGCTTTGCCTGTCCGAATAGATAAACAGAACTAAAAGAAAAATGTAAACAAACCCAATTTTCATAAAGTATGCATACACTAAAGACTTAGCAGTTTAGTTTTTTATTAATTGCAATTAAACGACAAAGAATTACCAAGCCATTTTCGAAAGAAAACAGCACGTTGCGATTATGAAGAGTGCCAGATCCAGACGCACAAACATCCGGATATCCTCGGATATTTTTTTAATCAACTTTTTTCTTACTTTAAACAAAATAATTTCTGTTTAAAAATATCAGATACGTTTAAACGAATGTTTTTTCTTGGCATATGTATGATTATATTACCCTATAAGTGAAGAAAAATAATATCATTTTTAGTTTTGAAAAAGCGTGCAATATAAAAACTGTATATAAAGTTTATTTGAAATGTCAATTTTAGTATGACAGACTGCTAAATTTTCTAAAATCCTCTCTAAGGAGCTTTAAAAACATTTATAATTATGATATTTAAAGACAAATTTTATATCGTTTACTATTGCAATAAAAGTCAAAACAGTAGATAAAAGTCAAACATATTGTCAATTTCATTGCTATCTTATGTGTATGTAGATATGCGGGCTATATATTTCACTCAAGCACAGCGACTCACTTTTGATGAATATCAAACTTTTTATGCCGATTACAATATGATAGTTATATTATGACGTTTGTTCTATTAAAATTATTTCAGCATGACACTGCTGATACACACTGGTGATAATTAAAATAATATAATAATAATAGCTGTTTTTTTTTTGTACCAGGCTTTGGTCTGGAACGTACGTCACGCCGTACATTCCGTCCGTGGCGACGGAAGGGCGGCGCGTGGCCGCATAACTCACCGTATTTCCTCCTCATGCCCATTGGGCCGGCCACTGGTACCACTTTCTTGACATCCCTGGCCAACCTGGCTGGTTACCCTAACGGGTACCATTCCCCATGGATGCCCCAGCCTACTGCCGGGGCGTTACCCTCACGCGGTCAGTCTCTCTGCGGGGCACATACTATTCCCCAGTCCAGTCACCTGCAGCCTCGGCTAGGACGGTATTAGATGATCATATCATCAATGAAATCAAAGACGATGATGACGATGATGAATAAGTTCTTAGAACTTATTCATCATCGTCATCATCGTCTTTCCTAATATATGTACTATTACTGGGTGCAAGCCTCGTCCGCAATCGGGGATAGCCTGCCATATTAATTTTCAAATTAACAACGATATGTAATTTATATATAATACGCTGTAATTATAAATTTTCCTATATGGATGACATCTTTTGTATAAGCAAATTGTTTAGAAAAACATTAAGCAGGAATTCATTTAGTTAATTACATTAGTAGAAATTATATGATTATTGCAGAGATTTCATCCATATTTTATTAGTTGGTCTTGTTGTTAATAAGATAGATATAAAAACATTTAATAGATTTTATTTTAGGAAATAGCGCAGTTAGTAACAAGGTAGATACTACTTTATTACTCGTCGTCTCGTTTTCTATTCATTGATAATCTATTGAATTATTCAAAAGTTTGACAAACTCTGTATGTCGTATGGCGTGACACTCGCGTGACGATCGTTAAACAGGAAGAATGTAATATCTTAAATTATACTGTGCACTTATCAAGAATCTGGTATCGTTCTTGACTTTATTCACAATAATTAGATATATTTTTAATGCATTTGTGACGTATTGTACTAAAATATTAATAGTAATTTAAATTAGTTTTTATTAATTAACTACAATCTGCAAATTTTTGTTCTGATTATAAATGTAATTTGGGTTTGTTAATTATGTTATAAACGTAATATATATCTCAGATAATATAAAGATTATTGTCTTAGTTCAATGTCATGTCCTATAAAAAAGTAAAAATTATTGTATTTAATAATATAATTAATTATTTTTTATTAAAACATTAAATTTTAATTGCAAAACAATTTGAAACCGATTTCAAACGTCCATTTAATGTTCTGAAGTTTACCATAATGTGAAATTAAACTGTATATTGAGACTTCCGTGACCGTGAATCAACTTCCGTCAACGTTCAAAGTATTTGAAATGTCGGGAAGTAAAAATCAAATACAAATGCGAGAAAATACGGCAAAAAAATTGTTTTATTTCAATCATCTTTTTATAGGCTTACGAAACATATACATTTAGAGCGGTTCCGCACTACGTCCGATCCGAATCCGATCCGAACCCATGAAAATATGATCTGTCGTAGCCGTAGAACTATTTGTATGGTAATTTACGTACTACATCCGATCTCCGTCATCCGATTTTTTTCCGTCATTCTAGAATCTCCATGCCGGAGAAGACCGATGTAGCCATAGAATTATTTGTATGAACGCTCGCGCACTGCGTCCGAGTTAAAGCCGAATTGCATACGAGCAGAGAAGCAGCAGGGCGGACGTGGTATGCGTCTGGGTGACGTGAAGCGACAAGCATCCATCCAGTGTATAAGTTCGTATGTACCTACGTCTTCTTTTCCACGTTCGTACGTACCTCTTCTTTTCTACGTTCGTACGTACGTACATCTACATGCGTACGAACGTACGTCTACGTTCTTCGTACGTACAATAGTATTACCAGAAGTTGACCTCGATTTAAAGGACTCATGATCAACGAAGTGAACACTCTGCTGTGGCTCCGCGTAAAATGACGTAATTCAGTCCGAGTTTTCGAAACTCATATTTTCACGGGTTCGGATCGAACAAGTGCGTAAGCAATATCCGAATTCGGTCCGAGTTTTCTAGATTCATATTTTCTCGGGTTCGGATCGGATTCGGATCGGACGTAGTGCGTAACCGCTCTTACACAGTGTAGGAATTAAATCCATTTACCACAACTATATTACGAAATCATCATCATTATCTTATTCCAATTACATGGGATTGACGCAATATGTACATTCCATGTTTAAAATAAAACTATCTATTTATTTACATTCATGGTCATGTGACCATGAACATTGTATAATGTACGAAACGTCGGGAATTTAAAACTCAAATACAAACGCTATAGTATCCATAAAAATAGATTTATTTCAAATGTGGAATACTCGCATAATCACCAGAAGTCATTGTCTTATCTCTATCTAGAAAATCTATGTAGAAAACTCTATATAGAATAAAACTCTATGTAAAAAAAGTTTAAGAATATGCCTTACTGTCCCAAGAGACTCATACTCGGCTGATTTCCAAGGTAATGGGCAGCAGCACCCTACTGGGAAACTTTTAACACCAACTACGGTTGCCAACACGCATGGCAATCGTGATGGTAAATCTATTATTAGGTACCTATTGATGAGGCATATGTTCAACAATAGATTTGGTTAGGCTGATGGATGGTTAGACGAATGTATATTATATAGATTTTTATTATATACCTATTGTATAAGAATTCAATTCGTGCGGATTAAGCTTTATTCAATAGCGTTGTCGCTCGAAATTGGAATTCTCAGCTTTTATGAAGCCCGTTTCTGTGACATTGTTTGCTCTTTAGTGATATCATCATCAAATTCATATTTCGCTTTCTCTAAAACGTACATGGTTAGTATATTTCATTTGTATTAAAGATTTATTAAATTGTCCATATAAGTTATTTTTTAACATGTAAATATATTTAAAATATAATAAAAGTTACATATTATAAGATTTATTTTACTGCTGTGTGGTAGCGGCTACGAATACCAACCCTTACTTTGCTCGTGGATGTCGTAAAAGACTATTAAGAGCCTTATAACGATCTGGGCCAACTCCATCTGATGCCGTTTGGTCAAAAATTACATTCTTAAGGAGGGTTGACGTCTGGAAGGTGGCCGGTCATTAAACTATTGCCAATAACTTTTACAATATGTACTATGGAAGAAGAGTACATATGAAGAGTACATATTGTATCGACCCCAAGTAATTGGGATAAGAGTAGGAGAATGATGATTATAATATTTATTTTATATTCTTTATGTAAAAATACTAATTAATATCACTGAAAATTATGACATATTAATATAATACTAACCATTGATTATATTATTAATTAATTATATAAAATTTGTGGTAGCTTATCCATGCACATTATTATGACTCTGCTTCAAGCAATGCCTTTGTATGAAGTACTTGTGCATTGTTTGCCTTTACAGTAGTTCATTGTTAAGCGACTCTAAGCAGCAGAGGTACTCTTTAAATCTTCGCTAATGGCCTTTTAAAACGACCAGTATATTTTGCCAAAATGCTTTTCCTTTATTCAACAGTGGTACCTTAAAATGTTTATAATTAGATTTCACTGAATATGCTGGCAAGTGCGATTCTCTCTTTGTTTTTTGGAATGGTTTCGGTTCTTATTAGAGATAAACGTTTTAAGAAGAATTTAATAATAACATTAGTAGATCTTTAAATATTTTGTTATGTTTATTATTTGAATTGTTCCAATATTACCTCTATTGTGCTATCACTTCTTCCCCTTCTATAAAGGCATAGTAATCATGATAAATATTTAATAAATGGTATAAAACTTTATTGTTGCAATGTACAATTACATGACCATATACCACTTAATATAGGAAAATGTATACGCCATTTTTGAAGTGAAACTTCTAAGCACGCATGAGGACATGATCTAAAGATGAAACGCCATAAAGTGACACGAAAGTGCGGGATGTTTTTGTCCAAGAAGAGGGACAGAGCGATTGAGACCGATTGAGAGAAAGTAAGAAAGGGCAAACATAGCATGAAGCACATAGCTATGAAGCAAGAGTAGAGAGCAAGCGAGTGAGAAAGATCGAGAGAGAGAGAGAGAGAGAGAGAGAGAGAGAGAGAGTGGGATAGAGCGAACGTCACATTACGCACATTGTTATGGAACGAAAGGTGGGAGCGAGCGACTGAGAGAGAGCTAGAGATTAAGAGAGATCCAGAAAAAATACACGCTATTGGTTGATGTATGTAAACGAGATTTAAAAATTAGTTTGTTAAAGAAGTTTCACTTCTGACATGTATACTTTGTACGCATGCACTTTTAATTTTTATTTAATACTCTATTTAAAACGAAAAGCATTTTAATGCCACTTTTTATCCGATAATATCGAATATCAAACATTTTTTGAAATGCTTATGTAGAATGTCTTTCATAATTTTGACAGCATGGATTTTTTCATTGCTTATGGTGGCTAACGAGCAAGCAGCACGTCTGATGTTAAGTGTCACTGCCGCCCATGGACTTTTGCAATACCAAGGGTATAGCTAGGCCGCTGCCTACCAAAATAAACCCCAAACCCACACAGTGGGCTACCGGCTCTCTCGCTCACCGAACAAATGATTAGTAAGTATGCTAGTAATGAAATCGTAATTTATTATATCTAAAATAATGTGAATTTACTTAAGGAATCTTATGCCGATCTACATAATATATATGTATATAAATATATAAAATCATAAATTATTAAGTCAACATGTCAACTGTGCATGCCCCACTGGTGGGGCATTTCGAATTGCTCATCGTACGTGAATGAACCACGGGCCCATGCCCCAGGTCTTCACAAATTTTAAGGCTCGTAACTTCAAACACGTGTGAGTTTAGCCACTTTTTTTGGTTTACACGTATGAGCAATAACTTAAGAAAAAAATTTACGCGAAAACCGAACGAACTTATCTATAATTTGAAAAAAAAAGTTATTTTAAATTATCTATTATATCATTGCGATTGCACTTATGGGATAGTCTCTATCATCATAGCTGCACAGTGAACGTGTTAAGAAACCAGTAATATTTGACGATTGTAAAATAATAAAAAATCAACACTTACTAGTTTTAGCTTACTAGTTTTTTATCCATCAAGCAATTCTTCTCTTTAATGTGTCCTTTTGTGGTTATACAGATATACGTCTTTTTATTAACTAGATATAAAATTTTGTAATTAAGTTTGTTTCTGAAAACAAGCATAACATTGTATAGACTTAATACTTCAAACTTTACAGTTAGAATTGTATTAAACGATGACACAACCTTGTTATTCAAATTACTGAAATTTTTATCATTTAATATGCTTAATTATTTATAAATATCCGAATACGAAACGAAAAAATTATGTCACAAGCGGGGTTCGAACCCGCACCTATTGGGAATACGGCCCAATCGTGCTGCCACTTACACCATCGTGGACTATTTTAGGACATGCAGATTTCGCTTCATATTATATCTTACGTCTTCAAGGTGACGTATGCCATCGCATCGCATATCGGACAATGTTTACACATTGTATAGACTTAATACTTCAAACTTTACAGTTAGAATTGTACTAAACGATGACACAACCTTGTTATTCAAATTACTGAAATTTTTAGCATTTAATAGAAAAAATTATGTCACAAGCGGGGTTCGAACCCGCACCTATTGGGAATCCGGCCCAACCGTGCTGCCACTTACACCATCGTGAACTATTTTAGGACATGCAGATTTCGCTTCATATTATATCTTACGTCACCTTGAAGACGTAGACGTTTCGAACCCCGCTTGTGACATAATTTTTTCGTTTCGTATTCGGGTATTTATACAAGCATAACAGACAAGTCTTCTTTAAAATAAATCACGATGGAAGCAATGGGTAGGAGAAAACCAAACTTTTGTAAATATTGTACTAACGAAGTTGACTTTTACAAACGTCATAACAAACCAAATTTAAATATTAGTCAAATACAGTACTATTATTTTTTGTAATATAATAATAATAGTAGATATATATAGTAAACATAATAGTATATTAATTATAAAAATTCAACACCTAGCTATTATTTGTGCTTAAATTCGACCTATACCACCGATACCGTACCATCTAAAACTTTTAATATTTTTGAAAGAATAAATGGAGAAAATAAAATTATTATTATAACGTCAAAACAAAGGCGTCAACTTTGAGGATGAAAAATCCATTTAACGAACTTTTGATCAATGTTATCCCATTCATCTCAATTACAATGTAATGAACACAAAAAATTCAATGTTCATAAAACTGGATTTTGGCTAATACGAAAATAAATTTAAAAATGTCGCATACTGTAATGGCATTAACTAATAATATTTCTGAATTTAATCAAAGTTTTGTATTTTATGTTGTTCTTTTTCTAGACGGTGAAATCAAAGTTTATAACTTTAGCGGAAAATGATTAAGTTCTTTGTGAAAATATTATTTCATGTAGAATTATTTGCCCAACTTTTTATTTGATATTTTTGTTATAACAAATATAAAATTGTAATGTATCATTATTTACCTTTAATATTACTTCATATAGTCTATTTTTTTCTGTGGTAAAAGAATCATCGTCATTTTGCTCTTATCCTAATTTATATGGGTTCAACGCAATATGCCTTCTCCTTCCAAACGACCCTATCAGACGTCATCTTTGTGTTCACTCCTTGTCTCTTCGTGTCATCATGTTTCATGTAGTCCATCCATGTTTTTTTCGGTCTTGCCTTACCTCTAAAGCCTTCAACTTACATATTTAATACTTTCCTCACAACGTCACTTTCGTTCCGCCTCATCACATGTCCATACCACGTCAAGCGTTCACCCCTTAGCTCATCCGTCACTGGCGTAACTTTTAAACTTTCTGTTATACGTTAATTCCTTATTTTATCTTTCTCGTCACACTGTACATCCATCTCAACATTCGCATCTCCGCTATATGTAGTCGTCGTAACAATTCTGTGGTAACAGAATAACACTACATTTTACCACATTCAATTTTGCAGGTGGGTGTCGCAAAAATCGTCTATAGTATATGATATGAATATAACATCTATGCAAGAGCCTTCTTTTCTAATAAAACCTTATGGCTGTCTGAGCAGTGATATAAATTTCCTTTCTATTGTGGATAAGCTCAAGCCGAACAGTAGAATGTATACGAGTCGAGATGATCATAGTGATGTGGTCTATATTGTATTCCTACTTTGAAACATATAATATTTTACGACTTTTCCATAACCGTGGATATCAATGATGTAGGTGTGGGTTTAGAAACAATAAGTAATATTTGCATTTAATACCTATTACTGAAAGAGAAAGATCGCCAAATAATATCCTATTCCAAATAAATTAATAAACGCTTGTGCCCTGTATTCATTATAGGTAAATATATTAGTCACGAATGTCAAGGAAGCGGTAGCAGTGCCCGGATCTATGGCGTTGGGGAGGGAATATGGTGGATTATTGGGCCATGTGCCGCCCTTCCGTCGCTCCGGATAGAATGGACGGCGTGTGTCCAAACCATAACCTGCCAAAATAAATTCTCATCTCGATACAGCATGATCTCTGTATATAATTACAAATTAGTGTGACAGATCGTAGAAGATCGACGTCTGAGTAATAGCAATGTGCTATTGCGCTTCGTTCGGTGAGCGAGAGAGCCGGAAGTCCAACTGGGGTGGGTTTGGGGTTTGTAGCGGTAGGCTGCGGCCTAGCTATGCTCTTGATATACCAAGAGCATAGCAAAGGTCCATAGGTGGCAGTAACATTTACCATCAGGTGTGCTGTCTGCTCGTTTGCCACCATAAGCAATAAAAAAAAAATAAAAAAAAATGACCTATATATAAATATGTAAATAACGCAGTATCCCACGTCAAGAGTTTATTGGTTAAGAGCAAATACGGGCTAATGACCCATTTAGATCCTAAAATCTATTGTCATTATATTTTGAAAATTATTTTTATTTTCTATTTGCAGCCAGAAGCGTGGCAGAAAACAGAGGTAACCGATAATCAGCCAGGTGGGCTCCGTCGGTCGTGGCGTGTATTGAGATTGCGTGTACCTAGTACTGCAAGCGGTACGATGCGTGTAAGATGCGAGTCTATACTCCGTGTTGAACCACCTGTAGTGCGGGAAATCAACACTATCATCACAATTCACTCCCGTACACAACTTTCCAAATACGTCTCTAATAGTGGTAAGTTATTAAAAAAGATAAATCTTTTTTTTATTGTTTTGTTCGTAAAATCTTTAAAATCATAATGATGTTACAAGTTTTATTGTAGAATAGAAAATCGTTAAGTTTTTTCTACTTTCTATTTCAACACATATGGATATTATATCTGTTGGGTAGGAGAGAGTCGTGAAAGACTAAAACATCGATTTCCTAAATGTACAATAAGGTACCATACCTTTACATTTTCTATATACTTTATAAAAATATCTACTTAATACCGTCTAGGAAGAGTTTTCCATGTATTGACAGAATAAAAATACAAGTCACCACTCCCTTTTTTGCCCATGGTTGTCGCGCATCGTAAGAGAAGATTTAGGGATAAAATATACATATGACATTTATGCAAGATAATGAAAACTCAGAATATAACCAACCCGTTTGACAACGTAATACAGACGACTTGAGCGCAGCAGTTGAGCTGAGATGATGTTGCCGACTAGAAGAGGAAAGGACGGACAGACAGCAGTTTAATCACTGCTAACCGATAACTAAAACACTGATGATTTTTAGTAGATTGATGCAGCCTTAAAAATAAATGTTAATTATTATGAATGGGTAAAAAACTTAGCTTATATATAACAAGTTATTTATAAAAAGATACTCTCAATCCGGGCGCTAGGGATGCCAATATATAAGTTATGTATATCTTTGGAAATTAAAGGTGAGGTGAAAGGAAGGTGTATGGGTCACATGTGGTTAACCGTCCCAAGTCAATTACATTATATAAGATCGTCTCATAGACAACGGTCTACCCAATCCATATAACCAAAATAGATGGGTATAAATCTGTAAATGTATTGCATCTTGTATTAAAGTACATCATCATTATAATCCTACTCTTATCACAATTAATTGGGGTCTTGGGGAAAATGTACATTACTTCTATCGTCCATATTACAACGATTTTAGTAATAGTTTTATGATCAGCCTTCAAACCTCCTTGGAATTGTAATTGTTAATCAGAGGATATCAGATGGAGTTGGTACAGATCGATGTAAATCTCTTAGTTCTGGACTACGTCCGATCCGAATCCGATCCGAACCCGTGAAACTATGGTCCGTCGTAGCCGTAGAACTATTTCTATGGTAATTTACTCACTACATCCGAACTCCGTCATCCGATTTCTTTCCGTCGTTCTAGAATCTTAATGCCGGAGAAGATTTTTGAAGGACCGATGTAGCCATAGAATTATTTGTATGAACGCTCGCGCACTGCGTCCGAGTTAAAGCCGAGTTGCATACGAGCAGAGAGGCAGCGGGGCGGGCGGGGTATGCGGCTGGGTGAAGCGGCAATCAAATGGATGGACCATTGTATTAGTTCGTACGTACGTCTTCTTTTCTACGTTCGTACGTACGTACATCTACATACGTACGAACGTACATCTACGTTCTTCGAACATACCAGAAGTTGAAGTCGATTTAAAGGACTCATGATCAACGACGTGAACGCTCTGCTGTGGCTCCACGTAAAATGACGACGTAATTTGGTCGGAGTTTTCTAGATCCATATTTTCACGGGTTTGGATCGGATTTGGATGGGACGTAGTGCGTAACCGCTCTTACGTGTCATAAGCACGAGCAATACAAGGCCGTATATCAAAGTACTAATCAAAGTAATGTCAAAAATATTTTTTTGCATTTTACCGCTCCATCATCATTACAGCTCATATATGTAAACGCGGTCGCCGCCTTCTGCGAGGCTGTCATCTCGCGGAAGGAGGCGGCGGAACGAGTCAGGGAGGACTCCCGCGACCCGAGCTGCCGCCAGCGGCCGGGGCGGCGCAGGCGCGAATACCTGCGCCTGATGCCGCCCTAACCCAGGCCTCGGGTGATCGGACCGGAGAATTGTCCGGTCACCAGACGCGAGGCCACCGCGTGAGGGCGACGCCCCGACGGCGAAATCTGTCGGGGCGTCGACGAGAGGAACCCGTGAGGGTAAACCGCCGGGCGGACCACCGAAGACAAAGATCGGGTACCGGTGGTCCGCTCGCACGGCGAAGAGAGAGGAGTTTTACGGTGGGTCTATGGGGTCACGCGCCGCCTTTCCGTTACCCCGGACTGATTTGGCGGGGCGAGACGCATCCATAGTCCACCAATAAAAATAAAAAATAAAAAGTCGTCTCTTACGTTCACTACGGGCAAGTTGGGGATGATGAATTGTATTCTTAATTCATCACCATACGGAATATTTAATATATATAATATTATTTAATAGTAAGAATTCATTCTTAAGAAATCCCAAAAAGGTAACACCGTGCTTCGTGGACTAACGTAGCATGAAAGATCCACTTTTATGATCTATTTTTATTACACTTTTTCATTGTTATATCAAAATTCTTTACCAAGAAAAGCCACCGTAGGTTTAAATAAGACTGAAAGAAAATAATAGTTGTTAGATGATATTTATGCTACGTGTACGAACGTAGCGTGATGTTATCTTTTAAGAAAGGAATATGGAGATATACGTCTGGAAAGGTTAAAACCTAATTTATCATCTTTCTCTGTTAGATTTGTTTTATTACTATTTTAAAATTATTTACCATGTAAAGCCACTGCAGGTTAAATCAGACTGTAAAAATATATTAGAGAAATTTTAAATTTCAACTATCATACATACATACATACATAGCCTAACGCCTGTTTCCCTGAGGGGTAGGCAGAGACTACGGATTGCCACAAACTACGATCCTGACATACCTCCATCGCTTCATTCACACTCATCACAGTCTTCATGCATGCTCTACGATTACGCGTACTCTTAATCTGACCTTTCACTAACACATCTTCAATTTGATCCAGGAAAGTACGACGTGGTCTTCCCCTTGTAATCGTCCCACTCACACTCGCTTTGTATACTTGTTTAGTCAACCTTTATTCACTCATTCTTTCCACGTGTCCGAACCACCTCAGCATACCCTTTTTTATCTTTGTCACTACTTCTTCATTCATACCGCAGCGCTCTCTTATAACACTATTCCTAATTTTATCTGTCAGACTTACACCACACATACTACGAAGAGCTCTCATCTCTACAGCATTTATGCTACTTTCATGTCTTCCCTGCCAAATCCAGCTTTCACTGCCATACATGAGAGTGGGAACTAATACTCCCTTATGTACAGCTAGGCGTGCCTTGTTAGATACATTCCTACTTTTCATAAAAGCGTACAATGCCCCATTCACTTTATTACCAGCATTTACTCGTCTTTCAACATCTTCATCATTTTTACCATCACTAGTAAACAGTACACCCAAGTATACAAATTCTTTCACCTGTTCCAATCCCTCACCATTTATAAAAATATTACATTCCGTCATACATTTATCTTTTTCAAAGACCATTACTTTCGTCTTACTTACATTTACTTTCATACCTTTTCTTTCAAAAGCATCATGCATAGTAGTTACCATCGCCTGTAAGTCTTCAGCCGACGATGCAAGTAAAACCTGATCATCGGCATAAAGAAGACATTTGACGAGTAACTCATTCATTCTTACACCACATTCATTATTTTTCAAATCTTGCAAACAGCTATCCATAAATAGGTTAAACAGCCACGGTGACGCTACACATCCCTGTCTGACACCTTTAGCAATGTTAAACCATTCAGTGTAGGACCCGTTTATCCTTACGCAGGCTCTGGAATCCTTATAAATGGATTTCAGCGCCTGAATAAGATGGTCATTTATCCCATACATAGATAGTACCGACCACAGTTCATTCCTCCTCACTTTGTCATAAGCCTTCTCTAAATCAATGAAAGCGCAAAAGACTTTCTGACCTTTAGCCAAAAATTTTTGCGCCATGCATCGTAAAGAGAAAACTTGATCCGTGCAACCCATACTCTTTCGAAAACCCGCTTGTGCATCCCATATTTTCTTTTCGGTCACTTTCACTACTCTTTCAATCAACACTTTCGCATACAGTTTGCCGACAATGCTAAGGAGGCTTATGCCCCTGTAGTTTCTACAATCTTGCCGTGAACCTTTCCCTTTGTAGAGAGGTACAATTACCGCCTGACACCAGTCTATAGGTACTCGGCCATTAGTCCAGCAAAGATTGAAGAGCTGGTATAGGATGTTAGTTGTAATATCTTCTCCAGCCGTCAGCATTTCAACTGTAATCCTGTCGTATCCTGCAGACTTACCCGCTCTCATACCTTTCAATGCATTTGTAATTTCTATCATACTTATGCATTCTCCTTCCTCGAGATCCCTTTCATTCACAAATGATAATTTTTGTGGCTCTTCTCTTTCAAATAAGCTTTCAAAGTATTCCTTCCATCTCTCTTGTATACATTCTTCTCCATACACTGTCCTTCCATATTTACTTCAACTATCAAATAAAGAAAAAAGGATATTACTATAAAATCCGATGGCGCAAAGCATACTGTGATGTTGTTCAAGAAGATAAGCACACGTAAGGGTAACCTATTTTTTGGCGGCCGTCTATGCTATGTTTACACCTTGCTCGATCCGTCCAATGCGACAGAAGGAATCTCCTACGGGCGAAAAAATAGTACATGAAAGGGTAACTAACCAGAATAACCACATAAGCCAAATATTGCGGCAATAGACGACTCAATAAGTGGAGAGCACGTGAAAACCAGAATATGCGTTACATTTTACCGTACCCTCATCATAGAGTGACGATTTGTTGCCGAGACATTGAGGGGGTTGGGTACTCGGAAGGATAGCTCAACGTCGAATTTAACACTACCATGCTCAATTGGAGTGATGGAAAAAAGACCGATCAGCCATAGCTTGTCAGATAAAAAGTATTCATTACTAATATTATTTAGGAAAATATACACAGCAACATTTAGTTTTAAACCACTTGCATTTGATAACTGGAATATTCATTTATTCTGCGGTTTCAAATGACTATGACGGTTGTGGTATTGATATTTCGGTTGGAATATGTTTATTTAGGCAGCATTTCAGTTAGATGCGACCAACATGAAATTATAATTGCACCAATAACTTTTGTTGTATATTAAAAACTAGTGATTTATGTAAATTTAATATAGATCGTGTGAATATTAAATTTTTAGATTGCATATACAAATGTAGCTAATCTATAAAAAAAAAGCTTCTGAATATATTTTATTAAATTTATCATTGAAAATTGTATATATATATTATTGTAGTAGTTATAAATAATATATTGGTGTAGTAGTTAAAAAACAGACTATTTTTTTTTACCAAGTATCGTATCGTCATTTCCGTGTGGTGACGGAGTAAGAATACAATTCACCACCCCCTATCTTACCCGTGGGTGATCGTAAGAGACAACTAAGGGATATAAAAAGCATAAAACACCTATGCTAGAGAAGGTAAAAAAGTAGTATTCGTAGCTTCTACCACACAGCATAAAAAGCAATATACATCTAAGTTAACACAACGATATATGTTACTTTTTATCTTATAAGATTTTAAACCCATGATTATGTACAAGTTAGTCATGTCAAATAGAAAATAGACATCTTTAGTAATTTATAGATAGGATAATCTTGATCTACGAAGTGGACCTCTACTCTCGGTAATAATGGGGATAGTGACACATTTTATTATTAGCCATAATGGATCAAGAATACAAAAAGTTACCGTTTGATAACGTATTGTAACGAGATAAATATTTATTTATCTCAATATATAGAGTAGAAATATCTATAGTAACCATAATAGATCAAGAATACAACAAGTTACCGTTTCGTAACATATTGTAACGAGATAAATGTTTATTTATCTCAATATAGTGAATAGAAATATTTATAGAATGATGATTATTCGATTACTCTCTGTTGTATGTTAACTAATATTGAAAAAAAAATATGTTTGATATATATACAAACCTTTATCATCATAATATTTTAGAAGTTAGTAATCCAGTGTATAATAAGGTACACAGTGGTCTTATCCAAAAAAAAAGTTCTTTAAGTAGGCGTTTACGCGAGTAAAATTGCCAACATAAATTGTGAAAATTATATTATTGTTTAAATTATTATTTCAGCTTATAGATGACCCACGGGCTCAAGCTTCCTCCACAATAAGCCTGACTTACATCATGCTGGATTAGTATAGTTTTTTTTTGAGTTGTCCTTCTCTTTGTACAGATTATACATCCATATTATATCCCTTAGTTTTCTTTTACAATACTTATGAATATAATAGTGGGTGGTGAATTATATTCTTATTCCACCAGCACATAGTTATTATTGAATTAATTTTACTTAGTTACTTTACATATTATTACTTGACTCCTTACTATTCACGGGCTCTTCCATAAGGAAGATGCCCAGTCCTTTGGGAGGCTTACATGGAGACATAGATCCAATACAAGGCTTTTGGAAAAATTGAATCTAAAAATTGGGATGGGACATCTACTGGTGACACTCCACGTCTGTTTATAGCATTTGTGAACTGCCAACGGTAGGTGTAAAGTTATGGCGAGTTAATGTTGTCTGAAATCTGTCTATGTGATTGGATGTTTAATGGGCCATTATACTTGGCTTTTTTTTCTTGTTAGTGATGGCAAACGTGCAACCAGTATACCTGATGGTAAGTGTCACTGCCGCCCATGAACATTTGCAATACCAAGGGTATAACTAGGCCACTGCCTACCAATATAAACCCCAAACCCACCCAATTGGGCTTCCGGCTCTCTCGCTCACCGAACGAAGCGCAATAGCAAATTGCCATTACTCATAAGTCGATCTTCTGCGAGAGTCTGGTACTACCCCGGACTGACCGGCCCGCGGCTGCAGATAGAGAACTGTCAACAGCGTTGTCCTACCACTATTATATGCGGTGACATTTATGTCGTCTTACAAAAGCAGTTCAGTTAACGTATCCAGTATTTACTATTCATACGTACAATTAAAAGGTTAAAAAAAATATTTACTAGAATATATTTTACAAAAAATTATTATAAATAATTACTAATTAAAATAGTAAGAGAACAGCATGTAGCGAGCGGTAGGCTACCTACTCGACATAACCTACGTACTGTGTAGTTACTACCTGGAAGTAGTTACGTTTTGGAATAGCAGTCCACGTGGACTTCGTAGCTATCATGCGTGCGGAATTCCGTATGATTTCTTTTGTTTAAAATGTAAACATTATAACCAGGTTGTTTCAAAATATTAACTTTAATTTATATTATTTTGTTATTTTTTATCACTACCACTATTGAACAATTAAATATATTATGTATGTTTCTTTGGTTGGACACTTTTATGCCACTTCTTTTGTATAACGATATAAATGTCACGGTGTACAGATTACTTATTATTATGATGACTTATTATTCCTTTTTGTTGCAGGTACAAAAATATTCAATAGAATGTTTATAACAGCGTCAGTTGTATTGTTAGCCTATAATGAAATATCAAGATTGAGCTTATGAGATTTGATGTGAAGTGTTTTCTGGTGATACTAGATTTAATTGTAGATATTATAAACAACAATTTGCCATAATACACTTGAAGTTCAATGACCTAACATATTGTACCTAAATAAAAATGTTTAAATATTGATATATTACGCTACGACTTTTTAATTTAGGTACTATGTTAGATTATATGGCAACAGAATTATGTACTCTTACTTTCTGTGATTGTGTATTTTGTTTAATAATTATATATAATAATTTTATCTAGTTTATACAAATGATATAACAAGAAAAAAAAAATGTAACTTGTAATCAATAATTTAGGTCGAGCATAATAAGGTTCGTCTTGAATATTTTAAAGTCATGAACGACAGATATTGACAACAATGATTTTTTTTATCTATGATCCTCTGTTACTGATAGCATACAGGATCAAATTTTCTGAATAGTCCAAATTTGTCTTAGGCTCCGTTATCGAACAACACAATATCCCATACAAATGAACCTATAGATAATCAGATACAAAATAAGAATAAAATAATAAAAAAAACATCAAATATGATTTTATGGCAATAATGGATTTTTACCCGCCCATTTATTCATATATTTTCAATGTATATGTGCGATAAGCATTTTATTTTAAAAAATATTTCGATGATTTAAAATTTAAAGACTTTGTATGTTTATTTATGCTACCAATACTTGTCTTTTGTAAAAAATGTATACAACAAATAAACAACAATTGTCATATAAGTGTTGTATGATATATTAATATCAACATGACAAATCATCATTTTCAATATTTTTATCTCGATAACGTATGAAACCTTTTAAATACATTGGTTTTTATGTTTCTATTGGATTGTATGTTACGTTATATGTCGTTGACAAGATAAAAATATTTCAAAATGATGATTGTTTTTTTAGCAATCATAACACAAACGTGAACTGTTTGTATGACGTTCAATTTTAGCATCGTATTATATTTTTGTCTTTAAGGAGACGTGTGCCATCTACCCGACATTGTTTACACATTGTACAAAATTAATAATCTAACTTTGCAGCTAGAATTGTATTAAACGATGACACGATCCCGTTATTCAAATTACTTTAATTAACTCAATTTAGCATTTAATATGCTTGATTATTTATAAAAAAATGATTACGATCGAAAAATAATTGTCACATATGGGATTTTTCGCTCGTAATGAAGTTTTTATAAATAATCAAGCATATTAAATGTTAAATTTCAGTCATTTGAATTACAACACAAATAATATTAAATAGTACTTCTACAACTATTTGTAGTTGTAGCATAAAGCAATAATTGATATTATCCCTTAATTAATCTACCAAATGACATTGAATGAGTACCATTTGCATGATAAGTGTAGTGCGGTGTGTATTAATGGACAAAATGATAGGTATGCCAATACCAAACTCGAGACTAGTCGATAATTAAGAACGTTGAATTAAATGTTCCTAAAATACATATTATTTATACTCTTATGTGCCTCATATCTGATTGCATCATGTTCTCTATATTGTTTTCTACTCTTCAGTAAATAGATTTTTATAATACAATGGCGTATCAATAATTTTAGAAACTTCGTTTGTTCAAATTACTGAAATTTAGCATTTAATATGCTTAATTATTTATAAAAACTCAATAACGAAGCAAAATAACAATAACTTCGTTTGTTTTTACAATCGCTTATAATCAGGCCAAACTGAGATCCTAAAATAGGTACCTATTTGCACTTAATAAATGAAAACCTACAAGTATCACTGAATCAACGAAAATAGACCGCAATAGTAAGTATATTCTAAAAGAAATTATAAATTGTGAACCTGCTCATAAATGTCGTACATAATGTGTCAAGGAAAAAAAAATATATTTGTACGTTTAAGAAACGTGAAATCATCATAAATGTATAAAGTGAATTTATTCGTAAGTTGATAGAAATAAGAAATTAAATGAACTATAAAACAAATTGTTTTCAAATTAAATTTTTTGTTATTATATTTGAACCTGACTATGGAATATTTGAATATGCACCCGGAGTATGATACATTACTTACATAGAAATATTATTGCCTATTTTTGATAAATTTTCAATTTGTGATAGAATCCGGAATACGGAAATCCATAGAAGCACGGGTGTAACTGACATAGTCCGAATAATTAGCACGTTGAAGTGGCAATGGGCAGGCCACATCGCTTGACGAACGGACAACCGCTGGAGAAGAAAGGTTCTCCAGTGGCCTCCACGGATCAGACGGCGAAACGTAGGACGACAACCCACTAGGTGGACAGGTCGCAAGAAACCGCTGGATGCAGGTGGCGCGGGACCGTGTTGAATGGCATTCTCGTGGGGAGGCCTATGTCCAACAGTGGACGTTTACGGGCTGATGGATGGATGGATTTTTGACAAGAGTTAATATTTAACAACAGTCGAATCGCAGCGTCTAGATATACAATCTTAAACTTAAACACTAAAAGTAATATGTTATTATTCTGTGTGATGAGGAACAGAAAATACGCGTTAATAATGGAGGGAAATGAGGCATCATTTCCCTCATGTGTTGTTATAGACTAGTAAAATATATAAGCGTCATTTCAAGCGAAGAAAAACTCAAAGTTATAATGTCATATCACCAAGCTGGTAGCAGGTTCTTTCTCAATTTGGAAGAAACTTAACCAATGGGGGCTCCTACAAACAAAAATATTGAGTATATATTAGAATTTTCAGTTTTATGAATAAAATTATTCACGTGTTATTTTAAAATTATCTTGTTATAATAACAATAATACTTAGCTTACGAATAATAAACAAGCTAAATTATAACTACCTAAAAATACCTATCTGCTAAAATTAACCCTGTATCATCGTTGGTATATATTTTTTTAATACGCATCTAGAATCATCATTCTCCTACTCTTACTTGTGGTCGATAAAACATGTACTCTTCTTTCATAGTACATATTGTATAAGTTATTGGCAATTGTTTTATGACCGACCGCCTGCTAGACGTCAAGCCTCCTTGGGAATGTAATTGTTGACCAAACGGCATCAGATGGTGATGGCCCAGGGCGTTATAAAGCTCTCTATCGACTTTTACGACATCCACGAGCCAAGTAAGGGTTGGTAGTATTCGTAGCCGCTACACAGCATAGTTATATAATAGTTTAATAAAAGTAACGTTTAAGTGAATGATATATATTTATATTCCTCTTATAAAACAAGGTGCGGTATGCGTTTAAATAGGCATTTTTTTGCGGTGGACTATGGAGGTTGTCACGTCCCGCCAAATCGGTCCGGAGCGACGGAAGAGGCGGCGCGCGATCCCATAGACTCACCCTGCAAAATGCCACGCTTCGCTGTGCGAGTGAGCAATTGGTACCCGATCTTTGTCTTCGATGACCCGCCCGGCGGTTTACCCTCGCAGCTTAGGCACGATCTATAAAATAGTTGTATTTTTAATTTAACACAATACGTTATTGTGAGTATAATATGTTTCTAGTATACTTACTGGAACATAAAAAATACAAAGAAAATTACTTTTTAATTTAACCATAGTCAGGTTCAGAAAATATTAAAGCTTTAGATAATTATACATATATTTAATAGTTTAAAAAAAATAGGCGTTAATATATGGCTGTGTTTTCACTTAAGGTAATGTCAATTCTTTGCACGACATCATCTTTTTAACTATAAATGTACAGTGACACAATGTAATTGGTTTATATTTATTTGATATTTTTTTGTTGTATTATTCGTAAATTCTAAATGGGATACGTAAATAAAGTTATTGTAATAATTGTGAAGAGTTATTTTATTTTAACCTATATTCACACAGTGTGATCGTAGTAAAAAATATAATTGGCCATAGTTTAAACCCAAAAAGTTAGGATCATTTCTTAATGATATTTGTGTGTATTTACCATATATGTACGTGTACGTCTTCGTCTACGGTCTACGCGTGAATGTGAGCAAAACCAAAATAATGGTCTTTGAAAGAGATGAAGCCAGAACAGATGTAAGAGTAACAATAGGTAATGATGTACTGGAGCAAGTGGATGAATTTGTATATCTTGGATGTGGATTTAGCCGAGACGGAAGGTACACCACTGATATAGAGCGAAAAGTGAATGCGGGAAATAGAGTGAACGGAGCGTTGGGGCAACTTCTCGGCAGCCACCATCTCAGCCAGAAGGCACGTATAGCAATATATAACGCAGTGCTTGTCCCAACATTACTGTATGGAAGCGAGAGTTGGGTATGCAGAAAAGAGTATGAAAGTAAAATTAATGCGGTCGAAATGCGATCTCTTCGGAAATTCTGTGGAGTTAGGCTGACCGACCGCATTCGTAACGACGACGTAAGAGAGCGAGTAGGTATGAAAGAGAGTATTGGTGTAAAGATGCGAAAGGGAATGCTCCGATGGTTCGGACATGTGGAAAGAATGCCGAACGAACGTCTGGTTAAAAAGATATACAATGCGAAAGTGGAAGGATGTAGGTACCGAGGGAGACCGAGACTAACCTACCTAGACCATATCGGTCAGGTACTGAAGGAAGGTGGAGTCAAGAGTCTCTGAAACCGGCGAACGTGTATGAAGAGAATTATGAATGTTGAGGAAGCGAGTGAAGTATGCAGAGATAGAGTTCTCTGGCACTCTGTTCTCTCTGCCTACCCTGCAAGGGATATGGCGTGATGATATGTATGTATGTATGTATTATATATGCAGTTTAACTTTAATATAATGAACCTCAATATAATAATCTTGAATTTAACGATTTTCTAAATCCTCTAGACCTGCACGTAATAATTATTATAAAATATACCTTCACATTGAAAATGCTTTTGTAGGCAACCTCTATATGAACTTTAAATTAAATAATATCTAAAAAAATACTATTATATATTATTATTACCTATTAAACAATTTTTGTTAAAATAACCTTTACACAGGGCTGGCTTTACCTATAGTGCAGAGGGTGCGGTGCACTCGGGCGCCGTGTGTTAGGGGGCGCCGAAAGCCGCTCGAGACACATAGAGCCTCCACTGTAACGCTCCACACGGAGCGGGCACACCGTACACAGCCAGTGCATCACCATCTATAAACGTAGTGGGTGCGTTATTTGACAGGTTTGGGTAGGTTGCTTTGTCGCCATGCTCACTGTAACTTCATAATCCGATCGCGTTTACCTGATTTTGTGTCAAAACAACGAGACTAAGCATGCGATAACGCATTCCAGCGAGGTTCGGAGTTTAGTCGAACGTGTTGTAACTATCAACTTATTTCATTTTGTTCCCCATTTTGATACAAGAGGGCGCCAGGTTATTGATTGCACCCGGGCGCTACATATGCTAGAGCCGCTCCTCCCTTTACACATAACGTATTTTGCGTTCTAGTGACCCACTCGCATAGCGGCGAGACGTATATTGTAAGGTGGGTCTACGGGGTCGAGCACCGCTTTCCTATCGCCCCGGATAGATGAGCGAGGCGTGAAGTACCGTAGCCCACCGCCAAAAAAAAAAACACATAACGTATTCTATCAATCAATCACATATAATTCCAGAATAGCATCAACAATTTATGTATCGATAGGTTCGGACACATTAAATCTACCGTACCTAAAGCAACAATTTTGGTTGGATGTAATGTACACATCAAAATTTGTCACTGTTCTTAGAATTACTATAGCTAATAAATAAAAAAGATATTCTATAACACCGCAGAGAAACAAAAATATATTAAAATATACCTATATAGACGAAAATCCTACAAAGATAGACATTACTGGAGTTCGAATTTTACACCAGTCTTTTTACCACTTACCCTGGAACTTCAGAAAAAAGAAATCATTTTAATTAGTTTTCACTAAAATGTGTTTTTATTTATTAACTTAATAGCTATAAAATCATAAGTAGATTACTAGTTAGGTACGTAATGTTGAGGTGAAGTCTTCTTAACTTCTTAAAACGAATCGTAGATCAGCCTCATCATCATCATCATCTCAGCCCATATATCCCACTGTTGAGCTCGAGCCTCCTCCATAATGGGAGGGATATTGACCTATTATACCACGCTGCTTAGACGTGTTGGTATAGGGTTTTGTTTCGAGTTTTCCTTCTCTCGCATAGATGTTATATGCGTTTTATATCCCTTAGTCGTCTCGTACGATCACCCACGGGTAAGATATGGGGTGGTGAATTGTATTCTTACTCCGTCACCATACGGAATAGAATCTAATAAAATCCATCACACGGAATAGATCAGCCTAACCTCTATATAAGAACTTCACACCGTAATGAAACACTGAAATTAAACTCTGTCTTAAATCATACTAAACCTCCGTAATCAGAGTAGCAACTGAACCATAGCCAGTCCAAAAAAAAAAATATCCAAATCTGTCTGTTCTAATTATAGGCAGTCGGGATAGCTTCTAAGAGTACGAAAACCAAGAAAATCGGCCTATAGGAAGAAAAATACTTAAAAGCAGTTTTTATTATTACACAAAACATAAGAAACAAATTTCAGAAGAAATTATTTTTACCCAAATACCTCTATCTATTCCATTATATCTATTCCAAATAATCGTCGATAATAACAAATAAATTGTATAAAAACATGAGAGAAATAACGATGAATAAGAAATAAATTCCGCCGCCGTCGCCGCCGAGTAATTAATAGGACAGGTTAATTTTAAATAGATCAAATATTAAAATCAAAGCCAGATTAAGCCAAGGTTAGCAGTTATTTAAGATATATATTAATACTAGCTTTTGCCCGCGACTTCGTCCACGCAGAAGTCATCTCTGACAGAGTTAAATAGAAAAAGAAATGCAAGGTGTTGAAGGTTTGTCGCTAGGACGATAATCAACAGCGTCAGAAACTGGGATGCGGTCGCCGCCTTCTGCGAGTTAGTTGTCTAACGGAATTAGGCAATAGGGTGGGTCCAAGAGAAAATACTCTACGTTGACACGCTCTACCGTCGGTGCTTTGGACGGCGCAAGCGTGAGTACCGGTATTGAGGTTCACTGCATGAGGGCTTCGACTCGAGATGATACCCGGTTGCGGTGGCCCGCCCGCACAACGTAGATGTACGTGTACGGCGCGCGTGTGTCTATATACCATAGCCGGTCACTAAAGAAAAAGGTTGTTCAAAGTTCTATTCATTCTACAAATTAAATTGCCAATTGCCCCTAGTCGGCCCTAGGTATCTCCTTCCAAACCTTTCCGATCCTTATTTTCCATTCCCGAGTGGAGAGTTTGGGTGTGCCTGCCCGTAAGGGCACATACCACCCCTACACTTTGCCAGAGGCAAAGCTACTCCGCGCCGTCGTGCGCAACATCCCAAAGGAAATAGGCACTGAGGAGATCCTCGAATCCCTCAGAGGCCTAGACCTCCCAGTCAAAGAAGTCCACCGCATGGTACGCGGCCAGGGCCGACTTCCTCTAAACATGGTACTTGTGTGCCTTAACAATACCCCTGAGGGTAAAGGTATCTACAAGGTTACCAAAATATGTGGGCTTTCCGGCATTTCCGTCGAACCCCCATACAAAACGGGCAATATCGCCCAATGTCATAAGTGCCAACTCTATGGCCATACCTCCAATAACTGTTTCGCCCAACCAAGGTGTGTTAAATGCCTCGGCGATCACCACACCAAAGAGTGTGAGAGGCCCAAGGACCTATCGCTCTGCACAGAGCCGCCTTCATGCGTGCTGTGCGGAGAGATGGGCCACCCGGCCAACTACCGCGGCTGCCCTAGAGCGCCGCGCAGAATGGTCCCGCAACAAAGCAGGGCCAAATATTACATTAAGGCCTTTGTGCCCGCCCCTCTCCCCACTCATAATGCATGGAATCGCCCCTTATTGAATAATAAGGAGGCCTTCCCCGCCCTGCCGCAAAGGCAGCCCTCCGTGTCCCCCCCTACCAGGCAGGTGACACCCTCAGGCCCCCCGCCAACCGTCGGGCAAACGATGCCTACCGGAGGCCAACCTAAGCCCCTTATGGGTATCAAGATAAACAAACCCGCGACACCGCCGGTTAGGGTAGCACACAACGCGCTCCCTAAGACCCCACAACGACTAGACCCGGATCTAGCCCTTGTGGCAAATGTCGCGGCACTCGTTAACTTCGCGGAAATCCGCGAAATAGCAGCGGAGTTCAAAAGGCACGAGGGCGACAGCCTCGCCCTTCTCAACATCGCCATCCGATTCGCTCCCACGCTAGAAAGCCTGGGCTCCCTTAGATTCAATTAAAAATGGATTCACATCCTAGCGGCAGAGTCAAACCACGACACCTAAAGTTAGGTACATTCAATGCAAATAGCCTATTCAAACAGAGGGATGAAGTAGGTACATTCCTTAAGGAACATCAGCTCGATATCCTTATGGTACAGGAGACGTTCCTTAAACCTTCCATCCGGGACCCTAAAATTGCAAATTATAACATAGTTCGCAATGACAGGACTACCGGACCACTGGGGGGAACACTCATCTACTAAAAGAATTCGCTGCATTGCACGCCTGTGGATCCGCCCCCTCTGGCGCACATTGAAGCATCCGTATGCTGTCTAGCCCTCACTGGCCATCAGCCAATTATACTAGTTTCAGCTTATCTAACCCCTAGGGGAACAGATAACCTCATAGAAAGCGATCTCAAGGCCTTGCTTGACTTGGGCGGCGCCGTCATCATTGGCGGTGACCTTAACGCCAAGAATACCTCATGGAACTGTCTCAGTTCCAACAAGAGGGGCAAGGACCTGGAGCTTTACTCAGACAGATTAAGTTTTGACGTCATAGCGCCATTAGAGCCGACGCATTTCCCTTACATCGTCTCGAACAATCCAGACATTTTAGACATAGTACTACTCAAAAACATAAATTTACGTTTATGTTTGGTAGAAGTACATCACAAATTAGACTCAGATCCCCGTCCGGTGACTCTGGATTTCACCTCCCCCACCCCAGGCCCCTCAGGCCAAAACCACGAAACGACAAGGATGATAACCGACTGGGGTCAACTGAAGAGAAATCTAAAGACGACCACTTCGGTTCACCTTGATCAAATTCCAAAAGACATTAAGTCCAAGGAAGATACCTCCCAGGCGATCGATTCGTTCACAGAACACGTGCAGTCGTTAATTAACGGCTGCTCACGGCGAGTACCCGATACGAGAAATCGTAGAGGGCCCCTGCCGGCCGACATACGTGAACTGTTACGACAAAAGAACGCCGCGACCCGCGCGTACGACCGATATCCCACGGAGGACAACCGCAAACGCCTGCGGACTCTCCAAAGGAAGGTCAAGTCCGAAATCAGTAATTTTAGACAGAGCAAATGGGACGCCACACTAGAAGAGCTAGTGCCTTCGCACACAGCCTTCTGGCAGATTTCCCGCTCTCTCAAAAAGGATATAGTGTCCACACTCCCTCCCCTAAATCGACCCAACCAACCGCCGGCATTCATGGACGACGACAAGTCGGAATGTCTGGCCGACAGTCTAGAACTTCAATGTGCGCCGAGCACACTATACGACCAAGACGCGGCACACCACCACCACATCAACACCAAAGTGGTTCGTCGTATCAATCTTTCGCGATCGCACGAAAACGAAAACCACGATCAACCTATTCCAGCAGTGTCCACCGACGAGGTCGGGTCACTGATCAAGGTTCTAGGAGCCAGGAAAGCCCCAGGTTCGGACGGAATAAATAACAAAGTCATAAAACTATTCCCCGCCCACCTAATATTAATACTGTGTAGTATTTTTAACGCAGCCCTCACTTATAACATCTTTCCTTCACAGTGGAAAGAGGCCGTGGTAATCGGAATCCACAAACCCAGCAAGAAACGTACCGAACCTAATAGTTATCGCCCTATCAGCCTACTGAGCAGCATAGGCAAATTATACGAACGGATAGTACTCAGTAGGCTACGCACCTTCGCTGAGGGAAACGCCTTAATACCCGACGCGCAGTTTGGCTTTCGTCCACAGCACAGCTGTGTCCAACAAGTATACAGATTAGTCGAGTACACCAGCAGTCAGTTCGTTAGAGGCAGGTACACTGGCGTACTATTCCTAGACGTAGCGAAGGCGTTCGACAAAGTTTGGCATGAGGGCCTAATTTATAAACTATATAGCTTCAAAGTCCCAGAATATTTAATTCTAGTCATACATGACTACCTAAGTCATCGCAACTTTCGCTACAGGGTGGACGGGACGTTGTCGACCGCCCACCCTATCAAGGCCGGTGTCCCTCAGGGATCGGTCCTCTCTCCGTTCCTCTTCACGCTATACACTAGCGATATACCCAAATTCACTCGTGTACACACGGCACTCTATGCCGATGATACCGCACTCTTCTGTGCAGGTTATTCCCCGACAACCGTAGCTAAGACACTCCAGAAAGCGGTCACCGCCCTTGCCAATTGGTATAGGAAATGGAGAATAGAAATAAATGCCGAGAAGAGTCAAGCGGTTATATTCACTAAACGAACTGCCCGCATCTGCTCTCCGGATGACATCCCCCCACTTACCTTATTCAATAAGCCTGTCACATGGTGCAGGCAAGCCAAATATCTAGGAGTGACCCTTGACAGTCGACTCACGTTCATACCACACATAAGGCAGGTAGGCGCGCGCGCAGCCTTTGTGATGGGACGTCTTCATTGTTTACTAAACGCCAAATCAAAACTATCCTTGAAGAACAAGGTCAGATTATACACTGCCTGCATACGGCCTATCATGACCTATGCCAGCGTAGTGTTCGCACACGTTAATCCACCAAGGATCCGCAGGTTACAATCACTACAAAACCGGTTCATGCGACGAGCCACGGGGGCACCGTGGTTCATTCGAAATGTCGACCTTCACGTTGACCTAGAATTGCCGACCATCAGGCAATACATGAAGCGGTGCTCCCAGAGGTTCATTGACTCTGCCATGATTCACCCCAACCAACTAGTGGTTGAGGCGGCTAACTACACCCCATTAAAAATATCCGCTATCCGACGTCCTCGACACGCACTGACCGACGTTGACGATGAAATTACTATCGCTCAAGAAAGAGCCAACACGGCCCGCGCGGCCATAACACATAGTCACTCGCGCTTTCGCCTTCGCCGCCGGGGAAGGAAGACGCGACGCGTAAAAATCAATATTCCAAACGTGGGCACACCCACTTTGCCACCAGCGACGCCCTGAGCCGAGGTCCGTTCTCCACAGGGAGAGCCCTCGGGCGTAGTCGCTTAAAAGCTATACCGGGTTGAGAGCCCTCAGCGCTCACCCATAGTCCGGTTAAGCTGTCAAAGCCCTCTCGGCTAACAGCGATCGCAGTGGAAAGAGTTTAGTGGGTATTCTAGTCACGGGGCTAGCGAGTCCCACACTCCTCGTCTGTTTTTCCGACAGGCGGGGGTTAGTGCGCAAATAGCATTCTTGAACCACTGCGTTACCAAAAAAAAAAAAAAAAAACTATTTACGGTATGACCATGGGATAGAAATATAATTATCGCCACCCTTTATTTGACTGTTTTGTTTCACCAGAAGAGTTGCAACCTCGTTAGATATAATTTATTATTTGAGTTACAGAGCGAACATTTTTTAAGCTAAACTTAACCTGTATCTTAAACCATTAGGCAAGATCCTATTGCCGTCTACTATGTGTATCGTGTGAGCTCTCACGCCGGCACTGGTCGCCACGACGGCACTGGTGCGGTGTTGATGGAGAGGGAGAGAGAAACACGTGTTTATTTATTTTTACCGAAGAATATTTGTACGTAATTTGAAAAGAATCGATAAAGAAATTTTCGCCCCATACACACTTTGCCACTTTGTTATACCCTCTTAGGGATGTAATTCATAAAATCCTATCATATTGAATCGCTATGTCATAAAAAGAAACGTACGTCAAAATTTAATGTTTCTAGCTTTAATAGTTTTGGTATGGCTGTAATGAGTCGTACAACCCGCTTCACAGGCCTAATTTACACAACCACAGGGAGAAAATTGACAAATGCCGGATATTACCATAGAATGTTTGATTCAACTCGTAATTTGAAAAGAATCAATAAAGATTTTTTCTCCCAATACAAACTTTGCCACTCTGTTCCATCCCCTTAGGGGTGTAATTTCGTAATATCCTTTCTTAGTGAATCTCTACTTCACATAAAGAAACCACTGTCAACATTTCAAGTTGCCAGCTTCAATAATATCGGCTTGGCGCTAATGATATAATGAGTCGTCCAACCCGCTTTGCAGGCCTAATTTACACCCCCAGAGGGTGAAAATCAACAAATGCTGAAACACGTGTTTATTTATTTTTACTGAAGAATATTTGTACGTAATTTGAAAAAAATCGATAAAGATTTTTTTCTCCGAACATTTTTTAAATTGACATAACTTTTTTTATAAACCAATTGACATAAAATAAAGCCTAAATGTTAAGAGAAGCTTACCACAATATATTAGTGAAAACCGCGTCTAAATCGGATAAGCCGTTTCTGAGATTAGCGTGCACAAACACACAGACAAACAGACAAACAGATAAACAGACAAACAGATAAACAGACAAAAATTTTAAAAGTTATTGTTTTGGGTTCTATTAGTGTTTATAAAGGTCCCAGTAGTATTTTTTTTTCATATATCTTCCATGTACAGACAGCGACCCGTTACATTTTTATTATATGTATAGATTATAATGTTATATTAACTTTTATGAATAATAACAAAAGAGAACATTAAAGTGAGTCATATGTGATACATATAATTATGTATATATCAATATTATAATGTTATAATGACTTTTATGAATAATAACAGAAGAGAACATTAAAATGAGTCATCTGTGATACATATAATTATGCATATATCAATATTATAATGTTATATTGGCTTTTATGAATAACAACAAAAATGAACATTAAAATATAATTTATTTATATATTTAGTTGTATAAATCCATATAAAATGCATGTTTATTACAATAATGATGGCAAAGACTATGATGATAACTTTTCTATATCATCATTATCGTGATCTAAGGTGCCCTATCTGCCCTCGTTTGGTGACGGACTAAGATTATATTACTTTACCATCCCTTACTTTTGTATGGGACACTTTATGGCCGACTCAAGCGTTATCAGGACAATGGACAGCAGCACACTCTTGGGGGACTTATAACAGTAATTACGATCATCCCACCTGTTAAGCTTGAACATTATATCATTATCCTCTCCTTAAGGAGAATATAGATTGAATATAGATTCAACAGTGAAAATCAATAGATTAATAAATAGATGAATCTTCTCACTCATAAAAATAATTTTACGTGGATTCATTTTTTTTTGGTGGCGGACTATTGAACTCCACGCTAAATCCGTTTGGGGCGATAGCAGAAGCGGCGCGCGACCCCATAGACCTGCCCTACATGTACCTCTCTTCGCCGAGCGTGCAAGCCGCTAAGTAGATTCATTAACAGTTACAATAAGTACTTTGGTAACATTGACATGTTTGCATCATCAGCTGCTAAATTCAAGGTAAAGTGCCTTGAATATATTGAAAAAAGTAAGACATCTGAGTTGTATATAACATTTTTACAAATTATGCTTTTATACCACTATATATACCGTGACATATATATCGTCTTACAAAAGATGTGCCATAAAAGTATCCGACTAAAGAAACATATCTAACATATTTAATTATTCAATAGTGGTAGTGATAAAAATAGTGAAATAAAATTAATTAAAGTTAAAATATTTTGTAACAACTTGGTTATAATGTTTACATTATAAACAAAAGAAATCATACGGCATTCCGCATGATAATGATTGGATAACGTAATTACGTTAGCTAATCACAGCTACGAAGTCCACGTGAACTGCTATTCCAAAACGTACCTACGCCTAGGTAGTACCTACACAGTACGTAGGTACGCTACATGCTGTTCTCTTACTATTTTAATTAGTAATTGTTCGCGACAAGTACAGTGCAGTCATAGTGAAAAACAGTGTTCATTTTTTTTTTTTTTTTTGTGTCTTAGTTGTTAGCCTCAGATGGCTATGACAACTTTAACAGTGTTCAGAAACATAGTGTAATAATGCCGTGTATATTAAATAACACAGTTAGCGACACCAGCCGTGAACAAACCGCGAGTGTCGACCAATCAGAGTGCGCCTAATTTTGCGAAAATTTAGTGACAGTAAATAGTGAAAAACAAAGACAATGAATAAAAAACATTAAAATAGGTTAATTAGAGATATAATAATACTCAATTAATGTTAAAATAGGATATTATCGTTTACATAACTTGTATAAAAATGAATTGTTCCTGACTATGCCCCAATTTTGTTATTTATCTTGTAAACTTGCAATAAATATATATGTTTTTTGGTGTTTTATTGAAGCATACACATAGGGCCCATCAAACACTTCTGTGTTTGATGATGATGTCATCAAAAACCTTCATCCTAGGTATTATAGTTTTTGAAATATAGTGTTTTAAAGTAGATGAACAGTACTAAACAGTGTTAAAATTACAGTATTTAGTCTTTAAATTAAGCCTAAATTGATACCTTTTTTTTTTTTTTTTTTTTTTTTTTTTTTTTTTTTTTTTTTTTTTTTTTTTTTTTTTTATTGGTGGGCTATGGGTGCGTCTCGCCCCGCCAAATCGGTCCGGGGTGACGGAGAAGGCGGCGCGTGATCCCATAGACCCACCGTAAAATCCTCTCTCTTCGCCGTGCGAGCGGACCACCGGTACCCGATCTTTGTCTTCGGTGGTAGCCTAAATTGATACCTAGGGCTAAGGTAATAGTTTTAATACATAGGTAATTTAAATGCACAAAAGATAAGCTATATATTATAAATGTAACTAGTATAGTCTTAAAGTTATAATCGAAAATATTAATAAAGATAGCACAAAACGAGGTTGAAAATTAATGACATTTGCACCGGTCGCCGCGGCTGTCGTTACGGTAAAGTTTCGTTGTACCTAAGCGACACAATAAATCGACGTTGTGTGGCCGCAAATATATTAGCATGGAGATATAGTGAAATAGTGAACTTAAAGTAATAGTACGTGGGGGCTAGGTAGCAGCAATGGTGTAATATTCGTCCGAGGTGCATATGTTACTTCAATCAAGCGTTTTATTTCTTCAATAATTTCCTGGTCCCGGCGATATACAGTCTACTTCACCGCCGAACCAGCGACCAAACGGGACGTCAGCTAACTACAACACATTTGTCTGGAGACCCGTCCCGCACTGTAATTATTTATAATAATTTTTAGAAAAAAATATTTCAGTAAATAGATTTTTAACCTGTTAATTTTGCGAATGAATAGTAGATACTGGATACGTTAACTGAACTGCTTTTGTAAGACGACATAAATGTCACCGCATATATCATATTATGTATTGCGTAGTGTTACACAAATATACTACAGCTTTTGTGGATTTGTTGTTTTGTATATGAAGTTAATATTTGGTTGACCTCGGTATTTTCTTTTTAGTGTGTTTTGCAAAATATATTTAAATATAATAAAATGCTAAAAAAAGTGGCAAAAATAATAATAAAAAAGGTGAACAAAGGATCCAAACCGAGCTCCGGTTTGTCTGGATTAGATAGCAAGATTTTCCAATTGAGCTATGTCTATTCTTAATAACACCGTCAAAATTCATATTTAAATAGTTTAAACGCAACGAAACATATAATTTTTTCCTTAACTGAAAATATTGACAAAAACCATTACAAATCAAACCTAGCTAGATCGATTAATCGCCGGGGAACCGCTTGCATGCTAAATTTCATGAAAATCGTTAGAGCTGTTTTCGGTATTTCAGAAGTTATAGGCTTTATAGTTGTTGATGTTGACTGGCTGGTCGCACGACCAAACGTAATGTCAGCGTATCACATGAAAAAAGTTATTGGCTATACATTTGTATCATGTCAATCAGCTCATAGTTGTTTGCATATAAAATAAATAAATTAATTATTTACATACATATATATCATCACGCCATGTCCCTTGCAGGGTAGGCAGAGAGAACAGAGTGGCAGAGAACTCTATCCTTACATACTTCACTCGCTTCCTCAACATTCTTAATTTTCTTCATACATGCTCGCCGGTTTCGGAGACTCTTGCCTCTACTTTCCTACATCCTTCCACTTTCATATTGTATATCTTCTTAACCAGACGTTCATTTGGAATTCTTTCCACATGTCCGAACCATTTAATTAATTAAAAGGATAGTAATCTAACCTTTTGATAAATCTCTACTATCACCTTTCGTAAATCCCTTTGAGAACTAATGGACCTTTAATTTGTAACGCCAGAATGTTTGCTCAGCATATTTGTCAGCATGATTCACAGACGAATGAACTTCCCGATGTCACATACCGAATAGTCCCTAGAGTATATAGGTAATTTAACACGGTTAGGCGATCCGCCCATACAGGACATAATTGTAGGCATAACGTATGTAATGACTGGAATATATCGTTTAAGGGAGTACTTAAATCTCAGTTAGTGGAATACGTAAAACAGTAATGTCCATCTATTCATCAGATTATCAATGCCCACTGCTCTTTTTTTTTTTTTTAAAGACCCAACCCTGCGCTGAGGAAATAAACCTTGTATTGCGGAGGACTTTAGAAACATGCAATTAACGTAGACAAATTACACTCAGACTCAGAACAACACTTTGTGGATCACACAAAGCTATGTCCTGCGTGGGAATCGAACCCACGGCACTGGCACGGAAGGTCGGTATCTTAACCACTACGCCATCTGTGCAGTCATTGTTGGACAAAGACATTGCCAGAGATAGTCTAAGATAAGTAATAGTTTAAGATAATAGTGTGTTAATACAATCTCTACTTTATTTCTTACACATTATGTAGGATACTCCGTGTTTAGCAGTGGGATATATGTATATTGATAAGGAAAAGATGAAAAATAATGTTATTATATGAAAAAAATAACCAAAGAAAATCTTGTATTAAATTAAACTATTTAGCCAAATGAAAATATAAAAATAATCTTCAAAAATATGCCAGATTAATTATAATAAATAACTGAAATATTAAATGTAATTGTTATTTATTTATACAAGTTTAAATATTTATTTTTATTGCTTGAATCGAGCGTAAAATTAATTTATTCCTATCGCGTAATTATAATGATAAAATAAGCCTGTACTTATAAGTTTACAGAATGAATTAAAAGCTTTCGTAGAAGCTCGTAATAACCATAATACCACAATGTCTTACTCTCAGAGGATTGTCGAGTAATTTAGTCGTCGCCGCTCGGATCATATTATTTCGTATTCCTAATACAAATTATACGCAGTTCCGTTGGGATGTGCCAAAATGGGTAAATTAAAACGAAGTTTACTTTGCATAGTGAATTGATATATAAAATGTGCATTTTTGCTGTGCGGCTACTGGCTCTTCTCCAGAATAGGGATTTGTTACCGCGAGCATACACTTATATATTTTTATAAACTTGGTGAAATAAAAAAGTCATATTCCAACTGCAATAAAGTCTGGTTAATTCAACATTAACACCAAAAGAACTATATATGTAATGAATGCCAACGTTTATGCAAACATAGGTTAAGAAATGAACTATTTTTATATCGTATTTTAATTTTTATTTTACAAACGCGACCATTCATATACTCTACAACGCTACATCATTCATATACTCTACAAAGTTACAATTTACATATTTGAGGATTAAGGAATTCACAATAGTTATATCTATTAAGTATTGATTAACAAGCGGGCAACATTTGATTGACTTAAAAAAAAAAAACAAATTAATTTCTTATACATACATACATATCATCACGCCATATCCCTTGCAGGGTAGGCAGAGAGAACAGAGTGCCAGAGAACTCTATCTCTGCATACTTCACTCGCTTCCTCAACATTCATAATTCTCTTCATACACGCTCGCCGGTTTCGGAGACTCTTGACTCCACCTTCCTTCAGTACATGACCGATCTGGTCTAGGTAGGTTAGTCTCGGTCTCCCTCGGTACCTACATCCTTCCACTTTCGCATTGTATATCTTCTTAACCAGGCGTTCGTTCGGCATTCTTTCCACATGTCCGAACCATCGGAGCATTCCCTTTCGCATCTTTACACCAATACTCTCTTTCATACCTACTCGCTCTCTTACGTCGTCGTTACGAATGAATGAATGAATTTCTTATAAATATGCTTAAAACATCAAACCTAATCAAACTTAAGTTAACTTAACCATCCAAGAAAAAAAAACCCTCTACCAACATGTCTGACCAGCGTGGTATAGAAGGTTAATTTCTCTCCAATTATGGAGGAGGCTCGAGCCCAATAGTGGGACGTATATGAGCTGAGATGAGATGATAAAGAATCATATGCTACTATCGAATCAAGATAATTCATAATGCAAAGAATATGTCTTATAAAATTATGAGATTGTTGCTGAATTAATTGTACAGGTGATGCTAGTGATCTGTACTAAAAGCAACATCTTCTCGTGTACATATTTGATTTCCATGGAGGACGGAACTAATATATTTATTAAATTACTTGCAACACTAGTTTCTATACTTTCAATATTATTTTAAAAAGAATAAATTTATTTAGTTACGATATAATCGACAGAAATGATTTTGATTTAACCTATTTTAGTGTCATTCTTTGTGTAAAACAAATTAGTTAAAAAACAACGTCTTAAATTATCACTGACAGTTTAAAGCAATGAATATATAATTGATTTGTATATTCATAAAACTGTTAATTGTTTAGAACTTTAGTGCTACTACTGATTACTTTTGGTGGCCAAAACAAATAATTGAAAATGTATGAGGAAATTTTCGAAATTTCTCTGCAGTACCAAGTTCATGAACGCCGATATTGATTCATGGAATAATTATATGAAGAGTCTTAGAAAGCGTTTCCACAATTTCGCACTTACTGACTATTATAAAAAGTCTAATGAAAAAAATATAATTGTAAATCTAGCTTGTAGTTTGCAAAAGTAGCGGCTTTAAATAAACAAAGTTCAGAGCTTGAAATTTTGCTGTATATTTATAACTAGCTGTGCTTATTTGAGACTGAATAACGTCACCTATTAACCTACATACGTCCTAAGATTAACTTTAAAACTTGTTTTCTATGATCTATTTAAGCGATGCACCTCGCATGGTACCACATAAAAACTGCTTGAAAAAATACCACTGAAATACTATATTTTCTTACTAACAAATGAGTAATTAACTGACAGTTTCGTGGTCATTTTCCAGCATGTTCCATAAGAAAATGTAGTAGAACAGGCTATACAAATATGAACTTTACTCTGACAATGATAAACACTGTCGAGAATTCATGAATGCGTCGCATAAAATCCAAGGTTTTTATGCACGTTCCATTTTAAATTGGAATAAGCGAGATGAAAAGGAAAAAAAACATCGCAAAAGCAAATTACAGGAAGCGAAAGAAACTAAAATGCGGGACGGCTCGCTCGGGCTTGAACTATAAAATATTTGCATCCAAACGAGGGCAGAGCAACAATAAGATGGAAATGCAAAATCCTGCCACGATGCAACGCATACTGTCCGCTCTTGCTAATAGCCAACTGTATATTTTACTTTAAACTGAGACTTGGCTTAAATTTCGCCTTATCATATTAAATATTGTCTTTACTGTATGTAAAATCATACATGACAAGTATTTTCAGCACCGCAAACTTCCTTTAGCATATATTATTCTCTATAGAGTCTACCAAGACATTGGCTATGTTTCAAATCAGCCTAAAGTTACTATTTTATATCTAAATTTTAATATCGTTTTTTAAAATTTACTTGAATATATAAATAAGTAAAACTCATAACAAATGTGATGACAACTAGTTAAAATATTTATAAATAAAATAATTCTAACTTCATAGAATTATTTTTATTAAATAATATCATAAGTGTGGCAGCGGTTAGAAATACTACCAACTGTTTGCTCGTAGATGTGGACCTGGGCCAACTGCACCTGATGCCCTTTGGTCAACATTTACATTCCCAAGGAGGGTTGACGTCTGGCAGGCGGCCGGTCATAAAACTATTGTCAATAACTTTTACAATATGTAACTACGAAAGAAAAGTACATATTGTATCGACTCCAAGTAATTGGGATAAGATTGGGAGAATGATGAATATCAGAAGTAAACTACAATTATTGATGACAATATCACTATACTCCAAATTTTGATGCGACAAAAGGTGTGTATTTTGTAAGAAAAAGAAAATAGTTCAATTCTCTCTTACATTTTACTGTTAAGAAATTCTTAATAGCAACAGTAAAGTCTGGCATTATGCCTTGTAGGCTCCAATAAGTGCCTGTCCCTCGTAGTTCTAATAGCTAAAGAGCGAAATGTAATCCATCTCTGTATAACTCGTTGGATTGTTAGGATAAAAATATTGAAAGTAAACATATACAATCTTTAATTGTAATACTTTTATCCCGATAATTCAATTTCATTAATTAAAGATAAGTTTTTTTTCCAAGTAGGTATAGTTAAAACTAAGTTAGAAACCTCAGTCTTATTACACATATTTCTGGTTATCTTCATTATTCTCCTGCTCTTATCCCAATTACTTGGGGTCGACGCATTATATACTCGTACATATTGCAAAAGTTATTGGCAATAGTTTTGTAACCGGCCGTTTTCCTGTGTCAACCCTTTTTGGGAATATAGTTGTTGACCAAACAGCGGTGGAGTTGGCCCAGGTCAATATTTAACTCTTAGTCGTCGTTTACATCCATGAGCAAACTAGGGGTTGGTATTATTCTTAGCCACTACCACACAGCATATTATACACATTTCTAATATTGAATCATTTAAATACTTTATCATTTTTTTTGTTTAAGATTTTATGACACTCAAGCATACTGTAAATTATTTGAATGAAAGACAGTAGAATACAGCGAATTTAATATAGGGAAGGTCCCGGGAGGACGGTTCAGGGCTTTTGCCTCCTAGACTGACATTGTAAAACTTTTCTTCGACGCAATCTACATAAAAAATGAGCCGAGGGTTCGCGGTGACCCTCTGGTAAATGAAAGCCTTTTGAACTGTTAATTTTGTTTGCATACGAAATGAAATCTGACATGAAAGTTATTTGCGCCTTGATCTTAACTGGGGTCTATGTTTTGATGCTAAACATTTATTATCTTTGGTCTTCCTATTTGTTTTTTAATATGGAGACGTTCTATGTTAAAATATGGATTTGTGATCGATTTGGTGTGTTTGATCCATATCTTGCAGTGATCTTTAATTGATTTACAACATTTTTATTTCCACACATGTATACATTTCATCACGCCTGTTTCCAGGAGGGGTAAACAGATGAGCTCTAGCCGAGGTTGCGGGTGGATGGCCCAGTTTTCCACCCACAGAGAGGCCGTCCGCGTGAAAACGATGCTTCAACAACACTGTCATTTGTTATCGAGGCATCGACGTAGATAATACCCGAAAGTGTAACCCAACGGGCCGGTCACGAATGTCAAAGATGCGGTTACCTGTGGCCAATGGTGATTGAGAGGGAATACGGTGGGCTATGAGACCACGCGGCGCTCTTCCGTCGCCCCGGACGGAACGGATGGTGTGTTTCCGACCCATAGCCTGTCAAAAAAAAGCAGTAAATAGATACTACGGATTGCTGCAAGGCATGATCCTCGCATACCTCCAATTCTTTTATTCACATTCATCAATTATCATACGTGCTCTACGGTTACACGTATTATTAATATGTGTAGATACACACACCGTGCTCGATAAAGTATGTAAAAGTCTATCTGTACTCATCATCATTCTCCTGCTCTTGTCCCAATTTCTTGGGGTCGACGCAATATGTACCCCTCTTCTTACATATTGCGTAGGTTATTGGCAATAGTTTTATGACCTGCCGCCTGCCCGACATCAACCCTCCTTGGAAATGCAATTGCTGACCAAATGGCATCAAATAGTGTTGGCCCAGATCAATATATGTCAATATACTTAGTCTTAGTCGTCTTTTGCGACATCCACGAGTAAAATAAGGGTTGGTAGTATTCGTAGCCGCTACAACACAGCAAAAAAGTCTATCTGTATTATTGAACATTTGTTATAAATAATATTGAAAATTGTCAGGTTCTACTTAAATAAAAAACCTTTAACTATCTCGCTCTGATATCTTGATATTAATCAATCTTTATGTGCCTTTATATATGCGTGTTGTGACGGAGTAAGAATACTATTCACCACTCCACATCTTACCCATGGGTGATTGTACGAGACGACTAAGGGATATAAAACAGATGATAGATGTTATATCTATGCGAGAGAAGGAAAACTCGAAACAAAACCTTATACCAACACGTCTAACCAGCGCGGTATAGTAGGTTAATTTCCCTCCCATTAGGAGGAGGCCCGATCCCAACAGTGGGACATTATGGTCTGTGATGATGATGATGATGTGCCTCTGGAATATCGACGTCAATTCTAAGATTAAATCTGCGATTTGGGGCTATCGTTTTCTCTTGTGACTCACTTTGAACGTACGTAGTTTTGCATCATACCTCAGGCATTATGTAAGTGGATATCTGAAAGAGAAAAAGTTAAATTAAAGAAGATGCAGTTCTCCGCGACCCTTAAACTCCTCTAAACAAATGTAAACGCAAATGTAATTGCTTATTACCTTATCAAGTATAAACAACAAGGAATGACACAGTGAAATCGGCATTTTTCGTTATGCTTCAATATCCAATACCTAATTCACTTTTATTCACCAGGTCGATTGGCGATGCGTTGAGTCACAAGAAGTCATGCGAATCAATGCGTCGACCGTATAAAATCGCTCAATATAGTGTTATTTTATGGACGTTTATATTTTTCAGGTTTCAAATGGCTAATTTATGGATGACTTCATCCAATTAGTTCAACATTTTTCTATTACAATCAGTCTAATGCAGTTCACCGCTGGAAATTTTTACTACCTGGTTTGCCGTATTTTCACATCTAATCTTAATAGTGGTAGAACCAGCGTGGTCTTGGTTGACAGTTTTCTGTCGACAGCTGCGGGCCGGTCCATCCGGGGTAGTACCACACTCTCGCAGAAGATCGACGTCTGAGCAATGGCAATGTGCTGTTGCGATTCGTTCGGTGAGCGAGAGAGCCGGAAGCCCAACTGGGTGGGTTTGGGGTTTATATTGCTAGGCAGCGGCCTAGCTATACTCCTGGTATAGCAAAGGTCCATGGGCGGCAGTAACACTTACCATCAGGTGTGCTGTTTGCTCGTTTGTCACCAAAAGCTATAAAAAAAATATTCCCGATTCCCTTTAAATCGTCCCTTACCACTTCGATTATATGTGAACCTACTTTACGGCTCTAAGTAGCCATTTAAGAATTTTACACTGATAATTGCTCTTTCTACGAACATAGCTTCTAATAACGTGTACCATTGCCATTTGAAATTCAATTAAAATTTTTATGAGACAATTTCTTATAATACTTATGTAAACAATAAAAATAATAAACTTTTCGGTACTATTTATAAACTGTAATAATTAGAAAATAATAGAAATTACGTAACTTTCATAAAATTTTGTTAAACAATAATTATTTCATGATGAAAAAAAACAAGTAACAAGCAAGGCTTGTTCCAGCTTACATCTGTTAATTAGCAGACAATTATACTAGACGTAAGTACTACTCAAGCTCAATGTATAGTTCCGACTTTGTTGACTTCCAGAAAGTTCTCATTCTATAAGTAGCAAATAACTATCCATACTTATCATACATTTTGTTGTCTTTTAAAAATAAATATTTTTATAACAAGTTGGAATCGAATAATTATTGCGTTGAATATTCTCGAATATTTAAAATGGTGCCACACTTATAACAAATGGTTCGGACATGTGGAAAGAATGCCGAACGAACGTCTGGTTAAGAAGATATACAAATTATACAATGCGAAAGTGGAAGGATGTAGGTACCGGGGGAGACTGAGACTCACCTACCTAGACCAGATTAGTCACGTACTGAAAGAAGGTGGAGTCAAGAGTCTCCGAAACCGGCGAGCGTGTATGAAGAGAATTATGAATGTTGAGGAAGCGAGTGAAGTATGCAAGGATAGAGTTCTCTGGCACTCTGTTCTCTCTGCCTACCCTGCAAGGGATATGGCGTGATGATATGTATGTATGTACTTATAAAAAAATTAGTGCCGACTTCGATGCCACACATAATAATAAATTACTGATGGTTATGTTGTGAATTAATATCTTGTGAAAGAAGGTGACATAGATTAAAAAAAAAAAAAAAAAAAAAAAAAGCTGGATTGTTAATCTAAATCTATTCATATCGGTAATTCTAGTTATATCTACTATAACTAGAATTACCAATATGAATAGATTGTTTTGGAATGTAAATATTAAACTGAAGTCTCGACCTGGATATGCATATGTTCCGCCTATACAAACTTTGATACTAATAAAACATCAAAGAAAAAAAATGGGATTAGATGATTAAGGGAAAAAACGAAAGAAATTTATGATAATGATATGCAACCCCTACTGTAAAGGTAATTTTAAATTTAGTATGAAGAAAGATTTTTGATGTCATGGTTTTCGGTAAAAGGCCAAGGAATAAAATGATTTGACAAAAAAAATTTCATTGATACTTTTTTTTTAAATATCAGTATAATAAAGAATAGCTGTTAGCAAAAATTGTTATTTTAATGTAGTTAGCATTATCAAATGGGAAATACAATTCAATATAGCACAATATTTTTGTAAAAAATGAAATACAAATTTTAATCACAAGAACAAGTTGGATTATGTTGAAAAACTGTTTTATCGTTTATAATTACAATCTTGAACTTGAATTCGTCATCATTGATATTATTTTTCTTGCTGGTTGAATAATTTCAAGAGAGCCACTTTATCTTTAATATTTTTTTAGTTGTTCTTGGTGGCAAACGAGCAAGCAGCATACCTGATGGTAAGTGTTACTGCCGCCCATTGACCTTTGCAATATCAGAGTATAACTAGGCCGCTGCCTACCAAATAGAACCGCAACCAGAAATTTAGGTTTCCGGCTCTCTCACTTACCGAACGAAGCACAGCAGCACATTACCACTGCTCAGACGCCGATTTTCTGCGAGAGTGTGATACTACCCTGGACGGACCGGTCCGTGGCTGTAGATAGAAAACTGTCAACAGCGTGGTCCTACCACTATAAAATTTAATTATGAGTTAATGTGCAGTAGAATAATTAGTGGGATTTACTATCGCAATTGCTTAAGTTGCTGTAATAATGATTTACGTTCACATACATACATATCATTACGCCATATCCCTTGCAGTGTAGGCAGAGAGAACAGAGTGCCAGAGATCTCTATCCTTGCATACTTCACTCGCTTCCTCAACATTCATAATTCTCTTCACACACGCTCGCCGGTTTCAGAGACTCTTGACTCCACCTCCAACCACGTTTAGATAATTAATAAATAAATAAATCATCATCTTTATAGACTTACTCTTAAAATAAATATATAAAATGTGAAATACAATCAATAAATATCATTAATAGTTAATATTTTAGTCTTGTCTAAACGGTAAGAGATTAAGAATGTAATAGATATTGCCCTTCCTTTCGGGTAAGGATGTTAGTATTAAAAACTACTAAGGGTTAAAAGCAGAGAAATTAGTTATTTTTCAGGCTATTGCTTAAAAACACTGTATCCCAACTATAAAAACTTTTACGTACCTTTTGTACTTCAGTAATTTCTTAATCGCAAGCCAGCAAGTTTTGAGAATGATAGTAGGTTACCATGAACCTCCACAGATCGTTCTGTACATTTTAAACTAGTTCCTGGTAACATAATTATTTAATTCCAATAATAAGTATACTCTTTATCTTGGATCCAGTGCTTTTAGAATATCGCTATTATTATGCGTTAATCTATGGAAAATATTCTATAATAACGTGTTTGAAGGTATTATACATCTATTCGTAACACAAATAATATAAAATATATCTAGGATGAGAATAAGGCTTAGATTCGCTGGTGAACAAAATACATTATACTTAGCTCTTATATTATAAACAACGTTATGTTATGGCTATCTTCTGCAAGTGGTTAAAAAATATTATTTCTTATAATTTTTTTACTCAATTAACAATATAAAATTTTGACCTTAATTATAATATCGTAACTCGAAGCTACACTCGTGGTAAAAGATATATGAATGATTAAAATATAGCCTTTGTTTTCGATAGCAAATAAAATTTAATAAATTAAATTTCGTTATTAATGTAACTTGATGCTTCCACAAGTAGCAGAAACAAAACGCAGGCAAGGAAACTCTATCGTTCTTTAAGTCAATTTAACTTTCGTTACACCTGTACAAATAGCTCGAGACTTCTCGAAACAATTTCGTTAAGTAATTTTGTTAAAGAAAAAAATATAAAGGCCCTAGCTAAATACGAAACGATCCATTTCCATTTACTGTACAAACTATACAAGCGAGAAAGGTAATATTGAATTACACATAGACCATATTTGTCTAAGGTTTCGATGCGTTTTGTGTGATTTGATTGTTTCCGTAATGATTTTAGTAGATACAAGTTTTATACCATTTTATTATGTAAAAATTATCTATAAAATTGACGTGATTTGCAAAATTATTATATCCATATCTTTTCAGCTCATATATGCTCCACTGATATATACAAGCTTCCTTTAGAAAGATAAGATAATTGACTAAACTATACCATGCTTATTGAATAGGTTAATGAAATATTTTTTTAGACTAAATAATATTTTCTTTCATTAATTCCTTTTCTATCATATATCATTCATTAAACCTAACCGTTGTATTTATGCCACTGAATCAACGAGACGATAGATTTAGTATTTCTAATCAGTATTTCTTATTAAGTTTGTATCACTAGCAAAATAAAAAATTTTTAGGCACTTGTCAAAATATTCTAAAATTCTGAACTATCTTTTAGAGTAATTATTGAATGATTTGTTTAAAGGTTTTCTCGATCTTCCATGATGTTTTTCCGTATCTATCATAGGTACGGAAAAAAATTCAAATTAAACTTGCCGCTTGGATACTTATGTTATGTGATATTAATAAGATAATGCATTAGTTTAGTTCAGTTTTTGAAACTACGTGATATATTATCAAGTAGATTATTTAAATCTATTAGCTGTGTGGTAGCGGCTACGAATACTACCAACCCTTACTATGCTCGTGGATGTCGTAAGAGACGACTAAGAGCCTTATAATGATCTGGGCCAACTCCATCTGATGCCATTTGGTCAACAATTACATTCCCAAGGAGGGTTGGCGTCTGGCAGGCGGCCGGTCATAAAACTATTGCCAATAACTTTTACAATATGTACTATGAAAGAACCTACATATTGTATCGACCCCAAGCAATTGGGATAAGAGTAGGAGAATGATGAGATTATTTAAATGTATGTAAATTATATTTGAAAAAAGAAATTATATATCTATATAAATTATTCTTGAAAGATGATTTTTATGCTAATGAAATATCTTCCATAATAATCCATTAATAATATGCATTTTTGATACTCCCTAGTGAAAAATAAGTCACTAAAAATTACAATTTAAAGGTTACTTTATGACACGGCATCACGTTGTAATTGATTCTTTCGCGTGTTTGTTAATTCTCTCTCTCATGTTTGATGATTCTCTCCCTATATTAAAACGTATCTTTATCAAAATATATGACCATTCTGTGCCTAAGTTACAATTACATATGTAATAAATCCTCTGTTGACGTTGCAAAAGTATTTGCACATTCCTTCTAGTTGCTTTTTAATATCATATAATCTAATTAGTTATTGTTTATAGTCATCCCAGGTCATATAAGTCCACTGTTAGGCTCGAGCCTCATTCATATTGAGAGGGAAATTGACCTACTATACTACGCATGTTAGAAGTGTTGGTATAGGGTTTTGTTTCAAGCTTTTTCATCATTTGCATAGAGGATAACCTCTATAAACGCATATAAATGCGTTTTATATCTCTTAGTCGTCTCCTACGATCACTCGCGGGTAAGATAGGGGGTAGTGTATTGTATTCTTACTGCCTCACTACAAGGGGGTTTTTGTTAACTGTAGAGGATACAATTGTTTATAGTATAGTACTTTTACTGCAAATTATTTTATTCGATTTTTTTTTTAATTATATAACCTCGTATATGATATAGGATTAAGCAATTTGATATATTTTGATTAGCAAACCACAATTTTATTACTAATTCCAGATTAAATTTATCCCAGAGTTCATCGAAGTCGAAAACTAAATAATGGCCTTAAAGCTTTAGTTAAGGCAAGGATTAATCCCTGGAATTACTAAAGTTTACAGTTTGCCTGATAGATAATTAATTAAAGGTAATATAATTATATTCCATTAATTTCCATAAAAACTATTTTTGATTTATTATTTAGTTTTAAGTCATTTTATATCGTTTTAACTCAATAATAATAGGACTTCACATGCTGGTGGATAAAATACCTCACGCTTGTAGGTTTCCTACTGATGCTTGCTGTTACAAAGTAAAAAATGAAAAAAGAAATAAGGAAACATAATTTGAAACAGATAAGATTAAAGATTAAACAGATTACACAGATTGTGTGACTTGTTACTTAAGACTATCTGGCAATTTATAAAAACTTGATGACGAGCGAAAAATGATTGTCACAAGTTGGATTCGAACCCACACTTCAAAATCCGTTCCGATCGTGCTGCCACTTACCGTGAACTATTGTAAGACATTCAATTCTCGCATTGTATTATATTTTCGTCTTTTAAGGAGACGTGTGCCATCTACCCGATGTTGGTTACACGCTGTACAGACTTAATACTCAAACTTTACAGTTAGAATTGTATTAAACGATGACACAACCCTGTTAATCAAATTACTGAAATTTGCAGGAAACACATTTTTTTATAAACTACACCCGGTACTAAGTTAATAATTTTTGTATTACAGGTGACTTTATAAACATATAAATAATAAACACAAATTACAATCCGATTAAAAACAACGATCGTACAAAGTATTTCCCAGCGTGAGAATCAAATCCACGACACTGGTAAATAGGTATTTAAACCACTACGTCATCTGTGCAATCTAAATCCAAATTTAAGCTCAGTGTTTGTTGTTTTAAAATTAATCATTAGTTTTTGGGTTTACTTGGCCTATGCGTCATTTACACATTATATGTATGTCTTTTCGTGTGGTGACGGAGTAAGAATACTATTCACCACCCCATATCTTACCTGTGGGTGATCGTTTGAGACGACTAAAGGATATAAAACGCATCTAACATCTATGCGAGAGAAGGAAAACTCGAAACAAAACCCTATACCAACACGTCTGACCAGCGCGGTATGGTAGGTTAATTTCCCTCCCATTACGGAGGAGGCCCGAGCACAACAGTGGAACATATATGCGCTGGGATGATGATGTATGTCTATATTGCGCTAAACACTATATCCGTCTACGAATACTACCAAAATTTACATTGCTCGTGGGTGTGCTAATAGATCAATAAGATTTATCGATCTGAGTCAACATTTGATGCCATAAGGTCAATAATTACATTCCCAAGGCAGAATGACGTCAAGCAGACGTCCAATCATTAAAAATACTTTTGCTTTAAGATGAGAGAAGAGTACATATTGTGTGAATCCCAAGTAATTGGGATAAGAGCAGGATGACGATGATGATTTTGATACATATATCTAAATTATTATGTATAAGCACATATATCTAAATTATTATATATAATCATAATTATGTATTTATTAATCCGTATGGTGACGGAGTAAGAATACAAATCACCACCTCTTATCTTACCCGTGGGTGATCGTAAGAGACGACTAAGAGATATAAAACGCATATAACATCTCTATGCAAGAGAAGGAAAATTCGATACAAAACCCTATACCAACACGCCTGACCAGCACGGTATAGTAGGTTAACTTCCCTCCCATTACGGAGGAGGGCCAAACCCAATAGTTGGACATATATGGGCTGTGATGATGATGAATCATATATATAAAACATACATACATTATAGTTCATCGTTATCATCATAGCTCATTTAGGTTCTACTGTTGGGCGAGATTGCTCCATACTAGGAGATAAGTCTCTACCACGCCGATCAGATGGGTTTTATTTAGATTTTTTTTCTTTAATACAAGTTATATTCATGTTACTTACCATAGCTGTTTTACGACACCCATGAGTAGGATAGAGGGTACTGAATTGTATTCTTACTCCATCACCACATAGTAATAAAAAGTACTTAAATATATATAAAAGTACTATTCATAAAATTAGTATTCGTCAAATTTAATAGATAGTAGATCTAATAAGAGAATATTTTTTTTATTATAAATATACTATATATTGTTGTTTGGTCAACAATTATGTTCCCAAGGGGGGTTGACGTCTGGCAGGCGGCCGGTCATAAAACTATTGCCAATAACTTTTACAATATGTACTGTGAAACAAGAGTACATATTGTATTGAACCCAAGTAATTGGGATAAGAGTAGTAGAATGATGATGATAAATATAATATTGCTTCTTAGAATAATGAACGTGTATTTTACAATTGCAGTAACATTAAAAGCTATTTGCAATGTGAGACATTATCTGGATTTAGTTGCGGGGATGTTAGCTAATTGGAGTTATTCAAAGTTGAGCTTAACAGTTTTCTAGTATCGTTGAAAATAAACTGAATATTATATCAACGCTCAGTCCACTTACACACCAACAAATTTTTTGTACTCGCATTTGTAATGCATTTTCGAAACACGATTCGATGTCGGAATACTGAAAAAAATAATAATAACAATAATAAGAAAATTGAATCAGAATTAGATATCAAAATGAATAATTATAATTATTCAAGAAAACTTTTAAATCAAAATTAGGTCGTGATGTTAGTTATATATTTTTTTCCCGCAAGATGGACCATGGATGTGGTCGCGCCCCGACAAATCGTTCGGGGCGACAGAAGAGGCGGCACGCAACCCCATGGACTCACCCTGCAAACACCTCTCTTCGCCGTGCGAGCGGGCCACCGGTACCCGATCTTTGTCTTCGGTGGCCGACCCGGCGGTATACCCTTGCGGGTTCCTCTCTTGTCGATGCCCCGACACGCATGCCTCACGTCGGGTGACCGGACTATTCCCCGGTCCGATCACCCGAAGCCTCGGTTAGGGCGGCATCAGGCGCAGATACTCGCGCCTGCACCGCACCGGCCGCTGGCGGCGGCCCGGGTCACGGGAATCCACCCGGACTCGTTCCGCGGCCTCCTTCTGCGAGATAACAACCTCGCAGAAGGCGGCGTGATGTTAGTTATATTAGAAATTCTCGAACGAAAAAGAACTTTAACAGTATTTTTTCATTGGTCCTCAACCACTACGCCATTTATGCAGTCACTATCCAACTTTACCAAAAATTAAGTGTATAAGAATTACACTTTACAATCCTAATATTCTTTCAAGTCTAGTTGTGTGGTAGCGGCTACGAATACTACTAAACTTATTTTTAGTAAATTAAGGGTTAGTAGTATTCGTAGCCGCTACTACACAGATATAAATTCATCTATATCCTTACTAATATTATAATATTAGTAAGGATCGTTATTCGAAAGTAACTCTGTCTGTCTGTCTGTCACTCTTTCACGCCAAAACTACTGAACCGATCTTAATGAAATTTGGTACACAGATAGTCTAGAGCCTGATAAAGGACAAAGGCTACTTTTAATGCAAAAAAGGGTTGTAAAGAGGGATGAAAAGTTGTAAGGAAGTATCGTCATTTTTAAAGCCAGTAGTTTGAAACTCATTTTTAGACTATTGATTAGATATAAATAAATATGACATTAACATGTTGTCGACATTAACCCTTAAGGGTTAAAATAAAAATAGGGCATGAAAAACATTAGGAAAATAACTTTTTTACGCGGGCGAAGCCACGGGCAGAAGCTAGTAATATATATATTAGTATACTTATATTATAAATTCATAGTCATCCTTATTAACATACTATTGATGATCGGCAAAATCGCGAAAAGTTTCGAACTACGAGATGTGCTCGTTATCAGCCTACTACAACGTGTTAAGCCTTTAGGTTTACGTAATGTGTGTCAACAAACTGTGACGTAATATGTTACTGTAAATAGGTTGAAGGGAGGCTGAAATTGCTATGTATAGATTAAAGAATAGGCTTGACTAACAATTTGCCAAACATGATATGAATTTGGTTTTCACAATATTTATGAACTGAACGGACGAAATAAAAACTATTAACAACAATTTCACATTGAAAATTAGATGTCTAATATTTTTACGTGATGTGTCTGGCAGATTTAATGATATAATCATGCGACTACTAATTGCCAGATACCAAAATGGTATCCAGAATGATATAAATGTATTATGGGGTTGAGCTAGCATTTAAAACAATATCCACTAATAAGCTTAATTACTACTTGAGGAGCCGATGAAAAAATGTTTGCTATTGTAACACATACATTTTTTGAGTAAGTCTGTGCACCCGTCATTATCATTACCGTGCTCTTATCCCAATTAATTGGGGTCAACGCAATATGTTCTTTTCTTCCACACAATCCTATTTGATGTCATATCTGAGGTAAATATGAAATCTTTGATTTATTTTAATTACTAGAAGAACTTATTTAGGTGAAAAATTAATCAATATATTTAATAAACGCAATCTTTAAAAACTAACAGTGCTTTTATAAAAGCATTATGGAAAATATTAGAAGAATCATACGGCACTAAGCTGTATAGTAGCGGCTACGAATACTACTAACCCTTATTTTGCTCGTGGATGTCGTAAAAGATGACTAAGAGCTATATTTCGACATGGGCCAACACCACCTAATGCCGTTTCATCCACAATTACATTACCACGGAGGGTTGACGTCAGGCAGGCGACTGCTTATAAAATTATTGCCTATAAATTTTACAATATGTAGGAAGAGGAGTACATATTGCGTCGACCCCAACTAATTGAGATAAAAGCAGGAGAATGATCATGGCTAAAAGACTCACACAGTATCCGTGTGAGAAGGTTAGTAGGTCGTTCACACAGATAATCCTTAGTTGCGTAGAGTGGAAATAAATAGGTAAAATAATTAATTATAGGTAAACTTAGAATAGTTTGTTAAATTATATTATCATCTTATAAAATACTGGCAGACCCGGCCACGCGTTGCTGTGGCTAAGGTAGTCTCAGTAACCCGTGGTGGTTATGCTAATAAATTGTAGCTTATATGAAGCGTTTCTACGTTTAACATAGCGCCATCTATTAAATACTTACTCAATCCAGTCAACAGATACCACCATCTGTTAGAATCGTTTGGAGATAACAGATAATTGTGACTGTCAAATAATAGACAAATAATTTGCAATAAAATAATATTGTGACTATACATTGAGATGGAAGCTATCCTATCTTTTAAGTTGGATCAAACTACACATATTATGCAAATTTGATTAAAATCGGTTAAGTACTTTAAGAGTGCATGGATGATTTATAGGCTATGATGACGATGCGGCGGAACTACTGGGATGTAGTGAATATCATATAAAAGTGCTTTACAACGTTTTCGTTTTCCATCAAAATGCCCACAAGATACCATTAACAGTGTAGCCATAACACTGTTGATGATGTTGACAATTTGACTTAGACAATGACTAACCTGAAAGACTAAAAACGTAAAAATAATTATAACTTGACACTGGCACCAATAACTCGTATAAGTAGCTGATTGCCAATACACAAAGAGAAGAAGAAGAACGTTTATGTGACATCAACCTTTTTAGAATTCCATACCCAAAAGATAAAACAGGACCCTATTACTAAGACTCTGCTGCCCATCCGTTGCTTCGCCTATCTGTCACTAGGTTGCTCTCATGAACCGAGATAGTTGGACAGTTGAAATTTTCACAGATGATGAATTTCTTTTGCCGCTACAACGGCAAATACTACAAACAACAGTAAAATAAACAATAAAATACAATAAAAAAACAATAAAGTAAATATTTAAGGGGGCTCCCACACAACAAAGGTAATCTTTCTGCTCGATATTGATAACAAAAATAGGTAGACGTTTGAAATATTCACAGAATATTCCGTTTTATATTAGAAATAAATAATTAAATTAAAATAAAACAAATAGAGAATTTAAGCTCCCATACAACAAACATGATTATTTTGCCATTTATAGATAATGGTACGGAATCCTTCGTACGCGACTCCGAGTCGCTCTTATCCGGTTTTTTTAATATAATCGAATTGAGTTTTCAAACATGTGTCAAAATAAAATGTGTTTTAAATCAAAATCACTAAGAAGTATTGATATCAACTTTAAAGCAAATCACCCCTAAAATAACTTACCACCCCTTTTTAACTGGATTAGGAGATAAATCTCAATAAAATATGAATCACATCTTTCATCAATTCTGTTGAAGAATGTTTATGCAAAATTTGAAATAGATTGGACCAAGGAATCACGTTGTCCCATACAAACTTTGCCCTGCTTTTTCACCCCCTTAGGGATATAATTTCGTAAAATCTTAACTGACCTCTACTCGACGACGAGACTCGATGACGAGAGTGTTCCGCCTGTAACGGAGTCGGAAGTAGGGGCAGCCGTGGCGAAATTCGTTCCGCCACCACGGCCCCCGGCCCGGACGGAGTCCCAGTCCGGGTGTTGAAGTTGCTCCTCGAGCACCTCGAACCTCGCCTCAGGCGACTGTTCAACGCCTATTTGACGTCTGGACAGCTCCCTGAGTGCTGGAAGGAAGGGAGGTTGGTTCTCCTGCCAAAGCCGGGACGGCCCCCGGATTTGCCGTCGGCCTACAGGCCCATTGTGCTTCTGGACGATGTGGGTAAGCTGCTGGAGCGTGTCCTCGCTGCCCGCATCGTCCAGCACCTGGAGGAGGTGGGGCCCGATCTGTCGGATGCTCAATTTGGGATTCGGAGGGGGCGTTCGACCATCGGGGCCCTGCTACGCCTGAGGCAGACGGCCGCGGAGGCTGTCGCCGGCAAAGGAGTGCTGTTGGCTGTGTCGTTGGACATCGCCAACGCCTTCAATAGTCTGCCATTCAGCTGCATCAGGGAGGTGCTCCGGTTCCATGGAGTGCTCCTGTACCTCAGGCGGCTGGTGGCAGACTATTTGAAGGGGCGCAGTGTTCTCTACGCGAGCCCCGCAAGGGACATTGTGTGGACGCCCATGTCGTGCGGTGTTCCGCAGGGGTCGGTTCTGGGGCCAACTCTGTGGGACATCGGTTACGACTGGGCGTTGAGAGGGAGCCTCCCCCCCGGGCTGAGCGTTATTTGCTATGCTGACGACACGCTCGTCACAGCCCGGAGCAGGACACTCGAAGAGGCGGCGAGCCTGGCCACTCTCGGCACCGAGGAGATGGTCAGGCGAATTGAGGCGCTGGGGCTCAGGGTGGCCCTAAACAAGACGGAGGCCCTACTATTCCATGGGCCCCGTGTGAGGCTGCCCATCGGCGCCTCGTTAGTCGTCAACTCCATCCACATCAGTATCCAGGCCCATATGAGGTACTTGGGTCTGGTGCTCGACGGGCGATGGTGGTTCCGGGAGCATTTTCGTCAAATTGCTCCCCGGCTAGTCGGCGCGGCGTCCGCCCTTTCTCGGCTCATGCCGAACGTGGGCGGACCCAGTTTCGAGGGCCGACGGCTGTATGCGGGGGTGATCCGCTCAATGGCCATGTACGGCGCACCCGCGTGGGCGAGGGCTCTGAACGCCCAGCTCAGGGCGGTGCTGTGGAGGCCACAGCGAGCCATGGCGGTCAGAGCCATTCGCGGGTACCGCACGGTGTCTACCGAGGCGACATGCCTATTGGCCGGGACACCCCCGTGGGATCTAGAGGCGGAGATGCTCTCCGACCTCTACCGGCGGGTTACCTCAATGCGCGAAGAGGGTGGCTCCCCATCGTTCAACGAGATAGCCACCTGGCGCGAGGACGCCCGCCGAGAAGTCATCGCCCGTTGGGCTACGCGGCTGGAGAGGCCTAGACACGGTGCTTTTACCGTTGAGGCCCTCCAGCCCGTACTGATGGAGTGGATGGAGCGGCGGCACGGAGTCCTCTCTTTCCGGTTGGTGCAGGTCTTGTCGGGGCATGGTTGCTTCGGCAAGTACCTGCACACGGTCGTGCGGAGGGAGTGGACTCCGTCCTGCCACCATTGCAGTAGTGACGAGGACATGGCGCAACATACACTCGAGGTATGTTCGGGCTGGGACGGGCAGCGCCGTGACCTCGTCGCTGTCATCGGTGCCGACCTGACGCTGCCGGCTGTTGCGCGAGCGATGGTCGACAGCGTCAGGAATTGGGACGCGGTCGCCGCCTTGCGAGATGATAGCCTCGCAGAAGGAGGCGACGGAACGGGCCCGGGAGGATTCCCGTGACCCGGGCCGCTGTCCGCGGCCGGGGCGGCGCAGGTGCTAGTACCTACGCCTGATGCCGCCCTAACCGAGGCCTCGGGTGATCGGACCGGGGAATTGTCCGGTCACCCGACGTGAGGCCACCGCGTAAGGACGACGCCTCGACGAAAAAAAAAAGGGATATAATTTCGTAAAATCCGTTCTTAGCTGACCTCTACTCGGCGAAAGAAATATTCCTACCAAATTCAAAGTCTGTAGGCCTTATGGTTCCAGAGATATCGTGATGAGTCAATACATAGGTGGAAATCTCTTATATATATATAGATAAATACACTTTCTGCTTTAATTAAAAGTATCGTCATCATCATCACAGCCCATATATGTCCCACTGTTGGGCTCGGGCCTCCTCCATAATAGGAGGCAAATTAAACTACTATACCACGCTGGTCAGACGTGTTGGTACAAGGTTTTGTTTCAAGTTTTCCTTCTCTTGCATATATCCTTCTCTTATATATGCGTTTTATATACCTTAGTCGTCTCTGACGATCACCCGCGGGTAAGATAGGGGGGTGGTGAATTGTATTCTTACTCCGTCACCACACGGATAAGTATCATACAATTCAAAAAAGTATTATACAATTTAAGAAACACACCTACTCTGGTCATCATCAGTATCATCACATATAAATATATGTACGTCTGGGCTTCAACCTCGTGCACAATAAGAGGCAAATTGATCAACTATACCACGCTAGTCAGACTGTTTGGTATAGGTTTTTATTTCGAGTTATATTATTCTTTAGTCGTCTTTTACGACATGCACTGGACAAAACGGGGGATGATAAAATTGCGTTTCATATGTCAAGTACTTCATTTAATATACTAGTAAAAAAATTTACTCAGGGTGAATTTTTATTAAAAATGAATTGATATCTGAGTTTTTGTCTCCGAACTTCATCAGTTAATCTACTTTGGCAGTAAATCCGTAAAAGAAAGGAAGATTTATAACATGATTTTAAGAGTTTTGCGCCAAGTTACTTGATTCTAGTTTATTAGAAATAAATTGGCAATTTCAATGCCCAGTTTCAGATACAAATTTTAATAGGTAGTTTTAATGGTTCATTGAAAAGTTTAGCTTTCTCAATTTATTGTGGTTTTACTTTAAAAGTTCAATCATTTATTATAAATGCTTATACGTAGTTCATCTTTTGTAGTTATCATTTTTAGTTATTATATAGTTCATCTTTTGGATCTGGAGAGAGCATTTGACTCGGTTGTATGTTGAGGAAGCGAGTGAAGTATGCAAGGATAGAGTTCTCTGGCCCTCTGTTCTCTCTGCCTACCCTGCAAGGGATATGACGTGATGATATGTATGTATGTAGGTATCTTTTGTAGTGACTAAAACTTTTTCTAATACAAATGAAATCATCACCATTCTCCTACTCTTATCCCAATTACTTGGGTTCGATACCACAGGTACTCTTCTTAAATCGTAATCGTAGAGCATGCATGAAGACTATTATGAGTGGGAATGAAGCGATGGAAGTATGCCAGGATCGTGGTTTGTGGCAATCCGTAGTCTCAGCCTACCCCTCTGGGAAACAGGCGTGAGGCTATGTATGTATGTATGTATAAAATATACATATCATATTACCTATGTATAATTTTCCCTTAAATTATGAGTTTATAAATATGCATTTTTTTTTTGATGTAAGCCTCCGTTAACGACCTTTAAGGCTAAATATATTCATATGAATCTGTATACATAATAATTATATGTTGATAGTAGGACTTTTTGTGTGCTAATGACGTAAAAATGGCTGACGTTTCCCGTGAATATTACAAAAATTACTTAAGGGATATAAGCAGATATTGTGATTAAAAAAAAAGAGAAGTTAAACTCAAAATAAAATTGTATATAAGTATTGTTCACCTAGACAATACCACCAAACGTACATGGGCTGAAAAGGATTGCCTTATTGGTATATGGACTAAGAAGACAAGAACAATTTCACATTTTTATAATATTGGAATTTCATACAGCCTCACAAAGACTTGTAGTATATTGAACACGTATTAAGTATAAAAACCCGATGATTAGTGGGATTCGAAATCCGTTCCAATCGTGCTACCACTTACACCACCGTGAACTATTGTAGGACATTCAATTCTCGCATCATATTATATTTTCGTCTTTAAGGAGACGTGTGCCATCTACCCGACATTGTTTACACATTGTTCAATCTCAATACTCAAACTTTGCAGTTAGAATTGTACTAAACGATGACACAACCCTGTTATTTAAATTACTGATATTTAGCATTTAATATACTCGATTATTTATAAAAACAACAAACAAAATCGTGCTCAAGAATCAACCACGATTGGAACGGATTTCCAACAGGCGTGGGCCTACTCGTGACAATCATTTCGCTCTCGTAATCGGGTTTTTATAAATAATCAAGCATATTAAATGCTAAATTTCATTAATTTGTACGTATTAAGTATTAAGCTTATTGTCAGTTATTAGATACCTAAACAGATAGTAGAAAGTTTCTTCTAGTTACACAATTGCTGTGCTTGATGCAATACGTTTTTCACATCCACACACTTCTGTCAAATGTTATAAATGGACCTAATACATACCTATTCATGTGTCGCTGGAAACTTTATAATTATTAACGAGACATAAATAGCACTTGAGTTCGACACAATCAATTGCGTGCCTAAAGAATTTTCCTGCGTTTGGATTAAACACAAGACAATCGGCATGGGAGTTCGTTAACGAGCTAAGTAGTATCCTTACCCTATACAAATCGCGTAGTCGTCCTCCATGTTTGAAAGGGTAAGGAGAAATTAAACATAACCACATTTCGCTATAAACTTTTTAGTGCCAATCAAGGTGGTAAGCCTTTGCCCGTTAACCGAGAACTGTTTTAAACTTCGAGGTTGCTTGTTGCAGGTTGTTGAGAAAATATTTAAAAATCAAAACATAATGCTAAGTATGTTAAAAATATCTGTTATTTTTTTCTTGTCCAATCAAGTATACTATTCTAAATTCTATTTTAGAACCATACTAACTTTTACTAACTTTAATATAACGAGGCAGTTCCTGTTTCATTCGTCTATCAATGTAATGAAGTTCACTGTTGGAGAAGTGCACTGTTGGAGCTTGGCTGAAGAGGATAATGACACGATCGCCATGGTTGGCAGGCAGGTTTGCGATCAACAATGGATATTATAAGTTTAAGAGAAGTGTTGTCTATTCTCCTATTGATTTCTCAAACAGATTTTAAGGCTGTTATCGACTTATATATATATTCATATGTATAGTTATATGTATGACTACCTTTTGCCCGCGACTTCGTCCACGCAGAAGTCATCTCTGATAGAGGTAAATAGAAAAAGCATTGCAAGGTGTTAAAGGGTTGTCGCTAGGACGATGCTCAATAGCGTCAGAAACTGGGATGTGGTCACCGCCTTCTACTAGTTAGTTGTGAAAATTGACAAATGCTGAAACACGTGTTTATTTATTTGAACCGAAAAATATTTGTACGTAATTTGAAAAGAATCGATAAAAATTTTATTTTTCTGCCCATACAAATTTTGCCACTCTGTTTCACCCTCTTAGGGGTAGAATTTCGTAAAGTACTTTCTTAGTAGATCTCTACGTTATAAGAAAATACTACTGTCAAAATTTCAATAATATCGGCTCGGCGCTAATAAGTCGTCCAACCAGCTTCGCTGGCGTAATTTGTACCCCCAGAGGGTGAAAATTGACAAATGCTGAAACATGTGTTTATTTATTTTAACTGAAGAAAATATGTACGTAATTTGAAAATAATCGATAAAGATTTTTCTTTCTCCCCATACAAACTTTGCCACTCTGTTTCACCCCCTTAGGGGGAAAATTTCATAAAATCGTTTCTTAGTAGATCTCTACGTTATAAATCGACACTATTGTCAAAATTTCATGTTTTTAGCTTCAATAATATGGGCTCGGCGCTAATAAGTGATCCAATCAGCTTTGCAGGCCTAATTTACACCCCCAGAGCGTGAAAATTGACAAATGGTGAAACACATGTTTATTTATTTTAACCGAATATTATTTGTACGTAATTTGAAAAGAATCGATAAAGGTTTTTTTTTCTCTCCATACAAACTTAGCCACTCTGTTTTATCCCCTTAGGGGCGGAATTTCGTAAAATCCGTTCTTAGTCCACTAAGTCCACACTTAGAGCTCCAGCTCTAAGTCATAAAAAGAAACTACGGTCAAAATTTATTTCATGGCAATTGGTTTATAAAGAAAAAAAATATGTCAATTTAAAAAATGTTCGGAGAAAAGTCTTTATCGATTCCTTTCAAATTACGTACAAATTATTTTCAGTAAAAATAAATAAACAAGTGTTTCAGCATTTGTTCATTTTCACCCTCTGGGGGTATAAATTAGGCTTGCGAAGCGGGTTGGACGACTCATTAAGTCATTAGCGCCAAACCGATATTATTGAAGCTGGCAACTTAAAATTTTGACAGTAGTTTTTTTCTATGACGTAGAGATTTACTAAGAAAAGGTTTTAATAAATTACACCCATAAGGGAGTGGAACAGAGTGGCAAAGTTTGTATGGGGAGAAAAAATCTTTATTGATTCTTTTCAAATTACGAGTCGAATCAAATATTCTGTGGTAATATCCGGCATTTGTCAATTTTCACCCTCTGGTTGTGTAAATTAGGCCTGTGAAGCGGGTTGAACGACTCATTACCGCCAAGCCGAAACTATTAAAGCTAGATACATTAAATTTTGAAGCACGTTTCTATTTATGACATAGAGATTCAATATGAAAGGATTTTATGAATTTCGCCACTAAGGGGTTGTAACAAAGCGGTAAAGTGTGTATGGGGAAAAAATTTCTTTATCGATTCTTTTCAAATTACGTACAAATACTCTTCGGTAAAAATAAATAAACACGTGTTTCTCTCTCCCTTTCCATCAACCCCGCACCAGCGCCGTTATGGCGACCAGTGTCGGCATGAGAGCTCACACGATACACATAGTAGACAGCAATAGGCTCTTGCCTAATGGTTTAAGATACAGGTTAAGTTTAGCTTTAAACAATGTTCACTCTATAACTCAAATAATAAATCATATCTAACGAGATCGCAACTCTGGTGGTGAAACAAAACAGTCAAATAAAGGATGGCGGTAATTTTATTTTTATCCCATAGTCATACTGTAAATAGTATATTAATGGCAATGTAATTTATAGAATGAAATGAACTTTGAACCACCTTTTTCTATAGTGACCGACTATGGTATATAGACACACGCGCGCCGTACACGTACATCTACGTCGTGCGGGCGAGCCACCGCAACCGGTTATCATCTTGAGTCGAAGCCGGACGGTAGAGCGTGTCAACCTAGAGTATTTTCTCTCGGACTCACCCTATTGCCTAATTCCGTTACAGAAGGCGGCGACCGCATCCCAGTTTCTGACGCTGTTGATGATCGTCCTAGCGACAAACCTTCAACACCTTGCATTGCTTTTTCTATTTAACTCTGTCAGAGATGACTTCTGCGTGGGCAAAGTCGTGGACACAAGTTAGTATATATATATAGTATATGTATATATATATGTCTGCGATTAACACAGTACCAACAAGATTTCAAGATCCAAACACGTGTTCATAGCTCGTTATATTCTACGGTATATTATGAAAGTAATTTCAACTTCAACACCTTTAAAAGCGAGACTCCCCTTTGGATTCAAACTTTGTAATTATACCTTTTCCATTAGAGGGTTGTGTAGGGGTGAATTCGCAAAATATATGGCAGTAACTTGTTTAGAACGAGCTGCGGCCTGTCGGGTTACCTGTTTTAATTACCTGCTGTACAAGTGAGATATTAGAAATATTGATGAGGTAAGTACCTCAACTATATCATCCATTCATTATGCATAAGTATGCATAATGAATGGATGATATAGTTCTTTGTTCTTTGAATATACTAAATTATATAACAAGTAATTATTTTTAAATAATTTAGTATATTCATCCGTGTGATGACGGAATAAGAATACAAATAACCACTTCCAATCTTTCCGATGGGTGATCGTAAGAGACGACTATGAGATACAAAAGGCATATAACATCTATGCAAGAGAAGGAAAACTCGAAACTAAACCAACCTCTGACCAGCATGGTATATATAGTAGGTCAATTTCCCTCCCATTATGGAGGAGGCTGGAGCCCCACAGTGGGACGTATGTGAGCTGAGATGATAATGATGATGAATTATTTTTTATAATCTCAGATCTTTCTAAAAATATAGGTAGAGATGTAATATTTCCAAATTTCTTCTTTTTCTTCAGGCTCATAGATTTTCTTCATAAATTTTTACAGATTATAGAGTTATTACTGATATACAACCTTTAAAAGTTTTTAGAAAATTGGTCTACTATATCACAATGGACTGATGGGTGAGTTTTTTTTATATTATGTAATTTGCCTTTAAACAGAAACTGAAAATTTGGCATGTATTACCTTGGTCATAAGTCCACACTCACTGTGTCTACTGAGAAGTTTCTGAAGCAAAAAGCATCAGAAGTTGCCGAAGCAAAAAGACATTATTACCCTTTCAATACCTACGTGATTCGATTTCAAAGATCGCAACTTAAATTAAATACGAGAATGTGAATTCACAATGAAATTTTGCAATCACATGAAGGGAGTACCACGACGTATATGATGCGTTTCATCTACAAAAGATATCCACAGCAAAAAAACAACGGTAGTCTATAGTCTTAATTATTTGCCTGTAACTCGCTTTTGAACATGAGAGCTGCTAGACCGCTTACCATGCCGTGGTGTGAAAGCCCTCTGCTTGAAATTCGCATCACGCAGTGACTGGTCGACGGTAGCTGCAGGTTTTAGCCATTCAAAAGTAGGAGCGATAGCATCTCCGTAATTGGAGCTGTTAGAGAAGTGGAGAGACTTCGGGTCTCTCTGTGTGCTCTATTGACTCTTTAATAAGAAGTCTTCCGGGAGGTGTTCGAGTTGTTACCAATCTCTTCTTATTATTATCTTGTAATATTGTACTCGATTATACGTTTTACGCGATCATTTCTCTCAAACACTTCCAGATTCTGGAGTAAAATGCTTGTTGCGGGGTTTTTCGTGCCCCATATCATCCCTTTCTTCAAACGAGGTTTAAGAAGAACTTTTTCTCACGACAAGCAGTGAGATAGCTATGCCACTGGTGGTACTGAGGTCCATTCTCGGCAGTCACCACTTACCGCGTGAGCTGCTTACCCATTAGTCATCAGAAGTTAATTTAAATAAATTATGTTACCGAAGAATATAAAAACAATTTTTAAATGTTTGCCACGCATAATAAACAAAAGCCACCAATGGATTTGATACATATACATAATTCCATTTTTTTTAAATAGCTGAAAATTGTTTTATTTAATGATCATAGATATAATGTTTTGTAAGTAGCTACAGTCAGATTTATTTATCCTAATTTTGACTATAATATCCAGTCAATCCAACTTCTTGTATACTGAAATCTGCTCATATAATTAATTTTAGTGACGTTATAAAGATGATGCTGCATCTCTTTAAATAAATAAAACTTTACCTCTAATAGTTACTTAGATGGATAGTATAAAGGTGAGATAACGTAATAAAAAATACTATTAAAATAGAACTCGTAACTTTGTTTTTCTTGTTTAATGTCGACTTTAATAAAAATCTGGAATGGGAGGAGTACTTTAAAACTTATTTAAAAGAGAAGAGCATCATTTAAGTGCGAAAGAGGCCTCGAAGATTGAGAATGCATAACTATGATGGAAATTACGAAAGCACTGTAATGCCTGAGAGTGATAGGACTATAGGATACGACAGGTTTAAAGGTGAAATGCTGGTGGCTGTACAAGATATCGCAGCTACCATGCTATATCAGCTATTCAGTATCTGCTGGATTCCATCCGATGGACCGACATGGACCGAGTTGAACTTAACCATCCTGACATTTCCAGAATTGGCAACTGTGAGGTTGTTCAATCATATGTGTACCTCGGTTCCACTATTATAACACAGGAGGATGTGAAGACGAAATTCGAAGGAGATGTGCTATTACACGATCTGCTGTTGACAAGCTGAGGAGAGTGTGGTGCAACCGTAGTATCACGAAAGCCACGAAGGTCCGCCTAATGAGAAGCTTGGTCTTTCCGATATTTCTTTATGGCGCAGAAACGTGGACGGTTCGCCTCAAAGACCGACGCAAAATCGATGCACTCGAAATGTGGTGCTGGCGGCGACTGTTGCAAGTTCCTTGGACAGCGTTTAGAACCAACGTCTCAATTCTGAATGAGCTAAAAATCAAACAAAGATTATCGTCGACTGTGCAAACACGAATCTTGAAGTATTTTGGACACATTGTTCGGAACGAACAATCCATGGAACGGCTGGTGGTCCAAGGACATGTAGAGGACAAGCGGTCACGCGGTCGATCACCTACGCGTTGGACAGACGTTATTAAGGCTGCGACAAAAACCTCCGTAGTCCAGTGTTCCCGAGACGCTAAGGACCGGAACAAGTGGAGGCGCATTGCGGGAGATGCTCTATCCAACAATGACCCATCATCAACCACGACCACTCCGTCAGGAGTGAACGACTAAGGAGGAGGATTCCATCCATCAGCCCGTAAATGTCCACTGTTGGACATAGGCCTCCTCACGAGAATGCCACCTGTAACGGTCCTGTGCCACCTGCATCCAACGGTTTCCTGCGACCTTGATGAGGTCATCACTCGACTGAGTGGGAGGTCGTCCTACACTGCATTCTCTGTCGTCTCTCTGAATCTGTTGGATTATTGGCAGAGTATCTAACGACTGGTATAAGGCAGTAACCCTACCTTTGTAAAAAGGGAAAGGTTCGCAGCAAAATCGTAGTAATTACAGGGTTATAAACTTCATTACTATTGTCGGCAAACTATATGCGAAAGAATTGATGGAAAGAGAAAGTAACCAACAAAAAATGAAATATGTATATATGTTTCATAAGTATGTTTTTAAAAAGGTATGGGTAACACGGATCAATTGTGTTCTTTACAATGCATAACCCAAAAATATTTGGGTAAAGGTTAAAAAATCTTATGTACATTCATTGATTTGAAGAAGGCTTATGACAAAGTGAGGAGGAATGAACTGTTGTTTGCCCTGTCAATGTATAGATTAGACCGCCAGCTTATTCAGGTACGGAATTCCTTCTATAACGTTCTACTTCTCCCACTATAATATTCCAGGGCATTCGTAAGAATAAACGGATCCTACACTGAATGATTTAATATTGATAAAGTGATAGATAGAAATGTTTAGCGTCACCGTTTAACCTACCTGTTCGTAGATACCTGTTTGAAAGATCTGAAAAATAATAATTGGTTTAAGAATAAACAAGTTATTTATCAAATATCTTCTTTCTGCCGATGATCAGGTATTACTTGTATCGTTGGCTGAGAATTTACAGGCAACGGTAACAAGGGGCAGATTACGTCATATTTTTCTGCAGCAAAGTCAAGTTATAATAGACGTTAAAGTACGATAATTTAAATTAATATTGAATGTTGTTTTAATATTAAACTAAAATGGATATCAGCTATTAATTTACAGATTGTTTTCATTCATTCAAAAGCAGCCCTAAGCTGATAGAAAGGCAACAGCCACCTTTATCAATTGTGTGGTTGCTCTCATTAACGCAACTATTATTTTAATTATTGTAGCGTGTACCCTCTGCCTACCCTGCAAGGGATATGGCGTGATGATATGTATGTATGTATGTAGCATGTACCTATATATATATATATATATATATATATATATATATATATATATATATATATATATATATATATATATATATATATATATATATATATATATATATTTGTGTGTGTGTGTGTATATATATTCAAAGTTTGTGTTATTTGAATGTGTGTCAATGTTTTTCAAATTATGTAAATGCTATTTTCAATTTAATTATCACATAGCCTACGTGTTAATGGATTTTAAATAAGTATTTAATATTCATGTAGGTACATATACTTATCAGTCAAATATGTATTTCTCTTCTCTTCAATATGATTATAAATAAAAATTGGTCTTACACGAACAGCTGCGACTTCGCGACTACTTTCGCCTATTGTATGTAAATTATTATGTATATTTCTGTGTGGTGACGGAGTAAGAATAGAATTCACCACCCATATCTTACCCGTGGGTGATCGTAAGAGACGACTAAGGGATATAAAACGCATGTAAAAGCTATGTTAAAAACGAAACCCTATACCCATACGTCTGACTAGCGTGATATAGTAGGTCAATTTCCCTCCTATTATGGAGGAGGCTCGAGCCCAACAGTGGGACATATATGAGCTGAAATGATGATGTAAATTATCAGTATTAAACTTCAAGCAACAAATCACACAAGTCTAATTTTACTTCATAGATTGTTTTGAGACCTATTATCTTTACTACTAATAATCACTGAAAAAGCAGCCATATACTAATTAAAATAAAAAATCTCGTTATGTTGTATAATGTTTTTATTGCGCTCATTCCGGATAAACCTCAAAATTGTAAAATCTGATCAGATTTAATTAAATTGAAGACAATGTTTTGTCACGAAATTAAAACTTATAATTATTATGCATTCAAAGTTACTCTTTAATGCAAATTCAAGAAATATAGATGTAAATATACCTACATTATACCGTGCAATCTTTAATCACATTTAATAAAAAGGTAGTGTTTATTGGCACTGATAAGCAAAGATACTCAAAATAATTTTCCAAAAGCGAGGAAACTGCAGAAAATCCAGCGATAAAATTAGGTCGACTTAGAAATCTTATGATCGTAGTAACATATTTATATATTTACTTCAATACAATAATTTTTATCAAGATTATAAAATGTAGCTATCATCAACATTATCACCTTTTCAATTAATTTGCATCATATAGCCAGGCTCGACCCTCTTCCAGACTGGAAGAGAAATTGATCTACTGTACCACGCTGGTCAGACGTCTTAGTCTTAGGGTTTTATTCCAATTTTTTCTTCTTTTTAGCGATAGATTAGACTTTCTATATCGCTCACATTGTGCATAATTGTTATTATTCTTTTATTTTTCATAACACGAGATCAGATATAGGCAATAGATGTAACTCAAAAACGAAATATAATGCTTATAGTAATCTATAAGTATAAATTTAATTTCGTTGTTATAAAATTGTCATGAAATAAATATTTCAACAAAATCATCGAACAGATTTGTTGATGATATCAATAAACATTGTTATAATAAAAAACGTATCCATCTTTACTTAAGATACCTATGTATAACTGAGTTAAATTAAAATATAATTTATTCATTATTGTAACTTTGGAATATCGTAATGGAATTCCATAAATTATGAAGGAGAAGCAATAAGGAAATTATTACTTAAACATACTTACGCTATAAATTAATAGAATGGGCATTTAAAAATTTTAGCTTCTGTTGCTAACTTTATTAGACATTATATATAATATATGTTTTTTGTAATAGTTAAAAGCATAATGGTAAATAGTATATTTTTATCTCGCTAGGTGGCGTGTGCTATCGAGCTATTTTTTTATTGCTTATGGTGGCAAACGAGCAGACAGCACACCTGATTGTTAGTGTCACTGCCGCCCATGGACCTTTGCAATACCAAGGGTATAGCTAGGCCGCTGCCTACCAATTCAAACCCCAAACCCACCCAGTTGGGCTTCCAGATCTTTTGCTCACCCGAACGAAACGCAACAGCACATTGCCATTACTCAGGCGTCGATCTTCTGCGAGAGTGTGGTTAGTACCACACTCTCGCTACCTACCCCGGACGAACCGGCCCGCGGCTGTAGACAGAGAACTGTCTACAGCGTAGTCCTATCACTAAAGAGCTATGATTAAATGTGTGATCCTCACTTTCCTTACATAACGCAGGTGTCGTATGAGATAATTTAAGAACATAAAGATAGAGAATTACAAGAATACATGCAAATTTTGAAGTTTGATACCACAATCCTATGCTGAAAAGGTTATTTTTTTATTGCTATTGACGATATACTCGTCACAGTCTGGGGTGGGACGCTAGAGGAGGCGGCACGCCTGGCAACTCCGAGGAGATTGTCGGGCGAATAGAAGCACTGGGGTTAAGGGTGGCCCTGGATAAGATGAAGGCTCTATTGTTTTATGGGCCCCCCACTAGTCCACCCATCGACGCCTCGATCATTGTCAATTCGGTTCCCATCAGCGTCTGGGCCCATATGAAGTACTTGGGCCTGATTCTCGAAGGGTATTGGTGGTTCCGGGAGCTTCGTCGACTTACTTTGCGGTTTGTCGGCGCGGCGTCTGCTCTCTCCTGGCTAATGTCGAATGTGAGCAGAACCAGCACTACGTGCTGACGGCTATACGCGGGGGTGGTCTGGCCTTTACGGTGTACCGACGTGGGCAGGGTCCCTAACCGTCCGACTTATGGCTCTCCTGTGGTGACCACAGAGGGCCATGGCGGGCGGTCAGCGACATGGGCAGGGGGCGGCATCGTCTCGCCCAGTGAGCTACCTGGCAGAGCGACGCCCGCCATGACGTTATTGCCCGTTGGGCAATCCGGGTGGAGAGGTCTCGGTTCATTGTTTGGATCGTCGAGGCTTCCAGCCGGTGCTGATGGAGTGGTTGGATCGGCAGCACGAAATCCTTTCCTTCCAACTAGTGCAGGTCTTGACGATGTTCGATAGTGTCAGCAACTGGAATGAGACAGTCGTCTCGCTGTAGGAGGTGGCGTGGCAGTCTGAAAGAAAATCCTATTCGCTGACACGCTCCAACGCCGGCGCCTGGAGCGGATGCTGTCCTACGACCGCGGGTGACTGACCTGACTGACTGGGACGGGGAATATACCGTCACCCACTGAGAGGCTGACCACGGATGTCAAGGAAGTCGCCATTGGCCGGCTCAATGGCGATGGAAAGGAAATACGGTGGGTTATTGGAGTCAGGCGCTGTCCTTCCGTAGCCCTGGACGGAATAGATGGCCTGTCTGCAGACCCTTCAAAGCAGGATAGAGTGTTTTCAAAATTATAATGTAATGGATGGCACGTAAAGAATTATGATTGGATCAGATTCCATAAGTGGCAACTAATCACGAGTTAACTAGTAGAACAGCTTTATTTAGACGTAGTATTAAAAATACTAATAATTGATATTATTGAATATCAAAAGAGATAAAATAAAATAGTTAGTACTCGTGGATATGATAGGATAACAAGCACTTTAGTATACATACATACAGTCTGCATGATAAATACTTGTACACGGAATATTTTCTGACACGTATTTCGTCTTAATGTGAAGCATTACCGTGAACAGCTTGGCACTAAATGAAAATTGAGATATGAATGTTTCCGACAAATACATTATCTTGTATACACTTTGCGTGTTTATTTATTTATAATGTAAACTTTGTCGCATTTGAAATATGCAGAAAATAACAAAGAGCAATATGAGATAATAAAAAAAGCTAAGGCCTCATGATACATTGTAAATTGATATTGTTTTTGAAGTGAAACTTCTTTAGAATCGTTGTGATTTCAAACTCGATGAAACGAAAAAATAAGTCCATAGAGACACAAACATATAAATGTACAGGATTCAGCCGGCGAGAGAATGAGGTAGAACACATTAGACGTTCTAGGTTTCCTCTTTCTGCGACTCTTCGTAGCATCCCCACTATCTGACCCCCCCCACTAGAGAGATAGAGAGAGATAGAGAGAGAGATAGAGAGCGAGAGATAGAGAGAGAGATAGAGAGAGAGAGAGAGATAGAGAGAGAGATAGAGAGAGAGAGATAGAGAGAGAGAGAGAGAGAGAGAGAGAGAGGCAGATAGAGAGAGAGCGAGATAGAGAGAGAGAGAGAGAGAGAGAGAGTGTACACGCTATTGGTTGATGTATGTAAAATAGATTTCAAAAATAGTTTGCCAAAGTTTCACTTCTGATATGTGTACTTTGTACGCACACATATTTTTTTTTTTTATTAACGAAGGTTTGTAGTTTTTCAGAATAATAGGAAAGCCTGAATGCGTTAATACAACGCTAAGATTAACCTTACAACGATGCTTGATATATTTACACCACCAAAGATTCTAATATAGACGGGAGATTATCTCTTTACCAAGCTACGATCCCATCATAAACTTAGTTCAAATTAATACCACAAAATACACCACCTTGTGATTGTTTTTGGTGGTGATTTAGGAATGCATTGTGATGTCATCGCTTCTTATTTTGCAAAAATTATAAGTGATATAGGAGATTTTATTCTCCGGAAATAAGTCAACCATTTCATCATCGTGGTGAAATAAGCTATATTCCTCTTCTTTGTGGATTTCGAGCCTTGCGGTGTGATGTATATTACTTGAAAATGGAAAGCATCAAAAGATACTAAATAAGCAATATCAAAAGATACCAAATACACAATAAGTGCTAATACGTAGCGCTTATTATGTAGATCGATCAGACTCACTAAGTTATTATAATGTATACCTTACTTAATGCTATTTCTGTGATAAGATAGTTACTACTAGTGCTTTCATTTCCTATCTCTCCCTTTAACGCCAGATACCGATTTGGTAGTTAATTTATTAGAATTTATATTTCAAGAATTTTAATCAATTATTTTATATTTATTTACAAATAATTATGAGATAAAACTTTTTTTATTACTTATGGTGACAAACGATCATGCAGCACACCTGATGGTAAGTGTCGCTGCCGCCCATGGACCTTTGGTATACCAAAGGTATAGCTAGGCCGCTGCCTACCAATAACCCCGAACCCACCCATTTTGGCTTCCGGCTCTCTTGCTCATCGAACGAAGTGCAATAGCAAATCGCCATTACTCAGACGTCGATTTTCTGCGAGAGTGTGGTACTACCCTGGACGGACCGGCCCGTGGCTGTAGACAGAGAACTGTCAAACAGCGTGGTCCAACCACTAAATGAATAATATTTAATACACATACATACATATCATCACGCCATGTCCCTTGCAGGGTAGGCAGAGAGAAATATTTAATCATTTTTGCATTTTAAGTATATCAGCTCTCTTGTAACAGCATTAGCTGTAAATGCGTATTAAACAATTGTATCAAATGTGTGTATGTTAGTACAGCCCATATTTTTTATACGTATTTAAGTAAGTATACAACGAAAACAATGAAAAAAATATAGAAATTGTAAATATCATATTATAAAATTGTTCAAACAAAGCTAAAATGAAAATAGAAAGGTACATTCAAGTAAGCCGCAAAATATGATAAAAAGTGTTCGCAACTCTTTCTGCTCTGAAAAAAGTAACCCGCAAATTGTAAATATTTTTAGAGTATATTTAAGACCGTGTAGTTATTTAACAAGATTGTAATTTGCCATCCGTCGTCTCGCCTCCTTTAGCAGAGGAAAATTCAAAATAAAACCATCTTGCTAACTGTGACCAGTCGAGGGGTGGGTTAATTTTCCTCCCATTTCAGAAGAACCGTGCTCAATAGTACAGTGTATACATACCAAGAAAGAAAGTGAAGAATGTTCAATAATTGCAATAGAAGAAAAATTATATATCACGATGCAAATTAGCAGGGTTCGAGGATATATATCAATGGATATATATCAAGATATATATCCGATATATATCGGATATATATCAAGCTGGATTCCACGATATATATCGCTTTTTTTTTATAAATATTCTAAAACAAAAAGGGTTTTTAAAATATATATATTATTAAAAATATTTTTTTACGTTTGTTACTGTTTTACTAACTAAATCTAGATGGCGTGGGAAGTTCTAATTGATAGATGGCAACAATTGTTTTTGTTGATTTTGCCTAATATAAAATATGTTATGTTTTTTAGTAGAATTTGCCTTATCTAGAAGAAGATTTTATGTTTTGATTTATTCAACTGATTTTAAGTAAATAATTCAATAAATAGAATATATATTCTTTTTATTATAATTTACATACATACACATACATATCATCACGCCATATCCCATGCAGGGTAGGCAGAGAGAACAGAGTGCCAGAGAACTCTATCTCTGCATACTTCACTCGCTTCCTCAACATTCATAATTCTCTTCATACACGCTCGCCGGTTTCGGAGACTCTTGACTCCACCTTCCTTCAGTACATGACCGATCTGGTCTAGGTAGGTTAGTCTCGGTCTCCCTCGGTACCTACATCCTTCCACTTTCGCATTGTATATCTTCTTAACCAGGCGTTCGTTCGGCATTCTTTCCACATGTCCGAACCATCGGAGCATTCCCTTTCGCATCTTTACACCAATACTCTCTTTCATACCTACTCGCTCTCTTACGTCGTCGTTACGAATGCGGTCGGTCAGCCTAACTCCACAGATTTTCCGCAGAGATCGCATTTCGACCGCATTAATTTTACTGTCATACTCTTTTCTGCATACCCAACTCTCGCTTCCATACAGTAATGTTGGGACAAGCACTGCGTTATGTATTGCTACACGTGCCTTCTGGCTGAGGTGGTGGCTGCCGAGAAGTTGCCCCAACGCTCCGTTCACTCTATTTCCCGCATTCACTCTTCGTTCTATATCAGTGGTGTACCTTCCATCTCGGCTAAATCCACATCCAAGATATACAAATTCATCCACTTGCTCTAGTACATCATTGTTACTCTTACATCTGTTCTGGTTTTATCTCTTTCAAAGACCATTATTTTGGTTTTGCTCACATTCACGCGTAGACCCCTTTTCTTACAATCTTCTGTCATTGTGTCGACTAGGGTCTGCAGGTCAGTCGCTGACTGTGCCAGCAGGACTGCATCATCTGCATAAAGCAGAGCAGTGACCACTGAGTCGCCCATCTGGACTCCCACATTCATATCGTTCAACCTTTGGAGACATTTATTCAGATATATGATAAACAGCCTGGCTGACAGAACGCACCCCTGCTTAACGCCGATATTGACGTCAAACCAAGGCGACATTCCATCATCCAGCCGCACACAGGCTCTACAGCCCATATAACTGGACTGCACAGCCTGTAGCAGTTTACCGCTAATACCATACTCCGGTAAAATGTCCCAAAGTTCCTTTCGTACAACCGTGTCAAAAGCTCTCTCCAGATCCACAAAACTGCAGAAAATCCTCTGACCTAGAGCCAGATGCTTCTCCACAATGTTGCGCAGAGAGAACACTTGATCCATACATCCCCTTCCACTCCTGAAACCTCCTTGTGTCTCACACAGTAAACCATCGGACACCATCTTCATTCTCCTTTCAATAATTTTTCCATACACTTTTGCTGCCAAACTGGTCAAGCTTATGGCTCTGTAATTTGCGCAGTCATAACGTGAACCCTTGTTTTTAAACAAAGGCATGATGACTGCGCTATTCCAGTCCCTGGGAACCATTCCCGAGCTCCAACATAGATTGAGGAGCAACAGGAACGCCTCCCAGACACAAGAGCCACCAAGCTTGATCATCTCGGCAGACACCATATCAATGCCCGCTGCCTTACCATTTTTCAAACTTCTTATCGCCCATTCAACTTCATCCATACTGATGCCATCGGAGGACGCCGTTGTCGAATGTTGATCTACCAAACCACATCCAACACCGGCGCCAACTGTAGCATCCGCATACATATCGCCAAAATATTCACTCCATCGGCTTAACACGTCTTGTGTTTGTGTAAGAAAGTCTCCACCTTTAGACCTTATTTTATTCATTCTGAAGGCTGACCAACCACCCCGAGACTTCTTCACCTCCCTCCAAAAGAGTTTGGTGTTACCCTCGAAGTTTTTAGTCAGCCTATCTTCTGCACTCATACTTGCTCTATCCCGTTTCTCTTTCACTAAGGCCTTGGTGGCATTCTTACATTGCCGATATATTTCTTTCTTCTGTTCAGTAATACTGTTATTCAGCAAAGAAGAGACATAGTCCAGCCACGCTTTCTTCTTTTGCTCTACGGAAGCTGCCACTTCCGCATCCCACCATGCATCACCATTTGTTTTTCTATGCTTCTTTGAACTTCCACATACTTCTTTCGCTGTATCTACCATACTCTCTTTCAATACTCTCCAGCATTCTTCAATGTCCGATTGCGGCTGGCTTGCCATCGTCAGCCGTTCTCGAACACCCTCTGCATACTTTTCTCTTACACACTCTTCTTGCAATCTTTCAACCTTTATTCTTTCAAGCCCTCCGAAGTCGACACGCTCTCGCCAGTGCCTCCACTTTCTGAACAGACCACTAAATCTCGCAATAACGAGATAGTGGTCCGTGTCGACTGTGGGGCCCCTGTAGGCTCTTGCGTCCAATATTTTGCTTCGGAGGCGACTGTCTACCAAAATTAAATCTATTATGCTTTTCTGTTCATTCCTTCTCCATGTATACATATGGATGTCCTTATGTTGGAAAAATGTGTTTGACACAATAAGGTTTCTCTCCATGCATACATCCGCTATGAGCCTACCTGCGTCGTTCACTCTCTTATCACCAAATGGACCAAGTACGTCCTCATAGTCGGGACGCTTGGTCCCCACCCATCCGTTCAAATCTCCGCATACAATCACGCGTTCACTGGTTTCTGCCATATCCAGAACTTCCCTAACATTGTCCCAAAACTTCTCTAGGTCTGATGCCACCGAGGATCCTACGGGAGCATATGCTACAACCATGAATACCTTGGTGACACCTAGTTTTATACGGACCCAGAGAAGTCTTGGATCATACATTCCGTAATCCTTCACACCTGAGGCCAAGCGAGAGGACAACAGCACTCCTACCCCCATGCTGGCTCGATCGCTCTGTGGTACACCAGACCACAGAGCCATCCCGCCACCAGGAAGATCGCAGGCGTCGCTGCCCCTTCGCTTGGTCTCTGTTACACAGAGCACGTCTAGCTGTTTGTCCGCCATGACGGATATCAGCTCGTGCAACTTACCTTCCACACAACCTCTTACATTCCACGTGCCCACCCGGCACTCCGTTCTCCTCGACTCGCCTATTATAATTTAAGCATGTTCATATAACACATAAACAAGTAGTAATCATAAATAATGCAATAAAATAATAATATGGCTTTCATACAAAATGTATATGTATATCAAACTTAATGTTTACGATATATATCATAAATATCCGATATTTTGATATTTATTGTAAATAACGAATGAACGTCTGGTTAAGAAGATATACAATACGAAAGTGGAAGGATGTAGGTACCGGAGGAGACCGAGACTAACCTACCTAGACCAGATTGGTCACGTACTGAAGGAAGGTGGAGTCAAGAGTCTCCGAAACCGGCGAGCGTGTATGAAGAGAATTAGGAATGTTGAGGAAGCGAGTGAAGTATGCAGAGATAGAGTTCTCTGGCACTCTGTTCTCTCTGCCTACCCTGCAAGGGATATGGCGTGATGATATGTATGTATTACAAATATCGGATATTTTCAAACCATTCAAATTAGTACGATAAGTGCGATGTGATAACTTATTTTTCTCCAATTACGAAACAGCAGCAGACGCATACATATAGAGAAAAGTTATCGAATACTATTAACGTATTAACATTAGTTTCGTTTAGTAAATGATTAGATAAAGTTCTGTTGAAGTTTATATACGAGTAATATTAAGATGTTCGATAGAAGGTTAAGCCGCGTAAGATTAATTTATACAAGCTTAAGACGAAGTAAGTCCTATATTGATCTTTAGTAATCAAGTTCTCTGCAACTGCGTCTTAATATCTTATTAGCTAACGAATGAGTTGGTAATGTAAATTTATTGGTAGCTATAAAGTTTTTGTAACAGAATAATAAAATTTAACAACCTCTCAGAAAGAGGCGATGGAACTGGTTAGCTGCGCCACGTTGAATGTGTTCACAACCTATACATGGGACAGCGCAAGCAACCGTATCTCCACCTGATAAAGTCTTAGATAAAGATAGAGGATAGTCTGCTATCTTCAGAAAGATTTCCCACATAGATACTACGTCCCGAAGTGTAGTTAGACGTATAATCAGGAAGTAGATACCTGAAAGAGTAAGTCGTTGGACAAGTTAATTTAAAACCTACGGTTTTAGTGGTCCATCCTTATAATGAGGAGATTCCATACCACGCTGGTCAGACGTGTTGGTATAGGGTTTTGTATCGAGTTTTCCTTCTCTTGCATAGATGTTATATGCATTTTATATCATTTAGTCGTCTCTTACGATCACCTACGGGTAAGATAGGGGGTGGAGAATTGTAGTCTTACTCCGTCACCACATGGATAGATAAACAACTCGTAATACCCTATTGTTGTCCCGAGTGGCTTAGATGAAGGCAATCAGACTAACTTTCTAAAAATACTATCTAACAAGATGTCTAAGAGACCGCATTAACCATTGCCAAGATCTGAATATTGGATTTGTGGTTAGTTACTACTCACGTAGCCATTTCTCTAATGATTCGCACTGCCATAATACTAGGTCAATCTTAGACATAAAGCTAGCGTGTATTAACCTCTAAAGGTATTAGACTAATGTCGACCAGAATGTGGTTGAATATTAGTTAATATACATATAATAATGTATGTGTTAAGATCCTGATGCGTTATTGTAGCTTGAAATATATTTTATAGACTCAAATATTACGCCTAACAATCAATAAAGTTTCAATAGAATTCAAAATCTTAATATGGACTTAAAATTTTAATACATTTGCGATGCTTTAAAACTAGTCTCCAGAAGAAAATGCTTAAACATTTATTGAACAATTCTTCCGACTTCTTACGTTACCGCAATCGAGTGAATTGTAAATTTTCTCCAACAAGATTGACTTGCTTATATATTATTCAACAGCCAGTTGCATTTTGTTGAAAACCGACATTCTTCAGTAATATTTGTATTAGTAAGTTTATTTTCTAAATTGAGATCGAATATGGAATCAATTTTGAATACTGTTACTAAAAATTATGGTTAATTGAATGCATATTGTGCTTCCATTACTAAGATATAAGTAAATCATATATAAGAATATCGAAATATTCCAATCAATACTATCATCATCTCAAGTGGGACATGGTCCGGAGCGTGCACATCGCGTCGCCTGCCAGTCTAGTCAAACTTCAATCTGGCTCAAATGAGTGCCGCAGTGTGGGTTAGGGCGTCCCCCGGAGGCGAAGCGTACCGACCCGCCCCCGTCAGTACGAACATCGGCAGATGCGGCGATGTGGGCTGCCACCCATCACGCCTTGCCCAGTCAGGCGAGTCGAGGAGAGCAGAGTGCTAGGTAGGCACGTGGAATGTAAGAGGTTGCGTGGAAGGTAAGTTGCACGAGCTGATAACCATCACGGCGGACAAACAGCTAGACGTGCTCTGTGTAACAAAGACCAAGTGAAGGGGCAGCGACTACTGCGATCTTCCTGGTGGCGGGATGGCTCTGTGTTCTTGTGTACCACAGAGCGATCGAGCTAGCATGGGGGTAGGTGTGCTGTTGTCCTCTCTCTTGACCTCAGGTGTGAAGGCTTACGGAATGTATGATCCCAGACTTCTTTGGGTCCGTATAAAATTAGGTGTCACCAAGGTATTCATGGTTGTAGCATATGCTTCAGTAGGGTCCTCGGTGGCATAAGACCTAGAGAAGTTTTGGGATAATGTTAGGGAAGTTCTGGATATGGCAGAAACCAGTGATCGCGTGATTGTGTGTAGAGATCTGAAAGGATGGGTGGGTACCAAGCGTCCCGACTATGAGGACGTACTTGGTCCATTTGGTGATAAAAGAGTGAATGACGCAGGTAGGCTCATTGCGGATGTATGCATGGAGAGAAACCTTATTGTGTCAAATACATTTTTCCAACATAAGGACATCCATATGTATACATGGAGAAGGAATGAGCAGAAAAGTATAATAGATTTAATTTTGGTAGACAGTCGCCTCCGAAGCAAAATATTGGGCGCAAGAGCCTACAGGGGCTCCACAGTCGCTACGGACCACTATCTCGTTATTGCGAGATTTAGTGATCTGTTCAGAAAGTGGAGGCACTGGCGAGAGCGTGTCCAATACGGAGGGCTTGAAAGAATAAAGGTTGAAAGGTTGCAAGAAGACTGTGTAAGAGAGAAGTATGTAGAGGGTGTCGGAGAACGGCTGACGATGGCAAGCCAGCCGCAATCGGATATTGAAGAATGCTGGAGAATATTGAAAGAGAGTATGGTAGATACAGTGAAAGAAGTATGTGGAAGCTCAAAGAAGCATAGAAAAACAAATGGTGATGCTTGGTGGATACAGCAGTGGCAGTTTCCGTACAGCAAAAGAAGAAAGTCTGGCTGGACTATGTCTCTTCTTTGAATCTGAATGACAGTATGACTGAACAGAAGAAAGAAATATATCGGCAATTGTTTGTGCGTAATCTGAGCTTCCTGGTTTCAAGGTATACCAATAAATTAATACACAGTCTTGTGTGTGAACAACGTATATTTTTATATTAATAATTACAAAGCAGAGGGCAAACAGAAAAATATTACTATGGTCTTTGACACTATGTGGGCCAATCAGAGAGCATATCGCGTCACTTTAACGCATACTGATTGGCTCGCGATGTTGCGTTGCTTCGTGCTGGTATTGTACCGAACATGCCCGCGGCCTTGAAAGCACCAGCATTCAACTAATTGTTAATTATCCTGTACAAGAGGACATATTTTGTTGTAAGACCGTCTCACGATGCCTGACGATGTGCGGATGTCAGCTACTCGAGAAATGCCGTCGCTGCCAGGAATCGACTTCACAATTCTCCCTAATTGCCATTTCAATGGTGGCAGGTTTACGTCCTTTATTACGACAAGCGTATCAGGTTTCAAATTGGTAGTTGTTTGTCTCCATTTCGTTCGAGTTTGCAACTCGGAGATGTACTCTTTAGACCAGCGTGACCAAAATTGCTGCCGGATCTGTTCTAATCGCTGGTAGCGATTCAATCGATGAATTGATGAATCTCTCAAATCGTTCTCAATAACTGGTGCGGTAAGTGGTCTACCGATCAAAAAATGTCCAGGGCTGAGAGGAAGATAGTCTTGAGGATCAGATGATAGTGGTAATAGCGGTCGTGAATTCAATATCGCTTCAACTTGTGAAAGTACGGTGGTAAACTCCTCGAAGGTTAGGTTCGAATTGCCCACCACACGGCGAAGATGGTATTTACAAGATTTCACCCCAGCTTCCCACAAGCCACCGAAATGCGGAGAATATGGAGGGATGAAAGAAAATTTTATTTGTTGATCTCTTGCGTAATCAATAATTTCTTTTTTACAGTTAGATAAAAACTTGAAAAATTCATTATATAGGCCAACAAAATTACGACCGTTGTCCGAATACATTTCTGACGGCTTACCGCGTCGTGAAATAAAACGCTTAAACGCGAGTAAATAAGCATCGGTGGAGAGGTCGCTAACCAGCTCCAAGTGGATTGCGCGTGTAGTGAAACAAATAAACAAACATATGTAAGATTTTATTAATTTCGCGCCGCGCCCCTTTCGATTTAGAATGAACACTGGCCCTGCGTAGTCAACTCCTGTGCGAAAGAATGGAAAGCTAACAGTTATGCGTTCTTTAGGTAAATTACCCATGAGAGGGGTTAATGTTTTTCCTTTAACACGTCTGCATATGATACATTGCTGAGTCACCTGCCTAGCCAACTTCCTACCCGCCAACGGCCACCAATTCTCGCGTAAACGGTATAATAATGCGTGCATTCCGCAATGCATAGATTGATTATGTTCATGTCGAAACAACATAAGTGTAAAATAATGTTCAGACGACAAAAGTATCGGATGCTTTTTATTATAACTAAATTCAGGTGAATTCTTCAATCTCCCACCTACTCTAATTAGATTATTGTTATCTAAAAACAAACTTAAACCTGCAAGTCTATCGCTTGACTTCAGACTCTTGCCATTTTTTATTAAATTATATTCAATAGGAAATGATTCCATTTGTGACCATTTAGCGAGCGCATTAATGGCACAATTTAATTCAGTGACAGAGATAGCATTAGTTAGTGGATTTGTTTTGCCGTGCGCACTATGAATGAAACGAAGAACATAGGCAGCGATATGACTCATACGTTTAAAATGCGAGAACCGATTAAATGGAAAAAATGATACGAATTCATCACCCTTACATTTTGCAATTAATGAATTTATGATGTTTAATTTTAATTCAGGTAATTCATTAGAAGAGGTATAAATATCATTTGAAAATATTTGAGAATTTAATTTATTACTAAAATTAATATCATTCAAAAATTTCGGGCCTTCCCACCATAATATTGACGACGATAGGTCCTCAAGGTTAACCCCACGCGAAACTAGGTCCGCGGGATTCTCCTTACCACTGACATGTCGCCAAGCAAGCTCACCCGTAATTTCGTGTATCTCTGCGACTCGGTTTTGCACGAAAGTTTTAAGCAAGCTAGGTGCCATGCGTAGCCAACCCAACACGATTGTTGAGTCAGTCCAGAACGTGACGTCATCAAACTTACGAGTGAGTGTACTGTGGATCTTCTCAAATAGCTTAGCACCCAGCAGCGCACCACATAACTCCAGTCGTGGTATACTTACAGGTTTCAACGGAGCTACCTTACACTTTGAAATGAGTAGTCTCACCGCTACCCGACTGCTTGTCACGGTGCGCACATAGGCACATGCACCATATGCACTTTGTGAAGCGTCTGTAAATATGTGTAACTCGGTACGAATGGCGTTACTTAAGAAAGCGTGCCGTTTTACCTTTATTGTACTGAGATAAGATAAACTGCTAACAAATTGTTGCCATGTACGCACGACATCAGTGGGAAGTGGATCATCCCAGTCTACCTTCAATAGCCACAGCCTCTGTAGTAATACCTTACCGATGATTACAGAAGGACTCAGTAAACCAAGTGGATCGAATATCTGAGAAACAATTGATAAAATTATACGTTTAGTAACAGGTTCGTTACCACTATGGAATTGTGTGTTAAAATTAAACTCATCGGCGGCACTACACCAACCCAAGCCTAATGTTCTGCATTGACTATTATCGCCTAAATTTAAACCTATGACCGTATTATTTGCATTTGATGACGTAGGCAGAGGAAATGCGCAGTCGAATTCAAAATTAAATATCCATTTTCGTAGTGGAAAGCAACCGGCTTTCAATATATCTATGGTAGACTTACAAATATTAATTAATTTGACCTTTTCCTCACACGAGGTCAAAAGGTCATCGACATAAAAATCATCATTTATGACTCTTTTAACCTCAGGGTCCTTACATTCAGCTGCGAGTTGTTTTAGGCACCTTACACTAAGAAAAGGTGCCGATGCCGTTCCGTACGTAACGGTATTCAGACGATAAAATTCGAGCGACTTCATCGGATCGTCACGCCATATAATGAGTTGCAGGTCTCGTTGGGAAGGGTCGACAAGCACTTGGCGGTACATCTTCTCACAATCTGCAATTGCTGTGTATTTAAATTGCCTAAAGCGTAACAATATACCTAACAAATCACCTTGAATAGGCGGTCCTACCAACTGAATGCTATTGAAAGATTTACCATTGCTGGTCGCAGCACTAGCGTCGAACACTACGCGAAGTTTTGTCGTCGTGCTGTGCTCTCGAAACACGCCATGATGTGGCATGAAATAATGCGGATTCATGATAGTATCAATCCGACTCATATGGCCTAGATTAATATATTCATGTATAAATTCAGTATACAATTTCTTGTAACTGCTGGGTGCGTGTGCTAACCTTTTTTCTAACGATAGAAAACGACGTTTCGCCTGAGAGAACGATTCACCTAAAACGTCGGGTGATTCCTTGAGGGGTATGCGAACACAAAATCTTCCATCCTCATTGCGTGTAGTGGTTGATATGAAAGACTGTTCACAGGCCCGCTCTTCATTTGTGTGCGTATCCCGAGGCCTAGGTAACTCTTCCAGCTCCCAGAATTGGCGTAGCTGGTTATCTAAAGAATGAGTAAAGTTACATTGGACAGAACCCTTATGCGTAATATTATTAATGGGGCCCGAAATTATCCAACCCAACTTCGTGTTTTGCAGGAACGGACCGTTGGATAAGCGTATCTTGCCGTCGATAACCAAGTCCCAAAATCGATCCGCACCTATTAAAATATCTACCTTTTGCGGGTCTAAAAATTGATTATTAGCCAGCTGTAAGTGTTTAGGAATTTTGAATTGTTCACGTTGTGCCTGCACGGCAGACAATATAGCGGTAATCTTTGGCAGAACAAAACATTTAATTTGTGTGGAATAAGAATTAATGCGTGATTTAATTTCAATGTCACATGTTTGTGTACATTGTGTTATTGAATTTCCTACTCCACGTACTTCATAAGTGGACTGTATTAGCGAAATGTCTAATAATTTACAGAAAGATTGTGTAATAAAACAACTCTGACTACCACTGTCAAGTAATACGCAAGCGACATGATACTTATTATATTTATCGCGAACGTCCACTAACGCAGTAGATAACAGAATGGGTTGCACGTCTACGCATTTTGTATTTGTTAGCGTATCAACGTGACCGTTGCTAGACTGTATAAATTGTATACCGTCGCCGTTGCCGCATTCAATGAGTGTATCAGTGAATTCAGTGAGCGGCAGCGCCGGCAGCGAGGTGCGTGTGCGCGCGTTCGATGCGCTCGTCGCAGCAATCGTTGTGTCTTGCCCGGTACTGCAAATATTATTTAATTCATTAGGATGTATTAACGAATTATGTTTTAAATTACAATGTTTGCAAGGCCCCCATAAACAACTATCCACAGAATGTCCTGCACGTAAACAATTCTCACACAAGTTATTGTTTTTAATAATCTTTAATTTAGATTGCAAATCCATAATAATAAATTGAGTGCAGGAATAGATTGGATGTTTACTATTGCACACTACGCATGATCTACGCGCTTTGCGGTCGGAAACAGTTGGCGACTGATGCTGTAACGATTTTGATGAAACATTACTCCTTACGATTGAGCTATTTTTTTTCGTTTCTGTGTAATTACGTTGATTTAATTGTAAATTATTATGCGATAATGCCAATGTCTCCAGTAGATCAGCCCTAGTTTTTAAAAAGTTAATTAAACAATCAATTTTTAATTTTGTTTTAGAGTCCGTATTCGATAGTAATAACCCCTTGTGTTCCTCCCATTCTCTTTCTGTGGTTTTGTCTAATTTGGAAGCAATAATGTAAATAATAAGAGTGTCCCAACTGTCCGTCGGTTCACCAAGGGTTTTTAGTGCTCGTAAATTATTTATGACAGTATCTATGAGTTTCCTAATTAGTGAAGGAGACTCCTTTGGGAGGGGCTGTATTGCAAACAACGCTTTGACGTGACTATGCACCAATAACCTGTCATTGTCATATCTATTTAAGAGTAACTCCCACGCAACTGAATAGTTGGTAGCAGATATCTCGAGCGCGCTTATGACTAGCTCGGCATTTCCTCTAAGAGATGACTTAAGGTAATGAAATTTTTGGATATCACTTATATCATTTGACGTGTGCACTAATGATAAATAAGTATCCCTATATTCTAGCCAGTGTTCATATAAGCCATCGAATGTAGGCAGCGTAATAATAGGTAATTTAACTGACGATTTGTTAGAACGTTGACACGTATTTGAACAATTAGCGACCTCCTCACCGACGTTAAGAATAGATTCAGCTCGAGCGAGGGTAGAATAATAACTGTCTTCGAACAACTGCCGTTGATCTAACTGCTCATCGATGTCACAATCTAATACTAATTCTTCAACCTTCGACTGTATCTCATTAAATTCATTAAATAAGATTTCGGCACCCTTTACGCGAAATTTGAGATCAATTTTTGATTCACTCGTGGATACGTTAATATTACCTAAATAATTGGACAATTTAGTTAACCTGCCTTTTAATATACCACGTTTTCTAATTAAATCTCGCAGGATTTGTTCAGTTTTAGGATCGCCGATGTCTTTGTAAGGAGATCTGTCACGTTTTTTGGTTGAAAGTTCACTATCTTTACTTAATGACATCCCGGTGGCTATAGAAAGTGGTGTACTTACGTGAAAACACTGATAATTGAACTGGTATAAACGCGGGCACGATTACCTGACGAATCACTTTGCGCAGTGGGCAACCTTACCACCCTCACTTCAATCCACCAGAACTTGACCACTTAATAGCTTCTTTGTTGATATTTCACCGTACAATGCAGCAGAGGTTATTCAAAGGTTGCTTCGCTCGATGAATAAATTGTAAAGTTGAAATTACTGATGTATAATTGATGTATTATTGGTATATTATTGAGATATGTGACTCTGAAGGACCATAAAATGTTTGTGCGTAATCTGAGCTTCCTGGTTTCAAGGTATACCAATAAATTAATACACAGTCTTGTGTGTGAACAACGTATATTTTTATATTAATAATTACAAAGCAGAGGGCAAACAGAAAAATATTACTATGGTCTTTGACACTATGTGGGCCAATCAGAGAGCATATCGCGTCACTTTAACGCATACTGATTGGCTCGCGATGTTGCGTTGCTTCGTGCTGGTATTGTACCGAACAGCAATGTAAGAATGACACCAAGGCCTTAGTGAAAGAGAAACGTGATATGAGTGCAGAATAAAAGATAGGAAAAAAGATAGGCTGACTAAAAACTTCGAGGGTAACACCAAAATCTTTTGGAGGGAGGTGAAGAAGTCTCGGGGTGGTTGGTTAGCTTCCAGAATGAATAAAATAAGATCTAAAGGTAAAGGAGACATTCTTACACAAACACAAGACGTGTTAAGCCGATGGAGTGAATAATTTGGCGATATGTAGGCAGATACTCGGATTGGCACCGGTGTTGCATGTGATCTAGTAGATCAACATTCAGCACCGGCGTCCTCCAATGGCATCAGTGTGAATGAAGTTGAATGGGCGATAAGAAGTTTGAAAAATGGTAAGGCAGCGGGCATTGATATGGTGTCTGCCGAGATGATCAAGCTTGGTGGCTCCTGTGTCTGGGAGGCGTTCCTGTTGCTCCTCTATTTATGTTGGAGCTCGGAATTGGTTCCCAGGGACTGGAATAGCGCAGTCATCGTGCCTTTGTTTAAAAACAAGGGTTCACGTTATGACTGCCCAAATTACAGAGCCATAAGCTTGACCAGTTTGGCAGCAAAAGTGTATGCTAAAATTATTGAATGGAGAATGAGGATGGTGTCCGATGGTATACTGTGTGAGGCACAAGGAGGTTTCAGGAGTGGAAGGGGATGCATGGATCAAGTGTTCCCTCTGCGCAACATTGTAAAGACGCATCTGGGTCTAGATCAGAGGGTTTTCTGTAGTTTTGTGGATCTAGAGAGAGCATTTGACACGGTTATACGAAAGGAACTTTCGGACATTTTACCGGAGTATAGTATTAACGGTAAACTTCTGCAGGCTGTGCAGTCCAGTTACATGGGCTGTAGAGCTTGTGTGCGGCTAGATCATAGAATGTCGCCTTGGTTTGACGTCAATATCGGCGTTAAGCAGGGGTGCGTTCTATCAGCCAGGCTGTTTATCATATATCTGGATAAATGTCTCCAAAGGATGAACGATATGAATGTGGGCGTCCAGATGGGCGACTCAGTGGTCAGTGCTCTGCTGTATACAGATGATGCAGTCCTGCTGGCACAGTCAGCGACTGGCCTGCAGACCCTAGTCGACACAATGACAGAAGATTGTAAGAAAAGGGGTCTACGCATGAATGTGAGCAAAACCAATATAATGGTCTTTGAAAGAGATGAAGCCAGAACAGATGTGAGAGTAAAAATAGGTAATGATAAACTAGAGCAAGTGGATGAATTTCTATATCTTGGATGTGGTTTTAGCCGAGATGGAAGGTACACCACTGATATAGAGCGAAGAGTGAATGCGGGCAATAGACTGAACGGAGCGTTGGGACAACTTCTCGGTAGCCACCACCTCAGCCAGAAGGCACGTGTAGCAATACATAACGCAGTGCTTGTCCCAACATTACTATATGGAAGCGAGAGTTGGGTATGCAGAAAAGAGCATGAAAGCAAGATTAATGCGGTCAAAATGCGATCTCTACGGAAAATCTGTGGAGTTAGGTTGACCAACAGCATTCGCAACGACGACGTAAGAGAACGAGTAGGTATGAAAGAGAGTATTGGTGTAAAGATGCGAAAAGGAATGTTGCGATGGTTCGGACAAGTGGAAAGAATGACGAACGAACGTCTGGTTAAGAAGATATACAATGCGAAAATGGAAGGATGTAAGGTACCCGGGGGAGACTGAGACTAACCTACCTAGACCAGATTGGTCATGTACTGAAGGAAGGTGGAGTCAAGAGTCTCCAAAACCGGTAAGCGTGTATGAAGAGACTTATGAATGTTAAGGAAGTGAGTGAAGTATGCAAGGATAGAGTTCTCTGGCACTCTGTTCTCTCTGCCTACCCTGCAAGGGATATGGCGTGATGATATGTATGTATGTATTTATGTATGTATCGTCTCAAGTAATACACGTGCCACTGCTGGGCGTTGAACCTCCTTCATTATTAGAGAAAAATAGATCTACCTATACTATGCTAGTCAGACGGTTTGGTATAGCGTTTTAATTCAAGTTTTCTTTCTCTAGCCTAGATCTTATCTGCATATGGTACACCTTGGTAGTTTTTTACGAGACCTACGGGACAATGGACAATGGACTAACGGACAATTTGAAAATTGGCTATTAATTATATTCTTACTTCATCACAACACGGAAAAATAATAATCAATGCTAAAATCACTTAAACTTTTTCTTAAATTTATAATTATAAACAATTTAAAATTTATATAATTTTTGTGAAAATAGTAATTTTAAGAATCACGTGTTTCGAAACTTGCTACGATTGGTCGCAATGTTTTTGACATTATAATATTTAAAGAATTTCTCGATAGTACCATATCAACGGCTTTTACATATATATTATTTTAAAATATCAAATGTTTGGTGTAAAAAAAATCGTTAAGTAACAAATATAACTTTAATTTATTTATATATATTATTTATAAAAGGTAATGATGAATACAAAACTGATAAGGTTATATTTAGAATAACAGAATTTATTAACAGAACCAATTTATTTAATATAGACAGAACCTTTTTAGTGGTAGGACCACACTTTGGACAGTTCTCTGTCTATAGCCGCGGGCCGGTCCGTCCGAGGTAGTACCACACTCTCGTAGGATGTCGACGTCTGAGTAATGGCAATGTGCTATTGCGCTTCGTTGGGAGGGCGAGAGAGCCGGAAGCCCAACTGGGTGTGTTTTGGGTTTGAATTGGTAGGCAGCGGCCTAGCTATACCCTTGGTATGGCAAAGGCCCAAGGGTGGCAGTGACATTTACCAACAGGTCCGCTGTCCTTTACCACTGAAGCAATAAAAAAAAAATGTAATATAAATAGTAATGATAATTATTTAAATGGTAATTAAAATATAATTTAATTGTTTTAAATTTATAGAACTTTTTTAGCTGTTCAAATATTTTTCAATATTGCTATTTAAGGTTTAGTTAATATGTTTTACATATCAAATCCTATTTATTTAATTAATAAGTTTAACATTTTGTGAAACAATTAAAAGAAAACATTTTTGGCGGTTGTATTTGTACATAGTGGTACCAAGCAAACACGATAACTCTTGATATTCAACATTCTTGATCTAATTTCCAATATCACAAAAATCAAAAGATTTAATTAATTATAATTCAAAAAGCTGTAGCAACTGAGTATTCTACTGAGGAAAAATTTAAATTGTGACGTCACGCGCACTCAGGTTAGTTCGGGTGCCGTCGGCGTGTTTTCGGTACTGCGTTCAAAAATTTTAAACTTTGTATGTATATTTCAAAGTACATATTCTCGTACTTCTTTATTTATATTTAGTTCAATAAGTTCTATAAAAACGAAGAATGGAGGGATACTTAAGTAAATTGCGTAATTCTAACTTGATAATGTTTCTCTTTCATTTTATGCTAAAGAACTTTGTGCTTGTGAACATATACGTGTATACGTGTATGGGAATTATTCCATTATATACAGTTTCAGGAGATGATTTAAATGAATTATAGCTTCATATAAACTAACACACTTGGTGCTGGGAACATAAATTTTCGTTTGATCGTTTGTAAAATTGATCGTTTGTATCATAATGCGTTATAAGTAAAATATAAATAAGTGTAATTTTATTTATTAACGTTTAATTATAATTGTACTATTAATATTTTTTTCCTTAATAGGGTAGACGGAGATAAAGCACATCCACATTTCTTTACAAATTTAGTTTCACAAAATAAGGCGTGAGAATCAAATACCGGCTCGGTTTTTATACTCCTATTACCGGGCACAGTTTCAAATCTAGTGTTTGAGCAATAAAATGCAATAATAGGTATATACTTATTATTCGACTCAGAATTCGAAACCAAACTCGTAAGATTCGTATGCTTAAATATATAATTAGACATATTTTTTTCAATTTCAATTATATCAAGTAATAACAATCCAAACTCTATACTTGCTAATCGTTCTTACATGTCTTGGGGACTTTTCAGCTTTTATAAATAACGAAGGTAATCGTGGGCTCTTGGGCTAACATAATGCTACTACCTAAGGCATAAATCCTTGTACCACGGAGACATATAACCATACAATTAACGAACATAAATTACATTCAGTCTCAGAACAATTTTGTTTATAGGTCACACAAAAATCTATTATCTTTTTTTTGTGGTGGGTTATGGTCGGCGCACTCCTCGCACCACTCCATCCGGGGCGACAGAGGGGCGTAAGCACGCACACCCGTAACTCACCCGTGACGTCGCCTTCATCGTTGGGCCGAGCACCGGAGCAGAGTGACTTGACGTCAGTGGTCGGCCCGACGGAATACCCCTGAGGAGTACCCTCTCCTCGAACGACGTCCCCCCCTCGGGGAGGATGTCGGTTTTTCCTCACGCGGTCGGCCTCTCGGCGGTTGACGGATTAATTCCCCGATCCAGTCACACGCGGCCTCGGCTAGGGCGGCATCAGGCGCAGGAAATCGCGCCTGCACCGCTCCAGTCGCCGGCGGCGGCTCGCGTCGTCGAGGGGACGTTCCTCGCGCATTCGCTCCGCCGCCTCTTTCCGCGAGACTACTGCCTCGCAGAAGGTTGCGACCGCGTCCCAGTTCCTGATGCTGTCGAGCATCGCCCTGGCGATGGTCATTACCGTCAGGTCGGCACCGATGATTGCGACGAGTTCACGACGCTGCTCTGCCCAAGCGGCATAAACCTCGAGCGTATGCTGCGCCGTGTCCTCGTCGCAATCGCAGTTGTGGCAGGACGGTGTACTCTCCCTCCTGATGACCGTGTGCAGATATTTGGCGAAGAATCCATGCCTGTCAAAACCTGCACCAGTTGGGAGGAGAGCAACCCGTGCCGCCGTTTTAGCCACTGCATAAGCACCGGCCGGAAGGGTTCCACGGTCCGCACACCGAACCGAGGCCTTACCAGCCGGACAGCCCAACGGGCAATGACGTCTCGGCGAGCGTCGATGCGCCAGGCGGTGTGTTCCCTCAACGAGACCACACCGCCCTCCGTTCGCACCCTCAACACCCGCCAATACAGCATTTCCGCTTCCAGGTCCCACGGAAGGTCCCGGCTAACAGACACGCTGCCTCCGTCGACACAGTGTGGTACCCGCGTATGGCCCTGACCGCCATGGCCCTCTGTGGTCGCCACAGAAGAGCCCTGAGTCAGATGGTCAGGGACTCCCTCCACACCGGTGCGCTGTACAAGGCCATCGACCGGATGACCCCCGCGTACAGCTGTCGGCACATAGCGCTCGGTCCGCCCACATTCGGCATAAGCAATGATAAGGCGGACGCCGCGCCGACGAGCCGTGAAGTGAGCCTGCGGAAATGCTCCCGGTACCAAAATCAATTATCTAGCTGGTTGTCGAACCTACGATAGACAGTCAGGCAGTACGAATTCACTATAATTATTTATAAAAAACTATATTACGAGCGGAAAATTATTGTCACACATGGGAATTATTATTATTTCTAATCTCGACTGGAAAAACATCACGTAAATTTTCCTTATTTATAAACCAAACTTATTTTTACTTCAAACAGTATATCACAGCCAATTACTGGCTCATAGGACTACTGACAATCTATTTATACTTTTTCTTACATATGTGTAAACATCTGAATACATACAGCAATTATATTACTTGTGAACTGAAGAGTTATTTTAGCATATATACTTTTTTATTGAAATTATTTTGTTGTTGAAGGTTGTTTTGTCGCCACGTGCCAATATCATCAATACCTACGCGTAATAATAGAAAAGTATTATAATTCCAACTTGTATAAAAGGTTTTTGTTTTTCATTATTTTAGAAATAAAGCTACAAGGATAAGCCTGCCACTCACAGCTGATAATACAGCTGACTTTGAATAAAAAAGGAGTAGGGTATAGAAGGTCAGATTGAGATAATATATGATGAAAAGTCAAGCGCCTTCAGAACTTTAGCTTACAATTTCACACGTTTTTTGTTCCTGAAAGAGATAAAGCTTTACAAATTGACGTCGTGCTGGCGGTTTTTAGGTACTGCCTTTTAGTGCTCATATTCACAAGCAGTCATATCACCTCCTTCCTTCCTCGCCGATCACGGAAATTTTATAGGTAAACTATTCTATTTAAAGTTACGCAACGTACGTTAACAAATTTATTTAACTAGTAGCTTCATCATTCCACATCATTCGAAGTTTGAACAATCAACTCACAAGTGCACGTACTTCTGGAGTAGTATCTATACCATACTGTGGCAACTCGATAAAATTTCCGTCCGTGCAGGCGCTTCTGCCATACCTACTATTACGATCAATCTTAAGGCTCACATATAGGCCCCATAAGCTCTGTCATATCCGTGGCGCAGTACTGCTGCACTTCACGTATCAGTAAATCCTAATCTATTAGCCTATTAGCCAATTTTTGTTTCACGTTTCCCGCTCTGTATAGTTTTCTTTATTAATTAAATTTGTTGCTGGTTCCAAGACAATTAAAAGCGATTCCCGGGATTTCCTGGCTTACAGGATTTACAGTGGTGGGTATGGGTGGTGGGATTAGCTCCAAAAAAATCTGTCGTATAAATATGTCCACTATAATTGCCTATACGATGCCATGATCACGATTAACGAAAGGGTGTTTCTTAAGCAAAACACAATAAATTACACCGAGACTTAGAACAACAATTTATGGATCGCATTTATGACTCTGCATGTGAATAGAATCACAACACCTGGAACGATAGGTTAACCATCTGTGCATTTTGCACAATTACTTATGTAAGAAATATTAATTATAGTTACTAGGTACCAATATATAATTATCAGTCATCATCATCATCATCTCAGCTCATATATTATTATGTCCCACTGTTAGGCTCGAGCTTCTTCTGTAATGGGAGGGAAATTAACCTACTATACCGCGCTGGTCAGACGTGTTGGTATAGGGTTTTGTTTCGAGATTTCCTTCTCTCTCTCGATGTTATATGCATTTTATATTCCTTAGTCGTCTCTTACGATCACCCACAGGTAAGATAAGGGGTTGTGAATTGTATTCTTACTCCGTCACCACATCTTTATTAGTATAAAGAGATAAATGGGATTGTTTAAATTTGCAGAAATATTGCTGTTCACGACTGGTTTAATTTGATGCAAATAGAAACGAATGCAGAGTTCAAAAATCGCTCTAGCGTCGTTTAGAATCCGAGGTAAAAACTGTTTAAGCTAGTTTATTTTTTTTTCTATAGAAAGTATTTTTATACACTTATGTTTTCGTGAAACGAATTTTAACCATCACAAACAAATCTGTAATTTAAATAAATATAAATTATACAGCTATCTATCAATTCATCGCACTATCGATGTATACTGTTGTATAATGGCTTCTCCATGAGAGGGATGATAATACCATAATCACATAAACTGACAGTTTAGTGATCATAGTGTATTACGAATTCCTCAGAAGATATTAGGTTAATAGCACTAACCACGAAGGTAGTCTTGGCCGGTAGTTATCACTTCTACGAGAGGTTTGCGTTTTGCTGAGAATATGGTGAACACTGATTAATTATTATTTTATTTTGGACTGAAATGCTTTTCTTGAACTCTTTATATGGTTCATTTTTTAAATATGTTAAGTTTATCACTATCATCATCATCTTGCTCTTATCTCAATTAATTGTGGGTTCACGCAATGTGTACTCCTATTTCATAGTGCATATTGCATAAGGTTTGGCAGTAGTTTTATAACCAGCCTCCTGACTAGCGGCAACTCTCCTTAGGATTGTAATTGTTATCGAGACGGCATCAAATAGATTTAGCAAGGATCAATATAATGATCTTAGTCATCTTTTTTTAACATTTACAGGCAATATAAGGGTTAGTAGCATTCATAAGCACCAACATATGTAAATTTTAAGTTTGTCACATGCCAGCCAGATCTTATAATGAAGCTATCAGATGGTATGAGGTTATGTTATTTTACGAAATTTCTCTTAAAACAAATTTCTTCTTATTAAAAAATATATCTATAATAATATTACAAATGATGATTCTTTGTGGTAGCGGCTATGACTACTACCAACCCTTACTTTACTCGTGGGTGTCGTAAAAGACGACTAAGAGCCTTATAACGATCTGGGCCAACTTCATTTTAAGCCGTTTAGTCAACAATTACATTCCCAAGGAAGGTTGACGTCTGGCAGGCGGCCGGTCATAAAAGTATTGCCAATAACTTTTACAATTATACTATGAAAGAAGAGTACATATTGTATCGACTCCAAGTAATTGGGATAAGAGTAGGAGAATGATGATTATCATCATTTCAGCCTATTGCCGTCCACTATGTAGGACGTGGGCCTCCCTCATCTTACGCCACAGCGTGCGGTCTTATGCCGCCTGTATTCAACGACGCCCAAGAACCTTCACCAGGTTGTCTGTCCACCTAGTTTCGACCCACACTGCGTCGTCCGCTGATGATTACAAAGAGATAAAATTTGTAAGTTTGGCTATAGAAATAATCTTTAGATTAGATGCATTACTTTAACTTTGAATAATATAAATCACGGTTTTAAACCAGGAAAATTTTATTATTCCCATGGAAAGGGAATAAACGTTAGGGACACGATCCCTCGCATTTACAAAAAAATAAAAACTGCAGTGCGACAAAATATTTTCTATAATATGTATTCCGTAAGTGAAATATAAAGCCAACGGTCTTTGAAGCTATGTACTCTGCATCTAAATTTAAATCAAACAGCACCGTATGGTACCGACAACAATAACGAACTTACTATTCAATTTATTGAATTTGTGATTTAAATAACTGCCAAACCACTAACCAAAATATTGTTCAGTGTTACTCGTCTATACATATATTATTATTTTAATTTATCGTCATGGTGTTCTTTCATCTTCTTTATTATGAGAAAAAGAATAAAGAATAGAAGTCAACATTGGGAAGAAAACGAAAAGGTTAGGTATGTTATTAAAAAATATAAAACTATGAACTACTGCGTTAGTTATAAAACCAGATAAACTACTGCGTTAGCTTAATTACTCTTTTTTTTTTGGCTGCGGCCTACGGCACGTGAAACCCCGCCCGTCCGTCCGGGGCGACAGGAAAAGCGGCGCAAGACTCCATAGACCTGCCCTACAATATACCTCTCGACGCCATTCGGGTAGGTCACTGGTATGCGGTCTTTTTCTTCAGTGGCCTAGCTTAATTAGTCTGAGGCGCCATTAAAACTCAGATTGGGCGCTATTCAACTTATATAATGTGGCCTGCTCATTGCCACTTCAACGTGGTGATTCCTTGGGCTGTGTCGGTTACATCCGTTCTTCTCCGAGACTACGTTTTAGTACTATAAGTGATCGCTGATAAAGTACATTACGACTGTACAGATTGTGACTGCACAGATGGCGTAGTGGTTAAAATACCGACCCTCCGTGCCAGTGACGTGGGTTCGATTCCCACGCAGGACATTACTTTGTGCGATCCACAAAGTGTTGTTCTGAGTCTGGTGTAATTTGTCTGCGTTAATTGCATGTTTATAAAGTCCCCCGCAATACAAGGTTTATTTCCTTAGTGCAGGGTGGTGTCATTTAAAAAAAAAAAAAAAAAAAATTCAAACGCTTGTTTTCAGCTACTAGAATATTGGACGAGAAGGTTCTCCTAAGCTTTTTCAATACTGCCCAGGTGAATTGGATTCTTTGTATAATCTCTTTTTCGAAATTGAATCTACATAATTGGACTGTTTGTCCTAAGTAACCATAGTGATCAACAATTTCGAGAATCGCATTTCCAGCTTGGACCGGTACAAGGATAACATGGGTATTAGACGTAACTTTCATCTTGTCTATGTCCATTTAGAGACACACTAGCTGAAAACTAAACTCGCCGAAATGCTCAAGCATGGTGCTTTGGCACCCTCCAAAGATTTTATTATAACTATATACAATAGCATCTACAAATCGAAGGTAGTGATGTATTCGCCGTTGTTGCTGAATCCTATACAGTATAAGAGCTCGCAGATATCTTCCAGTACAGTGGTGAACAGTTTTCGACAGATGATATCGCCCTTTCTCACACTGTTTTGCAACTGGATCAGTTTCCTTCTCTAATACTGGACATTGTAGCATTGTAGTTTTTCTATATAGAAAAGTTGGCATCGCTGAAGAGACAGCAGTACTGCCCAATTTTCATAAGTATCCAAGTAGTAAAATCTGCCGTAGCATCTGGATGTAGTCTATGGTACTATAACCTTTACGGGATTCGGTTTGTTAAAAGGATTGATATTCATCGAGTTTGCGCACGAGTTGATTCGTAATGATTCTTAAATTGTAACGTTATACGTTACGTAAACTGTGAAATAATAACTTAAATCTAAAATTGTTTACTTTCTGTAATTAAATATACCCATAATTAATCAACACGCAAGTATAAATAAATGAGCGTCATTTTAGTACAACTCAATAGAAGCGATAACGCTTCTATCGTTTTCGTCGATGCCCCGGCGCACCGTGCGCCACCACCGTCTGAACTACAGACCGCCGAGCGCTCTCAAGGCGAACGTATGTCAGTACGATCCTTATAAAATTAAATTATATTTTATTGTACATGATTGCTGTCAGTTATACCAGTGACGTAATTGCACTTTTATACGAACTTAAAGTTATTTAATTTAGTGTATATTCAACCCCAGCATTGGGTAAGTGGCTTGTAATTTTATTATTGTATTATATATTCACTCTATAGTATATTTCATTTCACCTTCGCTATTATTATTTTATAAAATGTTTCGTAGTGTACCTACTCATTGTAATTAGCTAATTATTATTTCACCGCTTAGTCTTGTCATCTCCTATCTGATCATGAACATCCACGGCAACACAGCTATGCTTTCCCTCGCGCTGTTACCGTGGGCCATTCATACCTCTGGATTTGGCCTTAACGTCAGCTTCATGCACGTTCCAGAGTCCAAGGTCTACGCTAGTCGCTTATACCCGTTACAGTGGGTCATTGCCGATCGGATCGCAAGCGGCGGACTTCAAAGCTCACATGTGCCTTTACGACGGTTGCTGCGGTGGACAGGCCGAGGAGAGTACGGTACTGGAGGGATTGGTAGAATTAGTGTCGGCTCCGAACCCACGACCAACGTGCCCTACCAACTGGTTGGCGGTTTGTGTTCAAATATAATTAAATAATATTAATAAATAGTTGTGCTTGAACCAGCTTCTTTTTCTATCTCTTTAAGCAGGAAATTTGGTACAAAATATAATTTATACACATAGCTCAAGAATGAAATGGATCCATAATACGGTGAAGAACGTTTGACTCCCCTTCTTGAAAAGCAGCACCACCACACTCCTGGTCTACGACTCTGAAACGTTGCCTTCGAATAACAGAATTAAACACTTTCGAAAACCAGCTTGCCTCAGGTGCTTTGTGGTAATTCCGTTATCTTCTGATGTATTTCTGTTATTTAATTATTTGACAGCTATGTTAATCTTGTACAAGTTGGCGTCCTGGTTTTATTCGGCATAGTGCCGAGTTATACTTAGCCGATAACAGGGTTCTGTGATGATTTATGCAATTGCCTATTGAACCTTTCGACCTCTTCTTTGACATCTTTTTGAATTGAAATGACACTGTTGTCATTTCAATTCAAAAAGATATATATATATATTATTATTATTATTAATAATAATAATATATATATTTATTTGATTTTAGTATAAACTCGTCTTGTTTCATTTGATTTATTTTTTATATGTATTTATAAATGTTATTATCATCATTATCTCAGCTCATATATCCCACTGTTAGGCTCGAGCCTCCTCCATAATGGATGAGAAAATTGACCTACTATACCACGCTGGTCGGACGTGTTGGTTTTGTTTCTAGTTTTCTTTTTCTTGAATAGCGTTTCATATCTTTTAGTCATCTCTTATGATCACCCACGGTTAATAAAGAGGGTGCTGAAATATATTCTTACTGCATTACCACACGGATGTAAATACGCATATAAATATTATGGTTTTGAATAATTTATTTAAGCATAAACTTCTTCTTAAAAGATCCTAAATTTTTACTCTAATTTTATTTAAATAGATATAGAATCTCGACTCTTATTTAAAACTCCATTTTAAACAGACTTCGATTAATTGCTCCTTAAAATGTACGTTTAAAAGACACATCAACTAGTTTATATAAGTTGAACTCTGCGCTTTTGCCGTAAATCGGTAAGAGTAACTTTGCCCGTCTCAAATTATTGGAGAAGGAAAAGTTTCAAGTGTTGCCAAGTAAAAGCAACGCAATCAGTTTAATAAATAAATGCAAGCGATGTAAGCTAGATACGTGTTTATGTCTTGCTGCTGGGTACGTGTCTTTATAATGAATCGGGAGTGATCTAATGCACCACGCAGACGATTTTATCAACCCATTGGTTAACCTATAAGATTTACTTTCAAGTGTCGTATCTCTTGCAATGATATAATTTGCTACTTTTAGTCTTCTTATTTGATGCTTAGAAGGATATATTACGGGCTTCTCTTATTCTTTCTCTGATAGTGTTGTTGTATATAAAATTCTTTTACTTGGTTTAAAAATATAATAGTAGTGGTTGGACCGCACTGGTGACAATTTTCTGTCAACAGCCGCGGGCCGGTCCGTCCGGGGTAGTACCACACTCTCGCAGAAAATCGATGGCTGAGGAGTAGTGTGCTATAGTGCTTCGTTCAGTGAGCGAGAGAGCTGGAAGGCCAACTTTCTGGGTATTTTTGTTGGTAGGCAGCGGCCTAGCTGAACCCCTGGTATTGCAAAGATCCATAGACGGCAGTAACACTTAGCATCGGCTGTGCTGGATGCTCGTTTGCCATCAAAAGTAATAAAAAAAAATCTTCTTATATGAAATGACGCTTGAATGGGCAACTAAATAAATATATTATATTTTAATACATATCAAAGTACTATAAAACTAAATAGAATAATTAATTATATACAATATTTATTATTATTTATAAATATCCATGTAAAAATTGAAAATAGTTATATATCAAAATAAATAAAATGTTAAATTGGACATTATATATTATTTTTAAATAATAATGTTAGGACGATAACAGCATATCAAAACCATCTGCGTAATAATTTGTAAAGTACTTAGTAGTTGAAAACTTATGCACTAAAGTCTTAGTAATTAACACTTTACGTTTCCCCTTTTGAAAAGTGTCTAACAACTGTATCATAGATAACGAGCTTTGAGCGAACAGCTATGCTTCAGCTAAAGTTTTGCACGTTTAAATAAAATAAAAGCCTTATTGAATATTTACTTCAATTAAAACGGAAACGTCTAAAATGTGTAAACGGAAACGTGTAAAAAACAAAAAGACAGACAGACCCAAAGATGGACTGATAATAATTTATAATCATGTGAAGTAGTTACTTCAATGACAATAGTCATAGCCAATTTTCAATAGCTATATAGTGTTGCCATAAAGTGATTATCCATCATCATCATCAGTCAGAATTTCGCCGTCCACTGCTGGAGTTAGGCCTCTCTAAGATTTCGCCACAAAGTACGGATCTGTGTCACTCGCATCCGACTCCTTGCTGCTTGCATGGTCGTCGGTACTCCTAGTGGAGGGGCGACTAACACTCGACTGATGTTGCGTCATACATGGCACTTTTTACCGATGATGTTGCATCCAACTGACTTGCTGCGTCATTTATACGGACGCAAGAGTGCCCAGCTCTCAAATTCAGCCAGAGGCAGCCAAATGATTAATACAACGCATGGGTGAAATATTGGCATGGACTCCATTTTGTCACTGGAGTGATTTTTGGCATATTTTTTAGTTCTACACTATCACACTGGCAAGTTCGTGAGGTCGCCTCAGCGCGGCGTATATTATTAGCGTATATTCACTATTTTGGTCACAGACATTATGTCGATAATGTTGCTTCTGTATATAAATTAAAAAGTTTTTATCGATTTTAATTAGTAGTTTAATTGCGTCATATAAAATGGCATCGTGCAAAGGGCATCGCGGGGATTACAGGAGTGAGGGGGCGGAATTAGTAAAAAAAATTCGATACTGCGTGATTGTCGTTATTTGCATTTTTAATTTTTTTTATGGTTTATATTAATAAGCGTATATTCGATGTTTTCTTTACATAGGCCATGTCGATAATGTTGCTTCTGTATAGAAATTAAAAAGTTTTTATCAATTCTAATTAGTGATTTAATTGCGACACATAAAATACTAATTCAGGAATAAACATGATGCCGTCTATTGATCCAGCGATATAGATGTGGGCCAACAGCCTCCACTGTTTCTCTTCCTATTACGGAGGACTCTATATCCTCCCTTCATCGCTGGATCAAGGTTACCCGGGCCGTCACCATCACTCTGTCCAGATCTCTGTCAAAGATCTGCTCACTCTAGGCTCGCGCCGTGGCACGAAGCCGGTAGGCTTCTACCTGGACTTCCACTTCAAGCTCCCAGGGCGGGTCACCTGCTAGCATGGTGGATGCAGTCCACGATACTGTACGGTAACCCCTTATAGTCCTTATTGCTGTTACCCTCTGTGGCTGTCGCTAGACACGTTTACTTCGAGTGCATGTAAGGTATATGCAAGAGAAGTAAAACTAGATATAAAACAATAGCAACCCTCTGACCCCTGTCTGACCAGCGGGATTATAGTAGATCAATTTCCCTCCTCTAGTAGAGAAGGCTCTGGCCTAGCAGTGGAAATTTTATAAGCTGAGATGATAAGCAATCCTACTAATATTGTAAACGCGAAAGTTTGTAAGAATGTATGAATGTGTAGATGTATGGATGTATGTTTGCTACTCTTTCACGCAAAAATTACTGAATGGATTTTGATGAAACGTTACAATAATATAGCTTATACACAGAAATAATAAATAGGCTATAATTTTTAAAGATACAGACAGCATATATCTATTTTTATGTGTAAGCTATTATCGTTAAAATAAAAATATTTTTTTATATTTATTTCTGATGGACATTTTGTAGTAACGCATTCATTCTTATGCAAAGAAATGCTTTTATCGATTTCAATATTTAAAATACATTTTTTTGCTTCTAATCCTGTGTGATTTGGTACAATATTTCGAAAGTTAGGGCGATAAGAAAGTGAGTGCGTAGTGCTATGTTGTTGTCAGGCAGCAACCGGGCGCACTACAGGAGTAGGGCGAACACCAGTAGAGGAGTGAGGACAGTCGTCGTTCATGGTTGTTGTATTTTTCAAACTCACTATACCTGTATATAATATAATAGATAGGTATATAATAGGTAGGCATAGGATGTTTGTGATGTAAAACATCTTTTTGCGTACCTTGGCAGTAAAATCATTTTGACTACTGCAAATGATAAATTGGGTACTAAGGCAAATGATGTAACGCTGTTATGTAGTAATATCCCTACTACGCCTCTATTCTTAACTCATTTGTGTGTGCGAGTGCTGATGAAGGGAGTGGTATGAAGTAGGAATGGATGGCATGAGTGGGAATGGATTGAGAGGGATAGAATAAGTGAGTAATCGTAGAGTATGCATGAAGACTGTTATGAGTGTGAATGAAGCCATGGAAGTATGCCAGGATCGTGGTTTGTGGCAATCCGTAGTCTCTGCCTACCCCACTGGGAAACAGGCGTTGGGATTGGTATTCACACATTTATCTATCTGGATGCCAAATTTGAACTCTCTAGGGGTTAGGGTAGTGATCTATAATATCGTTCGTTATAAGTAATAATAAACTTTAAGCTCTGTTTATAAAATTTAATATACAAATTTATCTAGAGGGTCCCAAGATATAGAGGTACAAAATTTGGTGTCATCATCATCATCATTTTAGCCTATTCCCGTCCACTGCTGGACGTAGGCCTTCCTAATGTTACACCACAGAGCGCGGTTCTGTACCGCCTGCATCCAACGACGCCCACCAACCTTCACCGGGTCGTCTGTCCACCTAGTGTGGGGGCGCCCTCCACCGCTTCATCCGGTACGCGGTCACCAGTCTAGAACCTTTCTTCCCAGCGGTTGTGGGTTCTTCGAGCGATGTGGCCAGCCCATTGCCACTTCAACGTGCTAACTCCTGGTGCTATGTCGGTTACACCCGTTCTTCTGCAGATTTCCCTATTACGGATTCTATCTTACAGAGTAATCCCGGGCATAGCCCGCTCCATAACATGCTGAGCGACTTTGACCTTGGTTATGAGGCCTACATTTAGGCACTACGTTTCCGTGCCATAAGTCATCACTGGTAACACACACTGGTCGTAGAACTGTGTTTTTAGATACTGAGGTATGTTCGATGAGAAGATCTTCCGCCGTTTACCGAACCCTGCTCAACCGAGTTGGATCGTCGGGTGACCTCTTTCTCGAAATTCGATCTACCTAAATGGACTTTTTGTCCAAGGTAAACATAATGATGCCGCCCTAGCCGAGGCATCGGGGGATTGGACTGGGGATTAGCCCGGTCACCCGAAGTGAGGCCACCGCGTGAGGATGATGCCCCGACAGCAAAAGCCGTCGGCGCATCGACTCGAGAAAAACCCGTGAGGGTGAACCGCCGGGCGGGCCACCGAAGACAAAGATCGGGTACCGGTAGCCCGCTCACATGGCGAAGAAAGATGCTTGCAGAGTAGGTCTATGGGGTCACACGCCGCCTCTTGCGTCGCCCCGGACTGATTTGGCGGAGCGTGGCCACTCCATAGCCCACCGCAAAAAAAAAGGTAAACATAAAGATTGACAATTTCGAGAATCGCATTGCTAACTAGGACCGATACAGGAATGACATGGGCATTTGACATGACTCGTCTTATCCATGTTCATTCGTAAACCCACTAGTAGTGATACTCTGCTGAGATCGTTGAGCATGGTGCCAAGGTCCACCATGGATTCTGCCATAACGAAGATATCGTCTGCAAATCGAAAGTGAGTGATGTATTTGCCATTGATGCTGATGCCGAGTCCGGTCCAGTCTAAGAGCTTGAAGAGATCTTCCAGTGCAGTGGTAAACAGTTTCGGAGAGATGACATCTCCATGTCTCACGCCTTTCTGCAACTGGATGTGTTTCCGACTCTTATCCCAGAGACGAACTGACATTGTGGCGTTCCTATATAAACACTTCGGCACTTCGATATAGCGATGATCAATTTGGCTCCGCTGAAGGAACTGCAGCACCGCCCAAGTTTTGACTGACTCAAAGGGTATCTCATAGTCCACAATCACTATACACAGAGGCCGATTGTACTCCTCGGTCCTCTGGATAATCTGCCAATGTGCGAGGATATGGTCTACGGTGCTATAGACTTATCGGAAGCCAGCTTGTTCGGGCGGTTGGAAACCATCAAGCTTGCACGTGAGTCGATTGGTAATGACCCTCGAAAACAACTTGTAGACGTGGCTCAAGAGTGAGATTGGTCTGTAGTTGTTTAGTAAAGATTTGTCGCCCTTCTGGAAGAACAGCACTATCACATTCCTAGTCCACGACTCTGGAACGCCGCCCCCGAGGGTAACGGCACTAAATAGCTTATAAAGGGCTTTTAAGACCGGCTTGCCGCCTGCCTTCAGGAGATCTGCCGTAATTCCGTTATCTCCCGGTGCTTTACCGTTTCTTAGTTGTTTGAGTGCTATTCTGATCTCGCACAAGCTAATGTCCGGAATTTCTTCGGTATAGTGCCGGGTTAGCTTGGATCTGGTATCTTGGATCAAGTCATTTGGATTTGCCCAATAGACAGATCTTGTGCAAACACTTTTGAGCCACGGTTCCGCTCTATCACTTCTTATACGAAGTATTAAATTGGCGAATATAGCGACGCACAGACCTGGAGATCTGCCTATTTAGCTGCCTATGTTCGACCTAATCGGCTGAAGACTGCACTGGCAGTTCTTTTCTCCGCACCATGAGCTTGAGAGTCTGGTCAGAAAGTTTTTTTAGGTCTATTATATACTAGCGCGGTGAGCCTTGAAAAATTTCGACCTAACCACGGGGACAGTTTGCACGAACCTGTTGTTCATAATGTTCATATCATTCGGAGATTCACACTCGTCTAGGCATTTTAAGCGATGGTATAGTTGGAGTTAGATTTCGAGTTTCTGGTATTGGACAGGTGTAGGTCAGAGGGTAGACTTCATCAAGCGTGACCGTTTGACTTTTGTTTGGATATTTAATGTGCCTAGTACTATTCGGTGATCGTTCCCAGTTTTAATCCTGCTAATCACTGAGACATCATTGAATATCTGTCGTTTGTCCGACAACATAAACTCTATCTCGTTTTTATTGAACCATCGGGGCGATTTCATGTCCTATTCCTTTGTGGCTGCTTCCTGAAAATGGAATTCATCATAAAGAGGCTTTCCTTCGCTAGAAAATTAGACAGTTTCTAGCTCCTCTGGTTTCTCTGTCCATATTCAGGTTTCCCTACCCTCAACTCATCATCACTCCCTTTGCCCAGTTTCGCGTTAAAGTCTCCCACAAATACAGTGAGATGGGTTTTGGACACGTGTATGGCTTTCGAGATGTCCTCGTAAAATGTCTTCACCTCGTCGTCGGAGTATGCCGAAGTCGGTGCATATACTTGTATGGCCTTCAACGAATACCTCTTGGTAATTCTGTGTATAAGATACGCTATAGATTACCTACATACATATACATACATATGTGGGTTACCTGTCGGTGTTAGGTAGGCTAGTCAGGCAAGAAAATGAAGTAGAAGAGATACACTGAGAAATAGTTTATTACGGATAGCACAATAGTTCAGCACACAACAGATAGGCACATACAATAATATAGAAGGAGTGAAAGAGTGATAGTTATGAGAGGTGAAGCACAGAAAACAGTTCTAAGTATTAAAGCACAGAAAAACAGCTGATAGGTACGTGCAAGCGCGATCTTATTTGTAAGCGTTCTAAAGGCAAGCGACACAGGCTACTATGGCAAATGCTCCGTATCGACTGGTGCCCGGTACCGCCGAACGCATAGATCATACGATCGGTCATCGGGCAAACAAGATACCGTTATTTCTGTGCGTACACACTGCTATTTAAGTTTGCGGTTTGTATTATATTTTAATGTTGTAAATAATATTATATGTTTTTGTTTTGTAGTGATGTATAGTAATGATGTGTGTTGAAGAATGTAAATATATATATATATATATATATATATATATATATATATATATATAATAGAGATAGATAATGTAAATAATGTGGATGTAATTTAAATATATAATATATATAAATATATATAAAATATGTTTGTGTATGTGTGTGAGCACGCCACATCACTCCCCCCCAGAGACCGTCCTACGGGCGATAATAATCCGGGAAGCGGACTACGCGACCTGAACGCGTTCGTTTAATGTCGTCGTGAACGACTGGACTATGAGATAGACCAGTGTTGGTCGTCGTAGTGGACGTTGGAGAAGTAGTTTGATTGGGAGGTGATAAGATGGGTGGTTGGATGGTGTTTGAAGGAGGTTCAAACATTACGTAAGCTGGTTTGAGGCGGTTTATAGACACCGTTACGCTTTTCCCTTTGACCCGTATTTTGAAGGTCTTATCACCTCTTTCGAGAACTTCATAAGGGCCGGTATAGGGAGGCTGTAAGGCGCCACGTAATGCATCATCTCTTAGAAAGACGTGTCTTGACGAAGACAGGTCTTTGTAAACAAAGATTTTGTCTTTGCTATGACGTGCTGCTGGTGCTGGTTGTAGTTTGGACGATAATTGACGGAGACGTGTGGTAAAGTCCGTTATGTCAGTGCTATGGGGGACTGTACCTTGAAAAAATTCCCCAGGTAAACGTAATGGTTCACCATACACCAATTCGGCCGATGATGACTGTAAGTCTTCTTTGAAAGAGCTCCTTATGCCCAACAGGACCAAGGGTAATGTGTCGACCCAATTGCAGTCGGCATGGCACATTATAGCCGACTTCAGCTGCCGATGGAATCGTTCGACTAAGCCGTTCGCGGATGGGTTGTATGCCGTAGTCCTGCGATGCTTGAATCCGATCACTTTTCCAAAATGCTGGAAAAGTGACGATTCAAACTGTCGACCGCGGTCGGTGACGATATCAGATGGACATCCAAATCTGGATATCCACGATATCAATGCCTTTCCAACCGTTTCCGCTGTGATATCCACCATAGGTGTGACTTCAGGCCAGCGAGTAAAACGATCTACAACCGTTAGGCAGTAGCGAAAGCCTTGTGAAATGGGCAAAGGGCCCACAATGTCGACATGGATGAAGGCAAATCGCGCTCGAGGAAGGTCAAATGTGCCCACTGGAGAAGACACATGGCGGTGAACCTTTGAGCGTTGGCATGGCAAGCATTGGCGTGACCACTTTCGGCAGTCTTTCCTTACACCAGGCCAGACAAAACGTTCGGCAACCAACTTGGCCGTTGCGTTCGCGCCTGCATGGCTAAGGCTGTGTAGGCTTTCAAAGACCTGCATCCTCAAAGGCTTTGTGATGAAAGGCCTTGGTGATGGTGTACTGACATCACAGTATAGCTCAGTTGAAGAGTTGGGTATTTTCAACTTCTGTAGGCGAAGTGAAGATTCTTCTGCCAGAAGATGAGCCAACTCTTCATCAGCAGTTTGTGATGAGGCCAGTATGTCCAGATCGATTGGCATCTCCAATTCATCGACACGTGGCAGAGGGTCGGCGATGACATTATCCTTCCCCTTTATATGTATTATGTCGGTGGTGAACTGGGAGATGTAGTCGAGATGACGAAATTGCCTTGGTGAGCAATTGGTCTTTCTTTCACTGAAAGCGTAGGTCAGCGGTTTGTGATCAGTGTAAACCACGAAATGTCTTGCCTCCAGCATATGACGAAAGTGTTTGATGCTCTCGTAAATAGCCAATAGCTCGCGGTCGTAAGGTGAGTATTTTTGTTGGCAAGGACTTAGCTTTCGAGAGAAGAATGCTAAGGGTTGCCAAGAATCGCCCTTTAGCTGTTGTAGGACGGCTCCCATAGCCAGGTCAGATGCGTCCGTTACAAGGGCGAGTTTGGCCTGACAAACTGGGTGTGCCAGCAATGCTGCATTAGCGAGGCTCGCCTTGCACCTGTCAAAGGCTGAGAGAGCATCACCAGATAAGTCGACGGGATGAGAAGCTTTGACGCTCCCGGCGAGCAAGGCGCTTAGGGGTGCTTGAATTGTAGCGGAGTGTGGTAGGAATCTCCTATAAAAATTAAGCATTCCTAAAAATCGCCTGAGCTGCCTTACCGTCTTAGGCGCTGGGAACTCCTTTATGGCCTGAACCTTGGAGTCCAATGGTTTGGTGCTAAATGCGGAGATATGGTAACCTAAAAATGCTATTTCGGCTACGCCGAAGATACATTTAGAGGTATTTACCAATACGCCATATTCCTTCATGCGACTGAAAAGTTGGTGAAGGTGGGCTTCATGCTCATTCTCATCCCTTGAGAAGACCAGAAAATCATCAAGGTATGTGTAGCAGAAGTCTAGGCCTCTGGTCATTTCATCCACGAATCTTTGAAATGTCTGACCAGCATTTCTCAGACCGAAGGTCATGAAAGGAAAATCATATAGTCCGAAAGGTGTGGTGATGGCAGTTTTTTGTATGTCACCTTCAAAAACGGGAATCTGATTGTAGGCCTTCATCAGGTCTATGGTGGAGAAGACTTTACAACCAGAAATAGATTGGGCAAAGTCGTGTATGTGCTTGATGGGGTAACTGTCAGGCACTGTACGTGCATTGAGGGCCCTATAGTCGTCACAGGGTCTCCAACCGTTGTCCTTTTTCGGAGCGAGGTGTAACGCTGAAGCCCAAGGGCTTTCCGAAGGACGGGCTGTCCCGTTATTGAGCATGAGCTCAAATTCCCGTTTGGCAATTTTCAATTTGTCGGGTGCCAACCTACGGGGAGTACATGATACGGGCGGACCGTGTGTAGTCCTTATGTGGTGTACCGTGTTGTGATTGGGTGATATAGGTGCGCCTGAAGGGCGTGTAATGTCCGGAAACTTACTTAGCAGGTTGTGATAGCGGGTGTCGCCTGTTGAAACCTTTACAGAAAAAATAGAGGTATTAGCTACACAAGCACTAGAATACAGAGTAGTGGTATTATCAATTAAGCGTTGATTACGACAATCTATAACTAAATTATAATAAGATAAAAAGTCAACACCTATTATTGGCTTTGTAACATTAGCCACAGTGAAACGCCATGGGAAATTGCGTCTTAAACCTAAATTTAAATTAAATTCTATGAAGCCGAAAGTGTCTATGGGTGATCCATTGGCCGCACACAATTGAAAGTCTGTCTTGGCGCGGGATTCTTGAAGCGCTGAACGAGGGTATACGCACAGATCACTACCAGTGTCCACCAAGAATTTCACATTTGTGCGGCGGTCAGTGACAAAGAGGCGACCAGTAGATGGAGGGCAATCGTCTGTCGCCATTAGCGACTGCCCGTGGAGTTTTCCGATGTGGAGTAGTTGCAGGGCTTTACGCATTTACGAGCCTGAGTACCAAATTTGCTGTGGTACCAGCATATATGATGCCTCTGATGGTTTGAGCTGGACTTATTTCGCTGCTGCGACGATGATCGCTCATAGCGATTGCGCGATTGTGAACGGTCATTGGTATAGCAAGGACCCCTGGTATGCTCTTCTAGTCTGAGGGTCAATTGCTGTACCATTTTTTTGAGCTCTGTTATCTCACTCATGTAGTGGGAGTCTTGTATGCTAGAGGATGATGCTGTAGCTACGTTGCACGGTGACGTCATCTCCTGGATACGATCTGCTAGATCTGCCAATTGCTCAAGAGAGTGAGTGGGCTGTGAGGCTAGCACAGTTTGAATGCTATACGGCAGTCGGCTGCTCCATATGGACCTAAGGAAGTCATCAGGGATGGAAGGTCCTGCTAAGTCCTGGAGGTGTCGTAAAAACTGCGAAGGTTTTCTGTCACCAAGCTCCTCGTGAGTTAAGAGCTGCTTCGCTTTCTTTTCATGAGATGCGGAGAGACGCTTTATAAGCTCAGTCTTAATTTTGTCGTAACGGTTGTCGGCTGGAGGATTGATGATAATATCCTTGACGGCCTTGGCGTACTGTATTTCTAAATTGTTCGTCACGTTAGAAAATTTTATTGAGTCATCTATAATACCGTGTGTCACGAACTGGCTTTCTAGAAGCGCAAACCATAGTTCTGGATCTTCAGATGAGAACGGTGGCACTTTAATTTTCAATTTACTCACATCATTGTCATATAAGTCTGTAGAAACGCGCACTTTGCGGGTACGTCGCGTTGTGACGTTACGCGAACCAACCGTTTTTACGGAGTCACTACTATCACTCATAATTAAAAAAGTTTATGTCCTTACTGGGGTCACCAGATGTGGGTTACCTGTCGGTGTTAGGTAGGCTAGTCAGGCAGAAAATGAAGTAGAAGAGATACACTGAGAAATAGTTTATTACGGATAGCACAATAGTTCAGCACACAACAGATAGGCACATACAATAATATAGAAGGAGTGAAAGAATGATAGTTATGAGAGGTGAAGCACAGAAAACAGTTCTAAGTATTAAAGCACAAAAACAGCTGATAGGTACGTGCAAGCGCGATCTTATTTGTAAGCGTTCTAAAGGCAAGCGACACAGGCTACTATGGCAAATGCTCCGTATCGACTGGTGCCCGGTACCGCCGAACGCATAGATCATACGATCGGTCATCGGGCAAACAAGATACCGTTATTTCTGCGCGTACACACTGCTATTTAAGTTGCGGTTTGTATTATATTTTAATGTTGTAAATAATATTATATGTTTTTGTTTTGTAGTGATGTATAGTAATGATGTGTGTTGAAGAATGTAAATATATATATATATATATATATATATATAATAGAGATAGATAATGTAAATAATGTGGATGTAATTTAAATATATAATATATATAAATATATATATAAAATATGTTTGTGTATGTGTGTGAGCACGCCACACATACATAAATATTCGGTATCAAAATAACCTCAAACGTAGTAGGAAGTAATTTAATTAATAAAGTGCATAGAATGAATACAGGATAATATTCATGATAATATACGGCAGCAATATACCCATATATTTAGATGGATTTAGGAAAATCGAAGAAATAGATTGATAACTAAGAAATTTACCAAGTGTCGTATGATTTTCATCATGAACGGACACCACAAACCAGTGAGAAATATTCGAAATTGAATATTTTCATTACGTGTTTAAATAAAATTTCTTGTCGACAATGGAATTCATATGACAGCAATGTAACAATATTCGCACGAATAACTAATGGAATCCCATTGACAATAGTGGACGCTACAGGATTCGACTTTGAAAAGACGCAACAAGACTTCAGCGATTTAAATATATCATCATCATCATTCTCTTGCTCTTAACCCAACTACTTGGGGTCGACGCAATATGTCCTCTTTTTCCATACAGCAATATCAGACGTCATCTCTGTAGTCACTCCCTGTTTATACATATATACTACTACTTCACGCAGTCCATCCATCTTTTCTTTCGTCTCCCTTTACCTCTAGAGTCTTCAACATTCATACTCAAAACCTTCCGCGCAACATTACTTTCATCCCGTCTTATCACATGTCCATACCAGCTCAAACGTTCACTCCTTAACTTATCACTGGCGCTACTTTTAAACATTCTCTTATACGCTCATTCCTTATCTTATCCATTCTCGTCACGCCGTACATCCATCTCAACATTCGCATCTCCGCTACATGTAATCGTCTCTCATCCGTCGCTTTTGTCGCCCAACATGCTGATCCATACAATACAGCAGGTCTTATTAAAGTTTTGTAAATTTTTCCCTTTAATTTAAGGGGTCCTCTGGGATCACATATTGTACCCGTGACCTGCCGCCATTTTATCCATCCCGCATCAACTCTGTGCTTTACCGCACGATCCAGGTCGCCGCTGCTTTGGATAAGCGAGCCGAGGTATCGAAAGTTTGAGAGTACTGGTATAAGTACTCCATCTAGAGCTATGGGTGTAACATTGGAGAGACCGCCGAAATCGCAGAACATGTATTCTGTTTTAGGTCTGCTGATTTTCAAGCCAACATTCTCCAACTTACAGCGCCACTTTTCCAGCATGCTCTGGACCTCAAGCCCATCTTCTCCGACGAGAACAACGTCATCAGCGAACAGCATGCATCAGGGTGCCTCTTCGTGTATCTCCGATGTTAAAGCATCCATTATCAACAGGAAGAGGTAGGGGCTTAGCGCCGACCCTTGGTGCAGGTCTACCTCAACGTTGAACCTGTCGGAGTCTCCAACAGCAGATCTTACATACCTACCTATCTTACAGACCTGGATCGCCAGTACATTGCACAGATTAACCTAATATACTTTACAGGCACACCTTTCTCTTTCAGAGCCCACCACAAAACCGTTCTCGGGATTCTGTCATAAGCCTTCTCGAGGTCAACGAATACCATGTGCAAGTTCCTATGTGCACCCCGATATTTTTCGCATAATTGGCGCAGTGCAAATATGGCATCCGTTGCCCCTCGGCCCGACATAAATCCGAACTGGTTTTGCGTTTAAATTACTAAAATTTAGCATTTAATATGCTTAATTATTTATAAAACCCGATTACGAAGTGAAAAATGATGTCACAAGCGGGATTCGAACTCGCGCCTATTGGGATTCCGGCCCAATCGTGCTGCCGCTACACCACCGTGACTAATTGTAGGACATGCAAATTTCACTACGTATCATATTTACGTCTTAAGGTGACGGTATGCTATCTACCCGACAATGTTTACACATTGTTAAGCATATTAAATGCTAAATTTCAGTAATTTAAATAACAAGGTTGTACATACACATACATACATATCATCACGCCATATCCCTTGCAGGGTAGGCAGATTGAACCGAGTGCCAGAGAACTCTATCTCTGCATACTTCACTCGCTTCCTCAACATTCATAATTCTCTTCATACACGCTCGCCGGTTTCGGAGACTCTTGACTCCACCTTCCTTCAGTACATGACCGATCTGGTCTAGGTAGGTTAGTCTCGGTCTCCCTCGGTACCTACATCCTTCCACTTTCGCATTGTATATCTTCTTAACCAGGCGTTCGTTCGGCATTCTTTCCACATGTCCGAACCATCGGAGCATTCCCTTTCGCATCTTTACACCAATACTCTCTTTCATACCTACTCGCTCTCTTACGTCGTCGTTACGAATGCGGTCGGTCAGCCTAACTCCACAGATTTTCCGCAGAGATCGCATTTCGACCGCATTAATTTTACTATCATACTCTTTTCTGCATACCCAACTCTCGCTTCCATACAGTAATGTTGGGACAAGCACTGCGTTATGTATTGCTACACGTGCCTTCTGGCTGAGGTGGTGGCTGCCGAAAAGTTGCCCCAACGCTCCGTTCACTCTATTTCCCGTATTCACTCTTCGCTCTATATCAGTGGTGTACCTTCCATCTCGGCTAAATCCACATCCAAGATATACAAATTCATCCACTTGCTCTAGTACAACATTACCTATTGTTACTCTTACATCTGTTCTGGTTTTATCTCTTTCAAAGACCATTATTTTGGTTTTGCTCACATTCACGCGTAGACCCCTTTTCTTACAATCTTCTGTCATTGTGTCGACTAGGGTCTGCAGGTCAGTCGCTGACTGTGCCAGCAGGACTGCATCATCTGCATAAAGCAGAGCAGTGACCACTGAGTCGCCCATCTGGACTCCCACATTCATATCGTTCAACCTTTGGAGACATTTATCCAGATATATGATAAACAGCCTGGCTGACAGAACGCACCCCTGCTTAACGTCCATATTGACGTCAAACCAGGGCGACATTCCATCATCCAGCCGCACACAGGCTCTACAGCCCATGTAACTGGACTGCACAGCCTGTAGCAGTTTACCGTTAATACCATACTCCGGTAAAATGTCCCAAAGTTCCTTTCGTACAACCGTGTCAAATGCTCTCTCCAGATCCACAAAACTGCAGAAAACCCTCTGACCTAGAGCCAGATGCTTCTCCACAATGTTGCGCAGAGAGAACACTTGATCCATGCATCCCCTTCCACTCCTGAAACCTCCTTGTGTCTCACACAGTAAACCATCGGACACCATCCTCATTCTCCTTTCAATAATTTTTTCATACACTTTTGCTGCCAAACTGGTCAAGCTTATGGCTCTGTAATTTGCGTAGTCATAACGTGAACCCTTGTTTTTAAACAAAGGCACGATGACTGCGCTATTCCAGTCCCTGGGAACCATTCCCGAGCTCCAACATAAATTGAGGAGCAACAGGAACGCCTCCCAGACACAAGAGCCACCGAGCTTGATCATCTCGGCAGACACCATATCAATGCCCGCTGCCTTACCATTTTTCAAACTTCTTATCGCCCATTCAACTTCATCCATACTGATGCCATCGGAGGACGCCGTTGTCGAATGTTGATCTACTAAACCACATCCAACACCGGCGCCAACCGTAGCATCCGCATACATATCGCCAAAATATTCACTCCATCGGCTTAACACGTCTTGTGTTTGTGTAAGAATGTCTCCACCTTTAGACCTTATTTTATTCATTCTGAAGGCTGACCAACCACCCCGAGACTTCTTCACCACCCTTCAAAAGAGTTTGGTGTTACCCTCGAAGTTTTTAGTCAGCCTATCTTCTGCACTCATACTTGCTCTATCACGTTTCTCTTTCACTAAGGCCTTTGTGTCATTCTTACATTGCCGATATATTTCTTTCTTCTGTTCAGTCATACTGTCATTTAGATTCAAAGAAGAGACATAGTCCAGCCACGCTTTCTTCTTTTGCTCTACGGAAGCTGCCACTTCCGCATCCCACCATGCATCACCATTTGTTTTTCTATGCTTCTTTGAACTTCCACATACTTCTTTCGCTGTATCTACCATACTCTCTTTCAATACTCTCCAGCATTCTTCAATGTCCGATTGCGGCTGGCTTGCCATCGTCAGCCGTTCTCGGACACCCTCTGCATACTTTTCTCTTACACACTCTTCTTGCAACCTTTCAACCTTTATTCTTTCAAGCCCTCCGAAGTGGACACGCTCTCGCCAGTGCCTCCACTTTCTGAACAGACCACTAAATCTCGCAATAACGAGATAGTGGTCCGTGTCGACTGTGGGGCCCCTGTAGGCTCTTGCGTCCAATATTTTACTTCGGAGGCGACTGTCTACCAAAATTAAATCTATTATGCTTTTCTGTTCATTCCTTCTCCATGTATACATATGGATGTTCTTATGTTGGAAAAATGTGTTTGACACAATAAGGTTTCTCTCCATGCATACATCCACTATGAGCCTACCTGCATCGTTCACTCTCTTATCACCAAATGGACCAAGTACGTCCTCATAGTCGGGACGCTTGGTCCCCACCCATCCGTTCAAATCTCCGCATACAATCACGCGTTCACTGGTTTCTGCCATATCCAGAACTTCCCTAACATTATCCCAAAACTTCTCTAGGTCTGATGCCACCGAGGATCCTACGGGAGCATATGCTACAACCATGAATACCTTGGTGACACCTAGTTTTATACGGACCCAGAGAAGTCTGGGATCATACATTCCGTAATCCTTCACACCTGAGGCCAAGCGAGAGGACAACAGCACTCCTACCCCCATGCTGGCTCGATCGCTCTGTGGTACACCAGACCACAGAGCCATCCCGCCACCAGGAAGATCGCAGGCGTCGCTGCCCCTTCGCTTGGTCTCTGTTACACAGAGCACGTCTAGCTGTTTGTCCGCCATGACGGATATCAGCTCGTGCAACTTACCTTCCACACAACCTCTTACATTCCACGTGCCCACCCGGCACTCCGTTCTCCTCGACTCGCCTAACTGGGCAAGGCGTGATGGGCGTGATAGACTGGCAGGGGACGCGAACGAGCACGCTCCGGATTATGCCCCCCAAGGTTGTGTCATCGTTTAATACAATTCTAACTGTAAAGTTTTAAGCATTTAGCCTTTAACAATGTGCGAACATTGTCGGGTAGATAGCATACCGTCACCTTTTTTTTTTTTTTTTTTTTTTTTTTTTTTTTTTTTTTTTTTGCGGTGGGCTATGGACGTCGCTCGGTCCGGGGCGACGGAAGAGGCGGCGCGCAACCCCATTGACCCACCCTGCAAGCACCTCTTCTTCGCCGTGCGAGCGGGCCACCGGTACCCGATCTTTGTCTTCGGTGGCCCGCTCGGCGGTATGGCCTCTCGGGCTCCTCTCCTGTCGACGCCCCGGCAGCTTTCGCCGTCGAGGCGTCGTCCTCACGCGGTGGCCTCACGTCAGGTGACCGGACAATTCCCCGGTCCAATCACCCGAAGCCTCGGTTAGGGCGGCATCAGGCGCAGATACTCGCGCCTGCGCCGCCCCGGCCGCGGGCGGCGGCCCGGGTCACGGGAATCCTCCCGGGCCCGTTCCGCCGCCTCCTTCTGCGAGATGACAGCCTCGCAGAAGGCGGCGACCGCGTCCCAATTCCTGACGCTGTCGACCATCGCTCGCGCAACAGCCGGCAGCGTCAGGTCGGCACCGATGACAGCGACGAGGTCACGGCGCTGCCCGTCCCAGCCCGAACATACCTCGAGCGTATGTTGCGCCGTGTCCTCGTCGCTACTGCAATGGTGGCAGGACGGACTCCACTCCCTCCGCACGACCGTGTGCAGGTACTTGCCGAAGCAACCATGCCCCGACAAGACCTGCACCAACCGGAAAGAGAGAACTCCGTGCCGCCGCTCCATCCACTCCATCAGTACGGGCCGGAGGGCCTCAACGGTAAAAACACCGTGTCTAGGCCTCTCCAGCCGCGTAGCCCAACGGGCGATGACTTCTCGGCGGGCGTCCTCGCGCCAGGTGGCTATCTCGTTGAACGATGGGGAGCCACCCTCTTCGCGCATTGAGGTAACCCGCCGGTAGAGGTCGGAGAGCATCTCCGCCTCTAGGTCCCACGGGGGTGTCCCGGCCAATAGGCATGCCGCCTCGGTAGACACCGTGCGGTACCCGCGAATGGCTCTGACCGCCATGGCTCGCTGTGGCCTCCACAGCACCGCCCTGAGCTGGGCGTTCAGAGCCCTCGCCCACACGGGTGCGCCGTACATGGCCATTGAGCGGATCACCCCCGCATACAGCCGTCGGCCCTCGAAACTGGGTCCGCCCACGTTCGGCATGAGCCGAGAAAGGGCGGACGCCGCGCCGACCAGCCGGGGAGCAATTTGGCGAAAATGCTCCCGGAACCACCATCGCCCGTCGAGCACCAGACCCAAGTACCTCATATGGGCCTGGATACTGATGTGGATGGAGTTGACGACTAACGAGGCGCCGATGGGCAGCCTCACACGGGGCCCATGGAATAGTAGAGCCTCCGTCTTGTTTAGGGCCACCCTGAGCCCCAGCGCCTCAATACGCCTGACCATCTCCTCGGTGCCGAGAGTGGCCAGGCTCGCCGCCTCTTCGAGTGTCCTGCCCCGGGCTGTGACGAGCGTGTCGTCAGCATAGCATATAACGCTCAGCCCGGGGGGGAGACTCCCTCTCAACGCCCAGTCGTAACCGATGTCCCACAGAGTCGGCCCCAGAACCGAACCCTGCGGAACACCGCACGACATGGGCGTCCGCACAATGTCCCCTGCGGGGCTCGCGTAGAGATCACTGCGCCCCTCCAAATAGTCTGCCACCAGCCGCCTGAGGTACAGGGGCACTCCATGGAACCGGAGCGCCTCCCTGATGCAGCTGAATGGCAGACTATTGAAGGCGTTGGCGATGTCCAACGACACCGCCAACAGCACTCCTTTGCCGGCGACAGCCTCCGCGGCCGTCTGCCTCAGGCGTAGCAGGGCCCCGATGGTCGAACGCCCCCTCCGAAACCCAAATTGAGCGTCCGACAGATCGGGCCCCACCTCCTCCAGGTGCTGGACGATGCGGGCAGCGAGGACACGCTCCAGCAGCTTACCCACATCGTCCAGAAGCACAATGGGCCTGTAGGCCGACGGCGAATCCGGGGGCCGTCCCGGCTTTGGCAGGAGAACCAACCTCCCTTCCTTCCAGCACTCAGGGAACTGTCCAGACGTCAGACAGGCGTTGAACAGTCGCCTGAGGCGAGGTTCGAGATGCTCGAGGAGCAACGTCAACACCCGGACTGGGACTCCGTCCGGGCCGGGGGCCGTGGTGGCGGAACGAATCTTCGCCACGGCTGCCCCCACTTCCGACTCCGTCACGGGTGGAACACTCTCGACGGCCTCCCGGTTGTGATCTGGCGAAGCCATGACCGGGGGCGTGTGCTCCGACTGCCGCGGGAACAGCTCCTCGACCACTCTACGAAGGAGGTCGGGCTGGAGGGTCTCGGTGAGGGGGGGGCCCTGTGCGCGAAGCTTATTCGGCGACGCACGATACGGGCGACCCCAGGGGTCACGGTCGAGACCGTCCAGCATCTCCTGCCAACTCGCGTCCTTGGCGGACCGGATGGCCAGCCGAAAGGCGGTACGCCTCGTACAGCTGGCCCTCCCGCTCAACATCGCGGCGACGCCGCCGACTGCGGGTGTAGGACCTTCGGGCACTAATGCACGCCGCACGAAGGTCCGCCAGTCTTGGGGACCACCAGTAGACCCCCTGCCTCGGAGGTAGACGCCGCACCCTGGGCATGGCCGCATCGCAGACCTGCGTTAACGCACTGCGGATGCGGACAGCCTCAACGTCCACTCCGTCCGCTGGGGGTGGTGAGGACAGCCACGTGTTCACGATGGCCGCCTCCGCCAGTAGGTCCCTATCCAGACGCCCCACAGCTCACCGCGGAAATGCGGGAGCTCGGTCCGCCCTGTGACTCCTGCTGGGGTCCCGGAGAGGGGAGACCTCCATCCGGATGTAACGGTGATCCGACAGGGTCTCCGCCTCCTCCAGGACACGCCAGTTCCTCACTCGTGGTGCGACAGCAGGGCTAGCGAACGACAAGTCCACTATCGACCCACCCTGCTGTCGCACACACGTGTTCACTGAGCCTCTGTTTAGGACACAGAGGCCCAGTGACGCCGCCCACTCCACGATCGCCCGCCCGCGATCGTCCGTCATCGGGGACCCCCACGCCGTGGATTTGGCGTTGAAGTCCCCCAGGACCAGGACGAGGCCCGGTGCCAGTCGCCGTATCGAAGCCTCCAAGGTGGTGAGGGAGGCCCCGAAATCGTCCATTCTCCTATTAGGGGAGAGGTATACACTGTAGAGCGTGACCCCTCCCCAATCCGCAGCGACAAATTCCTCGCCCCTATCCAAGAGGGATAAGGACGGGAAGTGCCGCTGCGTGGAGGTGACGATTGCCGCGGTTTCGTTGCGGCTGACCACCCAATTGGGGCGATCAGGCACACAGTACGGTTCCGCGACTACGGCTGCACCGATCGACCACTCCGCCATGGATTGCAGGAGGAGATCCTGCGCACCGGCGGAGTGGTTGGTGTTGGCCTGCAGGAGGTGAGTGGACTGGGCAGCCATTAATGGGCCGTGTCCATCATCACCTCCTGGCTTGCGCCGGGCGATCGGGCCGCGCTAGGAGCGGGAGCGGCCGGAGTCGAAGGGCCGCTCCGCCCCTTTGGAGCCGAAGCCGGAGGTCTACACGCCCCAGAGCCCATGCGGTGCTTGGCAGGCTTATTACCCGCCGCACACGCGGGGCAGTGGGGCGGGGCGGCGCAAGATGCCGCCATATGCCCAGTCTGACCGCAGCGGAAACAGAGTCCGCCGCAGTCAAAGCAATTAGTGCATGTTGGCCGGGTGTGCCCGACCGCCATGCACTTGAAACACCTCGCAGGCCGGCTCCAGCACGGTGACTCGCGCTGAGCTCCAGCCCACGAGGAGCCTGCCTGAGCCGGCCAGTTGCCTGACCGACTCCACTGGGCATTGCACCCAGGCGGCACCTACGCCGCCCGGACCGGGCCGGATGGCGCCAACCCGGACGGTGTCCAGGGGACACCCGGTTTTCGAGGCAATGGCCTCCCGGATGTCTTCCACCGTCACGGAGTCGTCCAGACCCGCGATGCGCATTTCGGCGCACTTTACAGGTCTGGCGATTTTGACGCCACCCTCCTCGGCGAATAGACCTCGCAGCTTCGACGCCACGCTATCGGCCGTTCTGGTGCCCTCGGCCCCAGGGAACTCCAAAATTCGAGCCCCTGTCCGAGCCTTGCGGGTCCGGGCTTCGACGCCTCCTATGTCGGAGACGTCGAGCTCCTGCCGGGCTTTCCTCAGAACGGCCTCATAGCTGAGGCCCCTTTCTGCCGCCTCAGGCAGCACAGTGATCACCACTGCGGCTGTCTTCGGCGGCCGGAGCCCCTTGCGCGGCCTCTTCCTCTTCGTGCCGCCTCTTCCGGCTCCTGCCTGGGGAGCGGCAACCTCAGCGGCGCACTTGGCCGCCGCTCTCCTCCTCTTGCCGCGACTCTTTCTGCCGCGCTCGGCCACCTGCCAACCCTGTTCGGGCATAGCGGGCGTACCTGGCGCTGAGGGCGCAGTTGCGGTCGCGCTAGTCGTCGCTGGCGGTGTTGGTGCTGTCGACGACTGCGGTCCAGCAGGAGCCGGTGCCGCCTTCCGTTTCTTCGTCGTGGGAGCGGGGGCGGGCCCCTTGGACTTGGGTCCAGCCGCGGCCGCGGCGTAGCTGCCCCCCACGCGGCCACCCTGACAAGGCAGAGGGGCGGGGGCTGGTGCCGCATATAGCCTCTTATCCGCGGCGAGAGGTGGCCGAACTCGTGGTTCTGGAGGCAGCCTTGCCTCCAGAACGGCCAAGCGCGCATCGACCAGATTGCCGACTGTGTCAATGATGGCGCGCAAGGCCTCGTCCGGCACGCCCTCCACCGCGGGCAGCAGGGTTGTTGTCGCCGGCTGGACCTCTGCCGGGGCCCGCTCCGCGACGTTTGGCGGCTTCCTTGCCGCAGCGGCCCGGCTAGCGATGGCTGGCGTCCTCTTCTTAGGGGCGGCGGCGACCTCGACTTCTTGGCGGCTAGCGCTGGTCGACGACTCAGTTGAGCATACCGTCACCTTAAGACGTAAATATGATACGAAGTGAAATTTGCATGTCCTACAATTAGTCACGGTGGTGTAGTGGCAATACGATTGGTCTGGAATCCCAATAGGCGCGGGTTTGAATCCCGCAAGTGACATCATTTTTCACTTCGTAATCGTGGTTTTGGGTTATCTCACTTTCTTCTCGCAATCGCTTCTCAATAACTTTTTCCCACACTTTCATACTGTGCGACAAGAGCTTTACTCCTCGATAACTGCCGCAGTCCTGGACATTAACTTTATTTTTAAAAATGGGCGCTAGTGTACTATTGCACCATTCACTGGGGATTACTTCCTCATGCAGCAGTTTATCGAAAAACAAAGTCACCCACATATATCCATCCTCTTCCAAAATTTTCCGTACTTCAACTGGTATACCATCAGGCCTTGCAGACTTACCATTTTTCATGCTTCTCACTGCTTCTCTTATCTCATCTATTGTAATTGATCCTACCAAGCCGACGTTCTCTGGCACATCATCTAGCACTCCACTCCATAAATTCTCTTCGTTCATTAACCTTTCAAAATATCTCTTCTAACGTTCTTTTATTTCATCTTCTTTTATCAAAACTTGACCTGTTTCATCTTTTATACACCTGCTATGCCTAATATCTCTCAGTCTTTCTTCTCGGGCTTTAGTTATGCGGTACAGTGCTTTTTGTCCTTGAGGTCCATCTAACGACTTATAAATTTTGTCTTCGGCCTGAGCTCTCGCAATAACTGTTGCCCGTTTAGCTTTTCTCTTGCACTCCTTGTATTCAATCTTTTTTGCTTCCTTCAATCTTTCAATGTTTTCTTTCTGCCATTCCTTAAATACATTCTTCTTTTCTTTCAAGATCTGTTGCACATCCTCATTCCACCACCATGTATCCCTATCAATTATACCTTTTTCTTTGGTTTCTCCTAGTATTTCTTTAGCTGTATTTCTAATACAGCTAGCCATTTCATTCCAACATTCATTCACAAATTTATCATTCATATCATTCATTTCAATCATTTTATCTATCACAACTTGTTTAAACCTACTTGCATACTCTTTTCTTTCAAGCATACTCCATCTTATCTTAGGAGGGGGCCGGTTTCTGGTGTTAATAGGGCGTGTTTTTATGCGAATTTCTAGCAATAAAAGACGATGCTGAGTTACCAGTGCTTCACCCGGCAGCACCTTGCAATCTCGTATACAGAACAACGGACTTCTCTTAACAAGAAAGTAATCGATCTGCGTACGGTGGTTGCAACTTTTCTAGGTGGTTAAGTGCTCCTTATTATTTACTCCTTATTTCGTTTCTCATTCATGTCTGCACATGCAATATTTATTCTTCGCCTTTTTAACACATCTGCTAAGTCCCTTCCTCTTCCAGTCATCGTTCCAATATTCAAGTTGGAACTTGCATACCTAATTCTTATCTCTTTCATACTAAGAGCTCGCTTCTTACGTCGCACCCGCCCGTGATGCAACAACCCTTGTCCATTTTCCACAGAGACCGGATGTTGCCCCTGCGCGTCGCCTGCGGGGTATGCCCTAGCCGTGTGCTCAGTCACTTTCTTTGCCAACATATTGCAGTAGTTTTGGCGGGGACTTTTATGACCAGCCGCCTGCCTGACGTCAACCCTCCTTGGGAATGCGATCGTTGACCAAACGACATCAGATGGTGCTGGCCCAGGTCAGTGTAGGGCTCTTAGTTGTCTTTTACGATACCCACGAGCAAGCAAGGGTTGGTAGTATTTGTAGCCGCTACCAAACAGCAAATTAATCAAAAGTTGTGTTAGTTACAACACTTATAGCTCGTGAACAGCTGGACCAATTTTTATGATTTTTATGTTTTGAGTTTATTGTCATCGGAAATAGGATATAGGATATTAAAAAATGATATTAATAAGCAAAAAAAAAATCATTGAAAAACATCAGTCCTAAACGTTCATTTGTTGATGATGTAACAAAACGCAACTGAAGCTCACGTAATGGTTTGTTTGGAAAATATCACGAAAAGTTGAAATAATAATTTGGAAAATCTTAAAGTGCATGCCTCATAATTTTTATATTATTTATCATTTACTATTAGTTAATGCCATAAATGGAAATGAAAGCAAAAAATACTTTTGAATTTGCATGCAATGCCGTATGGGATTTGTTTCCTTGACCTGTCCGAATGAACGAACAAAAAAAATATAAACGAACCCAATTTTCATAAGGTACGAGTATACATACACTAAAGACTATGCAGTTTAGTTTTTTATTAATTGAAATTAAACGACAAAGAATTTCCAAGATATTTTCGAAAGGAAATAGCGCGTTGCGATTATGAAGTTTTTAATAAAAGTAAATCTTCCATAAATAAATTTTTAAGGTCGTGATATTGCCAGATCCCGACGGATACATTCGGACGTCCTCAAATATATTCTTAATAATTTTTTTCTTACTTTAAACTGAATTTGGAACATCACGAATGTAACCACGGCAGAAGAGCAAGATATTGCACGGGAAGACCGCCGCGTTAATATGCTTCTGCTGCTGCTGCTCAATCACAAGAGCACAATGAAGCAGCCCGTGAAACGGCTCGATTGATAATGCGAAATCATCAAGCAAATCTCAGAGATCAGCAATTAGATAATTTTCAACGCGCATGACGAAAAATGTCGTATAACACAAGGTACATCTTCATCTTGCTGGCACGTTATTAAAATACTTGATTTTTGAAATTTCTATATTATTCACATTTATTCTCATAATAAAAAAATAACTTAATAATTATGAATTAATCGAAATCTGCTCATTCATTAACTATTAGGCGGAACGAAGTGCGCTGGGTCAGCTAGTATATATATATATATATATTTGAAGTCATAACAAAACTAGAGCGTCGCAGACATTTTTTATTCACAATTTCACAAAGCATACCAAAATATATATCTCTTATAATATTATCAAGATTTAGATAGAGTACATGTTATAATATAACAATATAATATCAAATGGCATACGAATATATAAAAGTGAGATGAAAATAACCTTGGCGCCGAGACGTGTTTCATGAAGTTTGAAAGCATGACTTGAATACAAAGTTCCATTCCTGCACTAGGATAACTGGCACAAGTGGCTACAATATACTTTAAAGTCGATGTAAGTCGGCAGAAACTGTGGCCTTTATCGCATGCGTGATGAGAATGCATTGCGGACTTTTATTTGACCAATATTACAAAAATGTTTGCGAATACCGATGCTTTGAATACGTAAGTATGGTGATTTAAAATTTTCTCATGTTACATGAAACAAAAGTACCTATATATATATTCTTTTTTGTATATAGAATACAAAAGTTCTCGAACTACTTAATAAAAGCCGGAATACGAAAATCTGTAGAAGAACGGGTGTTACCGACATAGTCCGAAGAACTAGCACGTTGAAGTGGCAATAGACGGGCCATATGCTCGTCGAACCGACAACCCGGTTGTTGAAGAAAGGTTCTCGAGTGGCGACCACAAATCGAACGAATGATGCAGTGTAGAACGACTCCTACACTAGGTGGACTGACGATATTATGAAAGTTGCAGGCTGTCGATGGATGCAGGTGATACAGGACCGTTCTAAGTAGCATTCTCGCGGGGAGGCCTATGTCTAAAAGTGGATGTCTATGGGCTGATGAATAGATGGATTCTATAAAACTCTATTTATAAAACATAAATTCGATTATAACTATTATTTGTAAACTGCACAAAGAATTGCCCTGTATTGAAATCGAACCTATCAATAAAATAATAGACAATAAAAGCCATCACTTGTAAAAGTATTAAGTGTTATATGAAAGCGTTAATAATTTTAGTATTTCCTTAGTCTTAAAGCTTTCCTTTTTTTTTGCAGGTCACTCAACACACTCTTCTTGAATGGTGGTTTAGTAACCTGGTAATTCCTCTTTTTGCCAATTAAACGAGTCACCGAAACCAATGCCTTGACTTCTGCGGCCCCTCGGGCGGGTTACCTTCGGTCGGCCTCCCTAAGTACGGCGGATCAATACCCGATCCCGCCTAACCTAACCTAAGCCTTAAACCTTAATATAGCTTTAATATAATTATAATATAGACACAATTAAATAGAAAAGTTTTATGAAATTCTATCAGCTAGCAACTACCTTATTTAAAATTATACCTATTATAATGTACATATAAATTATTTTCTTTTAAAATAAAATAGAATTAAAATTTTGATAAAAGTTTTAATTTTACCAGGCTTGAAACCCATGGCCACTGTCTTGTTCATTTAAGTGCTAGAACTTTTTAATTATTTTTCAAATATTAAGTACCAAGTTTGTAGCCAACCTTCTTTATTCTAATTTTATGAAAATATTAAAAACTGATATGACATTTCTAGGTATATATGAATAGCCACCGAAGTCAGAGAATATATATATATATATATATGTATATATATATATATATATATATATATATATATATATATATATATATATATATATATATATATATGTATATATATATATATATATGTATATATATATATATATATATATATATATATATATAAAGAGCTGCTGCCGCCTTACTTACTTTACTCTCCTAAGATCCTTAGCCATAAACTTTACGTAAAGCCATAGCCTAAAGCTGTTTGCGATGCAAGTCATCATCATCTCAGCTCAAACTCATCCCACTGTTGGGCTCGAATGTCCTCTCAACGAAAGGGTTGTTAACTTACTATACCAGGCTGGTCAGACGTATTCTTATAGGATTTTTAGTTGGATGGATGAAATGTTAGATGGATTTTATTTGTGATAGGACCACGCTGTTGAAAGTTTTCTGGCTTCAGCCGCGGGCCGGTCCGTCCGGGGTAGTACCACACTCTTGCAGAAGATCGGCCAATGGCAATGTGCTGTTGTGCTTCATTCGGTGAGCGAGAGAGCCGGAAGCCAACTGGGTGGGTTTGAGTAGTGGTAGGCAGTGACCTTGCAATACCCTTGGTATTTCAAAGCTCCATGGGCGGCAGTAACACTTACCATCGGGTGTGCCGCTTGCTCGTTTGCCACCAAAAGCAGTAAAAAAAAGTATTATGATTCGCGTTTTCCTTCTCTTGCTTTATAGGGGGTAATATAGGGGGAGATTAGACAGGGGTGGTGAATTGTATTTCTACTCCTTCACCACACATAAAATGTGCAAGTAAGGGGTGGTGATAATTATATATTTACACCATCGCCACACGGATTGCTTTTATTTACATACCAACTATTATATTTTTAAACCAAGTGTAAGAATTTTGTATAAGCAAACACTATCCATAACTTTGATTGAAGCTTTGTCACTGGCAACTGTGTACGTACACAATAACAAGTCCTTGTGTGGTTAAGCGTCTGAGGATTTAGTGTGATTGTGAATAGGTTGAATACATGAATAGAATTGCGAATATATCTTATAATGTAGAATTATTGACGTAGCAAATCGGATTCAAATTAATGCGTAATCGCATAAAGTATGTTTTTAATGTATGTTTATTTTTATCTTAAATGCGATTTCGTCCGCGTAGAAGTTGAAAATGATTTTAACAGGATTTTTGATTGGTTTTTTACGTTATTAATTTTGTTATAACATATAAATTATTATGTTAAATATTTGTATACTTATAAAATATAACAATCTGTATTATAGTGTAGGGATTTAAATGTTGGGGTACGATCCCAGAAACCTCCACGCGGTGTACCCTGGGTGCGGGCGTCGAACTGTCGCCCGTAGCGAATATCTGCGTGATTTCGCTCCTTACTCTACTACAATAGTAGTAGAGGTTATAGGACGCGAAATACTGGGACGGGCTCAGTCACTCATTCATTTGAGGGCTGGGCAGGCATATGCCACCGCCCATATATCGTAAACCTGATTCTTTGCTTGTCTTAGTTTCAGAAGCGAGGGTCTTGGCTTAACCGCCCAGACCACGAGGAAGACAACCTCTATAAAGAATTACCCAGAATCTTAAGTTCTGGCGTGCGGCGAGAAGATGCATGGCAGATGGGGTATTCTGTTCTTAGCACGCTCCAGCCAGGGTACCGGCTGCCCCCCTGGTTAGTAAATGTAGGCTTGCCCGGGTACAGGGATCTCTGCCCGGGTCGACGGAATGTATCTCCCATACTCGTGGGATTCATTATGGATACTGGACATTTAAAAATTAATAAGGACGGGGATCATAATGATTTCCACCTCAAGGCCTTGTCAAGCCAAAGCAAAACTGACACAAACGACGCCTCGTCCTCGCGACTTGAGGCGTCCGCCGAGGGCCCGGCACCAGCAAAAGAGGCCCCAAAGAGGAGGAAGAAGAGCAGGCGGATGCTAACTCCGTTTGGCGAGCGCGCTAAACGGCGCGCCAACCGCCTTAAGAAGGAGAGGGAGGCGCTGGAGGCCGCGGCACGCCGTGAGACCAGCGTTCCCAGCGACGAGGGCGGCACAGTTGCCGCAGAGCCGTCGCATACGGATGGTGGTAGCACCGCAGGACTGCCGCGGAGGGAGAGTGGTGGCGGGTGTGTGTCCCGGGACGAGGGCGACGATGTCGCAGAGCCGTCCAAGGAGGGGACGAGGAGTGGCAGCTCAACGGAGCTGTCGAGTGACGAGGGCGGCTCTACCGCAGAGCCGTCGCGGAGTGAGGGTGGCAGTAAAGCCGCAGGGCCGTCGTCGGAGAGCGCCAGAAGCTCCGACACGGACACGGCCTTGGAAAAGTCTTCGGACGAGGGCGGGAAGGCCGCAGAGCCGTCCGACGAGGAGGTCGGCCGAAGCCGGGACGAGGGCGGCAATGCCGCAGGGTCGTTCAGCATGGAGGAGGGCAGCTCGGTTGCCGAGGCCGCCGAGGAGTCTGAGCCGCACCCTGCGGCGAAGGCTCTGACGGCGGCCATAAATGTCAGTGAGAGGAAAGAGGCACTCCCCCGAGTGTCCGGAAGCGCCCGCTGCATAAGGGCGGCAGCTCCAACTCGGAGGAGAGTGTCGTCATGCCTCCTCCCAAGGTCCCCACCGCGCGTCGTGGGCGTAGAGGTCGTGGGTCGGCGGTGGCGGCGAGGCCGGTTCCGGGTCAAGCCGATCAAGGAGGTGAGGTGGCGGCCCTGCAGGCCGCGAACGCCCGCCTCAGTAGGGAGGTCTCCGGCCTGCGGGAGCGCAACCGGAAACTTGAGTCGGAGCTGTCGGCGGTGCGGAAGGAGAACCGTGGGTTGGCCAAGGACATGGCTGACCTGCGGTCTCAATTCGCACTTTTAGTGCCAGCCGCGCCGCCGACACCGGTTTCGCCACCGAAACGGGTTGCGCCGGGGAGGGCGGGCCCGTCCTCTGCGCTCGTGGTGCCACCTACGTCCGTGGCGCCTCCTGCGCCCGTGGTGCCTACTGCGCCGGTTGCGCCCGCGGCGTTGGCAGTGAGCGCCGCCAGGAAGCGCGGAAGGCCCAAGAAGGGGGAGGAGCCGCTGCTTGCGGTGCACGGTGTGCCGGAGGAGGCGATGCGCGTCATCTTCGCCAAAATTGAATTGATGATGGACGCGCGCATCCAGGCCGTGGCGGATCGTATTCCGCCCGAGGCACCCCTCCGACCACCGCTCGCCGCTGACAAGGCGAAGCGGCCGCAAGCGCCAGCTCTCGCCTCGCTGCCATGTCAGGGTGGCCGCGTGGTGACCTACGCCGCGGCCGTAGGTGGGCTCAAGGGGGCCAAGAGGAAGGCCGGCACGGTGCCGGCTCCCGCCAAGGCTGGGCAGTGGCCGGCGCCAGCGGCTACACTGCAGGCTCCGGCTAGCGCACCCGCGACTGTGCCTGCTCCGCCCAGCGCTGCTGCCAGGCTCGAACTGGGCTGGCAGGTGGCTGAACGCAGCAGGAAGGCACGCGGCCAGAAGCGGAGAGCGGCGGCCAAGAGTGCCGCTGTGGCCGGCGCTCCCCAGGCGGGAGGCGGCAAAGGGGGAAAGAGGTCGCGCAGGGGCCTCAAGTTGCCGAAGACAACTGCGGTCATTATTACCGTGTTGCCTGAGGCGGCTGAGAGGGGCCTCAACTATGAGGCCGTCCTAAGACGCGCCCGGCGGGAGCTGGACGTCTCCGACATCGGAGGCGTTGAGGCGAGGACCCGCAAGGCTCGGACAGGGGCTCGTATTCTCGAGTTCCCTGGGGCCGAGGGCGTCAAGGTGGCCGATAGTGTGGCCTTGAAGCTGAGGGGGCTGTTCGGACCGGAGGATGGAGTCCGAATCGTCAGGCCCGTCAAGTGCGCAGAGATGCGCCTCACGGGTTTGGACGATTCCGTGACGGTGGAGGACGTTCAGGAGGCCATTGTGGCGTGCACTGGATGTGCCTCGGACACTGTCCGGATTGGCACCATCCGCCCTGGTCCGGGCGGTGTCGGTGCTGTCTGGGTGCAATGTCCGGTGGAGTCGGTGAAGAAATTGGCCGACTCAGGCAGGCTCCTCGTGGGCTGGAGTTCAGCGCGGGTAACCGTGCTAGAAACCCGGCCCGCGAGGTGTTATAAGTGCATGGCGGTCGGGCATACCCGACCGACGTGTCGCAACTGCTTCGACTGCAGCGGGTTATGCTTCCGCTGCGGTCAGGCTGGACACCAGGTGGCATCGTGCTCTGCGGTGCCCCACTGCCCCGCGTGTGCGGCAGGCAATAGGCTTGCCAAGCACCGCATGGGCTCTGGGGACTGCAGACCCCCGGCATCGGCCCCAAAGGGGCAGGGCGGCCCATCGACCGGGCCTGCGCCCACTCCGAGCGCGACCCGATCGCCCGTTAGCACGGAGGAGGAGACGATGGATACGGTCTATTAATGGACCACGAATCCATCCGTTTCCTCCAAGCCAATCTCAACCACTGCGCCGGTGCGCAGGATGTTTTCCTGCAAGCCATGGCGGAGTGGTTGATAGGAGTAGCCGTAGCCGCGGAGCCGTACGTGGTGCCCGACCGACCTAACTGGCTGGGTAGCACTGACGGCACTGTGGCAATCGTCGCCTCCACGTTGTGGCCTTCGCCGTCTCTGACCCTTAGGGACAGGGGCGTCGGATACGTCGCGGCGGAATGGGGAGAGATTACGCTTTTCGGAGTCTATCTCTCCCCTAACAGGAGCTTGACTGATTTCGGGGCCTCCCTCACCATCTTGGAGGCCTCGTTACGGCGACTGGCACCGCGCCAAGTCTTCGTTCTGGGGGACTTCAACGCCAAGTCCATGGCGTGGGGGTCCCCCGCGACGGACGACCGAGGACGGGCGGTCGAATTGTGGGCGGCGGCACTGGGCCTCTCTTTGTTGAACAGGGGCTCGGTGCAAACGTGCGTGCGTCAGCGGGGCGGGTCGATAGTGGACTTGTCGTTCGCTAGCCCCATTGTCGCCGCACGCGTGAGGAGCTGGCGCGTCGCTGAGGAGGTTGAGACCCTATCGGACCACCGATATATCCGGATTGAGGTCTCCCAGACCCTCTCGACGCCCAGCAGGGGTCACGGGGCGGACGGACATTCCGCGTTCCCGCGATGGGCTGTGGGTCGTTTGGACCGGGACCTGCTAGCGGAGGCAGCCATCGTTCACTCGTGGCTGTCCTCTGCCCACCAGTTGGACGGGGTGGACGCCGAGGCTGGCCACATCCGCAATCCTTTGACGCAGATTTGCGATGCGGCCATGCCCCGTGTGCGGTGTCTGCCCCCGAAGAGGGCTGTCCACTGTTGGTCCCGGGAGCTGGCGGATCTTCGGGTCACGTGTATACGTGCCGGAAGGGCCTATACCCGCAGCCGGCGGCACCATCGCGACGAGGAGCGGGAGAGCCGGCTTTACGAGGGCTACCGCAATGCGCGGTCGGCCTTCAGGCTGGCCGTCCGTACCGCCAAGGACGTCAGTCGGCAGGAGATGTTGGATGGTCTCGATCGTGACCCCTGGGGTCGCCCCTATCGCGCAGCGCTGAGTAAGCTCCGCGCGCGGGGCCCTCCCCTCACCGAGACTCTCCAGCCCGGCCTCCTCACCAGGGTCGTCGAGGATCTGTTCCCGCGACGGGCAGAACACACGGCCCCGGTCATGGCTCCGCCAGACACCGACAGGGAGGCCAACGATGACAGTGTTCCGCCCATCACGGAACCCGAGATGGGGGCGGCGGTGGTGCGCATGCGCGGAAAATCCACCGCCCCCGGGCCCGACGGTGTTCCCAACCGCGTGCTGGCCCTGGTCCTCGACCACCTGGGTCTCCGCCTCAGGGGGCTGTTTGACGTGTGCTTAGCGTCCGGGCGGTTCCATGGGTGTTGGAAGGAGGGGAGGCTGGTGTTCCTGCCGAAGCCGGGACGGTCTCCAGAGCCGGCCTCGGCCTACAGGCCCATCGTGCTGCTCGACGATGCGGGCAAGCTATTGGAGAGGGTGCTGGCTGTCCGCATCGAGCGGCACCTCGTCGGCACGGGGCCCGATCTGTCCCTGAACCCTTCCTGCGTGACTGCGACTCGCACTTGGCCGATTTTTTTAATAAAATCAGATTGAGTTTTCAAACATGTGTCAAAATAAAATCTCATTTACATCAAAAACACTAAGGAGTATTGATATCAACTTTGAAGCAAATTGTCCCCAAAATAACTTTCTGGCCCTATTTAACCCTGGCCATATTTAAAGTAAGGATATGAATTTCAATAAAATACGAAAAACGTCTTTAATTAATTCTGTTAAAAAAAGATTTTGCAAAATTTGAAATAGATTGGACCAAGGAATCACGTTGTCCCAAACAAACTTTGCCCCGCTTTTTCACCCCGTTAGTGCTATAATTTCGAAGAATTCTCTCTTATCGGATGCCTATGTCCTACAAAGAACACGTCCTCAAAGTCTCAGGTCTCTACGAGCAGCGGTTTAGGCTGTGCGTTTATCTATCATTCAGGACAAAGCATTTTATATGTATAGATTACCTTTTATATAAATCTCGGCACTCAGATTTGGCAATTTTATCCTCAGCATTAAATCAAGCTTGCTTTAATATTAAGGATAAAATCTGTGGTATGATACGAATATAATTAAAAAATGATAACAAAAATAACTATCATGACGTAGAATGTGAGACTTTCAGACTGCACAAAACCTAGACTAACTGCGTAAATAGAGTTGTATTTTTTCTAAGTATACTTAATCATATATAAATAGATATAGCTGTATTTTTTCAAAGTATACTTATCCGTGTGGTGATGGAGTAAGAATACAATTCAGCACCCTCCTATCTTACCCGTGGGTGATCATACGAGGCGAATAAAGGGATATAAAAAGAATATAACATCTATGCAAGGGAAGGAAAACTCAAAACAAAACCCTATAACAACACGTTTGCCCAGCGGGGTATAGTAGGTTAACTTCCTTCCCATTATAAAGGAGGCCCGAGCACAAAATTATGGGCTGTGATGATGATGATACTTAAATGAATAAACTCTGGTAGTAAAATTTTATCAAAATATATTTTTTGATTATTAGTTTTATGATACAGATACCTTATGATTTCATACATATACATATATTAGGGTGTGCCAAAGAAAAAGGATATTTTTTTTTTCACTCTCCGCTCAAAATATCGTATAAGATGTCGAAACAAAAGGCCTGTTCAAAGGAGAGTTCGTAATTTTAATTTTAAGAGGTCCTCCATCAAATCTGAAGTTTTCCCATTTAAATAACACGGGAAATTTTTTTTTTTTTCATTATGCACTGCCGCAACATCTGAAGCTTCCATTTTTTCATGAAATAAACTACTAGACCTTATTTGGCATTAAATGTTGAACAAAAAATTTCATTGGGTCATATTGCTACCATCGATGTCTGACTTTTTGTAAAGCTTTTTTTTCAATTTTCCCGAAATTTCGTGTTTTTTTGCAATTTTCAGCTAAACCATCCAAGATAGAACAAAAAGTTAAATGACAATTTTGTAGTCCATTTGATGCACTATAAAAAACTATTTAATATTTTTTTTTGTATCATTAATATTTACAAAGTTACAGACCAACAAAATCCTATTTTTCTAATTTTTATCTTTGTTCAAGTGAACCATCGATAAAAATATTAAAAATTTGGTTCTTATTTTTTAGTACATCTAATTTGCTACAAAATTCTATAATTAATGCCAAATAAGGTCTAGTAGTTTATTTCATGAAAAAATGGAATCTTCAGATGTTGCGGCAGTGCATAGTGAAAAAAAAATTTTTCCCGTGTTATTTAAATGGGAAAACTTCAGATTTGATGGAGGACCTCTTAAAATTAAAATTACGAACTCTCCTTTGAACAGGCCTTTTGTTTCGACATCTTCTACGATATTTTGAGCGGAGAGTGAAAAAAAAAATATATCCATTTTTTTGGCACACCCTAATATATATATATACATACATACACAGCCTCACGCCTGTTTCCCAGAGGGGTAGGCAGAGACTACGGATTGCCACAAACCACGATCCTGACATACCTTCATCGCTTCATTCACACTCATCACAGTCTTCATGCATGCTCTACGGTTACGCGTACTCTTAACCTGACCTTTCGATAATACATCTTCAATTTGATCCAGAAAGGTACGACGTGGTCTTCCCCTCGTAATCGTCCCACTCACACTCGCTTTGTATACTTGTTTAGTCAACCTTTCTTCTCTCATTTTTCCACGTGGCCAAACCACCTCAGCATTCCCTTTTTTATCATTGTCGCTACTTCTTCAATCACACCACAGCGCTGTCTTATAACGCTATTCCTAATTCTATCTTTCAGACTTACACCACACATACTACGAAGAGCTGTCATCTCTACAGCATTTATTCTACTTTCATGTCTTCCCTACCAAATCCAACTTTCACTGCCATACATGAGAGTGGGCACTAATACTCCCTTATGTACAGCTAGGCGTGCCTTTTTAGACACATTCCTACTTTTCATAAAAGCGTACAATGCCCCATTCACTTTATTACCAGCCTTAACTCGTCTTTCAACATCATCATCATTTTTACCATCACTAGTAAACAGTACACCCACATATACAAATTCTTTCACCTGTTCCAAAGTAAACGTTGTTAAAAGTAAACAGTACACCCACATATACAAATTCTTTCACCTGTTCCAATCCCTCACCATTTATAAATATATTACATTCCGTCATACATTTATCCTTTTCAAAGGCCATTACTTTCGTCTTACTTACATTTACTTTCATATCTTTTCTTTCAAAAGCATCATGCATAGTAGTTACCATCGCCTGCAAATCTTTAGCCGACGATGCAAGTAAAACCTGATCATCGGCATAAAGAAGACATTTGACGAGTAACTCATTCATTCTTAAACCACATTCATTATTTTTCAAATCTTACAAACAGCTATTCATGAATAGGTTAAACAGCCACGGTGACGCTACACATCCCTGTCTAACACCTTTATCAATGTTAAACCATTCAATGTAGGACCCGTTTATCCTTACGCAGGCTCTGGAATCCTTATAGGTGGATTTCAGCGCCTGAATAAGATAGCCATCTAACCCATACATCGATAGTACCGACCACAGTTCATTCCTCCTCACTTTGTCATAAGCCTTTTCCAAATCAATGAATGCGCAAAATACTCTCTGACCTTTAGCCAAAAATTTTTGCCTCATGCATCGTAAAGAGAAGACTTGATTCGTGCAACCCATACCCTTTCGAAAACCCGTTTATGCATCCCATATTTTCATTTCGGTCACTTTCACTACTCTTTCAATCAACACTTTCGCATACAATTTGCCGACAATGCTAAGGAGGCTTATGCCCCTGTAGCTTCTAGTCTTGCCGCGATATATATATATATATATATATATATATATATATATATATGTATATATATATATATATATTGTAGCCGGGCTAGTCAGTTTAGCTAGACTTCAGGGTTAGATCCAAACAACTCAGGAGGTAGCAAGAAGATGTTTATTAATTAAAGTATACATGGTAACGCAGTGGTTCAAGAATGCATTTTTCGCACTAACCCCGGCTGTCGGAAAAACAGACGAGGAGTGTGGGATTCGCTAGCCCCGTGGCTGGAATACCCACTAAACTCTTTCCACTGCGATCGCTGTTAGCCGAGAGGGCTTCGACAGCTTAACCGGACTATGGGTGAGCGCTGAGGGCTTTCAACCTAATAATATACATAATACAAATCGAATGTCACTATATTGACATGTCGTGTAACGAAACCATATCGCGTTTCAGAAAATGGTTCAACGCCATCTATCGAAGAAAGAGATAATTTTCTGTTACAATATATACAGGGTGTCCCAAAATTCAACGATAAGCCGGCACCAGCAGGTGGACCTACATATGACTACTCGAGAACAAAAAAGAAAAAAATTCTACCTTGATTTTTTTTTTCATTACGACAAAAAAACCGATTTCTTTAAAAATCGTCATCTTTTATTATATTATTAAGTGCCATTGCTACAATTTTACAAGTAATTCTGTGATTTTTTTTGTATTGGCAAGGTAAGTAGCACTACTATCGATCACAACCATTAAAAATTCCACAATATCTATAGTTTTTACACAAAAATCAACCAAAACTATGTTTTTTTCATAAATTATGTAAGATTTTGACTTTCAGCTCACTTTCACTCATCACAGTGAAAAAAAAAAGTATGGACACTACTGTGGCAAATAGTATTAAAAATTGGCGCAACTAACTACAATTCTAAAATGGTATAACATTCTAGGCAAACTAGCCACAAAAATATACTTAGGTGTACTATTTCAAAATAACAACCATATTTCGAAAATTGTTAGTGTTGATAGTAATCACTTCTACTATGTAGCCAAAATGTTTTTGTTGCAAGTTCTCAGAATTTGAATGAGACATGTGCGTAGTCCATAAGATAACATAAGTTAGACAGAGATAGATATAGAGAGATTAGAATTTACTATATTATTAAAATTACAATAAATGTTCGAATTGTTTGCCATTGGCAGTAATGCAGGCACGACATCGCCTTAAAAATGAACGTTTTATTTTTCTTGCATATCTGATTCTGTTCATGTGATCCACAGCTTGAATTATTTTTTGGCGAAGCTCGTCCAAGGTTGCAATGGGTTTTGAGTAGACTCTGTCCTTTAGACAACCCCAATAGAAAAAGTCCAGGGGATTTAGATCAGGTGAACGGGGTGGCCATAAGATAGGACCAAGTCGCCCGATCCAACGCCCTGGGTACTCTTGGTCTAAGTACTCTCGCACAGGGCGGGCATAGTGAGCTGGGCAACCATCGTTTTGAAACCACATGTTTTGCAAATTACTTAAGGGCACGTCTTCTAATAATCCTGGTAACTCATTTTGTAAGAAGTTCAACCTTAACCTTAAATTGATATTGGGATTTGTCTTCTCTCACCAGGTGCGGATTTTCATTGTTCCAGCTATGAAGATTGTGAAGATTTAAATAGCCATCTTTATTGCAGGTTGTTTCATCCGACCATAAAACTTTGTCTAAGAATTGGGGATCTTCCCTGTGTTTTTGCAGCATTACACGGCAAAATGCGACCCGCAGTGGATAGTCCCGCGGTAATAACGCCTGCACGCGCCTGTAATGATATGGATGAAACTGGTGACGTTTTAAAATTCTATGTGCAGTACTTTTTGGAATTCCCGTTGCTACTTATATGGCACGTACAGAGGTAGTTGTATCGCTTTCTATTTCATTGAGAACTTCTTCATCGTGTTCCGATCTAGGTCTTCCAGCGTTTCTCCTGTCAGATGGTATACGACCCTCCGAAAATGCTTGATGCAAATACGCGATAATCCGGATACCTTTGAAGAGTAGGGTACCTTGCTCGATATAATCTGCTAGCAGCGTTGGCATTGCATCGGCATTCTCCATAAATTAGGTGCATATTAGCGTATTCTAACGCTGTATATGGTAGCGGCATAATGAATGATAAACACTTGAAAATAAGGCAAAACTTCTTTAAAAAAACACAAAATCACAGTCTAAAATAATGCCAAGTCAGGTCAATTTCCAGGTCACTTAATTCAATCCAAAGTCGTTAGTACCAGAGCCACTTTAATTAAAACAGAACGGTGTGCAGTAAACAAAGAAGTAGAGCGTACTGACTTGCTGTGCTGCTGAGGACATTAATTACTTCTCTACCTGCATTAATGTTACTAAACAATTAGCATCTATCTATCTCCCTCTAACGTATAATCTCTCTATCTCTGTCTAACTTATGTTATCTTATGGACTACGCACATGTCTCATTCAAATTCTGAGAACTTGCAACAAAAACATTTGGGCTACATAGTAAAAGTGATTACTATCAACACTAAAAATTTTCGAAATATGGTTGTTATTTTGAAATAGTACACCTAAGTATATTTTGGTGGCTAGTTTGCCTAGAATGTTATACCATTTTAGAATTGTAGTTAGTTGCGCCAATTTTTAATACTATTTGCCACAGTAGTGTCCATACTTTTTTTTTTCACTGTGATGAGTGAAAGTGAGCTGAAAGTCAAAATCTTACATAATTTATGAAAAAAACATAGTTTTGGTTGATTTTTGTGTAAAAACTATAGATATTCTGGAATTTTTAATGGTTGTGATCGATAGTAGTGCTACTTACCTTACCAATACAAAAAAATCACAGAATTACTTGTAAAATTGTAGCAATGGCACTTAATAATATAATAAAAGATGTCGATTTTTAAAGAAATCGATTTTTTTGTCGTAATGAAAAAAAAAATCGAGGTAGAATTTTTTTCTTTTTTGTTCTCGAGTAGTCATATGTAGGTCCACCTGCTGGTGCCGGCTTATCGTTGAATTTTGGGACACCCTGTATATATATATATATATATATATATATATATATATATCCCACCACACATTCCCACCATTATAACTCCTGTAAGCCAGGATCCACAATGGTCACTTTAAGGTTTGACCCTCAGACAGTCCCGGGAAATGATTTAAATTGTCTTGGAACCCGCAACAAATTTAATTAAAAAAGTTAAAGAGGAGGAGTTGGAAAAGAGTGATTCCACTTTCCTCCCAGGCAAAGCGGGAGACAGAAAGCAATATTGACTAGTCAGCCAATAAGTAAAGGGTTGTACAAATACAATAAGCGCAGCAATACGGCACCACGGATACGGGATAACTTAACGGGGCCTATATGTGAGCCTTAAGATTGGTTGCAGTAGTAGGTATGGCAGAAACGCTTATATATATATATATATATATGCTGTGAATGATGCTGTGAAAATAATTCAAGCGAAAACGATATTATATACTGAAACAATGAATGAAACAGATTTATTGAAAGGGAACATATACAATATAAGATCAAGGAAGACTTTGAGTAAAATTGTGTGTACATTTTAAGTAAATTCCCAAGAAAAATATACGTAAGAATATTTTTATTTACTTTCATCAGTGTCTAAATGAAGCCTGGATTCTGTTATATAAAATTCATATGACAAAAGAAACAAAATAAGACAAGTTCCTTTGTAATGAAATGTGTGAAAAAGATGGTACAAGAGTAAGAGAATTTATTTACATAATAGAAAGCTTGAGTATTTGCTTTGTGTTTATCTATATACTAGAAATATCCGTATTTATATATCTTTACGAATTTCAAATATATATATACACTCATTTGCAAAAAAAACGGGCACCTAAGCAATGAACCATTTCAAATGTTAATATTTCTTTGTTTGATAATTATAGGTAGTTTTATCCACACAATTTGGTAAATTAATAAGAAAATAATCGTTTTCATCAGTATTTCATAAAATTTAGATACAATTTATGGGAAATAATGCTAAACCTCGCTAGTAGTGTATATTCGCTAGTAGTGCATATGCTCATGAAGTAAAAATAAAAAAGTTTTTTTGTTTGTTTTTCTTTAATAAAGTAAAAGCAGATAAATGTTTAGTATCGAGTGTGACCCCCTCTAGCTAAAATCACAGCTTGAATTCGTCTGGGCATGCTAGCGAGTATATCCCGGATACTTGCTTGCGGAATACGTTCCCACTCCGCAGTAATCACATTCTTCAGCTCTCTGATGGTCTGCGGAGCCGGGTGTACTGATCTCACACGCCGTTTCAGAACGTCCCAGACATGCTCTATGGGATTGAGGTCGGGACTTCGAGCTGGCCAATCCAAACGACGAATGCCGACCTCTTGCACATACGCATTAACATCGCGGGATCGGTGGGCGCGAGCATTGTCGTCCATAAAAATCGAGTCTTCACCTAGAGCGGCCAATGCGGGTTGTGCATGAGAAATTAGAACTTCCGTTATGTATCGATGCCCAGTCAGTGAGCCGTTTTCAATGAAGACTAACTCTGTACGATACATTGAATTTATTCCTGCCCAAAACGTAACAGAGCCCCCACCATAAGGTGTGATTTCTTCGAAACATGCCTCTGCAAAGCGTTCTCCTTGTCTTCTTAGCACTCGCCGACGTCGATCTTCACCGAACAGAGATATCCTGGCTTCATCAGAGAACAAAACCCTATTCCAATCGTCTTGAGTCCATGATTCACAATTTCTAGCGAACCTAAGCCTGTGAACTCTGTGCTCACGGAGTAATTTGGGGCCGCGGGCCGGGCGGTGACTGCGTATATTGGCAGCGAGAAGCCTCCTCCTGACCGTCCATAGACTAATATGCACATTTCTTACTTCTTGGAGGTTGTTCTTAAGATCCACATACGAAGATTTGCGATTTGTCAATGCGCGACTCACAAGAAAACGATCATCCCGTGGTTGGGTACATGGTTTTCTTCCAGAACCAGGCCTTCTCTCGACGGAACCAGTCTCCTGATATCGCTGCCAGGTCCTTTGGACTGTCGAGCGACTAACATTTAGCCTCCTAGCCACGAAACATTGGCTGCAACCCTCTTCAAGCAGCGCGATAATTTTGGTAGCTTTTACCACTTTATCTACCATTTTTGATACAGCCAAACAGCATTAAATAAAGCTTTGACAGTCAAGGATATGAAATTAATCGATAAAAATTGAATAAAAGTTATGAAAGTCGATGTTAACTTCTGGAACTTCGCGCCAAAAATGTAGGATAAAAAGGGGTTTTCTGTAAAAATGAACATCAAATGAAAAATTGAATTTAGAACGTACTTTTTTAAATACCACAGCATTTTTAAAACCGGCCAGTAACGTGTACAAACGATTGAAACCTTTTTGGTATTGTATCTTTTTAAATATGAATGAAAATCAAAACCGCCCGTTTTTTATGCAAATGAGTTTATATATATATATATATATATATATATATATATGTGTGTGTATATATATATATATATATATATATATATGTGTGTATATATATATATAAATAGTTTTATTTCAAATATAAATATTCGCGTAAATATTGCATACATATCATATAATATCATCACGCCATATCCCTTGCAGGTTAGGCAGAGAGAACAGAGTGCCAGAAAACTCTATCCTTGCAATCTTCACTCACTTCCTCAACATTCATAATTCTCTTTATACACGCTCGCCGGTTTCGGAGACTCTCGACTCCACCTTCCTTCAGTACGTGACCAATCTGGTCTAGGTAGGTGAGTCTCGGTCTCCCCCGGTAAATAAATCAATATAAATATTAGAAATGGTTATATCCGTATTTAGATAAAACTTACATCATATGTTAATTTATGGTCATTGAATTATTTTGAAGTGTTATGAAATGTAATATTCAACATGTAAATCTTGAAGATAAGATAAGAAATACATTGTTAGATTAATAAATATATGGTGGTTTCATGTGGTGACGGAGTAAGAATACAATTCACCACCCCCTGTCTTACCCGTGGGTGATCGTACGAGACGACTAAGGGATATAAAACGCATATAACAACTATGCGAGAGAAGGAAACGTCGAGACAAAACTGATCAGAGTGGTATAGTTGGTCAATTATCCTCCCATTACGGAGGAGTCTCGAGCCCAACAGTGGGACGTATATAAGCTGAGTAATTATTTATCCATGTTAAGAATACAATATGTCGCTACCTCTTACTTGCCTGTAAAACATGAAAAAACCAGCACTGCTATGAAAATTTTATAAAGCCAACTGCAATCTTCAACATACCTGCTAAGCGTAACGATTAAGGCATCATCCATTCAGATAATGAGACCTATATACAATGTTTAATATATATACAGACATAGTTATTTACAATGTTAGGCAGATTTTTAAATAGCAATTAGCTATTAAGACGTATTTTTTCATTATTTTATCATAATAGTAGCTTCTGCTCGCGGCTTCGCCCGCGTAAAAGGTTACTTTTCTAAAGTTTTTAACCCCTATTTTATTTTACCCCATTAAGGTTAAATTTTTACAACATGTTAATGTTATATTTATTTATATCTAATCAATAGTCTAAAAATAAGTTTCAAACTTCTGGCTTTAAAAATGACGATACTTCCTTACAACTTTTCATCCCCCTTTACAACCCTTTTTTGCATTAAAAAGTAGCCTGTCCTTTATCAGGCTCTAGACTATCTGTGTACCAAATTTCAATTAGATCGGTTCAGTAGTTTTGGCGTGAAAGACCGACAGACAGACACACAGACAGAGTTACTTTCGCATTTATAATATTAGTAAGGCAGTAAGGATAACTTAACAGTGATCACGCTGTGTTAGTGTATTTATTATTAAAAAAATCTTCAACAAAATGCTCCCAGCTTTAATTGAAGTAAACTAAAAAATATGTATATCTTATTCTAATTTATTTAATTTTTGATATTATTTCATTTGCATGCTGTGGAGTAGGCTATGCTCGGGATTTTTCTGCGAGATAGGATCCGAAATGCGGAAAACCGCAGAAGAACGAGTATAACCGACATAGCACGAAGAATTAGCACGCTGAAGTGGCCCTGGGCAGGCCACATCGCTGAAAAAAACCGACAACCGCTGGGGAAGAAAGGTTCTAGAATGGCAACCACGTACCAGACGATGCAGTGTAGCACAAACCCGCCACCAAATTCTAGGTGGAAAGACGACCTGGTCAAGGTTGCTGGGCGTCGTTGGATGCAAGCGGCACAGCACCGCACTCTGTTGCGTAACATGAGGGACTATGTTCAGCAGTGGATGGCGATAGACTGAAATGATGATGATGATGATGATGAATATTTCATCAGATGTTAATTTATAACGCTATAATATTATCCATGTGGTGAAGTAAGAATATAATGCACCAGCCCACTCTATTGCCCGTTGGAGTTGTAAAAGACGACGAAAGACTATATGTAGATAACATCGAAATAAGAGAAAAAAAAAAGTGTGTGTGTCAGCTCCGACGCACGACTAGAGTTTACTCCTTAAGTACGATTATCAAAACAGGCGCAAAAAAAGCTCATTTGACTAAAAATAATATATATATTTTTATTTACATTTAATAAAACTGTTCAGTGAAGCATTATCTCACGTCAGAAAGTGAAAGGTGCGCAGAATAAGTTGCGCACCAAAAACCTAACGAGGTCATTCGATCACTAGATTTTACTGCGCAAATTTTCCTCATACCGGGCGCCTTATATGAAAATCGATTCTTAAGGAGTAAACTCCAAAAATCAAGATATAAATCCCTATTCCAACACTGGTCTGGCCAGCATGAAATAGTAGATCAATATCTCTCTTATTATAGAAGAGATCCGAGCCGAACAGTAAGTTCGGGTTGAGAGCCCTCAGCGCTCACCCACAGTCCGGGTAAAGTTGTCATAGCCATCTGAGGCTAACAACTAAGTCACACAAAAAAAAACGAACAGTGGGACTTATATAGACTATAATAATAATTACAAATTTATAATGACAATAAAAAAATACGATTTTGTTTAGCTATAGTATAATAAGAATAATACAGGCATTGTTCAAAGCCGAGGCTTCTGCGGGGTTGTTTATTTATATTCCGAGATGTCGCCACTCCTTTTGTCCTTTAGCAGCACTCTTGTAGGAAACGTTTCAAATATGTCACTATTTTCACCAAATCATGTATTAAGCGCGGTGATTATGGCAATGATATTACCAAAGAATGAATGTGTTATGTGATATTTTACAGAGTAGGACTGCTAACCGACCGGAAAGAAAACACAACTACCACGGTCCAACAGTGAGATCCAAAAGTTAATTGTTAATAGTGTTCATATGTCTAAGATTTAAGTATCTGTGGTGATGATTATGAATACTACCAATCCTCACATTGCTCATGGATGTCGTAAAACATGGATAAATCTTCCTAAGTGTATTCCATCTGAAGTCGACGGGTCAACAATTACATTCGCAAGGATAGTTGACGTCAGGCAAGCGTCCGGCTATAAAAATATTGACAAACTTTTGCAATATCTACGATGGATGAAGTCACTGCGTCGACTCCAAGTAATTGTAGTAAAAACTGTATAATCATTTCTGAGACTTAAAAATCAAAATCTTTAATTATCAATTATAAAGATTTAATTATAGAGTTAATGATACAAAGACATCAATTGTGTAACACAATTTTTATTTTATCAAAATAAACAAGATAAAGTATTATTGTTGTAAGTAAAGATAGAAAGATCAGTATTAAAAGGACGTCAACTTGTTTTATACCCGTTTTAAGATACAAGTTATCTACGCAGAGAAAAAGATAGCACTGAATAGCCCCTCAGGAAATGTGCTATTCGGTGCCCTTTACTACAGCTATCGAGTATTAACAATTTGCTTTGTGTAAGACGACTTCTAAGAGTATTGGAAGAGATAAGGAAAAAAGACCTTGGTAATTAACTGCCGAAGCATTCGCTGAGACCGTAAATTGAACGGTGCGGTGGAACAATTAGCAGTAGTTGTGTTTTCTTTGTTTGTACAGTTTAATTAAAGATTGGAGAAGCTCAGTAAGTGTGTTTTTGTGATGAAGTTTTATATAGAATGTATAAGATGTCAAAGAATTTGAAAGATTTATAAAATGCCTGTTGGATGCAAAAAAATTGTAACGCTTTAGAAATTGTGTAAAATCAGATATGTTATTATTTATTTTACCTACTTAATTAGTTTTTACGATAACAAAATATAACTTAGGTATCACCAAAACTTCTCTTTACATGTTTCTCTAGACGTATATCGTCTTTTACATTAAAAATGCTTAAAGCGAAAATAATTTAAAAATAGTTTGGATAATCCAAAAGTGCACGCCTCATAATTTTTTTATTATTTATAATTACTATTTAGTCAATGCCATAAATGAAAGAAAAAGAAATACTTTGAAATTTCACACCATTCTCGACGTAGCGCAAAACATAGCTTTTTTTTTTTTTTTTTTTTTTTTGGTGGACTATGGATTAGTCTCGCCCCGCCAAATCGGTCCGGGGTGACGGAAAAGGCGGCGCGTGACCCCATAGACCCACCGTAAAAACTCCTCTCTCTTCGCCGTGCGAGCGGGTCACCGGGACCCGATTTTTAACTTCGGTGGCCCGCCCGGCGGTTCACCCTCGCGGGTTCCTCTCGTCGACGCCCCGACAGATTTCGCCGTCGGGGCGTCGCCCTCACGCGGTGGCCTCACGTCGGGTGACCGGACAATTCCCCGGTCCGATCACCCGAAGCCTCGGTTAGGGCGGCATCAGGCGCAGGTATTCGCGCCTGCGCCGCCCCGGCCGCTGGCGGCGGCCCGGGGCGCGGGAATCCTCCCTTGCCCGTTCCGCCGCTTCCTTCTGCGAGATGACAGCCTCGCAGAAGGCGGCGACCGCGTCCCAGTTCCTGATGCTGTCGACCATCGCTCTCGCGACGGCCGGCAGCGTCAGGTCGGCACCGATGACAGCGACGAGGTCACGGCGCTGCCGCTCCCATCCCGGACACACCTCCAGCGTGTGTTGCGCCGTGTCCTCGTCACTCCTGCAGTGGTGGCAGGCCGGAGTCCACTCCCTATACACGACCCTGTGCAGGTACAACCCGAAACACCCGTGCCCCGTCAATACCTGCACCAGCCGAAAGGTGAGGACTCCGTGCCGCCGCTCCATCCACTCTATCAATACGGGCCGGAGGGCCTCAACGGTCTCCACACCGTGCCTAGGCCTCTCCAGCCGCGTAGCCCAACGGGCGATGACGTCTCGGCGGGCATCCACGCGCCAGGTGGCTATCTCGCTCAACGATGGGGAGCCACCTTCCTCGCGCGCTGTGATAACCCGCCGGTAGAGGTCGGAGAGCATCTCCGCCTCTAGGTCCCACGGGGGTGTCCCGGCCAACAGGCACGCCGCCTCTGTCGACACCGTGCGGTACCCACGAATGGCTCTGACCGCCATGGCTCTCTGTGGCCTCCACAGAACCGCCCTGAGCTGGGCGTTCAGAGCCCTCGCCCACACGGGTGCGCCGTACATGGCCATCGAGCGGATGACCCCCGCATACAGCCGTCGGGCCTCAAAACTGGGTCCGCCCACATTCGGCATGAGTCGAGAAAGGGCGGACGCCGCGCCGACAAGCCGGGGAGCAATCTGTCGGAAATGCTCCCGGAACCACCATCGCCCGTCGAGCACCAGACCCAAGTACCTCATATGGGCCTGGATGCTGATGTGGATGGAGTTTACCACTATCGAGGCGCCGATGGGCAGCCTCACACGGGGCCCATGGAAAAGTAGGGCCTCCGTCTTGTTTAGGGCCACCCTGAGCCCCAGCGCCTCGATCCGCCTGACCATCTCCTCGGTGCCGAGAGTGGCCAGGCTCGCCGCCTCTTCGAGTGTCCTGCCCCGGGCTGTGACGAGCGTGTCGTCAGCGTAGCACACCAAGCTCAGCCCGGGGGGGAGACTCCCTCTCAACGCCCAGTCGTACCCGATGTCCCACAGAGTCGGCCCCAGAACCGACCCCTGTGGAACGCCGCACGACATGGGCGTCCGCACAATGTCCCCTGCGGGACCCGCGCAGAGGATACTGCGGCCCTCCAAATAGTCTGCCACCAGCCGCCTGAGGTACAGGGGCACTCCATGGAACCGGAGCGCCTCCCTGATGCAGCCGAATGGCAGACTATTGAATGCGTTGGCGATGTCCAACGACACCGCCAACAGCACTCCCTTCCCGGCGACGGCCTCCGCGGCCGCCTGCCTCAGGCGTAATAGGGCCCCGATGGTCGAACGCCCCCTCCGAAACCCATACTGAGCGTCCGACAGATCGGGCCCCACCTCCTCCAGGTGTCGGACGATGCGGGCAGCGAGCACACGCTCCAGCAGCTTACCCACATCGTCGAGGAGCACGATGGGCCTGTAGGCCGACGGCAAATCCGGGGACCGTCCCGGCTTTGGCAGGAGAACCAACCTCCCTTCCTTCCAGCACTCAGGGAACCGTCCAGACGTCAGACAGGCGTTGAACAGCTGCCTGAGGCGAGGCTCGAAGTGCTCGAGGAGCGACGTCAGCACCCGGACTGGAATTCCGTCCGGGCCGGGGGCCGTGGTGGCGGAACGAATCTTCGCCACGGCCGCCCCCACTTCCGACTCCGTCACGGGCGGAACACTCTCGTCGTCGGCCTCCCGGTCCTGATCTGGCGGAGCCATGACCGGGGGCGTGTGTTCCGACTGCCGTGGAAACAGCTCCTCGACCACCCTACGAAGGAAGTCGGGCTGGAGGGTCTCGGTGAGGGGGGGGGCCCGCGCGCGAAGCTTGTTCAGCGCCGCGCGATATGGGCGACCCCAGGGGTCACGGTCGAGACCGTCCAGCATCTCCTGCCAACTCGCGCCCTTGGCGGCACGGATGGCCAGCCGAAAGGCAGTCCGCGCACTGCGGTACGCCTCGTACAGCTGGCCCTCCCGCTCGACGTCGCGGTGACGCCGCCGGCTGCGGGTGTAGGACCTTCGGGCACTGATACACGCCGCACGAAGGTCCGCCAGTCTTGGGGACCACCAGTAGACCCCCTGCCTTGGAGGTGGACGCCGCCGCATTCTGGGCATGGCCGCATCGCAGATCTGCGTTAACGCACTGCGAATGCGGACAGCCTCAGCGTCCACTCCGTCCGCTGGGGGTGGTGAGGACAGCCACGTGCTGACAATGGCCGCCTCCGCCAGTAGATCCCTGTCAAGACGACCCACAGCCCACCGCGGAAACGCGGGAGCTCCGTCCGCCCTGTGACCCCTACCGGGTTCCCGGGGGGAGACCTCCATCCGGATGTACCGGTGGTCCGACAGGGTCTCCGCCTCCTCCAGGACACTCCAGTTCCTCACCCGTGGCGCGACAGCGGGGCTAGCGAACGACAAGTCCACTATCGACCCGCCCTGCCGCCGCACACACGTGTTCACCGAGCCTCTGTTCAGAACACAGAGGCCCAGTGAAGCCGCCCACTCGTTGACCGCCCGCCCGCGGTCGTCCGTCGTGGGGGACCCCCACGCCGTGGATTTGGCGTTAAAGTCCCCCAGAACCAGGACGAGGCCCGGTGCCAGTCGCCGTATCGAGGCCTCCAAGGTGGTGAGTGAGGCCCCGAAATCGTCCATCCTCCTAGTGGGGGAGAGGTATACGCTGTAGAGCGTGACCCCTCCCCACTCCGCCGCGACAAATTCCTCGCCCCTATCCAAAAGGGACAAGGACGGGAAGTGCCGCTGCGTTGAGACGACGATTGCCGCGGTACCGTTTCGACTGACCACCCAATTGGGGCGATCAGGCACGGCGTACGGTTCCGCGACTACGGCTGCACCAATCGACCACTCCGCCATGGATTGCAGGAGGAGATCCTGCGCTCCGGCGGAGTGGTTGGTGTTGGCCTGCAGGAGGAGGTGCATGGCTGGTGTACCCATTATCGGGTTGTGTCCATGACCTCCTCGCCAGCGGGCGATCGGACCGCGCTAGGAGCGGGAGCGGCCGTGGTCGTAGGGCCGCCCCGCGCCTTTGAGGCCGAAGCTGGAGGTTTGCACGCCCCAGAGCCCATGCGGTGCTTGGCGGGCTTATTGCCCGCCGCACACGCGGGGCAGTGGGGCGGGGCGGCGCAAGATGCCGCCACGTGCCCGGTCTGACCGCAGCGGAAACACAATCCGCCGCAGTCGAAGCAATTAGTGCACGTCGGTCGAGTGTGTCCGACCGCCATGCACTTGTAGCACCTCGCAGGCCGGTGCTCAAGCACGGTTACCCGCGCCGAGCTCCAGCCCACGAGGAGCCTGCCTGAGCCGGCCAGTTGCCTGACCGACTCCACCGGGCACTGCGCCCAGGCAGCACCTACGCCACCCGGACCGGGACGAATGGCACCGACCCGGACGGTGTCTATGGGACACCCGGTTTTCGAGGCAATAGCCTCCCGGATGTCTTCCACCGTCACTGAATCGTCCAAACCCGAAATGCGCATTTCGGCGCACTTGACGGGCCTGGCGATCTTGATGCCACCCTCCTCGGCGAACAAACCTCTCAGCTTCTCGGCCACGCTGTCGGCCGTCTTGGCGCCCTCGGCCCCTGGGAACTCGAGAATTCGAGCCCCCGTCCGGGCCTTGCGGGTCCTGGCTTCGACGCCTCCAATATCGGAGACGTCTAGCTCCCGCCGGGCCTTCCTCAAGACGGCCTCGTAGCTGAGGCCCTTCTCGGCCGCCTCGGGCAGCACAGTGATCACCACTGCGGCCGTCTTCGGCGACTTGAGCCCCTTGCGCGGTCTCTTCTTCTGTCCGGCTCCTGCCTGAGGAGCGGGGACCTCAGCGGCGCGCTTGGCCTCCGCTCTCCTCCTTTAGCGCAAAACATAGCTTGCAAACATTGTAAAGAACCCATTGCTGTATGGGCTTTGTTCCCTTTGACTGTCCGAATGGACGAATAGAACCAAGAAAAAGTAAACGAACCCAATTTTCATAAGGTATACATTAAATACATACACTAAAGACTAAGCAGTTTAGTTTTTTATTAATTGCAATTAAACGACAAATAATTACCAAGCCATTTTCATAAGGCAATTTCAAAAATACTTTGATACGTTCATTTTTACAGTCGTGAGAGTGCTAGATCCATACGTACAGACATCCGGACGTCCTCGAATATTTTTTAATCAACTCTTTTCTTACTTTAAACAAAATAATTGCTTTTAAAAATTATCATTATCATCACAGCCCATAAATGTCTCACTATTGGGCTCGTGCCTCCGTAATGGGAGGGAAATTAACCTACTATACCGCGCTAGTTAGACGTGTTGATATAGGATTTTGTTTCGAGTTTTCCTTTTCTCGCATAGACGTTGTATGCGTTTTATATCCCTTAGTCGTCTCGTACAATCACCCACGAGTAAGATATGGGGTGGCCACCTCACGGAATTAATATATAGACAGACATAGTATGTATTTTTTTTTGTTTTTTTTTAAATAAAAAATATCAAATTCGTTTAAATGAATGTTTTTCGCGACATATGTATGATAATATTATGCTATAAATGCAGTGTGAGACAATTCAGTCATTTTTATTTTATTGAAAATTGTTTTTCATTGAATTTTATATAATATCTGGACAGACTAGAGCATCAGCATCACCTCAACGCTTCGCTTATGACGTGTGCAATGGTCCATTGAATCGCGTGCAATTGAATATTGTTACCGTTTTACTATGTGCAGATGCATATTTTTAGCTTGCAATGAAATAAAGACACGTCTTACAATTTCAGTTGTTCTTAAATATAGAGCTATCACTGACTACTTATCTATACTAATATTATAAAGCGGAAGAGTTTGTTTGTTTGTTTGTTTGTTTGTTTAAACGCGCTAATCTCAGGAACTACTGGTCCGATTTGAAAAAATATTTTTTTGTTGGATAGTCCATTTATAGAGGAAGGCTTTAGGCTATATAACATTACGCTGTGACCAATAGGAGCAGAGCAACAATGATGAATGTGTAAAAATCGGGTTTATGTTTCCTTTTGAGAGCTTCCGCTGCGTAAACGGTTAAAGTTGCGCAAAAATTATGTACTACATAATTGTTCCCCTTTTAAAGTTCTAAATAAAAGTCTGCGACAGCATATGTCTATCTTTTAAGATTGGCTCACTATAACCTTTTTTATGCTAATCAAATTTGTTTTAAAATAATGTGATATATTCGAAGGTGTTTTTATAAACATAATATTAATCCTTATCCAAATAAATGAGTTATTCATCACAAGTATTTAATTTAAAACAAAATTGCTCTTTACATTATTTGATTTCAATGAATATCTTAGGAAATATCGCAGTTTAAAAATAACATCGCAGCAAAATAATGATCAAGTACTGGGCGCGCATTTACGATAAAAATACTGGATCTTATAATCTTATCTTAAAAAAAAACTCAAACTAATGTTATTTCAAAGTACTTCTGCACACACTACATTTTTAGTTTTGTTTTCTTCTCATGACCTTCCGTCGGCTTTACACATCCTAAATAATAATAATAAGTAGAGGAAGTATTAGTGCCTGCCCTCATGTATGGCAGTGAAAGTTAGATTTGGCGGGGAAGACATGAAAATAGAATAAATGCTGTAGAGCTGACAGCTCTTCATAAGCTGTGTGTGATGTAAGTATGAAAGATAAAATTAGGTATAATGTTATAAAAGAGCACTGGTATGCTGAGGTGGGTTGGACACGAAGTGGAAGAAATAATGAGTGGACAGAGGTTGACGAAGCAAACATATAAAGCAATCGTGAATGGGACGAATACAAGGGGAACACCTTTTCTGGACCAAATCGGCGATTTGTTCACGAGAGGTCATCATCATCATCATTCTCCTGCTCTTATCCCAATTACTTGGGGTCGATACAATAAGTACTCTTCATTCATAGTACATATTATAAAAGTTATTGGCAATAGTTTTATGACCGGCCGCCTGCCAGACGTCAACCCTAATTGGGAATGTAATTGTTGACCAAACGGCATCAGATGGAGTTGGCCCAAGTCGTTATAAGGCTCTTAGTCGTCTTTTACGACATCCACAAGCAAAGTGAGGATTGGTAGTATTCATAGCCGCTACCACACAGCGATTTCATACACATTAAAAGTATGTGTAATCGTAAATAGGCGTAAGTGTATGTATGTATGTATAATATACATACATTGTATATATCTATAGAAAGTATAGATAAGACCCAATACTTTTACTTGCATTACTTTATATGGTACTACATTGCATTATATGGATTACGTCAAACTTGAACCACTTTTAAATACTTATTTCGCGTAACTACAAATACACACAAAAAAAAAGAAACACATACATGTACGCACACTACATCACAAACACACGCACACCACACACACACACATACACACACGTACACACACAAACACACGCACACCACACACACACACAAACAAACGCACAACACACACATACACACGCGCACACACGCACACCACACACACACACACACACACACACACAAACAAACGCACAACACACACACGCACACACACACACACAACGCGTGGGCGCGCTCACTAACACGTTAATTCTCACTCATTCATTTATTATAGATTTCTTTATCATTAGTCTTTATTACGTAAGATATATATATTCATTATTTATAATGTATGTTACTGTAAAATAATTTGATGTTCAAGATTTATGTATTTCGGGAAGGAACTGTCTCTTGAAACACAGGTATTACCTAATTCAAGAGGCAAAGACATCTATGTCAACTGTCATATGTATTTAGTTTTCAATAAAGATTATTATTATTATTATTATTTTACTTAAGGTTAAATGTTCTACTCTTACTAATAAAAGGGTCATGTAGGTACCTAAAACAGCTTTAACGTATGTATTATTTAAAAATATTTCCACCTTTTACGTAAACGAATTCGCGAGTTGAAGTTAACGTTAGCCCAAAGTAACCATTCCACGCGGACGAAGTCGCGGGCAGAAGCTAGTTTCCAATAAATCGTTAGTTAATATTCCTAAAATATGAGATTATTTTTATATAATTAGTAAATGTAATTAGCAATGCACCTATCGCTTATAATTTTGTTAATATTTGCCGTGATAACATCTTATAAATCAATGAACGCCGGCTGCACTCACGCAATAGTGTTATGTTCCACCTGAGCCTAGCGTGCAAGCGAGAGCGCGAAACAAGTGATAAGAGAGGCACAATTCACCAAAGCATTCGGGTTATGATGCATCTATCTCTCTTCCACTCCAACGACCAATGCATCCGAGAAGAAAGGAGATAGCGGCAGCACACAACTATACGTGAACTGTTTATAAAGTGAAATGAAAAGTTAATGTGGTTTTCATTGTTTATGTTTGTTCAATTCATAAAAGTATGCAATTTTTCATCAATGTTTTCTTATGAGGTTGTCATGTAATTTTTTTTTTTAATTAGGACCTATAGTCCATAAAATATAGCTTGATCTCTGGGACAGTTGTTACTAATGCTGCACGCTTACGACGTAGTCCGTATTTTTATCGATATAATTCCTTATTTTTTAAAGTTATTTGCTATTGCAATTGAAAAACAATGTATGAAAATCTTATTAAATTTCAATCAAATGGATGGGTGAGTCGATTATTATTGTAAAACAATCTATAAAAATGGATTTTATTTAATTTAAACTAAAGCTGTTAATAAATTCTTTTTATTATTCGAAAGGAATATATCCAAGTTCATCGTCACTATTATTATCATCGCTGGAGTATTCTTGTAGGTTGATGATGAGCTCTTGGTCACAGATTATTTCATGAATAATCATGTTTATTTTATAAAATAAGTACCTATCTTTTTAATATAAAAGAAATGATCTTATTAATAATATAACTAACGTCTGAATACTAAATTAACACAATTTATTTATTTTATAGAGTAACTATGTGATTTATATAGGTAATGTATTAGTTTTACTTGTTTTATAAATAATTTATAAGGATATTATCGATTTACGTTTATCGATTGTCCCATCTCTATCTTATTTTCAGTCCAGTACCAATAACCTTATACTTGCATAAGCATCATATTTTTATAAAATGGTTACTAAGTATTTTAAAACATATGAGATACAAGTTTTGGTTTAAATATTCATATTTTTATATTCATAATTCAGTAGAGATATAACTGGCACGTAAAGAATGAAAATACAGGCGATACAAAATGAAATTGTAAACATGACGCGTATTCAAAATTACTTCATCGATTTTGTAGGTATATGTCACAGAGATCAAGCGATATTTTAAAGACTATAGTCACTTTCCAACTCTGTTACATACTATGAAGACTTTCAGGAGTAAAACTATTGTTAGGGATTCTATCGTGTTTGTATTTGATTTTTAATTACCCAACGTTTTGAATACTTTACAGCGTTCAAGGTCACGGGTGGACTGTCACATTTCTCCCGTCATCATGAACGCTGTAAAGTATTCGAAACGCCAGGAAATTTAAAATCAAATACAAATATGATGGAATCCGTAAAAATAGTTTTATTTACGATTTTTAGGAGTTTCATTTTTAGAAAACCCGACTTCAATAGTACATCTGATATTTTATAATAACCAATAAGGGAAAGGATCATCTATAAGTAGAAAGGTTTCACCAACACCAAGACCACCAGCGCCAAGAAGAAACCCCAAAAGACATGTTGTCGCTCAACATCTATGACACATGAATTGCGCTCTTCAAGCTTTAACCAACTGTAATAAAGCCACTGCAAGAACATTAATTTTATAAACAAACCACCATAACAATTAAATCAAACATAAAAAGAGCACGGACAAAAAGTCTGTGGAATAACATACTCAAAATTAAAAAAAAATTAAAAAATAACCAATAAGAAACTGTATATGTAGTGACAAAATAAGAATATTACATGCCTTTTTGTATTCTCGGTACATAAAAGCATTTTTTTTTTAAATAGCGGCCAAATGGCTGAATCATGGTACACTATTGCTTGAAAAGAAAAAGCCAAAATAAAACCATATGTCACTTTGTTTATATATAAATAGAATATTATAATAGGTTAACTTGTCTCTATTGTGAAAGAGGACTATAACCTACAGCAGTAACTAACTAGACTGAGAAAAAAGAAAGAGAACAGTAGAAACCCAAACAATTCTAAATGTAATCAGAACATAAAGCATTAGCAAACTCATTAAAAATAATTTTAACTTTGTGATATAACGCATTCTTAAACTGCTATAAGCTTTTACCCAATTATCTAAACTTGGCAATTATATATTAACTTATGGGTATGTGGTAATTACCACTGGAATTCTTCTGCAATAAAGATCTGAGTATAAAAAATAATAATAACAGGGAACGAAGTTCAGTAAATTGTTCACAAATTGAAAATCTTTCATATTATCTCGCCCTCGTATTAAAATGATAGTGATATATGAGGCAAAGTAAATATTTTATGTTTACTTCATTACTCAATAATCATTCATTTCTTGAAAGAACAGAAACTTTGGGGTGTAAAAACCATAGACATTTTGATTAATTTCGTCCACTATCATCTGTCAGCAAAGTTTCTTGTAGCCGCAAATGTACGGTTCTAATTTATCAGCCCGAGTAACGGCATTTTGGCCCTTAGTTTTATTCTTATAACCAGCTATGCTCACGATTTCACAACATACTTATTGCTGTGTTTTTTATACGGTACTAGTTTCAACTAATTACTTTCATATACCTACATATGTTCACTAAAAATTATCCTATATTTAGCCTAAAACCAGCGTTCTTTTTCTTGCGCTCACATATGTTCCACTATTAGCCATGGGTCTACTTTACAGTAGAAGGATAATTGGTCCAAACTACTTGGTACGACCCATCTGGCCAGCGTGAAATACTATTCCACGCTGGCCAGATGGGTTGGTACAGAGTTTTGATTTGAGTTATTCTTGTCTTGCAGTTATGTATTTTACCTACATCTCTTAGTTATTTTTTATATCTAGAGCTGTCCAGACAAAAAGGAATGAGCCAATCTATTACATTTACAAAACCTGAAATTGGTTAAGCAAGTAAAAATTAAAATTAATGTATATCGGAATTTTAAACATTGCGAGTGCAATCCTACCTGTTCATACGTGTACCTTACTCATGAGTTAAAAGAAAGGATGATTTTAAGTGCCTTTCATAATTAGTAAATATGATAATAACTGCAGCATAGAATCAACGTCAAATCATGGATCAATATAAACCCATATTGAAGTAAAAATTCGAAAAAAAAAAAACAAATTTATTTAAAAAAGACCAACCTTTACAGAGAGAAATGAATTTGAACAGTTGCATCATAGATATAGATATTTCTAGTTTCCTTTAAAATAAAACAAATATATATAATTTGTATTTAGTACGATCTTAAAGTCATGCGAAATATAAATCTTATTTGAGCTTCAATATTGAAGAAATCAGCTGATTATTACATACTATTTACGTATTTTATTAATAACAAATTGTAAGCTACGCACAGATACCTCAACTTTTGATATCGAGCGTGCATAACTCTTCCAAGCGTTCATGTTGTACTCAGTGAATACAATATAAGTCGTGTTCTGGTTTTTCAATCTATCGAAACTTTTCATTTCATGTGAAAAAAGCTTTGTATTTTATGAGGTCCATGGCGATTTTTGATTAATTAGACACATACATACATACATATCATCACGCCATATCCCTTGCAGGGTAGGCAGAGAGAACAGAGTGCCAGAGAACTCTATCTCTGCATACTTCACTCGCTTCCTCAACATTCATAATTCTCTTCATACACGCTCGCCGGTTTCGGAGACTCTTGACTCCACCTTCCTTCAGTACATGACCGATCTGGTCTAGGTAGGTTAGTCTCGGTCTCCCTCGGTACCTACATCCTTCCACTTTCGCATTGTATATCTTCTTAACCAGGCGTTCGTTCGGCATTCTTTCCACATGTCCGAACCATCGGAGCATTCCCTTTCGCATCTTTACACCAATACTCTCTTTCATACCTACTCGCTCTCTTACGTCGTCGTTACGAATGCGGTCGGTCAGCCTAACTCCACAGATTTTTCGCAGAGATCGCATTTCGACCGCATTAATTTTACTATCATACTCTTTTCTGCATACCCAACTCTCGCTTCCATACAGTAATGTTGGGACAAGCACTGCGTTATGTATTGCTACACGTGCCTTCTGGCTGAGGTGGTGGCTGCCGAAAAGTTGCCCCAACGCTCCGTTCACTCTATTTCCCGCATTCACTCTTCGCTCTATATCAGTGGTGTACCTTCCATCTCGGCTAAATCCACATCCAAGATATACAAATTCATCCACTTGCTCTAGTACATCATTACCTATTGTTACTCTTACATCTGTCCTGGTTTTATCTCTTTCAAAGACCATTATTTTGGTTTTGCTCACATTCACGCGTAGACCCCTTTTCTTACAATCTTCTGTCATTGTGTCGACTAGGGTCTGCAGGTCAGTCGCTGACTGTGCCAGCAGGACTGCATCATCTGCATAAAGCAGAGCATTGACCACTGAGTCGCCCATCTGGACTCCCACATTCATATCGTTCAACCTTTGGAGACATTTATCCAGATATATGATAAACAGCCTGGCTGACAGAACGCACCCCTGCTTAACGCCGATATTGACGTCAAACCAAGGCGACATTCCAACATCCAGCCGCACACAGGCTCTACAGCCCATGTAACTGGACTGCACAGCCTGTAGCAGTTTACCGTTAATACCATACTCCGGTAAAATGTCCCAAAGTTCCTTTCGTACAACCGTGTCAAATGCTCTCTCCAGATCCACAAAACTGCAGAAAACCCTCTGACCTAGAGCCAGATGCTTCTCCACAATGTTGCGCAGAGAGAACACTTGATCCATGCATCCCCTTCCACTCCTGAAACCTCCTTGTGTCTCACACAGTAAACCATCGGACACCATCCTCATTCTCCTTTCAATAATTTTTCCATACACTTTTGCTGCCAAACTGGTCAAGCTTATGGCTCTGTAATTTGCGCAGTCATAACGTGAACCCTTGTTTTTAAACAAAGGCACGATGACTGCGCTATTCCAGTCCCTGGGAACCATTCCCGAGCTCCAACATAAATTGAGGAGCAACAGGAACGCCTCCCAGACACAAGAGCCACCGAGCTTGATCATCTCGGCAGACACCATATCAATGCCCGCTGCCTTACCATTTTTTAAACTTCTTATCGCCCATTCAACTTCATCCATACTGATGCCATCGGAGGACGCCGTTGTCGAATGTTGATCTACTAAACCACATCCAACACCGGCGCCAACCGTAGCATCCGCATACATATCGCCAAAATATTCACTCCATCGGCTTAACACGTCTTGTGTTTGTGTAAGAATGTCTCCACCTTTAGACCTTATTTTATTCATTCTGAAGGCTGACCAACCACCCCGAGACTTCTTCACCTCCCTCCAAAAGAGTTTGGTGTTACCCTCGAAGTTTTTAGTCAGCCTATCTTCTGCACTCATACTTGCTCTATCACGTTTCTCTTTCACTAAGGCCTTGGTGTCATTCTTACATTGCCGATATATTTCTTTCTTCTGTTCAGTCATACTGTCATTCAGATTCAAAGAAGAGACATAGTCCAGCCACGCTTTCTTCTTTTGCTCTACGGAAGCTGCCACTTCCGCATCCCACCATGCATCACCATTTGTTTTTCTATGCTTCTTTGAACTTCCACATACTTCTTTCGCTGTATCTACCATACTCTCTTTCAATACTCTCCAGCATTCTTCAATGTCCGATTGCGGCTGGCTTGCCATCGTCAGCCGTTCTCGGACACCCTCTGCATACTTTTCTCTTACACACTCTTCTTGCAACCTTTCAACCTTTATTCTTTCAAGCCCTCCGAAGTGGACACGCTCTCGCCAGTGCCTCCACTTTCTGAACAGACCACTAAATCTCGCAATAACGAGATAGTGGTCCGTATCGACTGTGGGGCCCCTGTAGGCTCTTGCGTCTAATATTTTGCTTCGGAGGCGACTGTCTACCAAAATTAAATCTATTATGCTTTTCTGTTCATTCCTTCTCCATGTATACATATGGATGTCCTTATGTTGGAAAAATGTGTTTGACACAATAAGGTTTCTCTCCATGCATACATCCGCTATGAGCCTACCTGCGTCGTTCACTCTCTTATCACCAAATGGACCAAGTACGTCCTCATAGTCGGGACGCTTGGTCCCCACCCATCCGTTCAAATCTCCGCATACAATCACGCGTACACTGGTTTCTGCCATATCCAGAACTTCCCTAACATTATCCCAAAACTTCTCTAGGTCTGATGCCACCGAGGATCCTACGGGAGCATATGCTACAACCATGAATACCTTGGTGACACCTAGTTTTATACGGACCCAGAGAAGTCTGGGATCATACATTCCGTAATCCTTCACACCTGAGGCCAAGCGAGAGGACAACAGCACTCCTACCCCCATGCTGGCTCGATCGCTCTGTGGTACACCAGACCACAGAGCCATCCCGCCACCAGGAAGATCGCAGGCGTCGCTGCCCCTTCGCTTGGTCTCTGTTACACAGAGCACGTCTAGCTGTTTGTCCGCCATGACGGATATCAGCTCGTGCAACTTACCTTCCACACAACCTCTTACATTCCACGTGCCCACCCGGCACTCCGTTCTCCTCGACTCGCCTAACTGGGCAAGGCGTGATGGGTGGCGGCCCCCATCGCCGCAACTGCCGATGTTCGTACCGACGGGGGCGGGTCGGTACGCGTCGCCTCCGGGGGATGCCCTAACCCGCATTGCGGTACGCATTTTGAGCCGGATTAGCAGTCTAATTAGACTGGCAGGGGACGCGAACGAGCACGCTCCGGACTATGCCCCCCTTGATTAATTAGACAAATCTTTAAAGTAACTGTAAAACTATAGAATTTTTAATCTGAAATATTTACATTTTTTTTGCCCCACTTTAAGTAATAAGAGAGGGATGGAATATGAGAGAATGTACGAGTTGAATGTTAAAAGGTGTATCAGAGAAAGTTGTTGTGGGTTAATAAATTACATTAGATGAAGTAAGAAAGGCAGTGAGAAGTATGAAAAATGGGATTTTTTTTAAAGTCCGAAAAATTTTGGAAGAGGAAGACTATGAGTAACTTACTTTGGTCTTCAATAAGATGTTGCAAGAAAGAGTAATCCCTGATGAATGGTCAATAATGTGTTAGAGACAATATTTAAAATAAAGGAGTCGTGTGAGACTACCTACAGCAGTTATTGAGAATTAGAGTATATGTCACACAGTGTGAAAGTATGAAAAAAAAATGATTGAGAAGCGATTGCAAGAGATAAAGTGAGGTCACGTTATGAGCGATCGACCACTGGTCGACATTGAAAAGGCATACAGCAGAATATAGAGAGAAGTTTTATGGTGGACACTGTTTGACTGCACAGATGGCTAAGTGGTCAAGATACCAGTTTACCGTGCCAGTGCCTTTGTATCGGGGCCTATAATGGTCTTTGAAAGAGATGAAGCCAGAACAGATGTAAGAGTAATAATAGGTAATGATCTACTAGAGCAAGTCGATGAATTTGTATATCTTGGATGTGGATTTAGGCGAGATGGAAGTGGTACACCACTGATATAGACCGAAGAGTGAATGCGGGAAATAGAGTGAACGGAGCGTTGGTGCAACTTCACGGTAGCCACCACCTCAGCCAGAAGGCACGTGTAGATACATAACGCAGTGCTTGTCCCAACATTACTGTATGGAAGCGAGAGTTGGGTATGCAGAAAAGAGTATGAAAGTAAAATTAATGCGGTCGAAATGCGATCTATACAGAAAATCTGTGGAGTTAGGCTGATCGATCGTATTCGTAACGACGACGTAAGAGAGCGAGTAGGTATGAAAGAGAGTATTGGTGTAAAGATGCGAAAGGGAATGCTCAGATGGTTCGGACCTGTGGAAAGAATGCCGAACGAACGTCTGGTTAAGAAGATATACAATGCGAAAGTGGAAGGATGTAGGTACCGGGGGAGACTGAGACTAACCTACCTAGACCAGATCGGTCATGTAGTGAAGGAAGGTGGAGTCACGAGTCTCCGAAACCGGCGAGCGTGTATGAAGAGAATTATGAATGTTGAGGAAGCGAGTGAAGTATGCAAGGATAGAGTTCTCTGGCACTCTGTTCTCTCTGCCTACCCTGCAAAGGACATGGCGTAATGATATATATATATATATATATATATATATATATATATATATAATATCGATGGCGAAAAGCGAAAACATAGTAGTCCACAAAAACGAAAATGTTCACCAGAGCCAAAAAACTGTTTCACTTTTTTTTCAAAAAATTATAACTCGCGTATTTTTTAACGTAGACCCACGATTTTTGGATATTAGATTTATTATTTTTTCTAAATCTAATTATTACTCTCATTCTAACAATTATTTATCAAAATTTTGTTGACTACGACATTTTGAACTATTTTTACAGAATGTTAAAACGCTGTAATTGCACTATTGAGTTGTATGGAGCGGGGTCAAATGATTTTTTTTAAGGAAAACGAAAACTTCGTAAGCAATATTATTTGAACTAAGGCTGCCAAACCTTATGTTGTAAACGTAGTTATTCCATGAAACTAATATCTTAGAATAGGTGTAAACTAAAATAATTGCTTATTTGGGGTAAGATAAAATATATTACACGTAAAGCGATTTAAATTTGACAGAATATTAAAATGTAGACTTCAATAAATAATACACTACAAATTATATTACAAATGTAAAAACATAATAAGCTTAAAAAAAATAAATTTAAAAATATATGAATAACTAATTTACTTAATTACTTTTTCTTTAACCATAACAGATGTCATATCTTCTGCTGACTACACACCAGCACGGATAACAGGTAGTGGTTGAAGCCCCTCTTGGGTCATCTGACCATTGCTTGTTTCGTAGCAGTGTGCCCCTATTGCGAGGCCTTTTCGTCATGTTCGATCAGCTGGCGATCTTTTTGTATACCTCATACATTGTTGGCCATAGGCCTTGGAGGGCAAGTGTGAGGGAGCGTTCAGCCTAGATATCGCAAACGCGTTCGACAGGGTCTGGCATAGGGCCCTTCTGTCGAACTACCATCATATAGAATCCCCGAAGGACTTTGTAATTGGATGACCAGCTTTCTGGATAGTCTGCGCATAAAAGTAGTCGTCGACAGCTCCTGTTCCGACCATGATGATGCTGGTGTACCATAGGGTTCGATGCTCCTCGACGTTATTTATCCTGAATATCAATGACTTGCTCTCTATAGACGGTATATGTTGCTATGCGGATGACAACACGGGTGACGAGCGGTACACCGAGCATCAGAATGTTCCTCGGAGTATGTTACAGGAAAGAGGGGCTCAACTTGGGTCTAAAAATGAACGCTCTTTGGGGCGAGCCTCGGAACGGGGTGAACGGAACTTAGTCCAGTTCAACCCCACTAAGACACAAGTTTGCGCTTTGACTGCGAAGTAGGAACCGTTTATCATGGGGCCTTAGTTCCAAGGAGTAACTCTCTAAATTTCCGAGAGTATTGGGATCCTCGACGTCGAACTATAGAGCAAAGGCCAGTTTGGTAGTCATTTGGAGGTCAAAGCCAAATTGGTAAGCAAAAAGTTAGACGTGCTAAGCAGAGCTAGGTGGTCCTTCACGCTGAGACAACGTCTTGTGCTATACAAAGCACTAGTTCGTCCTCACGTGGTTTACTGCTCTCATCTCTGGGCTGGCGCGTCTAAATATCAGCTAGACCCACTTGACTCCCCGCAAAGGCGTGCTGTTCGAATCGTCGGTGATCCCGATCTCACGGACAGATTGGAGTTTCCGGGAGCGGCGGAGAGACTTTGGGTCTCTCTTTGTACTCTACCAGCTCTTTTACGGTGAGTGCTCTAAGGAAATGTTTGACCTGGTACCATCGTTACCATTTTACCACCGTACCATTCGTCACCGTAGCAGGGGTCACTTATTTCACCTGAACTTACCCTGTTCCTAGACTGTACGTTTTCAGAGATCATTTCTCCCACGTACGTGCAAGATTTGAAATGAACTACCTGCTGCCGTGGTTCTAGAGCGTTATGACATGTTCTTCTTCAATTGAAGTTTAAGAGCATTTTCTTCAAGATAGACAACGGCCTGGCTGTACCCCTGGTGTTACTAAGGTTCATGTGCAGCAGTATCACTTACCATCAGATGTGCTGCTTGCTTGTTTGCCACCATAGGCAATAAAAATGTGTCATAAAAATATTAATAGTAATTTTTTTATTATCATAATACACTCACAACATCGTACTCGTACTACCAGTAATACAAGCAAGAACAAGTGTTCTTGCTCCCATAAATACGTAGTATTTATTGAAATGACTTACGAAAATAAGTACTTCTTTACGAAAAGATTGCCATCTTATTATACATTACAACAAAAAATAAGAATATAGCAAGCTGAGCAGCAAATAGAGCGTTTAAGGGCGGTAAATCGATGAAGTTTAAATCTGCATCACTATTAAAATGGTGTATAGCTGTGTACTTACTTTAAATAAGATAATCTAAATGTCATAAATTCCAGAGTGGATTGTACAGAAACCTTACCAAGGGTAGTAATAGAATCGATTCCTTGTACCACTACCCGCTCAAACGTCGTTAATGAGCAAAAATCTTTTTTTTTGGAAAGCGAATTGCTGTAATCGACATAGCATAAGTTATTACTACTTTTTTCTGTAACGTACAGCGTTTTTGAATGCAGGCATTTAAGTTTAAACTCGTTTTTTTTTATGTTAATTTCATAACTATTCATCTTAGAATTATGTAACCCGGACCATTTGAATCAATTTTTTTTTCTGATTCGAACAGTGCATTAAAAAATTTCTCATACTTTGTGGACTACGACGTTTTCGCTTTCCGTCGTCGATATATATATATATATATATATTTAAGGTTAGGTCTGATTGATAAACTGTTGCATAGGTTCATTATGCCATTTGATTTCATTACATTACTTGTTTTATTAAATAGGAGTATTATTACTTAGGAGTTCAGATATTGACATATTTTCTTGAAAATACGTCGATAAAAAGTTAAATCATAATAAAGTTAATTTTTTTCCGTGTGGTGACGGAGTAAGCATACTATTTACCACCCCATATCTTACCCGTGGGTGATTGTACGAGACGACTAAGGGATATAAAACGCATATAACATCTATGCGAGAGAAGGAAAACTCGAAACAAAAACCCTATACCAACACGTGTTACCAGCGCGGTATAGTAGGTTAATTTTCCTTCCATTACGGAGGAGGCCCGAGCACAACGTGGGGCATTTATGGGCTGTGATGATGATGATGAAAGTTTAATTTTAATTTCGACTCTTTTACAAACGTTTATTTTACAATAGAAGTTTTTTTCGCTTTCAGAGTTTAATTAAGCAATCTTTTATTTCTATTGAGCAATCGGTATCTATAGAAATAAAAGGAAAATTGTGATACTTTTTGTAGAAAGTCATAGGTGAAATAATTAAAAGGGGAAAATACTTATAAAAAAGTAAAAAATACTTTCTTTTATTAATTATATCTACATAAACTATAAGAATATAATTCATTACCTTACCTGTGGGTGATTGTAAAAGACGATTAAGGCATATAAAACACATAACGTAATCTTACTTGTGGGTGATTGTAAAAGACGACTAAGGACACATAATATCAAATCACACGACAAAAAAATCGAAATAAATCCCTGTACCAATACGTCTGACCAACGTCGTATAGTAGGTCAATTTCCCTCTCATTATGGAGGAGACTCAAGCCCAACAATGGGACATATATAAGCTGAAATGATAATGATAATGAGACGGTATTTAATATCATCTATGTAAATCCATTTATACACATCATAATGCATATTTTTTTGCTAACAGAAGTCATTCATCAAGAAGAAGAAGAATGTATCATTATTAAACTTTCTACCAATACTTCTATGAATACGTTAAGTACGTAGCTAAGAAGTTCCTAATTTTATTGAAAACTAAGTTATCGCACTTCGCAGATGTAAGTTGTTGGCCTACAACCCAGCTGCGCTCGAAAATGGGGTAAATAGGATAACGAAATCAGTCCGTACTTTATATAAGTAGACTGACACTTCTTATTTTCTTTTACAAAAGTATTTTTGTATTTTTTTCTTCTTGATAAATTTCAAGTTATATTTTCTAGAGCTTGTCTGATGGTAATAGAGCAAGAATACTATTCATATTACTATAAGTAAAGAAAAGTGCGTAACTAAACCATATACTAATATGCGTGTTCAATATCTTTCCTATTGTGAAAGAGCTACGTGCCTAACAGTGAATCGCGTTGTGGATGAATGAGCTCTTACCTAAACATTCGTATAATATATATTCATATCGTATTATGGGGGTTAGTTCTATTTGATGAGAGATATTTAGATGAGAAGATTCTCTTAAGTTTCCCGAACACTGCTCAACCGAGTTGATTGGAGAAAAACTATATACGCATGCAGAAGTGGTGCTAATAGAATTATTAAAATCAGTTTATTTTGTTTTAGGCTATGATCTAATCATAATCTACTAAGTGACTTAGATCCGCTCTTTGGGAATTAAGTCACAATCGTCTTTACATTCCTTCCTAGTCAGTGTAGTCCTCGTCGTACAGATGTGGGGCGGTAGTAGGTAACTTCAACACAATAGAAAAACATAGATAATTAAACTCTATGCTAATTTTTTTGGCAAGTATACTACAGAGGATTATTAACCCTCCCAGGCAGGCACCAGTGGCCGGTCCAACGGCGATGGGGAGGGAATAAGGTGGGTTATGGAGCCACGCGCTGCTCTTCCATTACCCCGGACGGAACGGGCGGCGTATGTCTGGACCATAACCGACCCAAAAAAAAAACAAATAACCTTTCTAGACAAAACGACGAAGTCCAGCAGTTTCATTCATCTCAGCCCAAATATGTCCCATTGTTGGGCTCGAGCCTTCTCCATAATGGGAGGGAAATTGATCTACTATACTACGCTGGTGAGACGTGTTGGTATAGGGTTTTGTTTTGAGTTTTCCTTCTCTTGCATATATGTTATATGCGTTTTATATCTTTTAGTCGTCTCGCACGATTACCCACGGGTAAGATATGGGGTGGTGAATTGTATTCTTACTCCGTCACCACACGGAAAAAGTCCAGCAGTAGAGGGTGGATACAGAATACGATGAAAATTATTAAGCATAATAATTTATTTTTCCAGATGGCATATTCGAAACGCACGCTTTGAATATCTTCCATAAAAATTTATATCACATAAAGCTTTGTGCAAAGGCCATTTCAGTGTAACATTTTTAACACGCCGCCATACTTCGAGTATTTCTGAGTACGCTCCGCCATCATTTCTCGTCTCTTGATTAATTGCGTTGACGCGACGTCTTTATCCAGACTGATTGATTACAGCGTAATCTTGTTTGTGTCTTGACTGATGTTCCGAATTGTATCAGACGTTGTTAATATTTTTTTTTCTGAAATTAAACCTGCTAATTAAAATGTGAATGTCATGTTTCCATACAAAATTACGTTATAACGAGTAAAATGTGTTATCAGCGCATATTACTAGTATCTGTCCTAAATTAAGTGCACTTATACTGTTCCATGGTCCCTGCATGAGTCCACCCACTGGCGCCTCGACCACTTTCAATTCGGTTCCCATCAGCATCTGAGCCCATATGAAGTACTCAGGCTTGTTGCTTGACGGGCATTGATGGTTCCAGGAGCAGCTGTTGCCCCACAGCTACTTTATAGGTGTCGGCGATATCCCTATTATATACTATATTCAAAATCTACATATACAAATAGATAGAAACATATTCATTATTGAAATCAAAATTGTCCAAATCATTTATTCTAATATAGTCCCAACAGAAGTGACAATATCAGTAATGGATTCTCAGTTCCATTATGTCAAACTTCATCTGCACACTTTAGCTTATACGTAATAGCCATTAGGATACAGTTCTTAGTTGAATTACCTAACTGTATCTGAGATAATTCACAAAGGCATATGCCGTGGAATTTAATTATATATACTGTAGTACTGCCGATAAACTTATTAACGGTTTAAGAATTCACGAGTAGCCGTGTGTGTATGTATGTGTAATGTTTGTGTACATGCAAGTTCTAACGTAATATAGTTTACGTGAAAAAATCGAATCAAGTGCAAAAAAATACCACTTAAAACATAAATGTGATAATCAGAGCCAAATATAATAAGTACCACAGTAATTATACTGTGTGATGTTTCCGCGAGTATTACACATTTCAAATAAAGCTACTTTTACGGATTCTGTCACGTTTGTATTTGATTTTTAATTTCACGACGTTTCGAACACTTTACAGTGATCATGGTCACGGAAGGACTGAACTCTTGTGACCATGTTCACTCAAATACAAACGCGATAGAATCCGTAAACGTAGTTTTATTTCAAATTATGGTGATCCATTTCACTGACAATTTTTTTTTTAATTTTTTGACTCAGCTAGTTTTCTATGTGCAGGCTATAAGTCCGGATACACTCCACCCATTCCATTAAAACCAACAGAAGGGCGGTGTGTGGCCTTATAACCTACCCTGTTCTCTCCCCATCTCCATTGGACCGACCATTGGTACCGATTCATTAACAGCCGTGGCCGGCCCGGTGGGTTACTCTTTCGGGTACCATCTCCATCGCCGCCACGACAACAAACAACTTTGCTGTGTTACTGGACGTCGCTCTCACGCGGTCGGCGTACAAGTCCGCAAACCATCCACCCGTGACCTTGGTTGAAGTGGCACCAGGCGAAGATAATCGCGCTTGCGGCGCCCGATGCACCAACGGCGCAGTGTGTCAGAGTGGAGAAATCCTCTCAGACACGCCCGGCCGCCTCGCGGCGATCGTGTATTAGTTCCATCTATTCCAGGTAGGCATCGATTATTACAACAAGTTCACGTCGCTACTCTGTTTGGACCGTATAGACGTAGAGCGTATGCTTCGCCACGTCCTTGTCTTATCACAGTGGTGGCACGACGGTGTACTCTCCCTCCTTGCGACGAAGTGCAGTTACTTGCCAAAGCAACTATGGCCCGTTAAGATTTGCACCAGTCAGAAGGAGAAGACCCCGTGCCGCCGACCCAAATACTTCATGAGCACCGGCCGGAATTCCTTCATTGTCTGAACACCGAACTGAGGATTCTTAGGCAGGCCTAATGGGCAATGAGGTACCGGAAATCACCCTGGATACGTTACATATAACTATAATACGTCCAATATGGGTCACGGCGTCACTCTACTGAACAGAGCACGCGGCAAATGACCCAGTAGGACGGGATGCCGCATTGTTCCGCGCAGCGTCGGTGTTGCCCAGATAAAGTGGAGTCAATTTAGAAATTGGGGGACTTAAGTAGGCACCTCGCAAGCTGTAGCTTAGCGTGCTGCGTAGAGATGTTACAAGTGCACTAATTATTTAGACTACGGCGGGTTTTGCTTCTAAATGAACTTGGGACCGCTCTTATCAGAAGATCGACGTTTGAGAGGTAGTACTGTACTGTTGCCTGTCGTTCGGTGAGTAAAAGATCCGGAAGCCCAAATTTCTGGGTGGGTTTTGGTTGGTAAGCAGTAGCCTAGCTGCACAACTGTGATATTGCAAAGGTTCATGAAAGGCTATAACACTTACCTTCAAGTATACTGTTTACTCGTTGCCCACCATAAGCAATAAAAAAAAATTTGAATCATTTTGTAGTAGAATAAGGAAATTTGATTTAAACTTTGATAAGAATATTATACAGTCTTCTAATCAATTTCAGGATTGTCTACTCAACTTTACACTCGTTTAGATCTTAAGAGTCATTGAACGGTGAAGACGACTATAATTATTATAATATTGAACTTGGCTCACTTTAAATTCAAGTAAATACTTTTTAAGTTATAAAGGGGTCAAAAGTGGTTCGAAGTGATTCGTAAAAACTTGTACCTTCGATATGGGTTACAAGTTCTCTTAACTTGAATTTGGCTAGACACGCGGCAGCGATGTAAAGAAGAAATATTGGAATACGTTGCATCTAGAGTGGAACCGACTCCACATTAAAATTAATGGCGAATACATCACTCAACTTCAATTTGCAAAAGGTATTGTAGTCATTACAAAATTACTAGAGGATCTCGGTGACAAGCTCATCAATCTTAATAGTGTTTACTAACTAGTATTTAGATACATAAGAATCACCAGTGAGTGAGATCCACTACTAAAGTCCCTAAAGACTAAAGTGGAGTTGATTCTGGTAACTTTTGGTTTAAGCCACCATAGTTCAGTAGTTCAAACGTAAGTTATGTCCAATGCTCATTACATCTGGTACCGATCTTCATTAAGTTGCTTAATTTTTTTTTATTTTTACGGTAAAGTATTTATTTTACAGTAAATATTTGCGTTTATCTAATGAATTAAAAAAAAACCGGCTCTACAGAAATCGTAACTTTTGAAAGGAGCTTGTTCCCTAAATTTTATTTAAAAATACATATCTAAGTTACTCTAGGAATAAAAATATAAATTTTAAATATAGAGCTTTGTACTCTTTTATTCTAAATATTCTAGAGACTAAGAGGAAAGCTATGGTTGGAGATTCGTAGGAATAAACTAGGTAGACCAAACAGTGTTTTGAAGTTATAGCACAGATTACTTAATAAATAACAGATACTTCACTCAGTACAAAATTACCAATTCCTACTGCTATAAAAGCCTACAGCTGGCTGGCTGACTCGCGTCAGCAACCGCTGCATGCTAAAATGTGCCTAAATACTCAAGCGTACAATTGTGATTGCTTCGTACCGCGCGATCCCACAGCAATCGAAGGGCCTCTTCGATAAAATTAACATAAATAATTATTTGTGTCTATTTTATTGAGAACTGTGAATATGTTCTGACTATAGGTGGTAGTTTAAAATTGTATCGTTTATAATATATTGTTTTTTATAAATAGGTGCTGACTGTGCAATACATCTAAAACATAATTATAGAGGTCAGTGTGTAGATAAAATAAAAAGAATATTTAAAAGTTACATGTGTTTTATTTTTATATATTTAAAAAAAAAATTGATTATTGACATTTATCAATTTACTGTTACTACGCGTTCACTTCAAGATTGCCGTCGGCGTTCGTTACGACGTCACAGTTGTCAACATCATTGACAAAACAATGAAATGATTGTTGATTGATTTTGTTACACAGAAATGCTTGGCAACTTGATAAAATATAAAATACTACTCCTTACTAATATTATAAATTGAAATGTGAGTTTGTTTGTTATTCGCGTGTTATTAGTTAACTCGACCCATTATAACGAAATTTATTACAAGTTATTATCATTATTAGATGTTTCAATAGTACAGAAAAGGACAGAGGATACTTATATTAACATACCACGCGTGCAAAGTTGCTGATGAACTATTACTTATTTTTATGTAGATCGATCGATCAAATCGCATAAAGCCGAATGACCCGTGTTTGTTTGTTTACACTAACAGCACAAGTTAAGACAGGTCACTCCGCGCGGCTTGTGTTGAAAGTTTCGTAGGTAGGTATTTGCGCGACTGTCCGTCAAATAATATCACAATTTTATTCTAGTAAAAAAAGCTTTTTAAATGTTGTTAAAATAGTGTTTAAGCTAAGTATGACGTTTCTATGTAACAAAAGTATGTCAATCTGTATCTGAAAGGCAAGCTAATGCTTTTTATACCTGCCTTTTAAAAATAATAAAGAAACGACAAAAATAGTAATAGTTTATCACTTAACTTTCTTCATTGACAGGTAAATGGAAAATGTTAGGTGTTTATCCCTTCTTTTACTTCATTTGCACCCATCTACTGAACATAAGGCACCAGACGGCATCGTACGTACGCGTATAAATGAATGGCACGAATAAAGTTGAATCGTATGCGTGCGCTTCGCTTGCGAAAACCGCACTGAATTTGGTCCGCAGACGGCCCGCAACCGCTTGGCCAGGCGGTAGGTAATTACAGCGCGTAAGTACATGGAGTGACGTAGGCCTGGTTATAGGCTAGACTCTTGCCACGTGAACTTACGATGTATTATGAGTTGTAAGGATTCATTAAATGCAGATGACGCAGCATTCCTCTGTGGTACTTTGTTGTCTACACAAAATGTTTTTAATAAGCTTCCAGATTCACAAAATAGTTAAAATGGAAATCATACACATATTTAATACACATATTCATATCATCAGGATTATTATAATCATATTGATTATGTATTTACAAAGACCGTGATAGGTTATTTACAAATTCAATGTATTAAGAATAACTGTCAATCGCTTGCTGATCATTGAGTGGAAACAGAAATTAACGCTTCAATAAGTTTATATAACGGATGAAACTACAATTATCTTATAATATTTGATATTAATAATCTACTATGTTGTATACATAAAATTTATATTGTATATAATATTGATTCTATCATCTATGTCAGGGTAGGCGAACCTTTATGCATCAATGTGCCATTTTTTCTAAAAAATGTTTAATGGGGTCATTGCCGTGCCATCAAATAATTTTGACTTTCAGATTATTTGGAAAATAATAATAATAAATACTATCAAAACTCTTTATGAAATAAAGTAAACAAAAGAGAAACATTTTGGAATGTTTTTATTACACGCATAAATTAAATTACTGTAAAATTAGTGTGACTTCTGTTGCTGTAGGTTAGATGACAAATAATTTACATATGTTAGGGTTGTAAGATGTTACTTTTAGCAAAATGCATGCTGAACTGTATTCATCTGTCAAACGGTTTCTAACCGAGTTTTTAATGTTATTCATCTCTGAAAACAATGACTCGCAGGCATAGGTAGCTGGATTTTTTACACATATTTTATGATCGGCGACGTGCCTAAAATATTGTGTCGCGTGCCATCAATGGCACGCGTGCCATTGGTTCGCCTACCCTGATCTATGTTATATAAATACAATCTATATTTTACGCGCTCATGCACACACACATACATACACACATACACATAAACACATACACACACGCATACACACACAAACACGCGCGCGCGCGCGCACACTCACTACAATAGATTCATGGGGATGGCTGAAAATCAGCGCTGTTCTTGTGACAGCAGAAGCTGAGCCAATTCCTTTTGCCTACTAGATTTAATTTTGTTTTATTATAATTGTTAGATTAAGTTTAAGTTCTGAAAAGGCAATAAATTATTATTATTATTTTATACATAATAAATGCTCGAGATAAAGACTTTTGTACATTTTCTATCTTTACAAAAGTGTTAATTGTCCCACCGTACCTTTCATCGAAGTTTCACATTAAGCTTCGTATTTGAGGCTTTATATCAAGTATTTTTTTCCTTATCACCCCAATACTTTTAGAAGGCCATTGTCAATACAAAGCAAATTGCTAATATTTACCAATAGCCGTTGATAGCATAGCAAATGGCCCATTTTCACAGAGAATTTTTATTTTTCTTTACTTTAACAAGGTATAATAATAACTGTGAAATGGACGTAGTGATCAACTTTATTCTTCTTATAAAATTGCCTTTATCATAAAATACAGTATTTAAGTCATAGATTATTTTATTTTCATATGTTTGTTCTTTTATTTATTTTTTTTTTTTTTTTTTCAGATGCAAAGGACTTTGTTTAGTTTCACAGAGCAGAAAAGTATAGAAAAGTTATGTTAAAGATTATTCTGATGATATTATTGAAGGTTATTCATGCTGTGTGGTAGTGCCTATGAATACTACCAACCCTTACTTTACTCGTGGATATCGTAAACGACGACTAAGAGCCTTATAACAACCTGGGTAACTCCATCTGATGCCGTTTGGTCAACAATTACATTACCAAGGAGGGTTAACGTCTGGCAGGCGGCTGGTCATAAAACTATTTCCAATAACTTTTACAATATGTACTATGAAAAAAGAGTGCATATTGTATCGACCCAAGTAATTGGGATAAGAGTAGGAGAATGATGATGAATGATTATTGAAAGTTATTCGAAGATATTCGCCTTCTAATATATAAATCACATAATTTTGCTAGAATTACAAACAAAATTTAAAAATGTATGTTTAAGCATTCATAGCATAAACATCGCTTACTTTTTTATCATATCGGTCATAAAAATGAACACCGCATTTACATTACATATGCGGTAAGGGCTTCTCTCAGCTTACAGTAACTTTAAAGGATGTTGTAGTCACTTGTGCCAGATATCCCGGTGTAGAATTATAACTTTGTATTCATCTCGTGTGGAAACTTTGCGAGCCACGTCTCAGTGCCGGGATATTTGCATCTCATCTTTATGTTCGTATGTTATTAGGTGTTCTATTGTCATATTTCACGTGTTTTATCTACCATGGAACTCTACATAATTTTCCAACTAAAAATAATGTTATGTGTAAGATTTTTCTTGGTGTATATTTTATTTTTAAGGAATTTTGTTTATTTTATTTTTTATCATCATAATCATCTCAGCTCTTACAGGTTTCATTGTTGGACTCAAGCCTCCTCCATAATGGAAGAGAAATTGAACCACGCTGGTCAGACGTGGTGGTATAGGGTTTTATTTCGAGTTGTCTTTCTCTTACATAGATGTTATATGCCTTTTATATCCCTTAGTCGTCTTTTACGATCACCCACGGGTAAGATAGGGGATGGTGAATTGTATTCTTGCTCCATCACCACACGGATGATTTTACTTTTAAACAGTGATAATTTGAAGCAAAGAAAAGCAGTAGACTCTAAAAGTTCATTGCCGTGCATCGCGGCCCCTCGCGGCCGTGTGCGTTTAAACGCTTAAGACTGTCGCGCGCGGTTATTGCAGCAATAGTTAATGTATGAAAATTTGAAAATTTTAGGCCGCGAGGGCCCGCGATGCTCGGCAATGAACCTTTAGAGAAAATTTAAGGTCGTTAATTACTGATATCATAGAGTATAGTCAAACGTTCCTTTGGATGTTTTAGTTAAGTAGATCTGGTAGACGCTAAGTAGAAAATATATATACCATCGCATTTTTCATCATCTCAGCTCATATATGTATGTCCCACTGTTGGGATCGAGCCTCCTCTATAATGGGAGGGAAATTGACTTACTATACCACGCTGGTCAGACGTGTTGGTATAGGGTTTTGTTTCGAGTTTTCCTTCTCTCGCATAGATGTTATATGCGTTTTATATCCCTTAGTCGTCTCGTACGATCACCCACGGCTAAGATAGGGAGTGGTGAATTGTATTCTTACTCCGTCACCACACGGATCGCATTTTTATGGACTAAAAATCGACCAATATTTTTAGTAAATATATATTTTTACTTTATAATAAATATTTTTACTTATATAATTGTGCTAGAAAAGTGGTTTCACGGTGAAGTTAGCACTTGCCTATAGGGATTTTTCGTCTAGAAACTTAAATATCGTAGTTTTACAGCTCCCTTGTGGTATGTTAACAAACTATTTAGGTACCCAGCTCACGCTAAAGGTATGATTGATATTGATCATAAGAGCTTCTCTTCTACTAAACATAACTTCATCCTATTTGGACCCCTTGTATTTAAGTTAGTAATTAATTATTAAAGACAAATTTTAATGGCTAATGAAATGTGTCATTTGATCTCTACTGCTGAAACGAATTGAATCATAGCAGTAATATTAATAAATGTCAATAAGAAATTAATCGAATCCTAACAGTAAAGCCAAACTTCCCTTTTCTCCGAATTTTGAAATAAAAACTGGAACTATACTTTATATTTTAAATATCATCATTATCACAGTTCAAATATGTCCCCATGTTGAGCTCGAGCCTCCTCCATAATGGGAGAGAAATTGACCTACTATACCACGCTGGTCAGACGTGTTGGTATAGCGGTTTTGTTTCGAGATTTCCTTCTCTTGCATAGATGTTATATGCATTTTATATCCCTTAGTCGTCTCTTACGATCACCCACAGGTACGATAGGGGGTGGTGAATTGTATTCTTACTCCCTCACACGGAGATTAAATATATCCCGACCTAATATATTAGGTTAAACTAAGGCAATTAGACACATATCGTATAATCATTAATCAATACCATATATTCCCGCGTATCATAACTTTCTCAAAATTATCTTCTACATTTTTTTTTTCTAGACAATAAGTAGTTTTTAATTTATAATTAGGTATAATAGTTTCACCAAAGAATAAATGTCAAAAAACTTATAAGTATAAAATACAATTAAATCAATTTAATCATTTGTATAGGTAATATATAAAAGTTAAGCGCCTGAGCCAGACGAAAATTAATACGGATGTTAGTTGCTAAATGTTTGCTCACAGTGAACATTTAAATTAATTACACGTATTCGTATTTACATATATATATGTACATACATAGTGATTTATAAGAGTATCGTTATCCCTTTGGGTTGCAGAGGTAAGATGGTAATGGCTCCACAAGCAAACGATGTTTTGCCGAATCTAGTTAAACTAGGAAACCAACCTTAATAAAAAATCATTGAAATAGGTCAATATTCTACGGTGTTTAAAAGCTATGGGTTTATGTCTAGTATATGTATGTAGCGCTAATTAATTAAATTGAGAGAAATGCTTGCCATCATCATCATCATCATCATCTCAGCTCATATATGTACCACTGCTCGGCTCAAGCCTTCTTCACACTAGGAGCGAAATTGACCTACTACACCACGCTGGTCAGACGATAGAATACAGTCCACTTCACCACCGAACCAGCGACCAAACGGGATGTTAGCTAACTACAACACGTTTGTCGGGAGGCCCGTCCCGCACAGGTCTGATCAGCGTGGTATAGGTCAATTTGCCTCCCATTAGGGAGGAGGCTAGAGCCCAGCAATGGGACATATATGAGCTGAGATGATGAATTATCTGATATAAATAACACTTTTAAATATTTATTTTTTACGTGATTTAATAAATTACTGACATTTATTTTTGACATTATAGCCTTCTTTTTTTTTTCTTTTTTCTTTCCTTGTAGTGGACTATGGAGGTGGTCGCGCCCCACCAAATCGCTCCGGGGCGACGGATGAGGCGGTGGGCAACCCCATACCCCCTGCAAGCAGCTCTCTCCGCCGTGCGAGCGGGCCACCGCACTATGGTCAAGCCCCATACAAAGCCGTCTCAAAACCATTTCATGTGAAAGGCGTTGTAATAGAATAAAATTAATAAATTAATATAGTCTAATAAATAAGCTTTCTTTTCGCAATTTTTTAGTTTTTTTTAGTTAATCATAATGTATATAAATAGGCATCAAAGCTAACTCATGTTTAATAACGTAATTTTGACGCAATACGTTACTACAATTCAACGCCACATTACTCAGAAGTTTTTCATATAAATATACAAGTATTATACATTTTTGGAATGCTTATGATCTCCTCATAACGTTACATAATTAATATTATAAATATTGGTTTAATAAAATACAATTAACCAACATAGTTTAAGATGGTATATTTTTAGTGTTCATTTTTTTAACGAGACTTTTACCCTTTACCGCTGCTTGCCGCTGTCGAGATATTTATTGTTTTAAGATCTTTATACATTAGTAAATGCAAGGCGAAAAAAAAATTTTGCTCATACTTGCTCCTTTTTACACACGGGGCCAAAACATATCGCGTAATAAAAAAAATTATCAATTTTGTTTTATCTTTCATAAAATTATTGTGTATCTATTAAGGTCGAATTGATTACAGTGCAGTTTTTGTGGTTTTGATACAGTTTTGACCACTTTACTTGATAATTTATGGTCACTTATTATCTATTAAGGTCAAATTGAAAACAGGTTATGGGAAGAGTGCAAGTTAGTAGTTTTTGCACATATCACTATTTCATTGGCCTATAAAAGGAAGGCGGGGATGGGGTTGCGCGCCGCCTCTTCCGTCACCCCGGACCGATTTGGCGGGGTGCGACGTCCATGGCCCACCACAAAAAAAAAAAAATGGTTAGACATTCAGTTGCCCTAAAAAGTAGAAGCACTTATTTTCAAATATTGGCAGAAGTTGACTGATTTGAAAAATGGGTGAATTTGTTTGTAGCAAACGAGAGTTGTGCAATTTATTGATAAATGGTCATAACATAGAAGACTACATACAAGAAAATTTCAATCTGTCACCAGAGGATATGGCTACTGTGGTCTCCTAAATTCAAAGAAACTTGTTATCTAAATGTAACTAACGCTGGAGAAAAGCATCTCGAACAAAAGAACGCTTTGAAAGTAAGAACGCCAACTGGTTAGATGGTCAATTTCGTGTTCCACTAGAGTGTCGAGTCACAGTTACTGACCCTAAAACGCCTGGAAGTGGTGGTGGTGGCAGACCTTCGAAACCATACGAAGCATCTTCAGAAAAAAACAAAGAAACGAAAAAACATAGAATTGATACAAGAGTACGGACTGGACTGTGTGCTCAATGCATATGCTCAAGAGTTACGGTCTATGGGTGAGACGGAGGAGGCCACAATCGTTAATATTATACGAACTTCATCAAGAAATGATAAGAACAAATTTCTTTAAATACATAACTGAGAACCCTGAAGACGTTACACCTTTTACAAAGGAAGAAGCACTACGGACATTTATTGACTTAGACCTTAACAAAGAACAGTATGGGAAACTTCGACTTTGTTTGAAGGACAAAAACTGCTCAGTGTTTCCTTCTTATCCAACTTTACTCGAAGCGAAGAAGATGTGTTACCCACCAGATTCAAGCATAACCATTACTAACATAAGTGCAAAAGTAAATCTGCAAGACTTGTTAGATCATACTGTGGCACGTATATTACAAATTGGTTCAGTTTATAAAAACGGTTTAAGAAAGTTGAAACTATTCTGTAAATGGGGTTGTGACGGGTCATCAGGGCAGAGTGAATACAAGCAAGTTTTGTCCGAAGAAAGCGATTTTATATCAGATACAAACCTTTTTATTGCTTCACTTGTACCCATTAGGCTCATAGATGAAACAACTAATACTGTTGTTTGGCAGAATGAAACCTGCTCATCTGTTAGATATTGCAGACCTATATTGTTAGAGTTTGCCAAAGAAACTCCTGAAAAAACCACGTCTGTTGTGGCTGATATCAACGATCAAAAAAAAAACTGTCTCCTTCCCTGATAAATAAGAATGGTGAGGTAATCGAAATTACACATGACCTATTTTTAACCATGATTGATGGTAAAGTGGCACAAGTTTTAACTGAAACTCGTTCGAGCGCTTCTTGTACAGTTTGTGGAGCTACTCCTCGGCAAATGAATAACTTAGAGGCAGTTAGGACACGAGATGTTAACGAAAGTTCATTTCAATACGGACTGTCAACACTACATGCTTGGATTAGGAGTATGGAGATGATCTTACACATTTTCTATAACTTGTCTTTTGAAAAGTGGTCAGCTACTACACCTGAAAATAAAAAAATCAAAGACGAAAAGAAAAAACTGGTGCAAAAGCGGTTTAGGGAAGAAATGGGACTGCTTGTCGATAAACCTCGTCAAGGCACTGGAAATAGTAATGACGGAAACACCGCTTGGACATTTTTTCAGAATTACTCGTGCTCTGCAAACATTACAGGTGTAGACGTAGAACTTATGAAACGAATGTACATAATACTACAAACTATGTCATCTGGTATGGCTATAGATTCAAAAAACTTCGGTGAATACGGATATAGTACAGCCCAACTATACGTAAATAATTATAATTGGTATTATATGCCTTCTTCCATACATAAAATACTTATTCACGGAGAAAAAATCATTGAGTACTATGCTATTTTACCTATCGGTCAATTATCCGAAGACGCGCAAGAATCCCGAAATAAGGATTACAAAAAGTTTAGACTGCATCATTCTAGAAAGTGTTCAAGAGCGGCTACCAATGAAGACGTGTTCCATACCTTATTGTACACTTCTGATCCATATATATCAAGTTTGAGAAATACCCCAGAAACAATATCGAAAGAACTATTAGATGAAGCCAAGGCCCTTCTTGCTGTCAATGAAAATCTGTAAGAGCTTGCTGAATTGTGTATATAATTTTTTTTTCTAGTTTGGTACTATGTTCTACCATTTTATCTAAATTAAACAAGCATATTTTGTATTTTTTTCTTATATAATGCATGTCTTTTTATTTTATTTTTTTAAATTAATTTATAAACAGAATTTTTAAAATCAAAGTTATTTCATTTAAACCTTAAACATTCAAGTATATGTGTGCAAAATTACAGCTCATTTAGTTTTGAAACAACTGAGATACGGAGTTTTGAGACGAAACATTTTCCCACTGTGCCACTGTGGTACCGGTGTACCCGATCTTTGTCTTCGGTGAACATTATAGCCTTGACATTTTTTAATATTATTTATGGCAAACAATACTAATATTTACGTATAATTGTTGTATATATTTAATATTATTTACCACTTTCATTAACCACATTTCTTAGAAATAACTTCAATTTAGAGAGAGCTATTTTGAGACATCTTAACGTAATAAGATCTGGAACACAAGGATCCTTTTTCAATTCTATTTACCATCCTTATGTAACCACATTTTTCGTAAATAAATTAATTTCAATTTATAAAGAGCTGTTTTTCTGATATCGTAACGAGATAGGGTCTGGAATACATGGATCCTTTTAAGATGAAGCCCACCAGTATGAGTTATATGAGCTAAAATATTGAATATTTACTCAGAGTTCAGTAGCATCATTTGAATCGATAAAATCTTAATCGAAGTGTGTGCTTTCGAATTCTAGAATAGTTAAATCCTAAATAAATTTAATCTTTAAATGTTTTTTTATACGTCTCATATATCGATCATTATGTTATTATGTAGTTTGACTGTAGTGAGCGCAGCGATAATACGGTACGGAATATAAAATAACTAATATTATTCCCCATACATTAGAGGTTTTTTTTTTACGTGTGGTGACGAAGTAAGAATATAATTCAGCACCCCATATCTTATCCGTGGGTGATCGTACGAGATGACTAAGAGATATAAAACGCATATAACATCTATGCAAGAGAAAACTCGAAACAAAACTTTATATCAACACGACTGACCAGCGTGTTTATAGTAGGTCAATTTCCCTCCCATTATGGAGGAGGCTCGAACCCAACAGTGGTACATATACAGGCTGAGATGGTGATGATACGAAGTTAAACATACACAATCCACTCAGGCAACTATCTAAGTAATGTTATAACGTATTGAAATTTAACGCATCTCAGACACAGAACTCCGACACGGATGTGAAATTGGTCTACTATACCACGCTGGTTACACGTGTTAGCGTACGGTTATATTCAAGCTATAAAAAAGGAGACATAAATTGAATTACTATACATTAAACCAAGTTTTATGAATTTATAATATTATCAATGCTTATAGAATTTGTATATTTAATAAAAAAAAAAAACACATGTTATTCGTAGAATTTTTTATTTCGACATATATAACTCGACGTGGAACATGACGCTGTGTATTACAAATCATTTATGCATAAAGCATACGGGAAGTCTTCTTGACATCTTGTCAATTTATACGCCACCTGTTTGTGTAGGAGTGTAAAAGTATAAATACAACTTAACGTCTTGTTTGCCTTTCGGCGTCATGTTTGTGACTTAATGTTGTGTGTTATTATTTGCGTAAATTTATCATTTTATTTTTAACCTAATTTTAACATATTAAGAATCAAGAGACATCTTTATATTCATGATCGTTTAGAAATTTTTCTCGCTATTTTCTATTTTTTTTTTTTGGAAAATGTGTCCTATATGTCAATACCTATCGATTAGCTTATCAACGTCCAGTATTGTAAATGGATCTACTTAAAGGATTGATAGACGCTTGATAAGCAACTAACTAAGAGATCACTGTTTGCGTTACTTTTGGAAATGGTTCTACTTAAAGGCTCGATAGACGCTTGATAAGCAACAACTAAGAGATCACAGTATGCGTTACTTTTGGAAATAGTTCTACTTAAAGAATTGATAGACGCTTGATAAGCAACTAACTAAGAGATCACAGTTTGCGTTACTTTTGAAAATGGTTCTACTTAAAGGATTGATAGACGCTTGATTAGCAACTAACTAAGAGATCACAGTTTGCGTTACTTTTGGAAATAGTTCTACTTAAAGGATTGATAGACGCTTGATAAGCAACTAACAAAGAGATCACAGTTTGCGTTACTTTTGGAAATAGTTCTACTTAAAGGATTGATATACGCTTGATTAGCAACTAACTAAGAGATCACAGTTTGTGTTACTTTTGGAAATGGTTCTACTTAAAGGATTGATAGACTCTTGATAAGCAATTAACTACAAGAATACAGTTTGCGTTGCTTTTGGAAATGGTTCCACTTAAAGGCAATCCTTTAATCGTCGTCTATCAATATAGACGCTTGATAAGCAACTAAGTGATCACAGTGTACGTTGCTTTTGGAAATAGTTCTACTTAAAGGATTGATAGACGCTTGATAAGCAGCTAACTAAGCGATCACAGTTTGCGTTGCTTTTGGAAATAGTTCTACGTAAAGGATTGATAGACGTTTAATAAGCTTTTTGGTGATCACAGTTGGCATTACAAATTTCTTAAGAGAATTCTGTTGCCTATTCTCCTGATCCCTTAGTAAGTTTTTACGACTCCCATGACAAAGTATGGTGAGTAAGTATGGTGAAACATTAATTACGTTAACCTGCTAACACAGAGATTTCGTGTTTAGGTAATTTAAAGCAGTCATTATTATTAATTGATGCAGAATAGATGTAATATTTTCAAAATATGTCATCAATATAATTGTAACATACCTTTGTGAAGAATTGTGAACTCTACAAGCTGATGGATGTATGAAATTAAGTTACATTTTTTTTCTTTTCTTCTAGTTTTTTTTATACGTAATATTGAGTATGCCTCTATACATTTTTTTAAAAGACACCAACAATTGCGGGGGTCTATACAAACATGCAATTAACGCAGACAAATTACACCCAGACTGAGGACAACAGTTTGTGTATCTTACAAAGTATTGTCCTGCGTAGGAATCAAAACCACGGCACTGGCACGGAAGGTCGGTATCTTAACCACTACGCCATCTGTGCAGTACCACCACTATACTGGGCTGGTTTTACGTTTGCATTAAAACTAGTAGACGTATGATTTTTTACAGACAGCTTTATCACACGATGACACCCAATCCACTCTGAACGGTGACGTGACGACCACTTCAGAATCTACAGGGCTGTGCCTTCTTATCGCCATTTTCGTGAGCCACCGGTACCCATTGACATCGATGATACTAATTAATACTTTAATCAATTTTTACTACAGTTTCTTAAAGCTCAGGATGACATATTGAAGCTAGGACGCGGTCGCTACCACTGCAAGATTTTTTAAATCAGTTGTTAATTCTTCAAAATACGTAGAATGGTACAATTTAAGATAAAAACATAACTGTAATTAATCAGAAATATATAGGTATAAGTATAGAGGTATTTTACTGGGGAGAAATACAAATTATTATTAAGAACATTAACCAACCAGTTCATCAATCAAATAAGATGACAATTGCAAGGGTAAGTTAGGAAAAGAGAAATGAGGCGAAGGAGAAACAAATGTCGTATATTTTGTTGATGTTGTCATGTTCTTTGTGTCTATTTTATTAACGGTGAATGTATATTTTGACATATTAGTCTCGTAACATTACCGTCTTTGCCAAATATGAAAGTATCTTAACATAATATGTAAGTACCTACAGTAATAATAGTTTTGCTTAGTTTTTTTTTTACTTAATTGTTTATTTTTTTACTGAAATAGGTAAATCCGTAGAGAAACGGGTGTAAACGACATCGAATTTGCATTGCGTACACCACGTCGCTCGTTTATCGACAACCGTTGGGAAGAAATTTTTCGCGTAGCGACTATGAAACTGACAACAGCGTAGGACGTTCTCCCACTAAGTGGCTCGGCGACGTCATGGAAGTCAGGCATCCGTGGTTCCGTCAGGATGCATGTGCAGGACCGTTTTGAGTGGAATTCTCGTGGAGAGGTCTATTACCAAAAATGGACACCTACGGGCTCATGGATGCATAGATGGATTTATTTAAAGGTGGTCAGGTGGCTATCTCTCTAAGCGATGGGGCCACCTGCCACCACCACCTGCGTCGCGCACTGAGGTCACCCACCGGTAGAGGTCGGAGAGCATCTCCGCCTCTATGTCCCACGGGGGTGTCCCGGCCAACACGCCTGCCGCCTCGGTCGACACCGTGCGGTATCCGCGGATGGCTTTGACCGTCATGATTCTCTGAGGGCGCCACAGAAAAGCCCTCAGCCAGAGGGTCAGAGACCTCGCCCACACGGGTGCGCCGTACATGGCCATCGAGCGGATCACCCCCGCATACAGCCGTCGGCCCTCAAAGCTGGGTCCGCCCACGTTCGGCATGAGCCGTGATAGGGCGGACGTCGCGCCAACCAGCCGGGGAGCAATTCGGCGGAAATGCTCGCAGAACGCCCATCGCCCGTCCAGTACCAGGCTCAAGTTCTTCATATGGGCCTGGATACTGATGTGGATGGAGTTGACGACTATACGTCCAAGCCAACCTAGATATCGTTTTCCAAGTCAATGAGGTCATACAAATATTTATTAAAATTATTGTAAGCTCTAACTGATAAGATTTCGTTAAATTTCTAATGATTAATGTCGAATAAGCGCTGTGTTTACAAAATAACGTCAATTGAATGGCTGATCAGTAAAAGAATTAAATTTATCATTAATACATATATAAAGATATCCTTCGATCGCAGTCCACTGCTAGATATTAGACTTTCCAAAGGAAGGGAATCTTATAAACACCACGCTAACCATGCGGACGGGTGATCATAGATCATCATCTCATATCGAGTCCTATGAACAAATATAAGTGGTGAAACATTACATTCTTAACCTGCCACCACACGAAGAATATTCGCTAATCTTAGTGTTAACATTATATAAAGCAAATCATATGAAATCCAATTTAATATTATATCTTTTCCACCTAACACACGTTTCGTGTCTCTAGGTGGATGGAAATAAACAAAAGCATCTTGAGTTTGTCGGAAATGTATAGCTGGAAGTTTGTTGTTAGCGTGTGCTGTGTGGGCTCCCGGGATACGTTCGTCTGCTTCATTGTTTCAGTTCAAAACATCACTCACGCGTTCATCTTAACTACGCTTACCGAAGTAAAACTGTGTGTACTGACAAATCTGCAAGTTTTAAAAGGTGATAAAACAAAAAGATGTTTCTGTAAGTTTTGAAAACTCTGTGGGCTGTATCTATGTTCTTTCTACTCTTTCTTAGACGTACGTATCGAATATTAAGCATAGATACGTATTATACGTACGTAAATACTAATAATAGGCAAAGAAATTGTTATAAAATTTTATTTTGAGTTTATATTTTCTAGTGCCGAAATTATTGTGAGGTTGACATATATATACACAGACACACACAAATATATTTTACGGCAATATTCACACGTTATAGTCGATTATGTCGACCCAGGTTTCGAGCGTGCGTCGGGGGCTCGCAGACGCAGCTGCACACTCGCCCTTTTTTTGCAGGCTATACATCTCGCTGAATGAGCCGTTGCCGCTCCCTGCCCACGTCGCTGACACCCACCGGTACAGTCCGGCAAACATCTTTGCTTCCATGTCCCACGGGGGTATGCCGGCCAACAGGCACGATATCTCCGTCGCCCTGATGATGAGCATCGGATATGCTCGAAATTCGGGTCGACATAATCAACTCTAATCCGTGAGTATTTCCGTAAAACACATTTATATTTTCTGTTACATACATGTATATACATTATTTGTAAACATCTATTATTAGTCTTTTATTATCAATGATAGTTCCGAGTTTGGGTCTTATTTATGTCCTTTATTTGTGTGTTTGTTAAGTCCCTAACGGAGGACTTATTCTCTATAGCAGCGTGTTATTTTTCTCAAAATAAAGAGAAAATATAATACCTTTAAAATGGTTTTTGTAAGTTGTCTAGTATATTTTAGTTTCTTTATTATTAGATATTTGTTTGGAGAACTATGTACCTGTCAATGTTAAATTCATTATATTATTTGGCAATCTATACGTGGCTACGTGAGGCTTGGATAATATAAGTATATTATCTACAAGTCATCCCGCATAAGTCAAATTATAATTAAATTTTTAGGGTTCCGTACCCAAAGGGTAAAAACGGGACCCTATTACTGAGACTTCGCCGTCTGTCCGTCCGTCTGACTGTCCATCCGTCCGTCTGTCACCAGGCTATATCTCAAGAACGGTGATAGCTAGACAGTTGAAATTTTCACAGATGATGTATAAAATTTATATATGATATTTCTACTGCCGCTATAACAACAAATACTAAAAATAAAACTAAAAAACATATTTTGGGCGGGCTTCCATACAACAAACTTGATTTTTTTACCGTTTCTTGCTCGATACTAATAACGGTAACAGGTAGACGCTTTAACTATTGACAGAATATTAGTTTTATGTTCTCTTTAAATATAATTAATTACAATAAAATAAATAATTAAGGGGGCTCCCATACAATAAAATAGGTTTTCGCTGTTTATTTATATAGGAAATGGTACAAAACCCTTCATGCGCGAGTACAACTCGCACTTGGCCGATTTTTTGTTTTAATACATTTTAATTTTCTATTTTAATGTTTATAACGTTATATATTATCTACATTATTTATTACATATTAAATGAAACTGACTGAAAATTTAAATAAATAAGTTATATACAAAAATAGAAGAAAATTTAACAATAAGCCAGTTTTAAACATAATTGCTTATTTTCACAGTATACCACATTTGTACGTTAGTTTCATTCAGTCGACATTTTCCAGGGCGTACAGCATTGAAGCCTCGAGCCGTCCCTAGACTCTAAGACTCTCAAGGATTCGCTATTGTGTGGAATACACATGTATACGCTTTCATCTAAGAATCTACAAAGTAGCTTTTGCATTTTATTTTTCACGCAACATGTAAAAATCTTTTTATTTATTTCTTGGGACAACTAAAATACTTGGTGCTTCATGAGCTGTGATTATATAGGTCAATCAGCACACGTTCAAAGCAGCACAGTGTGGCTGAGTGGAAGAATTCTGTAAACGCACTGCAACTATTGAATCTAGGAACTGGACACGATTATTACTGAAAGAGGTGCAGGCGATCAAAGACGACAGCACCCACGCTTAGTCTACCACCGTTGTATGAAGTCGTGCACTGATATCGTACTAGTCAAAGTGAAGAATATATGAACTGGTCGAGTTAGTGCACCAATTGTAGAGGAAGTCACTTGGCAAGTTTTGAAGTCCCGGGTGGCGGCGTATGGTAAAATCATAGTTTGCTAAAACAAAATTGGTGTAATTTCATTATCATTTTAGAACAATATTGGTATTTTTAACTTTTGGACAATTCATAACTTCTGAATGTATGAGCTAGCGAATGAGGAATATACGATGAAGCTGATTACTTTTGTGAGGTTGCTTGTTTGAACATGCTAAATTGTTTTTTTTTAATCATGTAACCATCCATCCATTCATCAGTTCGTAAGCATGCACTGCTAGACATAGGTCTGCGAACAAGAATCCCACTCTAAATGATACTGTTGTACCTACATCCAACGGCTTCCTGCGACTCTCAAGATGTCGTCAGTCTATCCAGTGGGGGATCATCTTACGCTACGTTGTCTGTTTCGTGGTCGCGACTCAAGACCCTGTGTTCCCTAACGATTGTCGTTTCGACAAGCTATATGGCTTGCCCATCACAACTTCCGTGACACCTGTTCTTTTTCGGATTATCTTATTCTAGATTTTATCACGAAGAGAAATACAGAAAATATCTCTCTAACTTATACTGTTTTTGTTTTTTATTTTTAAAACACAGCACCACCACCACAGTAGGGGAATAATCCTTGTATTGCGTCAAACTTTACAAACATGAAATTAACGCAGATAAATTACACAACAGTTTGTGAATCGCACAAAGTATTGTCCTGAGTGGGAATCGAACTGACGGCACTAGCACGAAAGGTCGGTATCTTAACCACTACGCCATCTATGCAGTCAAAAGATTATTAATGCCACATGACGACTGGATTTTCTACTCAAATATTAACATTATATAAGTACTTAAACTACATAAGCGTTACAGTGTTATTATAAGCATTTACAATACACGCAATCATTACTTTGTTAAGTATTATCTGTATGATGATAGTCTAAAAATATAATCTATCCCCATTACATTTATTTTTAGAGACCATTAAGGGATGGAAGTAGATAGCATTGCTAGAGAAGGAAAAATCATAATAAGCCCCTAAGCCAATTTATGCAACACGGTATCTGTTCTCTTCTTATTGTTAGTCCAGAACAGAAAGCTATACTATATTTGTTAGTACTTTAATATACACGGTGACATTTATATCGTCTTACAAAAGCAGTTCAGTTAACGTATCCAGTATCTACTATTCATTCGTACAATTAAAAGGTTAAAAAACATATTTACTGAAATATTTTTTACAAAAAATTATTATTAAAAAAATATTATTAAAAAAAATATTATTATTAATTAAAATAGTAAGAGAACAGCATGTAGCGAACGATAGGCTACCTACTCGACATAACCTACGTACTGTGTAAGTACTACCTAGACGTATGTACGCCTTGGAATAGCAGCCCATGTGGACTTCGTAGCTGTGATTGGCTAACTTTAGCCAATCATTATCATGCGGAATGTCGTATGATTTCTTTTGTTTAAAATGTAAACATTATAACCAGGTTGTTACAAAATATTAACTTAAATTTATTTTATTTTGTATTTTTTTATCCCTACCACTATTGAACAATTAAATATTTTAGATATGTTTCTTTGGTCGGATTCTTTTACGGTACTTCTTTTGTAAGACGATATAAATGTCACAGTGTATATATTAGCAAGATCTATTGATATTGGATTTGATATGGAATTTTCCATTGCGTTCAATAATATTATCTGTTTACGTTCCTTAATTGATATTGGGTGATTATTGAATTCTTTCTCGGTTACCATAATGAGTATAATATAATAAGTGATTAACCCGTTCTTCATTTCATTATTTCTCTTTAGGGAGCAAAACCTATATCCAACAATTAGAACATACATGAGCCGAGCAGGACATAAAGTTGCATTTAATTCAATATATAAAACCTTTTTTCTCGGGTAATTCACTTTGTTTGTCATTTTGGGTTTGATTACTCTGCCCAAAAACCTTGGGCTACAAAAGGATGCCGAAAGACATTATGATGCCTTGATTCACAGTGCATTTTCTCTCTGCCTTTTAAATGAACGACCTGTACAGTAACTTTAACTTTATGATGATAATTTTGTGGTTTATTATAACTTATTTAGTTTATTATGACTCCAAATGATAGTTTTTGAGATTTAAAACGATCGAGTATAATTCGGGCAGATAATGAAAAAGAATTTTCTACAAATATTAAAATCATACAAACAAAATATAACTAGGGAAAATATATATCTTGTGTAGGTATTTATGTAGCAGCAGGTATATTATATTACACCTACATCTCAAAGTGAAGAAAAAAGATTAAATTCCTCAAGGAAATGGAATCTTTAGTTCCCTTTTCCACAACTATAGCGTATTAGCAAATTGCTTTGTGTCAGACATCCGGCTCCCTAAACTATCGGCAAAGATAAGGAAAAAAAGGTCTTTGATAATTAACCCTCGAAGTGCTTATAGTAAATGGGAATGGAATTGTGCATTGTGGTATTGATTGCATTTAATTCGATGGTAGGTATATTCTGTAGATAAGTTCTTTAGAAGCTTTTCTAAAGATAGTTTAATTAATTTATTAATCTATCCACGTTCATCGTAATATAACACATAATTCTAAGTGGTAATAATTTTACGTGTGGTGACGGAGTAAGAATAATATTCATCATCATCATCATCACAACCCATAAATGTCCCACTGTTGGGCTCGGGCCTCCTCCATAATGGGAGGGAAATTAACCTACTATACCGCGCTGGTCAGACGTGTTGGTATAGGGTTTTGTTTCGAGTTTTCCTTCTCTCGCATAGATGTTACATGCGTTTTATATCCCTTAGTCGTCTCGTACGATCACCCACGGGCAAGATATGCGGTGGTGAATAGTATTCTTACTCCGTCACCACACGGAAAGAAGAATAGTATTCACCACGCCATATCTTACCCGTGGGTGATCGTACGAGATGACTAAAGGATATAAAACGCAGATAACATCTATGCGAGAGAAAGAAAACTCGAAACAAAAGCCTATACCAACACGTCTGACCAGCGCTGTATAGTAGGTTAATTTCCCTCCCATTACGGAGGAGGCCCGAGCCCAACAGTGGGACATTTATCGTCTGTGATGATGATGATGATGAATAATTACATAATCACTTCGCTCGGTAGGCGAAATAGCGATAGTTTTTAATTTTTTAATAAAATAAAATTCCCAGGCAAATGCTGTTGCTTGTTTTCCTACTAATTCCTCAAACAACTTTTGTGATTCCTAGAGGCAAGTATAAGATGAAGATATATTAGATATATTCACATAGAAAATAAAATAATGACTTTCTAAAAAGAAAATAAATTGTTTCGTAATGTATTTGTATACAGTGTCAGCTCACATTATCAAATTCCAAACTTCTACGAAGGTGTAAGTTAAAGTTAAGTCAATTTGAACTCATCTTGTTTATAACACAGTGTATTTTATTATCTTTGACGGCAAAATGACATTGCAACCCAGTTCTATGTCTGCACATAATATGTATTGGATTATTTATATACTTTTAAAGTCCCCCGAGATATAAGGATTTATGTCGTAGTGGCGAGTGAAATCTTTAAAAAGACCTCTTAGATCGACACACATATAAAAAATTTAAAGTTGTGTGGCAGCGGCTACGAATACTACCAACCTTTCTTGTGAATGTCGTAAAAGACGACTAAGAGCCTTAAGCATATTAAGAGACTGGGTCAACTCCATCGGATGCCATTTGGTCAACAATTGCATTCCCAAGGAGTGTTGACGTCTGTCAAGCTGCCCATCATAAAACTATTGCCAATAAGTTTTACAATATGTACTATCAAAGAAGAGTACATATTATATATATAAAATTGTGGTAGGACCACGCTGTGGACAGTTTTCTGTCTACAGCCGCGGGCCGGTCCGTCCGGGGTAGTACCACACTCTCGCAGAAGATCGACGTCTGAGTAATGGCAATGTGCTATTGCGCTTCGTTTGGTGAGCGAGAGAGCCGGCAGCCCAACTGGGGTGGGTTCGGGGTTTGTATTGGTTGGCAGCGGCCTAGCTATACCATTGGCAAAGGTCCATGGGCGGCAGTGACACTTACCGTCAGGTGTGCTGTCTGCTCGTTTGCCACCATAAGCAATAAAAAAAAAAAATATTATATCGACCCCAATTAATTGGGATAAGAGTAGGAGAAGGAAGACACAAAAAAAAACAATAATTAATGTCAATTTATTACTTCATGTTTAAACAAGATAAACACTGTAAAATAATTGAAATAATCCTAACTTAGGCGTCATATTCAAATGTAACGGTATAGATAAAATAATTTGTTATCAACAGTTCTTTTTGATCCTTGATGATGAGAGACTTCTATTCACTAACGCGGTAAGTTAAAAAATATTCAAAATATAAAGATTTGCGGCAGTACAAAAATAATTACTCTGACATGGAATCTAATTATCAAGTCCAAAAAATATAAAACAATATTATTTTTTATAAGTGCTAAATTTTCAATTTATCTCAGCTCATATATGTCCCACTGTTGGGCTCGAGTCTCCTCCATAATAATAGGGACATTGAACTATTATACCACGCTGGTTAGACGTGTTGGTATAGGGTTTTATTTCGAGTTTACTTTCTCTTGCATAGATGTTATATGCGTTTTATATCCCTTAGTCGTCTCTTACTATCACCTACGAGTAAGATACAATTCACCACCCCCTGGTGGTGAATTGTATTTTTACTCCGTCACCACACGGATATTTGCAATACTGTCAAGCTATAAATAAGATTAAAAATAAAAAAGTAATGTGATAATATCGACGCGATTCGTTAAGAGGCATAACGCATTTGAGCTGAATAAAAAAATACTAAAAGTAATTCAGAAATTAGGCCTTTTTTTTCGTTATATTGTATTAAAAAAGCGAAATGATTGAAGTTTTACTTGATTATTAATGGAAATCACGATTTGTCTCGTATATTATTTTAGAATCCAAAAAAAGAAAATTATTAATTTATACCTACTTACTTTTGTGGTATGCTGCTATCATAAACCCTTTCATTATGAGGGCTGGTATTTTTTTTAAATAGTAAGCGTACGTTAACAAAATCTGATAAATAAATTTTGAGGCAATTTTATAAAAAAATACAACACAATTATTAATTTAGTTTTATTAAAAGTTTTATTAAATTAAATACACAATTGGTACTCAAAATTATCGAACCTATAATATGGATTTTTACACTATTCACTTCTATTGTATATAAATAAAGTATTTTTGATGTTTTATTCAAAAATACCTTAGAGAACTCGCAATACTTATTTATTTTGAAGGGATGGGATTAATTCTGGTTCATAGGGTATGTGATAAACCGATTAAATATCAGGGGAAGCACAATATAATAACAGATACAATATTTTCATTCACAACAATCTATCACAATGTTATCAGGATTTTCCTTACTTTCAAAGAATAGATCCCGTAGAGGAAAATAATATTATGGTAATGGAAAATACAGTTACTTAAAGTAAGTACGCGTATATAATATATAAATAGAAGTCCTAACTTGAAAGCCTTATAAGCTTATGTGTGTGTCACAGATTTTTGAAAAAAATATTTACTCACACACAGATTTTTCAAAAAAATATTTATACTAATATAATACGTACATATTAAATGATAAAGTACGTGCTGATAAAAAAAAATCACACGTGGCAACGGGATAAGAATACAGGGATATGGACAATCCTTGAATTAGCTACGGGGGTCATTAAAATTAACTGAAGGATTCACTGAGAGGGGCTCATCAGGAGAATGGGCGTCATATATACATACATATCATCACGCCATATCCCTTGCAGGGTACGCAGAGAGAACGTAGGCGTCAGTGCTTCGATTAATGGTTTTATTATTTAAATTTTAATATAGGACAAAACACTTTTTGCTAGCGGGCTATTGTATGTACACACTCCGTCTCGGAGCAATGGAAGGACGGTACGCGGCTCCATAACCCGTGTTCCCTCGCTATCACCATTTAACCGCCCACTGGTACCGATTACTTGACATCTGTGGCCGACCCAGATAATAAAACACCTATAACCCAATATTATCTTTCGTAATTAGCATATTTTAATACATATTCCAAGATATTTCAAGTAGGTAAGTAATATTTCAGCAGTTGCAGATGTAAACAGTCCACGGTAGGTATATTATTCCACTTTTTGCTTTAAAGTTCTCCTCTTGCATTTCTATTACTCTCACGTCTCCTAGTTTAATTTAGTAAAGAAAAAATTATGAAACATATTCTTATTTGGTTACTTAATCAAATATCTTTTTTTATTGCTTATGGTGGCAAATGAGCAAGCAGCACATCTGATGGTAAACGTTACTACTTCTTAAGGCCTTTGAAATAAAACTACTTTTACGGATTCTATTGCGTTAGTATTTGATTTTTAATTTACCGACGTTTCGAACACTTTACAGTGATCATGGTCACGGGAGGACTAAGGTGTCTTACGTCCAATATATCATTGTTATTACAGAAATTTATTTATATCTACCCTATAAGATATTAAATATTGACCCACATTTTTATACAAAATTAATACAAATTCATTGCCAGTACAAAAAGAGAATGATTCATATATAAAATTTATGTTGTTTATGATTTTTTGTTATTAAAGTATTTAATTTATGATAATTATTATTGTGGCAATTTTACAATTTTACAAAACTAACAAAACTATTCAGCTACCACCGGATCGGAACGCGGCCATACTGAAAAAGATCCGGCGAGAAAACTCAGGAGGCATGATACTAATTTTATTATTGAATTTTTGAGTGGCGGCCTACTTTATCTTACTAAAATTAATTAAATTAAAATTTTAACTATTATTGTAGGTCAAATCTATATAATAAGTGCTCACAGTGTCTTGCAGTCTTGTGGTGGTCTTCTTTGTTTTATTTTTAATTAAGTGAATAACAGGATCCCAGCTTGATGATAAAAACCAGCCATCCTCCCTATTGAAATTTTTATGTTTTTTGATTTCAATAGCCTCGCGGACCATTCTAGGCAGGTATCGGTGTTCTTTTGCGAGGATTTGTGGTTTATCAAACCTGATGTAATGGCGGGCGCGTTCCTGACTATGCTCACAGACTCCCTAAAGACCTTCGCAATACCACAGTATAGCTACGCCATCCAAAAGGTTCAGCTGTCGGCTCTATCGCTCACCGAATGAAGCACAACAGCATATTGCCACTGCTCACACGTCGATTTTCTGCGAGAGTATGGTACTACCACGAACAGGCCAGCCCGCGACTGTAGGCAGAAAACCATCAACAGTGTGCCTACCACTATTAGTATTATGACTACTAGTATTAATATTAGTATAGAAACATTAGAATTACAATTAGTGGTTTCTAATTTTTACGCGAGTATTATACATTTAAAATAAAACTACTTTTACTGATTCTATCGCATTTGTATTTGATTTTTAATTGTCCGACGTTTCGAACACTTTACAAAAACTTTACAAAAAAAATTCGAAATACTTTACAGTGATCATGGTCCTCCCGTGACCATGATCACTGTAAAGTATTCGAAACTAGTATTAAAATTACGTTAGAATTATATTTGTATATACAATGAAATCATTCACTAAATTCTAATCTAAATCGAATAATGAAAGCCTTCAACGTGTAGTGAACAAATAAGTCTTATTTACATAATAATGTTTCGTATCACATGTTCAAGTTGTAGACAAAGATAAATTACGATAATATATACTGCAACTACTACAATTTACAGAAACATTTTGTCGTATTTTAGAAATTCAAAGATAACATAATATACCGCTATATCGAAGATAAATACGAATACTAATTACAAAGTGTTTGTTCTTGTTAAATGAAGCCTTCCCTTATTTGTATCGTTATAGTACCTTGATTACATGCGGCTGTTATACGAAAGCGGCTCAATGCCATTCCTAATGTTTGATAGGAACGCAATATACTTTGAGGGGCTCGAAAATTGATTGTCTGAGTCTTAATCACGTAAATTTTGTGTTTATTAATACTATCACCTATCAAATCATACATTTAATGTACTAACCTGAAGCACATTAAATCAAAATATATATATATATATATATATATATATATATATATATATATATATATATATATATATATATATATATATATATATATATATATATATATATATATGTATATATATATATATAAATATATATAATCTTTATATATATATGTATATATATATATATATATATATATATATAAGGTCGTTAAAAGCAAAAAGTAAACACTATGGAATAATTGCCGCGGTGTTTTTACAAACATACATATTATCACGCCATATCCCTTGCAGGGTAGGCAGAGAGAACAGAGTGCCAGAGAACTCTATCCTTGCATACTTCACTCGCTTCCTCAACAATCATAATTCTCTTCATAAACGCTCGCCGGTTTCGGAGACTCTTGACTCCACCTTCCTTCAGTACGTGACCAATCTGGTCTAGGTAGGTTAGTCTCGGTCTCCCCCGGTACCTACATCCTTCCACTTTCGCATTGTATATTTTCTTAACCAGACGTTCGTTCGGCATTCTTTCCACAAGTCCGAACTATCGGAGCATTCCCTTTCGCATCTTTACACCAATACTCTCTTTCATATCTACTCGCTCTCTTACGTCGTCGTTACGAATGCGATCGGTCAGCCTAACTCCGTCGTAACTCTATCTATATCTATATATATATATAAATACTATCATTATTTAGGCTTTGTTATCCACTGGTGAACGTAAGCCTGCCTCATAATTACTTCATTATAAGGGTATAGTGCCGTAATTGCCATGCCCGGAAGGCAGGTTAGCTACTAGAGAACTAGTACTAGCTCTTTCGATGAACCCCATACGCGATTTTTATGACTCCCAAAGGCAAGTAATATATGGTGATAATGTATTCTTATCCCGTTACCACACTGACAGATATTAATGAATAGATTACACCCAGCCCCGATCAGCTCAGCACAAAGAATTGGGGAGAATTATAGGGAACATAGGGATCAGACCTACGATACGCACCAAAAGAATTCAGTAGGTGCTTATGTATATATTTAATATAGTACACCATAATATTTGTACTGCGTAGACATTGTGCGTATGAAATATATTATAAATGATTGATTAGAATAGTGTTATATATATCTTATTATATATTCTATCTTATCTAAAACTATTTTTATAAAATTTATTTATTAAATGACGTAGTTTTTAATAGGACAGTCGATACGGTCTGACGCCTGTATACGGTCCACTTATGTACTAACACGTCTTGTAACAATTGACGCACAACGATTAGTTTTTGTTCAAGTACCTGATATTCAAATAGAGCCGTATTGGTTGATTAGAATTGTTAATTTTTAGCTAATAATTTTCGATGCAGTATATAAGTGCATGCGATCCTTCAGTAACTATCAATAACATTACACAGTCTAATAGAGTGGTTAAGAAGCAGCGACTACAAACATTTTAGCAATGTCTCCACTTACGGTAAGTAATTAAATATATTAAATATTTACATCATGGAATTGATATTAATAAATATTACTATTTATTTTATATTCCCATTTTATTATACTTTCTTAATTAATTTTGTTACATAATTATGCTCGAGCCTCCTCTATAATGTAATTTAGCTACTACACCACGCTGGTCAGACGTGTTGGTATAGGGTTTTGTTTCAAGTTTTCCTTCTATCACATAGATATTAATGCGTTTTATATCCCTTAGTCGTCTCGTACGATAACCCACGGGTAAAATAGGGGGTGGTGAATTGTATTCTTACTCCGTCACCACACCGAAAATTTATATTCAATTTCCCTTCTACTTTAGACGAGGCTCGAGCCTCATAATAGAATGCAAATACGCTGGGACGAAAGATAAAATCCATATTGATATATTATTAATAATACATATTAAAAAAATAACAAATAATAGAATTTCCTAGTAAAAGTATATATTTCCGTGAAACAATCGAGAAGTTTTACTTTTCATATGAATAGTTTATAATTTTTATTAACTTAATACACCAAAAGAGAGTTCAAAATATGTTAATTACATAGGCTAATATATAAAACTATTTATCATTAAGTTTATTTTATTTTTTGTATTGAACGACATTATCCGTGTGGTGACGAGTAAGAATAGTATTCGCCACCCCATATCTTACCTGTGGGTGATCTTACGAGACGACTAAGGGATATAAAACGCATATAACATCTATGCGAGAGAAGAAAATTTCGGTACAAAACCCTATACCAACACGTCTGACTAGCGTGGTATAGTAGGTTAATTTCCCTCCCATTACGGAGGAGGCCTGAGCCCAACAGTGCGACATTTATGGGCTGTGATGATGATGATAATGATTATGATTGAACACGACGGTAGGAACAAAATAACCAATATTTTTTAGTTACTTCATTACGTATTACTTTTATTTGTGAAGAATAATAATGGTAAATTCTATTTCAGGTTTTCTTTATCGTTGCTGCGGTATATGGAGTTCTCGGAGATGGTAATTAAATAATATGAACTTTACGTAGCTTCTTTTAATAATAGAATAGATTTTTTGTTAATGTAAATGTAATATATTTAAAAAATATACGTTACAATTTGCGTGTTGTTGTAAGTTGTATAATCCTAATGTTGGTAACATTTGGGTTATACAACATTATATTGTATCATTACTGTTACCTATCACTTTGTTGAACTAAACGAAAGAACCATTGCATCACTTTTTCATATATGTAATATTAGCTTCTGCCCGCGGCTTCGCCCGCGTAAAAGGTTACTTACCTAAAGATTTTCATCCCTCATTTTTATTTTACCCCTTAAGGGTAATTTTTTTTTACAAAATGTTAATATCATATTTATTTGATTAGATAAATCAATAGACTTAAAATAAGTTTCAACCTTCTGGCTTTAAATATGATAATACTTTCTTACAACTTTTCATCCCCCTCTACAAGCCTTTTTTTGCATTAAAAAGTAGCCTATCCTTTATCAGGCTCTAGACTGTCTATGTACCAAATTTCATTTAGATCGGTTCAGTAGTTTTGGCGTGAATGAGCGACAGACAGACAGAGTTACTTTTTTTTTATAATATTAGTAAGGATGATTGGCTTATTTAACATAATTGGCTTATAGTTATGATATTTATCGTATTATTCTAAATTTATTACTTAATTCCTAATTTTATTTCTTATAGGAAAAGCAGCAGATTCTCGCACGGCACAATCAGGCTATTATTCACAAGTAATTGATGATGGTCACATATTAGCTGGTGGTCCAATTTCAAGCAGCGCTGGCCATGTCGGAGCAGTAATTGAAGACTCCACTGTTGTGTCTGCACCCGCCCTCATTGCTGGACACCATGTTAGCTCAGGGGCAGCTCTCAACAATGCTGCTGCGGTTGGCGCTGCTCAATTGAGCGCTATACAAAACGCTCAGGCTGCTCATGCTGCTCAGATTGCTCATTCAGCTGCCGCTGAAGTTCAAGGTGCCCGTGATACTGAAGCTGCCGCACGCGCTGGTCAAGCTCGCGCTATCAACAACGCTGCTGCTCTAGATGCTGCCCGAGTCTCCAACATGCAGCGTGCTGAAGCTGCCGCTTGGGAGAACGCAAGAGCGGCTCAGGCTGCACAGCGTGCTGCGGCCGCTAGTGCCGCGGAAGTAGCTCGTGCTGCTGAAGCTGAGCGTGTAGCCAATGCTGCTCGGGCTCAAGCTATCGCCATTGCAAATACTCGCGCATTAGAAGCAGCTCGTATTGCAAACGCTGCTCGTGCTCAAGCCGCCGCTGTAGCCACCAGCGCCGCTCATGCACAGTCTGTTGCTGATGCCGCCGCTAGAAATGCTTATAATGCTGCTCTACTCCTTGGCGCTCGCGGTTATAGTGGTCTAAGCTATGGAGGTCACTACGCTACAGGTCACGGTCCAGGATACGGCGCGGGCAATACATACCAGCATTAAAAAACGGTGAATCCAGTCAATGATACTAATTATCTTAGCCAAATATACATCTACAGCCATTTCGCTATCTTATATAGAAATGGTTAGGTAGCAGTTTTAACAAGATTTAGACTGATCAACATTATGTTAATATTGTATAATTTACAATTCAATTTATCTTATAATTAAATGAAATAAGATATTAATATTTTTTCATTATTTTAATGTAATAAAAGGTGTCCGCTTTCCTTGTAGGCCGTATATAATTCATAACTCACTTTCTTGCTCATGAGTGGAACGACAAAGAAGACGACTAAGAGATATACATACATATCATCACGCCATATCCCTTGCAGGGTAGGCAGAGAGAACAGAGTGCCAGAGAACTCTATCTCTGCATACTTCACTCGCTTCCTCAACATTCATAATTCTCTTCATACACGCTCGCCGGTTTCGGAGACTCTTGACTCCACCTTCCTTCAGTACCTGACCGATCTGGTCTAGGTAGGTTAGTCTCGGTCTCCCTCGGTACCTACATCCTTCCACTTTCGCATTGTATATCTTCTTAACCAGACGTTCGTTCGGCATTCTTTCCACATGTCCGAACCATCGGAGCATTTCCTTTCGCATCTTTACACCAATATTCTCTTTCATACCTACTCGCTCTTTTACGTCGTCGTTACGAATGCGGTCGGTCAGCCTAACTCCACAGATTTTCCGAAGAGATCGCATTTCGACCGCATTAATTTTACTTTCATACTCTTTTCTGCATACCCAACTCTCGCTTCCATACAGTAATGTTGGGACAAGCACTGCGTTATGTATTGCTATACGTGCCTTCTGGCTGAGGTGGTGGCTGCCGAGAAGTTGCCCCAACGCTCCGTTCACTCTATTTCCCGCATTCACTCTTCGCTCTATATCAGTGGTCTACCGTCCATCTCGGCTAAATCCACATTCAAGATATACAAATTCATCCACTTGCTCTAGTACATCATTACCTATTGTTACTCTTACATCTGTTCTGGCTTCATCTCTTTCAAAGACCATTATTTTGGTTTTGCTCACATTCACGCGTAGACCCCTTTTCTTACAATCTTCTGTCATTGTGTCGACTAGGGTCTGCAGGTCAGTCGCTGACTGTGCCAGCAGGACTGCATCATCTGCATAAAGCAGAGCAGAGACCACTGAGTCACACATCTGGACTCCCACATTCATATCGTTCAACCTTTGGAGACATTTATCCAGATATATGATAAACAGCCTGGCTGATAGAACGCACCCCTGCTTAACGCCGATATTGACGTCAAACCAAGGCGACATTCCATCATCCAGCCGCACACAGGCTCTACAGCCCATGTAACTGGATTGCACAGCCTGCAGCAGTTTACCGTTAATACCATACTCCGGTAAAATGTCCCAAAGTTCCTTTCGTACAACCGTGTCAAATGCTCTCTCCAGATCCACAAAACTGCAGAAAACCCTCTGACCTAGGGCCAGATGCTTCTCCACAATGTTGCGCAGAGAGAACACTTGATCCATGCATCCCCTTTCACTCCTGAAACCTCCTTGTGTCTCACACAGTAAACCATCGGACACCATCCTCATTCTTCAATAATTTTACCATACACTTTTGCTACCAAACTGGTCAAGCTTATGGCTCTGTAATTTGCGCAGACACAACGTGAACCCTTGTTTTTAAACAAAGGCACGATGACTGCGCTATTCCAGTCCCCGGGAACCATTCCCGAGCTCCAACATAAATTGAGGAGCAACAGGAACGCCTCCCAGACACAGGAGCCACCAAGCTTGATCATCTTGGCAGACACCATATCAATGCCCGCTGTCTTACCATTTTTTAAACTTCTTATCGCCCATTCAACTTCATCCATACTGATGCCATCGGAGGACGCCGTCGCCGAATGTTGATCTACTAGACCACATGCGACATCGGCGCCAACCGTAGCATCCGCATACATATCGCCAAAATATTCACTCCATCGGCTTAACACGTCTTGTGTTTGTGTAAGAATGTCTCCACCTTTAGACCTTATTTTATTCATTCTGAAGGCTGACCAACCACCCCGAGACTTCTTCACCTCCCTCCAAAAGAGTTTGGTGTTACCTCGAAGTTTTTAGTCAGCCTATCTTCTGCACTCATACTTGCTCTATCACGTTTCTCTTTCACTAAGGCCTTGGTGTCATTCTTACATTGCCGATATATTTCTTTCTTCTGTTCAGTCATACTGTCATTCACTAAGAGATATGATGTGTGAATAACACCAATTCAATCAATTCATTCAAAAGAGAGAGCCAATTCCACATAATATACTCTTTAATAACCCGTTTTAGCAGTGCAACATATTAAAACAATTGCTCTGCCAATGTGAAGGAGGGCCATGTCCATTAGTGGCATTATCTATCTAATATATTTAAAGGAGCATCCATGTTTCTATATATTCAAAACCTTTGGAAACGGTTCTGCAATTTCCTTGAAATTTAGTATACAGAAAGTTTCGGAGCTAATAAAACGATCTGGCTAGGTATCATTTATAGAAAATCTTCGGGCCAACCACTGACGTCAAGTCACTCTGCTCTGGTGGTTGGCCCAACGACGAAGGCGACGTCACGGGTGTGCGTGCTTACGCCCCTCTGGTCACCCCGGACGGAGTGGTGCGAGGAGTGTGCCGACCGTAACCCGCCCCAAAAAAAAAAAAACTTTTATAGAAAAATCACGTTTTATCAATATTTTCAGCCAATGATAAAAAATTAATTAGAATATGAAGGTAAATTTCGCTATTTTCATCAAGAAGAAAAATAGCTCAATTGGTAAATTGAGCAGTCACTAAATCCAGACAGCTGCATTTCGATATTTGGTGCTCTCTTTTTATTACTTTTCATTTCAATTTTTCATTATATCGATAATTATTTGTTATTTTTTTTCATTAAATAACTACTTCGTAACCTTCTTATATCGATAATATATGAAACTATTCATATTTCTTTAGTATGTATTTTTAATCTAAATGCACTCATTTAAAATATGTTTCCAAAAAAAAACTGATTATTAAAAAAAAATAGCTATGCTGCGTTATATAGATATTATGATATCCAATAAACACGTTTGATGTGGTTAAAGATACCTAAACAATGAGAAACGATTTACTATAGTAAACGTACAAAAATCTTCTTGTCTGTGTAAGAATACAATTCACCACCCCCTACCTTACCCGTGGGTGATCGTATGAGACGATTACAAAATCTTTACTATTACGTCTAACCAGCGCGGTATTGTAGGTTAATGTTCCTCCTATTACGGAGGAGCCCTCAAGCCCAGCAGTAAGACATATATGAGCTGAAATGAAAATATGATGACAACAATCTATGCATTGAGCTAAAATGAAACTATGTTGAAAAAAAATTAAAACGTTGAAATAAGACTATAAAAAGCTATTTTAAAAAAATATACGTTTACTTTTTTTTAAAAAAGCTCAACCAGTTATTCGAAATTTAAAGTTTTAATCAAATTTAATGTTGTAAGCCTTTCCAAATTTAAACTAGAAAATCAGTTATTCTACTTTTAAAATAAATTCAGTGTTACAAACTTAAGCCCTTTAAATTCCTTTAGCCTTCCCTTTTCTACCATGAATATCTCTAGCTCGTGATTTTAATACCGGAGATTGATACATTGAGCTTGTACATTCTAATTTATGAAGTTAATTGAAATGTACAGACTGAATAGATTCACAGATTTTGGTTTATTAAAGTAAGTGTTAATTATAATGGAGAATGTTAAATTATAAAAGAAAATTTTATATTTTAAATTATTTTACTAGTTTTTTAATTACAAAATATTTTATCGGCATTGTACCCATTAAGATTTCTAAAGACTACTTTGTCGATTTACTTCAAGGGGCGCCAATATTGACCACTGATGTCTAGTCACTCTACTGCGGTGGTCGGCTCAACGACGAAGACGACGTGCCACGGGTGGGTTACCCGTTACGCCTCTCTGTCGCCACGGACGGAGTGGTGCGAGGAGGGCAAGGACCGTAACATACTTCAAAAAAAGGGGGGGGGGGGTCCAATATGATGTCCTTATTCTGTATTGTAATTTTATTAGTATTTCATCATCATCATCCTCACAGCTCATAAATATCCCACTGTGGGGCTCGGACCTCCTCCGTAATGGGAGGGAAATTAACCTACTATACCGCGCTGGTCAGACCTGTTGGTATAGGGTTTTGTTTCGAGTTTTCCTTCTCTAGCATAGATATTATATGCATTTTATATCCCTTAGTCGTCTCGTACGATCACCCACGGGTAAGATATGGGGTGGTGAATAGTATTATATTATTGGTATTTATAGTCATCGTAATGCACTATTATTCTTGTTGAGAAACTTGCTCTTGTTGTTACATTATATTCAAGAAATAATTGCTAAGTAGCAAAATCTATTCTAGCATTTAAATATTTTTCTCAACATTGTAGTAATAATAATAATAATTATCTAAAATAATAAGAAACTGATTTTGTAAAAATCACTACAATGTAATTTCTTTTTAAAATTGACCACGATAAAATAATATAAAAATTTTCTCAAAAAAAGCCTTTCTTGTCCTAACACAATTAGATTCAAAATAATAAAAAAATATACGTTTGTATTCTAGGATTGGATGGACTTTAATAAAATTTATTTAGGCTATATATAGGTTAAAGAATCTATCACGTTAAAATACATAGCTTTATCTATGGATATTATGGAGCTGCTAAGTTTTTACAAAACTTTGGATGAAAATTAGACAAAGATATTAGAATAGATAAACCTATTAACCTAAATATAAACCTCTCCTAGTGAAATAATAACCGAACAGATTAACCGAAAGAAACCGAGAAAATTACAGTATTGTATACTGTAATTTTATAAATATACCGCTTGGTATTGCAAAGTATTAAGTACATTTTAGTTTAATCAAGAGATAGCCCTAGGAATTGTGGAAAAACAGGTTAACGTAGTTGTAGGCAAAAGATAACCCAAGACCGAAGCAGACGGCAGACTTTGGAGGAGGCCTTTACCTGAGAGGGGTTCTGCTACGAATTCAAGCAATTTTTTTTTCTAATATTTTGTTATTAAGGTAGGAAATAAAAGGCTTTTATTTTTTTTTATTTTATTATTGTAGAAAAAACATTTGCATTTTATTTAGTAAGAACGCAATAATAATTATGATTTCATTTTTGTACTACAACTATACTCTAAATAAGAATTAGCTGTATTTTTTCCTTTCTATTGCATGCCTCATGCATAAGCGAAGCGTTGAGATCTTGCTCTACTCTCGATATATGCAAATCAAGCACTTTTCAAACCTAAAAATGATTATATTTTTCTCACAGTGCACTTATAGGATATTTGATATTTTTAATGTCTAAAGTCTCCGAAACTGGCGAGCGTGTATGAAGAGAATTATGAATGTTGAGGAAGCGAGTGAAGTATGCAGAGATAGAGTTCTCTGGCACTCTGTTCTCTCTGCCTACCCTGCAAGGGATATGGCGTGATGATATGTATGTATGTATGTATGATATTTTTAAAAAGCAATTATTTTGTTTAAAGAAAGAAAAAAGTTGATTAAAAAATATTCGAGGACGTCCGGGTGTTACCGTAAAGAACTAGCATTCTCACGACCGTCAAAATGAATGTATCGAAGTTTTTCTTTTATTAAAAGCTTCATATTCGCAGTGCACTGGCTTAGTAATTCTTTGTCGTTTAATTGCAATTAATAAAAAACTAAACTGCTTACTCATTAGTGTATGTATATCTTATGAAAATTGGGTTCAGAGAGAGAGAGAGAGAGAGAGAATTATGAGGCGTGAAGTTTTGAATTTTCCAAATTATTTAAATTATATCTGTGCGAAAAGTTTATATTTATATTGTTATATTAGTGTCATTAACCCGGCGTCATTGTGGTACTAAATTGTTACACGGATGTTGAGGTGGGTCAATATAACCCGTGTATATAAAGTATGACATTTTCATGTCTTTTTTTAATATATTTGTAATTTTTATCATTATAATGCATATTTGCACTCTGATCTTAGGAATAAAAGAAAAAATATTAATCACAAAGTATTTATTCAAAGTATCTAAATATTTACTTAAATTCTTGCAAAATTAACAATATTGAGATCCCTTAGAGTTTTATCACGTTACTATTCTAAAATATAGTCTTTTCAATCACATATAGCACTTATATCTTTAGAAAAAAGTTTAACAAATCTAATTAGAATCCTCATTATTTACACAATCACTGCAGAAAGGTATAATATGCTCAGAGCAAATATATTTGTCACAACCTCGACATGAGTGTTTGGTTTTACGATCCCATTGTACAGGGCATACTTGGAATCTTTTGCGGGCATTGGGTATTTTTGCAGGAGGCTCTTCAGGTGATGCACCAGTGAACTCTCTGATTCTCTTACGCATTTCTCGTGGCAGGCGATTCAAATTCTGACGATTTTTCTAATGATCACTGACGAGCGCAAGACCTAAGTGTTTCAAAAAATGAGGGTTTTTTTCTGTTAGCTTATTGTTGTTGATCCGGTGTAATATAAGAATAAAATCAAAAATATAAACATAAGAAAAGAAAAACTTAAATAAACACCAAAGAAACAAAATTCAGTAATAAAAAATTATACAAAAATAAGGTACGAAATTGTTACTTTAATTGTGAGGATGGGTCATATTTACCTTTTTGACAAATACACGCGTTGAGCTCCCAGCGCCCTCACCGCTTGACTGATTTCTTTTCGAAAACGTTTAGAACACAACGTTGGCTCCAGCTACTGAGAAGACTGGCAAAGTCGCGCGCGCACGTAAAAAAATATTAACATTCTTACGCACACTGGGTCATTTTGACCCAACCTCAATGACGCCGGGTTAAATTGACAAATGTGTATAACTTACCAATTTTGGTAGAATCAGTAAAAGAGATCTAACCCAAGCCTATTCCAAAACTGTTTCTTTGATCTGCCAGTCTCTTTAATGAAATTAAAATTAGTTTGTTATTTTTTTTAACGGATTTTTAATTTCTTAATACGTCAAATTTCTTACTATTAATATTTCTGAAGTCGAGTTTTAAATCAAAGAAGCCTAGATTGTTTTGAAAAATATTTTCCTTTATTCTCTGAAAACTAATGGTACGTATCTATATATTTATAAGTGAATTCTGTTGTACTGTTACATTAATTAAACTGTCAGTCAAGCTCGAATCCACGATCTACAATATTGGCTTTTGATAGAACGTGCTACGTCAATACCAGACTGGTTTCTGTATTAGACTTAAAATAAAGTATTTTAACATTTAAAATGTGAATGCAAAAATTATTTTGTATTATTATTGCAATCATTTTTCTTATGGTTACGGAGTAAGAATACAATTTACCATCCCCTATTTTACACGTAAGTGATCATAAGAGACGACTAAGGGATATAAAACGCATATAATATGTAGACAAGGAAAACTCGAAATAAAACCCTATACCAACACGTCTGATTAGCGCGATGTGGTAGGCTAATTACCCTCTTAGTGCGGAGGAGGCTCGAGCCCAGCAGTGCGACATATATGAGCTGAAATAATGATGATGATGAGGATTGCAATAATTAAAATTTGAGATACACTCAGTAAAAATAAATTAATTTTAGTAAATCAGAATGATTTACCTGGATTTTTTTCCTTCTTTACCTCAATTTCTAATATTTCTTATCACATTAGTAACAAAGTTTACTTTGCAAGCGATTTTAGCATATTATATATGTCATCCGTGTGGTGACGGAGTAAGAATATAATTCACCACCCCCTATCTTACCCGTGAGTGATCGTAAGAGACGACTAAAGCATATAAAATGCATATAACATCTATGCAAGAGAAGAAAAACTCGAAACAAAACCCTATAGCAACACGTCTGACCAGCGTGATGGTGGTAGATTAATTTCCCTCCTATCATGGAGGAGGCCCTAGCCCAACAGTGGGGCATATATGAGCTGCGATGATAATGATGATGATGAATATATATTTTTACTATATGGTAGCGGCTACGTATTTGTGGGTGGTATTATTATACCAACCCTTACTATGCTCGTGGATGATGTTAAGGAGGACTTAGAACGTTATATCGATCTGGACTAACTCCTACTGATACCGTCTGGTCCCAAGAAGGTTCGACGTCAAGCAGGCGGCTGGTCATAAAACTACTACCAATAACTTATGCAATATGTACGATGGAAGAGGAGTACATATTGCATCAACTGCAAGCAATTAGAATAATGGTGGGAATAGAAAATGAGAATAGAACAGAATAATGATTAATGTGTTACATTAATATTAGATTAAAAAGAAAAGGACTTGTTTAGTGTTTATCGGTTTTGCACTATCCAGCGTCTTAGAAATCGACAACCTTTCTTTTGGGGGCGGGTTATGGAGTGGACCCACCCCATAAAAATCAGTCCGGGGTAACAGGATAAGTGGTGCGGGACCTCATAGACCGGCCCTACATTGTACCTCGACGCTGTGCAAGTAGGCCACTGGAACTCGGTCTTTGTCTTCGGTAGCCTACCCGGCAGTCTACACTCAAGGGTATCCTCTCGAGTCGACGCCCTGCCATCTCGACTCAAGTCTTGACGTCATGGCGTCATCTTCACGAGGTGTGACCACACTCCGGATGACCAGAGTAATCCCCGGTTCGGTCACCCGTTGCTTTGGCTAGGGCGGCATCAGGTGCAGGACTCGTGTCGTCGCCTCATTCGGCGAAATAACTGTCTCGCATAAGGCGGTGACCGCATACCAGTTGAGTCATTCATTCAGTTAGCATGGGCCAGAGGACCTCAACGGTACGAAGTCCGCTTCAATGCTCTCCATTCACGTTACCCAATGGACAATCACGTCCCAGCGGACGTCCTAACGCCAGGCGGCCAGTTCGCTAGGCGATACAACTCCGCCTTTGTCGCACATTGGCTACACCTTTCGATAGAGAGCGGCGAGCATCTCCGCCTCCAGACCTCACGGAGAAGTTCCGGCCAATACATTCGCCGCTTAGGTTGCCACCGTGCAGTAACCCCGAATGGCCCTGACCACCATGACTCTCTGTGAACGCCACAGAAGAATGCTGAGTCAGACGCCGATACACCTCCCTGATGCAGCTGAATGGCAGACTATTAAATGCGTATACAGCACCCCTCCGCCGGTGACGGCCTTTGCGATCATCTGACAGAAATCCACAACCTATCGTACATTATCTCTCCAACTCTTAAGAGTATCATTAGCAACGTATATAATGATCTTTATTCACTTGTTCACCTATTACTTAACTATATATATATACTACTATATATATATATATATAATCGACGTCAAGACTTGAGTCGAGATGGCAGGGCGTCGACTCGAGAGGATACCCTTGAGTGTAGACTGCCGGGTAGGCTACCGAAGACAAAGACCGAGTTCCAGTGGCCTACTTGCACAGCGTCGAGGTACAATGCAGGGCCGGTCTATGAGGTCCCGCACCACTTATCCTGTTACCCCGGACTGATTTTTATGGGGTGGGTCCACTCCATAACCCGCCCCCAAAAGAAAGGTTGTCGATTTCTAAGACGCTGGATAGTGCAAAACCGATAAGCACTAAACAAGTCCTTTTCTTTTTAATCTAATATTAATGTAACACATTAATCATTATTCTGTTCTATTCTCATTTTATATTCCCACCATTATTCTAATTGTTTGCAGTTGATGCAATATGTACTCCTCTTCCATCGTACATATTGCAAAAGTTATTGGTAGTAGTTTTATGACCGGCCGCCTGCTTGACGTCGAACCTTCTTGGGACCAGACGGTATCAGTAGGAGTTAGTCCAGATCGATATAACGTTCTTAGTCCTCCTTAACATCATCCACGAGCATAGTATGGGTTGGTATAATAATACCACCCACAAATACGTAGCCGCTACCATATAGTAAAAATATATATTCATCATCATCATTATCATCGCAGCTCATATATGCCTCACTGTTGGGCTAGGGCCTCCTCCATGATAGGAGGGAAATTAATCTACCACCATCACGCTGGTCAGACGTGTTGCTATAGGGTTTTGTTTCGAGTTTTTCTTCTCTTGCATAGATGTTATATGCATTTTATATGCTTTAGTCGTCTCTTACGATCACTCACGGGTAAGATAGGGGGTGGTGAATTGTATTCTTACTCCGTCACCACACGGATGACATATATAATATGCTAAAATCGCTTGCAAAGTAAACTTTGTTAGTAATGTGATAAGAAATATTAGAAATTGAGGTAAAGAAGGAAAAAAATCCAGGTAAATCATTCTGGTTTACTAAAATTAATTTATTTTTACTGAGTGTATCTCAAATTTTAATTATTGCAATCCTCATCATCATCATTATTTCAGCTCATATATGACGCACTGCTGGGCTCGAGCCTCCTCCACACTAAGAGGGTAATTAGCCTACCACATCGCGCTAATCAGACGTGTGACAGATCAAGGGTATCCTCTCGAGTCGACGCCCTGCCATCTCGACTCAAGTCTTGACGTCATGGCGTCATCTTCACGAGGTGTGACCACACTCCGGATGACCAGAGTAATCCCCGGTTCGGTCACCCGTTGCTTTGGCTAGGGCGGCATCAGGTGCAGGACTCGTGCCGTCGCCTCATTCGGCGAAATAACTGTCTCGCACAAGGCGGTGACCGCATACCAGTTGAGTCATTCATTCAGTTAGCATGGGCCAGAGGACCTCAACGGTACGAAGTCCGCTTCAATGCTCTCCATTCACGTTACCCAATGGACAATCACGTCCCAGCGGACGTCCTAACGCCAGGCGGCCAGTTCGCTAGGCGATACAACTCCGCCTTTGTCGCACATTGGCTACACCTTTCGATAGAGAGCGGCGAGCATCTCCGCCTCCAGACCTCACGGAGAAGTTCCGGCCAATACATTCGCCGCTTAGGTTGCCACCGTGCAGTAACCCCGAATGGCCCTGACCACCATGACTCTCTGTGAACGCCACAGAAGAATGCTGAGTCAGACGCCGATACACCTCCCTGATGCAGCTGAATGGCAGACTAATAAATGCGTATACAGCACCCCTCCGCCGGTGACGGCCTTTGCGATCATCTGACAGAAATCCACAACCTATCGTACATTATCTCTCCAACTCTTAAGAGTATCATTAGCAACGTATATAATGATCTTTATTCACTTGTTCACCTATTACTTAACTATATATATATATATACTACTATATATATATATATATATATATATATATATATATATATATATATATATATATATATAATATATATATCTATATATCACATCATTCTATAAAAATATAGAACCAGGTATTCAAAAAAAAACCGTGTGTGTGTCATCTCCGACGCACGACTGAAGTTTACTCCTTAAGTACGATTATCAAAACAGGCGTAAAAAAAAGCTAATTTGACTAAAAATAATATATATATTTTTATTTACATTCATTAAAACTGTTCAGTGAAGTATTATCTCACGTCAGAAAGTGAAAGGTGCGCAGAATAGGTTGCGCACCAAAAACGTAACGAGGTCATTCGATCACTAGATTTTACTCCTCAATTTTTTCTCATACCCGGGCGCCTTATATGAAAATCGATTCTTAAGGAGTAAACTCCAAAAATATAATGTAAATGAAAATATAAACTATTTAAACATTTCCAGACAAATATGAAAAGGAATAAATATAAAAAGTAAGCATCTATTACGTGGTATGGGGCCCTTACCACGTCTTTTCGTAAAAATAAATACACCAGTCATAAATAGTAATTGACACTTAAAATGCTGAAGCTATCAATATTGTGATAACCCTGTTATTATATCTATAAACTGACAAAATAGCTACTTGACCCATTTTATCTCATGTTCAACCGATTTTATTACTTATATTTATGTAAATTTTCTTGCTGTGTGGTAGCAGATACTAATACTACTAAACCTTGCTTTGTTCGTGGATGTCATAAAAGACGACTTAGAGCTTTACACCGACCTAGCCCGACTCCACCTGATGCTGTTTGGTCAATAATTACATTCCCAAAGAGGGTTAACGTCAGGCAGGCTGTTACTAAAACGATTGCCAATAACTCTTACAATATATACGAGTACATATTGCGTCGACCCCAAGTAATTGGAATAAAATCAGGAAAATGATGATGGTTTATGTATATTTTCATATATGTAATTCGCTTCATATATTATTTCGCTTGCAATGGGTCATCAGATTAGATTATAACGTTACTTCCGTTGAGACAAAACTACACTTGGTTTGTCGAATTTAGGTGCAAGACCATTAAAAGCCTTCATGTAAATATTATCACAAAATGTTTTACTATTGAATGTTCTTACATTATCAACCCGACTAGATTTTTTTTCGTCTTCCTTAGCAGGACCCGATCGGGCATGCCCGATCTGGACCAGATAAGGTATGTAACGCAGAAGATATATCTGGACCCGAACAGGAAAACCATATCGGGTCCAGATCAGGCATTCCTGATCGGGTCTAGATCAAGCATTCCTGATCAGGTCCAGATTAAGCATTCCTGATGGGGTCCGGATGAAATTTTACTGATCGGATCCAAATCAATCACCTGTGTTTTATATCTTGCCTGATCCAAAACGAGTATGCTCAGTCCGGTCCTTTTAAAAACATGAATATCTTAAAAAGCATATTTAATAAATAAAAATATAAATTAATATATGACGTAGTCAGTGAATGCAGTGCTATATTCTAATCATAGAGAGTAAAGTCCCAGTGAGCTGTTCCAATTAGGGCGCAACCACCAAATGCTAACGACTTTTACTGTCGCCTGAATTTCTCATTCACGACCTGATCGATCTGTTTTGATCTGATTCGATTACAACTAATTTAATATTAGGCGATGTCATTACGCTTCAGAGAATCTTAACACCGCGATTCAGATAATAACGTCATTTTACTAACACCATCAACAATTTATTACGACCCAAAACATTAAATGTTAGAATGGTTGTTACAATATTATTTATTTATTTTTATCTATGTTTTCAAATGTACCTATTATTTATTTTTGATTTTACTTTAAATATAAATTATTTTTATATTATTAATTAAACATTATTATTATTATTAAAAAAATATGATTAATTAAAGATTTCAGATTAATCTCCTCTGATGCAAATGCAGCCTGTAGCTTACATAACACGATTTCTATTCATAATTTTTCACACTTACCTACATTGTCATAATAATGAAATCCAAGCAATGAAGGTAGGTATATTATATATTGATATACCTAGTTATGTGATTATTAATTATGTTGTTGTTTCGGCTACGCAGAATGTTATAGCGATCTGGACAAACCTTAGTGGTTTTTAGATTGTAAGCAAACCATTGATTATTTTTTGTAAAAATTTATACCAGTAATAAATGAAAAAAAAAAATACAATTTACACCGTGGCATCATTAGGACAATCATGATATGATACTTTTTTTTTAATTTTGATTGATATTTTTTTTTGTGTTACGAACACTGTTTCTGGTCCTGATATACTACATGCCTTACCATATACTTCTATCTTATTTATTATAAGATAACGAATATAATTTGCGTTGTGCTATTTAATGGAATATACTTAAAAGCGTATATAATAACTATTTCTAATATATTAGTTTTTTTTTCGTGTGGTAATGGAGTAAAAATACTATTCACTACCCCGTATCTTACCCGTGGGTGATCCTACAAGACGACTAAGGGATATAAAACGCGTATTATAACATCTATGCGAGATAAGGAAACTCGAAACAAAACCCTATATACCAACACGTCTGACCAGCGCGGTATAGTAGATTAATTTCCCTGCAATTACGGAGGAGGTCCGAGCCCAACAGTAGGACATTTATGGGCTGTGATGATGGTGATGAAGATGAATATATTAGTTAGTCAATACTTATTAATATACTTGATCTTAAAATAAAACATCCATTATTTGGTCCTGATCTGGTCCTGATCTGGTATGCCTTACCATACTTGATGATATTTCACATCAGGCTATCCTTATTTGGTCCTGATCTGGTCCTGATCCAGTATGCCTTACCATACTTGATGATATTTCACATCAGGCTATCCTTATTTGGTCCTGATCTGGTCCTGATCCGGTATGCCTTACCATACTTGATGATATTTCACATCAGGCTATCCTTATTTAGTTCTGATCTGGTCCTGATCCGGTATGCCTTACCATACTTGATGATATTTCACATCAGGCTATCCTTATTTGGTCCTGACCTGGTCCTGATCCGGTATGCCTTACCATACTTGATGTTATTTCACATCAGGCTATCCTGATCTGGACCAGACCTGGTCCTGATAGAGTTTGCCGGATCCGATATAACTCATTTTGTCCTGATCCGGTGCAGATACATGATTTGGTTGAACCATACTTTTTTTCTAGTCGGGAACTGTCTCAACGTTGATAGTGATCATCAAATAACAATAATATGGTAAAGAATTATAATGATAACTATTATGGGATTTTATTTTTACAGTCAAACTTATCTATTAAAATTGTATTATACATTTTGATTGATTTTAATCTATCTATACCAAAAAAATCTTCAGTTATACACTGAAAACTACTAAACCGATCGAAATAATATTTATAGCATTATATGCCGCTGCATCGGAGAAGGTTTTAGTGAATGATATGTTGGTGATTACTTATCGGTGATCAGGATTCAGGGTCGTCGGATCACCGATGATGATTTTATCCGGAAAGGAAGAAAGCGGGTGTGATATTTCTAGTTATATAAATAATAATTAAAAAATCAATCTTTACTCGAAAGGCTGGAGCTAATATAGGATAAACATGTATTCAATCATTTTGAGAAAACATATAATTAAAAAAAAATTGACGAGCCCGCTAAGTTTCTTGCCGGTTTTCTCAGTTTGTGGCCGATTTCAGGTCTGATGGTAGCTTAATTTAAAAAAATATGTAAAATTGACAATATGTAAATGCCCTTATACCCATATGAATAATAAATGATTTTATTTGAATATATCCTTTGTATATTTATTACTCCCAATCTCGATAACATAATCAGTTTCTCTATTCATCTATAATAAAAGGGGTCTACGCGTGAATGTGAACAAAACCAAAATAATGGTCTTTGAAAGAGATGAAGCCAGAACAGATGTAAGAGTAACAATAGGTAATGATGTACTAGAGCAAGTGGATCAATTTGTATATCTTGGATGTGGATTTAGCCGAGATGGAAGGTACACCACTGATATAGAGCGAAGAGTGAATGCGGGAAATAGAGTGAACGGAGCGTTGGGGCAACTTCTCGGCAGCCACCACCTCAGCCAGAAGGCACGTGTAGCAATACATAACGCAGTGCTTGTCCCAACATTACTGTATGGAAGCGAGAGTTGGGTATGCAGAAAAGAGTATGAAAGTAAAATTAATGCGGTCGAAATGCGATCTCTTCGGAAAATCTGTGGAGTTAGGCTGACCGACCGCATTCGTAACGACGACGTAAGAGAGCTAGTAGGTATGAAAGAGAGTATTGATGTAAAGATGCGAAAGGGAATGCTCCGATGGTTCGGACATGTGGAAAGAATGCCGAACGAACGTCTGGTTAAGAAGATATACAATGCGAAAGTGGAAGGATGTAGGTACCGAGGGAGACCGAGACTAACCTACCTAGACCAGATCGGTCAGGTACTGAAGGAAGGTGGAGTCAAGAGTCTCCGAAACCGGCGAGCGTGTATGAAGAGAATTATGAATGTTGAGGAAGCGAGTGAAGTATGCAGAGATAGAGTTCTCTGGCACTCTGTTCTCTCTGCCTACCCTGCAAGGGATATGGCGTGATGATATGTATGTATGTATGTAGTTTCTCTATTCGTGTGGTGACGGAGTAAGAATACAATTCACCACCCCCTATCTTACCCGCGGGTGATCGTAAGACACGACTAAGGGATATAAAACGCATATAACACCTATGCAAGAGAAGGGAAACTCGAAACAAAACCCTATACCAACACGTCTGACCAGCGTGGTATAGTAGGTTAATTAATCTCCCATTACGGTGGAGGCCTGAGCCCAACAGTGGGACATATATGGGCTGTGATGATGATGATGATCATGAATCAATTTCTGAAGTATATCATTTGTCGAGGTAGCGACTCGAGCATTATCAAAAACAATAAAAAAGTGTGTGTGCCAGCTCCGACGCACGAGTGGAGTTTACTCCTTAAGTACGATTTTCAAAACAGGCGCAAAAAAAGCTCATTTGACTAAATATTAAAACTGTTCAGTGAATTATTATCTCACGTCAGAAAGTGAAAGGTGCGCAGAATAGGTTGCGCACCAAAAACGTAACGAGGTCATTCGATCACTAGATTTTACTCCTCAAATTTTTCTCATACCGGGCGCCTTATATGAAAGTCGATTCTAAAGGAGTAAACTCCAATAAACTTTAATATTGATATTTCATCGACTGTCATAAATATTCATGATAGCTTATGAAATAACTTACTCTTGTGGGTTGTAATATTAAAAATAATATTATGATTCTTTTTTTAAATACTTGGAAAATATTTAATTTTAACTAACTCTTAGATATTAGGTTTATTCCCAATGTTTTTCTACACTAATTGATATTAATTATGTAAGCTATGTTTGTATTTACGATTAAGTACAAAAATAACTTTAATCTTCATACATACAATCATGGCGAGGTTATATATAAGCTTTCGTTATCATCTAACCTTCTTCGACCATCAAAAAGTTGCAATAGCTCAGTTGGTTGTGAAAGTTTATTGAATTTTATCTACATAATCTGCTAAGCGCCAGATGTGCCAATTTCTTTTGAGTGAATGATGGTCAGTTCTGCGGCAAATTATAGTGAGATGACTCGGGATAGTAGCGAGATTAAATAGTAATTATCTAAATTATTAGAGATTTTAGTCAAGTTTTTTTTGTTATTTTGTTTCGTATATTTTTTTTTATATGATAAATTTTTGGTCCACAGACTTTTGTCCGTGCCTTGTTTATGTTTTATATTTTAATTATTATATTAATGTCATATAATTCAAGGTTTCTTGAAGTAGCTGTTGTTTCGTATATTGCTTATAATATTTTTTTGCGTGGTAATAGTTTATACTTAATACTTCAAGACCATGAAAGATAAAGTGATAGCAAAATATTGATTGTAGGATATATCTTATTATATATTATATTTAATAACTATAATTATAGATAAATCTTTTAAGTCTATAATTACATTATGTTACCATTCCATCCATCCATCAGCCCGTAGACGTCCACTGTTGGACATAGGTCTCCCCACGAGAATGCTATTCACAACGGTCCTGCGCCACCTGCACCCAGCGGTTTCCTGCGACCTTGATAATGTCGTCAGTCCACCTAGTGGGAGGTCGTCCTACGCTGCGTCGTCCGATTCGTCCGATTTTGAATAGCAATCATGATAAATTACTTACAAAATGCCTGGAAATAAAATGTTGTTCGACCAAATTACAAATATGATAAGCTATTATATCTACCACGCCAGATAACATGAAGAAATAGTATGATCAATATTAATAATAAATAATAGATACCGTAGAATACATTTTTTTTTACGGTGGGCTATGGAGGTGTTATACCCCGCTAAATCAGTCCGAGGCCACAGAAGAAGCGGTGCGTGATCCCATAAACCCGCCCTATATGTACCTCTCGACAACGTGTAAGCAGACCATCGTAACCCGGTCTTTGTTTTCGGTAGCCCTACCGTAGAAAAACATACGAGTTCTAGTGAATTTATATAATACCTACACTAGTTAAAATTAAATTCTTTATATGTTACATTGGTTGCTAAAAAACTGTTGTGTGGTAAAGGCTACGAATACTACCAACCCTTACTTTGCTCGTGGATGTCGTAAAAGACGACTAAGAGCCTTATAATGTCCTTTTTTTTTATTGAAACGTTTTATTAAAACTTTTTACTGTAAATTTTTAATTTTATTATAACGACCTGGGCCAGCTCCATCTGATGCCGTTTGGTCAACAATTACATTCCCAAGGAGGGTCGACGTCTGGCAGGCGGCCGGTCATAAAACTATTACCAATAACTTCTATAATATGTACCTACTATGAAAGAAGAGTACATATTGGTTCCACCCCAAGTAATTGGGATAAGAGTAGGAGAATGATAAATGATGGTCGCTAAAAGAAGTAGATAATTTTATATAATATTACTTGTGCCCGCGGTTTCGCTTACTGTCACTACATAATTAGTAATTAATTTGAGATTTACTGTTATTTGTCATTCCAGATGACACCATGTTTTAAAATAGTCCTCTCACAGTATTTTAGTAAAGACTACATTTATTTTCATTAAGTATTTTATGCTGTCACCACTTTGATTACGATGAGGACACAGCGCAGCACACGCTCGAGGTCTATGTGGCCTAGGCTGAGCAGCGTCGTGAACTCGTCGCAGTCATCGGTGGCGACCTGGCGCTGCCCACCGCTGAAGATGATTGACACCGTTAGGAACTGGGATGCGGTCACCGCCTTCTGCGAGACTCCTCGATTTACGAAAGATATGTTTTCTATACTTAATCTTTCAAAAAAAAATCATAATCATCGTCATCATTCTCCTACTCTTATCCTAATTACTTGGGGTCGATACAATATCTACTCTTCTTTCATAGTATACATTGTGAAAGTTATTGGCAATTGTTTTATGACCGGCCACCTGCCGTCGTCGGCCCTCGTCAACCCTCCTTGGGAATGTAATTGTTGACCAAATGGCATCAGATGGTCGTTATAATAAAATAAAAAAAAATCAATAAATAATTTCAATAAAATATTTCAATAAAAATAATAACTCATTATATATTCATACGAACATTAAAATATGCTCTAGTATTTACATTCAACATAAACGTATCCTATAAAGCAATAACTGTCCAATATTCTTAGTCATATTTCATCCATAACCCTACCAGAACTATTGTAATATTACGCTATATATCTAATATAGTTTATATGGATTCCGGTCGTCCCATTTTCATATGAAATAATGAAATTGTTTCTAACACCAAAATCGAATATAATACTATGGTTCATAGAAAAATACCAACACTTCTCGATACTGATATTCAAAAGAAAATTGCGGTGACACAATGTAAAATCCGGGGGTCGATCCTTATTGGAAATATTTCCGTTGAGACGGAAATAATATTGGACACATGAATGAATTTCTTATACATTTGATAGCAACAATTCTCATCTCTTGTTCATAGTTGAGAATGTTGTCTATACGATATAATATGTACTAATCTTATTAATGTGAACATCTGTGAATTTATGTATGATATTTTTTCATGCCATAATGCCTCAATAGATGTAGATGGAAACGATTTGTGTAATCAATTATTAAATGACCTACTTTTATTGTTTATGATGAAATTATATGCGTATTTTAACTAGCAAGTAGCAAAAATAAATAAATAAAAAAATTATAACCAACTTTTTTTTTAAATTTACTCGAAATGCTAATGGTTTCTATGTGATTGGTTAAGAACAATGTGTTTCTTAGACCAACTAGCAGTGGTGCTTAAATGAAGGACTCATAACTAAGCTCACAGTCACGTAGAGTTCTATGTAGGGGGCTATGCTCGGGATTTTCCTATGTGCTACGATCTGGAAGACATAAATCAGTTGAAGAAAGGATGTAATCGGCATAGCACGAAGAGTTGGCCTGGTTAAGTGGCAATGGGCAGGTTACTCCATCATATGTAATACCTCATGTAATATCACAACACAAAATATATTTTATGTATTCTATCGCGTTTGTGCATACATACATATCATCACGCCATATCCCTTGCACGGTAGGCAGAGAGAACAGAGTGCCAGAGAACTCTATCTCTGCATAGTTCACTCGCTTCCTCGACATTCATAATTCTCTTCATACACGCTCGCCGGTTTCGGAGACTCTTGACTCCACCTTCCTTCAGTACATGACCGATCTGGTCTAGGTAGGTTAGTCTCGGTCTCCCTCGGTACCTACATCCTTCCACTTTCGCATTGTATATCTTCTTAACCAGACGTTCGTTCGGCATTCTTTCCACATGTCCGAACCATCGGAGCATTCCCTTTCGCATCTTTACACCAATACTCTCTTTCATACCTACTCGCTCTCTTACGTCGTCGTTACGAATGCGGTCGGTCAGCCTAACTCCACAGATTTTCCGAAGAGATCGCATTTCGACCGCATTAATTTTACTTTCATACTCTTTTCTGCATACCCAACTCTCGCTTCCATACAGTAATGTTGGGACAAGCACTGCGTTATGTATTGCTACACGTGCCTTCTGGCTGAGGTGGTGGCTGCCGAGAAGTTGCCCCAACGCTCCGTTCACTCTATTTCCCGCATTCACTCTTCGCTCTATATCAGTGGTGTACCGTCCATCTCGGCTAAATCCACATCTAAGATATACAAATTCATCCACTTGCTCTAGTACATCATTACCTATTGTTACTCTTACATCTGTTCTGGCTTCATCTCTTTCAAAGACCATTATTTTGGTTTTGCTCACATTCACGCGTAGACCCCTTTTCTTACAATCTTCTGTCATTGTGTCGACTAGGGTCTGCAGGTCAGTCGCTGACTGTGCCAGCAGGACTGCATCATCTGCATAAAGCAGAGCAGAGACCACTGAGTCACCCATCTGGACTCCCACATTCATATCGTTCAACCTTTGGAGACATTTATCCAGATATATGATAAACAGCCTGGCTGATAGAACGCAGCCCTGCTTAACGCCGATATTGACGTCAAACCAAGGCGACATTCCATCATACAGCCGCACACATGCTCTACAGCCCATGTAACTGGATTGCACAGCCTGCAGCAGTTTACCGTTAATATCATACTCCGGTAAAATGTCCCAAAGTTCCTTTCGTACAACCGTGTCAAATGCTCTCTCCAGATCCACAAAACTGCAGAAAACCCTCTGACCTAGGGTCAGATGCTTCTCCACAATGTTGCGCAGAGAGAACACTTGATCCATGCATCCCCTTCCACTCCTGAAACCTCCTTGTGTCTCACACAGTAAACCATCGGACACCATCCTCATTCTCCTTTCAATAATTTTACCATACACTTTTGCTGCCAAACTGGTCAAGCTTATGGCTCTGTAATTTGCGCAGTCATAACGTGAACCCTTGTTTTTAAACAAAGGCACGATGACTGCGCTATTCCAGTCCCCGGGAACCATTCCCGAGCTCCAACATAAATTGAGGAGCAACAGGAACACCTCCCAGACACAAGAGCCACCAAGCTTGATCATCTCGGCAGACACCATATCAATGCCCACTGCCTTACCATTTTTCAAGCTTCTTATCGCCCATTCAACTTCATCCATACTGATGCCATCGGAGGACGCCGTCGCCGAATGTTGATCTACTAGACCACATGCGACACCGGCGCCAACCGTAGTATCCGCATACATATCGCCAAAATATTCACTCCATCGGCTTAACACGTCTTGTGTTTGTGTAAGAATGTTTTTAACCTTTAGACCTTATTTTATTCATTCTGAAGGCTGACCAACCACCCCGAGACTTCTTCACCTCCCTCCAAAAGAGTTTGGTGTTACCCTCGAAGTTTTTAGTCAGCCTATCTTCTGCACTCATACTTGCTCTATCACGGTTCTCTTTCACTAAGGCCTTTGTGTCATTCTTACATTGCCGATATATTCCTTTTTTCTGTTCAGTCATACTGTCATTCAGATTCGAAGAAGAGACATAGTCCAGCCACGCTTTCTTCTTTTGCTCTACGGAAGCTGCCACTTCCGCATCCCACCATGCATCACCATTTGTGTTTCTATGCTTCTTTGAACTTCCACATACTTCTTTCGCTGTGTCTACCATACTCTCTTTCAATACTCTCCAGCATTCTTCAATGTCCGATTGCGGCTGGCTTGCCATCGTCAGCCGTTCTCGGACACCCTCTGCATACTTTTCTCTTACACACTCTTCTTGCAACCTTTCAACCTTTATTATTTCAAGCCCTCCGAAGAGGACACGCTCTCGCCAGTGCCTCCACTTTCTGAACAGACCACTAAATCTCGCAATAACGAGATAGTGGTCCGTATCGACTGTGGGGCCCCTGTAGGCTCTTGCGTCCAATATTTTGCTTCGGAGGCGACTGTCTACCAAAATTAAATCTATTATACTTTTCTGTTCATTCCTTCTCCATCTATACATATGGATGTCCTTATGTTGGAAAAATGTGTTTGACACAATAAGGTTTTTTTTCCATGCATACATCCGCTATGAGCCTACCTGCGTCGTTCACTCTCTTATCACCAAATGGACCAAGTACGTCCTCATAGTCAGGACGCTTGGTCCCCACCCATTCGTTCAAATCTCCGCATACAATCACGCGTTCACTGGTTTCTGCCATATCCAGAACTTCCCTAACATTATCCCAAAACTTCTCTAGGTCTGATGCCACCGAGGATCCTACGGGAGCATATGCTACAACCATGAATACCTTGGTGACACCAAGTTTTATACGGACCCAAAGAAGTCTGGGATCATACATTCCGTAATCCTTCACACCTGAGGCCAAGCGAGAAGACAACAGCACTCCTACCCCCATGCTGGCTCGATCGCTCTGTGGTACACCAGACCACAGAGCCATCCCGCCACCAGGAAGATCGCAGGCGTCGCTGCCCCTTCGCTTGGTCTCTGTTACACAGAGCACGTCTAGCTGTTTGTCCGCCATGACGGATATCAGCTCGTGCAACTTACCTTCCACACAACCTCTTACATTCCACGTGCCCACCCGGCACTCTGCTCTCCTCGACTCGCCTGACTGGGCAAGGCGTGATGGGTGGCGGCCCCCATCGCCGCAACTGCCGAAGTTCGTACCGACGGGGGCGGGTCGGTACGCGTCGCCTCCGGGGGACGCCCTAACCCGCATTGCTGTACGCATTTCGAGTCGCGTTTGTATTGGTTTTTAATTTTCTACGTTTCGAACAATTTACTATGAGCGTTCATAGTCATGGGAAAACAAACAGTCAGTCAATGCGACCATGACCATGAACGCTATAGAGTGTTCAAAACGTTGAAAAATTTAAATTCAAATACAAACGTGATAGAATCCGTAAAAATAGTTTTATTTCATCCTATACAATAGATTTTTATGAGAATTTCTTGCACTATCTACCCTCTTTTAGCAACTAACTACATCGTACATCCTTCGTAGATGTAATCCATACATATAGTCTCCACCGCTATCAATCAGGGGTAAGGGTTTGGGGACAGTGGGCGGTGAAAAAGGGGTAATTATTACGAAAACGTCCCTCGATTGAATCCCAAGCGTACATTTTATATATGTGAAATCTAATTCCAGATGGTATAAATTTTGTCGTGCTTGAACATATATTTAATTAATTGTATTGGAAAAAATTAAAAATGAATTAATGCTAAATGTACTTTTTAATTTAAAATCTTAATTTATAATTGTGTACACATAAATATACAATACAATAATTTTTTTGTAAAGTACTTTTGATTGAATTTTTCGCAGTTTAAATTAGTCTTTTACTATCACGGTTTTCGCGTAGTTATATATACTGAAAAATATTCCAAAAATAATCCCATAAATGTAATTATAAAATAGTATTATTGTATATTTATTATTGTATATTGAGTATTGCATATACATTTAAAATCGTTAAGATTAAAGTACTATTGACAAAGGTCAATAGTACTCTAATCTTAACAATATATATGATATATTTATATATATGAATATATCACCTTTATTAGATCGTATAAAGATACGATCTAATAAAGATAATATATTCAACAGATATTTGCCTAATTTCAACAGAATAACTCTACGCTAAAAATTAAAGAAAGCAATAAAAAAACGAGTTCATGATCGAAATTACATAAAAAATATAGTGCAAAGAATTGATAAATTGTTTTTGGAGTCCTTTGAATATTATTATACGATCAAAATCAGCATATTGTAGAATTTTCAATAGCATTGGAAAAGATTGACAGTTAATGCGCTCGTAGAATTGTAGCATTGTGACGATATGTTGTGAATAGAATTTTTATTGACCCCTTACTTTCCCGTGGGAGGTTTATAATCCATCATAGCTGTTAGTCCGTGGCTTAGGGTAGGACAAAAATCTAAAGAACTAACAGCGAAATTTAATCACTAACTGCTGCCAATATCTTCTTATGAAGTTTTTAACTATTTTATAATAGTACTTGTTCACGATGGGAACAAAAGGAATAAAAATAGGCGGATCTTATAATAATTGTATATTGTATAAGATTCTACAAATCGTTAGCCCGACAATCTTTGGTACGAATGTGTCGGTGTTCTCGTGTAATGTGTTGTATAAGATGGCGAACTCGTAGTCTGTATGAGTGAAGTGAATGTGTAAATGAATGTAATGAATTTGAAGAGTAAGTGCGTGTATTAATATTGTTATAATTGTATCGGCGGCGACATCTATTCCCTCTTCCTCACAGTAGCTCTATTTTTTTTTTGAAAATTGCAATTATTTGGTAGATGGTAGATCGCAGAGGGTTTCACAAATCAATTAGATTTAGGTATTAAGTTGGCCACCCGTGCTCTAAGAGAACAAATAACAGCACGCTCCTTTTTTTGCGGTGGACTATGTTGTGGTCACGACCCCCAAAGTGGTCCGGGGCGACGGAAGCGGCGGCGCGCGACCCCATAGACCCACCCTACAAAGCGCATCTCTTCGCCGTGCGAGCGGGCCATTGGTACTCAATCTTTGTCTTAGGTGGTCCGCCCGGCGGTTTACCCTCGCAGATTCCTCTCGAGTCGATGCCACGACAGCCGTTGGGGCATCTTCCCCAGGCGGTGGCCTCACTTCGGGTGACTGGACTAGACCCCGGTCCGATCACCCGTAGCAGCACGCTCCTAAGAAACTTATAATACCAATTGTGTTCGCGAAACTGTTTGCGAAACGGAACAATTGTGGCATTATCCCTTCTATATCCAGCAATAGACGTCGATACTATGACGATGCTGATGTAAATTAAAATTAAATATATTTTTAGCTTTCACAAATAAAATTGATATATAAACAGTTAGAACTTTAAAGTTATAAGGACAAAAAGGTACTTCCTCAAACAAAAATAATAATTAACTTTTCTCATTATACCAAACTCTGCAGTAATGTTATTGAGAAACTTTCCGGCTTCAGGTAATTTACAAACTTACGTTATGTATAATTGTTTTTTAAACGCACCATATATTTTAAGATAAAATTAAAATTCTATTATCTAGTAACTTAGAATATAAAAGATCAGCCGAGCAGCTCAAGTAGAACCACTACACTAACCCACTCCGTCGCCGGCGAGTGGGTTAGTAGAAACGTGAGTACTTGAGCCTAATGTTATCCAAGCCAAAGCCACAGGTAGTCAGAATAATGATTAGCCCACTACCAACAAGAAAGATGATCGCGTGGGAGCAACGTCCTAGCGCCAAGTTGCCCCGTTGCTGGATGTCGAGACAGAAAATATCCGAAAGAGGAACCAATCAATGTTTAGAAATTAGTTACAGTAGTTTGCTCAGTTGGCGAAGAGATGCAAAGGCCGCCTTTACACTGGACCAAGAAGCTTTAGGTGTAATTGGCTCACATCCCTTTCTTTTTTTTTTTCGCAAGGTGGGACCATGGATGTGGTCGTGCCCCAGCAAATCGGCCCGGGGCGACGGAAGAGGCGGCCCGCAACCCCATGGACCCACCCTGCAAACACCTCTCTTCACCGTGCGAGTGGGCCACCGTTACCCGATCTTTGTCTTCGGTGGCGAATTGGCTCATACCCTATGTCAAAAAAAAAACAAAAAACTTAAGCTTGTGATACAACAATTGAAATAGATCTTTTGTATTCGATCTGTGTAATCACTTTTAAATATTAAAACATAATAATTTATAATGTCTATGTTTGACTAAGCCTATAAAAGTTATTACATACATACATACATATCATCACGCCATATCTCTTGCAGAGTAGACAGAGAGAACAGAGTGCCAGATAACTCTATCCGTGCATACTTCACTCGCTTCCTCAACATTCATAATTCTCTTCATACACGCTCGCCGGTTTCGGAGACTCTTGACTCCACCTTCCTTCAGTACGTGACCAATATTACATATCTATAATAACTAACTCTATGACTGTTTAAAAGTGTGTAATAAATACATCGTAAATACGGAATGTAACAATTGCTTTAGCTATTTTTCTCACGAATTATCGTCGCAAAATAAGGTTGCAGGCCAGAATTTCGAAGCCCTCTTACAAAAGTTTCACTTCAAAAGAATACAAGATACGAGTAAAAATCACAATGTTCGCATTGCATGAAATATTATCACAGATACTAATAGTAAATTCCTATTAGGGTCATACACAAAACGGCTTATAAAAATATACGAAATAAAAAGTCGTTGATTTTTTTTTAAATCAGTCTCATTTATTAGGTAATCTTACAAGTAATTATAAATTAATCAAAAACTAGATCGTTATTCAGATTTCAGCAAGTTATTTATCTTTATTTATTTTTTACGTCCACAGAAAAGACCCCCTTCCACAGAAGAGAGGTTAATCACTCTGATATTGACATTTACGTGCCATTTAAACTCGTAATAATTAACAAAAGTTATCCAGCCAATTATAGGTACTTTGAAAAATACAAACAAAAAAGAATACTTTTCTTTTAATAATATTAGTAACAAAATGTCTTTTTTCAAGGGTGCAAATATTGAAATTATACCAAATATTTTGATTACTTTTCATTTTAGCCTCTTATCTTTATCAATAAAACGTCAAACTAATAAACAATTGACATACAAATATGCTTTCAAAAAATGTTTTCATCACTATCATCACTTTCAAAGAACGAAGATCGTACTTTAGGTTTTTTAGGTGGTGTAACTGAGTCCTCAGAATAGTTATTCTCACAGAGAATCCTCTTTCGCGGAGTACATGGTTGACTAGTCACATTGTCTAAAAGTTCTGGAGAAGGTGTTAACAACAATGGCGACGGACTTCTTGGCCCAGTGATAGTTGATACAGATGCTGTTCTATGAGAAGATGGCAAACTAGTCATAGAAATACTTGACGAAGGCCTTGAAGAACCTACTGATGAAACTTCTACAGGATCTGAGACACATTCAATATGAATTTGTCCTATTTCAAAATGAGGACAACGAACATGAGTGGCGCATGAAATACAACTTAATCTCCTGGCGTGAAGTAAATTAGGTTCAGTAGCGTTCCATACAACTTGATGGATTTTTAAGGTACCTTTAAACGGACAACATTTATTTGCATCCGCTATTCTCTGTATTTCAGGAACATGGGTATCATTAATAGGAACAATTTCGATACCTTTACAATTGTCCTTCAAACAACTGATAAAACTGTTAATATTTGAGATATCTCTTCCATGGGCAACAATATTGTCACACGTCCGTTTTACGCAACCACCAACACCATCAGGTGGCCCCTTACCGTGACCAGCTTCACTAAAATGCCACACGATCCTCTCTGCATTGGAGATTTTACTCACATAATTCACAATTAAATGGAACATAGTCTTGTTCCGATATTGCGTTGTAGGCCCATCGCTTAGAATATGTAATTCCTTCAAATGTGGCGAGATAATTTTAATTTTTTCAATTATAGGTGTCAGATGTGCGCAAATAAGAACGGGATCGTGTCTCAAATTTTCAGAAACCGAACAGAAAGATGTAGTTTTTACTACATTTTGTGGCGGTTCTGAATTAGTAGAATAGTAGACGCATGTGTGTAATGAAAGTTGCGATTTCGATCCTCCAAAATGGGCTGATTGAATTTCAGATCCGTACTTGCAAGAATAGTTTTCTGAAAAGTCTATATGTAGTAATCCCTCAGATGGCGAAAGACTTTGTTTTATGAATTTTATAGCGTTATATTGATTAGTGATGTTAGCAAGATGCTGCATGAATATAGGTAGGTTTTTATTTAAAATATTAAGAAGCAATTGATGCGATGTCTTTACGCTTTCTTTCACAGTTTTCTTGCAAATCTTCTCATTGCCTTTAATTATTATAGTACAATTCTTAGTTACCCATCTTTGGTAAATTATTGTATCATTGCCATTTAACAAAGTGTACTTTGGAACTCTCTCAGAACACTGTGAACATTTCCGTTCTAAGCAAGGAACACTAAGAGCATTATTACAGCAAAGAGATTTTGCGAGATAAGTGGCAGAATAATGATTTAATATTTTAGTTTGGTGCAAGGCTCGAACAATATAATCATTATTCGTATGAACGGAACACAGGCAAGTATTTCTTGAAGCAGCTTTAGGGAATATTACCCAGAATGGACGATATCGGCGGAATGTTTCGTATGAGACATTCAAACCAGTGGTATTATTAAATTTTTTATGAAGGTTTAGAAGTGTATCATTTAAAAGACGTATTTGCTTTTTGACTTTTCTGCGCGTGATCGTTTCCTTTTTACCAGCTATTAGTCTACTATTTTCGTCATTGATTAAAAATTCATGTATCTTTTTGCTTAAGCCAATATTAATGATAACCTCCTGTCCTTTACTTTTTTTAAATCTTATTATTCGCATCCTATATTTAGACAACTTCCGTTCTAAAATATTTAATTTTTCTATTAAAAACTGATTTTGAGCCTTCAATATTCGGCGATTTCGTAATCGTATTGCTTTTCCCACCTCTACACGTGAGTGTGATGAGCGAGAAGAACTGGGAGAAGAAAGCGGTGTATTCACGCGTACTATTTCTTCTGTTTGTTTTCTTAGCCGATCTCTTTCACGTCTTAGCTTGGCTTTTTCACGCCACATTTTTCGCATCTGTCGCTGCTGTCTGGGTGTAAAATCTTTAATTGTCTTCAATAACCCATTTTGTTTCTTTAGATGATATCTTTCGCGTTCTTTTCTACGTCTTTCTTCTATGGCAGTAGCATCTAATTTAGCTCTAGCTCTTCGCATACTAAGTTTTTTCTGTTCACGACGACGTATTTTCTTCTCTTCGTCAGTTAATTGGGTTCTAGACCGACTTGATCGAGGCATTGTACCTGAAACAAACCCAACCATGCTAAGCACCCAACATTTGGCAAAAAATAAGTCAAGCTCTTTGTTCGGGTGCTGATACCAATAATGCAGTATTTAAATCATGCTATCACAGCCTGCCCGTTTGTCTGACCAACAATATAGCTTTGTTAGCATGGCAAACCGTTAAAATGTTATTTTTTGTGGACATACATCTTTCCTGTGGACATTTATTTTCACAGGAAAGATGTCCACAGAAGAGATATTTCAAACTAAAATCAAAGCAGCCATTTTATTTTTAAGGTTAGAAACACAACAAAAGAAATTTTGAAAATACTCCTCAAAAGGCATATTGGAGGAATATTTACTAAAATATTAAATAATAACTTACCAAATTACAACCTAAACAGGAAAGACGCACTGGGGTACTATCCCAGAAACCTCCACGCGGTGTACCCTGGGTGCGGGCGGCGGTCCCCAGTTCTTCTGTTGTACTGTCGTCCGTAGCGAATATCTGCGCGATTTCGCTCCTTACTCTACTACAGTCGTAGTAGAGGGTATAGGACGCGAAATATTGGGACGGGCTCAGTCATTCATTCATTTGAGGGCTGGGCAGGCACATGCCACCGCCCACACATCGTAAACCTGGTATCTTGCTTCAGGACACGTTGTCTTGAGGCGTAGTATCAGGAGCGAGGGTCTTGGCTTAACCGCCCGGACCGCGAGGAAGACAACCTCTATAAAGAGTTCGAAGTAACATTCGGACTCGGAAATCACCCAGAATCTTAAGTTCTGGCGTGCGGCGAGAAGATGCATGGCAGATGGGTTGTTCTGTTCTTAGCACGCTCCAGCCAGGGTACCGGCTGCCCCCCTGGTTGGTAAATGTAGGCTTGCCCGGGTAAAGGGATCTCTGCCCGGGTCGACGTAATGTATCTCCCATTCTCGTGGGATTCATAATGGATACGCAAAATTTAAATACTTTTAAAACCGACGGGGATCGTAGTGATCCTCACCCCAAGGCCCGGTCAAGCCGATCAAAAACTGACCAAGACGACGCCTCGTCCTCAGGACTTGAGGCGTCCGCCGAGGGCCCGGCACAAACCGTGGAGGCCCAGAAGAAGAAGAGGAGGTCGCCTCGAAAGTCTCGGGGCAACGGCCTGAGCCACAAAAGGCGGCTGCAGGAGCGGCGAGCGCGCAGGGAGGCTGCCGCCGCTGAAGAGAAGAAGGACGGTAGACTCGCAGCAGAGCCGTCGACGGACGAGGGCGACAGCGATGTCGCAGAGCCGTCCGAAGACGAGGGCGGCGGATCTACCGTCAGAATGGACGAGGGCGGTGATATTCCCGCAGGGCCGTCCAAAAAGGACAGTGGGTCGGCTGGTGAAGGCCCCACTAGGTCGTCGGCGCGTCTAGCAGCAAAGACGCCGCCGGCGACCGCGACTAAGAAGGAGGAGGCCCTCCCCTCGCAGGTGCGAAAGCGCCCCCTGAGTAAGGGAGGCAGCTCGAGCGCCGAAACCGAGGGGAGCGTGGCCAACATGCCTCCACCCAAGATCCAGGCCTCCCGAAGAGGGCGAGGGACCTCGGTCATGGAAAGGGCGGCGGCGGTCGCTGTCCGCGCCGGCGAGGCCACGGATCTGCAGGCCGAAAATGTCCGCCTTAGAGGCGAGATGTCAGGCCTGCGGACCCGAAACCGGAACCTGGGCGACATGCTGGCGGAAATGCGTCGCGCAAACCGCCAGCTGTTGATAGACGTGGCCGACCTCAAGGCGCAGGTGGCGCTGTTCGTGTCACCCGCGCCAGCCGCGCTATCGGCCAGGGCCGGATACTCGGCGGCCGCTGCGGCGCCAAAGCCGCCTCGCGCTGCGGCGCCGACGACGTTGGGTGATGGCGTCAGCGTCACACCCGTCCCCGCGGCGAGGAAGACGCCTGCCGCCGCGAAGCGCGCGCCGCCGGCTGACGCTGGCGCGGTCATCGCGGTGAAACTCCCTGTTCCCGTGGTGAGGTTGACGCCTCTCCCCGCGGACCGCTTGCCGCCGGCTAGCGCCCCTGCGGCGCCAAAGCCGCCAGGCGCCGCGGAGCGGGCCCCTGGAGAGGCTCAGCCGATCCCGACGCTGGAGGTGGGAGGCTTGTCGGACGAGGCCCTCGCCAAAATCATCAACGCAGTTGGCAAACTCGTTGATGCGCGTGTGGCCGTTCTGGAGGCAAGACTGCCTCCAGAACCACGTGTCCGGCCGCCCCTAGCCGCGGATAAGCGGCCGCATGTGGCACCAGCCCCCGCCCCGTTGCCTTGTCAGGGTGGCCGCGTGGGGAGCTACGCCGCGGCCGCGGCCGGGCCTAAGCCCAAAGGCCCCGGCCCAGCTCCGAAGGGACCCGCCCTGAGGAGGAAGACGGCTCCGGCTCCTGCCGGACCGCTGAAGTCGCCCGCAACAACACCGCCGGCGACGACCAGCGAGGCCGCGACGAGGCCTTCCGCGTCCGGCACGACTGCCGTACCCGAACAGGGTTGGCAGGTAGCCGAACGCGACAGAAGGAGTCGCGGCCAAAGGAGGAGAGCGGAGGCCAAGCGCGCCGCTGAGGTCCCCGCTCCTCAGGCAGGAGCCGGACGGAAGAAGAGACCGCGCAAGGGGCTCAAGTCGCCGAAGACGGCCGCAGTGGTGATCACTGTGCTGCCCGAGGCGGCCGAGAAGGGCCTCAGCTACGAGGCCGTCTTGAGGAAGGCCCGGCGGGAGCTAGACGTCTCCGATATTGGAGGCGTCGAAGCCAGGACCCGCAAGGCCCGGACGGGGGCTCGAATTCTCGAGTTCCCAGGGGCCGAGGGCGCCAAGACGGCTGACAGCGTGGCCGAGAAGCTGAGAGGTTTGTTCGCCGAGGAGGGTGGCATCAAGATCGCCAGGCCCGTCAAGTGCGCCGAAATGCGCATTTCGGGTCTGGACGATTCAGTGACGGTGGAAGACATCCGGGAGGCTATTGCCTCGAAAACCGGGTGTCCCATAGACACCGTCCGGGTCGGTGCCATTCGTCCCGGTCCGGGTGGCGTAGGTGCTGCCTGGGCGCAGTGCCCGGTGGAGTCGGTCAGGCAACTGGCCGGCTCAGGCAGGCTCCTCGTGGGCTGGAGCTCGGCGCGGGTAACCGTGCTTGAGCACCGGCCTGCGAGGTGCTACAAGTGCATGGCGGTCGGACACACTCGACCGACGTGCACTAATTGCTTCGACTGCGGCGGATTGTGTTTCCGCTGCGGTCAGACCGGGCACGTGGCGGCATCTTGCGCCGCCCCGCCCCACTGCCCCGCGTGTGCGGCGGGCAATAAGCCCGCCAAGCACCGCATGGGCTCTGGGGCGTGCAAACCTCCAGCTTCGGCCCCAAAGGCGCGGGGCGGCCCTACGACCACGGCCGCTCCCGCTCCTAGCGCGGTCCGATCGCCCGCTGGCGAGGAGGTCATGGATACAACCCGATAATGGGTACACCATCCATGCACCTCCTCCTGCAGGCCAACACCAACCACTCCGCCGGAGCGCAGGATCTCCTCCTGCAATCCATGGCGGAGTGGTCGATTGGTGCAGCCGTAGTCGCGGAACCGTACGCCGTGCCTGATCGCCCCAATTGGGTGGTCAGTCGAAACGGTACCGCGGCAATCGTCGTCTCAACGCAGCGGCACTTCCCGTCCTTGTCCCTTTTGGATAGGGGCGAGGAATTTGTCGCGGCGGAGTGGGGAGGGGTCACGCTCTACAGCGTATACCTCTCCCCCACTAGGAGGATGGACGATTTCGGGGCCTCACTCACCACCTTGGAGGCCTCGATACGGCGACTGGCACCGGGCCTCGTCCTGGTTCTGGGGGACTTTAACGCCAAATCCACGGCGTGGGGGTCCCCTACGACGGACGACCGCGGGCGGGCGGTCAACGAGTGGGCGGCTTCACTGGGCCTCTGTGTTCTGAACAGAGGCTCGGTGAACACGTGTGTGCGGCGGCAGGGCGGGTCGATAGTGGACTTGTCGTTCGCTAGCCCCGCTGTCGCGCCACGGGTGAGGAACTGGAGTGTCCTGGAGGAGGCGGAGACCCTGTCGGACCACCGGTACATCCGGATGGAGGTCTCCCCCCGGGAACCCGGTAGGGGTCACAGGGCGGACGGAGCTCCCGCATTTCCGCGGTGGGCTGTGGGTCGTCTTGACAGGGATCTACTGGCGGAGGCGGCCATTGTCAGCACGTGGCTGTCCTCACCACCCCCAGCGGACGGAGTGGACGCTGAGGCTGTCCGCATTCGCAGTGCGTTAACGCAGATCTGCGATGCGGCCATGCCCAGAGTGCGGCGGCGTCCACCTCCGAGGCAGGGGGTCTACTGGTGGTCCCCAAGACTGGCGGACCTTCGTGCGGCGTGTATCAGTGCCCGAAGGTCCTACACCCGCAGCCGGCGGCGTCACCGCGACGTCGAGCGGGAGGGCCAGCTGTACGAGGCGTACCGCAGTGCGCGGACTGCCTTTCGGCTGGCCATCCGAGCCGCCAAGGGCGCGAGTTGGCAGGAGATGTTGGACGGTCTCGACCGTGACCCCTGGGGTCGCCCATATCGCGCGGCGCTGAACAAGCTTCGCGCGCGGGCCCCCCCCCTCACCGAGACCCTCCAGCCCGACTTCCTTCGTAGGGTGGTCGAGGAGCTGTTTCCACGGCAGTCGGAACACACGCCCCCGGTCATGGCTCCGCCAGATCAGGACCGGGAGGCCGACGACGACGAGAGTGTTCCGCCCGTGACGGAGTCGGAAGTGGGGGCGGCCGTGGCGAAGATTCGTTCCGCCACCACGGCCCCCGGCCCGGACGGAATTCCAGTCCGGGTGCTGACGTCGCTCCTCGAGCACTTCGAGCCTCGCCTCAGGCAGCTGTTCAACGCCTGTCTGACGTCTGGACGGTTCCCTGAGTGCTGGAAGGAGGGGAGGTTGGTTCTCCTGCCAAAGCCGGGACGGTCCCCGGATTTGCCGTCGGCCTACAGGCCCATCGTGCTCCTCGACGATGTGGGTAAGCTGCTGGAGCGTGTGCTCGCTGCCCGCATCGTCCGACACCTGGAGGAGGTGGGGCCCGATCTGTCGGACGCTCAGTATGGGTTTCGGAGGGGGCGTTCGACCATCGGGGCCCTATTACGCCTGAGGCAGGCGGCCGCGGAGGCCGTCGCCGGGAAGGGAGTGCTGTTGGCGGTGTCGTTGGACATCGCCAACGCATTCAATAGTCTGCCATTCGGCTGCATCAGGGAGGCGCTCCGGTTCCATGGAGTGCCCCTGTACCTCAGGCGGCTGGTGGCAGACTATTTGGAGGGCCGCAGTATCCTCTGCGCGGGTCCCGCAGGGGACATTGTGCGGACGCCCATGTCGTGCGGCGTTCCACAGGGGTCGGTTCTGGGGCCGACTCTGTGGGACATCGGGTACGACTGGGCGTTGAGAGGGAGTCTCCCCCCCGGGCTCAGCTTGGTGTGCTACGCTGACGACACGCTCGTCACAGCCCGGGGCAGGACACTCGAAGAGGCGGCGAGCCTGGCCACTCTCGGCACCGAGGAGATGGTCAGGCGGATCGAGGCGCTGGGGCTCAGGGTGGCCCTAAACAAGACGGAGGCCCTACTTTTCCATGGGCCCCGTGTGAGGCTGCCCATCGGCGCCTCGATAGTGGTAAACTCCATCCACATCAGCATCCAGGCCCATATGAGGTACTTGGGTCTGGTGCTCGACGGGCGATGGTGGTTCCGGGAGCATTTCCGACAGATTGCTCCCCGGCTTGTCGGCGCGGCGTCCGCCCTTTCTCGACTCATGCCGAACGTGGGCGGACCCAGTTTTGAGGCCCGACGGCTGTATGCGGGGGTCATCCGCTCGATGGCCATGTACGGCGCACCCGTGTGGGCGAGGGCTCTGAACGCCCAGCTCAGGGCGGTTCTGTGGAGGCCACAGAGAGCCATGGCGGTCAGAGCCATTCGCGGGTACCGCACGGTGTCGACAGAGGCGGCGTGCCTGTTGGCCGGGACACCCCCGTGGGACCTAGAGGCGGAGATGCTCTCCGACCTCTACCGGCGGGTTATCACAGCGCGCGAGGAAGGTGGCTCCCCATCGTTGAGCGAGATAGCCACCTGGCGCGTGGATGCCCGCCGAGACGTCATCGCCCGTTGGGCTACGCGGCTGGAGAGGCCTAGGCACGGTGTGGAGACCGTTGAGGCCCTCCGGCCCGTATTGATAGAGTGGATGGAGCGGCGGCACGGAGTCCTCACCTTTCGGCTGGTGCAGGTATTGACGGGGCACGGGTGTTTCGGGTTGTACCTGCACAGGGTCGTGTATAGGGAGTGGACTCCGGCCTGCCACCACTGCAGGAGTGACGAGGACACGGCGCAACACACGCTGGAGGTGTGTCCGGGATGGGAGCGGCAGCGCCGTGACCTCGTCGCTGTCATCGGTGCCGACCTGACGCTGCCGGCCGTCGCGAGGGCGATGGTCGACAGCATCAGGAACTGGGACGCGGTCGCCGCCTTCTGCGAGGCTGTCATCTCGCAGAAGGAAGCGGCGGAACGGGCAAGGGAGGATTCCCGCGCTCCGGGCCGCCGCCAGCGGCCGGGGCGGCGTAGGCGCGAATACCTGCGCCTGATGCCGCCCTAACCGAGGCTTCGGGTGATCGGACCGGGGAATTGTCCGGTCACCCGACGTGAGGCCACCGCGTGAGGGCGACGCCCTGACGGCGAAATCCGTCGGGTCGTCGACGAGAGGAACCCGCGAGGGTGAACCGCCGGGCGGGCCACCGAAGTTAAAAATCGGGTCCCGGTGACCCGCTCGCACGGCGGAGAGAGAGGAGTTTTACGGTGGGTCTATGGGGTCACGCGCCGCCTTCTCCGTCACCCCGGACCGATTTGGCGGGGCGAGACTAATCCATAGTCCACCAAAAAAAAAAAAAAAAAAAAAGGAAAGACGCACTGAACTTTGACAAAAACACTTAATTTTATTATAAAACTTTGTAAATTAGAAAATGGCACGTAGCTGTACTGACAAGGACGCCAACAAATTACGGCTATCCAGTGTTGTCAATTTAAAAAATATTCGATACATGGTAGCTTTAGTATAAAATAAAATTTGGTTAATTTTTAGGTCCACCAAAAATACCTAGATTCGTATAACAGCATGTTTATTGGACATAAAAAAATATATCTTGTGCAATTATTAACAACTATCTATTAAAAATAATATTCATTATATATCGCGTAAATGCGATAATAATGGTTTGATAAATATGTAACAAAATAATTAACTACGTCTATCCAAACACTCATACCCCGAATCTGAACAGTCCACACGACGAGACTTTTGAAACATTTTGATTATTTTTTTAAATGAAGAAATACCATTTCATAGTTTGAAATATTATGAGTAAAAGGAAAAATAACAATAATTTTACGAAAAAATAAAAGTCTTTAGTTACTGTCGTAAATTTTTAAGTTATTTTATCCGAACACCCATATGTGTATGACCCATTAACTAAACTTGGAACGGAAATTACTATCCCTCATCTTAATTCAGCTACATTAGCTGTCAACATTCATAACAGTCAACGCGTACGACGAACTATTTTCATTATTCACCAGAAAATTCAGTAGATTCACACGAGTGGTGATGTGTTTATTTTTATATCATTACTTATGACGAAATAAGCTTTTTTTTTGGTGGACCATGGATTAGTCTCGCCCCGCCAAATCGGTCCGGGGTGACGGAAAAGGCGGCGCGTGACCCCATAGACCCACCGTAAAAACTCCTCTCTCTTCGCCGTGCGAGCGGGTCACCGGGACCCGATTTTTAACTTCGGTGGCCCGCCCGGCGGTTCACCCTCGCGGGTTCCTCTCGTCGACGCCCCGACAGATTTCGCCGTCGGGGCGTCGCCCTCACGCGGTGGCCTCACGTCGGGTGACCGGACAACTCCCCGGTCCGATCACCCGAAGCCTCGGTTAGGGCGGCATCAGGCGCAGGTATTCGCGCCTGCGCCGCCCCGGCCGCTGGCGGCGGCCCGGTGCGCGGGAATCCTCCCTTGCCCGTTCCGCCGCTTCCTTTTGCGAGATGACAGCCTCGCAGAAGGCGGCGACCGCGTCCCAGTTCCTGATGCTGTCGACCATCGCTCTCGCGACGGCCGGCAGCGTCAGGTCGGCACCGATGACAGCGACGAGGTCACGGCGCTGCCGCTCCCATCCCGGACACACCTCCAGCGTGTGTTGCGCCGTGTCCTCGTCACTCCTGCAGTGGTGGTAGGCCGGAGTCCACTCCCTATACACGACCCTGTGCAGGTACAACCCGAAACACCCGTGCCCCGTCAATACCTGCACCAGCCGAAAGGTGAGGACTCCGTGCCGCCGCTCCATCCACTCTATCAATACGGGCCGGAGGGCCTCAACGGTCTCCACACCGTGCCTAGGCCTCTCCAGCCGCGTAGCCCAACGGGCGATGACGTCTCAGGGGGCATCCACGCGCCAGGTGGCTATCTCGCTCAACGATGGGGAGCCACCTTCCTCGCGCGCTGTGATAACCCGCCGGTAGAGGTCGGAGAGCATCTCCGCCTCTAGGTCCCACGGGGGTGTCCCGGCCAACAGGCACGCCGCCTCTGTCGACACCGTGCGGTACCCGCGAATGGCTCTGACCGCCATGGCTCTCTGTGGCCTCCACAGAACCGCCCTGAGCTGGGCGTTCAGAGCCCTCGCCCACACGGGTGCGCCGTACATGGCCATCGAGCGGATGACCCCCGCATACAGCCGTCGGGCCTCAAAACTGGGTCCGCCCACATTCGGCATGAGTCGAGAAAGGGCGGACGCCGCGCCGACAAGCCGGGGAGCAATCTGTCGGAAATGCTCCCGGAACCACCATCGCCCGTCGAGCACCAGACCCAAGTACCTCATATGGGCCTGGATGCTGATGTGGATGGAGTTTACCACTATCGAGGCGCCGATGGGCAGCCTCACACGGGGCCCATGGAAAAGTAGGGCCTCCGTCTTGTTTAGGGCCACCCTGAGCCCCAGCGCCTCGATCCGCCTGACCATCTCCCCGGTGCCGAGAGTGGCCAGGCTCGCCGCCTCTTCGAGTGTCCTGCCCCGGGCTGTGACGAGCGTGTCGTCAGCGTAGCACACCAAGCTCAGCCCGGGGGGGAGACTCCCTCTCAACGCCCAGTCGTACCCGATGTCCCACAGAGTCGGCCCCAGAACCGACCCCTGTGGAACGCCGCACGACATGGGCGTCCGCACAATGTCCCCTGCGGGACCCGCGCAGAGGATACTGCGGCCCTCCAAATAGTCTGCCACCAGCCGCCTGAGGTACAGGGGCACTCCATGGAACCGGAGCGCCTCCCTGATGCAGCCGAATGGCAGACTATTGAATGCGTTGGCGATGTCCAACGACACCGCCAACAGCACTCCCTTCCCGGCGACGGCCTCCGCGGCCGCCTGCCTCAGGCGTAATAGGGCCCCGATGGTCGAACGCCCCCTCCGAAACCCATACTGAGCGTCCGACAGATCGGGCCCCACCTCCTCCAGGTGTCGGACGATGCGGGCAGCGAGCACACGCTCCAGCAGCTTACCCACATCGTCGAGGAGCACGACGGGCCTGTAGGCCGACGGCAAATCCGGTGACCGTCCCGGCTTTGGCAGGAGAACCAACCTCCCCTCCTTCCAGCACTCAGGGAACCGTCCAGACGTCAGACAGGCGTTGAACAGCTGCCTGAGGCGAGGCTCGAAGTGCTCGAGGAGCGACGTCAGCACCCGGACTGGAATTCCGTCCGGGCCGGGGGCCGTGGTGGCGGAACGAATCTTCGCCACGGCCGCCCCCACTTCCGACTCCGTCACGGGCGGAACACTCTCGTCGTCGTCGGCCTCCCGGTCCTGATCTGGCGGAGCCATGACCGGGGGCGTGTGCTCCGACTGCCGTGGAAACAGCTCCTCGACCACCCTACGAAGGAAGTCGGGCTGGAGGGTCTCGGTGAGGGGGGGGGCCCGCGCGCGAAGCTTGTTCAGCGCCGTGCGATATGGGCGACCCCAGGGGTCACGGTCGAGACCGTCCAGCATCTCCTGCCAACTCGCGCCCTTGGCGGCACGGATGGCCAGCCGAAAGGCAGTCCGCGCACTGCGGTACGCCTCGTACAGCTGGCCCTCCCGCTCGACGTCGCGGTGACGCCGCCGGCTGCGGGTGTAGGACCTTCGGGCACTGATACACGCCGCACGAAGGTCCGCCAGTCTTGGGGACCACCAGTAGACCCCCTGCCTCGGAGGTGGACGCCGCCGCACTCTGGGCATGGCCGCATCGCAGATCTGCGTTAACGCACTGCGAATGCGGACAGCCTCAGCGTCCACTCCGTCCGCTGGGGGTGGTGAGGACAGCCACGTGCTGACAATGGCCGCCTCCGCCAGTAGATCCCTGTCAAGACGACCCACAGCCCACCGCGGAAACGCGGGATCTCCGTCCGCCCTGTGACCCCTACCGGGTTCCCGGGGGGAGACCTCCATCCGGATGTACCGGTGGTCCGACAGGGTCTCCGCCTCCTCCAGGACACTCCAGTTCCTCACCCGTGGCGCGACAGCGGGGCTAGCGAACGACAAGTCCACTATCGACCCGCCCTGCCGCCGCACACACGTGTTCACCGAGCCTCTGTTCAGAACACAGAGGCCCAGTGAAGCCGCCCACTCGTTGACCGCCCGCCCGCGGTCGTCCGACATAGGGGACCCCCACGCCGTGGATTTGGCGTTAAAGTCCCCCAGAACCAGGACGAGGCCCGGTGCCAGTCGCCGTATCGAGGCCTCCAAGGTGGTGAGTGAGGTACCGAAATCGTCCATCCTCCTAGTGGGGGAGAGGTATACGCTGTAAAGCGTGACCCCTCCCCACTCCGCCGCGACAAATTCCTCGCCCCTATCCAAAAGGGACAAGGACGGGAAGTGCCGCTGCGTTGAGACGACGATTGCCGCGGTACCGTTTCGACTGACCACCCAATTGGGGCGATCAGGCACGGCGTACGGTTCCGCGACTACGGCTGCACCAATCGACCACTCCGCCATGGATTGCAGGAGGAGATCCTGCGCTCCGGCGGAGTGGTTGGTGTTGGCCTGCAGGAGGAGGTGCATGGCTGGTGTACCCATTATCGGGTTGTGTCCATGACCTCCTCGCCAGCGGGCGATCGGACCGCGCTAGGAGCGGGAGCGGCCGTGGTCGTAGGGCCGCCCCGCGCCTTTGGGGCCGAAGCTGGAGGCTTGCACGCCCCAGAGCCCATGCGGTGCTTGGCGGGCTTATTGCCCGCCGCACACGCGGGGCAGTGGGGCGGGGCGGCGCAAGATGCCGCCACGTGCCCGGTCTGACCGCAGCGGAAACACAATCCGCCGCAGTCGAAGCAATTAGTGCACGTCGGTCGAATGTGTCCGACCGCCATGCACTTGTAGCACCTCGCAGGCCGGTGCTCAAGCACGGTTACCCGCGCCGAGCTCCAGCCCACAAGGAGCCTGCCTGAGCCGGCCAGTTGCCTGACCGACTCCACCGGGCACTGCGCCCAGGCAGCACCTACGCCACCCGGACCGGGACGAATGGCACCGACCCGGACGGTGTCTATGGGACACCCGGTTTTCGAGGTATGACGAAATAAGCTAATGATGACGAAATATACTAACAATATATAATAGCGATGAGAATAATGACGAAAATGTAATATGGTATTTCTTTTTTGTTCATTTTCACGTGTGTCGTACAAGCTCCTCCTAAACCATTGTTATGGCTGTGGTAAATTGTTAGGGGTATAAGAAAATATTATCTTTAAGATTTCAACTTACGTATACCTTATGTATTTCCATGTGGTGAAGAATTAAGAATACAACCCACCCTCTTGCCTGTATGACTGAGGACACCGTCAAAGATCATTAAGGGATATTACGTGCATATAACATCTATACAAGAAAAGGAAAGCTTAAAATGAAGCCGTATAGCAACACTTTTGACTAGCGTATCGTAGGTCAATTTTCCTCCCACTATGGAGGAGATTCTGTCCCTACAATGGGAAATATATTAGCTGATATGGGAATGACGATAACGAAAAAACATTAAAAATGAATTTATAATTTTGATAGTCTTTACATATTGATATTTTATATGTACAGGTTTAATTTATTGTAACGAGACGTAACATACTTTTTTTGTTTCGAATTTAAAGAGACGTATATACTTAATATTTTGACGTTACTGATTGCGCTAGTCACGCTGTAATGGAGCTATTAACATACGTAATACCGGTGAAAACAATATTTTGTGTTATAACAATATTTTTTTACGTAACGCCTGCCATCTGAAGTCTACAATCAATGAAATATTTATACATACAAACATACCATCACGTCATGTCCTTTGCAGGGTAGGCAGAGAGAATAGAGTGCCAGAGAACTCTATCCTTGCATACTTCACTCGCTTCCTCAACATTCATAATTATCTTCATACATGCTCGCCTGTTTCGGAGACTCTTGACTCCACCTTCCTTCAGTACATGACCGATCTGGTCTAGGTAGGTTAGTCTCAGTCTCCTCCGGTACCTACATCCCTCCACTTTCGCATGATATATCTTCTTAACCAGACAATCGTTTGGCATTCTTTCCACATGTCCGAACCATCGGAGCATTCCATATTCCATACACCAATATTCTCTTTCATACCTACGCGCTCTCTTACGTCGTCGTTACGAATGCGAACGATCAGCCTAACTCCACAGATTTTCCGTAGAAATCAATGAAATATTTATATATACAGGGTGTATCAGAGAATGGAGCAGCTAGTGAGAAGGATGGTAGGTAATGATGCTAGGAACCCATAACAAAAAATTGAAGGGAAAATGTCGATTCGTTAATAAATTACAAGCATTTAAAGTTTTCAATTTTGTCATCGCTTTTTCTTTAAAACTGAATGAAATGTACCAAGTAAATGATAAATAGTCTGCTACATACTCATACTTTCTTAAATATTCATTAGTACCTAAATAAATTAATGATTACGTTTGCTACAGTATAACAAACGTCACCTTTACAAACAGCTGACGAGTCAATGACCTTGAAATTTTCCCTTCAAATTTTTGTTATGGGTTCCTAACATCATTACCTACCACCCTTCTGACCAGCTGCTCCATTCTCTGATACACTCTGTATATATACTAGCAGACCGGGCCACGCGTTGCTGTGGCTTAGGTTAGCTTCAGTAACACTTTTTGTTTATTCTAAGAAATTTTAGCTTATATGAAGCGTTTGTACATTGAACATAGCGCCATCTATTAAATACTTACTGAATCCAGTCAACAGATTCCGCCATATTTTAAAATCCTTTTGATATAACATATGATTTTAACTGTCAAATATTAGACATATAATTTGCAATAAAATAATATTACTATAAATTGAGATTTAAGCTATCCTATCTTTTAAGTTGGATTAAACTATACTTGCTGTGCAAATTTGGTTAAAATCGGTTAAGTACTTTATGAGTCCCTCGCGGACAAACAACGTGACACGTATTTTATATATATTAAGAAGATATATATATATATATATATATATATATATATAGCTGTGTGGTACATATTGTATCGACACCAAGTAATTGGGATAAGAGTAGGAGAATGATAATGAGTATTCGTATGCCATTGACACGCAGAAGACTAAAATATTTTTTGCAACTAATGCCTAGAAGATTTAAGTAAAATGCACATATTTTTTTATTATATACTGATTTTACCAAATAGACATATTTTACATATCGACGGCAGAAAGCGAAAACGTAGTAGTCCACAAAAACGAAAATGTTCACCAGAGCCAAAAACCTGTTTCACTTTTTTAAAAAAAATCATAACTCGCGTATTTTTTAACGTAGACCCACGATTTGGATTATAAGAGATTTGGATATTAGATTTATTATTTTTTTCTAAATATAATTATTACTCTTAAATCTCATTCTATCAATTATGTATCAAAATTTTGTGGACTACGACATTTTGAACTACTTTTCCAGAATGTTAAAACACTGTAATTGCACTGTTGAGTTGTATGGAGCGGGGTCAAATGATTTTTTTTAAGGAAAACGAAAACGTGGTAAGCTACTTTATTTGAACTAAGGCTGCCCAACTGTATGTTGTAAACGTAGTTATTCCATAAAACTAATATCTTAGAATAGGTGTAAACTAAAATAATTGCTTATTTAGGGTAAGATAAAATATATTACACGTAAAGCGATTTAAATTTGACAGAATATTAAAACGTAGAGTTCAATAAATAATACACTACAAATTATATTACAAATGTAAAAACATAATAAGCTTAAAAAAAATAAAGTTAAAAATATATGAATAAGTAATTTACTTAATTAACGTCCGCCGTCGCCGTCTTTAACCATAACAGATGTCATATCTTCTGCTGACTACACACCAGCACGGATAACAGGTAGTGGTTGAAGCCCCTCTTGGGTCATCTGACCATTGCTTGTTCCGTAGCAGTGTGCCCCTATTGCGAGGCCTTTTCGTCATGTTCGATCAGCTGGCGATCTTTTTGTATACCTCATACATCGTTGGCCATAGGCCTTGGAGGGAAAGTGTGAGGCACTAGCGTTCAGCTTAAATATCGCAAAAGCGTTCGACAGGGTCTGGCATAGGGCCCTTCTGTCAAAGCTACCATCATATAGAATCGCCGAAGGACTTTGTAATTGGATGACCAGCTTTCTGGATAGTCTGCGCATAAAAGTAGTCGTCGACAGCTCCTGCTCCGACCATGATGATGCTGGTGTACCATAGGGCTCGATGCTCCTCGACGTTATTTATCCTGGTTCTCTATAGACAGTATATGTTGCTATGCGGATGACAACACGGGTGACGAGCGATACACCGAGCATCAGAATGTTCCTCCATGTATCGGAGTATGTTACAGGAAAGAGGGGCTCAACTTGGGTCTGAAAATCAGCGCTCTTTGGGGCGAGCCTCAGAACGGGGTGAACGGAACTTAGTTCAGTTCAACCCCACTAAGACACAAGTTTGCGCTTTGACTGCGAAGAAGGAACCGTTTATCATGGCGCCTTAGTTCCAAGGAGTAACTCTCTAAATTTTCGAGAGTATTGGGATATAGAGGAAATGCCAGTTTGGTAGTCATTTGGAGGGCAAAGCTAAATTGGTAAGCAAAAAGTTAGACGTGCAAAGCAGAGCTGGGTGGTCCTTCACGCCGAGGCAACGTCTTGTGCTATACAAAGCACTAGTTCGTTCTCACGTGGTTTACTGCTCTCATCTCTGGGCTGGCGTGTCTAAATATCAGCTAGACCCACTTGACTCCCCGCAAAGGCGTGCTGTTCGAGTCGTCGGTGATCCCAATCTCACGGACAGATTGGAGTTTACGGGAGCGACGGAGAGACTTTGGGTCTCTCTTTGTACTCTACCGGCCCTTTTACACCCGTACCACTCGTCATCGTAGCAGGGGTCACTCATTTCACCTGAACTTACCCTGTTCCTAGACTGTACGTTTTCAGAGATCATTTCTCCCACGTACGAGCAAGATCTGGAATGAACTACCTGCTGCCGTGGTTCTAGAGCGTTATGACATGTTCTTCTTCAATTGAAGTTTAAGAGCATTTTCTTCAAGATAGACAACGGCCTGGCTGTACCCCTGTTGTTAATAAGGTTCATGTGCAGCAGTATTACTTACCATCAGATGTGCTGCTTGCTTGTTTGCCACCATAGGTAATAAAAAATGTGTCATAAAAATATTAATAGTATTTTTTTTATTATATATACACTGTCAACATCACACTCGTACTACCAGTAATACAAGCAAGAACACGTGTTCTTGCTCCCGTAAATATGTAGTATTTATTGAAATGACTTACGAAAATAAGTACCTCTTTACAAAAAGATTGCCATCTTATTATATTTACATTACAACAAAAAATAAGAATATAGCAAGCTGAGCAGCAAATAGAGCGTTTAAGGGCGGTAAATCGATGAAGTTTAAATTTGCATCACTATTAAAATGGTGTATAGCTGTGTACTTACTTTAAATAAGATAATCTAAATGTCATAAATTCTAGAGTGGATTGTACAGAAACCTTACCAAGGGTAGTAATAGTATCGATTCCTTGTACCACTATCCGCTAAAACGTCGTTAATGAGCAAAAATCTTTTTTTTACGGAAAGCGAATTGCTGTAATCGACATAGTGTAAGTTATTACTACTTTTTTCTGTAACGTACAGCGTTTTTAAATGCAGGCATTTAAGTTTAAGCCCGTTTTTTTAAATGTTACTTTCATAACTATTCATCTTAGAATTATGTAACCCGGACCATTTGAATTAGTTTTTTTTTCTGATTCGAATAGTGCAATAAAAAAATGTTTCATACTTTGTGGACTACGACGTTTTCGCTTTCCGCCGTCGATATGTTATCAATCACTTATACTGTTGACATTACACAGATCTTAGCACCATACGAGAGTAGATATCAGTGTTAATTGACGAATGGGATATTTTGGGATGTCTTACTTTTATAAAAGATATTGATACGTGGTTAACATTTTGGTTTAAAGAACCTCCTTGTCATTTGTTATTTATTATATACTAGCTGATGCCCGCGACTTCGTCCGCGTGACATTCATTTTAACTACGCACCCCTGTTTGAAACTTAAAAAATTCAAATTCTACCAAAGTACTTCTGGCAGCCACTTAACCATTTTCATTAAAACATAGGCAAATTCTTAAGCGTGAATTAGTGTGTGAACTTTCGCTGTTGAAATAACACAGTCGTTTTTTTTTCATAGAAATAAAAAATCCTCATAGAAATGAAAAATCCAATTAAATTAATGAAATTCTATTCATCTAGTGGCAGTAACTGTACAACTATCAATAATTAGGTACATACCACTTAACGGGAGTGGGGCTATTATTTCTCCGTGTACTGGTATTAAGAATACAAAATGTTGACAATCGTTTCTTTGCCAAGGAAATCGTGAAATGCTGTCTAAGGGAGCACTGCGAAACTCTTGCAGCAAGTCTTGGTCTTGCACTTATGCAACATGAATGTGAATGGCCACCTTGGCTTTGCTTCCATGTTGATGGTTAGGGTCAGCTTTTCTACTTGGGCCACAGATAAGAATACTTCAGTGAAGCATTGATCTCATCGATTCTATTTCCTCGGGTTTAAACTGGAAGGATTTGGCAAAAATCTCAAAGAAAAGCACCATTGGCTTTTCATTACGATCAATATTTCGTAGTGCTCGATCGGCGTCTACGACTTTTTTTATACAATTATCGCAAACGATTAGACAGCAATCCTAAATAAAAACACTAATAGTGTAAAAGCCACAGTTAATAGTATTCTGTCTACAGCCACAGGCCGGTCCAACCCCCAGACGGACCTAGTACCCCACTCTTGCAGAAAAGCAATGTCAACAGTGGCAATTTGAAGGAGTCGGCGGGGCAGTGCAGGTGCGATTATCTGCCTCTAATGCTGCCTTAGCCAAAGCTGCGGGTAATTGGAACGCGGAATAGTCTGTTACTCGCAGAGAGGCTGACCATGTGAGAGCGACGCCCGGCCGATGGCGTCAACGGGGGATGGTATTCGAAAGGCCCAATGGCGATGGGGAGAGAAAACGGTCTGTTATGGGGCCACGCGTACGAAATGGACGGCGTGTGTCCAGACCATGGCCTGCCAAAAAAAGAAGTGGATGTAATTTGCTCGTTTACCACCATACACAATAAAACAAAAAACACTTTAAATGTGACGCGTGTTATTGATATTGCTCTATAAATCTATCGGGTTTTTAAACAATGTGTGAGCTGTTTTATCACCAAGAAGTAATGTAGCTGCAGTTTCTGACATAGCCACTGCCAAAGTTATTTTACGCTGTCTCCTCATTTTATACCTGGGGTATCTAGGAAAAATGGCTTTCTATCATCTATCATCTAAACTTATATACGTCTCACTATTAGGCTCAAGCCTCGTCCGTAATGAGAGCGAAATTGACTAATATACCACGCTGGTCAAATGTGTTGGTATAGGGTTTGGTTTCAATTTTGCCTTTTCTTCCATATGTGTGATATATATTTAGATCCCTTAGTCGTCTTGTGGGTGATCGACCCACGGGTAAGAAAGGGGGTGGTGAAATATATTCTAATTGCGTAACCGCACGGATAAATATATACGAAAGAATTAATAAAAATGAATTTCTTGGTCCATGTCGCGCTTTAGTAGCGTAGGATATCTTCAAATGGATATTTTTATTATAATGTCAAAGGATTTGAAAGAATGTAAAACAATAACATCATTAATAGCAAAAGACTCAAACGAATGGGGGTAAGGCTGTTACAGGCCTCCTCAAGGGTGTCATCTCAGCACTGATCACCTTCAACTGCTCTGCAAGCTGCTCGAAACGTAGTCTATGCTATCAACAGTGTATAAAAATCTAAAAAAGTAGGCCCTCGTTGCAGCACAATATGCAGCAACAGGCGCGCTGTGTGGTAGCGGCTACGAATACTACCAACCCTCCAACCCTTACTTTGCTCGTGGATGTCGTAAAAGACGACTTAGACCCTTATAACGACCTGGGCCAACTACATCTGATGCCGATTGGTCAACTATTACATTCCCGAGCATGGTTGACGTCTGGCAGGCGGCCGGTCATAAAACTATTGCCAATAAATTTTACAATATGTACTATGAAAGAAGAGTACATATTGTATCTACCCCAAGTAATTCGCATAAGTGTAGGAGAATGATGAGGCGGCAGTAATAGTATTCACTATTGCTAAGGTGACTGGTGTAGTAATGGGTCATGGTTGCTTCGGCATGTATCTGCTAAAGGTTGCAAGGAGGGAGAGCATACCATCCAACCACTACTGCGGTTGAGAGGTGGACACGGCGCTGCATATGCTCAAAGTTTGTGTGGCCTGGGCAGATTAGCGCCTTGAACTCAACGCAATCATCGATGCCAAACTGGCACTGTCGACCGACCATCGCTAAGACGATGTTCGATAGCGTCAGGAACTGGTACTCGGTTGCCGCCGACAGTCGTCCCACAGAAGAAACAGCGGGGCGTGTCACAGAGGAGACTCTCCATGCTGACACACTTTACCTCTGCGCATCGGACGTTATAGGCGCGAGTACCTGCACCTGTTGCTATCCTAACTGAGGTCGCGGGTATATGGACCATGAGAATTAATCTACCACTCGCAAAGACACTGACGACGTGAGAGCGATACAACGCTGTTGTTTGCTGGGGAGTCGACGGCGGCGATACCTGAAAGGGTAAACCCCGGACCGGCCACGGATGTCAAGTAAACGGTACCAGAGGCCAGCCTGATGGCGATGGGGAGAGAACGCGATCAGTTATGGAGCCACACCACGCCCTTCTGTTGCCCCGGAAGGAATGGCCAAACAATAACAAAAAGGGTGCACTTTGCATACTCGCCCCAAAGTAGCATCTTAACTAAGAATGTACGTTTTGTACGCTCTATGATGTAGTAACTTTTGAAAATATAACGAAAGATTTAAACTTAATTTTCAGCGCCATCTATTGTTCATTTAATTAACTAAATAAATCATGCATTTTATTAATTTATAGCTAAATTATATACTATTAACTAATTAAAACATTATTTTTCATCACAAATAGTTTTAATATTTATTTTGACTACTTGACCGTTATATAGTATGTCAACTTCCGTTCAACACTGCAGGAGTGGGATGCATATGAGCTGAATTCATGAAACTACTACATATTAAGTAATACAAATATTTTGCTTACGTTGTAGATACATTAAATAATTATTTTGAATTGAACCTTCTAGTGACGTAAAAGGCGAGCGGTGATTTTAAAAACTTAAATGACCATAACTTTTTTACAGACATTCAATTTCAGAGATAGACAGAGATTTCAATGAAACAAAGACTAAATGTTGCTCTGAATTGGGCTTAATCTTCTTATCAAAACTGCGAAACAATCCATTCAGTAACTTCGGAGATTAACGATTACAGACATACAGACAGACAAAAAATTCCAAAAAAAGATTTTTGGTTTCTGTTAGTGTTTTCTTATTGCCTAGATTCATTTTTTAATAAATTTATCAAATGTACAGACACAGGTTTTCTACTCATTTATTATATGTATAGATATAGATATAGACAATAATGTCAAAGGATTTGAAAGACTGTAAAACAATAACATCGTTAAAAGCAAAAGACTCAAACGAATGGGACTATGACTGTTACAGGCCTACTCAAGGGTGTCATCTCAGCGCTGATCACCTTCAAGTGCTCTGCAAGCTGCTTGAAACGTACTCTATGCTATCAACAGTGTATAAAAATGGAAAAAAAGTAGGCCCTCGCACAATATGCAGCAACAGGCGGCAGTAACAGCACTATTGCTAAAGTGACTGGTGTAGTGATGGGGCATGGTTGCTTCGTCGTGTACCTGCTCACGGTCGCAAGGAGGGAGATCACATCGTCTAACCACTACTGCGATTGCGAGGTGGACACGGCGCTGCAGACGCTTAAAGTTTGCGTGGCTTGGGCAAAGCAGTGTCGTGCACTCATCGCAATCACCGGGGTCAAACTGGCACTGTCGACTATCGCAAAGACGATGCTCGATAGCTGGACCATGGGAATTAATCTACCACCCGCAGACACCGATCACGTGAAGGCGATACAACACTGTTGTTTTTCGGGGTGTAAACGGAGACGATACCTGGAAGGGTAAACCCCCGGACCGGCTACGGATGTCAAGTAAGCGGTACCAGAGGCCAGCCTGATGGTTTGGGCAGAGAACACGATGTGTTATGGGGCCACGCGACGCCCTTCTGTTACCACGGAAGGAATGGCTGTGTCCAGACCATAGCCTACTAAACAAAAACAAAAAAGAGTGCACTTTGCATACTCGCCCCTAAGCATCTTAAATAAGAATGTACGTTTTGTACGCTCTATGATGTGGACTTTACTTTTCTTTTTCGTGTTTGACTTAGTTGTTAGTCGCAGATGGCAATGACTCCTTTACTCGGACTATTAGGTGAGTGCTGAGAGCTTTCTACTCAAAGTACCCTTACTAAGTTCAAGAAGTTAATGTAGTAGCTTTTGAAAATATAACGAAAAAATGATTTAAAGTTTTAAACTAAATAATAGCGCCATCTATTGCTCATTTAACAAACTAAATAAATCATGCATTTTATTAATTTATAGCTAAATTATATATTATTAACTAATTAAAACATTCTTTTTTATCACAAATAGTTTTAATAGTTATTTTGACTACCTGACTAATGTTATGTATTATGTCAACTTCCTTCAACTTTGAAGAAGGTTTGAGCCCAGCAGTGGGAGGTATATGAGCTGAATTGATGAAACCATTATATATTAAGTAATACAAATACTTTCCTTACACTATAGATAAATTAAATAGTTATTTTGAATTGAACCTTCTAGTGACATAAAAGGCGAGCGGTGATTTAAAAAACTTAAATGACCATAACTTTTTTTACAGACATCAGATTTCAATGAAACAAAGACTAAATGTTGCTCTGAATTGGGCTTAATCTTTTTATCAAAACTGCAAATCAATCCGTTCAGTAACTTCGGAGATTAGCGATTACAGACATACAGACATACAGACAGACAAGAAATTCCAAAAAATGTTTTTTGTTTTCTGTTAGTGTTTTCTTACTACCTAGGTTCATTTTTTTATAAATTTATCAAATGTACAGACACGGGATTTCTACTCATTTATTATATGTATAGATTTAAACCTCTGTATCTTAAAAGCTAGGCTAGAAAGGCCTACATATACAATTTTCTATGTAATTTAGTGCTATATAATATAAGGTTACTTGCGTCATCTTTTCTGGAAATAATTTTAAACTTCGTATATATTTATAAATACCCGATTACGAAACGAAAAATGATATCACAAGCGGGGTTCGAACCCGCACCTATTGGCAATCCGGCCCAATCGTGCTCGGATTCCCAATAGGTGCGGGTTCAAACCCCGCTTGTGACATAATTTTTCATTTCGTAATCGGGTATTTATAAATAATTAAGCATATTAAATGCTAAAAATTTCAGTAATTTTCGTATATATTATTAAGTGTCTTGGGGAAAGGAAAAGAACATATATTGATTGCTCGGAATTCAAACTCGAATCTCAGATGTACTCACTCACACAGATGTACTCAGATGAACAATAAGATATTCTATCTATAAAAATACCTCAGATGTTCCTTTATTTTGGCGGCAGGCTATAGTGTGACTACACCCGGATCGATGCATCCGGGGCGACAGAAAGAACAGCGCGCGATGCTACAACCCGCCCATTAAGAACACAGATGTCCCTACCATTTCTTTGGTAGTACAAAATCATTAAATTGAATCATAGCCCGGCTTGAACTTTTACTCCGATTAAAACAATAATTTTCTACAGAATTTTAATACTTTGGACACATCGTAATACATAGATAAATAAAGTAGATAGAAAAAAAAATACAGCTACTAATAGTCTTACCAGTTATTAGTATTAGTAGCAGATAGTAATTGCCGTTTATCCATGTGGTGACGGAGTAAGAATACAATTCACCACCCCCTATCTTACCCGTGGGACTAAGGAATATAAAACGCATATAACATCAATGCAAGAGAAGGCAAATTCGAAACAAAATCCTATACCAACACGTCTGACTAGCGTGGTATAGTAGGTTAATTTCCCTCCCATTACGGAGGAGGCCCGAGCCCAATAATGTGACATATATGGGCTGTGATGATGATAATAATGATGAGTAATTGCCTAAACTTACTAAGACTCACTTATGGGTCGTAGTCACCGCTTTATGTGTGATATCATAGAGGGACGTAGTAGAGCGGTTAGAGAACATAGTATCCACGCAAACTTGGACCTTGCGACTGAATATATGCCTGCACCTGATGACATTCTAGCTAAGACTTGCCAATCAATTTATTATTTGCAGTAATTAAATAATAATTTTATTAGTGGTAGGACCACGCTGTTGATAGTTCTCTATCTACAGCTGCGGGCCGGTTCGAATCGAACAGTTACTCAAAGATTATTAAAAAAGACACTAATGTACATAGATACCAGATGAGCCTCTTTCTCTTAAACAATTAATTTGCATTGCGGATGTGCTATTAATTGCATTGGAAAAAAATATATATTTTTTCGTTTAAAAAATGCTTCACGCATGTTTTATTATTCTAAATGCATCATTGAATATTGAAGATAATAATGTAGACTTACGATAATTGTATATAATGGATGCATGGATAGACATTTTGTTTAATACGAAATATTTTTCATAATATTAGGTCCTTACATATGAAAATAGCGTTTTGCCATACTGACCACTTTGATCTGAAATATCTCCTCTTTGGTTAAGAATTCCAAATTCAAATTTATAAATTCATTTAGCTGGTAGGTACATTAGAGTTTTGAAAACAGTCATGCATTTGTTTTTTCCTCATTTTTTTTCTTTGGCGTCGCTTATTACCGCACAATGGTAAACAAGAAATATCGGTATATTTACGAGTACGAGTTCTACCGTGGCACCAGTGCGGCAGAAACAGCTCGAAGGATTAATGATGTGTACGGCGGTGGTATCGCAAAAGAAAGCACGGTACGATTTTGGTTTCAACGTTTTCGTTCTGGAAATTTCGACCTTCAGAACCAACCCCGTGGGCGGCCGGAAACTAAAGTGGAAAATGAGGAATTAAAGGCTGTTGTGGAAGCGGGTCCATCACAAAGCACTTCAAAGATAACTGCAGGCTTCGGGGTAAGTGACAAAAGCAAATCGGGCAAGTAAAAAACTTGAACGATGGGTACCTCATGAATTGAGTGAATCGAACTTGCAAAAACGCGTCGTCTGCTGTGTTACTTTGCTCAACCGACACAATATGAAGGGATTTCAAATCGAATCGTTACTTGTGATAAAAAGTGGATACTGTACGATAATCGGATGCGCTCGTCGCAATGGCTGAACCCTGGAGACCCAGCCAAACCTACCCTAAACGAAAATTGACTCAGAAAAGTTACTTGTGAGTGTTTGGTGGACTAGCACTGGTGTTGCTTCCTACAGCTTTCCGAAATCAGGCCAAACGATTACGGCAGATATCTATTGTCAACAACTGCAAGCCATGAAGGAAGAACTAGCTGCTAAACCACCGAGATTGGTCAATCGCTCTAGGCCACTGCTGCTTCACGACAACGCAAGACCACACACTGCACAACAGACAACCACACAATTGGAATGTCTGAGACATCCACCGTATTCCCCGGACCTTGCTCCAATAGATTATTATTTTTCCCGGAATTTGAACAACTTCTTATAAAGAAAAAATTCAACTCCGATGCGGCAGTCCAAACCGCCTTCAAAGAGTTTATTGATTCTCACTCCGCCATGGTTTTTTTAGTAAAAGAATCAATGAACTACCTATAAGATGGCAAAACTGCATAGATAACAACGGTGCATACTTTGATTAATTAAATATATTTTCCAAAAAAAAATTGACTTTATATTTCTCCCGTACAAAACGCCATATTCATATGTAAGAACCTAATATATTGTATCAATATTTATTATAAATATTCGTTTATATTTTGTAGTTTATTTTACGAGCATTCTTCTACTCTTATCCCAATTACTTGGGCTCGATACAATATGTACTCTTCTTTCATAGTACATATTGTAAAAGTTCTATAACTTTTTTTACAAAACTATTGCATAGGCAAAAAAAAAAAAAGTAAACGTCGAATAGACGGTCGGTCATAAAACTATAGCCAATAATCATTTGCAATATGTACTATGGAAGAAATGTACATATTCGTCGAACCTAAGTAATTGAGATAAGAGAAAGATGATATCATCAAGATGATATCATTAAGTTTATAAAAGAGTTATAAATTTTAACTTTATATGTAATACATACCAATAAACTTTAATATCTTTAAAACATTTAGATAATAATTTCTGATATTTACGCGTGTAAGTAAAATAAAATCAGTTTAACGGATTCTATCTCATTTATATTCGATTTTAACTGGTCCGATTTTTCGAATACTCATTTAGTGTTCGTAATCACGGATCCTTCGGAGAAATTGCCTAGTAATTATAATATGTCCAAATTTGCCACAAGTAAAATAAAATAATTTTATAATTGTACAGAGAATTTGCTCGCTGTTCTAATTATAATAAATTTGGTAATTCACTTTCTCATTACTAAGCGTACTTAAAATTCATGTCATTATGATCACACGACACACATGATACAAAATATTGTCGTTATAATTTACACACATCTAGAATTTATTAGAATAATATATTTTTAATATATTTTTCCGTGTGGTGACGGAGTAAGAATACAAATCACCACCCCCTATCTTACCCGTGGGTGATCGTAAGAGATGACTAAGGGATATAAAATGCATATAACATCTATGCAAGAGAAGGAAAACTCGAAACAAAACCCTATACCAACACGTCCGACCAGCGTAGTCAATTTCTCTCCTATTATGGAGGAGGCTCGAGCCCAACAGTGGGACATATATGAGCCGAGATGATGATGATGAAATTAATATATACCTGCTTAATTAACATTTTAATATCCTTTTTACTACATAGTGGTAATTCGTTCATTCATTACAATTACTGTAATTTATATAATCTAATACCTTTTTTTATTGTGCCTATAAGTGAAAGGGTCAAGTCTAATGCATCTTTGATATATCTATGCAATGTATCTTCGAGCTCAATAATGAGAGGACTTCTTTAGGAAAAAGCAATCATGCCTATTTTTATTTGAAACTATATACATCTTATTATTGAGCACGATGTTCTTTCAGATAATGAAAATTAGCTCAATCTAACACGCTAGCCGTTTTACACACATCTAGAGTAGGCCTAAACTTTTATTTTTAGATTGCCTTCTTTTGCAGTAATGTACTTTACTTAGTAACTACTAACCGATTTTAAGGTACTCACGGAAAAGGCAGAGATAGGTCACAATTGTACCAACCGAAAAACTCAATAATTACGGGCATTTAATAATTAAATACGCAAATAACTTCGATTACGTGACTTGAATCCAATCTTGGTTACTTATCTTAAAATACGCTAATACTTTCTCAAGGTTCTTTTTTATGTGGATATAAAACGTAGATAGAAAATACATTAACATTATAAATAACTTTATGTCAAGGAAAGATCTTGGGCCGCTCGTTTCCGCACATTACAAATCCCAGATACGGGTTTAATGATCTTGTAGTTGGTCTTGAAAGATAAGCGATACTGCTAGCTCCTATATCTTTAAAAAAATGTCTTGATAGGATTATTCACATGAAATAAATTGTATTTTATGTATTATGTGCTGAATTTTTAAATATATTTCAACATAGGTATGTGATTGTGGTAGGAAGTTATTAGTGGTAGGACTACACTGTAGACAGTTCTCATTCTACAGCCGCGGGCCGGGGTAGTACCACACTCTCGCAGAAGATCGACGTCTGAGTAATGACAATGTGTTATTGCATTTCGTTCGGTGTGCGAGAGAGCCGGAAGCCCAACTAGGTGGGTTTGGGGATTGTAATGGTAGGCAGCGACCTAACTAAAGCAAAGGTCCATGGTCAGTAGTGACATTTACCATCAGGTGTGTTGCTTGTTCGTTTGCCACCATAAGCAATAAAAAAAAAGAAAGAAGGTATTTGACGACCATTGTTATTACAAAAGTTTTAATATAAATTTTAATAATACATAGTTTTGTTATTTATTACACTATAGAAAAAATTAATGCATTTTATAATATTAAATATACCTACTATTTTTGTAATTATTATAATGTGAAGATTTATTAATTTACCAAAATGTTTTAACATATTAGATTTGTATTTTTATCTGCAGACAAATCAGTATAGTACTAAAATTTGCATCAATTTAATAACTGAAACTGTAGCGGTATATAAAAACCTCGCTCTTTTGAACAACAAAGAACTTAATCATTCCATAACCAAAGTTGAAGGAAAGTATCTGGAACATCGGGATAATAATATGAAAATGAAATCTTCATATTATCCTTAAATAAAAGCTTAATTTTAATCAGTAAATGTATTATTTACGGATTTAAATTAAGCTATTATTTTACTAATTTAATATTTCCAAATATAAAAAATAACGTTACTAAATTATCTTTATTCATTTATTATGCGAAGAGTAGTTGCTTCTGGCTGCTAAACTAGAGTAACAGCGTAACAACTTGGTACTGGCTTGGCCCAGTACCATGTTGCTCTACAGCCGATAGTCGTTCCAGCTTACCAGCGTTGCTGTCATTTTACTCAACAGCTCATTGACGTAATATCTGCCTTGTTACATGCTGAACCAGTGCCTCGAAGTTTAACGATTACAGCTAGTAAGTAATTGCTTATTAGACAGTATCGCAGGCGAAATCTTGTTTCCAAGTTCGGAAGATGGAAGTGCATCGGCTGGTGCTAATGTAAGAGATCGGGATCCATTTCTTTAGTGACAGTAATGTTAGGGCATGCTTGCTAGAACAATTGCCGAGTAGTTACTTGTAGTGTGGTGTTTACTTGTAACTTGATTGCACTTACTTGTACATAGAAGGAGCTGACTCTATGTTACCACTGCGTATGATTTTGGCAAAAACACTATGCAGGTATATGCTCAAGGTTGAACATATACCTTTACATATTTCATTTACCTTATGAAATATGTACTTTGAATAGAAAATAAAAGAAGACGTTGCAACAGAGTATAATTTGACGAAAATGGATCAGTTAGGGTTGTGAGAGCGAGTGAGCGCATGAAAACGTTATTATCGCTTTTCGCCGAAAAGTTGATGAGGGGTAGATGCCCGAAAAAGCAATAGTGGTTACAAAATAAAAAAAGCTACGGTATCGGTATCTTTAGCCGGTGCCGGTATCGGTATCTTTAGTGTAGGAATTTCATTACAGTAAGTACCTAAGCTGTTTATAATTTTGTTTAGGGCTTGGCACCGATTTCAAACCTATCAATAGATAGCATAGTATTTAGTAAGTTATTTTGTACTTTTCAGTTTTTGAAGTCAGTTTTTTTATATATTTTTTCCTTTTTTGTGTTACAGACACAGTTGTTCTATTAGTAGCGGGGCTTGAGCTACTCATTCATTTGTCGCAATCATAATTAATGCTAATTTTAGACTTATATGGTTTTCTCATGGATGCCATTGTCAGAACTGGACCAAATTGAAATAAGACACACGGGAAGCACCAGCTTTCAAATAAAAAAATAATCCTTAAAATCGATTTGCCCAGTCGAAAGTTATGAGGTAACAAACATAAAAAAAAATACAGACGAATTGAGAACCTCCTCCTTTTTTGAAGTCGGTTAATAAGGATAGCAGAAAGCTCCATAAGTTGCCATCGCAATGCTGACCGCTATCATAATTTCCGCACATATTCCATTTCAGCAAATAAATTAGTGTACTCAAATTTAATTGCACAAAATACGGCTAGGGGTTGAATAATCTTTCATAGGAATTCATACATATTTTATTAACTATACTGGAGATATATTTATGTTATGATTAAATATTTGTGTTCGTTAGATTTATTGAGGATATAACTCTATAAGTACTAATTTTGAATTTATTATACCTTAAGTTTTAATTTTTGACTCTTTTTAGGCTTTGAATGATGATTGCATTAATTATGAGGCTAGGGAAAAAAAACAGTGCCTCAATTATTTTACACTAAAATGAAGTTATTACTTAGCTAATAATTTATAATGTCTAAGATTCTCCATCGCATAACACAATTTATTACTTTTCTGCGAGGAGATTGTCAGGCGGATCGAGGCGCTGGGGCTAAGGGTGGCCCTGGAGAAGACGGAGGCCTTATCATTTCATGGGCCCCGCACCAGTCCACCCACCGACGCCTCGATCACCGTCAATTCGGTTGCCTTCAGCATCCGGGCCCATATGAGATACTTGGGCCTGGTGCTCGACGGGCGATGGTGGTTCCGGGAGCATTTCCGTCGGCTTGCTCCATGGCATGTCGGCGCGGCGTCCGCCCTATCCTGGCTTATGCCGAATGTGGGCGGACCCAGCGCTACGTGCCGACAGCTGTACACGGAGATGGTCCGGTCAATGGCCCTGTACGGCGCACCCGTGTGGGCGGGGTCCCTGACCGTCCGACTTAGGGCTCTGCTGTGGTGACCACAGCGGGCCATGGCGGTCAGGGCCATACGCGGGTACCGCACGGTGGCGACAGAGGCAGCATGCCTGTTGGCCGGAACACCCCCGTGGGACTTGGAGGCGGAGATGCTCGCCAGACTGTACCGGCGGGTGTCAGTGACGCGGGCAGGGGGCGGCACCGTCTCGCTTAGTGAGATGGCCGCCTGGCGGGGCGAGCCCGCCATGACGTTATTGCCCGTTGGGCAATCCGGCTGGAAAGGCCTCGGTTCGGTGTTCGGACCATCGAGGCCTTCCGGCCGGTGCTGATGGAGTGGTTGGGTCGACAGCACGGGGTCCTTTCCTTCCGACTGGTGCAGGTCTTGACGGGGCATGGTTGCTTCGGCAAGTACCTGCACACGGTCGTGAGGAGGGAGAGGACACCATCCTGCCACCACTGCGATTGCGACGAGGACACAGCGCAGCACACGCTCAAGGTCTGTGTGGCCTGGGCAGAGCAGCGCCGTGAACTCGTCGCGATCATCGGTGCCGACCTGAGGCTGCCGACCATCGCTAAGGCGATGCTCGACAGCGTCAGGAACTGGGACGCGGTCGCCGCCTTCTGCGAGACAGTTGTCTCGCGGAAGGAGGTGGCGGGGCGACTCCGAGAGGAAATCCTCTTCAGTGAGACGCTCCGCCACCGGCACCTGGGGCGGCGTAGGCGCGAGTATCTGCGCCTAATGCCGCCCTAGCTGAGGCCGCGGTTGACTGGACCGGGGAATAGTCCTTCACCCGCAGAGAGGCTGACCGCGTGAGGGCGGCGTCCTGGCAGTTAGCTGGGGCGTCGACGGGGGATGCTACCTGAAAGGGTAACCCGCCGGGCTGGCCACGGAAGGCAAGGTAGCGGTACCAGTGGCCGGCCCAATGGCGATGGGAGGGAATACGGTGGGTTATGGGGCCACGCGCTCCCCTTCCGTCGCCCCGGATGGTGCGGGCGACGTGTGACCGGGCCATAGCCTACTAAAAAAAAAAAAAAGGGAAAGACCGTGCCTCAATTATTTTACACTAAAATGAAGTTATTACTTAGCTAATAATTTATAATGTCTAAGATTCTCCATCGCGTAACACAATTTATTACTTTTCTGCTTTATATGAATTTTACTTTCCTTTAAATACATCGATAAGGTTCCCGAATGTTTCAAAGGCTTATACGGAGAAATGGGTTTAAAAACTATAAGCAAATATATTTTATTCAAAGCTTGTTTTCGTTATCAAATCATTTTATTATTTGTTTTTATAGCTATAATAGAGATGTACTCGTACATGTATATCTTAGTAGTGGAGCCACATTGTTGATAGTTTTCTGTCTACAGCCGTCCGTCCGGAGTAGTGCCACACTCTCACAAAAACCTGACATCTGAACAGAAGCAATGTGCTGTTCGCTTCGTTCGGTGAGCGAGAGAGCCGGAAGCCTAGCTTGGGTGGGTTTTGGTTGGTTAGCAGTAGTCTAGCTATACCTGTATCGAAAAAATCCATGGGTAGCAGTATAGGTCATCAGGTGTGCTGCTTGCTCGTTTGCCACCATACGCAATAAAAAAAAAGTATTATGAAAATTTTAAATATCTACCTCATTACACTTGTAGTTAAATAGCCTATATATATATATATATATATATATATATATATATATATATATATATATATATATATATATATATATATATATATATATATATAAGCAACTTAAAGGCAAATAATCAACAGAAACATAGTAGTTGAGGTCATTTGGAGTCCTTTGTGTGCAAGAAACTCTAATTAGTATCAACTGTAGTACTGAATTCAATAACTTGATTGAATGATAAATATACTTCAAATTCAAATTCATTTATTATGTATAAACCCTGCGAGGGCACTTACATATTGTCAATATTAATATTTTAATTTAATCTAATAAACTACCACTGGATCGGCCAAAAAAAAATGCCTGCTATGGAGAAGTCTATACTCGATATTTCTCTACGCGATAAAATCTCGCAGAATGGCTGTAATACATATACATAGATCAAAGAATTAGCACGTTGAAGTAGCAATAACTAAGTCACATCGCTCATAGAATCGACAACCATTGGTGAAATGTTCTTAAGTGCTAACCCACCATTGGTTGAATGACGACTTCATCATAAGGAATCACTGGATGCTAGTGACTCAGGACCTTTCTAAGCGACATTCACGTGTGGAGCCCTATATTCAACAATGGACGCCTGCGGGTTGAGGGATGGATGCTATTTGTAATTATTGAATACATAGTTTACTAACTATTGACAGCTAGCCTTTTCCATCAACAAATAGTATTCCTAATGAGTATCACGGATGAATATGTCGATATTTCAATGTCAATCGGTTACGCCTTCACTCGTCCTGTAACGGAGAGTTTGGATACAATTAATATGCATCATTAATCAAATATCCGCTAAGCGCTAAAAGATGAGGAATGTTTGTAGATAACAGCGCTTTTCTGCCGATAATGCTCGTTATTCAAGCGGTAACTTATACACGCTTCCTTGAAAAGTAGCTTATTACTAAATAATAGTTACAGTTTCGTGTTGAGAATAAATTAACTAAACGTCATAGTAATGCCCGCTTACCACAAATACTTTCCTTCTATCGACTAAATATCAGCGGTTATCATAATTGAAGAAAAGTATTTGAATATTTATTATTATTTATTATATATTAGGATATGTGTACCGGGGGAGACCGAGACTAACCTACCTAGACCAGATTAGTCATGTACTGAAGGAAGGTGGAGTCAAGAGTCTCCGAAACCGGCAAGCGTGTATGAAAAGAATTATGAATGTTGAGGAAGCGAGTGAAGTATGAAAGGATAGAGTTCGTTGGCACTCTGTTCTCTCTGCCTACCCTGCATGGGATATGGCGTGATGATATGTATGTATGTATTTATTATCCGTGTGGTGACGGAGAAAGAATACAATTCACCAACTCCTATCTTACCCCTGGGTGATCAGAAGAGACGACTAAGGGATATAAAACGCATATAACATTTATGCAAGAGAAGGAAAACTCTAAACAAAACCATATACCAACACGTCTGACCAGCGTGGTATAGTACGTTAAATTCCCTCCGATTATGGAGCAGGTTCGAGCCCAACAGTGGGACATATATGAGCTGAGATGATTTGAATATTCTAAATTATATGAAGTGCAATTTGCTACTATATGACGGTGTTCAGACTGTTTGGCATGGATTTATTATAATTTTCAAATGCATGTGAGAAGGCTATATATACAATTTCTAAGCAATCACATGGAAAGTGATGATATATACTATAGGGTGTAAAAAGGATCCTTTCATATCATATACATATTTTTTTTATTACTTATGAAGGCAAACGAACAAGCAGCATACCTAATGGTAAGAGTTACTGCCGCCCATAGACTCTTGCAATACCAGAGGTACAGCTTGGCCGTTGCATGCTGATGGAAATCCCAAACCATTCTAGAAAGTTGGGATGCCGTCTTTCTCGTTCATTAAACAAAGTGCAACAGCAGCCAATGCTCAGACTTTGATTTTCTGCGAGAGTGTGGTACTATCCCGGACGGACAAGCCCGCGTTTGTTGAACACTATAGCCCTTCCACTATTATGTCTATTACTTAATACGCCTCCAAAACTGGCGAGAAATTGGCTCGCTCTGGTGAAATGAGTTGATACAGACTTTCATTTTATGTTTTCTTTCATTTATATGATTAGAATGTTTGTTTAAAATATCCAGGAAGGTGAGAGCAAGGACGGTGAGGGAAAAATATAACTAGTAAATATTATATTATTTAAAATTATACAATTTGAAATAAAACTGTTTTTACGGATCCTATCGCGTTTGTTACTCAACTTTAATAAGATAATGTAAGCCACCTCAAAAGTCAATAATTAGTAGGTATTATGCCTTCTGAGTTTTCTTGCCGGGTCTTTCTCAGTGTGATCGCGTTTCGATCCGGTGGTATTTTAACACATAACACAGCACGCTAGGTGCCGACCACTCGGATCCTACTACTACAAAATGAACTGGATGCTTGCTCGGATCCGAGTGCGAGGCGCCGCTACTACAGCCCTGCCCTACTCGGATCCGAGTGGTCGGCATGGAACGCACAGCTTTGTTAGATTTTAAACTAGAAAATTGCCACAGTATAATAATTAACATAAATTAAATGTTTAATAATAACTGATGATAAAAAATATAAAATGTTATATATAGAATCAATCTCTTTTGTACTGACAATTAATTTGTATTAAAAATATGGATCACATTTTAATAACTGCTACTGTAGCAGATAGATATAAATTTCTGTAATAACGATAACTTATTGGAACGTATGACACCTTAGTCCTCCCGTATCCACGAACGCTGTAAAATTTTCAAAATGTCGGGAAATTAAAAAATCAAATACAAATGCGATAAAATCCGTAAAAATTGTTTTATTTCAAATACATGCGTAAACATCAGAAATCATTATTATCCAATTTTCATGTCAAATACAAATACCTAATTATAATATACTTTACCACTTTTAAAATTGTGTTGGAGTTAGAATGCCACAACGCGAAATTGGCACGTCAAATAAATTCTTGTCACTCGTAAATACTTTGCATAAATTGGCTTCAAGGGAGATACCGCAACAAAGAATGCAGATGTCTGCTTCAATAAAAATAAATGTTGGATCGCTTTTGTCGAAAGGCAGAGTTCTGATCGCTCTTGGTATGCGCTACGTTCTAATAAAACATTTGACTACAATGGTTCAAATATTTTGCATTCACAAAATAGTGCAGTCTGATTTTGAAGTAAAGTGCTCGTGTGGTGGCTGATTAGTAGACTATGTATTATATACCCCCTTATTAGTTTGACGGTGTCGTAGAAACCACCTTAAGGTGCAGCAGGTAAATAGGTAGTATAATATTAAATTCCCCCTTTTTTTTGCGGTGGACTATGTATGCGTCTCGCACCACCAAATCGGTCCGGGGAAACAGAAGAGATGGCGCGTGACCCCATAGACCCACCATGTAAACTTCTCTCTTCGTCTTGCGAGCGGGCCACCGGTACCCGATCTAGTATCATATTCTCTGGAAAACTTTTAGAACCAACTACGATTATCAATTTGCCAGCGTAACAAACATAGCATATGATGATGAAATAAGATTACTATTCACCAAAACTATCATATATTTCGTTGGAAAGAAAGAGAATTATGTGATCCGATGTATTTTTGGTTCCACGACTATGTGGCTTAGGTAGAACAGGAACACGAACTTTCTGTAACTGGCTTGTCGTTTTTCGCTATAGTATAGCTGCAAGGACTGTTCTGTTGACCATTCCTTGCCCCATGTCTTGCCTTGCCACTTACCAAGTCCACATGACATGGTCACTGCTCTCGATACCGATAATTTAATAGAAATAATAACACTCCAAGCGGGTAAAAGTCAATACAACGATACCGATGATTCGCTAAATGAGAGGTAATACACGTACAACAGCAGACATGTTTAGTATAAATAGTAAATCCTACCATTTATACAGTTCAGACGTATACTGTTGAATTATCCCAAAACATTTCTATTGTTATATATCCTTAAAATATACACAATTTGTTGACATAATTTGCTATAAACTTCAGACAATAAAAATAATTTTGTTTGTAATTGGTATTCTGAATCTTTATGTTTATTCTTGGTAGTAAAAGGCGAAACATAAGTATGTACAACGCTCAAGGAAGACATAAACTTGTAGATCCTTCGCGAACTTCACATGACTTTCACAAATAATTTTGATTGCAGTCGTTTTCTCCGCCCTTGTAATTTGTTTTTTCGCTAGAGGGAAGTTAAGCAACAAATGTATTATAATATATACAGATTATACTTACATTATAATAGTCATATTTATATATAAATTACACTTATAGGTATAAATTATACTAAATAAAACAAACCTTTATCTAATAATTTTGTATAATATTTCTTTTAAAATATTTAAGTATGATATATACTTAGAACGAAATATTGGAATATAATTGAATTGAGTGGAATAAATTCAGAACATTTAATTTAATTTCATTGAAGATGAACTTAAAGACTCTATATCAAACTGTCTAACCAGTATGATATAGTAGGTAAGTTTTCCTCACGTTGAGGCTCAAGCTAAGCAGTGGAATGCATACGGTATACTATTAGCTTTTACTATGAATAGAATGAAAATTGGGTTACTGTACTCCGCTAACCAGACAGAATTTATAGATTGTTTTCGAGTTATCCTTACCTTAATACCGCGCCAGCATATAATAGATACTGTAAAGAGTTAGGCTTGGATGTGGATTTAGCCGAGATGGAAGGTACACCACTGATATAGATGACTATAGAGAGCGAAGAGTGAATGCGGGAAATAGAGTGAACGGAGCGTTGGGGCAACTTCTCGGTAGCCACCACCTCAGCCAGAAGGCACGTGTAGCAATACATAACGCAGTGCTTGTCCCAACATTACTCTGTATGGAAGCGAGAGTTGGGTATGCAGAAAAGAGTATGAAAGTAAAATTAATGCGGTCGAAATGCGATCTCTGCGGCAAATCTGTGGAGTAAGGCTGACCGACCGCATTCGTAACAACGACGTAAGAGAGCGAATAGGTATGAAAGAGAGTATTGGTGTAAAGATGCGAAAGGGAATGCTCCGATGGTTCGGACATGTGAAAAGAATGCCGAACGAACGTCTGGTTAAGAAGATATACAATGCGAAAGTGGAAGGATGTAGGTACCGGGGGAGACCGAGACTAACCTACCTAGACCAGATCGGTCATGTACTGAAGGAAGGTGGAGTCAAGAGTCTCCAAAACCGGCGAGCGTGTATGAAGAGAATTATGAATATTGAGGAAGCGAATGAAGTATGCAAAGATAGAGTTCTCTGGCACTCTGTTCTCTCTGCCTACCCTGCAAGGGATATGGCGTGATGATATGTATGTGTATGTAAAGAGTTATATACCTCACCATATAACTCGCTAAGGTCTCGCCATTTTTTTAGCAGTCTATAGTTTCCACGTAACCTGCACGTTAAACCAAATGCCATAGAGTTTTATTTTTAATTTTTACTACTTACATTGCTTATCTTACCTATTGGCATAGACGAGACAAAGACCGTTGAATTCTGAAAGGAACACTGAAAAGAGACAATTATAAACTAAATATATATAAAGAAAATATTTCAAATATTTAATCAAACTTCAACAACTTGTAATGTCTAAAAACAGTATAAAGATTCCTGCAGCAAGGTTCAATATTGGATTTAATATGGCTACGGCACCATCAATATTGGATAATCCTATAAACCAGCACAAAAACGTTTGCTCGGAAACTTCATAATACTGTTATATTCTCCCGTGGCATCGCCAAGTGAACACACCGAATACTTATTGATAATACTTTGGATCAAAAGGATAACGGATCGGTATTATTAACTGGTGCGTTTGTTATAAATAACGTAGTTTCTGGGTTCAATTTTCGTTCGTAGTTTTATGAAATATTCTGAACTTTATTTTATAGAGAAATATGTAATAACGTTCCTTTTATTTTATAAATTCGTGACTTTATCATTGCAACAGTGTGTAAAGTTCAAATTTCTCATCTCACGTATTGTCTCTTATTAAAGGCCGATTTCATTACTATGTAGCATGCATAGTGCTAATTACACAAACTTTTTTTTGTCAATACCTTAAAATTTGTTTATTAAAATATTTTTTAATTTGCCATAAGTAAAAACTACTTTTAATATCATTAAATATTAATAGATAAAAGGAACAATAAAACCTAGCAAGACTTGATAGCTCCAATTAAATTTATGCCACTCAGACTGACATTTATCAGTGAGTGCAACAAACATAACTACGATACGAACACTGAATTCTCTATAAATACTGCTATTATTTCACTATTAGTATTAATGTGAAATCTAACTAAGATTCTAACAGAAATACGTTACTTTTTTATAAAATTTGTAACAATTCATCTCTGAAAATCATTTGTTAGTACACCAGATCGTATAAGAGCTTTTTTTAGATTTATGTTATTGAAAACTACCTAAAACCTCACAAATCTCGAGACAATCTTAACCAATCCAAAATTTAAACTTGAACACTGGTAAAAAACCATCGAAGGAACGTTGGCTCTAAAATCCAATTCAAATAAAATTATGGATAATAAAACCTAAAAGTAATGTTAACTTATAATTATTATAACTCGCGTATAACAGTCGTAAAATTCTGCTAAGATAAGAAGTGACAGCAGCAATCTTCTGAGATATGTATAACATCTCATTGCGATCGGCGATTAATGGGGAAGGCCTATGTCAAACAGTGGACAGCAAAATGCTGAAAGTAAGAAAATACTTATAACAACATGTTTCAATAAAAAGTTCTCATATTAAAAGCCATCTTATTAACCATTAAGGCAACTTGTCATAGATAACGAAAGAAAGGGCGTTCAAATTTAATCAATTATATTATAAGGTAATAAATCTTAATTGCGTATTTCTTTGAATTGGAAATGAATTTTGTAATTAATATTTCGGTGAATTAACCTTTTTTTATTATAATTTCAAGTTTCATTAAACTTATAATGAGAAATGCTTAAAACATTTTTAATATAAAATAAAGATATCTTATAATTAGTAAACCATCACTATTCTGTCTATCCTTTCTTTACTCTTAGAGGTCACATAGGATAACTCATCATCATCCTGCATTATATTCCCAAGGAGGGTCTTTGGGAATATAATTGTTGGCCAAATGGCATCAGGTGGAGTTGGCCCCGATCGATATAAAGCCGTTAATCGTCTTTTACAACACCCACGGACGAAGTAATGATTTGTAGCATTCGTGGCCACTACCATACATATAGCAGTCTATTGAGCAGTCACAAATGCCACATAACATTACAAAAGGTTATTAACAATTAAACTAAACATCAACGCAAAATAAGGAAACCGCGAAGAAGAACCAATGCTTGTTATAGATCAACCCATAACAAGTGTGGTTTAGCGCACCAATCTCCCTCTTATTACGAAGGAAGCCCGGGCCCTAGTATTTAAGTTAAAGCTCATCACAGCCCATAAATGTCCCACTGTTGGACTCGGGCCTCCTCCGTAATGGGATGGAAATTAACCTACTATACCGCACTGGTCAGACGTGTTGGTATAGGGTTTTGTTTCGAGTTTTCTTCTCTCGCATAGATGTTATATACGTTTTATATCCCTTAGTCGTCTCTTATGATCACCCACGGGTAAGATATGGGGTGGTGAATTGTATTCTTACTCCGTCACCACAGGGACAATCCTTATTCCTAATATTGCGAGGAATCCTTATATTGCGGGGAAATTTACAAACTTATAATTAAAGGACGTAAATTACACCGAGACTCTGAACAAAAAATTGCACAAAGTATTGTTTTTCATTGAAATCGAATTCAAAATACCTGACGCAGTATGTCGATATCTTAATCACTAAGCCATCTAGATATTTAAATTCTGATGTACATTTAAATACTATTCATCATTCTCCTACTCTTATTCCAATTGCTTGGGGTTGATACCCGGTACGATACCGAAACGGTCGATACGTCGATACCGATGGAACCGCCGGGCGGGCCACCGAAGACAAAGATCGGGTACCGGTGGCCCGCTCGCACGGCGGGGTTGCGCGCCGCCTCTTTCGTCGCCCCGGACCGATTTGGCGGGGCGCGACCACGTCCATAGTCCACTGCAAAAATAAAAAAAAAACGGGTCGATACAATATGTACTCTTCTTTCATAGTACATATTGTAAAATTTATTGGCAATAGTTTTATGACCGGCCGCCTGCCAGACGTCAACCCTTCTGAAGACATGTAATTGTTAACCAAACGGCATTAGATGGAGTTGGCCCAGGTTGTTGTAAAGGTCTTAGTCGTGTTTTACATCATCACATCCACGAACAAAGTAAGCGTTGGTTGTATTCGTAGCCGCTACCACACAACGTTAACATACGTCACGTGAAAAATATAAAACAAAGTTCAGTGTTTTGAATTAATTGAAATAATATTCATGAAACAAATATTCATAAATGTAATTCTAATATTATTCAAAAGTGGATAAAGCTATCATATATTCTAATATTAAAAATATATCGGGTTTTTATGTTTGTAAGGTTGGACGCAGAATATAATGACCACCGTATGTATAACCGGAGATTTTTTTTAATGTTTACGAGAGAAATCAGATGTGCGAAATCATTGTGTAGGACCACGCTGTTGACCGTTTTCTGTCTACAGCCGAGGGCCGGTTAATCCGGGGTAGTACCACACTCTCGCAGAAGATCGACGTCTGAGCAATAGCAATGTGCTGTTGCGCTTCATTCGGTAAGCGAGAGAGCCGAGAGCCCAACTGGGTGGATTTGGGGTTTACATTGGTAGGCAGCGGCCTAACTATACTCCTGGTATAGCAAAGGCATCAGGTGTGCTGCTTGCTCGTTTGCCACCAAAAGCAATAAAGAAAATACTAGCAATAGTTGAGTAGAAGATAAAGACTTTCAGATAGAATTAGGACTAATATGTAGCAGGCAATAGGTACCTATATGAAATTTTTCATTTAATGTTACATCTTATTAGTTTCTTTGCTTTTTTTATATAACGTAGTAGGTATATAAAAATAAAAATAATTTCTACCTACGTCCGTTATAGACTTTAAAATTATTGTAACAGTGTGTCCCAAACCCGTTTCATTAGAATGGCAATTACTAAATTTCTAATGTGAAGATGGTTCGGGAATACGAAAACAATGCACATGGTACAGTAGATAGTCATCATCTCAGCACATATATGTCCCACTGTTGGGCTCGGGCCTCCTCCATAATGGAAGGATAATTGACCTAGTATACCACGCTAGTCAGATGTGTTGGTATAGGGTTTTGTTTCGAGTTTTCCTTCTCTCGCATAAATGTTATATGCGTTTTATATCCCTTAGTCGTCTCGTACGATCACCCACAGGTTAGATAGGGGGTGTTGAATTGTATTCTTACTCCGTCACCACACGGAAAAGTGCAGTAGATAGTGCTGCCATCAATTTCAAGAAAATTCTAGTTTTTTTTTAATATACACCGTAATTGTACGTGTACTCAACATATAGACAAAGTCTTTACTTTATTTATAGTGACGGGCTATATTCGCCACAAGATAGTTAAGACGAAATGTAAGCACTATGAAAGTATAAAATATTGATCAATAACTACGTAAATTACTCTTTTAAGATACAAGAAAATATATGATTCGATATTATTTTAGAAGTTTGGGATGCCTCGAGCTTACAGTATTAAGTAAACTTAGTATCTAGAATTTTAGATACATGGTAATCCAGAATACGACCCGCACGTACATTGAATAAGTTGATCGGGGCCAAAATTTCGTAAAGTTATATTTAATAATAAAGCAAAAAGAAAAACTTATAACGATTTCGATATCAGCATATATAAATATTTTGTTACTTTTATTACGAATACCGTATACGTACATATGTCTGTAATATGTAAATATTATGAAAAAAATAAACTTTGTAGCCAATTTTTGCGACTGTTGTTAATATAGATCTGATGATGATAGTGAGGTATAGTTTTACCGTCGAATAGTACAGGATCCTTACTATATTTTAGCCATACTCTAACCAAACCGGGTTAACCTTTTGGGTGCCTTCTTCGACATTCGAAACTCTAGGTCACCTTTCAGTTTCTATGCATTTTTTAAAGTGACTGCTATCAATAATTAGCTTAAAAGTGATTATTATTCCTTTTAATTGACAACCGTCAGTTTTTCGAATTTTACTGTCTAATTTGTTGGAAAGACATCATTTGTTCTTTCGAGCATAATACTAATACAGCCTAGTGGAAAGAAAGATTACGAATATAGAGTGAAGCTTGTAGAAAGCTACGTGTAAATTTCGATACCAAACTTTCTGCGGATACATCTGACTTTTCAACGATGTGCAAGTTAAATAGTTGAATCGTTGTTTGCTTTAACTGTAAAGGAAAACACATTGGAGCAATTTACATATCTGAGGGGGTTTATTTTCTTTTTCTTATATGATAGTACACCAGGGTGTCTCTACGGAATAAATTCTTCGAAAGCTTTATTTAAACATACAATTAACGGATACAAATCATAGTCAATAGTAAATTGTGGGTAGCAGAAAATAGTGGTAAATAAATCAAGCATTTCAGCACTATTGGCATATTAACATCTGAGCCTGTCAATTTACACTAATAAAAGAGACTAAAAACACTTGTGGCTAAGAATCGACTCGTTCTTTTACGAGTTGGAACTAACTTTACATTAATAATTATATTTTATATAGAAAATGCCTTGCATCTTCTTGAAAAAGAGCTGATACAAACTACTGGATAGATTTTTACTAAACATAAGAACCACGGCAGGAAATACACTTTCACGTAAAAAATTACATCGAAATTAATCCATCAGTTAGAGAGCTATGACACCACAGACAGAGATACAGAGATTGGCGTAAAATATAACAAAAAAGAGGGGTGTCGTTTTTCGTTGGCGGTTAAAAAACTACAATATGTGTGGTGATTGAATTTGGAATAGAATTTTTACTTACTTTTTCATAAGCGTCGTAACAACTAGGTGATGGATACTAGAGAGAAGCACTAATCTGGAAAACTTATGGCATCAGCTACGATTGCCGACCCGCCTGAAAAGCATTGCCATTATGACATTACCTATTTGACCTCTTTTGGTCTCTGTTCAACAGTGGACGTTGATAGTTTGATTGAATGGAAATGATGAAGCTATAGTCCAGCCATTAAAAAAAAATAATCTAACAGGTTATCCAAATAACCTGAACAAACTAAGATTGTTTGTCTGAAACTGGTATTAATAATTATCGAATAATATTTTTCATTTATTAAGCTGTGTGGTAGCGGCTACGAATACTACCTACCCTTACTTTGCTCGCGGGTGTCGTAAAAGACGACTAAGAGCCTTATCTGGGCCAACTCCATCTAATGCCATTTAGTCAACAATTACATTCCCAAGAAAGGTTGACGTCTGGCCGGTCATAAAACTATTGCCAATAACTTTTACAATATGTACTGTGAAAGAAGTGTAGATATTATATCGACCCCAAGTAATTGGAATAAGAGTAGGAGAATGATAAAGATTTTTCATTTATAATTGTTTATTTCTATATGTTTACCTGAGTATATAATATGTTCTATCCCAGCTAGCCACAGTGAGGTTTTTTTTTTAATATTTATATAACTTTTTGGAGATAAACATGGCTAATATTGTTAAGATGATTAAATACAAATTTAGTTTTAACTCCCATTATCATATAATACTAGGTATTCAGAATAAATTATTCATTCAAAGTACAAAGGGTCATATAAAACTAAGTGCTTTCTTGAAAGGTTATCTTAAATTTTCATAAAAATATCTCGAATGAAACCCTTCAACAGATGGTTTAAGCTATAAGTTATTATATTATTGTTTTTATTATAATATATGCTTTAAGTTTTTGTACTTATATGTCTGTTGAAGAAATAATTGGCAACGGCCACTAATTAACCCTTGTACATGTAAATATTTTACAGAACTTACGTATATTTATATAGCAGCGCGAAAATTAAACAGGAAGAGGGGAGAGCTGAATTTTCAATCGAAAAAGGTGTCGGACCAGGACAAGACCCTACCTATATCTCAAAAAAATTCGCTGCGTTGCTAGTTAATATTTAAAAACTTACACTGGGTCAAAGTGCGAAGATAGACTTACAGTTAAATCCAACAAAAACATTAACACTCAGAAAATTTGCGGCAATAAATTAGCAATATCTCAAAGGAAAATATAATGTATACTACATATGTTAGGAAAAAATAGAAAAACAAAATCAAAAATATTATTATCCGAAACGTGACACAAACGATACGAATCTTTAAGTGGAAATGGGCAGGTCACGTGATATTTTCACTTAAGGATTCATACCGTCAAACATGTGTAGAATGTATATTGACAGATAGGCAAGGGCTGTTACGAAGCGAATATCTATAAGAGAAACTAGAAGGAAAGAGTGACCAAACAAAAAGAAATTGGAAGAAATTTTCAAGAAGAGAGTTTTTAGTCTTAACACTAAATGCCAGCAATTTGTTATAGGTAAAATAGAAAAGAGAAACGCCACGAAACTAATGTAAATAAAAATTAATGTAACAAATTAGAAGTGTAAGTGCTAAAATGTAGTGGGCGTAAAAAGCTTATTATTACTATAGTATTATTAGAGATCACAAAATAATTTTTTTTTGCTGATGGTGGAAAAAGAGCAAGCAGCACACCTGTTGGTAAGGGTCACTGCTACCCACGAACCTTTGCTCTGCCAAGGGTATAGCTAAGCCGCTGCCTACATGGGTTGCCTTACATGGGTTTGTATTGATAGGCAGCGGCCTAGCTATACGCCTGGTATTGCAAAGGTCCATGGGTGGCAGTAATACTTACCATCAGGTGTGCTGATTGCTCGTTTGCTACCAAAAGCAATAAAAAAAAATTGCATAAAGATACTTACTTACTAAAAAATAAAGTAGGTATGTTAAATAATTACAGGTTCTTTTTAAATGTTCCTTCATTTCAAGTTAATAGCTAAATTTAACTCGAATATGAGTAATGATTTGTCGAGCTCTTTACATAGACGTTTGTAATAAGTTGTAAACTCATATTTCGTGTAGTAATATGCTTGACACTTCAATACGTATATGGCCACGATACATATGTAAATTACGACCTCCGAGTATCACGAGTATAGCCACGCGTATTTATGAATCGTGGTAAAAATCTCAATATTTTTCTGTAGGTATATATTATGATTTTGATCCCTAAATATGTATCGCTACAAAGATTGTGACAACAGAATATGTAAATAGTAGAGTTTGTGTAAACCTTTCTCTTTTTTTTTAATGATTGTTTGTGCGTTCGTTATCTATATTTAAGCTTTATTGACTGGAGTCGGCACATGAGTTGTTATATAATTGTTGCTGATATATGAGTAGAAATTTCTGACCGAACAAAAAAACAAACATGTTAATTATTTAAATCATATATTATACTCGTATATTATAACTAGAGTCACATAGCAGATCTGGCCACGCGTTGCTGTGGCTAAGATAGCCTCAGTAACACATTGTGGTTATGCTAATAAATTGTAGCTTATATGAAACTTTTGTTCGTTTAACATAGCGCCATCTATTAAATACTTACTTGATCCAGTCAACAGATATCGTCATCTGTTAGAATCGTTTGGAGTTAACAGATAATTGTGACTGTCAAATAATAGACAAATAATTTTCAATAAAATAATATTGCTACATATGCTGTGCAAATTTGATTAAAATCGGTTAAGTACTTTAGGAGTCCATCGCGGACAAACAACGTGACGGGTAATTTATATATATTAAGATTTGCATTTATCTATAAAAAAAAACAATCAGTTTTTAAGTCGGTAATATAAAATCCGATTACTTATAAAATCCGATTACGAAATGAAAAATGATGTCGCAAGCGGGATTTGAACCCGCGCCTATTGGGATTCGGGCCCAATCGTGCTGCCACTACACCACCGCGACTAATTGTAGGACGATTATTATTATATAAATACCATTATATAATAATAATCGGTAATATATTCAAGAACTGAGTAGCAAAATTTACATCTATACATCGACAATTAAATATGTAGGCACATTTAGAATATAAATAATAAAATTTTCATTACATAATACTCAAAAGAACTTTTCATTTCAGTATTATGTAGTGAATATTTGTTCATACTCGTATATAGTTAAATAACAATACGCAAGGATTTCATTATACTTGAGAATATAAACACCAAACAAGTCATAATAACGTAATAATATCTTTATTGGATTAACCAATAACAATTACTTTATCTATATTCAAATTATATATAAAGTATAACCACATTCGTGTTATTGAATGATGTAGTGTAATAATTATCATGTCACTATTTACCCCTCGAGACCAATCCCACCAGGATTAGTTACGGTATTACTCCGGGAAACTATGATAGTCCCTCGCCCCGTAAATTCGCAATACCCGAGGGGCAACCATTCTTTTTGTCGCACTGAATTGCTTTTACAAACTGTCTATGTTAGCAATATAAAATGCGATATTTTTCTTTGTTGGCAAGATTTTTATAAAGTAGTTCCACTCACATGTATTGGCCATATAGCCACAGGGGAATGGAAATACCTTTTATGTAAGCTTGCGATACTCTTCAAAGTTGTACTTGTTTTTTTTTCTGCTTTTTGAATTGAGATTACTTTTGAGACTACGTTTCATAGTCAGTTATTACTTGATATTAAGAACATCTGAGGTTCCTCATCTCGCTAATGGAAATATTAAGACATGAATAATAAATCTATCATATTATCTATTGCCTAAGTTACGATGAAAGAGCAATGTCATAAGTAGACTTGTTCGTATTTATTAGTTACATTGCCAGTAACTACTTCAATTTATAACTTGTAACATTTTGTACGCCTTTATTTCATTTTTATTTTAAATAAACCATAATAGAATAAGTATTATAATAAATACCATTATATAATAATAAGTCTTCATAAAGTATTAAATTTAAATGGTACTGCATGCTCTTCTCTCTTTGGTAGATTGACTGTCACAGGGGTGGCGACAGATTGTATTTTTAACCCTTCACCCGAAACGAAACGTATTTTAGACCAAAACGCATTTAGACGTTCTTGCAAAAACAACAATAATACTGCCAGGGTGTCGTCCTCGGCCTTTCTGCAGCTGGTGGACTAATCCCCGGTTTATCTACCCGCGTAGAATGTTGCGCCTTAGAAAATCCTAGGTGCAACAATGGACCGATAGGCTAATGAATGACTGTATGTATCTAGCACTCCCAAACACATTTAGAGCTTTACCTTAATCAGGAGTAAAAGAGTTTTTCCGGAGTTAGATTATCTCTCCATGGAATTTATTCACAAGTGTTCTTGTTGCATGCTAAATCAAAATGTATCCTACATTTTGAACGATGACGAATGGTAGTTAAAATGCCTTCATGATCAAATTCTATTGCTGCAAAATCAGTGTGATCCCATTTAGGTGTACAATGTGGCAGCTACTGCATATTCTTTTAAATAATTTGGCCTACTCGTCGAGTAATACAGAGTGATAGGCAGATGGTGACTCCACAGGGTGCAAGGGATAGTGTGCCCTCGTTCCTAATGGAGAACAGTTTTCTCGAATTCATTACTGTTCGAAGTTAATATTGGAATTTTGTTTTTAAACAAATACATAAATTAATCGAATGAAAAATTATTTCCAAAAATATAGGACAACTATATTTAAATGAATTTTCTCAAACATGCTTGGAAATTTGAGCATTATTTTGACAACCTTCTTCGAGATAAATCGAAATTGCTGTACTGAGCGAGCAGCGGCCGGCAAAAAATGTACGAAAATCCATATCTGTCGTGTTTTAGCGGCTAAATAAATATATATGTAAATTCATATCTATCGTGTATTTTAAAAATGGACCGATTTGTTACTTCAAAATATGGTGACCTTATAGGCAAATTATCAGAGTTTTATTTAAATTTCGAACTGGCTTGAAAAAGTAACCTATTTGATGATGAAAAAAAAACAAATGAACCCTTTAGCACGCGAATAATATTGTTCGTTGTTCGTCAGGTATATAGTTTTACTTAGTACTACTTAGTTTTAATTACCGCGCATTATTTGAGAAAAGCACTATATAAGCCTTCGCCACAACTAGGAATTGATGGACTTACGTATGTGTGCCTCGGCGCCGCCTCGGCCCACATTTATACGTTCGTCCATCAATGCCTCTTTTGCTGGCCGCTGCAGTAATGTACTATAACTGCTTTTAATTTGGATCCAATCATATATATGTGATATGAAAAACATTAAAACAATTTGGTTTTTTTGTTTTGTAATTAGGTAAAAGTGTTATTAGTACTTATTATTAGTAACTATTCTGGTATTTGTAAGTAAGTAAGCTACACGAATCTAACTAAATATGAAGTCATGAGAAGCAGAGTTTTTTAATAACTTAAAATTAATACGAACTCGAATCTACAAAGATTTTCGCAGGCTGATATATAGCTTATAAAGCCAGAACCCTCACATGAGAAAAAGATCCACTGCTGTCATAAAAGTAAAGATTTCATAATGATAAGCTACACACATATTAACCTGTGTAAAATGTACTTTTAAATGCGCAGAAAATCAAAAGTTGTTTTTTTTTTATTAAGTTACACCTAATAAAATAATTCCTCTATATACAGCTTTATATACAACCTATAAGGCAAATTTCAAGAGAGAATTAACAATTAATTTAATTTTCTATCACACAAGACATTCAATTTACATATTAATATATAACGAACATCAAAATAGAGTTTGCATGAACTAATGAAGGCACATTTTGAGAATACATAATCATAACTAAACGTGATAGAGAAAAGAACATCGATGTAATCATCTTTTAATTTAATTAAATACTAATATTGCACGCCTCATTAGCGATCAAGCACTTTTCAAACCTAAAAATGATTGTATTTTTCTCACATTGCACTTATAGCATAATATTATTATACACATGTCAAGAAAAAACATTCGTCTAAACGTATTTGATATTTTTAAAAAGCAATTATTTTGTTTAAAGTAAGAAAAAAGTTGATTAATAAAATATTCGAGGCCGTCCGGATGTTACCGTAAAGTATCTGGCATTCGTCGACCGTAAAAATGAATGTATCGAAGTTTTTCTTTTATTAAAAGCTTTATAATCGCAACGCGCTGTTTCCTTTCGAAAATGGCTTGGTAATTCTTTGTCGTTTAATTGCAATTAATAAAAAACTAAACTGCTTAGTCATTAGTGTATGTATACTTTATGAAAATTGGGTTCGTTATATTTTTTGTTCGTCCATTCGGACAAGCAAATTAAATAAATCCCATTCAGCCTATACAGCTATGTTTAGCTCTACGTCGAGAATGGCACAAGATATCTAAAGTATTTTTTTTTCTTTCATTACGAGTATGTACAAGCTTTTATTTAGTTTCACCTGTCCCGTTGTCTGTAATCAAATCTTGCAAGTTAAATTTGATCCTCTTTCCGGTTTCCGATTGAGCTGAAATTTTGCATGCATGTATAAATTAGATGACAATGCAATATTATTGAGCTGACCTGATGATGGACCTGGAAGCTGGCCATAGGAACTCCGTAATTAAACGACGCAACCCGATCGAAATTGGGCTTATTTGATTCGTCTTGACGAGTACTTTGTTACTATATGGAAACCAGGATCTGATCATAGGCCTGGAAGCTGTCCATAGGAACTCCGTAATTAAGCGACGCAACCTCATCGAGTTTGGGCTCGTTTGATTCGTCTTGACGAGTACTTTGAGACTATATGATAACCAGGGTCTGACGATGGACCTGAAACCTGGCCATAAGAACTCTGTAATTAAACAGCGCAACCCCATCGAGTTTGAGCTCGCTTGATTCGTCTTGACGAGTACTTTAATACTATATGGTAACTAGGTTCTGATGATGGTCCTGCAAGCTGGCCATAGGAACTCCGTAATTAAGTGACGCAACCCCATCGAGTTTGGGCTCGTTTGATTCGTTTTAACGAGTACTTTGATACTACATGGAAACCAGGGTCTTATCATGGACCTGGAAGCTATCCATAGGCACTCCGTAATTAAGCGACGCAACCCCATCGAGTTTGGGCTCGTTTGATTCGTCTTGACGAGTACTTTGATACTATATGGTAACCAGGGTCTGACAATGGACCTGGAACCTAGCCATAAGAACTCCGTAATTAAACAACGCAACCCCATCGAGCTTGGGCTCGCTTGATTCGTCTTGACGAGTACTTTGAGACTATATGGTAACCAGGGTCTGATAATGAACCTGGAACCTGGCCATAAGAACTCCGTAATTATATATCCATATCGCTAACGTTGCGCCTCAGAGTACCAGGGCGAACCCTGTTATACTGAAGCCCTTATACCTCCACAATGGACCTCTGGGGTGATGAACCCTTTTTGTCCTATATTTGTGGGAAAAACACGAATAATAAAAATACTAAAAAGTTAAAAATAAAATTAAAGAAAAATATTTTTTTAATAACAAGCTTTTATTATTTGCTAATATAATAAACTAAAAAGTCAAAAATAAATTAACTCTAATCAGGCATATAACACTTTATAAGTTCATTGTAACCTTTAACGATATTTTTATTAATCTTCAACAACAAAATAATTCCATATCGTACATAATTATATATTTTTAACACTATAACTTTACACGATAATTATTAAATCTGCCCGTTTTTATCACAGTCCCAATTTTATAAATAAAAGTGTGTTGCATTTTTTAGCAAATAATAAACAGCTTGCTTTTAAAAAAGGATTTTTTTCTTTAATTTTATTTTCATTTCTGGCATTGACTAATAGTAAATGATAAATAATATAAAATTATGAGGCGTGCACTTTTGGATTTTCCAAATTATTTGAATATATTTTTGACTCTAGTTATAATCATCATTATCATTCTCCTACTCTTATCTCAATGACTTGGCATCGACAATATGTACTCTTCTTTCATAGTACATATTGTAAAAGTTATTGGCAATAGTTTTATGACCGGCCGCCTGCCAGACGTCAACTCTCCCCGGGAATATAATTGTTGACCAAACGGCATCAGATGGAGTTGGTCCAGGTCATTATAAGGTCCATAGTCGGCTTTTACGACATCCATGAGCAATGTAAGGGTTGGTAGTATTCGTAGCCACTACCACACAGCTATGACTCTAGTTATAATATACGAGCATAACCAAGATATATCAACAATATCGCAATTAGGAACGTATTGGCAACATGATATGTAAACCTTTTTATTCAGAGGATTTTTATAAAATATTATGGTCCTTTGTCGTTTATGTTAAATTTATTCTCGCTTCAATCTAATACTTTATCCATTAGACCCATTGGTGTTGTTGATTTTTGATATACATATGTCACAATTTTACATAGTAGTAGGTAAATAGGTCAAAGCGCAAAGTATAAAGAAGTGTGCGAAATGCGATTTCTACGGAAAATCTGTGGAGTTAGGCTGACCGACCGCAATCGCAACGACGACGTAAGAGAGCGAGTAGGTATGAAAGAGAGTATTGGTGTAAAGATGCGAAAGGGAATGCTCCGATGGTTCGGACATGTGGAAAGAATGCCGAACGAACGTCTGGTTAAGAAGATATACAATGCGAAAGTGGAAGGATGTAGGTACCGAGGGAGACCGAGACTCACCTACCTTCACCAGATTGGTCACGTACTGAAGGAAGGTGGAGTCAAGAGTCTTCGAAACCGGCGAGCGTGTATGAAGAGAATTATGAATGTTGAGGAAGCGAGTGAAGTTTTTTTTTTTTTTTTTTTTTTATTGCTTATGGCGGCAAACGAGCAGACAGCACACCTGATGGTAAGTGTCACTGCCGCCCATGGACCTTTGCCAATGGTATAGCTAGGCCGCTGCCTACCAATACAACCCTGAACCCACCCCAGTTAGGCTTCCGGCTCTCTCGCTCACCGAACGAAGCGCAATAGCACATTGCTATTACTCAGACGTCGATCTTCTGCGAGAGTGTGGTACTACCCCGGACGGACCGGCCCGCGGCTGTAGACAGAGAATGTCCACAGCGTAGTCCTACCACAATAAAGTAGTATGCAAGGATAGAGTTCTGTGGCACTCTGTTCTCTCTGCCTACCCTGCAAGGGATATGGCGTGATGATATGTATGTTTATAAAGAAGTAAAATTACTGTAAACATATATGCATGTCGTTTGAAATAAAACTACTTTTACGGATTCTATCGCGTCTATATTTGATTTTTAATTTCCCGACGTTTCCAACGCTTTACAGTGATCATGGTCATGGGAGGACTAAGATATGTTACGCCCAAAAATCATCGTTATTACAGAAATTTATATCTACCCGCTACAGTATCAGTTATTAAAAGTTTGACCCACATTTTAATATAAATTCATTGCCAGTACAAAAAGAAAATGATTCTATATGTAAGTTTTTTTTATATTGTTTATGATCAGTCATATTAAACATTTAATTTAGGATAATTATTATATTGTGGCAATTTACTAGTTTAAAAATCTAACATAAACTAAAACTATTAAGCTACTTCCCGATCGGAACGCGGCCACTCGGTGAAAGAAGGTAGATATAAATTTCTGTAATAACGACGACTTTTGGACGACATGTCGTCCAAAGGTGTCGCGACACCTTATTCCTCCCGTAACCATGATCACTGTAAAGTGTTCGAAACGTCGGGAAATTAAAAATCAAATACGACTGCACAGATGGCGTAGTGGTTTAGATACCAACCTTACGAGCCAGTGCCGTGGGTTCGATTCCCACACAGGACAATACTTTGTGATCTTAATACTTATAATACTTATGATCCACAAAGTGTTGTTCTGAGTCTGGGTGTAATTCTTCTGCGTTAATTGCATGTTTGTGAAGTCCCCGGCAATACAAGGATTATTTAATTAGTGCAGGGAGGTGTCTTAAAAAAATACAAACGCGATAGAATCCGTAAAAGTAGTTTTATTTTAAATGTGTAATACACGCGTAAACATCAGAAACCATTATATGCTTGTCTTTGATTTGTCTGAAAATAATAACCACAATAAACTTTGCGCTGCCAGATCACGTACGAATCGATGCGGGCCAGTTAATCACGGTGAATAATGCTAATGCCGGACGTCCAATAGTTAATCTTGATGAAGTGGCTATATTTTTGATATGCCGCAAATGAACGTTTTGAATATACGAACGTGACTTCATATGGTGACAAGTTAAGAATTTAATACGCCACCACCCCACAAATTCTAGTAGTAAAAAGCTAGTGAGGTTACTAGTTACCAAATGGGTAGACAGAAGTACATATATATGTATATCCTGAAGTTGTACACATATACGTATATTCTATTAGTAATAGGACCACGCTGTTGACAGTTTTCTGTCTATAGCCACAGGCCGTTCCGTCCGGGGTAGTACCACACTCTCGCAAAAGATCAGCGTCTGAGTAATGGCTATGTACTATTGCGCTTCGTTCGGTGAGCGAGAGAGCCGGAAGCCCAACTGAGTGGGTTTGGATTTGTATTGGTAGGCCGCGGCCTAGCTATACCCTTGGTATTGCAAAAGTCTATGGGCGGCAGTGACACTTACCATCATGTGTGCTGTCCGCTCGTTTGCCACCATAAGCAATTAAAAAAAGTAGATATTGATGAATAGCCGAATGGAGAGTTTTAGTGAAGCTGTTGATTGTATGTCAATAGTTTATGTTTAATAGTCCGTTTATATAAGTGTATAAGAGAAAAATTTGCTACAAAGTATGTAAGTGCTACAAAGTATGTAATGTAAGTCCATGTGCTAATTACTGGATCAGAATCCTTTTACCTCGCTCTGCTCTAGGGAAGAAGAAAATCTTCACTGAGATCAAAATTCTCCACGTTTCACTCCACAGTATATCCATAGAATAACTACCGTTAACATTTTTGGACCTTCATATAAATTAAAAATAAATTTAAAATGGTTAAATGCAAGAAAATTATAAACTGTTTCCACACAGTAGCGTTAGATAATTGGCAATTATTCATACATTGCTATGTAACCATGATAAAATAATTCCACGTTTCACTTTTGAAAGAATATTTACATATATTATTTTTAATTTACAGAATAAATGTAGCTAAATAACTTTGTTTTTACCTATAGCCCTATAGCCCGTTCAAACCAACCGAAGCTTACTAAGAGAGTTCTGCAGCTCGTTCTTATAATCATCTTTCAGTCAGCTTTTAATATTACCGTGGGAAGGTAATGGATAGTGGCCTATGGTACTTTTAACACGTAATTAAAAGGATATTTATTATATAATATAAATTATTTTTTGATTTTAAAATGTTCTTTATTAAAATAAATAAAAGTAAACACGTTGTACATAATAATAATAAAAAGATTATGTTAACAGCTTTAACTTATGAACTATTCTTTACAGGCCAAGTACACATGCGTTTATAGATTTTTTTTTAAATTTTAAATTACGTATTTATTTATATATAGTATAATTAGCTGTAATTTATAATATATAGATTGCCAATAATTTATAATATATAAATTAGCAAGAATTTAATTATTATTGCCACTATAAATTTAATATCATAATTATGCTTAATCGTGTAACCAAGATGCAACGATGAGCTTACCTAAACTACCTTTAGCTTAAAACCATCTGCGACATCAGTTTAACTTAGTTCATAGTGGAGAGACATTAGTGAGTCAAAGTACTAAGCTGTGCCTGCGATTACACTCCTATTAAATTTATTATTAGATATTTATACTTCAACTTATTGTTAGTAAATACATTGCCTATATTTCTTTGTTTTTATTTATATAATAATCACCTTTCAGCCCTTCGTCGTACGTTATTACTATTTACGTGAATTTGCTTTAACATACCTAAGTATCAATATTTGTAAGGTTCACTAAGAAAACCGAATAACCATTCACACATCAAGGATCTAACTTAAGTAAATGACATTGATGGGGGTATAGAGGTCGCGTTATTCAATACAAAAGTGTTGTTACATTATAAGAACTGGTAATGTGTTGTTATGTTGCTACTCTAGTTTCATAGAAAAGAAAACTAAATATATATTGTTATATGTTGGCATTTTCCGTGTAAATTACGGATTAATAATTAACATCCTGCTTTCACTGTTATATTACCAATTAACTGAGGTTTATGTAATCTATATTTATATATAACTTCAGATTCAAAAGGTAAGTATTTTCTTTGATTCATCATTCTCTTGCTATTATTCCAATTACTTGGGGTAGACGCAATATGTACTCATACAAATTGCAAAATTTATTGGTTTTATTACAGGCCACCTGCCTGACATCAACACTCTTTGGGAATGTAATTGTTGACGAAACAGCATCAGATGGAGTTTGCTCAGGGCGATATAAAGCCCACCGAAGACAAAGATTAGGTACCGACGGCACGCTCGCACGGCGAAGAGAGGAGTTTGCAGGGTGGGTCTATGGGGTTGCGCACCGCCGATAGTAATCGTAATCGATAGTAATCGTAATCGACCCCCACACAGCATATTTGCCCCCCCCCCCCCCCATAGCTTCTTTCCAACATAGCTTCCTTGATTATGATTAGCATAAATTTTTTGTAAGCTCCTCGCTTGGAATGAGGATACAATGTGTTATCATCTTTTACTATCCCATGGGAGCTGAGAAAATCAACGGCAAGGCCACCATAATCACTGGTAGCAGTACTCTAATTGGGAAATGTATAACACCGATTTGAATTGCCAATCCGGTTACTAAACATACCAAAGCAGCAAAATCATTTACCTAAATTTGAATTCACACAATTGCAGATAAATAACTTAGGAATTAGAATTTCAATTCGCAAGATATGAAATTTGTTAGAATAAAAAAAAATGCATAGTTAATTCAACCGTAAATATCTCCCATTAGAAATAAGCTAACAGCAGATATTTAGGGAAAATACTCTCTTGGGTGTTGTTCTTTCTGCGTAGTGTGCTCATATCCACGCTACTTTACAATATTGCACGTAGCACAGTTTGTTATTTCCTTTATTACGCTACTCCACATTACTATATGAGGCATAATACTGAGTAATGATGGGTCACATTTTCGTAGCATTATGTAAGCTCTGTATTGTAGAGGTACATTGCTAAGAAAGGAGTCGAATTATGGGAAATACAGAAATTACAATTCATTTTAAATATATATATATATATATATATATATACATATATATATATAATATTTGATTCAACCCGTAATTTGAAAAGAATCAATAAAGATTTTTTTCTCCCCATACAAACTTTGCCACTCTGTTCCACCCCCTTAGGGGTATAATTTCGTAAAATCCTTAGTAAATCTCTACGTCATAGAAAGAAACGACTGTCAACATTTCAAGTTGCCAGCTTCAATAATATCGGCTTGGCGCTAATGACTTAATGAGTCGTCCAACCCACTTTGCAGGCCTAATTTACACCCCCAGAGGGTGAAAATCAAGAAATGCTAAAACACGTGTTTATTTATTTTTACTGAAGATAATGTGTACGTAATTTGAAAAGAATCGACGAAGATTTTTTTCGCCGACCATTTTTTAAATTGACATAACTTTTTTATTTATAAACCAATTGACATAAAATAAAGCCTAAATGTTAAGTGAAGCTTACCACAATATATTAGTGAAAACCGCGTCTAAATCGGATAAGCCGTTTCTGAGATTAGCGTGCACAAACACACAGACAAACAGACAAGCAGATAAGCAGACAAAAATTTTAAAAATCATTGTTTTGGGTTCTATTTGTGTTGATAAAGGTCCCAGTAATATTTTTTCTCATATATCTTCCATGTACAGACAGCGATCCGTTACATTTTTATTATATGTATAGATGTAGGTATATATTTATATATTACCAACAGACTGAATTTTTTCTCTCTCCATTAAAAAATAAAAGTACAAGTTTAAAAACAAGCTTTTATTTTATACCAAAAATCTAGAAATTAATGAAGATGTGATGATATATTGTATTCTTACGCCGCCACTACACAATGTGCTATGGAGAACACCTTCGTGTACTTACAGTACCCAAATTGAATACAGGACTTTACCGTTTCCAAACCGTATGCCTTTAATCAATAATTACATCCAACATTAAATATCTAAAGATTTATATAAAAAATAGTTATTTGATGTTTGTTTGATATTGGCATTTTGGCATTTGAAGATTTAATCGTTGTATTAGAAGTTGTTCACAAACCACTGTAGTAATACATCTTGTAATTGCAAACCATTAGCAAATATTTATCTTCGTTTTAAGACAGAACTGTTAAATATTAAAGAAAAACGTATTTGTTTTTATTGCAAGGGTAGGAGTTAAATATATTACGGTCACCGTGATGGATGAGAGACATTAAATATATAGGGTGACGATCGATAACGATCAAATGAAAGGAAAGTGATAGTATTACAATAAAAATCTACATATATATGCAACGGGAACGTTTTTGAGATTAGGTTTATATTAATAAATAGAATAATGGTGGTTAGCTTATCACAGCTCATGTATGCCCCACTGTTGGGCACAAGTCTCCTCTATAATGGGAAGGAAATTGATCTACTATACCACGCTAGTCAGACGTGTTGGTACTGGGTTTTGTTTCGAGTCATCCATCTCTAGCATAGATATTATATGCGTTTTATATCTCTTAGTTGTCTCTTACGATCACCCACGGTTACGATAGTGTGACGGAGTAAGCATACAATGCACCACGCATTGTATGCTTACTCCGTCACCACACAGAATAATATGGTTATCCAATACTTCCTATTCTATAGATATCCTCTGCTATAGCAGAGGATGATTAAAGAAACTCAGCAGGTAATATCACTGCAAGAAAAAAATTAAAATATATAATGCCTTTACCAAACTATATAACCAAACGTGGAATTTTAGCAAAGTACAAATTCCCTAGAAATAATATTGCTGGTTAATAATATTGACTAATAAGAAAGAACAAAATAAAGAAAAATCCGTTCATTTTTATCACAAATATCATTTGCAACATTCTTCAACGTCTCAAAATTTACTAAAGTATAAATTTATCAACCTAATCTGATCTCTCATTCAGCACAGGCCTCATGTTGTTTCACGTCTATTTACAAAACCACCTTCCCGTTTAAATAATAAAGGAGATACACCAGAAAAAGCGTCTAAAATAAAATAATATTTCCCTTTTTTGAGGCGTCGAGGGACGTAGTAAACACTGTAGTAAGGTGGCAAAATAAATTGTCTGTATATTTTTGTTTATTCACTGTATATGCGCAGTTACCATGCTGATTTAGAATAAAAACATGCACTCAGACTCTCTCTTTGTTTATCAGATATATAATATAAAACAAGAATTTAATGCTGTGTAGTAACGGCAACGAATACTACCAACCCTTACTTTGCTCGTGGATGTCGTAAAAGACGACTAAGAGCCTTATAACGACTTGGGCCAACTCTATCTGATACCATTTAACAATTACATTCCCAAGTAGGGTTGACGTCAGGCAGGCGGCCGGTCATAAAACTATTGCCAATAACTTTGACAATATGTGCTATGAAAGAAAAGTACATATTGTATCGACCCCAAGCAATCGGGATAAGAGTAGGAGAATGATGATGATAAATATAAAACAAGAATCTAGACTTCTATCTCTTAGTAATCGCCGTATAGAATTTAATCTTATATTTCTCTTCAAAATTTTAAGTAACTTTATAGACTCAGATGTAATCTTTCTAAGATTAACTTTAAGACTAAATTCAGAATATTTTATTTTTATTGCTTATGGTGGCAAACGAGCAGACAGCACATCTGATGGTAAGTCACTGCCACCCATCGACCTTTGCAATACCAAAGGTATAGCTAGGCCCTTGCCTACCAATACAAACCCCAAACCCACCCCGTTGGGCTTCCGGCTCTCTCGCTCACCGAACGAAGCGCAATAGCACATTGCCATTACTCAGACGTCGATTTTCTGCGAGAGTGTGGTACTACCCCGGTCGGACCGGCGCGTGGCTGTAGACAGTGAACTGTCCATAGCGTGGCCCTACCACTATTTAAAATACCTGCACGACCTTGACGTTCATTGAATATTTTTGCACCACTGTTTCCTAGTAAAAACTATTGTTTTAAAATTTTTTACTCACGTTGTCTAAATACCTACAATGAAAAAAAATCTGATATGGATTTATTTTCGGATTCAATATGCACATTTAATTTTTTTTTTTTGCATTTTATATATAATAATAACGTCAATTTTTTCCGTGTCTAACGTTAATAAATATATTGCTGATTTTTTGTTCACTTTGGCCTTTTTTGTCAAATAGATGCTGAAGTAATACCTATGCACAACTACTTTTAGGCACTCGTTGTTTATAACTTTAAATATTGTATAATTGTTAATATTTTTCTGTATGACTGTAGGTGCCAAAGTAAATTAAAAATAATTTTATAAGTAAAAAATAAATGTAATAAATATGGCGTCGCGTGTATAACATAACATATTTATTACAAAACAAAATCCAGTACAGCTGTTACAGGGAAAAAAATTAAAGCAAATGGGTAACTCTCTAGTAATTTCTTTAAGAGTTTCGAGTATGTTTTCGAAGTTTTGTTGTCGATAATAGCGAGCGGTTCGTCCATTCGAAGATTCACGTTAGCATTGTGCACCTGGGACTTATTATTAACTACATCCTTATCTCAGCGGGCATCAATTTCTCGTAAAAGTTAACGCTCCAAGACTAATGGTTTTGATATTTTTTGTCTTCGAGTTTGAGTATTTTCCTATAATCATGATATTTCCAAACTGCTGTCTTCAAGAAATTTTATAAACACTTATGTATATTTAAAATAATAGCTAATTTGTCTGGTTTGATTTATTAAAGTGGTTTGAACTCATAAAAATCTCAGTGTCTTAGATTCGAATGTAAGGACTATTACATATATGATTGTCTCGATAAGATAAAGAATACGAAGAAGACCGAGTGTCACTAATATAGCACGGAAGATTTTCTAATCTTCCGTTCTATAGGTTTCAGAGTATGATTACCCCTACCAGGTAGACTAATGACTTTGTGAATGTAATGGGAAAGCATAGGAAGTGGGCAATATAGGACCGTTCTACGTCACAATCGCGTCGTCAATATGCTGATAGACAAATGATGATACCTTTTTTTTTGTTCACGCTGTGGAAATGCATTTACGTACATCCCCCGCCGGAAGCAGATGAAGGGGTGTGTGGGACTCACTGGCCGACTTCTAGATCAAAATATCAACAAAAATTACAGCTGTTCCTTCATCGGTTTTACGGGGTACCGCAGAGATCATCTATTGACATTCTGTCCCCGACACCCCAAAACCAGGCTATCTGGACACGTTCAGTCGACTGTCAAGGCGGTGGGAAGAGCTGTGTGTAACAGCGGCTCCACCTTCCTGGTCGCCGCCTACGGAGCGAGTCTGCGGAAGCAGATGCCTTGCGTTCCCGCTCCACAGCCTCCTTCGAAGAGATGACCACCTCGTAGAAGGAGGCTATCGATGACCAGCACCTGTCACTGTCAAGCATCTTAAAAACGATGGTCAACAACGACAGGTCGTTCCTATAACCGCCGACAGGTCGTGGCGCTGAGGCCCTTAGGCGAGACATACCTCCAGCGTGTGACGCGCATCACCAAATGGCGTGCCACATTCATGGCAATTAGGGGCCTCTTCTTGTCCGATTCTGTGCACTTAGTTACCAAAGACCCTATGTTCGGTAAGCACCTGCGTCATCCTGAAGGATAAGTTGCCGTGCCTTCTTTTCATCCAGCGATAGAGATGGGGCGTAATCGCCTCGATGGTATCCCGCCCTGCTACAGGGGACTCCAATTCCTCCCTCACTGCCGGATGACTGCCTCTCGAGCCGCTTCTATTGCGCTACTCAATCCCTCCGTGGCAATCCACTCGCCGCTTGCTCGGGCCGCAGCGTAGAGTTAGTAGACTTCTACCTGTGCCCTAATCTGGAGTAGTCAGAGCGAATCGCCCGATAGCAATGTGACTGTGGTCCAGGACACCGTACGGTAGCCTCTTATAGTCCTCACCGCCATGGCTCTCTGCGTTTTTCGCAGCAAAGCTTTAATAGGGGCGGTGAGGGACTCCGACAAGATTAATATATACCTTAATAAGACTTATATAAAATATTTATTAACCATCCTAAGGAAATAACTCTGCCATTGCGGAGGATTTTACAAATATATAATTCATGGACACAAATTACACCCACACTCAGCAATAATTTATAAATCGCATAATGATAACTAATAGATGATTCTGCATAGGAATCAAACCCACGACACTGCTACGTTAAGTCAGTATCCTAACTACTACATCATCAGGCTTACCCTTCAATAAATTCAATTTAACATTTTTTTTTTAATTAATCTAATAATCTACTACTAAATCGGAACACAGCCGTAAGTTGAAAAGATTTGGCAAAAAAACTCAGCGAGCTGGTCATATTGTTATTACTTTTAAATAAAATTGTATACAACATGTTTGGTAAGACATTAGCTCCGGTCTAATTCTCCTCAAATCAGAATATATATATTTTGATTTTCAAAATACAATCGAAACAAAAATATGTTCGAGCCAGATTTTCTTCAAGCGGCACTTGTTCACGAATTAACTAGCAGAGCAACCATAACTCCCCACAACCACATTGAAGGGAAGGAAGAGGGCCAATCTATGTACTCGTTGTATGATATTTGTACATATACTTATTATCTACAAACATGTGCACTTGAAAGCGGTATAAAAGTTAAGTATTAAAATTTCTTCTACATAATTATTTATATAATTTTATAAATCAGAAGTATTTGTGTTTATTTGAACGGATTAATCTAAAGTACAACTCCAATTATAAAAGGCCTTATTATGAAATATAGCTTATTTATCTATTTATCAGAAATGCTGTAATATAGAACGCTATATATATGTGTGTGTGTGTGGTAGCGGCTACGAATACTACCAACCCTTACTTTGCTCATGGATGTCGTAAAAATCGACTAAGAACCTTGTAACGACCTGGGCCAACTCCATCTGATGTCATTTGGTCAACAATTACATTCCCAAGGACAATGTGTACTATGTAAGAAGAGTACATATTGTATCGACCCCAAGTAATTGGGATAAGAGTAGGAGAATGATGATATATATATATATATATATATTGTATACTTAGGCACATCATCCACGCAAGGAAGTTGCTGACTCGGCTAATTGCATAGTATAGCATTATATTGGCAAATTAACTTTATTGCAAAAACTGGTCTAGTTATCGACTTTTCAGTGTTTTGACTTTTGAGGGGCGTAGTTTCCATCTTCACACAGAACTAAACACTGGTTCCTAAGTCTGGCAATGCTTATATCCGTTAGTTGTATATTTGTGAATTCTTCCGTGACACAATGATTTATTCCTTATGAGGGTTTTTTGATCCCACTATTGGGCATGGATCTCCCCCTCTTACAGGAAATTAACTTACTACACGTTGATCGAAGGTGTTTATTTAAAGCTTTATTTCGAGTTTATATTTTCTTACTTTCTTTGATATTATCTACTTAGTCAATTTTCATAATACAGGGGAAAGAGTAATGATCATTTTGTTTCATAATCCATAATTAAATTCGCGTTAGTTATCTTTTGAAAAAAAAATTTAAATAAAAATACATGAGTTGGTATTCTGAGTGTATGATACGTGAACGCTTATTATCTTCATCACAGCTCAACTAGTCACGGGCCTGTTGAGAAAGATGCTTGACCTACTTACGCTATTTATAGTGATTAATAAGAAAATCGTCCAAGTTAAAAACCAAAGGATTAACGAACGAACCACGAAGTATAGAATTAATTGAGCAAAATGTAATCCGGGATTCTAACGTCGAACGTTTTGGGAATAATTATGTTCCTATAATCCTCACTGTGCCTTTGATGTCGATGTCCCCCCTTTGTACCCCCTCCACCCCACGTCTGATTGATTGCGGTGGAGATTGCATGTCAAGATTACATTTTCGGACGATGTATGGATTATTGCTGTTGTAGGTATTTTCATGTTTAAATTATAATTTACTTTTAATTTTTTAAAGCTTTCGTATTATTCATAACAGAGTAATGACAAACTTGAATTAGTTTATAATAAATAATTAAAACAACAGCCTTAAGTGCTCTGAAAATAAAGAAACACTTGAAAAATAAAAAAAAAAAACAGAAAAACGAAGCCTTTTTTATTAACAAAGATAGTATGTGCAATATTATTCAATAATAAGTAAATATTATAAGAACAAAGAAAATGAGCAGTGACCACCGAGTAGCAGATCAATAGACTTATGCAAGAGGTCTCTGTTTCCAACTCCACGGTAACCTCTACTAATAATTATTAACATATTATATAACGCCTTTTAGGTGTTATATAATATATTTCATGGTAAACCATTAATTATCACAGGCTTTGAGCTTGTAGAAAAACATGCGAGGCAACCACATGTCTATGATTCTCAAACAAAAATTTTCGTATACTGTACCGTGAAGATCACGTTATGTGGTCAGTCTTAATTGAAAATCTATGCCAATCGCTATAGGGAAAGAAATATTTTGACATTTGCTTTAACTGTAGACTATCATTACCTACCCTTTTCTGTGTCTTGTGGAGTTCGAATGACAATCGTTATCTAGAACGAAAAAAAAACTTTCTGCCGAAGGTGGGTTTTATAAAACTGAACCCAACAGGATTATGATTAATAAAGCCTGATAGAACTAATTTATTAGAACAATAGTTAAACGATAACAGTGTTTCATTTATTAATGAAACACTATATTAAACTAACTATATTAAAATAATAAATAAATGAAAATATGCTGAGATCTAATTGGATTAAAATTTACGATAACCGTGAAACAATATTACGCACTACGTGTTGTGACAGAGTAAGAATACAATTCACCACCCCTATCTTATCTGTGGGTGATCGTAAGAGACGACTAAGGGATATAAATGGCATATAACATCTATGCAAGACAAAGAAAACTCGAGACAAGACCCTATACCAATAGGCCTGACCAGCGTGGTATAGTAGGTCAATTTGGTATAGTAGGTACAATTCTTTCCCAATATGGAGGAGGTTCGAGCCCAAAAGTGGGACACATATGGGCTGAGATGATGATGATTATATCAATAAATTCTAAATCAATTTAACAGAGATAGATTATTTTGATAGAGATAGATATAATATAGAAACTGTGAAAATATAAATAGTAATTGCTTTTATGAGTTGCCGAAGGTAGCTAACCGGCTCTATCTCTTATAAGTGAAGGAGTTAATATAAATTTACTATATTATAATTATTTACTTCCACTATATTGTATTCTGTGCGTATAATTGGTCAATTCCCTACCATTATTAAGGAGGCTCGAGCCCAACAATGAGACGTATATGAGCTGAGATGGATGGATGGTGAAGTTATCCCTTTTCTTAGAAGAGAAAATTTTGAAAAGCAGCACGGAGCCTTCCTAATACATCTCTGATGATGTGGAGTATTACGAATGTAGATGTGTTTAATTTTTGACTACCTAAAAAAAGGTGTGAAAGTCAAGGTTTTTTTTTTTAAATATTTATAAAACTTTGAAGAGTTACCAATTAATAAATTACGTTTGGTTAGCACAGTCTTTCACGTGTATATGAAATTTTCATGGAGTCATAACCTACTTGTATTGCTAGCGGAAAATTTCAATTGGTTAATTCTATAAAATTAGGTGGTAAACATGTTTTGTTTTATAATATTTAATAAAATATAGTACCAACATTAAAATGTATACGTTAAACGCTAAATTTTAAAATTAAAATATTTACAGAATATAGAATCAAAATAAACGGCGCAATTAGGCATCAAAAAAATTCTCCACGTTACTGTCTACCAGTAATGTGCCCAGAAGGCTGGCAGCATTACCACGTTGAATAGTTAACCTTTTATGCTAAAAAAAACATACACACTCTTTTTTTTTTCTTAAAAGATACACACCCTCACTTGGGACCTCTGTCTTACATACACATTTGTAGCGACGAAGTAAGAGCATAATTTAACTTTTTTTGGCATGTTGGATAGGATGTCTAAGTAATATGATATGCAGATAACATCTATTGAAGAGCAGGAACATTTTGAATAAAAACGTACACTGATCCGTTTGATCAGACTGATATAATAGGTTAATTTACCTCTCCTCCTTGTGGAAAAGGTTTAAACTCGACAGCAGTACGTATATAAAATGATAATTATGATGATCCTATGCACACTGATTTTCAAAAAAATAATAGTCCCTAAGCAAATCCGTTATCGCATTTAGATTACTTCTTCTCTTTATATTGACTCCAGCTCCAAGTGTTATTGATTCAGACCAATAAAAATAAATATGTGTTCTTAAGACAAAAATAATTACAGCAATAAAAGTCTATGAGAGTATATATAGAAGACATTCCCTTGGGGCATTATAGTTTGCCAAAACAAAAGCTAGTACTAGGCAATAAAAACATTACCTAACTATAAAAATATAGTGCTCTTTACTGCTAGCATCAAAAGTTGGCTATAGTAATACAAAGGCAACTAAAAGAAAGAATCGATACGGATATCGTGAATTTACGGATCGAGGGACTATCGCATTTATTCGAGCAATACCGCAACTAATCCTGCCCGGGATCACTCTCGAAGGGGCAAATATTCACGTGAGAATGATTACAGGTCACTGTGATACAGACAATTGAGATAAGAATGTATTCTTTAGTTTTCATTATACGTAATACTTGCGTATATACAAAATGAGCTTTGCGGCCAATGGATTACTTTATATGAACCATTTATAATTATACTGAAATCAACATTATACCTATATTATTTTTATGATTATTATAGTAACTATAATATTTATTTCTCTTTTTTGTGTTTTTTTTTAATCTGTAATAGCAAAAAAGCAAAGTGATATAAAAGTGATTTATAGTGTGCTAGCTGACTCGGCCACGCGTTGCTGTGGCTAAGGTAGCCTTAGTAATACGTGGTGGTTATGCTAATAAATTGTAGCTTTTATGAAACGTTTGTACGTTTAATATAGCGCCGTCTATTAAACACTTACTCAATCGAATCAACAGATACTGCCCTCTGTTAGAATCGTTTGGAGATAACAGATAATTGTGACTGTCAAATAATAGACAAATGACTTGCAATAAAATAATATTGTGACTATAAATTGAGATGGAAGCTAATTCTATCTTTTAAATTGGTTCAAATTACAAATGCTGTACAAATTTGATTAAAATCAGTCAAGTACTTTAGTAGTCCATCGTGGACAGACAACGTGACGCGTAATTTATATATATTAAGATATATTTATATACTCGCAATAGCATTTTAGCAAATACCTATATAGTTTAACTGTGGAAGGCTATCGTCTGAACAGACCTCATCCAATTAGTCCACGGTGACTGGAAAATGTGGCACCATAACCTACCCGTTTACCTACCCCTGGCATGGACTGATCACTGATACTGATCCCTTAAGCTCGGGTAACAGCCGACAGCAGATAGATACGTCAGAGATATTGGTATTATCGGCGGGGCGGCTCCGAGAGGAAATCCTCTTCGGTGATACCTTCTACTGCCGGTGCCTGGAGCGGCGCAGGCGCGTGTACATGCACCTGATGCCGCCCTAGCGGAGACCGCGGGTGGCTGGACCGGGGAATAGTCCGTCACCCTCAGAGAAGCTGACTGCGTGAGGGCGACGCCTCGGCAGTTAGCCAGGGCGTCAAAAGGGGATGGTACCCAAAAGGGTAAACCGCCGGGCTGGCCACGGATAGCCAGGAAGTGGCTAGCCCAATGACGATGGGGAGGGAATACGGTGGGTTATGATGCCACGCGCTGCTCTTCCGTCGCCCCGGACGGAACGGACGTCGTGTATTCGGACCATAGCCTACCAAAAAAAAAATCGCAGCAACTTTTAAAATAACAAATTCATACTAAATTGTCATTGAAGTATTAATTGCGAATATTATTTCTAACAATAGACTTGCTAATTTAGAATTGATTGCACAGATACCATAGAAGTAAAGATATCAATGCGCCATGGCAGTGAAGTGGATTTGGTTCCCACGCAGGATAATACTTTGAGCGTTCCACAAATTGTTTGAATCTGGGTGTAAATTGTGTCTGTTAATTATATGTTTGTAAAGTTTTTAATTATTTAATGTTAAAATTTAAGTAGAATTATTTATAAGGCTGTTTATTTTTTTTTTTAAATAATTGAGTTGGGTTTTTATTGTTAAACACTTTTTATTAAAACTTAAATTCCTAACAGCTATTTATATTATATATTTATTTTACAATTTGGTGTAAAATCTAAAAAAAAATTGTGAAAATATTCACATCAAATATGGTTTATTTTTTCTATCAGTTTAGATACTCTAAATCATCATCATTTTCACTTATCCCAAAGTCCAACTGGATGGGTTTGGGGATTGTAATGGTAGACAGCGAGCTAGCTATACCCTTGGTATAGCAAAGATCCATAGGCAGCAATGACACTTACCATCAGATGTGTTGCTTGCTCATTTGCCACCATAAGCTATAAAAAAAATACTCGGGGTCGACACAATATGTCATCTTTTTTCATACAATCCTATCAGACGTCATCTTTGTAGTCACTACCTGATTATACATGTCATGCCTCACGCAGCCCAGCCATCAGGGCCGGCTTTACCTATAGTGCAGGGGGGAGTTAGGGGGCGCTAAGAGAGAGTAACCATCAACCTATTCCATTTTGTTCACCCACTTTGGTACAAGAGGGTGCCAGGTTATTGATTGCACCCGGGCGCTACATGTGCTTGAGCCGCGCCTGCCAGCCATCTTTTCTTTAATCTTCCTTTACACGTTAAACCTTCAACATTCATACATAAAACTTTCCTCACAACAATACTTTCATCTCGCTTCATCACATATCCCTACCATGTGATACAGTGACGCAACTTTCAAACTTCCTCTAATTTAGATACCTACTCAAATATCGTAATTATATTCTCATGCCCGTTTACTCCGAAGGGCTGTGAAGTACACGCAATCCGTAGAGCATGAAACACTTTTTTGTCTAACTTAGAATTTAAACCCAGGACATGATAATAGTAGTACACTTAGAACAATCGACCAACGACTCAGTGTATACTCATTATATTAAACTTTAAGGATCCTCTCTTACAAAGGAAAAGTTATAAAATTACCCAATAATGGAAATCGTCTGTAGAAAAGTTATTTAAAAGTTTTTTTATGAAATTTTAACACAACATTTTAAGGGATATTTTCTGAATCTTTAAAATCTAATGGAATTTTAAATTCATTTCACTTTCTTTTTTAAATCCAGGATATATCAATATAAATTGTACATTCACTAAATACAGCATAAGTTTTAATTTATATATGTATATAGCTATCCAAATATAATAAATACAGATTCTTTATCATCATCATCGCATGCCGGGTTGGCCACGGATGGCAAGGAAGTGGTACCAGTGGCCGGCCCTATGGCGGTGTGGAGGGAATACGGTGAGTTATGGGGCCACGTGCTGTCCTTTCGTCGCCCCGGATGAAACGGGCGACGTGTGATCGGGTCATAGCCTACCCAAAAAAAAATCACTATCGCAGCTCCTATATGTCCCATGCCTAAAACTCATGCTTTCACCACAAGGGAGGGAATTTGATCAAATATACTACGCATGATTTTATTTCAAGTTTACCTTCCCTTGACTTATAGATGTTATATACATATTGTATCCCTTTATCATCTTTTACGATACCCAAGCGCAAGATAGGCGATGATGAATTGTATTCTTATTTCGTCACCACACGGAACAAGAGTTCTTACTATTGTATTATTCTTCATGAATTATATGATACTTTACAATCGATGCTTCACTAAATACAACTATCAGCGTAGAGAAACAGCTGGATGGGTCACCAACGACAAGGTCTGGATGCCAGTGGTGCGCTCGCACGGCGTAAAAAAGTTCGTACAGGGCAGGTTATGAGGTCGCTTGCCGTACCCTTCACGTCACCCCGGAGGGATCAGGCAGGTTGTGACTATACCATAGCCTGTCCAAAAAAAGCGTGGAGACATTGTTATATGTTATTAAATACAAAGAAATAAAACTACTTTTACGATGTGGAGTCAAGAGTCTCCGAAACCGGCGAGCGTGTATGAAGAGAATTATGAATGTTGAGGAAGCGAGTGAAGTATGCAGAGATAGAGTTCTCTGGCACTCTGTCCTCTCTGCCTACCCTGCAAGGGATATGGCGTGATGATATGTATGTATGTAAAACTACTTTTACGGATTCTATCGCGTTTGTATTTGATTTATAATTTCCTGACGTTTCGAACACTTTACAGTGATCATGGTCACGGGAGGACTGAGGTGTCTTACGTCCAATATGTCATTGTTATTACAGAAATTTATTTATATCTACCCTATAGGATATTAAATTTTGACCCACATTTTTATACAAAATTAATACAATTCATTGCCAGTACAAAAAAGAGAATGATTCTATATATAAAATTTATGTTGTTTATGATTTGTTACTATTAAGGTATTTAATTTATGATAATTATTATTGTGGCAATTTTACAATTTTTACAAAACTAACAAAAACTATTCAGCTACTACCGGATCGGAACGCGGCCACTCTGAGAAAGATCCGGCGAGAAAACTCAGGAGGCATGATACTAATTTTATTATTGAATTTTTGAGTGGCGGCCTACTTTATCTTACTAAAATTAATTAAATTAAAATTTAACTGTTATTGTGGTTCAAATCTGTACAATAAGTGCTTACAGTGTCTTGCAGTCTTGTGGTGGTTTTCTTAGTTTTATTTTTAATTAAGTGAATAACAGGGTCCCAGCTTGATGATAATACCTACATTTTGTTAGTTTTGTAAAAATTGTAAAATTGCCACAATAATAATTATCATAAATTAAATACCTTAATAATAACAAATCATAAACAACATAAATTTTAGATATAGAATCATTCTCTTTTTTGTACTGGCAATGAATTGTATTAATTTTGTATAAAAATGTGGGTCAAAATTTAATATCCTATAGGCTAGATATAAATAAATGCCTGTAATAACAATGACATATTGGACGTAAGACACCTCAGTCCTCCCGTGACCATGATCACTGTAAAGTGTTCGAAACGTCGGGAAATTATAAATCAAATACAAACGCGATAGAATCCGTAAAAGTAGTTTTATTTCAAATGTGTAATACTCGCGTAAACATTAGAAGTCATCAAATACAAAGAATATATTAATTGTACTAATTTTAAAATATTAGTGCGAACACTGGGTAATAGACTATAGTATGGACCGCTATATTTAATCAAATAACTCATAAAGGCATGCGATCTTTCATTTAAAGATTTACCATTTTATTACGCTCTAACAATATACATTGAAAGATTTTAAAAATAAAATTATTATAATTCATTTCATCATCATCATCATCATCGTCACAGCCTATATATGTCCCACTGTTGGGCTCGGGCCTCCTCCATAATGGGAGGGAAATTAACCTGCTATACCACGCTGGTCAAACGTGTTGGTATAGAGTTTTTTTTTCGAGTTTTTAGTTAAAATAATGCATTTATTTTCAAATAATTATAATATTTTTTATCAAAACATCATAATCGTAATGATCAAGGCAATGTCAAGTAACTGCCATCTTACGGAGGTTTTGAAATATCATAAATGACAAAGTTATGTATACATATTAATTTTGTATTCTATAGTTAAAATAATTTTATCGATTCTATATTCTTGATTCTATCACACATTAATAGTAACTATATGTAGTCTATAAATTACAAAAAAAAAAATAAGAAAAAAAACGATTCATTAAAATTGTGTAGTGGATTTTATATACCTACCTATCACTTTTTATATTCGCAAAAGCACTTACGCGAAAGCAGTCTTATTTCAAAATTCAAATTTTCGAGCTCTATCTAAATATTTATATATAATACATTATATATTATTATACTTATATTCTGCGCCTTACTTAGTCTTAGCTGCAACACGTAGTAACGATTTATCTTGTATGTTTGTCGAATATTACCACACAGCGTGAACATTCATTACAATATATCCTATTAACTATACTTTAATAATAACAAAGTTTTACTAATAAATTAGCTGTGTGGTAGCGGCTACGAATACTACCAATCCTTACTTTGCTCGTGGATGTCGTAAAAGCCGACTAAGAGCCATATAACGACCTGGGTCAACTCCATGTGATGCCATTTGGTCAACAATTACATTCCCAAGGGAGGTTGACGTCTGGCAGGCGGCCGGTCATAAAATTATTGCCAATAACTTTTACAATATGTGCTATGAAAGAAGAGTACATATTGTATCGATCCCAAGTAATTGGGATAAGAGTAGGAGAATGATGATGACTAATAAATTAACTAAATAAACAATGAAATTAAGTTTATACCAATAATGTGATAATATCTACGTTTAGCTTTGAATTTTGTTGTTAATATTTTATAAAAGAAATATTGGGCACATATTACAATATTTAGAGTTCACACAATAATCGGTTTCGAATAAGCCAATTATATTTGAACTAAAACTAGTTTTACGGATTGTATTGCGTTTGTATTTGAATTTTAATTACCTCACGTTTCGAATATTTTACAGCGTTCATGATCACGGGAGGACTAAGATATCTCAAGTCAAATAAGTCATCGTTATTACAGAAATTTATATCTACCCGCTAAAGTATCAGTTATTAAAGTTTGATCCACATTTTTAATACAAATTCATTGCCAGTACAAAGAGAAATTCCATATTTTATATATTGATTCCATATATGAAATTTTATATATGGAAACATTTTCTTCTTTTTATTCAAATAACTATGCTATAGAATCTGTAAAAGTAGTTTTATTGCAAATATGTAATACTCGCGTAAAAATCAGAAATCATTATATATTATACATAGTGATCGCTTAATCATGACACATATAGAAATGATAAATATAGTCACATGTTTGGTAATCAACCACCATTTTTTTTTGTTTTATCTAAACATACATCAAATGAAATACTAATTTGATGGGACACTTTTAAATTCTCATTTATAAATGTCAAACGGAATGTATTAGCATAAAATGTCGATGGTTTAATTTTCTACCTTTTCTACTCTGGATTGATTACAGTATAATGAGAAATGGAATAATCTTTTTTTTCGTAACGATATTTTAATTTAGATATTATATGATTTTAATCCACACCAATATGAATAGCTAAATTACCATAATGTAAATTTTGTAATGACAGATTTTCAATATGGTGACAGATTAAGAATGCACCACACCCGTCTTACCCTAACGACGGCTGAAGGGATTATAATATGTATATAACATCTATAAAACTTGATTACGAGCGAAAAATTATTGTCACAAATGGGATCCCACGTGTGACAAATTTTCGCTCGTAATCAAGTTTTTACAAATAATCAAGCTAAATTTCAGTAGTTTGGACATAAAGTCTATATGAGAAGGAAAATCATCGAATCAAAACCCTATATTAAACTATTTAACCAGCGTGGTATATGCAGTAGGCCAAATTTTCTCCGAATATTTAGGTTTGAACTGGAAGTGGAACATATATGAGCTGAGATGATATAAAGACAAATAACTAAACGACCCATTCCGTGCCAAGCGTAAGAGACACTCATGAATAGTCTTTAAAAAATAATGGACATTTTATACCGTCTTGAAAATACTGACTGGGTCGGACGCAGCTCAATGTCCCCTTAGAATGGGTAAAGAACATAATGTATCACTTCTCTTTTTCTGCAGGAGCTATAGAAACAGATGAGTCATCAAGATAAAGAGCAGACATTATTTTTAAGGAGATTTAGAATATCAAGTATCGATTGCCAGTCCGCTTACCAAGTGTCGCTATTGTGGCATATTTTTGGAAAGCCTTATATCCAAAAGTTGAAAAACTGATGGCTATACATCTACATATATGGACATATAGAAGAATAGAATAGAATAGAATAGAATCAGATTTATTGGCAATATAACAAATGAGCAAATAGGTAACAGTTACAATATATGTATCACTTTTATTAACTAATTACACATTATATTGTCAACAGGGGAATGCTCAGCGCTGTATGGCATAGTATATATGCACGGCTGGTTTTCAGCAAACCCCTAGAGAGTAAAAAAATAATAATAAAATAATTAAAGCAAGAGTAGTAATAATAGAAATAACATAAAGTAAAGAATAAAGAAAATGAAAAGATAGATGAAGAATTAAATTGTAATGTGAGGGTGTGCTATTACATGAAATATGCTAGTGTATGCGTCTGCGCGTGTGTGTTTAATTGCCTAAACAGGTTGCTGTGTTTTCAGGTGGATTGTGTATGGGCGGGTAGTGGTTGTCAGTGGATGGAATAGAAGAATTTATAGCATATTTGAACGCTATACAGACATTAGTATACGATTATTTGCTAGTTTGTTATAAATGTTGCATCAAATATGGTTTTAGTACGTACTAATAGTAGAGATTTATATTTTTTTTTAAAGAGGCCGAAACTTATCTTTTGTCTCATAGGAGGCGGAATATTATTCCATATTTTTGATGCACTATATTTGAAACAGCCTTTGAAACCACTAGTCTTATGGATTGGTATTTGAAGAATGTAGGATAATTTAGAGCGAATATTTCTTGAGTGAGAATCTCTCAGCCATGTTAGTTTTTCAAATAAGTATTCTGGCTTTTTATTCCATAGTATTTCTATTTTGTATTGTTTTTATTTTCCATATGATATACCACCAAATTAAATATCTTAAATAAAGTTCCAATAAAGTTCTAAGTCCATTATAAATCCTAATGTACAGTTATGGAATTATAGAAATAAATTGAAAATAATGGACAAACATTTATTTTTTACATACATACATATCATCACGCCATGTCCTTTGCGGGGTAGGCAGAGAGAACAGAGTGCCAGAGAACTCTATCCTTGCATACTTCACTCGCTTCCTCAACATTCATAATTCTCTTCATACACGTTCGCCGGTTTCGGAGACTCTTGACTCCACCACCACACCACAATGAAGGAATCATTCATTTATTTTTTAAACTACATATTTTTACTTAGTTCATCATTCTAGTACTCTTATCGATACAATATGTATTCAACTTTCATAGTACATATTGTAAAAGTTATTGGCAATAGTTTTATGACTGGCCGCCTGCCAGACGTCAACCCTCCTTGGGAATGTAATTTTATTGTTGACCAAGCGGCATCAGATGAAGTTGGCACAGGTCGTTTTAAGGCTCTTAGTCGTGTTTAACGACATCCACGAGCAAAGTAAGGGTTGGTAGTATTCACATAGCACATTTTTATATTTTTACTTAGATATGTGTCGTAAATAGTCAACAAAATCACTAAACAGGTAATCAAATATCATTGTAAAGAAAGAACAGATGAGGTAAATAAAGCATAGACCAATATTGTTAAGAAAACTTGAGCTAAGCTAAAGACACTAGACTGAAAATACTAAGAATAAGATAAAGAGCTTCAAATGGTACATAAGTTATTATTGAATAACTAAATATTATAAAACATAATAATAATTTTCCGACTTTAATTCTATGAATGTCTAAAACTTAATTGTAAAAGCCAAAGTTATGACAAGTTTCTAACTCTGTCGAGTTCAGCAATGACAACCGTACCACGACAATAATAAATTAACGTTTCATTCGCATTATAAAATAATAATAAAAAAACACATGAAAAACCAACAGTCCGGGTAAAGTTGGCATAGCCATCTGAGGCTAACAATTTTTTTTTTTATTTTTATTTTTTTTTTAAAAGACACCACTGTGCACTAAGGAAATAAACCTTGTATTGCGGGGGACTTTACAAACATGCAATTAACACAGACAAATTACACCCAATACAATTAAGACACATCCATATCCAAATATAGTGTGCTATGTCCTACACGAATTATACATGCGGATTCGCTGGCGATAATTGAGATTTTATGAACCGAACCTATACCACGGGAACCGTATATGTTTGAAGTATAAAATTTGTATGTGCTACTTTAGATTACACTCTATTTCTAGAACAAAATTCACCCAAATCTGTTGACCCACCTGGGATGACTAAACATTCGCATATATAAATAAGATTCTTATTGATTCACATATATGGGAAGAAAATAAAGCTAAATTTATTTGTCTGAATGAGGTAACTTCAAAAAGTATCCGTAATTCATAATGATTTCTCTTATTCTCTTCTTCTTCTGATTACAATCTTGATTATTAAATATTGATATAGGCTTATTTATCATGCAAAATAGCTTGAATAATATACACTTTTTTAATGTATTTAAAAAAATCGACGATTGCCTATTTAATACAGTGATAAAAAACTTGCAAAAAAATACACTTATTAATAACAAAGATTTACACGAGAACATTAAAATTAGTATATATACCAAATGGTTCCTAAATGCAGGCCTCATTACCAAGCTTAAAGTCGCTTAGCGTGCTATGGAACGGGTTATGCTCGGTATTTCTCTGCGAGACAGGATCCGAAATACGGCAATCCGCAGAAGAACGGATGTAACCGACATAGCACAAAAAATTAGCTCGCTAAAGTGGCAATGGGCAGGCCACATTGGTCAAAGAACTGACAACCGCTGGATAGGAAAGGTTCTAGAGTGGCGACCACGTACCGGACGATGCAGTGTAGGACGCACCAGCCACTAGGTGGAGAGACGACCTGGTGAAGGTTGCTGGGCGTCGTTGGATGCCAGCGGCACAGGACCGCATGCTGTGGTGTAACATAAGGGAGGCCTACGTCCAGCAGTGGACGGCGATACGCTGAAATGATGATGATGATATACCAAATACAGATATCTAAAAAAAATGAGTATTTTAGTATCAAACGCTATTTATTTTAAATTACAAACCTTTTAAACATTTTTCAAAGGAACATTTTAAAAGTTCACTGAATAATATAACAGTAGAAGCAGATAGACGGTTTTGTATGCACAGAGAGCCCTGCACTCAATCAGATCTCAAAAGAAGCGAATGCTTAAGTAAGTTCAAAGATCGACACTCGTTAACTCACTTAGAACTTTTTGTGATTATTATATATTTTTTATTAATGCATGTCTGCTGTAAAGATTAGTCCATCTACTTTGTGGTCTGTGAGTGAAAAATTGTTAATCATTCATTTTTACCCAATTTGATATATGGGCGCGGCCTTGATGCCAGTCAATCTTTAACAGCCAACATTGAGCTTTGCAGAAAAATTCTAGTAGGTACTTCAGAGTAAGGAATAGATAATCTCTTTGATATGTACATTCCTAAACTAATTAGTAATATGAGTTATATTATTTAATGAAATATAATTTATTGTATAAATATTTCAATTTAAACTTTATATAGATATTGAATGAATGGGTTGACGAAATTCATTTTAAGAATTATTATTTCGTTTGTATTTGAAATAAAACTATTTTTTCTCGTACTCAAGGGAGGACTCGTTGTGACCTTGCACACTATACAGTGTAGATGTAAAGTGTAGGTGTAACTTCAAGAAATTAAAAATTATATACAAACGCTATAAAGTCTATAAAACATTGCTTTATTTCAAATGTATAATGTTCTAGTAAATATATAGATACAATTATTGCAATTGTAATATAAATTCATCATTCATCGTTCTCCTACTCTTATCCTAATTACTATGGGTCGATACAATATATACTTTTCTTTCATACTACATATTGTAAAAGTTACCGGCAATAGTACTATGACCGGCCGCCTGCCAGACGTCAACCCTACCTGGGAATGCAATTGCTGACCAAACGGCATCAGATGGAGTTAGCCTAGGTCGTTATAAGGCTCTTAGTCTTCTTTTACGACATCCACAAGCTAACTGAGAGTGGGTAGTATTCGTAGCCGCTACCACACAGCATTTTAATATAAATTATTTAACTATAAACAATTCAGTACACATTCATAATTTTATCAGCCTAAAATATCTTATATATGTATATATCTACTCTATAATATGCCTTAATTTATTAAAGCAGTCACCCGACAGAATTGCAACCAGTTCAATGTTTTTGAATTTCTTTTATTATGGTACTTCACATTATTTTATGAGGCATAATATTAAAAACCCTCACAATTACATCCAACATTCAAAGTTATAGTCTAGGATTCTGTTAATGTAAGTGAAAAAGTCCAAGTTGGACTTGGATTTGATCACTAGTCTTGCAACATTTTAATATTAAGAAATAATGAATATCTTATATATTATTTTTATTTATAAAACCCGATTACCGATAACCTAAATTTGCATGTCCTACAATAAGTCACGGTGGTGTAGTGGCAGCACGATTGGGCCGGAATCCCAATAGGCGCGGGTTCGAATCCCGCTTGTGACATCATTTTTCGCTTCGTAATCGGGTTTTATAAATAATTAAGCATATTAAATGCTAAATTTCAGTAATTTAAATATTATTTTTATGTTTTACGATAGACAAATATACTTATGAGTGGTTTATAATATTCTTTTCCCACACATACATACATACATATCATCACGCCATATCCCTTGCAGGGTAGGCAGAGAAAACAGAGTGTCAATGAACTCTATCCTTGCATACTTCACTCGCTTCTTCAACATTCATAATTCTCTTCATACACGCTCGCCGGTTTCGGAGACTCTTGACTCCACCTTCCTTCAGTACGTGACCAATCTGGTCTAGGTAGGTGAGTCTCGGTCTGCCCCGGTACCTACATCCTTCCACTTTCGCATTGTATATCTTCTTAACCAGACGTTCGTTCGGCATTCTTTCCACATGTCCGAACCATCGGAGATTTCCCTTTCGCATCTTTACACCAATACTCTTTTTCATACCTACTCGCTCTCTTACGTCGTCGTTCCCACACATAGAATAAAAATATTTCCCACACATATAATAAAAATTAAAATTTTACATTTACATTTATGATCGTCGTGAATAAATTTATTAGGATTAATGGTTGATCCAATAGCCAACTCGTGAGAGAGGTAATCAAAAATCTATATACTGAAGTGCATATAGGTATTTGATTATCTTATCTCAAATTAATAACAGTGATAATATATTACAAAATAATCTTTTGTAGTAAGTTATTAATTAAAAGTTTAATATATTCTAGTAAAAGAATTAATAATACTATTATTAAAATTTTGTCTAACCGCCAGACTGTTGACGTTGACAAACATCGGGTTCCGGTGGCCCGCTCGCTCGCCGAAATAAGCGCATTGCCAGGCGAGTCTATGGCTTCGCGCACCGCCCCTTTTGTTGCCCTGACCGCGTCTGGAGGGGTGTGACCAGACCATAGCCCACGGCAAATGTTACTGTATGGTACATGATGTGTTAACATATTGTTTCGATTCATATAATGCTTGCATATTGTTTTGATGTATAGATGCCTTATATTTTTCTACATCGTATATCATGATGTGCGAAGTAAAGGGCAAAAATAGGTTTTTCATAAACTTATTTTTAATACACTTGTCTTGTGATAACGAAGTAAGAATGGGTGCTTGATGGGTGGGTTATGGGATCACGCGCTTCTGTCGCCTCAGATGGATCGAACAGGGTATGATCATACCATATCCACAAAGAAAAAGGCGGATCTTTCTTACTAGCGTGGTATAAGATACTAATTACCATTCGTACCTTATATTCAAGTTTGTAGGTTGCAAAGAAAATGAAAATTATAATGAATTACTGAAATTTATTAATACTCTATTTTTCTTCTGCTTTGTTTTCTAATGGAATACTAAAATGTAATTTCAAGGAATTTTTATTGTGAACATTTTTATAAAAAGTTACGATTGTCTTGGAGGTAATTGATACACAATTATTTTGCGACGCAATTCTATAAAATTGCTAAATTACACGATAAATAAAAGAGATTGTAACTTTTTAAGAATATATATTTAAAAACATTGAGAGCTGTGATAATATTTGAAACAGTGATACTTAAGAATCAAATCATTATATTGTTGAATGACGTGTAATTCTCTTTTATTAGTGGTAGGACCACGCTATTGACAGTTCTCTGTCTACAGCTGCTGGCCGGTCCGTCTGGGGTAGTACCACACTCTCGTAGAAGATCAACCTCTGCTTAATAGCAATATGCTATTGTGCCTCGTTCGGTGAGCGAGGGAGCCGGAAGCCCAATTGGGTAGGTTTGGGGATTGTAATCGTAGGCAGCGGCCTAGCTATACTCTTGGTCAATGGCTCCCTTGGTCAATGGCAAAGGTCCATGGGCGGCAGTGACACTTACCATCAGGTGTATTGCTAGCTCGTTTGCCACCAAAAGAAATAAATAAAAAAAAATATTGTTTGAATTTGGAATTAACCACATATCAAGATAATCAAGATATCTTGATATGTGGTCAATTTCAAATTTTGAAATACGAAATTATTTAATATCTATCTATAAATCATGTGGAGTCATGCATGCATGACTTATTGTCAATTTTACATTTTACCTTTTTTTTTTTTTTCACGCTGTGGAAAATGCATTTATGCATTCCCCCTGCACGTTATAGCAAGGGGGGTATGTAGGGCTCGCCGACGCAAGATGGCATCGGAATACCCACTAAAAACCAACAGCGCCCCACTACCTCGTCTATTTTGGGGTGCCAAAGGGTCGCCTTTTGGGCATGCGACTTTGACGTCCCCGATGTTCGGCGCAGCGGCCACGTCCCAGATTTCAGCTATCAAGGGAGGTAGAGACGCGCGTAGTCTCTGCGCCGTCTACCTAATTGTCTTCTGCGGATGGGGTCGGCGTGGGCGTCAGCTTCTCGTGCTCGTTCAGCGGCCTCCTTTTGCGCTATCACGGCTTCGCAGAAGGAGGCCATGGCCGACCAGCATCCATCGCTGCCGAGCATTTTAGAGATTACGGCCGGCAGTGACAGATCTCCTCCAATGATCGCTACTAGGGCGTGCCGCTGCGTGTTCCATGTGGAGCATTCAGCCAGAGTGTGGCACGCATCGTCGATGAGTGCACCACACTGGTGACATTCAGGAGTCCCTTCTCGCCTTGCAATCTGGTATAGGTATTTGCCGAAGCACCCATGTCCGGTAAGTACCTGTGTCAGCCTAAATGATAGGTTGCCGTGTTTTCTGTTTATCCAGCGGTAGAGATGTGGACTTACCGCGGCTACAGTTACTCGTCCTGCTACAGGGGATTCTAAATCCTCTCTCCACCGCCGGATAAGAGATATATGGGCTACATTTTTAATCCTGCGCCACTCCCTTTCGGAGATCCACTCACCCCGAGCCCGTGCCGTGACGTAGGCCTGGTATATTTCCGCCTGGAGTCCTGCTTGCAACTCCCATGGTGGATCACCTGCCAGTAGTGTGGCTGCCGTCCATGACACCGTACGGTAGCCTCTGATAGCTCTCACCGCTATAATTCTTTGTGGTCTTCGAAGGAGAGCCTTGTTACGGTCGGTGAGGGAGTCCGCCCAAATATGGGCTCCATACAGTTTTACATTTTACCTTAAATTAATCCAATAAATTTATCACCAAGCCAAAGAAGCTTGACGAGCTTGTCTTTATTTTCATGATTTCTTTTTATATAAAATTTTATATAACATAGTAAGTAATTAACTATCTTTGACTCGAAATATAATATTTTCAAAATATAATGCAGAGAATTATAACTGGACGAGATCCATACAATTAATGCTGAATCACACAAAGCATCGCTCGGTGTTATAATAATTATATATTTGACAATAAAGGTATAAAGGTACTTTCACCATTGCACCATTATGTAGTCTAAAAATCCTTACTAATATTATAAATGCGAATGTAACTCTGTCTGTTTATCTGTCTGTCGCTCTTTCACGGCAAAACTACTGAACCGATCTAAATAAAATTTGTTACACAGATAGTCTAGAGCCTGATAAAGGACATAGGCTACTTTTTAATGCAAAAAAAGGGGTTGTAAAGGGAGATGAAAAGATGTAAGGAAGTATCATCATTTTTAAAACAAGAAGCTTGAAACTTATTTTTAGGCTATTGATTAAATATAAATAAATATGACATTAAAATTTTGTAAAAATTTACCTTTAAGGGATAAAATAAAAATGGGGGATGAAATCTTAAGAAAAGTAACCTTTTACGCGGGCGAAGATGCGGGCAGAAGCTAGTATATAATAAACATTTATATAGGTTGTTAGCTGGCGCAAATAAGGCTCTTGAGAAAAAATATTTAGAAAAATAATAAAAATAAGATACAATAAATTAAAAAAATAAATTAAATAGAATTCCTTGAAATCGATCACAGTTCTCAATGCATTGTTTTAGTGCTTTAAAAATCATCTAAGTATTATAGCCTTTTTAATGAAAACTGTTTGGGGCACATCGGTTATAAGGTTTCAAAGTCTATAAAAACATGCAAACATTTTTTTTGTATTTTAGATATATAGATATAGTTGTTATTATTGAAGTATCGACATCCGAAACTTATGAATTTTGTCAGAGATCCAATAAGCCTCGAGGCGAGAGAACCGAGTGCAGCAGAATATTCGTTAAACACAAATCAAATGGAAAAATTGAAAAAAGAAGCAAAAATTCTCGATCAACAAGAATTTTACTGTAAAATATGTTCTATTTTCTATGAAAAATGGACTTGTTTTATGATGCGATAAATCATGAAAAGATAAATTGCGTTTGTATGTAGTTATATTAGTATATATTGGCTTAATACTAAATTGGATACCAGCTCTAAGTCTATTGAAATAGATACAAATTATAAGGTTTTTCACTAGAATTAATTCTCGTGGCCGCTTAAGTTAAATATAAAAGTTATAAAAATTTTTATTTAGTATCAGTTCTTATGGTTCTTATGCTAGTAGTGACGGAGTATGAATACAATTTACTACCCCTTATTTTACCCGTGGTTGGTCGTAAAAGACGACTAAAGGATATAAAACGCATATAACATCTATGCAAGAGAAGGAACACTTGAAACAAAACTATACCAATACGTCTGACCAGCGTGGTATTATAGGTCATTCTCCCTTCGATTATAGAGTAGGCTCGAACCCAACAGGGGGACGTATATGAGCTGAGATGATGATGATTAGTTCTTATGACCTCGACAAAGGGGTAGAGAACGACACATTATGGGGTTTGGGTGCCTGAGCGAGATGCAACCAGTCCATAGCCAGTCCTAAAAAAAAAAATGAATTCTTGTAGAGACAAATTAAGCACATATGTTATTAACCTTTATTTTCCTATGGATGTAATAAGAAATACTCAACGATGTTGGTAGTCATTATCATTTCAAGAAATGAAAAGCTCTTAAAAAATTATGCGTTCGTCAAACAGAAAAATATTTTTTATCTTACGTATAGTGGCAAACGAACAAGCAGCACACCTAATGATAAGTGTTACAGCCGCCCATGGACCTTTACTATACCAAGAGTATAGCTAAACCGCTGCCTACCAATACAAACCCCAAACCCGGCTGGGCTACCGGCTCACTCGCTCATCAAACGAAGCGCAACAGCACAGTGCCATTACTCAATCGTAGATATTCCGCGAGAGTGTGGTACTACCCCGAATAGACTGGCCCGCGGCTACAAACAGAAACATGTCAACAGCGTGGTCCTACAACTAATGATATTGTACCGATTTCTCTTCTATTGTTGAGAAGGCTAATGGCCAGCTGTTAATATTTTTACGTTTGAGTAATATTTATTATTACAGCTCAACTCCTATAAGTTAAAACGAGAGGTTTTTAGATTTAATCTACCATCTTTGGAAATACGTAAAACAAATCCATTTTTTTTGGGGTGGGTTACGGTCGGCGCACTCCTCGCATCACTCCGTCCGGGGCGACAGAGGGGCGTAAGTACGCACACCCGTAACCCACCCGTGACGTCACCTTCGTTGTTGGGCTGACCACCGGAGCAGAGTGACTTGACGTCAGTGGTCGGCCCGACGGAATACCCCTGAGGAGTACCCTCTCCTCAACCGACGTCCCCCCCTCGGGTAGGATGTCGGTCTTTCCTCACGCGATCGGCCTCGCGGCGGGTGACGGACTAATTCCCCGATCCAGTCACCCGCGGCCTCGGCTAGGGCAGCATCAGGCGCAGGTAATCGCGCCTGCGCCGCCCCAGTCGCCGGCGGCGGCTCGCGTCGTCGAGGAAACGCTCCTCGCGCACGCGCTCCGTCGCCTCCTTCCGCGAGACTACTGCATCGCAGAAGGTTGCGATCGCGTCCCAGTTCCTGACGCTGTCGAGCATCGCCCTGGCGATGGTTGCAGCGTCAGGTCGGCACCGGTGATTGCGACGAGTTCACGACGCTGCTCTGCCCAAGCGGCACAAACCTTGAGCGTATGCTGCGCCGTGTCCTCGTCGCAATCGCAGTGGTGGCAGTACGGTGTACTCTCCCTCCTAACGACCATGTGCAGGTATTTGGTGAAGCAGCCATCCCGTCAAAACCTGCACCAGTCGGAAGTAGAGCACCCCGTGCCGCCGTTTTAGCCATTGTATCAGCACCGGCCGGAAGGCTTCTACGGTCTGCACACCGAATCGAAGCCTCTCCAGCCGGCCTGCCCAACGGACAATGACGTCTCGGCGGGTGTCGATGCGCCAGGTGGTGTGCTCCCTCAACGAGACCACACCGCCCTCCGCTTGCACCCCCAACACCCGCCGATACAAACCGGCGATCATTTCCGCTCCCATGTCCCACGAGGGGGTCCCAACCAGCAGACACGCTACCTCCGTCGATACCGTGCGATACTCGTGTATGGCCCTAACCGCCATGGCCCTCTGTGGTCGCCACAGAAGAGCCCTGAGTCGGATGATCAGGGACCCCGCCCACACCGGTGCGCCGTAAAGGGCCATCGACCGGATGACCCCTGCATACAGCTGTCGGCACGTAGCGCTCGGTCGTCATAAGCCACGATAGGTTGGACGCCGCGCCGACGAGCCGTGAAGCGAGCCTGCGGAAATGCTGCCAGAACCATTAATGCCCGTCGAGCACCAGGCCCAAATACCTCATATGGGCCCGGATGCTGATATCAACTGAATCGACGGTGATCTTGACGCCAATGAGAGGGCCCATGCGGGGCCCATGGAACAAGAGGGCCTCCGTCTTGTCCAGAGTCACCCTCAACCCCAGCGCCTCGATCCACCTGACGATCTCCTCGGTGCCGAGAGTCGCCAGGCTTGCCGCCTCCTCCAGCGTCCCACCACGGGCTGTGACGAGCGTGTTGTCGGTGTAACAGATCACGCCCAGCCCGGGTGGGAGCCCAGTCTGGATTATAAAATACTAGTGCATATTCAAATATATAATTCAAGTTAACATTATTCACAATTTCATAGGTTTTTATATTTTGACGGGGCTTCAATTATTTTTCAATTTTTTTTTTTAAATAAAACAGTCTATGAAACTTTATATAATGTCAGCTATTACCAATTAAAATCCAATAGTAGCAATCTATTAGTTGTTTCAGAAATTACCTTGAAGAAATAGAAAAAAAACAATAAATAATATTTTATTATCAGCATAGGTACATTATTCTATGCAAACAGTGACCCCGGTTTAACCAACGAGGTCAAGGAATCAGTACCAATGATCAATCCAATAGCGATAGGAGGGAATACGATGGGTTATGGCACCTCACACTACCCTTACATCGCCCCGTTAAATTAAGCGGAGTTTGTATAGAACATAGCTTGCCACATAAAAAACAATCGCTGCAAAACTGTTATTTTTATGTTACAATTAATTAAATTTTATTTAAAACTATAGCACACTCACAGTATATAGCAGTCTAAATAGAGACGACATGTGCCAAATATCATGGTTTCATTTCCCACGAAGATTTCGTCATCGCCGTCGTCACAGCCCAAATATGTCCCACTATTGGGCTCGGGTCTCCCTCGTAATGAGAGGGAAATTAACCTACTATACCGCGCTGGTCAGACGTATTGGTAAAGGGTTTTGCTTCGAGTTTTCCTTCTCTTGTATAGATTTTATATGCGTTTTATATCCCTATGTCGTCTCTTACGATCACCCACGGCTAAGATAGGGGGTGGCGAGTTGTATTCTTACTCCGTCACCACACGGATAACGAAGACTTATGATTTACAAATTCTTTTTGCAATCTACACATTACAGTTCTGATTCTAGCTTTATTGTACTCATTTAATCCCATATATAAAAGCCTATTCTTACTATTACCTTTAAAAAAATGTTATCTTAATTGTCGAAGACATACAAGCATTACTTAGGGTGTTTGATTAGGTGATCAATGTATACTTACGAGGGCCAACCAAAATACCAGAGAAGATAAAACACCGCGACAATAAATTGTTGGACATAAATCAGGTTAGTAGTAAGGAGCTTTACGTCTATCCCCTTTTGTATCATCTCCATTAATGATCCCACTGTAACGTGATCGACGAAATAAATTATTTATAACTAGCCATTCCTAAGGTTTTCCATTACGCGATTCGCCATTATCTTTTTACTCCTTCGCAATGGGCTTATAATTTTCAAACTGTTTAGGATCCTATTGTGATTAACTTATTCAAGAAAATATACATATAAATAATTCAGCTTTGTTATAGTAACTTGCTGGTGTATACAGCTTCGATTTTGATATAATTTTTTTCCTCGTAATATATTTTACCTGCATATAGAACTGCTAAGTCTTAGATTATTTATTGTTTTTTTTTCTATTTCGTATTGTATCGCGACGATTTAATAAAAATACTAATTTTTAATATTTTATAAAACTGTATTAATCAGCCGAATATAAAAAATAGCCATAATATAGTATATTTTTTTATTTTAAATTCTGCTAATTACATTTTAAATATTACGTAAATAATATTAAAAATTAAAAAATGAGTTGACCCACCAGCATCGATATAGAAACTAAAAGCAACCGTTGGTTAGAGCTCCAAATACAGGCATTTCCTTCCATTGTGCAATACTCGTAATATATCGAGAAATATCGTCTTCTGCATCAAACCTTCGAATCAACTAGGTACCTAAGTTATTATTTCTATAAAGTAATCGCGAAAGTATCCAGCACACATTAATATGAAAAAGCCAATTTATTATAAACTCAAATAAATATTTATAAATCGTGATTGAAATGATAAAAAAAGAACATTGTAAAAAGTTTCATTAAAAGCCGTTAATTAGTTTTTCACTCAAATTCATTCAGAACTTAGAATCAGAATAAAGAATTTTATATAATAGGAGATTTATACAGCTATTTATAGTAATATATTTTTTATAAAAACCCAATTACGAGTGAAAAATGTGTAAATGGTGTCGGGTAGATGGCACACATCTCCTTAAAGACGAAAATATAATACGATGCGAGAATTGAATGTCCTACCATAGTTTACGGTGGTGTAAGTGGCAGCACTATTGGAACGGATTTCCAATAGGTGTGGGTTTGAATCCCACTTGGCACAATCATTTTTCGCCCGTAAACGGGTTTTTATAAATAATCAAGCATATTAAATGTTAAATTTCAGTAATTTTAGTAATATTTTATTTACAATTATTACAAAATAAAGGAAAGCTTCCTTTATATATCGTTTTCAAAGAAAAAGAAAAACTGGTAATGTCAAGGATAATTTCGTAGCTAATCCCCGAAAATTTACTGTCTGTTGGAAAATTATCACACATGTTATATTCAAAGCACGTAATAGGGTATTTGACACGACCCAACTTATAGTATTTACCGGGGGTTAGGGTTTAGTAATAATTTAGTTTAGTATTAGTTTTTGTTAAGTTATTTGAGTATTATTTTGTAGTACATACATATCACGTCACATCCCTTGCATTATATATAGGCAGTAAGAACGGAGTGCCAGTTTTGTTTTTTATTGTACCTTTCACACAACCTCTTACATTCCACATGCCCACCCGGCACTCTGCTCTCCTCGACTCGCCTGACTGGGCAAGGCGTAATATGTTTAATTAACCCCCAATTTGTAATATGTTTAATTATGATGTTACAGAAGGTATTTAGGATCGAATATACGGTATGTTATGTATGTTGTGTATGGTATGTCCAGGCATTGGTAATTACCATGCTGAAGTTGTTTTTTTTGTATAAGACTTAGTTGTTAGACACAGAGGGTTATGACAACTCTACCCGGACTGTAGGTGAGCGTTGGGAGCTCTCAAACCAAAGCTGACGTTATTCTACTCTGGACCTATCTCTGTTTACGTAGACCTAACCACAATCTTACAAAGTTATTTGAAAATGAAATCATGCATAGATGTGCAGAAACCAGCAACCAATCACGTTTTAGGAGTAGAAGAATGAATGTGATGAAAATAGTTCTTACTTACATTATTACGTAGAAGGAATGAGCTTGTTATTTTTGAGTGGTATAGATTTGTACTCACCGAAATTTCATTAATTCTTCTCTTACCTGGCAAAGGTTCTTAATAATTGATTTATAGATTTTAATATAAATAAAAAAATATGCTTCTTAGAGGGAAGGACATGTGCCATATTGAAATACTATTCAATTTGAATCGTTGATAGTCAATTACGTAAAATCGTTTGAAAACGAAAACCTTGTAAACGAAATTTGGTACACACAGTTTATTACTAGATTAGCACATACGATTATTATTGATTACACAAAAATACAAAATATTTCTTTCTGTTTATCATAATTCAATTTATAAGATGCATTTACTTGAAATTTATTAATAATCCAATTAAATTTTAAAAAAGTATTTCTCGTTTATTATAATACTTTACATTACGAAGTGTGATCCATCTATCGTATTATTGAGTGAAATGTTAATTTATTTCAATTCTCTATTAACTCAAATAGCGTATCCGTGTGATTACAGAGTAAGAATATAAATTCACAAGCCCCTTATGTTGCCCGTGGGTGATCGTAAAAGACGACTCAGAGATATAAAACGCGTGTAACATTTATGCAAGAGAAGGAAACCTCGAAACGAAACCCTATACCAACACATCTGACCAGCGTAGTATAGCATAACCTCCCTCTTATTATGTAGGAGTCTCGAGCCCAATAGGTGGACGTATGTATATGAGCTGAGATGATGATTGACTAAAATAATTATTTAAACAGTGTAATACAGCATTGCATCTTTTATATATGTAATATTAAAACACACTTTAAAAAAATATTAGAATTTAATAAATCCGGGCTGGCCACGGATGGAAAGGAGCAGTACCAGTTGCCGGTCCAATGGCGATGGGGATGGAATACGGTGGGTTATGGGGCCACGCGCTGGCCTTCCGTCGCCCCGGACGGAACGGGCGACGTGCTCTGGGCCATAGCCTAGCCACAAAAAAATGAGTTTAATAAATAGAATACGCGTAATATCCGTTAAAATATACTCACAAAGATTTTTATACATACATAGAGTTTCTAACTAACAACAAATTCAAATAATTTGCCTCGTTAGCTTTAATTGCCTCACTATTACAGACCCTGCTTTTAAGGCCTTTAGGACGGACACTAACGATGGAGTTTAGTGAGACTTCATGATAGAACTATGTTTACATACATACATATCATCACGCCATATCCCTTGCAGGGTAGGCAGAGAGAACAGAGTGCCAGAGAACTCTATTTCTGCATACTCCACTCGCTTCCTCAACATTCATAATTCTCTTCATACACGCTCGCCGGTTTCGGAGACTCTTGACTCCACCTTCCTTCAGTACATGACCGATCTGGTCTAGGTAGGTTAGTCTCGGTCTCCCTCGGTACCTACATCCTTCCATGTTTAAGCCGCTTAGCGAAATATGGGTTTCTTGAAAAGGCTCACAATATATTGTAATAAAAATTTCATAATAATATTGAAGCATCTTTAAATACTTACTTAATTCATCATCATTGTCATTATTATTAGGTTATCGACGTTCTTATATTCCTTACAGTAACAATCGTCACATTAGTGCCTCCGGGTCAAACCTCGGTGTATTTTACGGCAATCATTGTGGATCCTGGCTTAGAGCCGTTACAGTGGTGGGAATATTTGGTGGTATTAATGTCAAATAAAAAGCCTATCACTTACTGTAAAGCAAACATTTTTCCCTTATATATTTGGACATAATACTTTCAACAATAATATTTCATACATTACATGGCAACTTACAGAAATCGGGTCAAGTTAATATTTCAACCTGTAAAGAGAGAGACTCAAACTGGTATATTTCTTTCAGCTGAAAGAACTCGTTAAATTAAAGAACTCACCCTAAATAGCTAGGAAAATGAAATTGCTGTCGCTTCAACGAGAAAAAACAACGGCTCTCTGAAATTACTTCCAGTTTTGTCGAATTAATACTTTAACTTTTGTTAGTTGATTTTTATTGCTACGACATTTTCTCTTGCCGCGTTTGCCTTTCTTTACGTCTAATGATTTTACACGTTCACTTGAACTATTCGAACGACAAAAAAATTGTTGTTATTTTTTCCATTTCATTTGGTTGCAGACAAGTAAGCAGCCGACTTGATGGTACTTGGCAATTGCCGCTTATAGACCTCTGTAATATCAGTGGCACAGTCAAGTTGACATACTGTAAGCAAAACTTTGAGCCTCTAGCATACCCCGCTCATCGAAGTTTCGTATATTATTCGCTTATCACTCAAACGTCGAATCAATAAAGTTAATAGACGTGCTTATTAAATATACTTTTTCTGTGGTGACAAATTAATAATACAATGTGTTACCACATATTCCTTTTGCGTAATGTTATAATCTCCGTGTGGTGATGGAGTAAGAATACTATTCACCACCCCATATCTTAACCGTGGGTGATCGTACGAGACGACTAAGGGATATAAAATGCATGTAACATCTATGTGAGAGAAGGAAAACTCGAAACAAAACACTATACCAACACGTCTGACTAGAGCGGTATAGTAGGCTAATTTCCCTCCCACTACAGAAGAGGCCCGAGCCCAACAGTGGGACATTTATGGGCTGTGATGATGATGATGAATCTTATAAGACGAGTGGAAGAAGCAAACTGATAACATTACTAAAAGAAAAATAAAATTCGAAATTAAACCTCTTATACTAATTTTTCTAAAAAAAAATCTAAACTATTTCAAAAACTAAAATCGCTGGTCAGTCTTATCACATCTTCTAAAAAATTGGGATATATTAAGATCCCTGTCATATTTTGGTCATCTAAACCGTGAATGACAAGTTTACCCCTTCATATTAAACCATTCCTCGTATTATGCATATCCATACCACAAAACGTGAATTCTTCTCGTCTACATATTTTCTTATAACAACATATTTTTGGCCTATGCATCAAAAGATATTAGATAACTTATTGGATATAATTTTGTAACTTCGTACATCCATCTCTATATTTGCATAAATATGGATGTACGATGTGGATGAAAAAATAAAACGCATTGACATTTATACACACAAATGACATTTATATATTCTTAATATGTATATATAAATTACGCGTCACCTTGTTTGTCCGCGATGGACTCCTAAAGTACTTAACTGATTTTAATCAAATTTACACAGCATATATTATGTAGTTTAATCCAACATAAAAGATTCAACATAAAAGATTCCAGCTTCCATCTCAATTTATAGTCGTAATATTATTTTAATGCAAATTATTTGTCTATTATTTGACAGTCACAATTATCTGTTATCTCCAAAAGATTGTAACAGATGTTTGTTTGATGAAGAACAATTTATTAGTATAACCACCACGTGTTACTGAGGCTACCTTAGCCACAGCAATGCGCGGCCAAGTCTGCTAATATATACATATATATATTAAATGATCGATAAAAACCATAATGATGATGATCTTACTATTTTTCTTTTTATATATAGATACATACGAGTATACAGATGAATACTCATCTCTCCTTTAACTCACCGATGCTCTCTATTGTACATAGGGCTCCCTAAGTGGGAATAACATCATAATAGTCACTGTTTTTAGACGGATTCACGTTCTCTCCTGGTGATCACTTAGCTGGTTTTTATATTTCTGTAGTAACAGTATGAAGTGGTAATAAATAGCATCCTTATTCTTTCATTTTTCATTTCATATTAGTACATATATTTGTCCTGTATGGTAGCGGCTACGAATACTACCATCCCTTACTTTGCTCGTGGATGTCGTAAATCCCGACTAAGAGCCTTATAACGACCTGGGCCAACTTCATCTGATGTCCTTTGGTCGACAATTACATTCCCAAGGAGGGTTAACGTCTGGCAGGCGGCCGGTCATAAAACTATTGCCAATAACTTTTACAATATGTACTATGAAAGAAGAGTACATATAGCATCGACCCCAAGTAATTGGGATAAGAGTAGGAGAATGATGATGATTAGTACATATATTTCCTGCTGATCTCGTGCTTCTTGCGCAATTGGTGAAAATTGACCTACCACGCTGATCAAACAAGAATTTGTATTGAGTTTACCGTTTTTGCATAAATATTATTTACATTATATATCATTCAGCCATTCTCAACGAAACCCACGATAAAATTGGGGTGGTAAATTGTATTCTTACATACAACCTCTTACATTCCACGTGCCCACCCGGCACTCTGCTCTCTTCGACTCGCCTGACTGGGCAAGGCATGATGGGTGGTGGCTCCAATCGCCGCATCTGCCGATGTTCGTACCGACAAGGGCGGGTCGGTACGCGTCGTTGTATTCTTACCACATGGATAAATCATTCCTTTATTATTTATTAACTTTAAATGGTTATATTATCGATATATATATTTTTATTGAGATAAATGATAATTATAAATGTAGTTAATAAATAATAAACGAAGCAATACGTTACTCGTTTGGACGATAATATATAAATCATTCATTTATTTTTCAAAGGCACCGAATTTCGCGGCTCAGTATTAAAAGTATGTACGCGTAACTAGCAAACAATCGTGGTATATAATATCGGTTAAAATTGCATACAAAAAAAAACAAAATAATTATAATAAAATTCTTTAGAAACATAAATTAAGGCAACAAAAATCTATTAACATTAAGAAAATATATAGAACCAGACACTTATTTTAATCTATACAATCAAATCAGGCCGCCAAGATATTATTACTAAAATGAATTACTTTAATCTAATATTAAACTTCTAATTGCTTGTTCTGAACTTAAACAAAAGTCTTTTTTCGTTTATAAGTTGAATATTGTTTATATTATTAAAATCTTTAATGAATTTTGAAAGTTTTGACTAAATATTTTATAAAAGGATCCCAAATTTATGATGAAAAAATGTATAAACTATATTATTTTCCAATTTAATTATATTGCTTCTATGGAGTAAATCATATTGTTAGTGTCAATTATTATATTGTAGGAAAACAGCAAAAGTGAATAGTGCCAACACTAATTGCATTTGTGCCATTCAAAGTTACGCCTGACGATAAAGTAATGTGCAAATAAACAGAATTCCAACAAGCACAATGGCGTCGTAACTTTTTTTATTACAAAAGTAATATCTTATTTCTATTAGAATATTCGTAATGAATAAAATATTTTTCTGTAATATAATTTACTTTCTTATTATTGGTTACAGTTTCATTTAAAAGAATTTAGGGCACTGAACTTGATATTAACTAACTCCTTTGAAATTTCTTAGGCGGCAAAAAGCTCATTAATATTTTATCCAACTTTAGATTTGAACTGGTTAATTTTATACGAAGAGGGATATCTCTATGATTTGTCTTTTTTTAAATAATTTTACACAGATAATTCTCCGCAATCAAAATACTATCTACAATATTAGACTGTACTAGGATGTGGGTGAATGGATCTTTTACCTCATCGTCATTACCCCTCCTATCATCCTACACTTATCCCAATTACTTGGGGTCGATACAATATGTACTCTTCTTTCATACTACATATTGTAAAAGTTACTGGCAATAGTTCTATGACCGGCGGCCGCCTGCCAGACGTCAACCCTTCTTGGGAATGTAATTGTTGACCAAATGGCATCAGATGGAGTTGGCTCAGGTCGTTATGAGGCTCTTAGTCGTCTTTTACGACACCCACGAGCAAAGTAGGGGTTGGTAGTATTCTTAGCCGCTACTACGCAGCTTTTACATATGTACATATAAATAAAATAATCTATACATATAATAAAAATGTAACGGATCGCTGTCTGTACATGGAAGATATATGAGAAAAAATATTACTGGGACCTTTATCAACACAAACAGAACCCTAAAACAATGATTTTTTAAATTTTTGTCTGTTTATCTGTTTGTCTGTGCATTTATGCACGCTAATCTCAGAAACAACTTATCCGATTTAGACGCGGTTTTCACTAATATATTGTGGTAAGCTTCACTTAACATTTAAGCACTTAATTTTATGTCAATTAGTTTATAAATAAAAAAGTTTCTTTCAAATTACGTACAAATTATCTTCAGTAAAAATAAACACGTGTTTCAGCATTTGTTGATTTTCAACCTCTGGGGGTGTAAATTAGGCCTGCAAAGCGGGTTGGACGACTCATTAAATTATTAGCGCCAAGCCGATATTATTGGAGCTGGCAACTTGAAATGTTGTCAGTGGTTTCTTTATATGACGTAGAGATTTACTAAGAAAGGATTTTACGAAATTATACCCCTAAGGGGGTCGAGCAGAGTGGCAAAGTTTGTATGGGGAGAAAAAAATCTTTATTGATTCTTTTCAAATTATGAGTCGAATCAAATATTCTAGGGTAATCCAGCATCCGCCTTCTGCGAGGCTGTCATCTCGCAGAAGGAGGCGGCGGAACGGGCCCGGGAGGATGCCCGTGACCCGGGCCGCCGCCCGCGGCCGGGGCGGCGCAGGCGCGAGTACCTGCGCCTGATGCCGCCCTAACCGAGGCTTCGGGTGATCGGACCGGGGAATTGTCCGGTCACCCGACGTGAGGCCACCGCGTGAGGATGACGCCTCGACGGCGAAAGCTGTCGGGGCGTCGACAGGAGAGGAGCCCGAGAGGGCATACCGCCGAGCGGGCCACCGAAGACAAAGATCGGGTACCGGTGGTCCGCTCGCACGGCGAAGAAGAGGTGCTTGCAGGGTGGGTCAATGGGGTTGCGCGCCGCCTCTTCCGTCACCCCGGACCGATTTGGCGGGGTGCGACGTCCATAGCCTACCGCAAAAATAAAAAAATAAAAAAAGAGTAATCCAGCATTTGTCAATTTTCACCCTCTGGTTGTGTAAATTAGGCCTGTGAAACGGGTTGATCGACTCATTACCGCCAAGCCGTAACTATTAAAGCTAGAAACATTAAATTTTGAAGCACGTTTTTATTTATGACATAGAGATTCAATATGAAAGGATTTTATTAATTCCGTCCCTAAGGAGGTGTAACAAAGCAGTAAAGTGTGTATGGGGAGAAAATTGCCTTATCGATTCTTTTCAAATTACGTACAAATATTCTTCGGTAAAAATAAATAAACAGGTGTTTCTTTCCCCTCTCCATCAACCCCGCACCAGTGCCTTTGTGAGAGCTCACACGATACACATAGTGGGCGGCAATAGGTTCTTGCCCAATGGTTTAAGATACAGGTTAAGTTTAGCTTCAAAAATGTTCACTCTATAATTCAAATAATAAATCATATCTAACGAGGTCGCAACCAGCAGAGGGTGAAACAAAACAGTCAAATAAATGGTGGCGATAATTATATTTTTATCCCATGGTCATACCGTAAATAGTATATTAATGGCAATATAATTTGTAGAAGAAATAGATTTTTGAACCACCTTTTTCTTTAGTGACCGGCTATGGTATATAGACACATGCGCGCCGTACACGTGCATCTACGTTGTGCGGGCGGGCCACCGCAACCAGTTATCATCTCGAGTCGAAGCCCTCATGCAGTGAACCTCAATACAGATACTTACGCTTGCACCGCCCAAAGCACCGACGATAGAGCGTGTCAACCTAGAGTATTTTTTCTCGAACCCACCCTATTGCCTAATTCCGTTAGACAACTAACTCGCAAAAGGCGGCGACCGCATCCCAGTTTCTGACGCTGTTGATTATCGTCCTAGCGACAAACCTTGAATTCCGCCCCTAAGGAGATGTAACAAAGCGGCAAAGTGTGTATGGGGAGAAAATTTCTTTATCGATTCTTTTCAAATTACGTACAAATATTCTTCGGTAAAAATAAATAAACACGTGTTTCTCTCTCCCTCTCCATCAACCCCGCACCAGTGCCGTCGTGGCGACCAGTGTCGTCGTGGTGACCAGTGCCGGCGTGAGAGCTCACACGATACACATAGTACACGGTAATAGGTTCTTGCCTAATGGTTTAAGATACAGGTTAAGTTTAGCTTCAAAAATGTTCACTCTATAACTCAAATAATAAATCACATCTAACGAGGTCGCAACTCTGCTGGTGAAACAAAACAGTCAAATAAAAGGTGGCGATAATTATATTTTTATCCCATGGTCATACCGTAAATAGTATATTAATGGCGACATAATTTGTAGAATGAATAGAACTTTGAACCACCTTTTTCTTTAGTGACCGGCTATGGTATATAAACACACGCGCGCCGTACACGTACATCTACGTTGTGCGGGCCACCGCAACCGGGTATTATCTCGAGTCGAAGCCAGACGGTAGAGCGTGTCAACCTAGAGTATTTTCTCTCAGACCCACCCTATTGACTAATTCCGTTAAACAACTAACTCGCAGAAGGCGGCGACCGCATCCCAGTTTCTGACGCTGTTGATTATCGTCCTAGCGACAAATCTTCAACACCTTGCATTGCTTTTTCTATTTAACTCTGTCAGAGATGACTTCTGCGTGGACGAAGTCGCGGGCAAAAGCTAGTATATAATATAATTTAATATATTAGGTATATAATTAGGATCTGAAAAACGTAAATGAAGTTGAGCGTATCAGCTAGTTCGTATGTAATTGAAAACTAGCAACGGTATCAAACCTATCAACATATATTGTTAAGTATAGGCACACACTAAACAGGGATAATGCTAAAATTGGTCCATTTGGTGAGACGATTGAAGAACGCAGTTTGCTGTGTGGTAGCAGCTAAGAATACTACCAACCCTTACTTTGCTCTTGGATGGCGTAAAAGACGAATAAGAGCTTTATATATACCTGAGCCGTTTGGTCAACAATTACATTCCGTTTAGTTCTGATGCCATTTGGTCTGCAATTACATTCCAAGGAGGGTTGACGTCAGGCAGGCGGCTGGTCTTAAATCGTATAGTCAATATCTTTTTGTAATATGTACGATGAAAACAGAGTACATATTATGTCGACCACAAGTAATTGCGATAAGAGCAGGAGAATGATGATTAATAAACGCAATTGGTCTTATGTTTTTTTCTAAGAATTTTGCTACCTATTCTCTAGTAGTGCCTTAAGTCTGATGACTTATCGCAGACTATAAACGTCCCATTGTTGGGCTCAGCCTCCTCCGTAATGGCAGGAAAATTGACCTACTATACCGCGCTTTGATATGGTATGGACATGTGATGAGACGGGATGAAAGTAATGTTGTGAGGAAAGTTTTAAGTATAAATGTTGAAGGCTTTAGGGGTAAGGGAAGACCGAAGAAAAGATGGATGGACTGCGTGAAACATGACATGGATGGAAAAGAAGTGACCACAGAGATGACGTCTGATAGGGATGTATGGAAGGAGAAGACATTTTGCGTTGACCCCAAATAAATTGGGATAAGAGCAAGTTGATGATGATATACCGTGCTTGTCAGGCGTGTTGGTCTAGGGTTTTGTTTTGAGATCTCCTTCTCTCGCATAGATGTTATATGCGTTTCATACTCCTTAGTCGTCTCGTACGATCAAATACGGGTATGATATGGGGTGGTGAATAGTATTCTTACTCCGTCACCATACGGTAGCCTTAAGTAGTTTTTACGATCTCGTGCAAAATAATAGTGTATGTATGTATAAACGTACGCTCTTAAAAGTGTACCTTGGACAAACGTATATTTGGCGTACAAATGAATCAGTTACTACCAGGTATTTTGTTAAAATGAAAGTTTTAAACTCTATTTATCATAATTCTCCTATCCTTATCCCAATTACTTGGGGTCAATACAATATGTACTCTTCTTTCATAGTATATATTGTAGAAGTTATTGGCAATAGTTTTATGACCGCCCGCCTGCCAGACGTCTACCCTCTTTGGGAATGTAATTGTTGAACAAACGTCATCAGATGGAGTTGGCCCAGGTCGTTATAAGGCTCTTAGTCATCTTTTACGACATCCACAGCAAAGTAAGGGTTGGTAGTATTCGTAACCGCTACCACACAGCTAAAACTCCATTTATATAGTAAAATAATATTTTTTGATATGTTTATTTATTTTTCGCTATTCTAGCCTATGATGATTCAAAACATATTAAAGATTAAAATTAATACAATATTAAAGGACATTTTTTAAAAGTGGTAGGACCCACTGGAGTTTTGTCTGTAGAGAGGCCCCGGACCGGTCCGTCCGGTGTAGTACCACACTTTCAACTGAGCAGAGGTAGTATGCTGCTGTGCTTCGTTCGGCGAGCAAGAGATCCGGAAGCCCAACTTTCTGGGTGGGTTTGGGATTATTGGTAGCCAGCGGCGTGACTATACCTCTGGTATTTCAAAGGTTCATGGGCGGCAGTAACACTTACCATCAGGTGTGCTTCATGCTCATCTGCCACCAAGAGCAATATAAAAAATCATAAAATATATATATATATCATAATGATAAAATAATCCTTGAAAATTATATAAACAGATTCTTAAAATATAATTTACAACAAAACACTGCGCTAATTATGGGATTATAATTAGCCGATTAGAGATGCGATTAGAACATTTTACACTAAATTTAAATAACAAAATTTGATGTTGTATTTAAATTAAAAAAATAAACAATTTATAAGTTCAAAGCCAAAAAAAAATAAACTCAAATTTAATAATAAATGAACATTAAACACACAGAAGATTTCAAAATTAACAATGTCTCTCAAAGTTGTGACAAGTTCCTAATTTTGCCATCTCAAACAATGACAACCGTGCCGTAACAACAGCCACAAATAAGAAGGGTTGTTATAAATGTTCTATTTTTCGGATTAACTTGTTTAATGAACTTCATATCAATCAACAATTATTAAAAACATTTTATTATTGAAGTTTACTCCTTAAGAATCGATTTTCATATAAGGCGCCCGGGTATGAGAAAAATTTGAGGAGTAAAATCTAGTGATCGAATGACCTCGTTAGGTCTTTGGTGCGCAACCTATTCTGCGCACCTTTCACTCTGACGTGAGATAATACTTCACTGAACAGTTTTAATAAATGTCAATATATATATATATATATATATATATATTTAATATAAAAGCAGTTAATGTTTAGTATAAATAATGTTTCTTTATGATGACGTAATAATATATTTACGTGTGGTGACGGAGTAAGAATACAATTCACCACCCCATATCTTACCCGTGGGTGATCGTACGAGACGACTAAGGGATATAAAACGCATATAACATCTATGCAAGAGAAGGAAAATTCGAAACAAAATCCCACGTATATACCAACACGTCTGACCAGCGTGGTATAGTAGATCAATTTCCCTCCCACTATGGAGGAGGCTCGAGTCCAACAGTGGGACGTATGTGGGCTGAGATGATGATGATGAATAATATATTATATTTTTGTATTTTAACATAGTTATTCTTTTAATTTTAGTCTGGTAATGCACCCGCTGACCAATCCGACGTTCAGTCCCATAACTTTAATATACCTCTTTATAGCCACTACACTACAGCTACGCGTGAATGTGAGCAAAACCAAAATAATGGTCTTTGAAAGAGATAAAACCAGAACAGATGTAAGAGTAACAATAGGTAATGATGTACTAGAGCAAGTGGATGAATTTGTATATCTTGGATGTGGATTTAGCCGAGATGGAAGGTACACCACTGATATAGAGCGAAGAGTGAATGCGGGAAATAGAGTGAACGGAGCGTTGGGGCAACTTTTCGGCAGCCACCACCTCAGCCAGAAGGCACGTGTAGCAATACATAACGCAGTGCTTGTCCCAACATTACTGTATGGAAGCGAGAGTTGGGTATGCAGAAAAGAGTATGATAGTAAAATTAATGCGGTCGAAATGTGATCTCTGCGGAAAATCTGTGGAGTTAGGCTGACCGACCGCATTCGTAACGACGACCTAAGAGAGCGAGTAGGTATGAAAGAGAGTATTGGTGTAAAGATGCGAAAGGGAATGCTCCGATGGTTCGGACATGTGGAAAGAATGCCGAACGAACGCCTGGTTAAGAAGATATACAATGCGAAAGTGGAAGGATGTAGGTACCGAGGGAGACCGAGACTAACCTACCTAGACCAGATCGGTCATGTACTGAAGGAAGGTGGAGTCAAGAGTCTCCGAAACCGGCGAGCGTGTATGAAGAGAATTATGAATGTTGAGGAAGCGAGTGAAGTATGCAGAGATAGAGTTCTCTGGCACTCTGTTCTCTCTGCCTACCCTGCAAGGGATATGGCGTGATGATATGTATGTATGTATGTCTTTATAGCCATTTGGGCTGGCCACAGGTACTGAGTTCTTGTATTCGGTGGCCTGTCTGGCGGGTTTCCCTTTCGGGTACCATGCCCGTCATAGCTGTCGGGGCGTCGTCTTCGGGAAAGCAGCCTCTAACGCGGACATAATATATTGTGGCATATTTTTTATCAATCCTTCCTCTCTGATTGGTTTCGTATAGGATGATTAAGTTATAAAAGCAAATAATACCACTCCGAGAAACATAATACTCGAAATAAAATAAAACAAAAGCTTATCTGAACAGTTTTTATATAAGAAAACATCCTCATCTTAATAAATATTTTTATAGTGTCAAGCATTAGTTTTCCGATGGTGTGAGTACGGTTTAACACATCCCGACTTCCATTGTTGATATATAATTATAATAGCGTTATAGAAACTATAAAATTGGTTTTACGAAATAAATGTGTGTGTGTATAACTATTTTTATTAAGGACTAGTTGTGCCTGTGGATTGACTCGTGTTATGCTGGGCGGGGGCTATAAAAGTTATTTATCCACCCCTTGGGAGCAGTAGTTTTTCATGGATGAAAGATAACCTACAACCTTTTCCGTATCCTTAACAACGTATAGCAAAAATTCAAGACTTGTATAAGTTTTGGGTAGTTAATTAAGATTTGATAGGTTAACAAACGAATAAACAAGGATACTTACATTCGTGTTTATAATAATAAATAGAATGATGGTAGACGAGTTCATCTCGTACTCGTACCATCGTTCACTAATGTTAAAAGTTATAAAACCCCTCTCTCCTGGAAAAGTTTTCAAGAGATGCCCAGGCATAGGACATATCCAACTCGGATCATTCGGGGCTACGGGAGCGATGACGTGCAGTTAACTAACCTGTCGTATATGTATTCTCTACTACCATTTAAACTGACCATGGGTACCAAGTCTTCAGTAGCCTGCTCAAAACACTACACATTCTTCTAGTAATCCTTCAGCTAGGTATTACGACTTCCACAGGAAAGCAAGGATTGGTAAAACACTATATATTCTTATCCAGTCACCACATGCACCAGTTTTAAAGAATGAATACTAGTATTCAACCCAAATGTTGAGGTGGAGATTAGAGCTGGAGAAGGCGGAGACCCTGTCGGACCACCAGTATATCCGGATGGAGGTCTCCCCCCGCCGGGACCCCAGCAGGGGTCACAGGGCGGACCGAGCTCCCGCATTTCCGCGGAAGGCTATGGGGCGTCTGGTCTTGGACCTACTGGCGGAGGCAGCCATCGTGAATACGTGGCTGACCTCACCACCCGACCTCACCACAGCAGACGGAGTGGATGCTGAGGCTGGCCGCATTCGCGATGCGTTAACGCAGATATGCGATGCGGCCATGCCCAGGGTACAGCGACTACCTCCGAGGCAGGGGGTCTACTGGTTGTCCCCAAGACTGGCGGACCTTCGTGCGGCGTGCATTAGTGCCCGAAGGTCCTAGACTCGCAGCCGGCGGCGTCGCCGCGATGATGAGCGGGAGGGCCAGCTGTATGAGGCGTACCGCAGTGCGCGGACTGCCTTTCGGCTGGCCATTCGGTCCGCCAAGCACGCGAGTTAGCAAGAGATGCTGGACGGTCTTGACCGTGACCCCTGGGCTCACACGTATCGCGCGTCGCTGAAGAAGCTTCGCGCGCAGGGCCTCCCCCTCACCGAGACCCTCCAGCCCGACTTCCTCTGTAGGGTGGTCGAGGAGCTGTTCCCGCGGCAGTCCGAGTACACGCCCCTGATCATGGCTTCGCCAGATCACGACCGGGAGGCTGACGAGAGTGTTCCGCCCGTGACGCAGTCAGAAGTGGGGGCGGCTGTGGCGAAGATTCGTTCCGCCACTGCGGCCCCCACCCGGACGGAATTCCAGTCCAGGTGTTGACGTTGCTCCTCGAGCATCTGGAACCTCGCCTCATGCAACTGTACAACGCCTGTTTGACGTCTGGAGAGTTCCCTGAGTGCTGGAAGGAGGGGAGGTTGGTTCTCCTGCCAAAACCGGGATGGCCCCTAGATTCGCCGTCGGCCTACAGGCCAATAGTGCTTCTGAACTATATGGGTAAGCTGCTGGAGCGTGTCCTCACTGCCCGCATCGTCCGACATCTGGAAGAGGTGGGGCCAGATCTGTCCTACGCTCAAGTCGGTTTCAGAAGGGGGCGTTCGACCATCGAGGCCCTGCTACGCCTGAGGCAGACGGCCGCGGAGACTGTCGCCGGCAGAGGAGTGCTGTTGGGGGTGTCGTTGGACATCGCCAACGCATTCAATAGTCTGCCATTCAGATGTATCAGGGAGGCGCTCCGATTCCATGGAGTGCCCTTATATCTGAGGCGGCTGGTGGCAGACTATTTGGAGGGGCGTAGTGTCCTCTGCGCGAATCTCGCAGGGGCCATTGTGCGGACGCCCATGTCGTGCGGTGTTCCGCAGGGCGTCGGTATTGGGGCCGACTCTGTGGGACATCGGTTACGACTGGGCGTTGAGAGGGAGTCTCGCCCCCGGGCTGAGCGTGATATGCTATGCTGACGACACGCTCGTCAGTCGCTGAGGCTCAGGGGTGCCCTAAATAAGACGGAGGCCCTTCTTTTCCATGGGCCCCGTGTAAGGCTGCCTATCGGCGCCTCGTTAGTCGTCAACTCCATTCAGATCAGTATCTAGGCCCATATGATGTATTTGGGTCTGGTGCTCGACGGGCGTTGGTGGTTCCGGGAGCATTTCCGTAGGATTGCTCCCCGGCTGGTCGGCGCGGCGTCCACCCTATCGAGGCTCATGCCGAATGTGGGCGGACCCAGCATCGAGGGCCGACGGCTGTCTGCGGGGGTGATCCGCTCAATGGCCATGTACAGCGCAACCGTGTGGACAAGGTCTCTGACCATCCAGCTCGGGGCTTTTCTGTGGCGCCCACAGAGAGCCATGATGGTCAGAGCCATCCGTGGATACCGCACGGTGTCAACCGAGGCGGCATGCCTATTGGCCGGGACACCCACGTCGGACCTAGAGGCGGAGATGCTCTCCGACCCCTACCGGCGGGTAACCTCAGTGCGCGACGAGGGTGGTTCCCCATCGTCTAGCGAGATAGCCACCTGGCGCGAGGAAGCCCGCCGAGACGTCATCGCCCGTTGCGTTACGCGGCTGGAGAGGCTTAGACACGGTGTTGTTACCGTTGAGGCCCTCCGGCCCGTACTGATGGAGTGGATGGAGCGGCAGCACGGAGTCCTCTCCTTCCGGCTGGTGCAGGTATTGTCGGGGTACGGTTGCTTCGGCTTGTACCTGCACAAGGTCGCGGGGAGGGAGTGGACTCCATCCTGCCACCATTGCACTAGTGGCGAGGACACGGTGCAACATACGCTCGAGGTATGTCCGAGCTGGGACGGGCAGTGCCGTGACCTCGTCGCTGTTATCGGTGCCGACCTGACGCTTCCAGCTGTCGCGAAAGCGATGGTCGACAGCGTCAGGAACTGGGACGCGCTCGTCGCCTTCTGCGAGGCTGTCATCTCGCAGAAGGAGGCGGCGGAACGAGTCCGGGAAGATTCTCGTGACCCGGGCCGCCGTCAGCGACCGAGGCGGTGCAGGCGCGAATATCTGCGCCTAATACCGCCCTAACCGAGGCTTCGGGTGACCGGACGCGGGGAATTGTCCGATCACTCGACGTGAGGCCACCGCGTGAGGGCGACGCCCCGACGGCGAAATCTGTCGGGGCGTCGACGAGAGGAACCCGCAAGGGTGAACCGCCGGGCGGGCCACCGAAGTTAAAAATCGGGTCCCGGTGGCCCGCTCGCACGGCGAAGAGAGAGGAGTTTTACGGTGGGTCTATGGGGTCACGCGCCGCCTTCTCCGTCACCCCGGACCGATTTGGCGGGGCGAGACGCATCCATAGTCCACCAAAAAAAAAAAAAAATGGGTGGGTCTGTAGGGTTGCGCACCGCCTCTTTCGTCGCCCCGGACCGATTTGGCGGGGCACGACCACGTCCATAGCACACTGCAATAAAAAAAAAAGTAACAGGCAGTCATACTGCCGATAGAAGTGAAAACTATTAACTTAAGACTAATTGAAATAATAATAATTTTCTAATTTTTATATAAAAATAAAAACCTATAAGTTTTTCCCCTCCAAAAACGCTCAACGTGCCTAAAGAAGTTTTCATATAGCTATAGATATACTATTAGCATTAGCATGTCGGTGACGCGAACCTATAAGTTTTTCCCCTCCAAAGACGCTCAAAGCGCCTAAAGAAGTTTTCACTTCAAAAAGGTGGAGATTTTTTTTTTTTTTTTTTTAATTTATTTAAAGAAGGCTTTGTCGCTTAGCGATAATACCGCCTTGTAAAGTTACAGAATTAATAGCTAAATTATCTTAATTACTAATTTATACAAAAAAAATGCTTCAGCTGAAGACGGACTAGCCAAGATGCTATTACAAAGACCAACATCAGAAAGCTTATCCTGTTTAAAAAACGAATTCCTAAGACCAGAATTCCGCTCACACTCCATCAGAACGTGTAGGACATCTTCAACAACTCCACACGTGGTGCAATTGGGCGAAGGAATCTTTTTCATTAAATATTTGAAGTTATTAGATGGAATGTGGCCAGAACGTAACCTAAGAGCAACAGTCAGAACTGGTTTAGTTAAATTTATTTTATCTATCCAAGGATAATAACACACTCGAGGTTGGATAGTACGATACCATATGCCTTTTTCTCTTGATCTTGCATCGAAATATTCTTGCCAAATCTCTAAACATAGCTCTTTCACATGAATGATATGGTCTGAATATAAGGGAGTAATTCTTAAGGGAATTCCATCAACCATGGCTTGCCTAGCTAACACGTCTACCTCATCATTTTCTTTTAATTGTATATGAGACGGGATCCATTGAATGAAAATAGCCTTGGAGTTTCGCTCATTTAAGATGGATTCATATATCCGATAAGCTACAGGGTTACCTCGCCCATGCGAGGTGTACCGAGCTAAATGTTGCACAGAACTTTTCGAATCAGTTAAAATAACAAATCTATCGCAATCAATGGATTCGATATACGATAAGGCTTTTGCTATCGCTACTAGTTCTATGTGCATTATAGATATATTCGAATCTATTGCAAACTTACAGAATTTATTTAGCTGTGGATCCAAAAAAGCAGCTCCGCCTAAATTTTTATCTTTTGATCCGTCGGTAAAGATTTTATAAAAGCCAGAATATCGGTATTTTATAAAGTCTTGACATACGTTTTTAATGTACTCTGTACTATATGACCGTTTAGCTAATGTTATTCCCGGTATATTATCACTTATAATCTGCGCCATGTTAATGTTACTTACCCAAGTTTGAAGGGAATACATTTCAAGTTGAGGGCTTGAATGTATGTCGAGACTATTGAAATGTTGGTATAGTGAAATAAGCAATGGTATTTTTTTGTGGGACCAATAGCTAGCGGATTTATGTTGATACAATTTTCCTATGGAATCAATAGAAATATTGTCATGAAGTGACTTTGCTCTAAGAAGAAACTTACCAGCCAAATACTTTCTGCGGATATGCAGAGGAGGAAGGCAAAGTTCATTTTCCATAACATGGATAGGAGTGGAACGAATAAAGCCACCTATAACGCGAAGAGCCTGATTTTGTGCACGGTCTAATTTAAGTAAATGTGTTTTACAACTGTTATCGTAAAGAAAGCTCGCGTAATCGATTCTGCTACGTATGATAGATATATACTATCTCCTCAGATGTTTTTGGTGGACTCCCCATCCAGATCCTGACAACACTTTTAACAGATTCAAATATTTTGATACTTTCTTAGTGGTTTCATTGATATGTTTACCCCACCTGAGTGAGCTATCAAACCAAACTCCAAGATATTTAATTTCTTTAACTACTGGTATATTAGTGCAGCCATCAATATTGCAGAAAAGATCACCCCTATACCTACCCTTTTTAAAAATACAGATTTTGCTTTTTGTTGTAGAAATCTCAAGGCCTACATTTTTAAAGAACGCGTTTATACAGTGCAAGGAACTTTGTAGATCTTCCACAGCTCCATTAATTTCATTTTTACATACATAAAGTACAAAATCATCCGCATATTGCAAAATTTCGACACTGTAAATACTTTTATGAATATCCATGGTAAGTATATTGAATAAAAGAGGAGAAAGTGGATCTCCTTGAGCCAGACCACGTCCTGTCATCCTAAATAAATCACCATCGGGACACGAAACTCTAATAGTTCTTTGATTAAGATAAGACCAAAGGTAGCAACAAACTTTAGACCCAATCCCCATCCGATCTAAAACTTTTAGCAAGCACGAAACATCTACATTATTATACGCGCTGTCAATATCAATAAAACAGGCGACCGTTACAAAATTTTTGGTAAAGCCTAGTTGTATGGTAGAGACCAGTTTCGTCAGACTGTCTAGACACGACCGTGCCTTACGAAAACCCACCATATTGATAGGCAATAAATTTTGTTTTTCAAAATACCACTCAAGTCGTTTATTAAGGATGGAATGGAAAATCTTACACAGACATGAAATAAGAGAAATAGGCCTTAATGAATCACTGCCTTGTTTAGGGATGGGAATTATTTTAACTTCACGCCATTGAGAAGGCACAAAACCAGTAGAGAGGCATTTGTTATATATTTGGAGAAGTAGTGACTTTCCATTAGGTGGGAGGTGTTTTATCATTGAGTACGATATGCCATCAGACCCCGGTGCTGTATCTTTTTTTTTAACACAATTGTCTAACTCATGCGTAGATATCTCGGCCTCTAAAAGATTGTTGGCTGATCTGAAATTAGGGTGCTCGGGCCAGACGAAGTCTGGTGTTAGACAAGATAATAAACTTTCAGCTTTAGCTTTGTCCACACAGACTTTTTGTGATCGTTGTCCTTTAATCCATTTCATTTTATTCCACATTAATGATGGTGAAGATGTTTCATCAATACTTGAGCAAAAATTTTGCCATGAGTCACATTTAGCCCGGCGAATTAATCTCTGAGCATTTTTAATTTTATTTTGTAGTATATTTAAATTAGTTGGAGAAGGATTTTTTCTCAAAGTAGCCAAAGCTAGTCGTCGTTCTGCTACGGCCTTAGAGAGTGCCGGAGACCAGTAGGGTTTCGGTGAAAACCTGTTTACTATGTTCTGGGGAATCTTAGTGTAAGGTATGTATCGTTCAGCAGATTCTAGTATGTAATTTTCAAACGTATTATATAAATTTTGAGAATTCGAAGGAGGTGTAGTATTAGTAAACCTAGATTCTAAATATTCAGTATAAGAGTCCCAGTTGCAATTCTTGAAATTCCTTTTTTTAATAAAGTCCCTAGATATGTTTGCATTAACAGTTATTTTTATTATTAAATGGTCACTTCCCAAAGATTCATTAGTAGTTTTCCAGTCGAACACTAAAGCTAGGCTTGATGATATAAATGTAATATCGGGGGACGATTCCTGCAAGAAACCATTTACCATTTTGACTCTAGTAGAATTCCCATCATTCATGTAAACGAGATCATGATTTAACATAGCATCCAGGATATGCTTCCCTCTTTGGTCAACCTTATACGACCAATTCGTATGGTGGCCATTAAAATCGCCCGAGACTAGTGTCTTACTATTGCCCAGAGAGAACAGATCATCCCAATCATTTTGAGAAGTATTAATTGAAGAGGGGCAGTAAACAGCAAAAATATTTTCAATGTATTGGCAGTTGTATACTTTAACATGTAAAATCTCGATTCCCGAATTACCAATTACTACAGGGTATGGGGCAGCTTTAATAGACCTATGTGTTATTATGGCAACTCCACCGTATCCATCCAATCTATCCAACCGAAATGTGTTATATCCACTTATCCTAAAATAACTATCTTGTTCCAGCCACGTTTCACTTAGAATACATACATGAACTTTATATATATTGAGGAATAATATCTTGGCTACTTTGAGAAAAAATCCTTCTCCAACTAATTTAAATATACTACAAAATAAAATTAAAAATGCTCAGAGATTAATTCGCCGGGCTAAATGTGACTCATGGCAAAATTTTTGCTCAAGTATTGATGAAACATCTTCACCATCATTAATGTGGAATAAAATGAAATGGATTAAAGGACAACGATCACAAAAAGTCTGTGTGGACAAAGCTAAAGCTGAAAGTTTATTATCTTGTCTAACACCAGACTTCGTCTGGCCCGAGCACCCTAATTTCAGATCAGCCAACAATCTTTTAGAGGCCGAGATATCTACGCATGAGTTAGACAATTGTGTTAAAAAAAAAGATACAGCACCGGGGTCTGATGGCATATCGTACTCAATGATAAAACACCTCCCACCTAATGGAAAGTCACTACTTCTCCAAATATATAACAAATGCCTCTCTACTGGTTTTGTGCCTTCTCAATGGCGTGAAGTTAAAATAATTACCATCCCTAAACAAGGCAGTGATTCATTAAGGCCTATTTCTCTTATTTCATGTCTGTGTAAGATTTTCCATTCCATCCTTAATAAACGACTTGAGTGGTATTTTGAAAAACAAAATTTATTGCCTATCAATATGGTGGGTTTTCGTAAGGCACGGTCGTGTCTAGACAGTCTGACGAAACTGGTCTCTACCATACCACTAGGCTTTACCAAAAATTTTGTAACGGTCGCCTGTTTTATTGATATTGACAGCGCGTATAATAATGTAGATGTTTCGTGCTTGCTAAAAGTTTTAGATCGGATGGGGATTGGGTCTAAAGTTTGTTGCTACCTTTGGTCTTATCTTAATCAAAGAACTATTAGAGTTTCGTGTCCCGATGGTGATTTATTTAGGATGACAGGACGTGGTCTGGCTCAAGGAGATCCACTTTCTCCTCTTTTATTCAATATACTTACCATGGATATTCATAAAAGTATTTACAGTGTCGAAATTTTGCAATATGCGGATGATTTTGTACTTTATGTATGTAAAAATGAAATTAATGGAGCTGTGGAAGATCTACAAAGTTCCTTGCACTGTATAAACGCGTTCTTTAAAAATGTGGGCCTTGAGATTTCTACAACAAAAAGCAAAATCTGTATTTTTAAAAAGGGTAGGTATAGGGGTGATCTTTTCTGCAATATTGATGGCTGCACTAATATACCAGTAGTTAAAGAAATTAAATATCTTGGAGTTTGGTTTGATAGCTCACTCAGGTGGGGTAAACATATCAATGAAACCACTAAGAAAGTATCAAAATATTTGAATCTGTTAAAAGTATTGTCAGGATCTGGATGGGGAGTCCACCAAAAACATCTGAGGAGATAGTATATATCTATCATACGTAGCAGAATCGATTACGCGAGCTTTCTTTACGATAACAGTTGTAAAACACATTTACTTAAATTAGACCGTGCACAAAATCAGGCTCTTCGCGTTATAGGTGGCTTTATTCGTTCCACTCCTATCCATGTTATGGAAAATGAACTTTGCCTTCCTCCTCTGCATATCCGCAGAAAGTATTTGGCTGGTAAGTTTCTTCTTAGAGCAAAGTCACTTCATGACAATATTTCTATTGATTCCATAGGAAAATTGTATCAACATAAATCCGCTAGCTATTGGTCCCACAAAAAAATACCATTGCTTATTTCACTATACCAACATTTCAATAGTCTCGACATACATTCAAGCCCTCAACTTGAAATGTATTCCCTTCAAACTTGGGTAAGTAACATTAACATGGCGCAGATTATAAGTGATAATATACCGGGAATAACATTAGCTAAACGGTCATATAGTACAGAGTACATTAAAAACGTATGTCAAGACTTTATAAAATACCGATATTCTGGCTTTTATAAAATCTTTACCGACGGATCAAAAGATAAAAATTTAGGCGGAGCTGCTTTTTTGGATCCACAGCTAAATAAATTCTGTAAGTTTGCAATAGATTCGAATATATCTATAATGCACATAGAACTAGTAGCGATAGCAAAAGCCTTATCGTATATCGAATCCATTGATTGCGATAGATTTGTTATTTTAACTGATTCGAAAAGTTCTGTGCAACATTATACATACATACATATCATCACGCCATATCCCTTGCAGGGTAGGCAGAGAGAACAGAGTGCCAGAGAACTCTATCTATGCATACTTCACTCGCTTCCTCAACATTCATAATTCTCTTCATACACGCTCGCCGGTTTCGGAGACTCTTGACTCCACCTTCCTTCAGTACATATTATTACAGTACATATTATTATTTTATATATACATATTATTATATTTAAATACAAGGAAAGTTGACGTCAGACAGATGACAGGCCATAAAAACTATTGCCAAAATATTTGCTATATGTGCAATACTCACGAATCCCACGAGACAGTAAGAATTTGTGGTATACTGTATTCCTGAAATATTAATATAAATTTAGTTTCACACCTGTAAGTCATATTAGCCACAGTTAAGTGGATTGACGACATCTCAAAAGAGGCAGGGAGTTGATAAGTGCAAGTAGCATAGGATTGTACTAACTGGAATTATCTTGTGGAGGCCTACGACCAACAGTGCAAGTCCACGGATTGATAGGATGTTTGGAGTTATATCAGGGTTATACTAAACACCAGTGTCATGATTTTGTTTGGGAAATACTAAGCGAGACCTTTTTAGTAGAAGCGAGGCCCACGAATTGTATATATTATGTTTTAATTTATTTCATTAAACTATTTTCATTTTTGAAAAACCCGATTATGAGCGAAAAATGATTGTTACAAGTGGGATTCGAACCCACACTTCCAAGCCGTTCCAATCGTGCTACCACTTACACCACCGTGAACTATTGTAGGACATTCAATTCTCGCATCTTATTATATTTTCGTCTTTAAGGAGATGTGTGCCACCTACCCGACATTATTTACACATTGTACAGACTTATTACTCAAACTTTGCAGTTAAAATTGTATTAAACGATGACACAACCCTGTTATTAAAATGACTGAAATTTAGCATTTAATATGCTTGATTATTTATAAAAAACCCGATTACGAGCGAAAAATGATTGTCACAAGTGGGATGACATGATTGTTACAAGTGGGTGACAATCATTTTTCGTTCGTAATCGGGTTCTTATAAATAATCAAGCATATTAAATGCTAAATTTCATTCATTTTTATTTAAGATTTTTGGTGTTATTTTTCTTTCATCGTATTTTCTTATATTTCTTTTTTACAAGCTTTTTTCAAATGTGTATATTGCTGGTTTCTGTGACGTGTTCTTGGTTTCTAAACCGTGAGCACACTGGTATTTAACTTATACTATATAAAAACTAACAACGATATAACGTTTATACAGCGACGATAAAGTCTTAGGATGAACTCCAAATCTTAACTGCTTCGTATAGACATTATTATCCATTACCATCTTCTGTCGACAGAGCTATCATTACCGTTGAACCGTTAACGTTTACGATAGTGATTCAAGTTGAGATAAAGCACCGAATTATTAACCGCAGGTGTACAACGATTATGTGATTCTCAGTGTTGGATTACTCCATATTAGTATAATAAGGAGAGTTTCTTGTTTGGCAACGAGTATTTTTTTGACAGGCTATCGTTTACACTTTTTTTTTGCAGTGGGCTATGGAGTGGCCACGCTCCGCCAAATTGATCCGGGGCGATGGAAGAGGCGGCGCGCGATCCCATAGACCCACCCTGCAAGCACCTCTCTTCGCCGTGCGAGCGGGCCACCGGTAACAGATCTTCGTCTTCGGTGGCGCGCTGTCGTTTACACTAGTCTTTCGTATGGTAACGGTGTATGAATACAATTCCGGACCAGTTTTCTTTCCCGTGTGTGTGTGTGTGTGTTGTAAAACATGACTAAGCGATATATGGAGATAACGTCTATGCAAGAGAAGGAGAACTTGAAATCAAACCCTGTATTAAACTGACTGATCAACGCGGTATATAAGGGTAATTTCCTTCGCATTGTGGAGAAGGCCTGAGTCCAGCAATTGACATACCCACACTATCTCCGAGATAACAGAAGAGCAGCGTGTGGCCTCTTATCACATTTTTTTATTCTCTCAATTCTGTACTTTTTATCCTAATAACCGTCTTATCTCCACCATATATTTAAGGGGCCATCACTTCCATCACATGTATATATTTACGAAATGAAGTCTAAAGTTGAACCTTACATATTTCCGGTGACCCAGTGTAGTAGATGTTGGAAATTTGGACACCTGACAAAAACGTGTCCCTCAAAAAATATCGTGTGCCCTAAATGTTCAGGAAAGCATGAAAACTGCGTAACGACTACATTTACATGCGTTAATTGTAAAGGACCGCACATGGCACTACAAAAAATCTGCCCGGTATACATGAAAGAAAGACGTGTGCGAGAACTGATGGCGGAATTTAACTGCACGTATAGCAAGGCCCTCACTATTTATGTTCCACCAAGTCCTCACCAACGAAACCCTAATCCTTCCATTCTCAAGAGTACGACCGTTGAAAGATCTACAGTTATAGAAAGGCCTCAACCTACGTTTATTACTAATGAATGTCGTAATAATGATAATGAACAGCTTCATAACGAAGAACAGCTTGGTATTAGTTTGTCGCAATCTCAGCCTGACATTTATAAGTCGAAACAAAAAAAGAAGAAGCAACGTCCAGCAACACCTGGATTTGACTGGAATAGTGTACCAACTTCATCCCCAGAAGCGGTGGAAGATAATTCTTCATCTGTAGATCATTCTCCTAAAATCTCAGAAAAACAATCCAAAGACTTGACCCTAGTTGATTTGCTAGTTAAATTAAAAAATATCGTTTTAAGCAGTGAATCTTTGGAGTTGAAAATACAAAACAGTGTGGTTGTTATTATGGAGTGGATTGTAAGTAAGGTATTAAGTAATTTGTCAGTTGGATCTTTGTGTAACTCAATAATTAATAATGGCTGATTTTGGTGTATCTAGCTTTAATATTATTCAATGGAATTGTCAAAGTTTAAGACCCAAGATGGCTTCTTGTTGGCTACATTATTATTATCATTATTACGACATTCATTAGTAATAAACGTAGGTTGAGGCCTTTCTATAACTGTAGATCTTTCAACGGTCGTACTCTTGAGAATGGAAGGATTAGGGTTTCGTTGGTGAGGACTTGGTGGAACATAAATAGTGAGGGCCTTGCTATACGTGCAGTTAAATTCCGCCATCAGTTCTCGCACACGTCTTTCTTTCATGTATACCGGGCAGATTTTTTGTAGTGCCATGTGCGGTCCTTTACAATTAACGCATGTAAATGTAGTCGTTACGCAGTTTTCATGCTTTCCTGAACATTTAGGGCACACGATATTTTTTGAGGGACACGTTTTTGTCAGGTGTCCAAATTTCCAACATCTACTACACTGGGTCACCGGAAATATGTAAGGTTCAACTTTAGACTTCATTTCGTAAATATATACATGTGATGGAAGTGATGGCCCCTTAAATATATGGTGGAGATAAGACGGTTATTAGGATAAAAAGTACAGAATTGAGAGAATAAAAAAATGTGATAAGAGGCCACACGCTGCTCTTCTGTTATCTCGGAGATAGTGTGGGTATGTCAATTGCTGGACTCAGGCCTTCTCCACAATGCGAAGGAAATTACCCTTATATACCGCGTTGATCAGTCAGTTTAATACAGGGTTTGATTTCAAGTTCTCCTTCTCTTGCATAGACGTTATCTCCATATATCGCTTAGTCATGTTTTACAACACACACACACACACGGGAAAGAAAACTGGTCCGGAATTGTATTCATACACCGTTACCATACGAAAGACTAGTGTAAACGACAGCGCGCCACCGAAGACGAAGATCTGTTACCGGTGGCCCGCTCGCACGGCGAAGAGAGGTGCTTGCAGGGTGGGTCTATGGGATCGCGCGCCGCCTCTTCCATCGCCCCGGATCAATTTGGCGGAGCGTGGCCACTCCATAGCCCACTGCAAAAAAAAAGTGTAAACGATAGCCTGTCAAAAAAATACTCGTTGCCAAACAAGAAACTCTCCTTATTATACTAATATGGAGTAATCCAACACTGAGAATCACATAATCGTTGTACACCTGCGGTTAATAATTCGGTGCTTTATCTCAACTTGAATCACTATCGTAAACGTTAACGGTTCAACGGTAATGATAGCTCTGTCGACAGAAGATGGTAATGGATAATAATGTCTATACGAAGCAGTTAAGATTTGGAGTTCATCCTAAGACTTTATCGTCGCTGTATAAACGTTATATCGTTGTTAGTTTTTATATAGTATAAGTTAAATACCAGTGTGCTCACGGTTTAGAAACCAAGAACACGTCACAGAAACCAGCAATATACACATTTGAAAAAAGCTTGTAAAAAAGAAATATAAGAAAATACGATGAAAGAAAAATAACACCAAAAATCTTAAATAAAAATGAATGAAATTTAGCATTTAATATGCTTGATTATTTATAAGAACCCGATTACGAACGAAAAATGATTGTCACCCACTTGTAACAATCATGTCATCCCACTTGTGACAATCATTTTTCGCTCGTAATCGGGTTTTTTATAAATAATCAAGCATATTAAATGCTAAATTTCAGTCATTTTAATAACAGGGTTGTGTCATCGTTTAATACAATTTTAACTGCAAAGTTTGAGTAATAAGTCTGTACAATGTGTAAATAATGTCGGGTAGGTGGCACACATCTCCTTAAAGACGAAAATATAATAAGATGCGAGAATTGAATGTCCTACAATAGTTCACGGTGGTGTAAGTGGTAGCACGATTGGAACGGCTTGGAAGTGTGGGTTCGAATCCCACTTGTAACAATCATTTTTCGCTCATAATCGGGTTTTTCAAAAATGAAAATAGTTTAATGAAATAAATTAAAACATAATATATACAATTCGTGGGCCTCGCTTCTACTAAAAAGGTCTCGCTTAGTATTTCCCAAACAAAATCATGACACTGGTGTTTAGTATAACCCTGATATAACTCCAAACATCCTATCAATCCGTGGACTTCCACTGTTGGTCGTAGGCCTCCACAAGATAATTCCAGTTAGTACAATCCTATGCTACTTGCACTTATCAACTCCCTGCCTCTTTTGAGATGTCGTCAATCCACTTAACTGTGGCTAATATGACTTACAGGTGTGAAACTAAATTTATATTAATATTTCAGGAATACAGTATACCACAAATTCTTACTGTCTCGTGGGATTCGTGAGTATTGCACATATAGCAAATATTTTGGCAATAGTTTTTATGGCCTGTCATCTGTCTGACGTCAACTTTCCTTGTATTTAAATATAATAATATGTATATATAAAATAATAATATGTACTGTAATAATATGTACTGAAGGAAGGTGGAGTCAAGAGTCTCCGAAACCGGCGAGCGTGTATGAAGAGAATTATGAATATTGAGGAAGCGAGTGAAGTATGCATAGATAGAGTTCTCTGGCACTCTGTTCTCTCTGCCTACCCTGCAAGGGATATGGCGTGATGATATGTATGTATGTATATATAAAACCCACACAGAAAGTTGGGCTTTCGGTTCTCTCGCTTACTGAACGAATTGCAACAGCACATTGCTATTATTCAGATGTCGATTTACTGCGAGAGTGTGGTAAGTCCCTGAACGGACCGGCCCGCGGCTGTAAACAGAAAACTGTCAGCAATATGACCCTATCACTATATTTTAATACTTCTTTTAATTCTTTTTTTTAATTTATCTTAAGTTATTCCACAGACTTTTTGTCCGTGCTCTTTTTATGTTTAGTTTAATTTTCATGGTGATTATTTACAAAATTAATTTTCTTAAAGTGGCTTTATAACAGATGGTTAAACCTTTAAGAGCGCAAGTCATGCGTCATAGATGTTAAGTGACTACATGTCTTTTTGGGGTTTCTTCTTGGCGCTAGTGGTCTTGTTATTAGTGAAACCCTTCTACTTGTAGATGTTGTTGTCCTCTGTGATGTAGTTATGATAATAATGGTGTGATTAATTCCTTGTGTGGTCTCCTTCTTTCTTGTGTGGTGATTAACTCCATATTTGCGTTGACTTCAGTTTATTGGGATAATAGACCAAGCTTTTAAAACTACTCTTTTAAAATTTACATATAGAAGTTATGTTGACTGAAGAGATGCTATAGGACTTTATTTACCAAACTCCCATATTAAGTGTCATGATTTTGATTACCACCTTAAAGTTTCCTTTTTTTCTGATTCATCATTAGATTATTGTTCTGAGTCCAAGTGATATCTGAGTCCTTTAATTGTATGTTTGAATCGGAATACGGTCACACTTTGAAAAACTTAAAAAAACCTCTCAGATTTACTACTTTATGACTTGTTCAAGCGGTTTTAATTGGCTTAGTGTAAGAATTAAAGTCACTTAACAGTTATTTTGAGTAAGCTTACAGTGTCTAGTAGTCTTGTGATCTGTTTATCGTTAATTTTAATAAAATTTACAAAAGGTTTTATTTAGAGGGTAGTATTCAGCCATCTTTCTCATTCTAATTACGTTATTTCTCAATTTTGATCCGTAAAATGCCAATCCGAACTGTAAATAATATAATCTGCCTCACAAACATAAGCGCGGAAAAATATTTAAAATAAAAGGATAGTGAAAATATATTAAAAATGTGTTTTTAATGGCGAGAAATTTTATCATATCATACATGAAACACGTAAACATAAGGAACACTATTCGTTTGACATTGTTCACTCAAAATCAATTCAATATAAAAATAGTAATGAAGTTCATTCTAAGTTAGTACAATTTTATAATTATAATTTTATTCTCCTTTTTAAATACATTCAAATTATTTAAAGAATACGATTAGTATAAGACTTAGAAAAAGTTTAAAGCTGTATTAAACGTAATAAATAAATTCTTATTATATGTCAAAGCATATTTCTTACATAGAAATGATTTGAATGAAAAGCTCAATCATGCAACGAAGCAATAGCAAGTTGATTTGCGGTCCCCAACCGCTACATACAATTTCATTCTTTGAAAAAAAGAATCTTTAAACGGGAAACGAGGCTGGGCATTTTGCCTTTCCTTTAAAAGCGCTTCAATAGTTCTTTTTATTGAAACACTCGTCTTTGTTGGGCGAATTCAAGGAATCCAATTTATGCAAAGTATTTACCAATGACGGAATATTTTATGACATGCCAATATTGAAAACCACATAATGTTTGGATTAAAATTACATATACGAATTTTATGTTAGGCATATTCTATAATATGCCCAACATAAAATTCGTATATGTAATTTTAATGTATATAGGTAAGTATAGTCATTCATAATCAAGTATAGTTACACATCATTAAGAAGGAATCTGTTATAATACATTGAGTACAGAATAAAACCTCTGTGCTGGTATTGACAATTTGGCACCAAAACAGCTAATGACCTCCATTAAACCTATACCATAAGAGACCTATTCAGCAATCGCTCATATTAATCCTACAGTTGTATATAAGTTTTTTCCACAATGAGGGGAAAATTGGTTGGAGTAGGGTTTGTCATAGTTTTGCTGCTGGAGAACGATATTTATTAGTATTTGTTTATATAACTTATTCTACATAACAAATAACAACAAGAAAATTATATGATACTATAATTATTTACATACATACATATCATCACGCCATATCCCTTACAGGGTAGGCAGAGAGAACAGAGTGCCAGAGAGCTCTATCCTTGCATACTTCACTCGCTTCCTCAACATTCATAATTCTCTTCATACACGCTCGCCGGCTTCGTAGACTCTTGACTCCACCTTCCTTCAGTACGTAACCAATCTGGTCTAGGTAGGTGAGTCTCGGTCTCCCTCGGTACCTACATTCTATAACTATTTAAGAATATCATTTTAATTTAATATCATTTTGAGAGAAGGAAAACTTGAAACAAAACTCTATACCAACACGTCTGACCAGCGTGGTATAGTTGGTCAATTACCCTTCCATTATCCCAACATCTATGGGCTGAGATGATGATGATGATCATTTTAAGAGAAGTATGCAGTTTCTATGCAAATCTGCCTGTCCCACGTATTGTAGTAGACTAATTTCCGTTATCTAGAGAAGGCTCATTTTCAATAATTAAATATAATGAACAGCAATGACCAGATTAACTTGACATAATTCTTTCACTTATTTATCGAAGTAGCTTAAATGTAATAATCTAAAGCAGAATGATTTCTCATGTTTACGCGAATGTTACACATTTGAAATAAAACTACTTTTACGGATTCTATCGCGTTTGTATTTGATTTTTAATTTCCTGACGTTTCGAACACTTTGCAGTGATCATGGACTGACTGTCCTCCCATGGCCGCAATAGAATACAAACGCGATAGAATCCGTAAAATTAGTTTTATTTGAAATTTAAATCAGTAGACAATAAATCCTGTGAAGTATTAAATAATAAACCATTATTATAAAGCAGTATTTTGGATGATAAATAGTAAAACATGAATCTATGGTGTGATTCTTAAAACAAATAGTCCGTAACTCTGACCTGACCTAGTCATTCATACATTGACTATAATGATATCATTCAAATTGTCTCATTCCTTCCTTTAAGATATAAAATTTAAAAGGAATTGTACCTATAGATCTAAGTACTGTTCAGCTGTGACAAGTAGGGATGTCGGAATTTGTAACACGCTTTTGGCCGATCTTATTTCTAATAAATGTAAATTATTATATAAATTAGCGGATATAGATAGTTAGTTTTAGATAGTTACTTACTATTTACAACATGATTATTTGTTAATTATTCTGTAATTGTTTTATAGGGCAATGTGGTGGCTCAGCGAGAAAGCCCTTTATTAAATGAAAAAAAAAGATTCATAAAAAATATTGCTTACTATTTGTTAATGAAAACCTCTTGATGGAAAAGCTAGGAATACTTATTGCTAAACAGATAATACGAGCTAGGGATTTCACAATCGGTAGTTGTATGATAATCCTTACTAACTATTACTAACTATTGCGTTACTAACTATTGCGTTCGAAGGGCATCGCACTGAAGCTAATTAAATAATAAACATGTACTATTTTTTTTTATATATAAAAAATTTTAAAAAAAAATATAATAACATAGATAAAATATAAATAGACAAACCCACTGAGTTTCTTGCCGGATCTTCTCATTAGCGGTCTCATTCCGATCCGGTGGTAGTTTATTAGATTAACTTTAAATGTAAAAAAATGACAATATGTAAGTGCCCTCGCAGAGTTTATGCATAATAAATGTTTTGAATTTGAATTGAATTTGAATTTGACTAATATTATAAATGCGAAAGTAACTCTGTTTGTCTGTCGCTCTTTCACGCCAAAACTACTGAACCAATCTAAATGAAATTTGGTACATAGATAGTCTAAAGCCTGATAAAGAACATAGGCTACTTTTTAATGCAAAAACAAAGAGTTGGAAAGGGGGGATGAAAAGTTGAAAGGAAGTATCGTAATGTTTAATTAAACCCAGAAGCTTGAAACTTATTTTTAGGCTATTGATTATATATAAATAAATATAACATTAACATGTTGTAAAAATGTACCCTTAAGGGGTAAAATAAAAATAGGGGATGAAAAACTTTAGGAAAGTAACCTTTTACGCGGGCGAAGCCGCGAGCAGAAGCTAGTAAATTGATAAAACTAACTATATATTTTCACATATTCAACATTTCTATTTTATTTTATATCCATCAAAAGTCATATTCAAAGATTATCCGATGAATGAAGGTTAATACGCATAAAGTATGCATGATACCTGATCCGATTGACAAACGCCTTGGGAATAATTTCGTTCATGATACTAAGCCGTATCTCTATAGTTGTTATCTTTCTCATTCCCTCATTCTTGATTGATGGCGCCGGAGATTGCATGTCAGGATTACATTTACGGAGGATGTACGGATTATTTAGTTGCTGGCAGCGTACATAGAGTGAACCATATTCTCAAGAAAATGCCTTATAGTAACAACATAACGTTATATATAAGGATATGAAAGGACAGTAATCTAGTTTGCGTCATGTTTTGTTTTTTTTTTTCGTTTTGGTTAAGAATATATAAGATACAGCAAAAAAATGCTTCCTGTTACATCTACCTATACAAACATAAAGCGGTATAATCATCATCATCATTGCAGCTCATACACGTCCCACTGTTGGGCTCGACCCTTCTCCATAATGGGACGAAAATTAACCTACTATACTACGCTGGTGAAACATGTTGGTATAGGGTTTTGTTTCGAGTTTTCTTTCTCTAGCATAGATTTTATATGCGTTTTATATCCCTTATTCGTCTCGTACGATCACCCACGGGTGAGATAGGGGTGGTGAATTGTATTCTTACACCGTCACTACACGGAAGCGGTATAAATTGTCACGTAAAATTATCGATTTACATTTAAAGAATTTAATACACTCTTTATATCATCATCAACATTCTCCGGTTCTTATCTCAATTACTTGGAGTCGATACAATATGTACTCTTCTTTCATACTACATATTTTAAAAGTTACTGGCAATGGTTTTATGACCAACCGCCTGTCTGACGTCAGCCCTCCTTGGGAATATAATTATTGACCAAACGATATCAGGTGGTGTTGGTCAAGATCGATATAAAGCTCGTAGTCTTTCTACAAGATAGTCATCTCGCGGAAGGAGGTGGTGGGACGGCTCCGAAAGGAAATCCTCTGCGGTGACATGCTCCGCAGTGCCTGGGGCGGCGCAGCCGCGAGTACCTGCATCTGATGTCGCCCTAGCTGAGGCCGCGTCTGTCAAGGAAGCGGTACCAGTAGCCGGCCTAATGACGATGGGGAGGAAATATGGTGGGTTATGGGTTCACGCGCCGCTTTTACGTCGTCCTGGACGGAACGAGCGGTGTGTATCCAGATCACAGCCTACCAAAAAAAAAAGAAGGACGATCCCCCTCACAGATGATATCCTTGTGGTGAGAGGCTAAGAATGCAATTCACCACCCCCTTTTTCACTCGTAGGTGTCGTACAAGACGACTACTGGATAAACTACTAATTGGTAATTTTTTTTTATTGCTTATGGTGGCAAACGAGCAAGCAGCACACCTGATGGTAAGTGTCACTGCCGCCCATGGACCATTGCAATGCCGAGGGTATAGCTTAGGCTGCTGCCTACCAATAAAATACCCAAACCCACCCAATTGAGTTGCTGGCCCTCTCGCTCACCGAACGAAGCGCAATAGCACATTGCCATTACTCAGACGTCGATCTTCTGCGAGAGGGTGGTACTCGGTAAGTGTGGTACCCCGGACGGACCGGCCCGCGGCTGTAGACAAAAAACTCAACAGCGTGGTCCTACTACTAAAACAATATGGTATAGTAAGTCGAGCCCCCTTCTTTTGTGGGTTTAAATCATTGAGACGAGTTCAGATAATGATGATGAGGTGATGTGGTATTGGACCTTCCTGAGCAACGTTTTCGTAGGGCTTATATCCAACGGTGTGTGGCTACTGGGTGGTGGATGGATATATACTGACTATGTTCTCTACAAGTATAGTCAGCTTTAGCAGTGGTAGGGCTACACTGTTGACGGTTTTTGTCTAGTGCAGCGGGTCGATTTATCCGGAGTACCACATTCTCGCAGAAAATCGACGTCTGGGTAGTGGCAATGTACGTTTGCGTTTCGTTTGATGAGCGAAACCCGGAAGCTCAACTTATTGTATAGGTTTCGGTTGGTAAGTAATGCCCTAGCTGCCCATTTTTTTTTTTTTTGGTGGACTACGGATGCGTCTCACCCCGCCAAATCAGTCCGGGGTGACGGAAAGGCGGCGCGTGACCCCATAGACCCACCGTAAAAATCCTCTCTCTTCGCCGTGCGAGCGGGCCACCGGTACCCGATTTTAGTCTTCCGTGGCCCGCCCGGCGGTTTACCCTCGCGGGTTCCTCTCGTCGACGCCCCGATAGATTTCGCCGTCGGAACGTCGCCCTCACGCGGTGGCCTCACGTCGGGTGACCGGACAATTCCCCGGTCCGATCACCCGAAGCCTCGGTTAGGGCGGCATCAGGCGCAGGTATTCACGCCTGTGCCGCCCCGGCCGCTGGAGGCGGCCCGGGTCGCGGGAATCTTCCCGGACTTGTTCCGCCGCCTCCTTCTGCGAGATGACAGCCTCGCAGAAGGCGGCAACCGCATCCCAGTTCCTGACACTGTCGACTATCGCCCTCGCGACAGCCGGCAGCGTCAGGTCGGCACCGATAACAGCGACGAGGTTACGGCGCTGCCCGTCCCAGCTCGGACACACCTGCAGCGTGTGTTGTGCCGTTTCCTCGTCACTGCTGCAATGGAGTCCATTCCCTATACGCGACCGTGTGCAGGTACAAACCGAAGCACCCGTGCCCCGACAATACCTGCACCAGCCGAAAGGAGAGGACTCCGTGCCGCCGCTCCATCCACTCCATCAGTGCGGGCCGGAGGGCCTCAACGGTAACAACACCGTGTCTAGGCCTCTACAGCCGCGTAGCCCAACGGGCGATTACTTCTCGGCGGGCGTCCTCGCGCCAGGTGGCTATCTCGTTGAACGATGGGGAGCCACCCTCGTCGCGCAGTGAGGTAACCCGCCGGTAGAGGTCAGAGAGCATCTCCGCCTCTAGGTCCCACGGGGGTGTCCCGGCCAACAGGCATGCCGCCTCGGTAGACACCGTGCGGTACCCGCGAATAGCTCTGACCGCCATGGCTCGCTGTGGCCTCCACAGCACGGCCCTGAGCTGGACGTTTAGAGCCCTCGCCCACACGGGTGCGCCGTACATGGCCATTGAGCGGATCACCCCCGCATACAGCCGTCGGCCCTCGAAACTGGGTCCGCCCACATTCGGCATGGGCCGAGAAAGGGCGGACGCCGTGCCGACCAGCCGGGGAGCAATTTGACGAAAATGCTCCCGGAACCACCATCGCCCGTCGAGCACCAGACCCAAGTACCTCATATGGGCCTGGATACTGATGTGGGTGGAGTTGACGACTAACGAAGCGCCGATGGGCAGCCTCACACGGAGCCCATGGAATAGTAGGGCCTCCGTCTTGTTTAGGGCCACCCTAAGCAGCCCCAGCGCCTCAATTCACCTGATCATCTCCTCGGTGCCGAGAGTGGCCAGGCTCGCCGCCTCTTCGAGTGTCCTGCCCCGGGCTGTGACGAGCGTGTCGTCAGCATAACAAATAACGCTCAGCCCGGGGGGGGAGACTCCCTCTTAACGCCCAGTCGTAACCGATGTCCCACAGAGTCGGCCCCAGAACCGACCCCTGCGGAACACCGCACGACAAGGGCGTACCTAGCTGCACCCCTAGTATAGCGAAGCTCCACAAGTGGCAGAAGCACTTACAATCAGATGTACTGCTTGCTTGTTTACCACCAAAAGCAATAAAAAACCGTTTTCTTCCTCTAGAAAAATTTAGGAAGCTGAAAATAGATTTACGAAATCTATATTCTTTAAAAAAATATTATGAGACTCTAAATTGATGTTTGTCTTGCTTGATATTTAAATTAGCAAGTAAATAAACATTTTAGTATATAACCTACAACAGAAGAAATTATCCGTGTGGTGACGAAGTAAGAATACTATTCACCACCCCATATTACCTTACCTGTGAGTGATCGTACGAGACGACTAAGGGATATAAAACGCATATAACATGCGAGAGAAGGAAATCTTGGAACAAAACCCTATACCAACACGTCTGACCAGTGTGGTATAGTAGGTTAATTTCCCTCCCATTACGGAGGAGGCCTGAGCCCAACAGTGGGACATTTATGTGCTGTGATGATGATGATGATGAACCTACAACGGAATATTCCTTTATTACCTTTACATTTCTTTAGAATATGCTAAATATCAATCTGAATGTGTTTATCTACTTTAAGTAAAATTTACCGCTCAAATTACTAGATTCTAACAAGGAAAATGTTTAGAGTTAAGAATTTGGAAATGTAACATACGTAGAAATTGTGTCGAAAATTGATGTAGTACGTATCAAAGAAACCATTGTTTAGAGAACTGGTGTTTGAGTGACAGTTTAATTAATGTTGCTGTTACACCGCTTACAATGACAATGTTACCGTTGGATTCATCCAATCGCTTTTAATGACTTTCGGAATAATGATTACTTTGTACAAGCAATCACAATTAAATAATTCTTGCAAATGTAAGCTGCGAATTACATATTATATCTTAATATATATAAATTACGCGTCACGTTGTTTGTCCGCGATGGACTCCTAAAGTACTAAACCGATTTTAATCAAATTTGCACAGCATGTGTTGTTTGATCCAACTTAAAAGATAGGATAGCTTCTATCTCAATTTATAGTCACAATATTTTTTTATTGCAAATTATTTGTTTCTTCTTTACAATTATCTGTTATCTACAAATGATTCTAACAGATGGCGATATCTGTTGACTGGATCGAGTAAGTATTTAATACTATATAAATTTAGATGGCGCTATGTTAAACGTACAAACATTTCATATAAGCTACAATTTATTAGCATAACCACCACGTGCTACTGAGGCTACCTCAGCCACAGCAACGCGTGGCCGAGTCTGCTAGTATTTTTATATATTATAAAATCAGCTGAGGGATTCAACAGAAAAATAAGCAGAAGCACTCTCCTTTCCCTTTTATATCTAACAATGAATGTCGATAGACTGATAGATAGAAAGTAATATTATAACAACATTATTCATCAAAATCATTTGTCTTTTAGTAATTCCTTTGCATATTAAATAAAGTTCCTTAGATAATTCAAAGTAGTGAAGAGTTTTCGGTGGGTGGTGGTGGACTAAGAATATATTCTTAATATACAATTTAGAACTTAAATGGTTCATTATTCATAAAATGTATGGATTTAGGTACCGGGGGAGACCGAGACTAACCTACCTAGACCAGATTGGTCACGTACTGAAGGAAGGTGAAGTCAAGAGTCTCCAAAATCGGCGAGCGTGTATGAAGAGAATTGATGATGATTGATGATGAATGTTGAGGAAGCGAGTGAAGTATGCAAGTATAGAGTTCTCTGGCACTCTGTTCTCTCTGCCTACCCTGCAAGGGATATAGCGTGACGATATGTATGTATGTATTATTCACAAACATTAACTTTTTAGTAATTTTGATAAAAACCAAAATTCGTAATCAGTACAGATCGAATTGCCATTTATAGTAAAGTAAATGAAACCAAGCAATATATTTGATAACTATTGTTTGATTAAAATAAAGGGTTCTTTCCCAATTTTCTTGACTGTGGTGTGTTTTTTTTTATTAGGTACTTATGACGGCAAATGATCAAGCAGCACACCTGATGGTGTTACTGCCGATCATGAGCCTCTGCAGTACTAAAGATAGAGCTAGACTGCCTACCAACTCAAACCCACCCAGAAAGTTGGTCCTCCGGCTCTCTCACTCATCGAATGATGCAACAGCATATTACCACTGCTCAGACGGACCAGTACAGACGAACCAGCCCGTGGCTGTACACAGAATACTGTCAACAGCGTAGACCTACCGCTACTAATGGTTATTTACCGTATCGAACCTCACATCCTCGTTTCCAGCGCAGGATAATACAATACTTAGTGCCATCCATAATTCCAACGCCATACAAGAATTATTTCCTCAGTGTAACGTGATGTTATTTTTTACAGAAAAAAAAAAATAATTCAATAATTTATTTATATTTTATTTAACTTATTTCGTAATCTGGAAGCTTTTTATTTCAGCCTTTTTTTAGGACTCTGATATATAACACAAGTTTCTCATAACTCATAAATTAAAAACACGACTTGACAGCATGATAGATTATATCATCAATCACTTTAGTCACAAATCCGACACACCTGTATTCATCCAGTGCCAATCATGAAGATTTTTACGGAGCATATTAATATATGCTTAGTATAAGCATATGTTTAATATTTATATGCGAGTGGTAAATTTTCTTAAAGTGTATTTTAATAACAGTATCTTCTAAATAGATAAATGAGCCATTTGTAAAATAGTTCCAAAAACTTCTGTTGGGTTACTTATTTTTCAAAAGTGGGTTTTCTTTGATAAGAATATCTACTTTAATAGACTTGATATTTCATCTCATCATCATCTCATCTCAGCTCATATATGTCCCACTGTTGGGCTCGAGCCTCCTCCATAATGGGAGGGTAATTGGTTAATTACTATACCACGGTGGTCAGACGTGTTGGTATAGGGTTTTGTTTCGACGTTTCCTTCTCTAAGATAGATGTTGTATGCGTTTTATATCCCTTAGTCATCTCGTACGATCACCCACGGGTAAGGTAACGGGTGGTGAATTGTATTCTTACTCCGTCACCACACGGAAAAATATTGATATTTCAGCAAATGGTTAATAGTGGTGGAGCGACACTGTTTTCAGAGTTTTCTGTCTACAGCCGCGGGCCGGTCCTTTCGGTGTAGTGCCACACTCTCGGAGAAAATCGACGTCTGAGCAGTGACAATATGCTGCTGTGCTTCGTTCGGTGAGCGAGAGAGCTGGCAGCCGAACATTCTCGGTGGGGTTTTTGCGGTTTTAATTGATAGCTAGCGGCCTAGCTGTACCCCTGGTATTGCAAAAGTCCATGAGCGGCAAAAACATTTACCATCAGATGTGCTGCTTGTTCGTTTACCACCAAGAGCAATAAAAAAAAAAGAATTTTATATCACAATCCTCAAAAATTACGCGTAAAATCTAAGTACTACTGTTTGAATTTCACAACTATACCTTAACAGTCTTTGTCTTTACCACTGGAGCTATAACTGCTTTAAGTTCCCAGAATGACCTCGGTACTTATTATTACAAAATGTGGAAATTTTATCAGGTCATATAACTAAAGCTAGTAAATATAAAATGGACATAAAAAACATTATGTGTACACAAGCTTTTTGTGACAAAGGTAATGTAAAAGATATCTGTGCCGTATTTTTATCTCGGCCGTTTATCAAATAAATTCACAGCTCCAAAGAAATTTATTAGTTTTCGAATGGCCACCTCTGCGACTGTGACTTGGCGTTATTGCGGCAAGACGCAATCGCTTGTGAAATGCGACTTCCTTATCCCCATATCTAAGTTTTAGTTGACTTATGCATGTAGCATTAATTTTCAAAAAGAAAAATCGAGAATATAATATGCAAATGTGAACTTTTTTTAACGTTATCATAGATGGACTCTCATTTTAATATTACCCTCATTATTATATGCATTTTTTATGTAAAGGTCTGACAGGATTATATTTCCAATCGCCACACGCCTGACTTTTTTATTAATATTTATGGTAGTACCACACTCTTGCAGAAAATCGACGTCCGAACAATGGCAAAATGCTGTTCTGCTCGTTCGGTGAGCGAGAGAGCCGGCAACCCAACTTTCTGAGTGAGTTTGGGGTTTTTATTGGGAGGCAGCGGCCTAGCTGTACCATTGGTACTGCAGAAGTCTATGGGCGACAGTGACACTTACCACCAGGTGTGCTGCTTGCTCGTTTGCCACCATCAACAATAAAAAAATATTCAATTATAAATTGTTATTTATTGTAAGAATAAAATATGTCACCAGCTTTAAAGCTCCTAGGAGTTATCAAAAACGGCTAAGTGAACACTAGAACAGAGGGCAGCAGTGACGTTGATTGTAGGTTAAACACGTGATAGAATTCCCCTTGTGGGATTTAGTCCTGGATTGAACAGTATCACCCTGTAGCTAATACTTATTAAATATATTGTATACAATTTTATATAAAAGACCTATTGCAATCTAATATACCCAGACTTGTTGTAGATTGTTCTTGTAATATCATCTAGCCCAGAGTCAAACTTATAAGCTGAAGAAAAAAATATAGCATTATAAGAACTAATTTATTATGATGATTGGTTGTTATTATTGATTTTATTGTATTTTTTTGATTTAACATCAGTTTCATCCATCCTATCTATTTATAGTAGTCCATTGTTAGACATAGGCCTCACTAGGGACAATAAGACTATAATTGCAATGCTTGACAATCAGATTTGTAATTATATTTTTCTCAAGAGATCATTGCCATTCGTTCTTCTGATGAATTTCAAACGATTTTTTGGACTCCAAGGAAACGTAAAGGGTGAAAACATATAATAACATACATTATTTACCCGTCACTAAATAATGTATTCGAAGAACTCGTTTTTATGTCAAAAATATAAAGAAATAAAAATAATTTTAAATAAGGGTTGGATTAAAATCTCTTCAGAAGTAAAATTAAACCACGAATAGTTAATGGATCTTAATTTGATTTTGAAATACTAACTTTGTCGAGAGCAAGTCGTTGACTTCGATAAGATTCAGCGAACTTTGTAAAACTTTACTACCTTTTAAAATGGTCCAACATTTAAATACATATCTTAAGTTTGTACATCATTTACATGCTTGAAAAAACGTTTTGAAACTATTTATATTATTTTGTTACATTATTTTTTTATCGCTTATCTAATACGATATAATTTTAAGCAGCTAGTGAAAACATAGCCTTTGATATCATCATCATCAACTTGCTCTTATCCCAATTTATTTGGGATCGACGCAATATGTCTTCTCCTTCCATACAAGTCTACCAGACTTCATTTCTGTGGTCACTCCTTGTCTATCCATGTCATGTTTCACGCAGTCCATCCATCTTTCCTTCCCTTACCCTTTAAGCCTTCAACATTCATACTTAAAACTTTCCTCACAACATTACTTTCATCCCGTCTCATCACATGTCCATACCATGTCAATCTTTCACTCCTTAACTTTTCCGTCACTGGCGCAACTTTCAAACTTCCTCTTATATGTGCATTTCTTATTTTATCCATTCTTGTCACACCACACATCCATCTCAACATTCGCATCTCCGCTACATGCAGTCGTCTCTCATCCGTCGCTTTTGTCGCCCACATGCTGATCCATACAGTAGAGCAGGTCTTATTAGGGTTTTATATATTTGGCCCGTTAATTTAAGGGGTACTTTGGGGTCGCATGTTGTACCCGTGACCTAGCCTACGATATCGTGATAACTATATAGTATACCTGTTATTCCTTCTGTTGATAAGTAATATTCAAACAAAGACATATACTGCCTAGCATGATACCCATTATTTTTGGTTCACATCCGATTCATTCATAATCTGTTCATACTAATAATAAAGAATAATTGACCTAAAATAGGAATAAAATTATTCTTCAGAGATATTATTTCTGTTTCAAGAAAATTATCCTAATTAAAGCATTCGCTCTCTTTAGAAATTTTATATCTTAAAAAAACTTTTCTACTTTAATGGCAATCAAATATTATTTTATTTATTCAGACAAGATGCAAACTGGGTCATTTTATCACTTTTTAATTTTCTCTTTACTATAACGATCTTTTGAATACTTCTTCTTCTTCTTGATGAATGGCTTCTGTTAGCAATTAACCGCAACTTCGCCAATGTCCCGTAAGACTCGTTCGTAGGCCGTCAAACGAAGGAGATTGTACGGTATGAAATAGTATGTAAAGGGCCGGTGAATATGACTCTAAGATTACATGAGTTTGAATACTTTAAGCATTCATGATCGTAATACAATTGAGATATTTAATGTCATTAATTATCTGTGGAAATTTACAGAGCACTTATATGCTCACGAAAAAAAAAATTGTAAATGTAGTAAGTAAATAAAGGCTATTTTTATTTATATTTTATTTTTATTTATTTTATTTATATGCTCATGAGAATTTTATTTACAAATTTTTGACACCAATAGTTACATAACTTTGTAGATGCAATCAAAAGATATTTGTTAAAAAAAAAAAGCTAAACGCTGTATGCATTGACCGAAAGCATTACATAGAATATACTCATAGTAACACCTAATAAATAAGTTATTTTTTGGTCATATCACTTTATAGAAATGAATATTTACGAACATAAGCACTCGGCGTTTTGTCGATTTTTTATCATTACAATCAGAGTATTGACTGTAAGTAGCACTGTAAGTTTACATTTTACAAGCTTTTACTATTTCTGAACATATAATGTTTGTAAATACCCGATACGAAACGAAAAATGATGTCACAAGCGGGGTTCGAACCCGCACCTATTGGGAATCCGGCCCAACCGTGCTGCCACTTACACCATCGTGAACTATTTTAGGACATGCAAATTTCGATTCATATTATATCTTACGTCTTCAAGGTGACGTATGCCATCTATCGGACAATGTTTACACATTGTATAGACTTAATACTTCAAACTTTACAGTTAAAATTGTATTAAACGATGACACAACCTTGTTATTCAAATTACAGAAATTTTTAGCATTTAATATGCTTAATTATTTTATAAATACCCGATATGAAACGAAAAATGATGTCACAAGCGGGGTTCGAACCCGCACCTATTGGGAATCCGGCCCAACCGTGCTGCCACTTACACCATCGTGAACTATTTTAGGACATGCAAATTTCGATTCATATTATATCTTACGTCTTCAAGGTGACGTATGCCATCTATCGGACAATGTTTACACATTGTATAGACTTAATACTTCAAACTTTACAGTTAAAATTGTATTAAACGATGACACAACCTTGTTATTCAAATTACTGAAATTTTTAGCATTTAATATGCTTAATTATTTTATAAATACCCGATACGAAACGAAAAATGATGTCACAAGCGGGGTTCGAACCCGCACCTATTGGGAATCCGGCCCAACCGTGCTGCCACTTACACCATCGTGAACTATTTTAGGACATGCAAATTTCGATTCATATTATATCTTACGTCTTCAAGGTGACGTATGCCATCTATCGGACAATGTTTACACATTGTATAGACTTAATACTTCAAACTTTACAGTTAAAATTGTATTAAACGATGACACAACCTTGTTATTCAAATTACTGAAATTTTTAGCATTTAATATGCTTAATTATTTTATAAATACCCGATACGAAACGAAAAATGATGTCACAAGCGGGGTTCGAACCCGCACCTATTGGGAATCCGGCCCAACCGTGCTGCCACTTACACCATCGTGAACTATTTTAGGACATGCAAATTTCGATTCATATTATATCTTACGTCTTCAAGGTGACGTATGCCATCTATCGGACAATGTTTACACATTGTATAGACTTAATACTTCAAACTTTACAGTTAAAATTGTATTAAACGATGACACAACCTTGTTATTCAAATTACAGAAATTTTTAGCATTTAATATGCTTAATTATTTTATAAATACCCGATATGAAACGAAAAATGATGTCACAAGCGGGGTTCGAACCCGCACCTATTGGGAATCCGGCCCAACCGTGCTGCCACTTACACCATCGTGAACTATTTTAGGACATGCAAATTTCGATTCATATTATATCTTACGTCTTCAAGGTGACGTATGCCATCTATCGGACAATGTTTACACATTGTATAGACTTAATACTTCAAACTTTACAGTTAGAATTGTATTAAACGATGACACAACCTTGTTATTCAAATTACTGAAATTTTTAGCATTTAATATGCTTAATTATTTTATAAATACCCGATACGAAACGAAAAATGATGTCACAAGCGGGGTTCGAACCCGCACCTATTGGGAATCCGGCCCAACCGTGCTGCCACTTATTAAGTCTATACAATGTGTAAACATTGTCCGATAGATGGCATACGTCACCTTGAAGACGTAAGATATAATATGAATCGAAATTTGCATGTCCTAAAATAGTTCACGATGGTGTAAGTGGCAGCACGGTTGGGCCGGATTCCCAATAGGTGCGGGTTCGAACCCCGCTTGTGACATCATTTTTCGTTTCGTATCGGGTATTTATAAAATAATTAAGCATATTAAATGCTAAAAATTTCAGTAATTTGAATAACAAGGTTGTGTCATCGTTTAATACAATTTTAACTGTAAAGTTTGAAGTATTAAGTCTATACAATGTGTAAACATTGTCCGATAGATGGCATACGTCACCTTGAAGACGTAAGATATAATATGAATCGAAATTTGCATGTCCTAAAATAGTTCACGATGGTGTAAGTGGCAGCACGGTTGGGCCGGATTCCCAATAGGTGCGGGTTCGAACCCCGCTTGTGACATCATTTTTCGTTTCGTATCGGGTATTTATAAAATAATTAAGCATATTAAATGCTAAAAATTTCAGTAATTTGAATAACAAGGTTGTGTCATCGTTTAATACAATTTTAACTGTAAAGTTTGAAGTATTAAGTCTATACAATGTGTAAACATTGTCCGATAGATGGCATACGTCACCTTGAAGACGTAAGATATAATATGAATCGAAATTTGCATGTCCTAAAATAGTTCACGATGGTGTAAGTGGCAGCACGGTTGGGCCGGATTCCCAATAGGTGCGGGTTCGAACCCCGCTTGTGACATCATTTTTCGTTTCGTATCGGGTATTTATAAAATAATTAAGCATATTAAATGCTAAGAATTTCAGTAATTTGAATATAATGTTTGCTCTATCCATGTGGTGACGGAGTAAGAATTCACCACCCCCTATCTTACCCATGCGTGATCGTAAAGGACGACTAGAGAATATAACAAGAATAAACCTACGCAAGAGAAGGAAAACTCGAAACAAAACCCAACACATCTGACCAATGTTGTATAGTAGGTTAATTTCCCTTCCATTACGGAAGAGGCCCGAGCCCAACAGTGGGACATATATGGATGATGATAAATGATGATGAATGTTTGCTCCGATCAAATCTTACAACGGTATATGTATATATATATATATATATATATATATATATATATATATATATATATATATATATATATATATATATATATATATATATCTTATACTTACCAGATCGGTCATGTACTGAAGGAAGGTGGAGTCAAAAGTCTCCGAAACCGGCGAACGTGTATGAAGAGAATTATGAATGTTGAGGAAGCGAGTGAAGTATGCAGAGATAGAGTTCTCTGGCACTCTGTCCTCTTTGTATGATAATGCATGATGACTTAAATGACGCTATTCTAAATCTAATATAGCAGACGGTCCAAGATAGCGGACCATCTATCTTTTGTAAACCACCACAATATGAGTATCAAATGAAAGGACTCCTAAACCCTTTCAATATAGGATAACAAAATACAAAATGAAGGCACTAAATAAAATTTAACGGACTCAAATCTAATAAGGAATCATCATCATCATCATCACAGCCCATATATATCGCACTGTTGGGGTTGGGCCTTCTCCCTAATGGGAGAGAAATTAACCTACTATACCACACTGGTCAGACGTGTTGGTATAGGGTTTTGTTTCGAGTTTTCCTTCTCTTGCATAGATATTATATGCGTTTCACATCCCCTAGTCGTCTCTTATGATCACCCACGGGTAAGATAGAGGGTGGTGAATTGTATTCTTACTCCGTCACCACATGGATAGAGTAAACATTATATGTTCAGAAATAGTAAAAGCTTGTAAAATGTAAACTTATAGTGCTACTTACAGTCAATACTCTGATTGTAATGGTAATAAGGAATATGGTTGTCAAATGAAACGGTGAAATAATAGCTGCAATGCTTATTGTAATAATACGATGACGATTAAAAATAAAGGCTACGAATACTACCAATCCTTTCTTTGCTAGTGAATGTCGTAAAAGACGACTAAGAGCATTATAATGACCTGGGTCAACTCCATCTGATGCCGTTTCGTTAACAATTACATTCCCAAGAACAGTTGACGTCTGGCAGGAGGCTGGTCATAAAACTAATGCCAATAACTTTTACAAAATTTACTATGAAAGAAGAGTACATATTGTATTGACCCCAAGTAATTGGGATAAGAGTAGGAGAATTAATGATTAAAAATATAATAGCTTCAATTACTCTAATATTTTCATGTATGGGAGTTTTTAGAGGCTACCATTATGGTAGCCTCTAAAGTAGGGTAGGGGGGCATAGTTCGGAGCGTGCTCGTCGCGTCCCCTGCCAGTCTAGTTAGACTGCTAATCCGGTTCGAATAATGCGTACCGCAGTGCGGGTTAGGGCGTCCCCCGGCAGCGACGCGTACCGACCCGCCCCGTCGGTACAAACATCGGCAGATGCGGCGATGGGGGCCACCACCCATCACGCCTTGCCCAGTCAGGCGATTCGAGAAGAGCAGAGTGCCGCGTGGGCACGTGGAATGTAAGATAATGTGTAGAAAGTAGGTTGCAGGAGCTGATAACCGGCATGGCGGACAAACAGCTAGATATGCTCTGTGTAACAGAGACCTAGCGAAGGGGCAGCGACGCCTGCGATCTTCCTGATGGCGGGATGGCTCTGTGGTCGAGTGTACCACAGAGTGATCAAGCCAGCATGGGGATAGGAGTGCTGTTGTCCTCTCGCTTGACCTCAGGTGTGAACTATTATGGAATGTATGATCCCAGACTTCTTTGGGTCCGCATAAAACTAGGTGTTACCAAGGTATTCATGGTTGTAGCATATGCTTCCGTAGGATCCTCAGTGGCATCAGACCTAGAGAAGTTTTGCGATAATGTTAGGGAAGTTCTGGATATGGCAGAAACCAGTGAACGCATGATTGTATGCGGAGATTTGAACGGATGGGTGGGGACCAAGCGTCCCGACTATGAAGACGTACTTGGTCCATTTGGTGATAAGAGAGTGAACGACGCAGGGGAGGCTCATAGCGGATGTATGCATGGAGAGAAACCTTATTATGCCAAATACATTTTTCCAACATAAGGACATCCATATGTATACATGGAGAAGGAATGAACAGAAAAGTATAATAGATTTAATTTTGGTAGACAGTCGCCTCCGAAGCAAAATATTGGACGCATGAGCCTACAGGGACCCGACAGTCGATACAGACCACTGTCTCGTTATTGCAAGATTTAGTGATCTGTTCAGAAAGTGTAGGCACTGGCGAGAGCGTGTCCACTTCGCAGGGCTTGAAAGAATAAAGGTTGAAAGGTTTCAAGAAGAGTGTGTAAGAGAAAAGTATGCAGAGGGTGTCCGAGAACGGCTGACGATGGCAAGCCAGCCGCAATCGGACATTGAAGAATGCTGGCGAATATTGAAAGAGAGTATGGTAGATACAGCGAAAGAAGTATGTCGAAGTTCAAAGAAGCATAGAAAAACAAATGGTGATGCATGGTGGGATGCGGAAGTGGCAGCTTCCGTAGAGCAAAAGAAGAAAGCGTGGCTGGACTATGTCTCTTCTTTGAATCTGAATGACGGTATGACTGAACAGAAGAAAGAAATATATCAGCAATGTAAGAATGACACCAAGGCCTTAGTGAAAGAGAAACGTGATAGAGCAAGTATGAGTGCAGAAGATAGGCTGACTAAAAACTTCGAGGGTAACACCAATCTCTTTTGGAGGGATGTGAAGAAATCTCGGTGTGGTTGGTCACCTTTCAGAATGAATAAAATAAGGTCTAAAGGAGGAGACACTCTTACACAAACACAAGACGTGTTAAGCCGATGGAGTGAATATTTTGGGGATATGTATGCGGATACTCGAGTTGGCGCCGGTGTTGCATGTGGTTTAGTAGATCAACATTCAGCACCAGCGTCCTCCGATGGCATCAGTATGGATGAAGTTGAATGGCAATTAGAAGTTTGAAAAATGGTAAGGCAGCGGGCATTGATATGGTGTCTGCCGAGATGATCAAGCTTGGTGGCTCCTGTGTCTGGGAGGCGTTCCTGTTGTTCCTCAATTTATGTTGGAGCTCGAGAATAGTTCCCAGGGACTGGAATAGCGTAGTCATCGTGTCTTTGTTTAAAAACAAGGGTCCACGTTATGACTGCGCAAATTACAGAGCCATAAGCTTGACCAGTTTGGCAGCAAAAGTGTACGGTAAAATTATTGAAAGGAGAATGTGGATGGTGTCCGATGGTTTACTGTGTGAGACACAAGGAGGTTTCTGGAGTGGAAGGGGATGCATGGATCAAGTGTTATCTCTGCGCAACATTGTGGAGAAGCACTTGGCTCTAGGTCAGAATGTTTTCTGCAGTTTTGTGGAGCTGGAGAGAGCATTTGACACAGTTGTACGAAAGGAACTTTGGGACATTTTACCGGAGTATGATATTAACGGTAAACTGCTACAGGCTATGCAGTCCAGTTACATGGGCTGTAGAGCCTGTGTGCGGCTGGATGATGGAATGTCGCCTTGGTTTGACGTCAATATTGGCGTTAAGTAGGGGTGCGTTCTGTCAACCAGGCTGTTTATCATATATCTGGATAAATGTCTCCAAAGGTTGAATGATATGAATGTGGGAGTCCAGGTGAGCGACTCATTAGTCACTGCTCTGCTTTATGCAGATGATGCAGTCCTACTGGCACAGTCAGCTACTGACCTGCAGAACCTAGTCGACACAATGACAGAAGATTGTAAGAAAAGGGGTCTACGCGTGAATGTGAGCAAAACCAAAATAATGGTCTTTGAAAGAGATGAAGCCAGAACAGATGTAAGAGTAACAATAGGTAATGATGTACTAGAGCAAGTGGATGAATTTGTATATCTTGGATGTGGTTTTAGTCGAGATGGAAGGTGCACCACTGATATAGAGCGAAGAGTGAATGCGGGAAATAGAGTGAAAGAAGCGTTGTGACAACTTCTCGTCAGCCACCACCTCAGCCAGAAGGCACGTGTAGCAACTCATAAAACAGTGCTTGTCCCAACATTACTGTATGGAAGCGAGAGTTGGGTATGCAGAAAAGAGTATGAAAGTAAAATTAATGCGGTCGAAATGCGATCTCTACGGAAATTCTGTGGAGTTAGGCTGATCGATCGCATTCATAATGACGACGTAAGAGAGCAAGTAGGTATAAAAGAGAGTATTGGTGTAAAGATGCGAAAGGGAATGCCCCGATGGTTCGGACATGTGTAAAGAATGCCGAACGAACGTCTGGTTAAGAAGATATACAATGCGAAAGTGGAAGGATGTAGTTACCGGGGGAGACGGAGACTAACCTACCTAGACCATATCGGTCATGTACTGAAAGAAGGTAGAGTCAAGAGTCTCTGAAACCGGCGAGCGTTTATGAAGAGAATTATGAATGTTGAGGAAGCGAGTGAAGTATGCAAGGGTAGAGTTCTCTGGCATTGACACTGTTCTCTCTGCCTACCTTGCAAGGGATATGGCGTGATGGCATGTAAGTATGTATGTACCATTATGGTTTTGGTTTATAATTGTAAATTATATTAGAGTACTAGCTTTTGCCCGCGACTTCGTCCACGCAGAAGTCATTTCTGACAGAGTTAAATAGAAAAAGCAATGAAAAATGTTGAAGGTTTATCGCTAGGATAATAATAAACAGCGTCAGAAACTGGGATGCGTTGAGGTGTTGATTCTACGAGTTATTTGTCTAACGGAATTAGGCAATAGGGTGGGTCCAAGAGAATATAATACTCTACGTTGACACGCTCTACAGTCGGTGCTTTGGGCGGCGCAAGCGTAAGTACCTGTATTTAGGTTCACTGCATGAGGGCTTTGACTCGAGATGATACCCGGTTGCGGTGGCCCGCCCGCACAACGTAGATGTACGTATACGGCGCGCGTGTGTCTATATACCATTGCCGGTCACTAAAGAAAAAGGTGGTTCAAAGTTCTATTAATTCTACAAATTATATTGCCATTAATATACTATTTACGGTATGACCATAGAAACCAACAAAAAAGTCAAATAAAGGGTGGCGATAATTATATTTTTATCCACCAGGATAAAAATATAATTATCGCCACCCTTTATTTGACTTTTTTGTTTCACCAGCAGAGTTGCGACGTCGTTAGATATGATTTATTATTTGAGTTATAGAGTAAACATTTTTGAAGCTAAACTTAACCTGTATCTTAAACTATTAAGCAAGAACCTATTGTCGTCTACTATGTATATCGTGTGAGCTCTCACGCCGGAACTGGTTGCCACAACGGCACTGGTGCGGGGTTGATGGAGAGGGAGAGAGAAACACGTGTTTATTTATTTTTACCGAAGAATATTTGTACGTAATTTGAAAAGAATCGATAAAGAAATTTTCTCCCCATACACACTTTGCCACTTTGTTACACCCCCTTAGCGGCGGAGTTCATAAAATCCTTTCATATTGAATCTCTATGTCATAAATAAAAACGTGCTTCAAAATTAAATGTTTATAAATTTTAGCTTTAATAATTTCGGCTTGACTACCGCCAAACATTTGAACGACTCATTACCATGAGTCGCTCAACCCGCTTCACAGGCCTAATTTACACAACCAGAGTGTGAAAATTGACAAATGCCGGATATTACCTTTTTTTTTTATTGGTGGGCTATGGGTGCGTCTCGTCCCGCCAAATCGGTCCGGGGTGACGGAGAAGGCGGCGCGTGACCCCATAGACCCACCGTAAAATCCTCTCTCTTCGCCGTGCGAGCGGACCACCGGTACCCGATCTTTGTCTTCGGTGGTCCGCTCGGCGGTTTACCCTCGCGGGTTCCTCTCGTCGATGCCCCGACAGATTTCGCCGTCGGGGCGTCGCCCTCACGCGGTGGCCTCGCGTCGGGTGACCGGACACTTCCCCGGTCCGATCACCCATGCCGGATATTACCCTAGAATATTTGATTCGACTCGTAATTTGAAAAGAATCAATAAAGATTTTTTTCTCTTCATACAAACTTTGCCACTCTGCTCTACCCCCTTAGGGCTATAATTTCGTAAAATCCTTTCTTAGTGAATCTCTACGTCATATAAAGAAACGACAGTCAACATTTCAAGTTGCCAGCTTCAATAATATCGGCTTGGCGCTAATGATTTAATGAGTCGTCTAACCCGCTTTGCAGGCCTAATTTACACCCCCAGAGGGTGAAAATCAACAAATGCTGAAATACGTGTTTATTTATTTTTACTAAAGATAATTTGTACGTAATTTGAAAAAAATCTATAAAGATTTTTTTTTCTGAACATTTTTTAAATTGACATAACTTTTTTTTTATAAACCAATTGATATAAAATAAAGCCTGAATGTTAAGTGAAGTTTGCTACAATATATTATTGAAAACCGCGTCTAAATCGGATAAGCTGTTTCTGAGATTAGCGTGCACAAACACACAGACAAACAGATAAACAGACAAAAATTTAAAAAAATATATTTTTGTGTTCTATTAGTGTTTATAAAGGTCCCAGTAAATTTTTTTTCATATATCTTCCATGTACAGACAGCGACCCGTTACATTTTTATTATATGTATAGATTTACTATCTAAATAAAGGTATGCCTTGTTAGCTTCATACTACGACTTGTGTAATTTGGCGTGATAGGCGTTAACAACATACATTTGCTATCTGTCTAGAGGAAGGAAATTGTGTAAATGACCATGCAACAATGATAAATAATGAACAGACTCAGAGAGGTGTCCATAATTAAAAATAAATTTATAGAAACATTTTTTAAAAATGTTTTAATTACAAGGTTTTATTGAATGCTCTAAAAGTAAGGCAAAAAATACTTCAATTCAAAAAAATAATTGTTACATGCAATTCAAAAAAATAATTGTTATTACTCTATTTATATGTTTCTAGAAAGAATTTTATCCAAATGGAAATCGTAAGATATCTTAACCAAGTATATTGCTACAATAAAATACAAAAAATAAACGAAGTGATCACAGAGTAATAATACAATTTAACACCTCCTTTTATAAAGATGGCTATTGTAAAAGACGACCAAGGGAGATATGATGTGTATACAACATCAATGCAGATTAGGAATACTTGAAAGAAAACTACTACTAGAATACCATATATGTACATATATATATATATATATAATATATATATATATATATATATATATATATATATATATATATACTTATATACATATATATCAGCGGATATGATGATGATGACTCCTATGCTAACTGCTAAGCGAAATTATTATAACATAAAAATGTTTTATAAAAATATTTTCATGATCCACAAGGTATGTATATATAACCTAAGGTATTGAATTAACTATCATAATTAAAGTAATAGTTATTTTTAAAATAACAACACCCGGCACTAAGGAAATAATCCTTGTACCTATTGCGGGGGACTTTACAAATACATAATTTAGCAAACACTTATTACACCCAAAATAACAATCTGTGGATCATATTAAGTGTTGTCTTACATAAGTATCGAACCTACGATACTGGCACTGTAGATCGATATATTAAACATATCTTTTGTGCAGTATTATAACAATGAAACACGCTCTTTAGATTAGAGGTAGGATGTACATGAGCTTTGAGTTTGAGATATACGTGGGATTTTACTTCAAAATGAATCCAATTTGCATAAATTTGCAGTTGACCCTGTTATCACTACAGATATATGTTATGTACACGACAAATGCGATGCTGTTCTGCGTCGCCAACAATTTGAAAATGCTATTTACATAAAACTCCTGCCAGTTGCCAAATTTGTTTGACCCGAATGATTTTTTAATAAAATAAATTGTTGCTTAATAAATTATAGAAATAAAATAACAAAACAAAAATGTACATACATACATACATACATACATATCATCACGCCATATCCCTTGCAGGGTAGGCAGAGAGAACAGAGTGCCAGAGAACTCTATCTCTGCATACTTCACTCGCTTCCTCAACATTCATAATTCTCTTCATACACGCTCGCCGGTTTCGAAGACTCTTGACTCCACCTTCCTTCAGTACATGACCGATTTGGTCTAGGTAGGTTAGTCACGGTCTCCCTCGGTACCTACATCCTTCCACTTTCGCATTGTATATCTTCTTAACCAGGCGTTCGTTCGGCATTCTTTCCACATGTCCGAACCATCGGAGCATTCCCTTTCGCATCTTTACAAAAATGTATTGTTGCTCAAATTGCAACAACAATTCCCCTTTTTTATATTCAAGTTTTAATTATATTAATTTATATTGTTTATTGACCTTAATTACGTTCTATTTTCACTATACAAATTTTCAATTCTAGAACCTGTATTTTTTTACATTTTATTAGATATTATTTAATAAAATTTTAAACTCATAATATTTTAACCAAAATAATTAGTAGATTAGCATACATACATACATGTATGTATGTATGTATTGTTATCGTGTTGATAGCCCTCAGCGCTCACCCACAGTCCGGTTAAGCTGTCACATCCCTCTCGGCTAACAGCAATCGCAGTGGATACGTTTTAGTGGGTAACCTAGCCCTAGGCTAGGAAACCCACACTTCCCATCCGGGGAGTAAGTGCGTAACGCATTTCGGACCACTGCGTTATCAAAAAAAAAAAGAAAAAAAAAAGAAAAAAAAAAGACTAATATTGTTACAGTTTATTCGTAGGTACATTTTAAAATATATTTACAATTGAATTTTCTTACACATTATACATACTTAATACTCTAACTTTGTAGTTAGAATTGTATTAAACGATGACACGACCCTGTTATTCAAATTACTGAAATTTAGCATTTAATATGCTTGATTATTTATATAAACTTGATTACAAGCGAAAAATGATTGTCGATGAATGATTAACAATGTCGGATAGATGGCATACGTCTCCTTAAATACGAAAATATAATACGATGCAAAAATTGAATGTCATACAACAGTTCACATAGATGTAAGTGGCAGCACGATTGGAACGGATTTCTAATAGGTGTAGGTTCGAATCCCATATGTGACAATCATTTTTCGCTCGTAATTAAGTTTTTCTTGTCATGTTTTGGTGATTCATTATAAGTATCGCATTTTTTTGATCACAGTTATAATAAGCATCATTTTATTAATCTCAAAGAATATATCAAATTTAGATGGACCATTTATTTAATTAATTTTGCGACTTTTATTCCTAATTACTCTTAATTTATTTACAAATTCCATATCCAAATGATATGGAAATATCTATAAGGAACTTTGGAAGAGAAAACAAAATGTTTATATGCGAATGTTACAAACTAAATACTAAGCTAGTTAAACTGGAAATTTCGAAAATTTAAATTTAGATACAAAATTGTATTCAGGCATAATTTTATTTTAATGAGACGTAAAGACTGTCCGTTTTTACGTCTTATTACATACACTGGCATGGAAATTTCATTTTAATTTATATTATAACCGTAAATTTGAATTTAACGACGACGAACTGTTTACGAGAGCCAATATTGCGATCAAACCAAAAAAAAAGTTTAATGAAAAAACATTAATAATGTTCCTTGAGGGGCAAAACAATTGTCTAAAATCCTTCGGTCTAAATAAAAGCAAATTCAGCAAAAACAAAATGATGAGACAATGAAAATCAACCAACAAAAGTTAAAGTATTAATTGGATAAGGTTGAAACTTGGAAGAAAACTATTGTTTTCATCCCACTGAGGCGAAAGTAATTTTATTTTTCCAACAATTTACAGTGAGCTCTTAAATAAGTCCTTTGAGATAAAAAGAAGCTTCCGCATTGAGTCACCCTCTTCTACAAGTAGTGTAAATAAACATTGCTGTTTTCTATGTAAACACAAATAACTAGCAATAATAAGCTAAAAAAATATATTTGCTAACGTTAAAACTATATGTACTATTATTTATCACTATCATCACCATCACAGCTCATACACGTCCCACTGTTGGGCTCGAGCCTCCTCCATAATGGCATGGCAATTGACCTACTATACCACGCTGGTCAAACGTGTTGGTATAGGGTTTTGTATCGAGTTTTCATTCTCTCGCATAGATGTTCTCTGTGTGATCTCGTACGATTACCCACGGGTGAGATATTGGGGTTTGGCGGTGAATTGTATTCTTACTCCGTCACCACACGGACATTTTTTTTTACCACTATATTTCTAATGTATTTAATAATATATAGTAATATTTAGTTTAAGAATATAAAGCAAGATTTTTATTCAAGGCGTGAACTTCCTGTGTAAAAGCTTCATAGAAAATAAAATATGAAAATTTTAATGCAAGCGAGCCTTTACCATTCGGCGTATACGTGGTACTCTCACAAAGCTGCTCTTAACTTGGACGGTGCTTAGACCACCTTACAATTTCTTTACTAAGACTACAGTCTATAGAAAGGAAAAATTAAAGCTAATGAATATAATACTTCGTTACGTTAAAAGTGAATGCAAATTTATTTTTAACTAGTAATAAAAAAAACTAATAAATTATGTTGCTTACGCGAGTATTAAATATTTAAAATTATAGAATTTTTACTAATTTAATCGCGTTTTTATTTTATTTTTATTTTTTAAATTTAACGCTCTCATGAACACTTAAGAACTAAGATGACTCACGTCCAACAAGCCATCCTAATTACAGAGATTTATATCTCTACCCATTACAGTAGTAATTAATAAATATTGACCCATATTTTTATACAAATTCATTGCCAATATAAAAGGAAAGAAAATTTTAAAGTTGAAGTTTTTCTCATATAAGTATTTCAGATTTTGTAAAGAATATGCTGTGTAATTTAATGCATAATTATGACAGCGTAATACTAGTAAATTCCATGGCGAAAGTCATGGTTTTCTTATTTATGTAAACACAAGCCTTAAGCATTATTATCCTGCTATTATAATCAGCTTATCTTGGTATCTATTCCTGTCTTTCTTTTTCTTCTTTTTTAAAGACAACGCCCTGCACTTATGAAATAATCCTTGTATTCCGGGGTACTTTACAAACATGTAATTAACGGAGACAAATTACACTCAGACACGGATCAACACTTTGTGGATCGCACAAAGTATTGGCCTGCGTGGGAATCGAACCCACGGAACTGGCATGGAATCTTAACCACTACGCCATCTGTGCATTCTCTTTTTATTATTGCCTTTAATGGCACATGAAGGAAGCCCATCTAATTTGTAAGTTGTAATCGTGGCTCATGACCATTAGCAATTACAGCGGCAAGGTAAATTTTTGTTTACAGTTTGTATTACTTATTGTAATAGGAAAAAATAGAATAAGGCAAGAAGGCAGGGGGGCGAATGTTTGTGTCTCTGGCTCTTTCGCTCAATAAAAAGCCCTATGTCTATATTCTGTGAAAAAGAGTGGTGGTGGTGGTCCCCGGACAAGGCTAATCATTTATGGCTGTAGTAGAATAAACCTACATGTGGAAGTTTATTAGCATCTTTGATAAACTATAACTGCATTATTCTTTTAAATAGTACCACACTCTTGTAGAAGATCGACGTCTGAGTAATGGTAATGTTCTATAGCGCTTCGTTCGGTGAGCAAGAGAGCCGGATGCCCAACTGGATGCCTAGCTATACTAACACTTACCATCAGGTGTGATGTGCTTGCTTGTTTGCCACCATAAGCAATATATATATATATATATATATATATATATATATATATATATATATATATATAGTATTGGTGTAAAGATGCGAAAGGGAATGCTCCGATGGTTCGGACATGTGGAAAGAATGCCGAACGAACGTCTAGTTAAGAAGATATACAATGCGAAAGTGGAAGGATGTACCGAGACTAACCTACCTAAACCAGATTGGTCATGTACTGAAGGAAGGTGGAGTCAAGAGTCTCTGAAACCGGCGAGCGTGTATGAAGAGAATTATGAATGTTGAGGAAGCGAGTGAAGTATGCAAAGATAGAGTTCTCTGGCACTCTGCTCTCTCCGCCTACCCTGCAATGGATATGGCGTGATCATATGTATGTATGTATAAAAATATTTTTTAATAATGTTAAATTTATTATAATTTTACAAGCGTCACGTTACATACAACATTTTAGTATAAAAGTCTCCAAACGAATGGTATTAGTCACTTTTCTTGTTTGTACAATAGCTTCAAAGGGCTTTGTGTACGTCGTTCGCTGTAATGAGTTTGCTCTTACAATATCGGTATAAGAATTTTATATTTTTCAACATAAAACAATTAGAGCTACAACTTCCTTCCTTTATAATAAAAAAGAATATTTGTTTTAAATGAACAATAATTATGCATGCTTGCATTCTCTATTTAAATAAAATATTGAATATTTTTTTTTGGGACTAAATCCCACCACACATTCCCACCATTGTAACTCCTGTAAGCCAGGATCCACAATGGTCACTATAAATGACACCGATGTTTGACCCTCAGGCAGTCCCGGGAAATGATTTTAATTGTCTTGGAACCCGCAACAAATTTAATTAGAAAAGTTAAAGAGGAGGAGTTGGAAAAGAGTGATTCCACTTCCCTCCTAGGCAAAGCGGGAGACAGAAAGCAATATTGACTAGTCAGTCAATAAGTAAAGGATTGTACAGCTACGATAAGCGCAGCAGTACGGCACCACGGATACGGGATAACTTAACGGGGCCTATATGTGAGGCTTAAGATTGGTTGCAGTAGTAGGTATGCCAGAAACGCCTAAAAATATTGAATATAGTGAATATACATTCAAATTTGAATTGGCATTCTTTTAGAAAACCACCACATTTTTTTTATTAATCAAACTAACACAGTTTAAGATCTACGTTAGTTTAATTGATAAGTACACTAGTGATTATTCATAACTTACAAAAAAAAAACGCAATAAAAATTATTTCTATAAGCAATATTCTATAAACAAAACTAATAAAAATATTTTACTCTATTAACTGTCAAGAAGAAAAGGCTGAGCTCATAGCATTCTGCCAATGTTCCAATAGTATTTTATTCTCTTCAATATTAGATAGTGCTCAAAGAGTATTCACTGATCCTGAAGCAATAGATGGATATTATTTGTCATAGAGACATTTGATATCACATTTGGAACATTGAAATATTATTACAGAAACATGCTATATGCCATTTTTGACATTGTTATAGATCTTAATGTCATGTAATGGTTGATTCTGAGAATGATAGATAAGGTTTATTTAATAATTTATTTGTTTTTATTAGATTTTCTTTAATATAAAAGCCTGTGCTAAATAATTAATCCTTTTCCTTGGGGGACTTTATATATATAAATAATTGTTTTAGGTGAGAATAAAATCTACAACACTTGGTATAGGAGTCAATAGTTAAATTATTATATCCTTTTTTGTTTTTTTTTTTTTCTTCAGGGTGGACCATGGATGTGGTCGCGCCCCGACAAATCCATCCGGGGCAACAAAAGAGGCGGCGCGCAACCCCATGGACCCACCCTGCAAACACCTCTTTTCGCTGTGCGAGCGGGCCACCGGTACCCGATAAATTATTATATCCTAAATCTATATTTTTTACTGTTGGACTTGAGACTTCTAAACAGTGGGAAGGAAATATACCTACTAGCCAGAGAGTATTTGTATAGAGTTTTATATTCAGTTTTCATTCTCTTGCGTCGATATTATTTGTATTTCTCTTAGTAACTTTTTGTGATAACTAGACAGACAAGAGCGAGGCGATGAATTGTATTTTTAATTCATCACTACAAGCACCAATCATATCTCATCATCATCCTTATCCTGCTCTAATCCCAATTACTTGGGGTCGACGCATTATGTACCCCTTTTCCTACATATTGTAACGGTTATTTGCAATAGTTTTATGACTGACCGCTTGCCTGATAGACGTCAACCCTCCTTGGGAATGCAATTGCTGACCAAATGGCATCAGAATAGTATTGGCCCAGGTCAATATAAGGCTCTTAGTCGTCTTTTACGACATTCACGAGCAAAATAAGGGTTGATAGTATTCGTAGCCGCTACCACACAGCAGAGCACCAATCATATCGATTAAGTTTATTTTAGTATCTACACAAAATTATAAAAATAATTATATATGACGAAGGGGGAACCAATCATGACGCAGGAAGCACCATTGTATTTTTAAAAGGTGTGACGTCACCATTGCCGACGTCACTGTTGTTAGTTGCGTGGATTACTCATGGTACGGTTTTCATCTTCGAAATAAAACTCCACAAGTAACTGTTTAAATGTTGTATTCTCAACGAGTAGCGTAACGTCGCCCCAAAGAGCTCCGCACGGTACAAAGACTCGAACACGAATGATTGTATTGCTTTTTTTTTTTGGTAACGCAGTTCGCATACCCGCCCGTACGGGGTATGTGGGACTCACAGGCCCTGAAGGGGACACTGAATACCCACTAAAAAACCAACTGCGAGCTGTTAGCCGAAGTGGCTTTTACAGCTGAACCGGACTGCGGGCGAGCCCGAAGTCTCTCAACCCGATAGACGTGTGTTAAGCGACATCGCCCAAGGGCTCCCCCTGTGGGGAACGGACCTCGGCTCGGGGCATCGCTGAAGGCAAGGTAGACGTGGACGTGCCCACCTTTGGATCGGTGACTATTGCGCGCCGTGATTTCGCACCTTGACGGCGAGGACGAAACCGCGGATATTTGAGTGAGATGGATTCGCAGGCGGCGTAGGCTTTTGTTTGGGCGAGCGTTATAGCGTCGTCATCGTCGTTGAGGACGTGACGCGGACGTCGAATTTTTGAGATACGCGATGGGGTATATAGGAAGCCGTCCCAACCACTAATTGGTTGGGCTGTGTCATAGCAGAGTCAAAGTAGCTCTGGGAGCACCGCTTCATAAACTGCACGATGGTCGGCAGTTCGAGGTCGATCTGAAGATCGGCGTTACGAATGAACCACGGTACTCCCGTAGCTCGGCGCATGAACCTATGCTGTAGGGTCTGTAACCTATGGATCCTGTGTGCCTTGGTGTGCGCGAACACTACGCTCGCATAGGTCATGATCGGCCGTATGCAAGCTGTGTATAGTCGGACCTTGCTGCTCAAGGGTAGTTTTGACCTAGCATGGAGTAAGCTATGGAGGCGTCTCATCACAAAAGCTGCACAATCGCGGACACGCTTTAAGTGGGGGGTGAAGCTGAGTCGGTCATCAAGGGTCACACCTAAGTATTTAGCTTGTCTGCTCCAAGAGACAGGCTTGTTAAATAGCTTGAGGGGTGGTATGTTATTTATAGAGTAGGTACGGGCAGTTCTACGAGTGAACATGACCGCCTAACTCTTTTCGGGATTGATTTCAATTCTCCATTTCCTGAATCAATTAGCTAGGGCGGTAACCGCTGTTTGGAGAGTCTTAACTACTGCTGTCGGGGTCCTGCCTGCACAGTAGAGTGCGGTGTCATCAGCGTAAAGCGCTTTATGGACTCTGTTAAATTGGGGCATATCGCTAGCATATAGCGTAAATAGGAATGGGGAGAGGACCGATCCCTGAGGGACGCCGGCCTTGATAGGGTGGGAGTAGACAGCGTACCTTCCACCCTGTAGCGAAAGCTGCGATGACTCAAGTAGTCATGTATTATTAAAATTAAATAATCCGGGAACTTTAGACGATAAAGCTTGTGAATGAGGCCCTCGTGCCACACTTTATCGAATGCTTTCGCTACGCCTAGAAATAATACACCGGTGAATCTGTTCATCATGAACTGACCACTTGTGTATTCCACCAATCTGTAGACTTGTTGTACGCAACTGTGCCTCGCATGGAAGCCGAATTGCGTGTCTGGAATGAGGTTGTTATCCTCGGCGAATGTTCTAAGTCTGCTAAGGACTCATAAAGCTTGCCTAGTCCTTTTAGTAGACTTATCGGGCGGCAACTACTAGGTTCGGTACGTCGCTTGCCGGGTTTGTGGATTCCGATTACCACGGCCTCTTTCCATTGCGAGGGAAAGATGTTATTGTTCAGTGCTGCATTGTAGATACAGCACAGAATGGTAATGAGGTGGGCAGGGAATAATTTAATGACTCTATTAGAAATACCGTCCTAACCGGGGGCTTTCTTAGAGTGTAGACCCTTGACCAGTGATTCGACCTCGTCAGTGGTCACTGCTGGAATAGGTACGTCTGGGTTGTCGTTTTCAGGGGAACGAGAGATAGTAGTACGACGTTCCACTTCGTTAGTGATTGTACGGTGATGATTTGTATCGTCGAGGTATAGTGTACTCGGCGTATACTGAACAGTTCCAGACTCCAGAGCTCCAGACAGTCGGCCAGGCACTCGGACTTTTCATCGTCCAGGAATGCCTGTGGCTGGTTTGGTCGGTTGAGTGGAGGGTGAGTGGACACGATGGCCTTTTTGAGTGAGCGGGAAAGCTGCCAGAAGGCTTGATGAGAGGGCTTAAGCTCCTCAACCATGGCGTCCCATTTGCTCTGTCTGAAGGCTTGTATAGCTTTTTTGACCTCCCTTTGTAGGGACCGCAATCGAGTGCAGTTGTCCTCCGTGGGATAACGGTCGTAAGCTCGGGTAGCAGCGTTCTTGCGTCTTAGCAGGTCACGGACGTCGTCTGGCAGGTGCCATCTACGATCGCTCGTAATTGGTACCCGCCGTGAGCAGTCGTCGATAATTGACTGCACGTGACTCGTAAAGGAATCGATTGCCTGAAAGGTGTCTTCCTTGGACCTAATGTTCTCTGGCATTTGATCAAGGTGGGGCGAGGATGTTGATTGCAGACCTTTCTGCAATCGAGCCCAGTTGGTGGTCATCCTTGTCATTGTGTTGTTATGGCCTGAAGCCCGGGGGAGCGGGGAATGTATTGCGCCAGTGCGTCCGTATTTATTGGGCTCGGAGCACGTGCACGTGCACGTGTTTACAATTTTTAGTATAGAAATTACAATGAGAGAAATAATCACATGTTTTTTAATGTTAATTTAACATCAAAATAATCTTTAAGTAATCAATTCATGATTTATGAAGTAACTAAACTGTTCAATAAATTAGTCTAATTATTTATAGTATTGTTGTATTTGCGCCGATATATACATTACTACGTTGTTCTAATGAGATAATCATTTTAGTGAGCTGTAAGTTACTTTGTGCTATTTCTGTATTGAAATATTATGGAAATTTTCTATCAATAGACTGCCAATTTAGTTTACTAGTACATAATCAAATAAAAAATAATTAGCTCATCTTAATTAATTGGCACTTGAAATATAACAAAGCGAGTGTATATGTTTTTACATTGCGTGATGCCCAACGGGAGCGCCAGCTTCACGAGGTTTATTGTAGTGCGTGGTCTGCCATTCAGCTGCATCAGAGAGACATTCCATTATAAAGAGGGGAGGGGGTGGAGCCTCTATAACTGATACGGCTAGTGGCAGACTATTTGGAGAGGCTCAGTGTACTCCACGTGGACCGAGTAGTTGACGTTGTGCGGACGGCCTATCTCGTACGACGTTCGTATCGGTGCCCTGTAAAATATCGGTTATAACTAAGCGTTACAAGAAACTCCCCTTCCGAGCTGAGCGTATTTTGTTACAATGACAATACGCTCGTTACAGACCAGGGTTCGCTAAGAGATTGTGAGGTGGCTCGAGGCGCTGGGGCTTAGGGTGGCGGCCACCGATGTCAAAAATCGGGTACCGGTGGCCCGCTCGCACGGCGAAGTGAGGTATTTTCAGGGTGGGTCTATGTGATTGCGCGCCGCCTCTTCCATCACCCCAGACCGATTTGGCGGGGCGCGACCACGTCCATAGCTACAGCAAAAAAAAAAAAGCAAAAAAAAAGGGGCTTAGGGTGGCCCTTAATAGGATGGAGACCCTATTATTCCAAAGGCCTCGTAACGGTTCACCAGCCGTGCCTCGATTACTGTCGTCTCAGTGTCCATTAGCGTCCACGCCCAGATGAATTACTTGGATCTGGTGCTTGATGGCTAATGCTGGTTCAGGGTGCATTTTCGACAAATTATCTCTATGGCTTGTCACCAGAGCATCTCGCCCCGAGCGGAACACTTAACGAAGCCAGCAGGATGTTATTGCCTATTAGGCAGTTCAGATAGAGAGCCTTTGGTTTGATATTCGAATTGTCGAGGCCTTGCTGTCGGTTCTAGTGCAGTGGTTCCACGGTGATACGGCGTAGGACACGCTTGAGTTTGCCTAGCGTGGAAATAGCAGTACCGTGAACTCATCGCAATCATCGGTGCCGACCTGACGCTGCTGACCATCGCTAAGACGATGTTTGGCACCACCAGGAATAGGGACGCGGTCGCCGCCTTGCGAGGTAGTCGTCTCACAGAAAAAGACGATGAAACATGTCAGATAACTCTCCACGCTGACACACTTAGCCACCAGTGCGTCAAGTGACGCAGATGCGAGTACCTGGTCCTGATGTCACCCTAGCTGAGGTTGGAAATGGATTAACCGTGAATTAGTATGCCACGATTAGGCCAACCGCCTGAAGGCGACACCTTGATAACTCTGTTGTTTGTTGTAATAGCGTCGATGGAGATGATACCTGAAAGGGTAACCCGCCGGGGACCACAGATGTTAAGGAGTCAATACAAATGGTTAGCCCAATGGCTATGGGTAAGCAACGGTAAGTTACGGGGTGTATGGCCCCTCTTCTGTCGCCCAAAAAAAGGAGTGTTATCTAGAATTTACTTGTCGTTTGTTACTAAAATAATGCTCATAGTCACTTTACTAATAATTACGGAATACTAATGCTAATCAATAAAATATATACGTAATTGTTACACAAGTATCACCAATGTATAAGACATTATTATTGGTGGATAATTCATTTTTGAAGTGAGATCATTAAAGTTATATGTTCTGTCTTGCTAATCTTGAAGCTTAAATTAACCTCTAACGTCGATTATGTGAATTTCATCGTCCAAGAAAATCCAATCGAGATCACTCCAATCGAGATTTTATGCGCTTAAATTAAAGACTACTTACTATCTTCAACAACGTCTATTGTAAACAGTAAAACCTGATTAATCTAATGAGTATAAATTATTTTTCTAATTACACTATTTTCTGTAATTATTGGTCGCAGTATATTAGAATTAGTAAAATTGAAAGTCAATTTGTTACATAATTATAGTCTTGATACGTATCGTATTATCTTGATACAAATAAATATCTCAATGTAAATACATTGGGTTATTTATTTGTATCGAGACTTAAGATAACAACTTTAAATACCTAAAATCGAATTGCTATCTAATCAAAATCATGAATAGTAATAATATTATATAACTAGACCAGTTTGCAGGGTATTTAAGAATTCCGAGGGGGGGGGACGTCGGTCAAGGAGAGGGTACTCCCCATGGGGGTATTTCGTCGAGCCGGCCACGGACTTTAAGTCACTATGCTCCGGTGTTCCGCCCAACGACGAAGGCGACGTGCCACGGGTCGGTTACGGGTGTGCGTGCTTACGCCCTTCTGTCGCCCCGGATGGAGTGGTGCGAGAAGTACGCCGACCGTAACCCAACCCCAAAAAAAGAGTATTTAAGAATACTATATCAACAATCATAGTTTAAGGAGTAGTGCTGGGATTAGCTGTTCAATGTTATGCGACTCAATAATCCGGCATTTACCTGGTTTTTATTTACTCAGTCTTCCATCGATCCTGCTGCTACGGCACTCCGCCCAGCGGCTTTTGGATATATTTTTGTCGATTTGCCGGTAGCAAAGTGCCAAGATATCGTTCGACACGGTCTGTCTCTCTGTGAATGCGTTCTGCCTCCTTACTCTGCATATCTTCCTCTTCTGTCTCCTTCCTTTATATAATGAGTGAATATCCTCCCATATCAGGCCCATATATAGTTTGTATATTACCGCATGTGAAGAGGACCATAGAATATTTACATAATATGAGATATTTGCGCGGCATAAGGAATTATATTCTTACTCCGTCAGCACACGAATAAATCATTCATCATAATGGTTTCTAATGTTTACGCGAGTATTACACATTTGAAATAAAACTACTGTTAAGGATTCTATCGCGTTTGTATTTGATTTTTAATTTCCCGACGCTTCGAACACCTTACAGCGATCATGGTTATGGGAGGACTGGAGCATTCAACATCATTATCATTCTGCTCTTATTTCAATTATTTGAATTCGATGCAATATGTACTCCATCAATTATATATATTGTAAAAGTTTTGTGAATAGGAATATGAATGTAGTAGGATAGTTTGTGAAGAGGAATGTAGTAGTTGCTCCTAAGGAATGTAATAATTGACCAGACAGCATCAGATGAAGTTATTACGACACCCACGAGCAATATAATGGTTGGTAGTATTCGTAATCACAATCACACAGCAGAGTACTACATTAATATAAGATTATTATGTACTTTAAGAAAATATTTATTATGGCGACTTATTTAGTTTAATCAGAAAATTACACGGTACGTTAATTTCTATTGAAACTCTTTCGACTGAAAATATAACAAGCGTCTCGCCGCACGAATTTGTCGAGTCATGTGATGTTAGAAAATAATATAAGAGTCCTCAGTAAACTTTCTATTTGCAATTGAAATAAAACTATTTTTACAGATTATATCGCGTTTGTAAACCGCCAGTGCCGTCGTGACTATGAACACTGAAAATATTTTATTTACAATTTTATTATATTCAACATTATCAACTCGGTATGTAAATTCTTATGACTTTATGACAAATATCCAATATTTCTCAAGACGAGTACACTGTATGCATCTGAACATTCAAGAACACAAATCAAACGAGGAAAAATGAAGAAAACGAAGCAAGACAAAGCGACTGCTCGAAGAACAAGAGGTTCTTTGTGAAATATATGCTATTTTCTATGAAATATATTCGGCTCATAATACCAGAAGATTGCGTTTGTAAAAGTCGTGTTTATATATAGCACTTTAAATACTAACGTTATATCATGTTATTTATTTACTTTGGTAAGTTACCAGCGAAAATTTTAAGAGTGGCTCGTTTTTTTTAGCCTGATATACGTTATTGAATGCAGGTCAAAATAAATATAACAGTTATTTTTAGCTCCTGTTTTTTTTAACAGTCTAGGATTTGTCTACAGCCCATTTAAACCATATAGAGGGAAGAAAGGTTACTACAGGGCGCCACTATCTCGCATGTCATCCGCCTGGTTAAATGCACAGATGTGCGGATAACTGCGTTACGGTGGATAAACTCATAACGGCAGTGGTCCGTGCATGATGTTCCACTGCCACACAATTCCAAGTTGGTACAGTTGCGTGAGCCTTGCGGTATGGGTATGGCCAAGGTTAGGTGTGGAGCCCTGTCTCCGACGCCAAGACGCTTGTTGACGCCGCAGGACTTTTAATCAGCTGGAGCTCGGGAGCCGTAGAAGTGCTGGAAACCCTTCCTTTGAGATGCTTCCAATGCCTAGAGTTGGGGCACACCGCAGCGCTGTACTCATCCCCGGTTGACCGCACGGCACTTTGTTTCTGATGCAGCGCCCGGGGACATAAGTCAGCCGCATGTATGGTTGCGCCGCACTGCACGGTTTGCGATCCCGCGGCTGTCCAGCAGAACACATCATTGGAGAAGACCTATTCAAATCCCCACCCAAGGAGGCCAAACGGGCTGAGCGTGATGTCCTGTAACTGAGAAGGCGTTGAGCCAATGAGGGCGCTTGCACCCCAGCTCCGCCAGCGGCAACATAAGATCGGAATTCAGGACGTAGCCTACCGGTCGGGCGCCGGCATCCTGGGGTAGTATGACGTAAGACGATCCCTCTGGGCCTCCACACTTGCGCTGGAAGTGGTCCGCTGTGGTTTTAGTGGGTATTCCGGGCAAGCGACCGGCGAGTGCCAATGTAACTGGCGGGGGATAGCACGTAAATGCGTTTCCACAGCGATAACAAAAAAAAAAGAAAAATAAAAAAGAGGACGCCGTAACCTGCCCCAGACGGATTTAGTGGGGTGTAGCAATCCACAGCCCACTGCCAAAAAAAGGCCCCCATAACCTGCCGCATCATCGCTCTCTATATTTTGAGCTGCAGGCACCGCATTTACCACATTACTGGAATAAAAAATAAATAAATAAAAGGAGAAACAAAAGACGCAATCAGGCATCGAAAAATTCCTCCGCATCACTGTCCACTGGTAATGTGCCCAGAAGGCTAGCAGCATTACTTGGTTTTGATGTTTCAACATAATAGGCCTGACAGAATTTTTCATAAGAAAACAGTTGATATATCAGTCTGAGCCAACTCCCAGTTTTGGATTGGTCAACAATTACATTCCCAAGGAGGGTTGAAGTCAGGCAGGCTTCTATATAGTATAGATATGCATACATACATACATATCATCACGCCATATCCCTTGCAGGGTAGGCAGAGAGAACAGAGTGCCAGAGAACTCTATCTCTGCATACTTCACTCGCTTCCTCAACATTCATAATTCTCTTCATACACGCTCGCCGGTTTCGGAGACTCTTAACTCCACCTTCCTTCAGTACCTGACCGATCTGGTCTAGGTAGGTTAGTCTCGGTCTCCCTCGGTACCTACATCCTTTCACTTTCGCATTGTATATCTTCTTAACCAGACGTTCGTTCGGCATTCTTCCCACATGTCCGAACCATCGGAGCATTCCCTTTCGCATCTTTACACCAATACTCTCTTTCATACCTACTCGCTCTCTTACGTCGTCGTTACGAATGCGGTCGGTCAGCCTAACTCCACAGATTTTCCGAAGAGATCGCATTTCAACCGCATTCATTTTACTTTTATACTCTTTTCTGCATACCCAACTCTCGCTTCCATACAGTAATGTTGGGACAAGCACTGCGTTATGTATTGCTACACGTGCCTTCTGGCTGAGGTGGTGGCTGCCGAGAAGTTGCCCCAACGCTCCGTTCACTCTATTTCCCGCATTCACTCTTCGCTCTATATCAGTGGTGTACCGTCCATCTCAGCTAAATCCACTTCCAAGATATACAAATTCATCCACTTGCTCCAGTACATCATTACCTATTGTTACTCTTGCATCTGTTCTGGCTTCATCTCTTTCAAAGACCATTATTTTGGTTTTGCTCACATTCACGCGTAGACTCCTTTTCTTACAATCTTCTGTCATTGTGTCGACTAGGGTCTGCAGGTCAGTCGCTGACTGTGCCAGCAGGACTGCATCATCTGCATAAAGCAGAGCAGAGACCACTGAGTCACCCATCTGGACTCCCACATTCATATCATTCAACCTTTGGAGACATTTATCCAGATATATGATAAACAGCCTGGCTGATAGAACGCAGCCCTGCTTAACGCCGATATTGACGTCAGACCGACATTCCATCATCCAGCCGCACACAGGCTCTACAGCCCATGTAACTGAATTGCACAGCCTGCAGCAGTTTACCGTTAATACCATACTCCGGTAAAATGTCCCAAAGTTCCTTTCGTACAACCGTGTCAAATGCTCTCTCCAGATCCACAAAACTGCAGAAAACCCTCTGACCTAGGGCCAGATGCTTCTCCACAATGTTGCGCAGAGAGAACACTTGATCCATGCATCCCCTTCCACTCCTGAAACCTCCTTGTGTCTCACACAGTAAACCATCGGACACCATCCTCATTCTCCTTTCAATAATTTTACCATACACTTTTGCTGCCAAACTGGTCAAGCTTATGGCTCTGTAATTTGCGCAGTCATAACGTGAACCCTTGTTTTTAAACAAAGGCACGATGACTGCGCTATTCTAGTCCCCGGGAACCATTCCCGAGCTCCAACATAAATTGAGGAGCAACAGGAACGCCTCCCGGACACAGGAGCCATCTCCGTAATGGGAGGGAAATTAACCTACTATACCGCGCTGGTCAGACGTGTTGTCATATGGTTTTGTTACGAGTTTTCCTTCTCTTGCATAGATGTTATATGCGTTTTATATCCCTTAGTCGTCTCGTACGGTCACCCACGGGTCAGATATGGGGTGGTGAATAGTATTCTTACACCGTCACCACACGGAAGACGTATGTGTGGACTATCCACATAAAATCAAACTATTTCAGACGATATTTCTTGAATTTGATTGGATCTAATTTTCATGGATATAATGTGTAGCAGCACAGTATTGTATTAACTCCAGTTAATATATTAAACTCGCCGACTCGTAACATTGTTTCGACGCAATAATCTATACATTACTGTAAACATAAACGGATATATGTCAATTATTTCCAGGATGTAGGCACCGGGGGAGACCGAGACTAACCTACCTAGACAAGATTGGTTACGAACTGAAGGAAGATGGAGTCAAGAGTCTCCGAAACCGGCGAGCGTGTATGAAGAGAATTCTGAATGTTGAGGAAGCGAGTGAAGTATGCAAGTATAGAGTTTTCTGGTACTCTGTTCTCTCTACCTACCCTGCAAGGGATATGACGTGATGATATGTATGTATGTATGTATTTCCATATTAAACAATACCAACCACAGTTGAAAGATCACTTATAAGAGAGCTGTAAATACACCCACTCATTCAACAAGAGAATCTTTGGATAAGCTACAGTGATTTGTAAGAATCTTACGAACAAATCAAAATTCATTTTTTTTAAGTTTTTATTAACTATTAATTTCTTTTTCTATTACATAAATACAATATTCTATTATATAAAATGACATCAAAGTATTACTATTGTAAATAGACTAACAAAGGTATTAGTGGCTATTAGGTATATAAACTCGGCTTTAAAATATAATCCAGCCATTTAATTATCCAATTTTATCAAGCTTGTTCATTGGTAAAATATATTTCAATTTTACTGAAAGGAAATTACATACGTATTACGAAGGCAATTAAAGGGACTCATCTAAAGAGAACATAGTACGAGGAAGGTAAAAGAGACATTAATTATACTGTCACTCAAACCCAGTTACATCAAACAATGGTTTTCTTTAACTTATTATGTTATATAAATTTATAACAATGAAAATTTTAACTTTTACTGAAAGTTGTGCTAAACAGTGTAATCTATATATATATATAAGAGATTTTCACCTATGTATTGACTCATCACGATATCTCTGGAACCATAAGTCCTACAAACCTCAAATTTGGTAGGAATATTTCTTTCGCCGAGTAGAGGTCAGCTAAGAACGAATTTTACGAAATTATATCCCTAAGGGGGTGAAAAAGCAGGGCAAAGTTTGTATGGGACAACGTGATTCCTTGGTCCAATCTATTTCAAATTTTGCATAAACATTCTTTAACAGAATTGATAAAAGATGTGATTCATATTTTATTGAGACTTATCTCCTAACTGGGTTAAAAAGGGGTGGAAAGTTATTTTAGGGGTGATTTGCTTTAAAGTTGATATCAATACTTCTTAGTGATTTTGATTTAAAAGATATTTTATTTTGGCACATGTTTGAAAACTCAATTCGATTATATTCAAAAAACCGGCTACGAGCGACTCGGAGTCGCGCACGAAGGGTTCCGTACCATTATCTATAAATGGCAAAATAATCATGTTTGTTGTATGGGGGCTTAAATTCTCTATTTGTTTTATTTTAATTTAATTATTTATTTCTAAAGGGAATATATTACTAAATATTCTGTGAATATTTCAAACGACTACCTATTTTTGTTATCAATATCGAGCAAAAACGAGCAAAAAGATTACCTTTGTTGTGTGGGAGCCCCCTTAAATATTTATTTTATTGTTTTTTAGTATTTGTCGTTGTAGCGGCAAAAGAAATTCATCATCTGTGAAAATTTCAACTGTCCAACTATCACGGTTCATGAGAGCAACCTGGTGACAGACAGGCTAAGCAACGGATGGACAGCAGAGTCTTAGTAATCTTAGTCTTAGTAATAATAATAAAAGGGTCCTGTTTTATCTTTTGGGTATGGAACTCTAAAAAGGTTGATGTCACATAAACATTCTTCTTCTTCTCTTTGTGTATTGGCAATCAGCTACTTATACGAGCTATTGGTGCCAGTGTCAAGCTATAATTATTTTTACGTTTTTAGTCTTTCAGGTTAGTCATTGTCTAAGTCAAAATGTCACGATCAACAGTGCTATGGCTACACTGTTAATGGTATCTTATCTATACATATATAAGAGATTTCCACCTATGTATTGACTCATCACGATATCTCAGGAACCTTAAGGCCTACAAACCTTAAATTTGGTAGGAATATTTCTTTCACCGAGTAGAGGTCAGCTAAGAACGGATTTTACGAAATTATATCCCTAAGTGGGTGAAAAATCAGGGCAAAGTTTGTATTGGACAACGTGATTCTTTGGTCCAATCTATTTTAAATTTTGCATAAACATTCTTTAACAGAATTGATGACAGACGTGATTCATATTTTATTGAGATTTATCTCCTAACTGGTTTAAAAAGAGGTGGAAAGTTATTTTAGGGGTGATTTTCTTTAAAGTTGATATCAATACTTCTTAGTGATTTTGATTTAAAAGACATTTTATCTTGACACATGTATGAAAACTCAATTCGATTATATTCAAAAAACCGGCCAAGAGCGACTCGGAGTCGCGCACGAAGGGTTCCGTACCATTATCTATAAATGGCAAAATAATCATGTTTGTTCTATTGGAGCCCCTTTTAAATTCTCTATTTGTTTTATTTTAATTTAATTATTTATTTCTAAAATGAATCTATTAGTAAATATTCTATGAATATTTCAAACGTTTACCTATTTTTGTTATTCAATATCGAGCAAAAACGAGCAAAAGATTGCCTTTGTTGTGTGGGAGCCCCCTTAAATATTTATTTTATTGTTTTTTAGTATTTGTCGCTGTAGCGGCAAAAGAAATTTATCATCTGTAAAAATTTCAACTGTCCAAATATCACGATTCATGAGAGCAACCTGATGACAGACAGGCGAAGCGGAGTCTTAGCAATAGGGTCCTGTTTTATCTTTTGGGTATGGAACTCTAAAAAGTTGGATGTCGCAAACGTTTGATACAATGCAAATACTTTTTAACATTGAAATGTCTTGAATGTCACCGCACTATATTAGTACGGTGTTTATAGGTTTCTAAGCTTTTGAGAGGTCATGTACTTTCAGGACACGACCTCATATGAACGTAGACTTTGAAATTTGAAATGATTGGACGGTAATTTTCTAAGCAGAATATTGTAATTCCAAGCCATGGCACCTTGCATCGAATAACTAAAAGCCATCGCTCACACAATGCATTACAGTTTTTGTGACAATATCCGTTTGTGACATGCTACGGCGATGGTCGATACTCTATTTCAGCAGTTGCTTGGTCTTTGAATTGTGCTAGGATGTAGCCATTGCGATACTAAAACTATAAACACCGCTTTATAAAACTATATCCACTGCAACTTTTTATTTTACGGAATTTCACCCGTAAGGGGGTTGCTGGAGTGTAAAAAACACATTTTTTAAATATATCTCCTACAGACTTGAATTTCGGTAGGCATATTTTTGGTTACAATACATAGGTTAACTTAGAACGGCTTTTTAAAAATTCCAACCCTAAAGCGGTAGGTGTTAACCCAAAAAAATCTACATTTTCCAATATTGCCCCTACAGACTTGGAATTTAGTGTGGACTTTCTTTCTGCCCTGTAAAGGTCAGATAAAATACGATTTTAAGAAATTCCTTCTCCGAGAGGAATTTTATGTAGCGAAAGTAGACGTAAATGAAGTGAAGCGAGGGCGGGTCGCTAGTATATATATATATATATATATATATATGTATATATATATATATATATATATATATATATATGTATATATATATATATATATATATATATATATATATATATATATATATATATATACATATATATATATACATACATATATATATATATATATAGTCGATTAAAAATGGTTCCTTAGTTAACTCTGTCTGCGTCAATCTGCACAGTACTTACTGGAGCCTTCTTTCGCGGGTTTTTAACTACCCTTCTAATATAATTTTTTTCTTGGCTAGCTTGCAAATCCTTCAACCACCCGGGACAACGGTTAACTTGGCGTTCACTGAAACGCATTAATTAACTTTGGTTGACCCCTAACAACATTCTAAGTTTTACGTTTCATATTATATTACTCTTACTTTTTACTTTCTATTAATCTTACAATACGCATAAATAGAACACAAATCGAATTGCCAATTTCAAATTATTTTAAACGTATTCGTTAAAATCACGCACATTTTATTTTCTAATTAAGCTTACTTTTAATATATTTTTACTCGTTATCCGCTCAATATATGAATTTTCTTCATCTAAAATCTTATATGAAAAAGTATGGGGTTTTAATTACAAGCATATTTAGTAAGCAATAGTGTTTTCCAGAAAGCTCCTAAAATTAATTGCGACCAACAACCTGTCTGCAAAGATCGATTATATCAAATTCAAATTTAAATTTATTTATAATGCCTAAACCCTGCGAGGACACTTACATATTATCGGTTTTATCATTTTAAATTAATCTAATAAACTATCAGCGGATCGGAATGAAGCCTCTACTGAGAGATAAGAAACTCAGCGGGTTTGTCTACTATTGTTATTTCTTTACTGATTTTTTTATAAAAAAACTAGTACATGCTTAGTAAGAATTAGCTCCAGTATGATTCCCATCGAACCCAATAAATCAAATACAATGTAAAAATCGTGGCTAGTCATTATCTCCCCTTAGTAAAGAGATCTATATCCAACAACTGTCGATAGGCTGATTGGTAGATAGAAAATTTTAAAAAATATCTAACTTTGTTTTTTATTCCCCCAAAACGTAAAGAATTTTGTATTTTAATAAAGCAACAAATACTGTTTTCGTTTAATCTTTTCGTATTCTTTTCAACACAAAAAACGACTTTATGTATAAACATTTCTAAAAAAACAACTTTTTTTAACACCTTTGACGTAATAGGTATTTACGTATAGCCATCGATTTCAATACAATTTTACCTGTCGTAAACAACTTTGGCAACAATCACGAGCTTCACATACAGTTAGGATTTTATAATCGTTTGAGCAACGAAACAAGTTAATTCCTTTGTATGCATATACTCATGTGTAAAGTTATAATAAGAACAACTACGAATTTATGTCAATTATTTGCTTAAAAAAAGCAGAAAGAAAGAAAAAGGATTTATTTCTACATTATGAAAACGACACATTACAAGCTTAAATAGTAACTACTTAAAAATATAAAATAAAATAAAAAATAAATAAAATAAAATAAATGGAGTGACGTCCCCTCCACAAATGAGGAAAAGTACACTGCTCAGCATAATGTTGTAGTATCTACTACAAAAAGTGATAACACAACGCTGTTATTCTGCAGCGTCATGCTACTTATGGTTATAACTATTAATTTCACGTAGATTAAGATAATTTCGAAGAGAAAGAAAACTCGAAACAAAACCCTATACCAACACGTCCGACCAGCGTAGTATAGTAAATCAGTTTCTCTGCCATTACGGAGGTGGCTCGAGCCCCACAGTGGCACATATATGAGCTGAGATGAAGATAATTTCCAATTTTGCGTGTAGTGTTGATTTAATAATAGGATTCATCACCTTATCCGTAAGTATCGTAAAAGATGACTAAGGGATTAATTATGCATATGTTGATGTATGTAGATGTTATCTGTTTACGTCGCCTTGTCTTTTACAGCCACGGTTGAAGAAAGGATCATTATCATCATCTCGGCTCATATATGTCCTACTGCTGGGCTCGAGCCTCCTCCATAATGGGAGGGTAATTGACCTACTATTATACCACGCTGGTCAGACGTGTTGGTATAGGGTTTTGTTTCGAGTTTTCCTTCTCTCGCATAGATGTTATATGCATTTTATATCCCTTAATCGTCTCGTACGATCACCCACACATGAGATAGGGGGTGGTTAATTGTATTCTTACTCCGTCACCACACGGAAAAGGATATTATTAATATCTTTATATTACTTACGGTGGCAAAAGAGTAAACCTGATGTAAATATACCACTATTAGTGGACCTTTGTTTCAAACTTCCAGATATGAATATGATAATATAAGAAATTTCTATAACCTAAATGACAGACAAATCATTTAGGTTATAGAAATTTCTTTATTTCTATATATAAATATAGAAATTTCTATTTCTAGAATTAGGTTATAGAAAATGATTGTGGTAGGACCACGCTGTGGACAGTTCTCTGTCTACAGCCGCGGGCCGGTCCACCCGGGGTAGTACCACACTCTCGCAGAAGATCGACGTCTGAGTAATAGCAATGTGCTATTGCGCTTCGTTCGGTGAGCGAGAGAGCCGGAAGCCTAACTGGGGTGGGTTCAGGGTTGTATTGGTAGGCAGCGGCCTAGCTATACCATTGGCAAAGGTCCATGGGCGGCAGTGACACTTACCATCAGGTGTGCTGTCTGCTCGTTTGCCGCCATAAGCAATAAAAAAAAAAAAAAAAAAAAAAAAAAAAATCATTTTATTCATATAAGATTTAATTACATATACATAAGACGAACTATTAAAATTTCAGTTAATGTCAATATCACCAGATCAAAATGTGACCTTATTGAAAAAGATTGAATAAAAATCTTTGTAAAAATGGTTATTGAAAATCATAGGAGAGAGAGAGAGAGAGAGATTGATAGATAGAGAGAGAGAGAGAGAGAGAGAGTCGCCGAAACCGGCGAGCGTGTATGAACAGAATTATGAATATTGAGGAAGCGAGTGCAGTATGCAAGGATAGAGTTCTCTAGCACTCTGTTCTCTCTGCCTACCCTGCAAGTGATATGGCGTGATGATATGTATATGTATGTATTACTGAAAATAGACGTAAATATTAAGAAATAATATATCGTTGCGCTTTGACTTACAAAGCCTGGTATTAAGTGACGGACTGAGAATAACTTGTGTTGCCTCCTCATTCTTTCTTGCGTGTGTCGTCTGAAATCACAAAGAGACATAAGAATATAATACAAGAGAAAGAAAACTGCTATAAATGGAAATTCATGTGGTCATCGAAGTAGACAATTTAACCATTCCATTGTCGAGAATGCTTGTGCCTAATAATGGCTAGTAAACGAGCTGATATATGAGATTATATATTTTTCCATACATACATACCATGACGCCATATCCCTTGCAGGGTAGGCAGAGAGAACAGAGTGCCAGAGAACTCTATCTCTGCATACTTCACTCGCTTCCTCAACATTCATAATTCTCTTCATACACGCTCGCCGGTTTCGGAGACTCTTGACTCCACCTTCCTTCAGTACATGACCGATCTGGTCTAGGTAGGTTAGTCTCGGTCTCCCTCGGTACCTACATCCTTCCACTTTCGCATTGTATATCTTCTTAACCAGACGTTCGTTCGGCATTCTTTCCACATGTCCGAACCATCGGAGTATTCCCTTTCGCATCTTTACACCAATACTCTCTTTCATACCTACTCGCTCTCTTACGTCGTCGTTACGAATGCGGTCGGTCAGCCTAACTCCACAGATTTTCCGCAGAGATCGCATTTCGACCGCATTAATTTTACTATCATACTCTTTTCTGCATACCCAACTCTCGCTTCCATACAGTAATGTTGGGACAAGCACTGCGTTATGTATTGCTACACGTGCCTTCTGGCTGAGGTGGTGGCTGCCGAGAAGTTGCCCCAACGCTCCGTTCACTCTATTTCCCGCATTCACTCTTCGCTCTATATCAGTGGTGTACCTTCCATCTCGACTAAATCCACATCCAAGATATACAAATTCATCCACTTGCTCTAGTACATCATTACCTATTGTTACTCTTACATCTGTTCTGGTTTTATCTCTTTCAAAGACCATTATTTTGGTTTTGCTCACATTCACGCGTAGACCCCTTTTCTTACAATCTTCTGTCATTGTGTCGACTAGGGTCTGCAGGTCAGTCGCTGACTGTGCCAGCAGGACTGCATCATCTGCATAAAGCAGAGCAGTGACCACTGAGTCGCCCATCTGGACTCCCACATTCATATCGTTCAACCTTTGGAGACATTTATCCAGATATATGATAAACAGCCTGGCTGACAGAACGTACCCCTGCTTAACGCCAATATTGACGTCAAACCAAGGCGACATTCCATCATCCAGCCGCACACAGGCTCTACAGCCCATGTAACTGGACTGCACAGCCTGTAGCAGTTTACTGTTAATACCATACTCCGGTAAAATGTCCCAAAGTTCCTTTCGTATGACCGTGTCAAATGCTCTCTCCAGATCCACAAAACTGCAGAAAACCCTCTGACCTAGAGCCAGATGCTTCTCCACAATGTTGCGCAGAGAGAACACTTGATCCATGCATCCCCTTCCACTCCTGAAACCTCCTTGTGTCTCACACAGTAAACCATCGGACACCATCCTCATTCTCCTTTCAATAATTTTTCCATACACTTTTGCTGCCAAACTGGTCAAGCTTATGGCTCTGTAATTTGCGCAGTCATAACGTGAACCCTTGTTTTTAAACAAAGGCACGATGACTGCGCCATTCCAGTCCCTGGGAACCATTCCCGAGCTCCAACATAAATTGAGGAGCAACAGGAACGCCTCCCAGACACAGGAGCCAGACAGAGGCAGACACAAGTCTGGGAGGCGTTCCTGTTATGATACTTGTGTATTAACCAGTAACTATTTTTCCATATAAGAATATAATCATCCCTCAATTATACCCTCACTGGGTAGTTAAGGCAGACCCTCATTGGGATAGCAATAATAGTATTTTTAAAATTGAGAAGCATAAAAATCTGCTTAAGAATCACGAAAAAAAATGGAAGCAGCACTTTTCTGGACATCAGTTACAATCGCTAACACGTTTTCTAAGCATAGCCATTATGATAATAAATCCAACAATTAATAACTGTAACATTTCGCATTTTATGGAGAAAGACTATATTCAGCAGTAGATGTTAAAAGCTTGAATGATGATGATGATTATTTGAGACCGATTTACTACCCGCAGTTTTACCTACATTAAATGTGACGATCAATATAAAATTTTATAACTAAATTATTTCAAGTATGTAATACCGTGCTGTGTGGTAGCGGCTTCGAATACTACCAACCCTTGCATTGCTTGTGGGTATCGTAAAAGACAACTAAGAGCCTTAAAATGACCTGGGCCAACTCCATCTGATGCCGTTTGGTCAACAATTACATTCCTAAGGAGAGAAACGAGGAGGTTGACGTCAGGCAGGCGGCTGGTCATAAAATTATTGCCAATAACTTCTACAATATGTTAGGTACATATATACTATGAAAGTAAAGTACATATTGTATCGACCTTAAGTAATTGGGATAGGAGTAGGAGAATGATTAATACCGTGACAAAAAGTATCTTATGTGTTAATCTATAAAATGGTCTATCGGTTTGCGAATTTTCATCAATATATATTTAATAGTTTACGCGTGACTAAGTATCAAACGTTCAAACATCCAAACATCTTCACAAGCTTTCACATTTATAATATTAGTAGAAATTAAAACATCAGTTACAACTAATGACGCTAAATTATACAGGTTAATATTCTATTTAATTTTAATTATTGCCTCCATTGCGCAATAATTAATTGTCATAATTAAACGCCTGCAATAACCGTTCATATCCATTGATTCAATGTTAATAGCTAAACTGTATCATAATACGTAAATCAAACGTACAGTCATAGTCGAGACAGATCGTAGTTTAGTTCAAAGTTCAGTTTACAATGAACTGTGTATCAAGCACCTGTCATATCGTCAGTGCTAACATTTACGAGAAATTATATGCCAGATGCAGACTTGCATGCAAGAATATAAAGGTACAACTACAAAGGCTTGCCTTACAGGCTAATTGCAATCAATCGTGTACACTGTATCGTTTTGATACGAGTAGATATTTTAATTTAACAGTACTTTCTTAATATTTATTATTTAGCTCATATATTTTAGTCTACCATTTTTTTTTTTTAATTGCTGGCGAACGAGCAAGCAGCACACCTGATTGTAAGTGTCACTTCCGCCCATGGATCTTACTATACCAAGGGTATAGCTAGGCCACTGCCTACCATTTCAATCCCCAAACCCACCCAGTTGGGCTTCCGGCTCTCTCACTCACCGAACGAAGCGCAATAGCACATTGCCATTACTCAGACGTCGATTTTCTGCGAGAGTGTGGCACTACCCCGGACGGACCGGCCCGCGGCTGTACACAGAGAAATGTCAACAGCATGGTCCCTACCACAATAAAAACTACTAGATATAATAGTACAATATATGTATCTAATAATAATTTACGCGCAGTGATTTGTATCCAAACTAACTTTTGCCTGCAGCTTCACCCGTATGATTTGTTGATAAAAAAATTGGCTATGTCCTTTCTCAGGCTTTAATCGCACACTATATATTGCTCAGTGTCTTTCATTGGTTTAAATTTTGTTTTCGTGTATCTCTTAATTCGTATCATGTTTTCTAAAATAAAAGTAGCCTAAGTTACGCCTTATAATATCAGCTACCTGGCAATGAAAGTCCCGTTAAAATTAGTTCAGCCGTTTTGGAGATTAGCCGGAAGAAACAGACAGACAAACAGATAAAAAATTTAAAATAGACTAGTTTAATTAAGTACTTTATATTTACTTTATATACTTTCATGTGCATTTAGTGAAAAGCTGTTAATTTGGAATTATAAACAAACAGTTCAACTTTATTTACATGTATATAGAAGATGTATAGATGCTGCCAGAACAGAAATTGCCAACACAAAGTTTCTATATTGTAAACTAGCTTCTGCCCGCGGCTTCGCCCGCGTAAAAGGTTACATTCCTAAAGTGTTTGATCCCCTATTTTTATTTTTGACTGTCGATAATACAGTGCAACATTATTGTATACTCAGGGTTGGAACTTCATTACTGGACTGCTAGAGGGCGTTGAAGAAGCTAGATTTTGAGATTTTTTGGCAAACAATTTTTTTATTTTTCATATAAAAATTTTGATTTTTTTTTAATAAAAAGTATCCTATGTTACTTTTAATACCTCCAAGAATATGTGTACAATGTTTCATGATGATCGGTTGAGTAGTTTTAGCGTGAAAGCGTAACAAACAAACTTACATTCACATTTATATATTAGTAGGGATAATAAGAAAATCTAATAAATGAAATACTTTTCTATTTACTATTTCACTTTCATTTTAAATTATAATAAAATTTGAATTTAAAGAAGTGTTTGTATTGTCGCTTGTTTGTTTGAACGAGGTAGCCAAGATTCTGAATATACAAATGAAAATATACAAGAACTTTCTTTTATAGGTATTAGACATTCATCATCATCATCATCCTACTCTTATCCTATTTTTTTATGATTGACTCAATATCTATTCCACTCCCATTGCATATATTACTAAAATTATTAGCTTTAGTTTAATAAACCGATCGTCTTTTTATGCAAGGTTATAGTTTACACACCCCGCCCATTCCATCCAGGCGATGGATGGAAGGGCGGTGTACGGCCCCATAAGCCACCTTATTCCCTCCCAATCGCCATTGAGCCGGCCACTGCCATCGCTTCTCTGACATCCGTGGCTGACTCGGCGGGTTACCCTTTCGGGCATCTTCATCATCGACGTAACAACGGTATTGCCGGGTGGCAGGATGGTGTCTTTTTCCTCCTTACGACCACGTACAGGCACTTGCCGAAGCAACCATGCTCTGTCAAGACCAGCTGAAAGAAGAGGATGCCATACTGCTGACCCAACCACTCTATCAGCACCGACGATGCCCAAAGACACCGCCAACAGCACTCCTCCGCCAGCAACTGCTTCCGTGTCCAAGGCTCTCAGGCGCTGCAAGACTGTGATAGTCGAACCTAACCAACCACCTGCCTGATGTCAACCCTCCTTGGGATTGTAATTGTTAACGAGACGATATCAGATGGAGTTAAGTCAGGTCGATAAAAAATTCTTAGTCGTCTTTTACGACATCCACGAGCAATGTAAGGGTTGATAATATTTATAACCGCTACAATACAGTAAAATTATTGATATTAGTGCCTTATAATTCAGTTGGACTCACACAGGTCGTAACCAAGACCCATCTCTAGTAAAGCCGTTTATCTAGACCTACATAGAGTAAAAACGATAATTAGAGAATACAAACCGTAACAAGCGGTTCAACATTGTTACATTTGTTCAGTCATATACAATATTTACCTGCGGTTCTAATTATTTATGGGTCGCAAGTCAAAAATGTAATTTAAGTTTGTAATTATTTTGGCTTCTATTTATTTAGAGAATTGAACTACGTTTTGACTTTATATGCATAAAAATCATGTGAGATTCCATTAAATATATTTTTCAATATTCGTGTTATAGATTAAAAATAATTAAAGCAAAATTCATCTCTTACCTAAAACCTAATAGAGGTAGGAATGATTATTCTAAGGAGCTGACTTTCAAAAGAGATATTACTTTTTATTGACTCATAATAAAACAAACCTCTAACTTATTTATGCTAACTTTTGAATTCAGTAATATACCTACTACTAGTAAATACACTATTTTATAGCCGTAGCTCTTCTAAGAAGATGAAATTTGACACATACTATACTGTAGTAGAATTTATATTTATTTATATGTAGTAGAATTTGGCCAAATATTTCAAAGAACTAATATTATCACAAAGTTTCATACAAAATAAATTCTACGAAAACCACTCACTGGTATGCTCTATATATTAAAACTAATGAATATTTCTAATGAAATAATTTCACCACACGTTTTCATTATTATAACTTCGAATGAGTCCTCTAAACCTCTGCTTCGGGTTATATAAAGGAAACCTAAGTTTTAAACTCAAGAAATTACGGCAATGACCCATAGTTACGTTGAAAGAAAAAAAATAGAAAAACCATTAGGAAAGATTCCATCTAATTCCTTTTTATGCAATACGGAAGACGAGAAACAAAATTGACTGTTATATTACGAAATACATAGGTATATCTAACACCATTAATTAGATTACGCATCCACTGACCTCTACTGTCGAGCTGAATATCATATCCTGCAAGCTACCTCAATATTTGTTTCGTAATTTGTCGTATTACGTGACAGAGGTAGAATTACTGGACACCATACAAGGGCTGATAGACGCTACCGAACTAATTAGCTCATTTACCTCCATCCTTTTACTCACTCAATTTTCCGTCCCCTTGTTTCATTTTCATTGCAATTAGTTGCTCTCCATGCGAGACCCGTAATAATGCTACAATTTTGTTGCTATATTTTAAAGATTGTATTTGATTAATTGATGTGAAATTATACATTTTTTATCGAATATTATGCGTAATATATTTACACTTTAACAGCAAAGTTTTTGGATAATTATAATGCTTTAGCTGTTACTGGGTTTTTCTTTTATATAAAACTAGCGACTCGCCCGCGCTTCGCTTGGGTATTCGATCGCTCTGTCCCTGCATTTTAAATCTCTGATAACTCCCAGTATATTTACTTTAATGATACGCTGTAGTTTTAATCCACCTTAAACGAACCGCGCATCTAATTCATTTATATATAAGAAATAATACTCCATTATTTAAAACATCTTCCTAAATAATCCATTATTTTTTACGGAATATACAGAAGCCCAACTGGGTGGGTTTGGGGATTGCGAATTGTAGTGGTAGGCAGCGGCCTAGCTGTAGCCTTGGTTATAGTAAAGGTCTGTGGGCAGCAGTGACATTCACCATCAGGGGTGCCACTTTGCCATCATAAGCAATAAAAAAAGAGTTTCTCATTGTCTACCAAACGCTAGCACTGAACTTGCATTTCTATTGTCTTTCTAAAATAAAAAGAGTATCTTGAAACATAGAATTTTTAATACTTCTCTCTTCAAGCAACCTCTACTATCTCAAGACAAATCGTTTTAACGTGGCTGGTGTTACAATGACTATATTTTGCCTGTATATTTACGATGCTGGCTATACCACACATACATATATTATAGAACATAAGAACGATTTTTCCTCTCAACTTCTACTAAAATAACACTGCCTTAAAAACGTTGATTGTACCTAATAACAATTATTTGTAAACACACATAAGAGTGATCTGGCAATAAGAAACAATACAAAGAGAGACAGAAAACAATTATTTTGCTTTCGTTGAAATCTAATGAACTATAGCAAATAATTTCTACCTAAAAATACCTACCGCGTTCCAGTGACCCACTCGCATGCCATCGAGATGTATATGTAGGACGGGTCTATGGGGTCGTGCGCCGCTTCTCTGTCGCCCTGGACTTATTAGCGGGGCGTGAAGTACCTTAGATCGCCGCCAAAAAAAAAAACCTAAAAATACCCAAATACATGAAACAAAAATGTCTATTGACTCAGCTCTTGCTATTTTATTCATAATAAATAGAAACTAACAATAACATACAGGATCAGTCAAATAGAAAAATGTTGAAATAAAACTAAAAATGATTTTTAGATATCAATTCAACGATACCCCACTTGACATAGTTTGTTGACTTTAATTTTTTCATTTTCACAATATCGCGTCCAGTAGTCGCCATATTGAATTTTCACTAAGGTCATGTCTTTAGTGATACTCGCCGAGATAAGAGGAATCGATTGACTTGTGAATCATAAAAGTCGGCCCAGGCGTTTGGTCTATATAGTGCTTCAAAGGAACATATAAATATACATATATTGACTGATAAACCCATTAACACTCCTTTGCGTCGCGCAGTCAGGTAAAAAGAATGTTCTAGCTCAATATAATTAATAAAGTACCATTTTAAACAATTGTATTTTCGGCAATACTTACGCGTTAGAGTCGATTATGTCGCGTGAGTATTGTCGAAAATACAATTGTTTAATATATGTCAAACTCATGATAATTTTAATACTAAAGTACCATTGTCTGAGGATACTATCCGCATTTCCATCATCTCAAACATTAGTGTTTTCAAAAAAAATATATGATTATAATAGTTTTTTATTGTTTTCTGCCATAAAAGTATCTTATTATCAATATTACAAATCTACTTTATTATACTAGAAATACTAGAATATAGAAAAATCGTTCCAGTTAACTAGGGGTATATACAGAATGTATCAGAGAATGGAGCAGCTGATCAGAAGGGTGGTAGGTAATGATGGTAGGAACCCATAACAAAAATTTGAAGGGAAAATTTCAAGGTCATTGACTCGTCAGCTGTTTGTAAAGGTGACGTTTGTTATACTGTAGCAAACGTAATCATTGATTTATTTAGGTACTAATGAATATTTAAGAAAGTATGAGTATCTAGCAGACTATTTATCATTTACTTGGTACATTTCATTCAGTTTTAAAGAAAAAGCGATGACAAAATTGAAAACTTTAAATGCTTGTAATTTATTAACGAATCGACATTTTCCCTTCAAATTTTTGTTATGGGTTCCTAGCATCATTATCTACCATCCTTCTGACCAGCTGCTCCATTCTCTGATACACTCTGTATAATGTGACCAGACGTCCCGTTTTGAACGGTCCCTTTTTATAATAACGTGTCCCGGTGTCATCGAAATGAACTCTGGGATGCAAAATTGTCCCGTTTTTTAGTTTGAGAAGTTGAGCCGGCCGGCCATACGCGGGCGGTGTACAAGAGCGTTGTCGGTCAACGCGAAGATAGGTTAGAGTGCCCGAGTCTTCGCCGAAGCTTTGTTGATTATTTATTTGACAGATTTTTCGTTCTCTCATTTCTAGCTATTTGTTTTGTTAATAGTATTTTCTATGAGGAATAAATTATGGACATACGAGAAAATCCAACCAAATTTCAGTTTTCAAGGCCATGTTCATAATTAAGGTGAATATAAAAAAACGCGTTAAGAGTTTCATCCTTACTTAAAATCTTTAGTAGCTATTTTAAAGTAAATTTGTTCCTCTAATAAATACAACGAAACATTTCGGGTATATTTTTAAAATGTCCCGTTTTGAGTCCAAGAATAAATGGTCACGTTAGGTATATAACAAATTAACGAACAACCAATATTTTTAACTACTTGCTATAATACCTATTTCTAAAGTATATTTGTTTTTCCACCCCGCGGGAACACGGACGGACGTCCCACGTTCCCGCGATGGGCTATGGGTCGTTTAGACCGGGACCTGCTGGCGGAGACAGCCATCGCTCACTCGTGCCTGTCCTCTGCCCACCAGTTGGACGGGGTGGATGCCGAGGCTGGCCGCATCCGCAATGCGTTGACACAGATCTGCAATGCGGCCATGCCCCGTGTACGGTGTCTGCCTCCGAAGAGGGCTGTCCACTGGTGGTCCCGGGAGCTGGCGAATCTTCGGGCCGCATATATACGCGCCCGAAGGGCCTACACCAGCAGCCGGCGGCACCATCGCGATGAGGAGCGGGAGGGCCGTCCGTACCGCGAAGGATGTCAGTCAGCAGGAGATGCTGGACGGTCTCAATCGTGATCCCTGGGGTCGGCCCTATCGCGTGGCGCTGAGTAAACTCCGCCCCTCCCCTCACCGAGACCCTCCAGTCCGACCTCCTCACCAGGGTCGTCGAGGACCTGTTTCCACGACGGGCGGAGCATACGCCCCCAGTCATGTCTTCGCCAGACACTGACCGGGAGGCCGACGATGACAGTGTTTCGCCCATCACTGAATCCGAGTGGGCCGTGGCGACTGAGGCCGTCGCCGGCGGAGGAGTGCTGTTGGTAGTGTCCCTAGACATTGCACAGTGAGACGCTCCGATACCACGGAGTGCCAGTTTACCTGAGGCGGCTAGAGGCAGACCATCAGGAGGGGCGCAGCGTCCTCTACACCAACCGAGTAGGGGACGTTGGGCGAACGCCCATGACGTGCGGTATCCCACAGGGGTCAGTCCTCGGACCCACCCTGTGGCCCATCGGCTGCGACTGGGCGTTGAGAGGGAGCCTCCCACCCGGGCTAAGCGTGATCTGTTAAGCCAACGATACGCTCGTCACAGCCCGCGGTGGGACGCTGCAGGTGGCGGCAAGCCTGGTAACTCTCGGCACCAAGGAGAACGTCAGGCGGATCGAGACGCTGGGGTTGAGGGTGGCCCTGGACAAGACGGAGGCCCTCTTGTTCCATAGGCCCCGCATGGGCCCTCCCATCGGCGTTTCGATCACCGTCAATTCGGTTGACATCAGCATCCGGGCCCATATGAGGTATTTGGGCATGATGCTTGACGGGCATTGGTGGTTTCGGGAGCATTTCCACAGGCTCGCTCCGCGGCTCGTAGGCGCGGCGTCCGCCCTTTCATGGTTTATGCCGAATATGGGCGGACCAAGCGCTACGTGCCGACAGCTGTACGCTGGGGTCGTCCGGTCGATGGCCCTGTATGACACACCGGTGTGGGCGGGATCCCTGAACGTCCGACTCAGGGCTCTTCTGTGGCAACCATAGAGGGCCATGGTGGTCAGAGCCGTACGCGAGTACCGCACGGTGGCGACGGAAGCAGCGTGCCTGTTGGCCGGGACTCCCTCGTGGGACCTGGAGGCGGAAATGCTCGCCGATTTATATCGGCGGGTGTCGGGGGTGCGAGCGGAAGGCGGTGTGGTCTCCTTGAGGGAGCTCACCACCTGGCGCGTCAACGCCGCCGAAACGTCATTGCCCGTTGGTCAGCCGAACTGGCTGAAGAGGCCTCGGTTTGTTGTGTGGACCGTGGAGGCCTTACGACCGGTGCTGATGCAGTGGTTGGAATGCCGGCACGGGGTGCTCTCCTTGCGACTGGTGCAGGTTTTGACGGGGCATGGATGCTTCGCCAAATACCTGCACACAGTCGTCAGGAGGGAGAGTACACCGTCCTGCCACCATTGTGATTGCGACGAGGATACGGCGCAGCATACGCTCGAGGCTTGTGCTACTTGGGCAGAGCAGCGCCGTAAACTCGTCGCAATCATCGGTGCCGACCTGACGCTGCCGACCATCGCCAGGGCGATGCTCGACAGCGTCAGGAACTGAGACGCGGTCGCAGCCTTCTGCGAGGCAGTAGTTTCGCGGAAGGGGGTGGCGGAGCGTGTGTCCGAGGAGCGTCTCCTCAACGACGCGAGCCGCCGCCGGTGACTGAGGCAGCGTAGGCGCGATTACCTGCGCCTGATGCCGCCCTAACCGAGGCCGCGGGTGACTGGACCGGGGAATTAGTCCATCACCTGCCGAGAGGCTGACCGCGCAAGGAGGGACCGACGTCCGTCCCCCCTGGGGCGTCGCTCAAGGAGAGGGTACCCCTCAGGGGATATTCCGTCGGGCTGGCCACTGACGACAAGTTCACGCTGCTTCGGTTGCCGATCCAACGACGAAGGCGAGGTTCACGAGTGGGTTACGGGTATGCGTGCGTACGCCGCTCTGTCACCCCGGACGGAGTGGTGCGAGTTGTGCGCCGACCATAACCCACCCCAAAAAAAAAGTCATTAAAAGTTCTGCTATTCATCGATAGATGGCAAAACTAAAAAGTATCACCGCTGTGCCGGTCGGAGTGGAGGGTGTTAGGTTATTTTAGTTACGGAATTTCTAGATTCGGTCTTCACGCTCAAGGCCCGCGATAGAAGCTATGCAATAGCTTAAAAAAAGACGTCAATCCCCTTGCGAATGTCATTGTTGACCAAACGGTATCAGATGAAGTTGGCTCAAGTCGTTATAAGGCTCTTAGTCGTCTTTTACGACATCCACGAACAAAGTAAGGGTTGGTAGTATTTGTCGCCGCTACCACACAGCTTTTTCATTATATTTATAATACACTAAAAAATTATCACATACTATTTATTAAACTAGAAAACAATCACTTATTTGAATGGTAGGTACTTAAATATTGCCGTAATCTTAGAGATGCACTTAATATAATCACAAAATCAATTAATTGAAGAGGGGCAAGCACATATATTGTATCGTATCGAAAGAGATTTTAAAATGTAAACAACTTTTCAACGTTTTAAATCCCCCACCAAGTAGTGAAGTGGAAGCAAGCAGACGTTTTCGTATGCACACAGAACCGTGTGCTCAATCAGTTCTCAAAGGAGACGAATGCCAACGTGAGATCAAAGGCAGCACTCGTTACCTTACTTGGAACATTTTGTTAGTGGCTTATTTTACTCTGTATACTGTTGCCAAATGTATATATATATATGGCTAGCATTTGGAAACTAATAGGTCTTCTTGTTCAATTGAATTTAGTATAAAGAGAACTTGAAACCCTATGTTACCTACGTTATCTCAGTAAAATGTACGGTTCCTATGAAATAGAATTAATTAGTAAAATCTACATTTACTAAGTTTCCTATGTAGTATCGGCTTAGAAAGCTACCAATCCTTACTTTGTTCGTGGGCGTCGTAAAAGACGACTAAGAGCTTTATATCGATCTGGGCCAACTGTAACTGATGCCATCTGGTTAACAATTAAAAGTGGGTTGAATTCAGGCAGACGGCTGGTCATAAAACCATTGCCAATGACATTTGCAATATATGCGATGGATGACGAGTACATATTACATCTATTCCAAATAATTGGGACAAGAGCAGGGTTATGATGATGAATAATATCTACACCAACGTGAACAAAGAAACATCTATAAACTATTTTAAAATAACAAAAATATACTTAATTTAGATTATTATACTACAAGTAAAGCAAATTATTTCTATAATAAACTATGAACTTAAATAAATTTTTCTATTTTTAGCAGGTTCGGTCTGACTGTTTCAGTAATCTAAGTAACATCGAGAGAATATAAGATCCTATAAAGTCGCACAAAACCTCTGTGCCTGTTACATGTCTCGTACATTATATGCTTATCTGCCTTCTAGAAACTTCCTCACAGGGTTCTATCCTTCCCCGCCGAGAGGCTGACCGCGCGAGGATGGACCGACGTCTTCCCCTGGGGGGCATCGCTCAAGGCAAGGGTACCCCTCAGGGGGTATTCCATTGGACCAGTCACTGACTTGTCGTCAGTGACACACGCTGCTCCGGTGTCCGGTCCAACGACGAAGGTGAGGTTTACGGGTGGGTTACAGGTATGCGTGCGCGTGCTTACGTCCCACTGTCGCACCGGACGGAGTGGTGCGAGGAGTGCGCCAACCGTAGCCCAACCCCAAAAAAAAAAGAAAAGGGTACTACCCTTCCAGATACTTCCTTAAGCGATATCTCAGGGTACTTTATGATGTTGCATATCGCCATAGCCATTACTACACCAGGTGAATCCGTTCTTAAGCCGAGCCCCTACATTATTTTAGCAAATTCAAATCATAACTCTGAGTAACATGTCACAATATGCGGTAATAAATAATTATACATTAAGATGTACTTATCAATAAATTGATTCTCTTAAACTTGATGAATTGTAATAACCTACATATAAGTATAATTGATAAACCTTACGATAAATAAACTGAACATAGCAATAGTCGTAGAACACAAATAAATACAAATAGTAAATAAAAGAAGAAACAAAACAAAACGCCCGTTCAATAGACAAGAATTCCATTGTGAAATGTGTGCTATTTTCTATGAAAAATGTTTTCCACTTGTAACACAATAGCCCAAGAAAAGATAGATCGCGGTTATCGCATTAAGACTACTTATGTGATACAGAATATTAGGTGATATTTAATCTAACAATTTTCTTGTTTTTATATTTACATTTCACTTATTTTTAAAGGGATTATAGTGTTTATTTGTTGTAACGGCTTTATTTCAAATTTAAATTTCCTCGCTATGTATACATTTATTGTAAGTGGTGTTTTATGGTATCATGCAATTGAAATTATTTAATACTGCTCATATAATTTTCTATAGCTTAAAAATATTCGTATTCTCTGTAATATAAAGTATAATTAGATATTTGAGAAAATAAGAAAATTAATTATGACTAAAGTAATTAACAAATTACGGTATTAGAAAACTTAGTACCAAGAAAATTACTCAATCTTTATTTTTCTTACATTTTATTTTGCCCGTGGGTGTCTCAACACAAGCGACTGTCCAACTTTTAGATATAAAATTATACTTTTTTATTTTTGTGCTTCTTTTTAATGATGTACTCCTTCTGGACCCATAATATATACTTTTCGCTATAAAACTAATTTTGACGAAAAACATAATAAAAAGTAAAAATTTTGAGAATTTAAAGTCCAAATTAATAATAAATGTATAATTAGTACTTTGGGAGGTACCTTTTGAGACAGTATGAATATAATATATTATTTGACCCTACTTTATAAAAAGGAACATTGTAACAGATTTTATCTTCACAACCTTCCGTAAACCATCCCATCACTCTTCTACATATGGTCAATACCCAGTAATCCCTTATAATTTAGAATCCGATTGGACTTATGTATAAAATAAATTATCCTATTACATTTCAGCTTCAAAGCTGCCGCGACATAGACTATCACGTGTCAGCCGTTCATCCTTGGCTCTGATTTTTCGACCGAGCTTGTTTGAATTTTGAGAAATATTTAACCACCCGCCGAGGGGCTGATCGCATGAGAGCAACGTTCTGGCACTTTGTTGTCTTTCGCCAAGGGGCAATACCCGAAATGGTAAACCGTCGGGTGCACCACCGATGTTAGGGCACGGGTACTGCCAGCTGCCATCGAAGACAAAGACCGGGTTCCGGTAGCTTACTCGCACAGCATCAAGAAGTATACTGCGGGGCGCGTATATGGGATCGCGCGCCACTTCATCTGTCGCCTCAGACGGATTTAGCGGGGTGTTAGCAGACCATAGCCCGACACAAAAAAGTGGGTACTGCCAGCTAGCCTAAAGCGCAATAGGAAGGTTATGTATATGTACTCAATAGGGAATGAATAGAATTCTCTAGCCATCACCACATGGAGCACTTTAAAAATAACAATCGCTTGTTTCGTTATTGGTGTGCGAACACTTCGGTGAACTAAAAATAGGTTGCATTTTATATCTAAATTCAGTCAATTCTAATATTAATCTGCATAAGATAGTAATATTTTTATAATTATTTATCAATTATCAACGTCCCGTCCAGAGGTCGGCAACCTGCGGCTCGTGAGCCACATGCGGCTCTTTGGATGTGAAGTTGCGGCTCTTTAGTTCTATACGCAAAAAAAATATTTTACAAACAATATTTAAAAATGGTACTAAAAGGATTAGGCACAAATTATTGTTGGCAAAAAAAAATTGTGGCTCTTTAAAAACTTTATAAATTCCAATTTTTGGCTCTTCCTACTCAAAAGGTTGCCGACCCCTGTACTACTCTATTAACGTCCGTTGTTGGATATGGTCGCATCAGGAATAAGGGTAATGAAAATAATTGGTGCATCTGATAAACTGACGCATTTGACAGCAATTATACTGGTAATAGTAGAATGTAGGTATGGGTTTCCCAGGAGAGAGCTCTATTCACTTACCTGATGTTTTCGTATTTATTCATTGTTAGGGACCCATTGTATTCTTAAACCATTACTAGATATTATGTAATTCGACAATAAATACTATTTTTGTATATCAGTATACTTTATCTATGAAGATTTTTTTAATATCAAGAATAGAATAGAATTTTATAATTCAACCTTAGGCAAAAGTGAATATCCAGTTTATGAATCACAACTTCGTCAGATATATTTAGATAGTCCTTTGGAATAAGGCACAAGTGAAATAGCCAAGAAACAAAACCAATTTATAATATTTATATTGTACCTACGCATAAATGTCCGAAATATCATCTCCTCTCTATTAAGCTTAATAGTGAATTGGAATAGGGTAACGCTTGCTTGTTCTTGATATTAGTAATATTGTAGACCCATCGAAGAATAAAACGTTTTGTTGAGTATAAAAACAAGCGTACATCTTATTTCCTACGAAAACTTGGCTAACAATTCATTTAGTTTTTTCGATCGCGCTAGGCCTGTAATCTTTTAATCCTTAGGTATAGTAAAACGAATCGATAAACATTAAAAACATTTTGAATAAATTACCCATTTCCTTAGACTGTACATTTTTTCATTCAATATCAGCAGATGCAAATCAAGATATCTTTAAAGTAAAGATAGGAAAAATTGCCTTAGAAAATTCGACCATACTTCAACTACGAGTAGCTTTCCTTATAACCTCATCTTAAACATTCATTCTTTATTATCTGATCCAACAAATAGTGTTCTTTTGAAACTTTAATAGTATAAAATACATACTTTCCGTGTGGTGACGGAGTAAGAATACAATTCATCACTGGAGAGAAATTGACCTACTATACCACGCTGGCCAGACGTGTTGGTATAGGGTTTTGTTTCGAGTTTTCCTTCTGTTGTATAAATGTTATATGTATTATATGTTTCGTATCACTTAGTTGTCTCTTACGATCTCCCACGGCTCAGATAGATGGTGGTGAATTGTATTCTTACTACGTCACCACACGGAAAACTTACATAATATGCCTACGTAATATTATATGTATAGTCTTTGTATCATACAGCTGTCTGTCGTCAGACTTAGAATTACCTTAGTTATTTAGAAAAAAAAATATTTTAATATAGTAGTAGTAAAGAGAGTATTCGTGTAAAGATGCGAAAGGGAATGCTCCGATGGTTCGGACATGTGGAAAGAATGCCGAACTAACGTCTGGTTATGAAGATATACAATGCGAAAGTGGAAGGATGTAGGTACCGAGGGAGACCGAGACTAACCTACCTAGACCATATCGGTCAGGTACTGAAGGAAGGTGGAGTCAAGAGTCTCCGAAACCGGCGAGCGTGTATGAAGAGAATTATGAATGTTGAGGAAGCGAGTGAAGTATGCAGAGATAGAGTTCTCTGGCACTCTGTTCTCTCTGCCTACCCTGCAAGGGATATGGCGTGATGATATGTATGTATGTAGTAGTTAAGACATAATAAATTATAATACATATTTATATATATATATATATATATATATATATATATATATATATATATATTGTCAGAATCATATGTGAAATAAATAAGATCATGCTTATTTTTAGGGTTCCGTACCTCAAAAGTAAAAAACGGAACCCTTATAGGATCACTTTGTTGTCCGTCCGTTTGTCTGTCCCTCTATCCGTCTGTCTGTCTGTCAAGACCCTTTTTCTCAGAAACGCGTGGAGGTATCAGGCTGAAATTTATATCAAATACTCAAATCTACTGTCCCTTAAAGCTGTGAAAATTAAACTTCTAAGCCAATGTAATCAAAAGATACAGGCGTTTATGCCGCAAATTGCCGCAAATTTTCGACAGACACAAGGGAATCAAAACCTACAGGGTACTGCCCGTGAACTCAGAATCTTGAAATTTGCTACGAAGCAACGTCTTATAGCACAAATAAATGAAAAATTGTGAAAACCGTATATTTTTAAATACATCATATAATAAAAATATTTTTATTAATTTGAAACTTACTACCCCTTTCCTCATGAACGCGTAGAGGTATTAAATTGAAATTCATATCAAATACACAGATCTGTAAGACCTTTAAGCTGTAACAAAATCAAACTTCTATGTCAACGCAATCAAAAGAAACAGCAATTTAAGCCGCATATTTTCAAACACGCAACCACTCGCAAGGGAATCAAAACCTAAAGGGTACTTACAACCCTTCGTGCGCGAGTACAACTCGCACTTGGCCGATTTTTTACACATAATTTGCCAACATTTTTTCTAAAGTTAACAGTGACTGTAGATATTCCAATAAATACATATATAGTATACAAAATAAGCAGTAAATAATAGTAGCATGAATTGGAAGAGATATATTTAAAAATGACCGATTATCAAATTAGTAATATTCATTGTGGATTCATGGATTTTTAAACTATAAGCATCGTCACGCAAAATATTCGAATATCAATCAATCGGCGACTATTAGCTGGTATGATATAATATACATAAACTTGAAACTTAAAAAAATATTTTTTATTTGAAATAAAACCACTTTTACGGATTCTATCGCGTTTATGTTTGATATTAAAATTTTAATTTGCCGACGTTTCGAACACTTTACAGCGAACCTGATCACGGGAAGACTAAGGTGAAGAAAATAATTCACGTTAAAGAAAATGATTCTATATGTAAAAAAAAAAATATATTGTTTAAGAATAGTCATATTAAACATTTAATTTATGATAATTACTATATTGTGGTAATTTAGTTTAAAAATTTAACAAAATCTATTAAGCTACTACCGGAACTTCAGAAACCATTATGGTAAATTATTTTTAAATTTTAGTTCTTAATTTGCCATCAATTTATTTTTATTAATAGTGTATATATTATTTATACAGTTCACTGACGTCAATCAATATTCTGAAATCTGTAGACTGGCTAAGGGATTACGCTGATAAACTCATTACAAAAGCAGCCAAATCAAACCAAAACCCACTACCAACCTATCTATTTAGCTTAGCAGGTAGATAGACCATATTCTATGAGAGAAGGCTCGTAACCAGTAATGAGAGTTATATGGGTTTTTGACGTAGTATATTCATCTCAGCTCATAAACGTCCCGTTGTTAGGCTCGAGACTTCTCCGTAATGGGAGGGAAATTAACCTACTATACTACGCTGTTCAGACGTGTTGATATAGGGTTTTGTTTCGAGTTTTCTTTCTCTTGCATGGATGTTATATGCATTTCATATCATCCTTAGTCGTCTCTTACGATCACCCACGAGTAAGATAGGGCGTGGTGAATTGTATTCTTACTCCGTCACCACACGGATAATATAATTATTATTAATCGTTAATTAATTATATATATATATCCATTACAATATTAAACATAGTTAAATTTAACATTGCTTCTAAATTAGATGAAGTTTATTGATTATTTTAGAATAAAAAAAAAAGTTAACATTAAACGAATGCATAAATTAATTTATTCATGTGTTATTTTTTAAAAAGTATAAGTTGTTAATGTAGATACATTAATTAATTATTTTAAAATATTCTCTGTTCTATTTTAAATATACGTAATAAAACTGAAAAGAAGACAGACTAACTAATAAATCTGTTTTCAAAGTGAAAAAAAATCAAACGACAGCGTATTTTCGGCACGCCAAATTTACCTATCCCTTTGAAAGTCGATGCAAAAGTAAAAGCAATATCTTATTCTGAAGTTCAACTAATCAGCTGAATCTTAATCACCTCTTAGGTACTTTCAGCACTTTGGAGCACAAAGTAAAGGGAAGATAAGTAAAAGCTCCTATTTAAGCGCCTTACCCAAGTGGCTCTTCTATTGGTAATTGCCAAATGGCATGGGTCCTTCGCAACTTATTTTAGTAGTTACTCCACAGATTACTTAATAATTACTTAGTTATACTATAGATTGCTTAACAGTTACCGCATTAGTTATACTTATTTTATAGTATTAGGTAAAACTAATTAAACTTTATTGATTGATTGAACAACAAGAAGTTGTTCACATCGTGTTTAGAAATTATTTAAATATTTCCTTCTTTGTGTTTTCTTTTTGAACTTTGTACCATAGGTTGCTATATATTAGGATTAGTACTCGATTAATACTAGATTACCTACATTTTTTTTAAAAACAACACCCCATACTAAGAAAAAATCCTTGAGTCATTTCATTTTTTTTTTTTTTTTTTTTTTTTTTTTTTTTACACTCCACCCTGCACTAAGGAAATAATCCTTGTATTGCGGGGGACTTTACAAACATGCAATTAACGCAGACAAATTACACCCAGACTCAGAACAACACTTTGTGGATCACACAAAGTATTGTCCTGCGTGGGAATCGAACCCACGGCACTGGCACGGAAGGTCGGTATCTTAACCACTACGCCATCTGTGCAGTCGCTGGCAACATTATAAGATTTTTCTTTTATTACCTATAATGGCAAACAATAAAGCAGCACACCTGATGGTAAGTGTTACTGCTTTCCATGGACCTTTGCAATACATGAAATATTGCTTGCTAGGCCGCTGCCTACCAATAAAAACTCCAAACCCACCCAGAAATTTATACTGTTGGCTCTCTCGCTCACAAAACGAATCGCAATAACATATTACTACTGCTTAGACGTCGTTTTTCTACATGAGAAAGCCACTACTTGAACAGGCTGACCTCCGACTGCAAACAGAAAACTATCAACAGTATGGTCCTTCCACAAAGAGATCCTTATGTCGCTGGCAAAATCACAAGATTTTCTTTATTACTTATGGTGGCAAACAAGTGAGCAACACACCTGATAATATGTGTTACTTGCTTCCCATGGACCTTTACAATACCAGAAAAAACTAGGCAACTGCCTTCTTTTTTTTTTTTTTTTTTTTTTCTTGTAGTGGTCTATGGACGTCGCACCCCGCCAAATCGGTCCGGGGTGACGGAAGAGGAGGCGCGCTACCCCATTAACCACCAACCCGTGGCTGCAGACAGAAAACTGTCAACAGTCCTTACCACTATTAGGTTGATAAATACCTACTTGTAAATTACATAAAGCATGTCTTATATGGAGGTCAAACCCCACTTGGCACGAATGTTGTTTACTTAAACTACTACGCCATCGATGCAGACAATTTCACTACGTCATTAGTCAATCTAATGGGAGGTCATCCTATCCTGCGCGATCGAATGCATAGTCATTACTCGAAAACTTTTCTTACTCAATGGAAATCAAAGCATTAAGCTTTAAGGACTTGTATATGACTTCATTATTATCCTAGACAAACCGCTGTGTGGTAGCGGCTACGAATACTACCAACCCTTACTTTGCTAGTAGATGTGGTAAAAAATGACTAAGAGTTTTATTTTGACCTGAATCATCTCCACCTGATGCCGTTGGGTTATTGTTATATATTGGGGGTTAATATAATTGTTATTATATTCCCAAGAAGAGTTGAGGTCAGGCAGGCGACTAGTCATAAAACTATTGCCAATAACTTTTGTAATAATAAAATATAAAATAAATAAAAAGCCTTTTATTTCCTTATCCTTAAATTTACATTTCAAATGTTGTTAGTATTTGGTTGTTAGTATTACGTTTGTTAATTAAATGTTAGTACGGGTTAGTTCATTTGTTGGATATGGACCCCTCCTCGGGTGAAGGCCTCCTCGTCTTTTCCACTTGTCTCTGTCCCTACTAATAGTTTACTAACTTTTGTAATATGTACGAATAAATATTTCATCGATACCGAGTAATATGAGATTGAGATAAACAGTTTCTATTCTCTATTCTTTATAAATATATATAGCTATAGGTTATGTTAGTTACGACCGTTCTTCTACGGATTCTGTGTATAAAGTAAATTTATGTAATAATATTATTTTTATTGTTTATGGTGGCAAATGAACAAGCAGCACACCTGATAGTTGGTGTTACTGCCGCTCATAGACCTTTGCCATGCCAGAGGTAAAGCTAGGCCACCGCCTACCAAAAAAAAGCCACTCAGAAATTTCTATAAGTTAATTAAATGTTGGTAAAGTCCCCCGCCAATTAATTCCTTAGTGCAGAGTATTGTTTAAAAAAAAACAAATAATAAATATTTAATATTCTAAATTAATCACTTTATTACGCAATGTTGCTTTGTATTATTTTCATATTAAGTAAATTCATCTCATCTCAGGTCATATACGTCCTACTGTTGGGCTCGAGCCTTCTCTGTAATGGGTGGGAAATTGACCTAATATACCGCGCTGGTCAGACGTGTTGGTATAGAGTTTTGTTTCGAGTTTTCCTTCTCTAGCATAGATGTTATATGCGTTTTATATCCCTTAGTCGTCTCTTACGAATACCCACGGGTAAGATAGAGAGGTGGTAAATTGTATTCTTACTCCGTCACCACACGGAAATAAATGAAGTAAATTATTTCATATACAAATCTGTGTTTAATGATTAATTGGTTAATTGCGGCGATGGGGGCCGCCACCCATCACGCCTTGTCCAATCAGGCGAGTCGAGGAGAGCAGAGTGCCGGGTGGGCACGTGGAATGTAAGAGGTTGTGTGGAAGGGAAGTTGCACGAGCTGATATCCGTCATGGCGGACAAACAGCTAGACGTGCTCTGTGTAACAGAGACCAAGCGAAGGGGCAGCGACGTCTGCGATCTTCCTAGTGGCGGGATGGCTCTGTGGTCTGGTGTATCACAGAGCGATAGAGCCAGCATGGGGGTAGGAGTGCTGTTGTCCTCTTGCTTGGCCTCAGGTGTGAAGGATTACGGAATGTATGATCCCAGACTTCTTTGGGTCCCTATACAACTAGGTGTCACCAAGGTATTCATGGTTGTAGATCCTACGGGAGCATATGGCTCCCGTAGGATCCTCGGTGGCATCAGACCTAGAGAAGTTTTGGGTTAATGTTAGGGAAGTTCTGGATATGGCAGAAACCAGTGAACGCGTGATTGTATGCGGAAATTTGAACGGATGGGTGGGGACCAAGAGTCCCGACTATGAGGACGTACTTGGTCCATTTGGTGATAAGAGAGTGAACGACGCAGGTAGGCTCATAGCTGATGTATGCATGGAGAGAAACCTTATTGTGTCAAACACATTTTTCCAACATAAGGACATCCATATGTATACATGGAGAAGGAATGAACAGAAAAGTATAATAGATTTCATTTTGGTAGACAGTCGCCTCCGAAACAAAATATTGGATGCAAGAGCCTACAGGGGCCCCACAGTCGATACGGATCACTATCTCGTTATTGCGAGATTTAGTGGTCTGTTCAGAAGGTGGAGGCACTTGCGAGAGCGTGTCCCCTTCGGAGGGCTTGAAAGAATAAAGGTTGAAAGGTTGCAAGAAGAGTGTGTAAGAGAAAAGTATGCAGAGGGTGTCCGAGAACGGCTGACGATGGCAAGCCAGCCACAATCGGACATTGAAGAATGCTGGAGAGTATTGAAAGAGAGTATGGTAGACACAGCGAAAGAAGTATGTGGAAGTTCAAAGAAGCATAGAAAGACAAATGGTGATGCATGGGGGGATGCGGAAGTGGCAGCTTCCGTAGAGCAAAAGAAGAAAGCGTGGCTGGACTATGTCTCTTCTTTGAATCTGAATGACAGTATGACTGAACAGAAGAAAGAAATATATCGGCAATGTAAAGATGACACCAAGGCCTTAGTGAAAGAGAAACGTGATAGAGCAAGTATGAGTGCAGAAGATAGGCTGACTAAAAACTTCGAGGGTAACACCAAACTCTTTTGGAGGAAGGTGAAGAAGTCTCGGGGTGGTTGGTCAGCCTTCAGAATGAATAAAATAAGGTCTAAAGGTTCATTTCACATTCTTACACAAACACAAGACGTGTTAAGCCGATGGAGTGAATATTTTGGCGATATGTATGCGGATGCTACGGTTGGCGCCGATGTCGCATGTGGTCTAGTAGATCAACATTCGGCGACGACGTCCTCCGATGGCATCAGTGTGGATGAAGTTGAATGGGCGATAAGAAGTTTGAAAAATGGTAAGGCAGCGGGCATTGATATGGTGTCTGCCGAGATGATCAAGCTTGGTGGCTCCTGTGTCTGGGAGGCGTTCCTGTTGCTCCTCAACTTATGTTGGAGCTCGGGAATGGTTCCCGGGGACTGGAATAGCGCAGTCATCGTGCCTTTGTTTAAAAACAAGGGTTCACGTTATGACTGCGCAAATTACAGAGCCATAAACTTGACCAGTTTGGCAGCAAAAGTGTATGGTAAACTGATTGAAAGGAGAATGAGGATGGTGTCCGATGGTTTACTGTGTGAGACACAAGGAGGTTTCAGGAGTGGAAGAGGATGCATGGATCAAGTGTTCTCTCTGCGCAACATTGTGGAGAAGCATCTGGCTCTAGGTCAGAGGGTTTTCTGCAGTTTTGTGGATCTGGAGAGAACATTTGACACGGTTGTACGAAAGGAACTTTGGGACATTTTACCGGAGTATGGTATTAACAGTAAACTGCTACAGGCTGTGCAGTCCAGTTACATGGGCTGTAGAGCCTGTGTGCGGCTGGATGATGGAATGTCGCCTTGGTTTGACGTCAATATCGGCGTTAAGCAGGGGTGCGTTCTGTCAGCCAGGCTGTTTATCATATATCTGGATAAATGTCTCCAAAGGTTGAACGATATGAATGTGGGAGTCCAGATGGACGACTCAGTGGTCACTGCTCTGCTTTATGGAGATGATGCAGTCCTGCTGGCACAGTCAGCGACTGACCTGCAGACCCTAGTCGACACAATGACAGAAGATTGTAAGAAAAGGGGTCTACGCGTGAATGTGAGCAAAACCAAAATAATGGTCTTTGAAAGAGACGAAGCCAGAACAGATGTAAGAGTAACAATAGGTAATGATATACTAGAGCAAGTGGACGAATTCGTATATCTTGGATGTGGATTTAGCCGAGATGGAAGGTACACCACTGATATAGAGCGAAGAGTGAATGCGGGAAATAGAGTGTACGGAGCGTTGGGTCAACTTCTCGGCAGCCACCACCTCAGCCAGAAGGCACGTGTAGCAATACATAACGCAGTGCTTGTCCCAACATTACTGTATGGAAGCGAGAGTTGGGTAGGCAGAAAAGAGTATGAAAGTAAAATTAATGCGGTCGAAATGCGATCTCTCCGGAAAATCTGTGGAGTTAGGCTGACCGACCGCATTCGTAACGACGACGTAAGAGAGCGAGTAGGTATGAAAGAGAGTATTGGTGTAAAGATGCGAAAGGGAATGCTCCGATGGTTCGGACATGTGGAAAGAATGCCGAACGAACGTCTGGTTAAGAAGATATACAATGCGAAAGTGGAAGGATGTAGGTACCGAGGGAGACCGAGACTAACCTACCTAGACCAGATCGGTCAGGTACTGAAGGAAGGTGGAGTCAAGAGTCTCCGAAACCGGCGAGCGTGTATGAAGAGAATTATGAATGTTGAGGAAGCGAGTGAAGTATGCAGAGATAGAGTTCTCTGGCGCTCTGTTCTCTCTGCCTACCCTGCAAGGGATATGGCGTGATAATATGTATATGTTTAATGATTAAGTATCATCAAATAAGGTTAAAATTTCTAACTTATATTCATTATAAATATGCATTTGTGATTTGAAATAAAATATTTCTTTCGTATTCTATTGTGCTTGTATTTGATGTTTAATTGCCCGACGATTTAAACACTTTATACATAGCCGTCATGGTCACGGCAGGACCGTATGCACGCTGTAGTGTTTGAAACGTTAGACGAAAATGAATTCAAAATTAAATACAAAAGCGTTAGAAATCGTAAATATAGTTCTATTTCAAATATGTAATACACGCGTAAACATCAGAAATTATTATATTTATGATGATAGCACTAATTAACTTTAGTGGTAATGAGATTAGAATATTGTTTTTTATTTAAGAAATTACTTTATATTCAGGAAATAATTTTTGTGTTGTGTAGGATTTTACAAACAAATAATTACTGAACACAAATTACACATAAACTCAGACCAACGATTTGTGAGTCGCACAAAGTATTACCCTGCGTGGATATGGAATCCACCGCACTAATACTGTAGGTTGTACGATATAATTGCTACGTCATCTGTGCAATCACAGAAAATAGTATTGATATTAAGTGTGTATTAAAATAATGTAATTCATCATCATCTCAGCTCATATATGTCCCACTGTTGGGCTCGAGCATTCTCCATAATGGTAGGAAAATTGAACTACTCTACCACGCTGGTCAGACGTGTCAATATAGGGTTTTGTTTCGAGTTTTCCTTTTCTCGCATAGATGTTACATGCGTTTTATATTCCTTAGACGTCTCGTACGATCACCCATGGGTAAGAGGGGTTTGGTGAATTGTATTCTTACTCCGTCACTGCACAGAAATTATAGCAAGACAAGTCGTTTTTCAGTTGCACAGTGGAAAACGTAAGAAAAAGGTCACTGGATTAGTTTTGTATTCGCTATTAGCAAATAAATGATACACTTAATCTGAATTTAATTGACCTAGCTATATATAGATATCACTCTGGCGTGCGATAGTTAGTTATAAACGGCAAACGCAAAGGTCAATATGGATAGACTATTTAACCGTTATTAAAGGAAAGACATAATTGATGATAGTGTAAGCCGGAGAAACGAAAAGTACTGTAGCCAGTCACCTAATAGTAATATAAATAAGAGCTATACAAAAAAAAAATATTTACTATATACATTACTATACGAGTATACTTATAAAAACCCAATTACAAGCGAAAAATGATTGTCACAAATTTGAATAACAGGGTGTGTCATCGTTTAATACTCTAACTGCAAAGTTTGAGTATTAAAGTATGTACAATGTGTAAACAATGTCGGGTAGATGGCACACGTCTCCTTAAAGACTAAAATGTAATACGTATAAATTAGTATGTCTTGTTGCAAGACAGAATATTAATGTGGCGAGTTTGTTAGTACAATAATTTTCTTGCAATTGCCAATGGTTTAAGAAAAATATTTCTTTTAAAATTTGCGTTACATATATATATATATATAGTACATACGGGAATAGGAAAGTCGCATTTCACGAACGATTGCCTCTCGCCGCAATAAAGCCAAGTCACTGTGACAGAGGTGGCCATTCGAAAAATAATAAATTTCTTTGGACCTGTGATTTTTTTTGATAAACTGCTTAAATGAAAATGTGTCTATGTTATCTTAGAAATCACTAAACCAAGGCAAATAAAGTAATACTTATATTTTTATAGCATAACATAATAATGCTATTAACTAAACTGATTAGTTTCAACTAAATCATAGCAACTACCTTCATTCATTTTGTCTAGTTTGATGGAATAAGATTTTATAACATTATTCCTTCAACATAATATACACGGTCTCCAATTTTATCGTATCTCACGGAATTATATTATTATAAACCTATGAAATCTCCTTATACAGATTTGTACACAGATTTACAGGGATATTTTATAAGAAAATTAAACCGTTTATCACCACCCCAGGTAAGGATATATATGATATGTATATAGTAAAGGAAGGGTTAAGGTAAGGGAGAGGGCCATGGCATTCCTACTCCATCATCTTATGCGTGTGGTGATGAAGTAATACAATTGTCACCGCTTTTTACGTGTATTGTAAAAATAGGTTAAGGGATGTTAGCAGATAACAGCACTGCGAGAAGCTAAGCTCGATATAAAACCCATGCTAATTCATGAATTGAGTATATTAATAAGCTAATTTTATTTATCTGACGACGTAGGTAGCTAATAAAATTCGAGACGTCTATAAAAAAAAAATATCCACTCATATTAATAATTATAAGTAGGCAAAATATTAAAAAAAAATTAGAATATTTTAATACTAGAACAAATTTGATTTACGAAAGTCAGATGATAGTTTCTACTTGGAAAAAAAAATATTTGGAATTTCAACAAATTCTATAATAGAAAGCTCAAAAACCCACGATTAAAACATAGTGCAAACATTTAAATTTAGAAATTAACGTACTAATTTCTATCCAAATTTAATTTAGCCTTTAATTAAGTTAAATTCTTTTTACAAATGAATCGTTTTAACAAATCTCCGGGAACATTAATCTTCATTGCCTTTATTTCATTATTTAATCTGGTTTCTTATCAACTGAAATTTCAGTATTTTTTCTTATCTACATCTTACAGACACATTTTGGGTGGCTTTGGTTAATCACAAAGTGTTAATAGCGTTTAATTATTAAAGTGATATGAGATTTCTGATATCATTAAAATTGGTATTATATCAAATCTATATTATTATCTAAGAGGAGGAAAACTCGAAACTAAACCCTATACCAATACACCTGACCAGCGTGGTATAGTAGCTCAATTTCCCTCGCATTATGGAGGAGGCTCGAGCCCAATAGTGGGAGATACAGGAGCTGAGATGAGATGATGATATTACTATCAACATAGGTCATATGCGTTCCACAACTGGGTTTGGAACCTCCTCCACAATAGGATCAAAATTGAGCTTACTATAACTATACTGTTCATATGGGTGGCTATGGGCTTTTATTTATAGGGGATGGTACCCGAAAGAGTAACCCGCCGGGCTGGCCACGAACGTCAATGATTCTGTACCCGTGGCTAGTCCAATGTTGGCGGAGAGGGAATATGTTGGGTGACGGGTTCACGCGCCGCTCTTCCGTCACTTCCGGATGGAACGGAAGGCGTGTGTCCTAAACATAGCTTGCCAAAAAAAAATGAGCTTTTATTTCGAATTTTTTCTCTTGCATAAATTTTATATGTATTATTATATTCCTTAAACGTCTTTCACGACACTTACGAGCCGTGATAAGGAGTGGTGAATTGTCTTCTTACTTCGCAACCACACAGATGATTGGTTGTTAAAACATTATTATTGCTAAAATACGCTGACTTCTGCTTTTAATTAATATTTGAGTATCACTCTTGGACACGACAAGGCTTACTAGATGGCTGGTAACAACGTTTGTATAGAAATATTTTTCTATGAATCATCATCATTCTCCTACTCTTATCCCAATTACTTGGGGTTGACCAAACGGTATCAGATGGAGTTGGCCCAGGTCGTTATAAGGCTCCTAGTCATCTTTTACGATATCCACGAGCAAAGTAAGGGTTGGTTGTATTCGTAGCCGCTACCACACAGCGAAATATTCCTATGAATATTATAAAGATAATAGCAAGACCTATTTCCTTCTTCGACTTGTAATATAATTCACTCAGGGAATAAAAAAAATACAATGGTTGTTAGGGTTCTGTACCCAAAGGGTAAAAACGGGATCCTATTACTGAGACTTCGCTGTCCATCCGTCCGTCCGTCCGTCTGTCACCAAGCGGTGATAGCTCGACAGTTGAAATTTTCACAGACGATGTATTTCTATTGCCGCTATAACAACAAATACTACTAAAAATAAAATAAAATGAAATAAATATTTAAGTGGGGCTTCCACACAACAAGCTTGATATTTTTTTTTTAGTTGTACGCAACCCTTCGTGCGCGAGTTCAACTCGCATTTGGCCGATTTTTAAAGATATTCTCAATAGCAATAAAATAGATGGGTAAGGATGTTTAGATAGTAACATTAATTCCTACTATCCAACTGTTAATTCGAATTTAAAATGGATCAAATATTAATAGTACGACAAGACACATCTCCTTTTGATACAAAGTTAAGAAAACTCTAGAAACACTAAATTTGATTTGCTAATTTACCAATTCCAACAAAATAAATGAAAGAGCTACATATTACAGCCACGGTGTCTGGACATACAATACATTTAAATTCCACTTAAAGCGACAATTCAAATGAATAAATAGGCAGGAATTTTCCACTAGATGTAACACATTCGACAGCTACGATTCAAGCCCAAACTGAATGGACATACTACTCTGTAATCTGTCTCAGCAAACCGTGCGATGCATAAATTTGCTGTAGTTAAAAGCACCTTTTTAATGGTGAGTCGAAATGAATGGGACACATTGGTCGGCAGTAACGCTTTTACCGAATTTCGGACTAAAATCATGGCGGGCTAATAATAGATAGCGCTAGCTGGTTGTGACGACCACAAGCATTTAAAATCACGCTTCAGTTTGATGCACCAATAAGAGCGCACGTTGAATTCATTTGCTTTGATTTGAATCACCATATATTGTGCCCATCAAGTTAATAAAAAACATTGAACATATTTGAAAATTAATAGTGATTTTAATAAATGACAAGAGCTTCAAGAGTTTCCTCATTTTAACGAACTAATTTCATTTACTACTAAAGGGATTTTTACAAAATGTTATGCTTCCTATAACCTAATACCTTTTTTATACTTCATATAGTGTGATACCGTATAGCATTGCGAATTCTAAAAGTTGTAAGGCAAGACGCACTAGTAACCGGTGAGCAACTTTCATCATTGGGTCTAGTATACTTTCACTCGTAGATTAATAAGACACCATCTTTATTTAAAAAATGGCCTTATAGTGTAATGTATAATGAAGGGCAGTGTAGTGCACTGGATAAACAATATGAAATAAAGTTTTATTTTGACATTATCTCTCGTAATGGACATTATGTGCTTACATCTGAAAAGTAAAGAATGGCAATCCATGGCATTTTTAATCTGTCCTTACATGAAGAATTTGATTAAATTCAGTTTTATAAGAGTACTATGTATACAATAAGATTAAATGAATCTGGCACAATTAAACTCTAGATAACAAAATCTAATTTTTTAACTATTTAAATCTGAAATGATAAACTGTACATGAAGATTTCCGAATATAATACACATACATACATATACATACATATCATCACGCCATATCCCTTGCAGGGTAGGCAGAGAGAACAGAGTGCCAGAGAACTCTATTATTGCATACTTCACTCGCTTCCTCAACATTCATAATTCTCTTCATACAAGCTCACCGGTTTCGGAGACTCTTGACTCCACCTTCCTTCAGTACATGACCGATCTGGTCTAGGTAGGTTAGTCTAGGTCTCCCTCAGTACCTACATCCTTCCATTTTCGCATTGTATATCTTCGTAACCAGACGTTCATTCGGCATTCTTTCCACATGTCCGAACCATCGGAGCAATCCCTTTCGCATCTTTACACCAATACTCTCTTTCATACCTACTCGCTCTCTTACGTCGTCGTTACGAATGCGGTCGGTCAGCCTAACTCCACAGATTTTCCGCAGACATCGCATTTCGACTGCATTAATTTTACTTTCATACTCTTTTCTGCATACCCAACTCTCGCTTCCATACAGTAATGTTGGGACAAGCACTGCGTTATGTATTGCTACACGTGCCTTCTGGCTGAGATGGTGGCTGCCGAGAAGTTGCCCCAACGCTCCGTTCACTCTATTGCCCGCATTCACTCTTCGCTCTATATCAGTGGTGTACCTTCCATCTCGGCTAAATCCACATCCAAGATATACAAATTCATCCACTTGCTCTAGTACATCATTACCTATTGTTACTTTTACATCTGTTCTGGCTTCATCTCTTTCAAAGACCATTATTTTGGTTTTGCTCACATTCACGCGTAGACCCCTTTTCTTACAATCTTCTGTCATTGTGTCGACTAGGGTCTGCAGGTCAGTCGCTAACTGTGCCAGTAGGACTGCATCGTCTGCATAAAGCAGAGCAGTGACTACTGACTCGCCCATCTGGACTCCCACGTTCATATCGTTCAACCTTTGGAGACATTTATCCAGATATATGATAAACAGCCTGAAATTTGTACGGAAATTAACTTATAAACAAGTACGGAACTTTGTTTTGCTTTTTTTTAATACTGATATATCTGTAATTTAACTACAATTCATAATTCTCTTGCTCTTATCCCAATTACTTGTGGTCGTCGCAATACGTACCTACTCATCTTCCTACATATTGCAAAAGTTATTGGCAATAGTTTTATGAACTGCCGCCTGCCTGACGTCATCCCTCCTTGGGAATGTAATTATTAACTAGACGGCGTGAGGTGGTGTCGGCCCAGGCCGATACAAAGCTCTTAGTCATCTTTTACGACATTTACGAGCAAAATAAGGGTTGGCAGTATTCATAACCACTACCACACAGCGACTGTACAACTTAATCAAATACAAATATTTAATTAAAGATGAAAAACACGTACTAAAGTTTTATTTTTAATTATCCCTAAAGAAAGTAAAATATGATATTAAAGTTTGTATGAGAATGCGTCAATTTGAAAGAGAGATCCATAACAAATCTAAAAATAAATGTTGTTATATTAAAAATAAATAAAGGCGTGTTTCAATGTTTTTAGAAAATATACCACTTTTTTTTTTCTTTTTGGGGTGGTCTACGGTCGGCGCACTCCTCGCACTACTCCGTCCGGGGTGACAGAGGGGCGTAAGCATGCACACCCGTAACCCACCCGTGACGTCGCCTTCATCGTTGGGCCGACCACCGGAGCAGAGTGACTTGACGTCAGTGGTCGGCCCGACGGAATACCCCCGAGGAGTACCCTCTCCTCGACCGACGTCCCCCCCTCGGGTAGGATGTCGGTCTTTTCTCACGCGGTCGGCCTCTCGGCGGGTGACAGACTAATTCCCCGATCCAGCCACCCACGGCCATGGCTAGGGCGGCATCGGGCGCAGGTAATCGCGACTGCGCCGCCCCAGTCGCCGGCGGCGGCTCGCGTCGTCAAGGAGACGCTCCTTGCGCATGCGCTCCGCCGCCTCCTTCCGCGAGACTACTGCCTCGCAGAAGGTTGCGACCGCGTCCCAGTTCCTGACGCTGTCGGGCATCGCCCTGGCGATGGTCGGCAGCGTCAGGTCGGCACCGATGATTGCGACGAGTTCACGACGCTGCTCTGCCCAAGCGGCACAAACCTCGAGCCTATGCTGCGCCGTGTCTTCTTCGCAATCGCAGTGATGGCAGGACGGTGTACTCTCCCTCCTGACGACCTTGTGCAGGTATTTGGCGAAGCATCCATGCCCCGTCAAAACCTGCACCAGTGGGAAGGAGAGCACCCCGTGCCGGCCGTTCCAACCACTGCATCAGCACCGGCCGGAAGGCCTCTACGGTCCACACACCGAACCGAGGCATCTCCAGCCGGACTGCCCAACGGTCAATGACATCTAGGCGGGCGTCGACGTGCCAGACGGTAAGTTCTTTCAAAGAGACCACACCGCCCTCCGCGCGCAGCCCCGACACCCGCCGATATAAATCGGTGAGCATTTCCGCCTCCAGGTCCAACGGGGGACTCCCAGCCAGCAGGCACGCTGCCTCCGTCGCCACCGTGCGGTACCCACGTACGGCCCTGACCGCCATGGCCCTCTGTGGTCGCCACAGAAGAGCCCTGAGTCGGACGGTCAGGGACCCCGCTCACACCGGTGCACCGTACAGAGCCATCGACCGGACGACCCCCGCGTACAGCTGTCGGCACGTAGCGCTCGGTCCGCCCATATTCGGCATAAACCACAAAGGGGCTAAACTAGAGGTTTATAGTTGTATGAAAATTGACACTTTTGTAATTAAATCTATAGAACTTAGTACATCGATGCTTAAATATAAATAAATTCATAAGGATGGTTGACGTCAGGCAAGTCATAAGCTTGATGACCAGCCGCTATTGCCAATAACTTTTTCAATATATTGGAAGAGGAGTACATATTGCGTCTACCCCAAATAATTGGTAATATTAGTAATATAAAAAAATAAAATAAGCTTCTATTTAGTTAAAAAAACATAAAATTAAGAACAATCTATTATCAAAATAAAAGTGTAATATTATTTTTTTTACTTATTAGTTCTTTATTAAGTTAAGATATTATATTAATTAATTTTTGACCATTCAAACAACTAGCCATATTTTAATATATCCACACGGGCGAAGCCGTGGGAAACAGCTAGTAACCTATATAATAAATATCTCCAAAGGTTGAACGATATGAACGTGGGAGTCCAGATGGGCGACTCAGTGGTCACTGCTCTGCTCTATGCAGATGATGCACTCCTGCTGGCACAGTCAGCGACTGATCTGCAGACCCTAGTCGACACAATGACAGAAGATTGTAAGAAAAAGGGTCTACGCGTGAATGTGAGCAAAACCAAAATATCTTTGAAAGAGATGAAGCCAGAACAGATGTAAGAGTAAAAATAGGTAATGATGTACTAGAGTAAGTGGATGAATTTGTATATCTTGGATGTGATTTTGGCCGAGATGGAAGGTACACCACTGATATAGAAGGCGGGAAATAGAGTGAACGGAGCGTTGGGACAACTTCTCGGTAGCCACCACCTCAGCCAGAAGGCACGTGTAGCAATACATAACGCTGTGCTTGTCCCAACATTACTATATGGAAGCGAGAATTGGGTATGCAGAAAAGAACATGAAAGCAAAATTAATGCAGTCGAAATGCGATCTCTACGGAAAATCTGTGGAGTTAGGCTGACCGACCGCATTCGCAACGACGACGTAAGAGAGCGAGTAGGTATGAAAGAGAGTATTGGTGTAAACATGCGAAAGGGTATGCTCCGATGGTTCGGAAAGGTGGAAATAATGCCGAACGAAAGTCTACTTAAGAAGATATACAATGCGAAATTGGAAGGATGTAGGTACCGGGGGAGATCTAGACTCACCTACCTAGACCAGATTGGTCACGTACTGAAAGAAGGTGGAGTCAAGAGTCTCCGAAACCGGCGAGCGTGTATGAAGAGAATTATGAATGTTGAAGAAGCGAGTGAAGTATGCAAGGATAGAGTTCTCTGGCATTCTGTTCTCTCTGCCTACCCTGCAAGTGATATGGCGTGATGATATGTATGTATGTATAATAAATAATTTCCATTATATTCTCATTCATTTTTTTATTCGAACTTAAACGAGTCTACGCAATATGTCCTCTCCTTCGAAACAAACCTGTCAGAACACCGTCTCTGTGATCACCCTCTGTTTATCCATATCATGCTTCACGCAGTTCTTTGATCCGCCCTTACTTATTTTTTTTTTTAGTTAATGGTTATCATCGTTCAGAATTTTGCCATCTACTGGTGGACAGACATAAGATCTCCCCTACAAAATATCACATGGCGGTAGTGCTGTCATGCTGGCGTTAATAACATAATGGCTAAGCTTGGCTCTCAGGTTGGCGATCACAGTAAAATGTTATACGTTTATTAGGATTGCATTGCTGTTCATTCTGATCACCCAACCAATTTGGCCAAACCTTTTTTTGCGGTGGACTATGGAGGTGGTCACGACCTACTAAATCGGCCCGGAGCGACGGAAGAGACGGCGAACGACCTCATAGACCCATCTTGCAAAGCGCCTCTCTTCGCCGTGCAAGCAAGATCGGGTTCCGACCTTTGTCTTCGGTGGATTTTGGTCAACCTCCATGACAAGAAATATATTCTTATCCCTTTGCCTACTACAAAACTACGTAACTACTACTGAACTAGTACTACGAAACTACTACCGCCATCTACTAAAGTTAGTTTAAATACCATAATTTTACAATTTGAAATTACTCTTTAATATTATAATCATTGACTTTATCTTGACACTTCAAAAAACATTGCTACTAATGTATCTCAGCATCACATCATCACAGCCCATATATGTTCCACTGTTGGGCTCGGGCCTCCTCCGTAATGGGAAGGAAATTAACCTACTATACCGCGTTGGTCAAACGTGTTGGTATAGGGTTTTGTTTCGAGTTCCCCTTCTCTTGCATAGATGTTACATGCATTTTATATTAGTAGTCTCCTACGATCACCCACGGGTAAGATAAGTTGTAGTGAATTGTATTCTTACTCCATCACCACACATTCTAATGTACGAGTTCCTAAAATGTTGAAAATATGTCACTCATAATAATTTTACTGAACACAGGAAGAAATTCACGAGAAAATTACGGTTTTAAATCTCCCTTAAAACATAACAATGTTAAAAGACATAACAAAATACTCTGAATTAAATCTGTTTACATGTGTATATCAAACATATATACATCTATGTACATATATTTCGTTACTGTATTGCGGCAAAATTACTTGAGATTGCTTGAAACGGCAGAGTAATGATGTTGAGTTTCTCTTTAATATAATAACCACGGATGCACGTTTATTAACCATGTAACTGCATTGTCCATTTGCCTTCCTTAATGTTTCCTTTCTTGTTTGAATAATGGAAGAGTTGTGTAAAGCTTGAAGAAAGCTTGACTGGCATAAAGCCAAAGCATGTGCACTAATTAATATTACGTATATCAAAATACATGTTATTTATAGTGTAGTGGTATTCTTACTCCACGTAAGAATATAATTTTCAACTCTGCCTTTCCCCTTGGATATCATAAAAGGTAATTAAGACATTTAAACAAGGATATAACATTAACCATAGAGCAGGGAAACTCAAAAGTAAATTAACCCACTTGACCAAAGTGATAAGTTAACATAGTATTTAAATTTTCATTCAACCTCCCCACCATGGAGGGGGCTTGAACACAACAACAGGACGTAGATATACGAGTTCAGAAGAATAAAAAAAATATAATATACATTCTTCCTTTTAGATAATATTTTATATCTAAATAATATATGTACTGAATGTTATTAACACAATGCATGTGTTTATTATACAGATTTAATACTCTAACTTTGCAGTTAGAATTGTATTAAACGATGACATGACCCTATTATTCAAATTACTGAAATTTAGCCTTTAACATGCTAGATTATTTATAATAACTTGATTAAGAGCGAAAAAATGTAAACATTGGCGGGTAGATGGCACACATCTCCTTTAAAAGACGAAAATATAATACGAAGCGAAAATTGAATGTCATAGTAACAGGCCACGCTGGTGTAAGTGGTTGCACGATTGAAACGGATTTCCAATAGGCGTGGGTTAGAATCCCATGTGTGACAATCATTTTTCGCTCGTAATCAAGTTTTTATAAATAATCAAGCATGTTAAATGCAAAATTTCAGTAATTTCTCTTCTTACTGCAATTGTCAACCTGTCTACCAAACGTAGTGATTATGGTATTAACTCCAATTTTTGGCAGATTATGGCCTTACACACCGCGTTCATTCCATTCGGGACGACAGAAGCTCGACCTTCGACGCATAAACCTGTATTTCTCTCTATCGCTGGATACTCCTTCAGGTATCGTCCTTTTTTTTTTTTTTTATTTTTTTTTATTTTTTTTTTTTTTTTTTTTTTTTTTTTTTTTTTTACGCTGTGGAAACGCATTTACGCGCTAACCCCTTCCCGCCGATGTCGTGACGGGAGGGAGTGTGGGACTCGCCGGCCGGCTAGTCAGACCGGAATACCCACTAAAACCACAGCGGCCTTCCGCGCTTTTACGGGACGCCGGAGAGATCGTCTGCCGACATTCGATCCCCGACGCCCCAACGCTTGGCCTTCTGGCCACGCCCAGTCGGTCCTCAAGGCGGTGGAAGGAGATGCGCATAACGGCGCCTCCCCCTACCCAGCCGCCGGCGGCGGAGCGATTCAGCGGGCGCAAGCCTCTCGCGTTCCCGCTCCGCAGCCTCCTTTCTCTCCATGACGGCCTCACAGAAGGAGGCCATCGACTCCCAGCACCTGTCGCTGTCGAGCATCTTTGAGATGATGGTCGACAGCGACAGGTCTCCTCCAACGACCGACGTCAGGACGTGGCGCTGGGGCCCCCAGGCGGGGCATACTTCCAGAGTGTGACGCGCATCATCTACTGGCGCGCCACACTCGTGACATCCTGGGGCCCCTTCTCTTCCAATTTTATGCAGGTACTTACCGAAGACCCCGTGTCCGGTAAGCACCTGCACCACCCTGAAGGTTAGGCTGCCGTGCCCCCTACTAATCCAGCGGTGGAGATGCGGCGCGACCGCCTCCACAGTTCCCCGCCCTGCTATGGGGGACTCCAGATCCTCCCGCCACCGCCGGATGACTCCACTTCAGGCCACTTCCATTCAGGTATCGTCCTCCATCAACGCTTCAGCAACAGCCAACATGGGTGCCAGGATATCGGACTCGCACAGTCGGCCTTATGCATGTGACAAACTAATCACCGATTCGTCCACCCGCAATCTCCTAATCAGCATTGGACTGAATAATAAACTGCTCCTAATTTAAATAATGTAGAGGTAAATATCTTTTCTCTTTCCTTTCTTTACAATTTACATATGTATTTTGAGATTTCTACCTCCCTCTGTATATAATACTAAATAACTTTTCTACAAAACAACAATCTATCGTTTATTTGTATTTGTACTTAAGCCACTAACTGTGCCGTAGCTGTGAGGTAGCGGCTGCGAATACTACCAACCCTTACTTTGCTCATGGATGTCGTAAAAGACGACTAAGAGCCTTATAATGACCTTTGCCAAATGTATCTGATACCGTTTGATCAACAATTACATTCCCAAAGAAGGTTGACGTCTGGAAGGCGGCCGGTCATAAAACTATTGCCAATAACTTTTACAATATGTACTATGAAAGAAGAGTATATATTGTATCGACCCCAAGTAATTGGAATAACAGTAGGAGAATGATGATAACTTAGGCCACTAACTCTCGTAGAATCTATCTACATATAATTAGAGAAGTCTAAAGACTATAATATTATGTGTCATTCTCCTTTAGTCAATATTCGTCTTATTATTGGATTCGGGCCTCCGTTACAACGAATGAGTAAAGAATTTACTTTCCCACGCTGATAAGACGAGCCATTATGGTATTTTGTTTTGATTTTTATTTCTCTTATATTAACTTTATCCACTTATCTCCCTCTGTATTTCAGTGATGATGAATTGTGTTTATTCTATTACTCCATACGACACACTACTAATATGAATTAAACTCGTTCAATTTGCAATACAATATTATAATTATCAAAATTATAATTTAATATTAAACAATATATCACATAGCTTGAGATATATCTGACATTTTGAATTCATCCAATTTCATATAAATTGAAATGGAATTTAATTTCATTCTATAATAATTGAAGTATTTCAAACGATAATAAGGTTTTGTATTGAGAAGTCAAACAAAAGCTTTGGCGAACTGACTGTATGTATCCGGTTTATTGCTTTATGAAATTAATATTTCATAACCAAAACCAGTAGAAACAGTATTGGCTTACTATGAATAAACCGTGGAACATCGGAATTAATTCAATTAATTAATTAGATAATTAAGCAACAATTATATAGATTCATCATGTTTGAACATCGAATTAACTGCAGAGAATGCGCTGTGGTCAAAGCCTCACTTACTAAGTGAACTCAATTCCCACGCAGTATAATTATGTAGGCGATTCACAAATTGTTTTCTCGAATCTGGGTGTTATTAGTGTATGTTGTTTATTTGTAGAAAATATATGGGTACTATCTTTAAAACCTTGTGTTACTGCTTCTGCTGGTAGACAAATAAGCGCTAACTCCGCTCAAGAATAACGGCAATTCAAGGAACACAATCCGATCACTGCCAACTATCTGCTAAGCCTAGTCAATGACAATATCCCCCTCGTTAAATGTTCTATATCCAAAGAGAGACTACGATACACTTTTAGATGAAGAGATGTAATATAATGTTTTTAAGGTTTTAAAGCAGAAAAAAACATCTCTAGATTTAACTTTGTTGTCAATATGGTTGAGTTTCCGACTGTTACAAAAGGAAGCTATATCTCCAAACTTTCTTGAATTTTACAGTAGCAAACAATATGCTGAGCATTTTCAAGTCAGCTTAAGATCCATTAACTAATTGTGGTTAAATTTTACTTTTAATGAAGTTATAATTCTATTTTAATGTACGCTTGATTTCATTTAATATTGCAAATTAAATGAACTCATAATAAATATAATGGTTGCATTAATAACTTGAAATGAAATAGAAATTAGAATTTGTGACGATAAATTAAAAAAAAATAAGGATACTCTAACTGCTATTAGATTATTTATACTCATCATACCTGTCGCTGCTGACCATCATCTCGAAGATGCTTGGCTGCGACGGATGCTGGTCGTCGATGGCCAAGGCAATTGCGTCCGCAGACTCGCTCCGCCGGCGGTGGTCAGGGAAGAGGAGGCGCCAGTATGCATACCTCCTCCCGCCGCCTTGAATGGCGACAAGGCGTGGCCAGAAGGCCAAGCGTTGGGGCGTCGGGGATCGAATGTCAGTAGACGATCTCTCCAGCGTCACGTAAAAGCATTACATTACAGTATTCCGGTCGGACTGTTCAGCTGGCCGGTGAGTCCCACACTGTCCCTCGTCTGTCACCGGCGGGGGACAGCACATAATTGCGTTTCCACAGCGAGAAAAGAGAAAAGCGACAAAAAAAATACTCATCATCATCATTCGCAATTGAGATAAGAGCAGGACTCTTATCTCAATTGCTTGGGGTCGACGCAATATATACTCCTCTTCTTACATATTACTAAAGTTATTGGCAATAATTTTACGGCCGGCCGCCTGCCTGACGTCAACTCTCCTTAGGAATGTAATTGTTGATCAAACGGCATCAGGTGGTATTGGCCCAGGTCGAAATAAAGTTCTTAGTCGCCTTTTACGACATCCACGAACAAAATAAGGGTTGGTAGTATTCGTAGCTGCTACCACACAGCACCTAATTATACTAAAACTGAAAAAAGAACGTAACATCTTGATAGTATTTATACAGGTTTCTGTTTTGCATAACATGTTCAGATGTAGCTGAGCTTAAAAAAATCTCAATAATCCTCATCTAGTCCTATCTTTATTTTGACTTTTTATTAAAGTCTTACTTTAATAAAAAGATAATATCTAACACTAAGGACCTTTTATAGCGTTTACTTTATAAAGGCACACTTACATTCAGAGCAACTATTTGAGGCACGGCCGATAAATTCTCCTGTATTGCAATCACGGTGTTGATATGAGTGGTCGTTAGTCTATGTCGCCATTTAAGCATATTAAACTTGAATTGATAAAATATTTAGATTAAGACGCTACAAGTCTAAGTAATATTTCACCTACTCAATATAAATCTAAATTATGTCCAGAGTCCCAAATGTGGTGATGGGTTAAGAAACAGTATGTCATCCCTCCATATTTCCCGTGGGAATCGTAAAAATTGAGAAATCATCAGAAGAATATGCAACGGTGCTCTTCAGGAAAACAAACAAGACTCACTGTGTTCGCAAGCAACGAGCATGCCGATAATATTATTATCCTCATTCGTCCCTGCTCAATCCGTCCAGGCAATGGAATGGACGGCATGCGGCTCCTTCACCTACCAAAGCTTATTACATTTATTTAAATAAGATGTTTATGTTATAAGGATGTAGGTACCGGGCGAGACCGAGACTCACCTACCTAGACCAGATTGGTCACACTCTGTTCTCTCTGCCTACCCTGCAAGGGATATGGCGTGATGATATGTAAGTATGTAAATAAGATGTAACAATTACCTAATATTGTTTAAATACAACGGTGAATAAAAATAATTCCCGAAAATTTTAATAAATATCAAAAATAGTCGTATTAATTATTTAAAACAATGCAAAGAGTGTATTAAATACAAAAACTTGGTGCCCAGAGAAAACATTCTGCGGATTTCATTTATCATAATCCTTACGATATTCTACTTCATACAAATTTATTTCAATCATACATGCTCGTAGCATAACCGTAGCACAAACAATATCCGAAGACGTTTTCCATTGTAATAATTTCACTCAAACTGTCATTAACTGTATATTATATTCCTCGTAAGTTTTTCTTTTCTTTTAAGGTTTTCTTTTCGAAAAATGATTGTCATGCGTGGCATGCGAACCCACACCTATTGGAAATCCGTTTCAATCCTATCACTAGACAAGTATGAGTTCTCGTATGATATTCAATTAGCGGCTCGTATTGTTATGTCGTTTATGGGAAATAATAATAGCTATATATACGAGTATACATATATTGTGTTCCCATATTTTTTTTGAGAAGTAACAAATATATTTTTTATAATACTGTATCAATCTGAATATTTTATATGCCATTCCGTAAATTTCTCAAATCCCCTTTAATGACGATATATATATATATATATATATATACCTATATACACACACCATCACGCCATGACCCTTGCAGGGTAGGCAGAGAGAACAGAGTGCCATCCTTGCATACTTCACTCGCTTCCTCAACATTCATAATTCTCTTCATACACGCTCGCCGGTTTCTGAGACTCTTGACTTCACCTTCCTTCAGTACATGACCGATCTGGTCTAGGTAGGTTAGTCTCGGTCTCCCCCTGTACCTACATCCTTCCACTTTCGCATTGTATATCTTCTTAACCAGACGATCGTTCGGCATTCTTTCCACATGTCCGAACTTTCGGAGCATTCCCTTTTGCATCTTTACACCAATACTCTCTTTCATACCTACTCGTCTCTCTTACGTCGTCGTTACGAATGCGATCGATCAGTCTAACTCCACAGATTTTCCGTAGAGATCGCATATCGACCGCATTAGTTTTACTTTCATACTCTTTTCTGCATACTCAACTCTTGCTTCCATACAGTAATGTTGGGACAAGCACTGCGTTATGTATTGCTACACGTGCCTTCTGGCTGAGGTGCTGGCTACCGAGAAGTTGCCCCAACGCTCCGTTCACTCTATTACCTGCATTCACTTTTCGCTCTATATCAGTGGTGTACCTCCCATCTCGGTTAAATCCACATCTAAGATATACAAATTCATCCACTTGCTCCAGTACATCATTACCTATTGTTACTCTTACATCTGTTCTGGCTTCATCTCTTTCAAAGACTATTATTTTGGTTTTGCTCACATTCACGCGTAGACCCCTTTTCTTACAATCTTCTGTCATTGTGTCGACTAGGGTCTGCAGGTCAGTCGCTGACTGTGCCAGCAGGACTGCATCATCTGTATAGAGCAGAGCAGTGACCACTGACTCGCCTATCTGGACTCCCAGATTCATATTGTTCAACCTTTGGAGACATTTATGCAGATATATGATAAACAGCCTGGCTAACAGAACGCACCCCTGCTTAACGCCGATATTGACGTCAAACCAAGGCGACATTCCATCATTCAGCCACACACAGGCTCTATAGCGCATGTACCTGGACTGCTCAGCCTGTAGCAGTTTACCGTTAATACCATACTTCGGTAAAATGTCCCAAAGTTCCTTTCATACAACCCTGTCAAATGCTCTCTCCAGATCCACAAAACTGCAGAAAACCCTCTGACCTAGAGCCAAATGCTTCTCCACAATGTTGCGCAGAGAGAACACTTGATCCATGCATCCCCTTCCACTCCTGAAACCTCTTTGTGTCTCACACAGTAAACCATCGGACACCATCCTCATTCTCCTTTCAATAATTTTACCGTATACTTTTGCTGCCAAACTGGTCAAGCTTATGGCTCTGTAATTTGCGCAGTCATAACGTGAACCCTTGTTTTTAAACAAAGACACGACGACTGTGCTATTCCAGTCCCCGGGAACCATTCCCGAGCTCCAACATAAATTGAGGAGCAACAGGAACGCCTCCCAGACACAGGAGCCACCAAGCTTGATCATCTCGGCAGACACCATATCAATGCCCGCTGCCTTACCATTTTTCAAACTTCTTATCGCCCATTCAACTTCATCCATACTGATGCCATCGGAGGACGCTGGTGCTGAATGTTGGTCTACTAAACCACATGCGACACCGGCGCCAACTCGAGTATCCGCATACATATCGCCAAAATATTCACTCCATCGGCTTAACACGTCTTGTGTTTGTGTAAGAATGTCTCCACCTTTAGACCTTATTTTATTCATTCTGAAGGCCGACCAACTACACCGAGACTTCTTCACCTTCCTTCAAAAGAGTTTGGTGTTACCCTCGAAGTTTTTAGTCAGCCTATCTTCTGCACTCATATTTGCTCTATCACGTTTCTCTTTCACTAAGGCCTTGGTGTCATTCTTACATTGCCGATATATTTTTTTCTTCTGTGGAGTCATACTGTCATTCAGATTCAAAGTAGAGACATAGTCCAACCACGCTTTCTATATATTTATTATATTACACATATATATATATATATATATACAGAGTCAAGAGTCTCCGAAACCGGAGAGCGTGTATGAAGAGAATTATGAATGTTGAGGAAGCGAGTGAAGTATGCAAAGATAGAGTTCTCTGGCACTCTGTTCTCTCTGCCTACCCTGCAAGGGCGTGATGATATGTATGTATGTATATATATATATATATATATATATATATATATATATATATATATATATATATATATCTATATATTTTAAATTAATATTTTCTTTATCATATTACGTATTATCAACCTTTAAGAACGTATGTTTATCAGAGTGTATAATAGTCCAGGCTGTTGACAGTTTTCTGTCTACAAAAGTAGCCTATGTCCTTTCTCAGGCTCTAGGCTATCTGTGTACCAAATTTCATTTAAATCGGTCGAGTAGTTATGGCGTGAAAGAGCGACAGACAGACAGAGTTACTTTTGCATTTATAATATTAGTAAGGATAATAATATTTTCTTTCAAAATTATTCAAAAATGCTTTCAAAAAGTCTTAATATCCAATATCGTAAGGCATAATAACTCTTTGGGCTATGAATAATATAGCATTCTCGAATGGAGGAAAAATTTCGAGGCTGGTAATAAAATTTTCTTTAGTGTGTTATTCCTGACGACATCCTGTTTTCTCGGTAAATTGTCTTGATGGAGTGATATTTATTTTGTGTTTCTTGTCTAACACGTGTAAAATGCTTTAATTTTAAGAACAGTTTCATTTTTAATAGCTTTTTTTTAGATGCTACAAAACGTATTGAAAAGTTTTGGCATCGGAAATGTATTTATAGAATAATAACAAATAAAAAAAAAACTAAAAAGATTATTAAATTACGTATTTTACTTTATTATTCAGTCGGATTCATCATCTCATCTCATCATCATCTCACCCATATATGTACCACTATTGGGCCTCCTCCACGAGAGGGTAATTAACCTACTATACCACGCTGGTCAGACGTGTTGGTATAGGGTTTTGTTTCGAGTTTAACTTCTCTTGCATAGATGTTATATGCGTTTTATATCGCTTAGTTGTCTCATATGATCACTCACGGGTAAGATAGGGGGTGGTGAATTGTATTCTTACTCCGTCACCACACAGACAACATCAGTCAGATTATCCATGTGAAAACTCAATGAAAATAGAATAGGTTACAATCATTTCTTTTCTGTGGGTCTGTTAAAAATCGAATAAGGGTACCCTTTAATCCATTTCTTAAAAAGCATTACAGCAAAAAAACGAATTAAAATCGTATCTTTAAATATTTGTCTAGTGTGATGTAGTAACCAAATAAGTATATAGTAGCCTGCCAAAAGAAAAGCATGATGCAGTAGACTGATTTCCCTTCTCTGGGAGAATCAATTCCTAATGCGATAGATGTATATCAGGTCAGAAGGAGAAAACGATGCACTCAGATTATTTCTAGCAATTCTTACATGAATTGCTAGAAATAATCTGATTTAAATTCACTTTTTAATTTAAATTTTTTAACAATGAAAGTTTTGACTGCACAAATAGCGTAGTGGTTAGGATACCAACCTTCCGTACCAGTGGCGAGGGTTCGATTCCCACACAGGACAATACCTTGTGCGATCCACAAAGTGCTGTTATCAGTCTGGGTGTAATTTATATGCGTTAATTGCATGTTTCGAAAGGCCGTCGAAATACAAGGTTTATTTGCTTAATGCACCCTGCAGGCGAGGATGCCTGCAGGTGAAAAAAAAAATTACTAAATACGGTCAAAATACTTAAAATAACATTCATTCCACAAAGACAGTTCAAATACTGGGCTGCGTCACGCTAAAAAGTTGAAACTGAAAATCAGCGTTAAATGTGTCAGGTTTAGCTTACGCAGAAATGTCTCGTTATGAAAAAAAAAAACAGAATATTACGCTATCATATGGTTCATAACTATGTGTTGTAATAAAAAATTATTAATAACTTCAATTTAAATTACTGAAATTTTTAGCATTTAATATGCTTCATTATTTATAAATACCCGATACGAAACGAAAAATGATGTCACAAGCGGGGTTCGAACCCGCACCTATTGGGAATCCGGCCCAACCGTGCTACCACTTACACCATTGTGAACTATTTTAGGACATGCAAATTTCGAATCATATTATATCTTACGTCTTCAAGGTGACGTATGCCATCTATCGGACAATGTTTACACATTGTATAGACTTAATACTTCAAACTTTACAGTTAGAATTGTATTAAACGATGACACAACCTTGTTATTCAAAATACTGAAATTTTTAGCATTTAATATGCTTAATTATTTATAAATACCCGATACGAAACGAAAAATGATGTCACAAGCGGGGTTCAAACCCGCACCTATTGGGAATCCGGCCCAACCGTGCTACCACTTACACCATTGTGAACTATTTTAGGACATGCAAATTTCGAATCATATTATATCTTACGTCTTCAAGGTGACGTATGCCATCTATCGGACAATGTTTACACATTGTATAGACTTAATACTTCAAACTTTACAGTTAGAATTGTATTAAACGATGACACAACCTTGTTATTCAAATTACTGAAATTTTTAGCATTTAATATGCTTAATTATTTATAAATACCCGATACGAAACGAAAAATGATGTCACAAGCGGGGTTCGAACCCGCACCTATTGGGAATCCGGCCCAACCGTGCTACCACTTACACCATTGTGAACTATTTTAGGACATGCAAATTTCTGGAATAGATTCTCAAAAATAGATGGCATACGTCACCTTGAAGACGTAAGATATAATATGATTTGAAATTTGCATGTCCTAAAATAGTTCACAATGGTGTAAGTGGTAGCACGGTTGGGCCGGATTCCCAATAGGTGCGGGTTCGAACCCCGCTTGTGACATCATTTTTCGTTTCGTATCGGGTATTTATAAATAATGAAGCATATTAAATGCTAAAAATTTCAGTAATTTGAATAACAAGGTTGTGTCATCGTTTAATACAATTCTAACTGTAAAGTTTGAAGTATTAAGTCTATACAATGTGTAAACATTGTCCGATAGATGGCATACGTCACCTTGAAGACGTAAGATATAATATGATTCGAAATTTGCATGTCCTAAAATAGTTCACAATGGTGTAAGTGGTAGCACGGTTGGGCCGGATTCCCAATAGGTGCGGGTTCGAACCCCGCTTGTGACATCATTTTTCGTTTCGTATCGGGTATTTATAAATAATTAAGCATATTAAATGCTAAAAATTTCAGTAATTTGAATAACAAGGTTGTGTCATCGTTTAATACAATTCTAACTGTAAAGTTTGAAGTATTAAGTCTATACAATGTGTAAACATTGTCCGATAGATGGCATACGTCACCTTGAAGACGTAAGATATAATATGATTCGAAATTTGCATGTCCTAAAATAGTTCACAATGGTGTAAGTGGTAGCACGGTTGGGCCGGATTCCCAATAGGTGCGGGTTCGAACCCCGCTTGTGACATCATTTTTCGTTTCGTATCGGGTATTTATAAATAATTAAGCATATTAAATGCTAAAAATTTCAGTAATTTGAATAACAAGGTTGTGTCATCGTTTAATACAATTCTAACTGTAAAGTTTGAAGTATTAAGTCTATACAATGTGTAAACATTGTCCGATAGATGGCATACGTCACCTTGAAGACGTAAGATATAATATGATTCGAAATTTGCATGTCCTAAAATAGTTCACAATGGTGTAAGTGGTAGCACGGTTGGGCCGGATTCCCAATAGGTGCGGGTTCGAACCCCGCTTGTGACATCATTTTTCGTTTCGTATAGGGTATTTATAAATAATTAAGCATATTAAATGCTAAAAATTTCAGTAATTTGAATAACAAGGTTGTGTCATCGTTTAATACAATTCTAACTGTAAAGTTTGAAGTATTAAGTCTATACAATGTGTAAACATTGTCCGATAGATGGCATACGTCACCTTGAAGACGTAAGATATAATATGATTCGAAATTTGCATGTCCTAAAATAGTTCACAATGGTGTAAGTGGTAGCACGGTTGGGCCGGATTCCCAATAGGTGCGGGTTCGAACCCCGCTTGTGACATCATTTTTCGTTTCGTATCGGGTATTTATAAACTTCAATTTAATTGTGGTAGGACCACGCTGTTGACAGTTCTCTGTCTACAGCCGCGGGCCGGTCCATCCGGAGTAGTACCACACCCTCGCAGAAGATCGACGTCTGAGTAATAACAATATGCTATTGCGCTTCGTTCGGTGAGCGAGGGAGCCAGAAGCCGAACTGGGTGGGTTTGGGTAATGGTAGGCAGCGGCCTAACTATTCCCTTAGTATAGCAAAGGTTCATAGGCAACAGTGACACTCACCATCAGGTGTGCTGCTTGCTCGTTTGCCACCATAAGCAATGAAAAAAAAAGAAAATTTATTATTGTCATTATTGCTTCGCCGCTGCCTATGGACATAAGTCTATAGACATAAGGCATAAGCCTATAGTACTTATGTACTCACCAAACCCAAGCTTACTATAATACATCTAAAAATTTGATATTTATATAATTCTTATTTTATACATAAATACAGATTAAAAACAGTTTTACATTTTTATAAGGTTTAATAATTTTACAGAACTTTTTTTGACAGAAGATTGTAAGAAAAGGGGTCTACACGTGAATGTGAGCAAAACCAAAATAATGGTCTTTGAAAGAGATGAAGCCAGAACAGATGTAACAATAGGTAATGATGTACTAGAGCAAGTGGATGAATTTGTATATCTTGGATGTGGATTTAGCCGAGATGGAAGGTACACCACTGATATAGAGAGAAGAGTGAATGCCGGAAATAGAGTGAACGGAGCGTTGGGGCAACTTCTCGGTAGCCACCACCTCAGCCAGAAGGCACGTGTAGCAATACATAACGCAGTGCTGGTCCCAACATTACTGTATGGAAGCGAGAGTTGGGTATGCAGAAAAGAGTATGAAAGTAAAATTAATGCGGTCGAAATGCGATCTCTACGGAAAATCTGTGGAGTTAGGCTGACCGACCGCATTCGTAACGACGACGTAAGAGAGCGTACATACCTAATGAAAGAGAGTATTGGTGTAAAGATGCGAAAGGGAATGCTCCGATGTTTCGGACATGTGAAAAGAATGCCGAACGAACGTCTGGTTAAGAAGATATACAATGCGAAAGTGGAAGGATGTAGGTACCGGGGAGAACGAGACTCACCTACCGGTGAGTCTCGGTCAAGTATGCAAGGATAGAGTTCTCTGGCACTCTGTTCTCTCTGCCTACCCTGCAAGGGATATGGTGTGATGATATGTATGTATGTGTAATAATTTTAACTAGTTATTAATTTTTAACTAGTTAATAATTGTTAGTAATTTTTCAAAGTTATGGTACCTACGTATATAACGTACCTAAGTTATAATTACCTAATTTTGATAAAAGGCCACTTTACAAGGAATAATAACACAACACTCTCATAACTCTTTGAGGAACTAATTATTGTTTATATTAAGATCGTGTTTTGTTTTTTAAGATCATCTAAATACGTATCGACGCTCATTTCGCTCAATCGCCGAGTTAACTACCAAATTACAAGCCTAATTAATATATTTACTGTAAATAATACACTAATTAAATAATTATATTTATTATTACACTAAATCTCACCTATTAACTACTACAACTAAAATAAAATATACATCACACTCAACATAATTATTATTATCAAAGAATGAGGTGCCCAACATAAAATAAATATACATCTTTTGAAGCATAAACATTTTACACATCACAAATTTCACACCTTTATAAAATCATTTCACGCAAAATACGTTCACAAATGTCTTTCAAAGCTTAACAATGTCAAAGGATATGTAAGAGCTCTCTTATTTTGGTTCGTATGTTTAATCAATTCGGAAAAAAATGTATCACATCAATAAGTGAATGGAAGCTTTATATATACAAAACAATTTTTTATATATTTACCTTGTCTAATTTATATATAACCTGAAAGCGATGTGATGCTATTAAATTCACAATATGCTATTATATAATAAATCAGAAATGTTAAACAAATTAATTTAAAAAAATGCAAGTTTGCTCTGCAGTTTATAATGGATCAAAACACAATAAGTCCTTGCGCCTTAGATTCTGACGGGTGTCTTAATAAAAAATGACTTGAGCAAATCTCATCAAAAAATCCATTAGCCTATCAACGTCCACCATTGGTAAAAAGGGGTCATCATCATTATCATCGTCATCATCATCACAGCCCATATACGTCCCACTTTTGGGATTGGGCCTCCTCCATAATAAGAGGGAACTTAACCTACTATACCGAGCAAGTCAGACGTGTTGGTATAGGGTTTTGTTTCGAGTTTTTTTTTCTCTTGCATAGATGTTATATGCATTTTATATCCCTTAGTCGTCTCTTACGATCATCCACGGGTAAGATAGGGGGTGGTAAATTGTATTCTTACTCCGTCACCACACGGATAAAAAGTGGTACAGTGCGATAAATAATGAAGAAACATTATATTTATTAATGCAATCATCACACGAATCAACATTAAGGTAATTATTAGACGATCCGATAATAACCATTGTACCTACCTAGCTGTTTGACCAGCGCTGTATAGTAGGAAGGAGGCGTCTAGCCTCGGTCAGTAAGACATATACATATAAAGAAGAAGATAACTGATTTTTCAATTACCCATTTCTTTTAGCGCCTATGTCATAAAAATTAAAGCGCGTTTAACCAACCAATTCCGTTAAAATACATACATACATATCATCACGCCATATCCCTTGCAGGGTAGGCAGAGAGAACAGAGTGCCAGAGAACTCTATCTCTGCATACTTCACTCGCTTCCTCAACATTCATAATTCTCTTCATACACGCTCGCCGGTTTCGGAGACTCTTGACTCCACCTTCCTTCAGTACATGACCGATCTGGTCTAGGTAGGTTAGTCTCGGTCTCCCTCGGTACCTACATCCTTCCACTTTCGTATTGTATATCTTCTTAACCAGGCGTTCGTTCGGCATTCTTTCCACATGTCCGAACCATCGGAGCATTCCCTTTCGCATCTTTACACCAATACTCTCTTTCATACCTACTCGCTCTCTTACGTCATCGTTACGAATGCGGTCGGTCAGCCTAACTCCACAGATTTTCCGCAGAGATCGCATTTCGACCGCATTAATTTTACTATCATACTCTTTTCTGCATACCCAACTCTCGCTTCCATACAGTAATGTTGGGACAAGCACTGCGTTATGTATTGCTACACGTGCCTTCTGGCTGAGGTGGTGGCTGCCGAGAAGTTGCCCCAACGCTCCGTTCACTCTATTTCCCGCATTCACTCTTCGCTCATATCATCCGTTAAAATAAAACTGTTGATATGATGTAAAATGAAGATTAAGTTGAAAATAAATAACAATGATAATATAACATTTTTTTATTGCTTATGGTGGCAAACCAGCAAGTAGCACACCTGACGGTGAAGGTCACTACCGCCCATGGATCTTTGCTATAGCCAAAGCTATAGCTAGGCCGCTGCCTACGATACAATCCGTAAACCCACTCAGTAGGGCTTCCGGCTCTCTCGCTCACCGAACGAAGCGCAATAGCATATTGCCATTACTCAGACGTCGATCTTCTGCGATAGTGTGGTACTACCTCGGACGAACCGGCCCGCGACTATAGATAGAGAACTATTAACAGCGTGGTCCTACCACTATTAAAGCCTACAATATTGATACTTTATAATAATATTGATGCTATATAATAATATTGATGCTATAATAATAGTAATAAATATACTCATTAACAAGGTTACGCTACCATTTACAACTTATCTGTAACTAAATGCACACTGTCGCGAGACGCTCATGTCAATTTAATGAATATGTTTCATATCTAAATTTAATACTTTTAAACTATTATCTGCCATACCAAAATAAAGATAAAATGAAAAAAATTGGAAGAAGCGGTCGAACCCAATATATCTATCCAGAAAGATAAAATGAAACATATATTGAAAAATCAACACGAGTGTATAAACTTGACTACTGATATTTTTTTACTGAACGTCACTTCTGCCCTAATACTTTTCCTTGCGAAATCATTCACTTATATTATCACATATAAAAAAGTTCTACTTCAATAATACAATGGATTCACATTTATTATCCCTTTAACTGCACTATAGATCTGCTCTTTCTACTGATATCTATAGCGATAATGGAATATTGGTGTAAAGCCCAAAGAACGGGTATCTGGCGTGAAGCCAACGTGTACGAACTGTGCAAATCGCCGCTTGTCTACGTTCCACGTCAACTGATTCGTGATAAACTCCCTGCCACGTATCTACTATATTAAACAAATAGATTTTTTTAAATAAAGACTTCTTCAAATACCTTGGCAATTTATTGGAGGAGTAAAAACTTCAAGTTCACGTCAGTGATAAGCTAATGTTAATAATTGTAGCTATGTACGATGCATTTTGGTTAAAAAACAATGTGGTAAAAAAAATATTTTAGCAATTATTTTTATTTGATGGATTGTATGAAGTATAATTTGATTAATAAATGTGTAATATTTTTTATATTATCAATTATTTTTATTTTATGGATTATATGTAGTATATTTTGATTAATAAAACAACAATAATAAAGAATATAAAAACTAATGTGAATTATAAAATTATAATTTTTAATGCTGCAATTAATTTGAAAACAACGAAGAATATTTGATCATTTTAATTTTTAATTTATTTCGAGTTGGAGCAGACTCGTTTTAGGACTGTTGATTCACAGCGAAGACGAAGACCGGGTTTCGGTGACCCACTCGCATGGCGTGGAGAGGTACATTGCGAGGGGGGTTTATGGGGTCGCGCGCCGCTTCATTTGTCGCCTCGGAAGGATTTAGTGGGGTATCACTGACCTTGGCGGGTAAAAAGAACTGTTGATTCAGTAAAGTAAGTATTGTGAATTGTGATAGCTAAAGACACAATAACTATACAGATCATATAATGAAACCTTAGGAAAAAAAAATACATCAATAAACCCTTTTATTTACCATCAATTTGCCATTTTCGCGTTACTCGTTCTCAATATGTCAGATTGAATGATAATGAAGTCGGTTTAAAAATATTTCATTTAATCACATTTTTAATTTATAAAAGTTCTAACAACAATTTACAATTTAATAAGCAAATACGATTCATCATCATCATCATCATCCTGCTCTCATCCCAATTACTTGGGGTCGACGCAATATGTCATGTTCCTCCATACAGTCCTATCAGACGTCATCTCTGCAGTCACCTTCTGTCTAGCCATGTCATGCCTCACGCAGTCCATCCATCTTTTCTTTGGTCTTCCTTTACCCCTAAAGCCTTCAAAATTCATTCACAACATTACTTTCATCCCGTCTCATCACATGTCCATACCATGTTAACCTTTCACTCCTTAACTTATTAAGCAAATATTCTAAAATATATATCTTCTAATAGACATACATACATACATACATATCATCACGCCATATCCCTTGCAGGGTAGGCAGAGAGAACTGAGTGCCAGAGAACTCTATCTCTGCATACTTCACTCGCTTCATCAACTCAACATTCATAATTCTCTTCATACACGCTCGCCGGTCTTCTAATAGAGATATGCGATTATATTTCAAGAGGGTTTTATAGATGAGTTATAAGTAAAGGAAGACTAAAGAAAAGATGGATGAACTGCGTGAGTCATGACATGGATAGACAGGGAGTGACTGCAGAGATGACGTATGATTGAACTGTATGGTGAAAGATGACATATTGCGTCGACCCCAAGTAATTGGGTTAAGAGCAAGGTGATGATGATGATGAAATGAGTTATAGCGTTTATCTCTAAGATTAACCACATTTTTTACATATTTCAAGGATTTCGTTTACAATTAACCGTTACGTTTCTATAAATTATTAAATAAGCGTTCATTTTTAACTTTATGTAAACCCTTCATAATATAATAGAAACAGACGAAAAAGCATTAAAATTTCCTCAGCACTACCTATTTTAAATAAATGTAATATCCAAAATTAATATCTTTAGATGAAAATGACCTAATTTAGAAAGAAATATGTATTACTCATTTAGTTTTCCACAGGGAGATACTTTTACTATTCATGTTATCAGCTTTTCGTGTAACAAATGCCAATTAATTTGCTGGGCATACAACAACACCGACATTTCAATTAATTTTGTTTTAATTAATTTTGTTACATACTTATATCATCTTAATAAAACATGCTCAGATAAATAACAAACTCTCATATCTGAATTGAATGTTTAGACAAACAACAAACAAACCACTTGAAACCAAAATACATTCGGATTGCGTATCTAAAGGGTTTCAGTAATCGTAGAAGGGTTTTATCAGGGTACAGACAGAGGCCGCATCCGCTGGAAATGTCGGATTTCCTGAGATAACCCATACGGGGTGTATCGCTAATATCCATGGATAAAACGGGTGCCCTTGGAAAAATGTTGTGGAGATTATCGTAACGAGGACTGCCACAATATATGTAGGTATGTACAAACTGTATAAATCAAAGCTAATTTATTATTGTACTATATCTAATTTCAACACTGTATTACATTACATTTAATTATTTTCGTATGATCACGTAGTAAGGATAAAATTTTCCATCCCTTTTTCATATTTTGCCCGTGGGTGTACTAGAAGATCACTAAGGGATATAAACTGTACTATAACATCTATACAAGAGATGAAAATCTTGAAATAAACCCCTACACCAACCCCTCCCCTCTGGCCAGCGTGGTATATTAGGTCAATTTCCCTCCTATTGTGGAGGAGGCTTGATCCCAGCAGTTGGACGTATGAAGACTTAGATGATAATGATAAATATTTTTCTCTTAATAAGAAGTTACCTGAATACCATTAAATGTTTTTCTTGCAGATATGTTTTTATTACTCATACCTACATGTCATCACGCCATATCCCTTACAGGGCAGGCAGAGAGAACAGAGTGCCAGAGAACTCTATCCTTGCATACTTCACTCGCTTCCTCAACATTCATAATTCTCTTCATACATGCTCGCCGGTTTCGGAGACTCTTGACTCCACCTTTCTTCAGTACATGCCCAATATGGTCTAGGTAGGTTAGTCTCGGTCTCCCCCGGTACCTACATCCTTCCACTTTCGCATTGTATATCTTGTTAACCAGACGTTCGTTCGGCAATTTTTCCACATGTCCGAATCATCGGAGCATTCCCTTTCGCATCTTTACACCAGTACTCTTTTTCGTACCTACTCGCTTTCTGACGTTATGTTAGGTTATGTTTTTATTGGATAGGTCATATTAATGGGGATACAAATATCCTTGAATAGCGACATTTTTATAAGATATATTTAATGACTACAAGGAAAATCCAAGCAGTAATAATTTGTCCCGAATGCAAATGAGAACCAAGATACTTATTACAGCACACTATTAACTAGATTAATAGGTGCAATCAAAACATACTGTATTAAATTAAACGGTATAAACTTTTTTGTTTGTAAAATTACTTGTTAAAAATTTTGCTATTAATACCTATAAGTTATTTCAATTTTTCTTAATGTAAAGAAATTTAATATCAATATATATGACGCAGCATTTCTTAATACTTATGGTTTTATTCGAAGGATAAATATTCGTTTTCTTTTTCACCAAAAAATTCACTCAAACGAATCAGACGTCCTGCTCAATGAATAATAAACGTTTTATTCAAAAAAAAAATTATGCGTAGTTAAAAATCTTCCATAAATTAAGATTCGATGAGAATAACTAGTTTATAAAACTCAAATTACACTAGTTTACATGAAAATATACCGGATTTATTTGTTCATTATAAAAATTTATTTATCCGTGTGGTGGCGGAGTAAGAATACAATTCACCACCCCCTATCTTACCCGTGGGTGATTACGAGACGACTAAGGGACATAAAATGCATATAACATCTATGCAAGAGAAGGAAAACTCGAAACAAAACCCTATACCAACACGTCTGACCAGCGCGGTATAGTAGGTTAATTTCCCTCCAAATCAAATTACGGAGGAGGCCCGAGCCCAACAGTGGGACAAATATGGACTGTGATGATGAAGAATTGATTAAGGAATTGAAGCAGATAACACTACTGTAAGAGAAAATAAACTTCCTTAGGAATGTAATTATTGAGCTGACGGCAGCAGGTGAAGTTGGTCCAGGTCGATAAAAACTCTTAATCGTCTTTTACGCCATCCACGAGTGAAGTAAAGATTGGTAGTATTCATCGCCGCTACTACACAGCAATTAAGTATCTATGAGCTATAATAGATCTCTTATTACACTCATGTTTTTTGTAAAACTATATTTTATTATTATTATTATTTCATAGGTAGGTTAGTCTTGGTCTCCCTCGGTACCTACATCCTTCCACTTTCGCATTGTATATCTTCTTAACCAGACGTTCGTTCGGCATTCTTTCCACATGTCCGAACCATCGGAGCATTCCCTTTCGCATCTTTACACCAATATTCTCTTTCATATCTACTCGCTCTATTACGTCGTCGTTACGAATGCGGTCGGTCAGCCTAACTCCACAGAGTTGCCGCAAAGATCGCATTTCGACCGCATTAATTTTACTTTCATACTCTTTTCTGCATACCCATCTCATGTAATGAAGGAAGGTGGAGTCAAGAGTCTCCGAAACCGGCGAGCGTGTATGAAGAGAATTATGAATGTTAAGGAAGCGAGTGAAGTATGCAGAGATAGAGTTCTCTGGCACTCTGTTCTCTCTGCCAACCCTGCAAGGGATATGGCGTGATGATATGTATTTATGTATGTATAATTTCATATTTTTTCCTTATGTGATGATGGAGTAAGATTACAATTCACCAATTCACTGTAAAAAACGACTAAAGAAAATAAAATGCATATAACATCTAGATATTATATAAATCTTTCAATCTTGAAATCTTCTCGAAAGAAAACTCTATACAACACCTCTGCCCGGCGTTGTATAGTAGGTTAACTTCCCATCCATTATGGAGGAGGTTTGAGCCCAACAGTAGGACATATATAAGCTAAACACATGATGATTTTATTTTATTATATTATTTTAAAAAATATAATGTAAAAAAATATTCACAGCTTATCAAATAAACATTCTACTCTGAATGTGTAGAGAGCCTTAAATACCTCAGCGTTATTACAAAGTTAATTTCCAAATTGTTTGGTTTTTCATAACCGCCAATAATGCATATTGTATTTTGAAATATGATGCGAGTATAAGAGTTTCCTTTGAAATTGATATTTAATTTCCTGCCCTATATAAAAAAGATACAAAAATTTGTATGTGAATTGATTCATGTTTAGTATTTATCATCGTCATCATTCTCTTGCTTTTGTACCAATTACTTAAGGTCGATACAATATGTACTTGTATGTAATACAAAAGTTATTTGCAATAGTTTTATGATCGGCCCCTTGCCTAACATCAACCATCCTCGTAGTGAATGTAGTTGACCAAATGGAATTAGGTGGAGTTGGTGCAGGTCGATATAAAGTCCTCAATCATCTTTTACAACATTCACGAGCAAAGTAAGGATTGTTAGAATTCGTAGCTGCTACCATACATATCATCACGCCATATCCCTTGCAGGGTAGGCAGAGAGAGACCACCGAAGTTAAAATCGAGTACCGGTGGTCCGCTCGCACGGCGAAGAGAGAAGGTTTTACGGTGGGTCTATGGGGTCACGCGCCGCCTTTCCGTCACCCCGGACCGATTCAGCGGGGCGAGACGCACCCATAGCCCACCAATAAAAAATAAAAAAAAAAAAAAGGGTAGGCAGAGAGAATAGAGTGCCAGAGAACTCTATCCTTACATACTTCACTCGCTTCCTCAACATTCATAATTCTCTTCAAACACGCTCGTCGGTTTCAGAGATTCTTGACTCCACCTTCCTTCAGTACGAGACCAATCTGGTCTAAGTAGGTTAGTCTCGTTATATATAGTCTCGGATATGATAGAATTCTATTATTTATTTCAGGTCAGTAATCCAATCAAATGAAATACTATACGATGCACAGTAAAGGTGAAAAGCTTAAACTACCTTCAATAGTGGTAGGATGAACTGTTAACAGTTTTCCGTCTACAGCCGCGGGACAGTTCGTTAGGGTTAATACCACAATCTCGCAGAAAATTGACGTCTGAGCAATTACAATGTACTACCGTGCTTCATTCGGTGAGCGAGAGAGCAAGCATCCCAACTTTCTGGGTGGGTTTGGAATTTTTATTGGTAGACACCGGTCTAGCTGCATTCCTGGTATACCAAAGGTCCATGGGCGGCAATAACACCATCAGCCGTGTTGCTTGTCCGTTTGCTACCATAAGCAAGCATGTAAAAAACTTTTAAACTTTCGTAGGTGGGTAGAGGTAATGATCTCGAACTATTATCCGTCGGAAGCTCCACTATAAGTATATATTTTATAATCCTGTATCAACACCAAATTTATCTACTTCCTAAAGTGCTAACGTAAATCTTGAAGTATCATCACTATAAATAATAGGTTTAGGCATGGAGTAAACTGCGGGCGTTGTTTTAGATATGTTATTATCTTTTATTATGGCTGAGAATGCTTGTAATTTTTCATATTTGTTTTCTTCAAGAACATAACGCTTACCCTTCTGTATTATCATAACAGCTGTTCTACATAAGTGCATCATCATCATCATCATCTTTATCTCAGCTCACATATATCCCACTATTGGACTCGAGCCTCTTCTATAATGGGAGGGTAATTGACCTACTACACCACGCTGGTCAGACATGTTGGTATAGAGTTTTGTTTCGAGGTTTCCTTCTCTTGCATAGACGTTACATGCGTTTTATATTTCTTAGTCGTCTCGTACGATCACTCACGGGTAAGATATGTGGTGATGAATTGTATTCTTACTCCGTCACCACACTGAAATAAGTAATAATATAATAATAAATAATAAATGTTTATTACCAATAATAATAATAATAATAAATGTTTATTACCAATAAAGTCATTACATAAAAATTACATTAACAAAGATTCCCAAACTAGGCAACAGAGCCTGTATCTTGGGATTCAGAGCACAAGTTGATGGTATGTAAGACATTTGATCCTAACTCGTAATAACATTAGGTAAGATGTTTTAAATTTTAGAAAAAGACAATACAAAACATATAACCAAATAGACATCAACCTATGTGGATATCATGACATAAAGGTTTTGCAATACGTTAAGTGTGCGTGTGTGTGTTTGCGTGTGTGTATGTGCGGATGTACGAGAGTGTGTGTAAATACTGGTACGGGTGGCATTATTATAAAGTGCATCACCATATGGAAAATCACCGTTACTGTAGACAATATTATTGTAAACCATATACTCTTTCATCGTTCCCCAAAAAAATGATACATGGTACGGTGTTTAGAGAGGTTATATAAATTGCCTCACTTGGCAAGCGGAATTTGCGATTGCAATAATGAAAAGAGCCAAAAGAGCTAGTGCATATTCTCCTGATGATCGCTCAGTTAATAAAAATCTTATGACTCCCACCAGTAAGTAAGGGTAATTGCATTCCTATTTCGTAGCTACACATAAATATACGTTCTAAAGTTATAATATTACTTGATATAAAACTCATATCCAAAATTACAGCAAATACTTACAGATTTTAAGTTTAATCGACGTTCGGATAGCTCTTTAGCTTACCAAATAATAAGCTAGAAATCTCGTGGGGTTTTGCATTCGAAAATGTTATATAATAGACATTAATTTATTAATTCTAAAGATCATCATCATTATCCTACTCTTATCCCAACTACTTGGGGTCGATACAATATGTACTTTTCTATTATAGTACATATTGTAGAAGTTATTGGCAATAGTTTTATGACCGGCCGCCTGCCAGACGTCAACCCTGGGAATGTAATTGTTGACCAAACGGCATCAGATGGAGTTGGCCCAGGTCGTTATAAGGCTCTTACTCTTCTTTTACAACATTCACGAGCAAAGTAAGGGTTGATAGTAATCGTAGCCGCTACCACACAGCAATTATTAATTCAGTTCATTATTAATTCTAAACATAATACCTAAGGAATGCTCCGATGGCTTAGACATGTGGAAAGAATGCCGAACGAACGTCTGGTTAAGAAGATATACAATGCGAAAGTGGAAGGATGTAGGCACCGGGGGAGACCGAGACTCACCTACCTAGATCAGATTGGTCACGTACTGAAGGAAGGTGGAGTCAAGACTCTCCGAAATCGGCGAGCGTGTATGAAGAGAATTATAAATTTTGAGGAAGTGAGTGAAGTATGCAAGGATAGAGTTCTCTGGCACTCTGTTCTTTCTGCCTACCTTGCAAAGGATATGGTGTGATGATATGTATGTATGTATAATAGTACCTAATTTAATTGCAAATTCGACTGTAAGAACGTTATTGTTTATATTTACATACTGGAGCGTACTCAACTTACCTACATCAAATATTATGGTTCACTTCACAATAACGCCAAATATTTCATAGTAAAATATTCCAGCAACAAAATTAAATATTGGTGTTTAGACTAACGCCTTCTCTGAGGGAGGCAACGGTTTTATGTGTACTTGTAAATAAAAAGATGTCGAAAACACACGTCTTTCAATCTTCTTTCCTTAAACAAATTAATTTAATCCATTTTTAGCCCATTCACATCTCACTATTAAGCAAAAACCTTTCTCAATAGGGTATTAACGGATACAAGCTACATCCTGTATTAGAACAATTATTGTGTTAGTAAAAACCGGCTGAGGGATACCTCTGCATACCTGATAAGGCATTATTCTGCAAGGGGTGAGGCCTATGTCAAACAATTGGCATGACTAAACTTATTGATAAATTTTTCATTTAGTGACGGAATAAGAATACAATTCTTAACCCCATGGGTTTAAAAGATGTGTTGGGCGGCCCACCAAAGACAAATATCGGGTTCCGGTGGCCCGCTCGCATGGCGAAGAAAGGCGTATTACTTGGTGGGTCTATGGGGAGCCACCGAAGATAAAAATCGGGTACCGGTGGCCCGCTCGCACGGCGAAGAGAGGAGTTGCACGGTGGGTCTATGGGGTCGCGCGCCATCTAAAACCACCGCAAAAGAAAACAGAAATAGGTTTTAAATATGTGAAAGACAACTAAAGCTTGGCCTCAGTAGTGTAACATATATGAGCTCAGATGTAGATTTGATAAATAGTTTCAATTAAAAAGGCCGCCCTTAAAATCTCTAAAACACGGTGTTATTATATTTTAAATTTTATCGATATAAATATTTATAATATATGGGGGGCATAGTCCGGAGCGTGCTCGGTCGCGTCCCCTGCCAGTCTAATTAGACTGCTAATCCGGCTCGATATGCCTACCGCAATGCGGGTTAGGGCGTCCCCCGGAGGCGACGCGTACCGACCCGCCCCCGTCGGTACGAACTTAGGCAGTTGCGGCGATGGGGGCCGCCACCCATCACGCCTTGCCCAGTCAGGTGAGTCGAGGAGAGCAGAGTGCCGGGTGGGCACGTGGAATGTAAGAGGTTGTGTGGAAGGTAAGTTGCACGAGCTGATATCCGTCATGGCGGACAAACAGCTAGACGTGCTCTGTGTAACAGAGACAAAGCGAAGGGGCAGCGACGCCTGCGATCTTCCTGGTGGCGGGATGGCTCTGTGGTCTAGTGTACCACAGAGCGATCGAGCCAGCATGGGGGTAGGAGTGCTGTTGTCCTCTCGCTTGGCCTCAGGTGTGAAGGAATACGGAATGTATGATCCCAGACTTCTTTGGGTCCGTATAAAACTAGGTGTCACCAAGGTATTCATGGTTGTAGCATATGCTCCCGTAGGATCCTCGGTGGCATCAGACCTAGAGAAGTTTTGGGATAATGTTAGGGAAGTTCTGGATATGGCAGAAACCAGTGAACGCGTGATTGTATGCGGCGATTTGAACGGATGGGTGGGGACCAAGCGCCCCGACTATGAGGAAGTACTTGGTCCATTTGGTGATAAGAGAGTGAACGACGCAGGTAGGCTCATAGCGGATGTATGCATGGAGAGAAACCTTATTGTGTCAAACACATTTTTCCAACATAAGGACATCCACATATATACATGGAGAAGGAATGAACAGAAAAGTATAATAGATTTAATTTTGGTAGACAGTCGCCTCCGAAGCAAAATATTGGACGCAAGAGCCTACAGGGGCCCCACAGTCGATACGGACCACTATCTCGTTATTGCGAGTTTTAGTGGTCTGTTAAGAAAGTTGAGGCACTGGCGAGAGCGTGTCCATTTCGGAGGGCTTGAAAGAATAAAGGTTGAAAGGTTGCAAGAAGAGTGTGTAAGAGAAAAGTATGGAGAGGGTGTCCGAGAACGGCTGACGATGGCAAGCCAGCCGCAATTGGACATTGAAGAATGCTGGAGAGTATTGAAGGAGAGTATGGTAGATACAGCGAAAGAAAAAAGTATGTGGAGAAAGAAATATATCGGCAATGTAAGAATGACACCAAGGCCTTAGTGAAAGAGAAACGTGATAGAGCAAGTATGAGTGCAGAAGATAGGCTGACTAAAAACTTCGAGAGTAACACCAAACTCTTTTGGAGGGAGGTGAACAAGTCTCGGGGTGGTTGGTCAGCCTTCAGAATGAATAAAATAAGGTCTAAAGGTGGAGACATTCTTACACAAACACAAGACGTGTTAAGCCGCTGGAGTGAATATTTTGGCGATATGTATGCGGATGCTACGGTTGACGCCGGTGTCGCATGTGGTTTAGTAGAACAACATTCGGCAGCGGCGTCCCCCGATGACATCAGTATGGATGAAGTTGAATGGGCGATAAGAAGTCTGAAAAATGGTAAGGCAGCGGGCATTGATATGGTGTCTGCCGAGATGATCAAGCTTGGTGGCTCCTGTATCTGGGAGGCGTTCCTGTTGCTCCTCAATTTATGTTGGATCTCGGGAATAGTTCCCGGGGACTGGAATAGCGCAGTCATCGTGTCTTTGTTTAAAAACAAGGGTTCACGTTATGACTGCGCAAATTACAGAGCCATAAGCTTGACCAGTTTGGCAGCAAAAGTGTATGGTAAAATTATTGAGAGGAGAATGAGGATGGTGTCCGATGGTTTACTGTGTGAGACACAAGGAGGTTTCAAGAGGGGAAGGGGATGCATGGATCAAGTGTTTTCTCTACGCAACATTGTGGAGAAGCATCTGGCTCTAGGTCAGAGGGTTTTCTGCAGTTTTGTGGATCTGGAGAGAGCATTTGACACAGTTGTACGAAAGGAACTTTGGGACATTTTACCGGAGTATGGTATTAACGGTAAACTGCTACAGGCTGTGCAGTCCAGTTACATGGGCTGTAGAGCCTGTGTGCGGCTGGATGATGGAATGTCGCCTTGGTTTGACGTCAATATCGGCGTTAAGCAGGGTGCGTTCTGTCAGCCAGGCTGTTTATCATATATCTGGATAAATGTCTCCAAAGGTTGAACGATATGAATGTGGGAGTCCAGATGGGCGACTCAATGGTCACTGCTCTGCTTTATGCAGATGATGCAGTCCTGCTGGCACAGTCAGCGACTGACCTGCAGACCCTAGTCGACACAATGACAGAAGATTGTAAGAAAAGGGGTCTACGCGTGAATGTGAGCAAAACCAAAATAATGGTCTTTGAAAGAGACGAAGCCAGAACAGATGTAAGAGTAACAATATGTAATGATATACTAGAACAAGTGGATGAATTTGTGAAATCTTGGATGTGGATTTAGCCGAGATGGAAGGTACACCACTGATATAGAGCGAAGAGTGAATGCGGGAAATAGAGTGAACGGAGCGTTGGGGCAACTTCTCGGCAGCCACCACCTCAGCCAGAAGGCACGTGTAGCAATACATAACGCAGTGCTTGTCCCAACATTACTGTATGGAAGCGAGAGTTGGGTATGCAGAAAAGAGTATGAAAGTAAAATTAATGCGGTCGAAATGCGATCTCTGCGGAAAATCTGTGGAGTTAGGCTGACCGACCGCATTCGTAACGACGACGTAAGAGAGCGAGTAGGTATGAAAGAGAGTATTGGTGTAAAGATGCGAAAGGGCATGCTTCGATGGTTCGGACATATGGAAAGAATGCCGAAGGAACGTCTGGTTAAGAAGATATACAATGCGAAAGTGGAAGTATGTAGGTACCGAGGGAGACCGAGACTAACCTATTTAGATCAGATCGGTCATGTACTGAAGGAAGGTGGAGTCAAGAGTCTCCGAAACCGGCAAGCGTGTATGAAGAGAATTATGAATGTTGAGGAAGCGAGTGAAGTATGCAGAGATAGAGTTCTCTGGCACTCTGTTCTTTCTGCCTACCCTGCAAGGGATATGGCGTGATGATATGTATGTATGTATATTTATAAAAGACCATAAACTCGTATTTCGTACAAAGTATTGTAATTCCTATGAATTTAATCCTAAAAATTCAGCGTAGGAAATTAGTACATAAATCTATCAGTAGAGTCAAAATTTAAGTTGCAATTGTATAAAATTCAAACATTATGATTTATACTAATATCTAATGTGTATGGACTGCAATAAATACAACAAAAACACATAAAAGTTGATAAAGTGACCAAATAAAGTATAAAAGCCGGAGACAGAAGTGAAAAATCGCTGATGTTCCGCACAAAATTCATTCGGGTTAACGCCACACAATGATCCGCACTTCGGTCGCTCGTGACCTATGACTGCGACTCACTTGTTTTTACACTTCGTAAGCTCTATAAAAATAAACAAAAGTAAAAAAATATATATGCAACGAGCTCCACGGATACCATATTAAGAGAAATCGTTCTAGTATATCTTTCCTTAATTTTCTTCAGCTTCATTGACCCTTAAATACACGTTTACAGATCTTGAAGTCTTGGATTGGAATCGGGAGTTAAAATTACAAGAAAATTATTTATATAAATCTACTAGTTTTCATCTGTGGATATCTTGCTTCCTATTCATCACATCATCATCACAGCCCATAATGTCCCACTGTTGGGCTCGGGCCTCCTCCGTAATGGGAGAGAAATTAACCTGCTATACCGCGCTGGTCAGACGTGTTGATATAGGATTTTGTTTCGAGTTTTCCTTCTCTTGCATAGATGTTATATGCGTTTTATATCCCTTAGTCGTCGCCTACGATCACCCACGGGTATGATATGGGGTGGTGAATAGTATTCTTACTCCGTCACCACACGGAAATTGCTTCTATTGCTTCCTATTATGTAAGCGTAAAATTTACATGATGAAATGTGTGTGATAGATAGACTTCTTCTTCTAGGATGTGATTGAATTCAAAAATAAACAATCTTTCATATTTTGATTAATATTTTTTTATTAAAAAGAAGCATAAAATATGTGAACCCGGTTAACGACGATAGTGAAGTATTTCCCTTCCATTATAGACCAAACGAGGTGCTTAATATTTGGATCTATATGGAATTATGGACTATTAAAAAACAAAAGAATGTTTACATTGCCCATATATATTTTATTATAAAAGACTGACTTTCAAAAGGATGTAGGTACTAAGGATGTAGGTACCGGGGGAGACCGAGACTAACCTACCTAGACCAGATTGGTCACGTACTTGAAGGAAGGTCGAGTCAAGAGTTATCGAAACCGGCGAGCGTGTATGAAGAGAATTATGAATGTTGAGGAAGCGAGTGAAGTATGCAAGGATAGAGTTCTCTGGCACTCTGTTCTCTCTGCCTACCCTGCAAGGGATATGGCGTGATGATATGTATATATGTGTATGTACTAACTTTTAGATAGCACAAACTGTATGTTGAGATATTGGTTTGTTCGATGTATATAGAATTTTTTTGAGTCTGAGTGATATTTGTGTCCGTTAATTGCATATTTATTAAGTCCCTCATGACTTAAGGATCTATTTCTTATTATTAGATATTGTCTTTGAGGCACAGGACCGTTTTGTGGTACTCTTGTGGGGAGGCCTGTGTCCAACAGTGAACGTCTATGGGCTGTATCACGTAAATAATTAAAAATAAATCGTATGTGGTTGTGATTCAAAATCAAACTTCAAACTGGGTTTGAACATGCTACTGTAATATTACTACTGTAACTATCGTCAGTTTTACCACTGGTTTATAATTAAATAGTTAATATGTATATATTACTATAAATTCAATTATATTATCCTACCAAAGTACTATAATTAAAGCCGGTTTATGAGAGAGTAATAAATGTGCCAAACGACGATTTTATTGGGACTCATAATTATATTCCGCTAATCTGCACATCCACGCCTTCTCAAAATAGATATTTACGCACATACATAAAATTATATATATATATATATATATATATATATATATATATATATATATATATATATATATATATATATATATGATGATATATATGATACAATGACTTACGGCACTGAAACGTGGTCTCTAAATGTCGGCCTCATAAAAAGGCTCAAAATCGCTCAGCGTGCTATGAAGAGTGCTATGCTCGGTATTTCTCTACGTGATAAAATTTGGCATACGGAAATCTGTAAAGGAACGGATGTAATCGACATAGCCCGAAGAATTAGCACGTTGAAGTGACAATGGGCAGGCCACATCGCTCGACGAACCGACAACCGTTGGGGAAGAAAGGTTCTCGAATGGCGACCACGATTTGGAAGTAGCGTAGGACGACCCCCCACTCGGTGGACTGATGATATTTTCAAGGTCGCAGGAAACCGTTGGATGGTGGCACAGGACCGCTGCGAATGGCATTCTCGTGGGGAGGCCTATGTCCAACAGTGGACGTACGTTTATGGACTGATAGATTATATATATATATATATATATATATATATATATATATATATATATATATATATATATATATATATCATCTATCATATATATATATATATATATATAGTATCTCTGTTGTCGTTTACCCGTGTGATGACGAAGTAAGAATACAGCAACACCCCCAATCTTACCCAAGGGTGAACGTAAGAGACGACTAAGGGATATAAAACGCATATAACATCTTTGCGAGAGAAGGAAAACTCGAAACTAAATCCTATATCAAAACGTCTGATCAACGTGGTATAGTAGGTTAATTTCACTCCCATTACGGTGGAGGCCCAAGCCCAACAGTGGGATATATATGGGCTGTGATGATGTATCTCTGTTTGTCTATGTGTTTATGATCGTTATTCAATTTAGATGGTTTTTATTTTTTTTATATATCAAACGACAGTAAGTAAACCCTTGAATTTTTGGGCACTTTACATATATATGTTAAGTTCTCTGATGGATATAAATTATAGCCAGACTCAGAACAACAATTTATGGACAGCACAGAGTATTATCTCATATGGGAATCGAACGCATGGCACTGGCATGGTAAGTTGTTTATCTCAACCACTACGCCATCTGTACAGTCATAAATTGTTATATGAAATATTGGAGGCGATAAAAATCATTTATTATAAACCTAAGCCTTTGTCCATAACGATATAAGTCCTGAGCAACTAATATATGTCTATTTTTTATACTTTTTTAAAGAAAGTCTAAGGTCTTGCCTTAGACTAAGAAATAATTATTTCTATTGTAAGGATTGTTGATACTTATATAACTACAAACATACATACTATCAACACGCCATATCCCTTGCAGGGTAGGCAGAGAGAACAGAGTGCCAGAGAACTCTATCCTTGCATACTTCACTCGCTTCCTCAACATTCATAATTCTCTTCATACACGCTCGCCGGTTTCGGAGACTCTTGACTCCACCTTCCTTCAGTAGGTAACCAATCTGGTCTAGATAGATTAGTCTCGATCACCCCCGGTACCTACATCCTTATACTTATATAACTAATCTTCGCAACCCGAGTATACCCCACTTATGGACTCAATCTTGAGAAGTCATCTTCACAATAGCAAGGGGATTGATTTATTATGCCACGATGTTATGTTATGGCAAGTTTTTCTTCTATTGCATTAAGGTTATCTGCACATCATATGCGTAGTAGCGTACGACACACACGAGCAAAAAGACCACACGGTTTATTAATGGTCGGGCCACACAATTGACAGTTCTCTGTCTACAGCCGCGGGCCGGTCCATCTGGGGTTGTACCACACTCTCACAGAAGATCGACGCCTGAGCAGTGGCAATATGCAGCTGTGCTTTGTTGGGTGAGCGAGAGAACCGGCATCTCAACTTTTTGGATGAGGATTACTGGTAGGCAGCGGCCTATGCCATCTATGTTAGACAGTTTGCAAGTCACATCTGGAGTAGTATACTATACGGCTCTTGTAGCAAGTTGAGAAAATTTCCGTGCGTTTAGGCGTTTCTGCCATACCTACTACTGCTATCAATCTTAAGGCTCACATATAGGCCCCGTTAAGTTATCCCGTATCCGTGGTGCCGTACTGCTGCGCTTATCGTAGCTGTGCAACCCTTTACTTATTGGCTGAATAGTCAATATTGCTTTCTGTCTCCCACTTTGCCTGGGAGGGAAGTGGAATCACTCTTTTCCAACTCCTCCTCTTTAACTTTTCTAATTAAATTTGTTGCGGGTTAAAGATAATTGAAATCATTTCCCGGGACTGCCTGAAGGTGAAACCTCGGTGTCAATTTATGGTGACCATTGTGGATGGAATGTGTGGTAGGATTAGTAAAAAAAAGGCGGCGGCCTAGCTATACCTCTGGGATTACAAAGGTCCATGGGCGTCATTAACACTAACCATCAGGAGTACTGCTTGCGGTTTGCCACCAAAACCAATAAAAAAACGGTATATATAACTAATATAAGTTAAATAGAAGCTTATTAAATATAAAAAATGGTGACCACTTTTTGTAGAATATATCATGTTTTTAGGTTGAAAAATATAAAGATATAAAGAATGGCTCCACGTCGAGTTGTGAAAATGTTTGATAACAAATTATATAGTATCGCTTAATATTATTTTATAAAACAGAAATTATAATTTTCATTTCACAAAATATTTATATAGAATCTCTAGCAATTAAATAGCTTTTGATTTGAGAAACAAAAAAGAATTAGAGTTATTTTTTGTTTGTTATTTTTTAATGATAACTTCCTACAATAAAAAATAAATCTAAGTATAGCAGTCACTGCAGACTGAAGTATTCCTTATGGTGATAGAGTAAGAATACAATTCAGCACTCTATATCTTACCCCTTGGTATCGTAAAAGACGTCTAAGGAAAGCAAGCATAAAGCATCGATGCAAGAGAAGACAAACTGAAAATAAAACCCCATACCAATCCATCTCGACAACGTGGTATAGGACATTAATTTACCTCCTTTTGTGGAGGGTGGTTGAGTCTTTCCGTGTGGTGACGGAGTAAGAACACAATTCATCACCCCCTATCTTACCCGTGGGTGATACGAGACGACTAAGGTATATAAAACGCAAATAACATCTATGAGAGAGAAAGAAAACTCGAAATAAAACCCTATACCAACACGTCTGACAAGCGTGGTATAGTAGGTCAATTACCCTCCCATTATGGAGGACGCTTGAGCCCAACAGTGGGACATATATGAGCTGAAATGGTAAAATAGCTTGAGTCCAAACTATGTTGGGTAAAAGACCAATTTATGGACCGTAAAAGTGAAACCTTTTTTTTTTTTTGCAGTGGGCTATGGACGTCGCACCCCGCCAAATCGGTCCGGGGTGACGGAAGAGGCGGCGTGCAACCCCATTGACCCACCCTGCAAGCACCTCTTCTTCGCCATGCGAGCGGGCCACAGGTACCTGATCTTTGTCTTCGGTGACCGTAAAAGTGACCCTGGCGATGCTTAAAGAAAGAATGAAGCGTCTGCAGAGTGTTATTAACGTACGGATGCTTCGACAAATATCTGTACGCAGTAGCTAGGAGGGAACCAAATCCTAGCTGCTGCCATTGATAATGCGACTAATACTCGGCGCAGTGCACTTTCAAGTTGTGTGTAGTCTGAGTAGTACAGCGCGATGAACTTATTGGGAATCTGTCAGCCGTCATTACAGCGATAGTTCATAACTTCAGTAAATAAACCGTGATAGTTACTTTTTGCGTAGCTATCATTTCAGAGAAGGAGGTGGTGAAGTGAGGAAGGAAGACTAGTTTTCCTTCTGACCCAATTCGATGCTGGCATGTTGTAAAGTGCGGCTGTACTTACTTTCGCTTAATGCTGCTGTAGGTAAAGATGCGAGTAGGCGACCTGAAATAGTCGCTACCTGCAGTTGGATCTGTCCTGTGGGGTGACGACCCGTGTGTATGACCTTTACTCTATTATAAAAGCCCCTTGAGATAAGTTGCTGGCGTACCGCCGAAAACAGTTAGACCCTGGCACCAGTAGTTAGCATTTCACGGCAGAGCTGAGATGCTCTCTGCATTGTGGATTCGAACAGCAGTTTGACTGCACAGTTAACGTAGTGGTTAAAGATACCTTTCGTGCCAGTGCCGTGAGTTTAATTTCTACGCAGGGCAATACTTTGTGGGATTCACAAAGTTTTGTCCGTATTCTAGGTGTAATTTGTCTGCGTTAATTGCATATTTAGTAAAGTCCCCCGCAGTACAAGGGTTAATGCCTTAGTGCAGGGCGGTATCTTAAAAAAAAAAAGAACAGAAAATTGCGGTGTGGAACATTTTTCCTGCCAAAACAAAAAAGTGTTCTCAGCTTCTTGTTATCCTTTACTTACAGCGCAAAGGCATATTTTACGATAAACATCATACGCAAAAAGGATAGGATGGTGAATTATTTTTAAAACATCATTACATGGAATTACTCACTGTTATTTTTAATCCATTCTTGTACATGTGTTACTTATTATTTTTATTGTGAATTTTAAATTACACTCATTCATATAATTATTATTCCATTACCACTCAAACCTAAATAAAACTTAAAACGTACAAACATAATACGAAAGCCACAGCTATTGTCGATTTAATAAAAATCCATGCTCCAAATTGGAGTGCCAAGCGAGCGTATTGGTGTCACCTAATCTAGTCTTAATAGCTTTCTGCAAAAGCAGAGATAAAGATTTATGTTGCAATAAACTGAATCACGGTAAACCGACCCCAGCGGGAATTCTACCGCTATTTGTAAATATCGAAAAAAATCCTATTTAATTTACCACTAACAAATAAAAATGTACACTAATTATTATATTAAATGATATACCAATTTTAATAGCTGTGTGGTAGCGGCTTCGAATACTACCCACCATTACTTTGCTCGTGGATATCGTAAAAGACGACTAAAAGCCTTATAACAAGCTAGGCCAACTCCATCAAATACCATTTGGTCAACAATTGCATTCCCACGGAGGGTTGACATCTAACAAGCGGCCGTCATAAAACTATTGCCAATAACTTTTACAATATGTAATATGAAAGAAGAGTACATATTGTATCGACCCCAAGTAATTGGGATAAAAGTAGGCGAATAATGATGGTTAGACGGGTGTAGAGCTTTTCTTCTTCATGTATTCATGTATCACATACCTGGCTTGGCCTTAACTTTGTGAAGCTCTTTATTTTTCGAAAATTATAATCCGCGCATACAGATAATGAACCCAGCATTTAGAAAAATGTACCTAACTATTTTGATGACAGGTTTTTTTTTTTCATTTAAACTTCCATGATTTTTATTTCATTTCAAAATTTTTAACCATTCTCAATGGTTTTTTTTAGATTAAAGTGCTTCCGAGATACTTTGGAACCGTATTTGGTTTTTATTATCATTAATAATATTAGTGAACCATATAATTGAAATTCAAATTAAGACTCACTATAGTAAAGTCAAAGGTGCATGACCTGAGCTAGCATTCGAGATCCAAGACGCCTGGGAATCGACTTCAATTAGTGTTATTCTCGGTACAAGTACTTTATCACTATTTCTTCGTAATTATATTTTATTACACCTATTTAGTCTTTTATACCTCATTTACCTTGTACAAATATATATATAATATTTGTCCCAGAAGCAAACACTATAAACAGCCAACGAAGCTGACTCATCGAATTACTTTCTTCAAACGAAGTTTTGAACTCGCAATCTTTTACGCTTAAGTACATTGTACCTAGTTTCATAACAATAATTAAAGCATTATTTGTACCTTGGGAATACAGATGCCATAAATTTCACTTAATATCAATATTATCGTGACGCCTCCAATGAAAGCTTAAAATAGAAGACAAGCAAAATTTGTGAAGTAAAAAATTATAACATTAGCACAATATTGCTCTAGAAAGTTGGGCGTAAAGACGAAACCAAGAATAATGTTCGTTTAAGGTATAATAGCGTACAGCACTTTGCTCTATGCCGTAATGACGGCCATTTTAGCACAAATGAAAACAAGTGGCTTAACCGAGTCAACGTATAACGATGTTATTAAGCTCCGTGGATGGTCTACAAGCGTGTGACAAAAATTTTATAGGCCATTGTAAAAAATGGGGATGGATAAACTAAATGAGCGTTTTAAATAACAATTCTAAATTATAATTATATTTTAAATAATAAGTTTAATGCTGTGAGTATATAAGCTATATCCATATTAAGCGTGCTTTTTATTTCAGATTATAATATCTTGCGATTGAGCAAAGGCCATCTTTACAATAAGAGGCAATTTGACTGAACATATTCAGCATCATCATTATCTCAGCTCATATATGTCCCACTGTTGGGGTCGAGCCTCCTCCATAATGGGAGGGCAATTGACCTACTACCCCACGTTGGTCAGACGTATTGGTATAGGGCTTTGTTTCGAGTTTTCCTTCTCTTGCATAGATGTTATATGCGTTTTATATACCTTAGTCGTCTCGTACGATCACCCACAGGTAAGATATGGGGTGGTGAATTGTATTCTTATTCCGTCATCACACGGAAAGATTGAACATATTACGTTGGTCAAAAGAATTAAATTAGGATTTAATATTGATTTTCCTCCATTTATAGTGATACTATCTGCTTATATTCATTAGTCATTTTATGATTCCTGCGGGAAATAAAGGGGTGGTTAATGGTAGCTTTACTTCATTAAGACACGGCTGATTGCTATTTAATAATTTACTAAAATTTCAAAGAACTGGTTAGGGGGGGCATAGTCCGGAGCGTGCTCGTTTGCGTCCCCTGCCAGTCTAATTAAACTGCTAATCCGGCTCGATATGCGTACCGCAATGCGGGTTAGGGCGTCCCCCGGAGGCGATGCGTACCGGACCGCCCCCGTCGGTACAAACTTAGGCAGTTGCGGCGATGGGGGCCGCCACCCATCACGCCTTGCCCAGTCAGGCGAGTCGAGGAGAGCAGAGTGCCGGGTGGGCACGTGGAATGTAAGAGGTTGTGTGGAAGGTAAGTTGCACGAGCTGATATCCGTCATGACGGACAAACAGCTAGACGTGCTCTGTGTAACAGAGACCAAGCGAAGGGGCAGTGACGCCTGCGATCTTCCTGGTGGTGGGATGGCTCTGTGGTCTGGTGTACCACAGAGCGATCGAGCCAGCATGGGGGTAGGAGTGCTGTTGTCCTCTCGCTTGGCCTCAGGTGTGAAGGATTACGGAATGTATGATCCCAGACTTCTTTGGGTCCGTATAAAACTAGGTGTCACCAAGGTATTCATGGTTGTAGCATATGCTCCCGTAGGATCCTCGGTGGCATCAGACCTAGAGAAGTTTTGGGGTAATGTTAGGGAAGTTCTGGATATGGCAGAAACCAGTGAACGCGTGATTGTATGCGGAGATTTGAACGGATGGGTGGGGACCAAGCGTCCCGTCTATGAGGACGTACTTGGTCCATTTGGTGATAAGAGAGTGAACGACGCAGGTAGGCTCATAGCGGATGTATGCATGGAGAGAAACCTTATTGTGTCAAACACATTTTTCCAACATAAGGACATCCACATGTATACGTGGAGAAGGAATGAACAGAAAAGTATAATAGATTTAATTTTGGTAGACAGTCGCCTCCGAAGCAAAATATTGGACGCAAGAGCCTACAGGGGCCCCACTGTCGATAGGGAACACTATCTCGTTATTGCGAGATTTAGTGGTCTGTTCAGAAAGTGGAGGCACTGGCGAGAGCGTGTCCACTTCGGAGGGCTTGAAAGAATAAAGGTTGAAAGGTTACAAGAAGAGTGTGTAAGAGAAAAGTATGCAGAGGGTGTCCGAGAACGGCTGACGATGGCAAGCCAGCCGCAATCGGACATTGAAGAATGCTGGAGAGTATTGAAGGAGAGTATGGTAGATACAGTGAAAGAAGTATGTGGAAGTTCAAAGAAGCATAGAAAAACAAATGGTGATGCATGGTGGGATGCGGAAGTGGTAGCTTCCGTAGAGCAAAAGAAAAAAGCGTGGCTGGACTATGTCTCTTCTTTGAATCTGAATGACAGTATGACTGAACAGAAGAAAGAAATATATCGGCAATGTAAGAATGACACCAAGGCCTTAGTGAAAGAGAAACGTGATAGAGCAAGTATGAGTGCAGAAGATAGGCTGACTAAAAACTTCGAGAGTAACACCAAACTCTTTTGGAGGGAGGTGAAGAAGTCTCGGGGTGGTTGGTCAGCCTTCAGAATGAATAAAATAAGGTCTAAAGGTGGAGACATTCCTACACAAACACAAGACGTGTTAAGCCGATGGAGTGAATATTTTGGCGATATGTATGCGGATGCTACGGTTGACGCCGGTATCGCATGTGGTTTAGTAGAACAACATTCGACAGCTGCGTCCTCCGATGGCATCAGTATGGATGAAGTTGAATGGGCGATAAGAAGTTTGAAAAATGGTAAGGCAGCGGGCATTGATATGGTGTCTGCCGAGATGATCAAGCTTGGTGGCTCCTGTATCTGGGAGGCGTTCCTGTTGCTCCTCAATTTATGTTGGAGCTCGGGAATGGTTCCCAGGGACTGGAATAGCGCAGACATCGTGCCTTTGTTTAAAAACAAGGGTTCACGTTATGACTGCGCAAATGAAAGCTTGACCAGTTTGGCAGCAAAAGTGTATGGTAAAATTATTGAAAGGAGAATGAGGATGGTGTCCGATGGTTTACTGTGTGAGACACAAGGAGGTTTCAGGAGTGGAAGGGGATGCATGGATCAAGTGTTCTCTCTGCGCAACATTGTGGAGAAGCATCTGGCTCTAGGTCAGAGGGTTTTCCCCCAGATCCCTCTGTCGAATTGTCGCCCGTAGCGAATCTCTGGCGCGAGGGGGGGTTCCCCAGCAATGGGTTGAGCCCCAATTTGCTCCTGACTCTCTATTTGTAGAGGGTACAGGAGGCGAAATTTCGGACGGGCCCGGTCACTCATTAATTTGAGGGCTGGGCAGGCTTATGCCACCGCCGACATATCGTAAACCTGATATCTTGCTTCTAGACAAGTTGTCGTGAGGCGTAGTATCAGGAACGAGGGTCTTGGCTTAACCGCCCGGACCGCGAAGAAGACAACCTCTATAAAGAGTTCGAATCAACATTCGAATTCGGAAATCACCCAGAATCTTAAGTTCTGGCGTGCGGCGAGAAGATGCATGGCAGATGGGTTGTTCTGTCGTTAGCACGCTCCAGCCAGGGTACCGGCCGACCCCCTGGTTGGTAAATGTAGGCTTGCCCGGGTACAGGGATCTCTGCCCGGGTCGACCGTTAGTTCTCCCATACTCGTGGGATTCACTATGAATGCTTCCAAATTTAAAAAATCTACCGACGGGAATCATAGTGATTCCCGTCGGTAGATTTCCCCAAGGCCTTGTCAAGCCAATGTAAAACTGACACAAACGACGCCTCGTCCCCAGGACTTGAGGCGTCCGCCGAGGGCCCGGCACCTACCATAGAGGCCCCAATAAAAAAGAAGAAGCGCAGGAAGGTGATCACCCTAGCCGGCGAGCGCGTTAAACGGCGCGCCAACCGACTTAAGAAGGAAAGGGAGGCGCTGAAGGTCGTGGCACGCCGCGAGACCAGCATTCCCAGCGACGAGGGTGGCACAGTTGCCGCAGAGCCGTCGCAATCGGATGGTGGTAGCGCCGCAGGCAGGTGTGTGTCCCAGGACGAGGGCGACGATGTCGCAGAGCCGTCCAAAGAGGGGACGAGGAGTGGCAGCTCATCGGAGCTTTCGAGCGACGAGGGCGGATCCACCGCAGAGCCGTCGCAGAGGGAGGGCGGCAGTAAAGCCGCAGGGCCGTCGTTGGAGAGCCGCAGAAGCTCCGATACTGATACGGCCCTGGAGAAGCTGTTGGACGAGGGCGGGCAAGCCGCAGAGTCGTCCGACGAGGAGGTCGACCGAAGCCGGGACGAGGGCGGCAATGCCACAGAGCCGTCCAGTATGGAGGAGGGCAGCTCGGCTGCCGAGGCCGCCGAGGAGTCTGAGCCGCACCCTGCGGCGAAGGCTGTGACGGTGGCCCTGAATGTCAGGGAGAGGGAGGAGACCCTTCCCCCGAGTGCCCGGAAGCGCCCCCTGTACAAGGGCGGCAGCTCCGTGGCGGAACGTCTTCCGCCCGAGCCACCCCTCCGGCCGCCGCTCGCCGCGGACATGGCGAAGCGACCGCAGGCGCCGGCTCCCACCTCGCTGCCCTGTCAGGGTGGCCGCGTAGTGAGTTATGCCGCTGCCGTAGGTGGGCACAAGGGGGCCAAGAAGAAGGTCGGCACGGTGACGGCTCCCACCAAGACCGGACAGAAGCCGGTGCCCGTGGTTGCGCCGCCGGCCCCTGGTGGCGCACCCGCGACCGCATCTGCTGCGCCCAGCGCTGCTGCCAGGCTCGAACAGGGCTGGCAGGTGGCTGAGCAGAGCAGAAAGACGCGCGGCCAGAGGCGGAGAGCGGCGGCCAAGAGTGCCGCTGTGGCCGCCGCTCCCCAGGTGGGAGCCGGCAAAGGAGGCAAGAGGTCGCGCAGGGGCCTCAGGTCGCCGAAGACAGCTGCGGTAATCATCACCGTGCTGCCTGAGGCGGCCGAGAGGGGCCTCAACTATGAGGCTGTCCTAAGACGCGCCCGGCGGGAGCTGGACGTCTCCGACATCGGGGGCGTCGAGGCGAGAACCCGCAAGGCCCGGTCAGGGGCTCGCATTCTGGCGTTCCCTGGGGCTGAGGGCGTCAAGGCGGCTGATAGTGTGGCCTCGAAGCTGAGGGGGCTGTTCGGGCCGGAGGATGGAGTCCGAATCGCCAGGCCCGTCAAGTGTGCAGAGATGCGCCTCGCGGGTCTGGACGATTCCGTGACGGTGGAGGACATCCTGGAGGCCATTACGGTGCGTACCGGATGTGCCTCGGACACCGTCCGGATTGGCAACATCCGCCCTGGTCCGGGCGGCGTCGGTGCTGTCTGGGTGCAGTGTCCGGTGGAGTCGGTCAAGAAATTGGCCGACTCAGGCAGGCTCCTCGTGGGCTGGAGCTCGGCGCGAGTTACCGTGCTGGAGCCCCGGCCCGCGAGGTGTTACAAATGCATGGCGGTCGGGTATGCCCGACCGCCATGCATGCATGCATGCATGACGTGTCGTAACTGCTTTGACTGCGGCGGTCTCTACTTTCGCTGCGGTCAGGCTGGACACCAGGCGGCATCGTGCTCTGCGGTGCCCCACTGCCCCGCGTGCGCGGCAGGCAATAGGCCTGCTAAGCACCGCATGGGCTCTGGGGACTGCAGACCCCCGGCATCGTCCCCAAAGGGGCGGGGCGGCCCATCGACCGGGCCCGCTCTCGCTCCAAGCGCGACCCGATCGCTCGTTAGCGCGGAGGAGGAGACGATGGATACGGCCCGTTAATGGACCACGAATCCATCCGTCTCCTCCAAGCCAATCTCAACCACTCCGCCGGGGCGCAGGACGTTTTCCTGCAAGCCATGGCGGAGTGGTTGATAGGAGTAGCCGTAGCCGCGGAGCCGTACGTGGTGCCCGACCGGCCTAACTGGCTGGGTAGCGCCGACGGCACTGTGGCAATCGTCGCCTCCACGTCGTGGCCTTCGTCGTCCCTGACTCTTAGGGATAGGGGCATCGGATACGTCGCGGCGGACTGGGGAGAGATTACGCTTTTCGGAGTGTATCTCTCCCCTAACAGGAGCGTGACTGATTTCGGGGCCTCCCTCGCCATCTTGGGGGCCTCGTTACGGCGACTGGCACCGCGCCAAGTCTTCGTTATGGGGGACTTCAACACCAAGTCCATGGCGTGGGGATCCCCCAGGACGGACGACCGAGGACGGGCGGTCGAGGAATGGGCGGCGGCACTGGGCCTCTGTTTGCTGAACAGGGGCTCGGTGCATACGTGCGTGCGGCAGCGGGGCGGGTCGATAGTGGACTTGTCGTTCGCTAGCCCCATTGTCGCCGCACGCGAGAGGAGCTGGTGCGTCGCGGAGGAGGTTGAGACCCTATCGGAGCACCGGTATATCCGGATGAAGGTCTCCCGGACCCTTCCGACGCCCAGCAGGGGTCATGAGGTGGACGGACGTCCCGCGTTCCGGCGATGGGCTGTGAGTCGTTTAGACCGGGACCTGCTGGCGGAGGCAGCCATCATTCACTCGTGGCTGTCTTCTGCCCGCCAGTTGGACGGGGTGGACGCCAAGGCTGGCCGCATCCGCAATGCGTTGACGCAGATCTGCGATGCGGCCATGCCCCGTGTACGGTGTCTGCTCCGAAACGGGCTGTCCACTGGTGGTCCTGGGAGCTGGCGGATCTTCGGGCCGCATGTATATGCGCACGGAGGGCCTACACCCGCAGCTGGCGGCACCATCGCGATGAGGAGCGCCGGCTTTATGAGGGCTACCACAATGCGCGGTCGGCCTTCAGGCTGGCCGTCCGTACCGCCAAGGACGTCAGTCGGCAGGAGATGCTGGACGGTCTCGATCGTGACCCCTGGGGTCGCCCCTATCGCGCGGCGCTGAGTAAGCTCCGCGCGCGGGTCCCCCCCCTCACCGAGACCCTCCAGCCCCCCCCGGTCATGACTTCGCCAGACACTGACCGGGAGGCCGACGATGATAGTGTTTCGCCCGTCACGGAAACTGAGATGGAGGTGGCGGTGGCGCGCATGCGCGGGAAATCCACCGCTCCCGGGTCCGACTGTATTCCCAACCGCGTACTGGCCCTGGTCCTCGATCACCTGGGACCCCGCCTCAGGGGGCTGTTCGACGCATGTTTAGCGTCCGGGCGGTTCCCTGAGTGCTGGAAGGAGGGAAGGCTGGTGCTCCTGCCGAAGCCGGGACGGTCTCCCGAGTCGGCCTCGGCCTACAGGCCTATCGTGCTGCTCGACGATGTGGGCAAGCTACTGGAGTGCTACTAGGGTGCTGGCTGCCCGCATCGAGCGGCACCTCGTTGGCACGGGGCCCGATCTGTCGGACGCCCAGTTTGGGTTCAGGAGGGGTCGTTCGACGATCGCGGCTCTGCTGCGCCTGAGGGCCATGGCGACTGAGGCCGTCGCTGGCGGAGGAGTGCTGTTGCATTGCATGCATTGCCAACGCATTCAATAGTCTGCCATTTAGCTGCATCAGGGAGGCGCTTCGATACCACGGAGTGCCAGTTTACCTGAGGCGGCTAGTGGCAGACTATCTGGAGGGGCGCAGTGTCCTCTATACCAACCGAGTAGGGGACGTTGCGCGAACGCCCATGACGTGCGGTGTCCCACAGGGGTCGGTCCTCGGACCCACCCTGTGGAACATCGACTACGACTGGGCGTTGAGAGGGAGCCTCCCACCCGGGCTGGGCGTAATCTGTTACGCCGACTACACGCTCGTCACAGCCCGCGGTGGGACGCTGGAGGAGGCGGCAAGCCTGGCAACTCTCGGCACCGAAGAGATCGTCAGGCGGATCGAGGCGCTGGGGTTGAGGGTGGCCCTGGACAAGACGGAGGCCCTCTTGTTCCATGGGCCCCGCATGAGTCCTCCCATCGGCGTTTCGATCACCGTCAATTCAGTTGACATCAGCATCCGGGCCCATATGAGGTATTGGGGCCTGGTGCGCGACGGGCATTGGTGGTTTCGGGAGCATTTCCGCAGGCTCGCTCCGCGGCTCGTCGGCGCGGCGTCCGCCCTTTCGTGGCTTATGCCGAACGTGGGCCGACCGAGCGCTACGTGCCGAAAGCTGTACTCGGGGGTCGTCCGGTCGATGGCCCTGTACGGCGCACCGGTGTGGGCGGGATCCCTGACCGTCCGACTCAGGGCTCTTCTGTGGCGACCACAGAGAGCCATGGCGGTCAGGGCCGTACGCGGGTACCGCACGGTGGCGACGGAGGCAGCGTGCCTGTTGGCCGGGACTCCCCCGTGGGACCTGGAGGCGGAAATGCTCGCCGATTTGTATCGGCGGGTGTCGGGGGTGCGAGCGGGGGGCGGTGTGGTCTCACTGAGGAAGCTCACCGCCTGGCGTGTCGACGCCCGCCGAGACGTCATTGCTCGTTGGGCAGTCCGGCTGGAGAGGCCTCGGTTCGGTGTGCGGACTGTGGAGGCCTTCCGGCCGGTGCTGATGCAGTGGTTGGAACGGCGGCACGGGGTGCTCTCCTTCCGACTGGTGCAGGTTTTAACGGGGCATGGATGCTTGGCCAAATACCTGTACACGGTCGTCAGGAGGGAGAGTACACCGTCCTGCCACCACTGCGATTGCGACGAGGATACGGCGCAGCATACGCTCGAAGCGTGTGCCGCTTGGGCAGAGCAGCGCCGTGAACTCGTCGCAATCATCGGTGCCGACCTGACGCTACCGAGCATCGCCCTGGCGAAGAAAAGGGGTCTACGCGTGAATGTGAGCAAAACCAAAATAATGGTCTTTGAAAGAGACGAAGCCAGAACAGATGTAAGAGTAACAATAGGTAATGATATACTAGAGCAAGTGGATGAATTTGTATATCTTGGATGTGGATTTAGCCGAGATGGAAGGTACACCACTGATATAGAGCGAAGAGTGAATGCGGGCAATAGAGTGAACGAAGCGTTGGGGCAACTTTTCGGCAGCCACCACCTCAGCTAGAAGGCACGTGTAGCAATACATAACGCAGTGCTTGTCCCAACATTACTGTATGGAAGCGAGAGTTGGGTATGCAGAAAAGAGTATAAAAGTAAAATTAATGCGGTCGAAATGCGATCTCTGCAGAAAATCTGTGGAGTTAGGCTGACCGACCGCATTCGTAACGACGACGTAAGAGAGCGAGTAGGTATAAAAGAGAGTATTGGTGTAAAGATGCGAAAGGGCATGCTCCGATGGTTCGGACATGTAGAAAGAATGCCGAACGAACGTCTGGTTAAGAAGATATACAATGCGAAAGTGGAAGGATGTAGGTACCGAGGGAGACCTAGACTAACCTACCTAGACCAGATCGGTCATGTACTGAAGGAAGGTGAGTCAAGAGTCTCCGAAACCGGCGAGCGTGTATGAAGAGAATTATGAATGTTGAGGAAGCGAGTGAAGTATGCAGAGATAGAGTTCTCTGGCACTCTGTTCTCTCTGCCTACTGCTGCTCTGGATATGGCGTGATGATATGTATGTATGTATGTTAAAAACTGGTCACTTATATTATCGTCTCATAATTTTAATGTTCTACAAGGCATAGGCTTCGATAAAATAATAGACTAGTGCACTACGGTATCTGATAGATTAGTCATCATCATCATCATCATTCTCCTACTCTTATCCCAATTACATGCGGTCGATATATTGTATCGTATGTATGTATGTACTCCTCTTTCATAGTACATATTGTAAAAGCTATTGGCAATAGTTTTATGAACGGCCGCCTGCCAGACGTCAACCCTCCTTGAGAATGTAATTGTTGACCAAACGGTATCAGTTGGATTTAGCCCAGGTCGTTATAAGGCTCTTAGTCGTCTTTTACGATATCCACGACCAAGTAAGGGTTGATAGTATTACTGATAGGTTAGTATAGCATTTTATTTTAAAATTTGCCTCGTTTCGCAGTGCTGTAACTTGAATCCCGAAATGGATTAGATTAGATTTCCTTAATGGAGATCATTTTATTTTTACTCTGTCACCATATAGATATGTATCAATCCATCAGCCTATAATACCGGACCTACCTATTGTTGGAAAAAGACCACAGAGAAGAATAATGACACAATAATTGCACTTAATAAAAGGGTATTATGAGTTTCCCAGCAGATCATTATTAAAGTTCATATACGTCCCACCGCTGGATTTGAGCCTCCTCCACTATAAGAGAGAAATTGACCTAATATCAGGTCCCCGGTCAGGTGATTTATTAAAGAGTTTTATTTCGAGTATTCCTTCTTTATCATAGATGTTATTGGCATATTATATCTCTTAGTTACATTTTAAGACGAGAGAAAAGAATGATTTTTTTTTGGTCCATCACCACATAGAAAAGAGAGATCACTTTAGATTATAAAGACGTTAGGTTAGATTTCGTTAAACACGTTATAACTCCATCGGATGCCGTATTGTCATCAATTATATTCCCATAGAGGGTTGATGTCAGGCGGGCGGCCGATCATAAAACTTTTGCAATATGTACGGTAAGTGCAAGAATGTTACGTCAACTCCAAGTATTTGCATTCACTTTAGAACAATTGATAAATTCTTTTAGTTCAATTTTGAGAATCATTTTAGTATTTATACCAGTAGGTACAGCAAACTAATCAGTATAGGCGAAAGGTCACTAAAATAAATACTTATCTATTAAACTTTACTCTATAGGATTTTACGCTCATGAGATTTCTTAGAACTCCATCTGATGCCGTTCGGTCAACAATTACATTCCCAAGCAGGGTTGACGTCTGGCAGACGGCCGGTCATAAAACTATTGCCATATATACTTTTACAATATGTACTATGAAAGAAGGGTATATATTGTATCGACGCCAAGTAATTGGGATAAGAGTAGGAGAATGATGATGATAAAAGAGTTCTCTTGTTGCACTTATCTAGTGGATTTAGAGTTGAAATATACATATACTCAATATTTGCCACGTCAAACAATGCTTACATGCCACAAGAAAACTAGATATACTTCTGTGAATAGATAAAAAACTTAGTGTAAAAATATTGTACTGTACTTATAAGATAATACCGATACGGGACGTTAACTAATAAATAAATGACAATAAAGAAGAATTTCGAAACAAAAGTTTTGTATAAATATTGAAACAAGTATTTTATATCAATGTTAGTGAAAATCTTTAGACAACTTGATAAATTCACTCTAAGTAAATCTTTGAAAATTAATAATAGTTCTTGCTATTAACAAAATACCTATATAACATCTTTATTTATCTTATTTTTAATTATTTTTTAATTAATTTGAAATTTCGCAACACGGTTTTTATTTTTTGCACATTTCTATTAATGCCTATCAATATTTTATCTCATGACACATGATGCCTGTCTTTCTATTGTGATGTTCTAGCTCTATAGGTAATAATATTATTATGAATGAAATGGTTGGTCTTATTTATATATAACGAACGAACCATATTATGTCGAACAGTATGTACTCTTCTTTCATAGTAAATATTGTAAAACTTATTAGCAAACTTCTACGACCGGCCGCCTACCATACGTCAACCCTCCTTGGGTATGTAATTGTTGACCAAACGGCATCAGATGGATTTTCTTATTTTTTTTTTTGCGTGTGTCTTAGTTGTTAGCCTCAAATAGCTATGACAACTTTATCCAGACTATGGGTGAGCGCTGAGGGCTCTCAACCGGACGGCATCAGATGGAATTGGCCCAGGTCGTTATAAAGCTCTTAGTAGTCTTTTATGACATCCACGAGCAACGTAAGGGTTGGTAGTATTCGTAGCCGCTACCACACACCACACAGCAGCATATATAATATATATAAAGGCAAATTCTGATAATTTCATATGTATAATAAATCTAAATATTATATATTTAATAATAAATATACCTTGAATAATAAGCGATACTATTTAAATAAATTAACATTTGTTATTCTAATTAAAAACTTATCAATACCTTATTTGCATACAGGAATATAGAAACATTGTCATGATTTACTCTTGTGTTATCTGTTCAATTTAATACAAATTATCAACCGCTATAAATTAAGCCCATATCTAGTCGCGCCATCAAACCAAACATACTGATACAAGGGTAAGAGTCGATATCATTACACATAAATTTCACTTATCTCCTCCATTCGGCACAATTTGCTCGAATGCCTCCGTTACTGGGCTTACAAATATATCCCCAATGTACCTTCACATATTTGACTGCGAATCGCATTTCACTCAATAGGTCTCAATCTAAATAAAGTCTAAATCTTCTTCAATATTTAAAGCACTGCGATTCTCTTTATTGTGAGTCGAATGAACTTAACGTTTTTTTTTTTTTGATATGGTTAATCTTAAACTATGAAGAATTTTCTTTATGGAATCATATCGTTTTGAAAATAATTGTAATTCAATCCTACATAGGCTAGTTTCATCTCTAAGATGATTATTTATATTTCAGAAATATTTAATAAATGAATTTGAATATTATTACTGATCTTGGCATTTTTTTTTGCTATGATGCATCCGTTTTTGACATGATTAATCTTATACTATAAAAAATATATTTATAGAATCATATCGTTTTGAAAATAGTTGTTATTCAATCCTACATAGAATAGTTTCGTCTCTAAAAAAATATTTACAAAAACATTTAATAAATAAATTAAATATTATTACCGAACATGGTATTTTTATTGCTTCGATTCTTCCGTTTTTCTTAAACTATGATTAATTAATTAAATCTTGAACTATGAAGAATTTTATTTATAGAATCATATCGTTTGGAAAATAATTATAATTTAATCCTACACATGGTAATTTTTATTGCTTCAATTCTTCCGTTCGGATAAGCAAAGGTAACAAACCAAAACAGTAAAGCCTTTGAGTTTTTCTTCACAAACACTAAAAAAGTATTTGGATTACATACTTCATATTTGATACTTTTTATTTAAAATTAATCAACCAGTTAATGGTTGTCTTTATTAGAGAAAACGTTTTCATTTAAAAATAAAGTATAACTAATAATAATAATAACCTATTTACTTAGTTCTATAACAAAATCGGCAATGTAAGAAAGACACCAAGACACGCCTTGGTGAAAGAGAAACGTGATACTGCAAATATGAGTGCAGAAGATAGGCTGACTAAAAACTTAGAGGGTAACACCAAACTCTTTTGGAGGGAGGTGAAGAAGTCTCGGTGTGGTTGGTCAGCCTTCAGAATGAATAAAATAAGGTCTAAAGGTGGAGACATTCTTACACAAACACAAGACGTGTTAAGCCGATGGAGTGAATATTTTGGCGATATGTATGCGAATACTCGAGTTGGCGCCGGTGTCGCATGTGGTTTAGTAGACCAACATTCAGCACCGGCGTCCTCCGATGGCATCAGTATGGATAAAGTTGAATAAGCGATAAGAAGTTTGAAAAATGGTAAGGCAGCGGGCATTGATGTCGTGTCTGCCGAGATGATCAAGCTTGGTGGCTCCTGTGTCTGGGAGGCGTTGCTGTTGCTCCTCAATTTATGTTGGAGCTCGGGAATGGTTCCCAGGGACTGGAATAGCGCAGTCATCGTGCCTTTGTTTAAAAACAAGGGTTTACGTTATGACTGCGCAAATTACAGAGCCATAAGCTTGACCAGTTTGGCAGCAAAAGTGTACGGTAAAATTATTGAAAGGAGAATGAGGATGGTGTCCGATGGTTTATTGTGTTAGATACAAGGAGATTTCAGGAGTGGAAGGGGATGCATGGATCAAGTGTTCTCTCTGTGCAACATTGTGAAGAAGCATCTGGCTTTCCAATTATTTCATATTACTCTATGCATCTGGCTCTAGGTCAGAAGGTTTTCTGCAGTTTTGTGGATCTGAAGAGAGTATTAGACACGGTTGTACGAAAGGAACTTTGGGACATTTTACCGGAGTATGGTATTAACGGTAAACTGCTACAGGCTGTGCAGTCCAGTTACATGGGCTGTAGAGCCTGTGTGCGGCTGGATGATGGAATGTTGCCTTGGTTTGACGTTAATATCGGCGTTAAGCAAGGGTGCGTTCTGTCAGCCAGTCTGTTTATCATATATCTGGATAAATGTCTCTAAAGGTTAAACGATATTAATGTGGGAGTCCAGATGGGCGACTCAGTGGTCACTGCTCTGCTCTATGCAGAAGATGCAGTCCTGCTGGCAGAGTCAGCGACTGACCTGCAGACCCTAGTCGGCACAATGACAGAAGATTGTAAGAAAATTGGTCTACGCGTGAATGTGAGCAAAACCAAAATAATGGTCTTTGAAAGAGATGAAACCAGAACAGATGTAAGAGTAACAATAGGTAATGATGTACTAGAGCAAGTGGATGTATTTGTATATCATGAATGTAGATTTAGCCGAGATGGAAGGTACGGTACACCACTGATACAGAGCGAAGAGTGAATGCGGGAAATAGAGTGAACGGAGCGTTGGGACAACTTCTCGGTAGCCACCACCTCAGCCAGAAGGCACGTATAGCAATACATAATGCAGTGCTTGTCCCAACATTACTATATAGAAGCGAGAGTTGGGTATGCAGAAAAGAGTATGTAAGTAAAATTAATGCGGTCGAAATGCGATCTCTTTTTTTCGGTCGGCACACTCCTCGCACTACTCCCTCCGGGGTGACAGAGGGGCGTAAGCACGCACACCCGTAACCCACCTGTGACGTCGCCTTCGTCGTTGGGCCAACCACCGGAGCAGAGTGACTTGACGTCAGTGGTTGGCCCGACGGAATACCCCTGAGGAGTACCCTCTCCTCGACCGACGTCCCCCCCTCGGGTAGGATGTCGGTCTTTCCTCACGCGGTCAGCCTCTCGGCGGGTGACGGACTAATTCCCCGATCCAGTCACCCGCGGCCTCGGCTAGGGCGGCATCAGGCGCAGGTAATCGCGCCTGCGCCGCCCCAGTCGCCGGCGCCCCATACAGTTCCTGACGCTGTCGAGCATCGCCGTGGCAATGGTCGGCAGCGTCAGGTCAGCTCCGATGATTGTGACGAGTTCACGACGCTGCTCTGCCCAAGCGGCACAAACCTCGAGCGTATGCTGCGCCGTGTCCTCGTCGCAATCGCAGTGGTGGCAGGACGGTGTACTCTCCCTCCTTACGACCATGTGCAGGTATTTGGCGAAGCATCCATGCCCCGTTAAAACCTGCACCAGTCGGAAGGAGAGCACCCCGTGCCGCCGTTTTAGCCACTGCATCAGCACCGGCCGGAAGGCCTCCACGGTCCGCACACCGAACCGAGGCCTCTCCAGCCGGACTGCCCAACGGGCAACGACGTCGCGGCGGGCGCCGACGCGCCAGGCGGTGTGCTCCCTCAACGAGACCACACCGCCCTCCGCTCGCACCCCCTACGGAATCTCTACGCGATCTCTACGGAAAATCTGTGGAGTTAGGTTAATCGATCGCATTCGTAACGACGACGTAAAAGAGCGAGTAGGTATGAAAGAGAGTATTGGTGTAAAGATGCGAAAGGGAATGCTCCGATGGTTCGGACATGTGAAAAGAATGCCGAACGAACGTCTGGTTAAGAAGATATACAATGCGAAAGTGGAAGGATATAGGTACCGGAGGAGACCGAGACTAACCTACCTAGACCAGATCGGTCATGTACTGAAGGAAGATGGAGTCAAGAGTCTCCGAAACCGGCGAACGTGTATGAAGAAAATTATGAATGTTGAGGAAGCGAGTGAAGTATGCAAGGATAGAGTTCTCTGGCAATCTATTCTCTCTGCCTACCCTGCAAAGGACATGGCGTGGTGGTATGTATGTATAACAAAATCAATTCTAAAATGTTCTTTTTATGTTTACACCACTTTAATGCCTGTGGCTTCAATTCTTTCTTAAAAGAAAAACCACAACAGATAATCCTTTTAATGTGGAATTTAAAAGAATTTGCTATTTTTTCTGTAATTATAACAATAAAAATATACAATTATCTTATTCATTATAAACAAAAAAAAAATCATTGGTGTTTAGAACAAGAAATAAATTCCATTTTACAGTCAGTCTGATTGTAAAAATAGCGTAGCGTAGTGATGGACGGTTGGTCATCAACTGTTGTGGTTACAGTTTCCACGCTTGGCAATTCATTCTGACCTTCACAAATAAGTTTTTGCAGTCTAGGTATAAATTGATCGTCCCATGTCGTGCGGTGTTCCGCAGGGGTCGGTTCTGGGGCCGACTCTGTGGGACATCGGGTACGACTGGGCGTTGAGAGGGAGTCTCCCCCCCGGGCTGAGCGTTATTTGCTATGCTGACGACACGCTCGTCACAGCCCGGGGCAGGACATTCGAAGAGGCGGCGAGCCTGGCCACTCTCGGCACCGAGGAGATGGTCAGGCGAATTGAGGCGCTGGGGCTCAGGGTGGCCCAAAACAAGACGGAGGCTCTACTATTCCATGGGCCCCGTGTGAGGCTGCCCATCGGCGCCTCATTAGTCGTCAACTCCATCCACATCAGTATCCAGGCCTATATGAGGTACTTGGGTCTGGTGCTCGACGGGCGATGGTGGTTCCGGGAGCATTTTCGTCAAATTGCTCCCCGGCTGGTCGGCGCGGCGTCCGCCCTTTCTCGGCTCATGCCGAATGTGGGCGGACCCAGTTTCGAGGGCCGACGGCTGTATGCGGGGGTGATCCGCTCAATGGCCATGTACGGCGCACCCGTGTGGGCGAGGGCTCTGAACGCCCAGCTCAGGGCGGTGCTGTGGAGACCACAGCGAGCCATGGCGGTCAGAGCCATTCGCGGGTACCGCACGGTGTCTACGGAGGCGGCATGCCTATTGACCGGGACACCCCCGTGGGACCTAGAGGCGGAGATGCTCTCCGACCTCTACCGGCGGGTTACCTCAGTGCGCGATGAAGGTGGCTCCCCATCGTTGAGCGAGATAGCCACCTGGCGCGAGGACGCCCGCCGAGACGTCATCGCCCGTTGGGTTACGCGGCTGGAGAGGCCAAGACACGGTGTCGTTACCGTCGAGGCCCTCCGGCCCGTACTGATGGAATGGATGGAGCGGCGGCACGGAGTCCTCTCCTTTCGGCTGGTGCAGGTATTATCGGGGCACGGGTGTTTCGGTTTGTACCTGCACACGGTTGCGTATAGGGAGTGGACTCCGGCCTGCCACCATTGCAGCAGTGACGAGGACACGGCGCGACACACGCTGGAGGTGTGTCCGCGTTGGAACGGGCAGCGCCGTGACCTCGTCGCTGTTATCGGTGCCGACCTGACGCTGCCGGCTGTCGCGAGGGCGATGGTCGACAGCGTCAAGAACTGGGACGCGGTCGCCGCCTTCTGCGAGGCTGTCATCTCGCAGAAGGAGACGGTGGAACGAGTCCGGGAGGATTCCCGTGACCCGGGCCGCCGTCAGCGGCCGGGGCGGCGCAGGCGCGAATACCTGCGCCTGATGCCGCCCTAACCGAGGCTTCGGGTGATCGGACCGGGGAATTGTCCGGTCACCCGACGTGAGGCCACCGCGTGAGGACGACGCCTCGACGGCGAAAGCTGTCGGGGCATCGACAGGAGAGGAGCCCGAGAGGGCATACCGCCAAGCGGGCCACCGAAGACAAAAATCGGGTACCGGTGGCCCGCTCGCACGGCGAAGAAGAGGTGCTTGGAGGGTGGGTCAATGGGGTTGCGCGCCGCCTCTTCCGTCACCCCGGACCGACTTGGCGGGGTGCGACGTCCATGGCCCACCGCAAAAAAAAAAAAAAGGTATAAATTGATCGTCACTTGCGTGTTTGTTAACTTTCACACTACTTAGAAAATGTATTCTTAAATTGTAAAAATAAGATTTTATCAAAATATATTCACATTTTCCATTTTTTCTATAAATAAACAGAAGCACAAACTTTGTTTACTTAAATGTATTTGAAACATAATATACATAAACTTCGATTAGCCTTTCGATCTTCACTGGTATAAGCCACTTCTAGGAGGAATAACACCCTAATGGCATCTGACCGGCGAATTAAAGGTCGAAGTGGGTTTTTTAATTTTTTTTACCTACCTACTTACTAACTTATTAAAAGACTGACTGCACTAAGTAAATATTTTTTTATCTTAGGTGGTAATTTACAAACTAGCAAATAACGAATATAAATTCCTCTCAGATACAGGATGTAAATTTGTGGATTGCAGGAAGCTTTGTCTTGCGTAGATATTGAGCCCACGATACACGGCCCAATAGGTAGGTATCTTAACCGCTACATCATCTGTACATTTTTCAAGATACTGCTATCGTTCTCTTCCTGGGTATATGATTACTATTGAAAAGTAAGATGTGTTCTTAGCTCATTACAACACGCCACCAAACAGAAAAGTAGAGTAAAGAAAATAAAGAGAAATAAAAAATAAATAATATTCAAAATAACTACTTATAGTAAGATACATGAACATACAACATAATACGATCTCGTTGGATATCTATTATAATACTATGTTGACTTTTCTACAGTGATAAGGGTAAAACATTGGATTAAGAAAAAAATAGGACGTGGGTTGAATCATGACTTATTCAGTATTGTATTACTATTGTCACTAAGTCAGTTAGGAGACTTTAAATAAGAATCTACACTTAACAAATTATTTATTTGTTTTATTAAAGATTACAAGCAAATGTTTATAATTAACCCTCCCACTGGGTAGAAAACTCGAGCCGAGCAGTAGGAATAACAGGAGTTGAGCTGACGATGGTGAAACATAATACAATAATATATTTTTAACATTAATAATAATATAATGTGACAATTATAGTTAAAAAACGCGTTTGAAGTAAAAAAATAAAACATAGAAATATCATAAGTTGTTAGCAAAGAACGTTCTTCTGTAACCGACCATGAGAGCTTACTTCATTCCGATAAAATTTTAAGCTTAGATTTTTGTAAATAATCAAATAGCATCCCCAGGTTTTTCTCTTAGTTCAGGATGTCAAGGAATCGTACCACTGGTCGGCCCAATAGTAATAGGGAACATGGTGAGTTATAGGGCCACACGCCGTTCTTCCGTCGCCCCTGACAGAATGGGCTGGGTGTGTCCACACCTTGACCTGCAAATAAAAAAAAAATATTGATTATGGCGGCAAACGAGCAAGCAGCACACCTAATGGTAAGTGTAACTGCCGCCTATTATGGACCTTTGCAATACCAGGGTATAGCTAGGCCTCTGCCTAACTATAGTCAGCGTGGTTCTACTCTTACAAGAGAACTGTTCTTAACGTTAAATTTTTATTATACAAATATGGTATCATTCGTCTACCTACAATAGAGTTGATTTAAAGATTTCGTCGGAAAACTAGATATTCTAAAGAAATTCTTTTTGGATACAATCACGACGTAATGAATGCATTACGTACTTATTACGCTATCAATTACTTAATAAAATCACTAGCTCCTTTTGGCGACGATGGAGTCAAGAATATTTGACTTCATTGCAGCAAAGAGAAAAATGGAATTCACCGTCTAAGCCAATTAAACCAGGAACTATCGTAGTTATAAAGGATAACAATGCTCATCCTCTTTGTTGGCCTCTGAGAATAGTGAAAATTTATCCAGGAAAGGATAATATAATACGCACTTTTAAAATACGCACCTCCTCAGGCTCTTATATACATCCAGTGGTTCGACTTTGTCCACTGCCGTCGCGATAACAATTATCTCATAATATTTAATTTATATCCTCTTTATTCTTAGTTATAATATAGATAGCACCTTAATTTAACAAATTAAATTATTTTTTTTATCTCCATGTTTAGAGGAAACCTCTAGGCCAGGGGAGTTGTGCGCGCCCTTTATAATTTAAATAAAATATTAAAATACACTACACACTTAACGCATTACAAAGGTACACAATCCTTGTATACATTTTCGAACACATCCTTTCTTGGTCACGCCCTCTCATATCCGCTTTCATAATAAAATAATTAATTAAAAAATGAAGTCAAGAATGGCCGCCTCGCAAAATCACTATGCTTTCATAAAGTCGAATTGAACTCCTAAAAACTAATAAACGCTATTGCGCCCGCGCCGTACGCTTAAACCTTATTAAATCAATATTATTCGTGTGAAGTGTAATTTGTGATGAACTTTGTGTGGGAACATTACGAACAGCGAGCCGAAGGAAATTATGGATTGCTGCGACCAGTGAGCTATCGAAAGACATTACAGATACCCAGCCTTTCCTACCTAGAATAAAACCACACAACCCTTTATTGGTATGATAGCCTCTAAACTACGCTACAAAACTTTAGAACGCTACGAGTCAAACTGTTACAAAACTGTACTAATTCAGTTTTATAGTGTCGAAATAACTTACGAATTCTTACAACAAAGCCCAACACTTAGATGCCTTTTTATTGTAAATAAGTGAGGTTAAAAAGTTAGTTTTCTATCAGATACAACAAAACTATTTGAGGTCTAAGATAATTGTAAACTCTTTTAATTCAAATACACAATCAGTTTAATAGAAATACTTTTAAAAAAAAGAAAACATACTACACCTGCACTAACGAAATAATCCTTGTATTACGGGGGACTTTAGAAACATATAATTAACGCAGACAAATAACACCCTGACTATCATCGCACAAGGTATAAAGTATATGTTCAGCGTGGAAATTGAACTCACGGTACTGCCGCGCAAAGTATCTTAACCACTATGCTATATGTGTAGTACTTTTAAATAAGGAATTGTATACTTTCAGGATTTAAACTGATTTTCTAAGTAGTAAGTCTAAATCCCTCTATATAATGACAGGTTAAGAAGAATTAAGAACACAATTTGTTGCCATCCTTGCTTTCTCATGATCGTCATAAAATTGGCTAAGAGAATCCTTTTTTTTATTTTTTGTTGACGCTGTGGAAACGCTTTTACGCACTAACCCCTTCCCGCCGATGTCGAAACGGGAGGGAGTGTGGGACTCGCCAGCCGACTAGTCTGACCGGAATACCCACTAAAACCACAGCGGCCCCCTTCCGCGCTTTTACGGGGCGCCGGAGAGATCGTCTACTAACATTCGATCCCCGACGCCCCAAAGCTTAGCCTTCTGGAGGCTAAGAGAATCCTGATGAAAATCTACTGGGAAACTTAAAACATTAACTGCGATCACCAAACCTGCCAAGCGTAGCGATTGTGACATTATATCCCTTCGTGGGCAGACCTATGTCCAAGAATCGACTTCTGATGGACTAATAATAGTGATGAAGTATATATATGTGTGTAGGGTTTGCATTGTAATCTAATATTTAAAAACTAACCCATTGTTAATTAAACTACACTATTGTGTAAACATTGTTGGGTAGATGGTACACGTCTCCCATAAAGACGAAAATATAATACGAGGCAAGAATTGAATATCATACGACAGCTCACACTTGTCTGTGAGTTTGAGTGACACGTGTGACATTAATTTTTCGCCCGTAATCAAGTTTTTATAAATAACCTATCATGTTAAATACTAAATTTCAGTAATTTAAGTTACACCAACTTTACAGATTATGCTTGAATTCGAAATTCAAACTAGCATATTACGTATCTTTATAAAACTTACTGTTGGATAGAAGCCCACTTTATAAAAGATAGTTAGATTATTTTATCACACTTTCAAGACGAGTTGAAATAGATTTTTATTTCAAATATTCCTCTTCCTTGTGTTATTGTATACTTAGAACGTTTTTATTGATTTTTACGAGAAAGAAGGTGTAGTGACGATTTTATTTATATTCGATCGCAACAAAGAAATTAAATACAGTAAAAATATAAATAATCTTTTGTATATCAAAACAAAATAAGGTAGCAGTTTACTTACAAAAATAGCAACAACGTTATACCATAAAATCAGACAAAAAAAGCAAACCATCAAAAGCTACTTAAGTCTGAAGCGGGTGACTAAAACCTCAAACTCGCTTAATTTTAATTAAATTTCTCTGTGCAAAATGGGACGCATTACCAGTGAACCTTTGTGTTTCGTCCCTACAAAAAAATGTATTTATTTTTACGGTATTGTTATTTTTTAATATCTCTAGCAGAGTTAGCAGCTTTCATAAAAGAAAGATATAAATCTGTTTCGTTGAAAAATAGCATAATTTGTTTGAGAAGAAAGGGTTTTGTCAGATTGAGTGCTACAATATAATTTAGTTCTTATATCAAATTCAAATTTGGCATGTCTTATTTTATTGGATTACTGATAAAATCTGCAAAAAAAGAAAAACAATATATAATGCTTATAGTCTTAGAATAAAAACACAAAGAAGGATAGCTCAGTACTTTAAGTGTTAAAAAAAGTGAAGCCAAAAATACTGTTAGTGTGCAAGCGCTTACACGAGTATGCACGCACACTACTTTAAAATGTGTGCAAGCGATTACACGAGTATACACACACACTACTATAAAATGGAACACAATGATCTTGTACACTACGGAATGGGCTGGCGTAGGGTGACATTTTCGTCACCAATTTAGTGGCACACATTTTATTTCTGTGTTATTATTCTAAGGCTTAAAATATTTATTTTTTTACTATAAATAGTAATAGCAAACAAACCATGTAAAGATGAAGATGCTAGTTTCAAAACCTTGGTCCATTCAAAAATGCATTTGCTTTACAAAAACTACTTTGTCTTGATATCTTATAAGAGAAAAGTGGACCATATATTTATTATATCAACACATCTAAGAAAATGTAGACAGCCAATGAAATATCAGTAGTAATGAGATAGCTTAAGGAATATTAAGCCTGTGGGCCTAGAATAAAAACACATAGAAGAATAGTTCGGTAGTTTAAGTGTTTAAAAAAGTGAAGCCAGAAATCCTGTTAGTGTGCAAGCGATTACTCGAGCATACACGCACACTACTATAAAATGGAACACAATGACCTTGCACACTATGGAACAGGCCGTCGTAGGGTGACATTTTTGTCATCAATTTAGTGGCACAAATTTTGTGCGTGAAATAGGATTCTATGTGTTATTATTCTAAGCCCGTAGGCATAGTAGGCACAATTAATTTATAAACTTGTTCCGTTTTTTTTTTAAATACGCTGCCCTAAATTAATAATCCTTGTATTGCGGGGTATAGTCATACAAACATATAAATAATTAAACGGACACAAATTATACCTAGAATCAGGACAAAAATTTGGGGGTCGCACAAAGTATTGTCCCGCGTAGGCTTCGAATCCACGGCACTGACATGGTGTCTTCACCACAGCGCCATCTATGCAGTCGTATCGTAGACTAAATAAAAACTTAGCTTTATGGAAGCTCGCGCGGTTGGTTAGGTAATGATTTTGTTCTCTTTTAATATAAAGGGTACATTTAAAGAATATCTATACATGTAGAGACGGAGTAAGGATACGATGCTTACAATCCCTTCCATCTTCATGGAAGATAGTAGTGCAGGCAGATTACATCACTGCATGATAAGGTAATAAGAAAACATTATATCAACACGCCTAGTGTGATATAATAGGTCAATTTCCTTCCCATTGTAGAGGATGATCAAACACAGTACTGGATATACATAAATAAAATTAAAAATAGATTTAAAGTACTCACAAAGCGGCCATAACGCAAAATAGGGTATACCATAAAAATAACAGTTGTATTATACATATCACAAAAAATATATATATAAACGGTGATATAGTTTTTAGAATGAATATTAGGTATTTCGCACAACCTACATAGTTTTCTTTGTTTGCTTCATTCATGAATGAGTTTTGTGGGGACGAACTCCCAGATAAAAGTTATTTATAGTATCATCATCGACTAGCAAAAGAGGCATTGATGGACGAACGTGTAAATGTGGGCCGAGGCGGAGCCGGAGCACACCATCAATTCCTAGTTGCGGCCAAGGCTTGTATAGTAATTTTGTCAAATAATGCGCGGCAATTAAAACTAAGTAGAACTGTATACATGACGAACAACGAACAACATTTTTCACGTGCCAAAGGGTTAATTTGTTTTTTTTATTACCAAACAGATTTCTTATTTAAGCCAGTTCGAAATTTAAATAAAACTCTGATAAGTTGCCTTTTTGGTTGCGATGTTTTGCAGTAACAAATCGTGCCATTTTTGAAATACACGATAGATATGAATTTACATGCATATTTATTTGGCCGCTAAATCACGACAGAAATGGATTTTCATACATTTTTGCCGACCGCTGCTCGCGTGTATTTGGTCAGTACAACAATTTCGATTTATCTCGAAGAAGGTTGTCAAAATAATTGTCAAATATCTAATGCATGCATGTTTGAGAAAAAAATATTTTCACAAAAAATAAATCTCAAAAGATGGCAGTACTCTGCAATCTTTAATGGTAGGACCACGCTGTTGACAGTTCTCTGTCTACAGCCGCGGACCGGTCGGAAGCAGAACATCGACGTCTAAGCAATGGTAATGTGCTGTTGCGCTTCGTTCGGTGAGCGAGAGAGCCGTAAACCCAACTGGGTGTGTTTGAGGTTTGTATTGGTAAGAAACGGCCTAGCTATACCCCTGGTATTGCAAAGGACCATGGGCGGCAGTGACACTTACCATCAGGTGTGCTGCTCGCTCGTTTACCACCAAGAGCAATAAAAAAAATTCAACATTTACCGATAGGTAAATGTTGTACTCTTTAGTGTTTTTGAATTAAATACCACAGCGATTAACGATATCTATACGTATTAGCCGAACGTCTAGTTATTTGGTCTTAAAATACAAATAACTAATGTCCTCGATGGTAAAACCACATTGCTTCAAGACCTAAACAATATATTATTTCATGATTAATGATGCGACTATTTGACGATGACTCTCCATTTATTCACTAAAGAGAGAACAAATAATTTTGTACTGTTTAAAACAATTATATGTACATGATTCAACCACAAAGTTAAAGAAACAATTTTAATATAAAAACTAGTGTTTTGTGTTACTTTACATAGTATATTAATAAAAATTACAGTTGAAACCATATTAAACAGTCTTCAAGAATCTCTATGCTTTTATATCTGGCAAAAGTTGTAAGCTGTTACGACGAACATTGCCCTTACAGCAGGTAGCCGTTAGATTCTATTCCTGATAAATGCAGTTAACATTTATTATCTGAGTGTGGTGTAGAATTGTACATAAATAAAAAATACTTGGATATGGAATAATATGAAAATACTTGGATATATTGACTGTTTCATGTTTGTTAACATGAAACACTCAATATGAAGTACAATTTCCTGGTTTTACTAATGCATAGTAACAGGCTCAAACCCGTTTATATGTGATTGAAAATGATTTAGCGATATATACACAAAGTATACCACTTGAAACGGAAACAACACAAACGGTAACCTATAAAATTATAAATATTAAATTCTTTTAGTTGTAATTAAATTTCTCTGTACAAAATGTGTTGTAAGTACCTTTGTTTACCTACAATACCGCAAATTTCCTTTGTAAAGACGCTGTACAAAAGGAATCTATAGCTGTTATTTTTATTTTTTTAAACAATGAAAACTGCTACTATAAAGGAAAATTATAAACGTGTAGTATTAAATAATACGATACTTATTTTCTAAAAAAATCTTTTTAAGTGAAAGGGCTGAGGCCACTTTAATTTTATTTGTTCTATAAAATGATAAAAATTAAATTGTATTTGATGTGTACTCCAGAAAACACTTTTATAAAGTAATAATAATGTCTAACGATGAAATTTTGAACATTTCCCGATCCAGAAACAGTTTCGAAAGTTTTTGATGTCAATCTAGAAGTTATAACATCAATGCAGAAGTTATTATATACACTTTGTTCGGATTCAAACAATTTATAAACTGTTCTCTGATGTTTACTCGATTATTACACATATTAAATGAATCTGTCTTTACGGATCTCATCTCGTTTTATTTAAGCTTTCCCTGTGCCGAGTTTTAAAAAATATTTTTCAGTAATTACGATAAAATTATCCACATTCTTGGTAACATTGATTAGAAAAAGATAATGTTTCACATAAAAATGATATTATTTTTGGTCACATATTACTGATCACTATTAAATTATAATATGTATAAAAATATATCTCATAAAAAAAAAAAAAAATTATTGATTACTTTCATTGCGGAAGCTGGAGGAACCCCATCAGTCAAGATGGGGCTCGACGAGGACCGAACAATATATTATTTCTTGATTAATGATACAGCCATCCAAGGTCGGGATACCGTCGGGATATCAAACACCAAATCGATTTGTTTAATTAAAAATAGTGACAGGCAGTTCCATCGCTCATTTGTTACAATTTTTTGCACATTCACTTCCGAGAGTACGGTATTTTTTTTTTTGTTTACTGTTGACACATAGAACATTTTATACTACTTTATTATATAAATATATTCGTATTTACAAATGTCAAATTGTCTTCATTACAGTTTATGTACCTACCGTCCCATTTTTTATCAAAATTCTCTGTACAATGAGAGTAAAATTACTTGTTAGGCCTCGTTAGATGGGGGCGGCAGTGGCGCGGATTCGCTCCGCCACCACGGCCCCCGGCCCGGACGGAATACCAGTCCGGGTGTTGACGTCGCTCCTCGAGCACTTCGAGCCTCGCCTCAGGCAACTGTTCAACGCCTGTCTGACGTCTGGACGGTTCCCTGACTGCTGGAAGGAGGGGAGGTTGGTTCTCCTGCCAAAGCCGGGACGGCCCCCGGATTTGCCGTCGGCCTACAGGCCCATCGTGCTTCTCGACGATGTGGGTAAGTTGCTGGAGCGTGTCCTCGCTGCCCGCATCGTCCGACACTTGGAGGAGGTGGGGCCCGATCTGTCGGACGCTCAATATGGGTTTAGGAGGGGGCGTTCGACCATCGGGGCCCTGCTACGCCTGAGGCAGACGGCCGCGGAGGCTGTCGCCGGCAAGGGAGTGCTGTTGGCGGTGTCGCTGGACATCGCCAACGCATTCAATAGTCTGCCATTCAGCTGCATCAAGGAGGCGCTCCGGTTCCATGGAGTGCCCCTGTACCTCAGGCGGCTGGTGGCAGACTATTTGGAGGGACGCAGTATCCTCTGCGCGGGTTCCGCAGGGGACATTGTGCGGACGCCCATGTCGTGCGGTGTTCCACAGGGGTCGGTTCTGGGTATTCTGTTCCTAGCACGCTCCAGCCAGGGTACCGGCCGACCCCCTGGTTGGTAAATGTAGGCTTGCCCGGGTACAGGGATCTCTGCCCGGGTCGACCGTTAGTTCTCCCATACTCGTGGGAATCAAATGGATTTGCCTAAAAACTCTCTACCAGACGGGAATCCAGCGGATTCCCACATCACGGCCTTGTCAAGCCAACGTAAAACTGACAACGACGCCTCGTCCTCAGGACTTGAGGCGTCCGCCGAGGGCCCGGCACAGACCAAGGAGGCCCCAAAGACGAAGAGGCGTGGGAGGCCCCCGAATAGGGGGAAGGCTTCCGGCGCCAAAAAGCGACAGGCGGAGCGGGAGGAGCGGCTGGCTCTCAGGGAGGCTACCACCGCTGGACCCCAAGATGATGGCGGCGGATCTACTGCAGGGCCGTCAATGGACGAGGGCGACAGTAGTGTCGCAGAGCCGTCCAAAGATGAGGGCAGTGGATCTGCCGAAAAAATGGACGAGGGCGATTCCGCAGAGCCGTCCAAGAAAGTCAGCGGGTCGGTTGAGGAAACCGCCCCCGCCAGGTCATCACCGCATCTTGCAGCGGCGGTCCTGACTGTCAGGGTGGAGGCCCTCCCCTCGAAAATGCGGAAGCGCCCCCTGAGCAAGGAGGGCAGCTCGGGCGCCGATTCTGAGGGGAGCGTGGTGATCATGCCTCCCCCTAAAGTGCCGGCGTCTCGCAGAGGGCGAGGAGCCGCGACGACGGGCAGGACGACTCATTCCCCGGCCGGCGGAATGCATAGAGTGGCGGAGGCTGGTAGGCGGGCCGACAACGAGGCGGCTGCCGCGAGGGTGCTGGGGGTGTTGTCCGGCATCCCTCCCACCGAAGTGGCGGCCGCTGGTGCCCGCACGAGTGCCCCAGCCGCGAACGTGGAGGCCCTGCAGGCCGAAAACGCCCGCCTTGGTGGCGAGGTGTCAGGCCTGCGGGCCCAGAACCGCCGTTTGGAGTCAGAGTTGGCCGCGGTACGGAGGACCAACCGCCTCCTTACTAAGGACGTGGCCGACCTAAAGGCCCAAATGGCGCGGCTCGTGCCACCTGCGCCATCTGCGCCGTCGGTCAATGCTGGCCGCCAAGGAACCGTCGCCGTCGTCGCCACCCCGAAGCCGCCTCGAGGTGCTGGCCGTCCATCGGTTGCCGCCGCGCCGAAGACGCCGCCGACCAGCACAAGCCCGCCAAATGTCGCCGTCGTAGAGCAGGCCCCGGCAGAGGTCCAGCCGGTAACGCTCATCCCGTTGCCCGCGGTGGGGGGCGTGTCGGACGAGGCCTTGCGCGCCATTATCGACACGATCGGTAATATGGTCAATGCGCGCTTGGCCGTTCTGGAGGCAAGGCTGCCTCCAGAACCACGTGTTCGACCGCCTCTCGCCGCGGACAAGCGGCCATATGCGGCACCAGCCCCCGCCCCGCTGCCTTGTCAGGGTGGCCGCGTGGGGGGCAGCTACGCCGCGGCCGCGGCTGGACCCAAACAAAAGGGGCCCAGCCCTAAAAAGAAGTCGGCACCGGCTCCTGCCGTGCCGCAGTCGTCGCCCGCATCAACACCGCCGACGACGACTAGCGCACCCACGACCGCGCCTCCCGCGCCTGGCATGCCCGCTGCGCCCGAACAGGGTTGGCAGGTGGCCGAGCGCGGCAAGAAGAGTCGCGGCCAGAGGAGGAGAGCGGTGGCCAAGCGCGCCGCTGAGGTCTCCGCTCCCCAGGCAGGAGCCGAAGGAGGCGGGAGGAAGAGGAAGAGGCCGCGCAAGGGGCTCCGGCCGCCGAAGACAGCCGCAGTGGTGATCACTGTGCTGCCTGAGGCGGCAGAAAGGGGCCTCAGCTATGAGGCCGTCCTGCGGAAAGCCCGGCGGGAGCTTGACGTCTCCGACATAGGAGGCGTCGAAGCCAGGACCCGCAAGGCCCGGACAGGGGCTCGGATTCTGGAGTTCCCTGGGGCCGAGGGCACCAGGACGGCCGATAGCGTGGCGTCGAAGCTGCGAGGTTTGTTCGCCGAGGAGGGTGGCGTGAAAATCGCCAGACCCGTGAAGTGCGCCGAAATGCGCATCGCGGGTCTGGACGACTCCGTGACGGTGGAAGACATCCGGGAGGCCATTGCCTCGAAAACCGGGTGCCCCCTGGACACCGTCCGAGTTGGTGCCATCCGACCCGGTCCGGGCGGCGTAGGTGCCGCCTGGGTGCAGTGCCCAGTGGAGTCGGTCAGGCAACTGGCCGGCTCAGGCAGGCTCCTTGTGGGCTGGAGCTCAGCGCGAGTCACCGTGCTGGAGCACCGGCCTGCGAGGTGTTTCAAGTGCATGGCGGTCGGGCATACCCGGCCAACATGCACTAATTGCTTTGACTGCGGCGGACTCTGTTTCCGCTGCGGTCAGACTGGGCACATGGCGGCATCTTGCGCCGCCCCGCCCCACTGCCCCGCGTGTGCGGCGGGCAATAAGCCTGCCAAGCACCGCATGGGCTCTGGGGCGTGCAGACCTCCGGCTTCGGCTCCAAAGGGGCGGAGCGGCCCTTCGACTCCGGCCGCTTCAGCTCCTAGCGCGGCCCGATCGCCCGCCGCAAGCCAGGAGGTGATAATGGACACGGCCCATTAATGGCTGCCCAGTCCACTCACCTCCTGCAGGCCAACACCAACCACTCCGCCGGTGCGCAGGATCTCCTCCTGCAATCCATGGCGGAGTGGTCGATCGGTGCAGCCGTAGTCGCGGAACCGTACGTCGTGCCTGATCGCCCCAATTGGGTGGTCAGCCGGAACGGAACCGCGGCAATCGTCACCTCCACGCAGCGGCACTTCCCGTCCTTATCCCTCTTGGATAGGGGCGAGGAATTTGTCGCGGCGGATTGGGGAGGGGTCACACTGTACAGCGTTTACCTCTCCCCTAACAGGAGAATGGACGATTTCGGGGCCTCCCTCACCACCTTGGAGGCTTCGATACGGCGACTGGCACCAGGCCTCGTCCTGGTCCTGGGGGACTTCAACGCCAAATCCACGGCGTGGGGGTCCCCGATGACGGACGATCGCGGGCGGGCGATCGTGGAGTGGGCGGCGTCACTGGGCCTCTGTGTCCTAAACAGAGGCTCAGTGAACACGTGTGTGCGACAGCAGGGTGGGTCGATAGTGGATTTGTCGTTCGCTAGCCCCTCTGTCGCACCACGAGTGAGGAACTGGCGTGTCCTGGAGGAGGCGGAGACCCTGTCGGATCACCGTTACATCCGGATGGAGGTCTCCCCTCTCCGGGACCCCAGCAGGGGTCACAGGGCGGACCGAGCTCCCGCATTTCCGCGGTGGGCTGTGGGGCGGCTGGATAGGGACCTACTAGCGGAGGCGGCCATCGTGAACACGTGGCTGTCCTCACCCCCCCCAGCGGACGGAGTGGACGTCGAGGCTGTCCGCATCCGCAGTGCGTTAACGCAGGTCTGCGATGCGGCCATGCCCAGGGTGCGGCGTCTACCTCCGAGGCAGGGGGTCTACTGGTGGTCCCCAAGACTGGCGGACCTTCGTGCGGCGTGCATTAGTGCCCGAAGGTCCTACACCCGCAGTCGGCGGCGTCGCCGCGATGTTGAGCGGGAGGGCCAGCTGTACGAGGCGTACCGCAGTGCGCGTACCGCCTTTCGGCTGGCCATCCGGTCCGCCAAGGACGCGAGTTGGCAGGAGATGCTGGACGGTCTCGACCGTGACCCCTGGGGTCGCCCGTATCGCGCGTCGCTGAATAAGCTTCGCGCGCAGGGCCCCCCCCTCACCGAGACCCTCCAGCCCGACCTCCTTCGTAGAGTGGTCGAGGAGCTGTTCCCGCAGCAGTCGGAGCACACGCCCCCGGTCATGGCTTCGCCAGATCACGACCGGGAGGCCATCGAGAGTGTGCCGCCCGTGACGGAGTCGGAAGTGGGGTCAGCCGTGGCGAAGATTCGTTCCGCCACCACGGCCCCCGGCCCGGACGGAGTCCCAGTCCGGGTGTTGACATTGCTCCTCGAGCATCTCGAACCTCGCCTCAGGCGACTGTTCAACGCCTGTCTGACGTCTGGACGGTTTCCTGAGTGCTGGAAGGAAGGGAGGTTGGTTCTCCTGCCAAAGCCGGGACGGCCCCCGGATTCGCCGTCGGCCTACAGGCCCATTGTGCTTCTGGACGATGTGGGTAAGCTGCTGGAGCGTGTCCTCGCTGCCCGCATCGTCCAGCACCTGGAGGAGGTGGGGCCCGATCTGTCGGACGCTCAGTTTGGGTTTCGGAGGGGGCGTTCGACCATCGGGGCCCTGCTACGCCTGAGGCAGACGGCCGCGGAGGCTGTCGCCGGCAAAGGAGTGCTGTTGGCGGTGTCGTTGGACATCGCCAACGCCTTCAATAGTCTGCCATTCAGCTGCATCAGGGAGGCACTCCGGTTCCATGGAGTGCCCCTGTACCTCAGGCGGCTGGTGGCAGACTATTTGGAGGGGCGCAGTGTCCTCTACGCGAGCCCCGCAGGGGACATTGTGCGGACGCCCATGTCGTGCGGTGTTCCGCAGGGGTCAGTTCTGGGGCCGACTCTGTGGGACATCGGTTACGACTGGGCGTTAAGAGGGAGTCTCCCCCCCGGGCTGAGCGTTATTTGCTATGCTGACGACACGCTCGTCACAGCCCGGGGCAGGACACTCGAAGAGGCGGCGAGCCTGGCCACTCTCGGCACCGAGGAGATGGTCAGGCGAATTGAGGCGCTGGGGCTCAGGGTGGCCCTAAACAAGACGGAGGCCCTACTATTCCATGGGCCCCGTGTGAGGCTGCCCATCGGCGCCTCGTTAGTCGTCAACTCCATCCACATCAGTATCCAGGCCCATATGAGGTACTTGGGCCTGGTGCTCGACGGGCGATGGTGGTTCCGGGAGCATTTCCGTCAAATTGCTCCCCGGCTGGTCGGCGCGGCGTCCGCCCTTTCTCGGCTCATGCCGAACGTGGGCGGACCCAGTTTCGAGGGCCGACGGCTGTATGCGGGGGTGATCCGCTCAATGGCCATGTACGGCGCACCCGTGTGGGCGAGGGCTCTGAACGCCCAGCTCAGGGCGGTGCTGTGGAGGCCACAGCGAGCCATGGCGGTCAGAGCCATTCGCGGGTACCGCACGGTGTCTACCGAGGCGGCATGCCTATTGGCCGGGACACCCCCGTGGGACCTAGAGGCGGAGATGCTCTCCGATCTCTACCGGCGGGTTACCTCAATGCGCGAAGAGGGTGGCTCCCCATCGTTCAACGAGATAGCCACCTGGCGCGAGGACGCCCGCCGAGAAGTCATCGCCCGTTGGGCTACGCGGCTGGAGAGGCCTAGACACGGTGTTTTTACCGTTGAGGCCCTCCGGCCCGTACTGATGGAGTGGATGGAGCGGCGGCACGGAGTCCTCTCTTTCCGGTTGGTGCAGGTCTTGTCGGGGCATGGTTGCTTCGGCAAGTACCTGCACACGGTCGTGCGGAGGGAGTGGACTCCGTCCTGCCACCATTGCAGTAGCGACGAGGACACGGCGCAACATACGCTCGAGGTATGTTCGGGCTGGGACGGGCAGCGCCGTGACCTCGTCGCTGTCATCGGTGCCGACCTGACGCTGCTGACTGTTGTGCGAGCAATGGTCAACAGCGTCAGTAATTGGGACGCGGTCGCCGCCTTCTGCGAGGCTGTCATCTCGCAGAAGGAGGCGGCGGAACGGGCCCGGGAGGATTCCCGTGACCCGGGCCGCCGCCCGCGGCCGGGGCGGCGCAGGCGCGAGTACCTGCGCCTGATGCCGCCCTAACCGAGGCTTCGGGTGATCGGACCGGGGAATTGTCCGATCACCCGACGTGAGGCCACCGCGTGAGGACGACGCCTCGACGGCGAAAGCTGTCGGGGCGTCGACAAGAGAGGAGCCCGAGAGGGCATACCGCCGAGCGGGCCACCGAAGACAAAGATCGGGTACCGGTGGCCCGCTCGCACGGCGAAGAAGAGGTGCTTGCAGGGTGGGTCAATGGGGTTGTGCGCCGCCTCTTCCGTCACCCCGGACCGATTTGGCGGGGTGCGACGTCCATAACCCACCGCAAAAAAAAAAAAAAAAAAAAAAAAAAAAAAAAAAAAAAAAAAAAAAAAAGGGGTCGGTTCTGGGGCCGACTCTGTGGGACATCGGGTACGACTGGGCGTTGAGAGGGAGTCTCCCCCCCGGGCTGAGCTTGGTGTGCTATGCTGACGACACGCTCGTCACAGCCCGGGGCAGGACACTCGAAGAGGCGGCGAGCCTGGCCACTCTCGGCACCGAGGAGATGGTCAGGCGAATCGAGGCGCTGGGGCTCAGGGTGGCCTTAAATAAGACGGAGGCCCTATTATTCCATGGGCCACGCGTAAGGCTGCCAACCGGCGCCTCGTTAGCCGTCCACTCCATCCAGATCAACATCCAGGCCCATATGAAGTACTTGGGTCTGGTGCTCGACGGGCGATGGTGGTTCCGGGAGCATTTCCGACAGATTGCTCCCCGGCTGGTCGGCGCGGCGTTCGCCCTTTCTCGGCTCATGCCGAATGTGGGCGGCCCCAGTTTCGAGGGCCGACGGCTGTATGCGGGGGTCATCCGCTCGATGGCCATGTACGGCGCACCCGTGTGGGCGAGGGCTCTGAACGCCCAGCTCAGGGCGGTTCTGTGGAGGCCACAGCGAGCCATGGCGGTCAGAGCCATTCGCGGGTACCGCACGGTGTCGACAGAGGCGGCGTGCCTATTGGCCGGGACACCCCCGTGGGACCTAGAGGCGGAGATGCTCTCCGACCTCTACCGGCGGGTTACCTCAGTGCGCGAGGAGGGTGGCTCCCCATCGTTGAGCGAGATAGCCACCTGGCGCGAGGACGCCCGCCGAGACGTCATCGCCCGTTGGGTTACGCGGCTGGAGAGGCCTAGACACGGTATCGTGACCGTCGAAGCCTTCCGGCCCGTATTGATGAAATGGATGGAGCGGCGGCACGGGGTCCTCACCTTCCGACTGGTGCAGGTGTTGACGGGGCACGGGTGCTTCGGGAAATACCTGCACACGGTCGTGTACAGGGAGTGGACTCCGGGCTGCCATCATTGCAGTAGTGACGAGGACACGGCGCAACATACGCTCGAGGAATGCTCGGGCTGGGACGGGCAGCGCCGCGACCTCGTCGCTATTATCGGTGCCGACCTGGCACTGCCGGCTGTCGCGAGGGCGATGGTCGACAGCGTCAGGAATTGGGACGCGGTCGCCGCCTTCTGCGAGGCTGTCATCTCGCGGAAGGAGGCGGCGGAACGAGTCAGGGAGGACTCCCGCGACTACCGCGTTAACCCAGGCCTCGGGTGATCGGACCGGGGAATTGTCCGGTCACCCGACGCGAGGCCACCGCGTGAGGGCGACGCCCCGACGGCGAAATCTGTCGGGGCGTCGACGAGAGGAACCCGCGAGGGTAAACCGCCGAGCGGACCACCGAAAACAAAGATCGGGTACCGGTGCACTGTGGGACCGATCGGTATATTTCATCTCAAAAATCGATAACTTTGTTGTTTTGTGATGTTTCCCCTTGAATTTTTTTTTATGTATTAATGAATATATAGGCAATAAAATAAATTAAACATCATTATTTTAAAAGTTATATAATTTTCATAAAAAAATGACAAAGATAACGATATACGAAATTACATACAAAAAATTATACAGTTATAATAAAATGACAATAAAAGTAACACTTTTACTTAAAATAAGTTTAAGACTTAATTATTATTATTATTATCAAACAAACATGCTAAAAAATGACACCATAAAAAAAATTGCGATCCTATTCATAACCTTCTATTTCCAATAATTCTTTAGCTTCGTCAAACAATTCTTTGGATATTACAAAACTGGGTTTATTTAAACTAGATATATAAGGATCAGATGTATATAACAAAATATGCAGAACGTCCTCGTTTGTTGCTGATCTGGAACACTTCCTAGCGTGATGTAACCTATATTTTTTGTAATCTTTATTCCTGGCTTCCTGAGCATCTTCGGATAATTGTCCTATAGGCAGAACTGCATAATGCTCTATTATTTTAGCACCATGTATAAGTACTTTATGGACCGAAGATGGCATGTAATACCAGTTATATTTGCTTACGTATAATTGCGCGGTTATCAATGTATACTGACCAAATTTTTCTGCGTTTATAGGGAATCCCGATGACATGGTTTGAAGAATTACATAAAATCTCTTAATTAATTCTCCATCAATTCCAGTTATCCCTGCAGAGCATTCGTAATTTTGGAAAAATCGCCTTGCTGTATTTCCGTCATTGCTATTACCGGAACCTTGACGTGGTTTATCAATGTGCAAACCAAGCACTTCTCGGAAACGTTTTTGGACATATTTTTTCTTGTCTTCTTTAAGTTGCTTGTTTTCTGGAGTTGTTGCTGACCACTTCTCAAAACCCAAATTATAAGAAATATGGAGGATCGTCTCCATAAATCTTACCCATGCATGTAGTGTCGACAATCCGTATTTAAATGCATCTTCATTTTCAACTCTTGATGTAACTTTTAAAAGATCGTTCATTTGTCTGAGAGTTGCTCCACAAACAGTGCAGGTAGCACTGGATGATGTGTTCGTTAACACTTGAGCAACTTTCCCATCAATCATTGTCATAAACAGTTCATGTTTAACCTCGATGACTTTGTCGTCTATAGACACAAGAGTTGAAATCAATTGATTAATTTTGGCTTCAATTTCACTGACAACCGCTGTAGTTTTTTCGGGTGTTTCTTTTGCAAATTCTAATGAAATTGGTCTGCAATATCTAACAGATGAGCAAGTAGGATTCTGCCATATAACTGTAGAGGTTTCTTCGTCTACTAGTCGCAGTGGTACAAGGGACACTATAAACAAATTAGCATCCGATATTTGTTCGTTTTCTTCCGGTAGAATTTGTTTATACTCACTTTGCCCGGAAGATCCATCACACCCCCATTTAGTGAACAGCTTGAGACGATTGTAGTTTGTCGAACCTGACTTTATCTTTATAATACGGCAGACTGTATGGTCTAAGAGATCTTGCAGATAAATTTTTGCGCTTATATTTGTCACCGTTATGCTAGATGCAGGCGGATAGCAAGCCTTTTTTGCTTCACTTAGTATTTGATACGAAGGTAAAACAGAACTTAAATTTTTATCAACGAGCTTTTTTCTTAGGTAACCCATATTGGGCTTTCGTTAGATCCGTTTCAATACACATGCTCAATGCCTCTTCTTTTGTAAAAGAAAGTGCACTATCTGGACTGATTATGGTTTGTAGAATTGCTTTCTTCTCGTCTTTTTCCTTGTTTCTGATAATAGACACAATTGACGCTTCGTCATTTTCACCCATAGATCGTAAACCTTGCACATAAGCGTTACGGACATGTCCCATTCCATACTCCTGGAGCAGTTCCATATTTTTTCGTTTTTTTGTGTTTTCCGAACACTCGTCGTATGGTTTTGTTGGTCTACCACGACCACCAGAAGTATTCAAGCCAGATATTTCAGAGGTTGAGGTACTGCAAGAATTCAATGGTACTTTAAATTCACCGTTTAACCAATTTGAGTATAGACTCTCGAACCTGTCTGGCTTTCTTTGAGCTTTCGTCCATTTCTGGTTGCAACTTGATGTTAAATTTTTTTGAATACTTTCTATTACAGTGATAACATCAATTTCCGACAGTTGAAAGTTGTTCAACAAATATTGTCTAAGGTCTGAAGTACTCTTCCCTCTTATTATTTGATCACAAAGATCACGTCGAACACAAACGAATTCACTCATGTTTTTTTTCTGTTAATTGTTATCGAAAAGAAGTATCTGAATACTTTGATGAATAGTATGCTGAAAACACGCGTATATAAAGGACCAATATTTTGGTGCCTTGTGCAAAAACCGCAGGGTAATTGATTGTGATAGTTGTCATCGAAATAGTGTAATCAGTAGATACTGGTTGTAATAAATTACCGCAACAGATAAATAGAACTTCCGCAACAATATAGTTTATCATACTTGTGGTTTATTACCGCTATCGAAAGTACCAAGTGAATATTCTTGTAGTCTATTTATTTGTTAATGTATGCTTCTATCATAGAAATGAAAAAAAAAGTCAAGTTAGACATCAAATATAATATATCACAGTAAAAAAGAAGAACCGAACATAAGTTTCGAGATTTTTTTTTGCCCCCGATTGACATATTGCCTTGAAATCACCATTCGCGCAAAAAACGCGCAATTTTTTTTTTGATCCTCGTATTACTGAATAGGTAAAGTCTCAAATAGAGTGATTAACTTGACACCGGCAGCTTTCGGCAACATAGAAAAGTCCAATTGAAATAAACAAATTCGAAATTTTCTTTACTTTACTAAAAAAAATTAAAAAAAATATATATATCATTATATTTTTTTACAAAACTGAACGTGGATACAAAGTGTACATTCTGATCTATCTAATGATGTATTACACTAATATGTTTCCATGGAAAACATCCGAATAATTTTGTGTTGAACTTCCTTAACGGTAATTTAATTGGCATGAAAATATTTATGCTCAATGTTTGAGGTTCACTTTATAAACATGAAACTAAATTATTTAATTTTTTTTGGAATTAATTCGAAAGTTGCATCCTTTGAGGGTATAAAACTATAAAAGGATCTATGGATTTACGACTTTTGTCAAAACCATTTATGAGATAGCAAATACTGTTTGGGCCCATAGTGCGGTGGTCCGCTCGCACGGCGAAGAGAGAGGATTTTACGGTGGGTCTATAGGATCACGCGCCGCCTTCTCCGTCACCCCGGACCGATTTGGCGGGGCGAGACGCACCCATAGCCCACCAGTAAAAAAAAAAAAAAAAAAAAAAAAAAAAAAAGGCCTCGTTAGATAGACTGGTGAACAAAATGTTTACGTTCTAGTTTTTCTTCTCGACTTTACTGCTTGAGTTTTTTAGTCATTTCTTACAACTCTAGAAAAAATGCTATAGTAGGTAACATATTATACTCTAAAATCTAATATTATGTTTTTTTATACCCCACTACTGTTAGTAATGCGTTCTCTAACAAGAGCTACAAACAGCTAGCTTTAATTGTCGTAATAAAAAGTAGGAGCCTACATTTCAACTTATTTATAAAACTCCTCTAACCTCATAAAAACCTCATTCTGCTTTTTTAGGGTTCCGTACCCAAAGGGTAAAAACGAGACCCTATTACTGAGACTTTGCTGTCCGTCCGTCTGTCACCAGGCTGTATCTCAAGAAAGGTGATAGCTAGACAGTTGAAATTTTTACAGATGAAGTATTTCTATTGCCGCTATAACAACAAATACTAAAAATAAAATAAAGTAAATATTTAAGGGAGCCACTCCCATACAACAAACTTGATTTTTTTATTGTTATTATATATATAATGATACGGAACCCTTCGTGTGGGAGTCTAACTCGTACTTGGCCGACATTTTTTCATATACATCTTGCTTTCAGGCTCTATCTTTCACTATTAACTTTTTAAAAAATCTACTAAAGATCCTTATCCGTCCATCTATCAGCCTATCGTCGTTCACTATTCGACATCCTGCATAATGCCATAATCACCACGTTGTGCAGTCAGGTTGGCAATCGCAGTTGGTGTTATAAGTTGCCCAGGATAATACTGCTGTCCATTCCTCTGGTGTTTCCTTAGTCTGTTTTACGACTCTCATAAGAAAGTAAAATGTAATAATACGTTGTATCCTTAACTCATAATCACATGTCCTTATCACACAGTATATTATAAATAAAGGTAATATAAGGAAATACCGAAACGCCTGACCAGCGTGGTATAATAGTAGGTTAATATCCCTCCCATATGGAGCTATGAGGTGAGACAAATGTAAAGAAATATAATGAGAAATATAGATTTGCAAAATAGAATAATCAACGCTAATCACCGTCCGCAAGTCAGAGTTCATAGATCCAAAGTCAACATTTTCAAGTGCCCGAAACATCTACTTAAATAGAGTTATATAGAGAAACTAACATTAGTTCCGATAACCGTAACGATTATAATATAAATATTAATTAAATGATAATCAACCACAAGAGAATGTTATGAATGAATCATTAATCTACCTAAGCTGGATAAATATCCAGTAACTTTCATAAATATCAAAGTTACTCTATTTCCTTGTTTCACATGTTGAATGATGACCTGGATAATAATTTTGATCTGTATGATTTTAATCTATACTATTGGCCTTACCCTTGGCTAAGGGAGTTCCAGCAGCCGAGGGAGTTCGTTTATGTTAGGTATATTCCATTTTGAGTTTTTTATCTTGCATGGAAGTTGTATACATATTACATTCGTAGCCGTTTACGATCATACACAATTGAGATGATGAATAGTATTTTTATCCCATCACCTCACGGACAGATGGATAGATATTTTCAGAAACAAGTTTGTCTAAAAACCGCCCAAAAAAAATCATATACGTTTAAACTAAAGTTAACTTTAATAAAGTGCTAAAACATAATAATTACCTCAATAGAAATATGTAAAAGTATGTATTATAAGCGTATTAGTAGAAGTTTAGGTATTCTAAGTAGCGTAACATGAATTTGTTGGAAGAAGAGAGAGTTGGGTATGCAGAAAAGAGCATGAAAGTAAAATGAATGCGGTCCAAATGCGATCTCTACGGAAAATCTGTGGAGTTAGGCTGATCGATCACATTCGTAACGACGACGAAAGAGAGCGAGTAGGTATGAAAGAGAGTATTTGTGTAAAGATGCGAAAGGGAATGCTCTGATGGTTCGGTCATGTGGAAAGAATGCCGAACGAACGTCTGGTTAAGAAGATATACAATGCGAAAGTGGAAGGATGTAGGTAACGGGGCAGACCGAGACTAACCTACATAGACCAGATTGGCCACGTACTGAAGGAAGATGGAGTCAAGAGTCTCTGAAACCGGCGAGCGTGTATGAAGAGAATTATGAATGTTAAGGAAGCGAGTGAAGTATGCAAGGATAGAGTTCTCTGGCACTCTGTTCTCTCTGCATACCCTGCAATGGCGTGATGATATGTATGTATGTACCCTGAATTTTGGACTTACATGTTGCTAATGTATAGGTATATGTGATAAGTAATATATCTATAGATATACTGTGTATTATTATGTAATTTTTTTCTGTTTACTTTTCTTCTTTTCCTCTTTAAATTCTTTAGTACACCTCAAGTTCCTTGCTCATTTAAATTAAAAATCCACCCCAAGGTTGTTTGGAAGAAATTACAGTATGCGATAAGACCGCCTAATTGTACCAAAGTTTATTTCGTTTCGTCTTTTCTTATTTTATTTCTCTATATATGGTGTACAATAAAGAGTTATTATATCTATGTTTAAATACTTATAATTTACTCATTCTACCTTTTCTGGTTATAGATTATCATTAAAAAAGTGTTATAAAAATGTAATAATATTTTAACAAAAAGAAACTTGAAGTTCTCTTAATATATTTTCTAAGCCGAAGGTTCAACATGAATGAAGTTATAATGGCGCTACCTTTGAAGTACCCCTTTGCCAACAAAAAAAAACAATCTAAATTGGTTAATTAATTAAAAAGTTAGTATAAAATATATATTACATTTAGTAGGTACTTGCCCGTTTTTTTTAAATCGGTGAAAATATTAAGATATAGAGTTTTACTGTATAAATAACATTACAAAAAAAAACTATTTTTAAAGATAAAACATTAACATTTCTTTGATTTCAAGTTCCTTTAATAGTAACAAATAGATAGACAATTTATACCAATATACAATGAAAAAGTGGCCAATAGAAAAGTTTCGTGTATTTCACCCCAAGGGATTGTAAAGAAATGTAATAAATCTCATACGTTCCTTCTATGATTGTACGTTAAAAAAACGTTATCGGTCTTTCATTGATTTATGTTTTTTGTGAATCACCATTGTTAAGTTTATTTTTTTGTATGATTATGTAACAAGAATACAATGTATTACTACCATCTATTTTTACCGCGGTTTTAGTAAGAGATGACTAAGAAACGCAAATAGATGACATAATGATATCTAATGTTTACGCGAGTGTTATACATTTGAAATAAAACTACTTTTAGGATTTCAAATCAAAATCAAATCGCAACAACACTTTTTGCAACGCCAACTCGAATCTAGGACTCTATGATTTCGAGCTGGCCACGGGTGTCAAGGAATCGGTACCAATTGACGGCCCAAGAGCGACGGAAATGTAATATTATTGCCAATAACTTTTACAATATGTACATAAAAGAAGAGTACATATTGTATCGACACGAAGTAATAGGAATGATGATATACCAACTATTGCGATTAAAACTGAATAATTAACTATATTTCCTTATGGTTACAATGTTCTATCCATCTTCTTACCCGTGAGCGTTGTAAAAGATGACTAAGGGAGGAAATATGTAGTGAGCATATTGCAAGAGAAGAAATCGTTGATATGAAACACCGTACAACTCATCTAACCAGCATGATGTAGAGGTCGGCCACCGAAGACAAAGATTGGGTACCTGTGACCCGCTCGTACGGCGAAGGGAGGCACTTTGCAGGGTGGGTCTATGGGGTCGCGCACCGCCTCTTCCGTCGCCCCGGACCAATTTGGCGGGGCATGACTACCTAGATAGTCCACCGCAAAAAAAAATGTTATAGAGGTCAATTCCCTTTAATAGTTAAATAGCCTGGCTCAGAGGGACGTATATTTGATGATGATGATGTTTATGAAGAGATCCTAACCTACTTGTATTAATTAGTACAATATACAATAATAATACTTCTAACAGAATAATACTGACGCACTTATGTAATTGAATAAGTGAGTTATAATTGAATTAAAGACGCCTATAAAAATATACTGCGGCAAAAGTTACTCCTATTACATTTCCTTAGCTCTCATAATGTTATCCCTGCGTTAGTATGCGATAAAAGAATAATAACGAACTGAAATGGAGGTATTGCTGTGTAATCTTAGCTTTGTGTTTGTAAGAATACGCGTGGAATTGGTATTAAGTAAAGCCAAAAATTCCCCGTGTTGTGAAGAGTCAAGATACAACGTCGTTCCACTTGTATTCTTGTGAGAGTTTTAAGAGCTGAAAAAGAGACTACTAAGGGCATTTCACTGTTGCTATCTTTATCGCGAAGCTTATAATACATGCGATTAAAAAGGCATGCGCTAATGGGTAGAGAACTAAAATAGTGTATCCTATCTTTACTGCAATTAACTGCTAATCATCCTGGATCGTCTAAAATGTCATTAGTTTATTCACATAGAACTTTTTAAGAGCTAATTTGAAGTCTAAACTGTGGCCGGTTGATAGCTATAGAGTTACCATTTTTTACGTAGCACTAGAAATTATATGGCGAGTTGTGGATATATTACAACTCTATCCGTTCCTTTTTTGAAAGACTTTGGTTTGATCAGGCTTCATCTATACTGTTAGAGACTATGAGTAACTTATGGAGCCGCATGATGACCGTAGTCTCGGACGGTGGTCGTGTTGAGCAGTCCAATTTCAAGGGCTGCCACTTCCCATTCCTTGATTTCGATGACTCGATTTATGCTTTCGCGCATAAAATTATTTAACCCTAGCTAATTAATTTGATCTGATTGGCGTGAGAAAGTAATGGCACACATATTTACAATTGTAAAATAAATACCCTGCAAAGTGCCTCCCTTCGCCGTGCGAACGGGTCACAGGTACCCAATCTTTGTCTTGAAAGAAAGAAAACCATTTATTTTGCTCTCATACATTACATCTAAAACATTTGGATGAAAACAGGAAAGTAAAAACAATGATAACTTATGTACTAGTAAAACTAAAAGCTAATATATCTGAGAGACAAAAAAGGATCTTAGCTCAGCTTATGCTACTTCATTTCGTTGATGCAACGCTGGTATTCTGCTAAGACCTTTTTTTTTTTTTTTTTTGGTAGGCTATGGCCTGGTCACACGTCGCCCGTACCGTCCGGGGCAACGGAAGGGGAGCGCGTGGCCCCATAACCCACCTTATTCCCTCCCCATCGCCATAGGGCCGGCCACTGGTACCGCTTCCTTGCCTTCCGTGGTCAGCCCGGCGGGTTACCCTTTCGGGTACCATCCCCCGTCGACGCCCCAGCTAACTGCCGGAGCGTCGCCCTCACGCGGTCGGCCTCTCTGCGGGTGAAGGACTATTCCCCGGTCCAGTCACCCGCGGCCTCGGCTAGGGCGGCATTAGGCGCAGATACTCGCGCCTACGCCGCCCCAGGCGCCGGCGGTGGAGCGTCTCACCGAAGAGGATTTCCTCTCGGAGTCGCCCCGCCGCCTCCTTCCGCGAGACAACTGTCTCGCAGAAGGCGGCGACCGCGTCCCAGTTCCTGACGCTGTCGAGCATCGCCTTAGCGATGATCGGCAGCGCCAGGTCGGCACCGATGATCGCGACGAGTTCACGGCGCTGCTCTGCCCAGGCCACACAGACCTCGAGCGTGTGCTGCGCCGTGTCCTCGTCGCAATCGCAGTGGTGGCAGGACGGTGTCCTCTCCCTCCTCACGACCGTGTGCAGGTACTTGCCGAAGCAACCATGCCCCGTCAAGACCTGCACCAGTCGGAAGGAAAGGACCCCGTGCTGTCGACCCAACCACTCCATCAGCACTGGCCGGAAGGCCTCGATGGTCCGAACACCGAACCGAGGCCTTTCCAGCCGGATTGCCCAACGAGCAATAACGTCACGGCGGGCGTCGCCCCGCCAGGCGGCCATCTCACTAAGCGAGACGGTGCCGCCCCCTGCCCGCGTCACTGACACCCGCCGGTACAGTCCGGCGAGCATCTCCGCCTCCAAGTCCCACGGGGGTATTCCGGCCAACAGGCATGCTGCCTCCGTTGCCACCGTGCGGTACCCGCGTATGGCCCTGACCGCCATGGCCCGCTGTGGCCGCCACAGCAGAGCCCTAAGTCGGACGGTCAGAGACCCCGCCCACACGGGTGCACCGTACAGGGCCATCGACCGGACCACCCCCGCGTACAGCAGTCGGCACGTAGCGCTGGGTCCGCCCACATTCGGCATAAGCCAAGATAGGGCGGACGCCGCGCCGACAAGCCGTGGAGCAAGCCGACGGAAATGCTCCCGGAACCACCATCGCCCGTCGAGCACCAGGCCCAGGTACCTCATATGGGCCCGGATGCTGATGGGAACCGAATTGACGGTGATCGAGGCGTCGGTGGGTGGACTGGTGCGGGGCCCATGAAATAATAAGGCCTCCGTCTTATCCAGGGCCACCCTTAACCCCAGCGCCTCGATCCGCCTGACAATCTCCTCGGTGCCAAGAGTTGCCAGGCGTGCCGCCTCCTCCAGCGTCCCACCCCGGGCTGTGACGAGTGTATCGTCGGCGTAACAGATTACGCCCAGCCCGGGCGGGAGGCTCCCTCTCAACGCCCAGTCGTAGCCGATGCTCCACAAAGTCGGCCCCAAGACCGACCCCTGCGGAACACCGCACGACATGGGCGTTCGCACAACATCCCCTACTCGGTTCTTATAGAGGACGCTGCGCCCCTCCAAATAGTCTGCCACCAGCCGCCTCAGGTATACAGGCACCCCGTGATACCGGAGTGCCTCCCTGATGCAGCTGAATGGCAGACTATTGAATGCGTTGGCGATGTCTAGAGACACCGCCAACAGCACCCCACCGCCAGTGACAGCCTCCGCGACTACGGCCCTCAGGCGCAGTAAGGCCGCGATCGTCGAACGCCCCTTTCGGAAACCGAATTGGGCGTCCGACAGATCGGGGCCAACCTCGCTAAGGTGCTGGCCGATACGGGCAGCCAGGATCCTCTCCAACAGCTTACCCGTATCGTCCAGCAGCACGATCGGCCTATAGGCCGAGGCCGAGTCCGGAGACCGTCCCGGCTTCGGCAGGAGTACCAGCCTCCCCTCCTTCCAACACCCAGGGAACTGCCCAGACGATAAACACGCGTTGTACAGCTCCCCGAGGCGTGGACCCAGATGCTCGAGGACCAGGGCCAGCACCCGGTCGGGTACCCCGTCTGGCCCAGGAGCGGTGGTCTTGGCACGCATTCGCACCACCGCCGCCCCCATTTCCGTCTCCGTGACGGGCGGAACACTTTCGTAGTCGGCCTCCCGGTCACTATCCTGCAGTGCCATGACCGGGGGCGTGTGTTCCGTCCGCCGTGGGAATAGATCCTCGACAACTCTGGTGAGGAGGCTGGGCTGGAGAGTCTCAGTGAGGGGGGGGGCCCGCGCGCGGAGCTTACTCAGCGCCGCACGATAGGGGCGACCCCAGGGGTCACGCTCGAGACTGTCCAGCATCTCCTGCCGACTAACGTCCTTGGCCTGACGGATGGCCAGCCTGAAGGCAGACCGCGCACTGCGGTAAGCCTCGTATAGCCCTCCCGCTCAGCGTCGCGGTGACGCCGCCGACTGCGGGTATACGATCTCCGAGCACCTATGCACGCAGCTCGAACCTCTGCCAACTCCCGGGACCACCAGGGAACCGCCCTCTTCAAAGGAAGACACCGTACACGGGGCATGGCCGCATCGCAAATCTGCGTTAACGCACAGCGAATGCGGCCAGCCTCGGCGTCCACCCCGTCCAGCGAGGGCGGTGACGGCAGCCACGAATGCACAATGGCTGCCTCCACCAGTAGGTCCCGATCAAGTCGACCCACAGCCCACCGCGGAAAAGTGGGAGCTCCGTCTGCCGTGTGACCCCTGCTGGGCTGGCGGAGGTTCCGGGAGACCTCTATCCGAATATATCTATGGTCGGATAGGGTCTCAACCTCCTCCTGAACGTACCAGCTCCTCACACGTGGTGCGACATTGGGGCTAGCGAACGACAAGTCCACTATCGACCCACCCCGCTGCCGCACGCACGTATGCACTGAGCCCCTGTTCAGCAAACAGAGGCCCAGTGACGCCGCCCACTCTTCAACCGCCCGCCCGCGATCGTTCGTCCTGGGAGACCCCCACGCCATAGACTTGGCGTTGAAGTCCCCCATTACGAAAACTTGGCGCGGTGCCAGTCGCCGTATCGAGGCCTCCAAGTTGGTGAGGGAGGCCCCGAAATCTGCCACACTCCTGTTAGGGGAGAAGTACACGCCGTAGAACGTTACCTCTCCCCAGTCCGCCGCAACGTATCCATCACCCCTGTCCTTAAGAGACAGAGGCGGGGAAGGCCACGACGTGGAGGCGACGATTGCCACAGAGCCGTCACTGCTACCCAACCAATTAGATCGTTCGGGCACGCAATACGGCTCCGCGGCTACGGCTACACCTATCAACCACTCCGCCATAGCTTGCAGGAAAAGGTCCTGCGCACCGACGGAGTGGTTGAGGTTGGCTTGCAAGAGGTGGATGGACTCGGTAGCCATTAGTGGGCCGTGTCCATTACCTCCTCCGCGCCGGCGGGCGATTGGGTCGCGCTAGGAGCGGAAGCGGCCGGGGTCGCCGGGCCGCTCCGCCCCTTTGGAGCCGAAGCCGGGGGTCTGCACTCTCCACCCCCCATTCGATGTTTGGCGGGCTTATTACCCGCCGCACACGCGGGACAGTGGGGTGCGGCAGCACACGATGCCGCCATGTGCCCGGTTTGACCGCAACGGAAGCATAGTCCACTGCAGTCAAAGCAGTTGGTGCACGTTGGCCGGGTATGCCCGACCGCCATGCACCTAAAACACCTCGCAGGCCGGGACTCCAGCAGGGTTACCCGCGCCGAGCTCCAGCCTACGAGGATCCTGCCTGAGTCAGCTAATTTCTTGACCGACTCTACCGGACACTGCACCCAGGCAGCACCGACGCCGCCCGGTCCAGGGCGAATGGCGCCAATCCGGACAGTGTCCGAGGCGCATCCGGTTTTTGAGACAATAGCCTCCCTGATGTCCTCCACCGTCACGGAATCGTCCAGACCCGCAATGCGCATCTCTGCGCACTTGACGGGTCTGGCGATTCGAACGCCACCCTCCTGGCCAAACAGCCCCCGCAGCTTCGTGGCCACGCTATCGGCCGCCTTGGCGCCCTCGGCCCCAGGGAACTCGAGTATTCGAGCCCCTGTCCGGGCCTTGCGGGTCCTAGCTTCGACGCCCCCGATGTCGGAGACGTCTAGCTCCCGCCGGGCGCGACGTAAGACGGCCTCATAGTTGAGGCCCTTCTCAGCCGCCTCAGGCAGCACAGTGATAACCACTGCTGCTGACTTTGGCGACCGGAGCTTTCTGCGCGACCTCTTTCCCCTCTTTCCGGCTCCTGTTTGGGGAGCGGCGGCCTCAGCGGCGCTTTTGACCGCCGCCCTCCGTCTTTGGCCGGGACTTTTCCTGCTTCGCTCAGCCACCTGCCAGCCCTGTTCGAGCATGGCAGCTGCACTGAGCGCAGCAGGCGCAGTCGTGGGCGCGCTAGCCGGTACCAGCGACACAGGTGCGGGCACCGGTTGCGGCGTGGCCTTAACAGGAGCCGGCGCCGATCTCTGCTTCTTAGCCGAAGCGAGCCCCTTGGACCCAGCCTTGGGCCCAGTCACAGCTGCGGCGAAGCTCACGCGGCCACCCTGGCAGGGCAGCGGGGTGGGTCTCGACGCTATAGTCGGCCGCGTGGTCTTGCCTCCGTCCGCAGCGAGTGGCGGCCGGAGACGTGGCTCCGGAGGCAATCTCGCCTCGAGAACCTCCATGCGCGCATTGACCATGACGCCAACAGACTCCATGATGGCGCGCATGGTTGCCTCCGGCACGCCGTCCACTACAGGCAGCGCGGGCAGCGGTACTGCCGATACTGGCTGAGCTTTCGGGGCGCGCTTCGTAGCTCGAGCCGGCGCAATTGAGGCGGCGACAGAGTCGGACGTTGTCGGCGTGGTCGGCGTCAAAAGCGCGAATTGGCTCCGCAAGTCGGCCATATCTTTGGCCAGCTTGCGGTTTTCCTTTCGCACAGCCGCTAACTCCGCCTCCAGTCGGTGGTTTTGGTCCCGCAGACCTGATACCTCGCCGCTAAGACGGGCATTTTCGGCCTGCAGGGCCTCCATCTGAGTGGCTGGGGGGTCGCCGCTCACAGCGCCCACAGCTACCGCCGCGTCGGTGGGAGGGATGTTGGATAACACCCTCACCATCCTCGCGGCGACTGCTTTATTTTCGGCACGCATGCGAGCCTCGGCCCCCCTCACTTGGCCGACCGGGGACGAAGCCGCCGATCTTGCCGCCGCCGTGGCCCCTCGTCCCCTGCGAGAGGTTGCCACCTTGGGAGGAGGCATAATAATTGCACTCCCCTCGTAGTCGGACCCTGAGCTGCCACCCTTATTTAGGGGGCGCTTCCGCACCTTCGAGGGGAGGGCCTCCTCCCTGAGCGTCAAAGCCGCCGCCATGATTGATGCCGCAGAACGCGACGACGACGCAGCGGCAGTCTCGGCAGCCGACATGCTGCCCTCCTCCATCTCCGACGGACCTGCGGCATCGCCGCCCTCGTCCTCTGTCTCCACGACAGATCTGCCGCCCTCGTCGTTGGACGGCTCTGCGACAGAACTGTCGCCCTCGTCCTTCGACGGCTCTGCAGCAGAACTGTCGTCTCCTTCATGGGTTGGAGCGGCGGCAGCCTCCCTGAGAGCCCGCCGCTCCTCTCGCTCCTTTTGGCGCCCCTTCGCGATGGAAGCCTTCCCACGAGTCGCCTTGGGTGGTCTTCCACGCCTCTTCGGCTTCGATTGGGCCTCCATGGGTGCCGGGCCCTCGGCGAGTTTGAGCGCCTCTAGTTTAGAGGACGAGGCGTCTTCTGTGCCAGTTTTACGGTAGCATGGCGAGGCTGTAATGTGGGAACCGCTAGGATCCCCGTCTGTAAGTGGTAAAATATGATCCATCTTGTTCCCACGAGTATGGGAGAAGTACACCGTCGACCCGGGCAGAGATCCCTGTACCCGGGCAAGCCTACATTTACCAACCAGGGGGTCGGCCGGTACCCTGGCTGGAGCGTGCTAACAACAGAACAACCCATCTGCCATGCATCTTCTCGCCGCACGCCAGAACTTAAGATTCTGGGTGATTTCCGAATTCGAATGTTAATTCGAATTCTTTATAGAGGTTGTCTTCCTCGCGGTCCGGGCGGTTAAGCCAAGACCCTCGCTCCTGAAACTACGCCTCACGACAATATGTCTTGAAGCGAGATATCAGGTTTACGATATGTCGGCGGTGGCATAAGCCTGCCCAGCCCTCAAATTAATGAATGACCGGGCCCGTCCGAAATTTCGCCTCCTGTACCCTCTACAACTAGAGGGTCAGGAGCGAATTGGGACTCAACCCATTGCTGGGGAACCCCCCCTCGCGCCAGAGATTTGCTACGAGCGACAATTCGACAGAAGGATCTGGGGGACTGTCGCTCGCACCCAGGGTACACCACGTGGAGGTTTCTGGCATCGTACCCCATTCTGCTAAGACCTAGAGTGGAATCACGGACAGTTACAATCACAATAAAATATTAAATACAGTTACAAGTAGTGGGATCTATATATACTAACTGAGTGTATATTGTTACGATCATGAGTGGACACATACATATATCTATTCAATTATCTTGTACATGCTATAAACCTGCGTACATACATATATACAAATACATAAAGACACATACACACACACACGCAACTACACACATACGCATATAATAAGGGATTTTAGTCTAATTACTGTGCATCAATGGATTGGGTTATGAAAATGAAATTGAGCATTAAGCAGATGTTGTTTAAATTTTTTATTAAACACAACTGTCGACTTTAGGGCTCGCAATGGTGGAGGCAGATCATTCCAGCAATGGGTGGCAGAAAATTTGAAACTACCACGAAATGCAGCAGTGCGGTGTCCAGGGGTACTTAAAAGATATAAAGAGGCTCGAGTTCTATATTTATTAAAGTCACTTGACCAAAAAAGTTTCTCATACAAATATGCAGGTCTTTTGTACAAAATGACACCGAATAACAAACTCGCTAGATGAAGCTTTCTGCGTGAAGCCATTTTCAGCATCTGTCCCGTGTTTAAAAATGGTGTAACATGTGAACGCGGAGGTATTGTAAAACAGAACCGAGTTGTGCTCGGTTCTGTTTCTTTCTGCACTCGTTGAATGAGTCTGTCAGTTCTATTGAGAAGGCAAGGTCCATAAACCACGTCACCATAGTTAAGTCTAGACAGTACTAGAGACTCGCAGAGCAATATTCGTAAGTTCAGATTAATGTAGGGTCGAATTAAGTACAGAAGCCTAAGACGGTAAAAGCAATTGCGTACGGCTTCAGTTATGTGAGTTTCAAATCTTAATAAACCATCAAAAACTACCCCGAAATTACGAGTTTCTGATACTTGTTTGACTATCTGTCCATCGATGTTAACACTAGGGTTATTGCTTTGAATTTTTCGTATCATATCAGCAGATCTGATGATTAAAAAGTTTGATTTCGAAGGGTTGAGCTCTAGAGAATTTTTTTTGGCCCAATTTGATACTCTGCTTAATTTCTCGCTTATTATTTTTACACATTTGGAAGTATCCTGTGGCTGTAAAGATATGTATAACTGAAAATCATCCGCGTATAAGTGAAATTTACAATTAAGTAAAATATTGGTTATTTCTGCAGTATACAAGATGAAAAGCAAAGGGCCGAGTATGGATCCCTGCGGGACGCCTCTAGTAACGGTCCGAGGTGGCGACACTAAACTACTGCCATCTTTACTACACACTTGAACGAACTGTTTCCAGTTACTCAGATAGCTATTAAACCAGAGCACAGTTTCAGTATCGCAGCCATAGTATGAAAGTTTAGAGAGAAGGAAGAGGATATTGATAGAATCAAATGCAAGAGAAAAATCAAGAAGGGTTAGCAATGATCACATCCCTTTGTCTTTAGCTTCTAATAAATTGTCAACAACGTCGATCAAGGCGGTCGTGGTACTATGACCTACTCGAAAACCCGATTGATATTTCGGCAAGATATTAATATCCTCTATAAACTTTTCAAGCTGATTATAATCCACCCTTTCCAGAATTTTGGATAAACAAGGAAGGAGGCTAATAGGGCGTAAATCTCTGATAGGAGCTGGATTCGATTTTTTTGGAATAGGTTTAACTATTGCCGTCTTCCATAAAACTGGAAAAGAGGAAGAGCTTATAGGTTTGTTAATTATTCCAGTAATAGCTGTGAGAGTGTGAGGGAGCGTCATGATTAACATGTCGAGCGAGATATTATCAACACCCAAGGCGTTCGATTTCAAATCCTGGATGATATTTAGCACTTTTTCTTCATTAGTTGGCCGGATATGAAAACGATGTCGGCTAAACGTATTAAACTCAAAGTAGGTCAGATCAGAAATAGTAATTTTGCCGCTGCCAGGAACTTCTAAAAGGTAATTATTTATGGTTGTTGGGTCATTGAGAAAAGAAGGTAGATCATATTTTTCTTTTGTTTTTATGATTAATGACTGATTTAATATTATGCCACAACTTCTTAGGGTTTTTTTTATATTTCTATTTATTTTGTATGTAAAATATGCTTTCTTCTCACTCTCAATCGCAGCCTTAACTAATTTTCTAAGATTGTTATATGATTTGTGATGTGACTCCAAACCGCTTACTTTGTATAAACGGTGAAATTTATCCCTCAGTTTGATCATGTCTTTGACTGTTTCTGTTATCCAAGGACAGCTTTCTACTCTAATTAAAATTTTCTTCAGTGGTGCATGGAGATCAAATAAGTTTAAAATATATGTGTTAAATGTGTGAACCATGATGTTAACATCATCAAGACTTACTATATGATTCCAATCTATTTTACTCAAATCCCTAATAAAAATGTCATGCAATATATCCTTTAGGGGCCTGTAAATAACCCAGTAAGGAGTAAATTTCTCAATTTTGTAATTTATTTCCACTGATACCATTGCGTGCTGGCCCCGCTCGGATCTATACAGTACATTTGTGCTACACACCCGCGCATCTGTTCAAACAATGTCTATGAGTGTTTCACTATGATTAGTGAAATGGGTAGGCTCTAAAACTACATTCTGCAAACTAATACAACGTAGAAAATTATTCAGAAGCTTAGTTTTACTATCATTTTCATCTAAAATATTTATGTTGAAGTCACCCAAGAGAACGATTCCATCAGCTCTAGAGAAAGAAGACATGGTGTCAGTAATAGCATCAAGAAAGATGTTAACATCCAGCCAAGGCGGCCTATAGGCCGTGCCAATAATTATCGCCTGAGAATTTATTGTAACTCTAATCCATAACTGCTCCACCGTAGGCGCGGGAGAGTGTGGGACAGTTCGTGCGTTAATATCCCGACGAATGTAAAATCCAACACCGCCTCCGTGGCCTCGGTGGACGCTTGTCGGTCGCGGCACATGACGCAATCGATAATTAGGCACCTTGGGCGCGCGGCCTTCTTCACCCTCTCTAAGCCAAGTCTCATTAATTGCCATAATGTCAACTGCGACCCGCTCCATAGCCCACAAGAATTCGTCCTGACGCGATCCAAGGGATCCTGCATTGAAAAGTCCAACTCGAAGTAGCTTATCTTTATTCATGGTAATACTTAATAAATAATACATTAAAAACAGCGTTATACGTGCATAGGAGGAAAAGATAAAAATAAACATAATAAAAAAATTAAAATATATATCGATAAATGTGCTATAACTAAAAATATCATTAAATAGCGTTGTGTGTATTCAAAATAAATATATATACTCAGTATGTATCTCATTGTGACCGTAATTCTTCTAAATATTTGTACTATAAAAAAACATAAACGAAACAGAAAATATTGTATCCAATATTAAATACAAAATAATTTGTTAACATGCTAGTGACAATGTCAACAAAGTTATGAACTTCACTTTTTATTATTTTCCTGAATGACCTTGCCAAAAACACGCTGAAGATCTGCTTCTGAGCGTATATTGAACGTAAGTAGTCTTCGGTGGCCGAGGTCAGCCACCGAAGACTACTGTGTAGAGGTCTACACCATGCTGGTCAGATAAGTTGGTACGGTGTTTTATATCAACAATTTCTTCTCTTGCAATATGCTCACTACATATTTCCTCCCTTAGTCATCTTTTACAACACTCACGGGTAAGAAGATGGATAGAACATTGTAACCCTAAGGAAATATAGTTAATTATTCAGTTATAATCGCAATAGTTGGTATATCATCATTCTCCTACTCTTATCCCTATTACTTCGTGTCGATACAATATGTACTCTTCTTTTATAGTACATATTGCAAAAGTTATTGGCAATAGTTTTATGACTGGCCGCCTGCCAGACGTCAACCCTCCTTGGGAATGTAATTGTGGACCAAACGGCATCAGATGGAGTTGGCCTAGGTCGTTATAAGGCTCTTAGTCGTCTTTTACGACATCCACGAGCAAAGTAAGGGTTGGTAGTATTCATAGCCGCTCTCAAGCGGCAGTTATCCGGCGGTGGAGGGAGGAATTAGAGTCCCCTGTAGCAGGGCGGGGGACCGTTGAGGCAATTGCGCCCCACCTCCACCGCTGGATGAAGAGAAGGCACGGGAACTTGTCCTTCAGGATGACGCAGGTACTTACCGGACACGGGGTCTTCGGTAAGTACCTGCACAGGATCGGACGGGAAGAGGCCCCTGGATGCCATGAGTGTGGCGCGCTAACTGATGATGCGCGTCACATCCTAGAGATATGTCCCGCCTGGGGGCCTCAGCGCCACGACCTGTCAGCGGTGATAGGAATAGACCTGTCGTTGTTGACCATCATATCTAAGATGCTTGACAGCGACGGGTGCTGGTCGTCGATGGCCTCCTTCTGTGAGGAGGTCATCTCTTCGAAGGAGGCCGCGGAGCGGGTACGTGAGGCATTTGCTTCTGCAGACTCACTCCGTAGGCGGCGGCCAGGAAGGCGGAGGCGCTGTTACGCGCATCTCCTCCCGCCGCCTTGACTGTCGACTGGACGTGGCCAGATGGCCTAACGTTGGGGTGTCGGGGATAGAATGTCAATAGACGATCTCTCCGGCATTCCGAAAAAGCGCGGAAGGGACCGCTGTGGTTTAGTGGGTATTTCGGTCGAACCAGCTGACCGGCGAGTCCCACACACCCCCTCGTCTGTCACCGGTGAGGGCTAGTGCGTAAATGCATTTCCACAGCGTGAACAAAAAAAAAAGTATTCATAGCCGCTACCACACAGCAGTAGTTGGTATATCAATGAGTAATATGCTTGTATTAGTAGACCATACTTTCTGTCATATCTATAGCTCTACCTATATCTTCCTACTCGAATACTATGCGTACACATACAAGGCACTCATAAACTCGTTGATTTATGCAAAAAATTTTTGGTTAGCCTATATAAATACACATCTGTGTATTAGCCTCTGATATTTATAAATACTTGTAATAAGAACTATGTACTTCTATCAAGTATCTCAAGAGATTCATATTCTTTTAATACTCTAAATAATACACAAAAATACAAGCAACATAAATAGACAATTACTATTTTGGTAATCATTCTTTCATAGAAACAATTGTATTTTATTATCTTACAGTTTTCACAGTTAAATGTTCCAAATATTTACACACAAACACTTCTTAACATGACTTACTATGGACTGCAGAAAAACATTTTTTTTTTATAATATTCACTCTCCAGAAAAATTGCCATCAATAAACAATTTTCCACATCATAAATCTTGTATAACAACAAGAAAACTGCAAATTAATGCAGATTTCATAGCGAAGCCGCGTGTCGCGGGCGCTTAGAGCGTCCGATGGCCCGATAAGACGAGCTTCTACGTATTTATGTAAATATGAATACATTATGTATATTATATAACCCGAGATTTTTTTTATATTCACGTATATGATTCAGGCAAAAATCATATCTTGTTTGTTTATACACAAAATGTAATATTGTATTTATAATAAAATATAAACAACGTTACTTATTTTTTTATTATTTTCAGTGATAATACCTAAATTAAAAAAAATATCGAGATAGATATTATTATCTCTATTTATAAATTATATTTAAAAAAACAATCTTAAAGCAACCGAGGTGCCGGACGAACCACCGAAGACAAAGACCGGGTGGCCCACTCGCTCGGCGAAGAGAGGTACATGTAAGGCGGGACTATAAGGTCGCGTGCGCGCCGCTTCTTCTGTCGCCCCTGGATGGATTTAACGGGGTGTGACGATTCCATAAATCCGGCGCCAAAAAAAAAGACAATCAAGGTGGCCACCAATGAGAATGACTGGGATCCGGTGGCCTGCTCGCACGGCGAAAAAGAGGTATATATCGGGCGCCGTTGCCACGCCTATGGGATCACGCGCCGTTCTTTCTGTCGCCCCGGATGGAATTAACGGGGTGGGAACTTTCCATTGACCGCCACCAAAGAAAAAAAATCAATCAAGGTGACAGTTTTTTTTTCAAAGTTAAGATATAGGTACCAAGTTCATTAATAACAATGCAATATTATATTAACACAATTAACTTCAAATTACTCACACAACGAGTTTCAGTACTTATATCATTTAAATACATTGACAAGTTATTTAAACTAAATACTTCAAGACTGAATTTTCATTTAAAAAACAGAAAATACGTAATAGGTCATCGTTCTTCTACCCTTATCCCAATTACTTGGGGTCGATACAATATGTACTCTTCTTTCATAGTACATATTGTAAAAGTTATTGGCAATAGTTTTATGACCGGCCGCCTGCCAGACGTCAACCCTCTTTGGGAATGTAATTGTTGACCAAACGGCATCAGATGAAGTTGACCCAGGTCATCATAAGGCTCTTAGTCATCTTTTACAACATCCACGAGCGAAGTAAAGGTTGGTAGTATTCGTAGACGCTACCACAAAGCAAAAAATAAAACGTAAAATACGTACATATTATGAATTATGACATAATTATTCTTTTTACATCTCAAGAATAATCACAATGATAATATGATATAACGTACATACATACATACATATTATCACGCCATTGTCACTGCCTACCCTGCAAGGGATATCCCTTGCAGGGTAGGCAGAGAGAACGAGTGCCAGAGAACTCTATCCTTGCATACTACACTCGCTTCCTCGACATTCATAATTCTCTTCATACATGCTCGCCGGTTTCGGACTCTTAACTCCACCTTCCTTCAGTACGTGACCAATCTGGTCTAGGTAAGTTAGTCTCGGTCTCCCCCGGTACCTACAACCTTCCACTTTCGCATTGATGATATAACGTAGTTATGTTATATTAGTAAATGAAATAATAAAAATATCGTTCACAGTTACTTTATAGTGACATTCTGAATGCCATGCATTATATTTACATTGCACATAAACAGAAAATATAGTCTAAATTTATTGATAACTCATTAGTCACTTATATAATCTGAAGCCTATTGCTTTGTTCATCTCATCTCAGGTCATATATGTCCCACTGTTGTGCTCGATTCTCCTCCACAATGAGAGGGAAATTGACCTACTATAACACGCTGGTCAGACTGTTGGTATAGGTTTTGTTTCAAGGTTTCCTTCTTTCGTATAGATGTTATATGCGTTTTATATCCCTTAGTTGTCTCTTAACCATAGGTAAGAGAGGGGGTGGTGAATTGTATTCTCACTCCGCCACCATACGGAAATCATTGCTTTGTATCTATTATATTGCTTTTTCTCATTTCTTAATATTAATGAAGACTATTTGCTATGAATACTAGTTTTACAATAAATTATAGTATAATAAAATGATTTTATAATATTTGTCCTTTTATCATCATATCAGTTTATAGATGTCCCACTGCTGGGCTCGAGCCTCCTCCACACAAAGAGGGAAATTAATCTAATACACCACGATGTAGACGTATTGCTAAATGGTTTTGTTTCGAGTTTTCCTTCTCTTGCATAGATGTTATATGCGTTATACCTTAGTCGGCTCTTACGATCGCCCACTGGTAAGATAGGGGAGGTAAATTGTATTCTTACTCCGTCACCACACGGAAATATAGTTCAAATTTATCGATAACATTACTTACTCATATAATTTGAAACTTATTGCTGTCTACCAGTTATGAACTTCCTTCTTAATATTAAGAAAGGGCATTAACTATGAATCCTAGCTTTGATTTAAATTATTGTATATTATAATGATAATTGAAAACATTAGTCCTTTCATACTCCTGTAATATTTTATAAATAATTATTTTAAATCGAAATTAATTTCGAAAAATATTACAATCAACAAGCAGCTCTTTGCTTTATCTTTTTCGATCAAGTTAATTAAGAGTAGCTTGTGTTCTTAATTAACCTGAACGGAAGATCGCAATGGCATAATTTGGGCAGTGTATAAACAGTATTATTATAAACGAAATAAATTATTAGCTAATTAAATTTTAAACAGGTTTTTTAAACGACGTTCGGTGCTAAGTAAATCATAAAAAATAACAATAATCATTATATCGCGACGGACTTTACACATACATATCATCACGCCATATCCCTTGCAGGGTAGGTAGAGAGAATAGAGTGCTAGAGAACTCAATCCTTGCATACATTACTCGCTTCCTCAACATTCATAATTTTCTTCATACACTCAACTCAACTTGTCCCAACTCTCTGTTCACTCTATTTCCCGTATTCACACTTCGCTCTATTTCAGTGGTGTACCTTTCATCTCGGCTAAGTCCACATCCAGGATATACAAATTCATCCACTTGCTCTAATATATCATTACCTATTGTTACTCTTACATCTGTTCTGGCTTCATCTCTTTCGAAAACCATTATTTTGGTTTGCTCACATTCACGCGTAAACCCTTTTTCTTACAATCTTCTGTCATTGTGTCGACTAGGGTCTGCAGATCAGTCACTGACAGGTCGCCAGCCGGACTGCATCATCTGCATAGAGCAGAGCAGTACCATACTCCGGTAAAATTCCAAGGCTCCTTTCATACAACCGTGTCAAATGCTCTCCCCAGATCCACAAAACTGCAGAAAACCCTCTGACCTAGAGCCAGATGCTTCTCCACAATGTTGCGCAGAGAGAACACTTGATCCATGCATCCCCTTCCAGTCCTGAAACCTCCTTGTGCCTCACACAATAAACCATCGGACACCATCGGACGGACTTTACAAACATATAAGAAAGTATTGCCCTTATTTTTTCCACTGTAGAAATGCATTGACGTAATATAATGACATTCAATCCCCGATATCACATTATAATAAGTAGAAAAAATATTTAAAAAAAAATAATCTTAATTAGATACTTTGTCGTTCTCATATTATCATCTTGTCATCTCAGCCCATATGCTGCTGAAAACTCAAAGCTCCTGCGTAATTGAAGGAAAATTGAGACACTAAACCACGCTGGTCTGACGGGTGGTTAGATAGGGTTTTTAATCTTCTCTAGGATGATAGATTATATGAAGATAGATTCTTATTTATGTTATCTGCACATTACATTCCATACCCATGGAAAAGAAATGGGATGGCTGATTGTATTCTTACTCTGTCAACACACGGGTATGTACCCATATGCTTGAATCAAAATTTATATGATAAATAGGGAGTCTGGATGTGATAAATAGGGAGTCTGGATGTGATTTGTGATCGAAGAGCATCACACTGGAGCTAATTCTTATTTAACATGTTGTACCATTTTTTTTATAAAAAAAAACTTAAAAAGAAATAACAATAATAGACTAACCCTTTGAGTTTCTCGCCGGATCTTCTCAGTAGTGGTCTAGTTATGCTCCGGTGGTAGTTTATTGTAATAATTTAATATGTTAAAACTGACAATATGTAAGTGCCCTTGCAGGGTTAATAATTGAATCTGAATTTGTATTTGATAATTATATGTTTGTCAAGATTCCTGCAATACAAGGATTACAAACTTAGTGCAAAATGTTATCTTTTAAAAAATAAAAACAAAAGAAATATAAGCTACCTGACAATATGAAATAAAACTATTTTTAAGGTTGACTCCCCTGACCAAAAACGCTATGTATCTCTCAAACCATTGAGAAACTAAAAATTAAATACAAATGCGATAAAAGCCGCAAAAACAGCTTCTTTTCATATGTGTAAAACTCGCGTAAATATTAATATTCATTATAAATAATAATTTGTAACCAGACCAGGGTTCAGAGCTTAGATCGCGTAGCTAAAATCCACGTCATCATCATCATCTCAGCCCATATATGTCGCTGCCAATGTTGGGCTCAGGCCTCCTCCATAATGGAAGGGTAATTGACCTACTATACCACGCTGGTCAGACGTGTTGGTATAGGGTTTTATTTAGAGTTTTTCTTCTCTCGCATAGATGTTATATGAATTTTATATCCCTTAGTCGTCTCTTACGATCACCCACGGGTAAGATAGGGGATGGTGAATTGTATTCTTACTCCGTCACCACATGGAAAGAACACGGAGGAAACATCTACGTACTGATCAATAACTACTTTGATCCATCTATTCAGTGAGTAGAACTTCATTGTTGAAGATGTTAATCTTGCTCCCTACCATAGGAGATAACAACATAAATTCTACGCATGGCAGGGTTAGCGACCGCCATTGATCTTATAATCTTCCACATTCTTCTGAAGAAACCTTAGACAGTTTATAAGTCGCGGAAAGATAAGGAATATTGCCAATTTTTATTCTTAAACCGTCAATAAGATAATGATTTCTGATTTTTACGCAAGTTTACGCTAGTGTTATGCGTTTGAAATAAAACTACTTTTACGTTTTCTATCACGTTTGTATTTGATTTTTAATTTCCGACATTTCGAACACTTCACAGTGATGATGGTCTGTGACCATAGAATCCGCAAAAGTAGTTTTATTTCAAATGTCAATAAGATTTTGTGGACGGACTCATATAAAGAAAGATGTATACCGTAATGATAGCTACTAAATATAATTTAAAACAATATGCGAAGCATTAATAATGTAGATATGTAAGCTTCTCTAAAACCTTTATATTGAAGATACAATACACAAAGAACAATAGTATTAAGGCTTTTCACGTCAAATACAAACACTAACTTGTATTTACAAATCCATTAAGTCCAATATTCCCAAGAACAATATTTCCTTTTGTTAGATGTCACTGGAAACGGGTCCCAATTACAAACGGTATTATTAAATTATGAGTATCTAAAGACAATTACACAACACATCCTTAATAATATTACAAATGCGAAAGTAACGCTATCTGTCTGTCACCCTTTCACGCCAAAACAACGGAATCGATCTAAATGAAATTTGGTACATAGATAGTCTAGAGCCTGATAAAGGACATATGCTACTTTTTAATGTAAAAAAAGGGTTGTAAAGGGGGATGAAAAGTTGTAAGGAATTATCGTCATTTTTAAAGCCAGAAGCTTAAAACTTATTTTTAGGCTATTGATTAGATATAAATAATATGAAAATAAAATTTCGTAAAAAAATACACTTAAGGGGTAAAATAAAAATAGGGGATGAAAAGCTTAGGAAAGTAACCTTTAACGCGGGTGAAGCCGCGGGCAGAAGCTAGTTGTTTTATATGTATGTTGATATATTGTCGTCTTCTTGTCATTTTATTAGTGGATAATATTGTGTTTGTCATATATTTGAATGTAATTTAATTTCAAACCCGACTTTGAACATAGGATTGTAATTAAATTGCTACGGTTACAAACTGCGTTTAAACATTTCTATATTAATGCTGGTATTGTTATTGATAATTATACGTTTTATGTTCGAATAAGGATATAATAATTAACCACTTCCTATCCTATATATGTAGTACTAGCGACCCGCACTCGCTTCGCTTCGGTTATGTCAGTTCAGTTGCGTAGTTTACTTTCACTACATAGAATGCATTTCGGAAAAGGAATTTCTTAAAATCCAACTTCCTCTGACCTTTACAGGGCAGCAAGGGTCCACACTAAATTCGAAGTCAGTAGGCTATATTTAAAAAATGTGATTTCTACACCCCAGCAAACCACCTTGCGGGTGAAATTCAGAGTAAAATCCGTTCTTAACTGACCTCTACTCGACGAAAGGAATATTCCTACCACCTACTAGTCTGTAGGCCTTATGGTTCCAGAGATATTGTGATGACATAGGTGGCAATCTCTTATATATATGTATATACATATATATATATATATAATTTTATTTATGAAGACTACTTACGGCCAATAATTAGACAAACTATAAAAAAGAAAGTGAGAAGACAAATTTTATGCAAACAAAATTGTAAAAATTTGTTTGCATTTTATGCAAACAAACTTTACGCAAACAAAATTGTAACGCCATCTCGTAAATTATTGAAGTACCTATATTGTTGACGTTGGATGTAAGCTTGATACTTTAAAATTCTACAAGATTGCATTACAAAAACTCCCTCTTAAAGGATGCTGAGCAGATTTCGATCGCCCAGGTTCTTTCTATATTAATTCTGGTGAATATTTTCAAAATTAAATAGAAATATATTAAATAGTATATAAAAAATTAAATAGTAAATAGCAATAGATTAGCGAGCAGCACTCTTACAAGAAAATTTTAAAACTTTTTTTCATTCTTTATTATATGTTATTTATAATATTAACATACTCATTTTAGTTATAGCATTATTCCCCAAAATAATTACTCAAAGGTGAACTGCTTCTATATATAGTGAGTAACAAATAAATTCCGTGTGGTGACGGAGTAAGAATACAATTCACCACCCCCTATCTTGTCCGTGGGTGATCATACGAAACGACTAAGGGATAAAAACGCATATAACATCTATGCGAGAAAAGGAAACCTCGAATCAAAACCCTATACCAACCCATTTGACCAGCGTGGTATAGTAAGTCAATTGCCCTCCCATTATGGAGGAGGCTCAATCCCAACAGTGAGACATATATTAGCTGAGATGACGATGATGAATAAATAAATAATAATTCTTTTTATTAATTTCCTTAACTCTATCATCAATTTCACCGCTAACTTTTCCAAAAAAATAAACAGTTTTCCTCATCATTGACTGCGAAAAATATGCAAATTAATGCAGATTTTGTAGCAAAACAGTGTATGACGAAAGCTTCAAGTATCCGAAAGTGAATAAAAGTAGCATTATGTTAATTTAACTATATATAAATAACATCAAACTGTGTCATTAATTTATTATCTGGCATAATTAGGCTCTAGAACTGTTACCGTTAACCAGAATGGGGAATATGCATGATATTTTTTTATTTTTTTAAACGTATCTACTAGTTATTACATTACCAAAAATAAATATAACACATCCAAAATATAAACCATTAAGCTAAAAAAAAATTATTAAAATCACTATCATTTTTGGGCGATAAAAACGCGGCTACTATGGCGCGCTTCTGTGACGTCAGAATACACACGTCATTAACGAAATGGTTGGTTCACGAAGTTATTGAAAATTAAAAAAGGGAGTAGATTGAAAATCAAAAAAGGGAGAACTTATTACCATGGAAAAGAACAGAAAACCGTATTATAAATATTGTGTCGTTCCTATGTGCCAAAATATTATCAAAACTGTACCTAACAAAGTATATTTCCTTATGCCGAGAAATGTAATAAATATGAAAAAAATTATGCAAGGCGATGAGAAAAGACAATGTGTTGTGTTTGAGCAGTTTATACTGTTGTGAAGATCATTTTAACGTAAGTAAACACGTTAGAGAAGTGATGAAGTACATAAAAGAATCATTTTTCCTTAATTACATGCACATACTTGTTTTGTTAATAAACTTCGACGTACACTACCTTGTTTACGTAAAGTTCTTAAAGATATATTCTCAATATGTAATAGGTACATGGGTCTAAAAGTAATATATGTTTAGTCATCTATGATACCTACGAATGAAAACATGTAACTTATTAGAGTAAGAGAAAAGTTTGAAATTATTTATTATTCATTTTTCTATTGGGTATCAGATACAGAGAATTAATTATATGCAATACAAAATAATGGCATTAGAACAGGGACAAAAAGTGACGTTTATTAAGTTTCTCATTCACAAGGATTAATACTTGAACACAGAAAACTAATAACTCATGAAATAACTGGGTAACGATAAAAAATAATCACTATAGAAACGCCTTGATACCAGAAGACTACGAGAAAACGCAACGCGATTGGTTGTTCAAGAACAACCAATCGCGTTGCGTTTTAGAAATTTGCGAGCGAATTTCAAAAAAGCCGATTTTTGATAATTAAATTTCACTATTAAATAATGATGAATTTCAAAAAATTGTATAGGTATGTTATTTAAGCAATAAAGATTACAAAAAAAAATATTTTGTTCATTTTGGAGTCACGTGCATATTCCCTATTTTGATTTATTGCCCAATATACACATCTTAACAGATGCATAAAATAGCTTCGATATATCTTTACCTTCAAGTTCTAAAATATTTTACAACACAAAACATCGAGTTCATCATCATCACAGCCGATAAATGTCCCACTGTTGGGCTAGGGCCTCCTCCGTAATAGGAGGGAAATTAACCAACTATTCCGCGCTGGTCAGACGTGTTGGTATAAGGTTTTCTTTCGAGTTTTCCTTCTCTCGCATAGACGTTATATATGCGTTTTATATCCCTTAGTCGTCCCGTATGATCACCCATGGGTAAGATATGTGGTGTTGAACAGTATTCTTACTCCGTTACAACACGGCAAATAAGAATATCGATTTAAATTGGCAAAATTACGTTTACAACACTCTTCGTTTCTAATATTACTCCGTTTGTGAGTAACTACGAGTATATTTTACAGGGTGGAAGTAGACTACTCCCGAAAACAAAAACAGGTGACCCTACTAGTCCTACTTGTAATGATAGGCTAGAAAAAAAATCGACTCGGATGAATTTTTCTTTTCACAACGAATTTTAACTTTTTTTTACATTCTATCGTATTAGGACAGTGCCATATAACGATAATTCCATAAAAATACGTATCTATACTCAGATGAGAAAAGACGCAATCTATTCAAAACTCATGATCATATGATCAAGAGTTCAACGACCTCGCGTGGTGAAAAAAAAATTTTTTTTATCCAAATCGATATTTTTTCTTGTTTTATTAGAGTAGTTTTATTAGTTTACAAGTAGGACTAGTAGGGTTATCTGTCCTTGTTTTCGGGAGCGGTCCCCTGTATAATACATAGTGATAGACAAAAAATACAACAGATCACCAACACTTCTATTCTCTTCATAATCATAAAAGACGATTAAGGAATGCAAGTAAACTTCACTACAAACAATGCATACACAAACCCCTCGAGAAGACTTATGCTAAGACTAGTGACTAGTGAATTGCATTCTAATGCAATTGTAGCCGTACTATACTTAAGGAACTATATAAATCGGCTGAACTATTACCAAGCATCAATACCATCACATATATAAAATGCATATAACATCTATGCGAGAGAAGAAATTCTCGAAACAAAACCCTATACCAACACGTCTGACCAGCGTGGTATAGTATGTCAATTTCCCTTCCATTATGGAGGAGGTTCTAGCCCAGCTGTGGGATATATATCAGCTGAGACGATGATAATTACCAACACCTTACAGCGATTACCAACGCATTTATCAAGCGTAGCGATTGTGTCAATATTTTTTCTAATAAAGTACCATGACTTGTAAATTCTATGCTGCAAGCCTGCGTCCAGTATAGAACGGCGAAAGAATGAATGAATGATGATGATGATTTATCGACATGACGAAACCCCTCGTACATCATATCATCAAAGAACAAGAAGAACCACAAAAACTATTGAGACAATTAGTGTTTTATTTGAGACATTTTTGGTTGTACATGTCCCTCATATAAAATCTTCTCAGCAGAATATTTATATTATTGCAAATATTCATATTTTATAGCCGAGTGTGACTGGCTTTAGCCGTTAGTCATGCATGCGCCACATAGTCCTAATAAAAATGATATAAAATGTTTCCATTTGTTGGCCGTCCAAGTCACCTTGTCAGCTGATTCGGTAAAATTGATATTTTGTGTAACGAGACGTCGTATGCCTTTTATTTTACGATCCATGAGACGGATTAAGTGAATGCTTAAATGAATTTATATTCAATGAAATTTTGATGCAAATATTTTTTCTTTTTATATTGTGAAATAAATAATATCATATATTTAATATTCTTTAAAAATATAATTTCAATTATATATAACTGAATACAAATATTTCTATATAATAATACCAAAAATTTACACGAATAATGAATGAAATTAAACTGACCCATATCTAACTCGATAAAATATCATACATACATACATACATATCATCACGCCATATCCCTTGCAGGGTAGGCAGAAAGAACAGAGTGCCAGAGAACTCTATCTTTGCATACTTCACTCGCCTCCTCAACATTCATAATTCTCTTCATACATGCTCGCCGGTTTCGGAGACTCTTGACTCCACCTTCCTTCCGTACCTGACCGATCTGGTCTAGGTAGGTTAGTCTCGGTCTCCCTCGGTACCTACATCCTTCCACTTTCGCATTGTATATCTTCTTAACCAGACGTTCGTTCGGCATTCTTTCCACATGTCCGAACCATCGGAACATTCCCTTTCGCATCTTTACACCAATACTCTCTTTCATACCTACTCGCTCTCTTACGTCGTCGTCGTCGTTACGAATGCGGTCGGTCAGCCTAACTCCACAGATTTTCCGAAGAGATCGCATTTCGACCGCATTAATTTTACTTTCATACTCTTTTCTGCATAGTAATGTTGGGACAAGCACTGCGTTATGTATTGCTACACGTGCCTTCTGGCTGAGGTGGTGGCTGCCGAGAAGTTGCCCCAACGCTCCGTTCACTCTATTTCCCGCATTCACTCTTCGCTCTATATCAGTGGTGTACCGTCCATCTCGGCTAAATCCACATCCAAGATATACAAATTCATCCACTTACTCTAGTACATCATTACCTATTGTTACTATTACATCTGTTCTGGCTTCATCTCTTTCAAAGACTATTATTTTGGTTTTGCTCACATTCACGCGTAGACCCCTTTTCTTACAATCTTCTGTCATTGTGTCGACTAGGGTCTGCAGGTCAGTCGTTGACTGTGCCAGCAGGACTGCATCATCTGCATAAAGCAGAGCAGAGACCACTGAGTCACCCATCTGGACTCCCACATTCATATCGTTCAACCTTTGGAGACATTTATCCAGATATATGATAAACAGCCTGGCTGATAGAACGCAGCCCTGCTTAACGCCGATATTGACGTCAAACCAAGGCGACACTCCATCATCCAGCCGCACACAGGCTCTACAGCCCATGTAACTGGATTGCACAGCCTGCAGCAGTTTACCGTTAATACCATACTCCGGTAAAATGTCCCAAAGTTCCTTTCGTACAACCGTGTCAAATGCTCTCTCCAGATCCACAAAACTGCAGAAAACCCTCTGACCTAGGGCCAGATGCTTCTCCACAATGTTGCGCAGAGAGAACACTTGATCCATGCATCCCCTTCCGCTCCTGAAACCTCCTTGTGTCTCACGATAAAATATCGATAAAATATCAATTGCTAATAAAAGCAAGAGCTACATGTTTTCTAATCGATGGGTATGAATACTAGCATATAGAACCCAATACTAATTTGTGTAATATACAATTTAATTTCAGATGGGATTCGTAAAAACCCGCTGAAGGATCACTAAGACTGGGCTACAGCAGTTTGCTGCATCAATTTAGAAGACAAATTAAAGATGCTGACTCTCACATGTCTATATATATTTTTCAGGCAGGTTGCTTTGTAAAAGAACATGGTTCATATTTTAGCATATTTAAAGAAAAAACTAATTCTGTAATAAAAAATAGGGATCCAACAAGACTAATTACACCTAGTTGCTCAACAACATTGTATCAAAGAAACTGCTATTATATGATCATTAAAATCTATAATAATTTGCCAAAAGTTATAAGAGACCTGCCACTTAAGCTTTTTAAGACAAATCTACGTAAGTGGCTTCTTGAGAAATGTTTTTACTCTATAAATGACTTTTTAGTATAATATAAATTTATTTTGAAATGGACATAATATACAATTTTACATGACATGATATAATGGACATTTTTATTTTATTTTTCGTATAACTTTTTATTATTATTTGCATTTTTTTATATGACATAAATTTATTAAATTAATTAAGTACAAAACCTATATGTGATAATTTTACTTGAATTGTGTGATGTGTGTAAAAATCTAATTAATTTAAATTTAGAAATCAGTTACGTAGCGGGTGCCTCAAAGAACGCACGCGCCGCCAGTCGTTCGTTGCGTCTCGCGGTCGCGTACCTTTTCACGTGTTAGTTATAACTACCCTCGCTTGTATAATTATTCGATAAGATGATACCAAAGGACTTAATTGGTATACAGTGACAATAAGAGTTTAGTGTGTGATTTTAAGTTGTTTCTGACTACAGGAACAAAATGAGTACCCAAACGTTAGCTAACAGCCCCAGTTACGCGACAGTTACACAAAATACGATGTTTCCAAAAAAAGATCAAGCTATTGTGATCGACGCTATAGAAAATGTACAAATTAAAGACTACGCACAAGCTTTAGGCAAGGTTACAGATCCCGCTCAAATAAGGTTTTTGTCTAGAATCTCCAATAACCGCATATGCATATATTTGTCTTCAAAATCCGTGGCCGATGATATCGTTGACAGCAAAAAATATATAACCATACAGAACCACAAACTACCAATTCGACCATTGATTAATAGGAACAAACGCATTATTCTTTCAAATGTATGTCCCATTATTCCTCACTCCGAGATAGAAACGAAACTAAAGGAAGTAGGAATCAACCCAATGTCGCCTATATCCTTTTTGAGAGCTGGTATCAATGATGCTGGTTACAGCCACATACTAAGCTTCCGGCGTCAACTCTTTGTGACACCCGAAGAATTTCAACGCCTTCCAGAAAAGATCTCAATAGAATTCGAAGACACCACCTACTGGATTTATTTATCTTCAGATACCATGACCTGTTTCGTATGTAAAAATGAGGGCCATATTGCTTCGAAATGTCCTCAAAGTGAGCTAGACACAACTACCTCAATTGAAGCTAAAGAAATCATCATGTCTAAAAATGAATTTTCAAACTTTAAACGCCCACATCCACCTACTGAATCTTCTACAACCGATGGGCCTCAGACACTTGAAAAGCAGACCCCAGAGGACACTTTGGTTGACTACGATAGCGAAACTCTTTCTCAATCAAGTACAGAAGAAGTCGTTAAGAGGAACAGTGGGAAAAAGCTTAAGAAGTCATCTCAACATGATTTAGATTCAATAAACTGGCAAGATATCGAAACTTTTTTATCGAGCTCTGTCAAACCTTACCCACTCACAGGAACTCAAATAAAGAAATATCTGGAGCATACATATGGAGTCAAAGACATTGAAGAAATCACCGCTAATTACACTGATAACATAGACGATTTAATGGAACTCTTTAAAGACTTAATCCCCAATATTTTATGTCGTACTGTTAAAAATAGAATTACCCGTATTGTAACTAAACTTAAATCTATTAAAAACAGATAATAAGTAATATGTCTAGTAATGTTAAAGTTGTCAAAAATATCGATATAAAAATTGTACAATGGAATTGTAGAAGCCTTAGTCCTAAATTGAGTGAATTAGAAGCATATTTAGTTAAAGAGAAAATTCATATTTGTATTTGTACGGAAACATGGTTGTCATCTAAGAAAAGGGTAAGTATGCATGGCTTTTATTGCTTTAGGAAGGATAGAGATGATGATTACGCAGGAGTCGCTATTTTCGTTCATAGTTCTATTAAAGCAAAGTTAGTTACTACAACTATTCCGGATTGTCGAATGGAACTCATCTGTATAGAAATTATTAACTTTGGTAAAATTAAAAACATTATAGCTATTTATTCACCGCAAAATGTTAGCGTCAGTAGATCAGATTATGATAATCTATTTAGCTTCTGTGGTCGAAATACATTGATAGCTGGAGACTTTAATGGGCACCACGTGGCGTGGTCCTTTAAAACTGATACTAGGGGACGTTTGATTGCAGAAGCAAGTATGGATAATAATTTTCTGTATTTAAACGATGGTGAACATACACGAATTGCAATGAATAATGGTGAAGCCATCTTTTCTGCACCAGACATCACGTTTGCAAGCTCAGATATAGCCCTAGATTTTGACTGGTCTGTAACTAATGAGTGTTTTGGTAGTGATCACCGTTTAGTTCTGTTAAAATTTCATGATTTGTATAGTTATGTGCCTCCAAGCAATAAACGTAATATTAAAAAGGCTGACTGGTCTTTATATAAACATGAGATTAGCACAAACTGTGTGGATTTTGCCTTGAATGACGATTTGCAAGACTGCTACGATAGACTTATCGCAGCTATTGACAATGCGGCTAATAAAGCCATACCCTACACAAAATTTCCAGACAACCCACACTCAAAATTTATACCAAAAAGCTGGTGGAATCAAGACCTGTCAAAAATAGTCGCTGAAAGACGTTTAGCTTTGAAAAATTTCCGTAAAAACCGTTCTGTCCAAAATTTTAATATTTTTCAAAATAAAATTAGGGAAGCTCGACATATGATCAAAGCAGCTAAAAGAGAGTCATGGCAGCGGTTTTGTAGTAGTATAGATGCAAAAACTTCATGCTCTGACCTATGGAAGAAGTTAAGATGGTTGAAAGGTTATCGAGCACCCAAAAAACAAGATTTTTTACAAGATAAGGATGCTGAAAAGTTTCTGGCAAGTCTATCTCCTGACTGCGTTAGTTCTGAGTCACGTAAAATTAATTGTAGTAGTTTAGAGTCTCATCCATTCACTTTGTCAGAATTAAACGCCATACTCAAGAAAAAAAATACATCCGCGGGGCTAGATAATATTGTGTACTCTATGATTTTTCAACTACCACCAGACGTTAAGGTTTTGCTGTTGTATGTATATAATCTCATTTATATTACTGGCCTTATTCCAAGTCAATGGAGAAATATCAAAATTATAGCGATCCCAAAACAAAATAACAACACGTGTAAGTTTCGACCAATATCCCTTTTAAATTGTATTTGCAAACTATTTAACCTAATGGTAACTAAAAGACTAGAGTATTATTTTGAAAGTAAACAACTGTTTAATGAACATACACTAGGATTTCGTCGTGGTTTCTCATGTGTAGATAACTTGTCTCGTTTTGTAATGGATGCGGAAATAGCTATGACAAACAAAGAATACATGTTGTGTGGTTTTTGTGACATATCTGACGCCTACAATAATGTTTCAATTGAATGTCTTTATAATTGTTTGGTTAGTTTTGGTTTGGATCCTTATCTGTGTGTGTATATCAATGAATTTTTAAAAGAAAGACATCTTTTTTTGTTTCTTCAGAATGGTGAATGTTTATCGCGATTGTGCCGCCAAGGTCTTTGTCAGGGAGACCCTATGTCTCCTATACTTTTTAATATTATTACAATTAATTTAAGTAGTAAATTACCTTTGGTGAGAATATCTCAATATGCTGATGACTTTACTTTTTATTGTGTGAACAAGAATATTCAATACTGTGTTAAAAATATGGAAACTTCTCTCAACAAATTTTCTACACTTTTACGACAAATAGGCCTAGATCTTTCCTATACTAAAACTAAGCTTTGTATTCTTACACGTAAGTATAAGATTCCGTCCATAGAGATAAGAATTAATGGTGTGCAAATCGATGTTCTTAAATGTATAAAATTTCTTGGTATGTGGATTGATGTTAAATTGAACTGGACCAGACATATAAATGAATTAGTCAATAGGTGTGTGCCATACGTAAACATTTTTAGATATCTAGGTAGTTCTGGTTTACATCCTTTGCAGCTAAGACGATTGTACGGTGCCTTGATACAGAGTAGGATAGATTATGGTAGCTTTCTTTACGACAGTGCGAATACAGGAGTTCTCAGAAAGGTAGAATTGATTCAAAACCAGAGTCTGCGCGCTTGTGGTGGCTTCATTCGAACAACTCCAATTCATGTAATGCAATCTGAATTATGTATAAAACCATTACAGTTAAGAAGACAATATTTATGTCATAAATATATGTTGAAGGTTTGGTCCAGATCAAATGATTATTTAAATGTACGTATCAATGTTTTCGTTGATTTATTATTAAATGGTGTACGATATTGGCGCCGAACTGGTGGTGTTATATTAGTTGATACATATAAAAGAGTTAAAGAATTTGAAGTTTGCCAAAATCGGACACCCTTACAGTATCAGTTACCTTTTCTCATAACAAAACTACCGTTGTACGATATCATATCTACAGGAATAAAGACAATAACCACGCCTAAAAAGCAAACAAATCAAAGTGATTACAATAACGCTTTTGCAACAATGTTAGAAAATGAATTTCATAGTTTTATTCAAATATACACAGACGCTTCTAAAGATAGAGTAAATGCGGGGTGCTCCTTTTTTGATCACAGTACATCATTTAGCGCTAAGTTTAATATTGATAACAAACACATTCCCATCATGGGATTAGAGTTGCTTGCAATATTGGAGTCACTTTATTATGCGAAATCGTGTGGATATAAAAACTTTGTAATATTTACTGATTCGGCGTCTTCTTTGCATCATTTGATAAGCTGTGGAGGGGGCTCTTTTGGAAGACCGGAGGCTTACTCCATTATAAAGTGTATTAGGTATTTAATAGATAATGGTGTTCAAGTCAGGATACAATGGATTCCTTCCCATGTGGGAATCCACGGGAATGAAGTGGCTGATGCTCTTGCCAGGTTGTCCTTAATCGACGGTGTAGAGCTAAAGATCAAATCGTATCATTTTGATCATTTAACTCAAATTCGGGAAAGTATATATGAATTGTGGAAAGTGTCATTTTGTCAAATCTCAAAAGAGAAGGGTATTTGGTATGGTACTATAGTTAGGGAGCCGCCTAGTTTCCCTTGGTTTGCCGCATGTAGGTTAAATAGAAGAGAGCTGGTACTTTGTATGAGGATTCGTTCTGGACACGTTCCCTTGGGTGCATTTAGGTTCCTAATGCGTGTACAAGACAATCCCAACTGTGCCACATGCCACGGTGTCAAAGAGGATCTCTACCATCGACTGATGGAATGTGTCCAGAACGAGCGAGATAGAGTAGAACTGTTACAACATACAGGTTATAGTAGGTATGAATTGTTCTTTTTTCTGCATAATATTTTTGTATCCGGTTTTAATTGTGATTATAGCGATAGAGTTATGAGTTTTTTAGTTTGTTCTTTCTTGAAAGATGTAAATTAAGTTTTTTTTAGGTCTCTTAAGTTAAGCTAGTTTCTTCTTAGTTCTAAGTTTGACTTGTGTTCAATTATATCATTGTGGTTTGTTTATAGCCGACTTACGTAACTGGTGTATGGCTAAAATAAAGAATATAAAAAAAAAAAAAAAAAAAAAAAATTTAGAAATCAAATTTAGAATAATGAAAACTATAAATGTACCTAATATTTGTATGTCGTGAATGTCAACGACGAAATATGTGAGAACTATTTATGCACTCTTAACTGCACATTGTAAACCATATTTCATGCAATAAATTTCATTTCATTTCAATTATAATCACCAACCCGTCTAACAAGCATGATGATTATGACGTTATCCCCTTCCGTGGAGAAATCAATGTTCAATAGAGGGCGTCGATAGGCTGATGATTATGATTGAAATTTGTTTTCACAACGATTTCGAGTATTTTAGTATATGTATAATGTAATCTAACCTAAACTCTCTAATCCATAGCGACCCTTTTCTGTGTGATGCCCAAGTAAAAATAAAGATTCATCTTGTCCATGGGTATCTTAAAAGACAAATAGGGCGTATAATATGCAGATAGCATCTATGTAAGTGAAGGAAAACCCGAAATAAAACCCAATAGATACCAATCTGTCTGACTAGAGTGATATAGTGGATTAGTTACTCTCCTATCGTGAAGGAGGCTCGATCGAACCCAGCAGTGGGACATATATGAGCTAATATGAAGATAACATATGAGCTAATATGAAGATAACTTGATCTAAATTAAAAACATTTGAATTGATTTGATTTGGATATCACCTGTGATCAATTCAGTTTATAGATTTTATATATAAAAAGTTACGCGATATAAAATATATTATGTTAAATTTACATATAGCAACTCTTAGAAAATAGTTTTTTAAGTGTAGTTTAGGGTGGAGTAATGTGAATTTTATGCTTTGAGGGATCAGAGTTTTATCATTTAAATTGGCTTCGCGTAAAAGCGAGTCGCTGCCAAAGGCAGTTGGCGTCAACCACCAAGTACTTCCAGAAACTTCGATTAACGAGCTCTTGAGATTTAGTGGCACCGTAAATGTACAGAAATAGTAATGTATATTTAATGGCCTTTATTTTATTTACGTAAAATTAGTTATAGATTTAATTAGTCATTTCACCTAGATATATTTATTCTATTGCAAATAACATTTTTTTCTTCTCGGCCAATATACGTCCCATTTCTGGGCTCGGGTTTTGTACACAATAGGCAAGAAATTCACCTACTACACCACGCTGTGACGGGTTGGCATAGGATTTTATGTTAATATTATTTGGATATGGTATTCCTTGGTCGTCTTTTACGATACTCTCTCGTAAATTGGTATTGGTAAATCGTATTATTTACCATACGGAAAATCAAATGATGATACATATAGTTCTAACTTCAGTTAAACAAAGAATGAAAACTGTATATTACTCAGAAATTACTTTAGTATACATTTGTATTGATATAGAGAACATATTTAAAAATCAATGTGTTTATATATTCCTTATGTTCTCCAAAACTAAACATATTGGCTAGATCATGAAATTTTCAGGCAATCTTTAGTATAGCCTAGAAATTGATGAACTGAAATTGGTAACGATCGGAACCATAGTAATCATTTAATATTTTTTGGTTACAATTATTGTAATAAATTGATTCATGAGACCACTTATTCATTTTGAACGCCATATCTCTGTGAATAGAGTTTGTAAGACCAAAAGTTGTTTCATCCATACATACTAAATAGTAAAGTTATTTTTTAAAGTAAGAATTATATTTATATTTCTACGTGCAAGTTTATAAATTTATTTTCTTTAAAGTAAATATACTATTATAAAGAGTACACCATTCAAGAGACATAGATATACACCTAAACCTCTATAACTCCATATAACTTATTATCAGGCTTTCTACAACAGTTTAGATATCACAACAGAATGCTGACTACACGTTTGTATCCGCTATTTATACTCGTTGATCGTCAGGAAACCACTCAACCGTAATGCTAATGTTGGCAAAGCACACTCTCGGAATCGCCACCTTTCGATGGCACACTATATGTTACTAAATTCAATTAGAAAGTAGTTAATATGATTAAATCATTTACCTACATACAAACAACGTAATACTGTACAATACCTATGCCACACGAAGCGGGCAAGGATAGCTATCCTTGTCCGCTATAAAATGAATATGAATATAATCTGATTGAATAAATTGGATTACACAATGGGTATTGAAATATCGACGTCATTTAGATTATAATGAAATGTAACGGGCCATTTTTTTTTTTTTTTTTTTTTTTTTTTTTTTTTTTTTTTTTTAAACATTCCCTTAAAATTGCTAATCTATGTATCATAACACTTGCCATAAATTATCTTGTATTTTGTTACAATCGTAATATTTTGTGTTATGCTTAATATCTATGTACAAAAGACTTTTTTTTTTAATATTATTGAGCAAATAATTTACCCTTGTTGTTATAATTTAGTTAGTAATTAGTCACTGTGTGGTAGCGGCTACGAATACTACCAACCCTTACTTTACTCGTGGATGTAGTAGAAGACGATTAAGATCATTTATAACGACTTAGGTCAACTTCATCTAATGCCGTTTGGTCAACAATTACATTCCCAAGGAGGATTGACGACTGGTAAACGGCCGGTCATAAAATTATTGCCAATAACTTTTACAATATGTACTATGAAAGAAGAGTACCTACATATTGTATCGACCCCAAGTAATTGGGGTAAGAGTAGGAGAATGATGAATTAGTATTACGTTCTTTTATGTATCATTTACAGTTATTAAATGGAGAATTTGATTAGAGAAAGTTTCAAAGTTGCGCTAGAAACGACAAAGCTAAGGAGTGAGGAGAATGCTTAGGCCTTTTTTTGTGGGGTGGGCTACGGTCGTTGCACTCCTCGCACCACTCTGTCCGGGGCGACAGAGGGGCGTAAGCACGCACACCCATAACCCACCCGTGAACCTCGCCTTCGTCGTTGGACTGGCCACCGGAGCAGCGTGAACTTGTCGTCAGTGGCCAGCCCGACGGAATACTCCCCGAGGGGTACCCTCTTCTTGAGCGACATCCCCTCCCTCGGGAAGGACGTCGGTCTGTTCCTCGCGGTCAGCCTCTCGGCGGGTGACGGACTAATTCCACGTACAGGGCCATCGACCGGACAACCCCCGCGTACAGCTGTCGGCACGTAGCGCTCGGTCCGCCCACATTCGGCATAAGCCATGGAAGGGTGGACGCCGCACCGACGAGCCGCGGAGCGAGCCTGCGGAAATGCTCCCGAAACCACCAACGCAAATACTTCATAGGGGCCCGGATGCTGATGTCAACCGAATTGACGGTGATCGAGACGCCGATGGGAGGAACCATGCGGGGCCCATGGAACAAGAGGACCTCCGTTTTGTCCAGGGCTACCCTCAACCCCAGTGCCTCAATCCGCCTGACGATCTCCTCGGTGTCGAGAGTCGCCAGGCTTGCCGCCTCCTCCAGCGTCCCACTGCGGGCTGTGACGAGCGTGTCGTCGGCGTAACAGATCACGCCCAGCCCGGGTGGGAGGCTCCCTCTCAACGCCCAGTCGTAGCCGATGTTCCACAGGGTGCGTCCGAGGACCGACCCCTGCGGGACACCGCACGTCATGGGCGTTCGCACAACGTCCCCTACTCGGTTGGTGTAGAGGACGCTGCGCCCCTCCAAATAGTCTGCCACTAGCCGCCTCAGGTAAACTGGCACCCCATGGTATCGGAGCGTCTCCCTGATGCAGCTAAATGGCAGACTATTGAAGGCGATGTCCAGGGACACCACCAACAGCACTCCTCCGCTGACGACGGCCTCAGTCGCCACGGTCCTCAGGCGCAACAGAGCCACGATCGTCGAACGACCCCTCCTGAACCCTAACTGGGCGTCCGACAGATCGGGCCCTGTGCCGACGAGGTGCCGCTCGACGCGGGCAGCCAGCACCCTCTCCAATAGCTTGCCCGCATCGTCGAGCAGCATTATGGGCCTGTAGGCCGAGGCCAACACTGGAGACTGTCCCGGCTTCGGCGGGAGCACCAGCCTCCTCTTCTTCCAGCACTCAGGGAACCGCCCGGACGCTAGACACGCGTCGAACAGCCCCCTGAGGCGAGGACCCAAGTGGTCGAGGACCAGGGCCAGCACGCGGTTAGGAACACCATTGGGCCCGGGGGCGTTTGATTTGCCGCGCATGCGCGCCACCGCCACCCCCATCTCGGGTTCCATGATAGGCGGAACACTATCATCATCGGCCTCCCAGTCAGTGTCTGGCAAAGCCATGACCAGGGGCGTGTGCTCCGCCCGTCGTGGGAACAGGTCCTCGACGACCCTGGTGAGGAGGCCGGGCTGGAGGGTCTCGGTGAGGGGGGGACCCCGTGCGCGGAGTCCCCCCTCGCCACAGAATGCTGAGGCCTACCACGTTAGCGTGTTATGCACATTATTACATGATGGAAAGAAAGTTATATTGTGAGAAAAGTTTTATGCAATAAATGTTGACAGTTTTAGGGGTAAGAGAAGACTGAAGATAAGATGGATGGAATTGCGTGAACCATGACGTTGATAGAAGGAGAGTGAACGCAGAGATGACAACTACTATATATATCATAGTCTTCCAGCCCATCTATGAACTGGGTTTCAGAGAAGGAAATCGTGCTATATTTAATTCCTGAGTTACAATTGAACTCTTTTAATAGCAAATACAAGAGGCTTTTATTATAAAATTATATATCAAAATTTTTCGAGAATTAAGAGCTACTTAAGTGAAATGTATAATATCTATTCATTGTATATCTCATCTGCTGACCTTATAAGATTTTATTTTTATTGCTTATGGTGGTAAACGAGCAAGCAGCACACCTGATGGCAAGTGTTACTGCTGCCCATGGACCTTTGCTATACCAAGGGTATAAAACCTAGGCCGCTGCTTTCCATTACAAACCCTGAACCCATCCAGTTGGGCTTCCAGCTCTCTCGCTCACCGAACGAAGCACAATAGCACATTGCCATTACTCAGACATCGATCTTCTGCGAGATTGTGGACGTGTGGTGTTACTACCCCGGACGGACCGGCCCGCAGCTGTAGACAGAGAACTGTCAATAGTGTGGTCCTACCACTATTAAATATATATATATATATATATATATAAGACTATATAATTACTTAATGGTAGTTTTGCGACTTCTGATAGGTGTGTTTATGAATTCTTTACTATGCTGACCTAATAACTTAGGGAAAACATGAGTAAGACTGGATTAAGACAGCCCAAGTTTTTCGGTAGATAAATTTTATCGGGGTAAGTTTGCGTCACAGTCGTGTTTATGGTCCATCAAGAGATACGGTGTCTAGATACATACTCATACGTCGTCGTCAGCCAGTCATACGACAATGGATAACTTGTTTACGTGAATATTGGATGTATTATATAGCGGGTCATATTATAAAAAGACACATAAATTTATATAGGTTAGTTATTACGTAAATAGTTTTATATACCTTGTTTTTTAAGATGTATGCAGAAACTGCGTCAGCAGCTTCTCTATGAAGATTTGGACATTTAATGTTCTTATTTTGTTTCTTGTGGTGACACAATATACGATTAAGAAATGTGATATGCCAATAACATCTGTGCTTGAGAAGAAAAATTCGAAATAACACCTATTCATCCGACCAGCGTGGTACAATAGGTCAATTTTCTTCTTATAGTGGAGGACGCTCGAGCACAGCAGTGTATTAAGTCATATAATATGTAGTAATGTATTAGGTTCCTAAATATGAAATTAGCGTTTTGTCGTACTGACCACTTTAATCTGAAATATCTTCTCTTTGGTTAAGAATTCCAAATTCAAATTTATACATTCATTTAGCTGGTACATTTGAGTTTTGAAAACAGTCATTCATTTGTTTTTTCCTCGTTAATTTTTTTCTTTAGCGTCGCTTATTACCGCACAATGGAAAACATGAAATATCGGTATATTTACAAGTACGAGTTCTACCGTGGCACCAGTGCTGCAGAAACAGCTCGAAGGATTAATGATGTGTACGGCTCTAGTGTCATAAAAGAAAGCACGGAACGTTTTTGGTTTCAACGTTTTCGTTCTGGAAATTTCGACCTTCAAAACCAACCCCATGGACAAGCGGAGACCAAAGAGGAAAATGAAGAATTAAAGGCTATTGTGGAAGCGAATCCATCACAAAACACTTCAGAGATAGCTGCAGGCTTCAGGGTGAGTGACAAAGCTGTATTAATCCAATTGAAGTAAATCGGGAATTACAAAAACTTGAACTTGCAAACACGCGTCGACTACTGAGTTACTTTGCTCAACCGACACAATAATAAAGGGATTTTAAATCGAATCATTACTTGTGATGAAAAGTGGATACTGTACGATAATACGAAGTACTCGTCGCAATGGCTGAACTCTGGAGACCCAGCGAAATCCTGCCCTAAACGAAAATTGACTCAGAAAAAGTCACTTGTGAGTGTTTTGTGGACTAGCGCTGGTGTCGTTCCCTACAGCTTTCTAAAATCTGGCCAAACGATTACGGCAGATATCTATTGTCAGCAACTGCAAACCATGAAAGAAGTACTAGCTGCTAAACAACCGAGATTGGTCAATCGCTATAGGCCACTGCTGCTTCACGACAACGCAAGACCACATACTGCACAACAAAGAACCACTAAGTTAGATGAGCTACAATTGGAATGTCTGCGATATCCACCGTACTCCCCGGACCTTGCTCCAACAGATTACCATTTTTTCCCGAATTTGAACAACTTCTTACAAGGAAAAAAATTCAACTCCGATGCAGCAGTCCAAACCGCCTTCAAAGAGTTTATTGATTCTCGCCCCCATGGTTTTTTTAGTAAAGGGATCAATGAACTACCTATTAGACGGCAAAAGTGCATAGATAACAACGGTGCATACTTGGATTAATTAAATATATTTTGCAATAAAAAATAACTTTATATTCCTCCCGTACAAAACGCCAATTTCATATATAAGGACCTAATATAAAGTCTTTTAATCTTTCTTAATAAACAGGCTATCTCATATAAGATTTCTTTTGCATCTAAATTTTGAGCTAAGCGCTTTCAAACACACAAACTGTTAGCTATATACAGATTTAATGTAACATTGTAGGATATTGAGAGTTAATAAAGACCTTTTTGAAGTGAAACTTCTTTAGAATCGTTGTGATTTCAAACTCGATGAAACGAAAAAATAAGTCCATAGAGACACAAACACATAAATGTATAGGATTCAGCCGGCGAGAGAATGAAATAGAACACATTAGACGTTCTCGGTCTTCTCTTTGTGCGACTCTTCGTAGCATCCCCACTATCTGACCCTTCACTAGAGAGAGAGAGAGAGAAAAATAGAGAGAGAGATACAAACAGAGATAGAGAAAGAGAGATACAAAGAGAGATAGAGAGAGAGAGAGTACACACGCTATTGGTTGATGTATGTAAAATAGATTTAAAAAATAGTTTGCCAAATTATTTGACGATAGTACATCTCCCTACATCTCCAAACCTTTACAATTGGAAGATAGAACATTTTCATAAGTCTCTTATTAATAGATTTTTTTTTTGTATTCTTTATTTCACTTAGTGACATTGTTTCGTACGGCATATTAATAAGGAATTTAATATCGAGATTGACTGACTTCTAACAAATTCTACAATAACATTAAAAAACATTTATTATGAAAATAATATAACAATATTTAACTTACTTACCCATACTTTAACATATTAAGGAGAAACTACAATCGCCTCAGCATTTTCCGGAGAAATCTCTAATACCGAATGCAATCGCTAACCGCATGGCGATTGTAGCATTATGCTCTCATTGGGAGGCTTATATCCACTAATTCATAAATTGATGAATGGATATTATAATATTCCAGGCATATTTAACGAAGTTATCGCAACTCGCATCGCAACCCAGCTCCTATACGTACCACTTATGGGGTCGAGTTTCCTCCAAAATAGGAGGAAAATTGACCTACTATACTACGCTGATCAGACGGATTGATATAGGGTTTTATTCTGAGTTTACCTTCTCTTGCATAAATGTTATATGGATATTATATCGCCTAGTCGTCTTTTATGATCACCCATGGGTAAGAAAGGGGATGGTGAATTATATTCTTACACCGTCAACACACAGAAATAACGAAGTTAGCTTGCAGATAAATGTTTCAATGATAATTATTCCAAACTACTACACTGAACTTCACTGTGCATGCTTCCATCAGTTGCTTCGGTTCAATGTATTTCTTTCGTAATTTATTTCTAGTACAGTAAATAAATAATTACATATATCGGAGTGCCTTTTACGCACAATCTTATTATTGAAATTTAATCAAAGTTGAGGCAAACTTTTATTTTATTTCAATGAGAGTTTCTAACCTGTGGAGGCTTGTAAGAAAAACACTAACAGTTAAAGTCAATTTTCCTTCACTGTGATTGATAAGGTATAAAGCTACATACGAATTTCAAGCCAAAGTATATTGATTCTCGACGATATATATATATTATTTTTATTTGTTTTGGCACATACAGTCATACAGAAAAAAATATTACAAATTATACAGTATTTAAAATTATAGACAATGAGTTCCTAAATGTAGTTATGAGTACCTAATAGTTAAGCATCTATTTGACAAACAAGGCCATAGTGACCATAAAAACAGCAATATATTTATACATACATACATATCATCACGCCATATCCCTTGCAGGGTAGGCAGAGAGAACAGAGTGCCAGAGAACTCTATCTCTGCATACTTCACTCGCTTCCTCAACATTCATAATTCTCTTCATACACGCTCGCCGGTTTCGGAGACTCTTGACTCCACCTTCCTTCAGTACATGACCGATCTGGTCTAGGTAGGTTAGTCTCGGTCTCCCTCGGTACCTACATCCTTCCACTTTCGCATTGTATATCTTCTTAACCAGGCGTTCGTTCGGCATTCTTTCCACATGTCCGAACCATCGGAGCATTCCCTTTCGCATCTTTACACCAATACTCTCTTTCATACCTACTCGCTCTCTTACGTCGTCGTTACGAATGCGGTCGGTCAGCCTAACTCCACAGATTTTCCGCAGAGATCGCATTTCGACCGCATTAATTTTACTATCATACTCTTTTCTGCATACCCAACTCTCGCTTCCATACAGTAATGTTGGGACAAGCACTGCGTTATGTATTGTTACACGTGCCTTCTGGCTGAGGTGGTGGCTGCCGAAAAGTTGCCCCAACGCTCCGTTCACTCTATTTCCCGCATTCACTCTTCGCTCTATATCAGTGGTGTACCTTCCATCTCGGCTAAATCCACATCCAAGATATACAAATTCATCCACTTGCTCTAGTACATCATTACCTATTGTTACTCTTACATCTGTTCTGGTTTTATCTCTTTCAAAGACCATTATTTTGGTTTTGCTCACATTCACGCGTAGACCCCTTTTCTTACAATCTTCTGTCATTGTGTCGACTAGGGTCTGCAGGTCAGTCGCTGACTGTGCCAGCAGGACTGCATCATCTGCATAAAGCAGAGCAGTGACCACTGAGTCGCCCATCTGGACTCCCACATTCATATCGTTCAACCTTTGGAGACATTTATCCAGATATATGATAAACAGCCTGGCTGACAGAACGCACCCCTGCTTAACGCCGATATTGACGTCAAACCAAGGCGACATTCCATCATCCAGCCGCACACAGGCTCTACAGCCCATGTAACTGGACTGCACAGCCTGTAGCAGTTTACCGTTAATACCATACTCCGGTAAAATGTCCCAAAGTTCCTTTCGTACAACCGTGTCAAATGCTCTCTCCAGATCCACAAAACTGCAGAAAACCCTCTGACCTAGAGCCAGATGCTTCTCCACAATATTGCGCAGAGAGAACACTTGATCCATGCATCCCCTTCCACTCCTGAAACCTCCTTGTGTCTCACACAGTAAACCATCGGACACCATCCTCATTCTCCTTTCAATAACTTTTCCATACACTTTTGCTGCCAAACTGGTCAAGCCTATGGCTCTGTAATTTGCGCAGTCATAACGTGAACCCTTGTTTTTAAACAAAGGCACGATGACTGCGCTATTCCAGTCCCTGGGAACCATTCCCGAGCTCCAACATAAATTGAGGAGCAACAGGAACGCCTCCCAGACACAAGAGCCACCGAGCTTGATCATCTCGGCAGACACCATATCAATGCCCGCTGCCTTACCATTTTTCAAACTTCTTATCGCCCATTCAACTTCATCCATACTGATGCCATCGGAGGACGCCGTTGTCGAATGTTGATCCACTAAACCACATCCAACACCGGCGCCAACCGTAGCATCCGCATACATATCGCCAAAATATTCACTCCATCGGCTTAACACGTCTTGTGTTTGTGTAAGAATGTCTCCACCTTTAGACCTTATTTTATTCATTCTGAAGGCTGACCAACCACCCCGAGACTTCTTCACCTCCCTCCAAAAGAGTTTGGTGTTACCCTCGAAGTTTTTAGTCAGCCTATCTTCTGCACTCATACTTGCTCTATCACGTTTCTCTTTCACTAAGGCCTTGGTGTCATTCTTACATTGCCGATATATTTCTTTCTTCTGTTCAGTCATACTGTCATTCAGATTCAAAGAAGAGACATAGTCCAGCCACGCTTTCTTCTTTTGCTCTACGGAAGCTGCCACTTCCGCATCCCACCATGCATCACCATTTGTTTTTCTATGCTTCTTTGAACTTCCACATACTTCTTTCGCTGTATCTACCATACTCTCTTTCAATACTCTCCAGCATTCTTCAATGTCCGATTGCGGCTGGCTTGCCATCGTCAGCCGTTCTCGGACACCCTCTGCATACTTTTCTCTTACACACTCTTCTTGCAACCTTTCAACCTTTATTCTTTCAAGCCCTCCGAAGTGGACACGCTCTCGCCAGTGCCTCCACTTTCTGAACAGACCACTAAATCTCGCAATAACGAGATAGTGGTCCGTGTCGACTGTGGGGCCCCTGTAGGTTCTTGCGTCCAATATTTTGCTTCGGAGGCGACTGTCTACCAAAATTAAATCTATTATGCTTTTCTGTTCATTCCTTCTCCATGTATACATATGGATGTCCTTATGTTGGAAAAATGTGTTTGACACAATAAGGTTTCTCTCCATGCATACATCCGCTATGAGCCTACCTGCGTCGTTCACTCTCTTATCACCAAATGGACCAAGTACGTCCTCATAGTCGGGACGCTTGGTCCCCACCCATCCGTTCAAATCTCCGCATACAATCACGCGTTCACTGGTTTCTGCCATATCCAGAACTTCCCTAACATTATCCCAAAACTTCTCTAGGTCTGATGCCACCGAGGATCCTACGGGAGCATATGCTACAACCATGAATACCTTGGTGACACCTAGTTTTATACGGACCCAGAGAAGTCTGGGATCATACATTCCGTAATCCTTCACACCTGAGGCCAAGCGAGAGGACAACAGCACTCCTACCCCCATGCTGGCTCGATCGCTCTGTGGTACACCAGACCACAGAGCCATCCCGCCACCAGGAAGATCGCAGGCGTCGCTGCCCCTTCGCTTGGTCTCTGTTACACAGAGCACGTCTAGCTGTTTGTCCGCCATGACGGATATCAGCTCGTGCAACTTACCTTCCACACAACCTCTTACATTCCACGTGCCCACCCGGCACTCCGTTCTCCTCGACTCGCCTGACTGGGCAAGGCGTGATGGGTGGCGGCCCCCATCGCCGCAACTGCCGATGTTCGTACCGACGGGGGCGGGTCGGTACGCGTCGCCTCCGGGGGACGCCCTAACCCGCATTGCGGTACCATGAAAATATTTTAGACGTTACTAATATATATTATACTAAGAGAATTATGAATGTTGAGGAAGCGAGTGAAGTATGCAAGCATAGAGTTCTCTGGCACTCTGTTCTCTCTGCCTACCCTGCAAGGGATATGGCGTGATGATATGTATGTATATGTATGTACTATTATATATAAGTTTTTCAAAAGTTATTTTTTTAAAAGGTACCTATACATTTAGTTCGAAAATAAATCTATATATGTTTTTTTTATTATAGTTATTCAGACAACGTGTGTAAAAATTTTTAAAAGAATAGCTTTTTTTTTGAGAAAGCAATGGTGCAAATATATATAATGAACGTGAGGCGCGTGCGGGTATTCTGAATTTAGTGTTAAAGTTAATCTTAAAACGGATTACATCAGAGTCAATAAGGTTATTTAAAATGTTATAAAGAAAATAAGATCAAATTGTATACGGCGATTACTAAGAGATAGAAGTCTGTGATGAAAAAAGGAATCTTCATATGTTTCTACTGTTTCATTTTGGTGAGAAAGAGAAATTTGATAAACCTTTTATGGACCTTCTCTATCTAACCTATCAATATTTTATAAAACGAGCACCAAGTGATACAGCCAAAATCTAGCAGCGGTCTAACAAAACTGTAATAAAGAACTTTAAGAGCGATACTTTTTTTAAAAGGTATAGTAACCCTATTATTAAATCCTATTTTTTTTTTATTGCTTATGGTGGCAAACGAGCAAACAGCACACCTGATGATAAGTGTTACTACCGCCCACCTCTATCATACCAAGGATATAGCTAGGCCGCCGCTACCTACCAATACAAACCCACGGTAGTTGGGATGCTGGCTCTCTCGCTTCACTGAACGAAGCGCAATAATAGCACATTGCCATTACTCAGACGTCAGTGTTCTGCGAGAGTGTAGCAATACCCCGGATAGACCGGCCCGCGGTTCTAGACAGAACACGCTCTTTGTGTAATAGAATCGATATGAGGCTTAAATATTATCTGACTATCCATTAAAATTCTTTAATTTTTAACTAGACTAACTCTTCCTTGAGTCATTTAAGTGGTAATTGTAGATGATGGGCGATGTTTTACGAATATAAGTTATAATATGAACTTTACTGATATTAAGAAGCAACTGGTTTTTAATACAATATATTTCCAGTGAGTTCCTGTTGTTGTGACCACCAAAGACAAAGATCGAGTAGCGGTGGCTCTTCCATCGACCTGGACCAATTAGGCCGAGCGTGGTCATTCCATAGCCCACCGCAAAAAAAAAACGGGCCTTCCCGTTGTAGCTTTATACAATCAGTAATATTAATAACTGTCCTGTATAGTTTTGTGTCATCTAATAATATAAAATTCAGACCATCGCCATAAATGACACCGAGGTTTGACCTTTAGGCAGCCTTGGGAGATGATTTCAATTGTCTTGGCACCCGCAACAAATTGAATTAGAAAAGTTAAAGAGGAGGAGTTGGGAAAGAGTAAATCCACTTCCCTCTAAGGCAATGAGGGAGACAAGAAGCAAAATTGACTTATCAGTCAATAAGTTTATTTATTCTAGTAAGCAAACCTATTACGAATTGCGTTAAACTTTATAATATTAATGTCTTCAAATATATTTTTATTATAGTGTTTATTCTTCGTTACTATAACAAAACTCCAATGAGTCTTATTTCGGTGTTATTATCGTTAAAGACTATATATACGTTGAATAAATTTGATAGCATCAATTTGTTATTTTAATTATAATTATCGTTACTAAAGTATCCTTATATAATAGCTATGAGAAGAACGATAAAATATAATAATAATAATATTTTGTATTTCTAATATTTAGACAGTGCTGTTTGGTAGCGGCTACGAATACTACCAACCCTTACTTTGCTCGTGGATGTCGTAAATGACGACTAAGAGTCTTATAACGACCTGAACCAACTCCAATCTGAAGCCGATTGGTCAACAATTACATTCCCAAGGAGGGTTGACGTCTGGCAGGCGGCTGGTCATAAAACTATTACCAATAACTTTTACAATATGTACTATGAAAGAAGAGTACATATTGTATCGACCCCAAGTAATTGGGATAAGAGTAGAAGAATGATGATGATGATTTCTAAGATTTAGACTTACGATACTCCACGTACCGGTGGCTCACCCTGTGATAGGTACTTGTAAGGCAGCAATATGTAGTCATGCGCCATTCTTTCTCTCACCCAGGACAAATTTAACGGTGTGTGACAACACGATAGCCCAGCGCCAAAAACAAGACCCACGATGCTATCGTGTGTTGAATTGGTAGCATAACGAACTACATCTCTACAAACAAAATAAAGAGCGATATGAAAAACTACGATGTTGCAGATGTGCTTTCTCATTCTCTTTTTGTTTTCAATCCATGATCAAACACTTCTGATATATGGCGTGTAAAATATCGCCTGCAAGGAAAATAATGCGAGTCGTAATTTACTTATTCTACACTGACCCCATACGTAACTTGCATGTGTATGGTAATCATTTTTCGACAGTAAATAAGTTTTATAAAATGGCCAGTAAAACTTTCCATGACTGGGAGTCCTGAAAAAGATTCGAAACGTTCTCAACGTTTGTGATGGGTGAAAACAAAATTAAAACGCGATAAATTGCATGCAAATAGTTTTTTCTTTATGTTTTTTATTCATCAGTCTACCTACATTTATTATTGTATGTATGTCTCTCTAAATTGAGTGATATAGTAGTGTTTTTTATATTAGCAATCAGCTACGAATACGAAACTATTTTTGCCAATGTCGAGTAATAATTTTCTTCACAAATTATAAGTTTCTTCGTGTCTTTAGTTTCTTTATATTAGTCATTATCAAATCATCACCTTCAACTGTGATATGGTAACGCTGTTAATGGTATTTTCTTGAATGGTATGGTATCTTCTTTTTTTTGTACAAAACAGAAGCATTTGTAAAGAAGTTTTCTATCAGATACACTACATTCCAGCAGTTCCGTCGCATCACATTACATAAAATGCCATTAAATTATTTAATGTAATTAAAATTGTTAATATAAATACTAAAATATCGAATATAATACATGACCACGACCACATAACACTTTCGTATTCTCTCCAAAATTCCTAAAGAATTTTTATTTTAGTAGAGTTCTGCTGTCCATTGTGCCGATAAATCCTTCAGTTGATATTTTCGGATCCCAAAGTCAGTCACTACACAGTGAGTTTTATTTCACATGTGTAATACTGGCGTAAACGTCAGAAATTAATCTGAAATTCTTTGTCAATCAAACACTCACATATACCTAATTTCCTATTCTTAAAAAATAATAATTGTAATTAAATATACTCTAATTACTCTTCTCCTTCCTACTCTACTTAGACAATTCCTCTAAGACTACATTATTTCCTCTCTAAGACTACATTAAACTATTAACGTAAATTAAAAATAAGAAGATTGCTCATGTACTGAAGGAAGGTGGAGAGAGCGTGTATGAAGAGAATTATGAATGTTGAGGAAGCGAGTGAAGTATGCCAGGATATAGTTCTCTGGCACTCTGTTCTCTCTGCCTACCTTGCAAGGTATATGGCGTGATGATATATATATGTATGTATGTAAAAATATGAAGTTTGACTGATAATAAAAAAGTAAAAGTGATCTTATCCGAATCTAATCCCAATTACCTGAGGTCGACGCCACATATACTCCACTTTCACCGTACATATTGCAAAAGTTATTGATAATAGTTTTGGGATTAGCCTATAGTCAACCCTCCTTGGGTATATAAGGGATTAATATTTTATTTTCTTTTTGCTCGTACGTCTTTGTAAAATTAAAATTAAATTTATAAACAACACGTGGTTACGTGGTTTTAGACTTGAGTTGAAGCTCAAGTCTAAAAATACGTAACCACGTGTAAAAATAAATAAGTAATTCATACAAAAGAAACAGGCTTAATTAAAAATATTTAACTCAATGGTATTTTATCGTCATTTTCTAATTCGGTGTTTTGCTAAAACGAACATAAAGGTTGGGGTGGCATATACTGAATTTCTCCTTTGATGGATGAGAGTTTTATCATTTAAATTGGCGCATCTCGGAAGCGGGGCTATGCCAAAGACAGTTGACATCTGCAAGCATTTGCAAAAGTTCGATCAACGACGATTTTGTAATTTCGTAGTTTCATAAGTACCCTATATAATTGCCCCATATAATTCAAGCAAGGGCTAACTAAGGCTAAGCCCATATAATTCATAGCAAGGGCTATATAGCTATATAATTTCTTGTAGATTATTTATAAAGCTAATAGTAATTATCACATATTTCACATATCTAAATGATATAGACAAATTTTAATCCTTTAATTTGATACCTGATTCGAGACCATAACATTCTCTGTGACCACTTTAAATTTTAATAAATCTATTCCTTTAAATATAATATTATACATATTATTATTCCAAAAAGAAAAATAAAGAAATGAAATGCCATAAAATATGGCGAAATAAGTATGTTTGGATGTAGGAGAGAACTCAGGAATGAATGAATGAATTTAAAAATTTACTAGATGGAAGCTATATTACCTATGAGTGCTAAACTTTAAACTAGAAATGAGTTTTAATTCTATTTTAAAATAGATAATACATACAAGAAGCAACAAATAAAATGTAGTAGAAAATATTTCTTTAAAAATGTGTATGAACAAAGGATTTCTCCGTTAGCAAGATTATCGTATATCAGCTTATAACCATCCATATATTGATTTTTCTTTAATTTCATTCATATATGGATAGATGATCCAATAGGCTGACGACATCAACTATTGAAAAAAATTCCTCCGCACGAAGGAAATGCGATATCCCCACGATTGGTAATCAGTTTGGGTAGGTAATGGATAAATGCTATAAGTTTTCCAGAAGGATGCTACTGTCCATTCTCCAAGCCTAGTTTCTACGAATCTAATGGAAAATAAAGGATGGTGATCTGGTATTACTAAGTCGTGACTACATTATCCGTGTAGTGACGGAGTGCGAATACAAATCACCACCCCCTATCTTACCCGTGGGTGATCGTAAGACGACTAAGGGATACAAATAGATGTTATAACATCTATACAAGAGAAGGAAAACGCGAAACAAAACCCTATACCAACACGTCTGGCAAGCTTGGTATAGTAGGTTAATTTCCCTCCCATTATGGAGGAGGCTCGAGCCCAACAGTGGGGCATATTATGAGCGAGATGATGATGATGATGATGACTACATTAGTATTCTTACTTACGCCTTTTGGGGGCCATATTTGAGGTCAGACCTTCACAGACAGAAATTTAGGAACAAATCTTCTCCACAATGGCAGCGAATAATGCTAAATAATATATCTTATATTCGCATAGGCTTTTGAATTCCTACAACGATTTTGAATGCTTACATCACCCAGAAGCGGCCGGAAAAAAGGAACGTGAAATTTTATTGTTATTACTTACTTATTATCTACTACATACATGACAGTGGTTACGTATCCCACGCAGGACAATACTTTGTGCGATCCACATATTGTTTTTCTGATTCTGGGTGTAATATGTACCCGTTAATCATATTTGTAAAGTCACCTAACATACACAAATTATCCCTTTAACGAAGGATACAAAAAAAAGAAAAATTACCACACGGAAGAGAAACTAAAATAGGAAATTACATGTTATACCGAGTTAATTGTCCTTATCGTCAACAAACAGTGATAATCACCGTTAAGTTTCACTAAGAACAAGAACTTTAATTATGATTATATGAGCCAGAAAGCTTCGCTAAATATTTCGACATTTCAAGAAGTTTGAACTGAAATGTTGATAGTGTTGCCAAAAGGTCGACACTGTTGAAACTTTATGATAATTAAGCAGTGAAGTGAGCGGGCTAATTCAGAGATCAAGCCGCAGATATTCTAGTTTGTCTTTAGATGTTACCACATTGCGCCGCATAATATTTGAGGTATCTCTATGATGTATAGTTACAGACAAAGTTACTGGCCTATATATATATCTATATATATATATATATATATATATATATATATATATATATATATATATATATATATATATATATATATATATATGTATATATTATAACGGTTACGAATACCAACCCTGTATCGACCCCAAGTAATTGGGATAAGAGTAGGAGAATGATGATTATATAACCTACACTTAAAATGCCAAAAACATTTTTAATTTTCCGTTTTTCATAATTTTGACCTATAAATTCCATAATCTGTGTTTAAATCCATTACTACTAACCCTACAGCCACTACTTTAAATTATGAATTTCAGAATTGCTCCTAAATAATACTTTTCATGTCACAATCTAGTGATGGATTCAGACTACAAAATGTTATCACTCTCATCCCTCTTCTATTTTCGATTATTTATTACCCATTATATTTTCGTGGTAGTAATAGACCTAGTTAACAGGAAAGTTTTAGATCTAATCAAAATAATTAACATTGTATATTTTGCGAAGTACTTTTAGTATATTTTAAAAATTACTGGTTTAAAGTTAGTAATTTAGAACCTTGTAAAATTCTTTATAACTAAAACGACATTATACTCGTAGCTCATATCATAGTAAGCTCACGTAGATTGCTGCTGTGGTCCGCCCCAGGAGCATCATAAACAACTCTTTATATCTCATCATAGTTTAGCCGACAGACCAAGACTTTAAAAGTTTATATAGCAACGTGTTTAGTTTGTATATTGCCGTTGGTATAATAAAAGACGATTTATTAAATTAAATCTATTATTTTTAAACGTTTTATTTAAAAAAAAATAGCAACACAAAGCTATTTTAGCAAGCAACACATACCTATTTTATTATATAAAGCTATCTATTAATCCCATCATATTTTTTTTTTCAAATATTTAAAGAAAAGGAAAAAGCATATACAAAAGTAGTTGAGTAACAAAATAACAATAACTTAAAGCTACGCCTATGTAAACAAAGTAATTCCTTGTGTTGTAGATATATTACACATGAAGCTAAATATAATCTCATGTTGGAGCGAGTACAAAATAAGTTTTTGAGGTTTTTATATCTGAGACAGTATGGTGTATACCCATATTATCCGCTGATGTATCCAACTCTATTTATTCTGGGTATGGTTGGATACAATGAACTAAAGGTCAGGCGATATCTTGCACTCGCTTCATATTTGTTCAAGTTAATAAGGGGTAAGATATATACTGCTGATATTTTACAGCGGGTAGGTCTATATGTACCTGATAGGTATGTGTGGTGAAGACGACGACCACGCCTGCTAGCAGTGCCTCGCGCCCGAACAAACCTACTGCTTGAGGCGACACTGTCGCGTGCACTTCGAAATATAAATAGTGTTTCTGAAGAAATAGACATATTTTGTTGTTCTCTGAATGAATTTACAAAAACCGCTTTACATATCATATGTTACACAAATAATTAAAGTTTATTTGATAAAAGATTTATAAAATGTTATATGTTATAATTATAACTTATTTTTTGTTACCACGCTATTGCATTAGGCAAATCCTGTAATGATAGCTGTGTGTATGATAAATAAATAAATTGCAATAGAAATAGGTACTACAGAAAAGTGAATACTGAAATGTCTGGATTATTCGAATAAATCATCAATATCTTTTTAGGAATATTATCATTATTCTGCTCTTATTCCAATTACTTGCGGTTGATGCAGTACATACTTCTCTTCCATCATAGATATTGCTAAAGTCATTGGCAATAGTTTTATGACCGGCCACCTATCTGACGTTAATTCTCTTTGGGAATGTGATTGTTTACCAGAAGCCGTTAAGTGGAGTTGGCCTAGGCCAATATATCTTATTAGGAACATATATATATATATATATATATATATATATATATATATATATATATATATATATATATATATATATATATATATATATATATATATATATATATCTATTAAAATATATAAACATTGCTGCTGGGTACCAGTACCACGTATGTAACGTAATAAATCCCAATTAACGATTCAAAGTATATGCACGGGTGTTTGTGTTGTGTATTACTTACTTTAAACCAGTAATTTTCAAAATTTATTAAAAGTACTTAGCATAACTTACAATGTTATTTTTTTGATTAGCTCTACAACTTTCCTATTAACTAGGTTTTATAACTCCCACGAGAAAAGAATGGAGAAGCGGAATAAAATTTTGTATTCTGAACCCATCACCACATGGCGATATGAAAAATATTATATGGAAGCACTTCTGAAATTCATAGGTTTAGAGAAGTGACCGTTGGGTAGTAGTAATACCACCGAAGGCAAAGACCAGGTTCCGGTGGCCCGCTCACTTGGCGAAAAGAAGTACATGTAACGCGGGTCTATGGGGTCGCGCGTCGCTTCTTCTGCCGTAGACCAAAATTAAGAAAAATAGTAATTTTTGATAATATTTTATATATATATAAAAAAATAATTGAATCATCTACAAAAACAAATTAAAATCTCAAGGCTTATTTACAAAGTCAGCCCTGTTGTACCATAAAAGCCGACAAAGGAATCCATCAAAATCTACCACACTCTGAAGCGCGTGACAAAGCCTAAAACTCGTTTAATTTTAATTATCATTCTCGCTGTACAATGGAACGCATTGACAGCAAACCTTTGTATTCCAGCCCTACAATAAGTCTATCCTTATCATTATTTTTTATTTCTGTGGAAGCAACAGCTTTTGTAAAAATTATACTCAGATATTTTCTCTTAGAAATGTTTATAACCCGATTATAGAGACATAACTACATAGAACTGGAAAAAAATAATGAATTCTCTTAACGATTTCTGTGAAAATTTTACTTATTAAAAATTATGCTAACACAACCACCATAATCAATATGTTGCCTGCAATGAAAAATACTAAAAACATAACAGAAATTATGTGTGCACGCATTTATGTAAAATATTCATAGGAAAACCAGTTCTTAATATATATATATATATATATATATATATATATATATATATATATATATATATATATATATATATATATATATATATATATATATATAATGGTATCAAGCAACGACAGTGCAATGTGCATTTGGTAGTCATATGATTGCCAAATATACACTGACGATTAACGATCAGAATTGAATTAGCAGTGCAAAAAGTCTCCACCCAGTTGGTTGTATATCTTACTCTATTAAAAGGTACTCTTACTCTATTATATAAAAACTCTATTTGTGGTAGGACCACGCTGTTGACGGTTCTCTGTCTGCAGCCGCGGGCCAGCCCATCTACCCTCGCAATTGATCGATGTCTGAGTAATGGCAATGTGCTATTGCGCTTCGTTCGGTGAGCGAGAGAGGCGGAAGCCCAACTGGGCGGCAGTGATACTTGACATCAGATGTGCTGCTTAATCGTATGACACCACAAGCATTAAAAAAAATTAGAGGTGGAGAATAATCTATTAGTTAATAAATATGGATTTACGAGTGTAAAACATCCAGGCAATATAATAAATATATTATTATATATATACACCTACACCACCACAGATAAAACTTTATCAGTAAAATGCAAATAAATTAATGTACCCTTCAAAATAAATGATCTTTTGACATCCAAATAATATAATTATTTGCTGATTAATGATGCGGATATTTGCCGTCAAGATAACTCCAGAATAATAGACACCAAAGAAATGTATTTAATTATGAATAACTACGGTCATTTGTACCATAATTTGGACACATTTTTTGTGCTTAGCCATAATGATCATTAATATTTTTATGTTGCCGAGAAGACTTTCTTGTTTGCGTTTTTAATATATTACTTATGATATATGTAAAAACTTTATGACTCATTAGCTGCTTATTTTAATTAAGAATAATACAAAATCATATTTTCATATTAGTAAAAGTAACTCAATGAAATTAGATCTTTTTTATAATATAAAAATACAATAACATCAACCTCCAATTAAAAACTCTAGAGGCGATTCGAAAAGAAAGAGAGATGTGTAAGATATATTCTTTTTACATATAAGTATATTAAAAGCTTTTTAAGCTTCGTGTAAAAAATCTCTCAAATATTTTACTAAAAAAAAATTCAAATGAAATCCTACGTTTTGGAGAGATTGTGAAAACTCTTTCGTTTTTTTTTTCAAAATGTATTTAAAAATAAAATCAAATTGCAAACATCGTAGCGTATTCTTTTGTTTATAATGAAACGAGGTAGCCTATGTTTTAGAGCACATACATACATATCATCACGCCATATCCCTTGCAGGATAGGCAGAGGGAACAGAGTGTCAGAGAACTCTATTCTTGCATACTTCACTCGCTTCCTCAACGTTCATAATTCTCTTCACACACGGTCGCCGGTTTCGGAGACTCTTGACTCCACCATCCTTCAGTAGGTACGTGATCAATCTGGTCTAGGTAGGTTTGTCTCGGTCTCCCCCGGTACCTACATCCTTTCATTTTTGCATTGTATATCTTCTTAACCAGACGTTCGTTCGGCATTCTTTCCACATGTCCGAACCATCGAAGCATTCCGTTTCGCATCTTTACGCCAATACTCTCTTTCATACCTACGCGCTCTCTTACGTCGTTGTTACGAATGCGATCGGTCAGCCTAACTCCACAGATTTTCCGTAGAGATCGCATTTCGACCGCATTAATTTTACTTTTATGCACTTTTCTGCATACCCAACTCTCGCTTCCATATAGATATATTCTTTAGAGCACATAATTTAAAGAATTCTAATAAATAATAATAGAATGAATTCAATATTTAGTATTTATACAACAAAGAGGCAATTATAATATACACGCGATTTTTTTAAATGACAGTGGTATTACTTACCCCGACTAGAAATTTTTTCGTCTTCCTTAGCAGGACCGGACCGGGCATGCCCGATCTGGACCAGATAAGGTATGTAACGCAGAAGATATATCTGGACCCGATCAGGAAAACCTTATCGGGTCCAGATCAGGCATTCCTGATCGGGTCCAGATCAGGCATTCCTGATCGGGTCCGGATGAAATTTTACTGATCGGAACCAAATCAATCATCTGCGTTATATATCTTGCCTGATCCAAAACGAGTATGCCAGGTCCGGTCCTTTTAAAAAACATGAATATCTTAAAGAACATGTTTAATAGGTAAAAATATAAATTAATATAAGACGTAGACACCGAATGCAGTGCTATATTCTTATCATAGAGAGTCCCAGTGAGCCGTTCCGATTATGGCGCAACCACCAGATACTAACGACTGCAACTGTCGCCTGAATTTCTCATTCATGACCTGATCGATCAGTTTTAATCTGATTCGATAACAACTTATTTAATATTAGGCCATGTCATTACGCTTCGGAGAATCTTAACACCGCGATTCAAATAATGACGTTATTTTACTAACGCCATCTATTTATTATGACCCAAAACATTAAATGTTAGAATGGTTGTTACAATATAATATTTCTATCTATCTATGTTTTCAAATGTTAGGTACATTTATATGGTACATATATATATTATTTATTTTTGTTTTTTACTTTAAATATAAATTATTTTTATATTATTAATTAAACATTATTATTATTATTAAATACATATGATTAATTAAAGATTTCAGATTAATCTCCTCTGATGCAAATACAATTTCGCCGTGGCATAAATATGACAATCATGTCACTTTTTTGAATTTTGATTGATATTTTTTTTGTGTTACGAAAACTGTTTCTGGTTCTGATATACTACAAGCCTTACTATATACTTGATGATATTTCACATCAGGCTATCCTTATTTGGTCCTGATCTGGTCCTGATCCGGTATGCCTTACCATACTTAATGATATTTCACATCAGGCTATGCTGATCAGGACCAGACCTGGTCCTGATAGGGTTTGCCGGATCCGGCATGCCTCATTATGTCCTGATCGGGTCCTGATCCGGTATGCCTTACTATACTTGATGATATTACACATCAGGCTATCCTTATTTGATCCTGACCTGGTCCTGATCCGGTATGCCTTACCATACTTAATGATATTTCACATCAGGCTATCCTTATTTGGTCCTGATCTGGTCCTGATCCGGTATGCCTTACCATACTTAATGATATTTCACATCAGGCTATCCTTATTTGGTCCTGATCTAGTCCTGATCCGGTATGCCTTACCATACTTAATGATATTTCACATCAGGGTATCCTTATTTGGTCCTGATCCGGTATGCCTTACCATACTTAATGATATTTCACATCGGGTTATCCTTATTTGGTCCTGATCTGGTCCTGATCCGGTATGCCTTACCATAATTGATGTTATTTCACATCAGGCTATCCTGATCAGGACCAGACCTGGTCCTGATAGGGTTTTCCGGATCCGGCATGCCTCATTCTGTCCTGATCGGGTCCTGATCCGGTATGCCTTACCATACTTGATGATATTTCACATCAGGCTAGCCTTATTTGGTCCTGACCTGGTCCTGATCCGGTATGCCTTACCATACTTAATGATATTTCACATCAGGCTATCCTTATTTGGTCCTGATCTGGTCCTGATCCGGTATGCCTTACCATACTTAATAATATTTCACATCAGGCTATCCTTATTTGGTCCTGATCTGGTCCTGATCCGGTATGCCTTACCATACTTAATGATATTTCACATCAGGCTATCCTTATTTGGTCCTGATCTGGTCCTGATCCGGTATGCCTTACCATACTTGATGTTATTTCACATCAGGCTATCCTGATCAGGACCAGACCTGGTCCTGATCGGGTTTGCCGGATCTGGCATGCCTCATGCTATCCTGATCGGGTCCAGATACATGATCTGGTTGAACCATACTTTTTTTCTAGTCAGGACATTCGTTCATCATTATCATTCTTCCACTCTTATCCCAATTAGTTGGGATCGATACAATATGTACTCTTCTTTCATTGTACATATTATGAAAGTTATTGGCCATAGTTTTATGACCGGCCGCCTGCCAGACGTCAACCCTCCTTGTGAATGTAATTGTTGTCCAAACGGTATCAGCTGGAGTTGACCCAGGTCGTTATAATTACGATGATAGAAGAGTAAAAAATTTCATTGATCTCAAGTAATTGGGATAAAAACGGGTGAAGAATTATAATATGACGGCAATACATAGTTATATAACATGTAGTTATATCATGATTACTTTGGGTCTGTGCAATGTTATAATAATTAATCTCGTGACATTATTCTGCAAAACATATAATACCGATTCAACCACAACCACAATACTATTGTCACTAACTATTAACCACAGCAATTTGTTTGGCTGGAATCAGTTTCAACTGTCACCATACCTTACCACATTCATTATGCTACTTACAGAAAACATGTAATTATATAATTTTCTAAAGTTCACAATTGACCGATAGATACGCATATTTTTAATTTTTATCATAAAAATAAAATAATAGTGATAATTTCTTTTACACTATTGACACGATGATAGATTTGGTAAGTTGCCTTTACTTCTCCCATCGTGTCTTTTGTGCTGCCGCCTATAGTTCGAGCATGTTCCCTACACGTATTCCTTGCATGGTTATTTTATTACATACATATAATATAAGGGATATGAAACCCGTTATGTTATTTAACTGTTCTATCACTAAACAAGGTACTAAAAAGTAGTAACTAGAAAAAAAGTTTCTAATTACTTCCGCAAAATGTTATCACGTGCACTTTCTAGTCGAAAGTCATAAAAATGTCTATAAGCATATTGTTTCATCATATGTTGCATCATCCATTTCTTCTTTCGTTTTATTCCGGTGTTGTCTTCTATATTTACAACTATATTCTTGAAACAAATCTCTCTAGTATCAAGTCAACATATGACCGTGCTCACAGAAATATAATGAGCAATATAGGACCCATGGAGGTCAAGGTATCGTTATCAGTAATCAGTCCGATGCCACTGGGGAGAGTAATATGGTAGTTTATGGAGCCACGCGCCCCTGTTCCATTGCCTCAAACGAATTAAGTGGGGTACATCCAAACCATAGCCAGCTACAAAAAAGGCAATGAGCAATTATAACTGAAAATTTCGATGTTAAAGGAAACTTACTATAAAAGGTTAAACCTATAGGGATTTAATTTGATTTTAACAGAATTAAATATAATTAACTAGCAGACCTGGCCACGCGTTGCTGTGGCTAAAGTAGCCTCAGTAACACGTGGTGGTTATGCTAATAAATTGTAGCTTATATGAAACGTTTGTACGTTTAACATAGCGCCATCTATTAAATACTTACTCAATCCAGTTAACAGATACCGCCATCTGTTAGAATCGTTTGGAGATAACAGATAATTGTGAATGTCAAATAAAAAACAATTAATTTGCATTAAAATAATATTACTATAAATTGAGAAGAAAGCTATACTATCTTTTAAGTTGGATCAAAGTACACACGCTGTGCAAATTTGATTAAAATCAGTTACATACTTTAGGAGTCCATCGAGGTCCAACGTGACACGTAATTTATATATATACCTATTAAGATTTTAAATGAATTGATAATATATTTATTACTATGTTAAAAAATTAACTCGTTTATATTCAGATGGCACAAACGTCCTTTCGGTTCGTTAATTACCACTTTAAATTAATACACTTTTAATTTCTAAAAGGTAAATTTGTATTTTATTAACCTACTTCAAATAGGAGGAGGTTCTATGTTTTATTAACTTTGATATCTGATGTTTACGCGAGTGTTATATACATTTGAAATAAAACTACTTTTACGGATTCTATCACGTTTGTATTTGAGTTTTATTTACTTTTCTATAAATTCCTTGTATTGTATTTGCTCATAAGCTCAAGACTTATCTTTAATATGGCTGTGTAATCGATGCTAGATTATGATTTCATCGAAATGGTCATTATTTAAAATTCTGTTAATAATCCAATTAAAGTTTGATTAACTTATAAACTAAATTCAAGTTAATTTTCACAAGATACTAAGTATCATACTTTTGTACCTACTTCATTAAAACTATTTGCTTTCAGTTGTCTTATTTACTTATAACTTCATCCAAGGGCAGACGAGGTTAAAGTTAATTTTCATAAATCATAAACTATTATAATAGTGACTATTTCATAGTTTTATAATTATTTAGATTAAGGTAAATATGCATTTCAATTTTAAACTGATGTTCTGCAAATTTAGTTCGGTTTCTTATTTTAAAAGTCTTAAAAAAATTATCTGGAAAAAACCTGATATCTTATCAACCATACTTACGAGTACAGTTTTACTGCTGATTTATCAGTTATATGATGACATATAATATATGTAAACGAGTGCTATGAAAATACCTGTACAGTTCATCCGTCTATTAACCTATTGAAGTCTGCTGCTGAATATCAATCTCATCATCATTCTCCTACTCTTATCCCAGTTATTTGGGGTCGATACAATATTTACTCTTCTTTCATAATACATATTGTAAAAGTTATGGGCAATAGTTTTATGGCCAGCCTGCCAGACGTCAACCCTCCTTGGAAATGTAATTGTTGACCAAATGCCATCAGATGGAGTTGGCCCAGGTCGTTATAAAAAGACACCACCCTGCACTAAGGAAATAAACCTTGTATTGCGGGGGACTTTACAAACATGCAATTAACGCAGACAAATTACACCCAGACTCAGAACAACACTTTGTGGATCACACAAAGTAATGTCCTGCGTGGGAATCGAACCCACGGCACTGGCACGGAAGGTCGGTATCTTAACCACTACGCCATCTGTGCAGTCTCTTAGTTGTCTTTTACGACATCCACAAGCAAAGTAAGGGTTGGTAGTATTCATATAAGGCTCTTAGTTGTCTTTTACGACATCCACAAGCAAAGTAAGGGTTGGTAGTATTCATAGCCGCTACTACACAGCCATCGCATCATAGGAGAATAATTTAGAAAAGGTTAGGCTTTGCAAGCAGGTTAACAATAGTATGAGAGCCATGAGAGCGCAACTTTACACAGGCCTAGTACTACACTTTAGCCAATGTTTAGGAATATTTTGTGTGAAAATTATATACTTTCAATAGATTACTACTTCATTTTTATTTCACTAATTACTTTAACAGTAACATTCGTTCCCCAGCACTAACAAATCACTATCAAGCCTATATTTTTACATCTTAATATATCCGATAGGGATTGTGTCTTTATCAACACAACTACTCAATTTATAAAGATTCTATTAATTATACCCACCATAGCTAGATAAGCTATCAAATGGAATACTATATGAAAAACATATTTTATCTATAATTTAAAATTTAATAAAATATAAATGAATATCCAATTATCCACCAAAACTTTTATGAAGTTGTTATCGTTTTATTTTACGTAATTATTTATATACGGGAAAGCCAGAGGTGGCAATATTGTGTTCTTTATACGTTATCACTAGAAAAAAATATATAAATAGTATAATTATTATATAAAGTTACTTATCAATTATAATAAATAGCACATCGCGGCAAATGCCCTTCGTAAAACATTAATGTCTTTATGATTCTATACAATACGAAATGATTTTGTGTTTTTGAATAAAATGAAGCAGATTCATAAATATATATATATATATATATATATATATATATATATATATATATATATATATATATATATATAGATATATATATATATTATATATATTATTACGTACGTGAAATCAGCGGCTGGAAACTCCGACGAGTTCAGTGTCAAAGTAGGTCTGCACCAAGGGTCGGCGTTAAGTCCTTACCTCTTCCTGTTGATAATGGATGCATTAACATCGGAGATACAGGAAGAGGCACCCTGGTGCATGCTATTCGCTGATGACATTGTTCTCGTCGGGAAAGAGGGCCTTGAGGTACAGAGCATGCTGGAAAAGTGGCGCTGTAAGTTGGAGAATGTAGGCTTGAAAATCAGCAGACCAAAAACAGAATACATGTTCTGCGATTTCGGCGGTCTCTCCAATTTTACACCCATAACTTTGAATGGAGTACCTATCCCAGTATGCTCGAACTTTCGATACCTCGGTTCTCTTATCCAAAGCGATGGCGACCTGGATCGTGCGGTGAAGTACAGAATTGATGTGGGATGGATGAAGTGGCGGCAGGTCACGGGTACAACATGCGACCCCAAAGTACCCCTTAAATTAAAGGGCCAAATATATAAAAGCCTAATAAGACCTGCTGTACTGTATGGATCAGCATGTTGGGCGATAAAAGCGACGGATGAGAGACGACTGCATGTAGCGGAGATGCGAATGTTGAGATGGATGTGTGGTGTGACAAGAATGGATAAAATAAGGAATGAACATATAAGAGGAAGTTTGAAAGTTGCGCCAGTGACGGAAAAATTAAGGAGTGAAAGATTGACATGGTATGGACATGTGATGAGAAGGGATGAAAGTAATGTTGTGAGGAAAGCTTTAAGCATGAATGTTGAAGGCTTAAGGGGTAAGGGAAGACCGAAGAAAAGATGGATGAACTGCGTGAAACATGACATGGATAGACAAGGAGTGACCACAGAGATGACGCTGATAGAGTTGTATGGAAGGAGAGGACATATTGCGTCGACCCCAAATAAATTGGGATAAGAGCAGGTTGATGATGATGATGATGATGATATATATATACATAGAAATCGAGTACATAATCGTCATCATCATCATCATTCTCCTACTCTTATCCCAATGACTTGCGGTTGATACAATGTGTATTCTTCTTTCATAGTACATATCATAAAAGTTATTGGCAATAGTTTTGTAATCGGCCGCCTGCCAGACGTCAACCCTCCTTTTTTTTCTTTTTTTTTGTGCTTTGGACTATGGACGTGGTCGCGCCCCGCCAAATCGGTCCGGGGTGACGGAAGAGGCGGCGCGCAACCCCATAGACCCACCCTGCAAACACCTATCTTCGCAGTGCGAGCGGGCCACCGGTACCCGATCTTTGTCATCGGTGGCAGACGTCAACCCTCCTGGGGAATATAATTGTTGAGCAAGCGACATCAGAAGAAGTTGGCCCAGGTCGTTATAAGACTCTTAGTCGTCTTTTACATCATCCACGAGCAAAGTGAAAAAATCGAGTACATAATATATATCTATTATATAAAGGTAAAAGCATAAAATAGGAACATAATAATATAATACATTTATTTATTATTTGTTTATTACCTACAAATTCTGAGATACTCGTAACATTATAAGGGTTTAAGAAAATGTACGAGTAATGTAATGTAACTTAACGGACAAAACAGGAGTACCAGCCGTCCCGGGGCCTTTCAGCAGACCTGTATAATTCAATTGAATGTCACTTAGATAAGTGCTCTGGATTACTGCGGTAGATATCTTGCAATGTTACTTTAGCAAATAGCTTTATTATGGTGTAAATATTACTCAGCATCTGATGATTTCTATTTATTGGTTTTTTATTTGTTCAATATGAAAATTATAATGATATCAGAATCCATAGATATTGTGTAAGACGAGTTAGTAAATTACTTATGCTGATTCGTTTCTGTCAGAAAGTGGAACGTACCTATATCTTATTAAATTATACTTTCATATCACGATGTTTTTAATGACGGAGGAAATATACAATGTGTCACCACCACTTTCTTTTCCCCTGTTGATCGTAAACGACTAAGGGACAAGTAGATAACGTCAACGCAAGGATGAAAAACTTGAAATGAAGCCCTATACCACGGGTCGGCAACCTGAGGCTCACGAGCCACATGCGGCTCATTGGATGTGGAATTGCGGCTCTTTAATTCTCTACGCAAAAAAATATTTTATAAAGAAAATATTTAAAAATGTTTCTGAATTAATTACCGAAGTAATCCTCATACAAATTATTGTCGGGAAAAAATTGTGGCTCTTTAAAAACTTACTTTTGTAAATTCAAATTTTTGGTTCTTCCGAATCAAAAGGTTGCCGATCCCTGCCCTATACCAGTCCGTTTGACTGGTATAGTACCTTAATTTCTCTCTCATCATGGGGGACAAAAGATATGATGAATATAGTGCTAATGATAGTGGCAAGCGAATAAGCAGTACACCTGATGGTTAGTGTTACTGCCACTCATGAACCTTTGCAATACCAGGGTTACCTAGGTACTTAATAACCAACTAACACTCAGAAAGAATCCGGCTCCTCTCGCTCACCGAACGAAACGCAACAGCGCATTGCCATCGCTTAGACGTGTATTTTCTGCATAAATTTGGTTACTACCTCGGATGGACCGGCCCACGGACGTAGACAGAAATCTGTCAACATGGCCCTATCACTACGGAACCCTCTACTAATTGAACTTTACTAAATGAATAAATAAAACGGCACTAAACAAGTTCTGGCAATATATATTACAATTTAGGCATAAATAAGAGATATTGTAATTGTAATTCTTTTAAGGAAAAACACAACTAAATAAGCAACAAATCTTGTATAACAACAAAAATTGTAGATTAATGCAGATTTTATGGCAGCGCTGCGTGCCACGGAATTGTCGAGCAACCGATGGTCCACGACGATCTGTGTTCTTACTTAGTTATGAATATGAATGTGTGATATATAAAGATTTATCTGTAAAGTTCACGCGTGAATGTGCTTATATTATAAGCTTCTTGTCTTATTATAAAAGCAAACCACCTAATTTCCAAACTAGTTCAATATCATCATATAGATATATTATTTATACTACTGCACATTTAGGGAAGAAAGATTCTCGAATGTCATTCACGATTTGGACTACGCAGCATAGAATGACTCGACTAGGTGGACTGACATCTCTTACGTTAATTTTAAAAATCATATTTTATTTTATAAGGAAGTCTATTAATCATCCATCCATCCCATAGACGTCCATTATTGGACATAGACCTCCCCACGAGAATGCCACAAAACGGTCCTGTGCCATCTGCATCCAACGGTTTCCTTCAACCTTTATAATATTGTCAACCCATCTAGTGCTGTGTCGTCCTACGCTACGTCGCCATCCAATTCGAAGGTGACACTCGATAATGATTGGCGGTTCGACGAGCGATGCGTAGGGATGAAACGATATTTTTTTTTCAATACTAGTACTCAATAGTAGTACCGAATCAAAGTATCGATACTTTTGAGTACTCATAAATTTGCAATACACAAACTAAACGAGAGAGTATTGCCATACTATAGACAATGGAGGCGTATTTACAAAGAGAAAATACTACAGTCGTGCCGCGTACCTCGTTTTTTTTTTGGAGGTCTGCAGTTGTCAACATACGCCTATCAACGCCGTGCGTGTGAGTCACTGCCTATGCGATACCATACTAGTAGTACTGGAGAGTATCGATACCATATGAGTACTCGATAGTATCGATTCATCTCTATCGATGTGGGCTACCTATTGCCACTTCAACGGGCTAATTCTTCATCCTATAACAGACCCTATCTTCTACGGATATCTATCCGTATACCAAATTTTATCACATAGAGAATTACCGAACATAGCCCAATCCATAGCACGCTGAGCGACTTGAGAGCCTTTTTAGGAGGCCGACATTTAGAGACCACGTTTCAGTGCCGTAATGTATTAATAATTGTAGAAATTAATTCCCATAAATATCGTTTACTATACGGACGGCATGAACTATTTCACTACCTAAATATATATGTTGCTACACAATTTTTATTCTATAATTGTATTTATTGCAATACTTTTATCACTAATACAGTCACATGCATAGATAAGTCATTATCATCTGTTGTAGGACATTCAGATCTCGCTTCGTATTATATTTACGTATTTAAGGAGACGTGTGCCATCTACCCGACAATGTTTACACATTGTATAGGCTTAATACTTCAAACTTTGCAGTTAGAATTGTATTAAACGATGACACAACCTTGTTATTCAAATTACTGAAATTTAGCATTTAATATGCTTAATTATTTATAAAAACCCGATTACGAAGCGAAAAATGATGTCACAAGTGGGATTAGAACCCACACCTATTGGAAACACGTCTCCTTAAAGACGTAAATATAATACGAAGCGAGATTTGAATTTCCTACAATAGTTCACGGTAGTGTAAGTGACAGCACGATTGGGAGGTGTGGGTTCGAATCTCATTTGTGACATCTTTTTTCGCTTCGTAATAAGGTTTTCAAAAATATGTTTATATATAAGCTTTCATATCCAATTAAAGACTCAACTTGAGAAATATTATGTTATTGATGGACGTAAAGTTACTCCTAACACTTGAGCAAACTTTATGATTAATTTTCGAACAGTTTAGTATATTATGCCAACTTTAGTCGATAGACGTTTTAACGAAGATAGTTTGGGACAGCACTCTACTATTTGTAGCAGAAACTAACAAAATGAGGACTTTTGGCGGGAATCTAAAACGTCATGTAGTACTCTTGTATTATATTCGATATCTTAGTGTTTTAACGTGGTATATTAGATGATTTTGATGGCATTTTATGTAATGTGATGTGTTAGAATTGCTGGGATGTAGTGAATATCATATAAAAATGCTTTATAACGTTTTCGTTTTCCATCAAAATTTCCACAAGATACCATTAACAGTGTGGCCATAGCACTGTTGATGGCGACGATTTAACTTACTGACGGGCAATGACTAACCTGAAGAGACTAATAACGTGAAGATAATTATAACTCGACAATGGCAACAATGGCTCGTATAAGTAGCTAATTGCTAATACATAAAAAGAAGAAGAAGAAGAACTAACAGAATTTATCTATATTATAGGTATCACAATCAGCCAAAATCTTCTGGAGCTAGTATAGTTAAACGTGAATATATTCTTCTCAGCTCATTTCAGTACTTTTACTGTACTCAAGTTTTTCTACACAATGGAATGGGTAAATAGGTATACCGATTTTGATATTCGATTCGCATACCTTTTTATATCAGGATTTCTATTTCTTGCTGTGATGTTATCTGATTTCTTTGCATTTTATTTTTAATTGTATTCTTTTTCTTTTGCCGAGATCACATGAAAATAATTGTGTTTATCGTAAATGTTATAAACTTAGACATGTTAAACAAAATAAAGTTATGTCATTATTAGTATCAACGATTTTACGTACTTTGTATTATAAACTAAATTCATTCAATTCATGTTAAAATATGAAATTGCCGTTTCGCACTGATAATTTAAAAAAAAAAATCTGTTTTTGTTCATAATACAGATTTTTTTAATCAAAGTATTTACCCTCGTTATCTATACATTTCTGCCATCTAATTGGAAGATCACATAAAATTGATGAATAACTTTGGAGTCCTGGACTCCACAAACTGTGTGAAGGTATTTTGTACTGCTTCCTCGGAAGAAAATTGAACGTCGTACGATCAAATGTCATACATTTTTTAAATTTAGAATGTTATAGTTTTCGTTTGAAAACAGTTTCACTTTGATATCTGGCATCATGCAGGTTTAATTTGAATTCAAAGTGGCTAGTACGTTAAAACGGCAATTTCATATTAAAACTCCTATTATTAATAATATATTACTAATATTGGAAATTGCTTGTATATTTTTTTTTATGACAACCATATCAAAAAAAAAGGTTTGTTCTAATAGTTTTTCAGAATAAAAGATATCTTTTTTACAGTAAAATAAAGAAACGTGGTCACGTACATATTTTCCATTTTATATTGAAGCCGCAACATTTTACGGCATTTGTTAATCGAAATATTTTTGAAAGTCCTTGTCTGCTTTTGACATTACCTCATCGCTGCTGTAGCCAGCTTTAAATTATAAATAAAAGTTGGATTAAAATTGAATAATTTTACCGCATAATTGAAAATCCCTTTTGTAAAACAAGTATTACTGGACAATATACAAAACAATTTACAGCCAACAAACTTGCACAAACTTTTTATGCTAAAATGCAATCATAACAGTTATTAAATGGGTACGATATCAAGTTTAATTATCTTTTTATATTTAAATAAATCTTTTATTAAATATAACATTAATTACAAAACTATTGCCTAATTTTTTGACACATATACAATGGAAGAAGAAGAATACAATTTGGTGAATTATGTATATATGTGTGTTTTTAATAATATTTAATACTAGCTTCTGCCCGCGGCTTCGCCCGCATAAAAGGTAACTTTCTTTTTACGAAATTTTATTTATTTATTTTTTTTTTTTACGAAATTTTAATGTCATATTTATTTATATCTAATCAATAGCCTAAAAATAAGTTTCAAGCTTCTGGCTTTAAAAATGGCGATAATACCTTACAACTTTTCATCTCCATTTACCACCCTTTTTTGCATTAAAAAGTAAATTATGTCGTTTATCAGGCTCTAGAATATCTGTGTAGCAAATATCATTTAGATCAGTTCAGTAGTTTTGGCGTGAAAGAGAGACAGACAGAGTTACTTGCGCATTTATAATATTAGTAAGGTTTACTTAACTGTCACGTCGAATATCTATTATTCTTTTAATATTGCTTGGTGAATATTTTTCTGAGATTAAATATACTTACAAACATATATCTAATTAATAGAAAACTATTTGTGGCGCACTTGCCACCACGAAACTAGGGTTTATTCCTTAGCGCGTTTTTTTATTATTGTTAATAAAATTCTATTATATCACGCATCTCTTTTGAAACAGTAGGTATTTCAATTAAGTTGTCATATTATAATAATGAATAAATATGATACTTATACTATTTTTAGTTAATATTAGGCCATACTCCTATCACTCATGCGATATGACAAGGGAACTGCGCAGTGCAGCATCCTTTTACGCCTATTATGAGGATCATGGCTACAGCGAGAATTTATCCTCGCCGATTGTCCCGATAGTTTACCATTCATGTATTTATAACATGAATGAAGTTCCAATGCAATTCAGGATGGTATGATCTACTTTTTTAAACTTATTAGTTCATTCTAGGACAGTTTGCTTGTCTGCCAAAAAGGGCAATATATTTCTGTATAGTTATGGACTGAGAATACAAGATATTGTCATTCTTTTCTTTCCTGCTTCTGTATTAGACTAAGAATGAACTTTAAATATTTCGACGTTAACTTATCAAGAATTATGTATCTGCTGAATTATTTTTATCAAATTTCTACTTGTATTTGAGTCACATATAAGTCTAAAAAAGAAGAGTCTAGAATAAGATATCCGTTGAACTTGTTGCTCTATGTAATACTTACCATAGAATGTGCGTAAATACTCCCTCATATGTTATTTACGAAATTTCATCATCATCATCATCACAGCCCACATATGTCCCACTGGTGGGCTTGGGCGTCCTCCGTAATGGGAGGGAAATTAACCTACTATATCGCGCTGGTCAGACGTATTGATATAGGGTTTTGTTTCGAGTTTTAATTCTCTCGCATTGATGTTATATGCGTTTTATATTTCTTAGTCGTCTCGTACGATCACCCACGGGTAAGATATGGGGTAGTGAATAGTATTCTTACTCCGTCACCACACGAAATTTACTAGATAATTAATATAATAATATAAATATTTAGTGAAAATTCTTTTATTTTTTTTTATTTTTAAATAACATAATTTCAGCAACATAAGACGATCTATGTTAAATATTTTAGTCCGAAAATTGCTATAAAAAGTATTTCTGATTGTTGTTTATCTGTCAATATATTATGATTCACAAATCCTAACCTAACAGTAACTACTACTTCAGTATTTACTTTTTGGAACCCAACAAATAAACTATCACTTTCTTCCAATAGTGCCCGACCAAGGAATAATATTACTATTTGACATTTTTATTGAACTAGGTATAATAATCGTTACATTCTATGCATATTTATCTCTCGAAATGGTGACGAAATAAAAATACAACAATCTTCTATGATCTTGCATCACAAAACTGACTAAGGGATCATGTCAAATCGTCTGACCAGTAATTTTGTAGGAAATGCTCACATTTGATTTCACGCAATATATATTACTACTCTTATTCCATCGTACATATTGTAAACGTTATAGTTTTATGACCGGCCGTCTGCCTGACGTAGACACAAATTGGGAATTAAATTATTGAACAGATGACAATAGCTGAGATAATGCAAAGGTTGATAATATTCGTAGCCGTTACCATACAACACATTTCATCATCATCATCCCACACACGTCCCACTGTTGGGCTCGAGCCTCCCCCGTAATGGGAGGGAAATTGGCCTACCATACCACGCTGGTCAGACGTGTTGGTATAGGGTTTTGTTTCGAGTTTTCCTTCTCTTGCAAAGATGTTATATGCGTTTTATATCCCTTAGTCGTCTCTTACGATCACCCACGGGTAAGATAGGGGGTGGTGAATTGTATTCTTAATCCGCACACGTTTATATAATAAAATACCTATATAATGTAGGCAACACCTATATATGTACAACACATTTATACAACAAAATACCTTTTCTTTTTGTTGTTTTTTTCTTGCAGTGGACTATGAATGTGGTCGCACCCCGCCAAATCGGTCCAGGGTGACGGAAGAGGCGGCGCGCAACTCCATAGACCCACCCTTTTTTTTTCCTTGCGGTGAGCTATGGATGTGGTCGCGTTCCGCACAAATCGGTCCGGGGCGACGGCAGAGACGATACGCAACCCCACAGACCCACCGTGCAAGGACTCATCTCTTCGCCGTGCGAGTGGGACAGCGGTATTTGATCTTTGTCTTCGGTTATCTATAATAGAATACCTATATATGTAGGAAATAGTAAATACCTATATATATATAGGTAATTTTGAAAAAATATGGTTACATTTAGCATGTGAATACATATAAGGGCTGGTATTATTCATAGCCGCTAACACACAACACTGCCTAGATATATTATGTATGTGTATAGATATAAAAGTGAATATTAAAGTGGAGGCACTGGCGAGAGCGTGTCCACTTCGGAGGGCTTGAAAGAATAAAGGTTGAAAGGTTGCAAGAAGAGTGTGTAAGAGAAAAGTATGCAGAGGGTGTCCGAGAACGGCTGACGATGGCAAGCCAGCCGCAATCGGACATTGAAGAATGCTGGAGAGTATTGAAAGAGAGTATGGTAGACACAGCGAAAGAAGTATGTGGAAGTTCAAAGAAGCATAGAAACACAAATGGTGATGCATGGTGGGATGCGGAAGTGGCAGCTTTCGTAGAGCAAAAGAAGAAAGCGTGGCTGGACTATGTCTCTTCTTTGAATCTGAATGACAGTATGACTGAACAGAAGAAAGAAATATATCGGCAATGTAAGAATGACACCAAGGCCTTAGTGAAAGAGAAACGTGATAGAGCAAGTATGAGTGCAGAAGACAGGCTGACTAAAAACTTCGAGGGTAACACCAAACTCTTTTGGAGGGAGGTGAAGAAGTCTCGGGGTGGTTGGTCAGCCTTCAGAATGAATAAAATAAGGTCTAAAGGTGGAGACATTCTTACACAAACACAAGACGTGTTAAGCCGATGGAGTGAATATTTTGGCGATATGTATGCGGATGCTACGGTTGGCGCCGGTGTCGCATGTGGTCTAGTAGATCAACATTCGGCGACGGCGTCCTCCGATGGCATCAGTATGGATGAAGTTGAATGGGCGATAAGAAATTTGAAAAATGGTAAGGCAGCGGGCATTGATATGGTGTCTGCCGAGATGATCAAGCTTGGTGGCTCCTGTGTCCGGGAGGCGTTCCTGTTGCTCCTCAATTTATTTTGGAGCTCGGGAATGGTTCCCGGGGACTGGAATGGCGCAGTCATCATGCCTTTGTTTAAAAACAAGGGTTCACTCTATGACTGCGCAAATAACAGAGCCATAAGCTTGACCAGTTTGGCAGCAAAAGTGATTGGTAAAATTATTGAAAGGAGAATGAGGATGGTGTCCGATGGTTTACTGTGTGAGACACAAGGAGGTTTCAGGAGTGGAAGGGGATGCATGGATCAAGTGTTCTCTCTGCGCAACATTGTGGAGAAGCATCTGGCCCTAGGTCAGAGGGTTTTCTGCAGTTTTGTGGATCTGGAGAGAGCATTTGACACGGTTGTACGAAAGGAACTTTGGGACATTTTACCGGAGTATGGTATTAACGGTAAACTGCTGCAGGCTGTGCAATCCAGTTACATGGGCTGTAGAGCGTGTGTGCGGCTGGATGATGGAATGTCGCCTTGGTTTGACGTCAATATCGGCGTTAAGCAGGGGTGCGTTCTATCAGCCAGGCTGTTTATCATATATCTGGATAAATGTCTCCAAAGGTTGAACGATATGAATGTGGGAGTCGAGATGGGTGACTCAGTGGTTTCTGCTCTGCTTTATGCAGATGATGCAGTCCTGCTGGCACAGTCAGCGAATGACCTGCAGACCCTAGTCGACACAATGACAGAAGATTGTAAGAAAAGGGGTCTACGCGTGAATGTGAGCAAAACCAAAATAATGGTCTTTGAAAGAGATGAAGCCAGAACAGATGTAAGAGTAACAATAGGTAATGATGTACTAGAGCAAGTGGATGAATTTGTATATCTTGGATGTGGATTTAGCCGAGATGGACGGTACACCACTGATATAGAGCGAAGAGTGAATGCGGGAAATAGTGAACGGAGCGTTGGGGCAACTTCTCGGCAGCCACCACCTCAGCCAGAAGGCACGTGTAGCAATACATAACGCAGTGCTTGTCCCAACATTACTGTATGGAAGCGAGAGTTGGGTATGCAGAAAAGAGTACGAAAGTAAAATTAATGCGGTCGAAATGCGATCTCTTCGGAAAATCTGTGGAGTTAGGCTGACCGACCGCATTCGTAACGTCGACGTAAGAGAGCGAGTAGGTATGAAAGAGAGTATTGGTGTAAAGATGCGAAAGGGAATGCTCTGATGGTTCGGACATGTGGAAAGAATGCCGAACGAACGTCTGGTTAAGAAGATATACAATGCGAAAGTGGAAGGATGTAGGTACCGAGGGAGACCGAGACTAACCTACCTAGACCAGATCGGTCAGGTACTGAAGGAAGGTGGAGTCAAGAGTCTCCGAAACCGGCGAGCGTGTATGAAGAGAATTATGAATGTTGAGGAAGCGAGTGAAGTATGCAGAGATAGAGTTCTCTGGCACTCTGTTCTCTCTGCCTACCCTGCAAGGGATATGGCGTGATGATATGTATGTATGTATGTATGTATGCATAGATATATATCAGTAGGTACTATGTCATCTCTTTGTTATAGGTACTTATCTTTGTATAGCGTTCAAAATAATATTCACAAATAAGGTCATATATACGATAACTGTGACATTGTGTTTTATACATACATAGTTGGATTATCAGCTCATGAGCGTACCAAAGCCGGACTCAAGCCTCGTCCCCAATGAGAAGGAAAGGCAATAGTACCTACATCACGCTAATTAAACGCATGGCTAGAGATTCTCTTTCGATTTTACCCTATCTTGTAGTGATATTATTTGATGACGTTCCTTACTTGTCTGCTACAGTCGGCCACAGAAAAGGAAGGAGTAGTGAGCACTGTATTATTACTCTGTCACAAACACAGTTAATTAGTCACTTTTTATTGAAGTGAAACTTTTTTATCGGCGTATGGGAGAAATTTTATATATTGTAACGTTTTTCAGTTACACGCTATTTTTATCTCTAAGTCACATTTTTCCATTACGCACCACATTTGTTTTGAAGTAAAACTTTTTTGCGCCCATGTGGGTTAAATTTTTACAGGGAGAGAGAAGGGGAGAGAGAGAGGAGGAGACAGGGGGGGAGAGGGTGAAAGAGAGGGGGGAGACAGGGGAAGGGGAGAGGGGTAGAGAGAGAGATAGAGAGGGTGAAAGAGAGATGGGGAAGACAGGGGGAGGTGAGAGGGGTAGAGAGAGAGAGATAGAGAGGGGAAAGACAGGAGGAGGGGAGAGGGGTAGAGAGAGGGAGAGATGGGGAAAGACAGGGGAGGGGAGAGGGTTGAGAGAGAGTACACGCTATTGGTTGATGTATATGTATAAACGAGATTTGTTTGTCAAAGTTTCACTTCTGATTAGTTCTAAAATGTGTATTTTGTACGCACGTATAATTTTTCTACTATTAACAATATGATAGTAGGTACATTGACTGAGATTTTATGCATACTATAATAATAATGAGATAACGTTTAATTAAAATAGTGAATTTAATTATTATTGAAACACAAGTATGTATTCACCGATAACGAACAAAAATATTTTTATCATCAATTCAAATTATTGGTAAACATACTGATTAATCTTTGATTCATTTAAGATCTCATCCAAAGGAAAGAATAGCACTATACATCGATATATATGTACTACGTACTAGATTTCGCGTTCCGAACACTTGCTTTGTTCGACTAAGATGTACTGCAATCCGTACACCTCACTTTAGTGTGACTGCGACCATCATGGAATGTAGGTGTATACAGAGCAGCGTTGATAATATGATAATTCGAATAATACCAATCAAAACTTGCACATGTAGATGTGAAAAAATTCTCTATTTAACTAAGTAAAATGTTTTGTTGTTAAAGTGCACAAATTGGTAATAATATCGAATTAGCACAATAAAAAAAAATATTCTACACTAGCTTCTGCCCGCGACTTCGTCCGCGTGGAATGGTTACTTTGGGCTAACGTTAACTTCAACTCGCGATTTCGTTTACGTAAAAGGTGGAAATATTTTTAAATAATACATACGTTAAAGCTGTTTTAGGTACCTACATGATCCTTTTATTAGTAAGAGTAGATCATTTAACCTTAAGTAAAATAATAATAATAATAATAATCTTTATTGAAAACTAAATACATATGACAGTTGACATAGATGTCTTTGCCTCTTGAATTAGGTAATACCTGTGTTTCAAGAGACAGTTCCTTCCCGAAATACATAAATCTTGAACATCAAATTATTTTACAGTAACATACATTATAAATAATGAATATATATATCTTACGTAATAAAGACTAATGATAAAGAAATCTATAATAAATGAATGAGTGAGAACTAACGTGTTAGTGAGCGCGCTCACACGTTGTGTGTGTGTGTGTGTGTGTGTGTGTGTGTGCGCGCGTGTGTATGTGTGTGTTGTGCGTTTGTTTCTGTGTGTGTTTGTGTGGTGTGCGTGTGTTTGTGTGTGTGTGTGTGCTTGTGTGTGTGTGCGTGTATGTATGTGTGTATGTGTGTGTGTGTGTGTGTGTGTGGTGTGCGTGTGTTTGTGATGTAGTGTGCGTGCATGTATGTGTTTCTTTTTTTTTGTATGTATTTGTAGTTACGCGAAATAAGTATTTAAAAGTGATTCAAGTTTGACGTAATCCATATAATGCAATGTAGTACCATATAAAGTAATGCAAGTAAAAGTATTGGGTCTTATCTATACTTTCTATAGATATATTCAATGTATGTATATTATACATACATACATACACTTACACCTATTTACGATTACACATACTTTTAATGTGTATGAAATCGCTGTGTGGTAGCGGCTATGAATACTACCAATCCTCACTTTGCTTGTGGATGTCGTAAAAGACGACTAAGAGCCTTATAACGACTTGGGCCAATTCCATCTGATGCCGTTTGGTCAACAATTACATTCCCAATTAGGGTTGACGTCTGGCAGGCGGCCGGTCATAAAACTATTGCCAATAACTTTTATAATATGTACCTACTATGAATGAAGAGTACTTATTGTATCAACCCCAAGTAATTGGGATAAGAGTAGGAGAATGATGATGATGATGACCTCTCGTGAACAAATCTCCAATTTGGTCCAGAAAAGTATGACGTGGTCTTCCCCTCGTATTCGTCCCATTCACGATTGCTTTATATGTTTGCTTCGTCAACCTCTGCCCACTCATTATTTCTTCCACTTCGTGTCCAACCCACCTCAGCATACCAGCGCTCTTTTATAACATTATACCTAATTTTATCTTTCATACTTACATCACACACAGCTTACGAAGAGCTGTCAGCTCTACAGCATTTATTCTATTTTCATGTCTTCCCCGCCAAATCTAACTTTCACTGCCATACATGAGGGCAGGCACTAATACTTCCTATACTTATTATTATTATTTAGGATGTGTAAAGCCGACGGAAGGTCATGAGAAGAAAACAAAACTAAAAATGTAGTGTGTGCAGAAGTACTTTGAAATAACATTAGTTTGAGTTTTTTTTTAATATAAGATTATAAGATCCAGTATTTTTATCGTAAATGCGCGCCCAGTACTTGATCATTATTTTGCTGCGATGTTATTTTTAAACTGCGATATTTCCTAAGATATTCATTGAAATCAAATAATGTAAAGAGCAATTTTGTTTTAAATTAAATACTTGTGATGAATAACTAATTTATTTGGATAAGGATTAATATTATGTTTATAAAAACACCTTCGAAAATATCACATTATTTTAAAACAAATTTGATTAGCATAAAAAAGGTTATAGTGAGCCAATCTTAAAAGATAGACATACATATGCTGTCGCGGACTTTTATTTAGAACTTTGAAAGGGGAACAATTATGTAGTACATAATTTTTGCGCAACTTTAACCGTTTACGCAGCGGAAGCTCTCAAAAGGAAACATATACCCGATTTTTACACATTCATCATTGTTGCTCTGCTCCTATTGGTCGCAGCGTAATGTTATATAGCCTTAAGCCTTCCTCTATAAATGGACTATCCAACAAAAAAAGAATTTTTTAAATCGGACCAGTAGTTCCTGAGATTAGCGCGTTTAAACAAACAAACAAACAAACTCTTCCGCTTTATAATATTAGTATAGATTCTACATTTAAATGTCACGCCATCTTTGATTATAGACTAAAGCCCGCAGATGTTCAATTACACTGGTTGGAGGTAAAAATGTGTGACTAAACACAGACTTGACGTAGTGTCTAGAAAGTATTTTGATTATTTATAATCTTTTTCCTTTAGTTTGTGTTATCAGTTGATACTTATTTGTCAAAGATCAAACAGGTTGGTATAGGGTTCTGTTTCGAGTTTTCCTTCTCTTGATAGTATAGTAGTATATGCATATTATATCGTTTAAAGGCGACCTTTTACGATATCCACGACCAAGACAGGTAGTGATGAATTGTATTCTTATTCCGTCATCACACGGATATTCAACACTGTTGTACTTATATTTATGTTATTAACATACGGTTAAAGCAAAGTTTATATAAACATATAATAGTTCATTTTCTATTATAATTTACTATTATTTTTATTTATTTAACTACTGAATAATACACTTTGAAATAGAGTATGCTGTATGAGTTCTAATGAATGTTTGTAGGTACAAAAACTGTGTCACTTCTGCGGTGTAACATCTATAGTAAGACACTTTGTTACATAACGTTGAACGAAACGCGTAAGTGCGCATGAAATGCCTACATCTTACGACGTTTTGGTCGCGAGAAAATTCCAACTATAAAGCGATCTAGCGCTGTGTGCTTCAATGTTCGCGTTAGATTGCCTATTTATTCTTTTAGCGCTGCAGCGGACTTTAGTTTAACTGTTACCAAAATGGAACAAAATATTTATTCGGGATAGCTTCTCTATACATATAACTCTATGGCACTATAGGAATCTTATAACGCCTTTAAGATCAACAATTCGCTTACCATAGTGATAGTGATTATGTCACTGTTCCCCTTTGGGGAGACCTATATCTCACAGTAGACCGTCGATAGACTAACAAAAATTATACTTAATACCTACTTAATTTTATGGTAGGTTATGGTTTGAGCGCAAGCAATAAGCGATATTAGATAAATATTTAACTTCATTGTACTGTTCGGCAGGTTATACATTCAACAACGTACTTGTACAAAGAAGAAGCCAACTTCGTACTTTGAAATATAATATTAACTACAAATACGTTCAAATATTTTATTTGATAACCGTTTTCTTTTTATCCACAAGGTTAAAACAGCAAAGTTAAGGTCAATTAATAATTAAATGCCACTATCGCTTTTTACCAAACTATATAAACATACGAGTATGTAGCTTGTGCAATAAAGAATTATTATTGTAGACGTAATATTCAGTCGACATTCAATAGAATGGGCGAATGTGAAAATGACGTCCACTGGCTACGGATGATTGGTATTATAATACCTTTTGCATATATATATATATATATATATATATATATATATTGTATTTTTATCAAATTTCTGCTTGCTTATTATTTACTACCAAACCAAACATTGCTCATGGCTATCGTAAAATATTGAAGTCTACTACTTGCAATATCTACGGTATAGGAAGATTAAAAATTGCGTTGATCCTAACTAATTGGGATAAGAGCATTGTAATGACAGAGAATGATGAGTCAAAGACAGATCGATATTCCATCATTTTATCGTAACTTGTGAAACTCACTTATAATTAGTTCAATTATATCGTTATATATGAAAAATATAAATACCCCGATAATATGCAGGTGCACATGTTTATTTAACAAATAGTATCAGTTGACAAATTCATAAAAAAATGACAGATGGTTTGAAGCCAACCTAATTCGGTAAAGAGACTTGGTCTATCACAATCAAAACTATTAAGACTTTTGAATGACATTCAGAACGTTTTTGTATGTATTGTATTGTATGCATAATTAATATAATTAGTAAATGTGGGTAGATCGAATAACATGTAGGTATAACAGCTCGATAGAGACTTGTGGCGGCACAGTTGTGGGTCGTGGTGAACAGTCGTGTAATAATTCTAGAAATTAAATGCATGATTATAATATTATACACATACACATGTATCTCACATATATCAACAGGAGCGGCTCTAGCACATGTAGCGCCCGAGTGCAATCAATAACCTGGCGCCCTCTTGTATCAAAATGGGGAACAAAATGGAATAAGTCGCTAGTTACAACACGTTCGACTAAACTCCGAACCTCGCTGGAATGCGTTGTCGCATGCTTAGTCTCGTTGTTTTGACACAAAATCAGGTAAACGCGATCGGATTATGAAGTTACAGTGAGCATAGCGACAAAGCAACCTACCTAAACCTGTCAAATAACGCACCCACTACGTTTATAGATGGTGAGGCACTGGCTGCGTACGGTGTGCCCGCTCCGTGTGAAGCGATACAGTGGAGGCTCTATGTGTCTCGAGCGGCTTTCGGCGCCCCCTAACACACGGCGCCCGGGTGCACCGCACCCTCTGCACTATAAGTAAAGCCGGCCCTGTATATCAAGTACCTACTACTGTTACTTACTATTTATTTTATGTACTTTTCCATTCATCCCATCATTGTTGGACATAGGCTTCTTCAAATACATGAGAAAAAGAACTATGTACCGGTGGTCCATCTGAATGGCGATAGAGAGGTAGCATACGGCAGATTATGGAGTTGTATATGATCCTTTCCGCTGCCCAGGATGACTTGAGCAGGGTTTAGCTGGATTATAGTCTAACTCTAAAAAAGGCCTCTTCAAATAGGAATAAAGCTATATACTGGCACTGGCAATAAGAGATTAACGATCTCAGTGGGTGTTAAAACTTCCGCAGACATTGCTTTAGCGAGTTTTTATGATTTTTATAGGGAAGGGATGGTGAAACGTTATATTTTTACTTCGTCACCACACAGGAATCTCATAACCCACGTTTCCACCCCATCGCTATTGAGTCGACTACCAAGAAACATCTATTGGGTTAACTGAATCAAATCAAATCATTTATTATGCATAAGCCCTAAGAGGGCACTTACATATTGTCAATATAACATAGCTTTTTTTTTAATTTTTCTACCACAGAAACTGTTTTATTACAGAAAGTATAAACCAAACAGTGAACGTACGTACGTACGTAACTAATCACGTACAAGTGACGTAAGTGTATAATCACGATAATTAATTAAATCTACAAAAGGCACTTCGTCATATACGTCCCACTGCTGGCCTTGAACCTCCCCCACACTTGGTAATGATGAATATCCTATTATACCACCCTAATTAGATGGGTTAAGATACTTTTTTATTTTGAATTTTCTTTTTAATGCATAGACGTCATATGTATATTGTATCTCTTACACGTCTTCCACGGGTAAGACAGGGAGTAATAAAATGTATTCTTACTCACTACATGTTAAAGACGCTTAGAAATGACACACTTAATTGACAGAGATATATGAGATATTCCATAAATCTATCAGATTATGGATTCCCATAGTTGAACATAAGCTCCCCTTGGAAGAATAATGCCATAATCGCCACATTTGGCAGGCAATGTTGCTCATTATCCCGGTGATTGGTCAATTAGATTTAATGACTCCTAAATAAAGTAATAATTTCCCTTCTATTATGGAGGAGGCTCGAGCCCAACAGTGGTATATATATGAGCCGAGATGAAAATGATGATGAAATAAAGTGATCCTCTCCTAAATCCTAAATAAAGTAATCCGTGAAGTAACGGAGTAAGAATACAATCCACCACCCCCTATCTTACCCGTGGGTGATCGTAAGGAACGACTAAGGGATATAAAAGGCATATAACCTCTATGCAAGAGAAGGAAAACTCGAAACAAAACCAACACGTTTAACCAGCGCGCTATAGTAGGTTAATTTACCTCCCATTACGGAGGAGGTCCGAGCCCAACAGTGGGACATATCGCTTGCCCAGAAGAATAGTGTCACAATTCAAAACAGCAAAATTTTTTAGGAGAGTCAAAATAGGTATTTCCTTTTTTTCAGCTCGGTTCAGCAGCGATTCCAAATGCACGAACGTCAGCATAATATCATTAAGAATGACGATGAAGAGTTGATGGGGTGAACTTATAATATTAACAACCTTCCAGCATCCAAAATTGAAATATTATAAAAATTGTAATTTTTAGAGTTGTGACACTATTCTTCTGGGCAAGCGATATATGGGCTGTGATGATTATGATGATGATGAAATAAAGATATATCATATTCGCAGTGGAGTTATCACACGCTGTACTAGTTATCTATAGAAACAATATTTATAATTCAAGCAGCGCTGTAGGCATAATAGTAGTAGTTATAAAACTTTCTTCTTAATATTTTTATTGAAAAATCATGTTTTATATTCTGCCAGCATCAGTCTAAAACTCAATTAATTTCAAAGAAAATAAAAGTAGTTCACACTAGGCGGGCGGCGTGCAGTCGAGCTTGGCGAATCCCTCATTATTATTTCTTCGACGAAACTCGCAAGTTCGAGGGCTACGCCGTCTTAGAACTTAATTAAACGGTTCTCAGCCCGTCTTCATTATTGCCAGAGTGTACGCCGAGTGACGCTGGCAAGCTTAGATCTATCTGTGTGAATACGTCTGCTGTATTTTATTCGCACTATATACGAAATTTTATATAAGCTACTCTAAATAAAACTTAATTAAAATTAGATCTAAGAATAACATTGCTCATAATGAACTCATTTAATTTTTATCTAAAAATAGATGGTTGTCCGTAAAGTTGGTTTACAGATGATAATTTTACGTGGTGACGTCATAAGAAAATATTGATGAAAAATTGCATACTTTTATAAATTGAACAAATATAAGCAATGGAAACCACTGCAACTTTTCACTTCATTTTATAAACAGTTAAAAAATCGTTTACGTGTAGGTTGTGTGCTGTCGACTCTCTTCTACTTGGACACATCGGCCGATGGAGTGGAAAAGAAATAGATGCGTCACAAGCCGAACGCTTAAGCCGATCGTGCCTTTATTTATTGCTTGTTCCGCGCTCTCGCTTGCACGCTCGGCGCAGGAGGAACGTTATAACTTTCGTGCGTGTACCCAGCATTCATCGATTTATAAGACGTTATCACGTCAAAATCTACATCCAAATCAGAACATACAGGGTGGAAGTGGACCGCTCCCGAAAACAAAGACAGATAACCCTACTAGTCCTACTTGTAATGATAGACTAGAAAAAAATCGATTCGAAAGAAAAAAATTTTTTTTCAAACAAATTTTAAGTTTTTTTTCACATTCCATCGTATTAGGACAGCGCCATGTAACGATAATAACATAAAAAATACGTAACTTTACTCAGATGAGAAAAAACGCAATCTATTCAAAAGTCACGATCATATGTTCAAGAGTGCTACGACCTCGCGTAGTGAAAAAAAAATTTTTCTGTCATCCGAATGGAATTTTTTTCTAGCCTATCATTACAAGTAGGAGTAGTAGGGTTACCTGTCTTTATTTTCGGGAGCTGTCCCCTTTCACCCTGTATAATATAATGATAACAGTTGATGATTAAAAATATATATTAAGTGTTAATAAGAAACAGCTTCTACAAAAATATTTTCTTAATTACCAATCACTATTCTTCGTGCTCAATGCATATTAATACGTTCTACTGCTAGGCAGAAACCTCTACAAAAATAAAAGGAAATTATTCACCTAATTAGCTGGTTACATAGTATAAGAAAATAATATATACCTAATTATAATGAGGAGGATACTCGTGATTACCACAGTAATTCGCAATTTTTTTTTGCATGGTCATTACGCCGAGGTACTGAAAGGCTATCAGGTGTACTTAAAATACTTACCACACGCTCAGCGGGTTATAAGATTAAGGTGTCCTAACGCTCCTGCGATTCAACTATGGACCACCAGCAAAAAAAAAAACCCATGCACATACGTTCAGTTCCCATATTTAATGATTTTATTGTTATTTAAAATTCTAGTTATATAAACTTTAACTATCTTACTTAATGAATTATTCGAAAAGAGCTTTACCTGAAATAAAACTATGTATTAATATTCTTACATATTTCCTTGTCCTTATATTATTATTCTTTGTCATCCGTAGCCTAATATATCATATCTAGGTACATATTATTTGTGAAAGGTGTATGAAAGAAGAAAGAGGAGTTGGAGCGTGTCAGAGAGGAGATTGTCCACGCTGACGCACCGAGTACTTGCACCAAATGTCGCCCTAGATGAAGACACGAGTAAATGGACCGCGGTGGGTGGATCGGGGTTAGACTGCGTGAGGACGACGCCCAACACTGTTGTATGCTACCGAGGCGTTGATAGGAATGATATCCGAAAGTGTAACCTACAGCGCTGGCCATGGATGTCAAGCAGTACCAATAGTCGGCCTAATGTCGATGGGGTGGAAACACATTTATAGTGGTAGGACTACGCTATTGACAGTTCTCTTTCTACAGCTGCGGGCCGGTCCGCCCGGGTTAGTACCTACTACACTCTCGCAGAAGATCGACACCTGAGTAATGGCAATGTGCTATTGCGCTTCGTTCGGTGAGCGAGAGAGCTGGAAGCCCAACTGGGTCGGTTTGGGGATTGTAATGGTAGGCAGCGGCCTAGATATATACTCTTGGTATTGCAAAGGTCGATGGGCGGCAGTGACACTTACCAGCAGGTGTACTGCTAGCTCGTTTGCCACCATAAGCAATAATAAAAAAAATACTGTGTTATGGAGCCGTATGCCACCCTTCCGTCGCCCTGGATTCAATGGGCGGTGTATGACCAGAATATAACCTCACAAAAAAAGACCAAATACGCTACGCTTTACAATTTCAACAATGAAAATCATTTAATTTTATCGCGTATCAAGTGTCAACCTTAAAAATGTATGTTTAACAAAATGTATGGTATGAGCATACCAATGACAGTTTATTTACAAGAATAATAAGTAGTCAAGTATACAGAATAATGTTGCGAAGGCCTTCTACTAAGTATAGTGTAATCAATCAGGACGATTATAGTCAAGAAAAATACGTACTATAAAAAGATTATCTACAAACAAAGACATAGGTACTCTTCAATGCCTATAGAAATAGTTAGTCATTGATGACTTCATAGGAATATTTATACCTACACACTTAGAGTAATAACACATAGAAACCAATTCCACGCACAATATTTGACGCCACTAAATTGGTGACAAAAATGTCACCCTACGCCGGTCCGTTAGTGTACAAGGTCATTGTGTTCCATTTTTAACCCCCGACGCAAAAAAGAGGGGTGTTATAAGCTTGACGTGGCTGTCTGTGGCTGTGTGGCTCTGTCTGTCTGTCTGTCTGTGGCATGATAGCTCCCGAACGGATGAAGCGATTTCAATTTAGTTTTTTTTTTTGTATTAAAGGTGACTTATGTGCGAGTGTTTTAGACATGTTTAATGAAAATCGAATCAGCCGTTCAAAAGTTATAGGGGTGAAAGTGGGGAAGAATAACCGAATGTCTACAAATATACTCGAGCGGGGTCTCAAATGAAAGCGCGTCACGTGCCCATTACAAAATAATATGATATAATCTTTGCCTTAAATATAAATTTAAAGATATTCGACAAGAACCTATGTATTTACAACTTAACAAAATCTACATTATAATAAATATGTAGGTACCTTTAAAAAGTAAAAAATAAAAAAGAAACTCAATCTTAAATTATAATATTATTATATATATAATATTATACATGTATGTATTAATAATTCTAACAAAATACCTCGCGTTGGGGGACCTCCAACCTAACAATTTAATTACAAATAGTCCAACCTCACCTAACCTAACTAAGCAACATAATAAAATAAAAATATAAATAACATAATAATAATAATAACATAATAAATAATAATAGTAATATAATAAATAATTAGGAGCGGTGCTCAACACGAGGTATTTTGTTAGAATTATTAATACATAGGTACTTAAAGATTTTCTTTTTTTATTTTTTACTCTTTAAAGGGAACTTAGGTTTTTGTGTCGGGGGTTTTTTAATTTTTTTTATAGTAGTGTGCGTGTATACTCGTGTAATCGCTTGCACACTAACAGAAATTTTGGCTTCACTTTTTTAAACACTGTAAAGTACCGAACTATCCTTCTATGTGTTTCTATTCTAAGCCTACCTCTAAATCTAGAAAATATAGAATGCCTTTGTATCTTATTTTATGAAATAACTAACTACGTAATAGCATTGTCAATATTCTCCACATTTACAATTATTACCCATACAGAAAAATTCTGAACATCATCTTTTAAAAATAAGATAGACCTTGGACAACATACCGCCGTTTCCGAATAGCATTTTACGAGGGTCCCACAAATCCCTGAAATGGCTCAGCAATGCTCGAACTTACCAATTCCTGTCCCCATCTCGCGTTTCAATTTGCTCCTTGTACAGTTTGTAGCCGAAATAAAAAGTAGCATTTTGTTTTTCTACAATGAACTTAGATCCTTGGTTGTTATTTTTACGGTTAGGTTGTGTCTCTAAGGAAACATTACGTGACCATATGCAATATAAAAATAAGTTGTTATTTTAATGGTCTTTATTGTCAACATTGTTAGTATATCTATGCTTTCTGATGCGCGTAGTATTTGACATTGCTAGCAGTATATAGTTTATTTTCTAATCATCATCATCACAGCCCATATATGTCCCACTGTTGGGCTCGGGCCTCCTCCGTAGTGCGAGGGAAATTGACCTACTATACCGTGCTGGTCAGACGTGTTGGTATAGGTTTTTATTTCGAGTTTTTCTTCGCTTGCACAGATGCCATATGCATATTATAAACCCTTAATCATCTTTCACGATACACACGGGTAAGAGAGGAGGGTGCTGAACTGTATTCTCACCATAATGAAGGCGCATTATACAGCAATATATATGCCTCTAATCTATGCCATTTACCTAGATTTTAACGATCATATTCCCAAGTAGATGAACCTAATAATATAGGATTCTATGAGATCTAGAAAGATACTTGTATTTTTATGTCAATTAAAGAATACTTTATATCAGAACTAGATCGTCTACTGCTGGAAGTAGACAGTCAAAGAATGCTACACAGAGCGATATTGTGACGACTGCATCCAACGCCTTTCTGCGACGGTAACCACATACATTTAAGCCTATCAACTCAGCGAATTTCATCAGTCCATATAAGCTGCTCTATGCGTCTTTCGATTCGTTGATTCCTACAAAGAGCCCTTCTTTCGTAAAATGTAATCGGTTCATTCATCGTTCTGTCTCACCCCTTACTACTTCAGTATAGTAATCTTTTGGTATAAACCTATTCGTCTATGCATTTAAGTTTCGGTTTTTATATCATAGGGAAATGTCAACCACAGAGGTCTGTGGTTGACTTCATATTTAGGTAATATTGAGCTTCAGTAAATGGACTTTTGACGGGAATTTGAAAACGTCATGTGGTGTTCTTGTATTATATTCGATATCTTAGTGTTTTAACGTGTTATATTAGATAATTTTGATGGCATTTTATGTAATATGAAGCGGCGAAAATACTGGAATGTAGTGAATATCATATAAAAGTGCTTTACAACGTTTTCGTTTTCTATCAAAATTCCTACAACATACCATTAACAGTGTCACCATAGCACTGTTGATGGCGACAATTCGACTGACTGACAGAAAATGACTAACCTGAAGAGATTAAGAACGTGAAGATAATTATAACTCGACACTGGCAAAAATGGCTCGTATAAGTAGCTGATTGCCAATACATAAAAAGAAGAAGAAGAAGAACTTGAAAGACTAAAAACGTGAAAATATTTATAACTTGACACTGGCACCAATAGCTTGTATATGTAGCTGATTGCCAATACATAAGAAGAAGAAGAAGGACTTTTGACGGGAATTTGAAATCGTCATGTGGTGCTCTTGTATTCTATTAGATATCTTAGTGTTTTAACGTGTTATATTAGATAATTTTGATGGCATTTTATGTAATATGAAGCGGCGGAACTACTGGGATATATCCCATTCACTATAGTGAATATCATATAAAAGTGCTTTACAACGTTTTCTTTTTCCATCAAAATTCTCACAAGATACAATTAATAGTGTGGCCATTGCACTGTTATGGCGTCAATTTGACTTAGACAATTACTAACCTGAAAAACTAAAAACGTGAAAATATTTATAACTTGACACTGGCACCAATAGCTCGTATAAGTAGCTGATTGCCAATATATAAGAAGAAGATATTTTTATATGCTGTTTATCTGAATCAAGTAGGTAGCGGGACTTTTGGCGGGAATCTAAAACGTCATGTTGTGCTCTTGTATTATATTCGATATCTTAGTGTTTTAACGTGTTATATTAGATAATTTTTATGATGTTTTATGTAATATGATGTGACAGAACAGCTGGGATGTAGTGAATATCATATAAAAGTGCTTTACAACGTTTTCGTTTTCCATCAAAATTCCTACAACATACCATTAACAGTGTCACCATAGCAGTGTTGATGGCGACTAATGTTGAGTAGGACATACAAGAGGCAGTACATTTGTCCCGTACAAAACGTCAAAATGTAAGAGCAGCTCAGCAATTCAAAATGTACTACTTCACATTTTCTGTCGCGGTAGTCGCGTTAATCGTAAGCGAGAGGGAGTACGGCATATATGTCAAAAGTCCAGAGTGAGTGAGAAAGAACACCTCGAGCCTCATTGTCGTGTGCCTCACTTCAGTACTGTTTCTACTCTTAGTTTATGCTGGAATATGAATTTTATGAACAACGCTATACACAATATTGATCTTTAAAAATATTTTAATAGAGTTGCAAATAGCGCGAAATGGTGTGATTATATTCGAGTGAATTAGCTCTTCTCAGAGCTACGAAAGTACGAACGAATATGGGTTGGATTTTGGCGCGTTCTTTAACGATTAAGAGTATAAGTTGTTCCTTTTTTTAATCAATAATTTAAGAAACAATCAATATTTGTTCTAATTATACCTATAATAATAATTATAGTCAGTTATCACTGCTCATTTTATCAATCGCTTCATGTATCTTTGTGGTAAGTAATACGATAATCACACTTTTGTAAGGTATAAATACAAAGTGACATAATTACTCGGTTCGGGTTGAAAGCCCTTAAGGCTCACCCATAGTCCGGTTAAACTGTCAAAGCCACCTGGGCTAACACCTCGCAGTTGGTTTTTTTAGTGGGTATTCAGCCCCGGGGCTGCTGAGTCCCACACTCCTCGCCCGGGCGGGAGTGCGCCAAAGTAATTTTCGTCACTGCGTTTCCAAAAAAAAAAAAATACTCGGTACTTCAAATGTACTATTATGCTTCAAAACGCCTCGCTTCTTTTTTTGTAAGGTACATACTCGTATAAATGCATCAATACAAAGTGACATAATTACTCGGTACTTCAAATACTACTATGCTTCAAAACGCTTCGCCTCTTTTGAAGCGGGACATTGTACCGGCTCGGTACGAAAAAGAGGCAACTCTTACAACCTCATATAAAATTCATGTCCTACTCAACACTGATGGCGACAATTCGACTGACTGACAGACAATGACTAACTTGAAGAGATTAAGAACGTGAAGATAATTATAACTCGACACTGGCAAAAATGGCTCGTATAAGTAGCTGATTGCCAATACATAAAAAGAAGAAGAAGAAGAAGCTGCAACTTAACTTTGACATTGGCTTAAGTATAAACAGAGCCACAACAACAAAAAAAAAAAAAGTAGGTAGCTGTTTCTTTCACTATTATATACAACAACGGGCTATGCTTATTACTGTAGCAATGATTATGAATACAATGTTTCACTATTCCTTCCTTAATCAGATTAGACTTTTAAACAACAAACAGAAATCAACACTGCAAGAAAAAACTAATTTGAATTCAATGTAAAGCAACCCATTTAGCAATATTGGATACTATCCAACTGAAGATTGAAATCTCTCCCACTATGGGGATATCAACAATAGTGCGCATATGGCCTGAGAAGAAATAATAATAATATAAAACTTGTTAAGACTTAAGTATGTAAATGGCAATCATTGGTTTTTCCGCAATAAAATGTTGAAGGTCTGTTGAATATTGTTGCTTATCTACATCGCTGAGGTCACTCTTTGTTATAAAATTTATAAATAATAGTAGTATTAAAATACTACTATTATTTATAAATTTTGGCAATAGTTGGCAATAGTTTTATGACCGGCCGCCTGCCAGACGTCAACCCTCCTTGCCAATGTAATTTTTGGTTGACCAAACGGCATCAGATGGAGTTGGACTAGTTCGTTATAAAGCTCTTAGTCGTTTTTTACGACATCCACGAGCAAAGTAAGGGTTGGTAGTATTCGAAGCCGCAACCACACAGCTACTTATAGTAGTTATATAAATATTGTTGCAAAAGTTGTCTGAAAGAAATTGCATATAAGATTAACTACCGCCTAATTGTACCAAAATTTATTTTTTTCTTTTCTTGTTTTATTTATATGGTGTACAATAAAGAGTTATTATTATAAGTATATTAATAAAACAGAATAAATTTTTATCATTATTTTCATTCCAGCATCCAATTCTATACATCCATTAGCCAATTGATTTTGACTGTTAAAGGGCCCGTTACCACTAGGGAAATGACATAATCGCTATGCTTGGTAGGCGGATTGATGCACCCGTGTGGGCGAGGGCTCTGAACGCCCAGCTCAGGGCTGTTCTGTGGAGACCCCAGAGAGTCATGGCGGTCAGAGCCATTCGCGGGTACCGCACGGTATCGACCGAGGCGGCATGCCTACTGGCCGGGACACCCCCGTGGGACCTAGAGGCGGAGATGCTCTCCGACCTCTACCGGCGGGTGACCTCACTGCGCGACGAAGGTGGCTCCCCATCGCTGAGCGAGATAGCCACCTGGCGCGAGGACGCCCGCCGAGACGTCATCGCCCGTTGGGCTACGCGGCTGGAGAGGCCTAGACACGGTGTCGTCACCGTCGAGGCTCTCCGGCCCGTACTGATGGAGTGGATGGAGCGGCGGCACGGAGTCCTCTCCTTTCGACTGGTGCAGGTGTTGTCGGGGCACGGATGCTTCGGCTTGTACCTGCACACGGTCGCGCAAAGGGAGTGGACTTCGTTCTGCCACCATTGCAGCAGTGACGAGGACACGGCGCAACACACGCTGGAGGCGTGTCCGGGCTTTGACCGGCATCGCCGTGACCTCGTCGCTGTTATTGGTGCCGACCTGACGCTGCCGGCTGTCGCGAGAGCGATGGTCGACAGCGTCAGGAACTGGGACGCGGTCGCCGCCTTCTGCGAGGCTGTCATCTCGCAGAAGGAGGCGGCGGAACGAGTCCAGGAGGATTCCCGCGACCCGGGCCGCCGTCAGCGGCCGGGGCGGCGCAGGCGCGAATACCTGCGCCTGATGCCGCCCTAACCGAGGCCTCGGGTGATCGGACCGGGGAATTGTCCGGTCACCCGACGTGAGGCCACCGCGTGAGGGCGACGCCCCGACGGCGAAATCTGTCGGGGCGTCGACGAGAGGAACCCGCGAGGGTAAACCGCCGGGCGGGCCACCGAAGTTAAAATCGAGTACCGGTGGTCCGCTCGCACGGCGAAAAGAAGGTTTTACGGTGGGTCTATGGGGTCACGCGCCGCCTTTCCGTCACCCCGGACCGATTCAGCGGGGCGAGACGCACCCATAGCCCACCCATAAATTTGGTAGGCGGATTGATAATCACAATGGAAGTTATTAATTTTCAAGAAGAGCTTTGATACATACTCCATTTCTGTTTCCTTAGCCGGCTTTTACAACTCCAATATTTAATTAAGTGTAATTTATACTAAATATATATAAATTAATAAACAAAATTAAAAAAAAAAATCTCTATTCCATTTATTTTACCTTCTTATATTTATTTTACCTTCTTATATTTATTTTACCTATATTTATACTTTGTAGTGGTAGGATCATATCGTTGGCAGTTTTCTGTCTAAAGCCGCGGGCCGATCCGTCCAGGGTAGTACCACAATCTCGCAGAAAATTGATGTCTGAGGAGTGGCAATGTGTATTGTACTTCGTTCGGTGAACGAAAGAGCCGCCAGCCCAACATTCTAGGTGGGTTTGGAGTTTTATTGGTGCGCAGCGGCGTAGCTGTACCCTGGTATTACAAAGATCCATGGTTGGCAGTAACTCTATACCAAATGTATCCATGTGGCGAAGTAAGAATACAATTCAACATCCGCTATGCTAGCATTCATTACTATCATACATGTTAAAAACAAATACCCACTATGAATTTAACATTTTAACGACAGCTAACATAAAAACCTAATAATCACCAACTCAATAATCATCATCATCATCACAGCCCATAAATGTCCCACTGTTGGGGTCGGGCCTCCTCCGTAATGGGATGGAAACTAATCTACTACACCGTGCCGGTCAGACGTGTTGGTATAGGATTTTGCTTCGAGTTTTCCTTCTCTCGCATAGATGTTATATCACGGGTAAGATATGGTGGTGAACAGTGTTCTTACTCCGCCACCACACTCAATAATATCAGTTGTCAAACAAAAGAAACCGCATCATTATCGGAACATTAATTTAGGAGTTACGATGCCACAGACAACACACACGGACACAGATACGTCAAACTTATACCGTTCTCTTTGCGTCGGGAATTAAAAAGGAAACCACAAATTATAATATTGATTTATTAGAATTAGATAAATGAGTATAAAAATGTAATCCTAATATGGCTAAGAATTTTCTTATTCTTAGTTACGAGTATATATAAATTTGATATTTTGAGTATTCTTATTTATATCCGTATTGCTTCATGTTGGTTGCGAAATCATTTCTATGTAGCTGAAAAAAAAATGGAATATAAATTAGTATGTTCTTTCAATTATACCTTGTACATACTAAAAAAATGAATGGTGACCATATTAATTATTAATGGAAAAATTAGAGAATATTAATGAAAAAAAATTGATATTTACACACTGTTCTACATACATACATATCATCACGCCATATCCCTTGCAGGGTAGGCAGAGAGTGCCGGAGAACTCTATCCTTGCATACTTCACTCGCTTCTTCAACATTCATAATTCTCTTCATACACGCTCGCCAGTTTGGGCGACTCTTGACTCCACCTTGCCACCTTCTTTCAGTACGTGACCAATCTGGTCTAGGTAGGTGAGTCTTGGTCTCCCCCGGTACCTACATCCTTCCACTTTCGCATTGTATATCTTCTTAACCAGACGTTCGTTCGACATTCTTTCCACATGTCCGAACCATCGGAGCATTCCCTTTCGCATCTTTACATCAATACTCTCTTTCATACCTACTCGCTCTCTTATGTCGTCGTTGCGAATGCGGTCGGTCAGCCTTTATAGGTGTGTAAAAACGACTTAGGAATATTTTCAGCGAACATCCTTTATTTCCTATGTCGTAGGAGATGAGAGGATTAAAACGTATCGTTAGATAATACATCTTTGTTAGCACTTCGTCAGCATGACTATAGACCAGTTTCTCCTTACTCACGCGGACCTACTCTAATGCCAATGCTTGGAGCCCGGTAATGGAGATCTAGAGTGTTCGAACAAGTGATTTCCCCCCACCCACAGGAAGGCGACCGCATGCCGATGTAAGATCAATCGGGTTAGGTACCCAAAAGGCTAACACGCCGAATCGACTCCGGGAGATCGTCCAATTGGCGGTGAAGAGTGCAAGATGCCACTAGCACATAGACTATAAGAATAAGATATACGTCAAAATATAATCTACCTATGTAGGTTATATTTCGACGATTAAATTTAATGATGTCATTAAATTTTGTCCTATGACTTCTTCAGTGGGTGGTAATAAAAATGAATATTAAAGACTAAATTGGCACCTAATTGAGACTGCTAGAACCAGAGCGGGCTAACTATAAGAACCATGTTTTACAATATGGAACGAATTAAAATTAAATTAAATTCAATTTAATCGATTTGAACATAAGCCGAAATATGCTTGTACTGTCATCTATTGTTAAGAGCTTGTAAAAAAATGTAGGCTGCTGTGGTTTTGTAGATTAAAATTTTTAAATTATGAAATTGCAATAAGGAAAAAAGATGCAAAAATGCAGTGAGACCACACTGGTTCTAGCAGCCTCAATTGTGGCCTAAGTATATCAGAATATAGGTATGTACCCTAAGTATATGAGAATATCGTATATCATATAGGTATGTATGTAATAGTGGTAGGACCACGCTGTTAACAGTTTTCAGTCTACAGCCGCGGGCCGGTCCGTCAGGGGTAGTACCCGCAGAAGTTTGGCGTCTGAGTAGTGGCAATGTGCTATTGCGCTTCGTTCGGTGAGCTAGAGAGCAAGAAGCCGAACTAGGTGTGTTTGGGAATTTTATTGGTAGGCAGCGACCTAAGTTATACCCTTGGTATTGCAAAGGTAAATGGGCGGCAGTGACACTTATCATCAGGTGTGCTGCTTGCTCGTTTGCCACCATAACCAATGAAAAAACCCCATTTATCAATGCACAATAATTACCGTGATTAAGCAAACCAAGCGCGCTTTGTTTTGAAACAAATACAAGTAAATATGACCCAATCATATTACTAACTGTATGACGCTTCATATACAATGATTAATATTGTACATAATACCTATATGACAAACACAATAATACTGAATCATAAGCGAGATAATTGATCCTATCAACTACATATTCGTTCTAGAATAAACTATAATTCCGTTCATCCTATTTATAGAATTGTGTTATTGCAACATCAATGCTTAGGGAACTATAATGCATTTGTTGTATTTATTTATAATCAAGTGATGATTAGTATTTTATTCTATTGTAGAGAAACACACCCATAGTACGTGATATATTTAGTGAATGGCGAGGGACTTCAAAAATACCACGCTGTAACAAAATTATGTCTTGACTCGTGTACATTTGTGGTCACCGAGGACGACGGAATTAAAATTTCAAAAAATAGTTGGTAATATGAGTACGAACACTAATGAGTATTGTAAAACAATAATGCAATTTATTTGTTTGATTTAGACAAAATAAATAAATGTATCTATAAATATATATCCCTGTGGTAACGAAGTTTCCGTTACCACTCCTCTTCTCGTTGGATATCGTAAAATCGATTAAAAATATATATAGGGAAGCTGATAATATCATTGTAACAGGAAGTAAACTGCACTAAAACTCAACCCGACTTGCCTGGTTAGTAGTGTTGTTATAGGGTTTTATTTCCTTCTCTTGCATAGATGTTATGTATGTATATGCATACCATAGTCGTCTTTTACTATCACCCACGGGTAAGACAGGAGGTGGGGAATTGTATTCTTATTCCGTCACCATACAGAAAAAAAAATGATTAAAATATTTGTTGTAAAGTTATTATAATATATTTCATCTACTATTCTGCACGTTATATATTATACTAATTTCAACTTTATAATACTGATCCCTTAAGGTGTTAAACATCAAAGCAAAGGATCTGTTACTATAAATCTGGTTATATATAAATCTACTATTAATTATAAACCTTTGAACTACATTAGTGATAGAAAAAAAATATTATTCTCTAGCCTTATTACTCAAATAAGTACCTAGCAAAGGGTGTTAGATAATAACAGAATTCTTTAGGAGCATAAAAATATTGAATAAGTATATCTTTTAAATTATAGTCATTATACATAAAATATACTCACGTTTACGTAACCCTCTCATATTCCTCACTTCCTCCTCTGTATAGTCTGCAAATTTATTAATGCCGTAAGTAGCGCTGGTGCTTTGTTCATTCAACTTATTTATTTTTTCTAAATTGTTGACGAATATATGATAACGATGGTCCTCTTCGGCTGTATCAGCATATTGTTTATTATGAGTAATTTTAAATTCATCGAAATAGGTTCGTGCATTAGCAACATCATAATACTTTTTATTTCCTGAAGCAGCCATTATAGTTACAATGAATATCAACACTAAACTGACGCAACGCATTTCTGCATACAAGTATTTCTTTGTTAGCACAGTCGTTATTCAATACTATACGAAAGTAGGTCCGTAATGACTAATGCTGCTAAGTGGAGTGAGTGAGTAAGACTTATTCTGTTGATTTGTTGTTTTGTTGTGAGTTCACATTGACCCATCTAAAAATGTATAAGGCATAACGAACAGAGGCGTGATTAAACGTTTGCTGTTACAACGTAGTCTTGCAAAGATTTTAATTTTGAAAAACGTCTTAGCTATTAATTTGTTTTACACATTGATTGTGATAATAGCTTTAAATTGAAATATAATTACATCGAAACTGCTTCAGTAAATTAATGGTGTATGTGCTATGTAACTTAGACATCCGCAAAATAAATAATTGCTAATTAAATTGTTGTAGTTTGAAGTGAACATTATTTACTTATCCAGTGTAATCCACGTAGATCACCTTTCGTCCTTATGAGTAATGTCATCTTAATGTACCTATGTAACTTAAAGATAATCCAGTTGCAGAAATGCCACCAACTACTATTTTTATTATAATTATTATTATTAACCTTACTTAGTAGTCTACTATCACACCTATCACCTATACACTATCACATCTTACTTTTTATTACTCATAATCGTACTCTTATGAGTAAAATAACTACAAACATTTAAGGTAAAACGAAGCGTTTAATAGTGCTTGTGTGAGAGAAACCTTAGTACAAAGCGTCACTGGCTCAGTATCTAAATGTTGCCATTAGAAAAACACTGCATGCATTTTTAAATATTTATATATACTATCTGATAACTATATTTTGTTCCATTATATATTTCATATAGAGCTAATAATATAATTACATAATTTATAAGTTAATAATAATGTAAATATATTGTATAAACGTAGTAATTATACTAGACCAAGTAGCGCCATCTCTTATCGTAAAATTATAACTTTAATCAAGTTGCAGTTTCTCATCTATCAGAACTTATCAAGGTTACGCCTATCATTAGCAAGGATATTACTCATAACAACAAGATGACAAGATGACCTTACAACGCATTTATCAACTATTTTAAAGTTATAAACTGAATATAAACGCTCCTAGTTCTTTGTAGAAGCTACATAGAAGTTAGCGTGATCAAACATTGCAGATGCCTTTCTTTTGATCAATATTTTATTCCACTATGCGTTTATAAGTATACACTATATTACAGTGTCTTATTACTAGAATATACCTAATACAGAATTTTGTTTATTACTATAACTTTTCCGCGGCTTAGCTCTAGTTATATGTAATTCATCATCTTCATCATCATCATCTCAACTCATATATGTCCCACTGTTGGGCTCGAGCCTTCTCTATAATGGAAGGGAAATTGATCTACACGCTGGTCAGACGTGTTGGTTGGGTTTTATTTCGAATTTTCCTTCTCTCGCATAGATGTTATATGCGTTTTATATCCCTTAGTCGTCTTTTACGATCACCCACCACCAGGTAAGATAAGGTGTCGTGAATTGTATTCGTAATTAATTAATTTCTATTATTAAGAAATATTATTAAACATAATAAAGGAGATAACCTAACAGTATATACTGTATACAACTATATATTATTAAAGTAAATAAATCTCGTTTATTTAACCCTTTCCCCCCGGGGTAGTTAGTGACTTTTAACGAATTTCCGCTATTGAAGTTTATTATTATAATGAGTTAAGTAAAAGAAAATGCATAGATTTTTTTTAGATTTTTATTATACCTAGAAGTACTATTTCCAAGACCTAGACTTAAAAGTACCGTCAGGAACTTCGTGTTATCTCAATGTTAGGAACTTTGATAGAAGCTACAAAAGTAATGAGATCCAATATTGACTTAGTACGAATTAAATTAATCGGTTTTTAATTACAAATTAACCTCGTGGTATTCAACAAAACAATTTTTCTTTTCATTTACACAAAACACGTTGCAATGTGAACATTTACTATGAGGTTTCGACTGAATCTTCTTCAAACTACAAACCTCACACCTTCCCCTGTTCTCTACAAAGGTAGGCCAATGGATGCCTCTGTTACCCAAGCGTACGTCTTTTATAGTGGAATAGTCAGATTTGCGCCTTTTCTAAGCGCCGCTTTTCGCACTACTATCAGTAGAAGTCTTTCTTTTCTGACTAGCATCTTTCATTGTCATCAAGCCTTGAGTAACAGAGCGTCGAAAATCTTTTACGGTGGTCTGTTCCATTATAAGTCCATGAATGACATATGAATTGACAAATGCGATGTCCAAAAGACCCCAAAATGACATTTGGGAGTTATCATTGCAATGCAGATGCGATAAAATGATAGCGAATCTGTCTCTTGGCATGGTTTTGCAAATAAGTGCATTGTTGAGATCCGGTGCCGAAGAGTAATGGTCTCTCCACGCCGGACGAGTATTGTAATCCATGAAAAAGTTCATACCAATAAATGTTAGAAGTTCCTCCTTTTTTAGGTTCAATACCTTGCTTTTCTGAGTAGCATAATGGTTACTTTGGTACACAATGTTGTCAATAATATCTTCAATCAATACTAAAAATATATCAGTCGGTGTGGTACAGTGAGCAAAACAGTCTTCTACTACTCCAGTATGTGCAATGTATTCCGGTAAAATTGTATCTAGGTCCCTCTTTTTCCATTTACGATTTGGTTCAGGTAATCGCTGGTTAGTTCAGTGTGAAGACGTATTTACAGGCGTTAGATATTGGAGATGTGGGTATCTGATATATAGGGCATTCTAATACATTATCATTTGACGGCAACGATGGCGGAACTTCGGTAAAAACACTGTCTAGAGCTCTTTCAAAAACCTCATCGAAGCCTCTTGATGAGGTTAGTTTGAAATTTTCCACTTCATCATCGGACACACCTGCATCAGACTCTTCGTGGCAGTCCGGAAGCTCTTCTAACAACAGGGCTTCAATTAGAGCAGTATTGTTTGTAATATCCATCTCAATGGCTAAAACAGTAAGAAAATATGTCAGAATAATAATAAAAATATAAATAAATCATGGAGTATGTGTCATATAAGACCCATAATTTTTGAGACTAAAATCACCTGACGGTACTTTTAAGTCTGCATCAGTTTTTATCAATTATTGATATAAAATAAAGTGATAATACATTATAACAGCTTTTAGAAATGTAGTTAATAATATAAACAATGTAAATACTAAAAAAAATAGCACTTACTTATGATATTCTATTTATAAAACATTTCCAATTACACAGCACAGCGAAGTGACAAAATATTCGACAGGTTGTAACTTGATGTTCAAATTTTGAAGCAGCCTTACGCGGTAATTCAAATAACGCGCTGTAATTGGCTTACGAAAACGGTAATCTAAAGGATCGCCAGTTGCAGTTAGCTTAAAGTGTTTTCGAACTTAAGTTATTAGACGAAAAATGTGGAGGTACTTCTAAGTACCGTAAGGAGGGAAAGGGTTAAAACACTTAAGTGATTTTTTAGCTGTGTAAGTACAGAATAAAATCAGATAAATACGCTTCTTCAAAAAAAAATTAAACAATGTACATAAAAATAGTGTTAAGAGTAGAATAAAATTCTATTCTCTGCAATTAATCTCTTCTTTTTTTTCTGGTTATACCGTCAGACAAAGGAGTATTTTATTTCACAGCAAGTGATAACCGCTACTAATGGAATTGAGCAGTACCTATCGTGAGAACATCGCTCTTTTTATTTCTTTTTAAATTAAAAAAGGAACGGATGAGCGTATTTTAAAATTTGCACCAGCAGTAAGAAATCTGAAAAAGAAATCCATAGTATTTATTCCACGTTTCTGAGCTTGTTGTTTTATTACCTCATTATATGAAGATATATATAATTTGTGTCGATAAACACTGTTGGGCTTGATCTTCCTCCGTAATGGGAGGGAAATTAACCTACTATACTACGCTGATTAGACGTGTTGGTATAGGGTTTTGTTTTGATTTTTCTTTCTCTCGCATCTTATACGCGTTTTATATCCCTTAGTCGTCTTTTACGATCACCCATGGATAAGATAGAGGGTGGTGAACTGTATTCTTACTCTGTCACAACACGAACATTTTGCAAGATATAATTGCTTATAACCCTTGATCGATACTTACGAAATCCAAGGTAAGGAAAAGAGATAATCACCATGAGTATTCTATTTACATGCTATCACATCACAGAAATCATAAAACTCAAAGAAATAACTTAACATGCACGCATATTACGTCTTCATCTATTTTTAGTCACTAAAATAAATACGGTATTACCAAAATGTTCGCTAATTTTAAGTGTTTTCTGATGTTCTTGACAAGTTTATACTTAACGTCAACTTATCTAATGAGACTTTGTACTTTTGTCACTGACAGGTGTCCAATAAAGATAAACAAATATCCATCAAGATATATTTGTTTTAAAAAAAAACATGTTCCTACTAATATTATAAATGGAAGGTGGAGTCAAGAGTCTGAAACCGGCGAGCGTGTATGAAGAGAATTATGAATGTTGAGGAAGCGAGTGAAGAATATAAGGATAGAGTTCTCTGGCACTCTGTTCTTTCTTACTGCCTACCCTGCAAGGGATATGGCGTAATGATATGTATGTATGTAATATTATAAATGCGAAAGTTTGTATGTATGTTTGTTAATCTTTCACGTAAAAACTACTAAATAGATTTAAATTAAACTTTCATCATCATCACAGCTCATAATATGTGTCCCACTGTTGGGCTCGAGCCTCCCCGTAACGGGAGGGCAATTGAACTACTATACCACGCTGGTCAGACGTATTGATATAGGGTTTAGTTTCGAGTTTTCCTTCTCTTGCATAGATGTTATATGCGTTTTAAATCTCTTAGTCGTCTCTTACGATCACCCACGGGTAAGATAATGGGTGGTAAATATAATAATAGTGGTAATATTCTTACTCCGTCACCGCACGGAAAATTAAACTTTACAATAAATACAAAATAGCCGGCAGGTTTTATGTTCATAATTATAAAACAAGCGGCAGATTACAGGGGTTGATCAGATTGGGCATTCATTTATTTAGAATTGTCATTGTAATTTAGAAATAAAAATAGAGTTTATCATCATCTCGTCTTCACATCATTCTTTTTATTGCTTATGGTGGCAAACGAATAAGCAGCACTCCTGATGGTAAGTGTTACTGCCGCCCATGGACCTTTCCAATACTAAGGGTAATGCTAAGCCGCTGCCTACTAATACAAACTTCAAACCCACCCAGTTGGGCTGCCGACTCTCTCGCTCACCGAACGAAGCCCAATAGCATAATGACATCACTGAGATGTCAATCTTCTGCGAGAGTGTGGAACTACCCCGGATGGACCGGCGAGCGGCTGTAGACAGAAAACTGTCAACAGCGCGGTCCTATCATTAAAAATTTATATCGCACAGATATTATAAGATATGACTAAAGAATATGACCTTTTTACAGATCAAACTATCCGTGTGATGACGGTGGATACAATTCACAACCCCCTATCTTACCCGTGGGTGATCGTAGGAGACAACTAAGGTATATTAAACGCATATAACATCTATGCAAGAGAAGGAAAACTGGTAACAAAACCCTATACCAACACGTCTGACCAGCGCGTCATAGCAAATTAATTTCCCTCCCATTACGGAGGAGGCCCGAGCCCAACAGTGGGACATATATGAGCTGAGACGATGATGATATGAAAGAATATATACCTTTTTACAGATCAAACTAAAACAATAATATACCAACTGTTCTGACTTGATGATATGTAAACCTATTTCCTTTCCAATATGTAGACAGCTCGTAGCAGGTCGCGACCACCATCACAATACCACTTATGAAGATATAGAGCTAACGATAAATTCCAAACCTAACTGGGGAAACCTACGCGAGATAATTTCCCAATAGCACATGATATAACGATGGACTTAAGGGTTTGATAAATTTTATTAATTGGCCTCTACTAAATTTTTCATATAGCCTAATAGTCAAAAATACTTCAGTGGAATTTAATCAGCTCAATCGAAATAAAAAATATTTGAAACGCCTAATACGATTTTTCTCAATTTTTTTAATCTATTTGCTTAATAATATAATTAATTTGGTCTTAAAATAAGACAAAATATTTTGCAAGAAAGCCACTCAAACTACGCCGAAAACTTTATAATTAAAGTTTTTTTGTTTATAGTCACAACTTTATCTCTGCATGGATGAAACATCCACTTGGTGCCATATAATATTTGCCTTGATAAACTTTCCGCATAGAAATACTCAAGTATATAATATGCATCAGGGTGGTCATTCTCCCGCCAGATGGGCCACCGACAACAAAGCCTGGATAGCTCGCTCGTACAGTGCTAGAAAGGTACGTGCACGGCAGTTTATGGAGTCGCTCGCCATCTTCTCCATCGCCTCAGATGGATCGGGCGGGGTATAGTTTTACCATACCCTGCCTTAAAAAAATGGTTGTTACTATATTATTGTTCACTATATTCCCGTATCACATACCTCCCCTTGGCTGACCAAAAGACAGGCAAGGATTGTAAAACTATAAGAACATTGCAAGAGAATACTCGAAATTACATAAATGTCTATGACCACTATACTGTCCATTGTGGTATGTTAGATCAATTACCTGCCCTTAAGGAGTAGGTAGAAACAGAAAGAGTCGCAAATAGGCAGTAAAACAGATACAAGCTTATTACCCCATGTGATGAAAAATGAAGAATACAACATATCGCCACCCCTTAATTCATAAAAACTAGCTGGAGGATCACTAAACGAATGGACAGCAGTACTCGACTGGGCAACTTATAACACCAGCGATTGCCATTACGATCTTATCCTCTCTTGTAGATGTCTATGCGCAATATTGATCGTCGATACCCTATAAGATCGAAGGAGCCCTTTGCCCGTTACTACTTTTTTTATTGCCTGCAGTGGCAAACAGTACAGTTAACTACTGTTAACTGTACTGTTTGCCACTGCAGGCAGTACAGTTGAGGACCAGTTTTCAGATGAAAGAAACATGTCGCAGTACAATGGTACCAAGTACCAAGTGATCGTACCTTACTATCGTGGCAAAGTTAGTTGGTACCAACTTAAATAGTTCCAAAACAAAACAGTTACCCTTAAGAACAGTTTTTCGAAATAGTTTCTTTTGAAAATTTCTTCAAGAGCATGTACAGTGGACTCAAGAAGTTTTTACATTACCCATTATTAAATACGATTACTTTGAATTAAAATTAAATAATCCCTGACCTTAAAATTACACTAACGGCAATATTATTTATACATTCATCTACATAAATTAATGTTCAGGAAAAAGAGGAAATTAAGATAATTACTATAAATACATTCGCTGACAGGATTTAATTTGTTAAAAAGGCAAGAGAAACAATCTCTCAGGATAAAGTTTGCGACACAATAGGTATGTAGACACAATTATGGAATGAAATCCACTTTGCTTTTATAAAATTGACTGCACAGACTTCCGTACAAAGACCACCCAAGCGCTATTATAGTGAATGCAGGTTTACCCTACTTCACCGGGTGGGCCACTTAGCCAGGTGGGCCACTGAAGAAAAAGACCAAGTACCAGTGGCCCACTCGCGCGGCGTCGAGAGGTATATTGTAGGGCGGGTCTACGGGGCCTTGCGCCGCTTTTCCTGTCGCCCCGAACGGATTAGCGGGGTTTGACGTACCGTAGGCCACCGCCAAAAAAAAAGTACGGACACCAGTATCACTAGTTACTCACAAGGCTACAAATACTATATACATATATACAATACTGTATACAGACGGCGTAGTAGTTAAGATGTCGACCTACCGTGCTAAGCGTCGATTCCATTCTCACGCAGGACAATACTTGTAATTTATGTAAGTAATTTGTTTTTATTGCTTATGGTGACAAACAAGCAAGCAGCACACGTGACGTAAAGTGTCACTGCCGGCCATGGATCTTTGCTATAACCAAGGCTATAGATAGGCTGCTGCCTACCATTATAATTCCCAAACCCACCCAGTTGAACTTCCGGCTTGAATTATATGTTTGTAAAATGCTATACAAGGATTACTATTAAGCAGCCTGTGCTGTGCCAAGCAACGTCGCTGGCGTACATTTTTTTTTTAATAAATTATTGTTACGTTTCGTAAAACGTATGTCAATAAGGAAAATTAAAATAATTGTTCAGCATTTACTCTTTGGTGTCAGTAATATGATGTCAAAAATCCAATTAAAATTGCAGTTTAGTATCAAAACCCTGCAAACACTTGTTATATATAAATTTATTTACATCATACAAAGTTCAGATTGTTTCTATACGACTCGTGTCTTTCTTTTTGTTTATTCTTAAATGCATGCAGTTTATCTCAGACTTATCACAAATATAAGCACATTCTAAAATCTTATATATTTTCTAAGCTGCTAAATTTTTGCTTCGCATGACAATTGTTCGAAATAGAAAGTCTAAATACATCCATATCTGACTTATGTTGAGTTTTGTAACTATTTTATTTCTCACAAAATTCTGCGCAGCCTCCGTCCAAGAGATGATGTACACAAAATAAATATACTCAATTATAAAGTCTTTGGCAAAACTTTGCCAAATGCCTCACAATTTATTTTTGGCATTATATATGAAAAAGCTTTTAGCAGCATATGTCAGGAACGACTACACAGCTAGACCCCTATATACTCCACTACTGGATTAGAACTTTCTCCACAATAGAAGGGTAATTGACCTATACCACGCCGGTCTCACATTTAGTCATCGTTATCATCATTCTCCTGCTCTTACCCCAATTATTTGGGATCTACGCAATATGTAAAATTTATTGACAATAGTTTTATTTTATGCAAGCAATGTGTTCTTCTGAGTCTGGGTGTAATTTTTCTGCGTTAATTGCATATTTGTAAAGTCTCCCGCAATACAAGGATTATTTCCTTAGTGGAGGGTGGTTTAAAAAAATTAAGACAAGTCTATCAAGAACTAGTCTAGTGAGTATAATAAAAACGAATAACACTTCAAAAATCAATCTTTTTATCGTAACCAATTTAATATTAACATAGTGTAATTCTTCTTCAATATTCTACCCATTTCTTGGGAATAGGTTATGGTATGGTCATACTCGTACCCTATCCGATCCGTCAGGGCGACAGAAAGGACGGCGCTCGACCCCATAGCTTGCCGTAGACGTAACTCTCAACGCAATGTAGACGGGCCACCGGTAGCCGGTTCTTATCATCGGTGACTCATCCGTATATTTATTCTTATAACTTCTTCCTCTTACAATCTGCCGCTTACAGTCCATATAAGTGGCGAGATACTCTTCCAAGATGAAAAAAAATAACTTATACCATAGTGCTCTATTAGAGCATTATGGCATAAGTAAGTTATTTTTTTTGCGAATTGTAAATTTACGAATAAGTTAATTTATTTTTTTGAGAATTTATTGATTCGCATAGAGTTTTGCTTCGAGTTTATATTCTCTTATTATCTATTTTTTATCATCTCATACAAATCTTAAGAAAGGAAATATGAGTGACATATTGTATATCTACTATTAACATTAACACATAAGTGCTTGTCTGTTTGTCCGTATCTTATAATGCAATTTTCTCCATACACCGTCGTCGGTCAATAGTCCTATGTTGATCTTTAGTTAATGGATAATGTATCGCGATACACAACAAGAACTATCCTGATGGAATGTAACATTTAAATACTAAAAACCTGTACGATTCGTATTGCGTCACTTGATTATGGTTCAAATATTTATCGGTACACATACATACATACCATCATGCCATGTCCTTTGTAAGGTAGGCAGAGAGAACAGAGTGCCAGAGAACTCTATCCTTACATACTTCACTCGCTTCCTCAACATTCATAATTCTCTTCATACACGCTCGCCGGTTTCGGAGACTCTTGACTCCACCTTCCTTCCTTATAATTCCCTCTAAAACTAATTAATTACTAGTCACTCTTCTATTTTCTACATTGTATTTTTACTATAATAGATAAGATGGAGGCATAAGGTACCGTCCACAGAACCTGTATTACTAAATTTTACTATTTTCCTTATAAATTTTAGATATGTTACACATTTTCGCATGATATTTTATTTCATAATAAAGACAAGTAATAATTAAAATATATGCCTATATATATATATATATATATGTATATATATATATATATATATATATATATATATATATATATATATATATATATATATATATATATACATATGAATCCGACATATTTATAAATTTAAAAAATCACACTAAATCACCATATCTTTAACGAATGCATAGTGCATTACTGAATGCATAGTGCTCTTTTTTAGTCCAAATAAACTATTAAAATTAAAATCTTATAATTCAATAATATCCAGTATAGTCAGTTATTTTAAGTAATACCCTTTCACTCAATTTATTGGATACAATATTATTACAATATTTGATTGCACAGATGGCGTAGTGGTTAAGATACCAACCTTCCGTGCAGTGACATGGGTTCGATTCCCACGCAGGACAATACTCTATGCGATCCACAAAGTGTTGTTCAGAGTCTGGATGTAATTTGTCTGCCTTCAATCGCATGTTTATAAAGTTCCAAGCAATACAAAGATAAACTATATATATATATAACTTTAGCCCTTTAAAAAAAAAAAATTAAAACTTAATTTTACATCGTCTATTTTTTAATTTTTATTTTATTTCTAATTGATTTATTTATTATTTTATCACAATATAAGAATAACTATTATCATCACAACCTTCAAAGGAGTTTTAAAATACTCTTCGTTATATTAACGACACTCAGTCCTTAAAATAAAGCATTATACTAATACATATTCGATCGGGTTGAGATCCCTCAACCCTCATCCACAGTCCGGGTAAAGTTGTCATAGCCATCTGAGGCTAACAACTAAGTCACACAAAAAAAAATACATATTCGATTTAATACAAATGCAAAAATTAAAACAAATTACGAAAATGCTCTTGACTAATAATTAATGTACCTCCAAAAAAGAGACATTTAACATACTCTTTGTACTTCTAATAGTTCCAAATATTTTTTCTTGAAAATACGCGATATACATATGTACAATATTTAATCATACTGATATCGCTACCCATATCATCCTTGAAAATCTTAAGTTCACCAATTAGAAATTTTTGGCGTACTTATTTTATAAGGGTGTATCGTTGTTAACAAGTTGTTCGTCGACCATACCTGAAAGAATAATATATATTTGTAACTTTAATTGTATTTTAAATTAATTTACTGTAATATATTTTACTATAATAGTGGTAGGACTACACTGTTGACAGTTCTCTGTCTATAGCCGCGGGCCAGTCCGTCCAGGGTAGTACCACACTCTCGCAGAAGATCGACGTTTGAGTAATGGCAATGTGCTAATGCGCTTCTTTCGGTGAGCGAGAGAGCCGGCAGCCCAACTGGGGTGGGTTTGAGGTTTGTATTGATAGTCAGCGGCCGTAAAGTTCCATAGGCGGCAGTAACACTTACCATCAGGTGTGCTGCTCGTTTGCAACCAAAAGCAATAAAAAAAAATATTATTAAATATGTTTCTAATATATACGTCACGTTATGTCACGTCGTATTTTACACCGTCGCCACACTTCAAGTGTGGTGACCGGTGTAAAAATACAATTCACCACCCCTTTTTTGCCCTTAGGGTCGTAAAAGATAATTAAGGGTTGAAATATGCATAGAATATCTATGCAAGAAAAGAAAAACTACCAAGCCGTCTCACCAGCCCATGCTGCTATACTAGATCAATTTCCTTTTTATTGTGGAGGAGGCTCGAGCCCAGTAGACATATATAAGTTCAGATAATAAAATTTCTAAGTACATTAATTTTCGTCTTCTCGGAGGAGGAAATGGGAGGGAAATTGGCCTACTATACCACGCTGGTCAGACATTGTGATTTAGGGTTTTGTTTCGAGTTTTCCTTCTCTTGCAGAGATGTTATATACCTTTTGTATACCTTAGTCGTCTCTTACGATCACCCACGTGTAAGATAAGGGGTGGTGAGTTTGTACCCTTATTATAATCTCATTATTTCCCGTGGTTAAGAATACAATGTCACTTTTTACTTATTGGTGACAAACGTAAAAATCAGCTGAAGGAATACCAAAAGAACATGCACTTTCATGGGAAACTTATAAACACCAATTACGATTGCCTGTCATTATTCCCTCTTGATGAGGAGGACGATCCCTTATCCAACAGTGAACGTCGATTAACTACTGTTCCACAGTGACCAGATGTCTTCACAGGAAATTTTATATACATAAAATTTTCTTTGATATGGTCTATCTACGTCTTAAATAAGTCATCTCACACGATACCAGCAGAAAAAGAAAACAGATAGTAAAATATTGTTATGAATAAATTTAATCTAAATTTACTCCAAATATGGCCGTAAAATACACAATAAATATCAAAGTAAATTGCAGAACTTAAAATAATTTATCCGCGAAACAAATCATTCTGATTGTGTATTGAATCATCAACCGGCGGCATGATTGCAATAACATATTAATTTAACGAGCCATACTCAATTTATCAAAATATTTATTTTAATGCTTATTAATTTTTAAGTCTATTGATATTGTAGGTTTCAAAGATATTAAATGGCATTTTAAAAAATAAAGTTTTAAAACTATTTGTATTAAACTCAATTTAACTAGCCAGTCAAATAATAGTTCACGGTGGTGTATTGTCAGCACGATTGGGCCGGACTCCCAATAGGTGCGGGTTCGAACACCGCTTGTGACATCATTTTTCGTTTCGTAATCGGGTTTTTATAAATAATTAAGCATATTAAATGCTAAATTTCAGTAATGAAATTAAATTAAAATTAATTTCATATTAAATGCTGGCACAGTCAGCGACTGACCTGCAGACCCTAGTTGATACAATGATAGAAGATTGTAAGAAAAGGGGTCTACGCGTGAATGTGAGCAAAATCAAAATAATGGTCTTTGAAAGAGATGAAGCCAAAACAGATGTAAGAGTAACAATAGGTAATGATGTACTAGAGCAAGTGGATGAATTTGTATATCTTGGATGTGGATTTAGCCGAGATGGAAGGTACACCACTGATATAGAGCGAAGAGTGAATGCAGGAAATAGAGTAAACGGAGCGTTGGGGCAACTTCTCGGTAGCCACCACCTCAGCCAGAAGGCACGTGTAGCAATACATAACGCAGTGCTTGTTTGTACATTACTATATGGAAGCGAGAGTTGGGTATGCAGAAAAGAGTATGAAAGTAAAATTAATGCGGTCGAAATGCGATCTCTACGGAAAATCTGTGGAGTTAGTCTGACCGATCGCATTCGTAACGACGACGTAAGAGAGCGAGTAGGTATGAAAGAGAGTATTGATGTAAAGATGCGAAAGGGTATGCTCTGATGGTTCGGACATGTGGAAAGAATGCCAAGAACGTCTGGTTAAGAAGATATACAATGCGAAAGTGGAAGGATGTAGGTACCGGGGGAGACCGAGACTAACCTACCTAGACCAGATCGGTCATGTACTGAAGGAAGGTGGAGTCAAGAGTCTCCGAAACCGGCGAGCGTGTATGAAGAGAATTATGAATGTTGAGGAAGCGAGTGAAGTATGCAAGGATAGAGTTCTCTGGCACTCTGTTCTCTCTGCCTACCCTGCAAAGGACATGGCGTGATGGTATGTATGTATGTAAATTTCAGTAATTTGAATAGTCAGTCAAACTCAATTTTGCAAAATAAGATTTCGATATATGTTTTTTCCTACAGTTCACGGTTTTATTCATATATTAACTTGGAAAACTCCTCACAATCGACAATCAAATATTTATACCACTTGGCTAATGTGGTAGGCATTTTGCTTTTCAGCCTATATTCATTATATATTAGATTCGAACACAGAAGCGCACTTTGTGGCTATAAGAGAGGCTTACGTCCAGAAGTGGATGGCAAAAAGCTGAATGATGTCATTTTACTTTTCAGCACGAGTTTCCTACACAATGAGGTTGAAATTGACTTAATAATAAATAATATCACGAAGTCTCTCTTCTCTTATAGAGACTTTGTTTACATTTTCATTAGATTTTTTATATTACTCACTAACTGCCAAAAAAGGAGAATCCTTTTTTGTTCGACACAATAAAAATATTTTACATTTATATGAACTTATTATAGATATTTTTATAAACCAGCATCATCTTTATCCTCAAAAAAGTAAAAGGAGGTGTAAGTAATACATTCACATTTGCTTATGTTATTTTTAGATTAACATAATGGATGGGGTCGGTGTATTTATAAACGGAGTATAGATATAGCTTGTTTATGCTACTGAGAAGTTTTAGAAAGAACTTCCAGATAAACCATTAACATTTCTTGCCCGATACAGGACTAGAATCCAAGTATTTAGGGCAGACATGCTTATTTGTTTATATAACAAGGGGACCTATATTTTGAACATAACCTTTTTAATCATAACCTACTAGAAATTCTGAATATTACTTACTTGTGAGATATGCTCGCAATTGATCACTTTCATAGTAAATTGGATCGTGGAGAACAGTGTTCAGTTGTGTTTTGACCGCTGGCTTGGCATTACACCAAATCACTCGACCACTGCGGGACCATTCCTCTACCACCATTTTCAAACTCTGTATCAACAAGAAAATATGTTATACTCGTAGATAAAATTTTCAGCCATCTAATAAGTTCTTGCGTATTACGACGAAGAAAGAATACAATTCAAGTGCGAGAAACTCACGCACGAAGGGTTACGTACCATAATATATAAAAAAATATATGTGATGTAACTATAAATTTAAGGTTTTCGGAATTTTTCCTTTATATATGCTATAAATCGTTGCTTCATGCGAAATTTCAAGATTCTATATCGACGCGCGGGACCTGCGCAGAGGACACTGCGCCCCTCCAAATAGTCCACCACCAGCCGCCTCAGTAACAAGGGCACTCCATGAAATCGGAGCGCTTCCCTGATATAGCTAAATGGCAGACTATTGAATGCGTAGGCGATGTCCAACGACACCGCCAACAGCACTCCGCCGCCGGCGATAGCGCCCGCGGCCGTCTGCTATAATACATACATACATACATACATATCATCACGCCATATCCCTTGCAGGGTAGGCAGAGAGAACAGAGTGCCAGAGAACTCTATCTCTGCATACTTCACTCGCTTCCTCAACATTCATAATTCTCTTCATACACGCTCGCCGGTTTCGGAGACTCTTGACTCCACCTTCCTTCAGTACCTGACCGATCTGGTCTAGGTAGGTTAGTCTCGGTCTCCCTCGGTACCTACATCCTTCCACTTTCGCATTGTATATCTTCTTAACCAGACGTTCGTTCGGCATTCTTTCCACATGTCCGAACCATCGGAGCATTCCCTTTCGCATCTTTACACCAATACTCTCTTTCATACCTACTCGCTCTCTTACGTCGTCGTTACGAATGCGGTCGATCAGCCTAACTCCACAGATTTTCCGAAGAGATCGCATTTCGACCGCATTAATTTTACTTTCATACTCTTTTCTGCATACCCAACTCTCGCTTCCATACAGTAATGTTGGGACAAGCACTGCGTTATGTATTGCTACACGTGCCTTCTGGCTGAGGTGGTGGCTGCCGAGAAGTTGCCCCAACGCTCCGTTCACTCTATTTCCCGCATTCACTCTTCGCTCTATATCAGTGGTGTACCTTCCATCTCGGCTAAATCCACATCCAAGATATACAAATTCATCCACTTGCTCTAGTACATCATTACCTATTGTTACTCTTACATCTGTTCTGGCTTCATCTCTTTCAAAGACCATTATTTTGGTTTTGCTCACATTCACGCGTAGACCCCTTTTCTTACAATCTTCTGTCATTGTGTCGACTAGGGTCTGCAGGTCAGTCGCTGACTGTGCCAGCAGGACTGCATCATCTGCATAAAGCAGAGCAGAGACCACTGAGTCACCCATCTGGACTCCCACATTCATATCGTTCAACCTTTGGAGACATTTATCCAGATATATGATAAACAGCCTGGCTGATAGAACGCAGCCCTGCCTAACGCCGATATTGACGTCAAACCAAGGCGACATTCCATCATCCAGCCGCACACAGGCTCTACAGCCCATGTAACTGGATTGCACAGCCTGCAGCAGTTTACCGTTAATACCATACTCCGGTAAAATGTCCCAAAGTTCCTTTCGTACAACCGTGTCAAACGCTCTCTCCAGATCCACAAAACTGCAGAAAACCCTCTGACCTAGGTCCAGATGCTTCTCCACAATGTTGCGCAGAGAGAACACTTGATCCATGCATCCCCTTCCACTCCTGAAACCTCCTTGTGTCTCACACAGTAAACCATCGGACACCATCCTCATTCTCCTTTCAATCATTTTACCATACACTTTTGCTGCCAAACTGGTCAAGCTTATGGCTCTGTAATTTGCGCAGTCATAACGTGAACCCTTGTTTTTAAACAAAGGCACGATGACCGCGCTATTCCAGTCCCCGGGAACCATTCCCGAGCTCCAACATAAATTGAGGAGCAACAGGAACGCCTCCCGGACACAGGAGCCACCAAGCTTGATCATCTCGGCAGACACCATATCAATGCCCGCTGCCTTACCATTTTTCAAGCTTCTTATCGCCCATTCAACTTCATCCATACTGATGCCATCGGAGGACGCCGTCGCCGAATGTTGATCTACTAGACCACATGCGACACCGGCGCTAACCGTAGTGTCCGCATACATATCGCCAAAATATTCACTCCATCGGCTTAACACGTCTTGTGTTTGTGTAAGAATGTCTCCCCCTTTAGACCTTATTTTATTCATTCTGAAGGCTGACCAACCACCCCGAGACTTCTTCACCTCCCTCCAAAAGAGTATGGTGTTACCCTCGAAGTTTTTAGTCAGCCTATCTTCTGCACTCATACTTGCTCTATCACGTTTCTCTTTCACTAAGGCCTTGGTGTCATTCTTACATTGCCGATATATTTCTTTCTTCTGTTCAGTCATACTGTCATTCAGATTCAAAGAAGAGACATAGTCCAGCCACGCTTTCTTCTTTTGCTCTACGGAAGCTGCCACTTCCGCATCCCACCATGCATCACCATTTGTGTTTCTATGCTTCTTTGAACTTCCACATACTTCTTTCGCTGTGTCTACCATACTGCTATAATATATATATATATATATATATATATATATATATATATATATATATATATATATATATATATATATATATATATATATATATATATATATATATATATATATATATAAACTAGCGGACCCGGCAAACTTCGTTCCGCCTAACAGTCAATGTATGAAAAGTAAAAATCCTACAACTCGATCGCAGCGCTACCTACCGGGTCCAATTGCGAATCTAAACTATTCTCGATTCCACTTGAACACACACAATACATTTCAACAAAATCCGTCCAGCCGTTTAAGAGGAGTTCAGTGACACACATACCAAAATATTTAATACTTTATCTAAAATTCTACTATAAAGTAGATTCAATCACGAGTATCTTAGTGCGGCTGACTGCTGCTAAATTCTGTCTACTAAATGCTATCGGATTTGCGAGACGTGTTAATAGACTAATTGGTGACCCTAATTTGATAAGAGCAAGTCCTGAGATCCTCAATTATATGCATACTGTAGTCAGCTGTTGGTTTAAACTTTAAGATTGCGAATCTCAAAAATAAATGTATGACAATTATTTAAATTAGATAACTTTTAATTCCTTCTTAATATATTTGTATATTTTTTCGTGTGGTGATGGAGTAAGAATACAATTCACCACCCTTCCCATCCATTAAGGGATTTAATATGCATATGACATCTGTACAAGAGAAGGAAAAAACGAAATAAAACCCTATACCAACACATCTGACCAGCGTAATATAGTTGGTCAATTTATCTCCCATTATGGAAGAGGCCCGAGCTCAACAGTGGCATATATGTAGTGAGATGATACTTGTATCATTAAATGAAGAAAGGTAGCTTTAATCGTTTATATTCAATTAAGCTATATGCTTCGTTATGTCATCGTCATCCTGCTCATATCCCAATTACTAAGGTTCGATATGTACGGTTCTATGGTATGGTAGCTGCGTGGTAGCGACTAAGAATACTACCAACCCTTACTTTGCTCGCGGGTGTCGTAAAAGACGACTTATAACGACCTGGGCCCACCCCAACTGATGCCGTTTGGTCAACAATTACATTCCCAAGAAGGGTTGACGTCTGGAAGGCGGCCGGTCATAAAACTATTGTCAATAACTTTTACATTATGTTCTATGAAAGAAGAGTACATATTGTATCGACCCCAAGTAATTGGGATAAAAGTAGGAGAATGATGATATGTACGGTTCTATCACCTTACATATTGCATAAGTTTTTTCAATATTTTTATTACTAACCGCCTACCTGACGTTAACCCTCATTGGGATTGTAATTATTGACCAGACGACATCAAATGGAAATTAGTCCAATTCGATGCAAAACTTCGTCTTTTACGACACCAATAAATAATTACTAGTTAGCAGTATTCGTAGCTACCACACAGCAGGATATGACGATATTTGTAATAAAAAATGTACCCTACAAATATTATATTTTTGAATCATCCATATTTGTCTTAAAGTTAATTTATATGGTAATAATAGCATTAAAAAAAGCTACAAAATAATTATAAAAAAAAAAACATAAAGTATTTTTAATCGAATTCTTACTTCTATTCTAAATGCAAGAATTGAATAGGATTATTCCTGAGCCTCTAAAGATGCGGCTGGGTTACCCACACATATTACGCTCTCATCTGATGAATGGTCTATAAAAAATAATACATACCTGCAAAAACGTATAATCCAATCTATATAATGCATCACAATACACGACGAGAATATTAGCTGTTCTTATTCGGCTTGCTTCAATATCATTCCATGTCGCATTTCCATTCCCAACACTTGGCCTTATTGAGTCATTATCAGGGAAAACTGTTAGAGATTCTAACATTGTCACCGGTACCACAGGTATCGCTTTAGGCTGTCTCAAGGCAAGTAACTTAGCGCGAACTTTTTCAGCGCCAGCAAAGTTTAATCCACCGACTGGGCGTATCGCGTAATGAGGAGGTAATGTCCCATTCTGTTGATATAAATAATTACGTTAATATATCTAAATAATAATTGATTAATTAACATGTTTTTACGAAAAATAATTATAAGTCTTAAATAGAGACTATAAAGGTATCATCCCCTCAGACTTAATACATCTGCAATTTTTTTCGAAACTATTTCGTTCAAATACAAAATGGATACATTTAGTTTAACAACCGCCAACATCCGTTTGTGGTCTTCAAAGATACCCGCAGGTTAATGTATTTCATCTTCATTACCACACGAAAAACATTTCAATTAATAACTGAGTAGAGATAGAGACCGCTTCCTTTCCCGTCAAAAGGCAAAAAGAATTAAAAACTGCTAAAAGATGACATCAACAAAAGAAAAGGAAAACTGGCAATAAAATCCAATATCAACCCAACGTACAATAGCAGCTCATTTTTTCTGTCATTGTGGAGCACGCTGTGCTCAACCTAGCAGGGGAACGTGTATGACCAGTGTGGTTATCATAATAATATTATGACTATATAATTATAATTACTATATAATTTCATGACTACGTCAGTGGTTGTCGTGCAAAAGTAATATATCGAGACTTTATAACTTATCGGGCATAATCTTTCGAGGATAAAGACGTAATAATAAAGGAATAATTATAGAAATACTCACATTAACATATTGAATATCCAACGGCGGTCGTGAGTGGTAATACAGGAGAAGAAGCATATCAATACCGACGCCGCAGATCAGACCTATTTCAATACCAAGTGCGAGACAGCAGATGAAGCAACCCAATAATGGGATTAAGTCCAACCCTAGAATTTAAAGCATAAATTAAATAAAAAAATAACATTGTACTTTTTTTGGCGAACTGTGCCAGGATCCTTCCAGTTTTCTGAAGTGATATCGGGACAGCATGAACCCCACAAGCATTACGGCTTAATAATATAAAGCCTAATATATATGTACGGTATGCACAGCCTGCAGTGGACTGTATGAGGTAAGTTTACTGAACTAGGTGAGGAACTGATATTATCCTATCCCTGCAAGCCGCGAAGAAGTAATTAAAAAATACTCCACCAACCTTTCATCCACTTTCGCCGAGGGCAGTAGTGTCGTCGCAGTAGGCTCGCCAAACCGCGCAGTCAGCTTCACTATATTCTATACAACTATGCAGTTCACAGCACCACAAAACACTATTATGGTGGTTCCAACAGTTCCGTTAAACAATGTCCTACCAAGGATTAAGCAGGTGCGGCGATTACGAATACACCGAGTGGCACAACCGCCTGGCGGACCGAGTTGTCTCAAATCTTCTACTCAACTCTCATAACGACGGTTGCAGAATCGAAGTTGTGAAGTTTCTCCAAATACCCTCCACATAACTTGCAAGGACCGAACATACCCCTCACCGAATTCAACATGATGAATTCCCCATTCTAAATTAAAAAGCAAGTAAGGGATATACAATCCACTAACCTATGTAAACAAAACACATAGAATAAATAAACCTTTAGTGAGGTATATTTTTGAAAAAAAAGAATAATAATAATTAATTAATCTAGATAAACAATAAAATTTAACCTAAGAAAAAAATAAAAGGTAATTAATTTGCATACGGTAATGGACAAATTTTATTCACCGGTCTCTTAATTAGACCATTTTTAGTTCTCAAAGTAACTACACGAATAATGCCATCAACGCCCTCGTGTGTTGTTTCAATTCTACCAAGAGGCCACTGCAATGGGCGCGTCAAATTTGATTTCAGTAAAACTAAATCACCAATCTTTACGTTAGGAGGTGAGGCAAACCACTTCTCTCTTTGTTGCAGAGTATGAAGATAGTCATTTGACCAGCGCTTCCAAAATAACTGTGATATTTTTTGAATTGACTGCCAACGAGATAATCTATGTTGAGGAACGTCCTCATAATTATATTCAGGCACAGCCACTAAGCTTTGTCCTATCAGGAAATGACCAGCAGTTAATACATCGAACTCGTTTGGGTTTTCAGATAGTGTACATAAAGGGCGTGAGTTTAATACAGCCTCTATTCTGCAGAACACAGTTGACAACTCTTCCAGAGTGAGACTTCTATCACCTACAATACGTTGTAAAATGTGTTTCGTACTTTTTATCCCGGCTTCCCAAAGTCCACCCATGGAAGCTGCGTTAGGAGGATTTGTCCTCCACTCTACTTGCCGCGCGGTTAATCCTACGAGTACCTCGTCATGAATCTTATTACCATTTAAAAATCTAAGTACCTCCTTGAGATGCTTGGCTGCCGATACATAATTCGTCCCGCAATCGGAATATAAACAAGTACTTAATCCGCGACGGGCTACGAAACGGTCATATGCAGCTAGAAAACATTCAGCTGATAAATCAGTTAACACCTCGCAGTGTACTGCTTTTGTTGAAAAACATACAAATAGGCATAGATAAGCCTTGTATATTTTTGCGTTACGACGTGTACTTTCTTTTACAAGGAATGGACCACCTATATCTGTACCTACATGGCTGAATACCTTATCAACCTTAAGTCGGGACATGGGCAACGTACCCATTTGAGGTTGTAATGCAGTAGGTCGGCATTTAAAACACACCTTACACTTTGTCAGTACCGATCGAATGATGCTACGAGCACCAACGAGCCAATAGTTTTGACACATTAGACCTTGTAATGTACGAGGCCCTACGTGTAGGTATTTTACGTGCAAATATTCGATTAATAATTTACTTGTATGGCATTTTGGTAGCAAAACCGGGTGCTTCGTATTGTACGGAAGGTCAGATTGTGAGATACGACCCCCCACCCTGAGGACTTTATTTTCAACGAAGGGTGATAGTTTACGTAAAGAGGCTACAAACTTACCCTTTTCTAACGCTACTATTTCAGATTCAAAGTGATTTTGTTGAATAATTCTAATAATTGAATCATGACCTTTGCGCAACTCAAGGGTCGTTAGAGGGCCTAAAGACCGATTTGAAATTTTACACTGAAGATTTATAATAAATCTATGACACCATGAAATAATACGCTGTAATTTATTAAAAGAAGAACACTTATTAAATATTTCTTCAAGGTCATTTTTAATTTCAACCTTTAGAGAAGAATTAAAACTAAATGTTGCACTATTTGATTTAAGTTCGGGAATCTTGAAGTTATGATTTAATAAATATGGTTTTATAGGCCACTTTTGTTGGTTATCATATAGCCAATCGGGGCCGTGAATCCACTCTGTAGCTCTTTCCACGAAGTGAGCAGGCAACGTTCCACGTGAACATATGTCTGCAGCGTTATTTTCGCCCTTCACGTGATACCAACAACTAGGTGGTACTGCGGCAATAATGCGACTAACACGGTTAGCCACAAAAGTTTTTAACGTGTATGGTTGTGTATGTATCCAAGCCAAAACATTTTTCGAATCGCTGAGCGCAAATATAGAAACAGATAAATTATTATCGCTTAAGTTTTGTACGACAAAACTTACAACCTTCGATAGCAGCACGGCTGCTTCGAGTTCGAGTCTAGGTATAGACAAGAGTGGGTTTAACGGCGCAACCTTTGACTTACTAGTCAGCAGTCGAACCTTCACTTCACCTATATTGTTTATACTACGTATATATAAGCACGTTGCGTATCCACGGGATGACGCATCGCAAAATGCTATTAATTGTATTTCACTAAAATTAGGTATTAAGATGTGACGCTCAAAACGCAATTCACTCAAAAGTGGTAGATCGGAGATGAATCGATTCCACTGTGAGCACGGCTCAGGTGGTAGTTGCTCATCCCATGCGACTCCCATCTTCCAGAGATCTTGCATGATACACTTTGCGACAAACGTACATGGTGAAATAATACCTACAGGATCGAATATGCTCGCCAGTAGTTTTAAAACTGATCGTTTGGTCTGTTTATTATCAGTCATGTTATAGGAAAACGCAAAACTGTCACAGGCAGGTAACCATGTCAACCCTAACACCTTAAGGGAGGATGATAACGTATCATCTTGAAAATCGATGGTTACAACTTGATTTGACTGCATATGAGTAAGTAACTCGGGACAGTTGCTAGCCCATTTTCTTAAATCAAAGCCACCACTTTTAAGAAGTGTCAGCAAATCATCCTGCAACGTGCAGGCCTGTTCTAATGATGGGCAGGACCATAATACGTCATCAACGTAGAAGCCTTGTTTGAGCACCTTTGCAGCCTCTGTACGCGGACGTTCAGCATGAGTGAGCTCATCCTCAGCTAGCTGATGCAGCGTGCGCACAGCTATGTAAGGTGCACTACGGAGACCGTAGGTATTCGTTCGAAGTTCGAAGACGCGAACTGGCTCCGTTGGAGATTCTCGCCAAAGAATGTGCTGGTACTTCCTATCAGCAGGATCAATCAGAACAGCCCGATACATCTTTGACACATCAGCAGTGAAACAAACTTTATATAACCGAAAGCGAATTATAATCTTTAGTAAGTCTGGATGTAGTTTTCTGCCTGTCAAGAGTGCATCGTTAATTGAAATACCATTCTTAGGTTGTGCTGAACCGTCGTAAACAACGCGCAGAGGTGTACTTACGGACGATGGACGCAGAACACAATGGTGCGGTATATAATATCCTGACTGCTCAGGACCTTGATATAACTCCATGTGTCCAAGAGATTCATACTCTCGCATGAAGTCAACATAAGACTTATGAAGGTCTGGCGATCGCGCCAGGCGGCGCTCGACCTGTTTAAGCCTTGTTATAGCCACATCATAAGAATCACCAATAGGTGCATGGTGTGGGTTTAATAAAATGGGAGAAACATAACGACCATTTTCATCACGACAGTGTTTTTCTGTGTACATTTTTTCGGCTAACTCCTCCATAGGATCCGTTGGAACTTCACACGGTAAAGATTCCAACTCCCAAAACCGTTTAAGTGTATCATTTAAATAATTATTTTCAATTGTGTACGACACAAATGACGTTGCACACGGTACAACATCGAGACTGCTAGAGCAATTTTTTAACCCTAGTCTCCCAGTTATGACGTAACCAAATATGCTCCCCAATGCCACTGGTACATCTTTATTTATTATAAATTTTGTCCCGTCATAAATATAGGGAAACACTTCACCCGATAAAATAATGTCAATCGGGGACGTTGTATAAAAATACGGATCAGCTAATTGTAAATCTTTATACTTAGTAATCAACTTTTCGGGAATAAGTACGTTTGGCAAATCGGATGTAATTTTAGGTAAAATTACAGCATCAATGTTAAACACCGGCGTATTATTGTAGCGCGGCTGAATAACACACGAAGCCATTCCATAATTTTTTACATATTCGCCACCTAGTCCGAAGATATTATATGGACATTTATTAGCTGATAATCCTAACCGTTGAAAACAATCTAACGTAATAAAATTACTTTGCGCCCCAGAGTCAATTAATACGCGCACGGGCTGATAATTATCAAACGCGTTCAAAACATTCACAACAGCTGTTCCCAAGATAACTGTACAGTTAGAAGTATGCGTAGACGTCAGATGACACACCGTACTTATAATTGATTGTTCGTCTCCCTTGCACGGCGCAGGAGCGGTCTCAGTCGAAATCAGCTGATTCGAACACGGTTTGTTATTATCTATCGCGCTAACTTCACGATGTAACAGAACATGATGCGGTAAATTACAGATTAAACATTTAAAATTACTTTTACACGCCTTAACGGTATGATTTGATTTTAAACAATTATGACATAATTTTAATTCATTCGCACGGCGAATACGTTGCTCATTAGACAATTTACGAAATTGTTCACAACGGAAAATCATATGATTACTATCACAATGTACACATAAACCCTTTAATCCAGAGCGTGTAGAAGATAGCGAATGCTTTTTTGTATCCTTTTGTCGCGAATCATTTTGTTGATATTTATTAGAATACACATTAGAATATGACGCAGAATGATCTAGAACTTTTATTTGATTATGTATAAATAATGCTAATTCATCGAAGGTAGGAATGGAATTTTGATCTAATTTTTGTTCAAAATATTTTCGAGTTTGTGGATCTAATGCCCTTAACGCAATATGACACATTACATAACTGCTTAAATCTTTAATATTAAGTGCCTGTATTGCCTTATACGAATGTTCGAAGTTCTCAATAAACATGTTCAAATCAGCAGACGATTCCTTGCGTAACGGTGAAAAGTTTAACATTTTATCTAGGTACCTACCAACTAACAATCTATTGTCTCGATATTTATCAATTAAACTCTGCCAGACGAGATCGTAGTTATTGGCGGATATCGGTACACTTTTAACCATATTTAATGCAGAACCTTTCGTGCAAGACAATAGATAATGAAATTTATCAATTTTTGGAATGTGCGGCTGATCATGTACTAACGAGCAAAATGTTTCATAAAATGTATTAAAATTCTCAATATCCGAATTAAATGTAAATAATTCAAGTTTAGGCAGGCGAGGGCGGGACTCCATGGTAACCAAGCGATTCTCACCGTTATTGCCGATGCGTGCCGAGCTATATTTCGAAGCACATAATTTCACTCGAAAATATAGTTCATCAAAACTTTGTAACTCTTGACTTCTAAGTATTGACTCAGAATCAACTAAAAGTTCTTGTTCGAATATATCGAATATTATTTTTTCGAATGAACTACGTAGGTCACTAATTTCAGAGACGTGCAATAAAAACAATTCTTTCGTATCAGAATTCGATAAATCGTGGGACATATCATATACCTTTTGCATTTGTGAAAACAAGAGTTGTTTTCGTTGAATTAACACGGTTAATTCTTTGGGTAATGGATTTTTCTTATCACTAGAAGTTTTTGCTTTAGGTGCCGCCATCTTGTGAAACAACACACGTAGCCCAATGAAATTATAAAATTAATATTATATTACTTTCACTAATACTTGTTACCTATACAATTTAATTATATAACACTTAGCTGAATAATTGTACGACAAATAATAATTTATGTGTTTTGTTTATATTGTATACTTCGTATAGTGGAGAAAAGTAAAGTAAGTACATAAGATATGTATAGAACGTCTACACAATGAAATTATAATTTCATTAAATAATGGGGAATAAGAAGTAATTGGCACGGCCAATATAAATAAATTATATGCTAAGAACGTCTTAACATATATGATATTTATTGGGAGGTATTCTAACACGGTTAGAAATAACGGTACAGAACGTCTGTACTGTCTAAATACCTGGGAATTACGAATTCCTAGGTGAGGTATGAGACCTTAGGAGCGGTATCCTGGGTCGAAGTGACCAAAAAAAGACTGTACGGTATGCACAGCCTGCAGTGGACTGTATGAGGTAAGTTTACTGAACTAGGTGAGGAACTGATATTATCCTATCCCTGCAAGCCGCGAAGAAGTAATTAAAAAATACTCCACCAACCTTTCATCCACTTTCGCCGAGGGCAGTAGTGTCGTCGCAGTAGGCTCGCCAAACCGCGCAGTCAGCTTCACTATATTCTATACAACTATGCAGTTCACAGCACCACAAAACACTATTATGGTGGTTCCAACAGTTCCGTTAAACAATGTCCTACCAAGGATTAAGCAGGTGCGGCGATTACGAATACACCGAGTGGCACAACCGCCTGGCGGACCGAGTTGTCTCAAATCTTCTACTCAACTCTCATAACGACGGTTGCAGAATCGAAGTTGTGAAGTTTCTCCAAATACCCTCCACATAACTTGCAAGGACCGAACAATATATATTCACTAATATATAATTTGAATATCATGCTCGTCAAATGCTTAAAATACTTTCTTATAGCTTTTTCAGAGCACTCTGTTTTCTTACGCAACGATAAATTGCGGAATATACTGTTATCAAACCATTCCTTTCCCACGCTTTCCGTAAGAGATGATAGGGATAATTTGGAAATACAAGAAATCAAGTGGAGAGCCATTTTATTCTAATACGCCACGACATGGATAATAGCTTTTAATCTCAAGCAGGATATGGTCTGATCTCACACAGTGCAACTGTCCAGGGTGACATAAGGGGGCGTGATTACATGCCCGTCGTGTTACCCGTTTATTTAACAGGCAGAATGGAAACCTTGATATCGATCATGACTTGAATAACTGATCTACCTAAATATGACAAGTAAATAATCTTTTCCGTGTGGTGACGGAGTAAGAATACTATTCACCACCCCATATCTTATCCGTGGGTGATCATACGAGACGACTAAGGGATATAAAAACGCATATAACATCTATGCGAGAGAAGGAAAACTCGAAACAAAACCCTATACCAACACTTCTGACCAGCGCGGTATAGTAGGTTAATTTCCCTCCCATTATGAAGGAGGCCTGAGCCCAACAGTGGGACATTTATGGGCTGTGATGATGATGATGATGAAATAATCTTGATATATCTAAAAAACCTTAATAAAAAAAAATACTTTTTGACACAATTTAGTTGATCAAACCACTAAAATTTCATCGCAAATAGACTATAATAGCCTTTCAATATAATCCTGTGGTTTACCGGAGCTTTACTAAACTTAACCTCTATAATAATTTGTACAAAAGTATCTCAAGCAGCAATAATTTAGAATGGAATAAGCTTTCGAATAAGGCTAGTTCCCGTATTGAAATCATTAACAAATGTATGTATATGCCAACCTACTCTTAAGAGAACATCTCGTGCTTAAGTTAGGAAGAATATCGTTAGAGAGGAAGAAGAACTATTTTCACGGCCAAGTGCGTTCACTCGTAGTTATCGTTAGAGAGGAAGACGAACTATTTTCACAGCCAACTGCGTTCACTGATAAGTCAAGAAATTTGGCGCCGATATAAACGATCGTTTCAATAAATCTCGCATCTCTTATTTGTCGTAGTTCTATGTGTCCTGAATTATTAATTAACTAACTAATAACTAACACTAGTTTTAAATGAATTAATTAACTAACACCAGTTTTAAATGAGAAAGGAACGAAGAAAACGTCTGAAATATTTTTGAGATGTGAATTAAACATGTCTATAAGTAGTTTAATGTACATTAGACATAGGCCACCAGATAGAGTCAGAGAGCGAGGTCCCGGGATGTTCAAAAAAGAGATTATTTCATAAAATATTTATAAATTTACTATTAATTGACGCCTGAGTACTATTTTATTTATATTAACATAATATTTTTAGTTTCTATATGAGCGTAATACTCTTGTTCGTAATAACATTTTTCGCACCATTTCACACATAAAGGATTTCCTTTTTACTGTAAACTACGCGCTCGTAAAAGCACCTCTATCGAATGTGTAATTTAAAAACGTATAGATGATATAAAAGTCATATATAGTTGTAACATTTTAAAGTGAAGCTTATTTGAAGGTGTTAATCTCAGAAGATTAGAAAAATATTATCGGGTATGAAAGGATGTGAAAAAAATTAGAAACTATATATTACAGAAGCAGGAGCAACTATGATAGTCTATGAATCTTATAATTAAAATTTATCCATCTACCAGACTATTCCACATTGGCCTCTAGAAGGGGAGCAAAAAGCCATGATCGTTGCGCTTTGAAGGCAGGTTATTATCATACTCATCACGGGTTATATATGTTCCACCATTGGCCTCAAGCCTTAAGAGAAGGCTTGAGCTTGGAACAGGAATTTACTATGCCATAAAAGTCAAACGGGTTGGTACAGTTTTATTCCAAGGTTGGCGTCTCTTGCATAGATTATTTATATGCATATTATATACCTCAGTCATCTTTCCCCACGCCTACACTACAGGTAAGAAAGTGTATGGTGATTTTAATTCTTCTCTCTGTCACCACACGGACTATATATAGCTCATATAAAAAAAAGATACTCACTGCTAGTATTCCACAATTTCTTAAGTATAGCTACATCTACCATACACAGTACGGCACATACAATCACAGAAGCAAGCGCGGCACGTGGAATGAAGTAAAAGTATGGAGTCAGTAACACCAAAGTCAGGATTACAATAATTCCTGAAACAACAGTTCAAAAATTAAAAACATATCGACAAAGCTAAGAAAGAATCACTACTCATGGGTATCGTACAAATATAACTTTTTAAATACCTTTATCTATATTAAAAAAAAACTCGAACAAATATGTTTCTTATATATTTCGTTCTTAGTGATAGAATTACATACTCTGTAAAAATTTCAAAGGCCCTAGCTATTACGTTTCATGAGATACAGCCCGCTGACAGACAAATAGACTGATGACAGCGGAGATTTAGTAATAAGGTTAAGTTAGTAACCTTTTAGGCATGAAACCCTAAAAATATTTTATTCCTAACGCGGGATTTTTTTGGAATATATACTACTAGCTTTTACAAGAAGCTCTTCAGCATTATTTTTCTCGTAAAAAAATAATATTTTGTCGTAATAACAATTATAATGAATATTTATCACGTTACAAATACCATGGCCATGGAGCAAAATAGAAAAAATATATGCCTAAAACGTATTTAAATATTTTAAACGTATATATATATAAACGTATATCTATATATATATATATATATATATATATATATATATATATTATATCATCATATCATCATCATCATCTTGCTCTTATCCCAATTACTTAGGGTCGACGCAATATGTCATCTTCCTCCATACAGTCCTATCAGACGTCATCTCTGCAGTCACTCCCTGTCTATCCATGTCATACCTCACGCAGTCCATCCATCTTTTCTTTGGTCTTCCTTTACCCCTAAAGCCTTCAACATTCATATTTAAAACTTTCCTCACAAAATTTCTTTCATCCCGTCTCATCACATGTCCATACCATGTTAACCTTTCACTCCTTAACTTTTCCGTCACTGGCGCAACTTTCAAACTTCCTCTTATATGCTCATTTCTTATTTTATCCAATCTCGTCACACCACACATACATCTCAACATTCGTATCTCCGCTACATGCAGTCGTCTCTCATCCGTCGCTTTTGTCGCCCAACATGCTGATCCATACAGTACAGCAGGTCTTATTAGAGTTTTATATATTTTACCCTTTAATTTAGGGGGTACTTTGGGGTCGCATGTTGTACCCGTGACCTGCCGCCATTTCATCCATCCCGCATCCATTCTGTGTTTCACCGCACGATCCAGGTCGCCATCGCTTTGGATAAGAGAACCTAGGTAGCGAAAATCCGAGCATACTGGTATAGGTACTCCATCTAGAGATAAGGGTGTAAAATTGGAGAGACCGCCGAAATCGCAGAACATGTACTCTGTTTTAGGTCTGCTGATTTTCAAGCCAACATTCTCCAATTTACAGCGCCACTTCTCCAGCATGCTCTGTACCTCAAGTCCTTCTTCTCCGACGAGAACAATGTCATCAGCGACTAGCATGCACCAGGGTGCCTCTTCCTGTATCTCCGATGTTAACGCATCCATTATCAACAGGAAGAGGTAAGGACTTAACGCCGACTCTTGGTGCAAACCCGCTGATTTTACGTACGACCTAGATCGTTGGTACATAGAACAGATTGACCTAGTATACTTCACAGGCACACTTTTCTCTTTCAGTGCCCACCACAAAACTGTTCTCGGTATTCTGTCGTAGGCCTTCTCGAGGTCAACGTATACCATATGCAAGTTTTTATGTGCACCACGATATTTTTCGCACAGTTGGCGCAGTGCAAATATGGCATCCGTTGTCCCGCGGCCCGGCATAAAACCGAACTGGTTTTGGGTGATCTTGCTTTCTTCTCGCAATCGCTTCTCAACCACTTTTTCCCACACTTTCATACTATGTGACATGAGCTTTATTCTCCGATAACTGCCGCAGTCCTGAACATCACCCTTGTTTTTAAAAATGGGCACTAGCGCACTACTGCACCATTCATTTGGAATTACTTCATCCTGCAGCAACTTATTGAGGAACAAAGTCAGCCACATATATCCATCCTCACCCAAAACTTTCCATACTTATATATATATATATATATATATATATATATATATATATATATATATATTCATATATATACATATATGTATATATGTATATATATATATATATATATATTACGGATGACAAACATACAATTTATAATCGTCATCATCAACGGGTCATATACTTCTTGGGTCATCTCTTCTCTACAGTAAGAGGGAAATTGACTTACTATAGTAGACACAGATGGATTGGTATAAGACTTTATTTCGAGTTTGCATAGATTTATATATCCCTTAGTCGTCATTAATGACAACCACAAACAAGAAAAGACGTGGCAAATTGTGTTCTTCCATCGTCACCTCACGAATAGATATACGAATAACGGTTTCAAATATTACCCAAACTTACAGCAATTATTAACAGATCGTACAAAGAACTGCTCTGTGTAGGATTCGGACTCAAGACTTACAACAAGGGCAGTGCAGACAAATATTCATTACATAATGGCAATAAATGCAATATTTTAACAAGATATTACAGACATACACCTCACTAATGTCGATATATGTAATAACAATCGTACATATTTATATACTACTTTATTTATAAGTTAATAGAAAACATAGAACTATCTTATAGTTTTACATCTTATCATCATCATCATCTCAGCTCATATACGTCCCACTGTTGGGCTCGAGCCTCCATAATGGGAGGGAAATTGACCTACTATGCCACGCTGGTCAGACGTGTTGGTATAGGGTTTTGTTTCGAGTTTTCCTTCTCTTGCATAGATGTTATATGCGTTTAATATCCCTTAGTCGTCTCTTACGATCACCCATAGGTAAGAAAAGGGGTGTTGAATTGTATTCTTATTCCGTCACCACAAGAAGATTATTTATATAATATTTACATCTTAGGATATAATAGTTACATCTTAGGATATAATATTTACATCCTAGGATTATTTCTATTATGTTAGCATAATGAAATACCTATATCACCTTTAATAAAAACCACTTTTAAATTATATCCATTATAATTCTGTGAGCAAATAATGTATAAAGTAAATTAATATCAATATAAATAAAAGGCTTTAATAATTAAATGTATAATTGCGCTAAACCTGAATTACACCTAGTTTCCTAATTAACAGGGATGCTGCTCAGTCATTAACACGAACCTTAATTGCGTTGTTATAACTAAGATTACATTACAGATGTGACGATATACTAGAAATATTGTCACCTCACTCAGTGCTTATGTCTAAATTGTAAATTGTTGAGGGAAATTGCGATACTAAAATCGTGAGATGTGTAGTTTGTAGTAAATTGGATTATACTTATTTATTTAAAATAAAAATAAAACAAGTTAAGTCTTATATTTAACGAATTTTCATATCACACTTTAAAAGACAGTAGTAGAAATGTGGTAAAAGAAAATATAGTTCTGATCATGTTTCTGTTGTGGGAGCTATTATCAGAAGTTACCAGTTACCTCTATTAAAGACTTCAAAGCGGAATACATACATATCATCACGACATATCCCTTATCCCTTGCAGGGTAGGCAGAGAGAACAGAGTGCCAGAGAACTATATCCTTGCATACTTCACTCGCTTCCTCAACATTCATAATTCTCTTCATACACGCTCGCCGGTTTCGGAGACTCTTGACTCCACCTTCCTTCAGTACGTGACCAATCTAGTCTAGGTATGTTAGTCTCAGTCTTCCCCGGTACCTACATCCTTCCACTTTCGCATTATATATCTTCTTAACCAGAAAGGGAATGCTCCGATGGTTCGGACATATGGAAAGAATGCCGAACGAACGTCTGGTTAAGAAGATATACAAAGCGGAATATTTATAGTGAAATGTACACTATTTATTCAACTATAGTTCGGTAAGATTCAACACGAGTAGTAAAGAATTGAGAACACGACCACCGACATTAAGTGATTAAAACAAATAGTGTGTGAGTTCAATACTTGAGTATTGAAGGTCTTAGGACTTTCCACTACGATTTTTTTATCTATGGAAATGTATTATATGTATGATTGAAATACGGATATTTATTAATCGATTATATAATTTAAATGTACGTATATTGCCACACATTTCTTTGTGGCAACAATAAAAACAAACAATATACATAAGTATCGGCATAAATCGCCAAAAATTTGAGTGCATTCAACACAATGGAGCCACAAATCCACCTGACAGACGTATAAAGGGAGTCTACTGATATTTCAGACGTATATTTGAAATGGTAAAACCACGCAAACTAGGCCATGAGTGCTCTAACAATAAACTACATTGCAAACTTTTAGATTTATGAAGTACCCTTTACATAACTTCACTGCGCTGTTGTCGCACATGGTTGGAATGATTTATATAAGCGGGTTTACATTTGTCTTACTTCAAACATCCCATTTCTGTAACACTAATCCTTATATTGAAAGTCAGAGATTCAGCGCGTTACTAACATGCTGCCACAAGCCACAAATCACATCAGATATTCTGTTCCCCCAACTCGACTTCGCTGAAGTTCAGAACAATCGTGTTTTGCTGAACCGATTTTAATACCAGTCTAGTTACCAGTGCTTATACAAAAACTTTTATAGTTCCTGTTATGAATATTAACTAGATAATTTGAATATTCTAATTATTTTAATATAATATAATAACCAATTTAGCGTCTCTTGTTTAAAACATAAAAATTTAATTTTAAATAACAGTTTATAAAATACTAGATAGTTGTCCCTCTCCCGCTTCCCCCCTTTCGGGATAAGTAATCACTAATATAATATCACTATACCAAAAACCTTCTCCGAAACACGCTGCATCTTATGGTATAAGTAATTTGCCGATCGGTTCAGTAATTTTCGCTGTATAACTGATAAAAAAACTGGCTCTTCATTTATTGGTGTAAATAGATAGATTACAAAACTATTCGCATTATTGCTGAATTATTTATGTAATTTAAGTTAAAATATGCATTGAATCTAAGTGTAAAAACATTTAATTACCTAAAAAATACTTTGGCTCTTAATGGATCTAAATATTATCTAATAGCCAAAAATAATTGCTTTATAAAATAAGTGACAATTTAAAATATTATTGATAAATTTAATTCCTATCTGAGCTATTTATCGTAAACCATAATTTTATCTCCAGTTAAAGTAAATAAATATAGATGTACAAACATCTACTTAGAAAACACCAAAATTGTATTATAATATAAAATGTAAATATTGTTTTGTTGTTATTACTTGCCTTGAATAAATTGTTTTACTTAAAGTTGGAATTACTCGTGATTTTCCAAATAAACCAAGCCACAATTTTCATACCGAGCTAGCAAAACTGTTTTGCGATTCAATTGGGGGCGAATAAATATTGTTGGTTTAGATCCTGAATAATGTAAAGTCGAAACAGACGAAGTTCTTCGTGTCTTCAGAGTTAAGAAATACCGGTATCTCTTAGCCGTTTAACTAACCACATACCCCTGTTAGTATATATGAGCATAATTTAATCACCGTGTAGAATATATAGAACAACTGTGATGGATATGTTGGGACGGATTTAGAGGATGTATAAAATGCCAAAATTTTAACTCGTAAATATCTGTACGCCGGACGTTTCTCTTTCGATGGAATTGATGTATTTTAGGGATAACATGTAGCCCACATCATACACAGGAGAACCTTAATATAACGATTTCCTCGATTTTACGAATTTTTCGTACCTTATAATTTCGAATAATTTTATCATATATGATGATTATTCAAATCAACTTTGCTAAACATTACTTGTAGTGTTGTTTTAAGAAATGTCATTGCCCCGTCATCAACATCATCATCTCAGCTCAATACCTCATTTTGCATTGCTTCCCTCGAGCCTTATCAAAATCTGACTATACACAAAATTGACCTACTAGACACGCAGGTCAAACGGGTTGTTATAGAATTTTATTATTGTAATGACTAATAATAAATAATTTATTATCATTATTTATCATTAGTCAGTTAATTGTAAAGATAATAGATATTTTATCATCAGCATCGTCATTCAGTCTTTTGTTATCCGCTTTGGTATTTATAGTTCTGAGTTAATTATAACATAATAGATAATTTATCATCATCATTCAGTCTTCTGTCATCCATTGCTGGACGTAGGCATCCCTCATTCTTCTATACTTTACATGAATATTTTATACTACTTTTTTCTTTTTTTTTTAACGCAAGGTGGACCATGGATGTGGTCGCGCCCCGACAAAAACGTCGGGGCGACAGAAGAAGTGGTACGCAACTCCAAGGACCCTGCAAACTCCTCTCTTCGCCGTGCGAGCGGGCCACCGGTACCCGATCTTTGACTTCGGTGGATTAATATTTTATACTACTAGAATATTCCAAAAATATTATAAAATTATTTAGTGTACAATATTTTATACAAATCGGTGATGATGAAACCGTGTAATAGATACTCGGTAAGTACCCAGCTAGAAATTTCTTCGCCTTCCTTAGCAGGACCGGACCGGGGATGCCCGATCTGGACCAGATAAGGTATGTAACGCAGAAGATATATCTGGACCCGATCAGGAAAACCAGCGAAAGAAGTATGTGGAAGTTCAAAGAAGCATAGAAAAACAAATGGTAATGCATGGTGGGATGCGGAAGTGGCAGCTTCCGTAGAGCAAAAGAAGAAAGCGTGGCTGGACTATGTCTCTTCTTTGAATCTGAATGACAGTATGACTGAACAGAAGAAAGAAATATATCGGCAATGTAAGAATGACACCAAGGCCTTAGTGAAAAAGAAACGTGATAGAGCAACTATGAGTGCAGAAGATAGGCTGACTAAAAACTTCGAAGGTAACACCATACTCTTTTGGAGGGAGGTGAAGAAGTCTCGGGGTGGTTGGTCGGCCTTCAGCATGAATAAAATAAGGTCTAAAGGTGGAGACATTCTTACACAAACACAAGACGTGTTAAGCCGATGGAGTGAATATTTTGGCGATATGTATGCGGATGCTACGGTTGGCGCCGGTGTCGCATGTGGTCTAGTAGATCAATATTCGACAGAATAGCGCAATCATCGTACCTTTGTTTAAAAACAAGGGTTCACGTTATGACTGCGCAAATTACAGAGCCATAAGCTTGACCAGTTTGGCAGCAAAAGTGTACGATAAAATTATTGAAAGGAGAATGAGGATGGTGTCCGACGGTTTACTGTGTGAGAAACAGGGAGGTTTCAGGAGTGGAAGGGGATGCATGGATCAAGTGTTCTCTCTGTGCAACATTGTGGAGAATCATCTGGCTCTAGGTCAGAGGGTTTTCTGCAGTTTTGTGGATCTGGAGAGAGCATTTGACACGGTTGTACGTAAGGAACTTTGGGACATTTTACCGGAGTATGGTATTAACGGTAAACTGCTGCAGGCTGTGCAGTCCAGTTACATGGGCTGTAGAGTCTGTATGCGGCTGGATAATGGAATGTCGCCTTGGTTTGACGTCAATATCGGCGTTAAGCAAGGGTGCGTTCTGTCAGCCAGGCTGTTTATCATATACATATCTGGATAAATGTCTCCAAAGGTTGAACGATATGAATGTGGGAGTCCAGATGGGTGACTCAGTGGTCTCTGCTCTGCTTTATGCAGATGATGTAGTCCTGCTGGCACAGTCAGCGACTGACCTGCAGACCCTAGTCGACACAATGACAGAAGATTGTAAGAAAAGGGGTCTACGCGTGAATGTGAGCAAAACCAAAATAATGGTGTTTGAAAGAGATAAAACCAGAACAGATGTAAGAGTAACAATAGGTAATGATGTACTAGAGCAAGTGGATGAATTTGTATATCTTGGATGTGGATTTAGCCGAGATGGAAGGTACACCATTGATATAGAGCGAAGAGTGAATGCGGGAAATAGAGTGAACGGAGCGTTGGGGCAACTTCTCGGCAGCCACCACCTCAGCCAGAAGGCACGCGTAGCAATACATAACGCAGTGCTTGTCCCAACATTACTGTATGGAAGCGAGAGTTGGGTATGCAGAAAAGAGTATGAAAGTAAAATTAATGCGGTCGAAATGCGATCTCTTCGGAAAATCTGTGGAGTTAGGCTGACCGACCGCATTCGTAACGACGACGTAAGAGAGCGAGTAGGTATGAAAGAGAGTATTGGTGTAAAGATGCGAAAGGGAATGCTACGATGGATCGGACATGTGGAAAGAATGCCGAACGAACGTCTGGTTAAGAAGATATACAATGCGAAAGTGGAAGGATGTAGGTACCGAGGGAGACCGAGACTAACCTACCTAGACCAGATCGGTCAGGTACTGAAGGAAGGTGGAGCCAAGAGTCTCCGAAACCGGCGAGCGTGTATGAAGAGAATTATGAATGTTGAGGAAGCGAGTGAAGTATGCAGAGATAGAGTTCTCTGGCACTCTGTTCTCTCTGCCTACCCTGCAAGGGATATGGCGTGATGATATGTATGTGACGTAGGCAGCGAATGCAGTGCTATATTCTTATCATAGAGAGTCCTAGTGAGCCGTTCCAATTAGGGCGCAACCACCAGATGCTAACGACTTCAACTGTCGCCTGAATTTCTCATTCATGAACTGATCTATATGTTTTGATCTGATTCGATTACAACTAATTTAATATTAGGCGATGTCATTACGCTTCGGAGAATCTTAACATCGCGATTCAGATAATGACGTCATTTTACTAACGCCATCAATTTATTATGACCCAAAACATTAAATATTAGAATGGTTGTTACAATATTATTATATTTATTTCTATCTATGTTTTCAAATGTACCTATTATTTATTTTTGTTTTTACTTTAAATATAAATTATTTTTATATTATTAATTAAACATTATTATTAATATTAAATACATATGATTAATTAAAGATTTCAGATTAATCTCCTTTGATGCAAATACAATTTACACCGTGGCAAAAATATGACAGTCATGATATACTTTTTTGAATTTTGATTGATATTTTTTTTACATACATACATATCATCACGCCATATCCCTTGCAGGGTAGGCAGAGAGAACAGAGTGCCAGAGAACTCTATCTCTGCATACTTCACTCGCTTCCTCAACATTCATAATTCTCTTCATACACGCTCGCCGGTTTCGGAGACTCTTGACTCCACCTTCCTTCAGTACATGACCGATCTGGTCTAGGTAGGTTAGTCTCGGTCTCCCTCTGTACCTACATCCTTCCACTTTCGCATTGTATATCTTCTTAACCAGGCGTTCGTTCGGCATTCTTTCCACATGTCCGAACCATCAGAGCATTCCCTTTCGCATCTTTACACCAATACTCTCTTTCATACCTACTCGCTCTCTTACGTCGTCGTTACGAATGCGGTCGGTCAGCCTAACTCCACAGATTTTCCGCAAAGATCGCATTTCGACCGCATTAATTTTACTATCATACTCTTTTCTGCATACCCAACTCTCGCTTCCATACAGTAATGTTGGGACAAGCACTGCGTTATGTATTGCTACGCGTGCCTTCTGGCTGAGGTGGTAGCTGCCGAGAAGTTGCCCCAACGCTCCGTTCACTCTATTGCCCGCATTCACTCTTCGCTCTATATCAGTGGTGTACCTTCCATCTCGGCTAAATCCACATCCAAGATATACAAATTCATCCACTTGCTCTAGTACATCATTACCTATTGTTACTCTTACATCTGTTCTGGTTTTATCTCTTTCAAAGACCATTATTTTGGTTTTGCTCACATTCATGCGTAGACCCCTTTTCTTACAATCTTCTGTCATTGTGTCGACTAGGGTCTGCAGGTCAGTCGCTGACTGTGCCAGCAGGACTGCATCATCTGCATAAAGCAGAGCAGTGACCACTGAGTCGCCCATCTGGACTCCCACATTCATATCGTTCAACCTTTGGAGACATTTATCCAGATATATGATAAACAGCCTGGCTGACAGAACGCACCCCTGCTTAACGCCGATATTGACGTCAAACCAAGGCGACATTCCATCATCCAGCCGCACACAGGCTCTACAGCCCATGTAACTGGACTGCACAGCCTGTAGCAGTTTACCGCAAATACCATACTCCGGTAAAATGTCCCAAAGTTCCTTTCGTACAACCGTGTCAAATGCTCTCTCCAGATCCACAAAACTGCAGAAAACCCTCTGACCTAGAGCCAGATACTTCTCCACAATGTTGCGCAGAGAAAACACTTGATCCATGCATCCCCTTCCACTCCTGAAACCTCCTTGTGTCTCACACAGTAAACCATCGGACACCATCCTCATTCTCCTTTCCATAATTTTTCCATACACTTTTGCTGCCAAACTGGTCAAGCTTATGGCTCTGTAATTTGCGCAGTCATAACGTGAACCCTTGTTTTTAAACAAAGGCACGATGACTGCGCTATTCCAGTCCCTGGGAACCATTCCCGAGCTCCAACATAAATTGAGGAGCAACAGGAACGCCTCCCAGACACAAGAGCCACCAAGCTTATATTTATATATTTTTTTTGTGTTACGAAAACTGTTTCTGGTCCTGATATACTACATGCATTACCATATACTTGATTATATTTTAGATCAGGCTGTCCTTATTTGGTATAGACCTGGTCCTGATCCGGTATGCCTTACCATACTTGATGATATTACACATCAGGCTATCCTTATTTGGTCCTGACCTGGTCCTGATCCGGTATTCCTTACCATACTTGATGATATTTCACATCAGGCTATCCTTATTTGGTCCTGACCTGGTCCTGATCCGGTATGCCTTACCATACTTGATGGTATTGCACATCAGGCTATCCTTATTTGGTCCTAATTTGGTCCTGATCCGGTATGCCTTACCGTACTTAATGTTATTTCACATCAGGCTATCCTGATCAGGACCAGACCTGGTCCTTATAGGGTTTGCCGGATCCCGCATGCCTCATTCTATCCTGATCGGGTCCAGATACATGATCTGGTTGAACCATACTTTTTTTCTAGTCGGGTAACAGCGTACAAAAAGATGGTCGTTTATGTAGTAATAAAAAATAAATTATTACCACAATAATAGCTGTGTGGTAGCGGCTTCGAATACTACCAACCTTTACTTTACTCGTGGATATCGTAAAAGACGACTTAAAGCCTTATAACGACCTAGTACAACTCCATCTGATGCCGTTTGGTCAGCAATTACATTCCCAAGGAGGGTTGACGTCTGGCAGGCGGCCGGACATAAAACTTTTTCCAATAACTTCTACAATATGTACTATGAATGAAGAGTACATATTGTATCGACCCCAAGTAATTGGGATAAGAGTAGGAGAATGAATGAATGAAATAATACCAACAGCATCTTATATTTCCTAAAAAGTTTAATGCAATCTAAGTCATTGTTTCATCACCTCGCGTCTTTTATACCCCAGTACTCAGCACGAGTCTTCTTCATAATAGGTATAATTTAATCACGCTGATCAGAGGGTATATTGATATAGGGTTTTATTTCGATTTTCTTCTTTTGAATAGACTTTATTTGCATATTAAATCCGTTAACGATTTTTTTACAAAACTCTCTGTCATTCACTCGAATTCGTCGTTTAAAATATCTAATTGTGTCATGCGTGTATTTCTCCGGGCTGGCCACGGATGGCAAGGAAGTGATACCAGTGGCCGGCCCAATGGCGATGAGGAGGGAATACGGTGGGTTAAGGGGGCCATGCGCTGCCCTTTCCATAGCCTAACCAAAAAAAATATGCATGTATTTTTAAAATGTTTAATATAATTTGGATGCCAGCCTCTTGCGAATCATGTAACTGCTTCTTAATAGAAGTATAACATCTTAACTTGTACCTTGATTCTAGCAAATAAATGTCTTACTTACTTACTTATTCGTCACCACACAGAAAATGGTACCTCCACTTTAGGTAGTAGTAACGCTGTATCAATATCTGCGCAAGAGAAACTGTAAATTCCTAACCCATTCTATCTGACAAACGAAGTTGAATAGATTAACTATCCTTCTATTGAGAAAGTAGTTCATGATAAATATTGTGACGCTAAAGAATAAAGAAAATTTAATAATAAACCAGAGGAAGAAACAAACACGTTTAAAAAAAAAACAAAATTAAATCGTATCTCATCATCATTCACCTCTCTCACTCTTATCCCAATAACTTGGGGTCGACACAATATGTACTTTTCTTTCATAGTACGTATTGTAAAAGTTATTAGCAATAGTTTTATGACCAGCCGCGTGCCAGACGTCAATCCTTGAGAATGTAATTGTTGAACAAACGGCATCAGATGGAGTTAGCCCAGGTTGTTATAAGGCCCTTAGTCGTCTTTTACGACATCCACGAGCAAAGTAAGAGTTGGTATTATTCGTAGCCTCTACCACACAACATAAAAAAGTCGTATCTATATATCAGTAAAAGTATAATGTAAAAACCACATGTAAAATTTATTTTAAAATGTATCCCTGGTTAGAAAAGAGTTAAGTACGAGTCAAGTCATGAATATAAAACGGTACGAGTAAAACTAAGAAGTATAGCGTCAAAGGAGCACGTAAATAAAAGGCTGAGTGGAAACAACTTTACAACAATCCGCTAAAAGTATTAACGTTAACTGCTAACAAAGTGTAACAAGTCAATTTTGACAAAGAAATAACCATGAAGAACAGAAATAACGGATGTCGAACAACTTTTTGCTATCTGTTGTTTTGTATTTCTATATATTTAACTGTGTACTAATTGATATTGTAGGGACAAGTTTGTTATGAAGTTTCCTTGTTGCTACATAGCTTGTAAATTGAATACATTCTTTAGAAAGGAATTATATTTTCCGCAATAGTATCTTGATCATTCTTTTTTTTTTTTGGCTGGCTATGTTCTGGACACACGGCGTTCTAATATATTCTTCTAATATATTCGGCGCTCTAATAATTACTAATATATTTTTTTATTAAAACTGGAGAGAGTACTGTAAAAAAAAATGTGTGCATCTCGGGACGCCCGACAAAAATGATAACTTAAATTAATCTAAGTTGAACTTATTTAATATTGAAATTGTTTAACTTGAGAAAAGCTTAGGTTACTTAAATTTTATATATAATGTAAGGAAAGGTTATTTATTAATAAAATCTTTTATTGATTATAAAATATATCTATTTTATTCTTTTTTACAATTCTTGAATGTTACATTAGAATTTATTGTATGTAGGTACGAGTACATTAATATTATCATTGTTTAATCATATAAAACGGCCAGAAAGACTGGCGTCGTAACGCGTTACGTAACGAAACGGTTTACCTTTCCATAGAAACTAATTACTTTAAAAATAAGGTTTACAATTAGCACAATCATTCTCATGAATTGATCTACTATTTTTGTCTTTATATTTTTTAAGACGCTGCACTTAGGAATTAATACTTCTTAGTCTAACTAAATCATCATCATCATTAACCCACTCTTATCCCAATTAGTTGGGGTCGATACAATATGTACTCTTCTTTCATACTATAGTACTTATTGTAAAAGTTATCGGCAATAGTTTTATGACCGGCCGCATGCTAGAAGTCAACCCTCCTTGGGAATGTAATTATTGACCAAACGGCATCAGATGGAGTTAGCCCAGGTCTTTATAAGGCTCTTAATCATCTTTTACGATATCCACGAGCAATGTAAGGGTTAATTTGTAGCCGCTACCACACAGCTAAATATACTAAATATACAAATAAATAACAAAAAAATCACCCATACTCAAAACTGTAATTTGTGGAGAGCATAAAAATATATATCATTGTTGAGTGGCAACCTATGAAATTCAACACAGAAGGCTACTAATCAAACTCTTACGCTGTCAGTTCATTTGTTACCATGAGAAGGGGTACTTGAATAATGTTTGATACCAAATTCAACCATTTATATGCTAAAGAACATAATATTTACAATAAAGTATTATGAGAAACCGTTTCTCATATTTCCTTACCATTTAGCGTAATTATTATACACTAATTAATATTCATTCACAAATATAACCCTATTAAAATTTATACCGTAACAAAATGGGAAGGGATGAAGGCTTGTAATATTACATATTTCTAGCGATATTTAGCCGCTGCAGCGAATTTTTAATATGTAATTGAACCAAATCCGAGCTATTCCGAGGTTAGTGATAATGTTTTTCTCGTATTTCAGTATGACTTCAGAATTAGTGAACCAGACAGCACCAGAATCAAACCCACAACACACAACATTGATGGTAACTACTTAAACCACTAACGCCATCTCTTCAGATACCATAGTATGCAAGCTACCATGAGTAACTTTAGCATGATATTTCTGAATTTAAAAGTTTCTCATTCTATGCAAAAACGCTAGTACTTGAAAATTTCCCAGCTGATGATATTGAGCATACTATGTTACGTAGACGGTTAAATACATCGAAGCCTCCTGTCAGATATTACCTATACAAATAAATATATCAAGTTCAAGAAATTATTAATTTTAATCGCCAATCAATGAAAGGGATGCTTTAGTGCAATTGTATTCTTATCTTACAGCTAGGACACTGCCTACCAACCAAAATGCACCCAAAAAAGGCTACCGACTCTTTCGTCTATAATTATAACAACACAAAAGTTAACGAAAAATAACCTTATTTATTCTATACGATTTAATTAAATGAAGAGCAATAGAGATATTTTTATTTGTTGCTTGAAATTACAGCCAGGCGCTTAGGTGGCTTCAATGCTATTATGTGGACAGAACTGGAGACTCAGTTAATTAATTGTATGAATTCTTTAGTGAAGACTGAATAGGTACAGTGAAACGTACATATACATCGTTATTCCAAATAAAATCTTTGTTACTTGATTTAATGAGTTGTCTACTCATCACAGTTCCTATAAAACGCATCACTGTTTACTAACAGTAAGCCTTATTAGAGGCGCATGTAAACTAGATGCCAAAATGTATTTTTTTTTTTGTTTATTTTAATTCTACAACTAATTTGTGAAATCAAAAAGGATAAGAATAAGTTTACCGTGTGGTGACGGAGTAAGAATACAATGCACCAATCCTTATCTTTCCCGTGGGTGATCGTACGAGACGACTAAGGGATATAAAATGCAATATAACATCTATGCAATAGGAGGAAAACTCGAAACAAAACCCTATACCAACACGTCTGACCAGCGTGGTATATTAGGTCAAATTCCCTGAGGAGGCTCGCGCCCAACAGTGGGACATATATGAGCTGAGATGATGATGATGATGAAGAATAAGTAAAACTTCATTATTGGAACGAATTTGCAATACATGTGGCTTCAATGACCACTTGATGTAATATTTTTTATTTTAATAATAGCTTTTTGTAGTTGAGCTATCTTAACGAAGTGTCGGCGGAGATTGGTTAGATATCCAAAAGGGTAATCCGCTAAGCATCACAGCTCATAAATGTCCCACTGTTGAGCTCGGGCCTCCTCCGTAATGGGAGGGAAATTAACCTACTATACCACGCTGGACAGACGTGTTGGTATAAGGTTTTGTTCCGAGTTTTCCTTCTCTCGCATAAATATTATATGCGTTTTATATCCCTTACCCGACTAGAAATTTTTTCGTCTTCCTTAGCAGGACCGGACCGGGCAGGCCCGATCTGGACCAGATAAGGTATGTAACGCAGAAGATATATCTGGACCCGATCAGGAAAACCTTATCGGGTCCAGATCAGGCATTCCTGATCGGGTCCAGATCAGGCGTTCCTGATCGGGTCCGGATGAAATTTTACTGATCGGAACCAAATCAATCATCTGCGTTATATATCTTGCCTGATCCAAAACGAGTATGCCCAGTCCGGTCCTTTTAAAAAACATGAATATCTTAAAGAACATGTTTAATAGGTAAAAATATAAATTAATATATGACGTAGGCACCGAATGCAGTGCTATATTCTTATCATAGAGAGTTCCAGTGAGCCGTTCCGATTATGGCACAACCACCAGATGCTAACGACTGCAACTGTCGCCTGAATTTCTCATTCATGACCTGATCGATCTGTTGTAATCTGATTCGATAACAACTAACTTAATATTAAGCCATGTCATTACGCTTCGGAGAATCTTAACACCGCGATTCAAATAATGACGTCATTTTACTAACGCCATCTAGGTATTTATTATGACCCAAAACATTAAATGTTAGAATGATTGTTACAATATAATATTTCTATCTACCTATCTATGTTTTCAAATGTTAGGTACATTTATATATATATATATATATATATATATATATATATATATATATATATATATATATATATATATATATATATATATATATATATATATATATATATGTATATATATATACAGGGTGTCCCAAAATTCAACGATAAGCTGGCACCAGCAGGTGGACCTACATATGACTACTCGAGAACAGAAAAGAAAAAAATTCTCCCTTGATTTTTTTTTTCATTACGACAAAAAAACCAAAATCTTTAAAAATGGACATCCTTTATTATATTATTAAGTGCTATTGCTACAGTTTTACAAATATTTCTGTGATTTTTTTTGTATTGGCAAGGTAAGTAGCACTACTATCGATCACAGCCATTAAAAATTCCAGAATATCTATAGTTTTTACACAAAAATCAATCAAAACTATGTTTTTTTCATAAATTATGTAAGATTTTGACTTTCAGCTCACTTTCACTCATCATAGTGAAAAAAAAAAGTATGGACACTACTGTGGCAAATAGTATTAAAAATTGGCGCAACTAACTACAATTCTAAAATGGTATAACATTCAAGGCAAACTAGCTACAAAAATATACTTAGGTGTACTATTTCAAAATAACAACCATATTTCGAAAATTGTTAGTGTTGATAGTAATCACTTTTAGTAAGTAGCCAAAATGTTTTTGTAGCAAGTTCCCAGAATTTGAATGAGACATGTGCGTAGTCCGTAGATCCACAGTCTGAATTATTTTATGGCGAAGCTCGTCCAAGTTTGCAATCGGTTTTGTGTAGACTCTGTCCTTTAGACAACCCCAATAGAAAAAGTCCAGGGGATTTAGATCGGGTGAACGGGGTGGCCACAAGATAGGACCAAGTCGCCCGATCCAACGCCCTGGGTACTCTTGGTCTAAGTACTCTCGCACAGGACGGGCATAGTGAGCTGGGCAACCATCGTTTTGAAACCACATGGTTTGCAAATCACTTAAGGGCACATCTTCTAATAATCCTGGCAACTCATTTTGTAAGAAGTTTAAATAACTATTGCCATCTATGTTTCCTTGTAACTCAAAGGGCCCTATCACTTTGCCATTTATTATGCCAGTCCAGGTTAACCTTAAATTGGTATTGGGATTGTCTTCTCTCACCAGGTGCAGATTTTCATTGTTCCAGCTATGAAGATTGTGAAGATTTAAATATCCATCTTTCTTGCAGGTTGTTTCATCACGACGACGTGACGTTTTAAAATTCTATGTGCAGTACTTTTTGGGATTCCCGTTGCTGCTTGTACAGCACGTACAGAGGTAGTTGAATCGTTTTCTATTTCAGTGAGAACTTCTTCATCGTGTTCCGATCTAGGTTTTCCAGCGTTTCGCCTGTCAGATGGTATACGATCCTCCGAAAAAGCTTGATACACGTTAATAAATACGCGATAATCTGGATACCTTTGAAGATTAGGGTACCTTGCTCGATATAATCTGCTAGCAGCGTTGGCATTGCATCGGCATTCTCCTTAAATTAGGTGCATATTAGCGTATTCTAACGCTGTGTATGGTAGCGGCATGATGAATGCTAAACACTTGAAAATAAGGCAAAACTTCTTTAAAAAAAAACACAAAATCACAGTCAAAAATAATGCCAAGTCAGGTCAATTTCCAGGTCACTTAATTCAATCCAAAAGTCGTCAGTACCAGAGCCACTTTAATTAAAACAGAACGGTGTGCAGTAAACAAAGAAGTAGAGCATACTGACTTGCTGTGCTGCTGAGGACATTAATTACTTCTCCACCTGCATTAATGTTACTAAACAATTAGCATCTATCTATCTCCCTCTAACGTATAATCTCTCTATCTCTGTCTAACTTATTTTATCTTATGGACTACGCACATGTCTCATTAAAATTCTGAGAACTTGCTACAAAAACATTTTGGCTACATAGTAAAAGTGATTACTATCAACACTAACAATTTTCGAAATATGGTTGTTATTTTGAAATAGTACACCTAAGTATATTTTTGTGGCTAGTTTGTCTAGAATGTTATACCATTTTAGAATTGTAGTTAGATGCGCCAATTTTTAATACTATTTGCCACAGTAGTGTCCATACTTTTTTTTTTCACTATGATGAGTGAAAGTGAGCTGAAAGTCAAAATCTTACATAATTTATGAAAAAAACATAGTTTTGATTGATTTTTGTGTAAAAACTATAAATATTCTGGAATTTTTAATGGTTGTGATCGATAGTAGTGCTACTTACCTTGCCAATACAAAAAAAATTCACAGAATTACTTGTAAAACTGTAGCAATAGCACTTAATGATATAATAAAGGATGTCCATTTTTAAAGATTTTGGTTTTTTTGTCGTAATGAAAAGAAAAATCAAGGTAGAATTTTTTTCTTTTCTGTTCTCGAGTAGTCATATGTAGGTCCACCTGCTGGTGCCAGCTTATCGTTGAATTTTGGGACACCCTGTATATATATATGTATATATATAATTTATTAATTTTTGTTTTTTACTTTAAATATAAATTATTTTTACATACATGCATACATATCATCACGCCTAACTCCACAGATTTTCCGCAGAGATCGCATTTCGACCGCATTAATTTTACTTTCATACTCTTTTCTGCATACCCAACTCTCGCTTCCATACAGTAATGTTGGGACAAGCACTGCGTTATGTATTGCTACACGTGCCTTCTGGCTGAGGTGGTGGCTGCTGAGAAGTTGCCCCAACGCTCCGTTCACTCTATTTCCCGCATTCGCTCTATATCAGTGGTGTACCTTCCATCTCGGCTAAATCCACATCCAAGATATACAAATTCATCCACTTGCTCTAGTATATCATTACCTATTGTTACTCTTACATCTGTTCTGGCTTCGTCTCTTTCAAAGACCATTATTTTGGTTTTGCTCACAATCATGCGTAGACCATTATTTTTATATTATTAATTAAACATTATTATTATTCTTAAATACATATGATTAATTAAAGATTTCAGATTAATCTCCTGTGATGCAAATACAATTTCGCCGTGGCATAAATATGACAATCATGTCACTTTTTTGAATTTTGATTGATATTTTTTTTGTGTTACGAAAACTGTTTCTGGTTCTGATATACTACAAGCCTTACTATATACTTGATGATATTTCACATCAGGCTATCCTTATTTGGTCCTGATCTGGTCCTGATCCGGTATGCCTTACCATACTTGGTGTTATTTCACATCAGGCTATCCTGATCAGGACCAGACCTGGTCCTGATAGGGTTTGCCGGATCCGGCATGCCTCATTCTGTCCTGATCGGGTCCTGATCCGGTATGCCTTACCATACTTGATGATATTACACATCAGGCTATCCTTATTTGGTCCTGACCTGGTCCTGATCCGGTATGCCTTACCATACTTAATGTTATTTCACATCAGGCTATCCTTATTTGGTCCTGATCTGGTCCTGATCCGGTATGCCTTACCATACTTAATGATATTTCACATCAGGCTATCCTTATTTGGTCCTGATCTGGTCCTGATCCGGTGTGCCTTACCATACTTGATGTTATTTCACATCAGGCTATCCTGATCAGGACCAGACCTGGTCCTGATCGGGTTTGCCGGATCCGGCATGCCTCATTCTATCCTGATCGGGTCCAGATACATGATCTGGTTGAACCACACTTTTTTTCTAGTCGGGTAGTCGTCTCGTACGATCACCCACAGGTAAGATATGGGGTGGTGAATAGTATTCTTACTCCGATTATTGATGAATAGTATATTTACACACGGATAAGAATACAATGTACCACCGGTAAGTGGGCTACCGAAATCAAGGTATCGTTGGCGCCCTCTATTGGCGGTGTTGCATAATATGATTTACGGATCTTTACGCCGCATCCTAGATGGTTTGAGTAGGGTGTGGCCAGACAATATGAAAGAAGGCTAGCGAATAACCCAAAATAATGCGTGAATAGTGCATAAATAATGACTTGCCCTGTAATGCTAATAGAATCTGAAGTGTGAGTGACTATCAATCTAAATATGATGATATATGGCATTCTGTTATCACACCAGCTTACTTCTCGTTATATTATTATTACTGATTGAAATAACTTCCCTATTCTATACCTGCCCACCTGGAATTATCTATACCTACGAAATCAACCTGGAATACTTTAAGATACATTTTCTAAAAATATATTAAAGAGCTTTTAAGAAAACGTGACTAATTTCAAGTTTGCGAGCTTTGTAGGCCTAAGAAATTTCATGATAAGTAAGTCGGTGTCTCTGCGGTATTCCACTATAAACAAATTTTGTTAGCTTTATAATATAAAAAGATAACGAAGGTTTTTCGTGTTAATCTCTTTGATTTCTATCTTATTACGCTTTATAAAATTAGGAGATTATTTTTTTAAATTTAATCTAAAGTACTTTTGGCAGTACTTTCCAAAGGAGTTTAGCAATAAAGCATTTTCATGCATTTATAATTGTATGAAATTTCAACAGAAGTACGTATTATGGATCTACTAGTGTCGAATAAATTCATCAATATATTGTATAATTAAGTTTATTTTAAAATAAAAAGTGGTCATCGTAAATATGTACCATTTGGGTAGAAATTGTGTGTGTAGTAGCAACATAGCTCCGCTGCATGTCCTTATGTACTTGCTCAAAGTATTTAGCCGCCGAATTATCATCGCATGCCTAGTATACTTGCTATTAATTGATAGAAATGAAAAATCTAACTATATTAATAAAATTCCATTCATCTAGTGGCAGTAACTGTACAACTATAAATAATTATGTACATATTACTTAACGGGAGTGGGACTATAATCACACCTATCATGAGACTGTTTAGAATAACATTAAATTATTTCCCCGAGTATTGGTATTAAGAATACAAAATGTTGACAACCCTTTCTTTGCCAGAGGAATCGTTAAATGCTGTCTAAAGAGGCACTGCGAGACTATTACAGCGAGTCTTGATCTTGCATAATCTAGAAAGTGGTAACAAACAAAATACGAACTTAAATTTGAAGTTAGTGTATCTTATTATATACTTCCGTGTGGTGACGGAGTAAGAATACTATTCACCACCCCATATCTTACCCGTGGGTGATCGTACGAGACGACTAAGGTATGTAAACGCATATAACATCTATGCGAGAGAAGGAAGACTAGAACCAAAACCCTATACCAACACGTCTGACCAGCGCGGTATAGCAGGTTAATTTCCCTTCCATTACGGAGGAGGCCCGAGCCCAACAGTGAGACATTTATGGGCTGTAGTGGTGGTATATCTTATGATGTGAGACCACATGTGAGTGTTATCAAACATGAGGAGTAGAAATGCTTTTCTGATAAAGTGTACCAGGTTCAACAATAACTTATACCAATAAATTCACGAGACAGTCTAAAGTAATGTACATTAAAATTTGACAATAACGAGGCAATTCAAACTAGCTAATATACATTATAAATTAGTAATACATAAACTCATAGAATGTTCAAGTTATGAATGAGACTTACCCGTATATAAACCGGCAGCGGGTGTCCTCACACCCGAGGCTTCGCTTACAGCGCTGCGACTAAAAGATCCATTCACTGGCATTGATCTGAAGAAAGAGTTGATTACGTTGCAAGCTCCAAGCGCCACTATCTCTTGAGTAGCGTCCAAAGTTTTTCCTTTAGCTGAAATATTAAATTATAACAAAACTTTTGAACTCTTGAAGCAGTTTTAATGGATAGTAGAGTCGTATCGTAAATTGTTATAGTTCTAGTTCAAATAGATAGAAAGTTTGATAATTTTATCTATAAAGCTATTATAAGGACGATAATTTATTACAATGCATTAATCTTAAGAACTATATAAGTGATTTGAAAAACCAAATTGCGTACAGGTCACCTATTTACAGGGAAGGGTAGTTTGTCACCTATTTACAGGGAAGGGTCTTAACGCCATGATGCATTTAATATAGGTCGAATAACATAGATGATAATAGCTGTGTGGTAGCGGCTTCGAATACTACCAACCCTTGCTTTGCTCGTAGGTGTCGTAAAAGACGACTAAAAGCCTTATGGGGCCAACTCCATCTGATGCCGTTTGGTCAACAATTACATTTCCAAAGAGGGTTGACGTCAGGCAGGCGGCCGGGGATAAAACTATTGCCAATAACTTCTACAATATGTACTATGAAAGAAGAGTACATATTGTATGGACCTCAAGTAATTGGGAGAAGAGTAGAAGAATGACGAATAACATAGATGATAAGAAATGTGGAAAACTATCTAACAACGACGGATACCATTATTTTGCTTGCAGGAGAAAAATATATTCTATTAAGTATGTGCCAATACGCTCAAGTGATAATGGACGGGCCGTATTTTTCAGCGAACCAACAACCATTATAGCAAAAACGTTCTCGAGTTGCGAGAAAGTAAGACGACGGAATATGGGATGATCTGCCACCATGTTCAGTGATCATTTCTTTCACCATTAGATAATAATAATAATAATACATGTAAGCCTCCCAAAGGACCGGGCATCTTCCCTATGGAAGATCCCGTGAAAAAAGGAGATACAATGTAATAATAATAATAATAAGGACTCTCAGCTCTGGCTTGCCTTAAACAGCTGATCAGAGAGGGGTCGCCAGAGCTATATGCTAGGGGGTGGAAGTGTCATTTTCAAGGGCATAATTACGGGGAAACCATGAGTTTGTTTATCGCAGACTCAATGGTGAAACCGGCGCCGCACCGCTCGACACCCCTAGCCACTTACACCAATGTTGCCCTCTGTTGCCCGTATGACTAGTGTGTCTGTGGCGACTATTTAGGGGGCCCATTCAGTGAGTTGGCGAGTCACCGTCTGCCACCGTTCAGCTCTTAACATGGGTTTGAAGGCAGACGACAGTTATAAATTCATAGATTTAAGATGAACCAGTCCACTAAACACCCACTCCCATATTTCATATATTAGATACCATCATCATACAATAGTTTTACACTTACTGCTGGCATTCCACGTATGTTAAGTGCAGACGTGGAATGTCATCGGTAGGTGTCCCATCCCAATATTGAGATTAAATTTCTCCAAAGGCCTCTGCGTGTTGGATCCATATCCCCATGTAAGCCTCCCAAAGGACCGGGCATCTTCCCTATGGAAGATCCCGTGAATTAAAAGGAGATACAATAATAATAAGAAATGTATCACAAGATTTACAGGAAAGCCAATAAACCGCAGGGCAGCTTGTGGCGAGCTGATTGTGAGTGGCGACACTGCGGTCCTGAATACTCCAGAGAGTCGATCAGGGACTCGTCTCCAGCTGGCCTTCATTGGCTGGCTAGAATGGAAACCGAAGAGTGCCCGAAGGACTCTCAGCTCTGGCTTGCCTTAAACAGCTGGTCAGAGAGGGGTCGCCAGAGCTATATGCTCGGGGGTGGAAGTGTCATTTTCAAGGGCATAATTACGGGGAAACCAAGGGTCTGTTTATCGCAGACTCAATGGTGAAACCGGCGCCGCACCGCTCGACACCCCTAGCCACTTACACAATGTTACCCTCTGTTGCCCGTATGACTAGTGTGTCTGTGGCGACTATTTAGGGGGCCCATTCAGTGAGTTGGCGAGTCACCGTCTGCCACCGTTCATCTCTTAACATGGGTTTGAAGGCAGACGACAGTTTATAATTTCATAGATATAAGATGAACCAGTCCACTAAGCACCCACTCCCATATTCATATATTAGATACCATCATCACACAATAGTTTTACACTTAGTGCTGGCATTCCACGTATGTTATGTGCAGACGTGGAATGTCATCGGTAGGTGTCCCATCCCAATATTTAGATTAAATTTCTCTAAAGGCCTCTGCGTGTTGGATCCATATCCCCATGTAAGCCTACCAAAGGACCGGGTATCTTCCCTACGGAAGATCCCGTGAATAAATGGAGATACAATAATAATAACTTTATTTCCAAAACATAATTTACAAATTTTAACAAAATTGAGTTTCCATTTAAGTTCTAAGATCTTCTTGTGTTTAATTCTCATTTAATAGATACACTGCGCCTAAATAAATTAACCAATACTTTTTCCTGTACTGAAAAGGTAGAAGATCATAATTATTTGGTATTTTTTATTAATGAAATAAAAATTGATTTGCAACAAGAAAAAATGACTCCTAACACGTAAATAACATGTATTTTATATACATTTTTACGCTCGGCTTTTAAACCCATTATTTGTGTGTGGGGTGGGGTACCACTCAGAAATAATGAAACATTTTTTGCGACAAGTAATTGTTTAATCAAATTCAACAATTTCTACGTTTCGAAAACATATTTATTAAAAAAACAATACTTTTAAAATATATATATATTATTAAACCATTGTTTCGAAGCTCGCATGATTTATCTCAAACTATAGCAAGTCATATAAACATTAAACGCAATAAATTCAGCAAAAGTTTTCACTGTCTGACTTATGCTAAATTAATGTCGAAAGTTTTCAAGTTTAAAATTAGATTTATTTCTTCTCTTCGTTTATTTTATTGGATGATAAATTTACATATATTGATGACCGTATCGTAAACAGTTTACAGACAGTTCTTTTTTTGAAAATAAAATATAATCTAAATTCCATTCAATCGTGAATAATTGGAGAGATCCACAGGAGAGGTTACCTTGTAATTTTCTTTACCCAGTCCAAAGAAATAATACTGCATATTCTTCGTAAATATTGTATTTTTCTTAATTGCTGTGTGATGATAGAATTAGAATATAATTCACCACCCCTTACTTGCTCGTGGGTGTTGTAGAAGACGAGTAAGGGTTCTGTTCTATGAAATGGTCACACCCCGCTAAATCCGTTCGGGGCGACAGAAGAGCGACGACCTCATAGACCATATATATCGATATATCTCGTCTCTATATATCAGTCTATCTATGTCAACAATTGTACTTGAAAGTTTGCCATTGGCATTATGATATAGTTACATTTGGTGTAATTCATCCGTGTGGTGACGGAGTAAGAATACCATTCACCATCCACTATCTTACTCGTGGGTGATCGTAGGAAACGACTAAGGGATATAAAACGCATTTAACATCTATGCAAGAGAAGGAAAACTCGAAACAAAACCCTATACCAACACGTCTGACCAGCGCGGTATAATAGGTTATTTTCCCTCCCATTAAGGAGCAGAGCCGAGCCCAGTAGTGAAACTTATTTGGGCTGTGATGATGATGGTGTAATAAGATGATATTATGAGTTTCCCAGGAGATTTCTGCTGCTCATTGTCTTGGTGATAAAATTTTTGCGATACATTAACTATTATGAACAATATATTCTGGAGTCCAAATAATAATATAGGTACCTGACATTATCGCATTCAAATAAACAAATCAACTCTTCAGCTTTAATATACTAAAAGATTAGTACATTTTCACATGACGATTTCGACGGTAAATTACCTAATCTCACTCAACTTTGCATTGATATCTCTTCTCCCTCACCTAACTTTTTTTTCGGGCTATGTAGTGGTCAACAACCCGCTAAATCCATCCGGGGCGACAGAAGAAGCGGTGCGGGACCCCATAGACTCGCCCTACATGTACCTCTCTTCGCCAAGCGAGTGGGTCACCGGAACCATGTCTTTGTCTTCGGTGGCCTGCCCGGCGGTTTACCCTCACGGGTATCCTCTCGAGTCGATGTCCCGGCAGTCCCTTACCTAACATAACTTTATGTAGATAATTGTTATTTTTATATTTTAAAGTTTATTATTTTTATATTTTAAAGTTTATTATTTTTATATTTTAACGTTCAATAGTATAACCAAATTTAATGAATAAAATTAAATTCAGTTAGAACAAACAAGAGTGCTACAACGAATCATAAACTAACAATTTGAAATGCAAATTTGTAACACAAATAAAATGTTACCGTTTCAAACTGTGCAGTTTGCCAGTTTGTTGCGACAATTAACGACAATTAGAGAATTAAATATTCACAATGTCTGCGAAAGTCTTCAATTCAAAGAAGATACAGTATACAATCATTATTCGTATTTGATTAAAGTAAATTAGAAAATAACATGTATTTAACAATAATTTTACCACCTACAACTACATTGCAAGCCGGTGGAACGTTGCTGAAAGTGTTTCACTATCCTTTACTGTGGGAGTAAACAAAAATATTTTTTTTTTTTTGCGGTGGGCTATGGACGTGGTCGCGCCCCGCCAAATCGGTCCGGGGCGACGGAAGAGGCGGCGCTCAATCCCATAGACCCACCCTGCAAACACCTCTCTTCGCCGTGCAAGCGAGCCACCGGTACCCGACCTTTGTCTTCGGTGGCCATCATCAAAAATATCTGAAGAATTACAATTAGAACGAGGATTAACTACTGGAAAATACGAAATATATAGCACTAACAACGATAGCCAACCCGATTGAAAAGCGTGACAATTACGACGTTATCTGCCTTTAAAGGGATCCATGTGCAACACTGTAGACGTCCATGGGCTGATAGATGGATGACATAAAAAAGCAGTACTTAATTGTTTTTTTATTAACAAAAACTTACCAAAAGCCTTAGCAATGGCAACGTTGCCGAGGATAGCTACAACAGGTACGATAATCAACCCAGTACCGAGGTGAGCCAGCATGTCGCCAGCTGTATATACTTTGTCACCAAGTGTTGTCTGGAATGGCGGCGGTTGCGGCCTCGGTAAACCTGGCGTTATATCTCCTATGGAAGAATAAGAAATGGGAAATGTAAAATTTAATAATAAAAAATAATTAACATACTTAATTGATTGACACATGGCGGCAATTAATTTTTATTTTAAAAATGGAAGAAAAGAAGGCATATGCACCACTTGCCCATGATTAATGAATATGAAAAGAAATTTCCGAGTGTAGGATTTTGAAGTGAAGTTTAAAATTATCCTTAATAGTACACCAATGCCTGACATTGATTAACCGTGGGTAAGTGGTGGCTATGCCTTCCTTTCCTCCATTTAAAAAAACAAATATAATTAATAATTAAAAACAAATCTAATATACTATCAGTGACAGATAATTTTCTCCTCAGTAACGAAGATATAACACAATTTACTACCGCTTTCTTTTTCACGATTATCATAAAACAAAAAGGATGTAAGTATGATTGTCTTAATGGTTATTTGATTAAATACTTATCCAAATATATTAAGTACGAGCTGCATACAGAAGATTATAATTGTACTTTGTGTATATTAATAGTTTCCTGAGACTAATTTATTACCTAGTGCAGATACTATTTATGTTTATAATCGTCTTTAGAAATAAAAATAAAATGCTAAACAATTTTTCATATTCTTTTGCCGGGAGTATCGTAGAAAAGTATTTAGTGACATAAGTTGAAAACATATAAGAGAAGAAAAACTCGATATAGTATCTTATAAACAAGAACAACTCTGATTGTTATAATAGGTTTTATCCGTTGTGACAGAAATGCCGCCCGTTGAACATACATATATAGTCTAAACAATAAGAAGAATAAACAAATTAAAAGGTAAATAAATCTTTGAAAGTTTTATTATATAAAAATATCTATCAAATAACTGAGATTGAGATTTGTTTACTACAATAAAACCACCTGATCAAAGGTCAAGTGTAGCACGTGATTTTATTGGTAAAGAACTTGAAAGGAATTGCCAATAAATGAGGTTTCATTTTCTAACTATTTGAGTTAATAAACTAAAAAATGAAAAAAAAACAGCCATGTCATTTGATGAAATTCTCAGCCCGTATACGTTCCACTGTTGGGCTCGGGCCTCCTCCATAATGGAAGGGTAATTGACCTACTATACCACGCTGGTCAGACGTGTTGGTATAGGGTTTTATTTCGAGTTTACCTTCTCTTGCATAGATGTTATATGCGTTTTATATCTCTTAGTCGTCTCGGACGACCACCCACGGGTAAGATAGGGGGTGGGGAATTGTAATCTTACTCCGTCACCAAACGGAAAGTCAATGTCATTTGCTTAATAAATAAAGAGGACATAATTTATAAATATATTTTTATTATGCGTGTATTGAAGAACTTAGAATACAATGGTCCTTTGTTATCTGTGGATAATCCTAATAGATGACTAAAGTACGCAAGTAGATAAGATCACTGAAATAGAAGGAATACTCGAAAGAAAACCCTATACGCACCTGTCTGCTTAGCCTAGTATACCTAGTAGGTCAATTGCTCCAATGGAAAGGAGGTTTGAGCCCAGTAGAGGGCTCGAACCTCATCAGCATATATGAGCTGTGATGATGATGACGATATAAATTATTTTAATTTAATCATATATCTATGTATTATAATTTTCATTGTTTTTTATTTTTAAAAAACCACACCCGGCACTAAGGAAACAATCCTTGTATTGCGGAAGACTACAAACGTTTAATTTAACGAACACAAATTACACCCAGACTTAGAACAACTATTTATGGGTTGCATAAAGGTATCGTCCTACGTAGAAATCGAACCTACAATAATAGTACAGTAGGACGGTATCTTAACTACTATGCCACCTGTGCAAGCTGTATATTAATATTATTTATTAAACTATGTTGGGGTAAAAGAACAATATAGCCACGTTTAAACCTCAATTTTTATCCAAAGTGGTAGTCATTTATCTGCTATCCTTTAGAAAAAATTAAGAAAAAATATTGTTGTGAATAGGTATGATTTAACCATAGCCAACAAAATAAAACGAAAAGGCATTGAAGTAAAAATCATTAAATTTTAATCGAGCGAGGCATGGTTGACCGATAGACATGTTTCCATACTTCTGCAAAAGTCTTCTGTACTGCTGTATATTTCTGAATCCCAAGGCTAACTAGGTAACAAACAGCAAGCAAAAAAAATGTATAGTTGCCTACACCTTGTTTATTAATCGTACACGACCTGACGACAATCGCTAAATGAAAGGCCAAGGTAACAAAAGCACTAGCCGTATCAAACACTAATGAATCCGTTAAAACTTACTTATATACTAAAGAGCTATTATTATTTAGAATAGTCTTATATTGAGACTATTGGAACTCTTTAACCGTACTGGAAACTATTGGATATTAGAAACAAATATCCAAGTCAATACCGAATTTCATATAAATTATAGCTCCTTACAGCAGTTTTGTCTAACTGTTACATTTTTTTTTTAATACTAATATTAATGAAAAAAAAATGGGCAAACGTTTGATTAGCTCAGCTCATATTTGTCCTACTGTTGGGTTCGAGCCTCCTCCATAATGGTAAGTAAATTGACCTACTGTACCACGCTATTCAGACGTGATGGTATAAGGTTTTCAAGTTTTCTCTCACTTGCATAGATGTTATATGCATTTTATATCCCCTAGTCATCTTTAACGATCACGTACGAGTAAGATAGTGATGGTGAATTGTATTCTTACTCCATCATCATACGTAAAACATTTAGGTAATGTAACTATTTATTAGTGGTAGGACCTAACAGTTGAAAGTTTTCTATGTACAGCAGCGGGCTGGTCCGTCCGGGGTAGCACCACACTCTCATAGGAAAGGGATGTCTGAGCAACGACAAGGCACTGTTGCGCTTCGTTTGGTCAGTGACAGAGCTGGAAGCCCTAATTTCTGGGTTTGTTTCTTATTTAAATTATAACAGCCTAGCTGTATTACAAATGACCATGAGCAGCTGTAACACTTACCATCAGATGTACTGCTTTTTCGTTTGCCACCATAAATAATAAAAATAAAGTTATAATTCATATTAAACTACATCATCTGTCGAAAACACTTGCTATCTTTAATCCTTTCGGTATGGGTTAATTTTAAACTATATACCTGAAAGGTATATATTTATCAAATTTCATCTAAAAGACAGTATGAATATTAATGTTTGATATGTAATTTTAAATATATATAACCACTCTAATGAGGAAAAATAAATAGTAAATATCGCAAAGTCAATATTTATATTAAAAAGCAGTTTAAAACTTACATTTTAATACAAATTAGCTATAATAGATTCCATCACATGTCGACTTTTCAAATACTGATATTTGATGACAATCATATAAAAATTTATTCAAAAGAGAAGTTTTAGGCATCTCTTTTGAATAAAAAATATGTGAATATCATTAAATATCAGTATTTAAAAAGTCCAGAGCGATCAACTAAATAACTCAATATTGAAGAAATGCCCTAATAGACAACTAAGAGCCTTATAATGACCTGGACTGAACTCTATCTGACGCCGTTTAGTCAACAATTACATTCCCAAGGAGGGTTGACGTCTGGAAGGCGGCCGGTCATAAAACTATTGTCAATAACTTTTACATTATGTACTATGAAAGAAGAGTACATATTGTATCGACCCCTAACTAATTGGGATAATAGTAGTAGAATGATGAATGATAACATACTGTTTTATAGAAATAATTTTATTTTGATATGAATAAATTTACCTACGAGTCAAGAGTCTCCGAAACCGGCGAGCGTGTATGAAGAGAATTATGAATGTTGAGGAAGCGAGTGAAGTATGCAAAGATAGAGTTCTGTGGCACTCTGTTCTCTCTGCCTACCCTTGTTCTTTTTTTTTTTTTTTTTTATTGTGGTGGGCCATGGACGTCGCACCCCGCCAAATCGGTCCGGGGTGACGGAAGAGGCGGTGCGCAACCCCATTGACCCACCCTGCAAGCACCTCTTCTTCGCCATGCGAGCGGGCCACCAGTACCCGATCTTTGTCTTCGGTGGCCCGCTCGGCGGTATGCCCACTCGGGCTCCTCTCCTGTTGACGCCCCGACAGATTTCGCCGTCGAGGCGTCGTCCTCACGCGGTGGCCTCGCGTCGGGTGACCGGACAATTCCCCGGTCCGATCACCCGAAGCCTCGGTTAGGGCGGCATCAGGCGCAGGTATTCGCGCCTGCGCCGCCCCGGCCGTGGGCGGCGGCCCGGGTCACGGGAATCCTCCCGGGCCCGTTCCGCGGCCTCCTTCTGCGAGATGACAGCCTCGCAGAAGGCGGCGACCGCGTCCCAATTCCTGACGCTGTCGACCATCGCCCTCGCGACAGCCGGCAGCGTCAGGTCGGCACCGATAATAGCGACGAGGTCGCGGCGCTCCCCGTCCCAGCCCGAGCATTCCTTGAGCGTATGTTGCGCCGTGTCCTCGTCACTACTGCAATGATGGCAGCCCGGAGTCCATTCCCTGTGCACGACCGTGTGCAGGTATTTCCCAAAACACCCTTGCCCCGTTAACACCTGCATCAGTCGGAAGGTGAGGACCCCGTGCCGCCGCTCCATCCATTCCATCAGTACGGGCCGGAGGGCCTCAACGGTAATGACACCGTGTCTCTCTCTGCCTACCCTGCAAGGGATATGGCGTGATGATATGTATGTATGTATGTAAATTTACCTACTTTACACGGCACTATTTTCATTTTAGTCTTACCATACATAGTTATAACTTAACATTTCGAACATCACTGGTTTACTTCTATATATTAACTTAAATTGTAACTTGATGTTTATATTTACTTTGTAAACATACAATATTTGTAAGATATTTTTATTTCTTTTGAAGTTTTAATTATAATATTAACCACAGAGATTAAACATATATTTTTTTTTATTACCTTACGATCTCTCGAAACCAAAATAAAAAGCAACATCGGCACTTTTATTAGTACAATATAAATGTTTAAGTTATTTTCCAAAATCATCATCGACATCATCTCAGCTTATATATTTCTGGCTCGAGAAGCTTTAGCCTTCTCACAATAAATGTATAATTACCCTACTATACCTATTTAGTCAGACGGTTAGGCATAGGGTTTACTTTTCAGCTTTCATTCTCTTGCACAGGTGTTACTTGCCTATTATACATTTAAGTCTTTCATTCTTACTGTCATTCTTACTCCGTCACCACACGAAAAGTGAAATTTAATAGCGTAATATGGACTCAAGAAATTCGAAATTCTCGTAAGGGTATAAGTGTCGGGGTAAAGCCTTTATTTTAGATACATTGTAGTCTTAATCTATCATAGTATATGGGAGTTCACACACACACACAAATACGCACGCACGAACGCACGCAGCCACGCACGCGCGCACGCACGCGCGCACGCACGCAAGCACGCACGCACGCAAGCACGCACGCAAGTACGCACGCATGCAAGTACGCACGCACGCAAGTACGCACGCACGCGCATACGTCCGCGCACGCGCACGCACACACATACGTACATAGCTACTTTATAAATACTTACCGGTTAAAAGGAGTGGGTCAGTTGCATCATTGTAAACAAAAAACGCTATAGCAGTAGCCAGTATAACAACCACAGCATTTCTGGAAACCCCGATTAACCACAAGATCTTTGCTTTAATTGCTGCACTACGTTGACCCTTTTCGTCTTGAGGTGTCTTTACACGTATGTCTTTTAAGGCCTGAAATCAATATTTACATATATAAGATTGTCGGAATTGTAATTTTGGTGACATTATAAAGCAGGACAAATCACATTCGTCTCATCAAACAATCATACTATAATACATAACTCTAGAAGAGTTTTTTAACCTTAACAAAAATAATGATTTTTATACGATGTTTTTTTTTATTGCTTATTGTGGCAAACGAGCAGACAGCACACCTGATGGTGTCACTGCCACCCATGGACCTTTGCTATACCAAGAGCAAAGGTAGGCCGCTGCCTACCGATACAAACCCCAAATCCACCCAGTTGGACTGCCGGCTCTCTTGCTCACCGAACGAAGCGCAATAGCACATTCCTATTACTCAGGCGTCGATCTTCTACGAGAGTGTGGTACTACCCTGAACGGATCGGCCCGCGGCTGTAGACAGAAAACTGTCCATAGCATGGTCCTACCAGTATTAAATTAAATGTATAAAATACTTTGCTCGTGGATGTCGTAAAAGACGACTAAGAGCCTTATACTGGGCCAACTCCATCTGATGCTGTTTGGTCAATAATTACATTCCCAAGGAGGGTTGACGTCTGGCAAACGGCCGGTCATAAAACTATTGCCAATAACTTTTACAATATGTACTATGAAAGAAGAGTACATATTGTATGGACCTCAAATAATTGGGATAAGAGTAGGAGAATGAATGAATGATGTATACAATACAATCATTATTCTTATTCCATCACCGACGAGGTAGTACCCAATTGGAAATCAACAGCATATTACCGCTAAGTGGTCAGAGTATAGACTGTTTGTCTGATCTTTATCCGCCTTTCGACGGCAGAGATAGCATCAATACCTATAACCTGCTGTACAGTACTTCTATATCGCCGTTTGGATGGACCACTGGTACCGATTCCTTGTCTACGTGGATTCATCAGATGGGATAACTTTATGTTCCATATCCCGTCGATGCCCTGGCAAAACTTTGTTTTTGGAGTATTGCCCCCAAGTGTTCAGGATTTTTGCAGTTGTCGAAGTAATCCCTGATCCATCCAAAGGCGTTTGCACAACTTAATACGCCGGTAAAAAAAACGTATCAGTATAGTGAATTTCCTTCCTGACCCGCTCCGTCGCTTCCGACAAGACAACTGCCTACCATAGCAGAAGGCGGCGATTGCGTCCCAATTCCTGACGCTGTGGACCATGGCCATAACAATAATCGACAGCGTCAAGTCGATTAAAGAAACTGACTCTAGACTCATCTTAATATCTGCATAGAATTAATTATACCATCCATAAATCGGCCACTTATAATCATTATATTATGTCAAATACATTTTTTTTTTTTAATAAAAAAGAATATTTACTTTCACACTTAAACTATTTAAAATATTTTAGCTAAGTATTTTATGTGTATATAATTTTAAATAATATAATTTTAAATTATTAAACAAAATTAGCTTCTCTGTCTGTGTTAAATGCTCTGAGTTTAATTAAATTGAGATTGCTAATTAGTCTCTTTCGCTAAGTCGATTTCTAGTATCTGACACATAGAAGCACCAGCTAAGATGTGAAATTGTGTACTCTACACATTGTTGGACCCGTTCCGTTCTTTAAATAGAATTAGTGACTATCTCAGTAAGATTTTACCTTTCCACCATTTCAAGGACGCTAAACTGTCTCACACATTATACTTAGAATCGATAATGTGTAAAATATATTTATATATAACATAAGCGTTAATTTCTTTGTAGAATGTAACAAGCGCGTATTACTCATAACAACCAGTATAATGACCCAATTAATGTTGAAAAAGTAGAATCGATCTCAGAGCTTAATAATTTAAGTTAAATCTCTGGTAGCTGTGAAAATTAGCTTAAGTAAGCTGTAGTTCATCAACCGGTGCAAGTCCGAAGTTAATTACGAATTAATCCGAGTCTATAGAAGACTTTGGTTCGGTAAGTTATAGTACGTACATAAAAGCGTTGTTGAATAAATTGTGTTCAGATTTGACTTTCATTCGAGAGAGAGAGAGTTAATAGATTATTCATTAACTGACAACACCCTATGGAGTGAAACGGGTGGTGTATAATAGCAGAGCCTATATCTTTTATGAGGTTTTAATAGATTTGCAGTCACTCTCGCGTTTAAATTTTATTACTTTTCCAATTTTATTAGGCCTATTTGTATGAATACGGATTGAACATGAATAATACTATAATATGCTTTTGCCCACAATTTCGTTTGCATAGAAATCATGTGTAAAGTTCCAGTTAAATATAACTTTAATTATTTCAATGTATTTTTTTTTATTGCTTATAGTGGCAAAAGAGCAAGCAGCACGCCTGATGGTAAATGTTACTACCGCCAATAGACCCTTAAAATTCAGGAGTACAGCTAGGCCACTGCCACCAATAAAAAACCCCAAAGCCCACCCAGAAAGTAGAGCTGTCGCATCTCTTGCGTACCGAATGAAGCGCAACAGCACATTACCTCTGCTTAGACGACGATATGCTGCATAAATGTGGTACTACCCCGAACAGATCGATCCACGACTGTTGACTGAAAGCTGTGAATAGTGGCCCTACCTCTATTAATTTATTCAGTAAGACTAGTCATCCCATAAACGCTGTAAAGTGTTCAAAACATCGGGACAATAAAAATCAAATACAAACGCGATAGATTCCGTAAAACTAGTTTTATTTCAAATGTGTAATGCTCACGTAAACATTAGAAATCATTACGTTCGCCAGTAAGACTAATTTTTAATTCAATAATAAAACAGATAAAAGTTTCACCACTAAATTTAATTCTTATTTAACACCCTTAGAGAACGAAAAATTGACAATGAAGATGCTGTAAAATTGATAATGAAAATGCAAGTGCTTATTTTTGTATTTGAAAACAATGGATAATGTTCTTTTTACCTTTCATACAAATTATGGCACTGCGCTCATGTTTCTTTGGTTTTGAATTTCGTGAAATCCTTTCTTAGTGAGTCTCTACGTTACAAAAAGAAATCATTACCAAAATTTCAGTTATAATTTTCCCAGGAATGCTCCTACCCATTCTTTTGATGATTCCTTAGACGGTTTTTATGACTACTACCGGTAATTAACTACCACCAAGTCCACAGAAATATTAATACCTTAGAACAGGCTTGTAGGCGGAGAAGGTGCGCCGCATATCAGAGCAAATGCTCGTGTTCAGTCAAAATTCGTTTTACCGCTTAATAGTTGCGCTCATATTGTGACATTGAACGAATCTATGCAAAAAAGTAAAAATATGCCATCTTGCGCGGATAAGTCGGAAAAGAAGTCAAATGTGGTAGTATAATCTAGGAAAGGACTTCCTTTCATCGGTAAGTTTAGAAACATATTATTTCAGTGACATTTGTTAATATTATAATAGTATTATGTCTATAGAGTACCAGGAGTCTATAGAGTACCTTGTGACTGTGGCAAGAGCTACGTGGGAGAAACTCGCCGCAGCATCGCCACCAGACTAACCGAACACGTCAGGAGTATTAAGAACATGAACACCACTAAATCAGCCATAGCAGAGCACGCCAGTCTCTCGAACACAACACACTACATTCGGTTCGACAAAGCTTCCGTATTAGCCACAGAAAAGTATTTTATACCTCGCAAAATACGTGAAGCTATAGAAATCAACCGACATCGTACGTTTAATAGGGACTGTGGGTGGACGCTCCCTTCAGCATGGATACCGGCACTCAATACTACCTCGACACACAAGGTTTTGTCTGGGATGGAGAGCGACGTGGTCAGCGTGGTATGTCAGGGTGATGGCACGCGGAGCGAGTTTGCTGTGAGACCATCAAATGCCCTCGGTAACGATCGGGACTCATCGGACGATTCCGCTGAAAACGCTCAAGAAGCAAGCAGTACCCCCCCGCCGCCCGAAGCTGTGTCGCGACGTGCTGCACGTTACGCTAGCCGCAGTGCGCGTCGGGGGCTCGCAGACGCAGCTGCGCACTCGCCCTGATGATGAGCATCGGACATGCTCGAAACCCGGGTCGACATAATCGACTCTAACGCGTGAGTATTGCCGGAAATACAACTGTTTAATATGTGTCAAACTCACGATAATTTTAATACTAAAATAGTATTATGTCGCTTATAAACGAAAACGATAAAATTGCAAACAGATGAAATACTATACATCGTCTGCTATATATGAATGTCTTATTTTATTATTTGCGACCATGCATTGTATTGCGTTAATTGCGATATCGCTAACGCTGAGGTAATATTTGTTTTTACATTGTACTTGAAAATTTTTTGTAGGTAATAAATTTTCTCAAATTCTGCTCTTATCCCAATTACTTGGTGTCGATACAATATGTACTCTTCTTTCATAGTACATATTGTAAAAATAATTGACAATAGTTTTATGACCGGCCGCCTGCCAGACGTCAACCCTCCGTGGGAATGTAATTGTTGGCCAAACGGCATCAGATGGAGTTGGCTCAGGTTGTTATAAAACTCTTAGTCGTCTTTTATGACATCCACTAGCAAAGTAAGGGTTGGTAGTATTCGTAGCCGCTACCACACAGAAGTTTATGATTTCCAAGATTTGCAGTGCCAAAATGAGTATGCTAACATTAAGTGGAGGGAGTGAAACGCCGACACTGGTTTTACTACAAAATAAGACTGATGGCTCTACTAAGGTAATTAATATTTCTGTGATGATGGCGGCTCCAAGTACTACCAACCCAACACGAGGAACGTGAGTGTCGTAAAAGAGGACTAAGGGGCTTACATCAACCTGGATCAACTACTTATGACGTCAAGTCAACAATTACATAACCAAGAAGGATTGACGTCAAGCATGCGCCTGGTTATAAAACTAATGCGATTTTTTTGCAATATATACTATGGAAGAAGAGTACATATTGCATTCACCATAAATAAGTCGATAAGAACCAGATGATAATAGTGATATTATACTCTTTACCCGTGTCTACATCAGGAGTCTTATATTACTATATCCGTAAAAATCTAAGTGCCTGTGATCACCCTCAGCGTGATGAAAGCAATTCACTACTCCCTTTTGTATACGTGAATATCATAAAAGAACTAAGGGATATGGTCGACAGATAATATCTATACAAGGGAAAGCAAACTCGCAATAAACTCCATACTAACCAGTCTGGCATGCGTGTACAGTATGTTAATATAGGGATATTTACCTATTGCGAAGGAAGGTCGAGTCCAACAGTTCGACGTATATAATTTGAGTCTATGATGATCATATTGAAGCCAGCATATTTTAAAAATTACATCACTACGCAATGAAACACCGTTTTCGGATAGACAAATAAATACCTAGTAGTATTACCACTAAACTATCATTTTATACAGAATGAAAGGCCGTTTTTTTATAGAAAGATAAATACTTAGTATTACCACTAAACTATCATTGGCTTTTATTGAAATACATTTTAAACGTAATTCATTTCAAGACCTTGAACGTCACTTTAACTATGCAATAGTAATAAAAATAATTTAATACAAAGCCTTTAAACAAAAGAACAATAGCAATATGATTGTTTCCGGGTTTATTTAAGAGTTAATACTTGATTTTTCAGTGTTACTAGGTATTTAGATGCCTAAACAGATATTAATGCCTGCTATACAAAGAGCTCGATATCCACCTCTGCCTTTTGGAAGTTATGTTTGTGTAACATTGTAAGCTAACTGTAGCCGGTAATATTGTTAGGCAGAATTTAAAAAAATAAATATTTTCCTCATACGTATTATATATGGGGCTGCGTAGGCGCGATTACCTGCGCCTTATGCCGCTCTAGTCCTCCCCGAGGGAGGGGATGTCGCTCAAGAAGAGGGTACCCCTCAGGGGGTATTCCATCGGGCCGGCCACTGACGACAAGTTCACGCTGCTTCGGTGGCCGGTCCAACGACGAAGGCGATGAGGGTTGCATTTGGGTTGCGTTGTTGGGAGGGATGTTCACGGGAGGGTTGGGTAGAACATCCCACAAAAAATAAAAAAAATAAAAAATACGTATTATATATTATATCAAAAAGAACTTAAAAGAAACTTTGCTGTGTGGTAGCGGCTACGAATACTACCAAATTCTTATTTTGCTCGTGCATGTCGTAAGAGACGATTAAGAGTTTTATATCGACCTGGGTCAACTCCACCTGATGCTGTTTGGTCAACAATTGCATTCAAGGAGGGTTGACGTCAGGGAGGCGGCCGGTCATAAAACTTTTTTAATATCTTTTGAAATATGTACGATGGAAGAGTAGTCGATATTGCATCAACCCCTGGATAACTTTGAGAAGGGCAAGAGAATGATGATTGCAAATTAACTTAAAATTGTATATATTGTTGAATTATAGTTTTTATTTTAATACTAGCTTTCGCCCGCGACTTCATCCACGCAGAAGAATTAGGCAATAGGGTGGGTCCGAGAGAAAATACTCTGCATTGACACGCTCTACCGTCGGTGCTTTGGGCGGCGCAAGCGTAAGTACCTGTATTGAGATTCACACTATAAAGGCTTCGACTCGAGATGATACCCACTTGCGGTGACCCGCCCGCATAACGTAGATGTACGTGTACGGTGCACTATGGGGTTACGCGTCACCTCGAACGGATTGGGCGCGGTCTATCTAAATACCATAGCCGGTCACTAAAGAAAAAGGTTGTTCAAAGTTCTATTCATTCTACAAATTATATTGCCTTTAATATACTATTTACGGTATGACCATGGGATAAAAATATAATTATCGCCACCCTTTATTTGACTGTTTTGTTTCACCAGCAGAGTTGCGACCTCGTTAGATATGATTTATTATTTGAGTTATAGAGTGAACATTTTTGAAGCTAAACGTAACCTGTATCTTAAACTCTTAGGCAAGACCCTATTGCCGTTTTTCGTGTGAGCTCTCACGCTGGCACTGGTCGCTACGAGGGCACTGATGCGGGGTTGATAGAGAGGGAGAGAGAAGCACGTGTTTATTTATTTTTACCGAAGAATATTTGTACGTAATTTGAAAAGAATCGATAAAGAAATTTTCTCCCCATACACACTTTGCCACTTTGTTGCACCCCCTTAGGGGCGGAATTCATACAATACTTTCATATTGAGTCTCTATGTCATAAAAAGAAACGTGCGTCAAAATTTAATGTTTCCAGCTTTAATAGTTTGGGTTTGGTGGTAATGAGTCGTTCAACCCGCTTCACAGGCCTAATTTACACAACCAGAGGGTGAAATTGACAAATGCCGGATATTACCATTTTTTTTTTTTTTTTTTTTTTTTTTTTTTTTTTTTTTTTTTGCGGTGGGCTATGGACGTCGCACCCCGCCAAATCGGTCCGGGGTGACAGAAGAGGCGGCGCGCAACCCTATTGACCCACCCTGCAAGCACCTCCTCTTCGCCGTGCGAGCGGGCCACCGGTACCCGATCTTTGTCTTCGGTGGCCCGCTCGGCGGTATGCCCCCTCGGGCTCCTCTCCTATCGACGCCCCGACAGCTTTCGCCGTCGAGGCGTCGTACTCACGCGGTGGCCTCACGTCGGGTGACTGGACAATTCCCCGGTCCGATCACCCGAAGCCTCGGTTAGGGCGGCATCAGGCGCAGGTACTCGCGCCTGCGCCACCCCGGCCGCGGGCGGCGGCCCGGGTCACGGGAATCCTCCCGGGCCCGTTCCGCCACCTCCTTCTGCGAGATGACAGCCTCGCAGAAGGCGGCGACCGCGTCCCAATTCCTGACGCTGTCGACCATCGCTCGCGCAACAGCCGGTAGCGTCAGGTCGGCACCGATGACAGCGACGAGGTCACGGCGCTGCCCGTCCCAGCCCGAACATACCTCGAGCGTATGTTGCGCCGTGTCCTCGTCGCTACTGCAATGGTGGCAGGACGGAGTCCACTCCCTCCGCACGACCGTGTGCAGGTACTTGCCGAAGCAACCATGCCCCGACAAGACCTGCACCAACCGGAAAGAGAGGACTCCGTGCCGCCGCTCCATCCACTCCATCAGTACGGGCCGGAAGGCCTCAACGGTAATAACACCGTGTCTAGGCCTCTCCAGCCGCGTAGCCCAACGGGCGATGACTTCTCGGCGGGCGTCCTCGCGCCAGGTGGCTATCTCGTTGAACGATGGGGAGCCACCCTCTTCGCGCATTGAGATAACCCGCCGGTAGAGGTCGGAGAGCATCTCCGCCTCCAGGTCCCACGGGGGCGTCCCGGCCAATAGGCATGCCGCCTCGGTAGACACCGTGCGGTACCCGCGAATGGCTCTGACCGCCATGGCTCGCTGTGGCCTCCACAGCACCGCCCTGAGCTGGGCGTTCAGAGCCCTCGCCCACACGGGTGCGCCGTACATGGCCATTGAGCGGATCACCCCCGCATACAGCCGTCGGCCCTCGAAACTGGGTCCGCCCACGTTCGGCATGAGCCGAGAAAGGGCGGACGCCGCGCCGAGCAGCCGGGGAGCAATTTGACGAAAATGCTCCCGGAACCACCATCGCCCGTCGAGCACCAGACCCAAGTACCTCATATGGGCCTGGATACTGATGTGGATGGAGTTGACGACTAACGAGGCGCCGATGGGCAGCCTCACACGGGGCCCATGGAATAGTAGGGCCTCCGTCTTGTTTAGGGCTACCCTGAGCCCCAGCGCCTCAATTCGCCTGACCATCTCCTCTGTGCCGAGAGTGGCCAGGCTCGCCGCCTCTTCGAGTGTCCTGCCCCGGGCTGTGACGAGCGTGTCGTCAGCATAGCAAATAACGCTCAGCCCGGGGGGGAGACTCCCTCTCAACGCCCAGTCGTAACCGATGTCCCACAGAGTCGGCCCCAGAACCGACCCCTGCGGAACACCGCACGACATGGGCGTCCGCACAATGTCCCCTGCGGGGCTCGCGTAGAGGACACTGCGCCCCTCCAAATAGTCTGCCACCAGCCGCCTGAGGTACAGGGGCACTCCATGGAACCGGAGCGCCTCCCTGATGCAGCTGAATGGCAGACTATTGAAGGCGTTGGCGATGTCCAACGACACCGCCAACAGCACTCCTTTGCCGGCGACAGCCTCCGCGGCCGTCTGCCTCAGGCGTAGTAGGGCCCCGATGGTCGAACGCCCCCTCCGAAACCCAAATTGAGCGTCCGACAGATCGGGCCCCACCTCCTCCAGGTGCTGGACGATGCGGGCAGCGAGGACACGCTCCAGCAGCTTACCGACATCGTCCAGAAGCACAATGGGCCTGTAGGCCGACGGCGAATCCGGGGCCCGTCCCGGCTTTGGCAGGAGAACCAACCTCCCTTCCTTCCAGCACTCAGGGAACTGTCCAGACGTCAGACAGGCGTTGAACAGTCGCCTGAGGCGAGGTTCAAGATGCTCGAGGAGCAACGTCAACACCCGGACTGGGACTCCGTCCGGGCCGGGGGCCGTGGTAACGGAACGAATCTTCGCCACGGCTGCCCCCACTTCCGACTCCGTCACGGGCAGAACACTCTCGACGGCCTCCCGGTCGTGATCTGGCGAAGCCATGACCGGGGGCGTGTGCTCCGACTGCCGCGGGAACAGCTCCTCGACCACTCTACGAAGGAGGTCGGGCTGGAGGGTCTCGGTGAGGGGGGGGCCCTGCGCGCGAAGCTTGTTCAGCGACGCGCGATAGGGGTGACCCCAGGGGTCACGGTCGAGACCGTCCAGCATCACCTGCCAACTTGCGTCCTTGGCGGACCGGATGGCCAGCCGAAAGGCGGTACGCGCACTGCGGTACGCCTCGTACAGCTGGCCCTCCCGCTCAACATCGCGGCGACGCCGCCGACTGCGGGTGTAGGACCTTCGGGCACTAATGCACGCCGCACGAAGGTCCGCCAGTCTTGGGGACCACCAGTAGACCCCCTGCCTCGGAGGTAGACGCCGCACCCTGGGCATGGCCGCGTCGCAGACCTGCGTTAACGCACTGTGGATGCGGACAGCCTCAACGTCCACTCCGTCCGCTGGGGGTGGTGAGGACAGCCACGTATTCACGATGGCCGCCTCCGCCAGTAGGTCCCTATCCAGACGCCCCACAGCCCACCGCGGAAATGCGGGAGCTCGGTCCGCCCTGTGACCCCTGCTGGGGTCCCGGAGAGGGGAGACCTCCATCCGGATGTAACGGTGATCCGACAGGGTCTCCGCCTCCTCCAGGACACGCCAGTTCCTCACTCGTGGTGCGACAGCGGGGCTAGCGAACGACAAGTCCACTATCGACCCACCCTGCTGTCGCACACACGTGTTCACTGAGCCTCTGTTTAGGACACAGAGGCCCAGTGACGCCGCCCACTCCACGATCGCCCGCCCGCGATCGTCCGTCATCGGGGACCCCCACGCCGTGGATTTGGCGTTGAAGTCCCCCAGGACCAGGACGAGGCCCGGTGCCAGTCGCCGTATCGAAGCCTCCAAGGTGGTGAGGGAGGCCCCGAAATCGTCCATTCTCCTGTTAGGGGAGAGGTAAACGCTGTAGAGTGTGACCCCTCCCCATTCCGCAGCGACAAATTCCTCGCCCCTATCCAAGAGGGATAAGGACGGGCAGTGCCGCCGCGTGGAGACGACGATTGCCGCGGTTCCGTTCCGGCTGACCACCCAATTGGGGCGATCAGGCACACAGTACGGTTCCGCGACTACGGCTGCACCGATCGACCACTCCGCCATGGATTGCAGGAGGAGATCCTGCGCACCGGCGGAGTGGTTGGTGTTGGCCTGCAGGAGGTGAGTGGACTGGGCAGCCATTAATGAGCCGTGTCCATTATCACCTCCTGGCTTGTGGCGGGCGATCGGGCCGCGCTAGGAGCGGGAGTGGCCGTGGTCGAAAGGCCGCTCCGCCCCTTTGGAGCCGAAGCTGGAGGTCTACACGCCCCAGAGCCCATGCGGTGCTTGGCAGGCTTATTGCCCGCCGCACACGCGGGGCAGTGGGGCGGGGCGGCGCAAGATGCCGCCATGTGCCCAGTCTGACCGCAGCGGAAACAGAGTCCGCCGCAGTCAAAGCAATTAGTGCATGTTGGCCGGGTATGCCCGACCGCCATGCACTTGAAACACCTCGCAGGCCGGTGCTCCAGCACGGTGACTCGCGCTGAGCTCCAGCCCACGAGGAGCCTGCCTGAGCCGGCCAGTTGCCTGACCGACTCCACTGGGCACTGCACCCAGGCGGCACCTACGCCGCCCGGACCGGGCCGGATGACGCCAACCCGGACGGTGTCCAGGGGACACCCGATTTTCGAGGCAATGGCCTCCCGGATGTCTTTCACCGTCACGGAGTCGTCCAGACCCGAAATGCGCATTTCGGCGCACTTCACGGGTCTGGCGATTCTAACGCCACCCTCCTCGGCGAACAGACCTCTCAACTTCGACGCCACGCTATCGGCCGTCCTGGTGCCCTCGGCCCCAGGGAACTCTAAAATCCGAGCCCCTGTCCGGGCCTTGCGGGTCCTGGCTTCAACGCCTCCTATGTCGGAGACGTCGAGCTCCCGCCGGGCTTTCCGCAGAACGGCCTCATAGCTGAGGCCCCTTTCTGCCGCCTCAGGCAGCACAGTGATCACCACTGCGGCTGTCTTCGGCGGCCGGAGCCCCTTGCGCGGCCTCTTCTTTTTTGTGCCGCCTCCTCCGGCTCCTGCCTGAGGAGCGGCGACCTCAGCGGCGCGCTTTGTCGCCGCTCTCCTTCTCTGCCCGCGACTCTTTCTGCCGCGCTCGGCAACTTGCCAACTCTGTTCGGGCGCAGCGGGCGTGCCAGGCGCGGAAGGCGCGGTCGCGGGTGCGCTAGTCGTCGCCGGCGGTGTCGGCGCGGCGACGACTGCGGTCCGGCAGGAGCCGGTGCCATCTTCCTTTTCGGAGCGGGCCCCTTCTTCTTTTGCCCAGCCGCGGCCGCGGCGTAGCCTACACGGCCACCCTGACAGGGTAGCGGGGCTGGGGCTGGTGCCGCATATGGCCGCTTGTCCGCGGCGAGAGGCGGCCGAACACGTGGTTCTGGAGGCAGCCTTGCCTCCGTCTATTATGGCGCGCAAGGCCTCGTCTGGCACGCCCCCCACCGCAGGCAGTGGGGTCGGAGCTATCGGCTGGGCCGCTGTTGGGGCCTGCTCCACGGCATTGGGTGGGCTGGCGCTGGTCGGCGGCGCGCGCTCCGCTGTTGGAGCCGTCTTCGATGCGGGGGCAGCCACTGGACGGCCACCGCCTCGGGGCGGCTTCGGAGCGACGACGACGGCGGTTCCTTCGCGGCGGGCACTGGCCGGCGGCGCAGGTGGCGCAGGTGGCGCAGGCGGCACGAGCCGCGCCATTTGGGCCCGCAGCTCAGCCACATCCTTGGCGAGGGCGCGGTTGGCCCTCCGCACCGCGGCCAGCTCCGACTCCAGCCGGCGGTTCTGGGCCCGCAGGCCTGACACCTCGCCACCAAGGCGGGCGTTTTCGGCCTGCAGGGCCTCCATATTTGTGGCTGGGGCGCTCGCGCGGGCACCAGCGGCCGCCACTTCGGTGGGAGGGATGCCGGACAAAACCCCCAGCACCCTCGCGGCGGCCGCCTTGTTCTCAGGCTGCCTGCCGGTCTCCGCACCCCCGCGCACTCCGCCGGCCGGGGAGTGGGTCACCCGACCCGAAGCCGCGGCCCCTCGCCCTCTGCGAGAGGCCGGCACTTTGGGGGGAGGCATGATCGTCACGCTCCCCTCGGAATCGGCGCCCGAGCTGCCCTCCTTATTTAGGGGGCGCTTCCGCACCTTCGAGGGGAGGGCCTCCTCCCTTACCGTCAGGGCCGCGGTCAGGGCCGCCGCCGCAGGGCGCGGCGACGGCCTGGCGGCGGCGTCTTCCTCAGCCGACCCGCTTACCTCCTTGGACGGCTCTGCGGAACTACCGCCCTCGTCCATCACATCGGCAGATCCACTGCCCTCGTCTCTGGACGGCCCTGCGACAGAATTGTCGCCCTCGTCCGTTGACGGCTCTGCAGTGGATCTGCCGCCGTCCTTGTCAAGCTCACGCGCGTAACGCTCGCGGGTTTCGGCATTCCGCTTCTTCTCGCGAGCGTTCGCTTTCGCAGCTTTCCCCCATGTGAAGCGCGCCTGTCGACGCTTCTTCGTCTTCAAGAGGGGGGGGGCCTCCTTGGTCGGTGCCGGGCCCTCGGCAGACGCCTCCAGTCCTGTGGACGAGGCGTCGTTGTCAGTTTTACGTTGGCTTGACAAGGCCGTGATGTGGGAATCCGCTGGATTCCCGTCTGGTGTAGAAAAAATAGGTAAATCCATATGGTTCCCACGAGTTTGGGAGAAATAAATCGTCGACCCGAGCAGAGATCCCTGTACCCGGGCAAGCCTACATTTACCAACCAGGGGGTCAGCCGGTACCCTGGCTGGAGCGTGCTAACGACAGAACAACCCATCTGCCATGCATCTTCTCGCCGCACGCCAGAACTTAAGATTCTGGGTGATTTCCGAGTTCGAATGTTAATTCGAACTCTTTATAGAGGTTGTCTTCCTCGCGGTCCGGGCGGTTAAGCCAAGACCCTCGTTCCTGATACTACGCCTCACGACAACTTGTCTTGAAGCAAGATATCAGGTTTACGATATGTCGGCGGTGGCATAAGCCTGCCCAGCCCTCAAATTAATGAGCGACCGGGCCCGTCCGAAATTTCGCCTCCTGTACCCTCTACAAATAGAGGGTCAGGAGCGAATTGGGGCTCAACCTATCACTGGGGAACCCCCCCTCGCGCCAGAGATTAGCTACGGGCGACAATTCGACAGAGGGATCTGGGGGACTGTCGCCCGCACCCAGGGTACACCACGCGGAGGTTTCTGGCGTCGTACCCCATGCCGGATATTACCATAGAATATTTGATTCGACTCGTAATTTGAAAAGAATCAATAAATATTTTTTCTCCCCATACAAACTTTTCCACTCTGTTTCACTCCCTTAGGGGTGTAATTTCTTAAAATCCTTTCTTAGTAAATCTCTACGTCATAGAAAGAAACCACTGTCAAAATTTCAAGTTGCCAACTTCAATAATATCGGCTTGGCGCTAATGACTTAATGAGTCGTCCAAATCACTTCGCAGGTCCAATTTACACCCCCAGAGGGTGAAAATTAACAAATGCTGAAATACGTGTTTATTTATTTTTACTGAAGATAATTTGTACGTAATTTGAAAAAAATCGTTAAAGATTTTTTCTCCGAACATTTTTTAAATTGACATATCTTTTTTATTTATAAACCAAATGACATGAAATAAAGCCTAAATCTTAAGTGAAGCTTACCACAATATATTAACGAAAACCGCGTCTAAATCGGATAAGCCGTTTCTGAGATTAGCGTGCACAACCGCACAGACAAACAGATAAACAGACAAAAATGTTAACAATCATTGTTTTGGGTTCTATTTGTGTTGATAAAGGTCCCGGTAATATTTTTTCTCATACCTATATCTTCCATGTACAGACAGTGATCCATTACATTTTTATTATATGTATAGATAGATAGATAGATATTTTTATTATTGTATAGATAGATATAGATTAAATAATTAAACTATTTAATGTGAAAGAATTTCTATGAAAGAAAACGATAATTTCGTTTTCTTTCACCATATTACTGGTTTTATCTTTTTTATCATCGAACTTTAATTCTTTTATTGGTATAAAGTAACCTAAAGTACTCCTTGTAATGTCAGTTATCAGCTAGTAGAAAAGTCCTGTCAAAATTAGTACAGTTGTATCAGAAATTTTATTTATAATTTTATGGATTGTTTTTGGAGGAACCGATTTTTTTTATCAAATTTAATTTAATAATCTCAGCCAAGTCTGTGCTTTACCAAATGCTTTAATTTGCTTTTTTTCACCTCTTATCTTAAGCTTTCATCTAACAAGAATCAATGAAAATAAGCTATACAGTGTAATATAGATCTAAAAATATACATCATAGAAATAGTCTATACAATTCGTTAAACAATTCTCTCGTTACTGTGCTAATTACATTTGATATTTACTTAGTAACATTTGGCAGTTTGTGGATTTAGCGGTCGCGCACTACACTAGGTTACAGCGTCAATTATTTAGCTAAATGTACATACTGAATGCTAGATAACTACAATATCATTATCATCATATGAATATATATTACATTAAATCAAATATGTAACATAGGATCGAGTATATTACATGACTGTTCTTAATTACCAAACGAATTAGCAGTAGGTACCTACAGTCTACTCATAACGAGCAAACTTATTTATGTATACCTATATGATTTTTTTTTTATTTCGATGATAATATCGACCTGTGCCAATTCCACCTGATGCTGTTTGGTCAACTATTTCATTCCTAAGGAGTATTGACGTCAGGCAGGCGGCCAGTCTTTTGTAATATGTGCGAAAGAAGAGTACATATTACGTCGACCTCAAGAAATTGATGTAAGAGCATGATAATGATGATGATGAATCTCAATTTGACTTATTAAAGTCTACCGGGCATAATATATGATCAATTGATAGTAAACACTACGAAATCTACGAATATCTTTCTTCTCGCAGAAGGACCCAGTAACGCTTCTAGAAGCACTATTTGTATCTCGTGACCGTCACTGCATTGCATTCTAGACGAATGATGCAGTTTAATTTATAAAATACATCATCGTGCTGCACTTATCCCAATAACTTGAAGTCGACGCAATATGCACTCTTCTGCCAGGATACATCATCATTCTCCTGCTCTTATCCTAATTACTTGGAGTCGATACAATTTGTACTCTTATTTCATAGTACATATTGTAAAAGTTATTGGCAATAGTTTTATGACCGGCCGCCTGCCAGACCTTCTTGGGAATGTAATTTTTGACCAAACGGCATCAGATGAAGTTGGTCCAGGTTGTTATAAACCTCTTAGTCAACATCTACGAGCAAAGTAAGGGTTGGTAGTAATCGTAGCCACTACCACACAGCTAAGCTGACAGCATACATACGAGTATTGTATATATTATATAATTTTAAGACCGACCGCCTGCTTGACGTTATCCCTCCTTGGGAATCCCTAATTGAAGACCAGACGGCATCATACGGAGTTAAATGGAATTGGCCCAAGTCTTTGTAAATATCTTAGTCATCTTTTACGACACCCACGAGCAATGAAAGGATTGATAATATTTATCATCCAGCCTTTATGAATAGTTCAATTTATGCAAATATAAATTAATATTCTTCTCGATTGAAACGAAACTTTACACTATTAATCGTGAAGGTTGCTGAGAATAAAAAACAATCTAAGGAGAAAGCTGTGTAAAAAAGGTCATTCACCCTGTTGATTTTGATTGATCGCAATAATCCGAGCTGCGATTAAATTAACGTATAATAATAATTATCATTACCTACATATCCATTAAAATAAATCTCTGAAGGATTGAAAATGTTTACGTGAAAAGTTATATGAAATTAATTAGTAATTACAGACAGTAGAATATCATTGTTATATTTTAAAGTAATATGAAACCCTTTTTTAGACCAGCTATAATCGTCCGGAGCAACGCAAAGGCGGTGAACGGCAAAATAACCTGCATATAGGGCAATCCATCAGCTCAATAGGTGTATAGAGTATTTGCCCTAGTGTCTTGTCTATCGTAAAGAAAATTATGCCTGCAACTGCTTAATCTTTCGTCTATCTCTCATCGTTGATTCGCTAACATGATACGCCCACGCATAATAGTGGTGGGACCACGCTGTTGACAGTTGTCTGTCTACAGCCGCGGGCCGGTCCGTTCGGGGTAGTACCACACTCTTTCAGAAGATTGACGTCTGAGTAATGGCAATGTGCTATTGCGCTTCGTTCGGTGAGCGAGAGAGCCGGAAGCCCAAGTGGGAGGGTTTGGGCAATTTATTGGTAGGCAGCCGCCTAAGTTATACCCTTGATATTGCAAATGTCCATGGGCGGCAGTGGCACTTACCATCAAATGTGCTGCTTGCTCATTTGCCACCATAAGCAATAAAAAAATAATAAAACGCCCCAAAATCATCAGATTTTAAAATAATCATATTTTAATAATAAGTCCGTAGTCAAATAATAAAACAAGTGAAAGCAAATACTCATAAAACTATTAATTAAATAAGTATAAACAATTTTACCTGCATTCCCATCAAAACAATGCAGCAAGAAAGACTCAATAATGTATCCGCCATTCTGGTATCGCCTATGTGGTCGAAGAAACCCTTCCATGTTTCAATAAAAGTATCAGCCTCGAACTTCAACCCAAGTAATCCTTTTATCTGTGATGATGCTATGGTAACTGCTGCTGCCGATGTGAAGCCAGATACTACTGGTAATGATACAAATTCCACCAGAAATCCTGAAAAAGAAAACTTTATATACTTTTATAATATAATACCTTATTATAATGACCTAATATATGAGTTGTTCATGTAGCAATATATTAACAATTCAATGACAACATTTTTTCCACGTATATTTATTCTAAGTAAATTATTATACACGGTAACATTTATGTCGTCTTACAAAAGCAGTTCAGTTAACGTATCCAGTATCTACTATTCATTCGTACAATTAAAAGGTTAAAAAAAATATTTACTAGAATATTTTTCACTAAAAATTATTATAAATAATTACTAATTAAAATAGTAAGAGAACAGCATGTAGCGAGCGGTAGGCTACCTACTCGACATAACCTACACACTGTGTAGGTACTACCTAGACGTATGTACGCTTTGGAATAGCAGTCCACAGGGACTTCGTAGCTGTGATTGGCTAATGTAATTACGTTATCCAATCATTATCATGCGAAATGCCGTATGATTTCTTTTGTTTAAAATGTAAACATCATAAACCAGGCTGTTACAAAATATTAACTTTAATTTATTTTATTTTGTTTTTTTTTTCACTACCACTATTGAACAATTAAATATGTTACATATGTTTTTGGTCGGATACTTTTGTGGCACTTCTTTTATAAGACGATATAAATGTCACGGTGTATATTACTTTACTTTTTTTTTGCGACGGGCTATAGTCTGATTATACACAGTTAAATGCGTCCGAGGCAACAGAAGAAACGGTGCGCGACCCCATAGATCCACCCTACAGGTACCTATCTACGCCGTGCGAGGGAGCCACCGGAACTCGGTCTTTATCTTCGGTGGCCTTCCTGGCGGTTTACGCTCACGAATATCCTCTCGAGTCGATGTCCCGATAGCTTGACCTACGTTTCGCCATCGGGGCTCACGCAGTGGCGACTAGACTAATCCCGGTCCGGTCACCCGCTCCCTCAGCTACGGCGGATGTACCTATTAATATTCTAAGAATAAATAATATTATTATCCTAATAAACGATATATAATATAAGTATATTTAAAAATAAGGATATCACGAAATACAAGCTTATGCCAAGTTGTATAGTTACCCTCTCATTGATGAAGAGGATCGTGTAGTCCACTTATTAAATGCAATGAAAAAAATTATCAAATATTCCATCACTTTAGTAGCGTAAGCAAACATACCTATTTTAATTATGAAAGTTGGAAACAAGATTCAGGTATTTTTTGTTTAAAATGTCGAAAAAATCAACAAACTACAAGCACTAGAAAATAGTTCTACAGAGCATTCCTTATCACTCAGAGTATGGTACATTTCAATTGCTTCACTTATTTTTGTCCATTAGGATTAGGTACTGATAAAATCCACTAGTATAAATAATAACCTTATACTGAAGTCAAGAATTCAGTTCCGCTGGCATACTCAAATAGAGACAAGAAATATAGCGGGTAATAGGTAGACCTCCCAATTTCGCTTTGCCATCACCCCTAAAGAGTCGGGCAGGATAAACTCGTCTGAGTTTATCCCGCCCAAGAATAGATATCCAGAATAGATAATCTAATTAATATTAAAAAGCCCCTGCCTAAAGATAGGGGGCATTTGCATAATTATACAGTAAAACTTGTGATTCACTATATATAAGGCGTTTAGAACATAACGAATTGAAACTGTTGGAAGTAGTTTTTTGTTCTATTGAAGATGTCTAATATTTATTACAGGCATGTTTATTATAAGCAATAAATATATTTAAACGACGATTTCATTATTTGTCCGTATCTATCCTTATTTTTCCAAATCGTTAAAACGTCTAAGGCGGTACCTGAGGAAGTGAATAGCAGCGACCTCCTGGATACTCATAATCACTAACCCGGCCCCCAAAATGGTAATTATATCAATTTTTTTTTTTGGCGGCGGGCTGCGGCACTTCAAACCCCGCTAATCCGTCTGGGGCGACAGGAAAAGCGGCGCAAAACCCCGTAGACCCGCCCAACAATATAACTCTCTTCGCCGTGCGGGTGGGTCACTGGTACGCGGTCTTAATTATATCAATAACACTATTTTCGTTTCAGATAGATATATACATATACATATATATATACATATATATATACATATATATATATACATATATATACATATATATATATATATATATGACAGTTTTCTGTCTACAGTCGCGGACCAGTCTATCCGGGGTAGTAGGTACTACACTCTCGTAGAAAATCGATGTATGAGCAGTGGCAATGTGCTGCTGTTCTTCGTTCGGTGAGAGTTTAGAGCCCAACTTTCTGGGTGGGTTTGGAGTTTTCATTGGTGCCTATACCCTTGATATTGCAAAGATCCATAAGCGTCAGTAACACTTACCATCAGGTGCGCTGCTTGCTGATTTGCCAGTAAGGGTAATAAAAAAATATGATAACTGTAACATTCCCCAATGTATGACCCCAGCGACAAAAATAAAGCGGTAGGGTACATTGTATTCTTAATCTGCTATGACATGGGCTATTAGTATGTAAACAAAATGAAATATAAATCTCACCAAGTTGTGCAATACCGGCAACCAATTGAACGATGCCAGCCATCAGACAAAGGAGAATTGCGAAGTCGGGATTTGTTCCATTTGTATAAGTAAATGTAAGAAGAGATAAAAGCGCCGAAGGACCAATATTCACTTGAGGGCACGTTCCCATGACAGCGTAAACAAAACCTCCCATGAATGACGCATATAAACCATACTGTAAATAATAAAAAAATAATTAATATTATAATCTATAAAACGGGTGGTTAGAATTAGTTAACATGTAAGTAGAAGATGTGAGAGTACGAAATTCATTATATCATATCTCATTCTTTTCTTTATATTGAAATCTATTTGTGTAGCACATAATAGAAAGTTTCCATTTTAGGATTTTTATTTATTTTTTTTTTTTATTGCTCTTGATGGCATACGAGCAAGCAGCACACCTGATGGTAAGTGTCACTGCTGCCCATGGACCTTTGCAATACCAAGGGTATAGCTAGGCCGCTGCCTACCAATACAAACCCCAAACCCACCCAGTTTGGCTTCCGGCTCTCTCACTCACCGAACGAAGCACAACAGCACATTGCCATTGCTCAGACTTCGATCTTCTGCGAGAGTGTGGTATTACCTCAGACAGACCGGTCCGCGGCTGTAGACAGCAAACTGTCAACAGCGTGGTCCTACCACTACTAACCTTACTCTACATATTGTGACAGATTATAAATACAAATTATCACCACTCCTTACTTATCAATGGGAGTGAAACTGGTTAAAGGATCGCTGGGAGAATGGAGCACTTTCCTGAAAGTTTTATCCCCAAATGCGATCACCAGCCCGCCTGCCAAATATGATGTTTGTGACAGTATCTTAGAGAAACTTATATGAAACTATAGATGGATGGACCAGCCACTTAGTCAAATCATAACTCCAGATTATTCAAGCCATGTGCCAATAAACCTTAGTTGAAATTCTAAGTTTTAGCAACTGTAAACGCAGAGCCACCTTAGTCAAGCGTTGCTTATGAATCAAATAATATATTATCTAAATTCTTCTGTTGTACTTATATTTTAAGCTAAATTTGTATCATACAAATGAAGGCTTACAATAAAATTGCTATTAATATTTTCTTTGGTAGACACAGAAGACACAAAAATGCTTTATGAAATGTTAAACTTAATTAATAAAACATGTATATTATGTAGCTACATTTTTACTGAAAGAAAATAATTTAATGTTACAATTTTTACTAATATTTAATTTTTTTGACAACTAAAGTAGTTTAAGAATATTATAATATTTTCATCTTGTTTTTGAAAACTATCATTCCAGGATCTATAATGAACTATTATTTTTATTACGCAATTCTAACAACGTACACCCCCATGTCAATTAGTATTTACTTTTTTTTTGCGGTGGACTATGGAGGTGTTCACGTTCCGCCAAATCGGTCCGGGGCGACGGAAGAGGCAGCGCGCGACCCCATAGACCCACCCTGCAAAGTTGCACTCACCAATCTTCGACGTGCGAGCGGGCCACCGGTATCCCATCTTTGTCTTCGGTGGCCCAATCATAATTTAGCTGACGTTTATTTTGTTTCTATAGTTGCACTGTTAAAAATTATGCTATTGATAATCATTGATAACAGAAGAAATATTATAATCTCTTATCTATTAACTACCTTTAATGATATAAGTACGACGAACCTATATTTTGCAATAAATATCGATATCTCTGCAATGATTACTGATAAATGTAACCATGGGTAATAATTTTATCATGTACATATTAAACAAGTTACGAATATTAATTAATCATCTATTAGGATATTAAAATATTCCAACAATAATATTGATGATTACATTTTTATAAATAGGTGCTTAACTGATAAATAGCGATCATGTTATCAGTAAACAAATCTAATAATCATCATTATTCACTCTTTCGCCGACCACTACAAGATGTACACTTCCTCCATAGAATCGCCACATAGTGTGTGGGATAATTCCTTTAAGATTAATGTAATAATCACCACACTTGGTAAACGCAAGATGCTGGATGATTAAAAGGTATTGCGAGAGAAAGAAAACGCTATCTATAACTATCCAATCTATATGGCGAACATGGTGTAGTAGATTAGCTTTCATTCGAAAGACCATGCTTAATTCAGACATAAAGACATTGATAAACAGAATAATTTATAATGTTTTCGCGAGAAATGTGTAATACATTTGATTTTTTATTTTTTTATAAAGCCAATGAGACCGTCACTAAACTAAAAGACACCGTGAACACTCTTTTTGGGGATTTTTTCCCAATAATAGCTAAATATTTTTTATTCAATTTCAGTAAGATAAAATAAGCCGTCTCTTAAAAGTCAATAACTAGTGTTATGCTCTCTGAGCTTCCTTGTTTAATCTTTCTCAGTGTGGCCGCGTTACGAACGGTGGTAGTTTTCCAAATTTACAGGTAAACCCTATAAATTATAAATATATAACAATTTCCATTTCCAATATAATAATTTCCATTTTTTTTTATATAAATTAATAAAAAAACAATGTATTTTTTTATATAATTTATATGACATTTTAATAACTAGATAGTACTATAGCGGGTAGATATAAATCTCAGTCATAACAATGACTTGTTGGACGTGAGACATCTTTATTCTCGCATGACCATGAACGCTATAAAATTGGCTTTATTTAAAATCCAATGATATTACAAATATGAAAGTTTGCGTAGACATCAGGATGTTTTAATGTTTGGATATTTGTTAAATAGATTTGGACTAAAATTGCCATACAGATAGGTATATCTCCATTCCATCACTCATCATTCCATTCCTTAAGTTAATTTAGTATTATTTATTATTTTTATTTTCAGAACAGATGTAAGAGTAACAATAGGTAATGATGTACTAGAGCAAGTGGATGAATTTGTATATCTTGGATGTGGATTTAGCCGAGATGGAAGGTACACCACTGATATAGAGTGAAGAGTGAATGCGGGAAATAGAGTGAACGGAGCGTTGGGGCAACTTCTCGGCAGCCACCACCTCAGCCAGAAGGCACGTGTAGCAATACATAACGCAGTGCGTGTCCCAACATTACTGTATGGAAGCGAGAGTTAGGTATGCAGAAAAGAGTCATCATTCGAAAGTAAAATTAATGCGGTCGAAATGCGATCTCTTCGGTAAATCTGTGGAGTTAAGCTGACCGACCGAATTCGTAACGACGACGTAAGAGAGCGAGTAGGTATGAAAGAGAGTATTGGTGTAAAGATGCGAAAGGGAATGCTCCGATGGTTCGGACATGTGGAAAGAATGCCGAACGAACGTCTGGTCAAGAAGATATACAATGCGAAAGTGGAAGGATGTAGGTACCGAGGGAGACCGAGACTAACCTACTTAGACCAGATCGGTCAGGTACTGAAGGAAGGTGGAGTCAAGAGTCTCCGAAACCGGCGAGCGTGTATGAAGAGCATTATGAATGTTGAGGAAGCGAGTGAAGTATGCAGAGATAGAGTTCTCTGGCACTCTGTTCTCTCTGCCTACCTTGCAAGGGATATGGCGTGATGATATGTATGTATGTATGTATTTATTATTATTTTTTATCTTGGAAATGTGTTTCCTTGGGATAATTTAGTGATAAAAATGTATGTTGTGAAGGGCATTTTTCGCGGGTGAAGCTTCGGGCAGAAGTTATAGTGATATATTTATAAGGTATAGCAATATTTCGAGTAAAGGCTACAGCAATTTAGTTAACTCTGATGTGAAAAATTAGAGCACATCCACAAATTCCTCGTCTATATAGCGGTGAGGTATCAATTTAAGATCAAAATAATTTAATCTCGTAAGAAAAAAAATGGGTCATTATAAAATAATGAAGCAGTTTATCTTCAATATTAAATATCAGTTAGATAAGATGTTGAGTTCGATTGTTAAAAGAAACAAATATATACTCGTAAAAACGAAATAACAATATTTTTTTCTACATTATTAAGGTACACTTCAACTCTTGGAATGAAGTCATAAAAAGGATATGTATGATATGCCTTTTAGATTACTACGCATGTGAATAATGTACTTTTATATAATGATATAACTAATTATTTAAATTACATATTTTATAGAACAGAATCCGTATCTGAACAGAATCAGAGCCCGTGTGATGACGGAAAAAGAATAAAATTCACCACCCCCTATCTTGCCCGTCGGTGATCATAAAACACGAGTAAGGGATATAAAACGCATATAACATCTATGCAAGAGAGGGAAAACTCGAAACAAAACCCTATACTAACACGTCTGACCAGCGCGGTATAGTAGGTTAATTTCCCTTCCATTACGGAAGAGGCCCGAGCCCAACATTGGGACATATATGGGCTGTGATGATGATAATAGAACAGCAATAATAACGTTTTGTGGGTGAATTGTTGAGCTAGTGTTTCACATAAATCACCTTTAAATCGTTTTTATTATAATAACAATCCACATGTCATTTGATAATACATTGTTTGTTGGTGTAAATTACTATCTAGTAGCGCCTACAAATACTACCAACTCTTTGCTCATGGGCGACGTGAAAGATAATTAAAAATTTTACATCGACCTGGGCCAACAGCATCTGGTCAACAATTACATTCCTAAGGAATATTGACGTCAAGCAGGCGGCTGATAATAAAACTAAAGGTAATAACTTCTGCAATATGTTCAATGGAAGAAGAGTATATATTGATTGTGTCGACCAAATAATTAGGATAAGAGCAGGATGATGATTGTATAGTGTTATTAAAATGTTGAAAAATAATTAGTACATATACTGGGACTCAATCGCCACCGGAAAAGTTAAGGAGTGAAAGGTTAACATGGTATGGACATGTGATGAGACGCGATGAAAGTAATGTTGTGGAGAAAGTTTTTAAATATGAATGTTGAAGTCTTTAGGGATAAAGGAAGACCAAAGAAAAGATGGATGGACTGCGTGAGGTACGATATGGATAGACAGGGAGTGACTACAGAGATGACGTCTGATAGGACTGTATGGAGGAAGATGACATATCGCGTCGACCCCAATTAATTGGGATAAGAGAAAGATGATGATGAATCACCACCGGAAAAGTAGACGGTACTTAATGCTGCCACGCTCCGCCGCCAAAAAAAAAAAGAAAACAAAGTTTAAATTAAATCATAACTAATTAATTTAATACTCGCTTACTTGTTAAACATTTTCCTGATAAACAAAATGACTTTTCTTGACAAGGAAACTGCTAATACAATAAAAATGATGGTTGATGTATTCTAAATGTTATTAATGTTCTATTCTTATTAATGACATATAGCGAGCGAAGAATAAATAGGTATGATAATATACAAGTAAAGCTGCTGAGACAACTAGTATGTGGTAATCATTTGTAAGCTTAATTGAAATCTTTTATTTCAATAGCCGGGAATTCGTTCCGATGTTTTTATTGAGGCCAGGCGGGCGTACCTATTTGTTTTAAAAGCGAAATAGAACAATACCTTCTACCTCCACTTGTGATGGTGGGTTAAGAACGCAATATGCTGTACCTTTCTTGTGGCAGTCGTGAAAACCTTCAAAAGGTTCGCCTAGCGAAGACAACACCGATTGCGATAACCAGCCCGCCTGCCAAGCGATTTCGTTATAATCCCACCCTTTGTAGGCCTATGTCCAACAGTGGATATCGATCTGTTTGTATTTTTTTGTTAATTTTTTTGTGACTGTTATGTTTTATTTACTTGTGGTCGATACAATATGTAGATACTTTTCTTTTGTAGTACATATTATAAAAGTTATTGGCAATAGTGTCATGACCGGCCGCCTGCCAGACGTCAACCCTCCTTGGGAATGTAATTGTTGACCAAACGGCATCAGATAGAGTTGGCCCAGGTCGTTATAAGGCTCTTAGTCGTCTTTTACGACATCCACGAGCAAAGTAAAGGTTGGTAGTATTCTTAGCCGCTACTACACAGCTAACTTTTTTTCCTTTAAAATATATGTTAATATATCTGTGATATACTATAGTATATAATGCTGTGTGGTAGCGGCTACAAATACTACCAATCGTTAATTTGCTCGTGGATGTCGTAAAAGACAACTAAGAGCCTTATAACAACTTGGGCCAACTCCATCTGATGCCGTTTGGTCAACAATTACATTCCCAAGGCGGGTTGACGTCTAGCAGGCGGCCGGTCATAAAACTATAGCCAATAACTTTTACAATATGTACTATGAAAGAAGAGTACATATTGTATCGACTCCCAAGTAATTGGGATAAGAGAAGAAGTAGGCGAATGATGATGATCTGTGATATACTATAGTAATAATTATAAAAACTAAAACTACTTATTGATACAGTATTAAAAGTAAATAATAGTTATTGTCACCTTTTAGAAGTAATAGATATAAATTTAAAAAAAACCAGTATCAGATTCCAATATCTAATACCATTGTGAGTTGAATAGGTTTTTTTTTTACAAACCTATGAAATAATTCCAAAGATTTAAAAGTATTGTATTAAATCTTATTAACATCAAAACAAAAAGTGTCTATACCTATTCATTGAACTGTGAATCATTATTGTACGAACAAATGACCTCTGTACATTTTTTATCACTGTCGAGATTAAAGAATAAGTGTGAAGGTAATACAGAAACAAGAAACAGAACAAGTAAAAAACGACAAAATTTGTTACCTATGAGGTAAACAAATGCAAGGAAAAATCACATAATAGATCGGGCATTGAATTCGATAATTGCTGAAGGATTGTTTAATCAGCAAGTAAAATACCGAATTTCCGTATGATTACGAGTTAAAAGTGTTGTGAAACTTGTGTAATGTGTATACCAGCTCCGGGAGCAATACTGGAGTAAGCAACGGCACTCTGCTAGAAAATATTAATATACTCTTCTTCGTATGAACTGTAAGAATTACCTCGTCTACTAAGTGTGCGAGATCTATGTCTAATAATGGACGTCAAAAGACTGATGGGTTAATGAATCAAATATCCATTTATTACGTCATAAATTATCTAAAGAAATGATAACTTGTAGATGACTATTGTACGTACTTATTATTATTCTTTTATTGCTCTTAGTTGCAAACGAGCAAGCAGAACACCTGATGGTAAGTGTTAGTGCCACTATTGAACCTTTGCAATACCAGGGGTATAGCGAGGCCGCTGCCTACCAATAATCCCAAATCCACCCAGAAAGATGGGTTTCATTCAGTTCAGTTTACATTATATAAATTTGATATGGAATCAGAATTATAATATAAACTAATTATATTTAGGCGTTCTACTCGTAATTATAATATAAAACATTGATTGAATCAGTTAAGCCACGCTTTTGATGGAAATGAGAGATATTATGCTGACTATTAAATATAGATTCTATCAGGACATAGATCTAGATGATAAATTAATCCGGCATTTACAAGTTTGATTTTGATAAAACCAGACTTCCGTCCTAAACTTAGAGTATTTGATGAAATTAATATCGGGTTCTACTTAGATCTTAAGATTTTATTCATCAGATAAAAATAATCAATTAAATAAATTATAACTTGTCTAAATATACAAATGTATTTGTCTATTTGATTAGATTATATATTATTCTATTATACTCGTATAATTACTGAGTAAGAATAAAAAGATCACCATCCCTGACTTTCTGGTGTAAATAAAAAAAACAATTAAGGCAATCAAAAGGATAACACCGCAAGAGAAGGTAACTCGAAATAAAAACCCATACCAACCCCTCTAACCAGTGTGGCGAGCCCTTTCAGCAGTAGGATGTATATGAAATGAGATAATGTTGATAATATTTTAACATATGAATATATTTTATGAACAAACGATCTATCTTAAAAAATATAAGTCCTATTTAGAAAATATTTTAATGGTAGCATTTTTATGGAAATAAGTTATTAAATATAAAACATGAATCAGTTTGTCATAAAAGCATAGTAGTGGAGACTATAAATGTTAATCGGATTGAAAGTAATAACTATGAGTTTACGATTGCATGGATATAATATATTTATACATACAGTACCCAGCTATAAATATTGCAATGTTGAAAAGAGGCAATCGGTTCATTTCGACTTCGTAGAGTGTGGTAAACGTCGCACACTACTTTTATAATATTTGTCACTCGTTGTACAATTGCGAGAGAATACACTTATTTCCAAGAAAAATACTTAGAGTTGTTAAAACCGCAATAATTTAGAAATAAAAAGATGTATTTTATTTAGTAACAAACAGTCAAAATTGTTTTAACAATTCCTAATAGATACCAAATTATCAGTGCTGTGTGCAATGTCACATAAGTAGTGTGTGACAAGGACAGCGCTCTACGAAACCGAAATTAATCTATTGTCTCTTTCCAAGAGTCGATGTGCAATATTTATTGCCGAGTATTGTACTTATATGCATAGATAAATTTAGCACCCGTGAAATTGTAGTATAATTATTTAGAAATAGGAATCTATAAATAACAAGTAAAATAATAAAAGTAGGTAAATTGAACACGAATTAAATCTAACAAGAAACTTGAAGATATTTATTTTTACATTTTCATATTTTATTGATACAAAGGCTATAACTTTATTAGATTCCGGAAACATTATATCGAGGAAAGGCCAGTGAATATTTTAAGACTGTAGAAAAGTATAATGTATAAGGAAAATATTGTACTAACTTGGCTTGACTTATTTCTCCTGAGGATGTAATATTTCATAAATGTAATCAGACTACACCAGTGTGAGTAGTATTCTATTTGTACAAATATGATATATTTATGTAGTGATGTAATATATAACTAGTACTAATACGATTAGGAAAAATCATTTTATGATTAATAAGCTCCTAAATCGGGATATTTTTATTCAAGGTCATTTTTATTATAATATGTTATGTAATATAAAATTTATGTTACTTGCGTTCTTCGTTGGGTTCTTTTCTGTTTAATGACGGAGCAAAAATACAATACACCACTGCCTTAACCGTGATTAATCGTAAGAGACATCTAAAAGACGCAAGCAAATAACATTTGTGCATGCGAAAGAATACTTGAGATAAAACCCTATAATATGTCTGATCTACGTGGTTTAGTAGCTCGATTCCCTTCTTACCATGGAAAATCTTATAAGAAATATGTGACGTTATTTTCTAAAATATTTGTTTATATGGTCGTATTTATTTATATTTGCAAAATTTATCTGTGTTACACTATAAAGCTCCACGGTCATGTCATAATCATCGTCATCTTAGCCCATTTACGTCCTACTTGTAGGTCCGACCCTCCTCCATAATAGGAGGAAAATTGATCTACTATACCACGCTAATCGGTTGGTGCAGAATTTTATTTCAAGTTTTCCTTCTTTTGCATAGATATTATACACATTTTTTTTGGGACTAATCCCACCACACATTCCCACCAACGTAACTCCTGTAATCCAGGATCCACAATGGTCACCATATAAGACACCGAGGTTTGACCCTCGTGAAGTCCCGGGAAACGCTTTTAACTGTCTTGGAACCCGCAACAAATTTAATTAGAAAAGAAAAACAGGAGGAGTTGAAAAAATTTCACTTCCCTCCTATGCAAAGCGGGAGACATGAAGCAACAAAGTATTATACACATATTATATCCCTTAGTCGCTTTTAACGATACACACGGCAAGATAAGGGGTGGTAAATTGTAATCTTACGCCGTCATCACACAGATTCCGGACCAAAAATCATGTAAATACTGTTACTTAGAAACAACTCAAAGTTCACTCATCTCTTGACTAACCAAAATACACTTTGTAACACTTACTATTACTTACGTATCGATGTACGAAATACTATCAAATGATCTTGTGTTAGAAGTAAAACTTTATTTGCCAACTGTGCGTAACTTTTTGTGTCACAACATGAATTAGATTAAGAGTTAGGAATAAAAATAGAAATCATTAACTCCCTTACTTACCCGTAGTTGCCGTAAATGATAACGTAGCGGTGTAATAAAATAACGTTACTAAGTATATAGATACGATATAGCCCAAACGTACACACCCCTAGCCTTTTAGTTAATATAATTATACTTATTCATCATTATCCTGCTCTTATCACAATTTCTTGGGCATATTTTTTGTTTCTTGTTAATGTCATTTTATACCAGAAGTTGTTTTCTTTAGTTCTATTTATGTTCATTAGTTTTTAAAGAGATCAAAATAAATGTTTTTCTTTCCTTCTTTCTTCCTTTCAATATTTACTCCTATTCCATTGTAGATGTTGCAAAAGTAATTGGCAGTAGTTTTATGACTAACCACCTGCCTGACGTCAACCCTTTTTGGGAATGTAATTGTTGACCAGACGGTATCAGATGGAGTTGGCTAAGTCGATATAAATAGATCTAATATATAGATATAACATTAGACTATAATGTTTATAATTAGATAGTAATCCATAGTGTTTTCTGAAAGAAGAAGAGAATGTGTCACCACTTCTTCCTTTCCTATAAGTGATCGTAATAGACGACTAGCAAGCAAGGAACGCAGTCAATTAACATCACTGCAAGAAAAGAAAAACTCAAGTAGTTTACCTACACGAACGTGTCTTACTAGCGCGGTTATAGCAGGTCAATTTCCCTCTGATTTTGGAGGAGGCTCAAGCCTTTCTATTTGTTTTTTTTTTGCGGTGGATTATGGAGCTGACCACGCCCCGCCAAATTGATCCGGCGCGACGGAAGAGGTGGTGCGCGACCCCATAGACCCACCCTGCAAAGTGCCTCTCTACACCGTGCGAGCGTATGGGCCACCGGTACCCGATTTCTGTCTTCGGTGACCCGCCCAGCGGTTTACCCTCGCGGGTTCCTCTCGAGTCGTTGCCCCGACAGCTTTCGCCGTTGAGGCATCATAATTCACGCGGTGGCCTCACTTCGGGTGACCGGACTAGGAGGCGCGAGCCTAGTAGTAGGACGTATATGAATTGAATTGGTGATGGTGACGTTCCGAAGTGTAAAAAAAAACTTTACTAACCTCAAGTACATATTATATTACGCAAAGTAATATAGTCATAATTTGCTCTCAAGGAAGCATAATTATGTGAAATATAAAAAAAAATATGAATGACACTAATAATTTTATCGTATTTTAAAATCTATAAAAATTTGTGTGTACGTTATTGCCTTTTAAGTATTTTTATGCACGTTGCCACGTTGAAATTAAATTTTATTGTAAGTTTTATTAGTATCGATATTTAAAAATTATTCGTGATAGTTTTACCTCTTATTCACAACCCATAAATATATGTATAATACTTTACTGTTACGCAAAAGACTCTACAAGACGAAATTCTCTATATTATGCTGACCAAATAGATGAACGAGGGGTTAAATTTGAAACTACACTTCTCTTGCAGCTTTTAGCAGATTATATAAGTAGATATTTATCTACGTATATCCCTTGATCGATTTTTTCGATATCCATGGTACTTATATGATAGATGAAGGCCAATGTTTTCTCACACCGTCAACACACGGATGGTGATTTATATCATCATCTTCATCATCTCAGTTCATAATCGTTCCACTGCTGAACTCGAGCCTCCTCTGTAATAGGAGAAGAAAACACCTACTCTACCCTGGTCAGACGGGTCATGTAGGATTTTGTTTAAAGTTTTCTTTCTCTTACATAGAATTTATATGCATATTATATATCCCTTAGTCGTATTTTTAGATACCCACAGGGAGATAGGAGTGGTGAATTGTATTCCTATTCCGTAATCATCATTCATTATCCTACTCTTATCCCAATTAGTTAGGATCGATACAACATGTACTCTTCTTTTATAGTACATATTGTAGAAGTTATTGGCAATAGTTTTATGACCAGCCGCCTGCCAGACGTCAATTCTCCTTGGGAATGTAATTGTTAACCAAACGGCATCGGGTGGAGTTGGCCTAGATCATTATAAGGCTCTTAGTCGTCTTTTACGACATCCACGAGCAATGTAAGGGTTGGTAGTATTCAAAACCGCTACCACACACACTATTCCCTAATTATATGGAAAATAAAATAATAATCAATCTTTATTTCAGACATACAATCCATTTTTTTTTTTTTTGGTGGACTATGGATTAGTCTCGCCCCGCCAAATCGGTCCGGGGTGACGGAGAAGGCGGCGCGTGACCCCATAGACCCACCGTAAAAACTCCTCTCTCTTCGCCGTGCGAGCGGGTCACCGGCACCCGATTTTTAACTTCGGTGGCCCGCCCGGCGGTTCACCCTCACGGGTTCCTCTCGTCGACGCCCCGACAGATTTCGCCGTCGGGGCATCGTCCTCACGCGGTGGCCTCACGTCGGGTGACCGGACAATTCCCCGGTCCGATCACCCGAAGCCTCGGTTAGGGCGGCATCAGGCGCAGGTATTCGCGCCTGCGCCGCCCCGGCCGCTGGCGGCGGCCCGGAGCGCGGGAATCCTCCCTTGCCCGTTCTGCCGCTTCCTTCTGCGAGATGACAGCCTCGCAGAAGGCGGCGACCGCGTCCCAGTTCCTGATGCTGTCGACCATCGCCCTCGCGACGGCCGGCAGCGTCAGGTCGGCACCGATGACAGCGACGAGGTCATGGCGCTGCCGCTCCCATCCCGGACACACCTCCAGCGTGTGTTGCGCCGTGTCCTCGTCACTCCTGCAGTGGTGGCAGGCCGGAGTCCACTCCCTATACACGACCCTGTGCAGGTACAACCCGAAACACCCGTGCCCCGTCAATACCTGCACCAGCCGAAAGGTGAGGACTCCGTGCCGCCGCTCCATCCACTCTATCAATACGGGCCGGAGGGCCTCAACGGTCTCCACACCGTGCCTAGGCCTCTCCAGCCGCGTAGCCCAACGGGCGATGACGTCTCGGCGGGCATCCACGCGCCAGGTGGCTATCTCGCTCAACGATGGGGAGCCACCTTCCTCGCGCGCTGTGATAACCCGCCGGTAGAGGTCGGAGAGCATCTCCGCCTCTAGGTCCCACGGGGGTGTCCCGGCCAACAGGCACGCCGCCTCTGTCGACACCGTGCGGTACCCGCGAATGGCTCTGACCGCCATGGCTCTCTGTGGCCTCCACAGGACCGCCCTGAGCTGGGCGTTCAGAGCCCTCGCCCACACGGGTGCGCCGTACATGGCCATCGAGCGGATGACCCCCGCATACAGCCGTCGGCCCTCGAAACTAGGTCCGCCCACGTTCGGCATGAGTCGAGAAAGGGCGGACGCCGCGCCGACAAGCCGGGGAGCAATCTGTCGGAAATGCTCCCGGACAGACATACAATCCATAGTTTGTTAGTAAATTAGTAAGATATTGAAATACCTAACAACCTATTTTCACTTTACTTACACATTATTTGTAACTTTTAATAAAACAAAATAACTTCCACTACTACTACTAAACAGAATAACTTCCACTAAACAATAAATTCTTATATCTCAGAACCAGTGTTGCCAACTCTGAAACCTAGCGGATCGTAGAATTCTTCTAAAAATACGGTAGATTTTACGAAATTATGTTGCAATTTATATTTGACATACGGTAGAATTATCTTGTTTATTTTGTAGTACGTCTTGTGTATGTAGTCAGAGTTGAAAAAAAAACACATATATTTTAATCAGAATCAGACAGTATAATTGTTTTAATATTTCTATACATATCGATATTGTGTTTTTGAATCATAGCGTCAGTGGGATTAAAATCAATACAGTTTTTTCCGCGTCGCTGTAAGGCTTGCTGCGATAAAATATTACCCTTGATGGTTTTATTCAGCAACCATTTTTCTTGAAATTTCTGCTTATAACGCTTTCTTTTAGCTGGTACTCGTACTTAGCTATTTTCTAGATCAGTAGCGCTATCGCTATCACCTTTCATAATTAAAAAAACTCAGATCTCCCACAACACAAGAATCTCTTACGTAATGATATGCACGAATGAAATGTTATTCAATTATAAAATAAATAAACTAAGTAAATTAAAATGTTCTAAGTATTCATTGAAATTCAAATATTTATGTATTTTATTTATAAATATTTATGCTGAACTAAATTCATTCGCGTAATACCTTTATACTGGTACCGCACTACTGGGGGGTTTCCCGACGTATAAAGCAGTTTTGTTGGTAGAATAAGACAAAAATACCCTAATATAATGAAAATAAACATACAAACTTGCTAAAATTATTTTACTTCATAGATTATCATATACATCTACAAGTTTTTGAAAATATATGGTCTTCAATGGATATTACCGTGTATTTTGCTACCGTAATTATAATCCTACGGTAGGTGGTAGATCTTTGCTGATTACCGTGTTTTTACCGTAATTACGGTGCAGTTGGCAACACTGCTCAGAACCAACATTATTGTTCTAACTAGTATAAACAAATTTGATGCTTGGGTATCCAATCCAAGGCACTCGGCAAAAGAAGACGATACTCAACTATAAATATCAACATTGGACCAACGATATATAATAAAATCATACAAAATAAATACCTGAGGTTCGAAGCCGGCTAGTGAAGCATACGCAATTGATTGTGGTATCAAGGTGAGTGCAATAGTAATTCCTGCTATTAAATCTCCAACTCCTTTCGACAGATCGTAACTCCGTGACCATCTTAAAATGGGGAACACGCGGCCAATTAGCCTCTTTGGATCTGGTATCTTGAGCATACTTCAGCTGTAATAATTAATATTTATTTAAAATTAAATATAAAAAAAACAATAAATATTTTTTTATCTAAATATAATTGCAACTTTACATGTACGACGCAAAAATATTCAAGGTAAATGAACAAAACACAATACAGCCGTTTTAAGTTTAAACAGTACAATCTATAATATAATTATTTATGTAAATGACAAAAGGAAATAAAGTAGGAACAATTATGTACCTTACTTTTATGTATTGGCTCATTAATCATACGCGTAATTCTTATCATAATTTGTTTTGATGTGTATAATCTTATAGATATTATTAGTTATACTCTCGGATTCACTCACATGGAACTCATTCTGGATATCGTTAAAGAAAAATATTTTTTTTTTATTGCTGATGATGGTAAACGAACAAGCAGCACATGTGATGCTAAATGTTAATGCTGCCCATGGACCTATGCAATACTGAAAGTATAGTAAGGTCGCCCAAAGAAAACCTTAAACCCACCCAGAAAGTTGAACTTTCGGCTCTCTCAATCACTAAACGAAGCACATTGCCATTGCTCAGACGTCCATTTTCTGCGAGAGTGTGGTACTACCCCGGAAGGACTGATCTGCGGCTACAGACAGAGAACTGTCAACAGTATGGCCGCATCACCATTAAAAGACTATTAGAATACCCTTTATTGTGAGATTAAAGCATTATATTGCAATTTATCTATCTCTATGCTATATTTTAATAGAACCAAGTGTAGCGTAAAAAGTAAATAAGCCTTAAGAATTAACAGACATACAGATTTACAAATTGTTTAATTTATTATATGTTTTCTTTTAATATCAGTTTAATATGTGATAATAGTTATTGTTTACAGTTTCTTTTATATGAACGAATCGAATATTTATGCACTTAAATATATTTCAGTTTAATACAAAGAAATACGAGAATATGTGTCAAATAAATACAAGAACAGCACGGCATAACTAAAATGAAAAACAATATTGTATTTTCATTTGGTCTTTTGTATTCTTATTTGCTTATATGTATTGTTATTTTGATATATTTATTTTAAATTCTATTCACACATTTGAAATAAAACTACTTTTACGGATTCTATCGCGTTTGTATTTGATTTATAATTTCCCGACGTTTCGAACACTTTACAGTGATCATGGTCACGGGAGGACTGATCACTGTAAAGTGTTCGAAACGTCGGGAAATTATAAATCAAATACAAACGCGATAGAATCCGTAAAAGTAGTTTTATTTCAAATGTGTAATACTCGCGTAAACATTAGAAGTTCTATTCACACGATGAAACATGTATTATTTTTACAACCTTGTGCTGAAAGAGTAAGCAACTAGATTTTACTATGATTATTTTAATCTCAGAATTATAGTCGCCCCCGAAGAAGTTAAGGAATTGGTCATACTATCACAGTTACAATTTAAATTGATTTAGAAGGACAACACAAATTACGGCGTCCCATGTCGACCCTTCTGTCTCCTTGGACAGCTTGGGCGGAATTTAGCCCGACTATGAAAGTCAACTAGATACAGAGAGATCATGAGTATCTCCATAATCTGTGAAAACATACGCTTTTTAATCGATAAAGTATGCCATAATTATGGGGCATAACTATGTCTTTCTAGAACTCGGTTATCTGAATTCTAAACTAAAACTAATCTATTATTAGTTTCAGAAATTCGAAAATCATCATTATCATCATCAATCGTCACGCCATTGTGTTTGAAAAAAACCGTAATGTTTCGCTCGTAATCAAGTTTAAAAAAAAAACCTCTATACAAACACTGACACCTCTTTTATGCATTGAATCTTAATGTACAATGCCTACGAATTATATATTCCGTACAAGAAGTACAACTGCCTGACCAGATTGAAATGCCCGTAGGCCCCGTTGCTTAAATATGGTTTTTTTTTATTTATTTTAAGTTATTCCACAGACTTTTTGTCCGTATTCTTTTTATGTTTAATTTAATTTTTATGGTAGTACATACATACATACATATCATCACGCCATATCCCTTGCAGGCTAGGCAGAGGGAACAGAGTACCAGAGAACTCTATCTCTGCATACTTCACTCGCTTCCTCAACATTCATAATTCTCTTCATACACGCTCGCCGGTTTCGGAGACTCTTGACTCCACCTTCCTTCAGTACATGACCGATCTGGTCTAGGTAGGTTGGTCTCGGTCTCCCTCGGTACCTACATCCTTCCACTTTCGCATTGTATATCTTCTTAACCAGACGTTCGTTCGGCATTCTTTCCACATGTCCGAACCATCGGAGCATTCCCTTTCGCATCTTTACACCAATACTCTCTTTCATACTTACTCGCTCTCTTACGTCGTCATTACGAAGGCGGTCGGTCAGCCTAACTCCACAGATTTTCCGCAGAGATCGCATTTCGACCGCATTAATTTTACTTTCATACTCTTTTCTGCATACCCAACTCTCGCTTCCATACAGTAATGTTGGGACAAGCACTGCGTTATGTATTGCTACACGTGCCTTCTGGCTGAGGTGGTGGCTGCCGAGAAGTTGCCCCAACGCTCCGTTCACTCTATTTCCTGCATTCACTCTTCGCTCTATATCAGTGGTGTACCTTCCATCTCGGCTAATTCCACATCCAAGATATACAAATTCATCCACTTGCTCTTGTACATCATTACCTATTGTTACTCTTACTCTGTTCTGGTTTCATCTCTTTCAAAGACCATTATTTTGGTTTTGCTCACATTCACGCGTAGACCCCTTTTCTTACAATCTTCTGTCATTGTGTCGACTAGGGTCTGCAGGTCAGTCGCTGACTGTGCCAGCAGGACTGCATCATCTCCATAAAGCAGAGCAGTGACCACTGAGTCGCCCATCTGGACTCCCACATTCATATCGTTCAACCTTTGGAGACATTTATCCAGATATATGATAAACAGCCTGGCTGACAGAACGCACCCCTGCTTAACGCCGATATTGACGTCAAACCAAGGCGACATTCCATCATCCAGCCGCACACAGGCTCTACAGCCCATGTAACTGGACTGCACAGCCCGTAGCAGTTTACCGTTAATACCATACTCCGGTAAAATGTCCCAAAGTTCCTTTCGTACAACCATGTCAAATGCTCTCTCCAGATCCACAAAACTGCAGAAAACCCTCTGACCTAGAGCCAGATGCTTCTCCACAATGTTGCGCAGAGAGAACACTTGATCCATGCATCCCCTTCCACTCCTGAAACCTCCTTGTGTCTCACACAGTAAACCATCGGACACCATCCTCATTCTCCTTTCAATAATTTTACCATACACTTTTGCTGCCAAACTGGTCAAGCTTATGGCTCTGTAATTTGCGCAGTCATAACGTGAACCCTTGTTTTTAAACAAAAAGGTAGTAATAGGTAGTAGTGGTAGTAATAATATAATATTATAATATTTTGGGTTAAGAGCCCTCTAGGCTCAATACTACTCCACGTAAAGAAGTAACACTATAACAACTAAACTAACTATCATGCAATATACAACCAAAATCCAAATAAAAAAATCTTGTCTTCGAATACCAAGCATACATCTTCGTATCTTCAATGCTACATGTTATAAGTTCATCTATGCCGTAATCAAGTAATCAATTATATATATATATGTATATATTTAGATTAGATATATCCTCATATAGATTTCATACGTAGTCTTATAATGCGTTGTAAATGTTTATTATCAATTAGACTGCACAGATGGCGTAGTGGTTAAGATACCGACCTTCCGTGCCAGTGCCGTGGGTTCGATTCCCACGCAGGACATTACTTTGTGTGATCCACAAAGTGTTGTTCTGAGTCTGGGTGTAATTTGTCTGCGTTAATTGCATGTTTGTAAAGTCCCCCGCAATACAAGGTTTATTTCCTTAGTGCAGGGTGGTGTCTTTTTAAAAAAAAAAAAAAAAAATTGCGATTTTAAGGTGATTATTTAATGCGGACTTATCTACAAGGATTTATTTGTCTTATTGTTACCAACGTATTAAAACGATAAATTTTAAATATAGATTTTCCGTGTGGTGACGGAGTAAGAATACAATTCACTACCCCCTATCTTAACCGTGGGTGATCGTAAGAGACGACTAAGGGATATAAAACGCATATACCATCTATGTAAGAGAAGGAAAACTGGAAACAAAACCCTATACCAACACGTCTGACCAGCATGGTATAGTAGGTTAATTTCTCTCCCATTACGGAGGAGCCCCGAGCCCAACAGTGGGACATATATGGGCTGTGATGGTGATGATGAGATGTATGTATCCGACATATTATATGAAAATAAAATATTGATAATTTAATACAAATAATCTTACTCAAAATAAGTTATTCATCGATGTTCATTATTAAGCAAACTATATATAGAATTTCCCACTTGCTGTGTGGTAGCGGCTACGAATACTACCAACCCTTACTTTGCTCGTGGATGTTTTAAAAGACGACTAAGAGCCTTATAACGACCTGGGGCAACTCCATCTGATACCGTTTGGTCAACAATTACATTCCCGAGGACGGTAACGGTACGGCCACCGAAGTCAAAATCGGGTACCGGTGGCCCGCTCGCACGGCGAAGAGAGAGGATTTTACGGTGGGTCTATGGGGTCACGCGCCGCCTTTCCGTCACCCCGGACCGATTCGGCAGGGCGAGACGCATCCATAGCCCACCAATAAAAAAAAAAGGACGGTAACGGTAAGTACCGAGGAAGTAGACGTCTGGCAGGCGGCCGGTCATTAAACTATTGCCAATAAGTTTTGCAATGTGTACTATGAAAGAAGAGTACATATTGTATCGACACCAAGTAATTGGGATAAGAGTAGGAGAATGATGATGATATAGAATTTCCCACAGGAACCACAAGTTGAATAGTTGTTGCCACCTACGTGCAATAATGACCTGCAACTTTTACTTTGCCAATCCATCTAATATACTGCTACGTCTCTATCGTTGTCTTTGAGAACTGTTATTCCCCCAAAGGATTTTAATATTCATATAATTAATACTCTCACACTATTTGACTCGTGAATTTTAATTTATATTCATTTCTTAACCAAATATTTTAATAAAACATGTTTAATTTAGCGACGCACATACGGATTCTTTAAGATGTTAAATAGGTATATATTTATGGATATAGGTATATATTTAAATTATTTAGAAAACTTTAATAATATTGAAGTCATATCTATGATAGGAGATTTGACCTGTTTTTGTCAAGGTTAATGATATTTTTTCTGATTCAATTCTGAGGTATTTAAAATTAATGATAGTTAGGTATAATTTACTAATAATATCTTATGTATTTGATTATATATCATTAACTCAGCTCATATACCTACGTCCCACTGCGGGGCTCAAGCCTTCTCCACAATAGGAGGGAAATTGATGTACCATGCCACACTAGTCAGATGAATTAGTATTTTTTTTTTGGCGGCTGGCTATGTAATGGTCACACCCCGCTAAATCCGTCCGGTGCAACAGAAGAAGCGACGCGCAACCCAATAGACCCGCCCTAAATGTACCTCTCTTCGCCAAGAGCGAGCGGGCCACAGGAATCGGTTCTTTGTCTTCAGTGGCCCGCCCAGCGATTTACCCTCACGGGTATCCTCTCGAATCGATGCCCCGGCACCTGACGGATTGGTATAGGATTTTATCTCGAGCATTCTTTCTCTTGCATTGATATTATAGCTTTTAGTGGTATTTTACGATACTCATAGACAAGATCTCGATCACCACACGGAAAAGTTACTATTACTATATATATATTTCTTGTTAATAATCAAAAGCTTAGCTTTCGTAATTATAGCCTAGCATGCAATAATTCCGCCGGGCTGGCCACGGACGTCAAGAATTCGGTACCAGTGCCCGGTCCAATGGTGATGTAGAGGGAATACGGTGGGTTATGGGGTCACATGCCGCCCATTCGTTGCCCCGGATGGAACGGACGGCGTGTATCCAGTCCATAGCCTGCCAAAACGAAAAAAGAACGTGAAATAATTTAAATATTCCAAACCAAGCCATTTAATTTTAGAAATGATCGAGTTTTAGTGATACATTGTAAATGTTCGCAATTTTATGTGATCCCCAAAACTCGATTGTGTTATATTTCATCATCATTTCAGCCTATTGCCGTCCACTACTGGACGTAGGCCTCCCTCATGTTACGCTACAGAGTACGGTCCTGTGCCGCTTGCTATGTGTTATATTATTTATTGTAATTCTGTGTAGACATCATTTCTATTTACAATCATTTTACTACTACTTGATACTCACTTACCCGTAGGAAAATCGACTAAGGGACTCAGATGGAGAGCGTAATCCTGGGAAAAGCATAATTTCATTCGTCATCTCAGCTCATACACGTCCCACTATTGGGCTCGAGCCTCCTACAAACGGGAGAGATACGAAACCTATTATACCACGTTAGTCAGGCGTGTTGGTACAGAGTTTTGTTTCGAGTTTTCCTTCTCTTGCATAAATGTTATATGAGTTTTATATCCTTTAGTCGCTGCTTACGGTAACCCACACGTAAGATAGGGGGTAGTGAATTGTATTTTTATTCCGTCACCCCACAGAAAAAGCATAATATCTCACTGTAATCGCCAACTCGTCTGCCTGCACTATCCCTTCGTTAGTGAACGAACTCTACTCTACATTCCACAATGGTCAGCAAAAAACCGATTGATTATATGAAATAATATTGTCATGAAATTGAATTTATTATGATGAAATAATATTGTCATGCACTGGTTCTTTTAATTTTGTTCAAAGACTTAAAAAAACACGGTATCATAACGCACTAAAAATATAAATATCATCATCATCCATCACCTGGCTCCATCAACAGACCCTCATTACTTTATCAATTGGACTTGTCAATACGAATTATATGAACCTAAACCCGAGGCGTTTAGTAGCAGCCATTGAAGATACACCTCCTAGCTCCATCATTAAATCAGCTCGATGGTAGATATCAAATTATTGTATAATCAACAAGATTATCCGTATTTGCAAACTTTTATATCTATACGAATATTAATAATAAGTTAAAATCGACTTGCAAGATTTGATTACTTTATTAGTCACGAGTGATAGAAAGCACTAAATAAAAGAGTAGAAAATATTCATCTAGTGCTCTATTTTAATCGTCGATATGTTGTTCTTCAAATCGAAGTTACCATCTCATATATTTTTCCAAAACAAAACTGTCACTTGATTTTTTTTTCTTTATGCTGATTTGCAAATATTATGAGCTAAAATTCATTAATTAAATAACAATATACCAATCTGTATTTAACTACATATAACAATGAGTTTCGAGAATGCCTTGTTGGTTTAGTGGCGTAACACTGCAAATCGTGAGATCGTGCAAAAAATATATCTGTTTTTTTTGGCAGGTTTTTTTTAATATTCTCATAAGCAAGCACGAAGTTCGTTATTATATCCGGTACTCGTCACTCATTACGTGGAACCAAAATTACATTATGGACATCGCTACCTATCCCTTTGAAAACTAATTAGTGTGACAATGACAAAAAATAAATTAATGTTACTACACACATGGAGAATTGTGAATCATCATCATCAGCATCATCATCACAACCCATATATGTCCCACTGTTGGGCTCGGGCCTCCTCCGTAATGGGAGGGAAATTAACCTACTATGACCACGCTGGCCAGACGTGTTGGTATAGGGTTTTGTTTCGAGCTTTTCCTTCTCTTGCATACAACATGTATATGCGTTTTATATCCCTTAATCGTATCTTACAATCACCCACGGGTAAGATAGGGGGGTGGTGAATTGTATTCTTACTCCGTCACCACACAGATTAGAATTGTGAATACACATGTAAATTAATATCACTAATCACAAGGAGCACCGACGACTTGGTAAAGGTTACTAGGAATCGTTGGATGCGGGCAGCACAAGACCGCACCGTTATGGCAAATTGAGAAGGCTGAATGATAATGATGATGATACACATGTTGGTCTATTGCTTTGTGGTGGCGGCTACGAATACTATCAACCCTTACGTTGCTCGTTAGTTTCGTAAAAAAAATTACTGGGAACTTTACATCGACCTCGGCCAACTCCATCTGATGCTATCTATTCAACAATTATATTCCCAAGGAAGATTGACATCAGGTCGGCGATCATAAAAGTAGCTAATAAAGGTAAAGAATCAATAAAGGTAAATGTACCAAGGAAGAGGAGTACATATAGCATTGTCCCCAAGTAATTGGGATAGAGCAGGATGATTTTGACATACGTAGGTCTAGAATTACCTGCAGTGTTTCTCGAGCGTTATAACATGTCTTTTCGATTAACAAAATTCAAGAAAGCCTCTTTTCTCACTTAGCTGTGCTCCTGGTATTGCAGAGTAATATGAGCGACAGTTGCCCTTACTATTAAGAAGACTGATTACTCATCTGCTACTCATCGTCAATAAAATAAATTTAGTGTAACTTCAATTTTGAGGAGAAAATAAAATAACGCTTATCTCATATAAACATCGGAATAATGATGGAAAATTTTATTTAAATAAGAAAAAAATTATATGAATGGGTAAAAAATGATAAATTTTATTTCATTATCATCATCACAGCCCATAAATGTCCCACTGTTGGGCTCAGGCCTCCTCTGTAATGGGAGGGAAATTAACGTACTATACTGCGCTGGTCAGACGTGTTGGTATAGGGCTTTGTGTCGAGTTTTCCTTCTCTCGCATAGACGTTATATGCGTTTTATATGCCTTAGTCGTCTCGTACGATCACCCACGGGTAAGATATGGGGTGATGAATAGTATTCTTACTCCGCCACCACACGGAAAAAAAAAATTAAATTTACCATTTTTTTTTATTTACTTAAATGGTTTGTATTTTATCATAAAGTAAATTCCCACTCATCATGGAAAAGGCTATATCCATTAATGAAAGTTATATTGGCTGTAAAGAAGAAAGAAAATCATCCTTATATATGTTTTGACAATTCCAACTAACCGTTTTACGTGCTCACCTTTATATTTCTGCGATCTTAATACGAAGTTACGGACATGTGGAAAGAATGCCGAACGAACGTCTGGTTAAGAAGATATACAATGCGAAAGTGGAAGGATGTAGGTACAGGGGGATACTGAGACTCACCTACCTAGACCAGATTGGTCACGTAGGTACTGAAGGAGCGTGTATGAAGAGAATTATGAATGTTGAAGAAGCGAGTGAAGTATGCAAGGATAGAGTTCTCTAGCACTCTGTTCTCTCTGCCTACCCTGCGAGGGATATGGCGTGATGATATGTATGTATGTATGTGTAATACGAAGTTTATACCTTTAAAAAATCAGAGGTGCAAATGCTGAGTTTAAAACTCAGATCTCGGTATTGTAGTATTATTTTCAGCACAAAAATTTTACGACAGCACATATATTTGATTATTTTTATGGTTATACGTATTATTATTTATAGCTTTACGCCTGATTACCATTCAACTGCATCATAATATCGGATCAAACGAATATAATCATTGCTGGCGACTTCATCCATGTTGAATAAAAAGTGTTTGTTCAATTTGTTGAATTTGCGACCAGTTATAATTTTTGCATATGCCATGCCATGCCTTATAATAGGTAATTACTTAGACTTAAAAGAGTGGCGGAACGTCAAAGCTCAGCGCTACTGAGACTAAGACGCTATCTATGCTAAATGATTATTTAGATTTTCATATACCTATACTAATCATTGCTGGCGACTTCATCCATGTTGAATAAAAAGTGTTTGTTCAATTTGTTGAATTTGCGACCAGTTATAATTTTTGCATTCCCCGTATATACTTATAAATATTCGTATATATTTCTCGCAATTAATCTGGCTAAAAATATGTATAAAACTATTTTATGAATTTCAATGTTAATAAAATTACTTAAATATTTAACAGCAAAAAAAAATATTATGAACAAAGAGAAAGATAGAAAAATAAAATTAAAAGCTGTGTTTTCATTTTAGCTGCTGTACATGCATTTCGTGAATGAAATTATAATTTTAACATTTTAAACAGACACTAGTTTTATTTATTTGCATATATAATATTCCAAATAAAGGAATTATTTTGTAGTCTATGCGGACATCTACATCTACTAGGTATAAAATAAATATGACATTACGACAATTTGTTAATCTGTATGAATATTTGGTACTTTTAAACAACATTTTCTTAATCTAAACGAGTATCATTTAAATTTAAAATGTAGATACATAGTTAAAGACAAACAATCAATATATATGATATAATCTCAAGAGATATGTGACTATATAATAAGGAATTAAGAATAGAACGTGTTCCCACAACTTCTTTTCTAACAAATGTCTTAGTAGCAAATGCGGCCAGAAAGTAGATTAATACAATGTATAGGAGACTTCTATCCAACAATATGAAATTTATGGACTAAAAAGATGATTGCAGACATCCTGCATTGACTCTTAAACTATGCACATTTTATTTCAGCCATTATCATACTACTTCTGTACGATATGTATGGGATTCGCACTTTTTTTCTCCAATATAGTGGACAATAGAGCAAATATGTTTAATACAATATTGATACAGTCTTATTTCAGTCCCCTTACTGAAGTGAACTCTCGCACACGTTATTAGGTGAATTGACCTAGATTAATGTAGATAGAGCCTCTGATTGATTCTAAGGATTTTCATAAGTATTATTTGGATTGGTAGGATTACGCTACAACAAAGCAGGTCAACACAGTGCAAAAAATAAAATTTGAACAACGCGTAGCTCCTTTTTTTTCATTTATTAACGGCTATGGATACAAATCCTTTAAGTCTACGCCTTTAAGTAACTCTATTCTTAAATGTTGCCATAATATGTGATAAGAATTTTATAAATTTAAAGTAGTTGTACCTACTAAACGTTAGGTATCATTATTAAAAGAAATGCTTTAATTAATTCTCTAAGTATTGTGTTGTTCTTTAGAATTACAGATACATTCTATTATTATTCTGGCAACTATTACACTTTTTTATAATATATATCTAGTAAATACATCTGTATACTGTAATTATTGGATAAGTGGTTACCCATTCTTTAAGCACCTACCTATTTACCTAAGCAATTTAATATTTCTCACGTAGTCTGTATAGTAATTCTGAGTTCACTACGGAAGTAATACATTATCTTATAGTAAACAGTTTATATTTCCTTTCTATAGAAAAATTTAAACTCACCACTTTATTATTTTAAAAATAACATATAAACAATAACTTAAAATCACTTTATTTCTTAAATCACAATGTTCAATAAATAAACTGTGTTAAAATAAATATTGTTATAAGAAATGTCAACATAAAACTCCCGCGTTTTTATCGGTACCGCGCATGCGTCAGAAACTTTTTAAACCTGCGCATTCGACAGAGACGATGATCATACTGCCTGATGGCAGACAGACAACAATCTCGCAATCATTTAATTTCCTATCACTGTTATTGATTCTAACAATAAGGGTAACAAATAACGATGTTAACAAAGAACGGACAACTGCGAGGTGAATTGACCATAACATGCTAATCTACACTATTATGTAACTGACATATGAACGACACAGTGACCATAAACGTGATCAAATGTCAAAATATAAAATAACCATGGGACAGGAGTATTAACAAAATGACTAATGGATTTTTTTGCCTGTGCAAGATTATGAGCACTACTAGTATTAAATTACTTTAATTATGTTTTAAATAATCTGAAATATACTATCTCATCTCAGCTCATACACGTCCCACTGTTGGGCTCGAGCCTCCTCTATAATGGGAGGGCAATCGACCTACTATACCACGCTGGTCAGACGTGTTGGTATAGAGTTTTGATTCGAGTTTTCCTTCTCTTGCATATATATTATATGCGTTTTATATCCCTTAGTCGTCTCTTACGATCACCCACGAGTAAGAGGGGGTGGTGAATTGTAATCTTACTCCGTCACCACACGAATAAATCAATATTATTCTCATATCAGAATAAAATGTGGCATAAAATTTTGAACGAAAATCATTTAAATTCTGTTTATATCATTTTATATTCTCATATCTCAATGTCATTTAAAAGCAGTATATTAGATGTCTTAACGACGTAAATTTAATTAACACAATAATTAATACATATAGTCTACAAAACAATTACAATATTTCCCACGTGGAGATCAAATCTCAATACTCTACGGGAGACCAATGGCAAGGACAATACTTAAATCACTACACTATGTAATAGAGTAGTCCAACAATGGTATTGTATTGTATCAAATTATTACATAACTACGAGTAATCATATTTTTATTTTTCCTTAATAACAGTTTCTAGTATCCATTTGCGATAAAACTAAGAAAGAAAAATATCGAAATATCGAACTTTTACAAATAGAACATCAGCGAAGCGTATATTTCGTTAACGGAACCTAATAAAAAAGTCGTCAAAACCCCTATCCTATTTAGTTTCAATAGTAAGCCAGAGGAATTTGGACTACGTTTGTTTTTATCATGCAATCGTCAGGTAGGAAAATGCATTATGGGTTTTCCGAACATTATTATAACATAGGTATAATTTATTTACTTCGATTTATGTTTTTTTTCGTTTGACAATAAAATATTAATTCACAATGTTACAGCCTTGCCTTCCTATGGATTTCAAGGTAAAGTTTTTTAAAAAGACACTGCACTACGGATTCTTGTATTGGAGGGCAGTTTGCAAACATAATTAATGGACACAAATTACAGTAGACTCAGGCAAAATGTCCTGCGAAAATTGTCCTGCGTGAGAATCAAACCCTTTTTTTTTTGCGGTGGGCTATGGACGTCGCACCCCGCCAAATCGGTCCGGGGTGACGGAAGAGGCGGCGCGCAACCCCATTAACCCACCCTACAAGCACCTCTTCTTCGCCGTGCGAGCGGACCACCGGTACCCGATCTTTGTCTTCGGTGGCGTGAGAATCAAACCCACGACACCAGGTAATGTAAGTCAGATATTTAACTGCCACACAATCTGTGGAGTCAGATAGGGTAGGGGTTAAGATACCGACGTATGACTAAGATAAGTCATGTAGAAAATATCTCTACAAGACGAGAATCTCACAATAATGTCATATACGAGTATGTACGTACTTTTTTATGGAATTTTAAACCATGATTTCTAAGACCTATATGCTAAGTTTTTATTTATAAATTACCACCTCTTACTTTGAAGTCTCACTTAAAGTTATTGTCTGTTTTTGGCGGGAAAATAAAAGAGTTGTGTTATGTCCTTATATCATATTTAATATCTTAATATTTTAACATGTTATATCAAAATAATTTAGTTGTCCATCAGAATTACCAGAAATAGTTAACAGTCTGGCCATGGCACTGGTGAAGGCGATGTTTTAACTTACTGACGGATAATGAGTTTAAACAAAGTAATTAATTTGGATAAAAGACTTGGCATATAAAGACTCGACATTGGTAACAATAAGCTCATATTAGTACCACATTGCCGTTATAAGAAACGAAAAGGAAGAAATTGTGGCAATTTACACATATCTAACGCTGGTGACAGACAGTGATTATACCACAATGACCAGATAGACAATTTGGTGTAGTAAGTCGAATTCTCTTCTATTATGAAGGATGCCTAATGATGGGATATTTCAAGGGCTATGAAGAGACTTTTTTTCTACACAATTAGCAGCCACGTTTTCAAAGAACTTCAAACTTAGCTTCAACAAAGAAAGAGTAATGAGTGTATACTCTTCTTTTTTAATTCATAACTTAGTTTCGTCTTTACAGTTAATATGCAGTTAGTATATTTTATCTATATTAAAAGTATGTTATAAACTAAATAAATATTGACATAGCTATATGTCGCGGGTCGGTAGACATCGTAAACCATGATAGGATCGCTAAAGATATTACTGTTACAACAAATATTTCTTATTATTACTCTTATTCATTCTTTTCCGAAGAGAAAAGTAATGTAGAATAGAATCGCATACGAACATCATCATTAAACCTGCGCAAACGCGAAAATTTCCACCAGTTTACCAACATCCACTGTTGCACATAGTCTTCTCTATGTGGGGGTATAATACAATGATCGCCACGCTTGGCAGGCGGGTTGACAATGATAGTAAGAATTATCAGTCTCCCAAGAGAACGCATCATCCTAAATTTCTGATGCATCTTTAATCAGCTTTATAGGAACAAATGGATGTGAAATATAGTAATCTTAATACGTCACCACACGGGAATTTGTTTACCATACTTTTATAATATAGTGAAATAATATCATATTGTATTGATGACATTCAATAATAAGTTATTTAGTTAGGTCATCAATAAATTACTCTATCAACTATTAAACGTATCGTTTTAAAAATCGTAAGCGGACCTAACTCTCTAACAACGATGTCTTATTGGACGTGAGACGCCATAGTCCTCCCTTGACTATGAACGCTGTAAAGTCTTCAAAATTTCGGTAAAATAAAAAACAAATGCATCATGATCATCTCAGCTCATATATTTCTCATTGTTGGGCTCGCTCCTTCTTTATAATGAGAGGAAAATTTTGACTTACTATACCACGCTAGTCAAACGTTTTAGTATAGGGATTTGTTCGAGTATTCCTTCTCTTGCATAGATGTTATGTTTTGTATCCCTTAGTCGTCTCTTACGATCACCCATGGGTAAGATAAGAAGTGGTGAATTGTATTCTTACTCCGTCACCACACGAATACAATCACGATAAAATCCGTAAAAATAATTTGTACATCAAATCCTAAGCGGACTTGAATATTGGCATGTGAAATTGTGAAGCAGTCCTAAAAACACAAAGTTAATATCCGAATCCCGGATCTAAACGCATAAAACACGTTTTAAAATATTAATTATCATAGTTAGTCAGCAAAATATTGTAAATAATGTAATACGGTTTAACTTTATTATAGTTTTGTGATAGGAAGTAACAATCACTTTAACAACATTTATTACCAATCAAGTTCTGTGTGCTATTCGATAAATATACAATGTCTAAATCAAATTGCCTGATTGACTGTTTTGTAATTCATTTATTTCGCGGTCAAATATCTTATGAAACCTTTTGTATTTTCTAAATTAGTTAGTTTTTTTGTTGTTATTCCAATATAACTGTACCTTATTTGTTATAAAATTATTTGTTGCTGCCTATAGTTTCCTTCATTAAAAATTATAAATAGACGTAAGTTATTATTTATTCCTACTGAATGCAAGGTTAATTAAGTGTTTTATTTTATAGTTCTTGAGTATGAATATCTTATTCAATACCTACATTGAATGTAGTTAAATGTATACACGTGCATTATCCGTGTGGTGACGGAGTAAGAATACAATTCACCATCCTCTATCTTACCCGTGGATGATCGTAACAGATGACTAATGGATATAAAATGCATATAACAGCAATGCAAGAGAAGGAAAACTCGAAACAAAACCCTATACCAACACGTGTTGGTCAGACATCTGACCAGCGTGTTATAGTAGGTTAATTTCCCTCCCATTACTAAAGAGACCCGAGCCCAACAGTAGGACATATATAGGCTGTGATGATGATGAAATGTACACTATGAAATTATCACGTTATTCTTCTTTTTAATCCATTTATTTGGCAATGTTGGTCACAAATCTTTTTTGTCACCTTTCTCTTATCCTTAATTATTTTTAAGGTTGACGTAATTTGCATTTTTCCTCCACCGTACATATTGTATATAGGTGTTGGGTATAATTTTATGACCGGCCACTTAACTTTTTTTTTCCTTGCGGTGGGCTATGGATGTGGTCGCGCTCCGCCAAATCGGTCCGGGGCGACGGAAGAGACGGTACGCCCCACAGACCCACCGTGCAAGGACTCCCCTCTTCGCCGTGCGAGCGGGCCACCGGTATCCGATCCTTGTCTTCGGTATGACCAGCCATTTACCTAACGTCAACCTTCATTAGGAATGTAATTGTTGTACAGACATAGTTGCATCAGATATAGTTGGTCCAGGATACTGATACGCTCTTAGTCATCTTTTATGATAGCCACGAGTGATATAAGTGTTAGGAGTGTTTGTAGTCGCCACCATACAGCACTGGTATGATATATTAGTGTGTAATGTAATACAATTGTGGGAACCTTTGATATTATCCTTTACTTAGAGTGATGTGGTGTTTTCCGTATAGTAGCCAATCAAGAATACATTTCACAAGCCCCTATCTTGTTCCATGGGTGTCATAAAAAACGATTAAAGAATATAATATGTATATCACATTCATGTAAGAGATAGAAAACTCAAAGTCAGAGCCTTTACCAACCTGTCTGACTTGCAATATACGATAAAGTAATTTCACTGCTATTGTGATAGCGACTCGAGCCCAGCAATAGGATGTATTTGAGCTGAAATAATGTATGATGATGTTATGTGTTTATATCCCTTAGTTCGATGGACCTGCAACAAGCGAAGCAGTTGGTAAATTATACTCTTAGTCTGGCACCATACAGATATTCTTTTAACAAATTTGAATAATTTAAGAATGAATTTTTATAGCAATTATCGCCGAATGTGTAGTAGGAAATGTAACATCAGAGATGAAAATAATTTCACTTTAACCTTGAGTAACTATTTTCTCCCATCTGCTCTCAGATGAGAGTTAAATCAAGAGAAGGTTCTAAAAAAATATACCGCCTTCTGTTAGTTAACAACAGCTATTAATACAAATTTTGCCATGTACTGCATTAGGCACGTTATAAAAAAAAAATAACTACCAGAATTATTGTTTACACAAACACTTCCCTTACGCCTATTTTATTATTACTAATTTATAATAACCAAATATGTGTAATACCTTTCAAGATTTAACACTTCTTTGGTTCTAATAAATTGTAAAATAGATGTTTATATTATAGTCTATGAATGGTCCTTTGTTTGTTATCACAATACCAATGATCGTGTTCATTAGCAATAACTTATCATGGATATGTATTTTAGATGTGCAAACGTAACATAAATAACATAAATACAAATAAGGTATTTATTAAAATTGATAAATTTTTACCAGCATATTTGCATGCCTCGACGATTTAGTGGCGTAAGCATATTACGATAAATAATGAAGACTCAACTTCAAAATCTCGCCGCTTAAAAGCAAATTTTGAGTGATCAGCAAGAAATTCTCAAAGATGAAGTTTTGTAACTGTAGATAAGTTAACTACCCTATATAATATCCATGTTACACTCTACCTACCCTTTCAGGAATGAAGGCTATGAAAAAATGTCTTTATATAATATCTCTATAATTCAAATCCATTTATAAATTATTTGCCAACATGGTATTGGGATGAAATATTACATAAATATTTATCTATGTAACCTTTGATATAACACAATATTATTGGTATGAAAGAAGGAAGACCTAAGCAATCGTTAAATAAATTTAAGGATTGCATCTGCTTGCATTTTCTCACCAGTATTAATTATTAGAACCTCGAATATATTAAATAGTCTTAATATTTTGATGCCTGCTATATTTTCGTTGGATAAATAATACATATAGTAAAGTCCCTGGTTAAAAATACAATTTGTCACCATGTTTTACTTTCCCATAGGAGACGTAAAAACTGGTTGAATAGTCATCAAAAGAATGGGCTAGATGATTACTGTCTTGGACAATTTATAACAACGACTGCAATCGCTAACGCATCTATCTAGTATAAAGTATATGAAATTATTACACTTAAAGAGACAAACAAGCACATAGATGAGGCAAATATTTGGAACTTAGAGACAATTAAGTACCTAATGCTACCGTTTATCTCTTCTTTTAATCTCATTTTTTAAGTTTAGATGAGCACGAATCGAAGGTGATCTAAAATATTCATAGCAATGCCACAACTAAGACAGTTGCACAGCATTGTTAACTTTTCACATATACTTATATGTGAAACTCTCTGACAAAGCTCTAAACTAAATAGAAGAATATATTTAAAAAGATTTCTAATGTTTGCGTGAGTATACATACATAGTACATACATATACATAGTATACATAGTACCACGTACCGGACGACGCAGTGTGGGACGCCCCCCCACTAGGTGGACAGACGACCTAGTGAAGGTTGCTGGGCGTCGTTGGATGCAGGCGGCACAGGACCGCACTCTGTGGCGTAAAATCAGGGAGGCCTACGTTCAGCAGTGGACGGCAATAGGCTGAAATGATGATGATGACGTAAGTATTACACATTTGAAATAAAACTACAAAACGAAAGGAAACACGAGGAATCCCATGACCGTTGACGCTGTGTTCAAAACGTCGGGTAATTAAAAACAAATACAAACGCGATAGAATTCATAAAAATAGATTCTATTTAAAATATTTAAAAAGTATTTTGGTAATCAAAATTAATGTTCTGTTAGAGAGTAAAACTTGTATATTGGACAACAATTCTATGACCTTGGCAGTGAGTTGATTAAATAATCTTAACTAAAAGCCCTTAACAACATTTACAAGGTCAGTGATTGCAGTCTAGTATTTATATTTCTGCACGTTCCTGTGTGAGTTTTCAAGGTTAAGGTATGTATACAATAGTTAATCCTTATTTTTTTAATATAAACGAGTCAGTGGCGGTCTATGAAGAATATACTGGCGGTAGTATTGTACACGTATAATGATTTGTCTCCCATGGGAGACCACTCAATACAAAAATTTGTAAGATCAACGCTTAGAAGATTAACAACGACTACATTCAACAGTGAATATAGAACGGCTAATGGATAGAGTTGGAGTCAAAATTTCTGCTTATCATGTCAATCATTATTATTATCTCATAACCTTCCCATTGCTGGGCTCATAGCTTCCACAATAAGCGGGCAATTGATCTTATACCAGGCTAGTCCGACTTGTAGTTTTACTTCGAATTTTCATTATTTTTCATGGATATTATATGCAATTCGTAACGACGACGTAAGAGAGCGAGTAGGTATGAAAGAGAGTATTGGTGTAAAGATGCGAAAGGGAATGCTCCGATGGTTCGGACATGTGGAAAGAATGCCGAACGAACGCCTGGTTAAGAAGATATACAATGCGAAAGTGGAAGGATGTAGGTACCGAGGGAGACCGAGACTAACCTACCTAGACCAGATCGGTCATGTACTGAAGGAAGGTGGAGTCAAGAGTCTCCGAAACCGGCGAGCGTGTATGAAGAGAATTATGAATGTTGAGGAAGCGAGTGAAGTATGCAGAGATAGAGTTCTCTGGCACTCTGTTCTCTCTGCCTACCCTGCAAGGGATATGGCGTGATGATATGTATGTATGTATGTATTATATGCATATTATATTCTTTAGTCGTCTTTTATGATACTCACAGGCAAGCAATGGGGTCGTAAATTATATTCCGTCACTACAAGGACTCTACACGGACGTATTTCATATAGATCATCACCATCATGATCTCAGCTCATATGCGGCCCACTGATGGCCTCGAGCCTCCTCTATAATGAGAGGGAAATTGACCTACAACGCTGGTCAGACGTGTTAGTTTTATTTCGAGTTTTCCTTCTTTTACATAAATGTTATATGCGTTTCATATAGATACCACAGCGTTATGTTTTCTCTCTCGTTTTGTCAACAGAGCTAGGAATTAAATCGTACTCGCACCAAGGATAAGGTTTTGTATTTAATGGTTTTACTAAACTGTAAAATATCTCAGCGTGATAAGGCTAGAGGAAACGGAGGAGCTTATATTTTTCTTTCCCTTCATTGTTATTTTATCTCGAATATGTTCATAAAATTGTTTTGCAGTCAGTGGATTTAGCACTGGTCACAGGTCTTCCGTTCATTTCTTTCTCTTCATTCATGTTTTATCTTAAACATGATGACAGAATTATCCGGCAATCATTTTTTTTAGTACGCTCAGGTGGTTTGGTATTACTTCATCTATGAGCTATATATCCAATATCTAAGTTATTCAGTTATTTAAATCTACTACTTACTTACTTTATTGAAAGTGAACTGTTTCTTGACAAGAGAAAAAAAATAAAAAAGTCATCACTTTTAGTTAGCGTGGCTTATTGCAGCTATTTTGACAATGTGTAACGTTATTCTTTCTTATGTAGAAACTCAAAAGAAAAATAACTAAATAGTAATTATGATGTAACAAGGTATTATGAAAAAGCTAAATGAAATACTTTATTTAATTCATCTATGTAAAAATTCCATTATTAAGTTAATTAATTAAATACTAGATTCACTAGTACTTAATTAAAATAATGGATTTTTCTTGTTTAAAGTTTTAAACGGCAAAGATAAGAGCTAAGATAAGTAACGCGTTTAATACTCCCTACCCACTCGCTATTTTGTATGATTTAATGTTTTTTTTATAGCGGGCTATAGTCCGGCCTTGTGCTTTTTTTTTGGAGGCGGGACATGCTTTTGTACAGTCACACTCCGCTTGATCCATCCGGGACAACGGCAGGGATAGCGTTCAACCCCATAAACTGCTATACACTTACATCTCTACGCCTTGAGGGCGGGCCTCTGGAACTCGATGTTTGCCCTCAGTGGCCCGACCGACCGAAAAATGGGTATTTATTTTACTTTCAGATATATCCCTGACCTAATATTTGAAATACTCTTGTATATATTGAACTATTCTAAGGTCTTCTAAGTTAGGATATGAAAAGCTGAATTGCCTATTAGTAAGTCTGTCAAATGAAGGCTCATTGGATTCGTCAAAACTAGTTCTGTTTTAAAAATAATATGATATAATTTGTTATTGCAAGTTGTGTGTGTAACACAGTTCATAGTATAAATATTGTTACATAAAATAACTCACAAAGTAATGATAATAATGATAAAATGAACCAACAAGTTTTTGTTTTTAACTTCAACGCCAGAAACTGGGAGGCGGTAGACGCCTTCTGAAGGCTGTCACCTCACAGAAGAAGGCCGTGAAACGGGTTCGATGAAAGATTTTCTACGCTGACAAACTCCACCATCGGGGCCTTTGCTGGCAGATCCGCCCTAGCTGAGATAATGGGTGGATAAACCGAGGATTAGTCTGCCATCTGCAGAAAAACTTACTGCATTAGTGATGGTACTTGAAAAAGCGTAATCCACCGGGCTGATCAAGAAATAGGTACTAGTGTTCAATCCTATGGCGATGAGGACGGTACCAGACCATTGCCTGCTATAAAAAGGTCGGCATCTTAACAATTAAGTCATTGGGATAAATTTGTGGTAAGCAAATTATTGATAAATCACAAAAAAAAAACGTACAACAATACTATTGTATTTCACCCAAGGTCATTCGTGAGTACTTGCTTAAAAACTAAGACATTATGGAAATATATATATATTATTTGAAAAGGTATTCTTTGTGAATATTGAAAGGATGTTATATTAAAATTTTATTTCACGCTCCATACAATAAGAAGTCGATTTCAATTCAACGGAAACCATAGAAAACAATTGAATTATTTCAAGAAACAAAAGCTAGTATAATATTTTGAACAGAATTGTTTTTCTAAGAGTACCCAATTTTTTTTATGATGTTCTAGATATAATTAGGGTTATATAAAAAATGACAAATATTTAAAATCACTAGTAATTACCCATTTATTTTCATTTGAAAATATCTAAAAATTTTCGCAATTTATGGACAAACTATCGTTATTACGCACGGCCATTCATAACGAAACTATCACATTACGCACACAAGTTCATGTTATAAAAGTTATTGATACCTATCTAAATTTTAGCGAATACACACACTGATACTGTTTATTACCCACACATTCAACATGTAAATAAGTTTACGATTCCGATTTTCCTTCATAGTTTTAACAGGATTAGGGCCGTCATAATAGACATTAAAATATTAGTTTATTATTTTAAAATCGCATACTAATGTTCGTATTTATTAGCGTATTTAAAAAGTGGAATCAACTATTAACAACAATTAAACTTACCTATTTATTTTAGCCCTATAAAAAAACACTATCACTGATATTTCAGCAATTGTTCAAAATTAAGTCCATTTCTTTCAATACAAAGATGAGCACGCCTTCTTAAATTGTGTTTTAATATTATTTGTGTTAGAGCACTTTTCACTTCATTAAATGGAATAATAATTTTACTACGAAGATCCTCATAACTTTGTGCTTCTTTAACGTAAACACGTCTCTTAATTTCACCCCACAAACTTAAAATGTAGCACCGTACCATCTCATAATACTCGCGATTCAAATATCTTGTTTGATCTGCCATTGTTGGAGATAAACAACAAAAAATACGAGAGGTGTCAAGGGACACCCGGATGGAACGAAGTTCATTTCGATTAATTAGTGAAGGAATTGTAATAAAATTTTATTTTTTTTAAGTTATAATAATATTTTTGAAGTACTTAAAACTTCTTTAGGCGCGACTAGGGAGTAACTCAGATTTTTTTTAAATAGGATCATAATCTATTACTAGATGGCGCTGTAACAAAGTTAATGGATTCTAAGAGGACATGTATTAGAGTCTAAATCGCGCTATAGAAATTTTTGCAAATTTTAACTATATATATTAAAATTTATAATAAACTACTGTACTTGCTTCGGCAGTACATATACTAAAATTGGAACGATACAGAGAAGATTAGCATGGCCCCTGCGCAAGGATGACACGCAAAATCGTGAAGCGTAATAACATTTTTTAAGAGTTTAATTTTTGACAATATAAAACAAGAAACTTGCGAATTGCGATATATAGATATCAATACCACTTACTTTACCATAGGATTCATAAAATCACTTGTCTATAAATTAATGCACATTTCAATATTATACAGCACGTCCTATAGAAGTGCGTCTGATGGGACCTATATACTCTCCCAAATAGCCAGGTTAATATCAAGAATAACAAATGCGTTTTAAAAAAAATCTCTTATATTATTAGTTATTAAAGAACTATACTGTTAGTAAACAAATGCTCACAGCACGTTCACAGCGATCTATCTGCAGGGTATCCACCAGTGTTGCATAATACACAACCGAAGGTGTCAAGGGACACCCGGATGGATCGAAGTTCTATTTTAATTATATAATTTTTTTCTGCCTTAAGCGATTTTTATCGTTATATTTTAGCCAATTTGCAAAATATCTTTATAAATTATAGCCTATGTGTTATTCTGATGTGCAAGCTATATTACTATAAATTTCATCAAAATCCATTCAGTAGTTTTTACGTGAAAGAGCAACAAACATGTTCACATCCATACATTATTACAAACTTTCACGTTTATAATATTAATAATAGGATATACAATTCCACTAGACTACCAAAACTTTTCGGCCCCGAGCTCGAACGCGAGCCGGCCACGCGGCTCGGTCACGGGCGAAAATAATTTCGTTGCGCATTATTTTGATTTTGCTATATCTCTTAAGGTATTGATTTAATTTGCATGGTCTGAAGGAAAAAAAATATCTTCATGAAATGCTCAAGCCAACTAATGTATTTAAAATGATAAGGATTAATACAGTATTTGTGTAAATAGCTTTTCAATTACCGTTTTATAATAGAACATTTTTTAAAGTATTAAAATGGATATAGTATGTTATCCTTAAGAGATAGATATATACCATCGCGGACTTTTTTGTAGGCCTTTTTAAGCTGTATAATACTGTAGTACTTTATTTTGATCTATTTCGTAGGGTTCAGCCAGAGTTTGCAATGTAAGCGCAAAATAATGTGTTTATTTACGACATCACATTAGAAACCTCTAAAATTATCAGTGTTTCTCTAGTACATTATGCATATATTATACATATAAACCTTCCTCTTGAATCACTCTATCTATAAAAAAAATCGTCGCGACACCACACTGTTCAATGCGAAATAGAAATGAAAATATCTGGCTTGCTTTCTATAAGAGAGCCGACGAGCGACGCCGCACAGCTTACAATAGCTTACTATAGCAAAAAGTGTCGTGACAACTTTTCGTAAGAATTTTTTCCGTCTAGCCCCCTTTCACAACGCGCGATAAGGAACTTCGTTCCAAAACAATTAACAGGTGCTGCTAATTAGGTCACGGTCAAATCGTTACTAGAGATGGGCGTTTTCAGATTTTTACGCAAACCGATACGAATTCGATTTCTGATATTGAAATCGATTTTAAAAACCGATTTCAGAAATCGATTTCCAGAGCGGTTGACGGAGCGGGTTTACTTTAGTTTCGATCGATATGCGATGTTTTTAGTTATTTTAGCGTAGCAAACGAAAAACGCAATCGAACGAACGCATTCAAAATATTTTTCTATAATTTCTTTGTTGATTGGATTTAGGTGTACGATTTTCCTTCATGCTTTATCTAGGCTTAACTAGAGTACTAGACTAGCAAAAATGTTTTGGATATGATACAAAACTTTCTTGCGTATTTAAAAATCGTCATATTTACAATGATTTCATGATTATATTATATAATGTACATTTTTTTGTATGGTTTTTTTTTTATTAATCCCGATTACGAAGCGAAAATCTTACCTTTTTACATTAAATAGTTATTTCTTATTTATCATCAAATCGTATGTATGATACTAACATACGTTAGTATAGTATTGAATCGTAAAATACCTATCTAATTATATAGTTCACGAGATCACAAAAATAACATTACGCGCACACCGCACGTGTCACCAAGGTCAAGTGTGCAAAAACTCTCCCATAATTCAAAAATCTATTTAACAAACACAAAACTTAAACTACTATCATTAAGTATTGTGTAATATTATCATGGAAGTAGTTGCATTCTAATATAGATCTTATTCCCTGACTCTTGTAATTCTGTTTCGTTTCCATCTGCCATTCTGAGTTTCTTAGACACCGCCAAAATCCAAAACAGATGACAATTCGTTTCATCTCTTTCACTGCACTAAACGATCGCTTAGTTAGAATGAAAGGAGGCGAATTTTAATGAAATTCGCTTTCTCTCATTCTGACTAAGCGATCGCTTAGCGGAGTGAAAGAGATAGTTAGTAAGTTTTCAAATATTGGTTTGGTTTGCAAAACTAGCAATAGAAAACGATTGCGCGATGATTAGATTTATTATTAGTTTGCGTTTTCGTCGTTTTGTTTTGATATGTGTTGATTTAGTTTCTGCCGAAATACGTTTTCTAAAATCAGTTTGTATAGTGTTGAATATCGATACGATACGATTTCTGACTGATATCCGATTTCAGATTCGTTTTGATATATCGGACGCATACCTAATCGTTACTGACAAAAGTGACGATTTGGCGCTGCGGACGCGCAGCGCGGGCGGCGGGGATGGAACAAGCCGATCGGTACCGACAAAGGAATCAAGTTACCTACTCTGTTTTATCGTGAGCGCTTGGTTTATGTTTGTATGTGTGTGTTTATATTAATGAATGACTTACATATGTCATCAAATTTGGTGTTTATAGGAATTCACCAAATAAAAAAAAATGTTTTTTTGTTAAATAAAATCATATGTTTTTATTTCAATAATCAATTATACTATCGAATCTGAACCTCCTGTGCAATTTTGGGTACCCTTAGAAAAACAACCTGTATAGGTATAATAGTCATAAACATATAAATACTCGACGCGAATACATTAGTTTTTGCCAGAGTTGAAGAAAAGCGTTACTGAGTATTGTTTGACAAGTGCCAGGCAATTGTTAGCATTATTTCCTCGCCATTATATTACATATCCATGCTAGTGCTGTCTAGTAGCGGTTACGAATACTACCAATCCTTACTTTGCTCGTGGATGTCATAAAAGACGACTAAGATAACGACCTGGTCCAACTCCATCTGATGCCATTTGGTCAATAATTATATTCCCAAATAGAGGCAGGCAGCCGGTCATAAAACTATCGCCAATAACTTTTACAATATAGGTATACTATGAAAGACGAGTACATATTGTATCGACCCCAAGCAATTGAGATAAGAGTAGGAGAATGATGATGATATTACGTATACATGCATCGAAATCAGAAAACACTTTCTACATATAAATCAGGATTCGAATCAAATACCCATGATCGTCATTTAAAAACTTACACAATAAATCCAAAAAGGTAAGATATAGAAAGATTTGTATTTCGTTTCATTAAATTGAACCTATTTTTTTTTTTTAAATCAGTAATGTGTTCACAAAATACTTTTCGAGTTTGCAAACGTTATATAAACCTGCCTTGAACATGTAATTGACTGTCGTTACAGTTAATTAAAAGAAGAACGATTTATACATTCTTATGAAGCTTTTTATTTATAAAATTATAAAATGAAATGAAAATTTTGTGTAATTGACTGTATACATGGCGTAGTGGTTAATATCGGACTTATCATGTAAGTTACTGAAATTTAGCATTTAATATGCTTAATTATTTATAAAATCCGATTACGAAATGGAATTATCATGTAAGTGTCAAGTGTCACGGGTTCGATTCTCACTCAGGACAATACTTTGTGCGATCCACAAATTGTGGTCCTTCATCATTCATCATTTCAGCTCATATATGTCCTAATATTGGGCTAGAGCCTGCTCCATAATGGGAAGGAAATTGACCTACTATACCACGCTGGTCAGACGTGTTGGTATAGGGTTTTTTTACCCGACTGCAAAGGAGTGGTATTGTGTTTAACAGTCTATGTATGTGTAGGATGGCGTGTAGTAATTGACTATCCTACTATTGTATTGTCCAAATCTTATATTATATTTAAGCAGGTAGATGAAAGAAGAAGATGAACAAGAGTGAAGTCTGTTATTATTTAGATTAATGATTTAATGAACTGAATACTATATACAATGAATTATTATAAAACTAAATACAATGATATGAAATATGCGAGCGAATAATATAATAGCAGATAAGCGGGTTAATCGTGGCGTTCACGAGAAGCGAGTGTCGGCGGCGGCGCGCGCGTCGCGCGCCTCGCCGTACATACATCAGGTGATATATCAGGTGATATATCAGGTGATATATCAGGTGATATATCAGGTGATGTTACTGTATGGTCCAATATACATTAGCGGAGCGGATTGTTTCGAATTGTTGGGTTGCGGTCCAATATGAGGTAGTGGCGGATAGTCGCCACAGTACTCCCCCCTACAGACCGTGGCTACGGTCGATAGAAGTTTGGTAGGCGTACTCTTCTTCCACTGGAAGTCCGCTTGATGTCATCTTGGGCTGGTTGGACCGGAACCTGAGAATCTCTCGCAATATATGATGGTTTGAGCCTGTCAATCGACACGTTAATGGTTTTGGAATTTACTTTTAATGTGAAGTACTTAGACTGCCGGTTGACAACCTTGTAGGGGCCAGTGTATGGTGGTTCCAAGGCACCTCTCAAGCGATCTTGACGGACAAAGACGTGCGATGTTGTTTAGAGATCGCGTGGGACATAGAAGGACGATGTAGTGTGCCAAGAAGTTGGACGAGGTGACAGTTTCGCCATTTACGCGCTAAGACGTGTCGCGTACTGGGTGACGTCAGCAGTCAAGTAGTAGTAGCAGTAGTAGTAGTAGCAGCAGTAGTAGTAGCAGCAGTAGTAGTAGTAGTAGCAGTAGTAGTAGTAGTAGCAGCAGTAGTAGTAGTAGTAGCAGTAGTAGTAGTAGTAGCAGCAGTAGTAGTAGTAGCAGCAGTAGTAGTAGTAGCAGCAGTAGTAGTAGTAGATCGCGGGAAAACGCACAAGTCTGAACCAGTGTCCACGAGGAATTCTAATTTTGAAACGCGAAAAGACGAAAAATTCATATAACTGGATGTAGATGGACATATACTGTAGTATCTAGTAGGTATATTGTTCAATATACCATAGGTAGTCCTACCTAAAGTATCTAATGTCTGACGCGGTCGCCCATCTCCAATTTCTAACGATTTAGTACTCAACTTCAGTCGAAAAACTATATATAATTAGGTACTTACCTACTTATTAATAAATAAGATAACTATAGCTACTTAGGTATTTATAACTAAAAAGTATAAAATAAAAAAAAATATTAAAAAAATCAAAAAACCCGACTGCGTAAAAAGTCACCAAAACTACGTACTTAATAAAAAAACTGAAAAGAAAAAAACAAGCACTTATATGTCCGGTGGTCTAGAATTCCATAATATATTATTGAATAAATACTATTGCAGAAAATGAAATATATTTTAATAATGGAATACAACTGAACAGTCGGGATCCTTTATTCGGCAGCAAATCTAATTTTTCTATGGATTCCATTCCCATTCACGCTTGCTTTATATATTTGCTTCGTCAACCTCTCGTTACTCATTCTTTCTAAATGTCCAAACCACCTCAGCATACTCGTTTTGATCTTTGTCACTACTTCTTCATTCACACCACAGCGCTCTCTTATAACACTATTCCTAATTTTATCTTTCATACTTACATCACACATACTACGAAGAGCTCTCATCTCTACAGCATTTATTTTACTTTCATGTCTTCCCTGCCAAATCCAACTTTCACTACCATACATGAGAGTAGGTACTAATACTCCCTTATGTACATGCCTTACATACATCCCTTACATACATGTATAAACGTGCCTTTTTGGACACGTTTCTGCTTTTCATAAAAGTGTATAGTGCCCCATTCACTCTATTACCAGCATTTACTCTTCTTTCAACATTATCATCATTTTTACCACCTCTAGTAAACAAAACACCCAAATATAAAAATTCTTTCACCTGTTCCAGTTCCTCACCATTTATAAAAATGTTACATTCCGTCATACATTTATCCTTTTCAAAAACCATAATTTTCGTCTTACTTACATTTACTTTCATACCTTTTCTTTCAAAAGCTTCATGCATAGTAGTTACCATCGCCTGCAAATCTTCTGCCGATGATGCAAGTAATACCGACCGGAATACCCACTAAAACCACAGCGGCCCCTTCCGCGCTTTTACGGGGCGCCAGAGAGATCGTCTACTGACATTCGATCCCCGGCACCCCAACGCTTGGCCTTCTGGCCACGTCCTGTCAACCCTTAAGGCGGTGTAAGGAGGTGTGCATAACGGCGCCTCCTCCTCCCCGGTCGCCGGCCGCGGATTGAGTCAGCGGACGCAAGCGCCTCGCGTTCCCGCTCCGCGGCCTCCTTCCTTTCCATGATGGCCTCACAAAAGGAGGCCATCGACGACCAGCACCTGTCGCTGTCAAGCATCTTCGAGATGATGGTTGACAGCGACAGGTCTCTCCCAATGACCGCCATCAGGACGTGGCGCTGGGGACCCCAGGCGGGGCATACCTCCAGAGTGTGACGCGCATCGTCTAATGGCGCGCCACACTCGTGACATCCTGGGGTCTGTGTGATAGCGGCTACGAATACTACCAACCCTTACTTTGTTCGTGGATGTCGTAAATGACAACTAAGAGACTTATAAAGACCTGGGCCAACTCCATCTGATGCCGTTTGGTCAACTATTATATTCCCAAGGAGGTTTGATTTCTGGCAGGCGGCCGGTCATAAAACTATTGCCAATAACTTTTACAATATGTACTATGAAAGAAGAGTGATATTGTATCGACACCATGTAATTGGGATAAGTTTAGGAGAATGATGATTTTACCAGTAGTTCATGAGATTAGAACAATCTCTTCAAATTCATAACAATAGTACAGAATATGAACTGACTAGCGGAGTATAGTTAACTAAATATTAACAAATTTTCCTTCATTAACTAATTATTATTGAATATTAATTAATTATTATTGAAAATTAACAAATTTTCTTCCCAGTGAGAAGAAAGCTCGACTCCAGCAGTGGGATGTATAAGCTGAAGTGATGATAAAAGATTGAGAGATATGGGTATTTCTACTCCATTCCAACATGAAATTCTTTTTTGTTCCTTCCTAATATACTTTATTATTTTTTTTTTAATTTGTAAATAATAGAAACGGGTAAAGAACATTTAATAATTTCAATCGTTCAGGCAGTTTTCTTTAGCAAAAATGTACAAAAATCTTAATTCTGTGGATCATTTTACCTATTTTAATACGTTTGAATTTAATTGTCACGGGAGGATCATATCATCATAATCCCGTGATTATGACATGACAGCTGTAAAGAGTTCGAAACGTCACAAAATTAAATATCGAATACAAACGCAATTAAATTTGAAAACTAGCTTTTATTTGAAATGTGTATACTCGCATAAACATCAAAAATTATTAAATAACAAGGCATTTTAATTATCATCATCATCTCAGCTCATATATGCCGCACTGCTGGACCCAAGTCTCCTCCATACTAGGAGGGAAATAGAAATACTACACCACGCTAGTTGGACGTGTTGGTATAGGGTTTTATTTCGAGCTTACCTTAGTGAACTGTAACCACCGAAGACAAAGATTGGGGACCAGCGGCCCGCTCGCACGGCGAAGAGAGGTGCTTGCAGAATGGGTCTATGAGGTCGCGCGCCGCCTCTTCCGTCGCCCTTCTATTCTTAGTTTAATTTTGTATTATATACAAAATTAAAGAAAAAATATTCTTTATTCGAAGGGCATCTCACTGGAGCTAACATAAATTAAACATGTAACCAATCACTTTCGTGAAAATATATAATTTAAAAAAAAATGACGAGTCCACTGAGTTTCTTGCCGGATCTTCTCAGTACGTGGCTGCTTTCCGATCCGGTGGTAGACTAATTAAAATTAATTTTTAAAAATAATGTACAATTAACAATATGTAAGTGCCCCTATGGGGCTTATGCATAATAAATGATTTGATTTGCCCTAGATCGATTTGGCGGAGCGTGGCCACTCCATAGCCCACCGCAAAAGAAAGGTGGTGAATTGTATTCTAACTCCGTCACCACAAAAAAATAGGAATTTTGATGCATAATATTTAGTCACTGGCGTCTAAATTACTGTCCAATGATGTTATAGTGAACGTAAATAGGTAGTATATCTTCGCATTTCACATTGACATGTGAAGTGACACTAATAATTATTTACTTATTACATCTATGATTCTAAACTTGGTTTTTCCTCAAGGTAACTTTATTTACGAATGATCTTAACAAACTATAACCATAATTTATGGTTGATATTTACAACATTCAATTACATTTATAATATATACTATCTAATTTATTATATATCCATAAGTATAATTCTCGTGTAGTTACGTAGTAAGAATACAATTCACCACCCCCTATCTTACCTGTGTTGTAATAGTCGACTAAGGGATATAGGTAATATGCATATGATATCTATGGAAGTGAATATATATTAAATCGTCTGCACAGCTTGGTATAGTAGAGCAATTTCTGTTTTTTTTCGTCTAAGACCCAACTGTGGAACGCATCCGGGATGAGATAAAGACAAATTAAGGTCCACTGTTTCAAATTGATTGAAATTTATAAGTCTGATCATCACGTGCAGCATTGTTTATGAAAAAAAAAATAATGCAAGGTCACTACAGGATCTATTACTTTAGATATTACACGACCTGTTCGTGTCAAATTGTCTTAATCTATGAGTTAACTTTATTTATAATCTTTATCTATCCTATAACGCTATAATCAGATTATTATTCCCGTGATGATGGAAAAATATATAGAACATAAGAATACAATTCACCATCTGACTTCTAATGTTTACGCGAGTATTACACATTTGAAATAAAACTACATTTACGGATTCTATCGCGTTTGTATTTGATTTATAATTTCCCGACGTTTCGAACACTTTACAGTGATCATGGTCACGGGAGGACTGGTCCTATACAAACGCGTAATAAATGTAATACAAACGCGATAGAATCCGTAAAAGTAGTTTTATTTCAAATTCACCATCTACCCTTTCCCGCGGTTATATTATAATAAAATAAAGGTATGTAAACTGTCAACAATCGAGAGAAAGACAATACGAAATAAAACTATAAACCAATCAGTTACAGAAACGCAAATATATTTTGCTCGCATTTCGGAAGATTCTGATTCGGAAGATCTGTTGGGTACGAGTCCTATGATCTAAACAAAAAAATGATTTTATTTCTAGATATCTTAAAGTTTATTTATTTTAGTTTATCATAAAGTCAAACTTATAAACTTTAATATAATATAATTAAATAATGATCATACTAATATAGAAAGAACAGCATAGCTAAATTCCTAAAAATCTATTTGACCAAGGCATGATATGGTCGTAACGGGACTGGATGCTAATTAAATCGCAGTGGGCGACTGGCACCCAGTCTTTGTATTCCATGGCCCACCCGATGGTTTACCCTCACGAATATCCTCTCGAGTCGATGGCTTTCACCGTCGGGGCATCGTCTTCACGCCGTGACTTCTCTCCGGGCGACCAGACTCATCCCCGATCCGAAAACCCGCTCCCTTGGCTAATATATGAACGGTCTGGTACAACATTCCGTGCCTGTAATTTAGAATTTCTTCGCCATAAATCTCAGTTACTATTTTACACAATCCAGAATTTGAACTCAGTACCTCACAGATTTACATAAATCACCAAAACATATGTTTAAAATATATATAAATGCACTCTTTTTGCCGATTTGATTGAGATTAAACGTTTTGTAGTTAGGCAAAATCCAAATCACTAGTTCGGCAACCTAATCAGATAAACGAACGCATACGGCCAATCTAAACGAGATTAAATTCTCCATTTACCCTGAAATCCGTTACTGTTTTCTACCCATACTTATGCAAATCAATTGCTCATAATACCTCCATCAAGTTTAGTAGATACCGAAATACAATAGCACATACAAGGAACCTTGTTGTTTAATAGAATTATACCAATGTATAATGATTACTGCTTATCTCCAGGTAAATGATAATTAATAACTTAAATATTGACTTAGCTGGTGCATATTATGATCAAAAACTTGAATAAATTTTATTCAGTAAATAAGAATGTTTACAAATAAGGTTTTGAACTTGAATCCTTGCTGCTGAGCTCATATAATTAATAATATTATATATTTTATATATCCCTTGCTAGGTGGTAGCTGCTACGAATATCTTACTATGTTCTTGAATATCGTAAAAGACAAGAGCTTTAGATCTACCTGAGCCAATTCCATCTGATGTCGTTTGGCCAATAATTACATGTCCAAAAAGGTTTGACCTCAGGTTGGCGGTGGGTCATAAAACTATTCCTAATAACTTTTGCAATATGTAAGATGAAAGAGGAGTACATATTGCGTCAATCCCAAGTAATTCGGATAAAAGCAGAAGAGTGATAATGGTTTTCTATATAGCTTATATGTGTAACTTCAGATCATACTCTATCAATCAGCCTATCATCCATTCTGAGACAAAGATCTTTACAATACTGTGTTATGAGCATCACAAGAGATTGATCGGCGAGGTTTCCACAGCGCTCCGTATGGGGCTAGTAGAAAAATATTCAGGGCGATATGCAAATCTTCTTTACGTAAACGTAGCCTTTAAACCTTCACTTATAATTTACTCCAAAGTACTATACTACGCTGGTAGACGGGCTGGTTTTGAGTTTTATTTTGAATATAACTCCTCTTGCATAGATGCTATTATATTATATCCCTTACTAGACTTTCACAACAGCCATGGGCAAGAAAAAGGGCGGTAAAAATTATTCTTACAACGTGAACTCATTTAATAAAATATCATATTCGCCTAAATATCATAGTCGCAGGCAAAAGCTAGTATAACTATCGTTATAATTAAGCTTGAAAATATTATTTAATTATGCCTAAAAGCGGGGGAAAACAGGCTTCTCCAATTAGTCTGGCTGCTTAACAAACGTTTGAAATAGCTGCCTGAATATCAAACATAAAAATCAAAACTAAGGATATAAGTAAATTTACAATATTTTTGTAGCGTATTAAGGATTCTGGTAAAAGTTACTGTTGACGAAAAGTGTTTGACAATATTGATTATAAATCTTTAGCAATATTTTAAATTTTTTAGCAAACATACAATTATTTTTAGAAAACATACGTAAAAATCAGGACTGATAATTTAATGAAAATAATAATATGTAAATAAATTATACAATCAGGCATCGTGTAAAATGATTAATAATTGGTTGTATAGATAAATAATTATATAATATTATCGGTTAAGTAGTAAAAGTAAGTACTCTTGTACTTACTTTTACTACTTAAGCGGCACCTGTTGGAAAGAAAAAGGTAAGGAATCACTACACTGTAAACAAAGTAAACTGCAAAAGACTGTAAGTACTCTGTAGATAACATTACACTACCACTCATCAGAGTTTTAGCGGGAAAGGAAAAGTGTCATGTGGTGCTCTTTTATTATATTCAATATCTTAGTATTTTAACGTGTTATATTGAATAATTTTGAGTGCATTTTATGTAATTTAATGCGCAGGAAGTTCTGGGGTATAGTGAATATGATATAACAGTGCCGTACATATGTTTTCGTTTTCTTCTAAAATTCCCAAAAGATACTTTTAACAGTGTGGCCATGGCACTGTTGAAGCCGACGATTAGACTTACTGAAGGACGATGACTTTAAATGAAGTTAATTTATAAACAAAGATTTGGCTTAAAGGTCTTAGTAACCAAACCATTAACGCCAAGAAAAAAAATATCACTTATTAAGACATAAATAAACTCCAAAAAAAAATACCACTTATCAGAGATTTTTGGCGGGAAAGGAAAAGTGTCATATGGTGGTCTTGTATTATATCTTAGTGTTTTAATATGTTATATTAAGTAATTTTGATAACATTTTATGTAATCTGATACGCAGGAAGTACTGAGGTGTAATGAATATGATATAACAGTGCCTTACATACGTTTTCGATTTCTACTAAAATTCCCAAAAGATACCTTAATAGTGTGGCGACGATTTGACTTACTGACGGACGATGACTTTAAATGAAGTTAATTTATAAACAAAAATTTGGCTTAAAGGTCTTAGTAACCAAGCCATACGCAAGAAAAAAACAACTACTTATCAAGTAGATATTGGCAATTTAAAATTGATTCAATGAAATTGAAATGGACTACAATATATTCCCCTTAGGTGACATAGGCATGAATATAATAATAACAATATGTGATCAAATAATATTGAAGCCACGCACAGCCTCGTAAATAATCAGGTTGATTAATGATCAATGCGAACAAACTAAATTTTATCCCTCAAAGGGATAAGTACTAGATAAGAGAGGAAATTTACAAGGCCGTCTGATTATATGAGCGTACTCAATCCAGTTACCACGATCAAAGGGTTTGATCATATATTACAAATCAGGCTTCACGGAAGCAGTCGTGATTTAAAGGATCAATGCCGCAAATGATATGAGGTCTTTTGAAGCTTTAGTTATTAGAATCATAAAGAAATTGTTGGTCTTTGTGAATATTTACTTATAACTGATTTTATTAAATTTCAGTTGAAGTCTATACTTGCTAGTCTATAGATACTGTTTGGTAGCGACTGCAAATACTAATAACTCTTTCTTTTGCTCTTAGATGTTGTTAAAGACGAATAACAGCTGTACACGGACCTGGGCCATTCCAGTAGATACCGTTTGTCAACAATTACATTCCTAAGAATGGTTAATGACAGGCTGGCGTCGGGTCATAAAATATGGCCGATATCTTTTGCAATATATATGTTTACACATTGCGTCGACCCCAAGTATTTGGGATAAGAGCAGGAAAATGATAATGATCAGTTGAAGTCTATATTTAAAATAGTACACTTTTATAAGAGTTTATTTGAGAACGAACAAAGTGAGACATGAGATATTTGAACCCATCCATTTGAAATCCATTTCAAATGATTTAACAGTTAAGTTAGTATGACAAGGGCATGTAGTTACCAATTTATCTTCCACATTCTCTTCCTTCCATCCATCCAGCAGCCCGTAAACGTTGTTGGACATAGGCCTCCCCACAAGATTGTAATTCGAAACGGTCCTGTGCCACTTGCATCCAACGTTTTCTCTTATTTACGGGAGGCATTATACCACACCATCCATTTTGTTTTTCTTTTTTTTTTTTTTCTTCGCAAGGTGGGACCATGGATGTGGTCGCGCCCCGGCAAATCGGCCCGGTGCGACGGAAGAGGCGGCGCGCAACCCCATGGACCCACCCTGCAAACACCTCTCTTCGCCGTGCGAGCGGGCCACCGGTACCCGATCTTTGTCTTCGGTGGCTACCACACCATCCATCAGAAATGTTTATTATTACGGCTTCAGTACTCTTAAGTTTCACCTAGAATCCTACGAAACAATTTCGCATATCAATATTCTAATGAAATATATAAAACAAATAATGTTTGCTTTTATAAAAACTTATTTTCTCATTTTTAAAACTCGTATTTCAATCACAGAAAAATTAAGAACACTTGAAACTTGAACTGAATTCTATTGGAAAACCATTTTATTCTTTCACGCCATAGATTTAAAAGAAATTGAAAAATGTTTTTCCAATTTTAAACATTTCTGGTTCACTTATAACTGAAACATTAGTTCGAGTCACATGCCGATGCATCACATAATAATACCACTTTAAAACTACGTCATACTTATAACAAGTACTTCATGTGCACTCATGTCACTTCAATCACACGATGCCAATACCAAAATTCAACATCTCTTACTTCCTAGAGTTTTGATTCTATAGAGTCAAAACTCTAAATAGTTAGATGAGTTAAATTTTGGTATTGGTATTCCGAATTTTCATTATTTGATTCTAAAGAGTCTAGAGTGTAGTTTCTCAGTCTGGTAATCTAAATTGAGTTTTACTCGAAAGTGCGCCTCTAAAAAAAAGAAAAACTAGACAAGGTGTGTGACTGAAACTTTTGTTTTACAGGTTTGGCACCCATAACTCGTATAAGTAGCTGATTGCCATTATATAAGAAGAAGAAGAAGAAGTTTTACAGGTATATTTTTATGGTTATATTTTATTAGTTCTTGCAACGTTCACTATATTTTTTACCTTAGAATATTTATCAAGTATTAAGTCCCTATCTTCAGTGGGGCATTATTCCCTCTCTTGTAGAGGCCTACATCGGATAAAATGGTTATACGGGATTGTCTACCTTATATTTATATCTGTACCTCGTATTTATATACGTTAAGGCTTTAATAAATAAAGCTGTGTGGTAGCGGCTACGAATACTATCAACACTTACTTTGCTCGTGGATGTCGTAAAAGACGACTAAGAACCTTAACGTCTGGGCCAACTCCATCTGATGCCGTTTGGTCAACAAATGCATTCCCAAGGAGAGTTGGCGTCTGGCAAGCGGCCGGTAAAAAAAACATAAAACTATTGCCAATAACTTTTAGAATATGTACTATGAAAGAAGAGTGCATATTGTATCGACCCCAAGTAATTGGGATAAAAGTAGGAGAATGATGAAGACTTTAATAAATAACGGCAGAAAGTATGAATGTATGATAATTATTTATTCTATAAAATACATACTCTTATTTGAAACACGAAATCTGGGACTAATACTCTCACTCCGTATTGCTTGGGTATATATATTTATAATGTCATAGTAATTTAGATTAGTGAATATAATGCTTATGCGTCCAAGTGCGATCGCATCATTAATTTTAAAACTCTACTACTTGCACCCAGAGTGGATCGTTATCAACGAATGTCAGGTTCTCTTAATGATTTCTAATGTTTACGCGAGTACACATTTGAAATTAAACTATATTTACGGATTCTATCGCGTTTGTGTTTGATTTTTAATTATCCTATGTTTTTAACACTTTACAGCCTTTATGGTCACTGGTGGGCTATCGTGACCATGAACTCTGTAAAGTGTTCCGAACGTCGGAAAAAAACAAATACAAATGCGATAACATCCGTTTAAATAGTTTTATAAGGTTCTCTTTTTAGTTTTGGACATGAGATAGTAATACGAGCCCTTTGTTGCCAGTGACAAATTTTAAATTTATTTTGTACTTAGTTTTAAATCATCATATCTGTCAGTAAATTATATCGTAGACTTTAACAAAACAATGGAAATTTACTGAAATTTTTCTATGCGAATTTTAACAGAACAAGAAAACATATTTATTTTTTCATATTCACTACGCTTTAGCACACCCACATTCATATTTGTATTTAAATTTCATAAAGATTATTAAATATAACACATTCCATATATCCATACCTGTCAACGTGGACTATTAGACATAGGCCTCCCCACTAAGGAGCGATAAAATAAATGTTGTATATAATTTAAGACTGCAACATAATGTTTTAACGTAAACTCAAAACTCCAGAATGAGGTTTCACTGATTGGCGAATCAGGGACGTTTAAATAATGAAAATAATCGTAATTAGTACAAAATTACAGTCGAATCACCAATTCTCTTACATTCGGATTGAATAATCACAATGAATTTTGATTATTCCGAATCGATTGATACGCTGCTGAGCGGCACTGAATTCTTTTAATCGTCGAATCTATACATATATCTATACATATAATAAAAATGTAACGGGGTCGCTGTCTGTACATGGAAGATATATGAAAAAAAATATTACTGGGACCTATATCAACACTAATAGAACCCAAAACAATATTTTTTTAAATTTTTTTGTTTATCTGTTTGTCTGTGTGTTTGTGCACGCTAATCTCAGAAACGGCTTATCCGATTTAGACGCAGTTTTCACTAGTATATTGTGATAAGCTTCACTTAACATTTAGGCTTTATTTTATGTCAATTGGTTTATAAAAAAAAAGTTATGTCAATTTAAAAAATGTTCGGAGAAAAAAATCTTTATCGATTTTTTTCAAATTACGTCCAAATATTCTTCAGTAAAATTAAATAAACACGTAATTCAGCATTTGTTGCTTTTCACCCTCTGGGGGTAAAATTAGGCCTGCAAAGCGGGTTGGACGACTCATTAAATCATTAGCGCCAAGCCGATATTATTGAAGCTGGCAACTTGAAATGTTGACAGTGGTTTCTTTATATGACGTAGAGATTCACTAAGAAAGGATTTTACGAAATTATACCCCTAAGGGGGTGGAGCAGAGTGACAAAGTTTGCGTGAAGAGAAAAAATCTTTATTGATTCTTTTCAAATTACGAGTCGAATCAAATATTCTAGGGTAATATCCGGCATATGTCAATTTTCACCCTCTGGCTGTGTAAATTAGGCCTTTGAAGCGAGTTGAACGACTCATTACCGCCAAGCCGAAACTATTAAAGCTAGAAACATAAAATTTTGAAGCACGTTTTTATTTATGACATAGAGATTCAATATGAAAGGATTTTATGAATTCCGCCTCTAAGGGGGTGTAACAAAGCGGCAAAGTGTGTATGAGGAGAAAATTTCTTTATCGATTCTTTTCAAATTACGTACAAATATTCTTCGGTAAAAATAAATAGTGTTTATTTATTTTTACCGTGTTTCTCTCTCCCTCTCCATCAACCCCGCACCAGTGCCGTTGTGGTGACCAGTTCCGGCGTGAGAGCTCACACGATACACATAGTAGACGGCAATAGGTTCTTGCCTAATAGTTTAAGATACAGGTTAAGTTTAGCTTCAAAAATGTTCACTAAAAAAATAAATAATAAATCATATCTGCTGGTGAAACATAACAGTCAAATAAAGGGTGGCGATAATTATATTTTTATCCCATGGTCATACCGTAAATAGTATATTAATGGCAATATAATTTGTAGAATGAATAGAACTTTGAACCACCTTTTTCTTTAGTGACCGGCTATGGTATATAGACACACGCGCGCCGTACACGTACATCTACGTTGTGCGGGCAGGCCACCGCAACCGGTTATCATCTCGATTCGAAGCCCTCATGCAGAGAACCTAAATACAGGTACTCACGCTTGCGCCGCCCAAAGCACCGACGGTAGAGCGTGTCAACGTAGAATATTTTCTCTCGGACCCACCCTATTGCCTAATTCCGTTAGACAACTAACTCGCAGAATCAACACCTCAACGCATCCCAGTTTCTGACGCTGTTGATTATCATCCTAGCGACAAACCTTCAACACCTTGCATTGCTTTTTCTATTTAACTCTGTCAGAGATGACTTCTGCGTGGACGAAGTCGCGGGCAAAAGCTATAGCTAATAAAACACGATGTACCTCGCTTGAGAGACGTCATGGAATCTATTAACTCATAACACGTATTAGATATAGCCATTTCCAAATTGACTAAAGCAGATCTGAAATATTTTTTTCAATTGAAACAGGTGGTTTCTTTAACTTACCTCCGAAATCTTTGATTATTTCAAGTTGCTTTTGCACATGTTATGCCATTTTATGAAAACAATGTCACCTTCTTTTGTGTTGAATTTTTACGTTAAATTGTTAAGTAGATATAATCACTGTAAAAAAGTTGAACTGTAAACAAAATTATTAACAAATGGTCTAGCCAGGGTCATACATATTGTATAGTACAGGGTCATACATCCTGTATAAACTAGTTTTGTACTCTGGAAAAGGCATATGCCTAATAGTGTGACTTATAGGGTGAAAAAGAAGACTTTCCACAATGTCCACAATAGCTATTTCAAGCTACAGTTTCCTTCGAAATATTTACATTCCCTGTTAAAAACAAGCGATAACATTAATTACCGATATTTAGCATTTAACTTAGCAAGTTATTTTTAAGTGGAAGGATCGGTCTCGGTCCAACCTACCTCGACCAGATTGGTCACGTACTGAAGGAAGACCAAGTCAACAGTCTCCGAAACCGGCGAGCGTGTTATGAAGAGAATTATGAATGTTGAAGAAGCGAGTGAAGTATGCAAGGATAGAGTTCTTTGGCACTCTGTTTTCTCTGCCTACCCTGCAAGGTATATGGCGTGATGATATGTATGTATGTAGTTATTTATGAAAACTCTAAACTCTTGCGAACAAAAGAATGGTTACCACATGTGTGACTTGAACCCACATCTGTTTAGGAATCTATTGCCATTGCCTTACCAATTAGACGAGAGTGGGTGCTACGTACGTTACCCATATCACTCGTTGGAGTGAACTTAGAATCAAATTATTTTTTTATTTTCTTAGTGGCAAACGAGCAACCAGCACACCTAATGGTAAATGTTACCGCCGCCCATGAACCTTTTCCATACCAGGGGTACAGCTAGGCCGTTGCCTACCAATAATCCCAAACCCACCGAGTAAAATGGGCGTCCAGTTCTCTCGCTCACCAAACGAAAAACAGCAGTATACCTATTGCCACAACTCAGGCGTCAATATTCTGCGAGAGTGTGGTACTACCCCGGACGGACCGGCCCGCGGCTGTAGACAGAGAACTGTCAATAGTGATGAAGCTTCATAAGTTCCGCAATGGTAACCGTGCCTAATGACATTATGACAAAAATATATAAATACATCACACATTAAGAATCTAAAAATAATCATTACATTCATATTATGTCACTGCGATTAATTTTCATTAAAATATATTTTTAAAAGTCGAGAATTTTGCAGTCATATTACAAGCAATATACAATAACTACACAGTTAATAATGTAATGTTACGAATTATCTTTAAAGGCGTCACGTCACATAGATAGTAAATATGTATCTAAATTAACAAACCACATAAATAATCACTTTTATAAAAGGTGCCTATATCTGAGGCTTATCGTGTAAGCAATAAACTCCAAAATGATCGATTGAGCTATCTGTCAAATCTGTTTCAATCAGTGAAATTGCACTAATGCATAAATAAAATATAAATACAGGAGTATTATTATATATATAATAAATAATAAAATACACATATTTAATTATTATTAACATTTCACAGGTAAAGCAGCAAATACTACGGCCATGAAAGGAAAAATAGAAACTTTGTCAAGTCATGTGTTACCCGTGCCATAGTTAACCAATTTCTATTACAATTCGATAAAGCTCATGCTCGAAGGTGAGACATAATTCGTCTAAGAAGAACATTCTGAATTACTGAAATTTAGCATTTAATATGCTTAACTATTTATAAAACTCGATTACAAAGCGAAAAATGATGTCACAAGCGGGATTCCAACCCGCGCCTATTGGTATTCCGGCCCAATCGGTTCAAATCCCGCTTGTGACATCATTTTTCGCTTCGTAATCGGGTTTGTAAATAATTAGGAATATTAAATGCTAAATTTCAGTAATTTAAATAACAAGCTTGTGTCATCGTTTAATACAATTCTAACTGAAAAGTTTAAAGTATTAAGCCTATAACAATGTGTAAACAGTGTCGGGTAGATAGCATACCGTCACCTTAAGACGTAAATATGATACGAAGCGAAATTTGCATGTCCTACAATAAGTCACGGTGGTGTAGTGGCAGCACGATTGGGCCGGAATCCCAATAGGCGTGGGTTCGAATCCCGCTTGTAACATCATTTTTCACTTCGTAATCGGGTTTTATAAAGAACATCCTGGTTTAATACGTTAGTAAAAATTGATCGCTCAAGCAGTATCGTAAGCGTACAACTAGTGATCAGAAAATTGAACATTTAAAATTAGGAAATCCCTACTTATAAAAAAGATCAGACATTATTTTATTAGTTAGAATCGTAAAAACCGATTAAGGGGTCACTGAGAAAATCAGTAACCGCATTCTCTGGGAAACTAAATACATTCGCTAACTGCCTGCCAAGCGTAAAGATTATGACCTCCTAAGAAGACCCGTAACTCACTGTGAACATATATTGGCTTTTGGATAGACGAATGAAGATATTCTCAATAACATAGTGAATTGCTAGATGAGAATAAATTCTATCCTTCTTATATGTTACTTATAGTTACATGGCGTTGTGGTCAGTCTTTGCTTATACTTTATAGGATTTTTCATTTAAATAAAAAAAATAAGAACATGTTTTAAAAATCTACACATTCATCCATTCATAGACGTCCTCTATTGGACATAGGCCTACTAACGAGAATGCTGCTCAGAACGATTTCCAATAGTTCCGTCTTTATTTTTGGCAGACTATGTTCTAGACGTACCCCACATAATCCGTCTGGTGAAATAGAAGGGCGGCACCTCGGCTTCACGTAGGTAGAGAAATCCAAAATAAAACCTTTGCATGGCGCGTTAATTGCCTTAGAGACCTCTTATAGGATTGCAGTTATAGTGTTCGAATCGTTAACGACCTGACTTACTGACCTGACTTATGAAAAGTGAAATATTATGCTTTAAGTTATGAAGAAAATTGTGCAAGACTCGATTATGATCAGATTGTTAAGCTAACAATGTATTCGACTGAAGGGCTTTCTATCTATGGTCATGAATAAATATTATAAAAATGTTGTCAGTTACTGCGGCATATTGGCAGAGAACAATCTCCTTTTTATCGAACGCTAACAGTATGATTGCATAAATAACAAAAATCATTGCTTGAACACGTACCTAATGTAAACATAAATTACCAAATGTACTTCTCACAGTCGCATAAGTAAGTACAAGTTGGATTTACCCACGTATTTTTATAGAATAGGAAAAAACCGTGACAAAATAATATAAACTATAATGAATAACAAAAAAACCGTCTTAACGTTCCATAGAATCATCTTCGAACTTCAAACGCAGATGAAATTAAAATAGAATCACTCCACTAAATAAAAAATGAAATATCCAAATTGATTCGGAAACAAAGACGTCATGTCATACCTCTTCCTTTTTTAAATTCAATAAAAACAAATAAGGGTACCCACCCTGTCGTGTCCAGATTAATCTAAAATGCGTTCTCTTATTTACAGTTTTTCTTGTATCTCAACACAGAACCAGGAGCTGAATGAAAGAGGGGCCAGACCGCATCTCTGCGCTGCTCAGAATCCGCAATGAGGTGAACAATGGATCATCCGGATATTGCCTGTCAACTGAGCTACCTACGCTCACTGCGCTAAGCGATACTAGGTCAACCGCCTGCCGCGCCGGACCGGGCTACAATGTTTCCATAAAACATGAAGCTAATACAAAGACTTGTTTGATGTGTATTCACTCTCCTTATTTCCTTTTTAAAATACATAATATAAATTCACAATAGTAATATATATTCACTGCAGGGAAAATTCATTGATTTTATTACTTTTTACTGGAAATTTTATAAAATAGCTTCAGGATATTACAAAACTGGCTCACATCAACAGTGCATTGCATGCATTTGGTTAAAACGTTAGAGGAGGTAGAAATGAGAAAGAAGAGTAGGTAAGTAATTCGGCCTCTTTACAATATTTTCATGAAATTGGTGTATAATTCGGATACATCTTAATGTGAGTTTTATAAAATACATATAGTTATTAAAAACATTTTAACACAATTTGCAGTTTTGATTAAATCAAGTTTTAGATCCCGATTATCGTAGATAGGGCTCTTTTTTTTTCAAATCTAACGATATTTAGACAATTATAAATTGTAGATAAAAATATATCCAATACTTACAAATAGGTACCTACGTACATCTAGCTGTTTTAGCGTACACAGATCAAAAACACACCTACTTCCTTTCCTTCCTTTTGGCATAGTTTCAAACAATGCGTCAGTTTTCTTCGCCCCATAAACGTTTCCTTTCAGATTCATCGCCCTTGATATAACTCACATATTCTACAAAACAATTTATATCTAAGAGCGATGACTTGAAAATATTTTATTTATGTATCAGTATCGAGATGTTATATAGGTTGACAAAAATAAATGATCTACAAAGCTTCGAGGACAATCCTATAGGGAAGGGTCACCCGAAACGCGTTGAGAATTTACAATGATCGAGGTCGAATATTTATCATCCATGCAGCTATCAGTGACTAGATTGGTGACTACAACTACGTGCTTCTTTACAATTGTATGAGGAAATTAGTTCGCTAATGCATACGCACGTTTTATCTATGTCAGTTCGTTATAATAAAAATAATAAATATTTTTTTTAGGAACATTTAAGCTAATGATAATAATATATGCGCAATTGATACAAACTCGCATATAAATAACATTAAAATCTAAGCAAAATAGAAAGATTAAATACGAATAACATGCCACAAAATGTGATACCTATATATATACTGTAATAAAATGTTTTACCTACTCTTTCTTTCTAACGTTTCACTTTTAATATAACGAGGCATTCTTGCAGGCATTTTATTCCTTCCTTGCACGTTGTTATCAAGGATATAACGAAATTATGTTGTCGGAAATGTATGTAATATGTTCCACAAAGGATGATAGCGTGCTATGCGTTATATATTCCAGTGATGTTAAAAGAAAGGTAGGTAACTAGCTATGCGTCATATAATCTTACACAAATTGATATACAGGAGTTGAAGACATCGAGAGACAGAATGTTAAATTTTGTTCATCTTTGTTAATTACAATCCGCAGTGCAGCACCGACGCTTATTAGCTTAGCAATTATGTAGGTACACAGTCCGCGCTAATGAAATTGCTGATTCATCTAGTCTACATTAAAACAAAAACATCCTTAGAAAGTCAAGAGCTCAGCTTTAATCAAGAATTTTGATTAAATTAATATTTTTAAACAAATCATTTTAGGAATCGGTTTAATACTACAATGAGGCATCGAGAAACTAGTAATTATTTCCTTAAAGTTTTTTTATATTTGAACGTCTTAAGACATTTATAATATCATCATCATTATCATCACAACCCATATATATCCCACTGTTGGGCTTGGGCCTTCTCCGCATTGGGAGGGAAATTAAACTACTACACCACGCTGGTCAGACGTGTTGGTGTAGCGCAGGCGTCGGCAATCTGTGGCTCGCGAACCACATGCGGCTCTCTGGACGTGAAGTTGCGGCTCTTTAGTTCTATACACAAAAAAAGTCTACAGAAATCATTTAGAAATTATAGGTTTTGAATTGATTAACGAGCATTAATCACAAATTATTGTTGCCAAAAAGAAATTGTGGCTCTTTAAAAACTTTAAACTTTTTTAAATTCAAATTTTTGGCTCTTCCGACTTAAAGGGCGGCCGACCCCTGGTGTAGGGTTTTATTTCGAGTTTTCCTTCTCTTGCATAGATGTTTTATGCATTTTATATCCCTTAGTCGTCTCTTACGATCACCCACAGGTAAGATAAGGAGTGGTGAATTGTATTCTTACTCCGTCACCACACGGAATGACGGATTTATAATAAAAACTAGCTTTTGCCCGCGACTTCGTCCACGCAGAAGTCATCTCTGACAGAGTTAAATAGAAAAAGAAATGCAAGGTGTTGAAGGTTTGTCGCTAGGACGATAATCAACAGCGTCAGAAACTGGGATGCGGTCGCCGCCTTCGGCGAGTTAGTTGTCTAACGGAATTAGGCAATAGGGTGGGTCCAAGAGAAAATACTCTACGTTGACACGCTCTACCGTCGGTGCTTTGGGCGGCGTAAGCGTGAGTACCGGTATTGAGGTTCACTGCATGAGGGCTTCGACTCGAGATGATACCCGGTTGCGGTGGCCCGCCCGCACAACGTAAATGTATGTGTACGGCGCGCGTGTGTCTATATACCATAGCCTGTCACTAAAGAAAAAGGTTGTTCAAAGTTCTATTCATTCTACAAATTATATTGCCAATTAACTATTTACGGTATGACCATGGGATAAAAATATAATTATCGCCACTCTTTATTTGACTGTTTTGTTTCACCAGCAGAGTTGCGACCTCGTTAGATATAATTTATTATTTGAGTTATAGAGCGAACATTTTTGAAGCTAAACTTAACCTGTATCTTAAACCATTAGGCAAGATCCTATCGCCGTCTACTATGTGTATCGTGTGAGCTCTCACGCCGGCACTGGTCGCCACAACGGCACTGATGCAGGGTTGATGGAGAGGGAGAGAGAAACACGTATTTATTTATTTTTACCGAAGAATATTTGTACGTAATTTGAAAAGAATCGATAAAGAAATTTTCGCCCCAAACACACTTTGCCACTTTGTTATACCCCCTTAGGGCTAGAATTCATAAAATCCTATCATATTGAATCTCTATGTCATAAAAAGAAACGTGCGTCAAAATTTAATGTTTAAGCTTCTAGCTTTCATAGTTTCGGTATGGCGGTAATGAGTCGTTCAACCCGCTTCACAAGCCTAATTTACACAACCACAGGGTAAAAATTGACAAATGCCGGATATTACCATAGAATGTTTGATTCAACTCGTAATTTGAAAAGAATTAATAAAGATTTTTTCTCCCAATACAAACTTTGCCACTCTGTTCCACCCCCTTAGGGGGGTGGTAATATCCTAATAATAATATCCTTTCTTAATGAATCTCTACGTCATATAAAGAAACCACTGTCAACATTTCAAGTTGCCAGCTTCAATAATATCGGCTTGGCGCTAATGATTTAATGAGTCGTCCAACCCGCTTTGCAGGCCTAATTTACACCCCCAGAGGGTGAAAGTCAACAAATGCTGAAACACGTATTTATATATTTTTACTTAAAAATATTTGTACGTAATTTGAAAAAAATCGATAAAGATTTTTTTCTCCGAACATTTTTTAAATTGACATAACTTTTTTTTTTATAAACCAATTGACATAAAATAAAGCCTAAATGTTAATTGAAGCTTACCACAATATATTAGTGAAAACCGCGTCTAAATCGAATAAGCCGTTTCTGAGATTAGCGTGCACAAACACACAGACAAACAGATAAACAGATAAACAGACGAAAATTTTAAAAATTATTGTTTTCGGTTCTATTAGTGTTTATAAAGGTCCCAGTAATATTTTTTTTCATATATCTTCCATGTACAGACAGCGACCCGTTACATTTTTATTATATGTATAGAAGAAGAAGATAGTCTTCTTTATTAATTAATTACTATATAGAAATTTATAGAAATTTCTATTGCTTTTTAATGATTAATGCAGGTGCACAATAATCCAAATGCATACATTAATTCAAATGCGTAACTAGTATATTGTAATTTACTTGCTCTATGACTTATCTTACATACCTACACTAAGGATATGATGTTTTCTTCACCTCCGCGTTGGAGTTGTGAAAAGCGGTTGAGGGATCACCAGAGTGAGCAGCAGCACTCTCCTAGGGAACGTAATACCAACAGGGATTGCAATTAGTCATTATCCTTCTTGATGATGCCTATTCTACAATGGATGTGGATAGGCTGGAGGGTAGCTATATGAGTGAGCTTACCCCATTTACTAATTTGATAAAAAATATACAAAACTTAAGGCATATAGACTGTGTGGTAGCGGCTATGAATACTACCAACACTTACTTTGCTCGATGTCGTAAAAGACGACTAAGAGCCTTATAGCGTCCTGGGCCAACTCCATATGATGCCGTTTGGTCGACAATTACATTCCCAAAGAGGGGTCATAAAACTATTGCCAATAATTTTTACAGTATGTACTGTGAAATAAGAGTAGGTACATATTGTATCGAGCCAAGCAATTTCAATTGGGATAAGAGTAGGAGAATGATGATGACTCACGGCATATAGACATAATGGCAGTTATTCACATCTATTAAATATGTATGAAATCTAGAATAAAAATAGCTCATATATCTTCTTTGTTTCATTACTCTATTTCTAATACAGGGTCGATATTCATATAATTTAAGCTATAATACTAAAATAGCTCACTAATTTGTAATTTTTTTGACAATGGAATCTCGTTGGATGAATATACTAAAACCCTATTAAAATAAGCAGAATAAGTTGATGTAAGATGAACATCTGTAATCGCTTCGTCCGTTACTTTTTAATTAAATCACAGCTATAAAAGATATTGCTGTGTGGTAGCGTCTACGAATATTAACAACCTTTACTTTATCCGTGGATGTCGTAAAATATTATTATCTAAGATTTTATATCGACCTGGGCCAACTCCACTTGATACCGTCTGGTCAACAATTACAGTCCCAAGAAGGGTTGACGTCAGGCAGGCGGCCGGTCACGAAACTATTGCCAATAATTTTTGGAATGTGTACGACGGAGCAGGAGTACATATTACGTCGACGCCAAGTAATTGGGATAAGTGCAGAATGATGATGATAGCTATAAAACGTATTTATATATAACTAGCTTTTGCCCGCCACTTCGTCCACGCAGAAGTCATCTCTGACAGAGTTAAATAGAAAAATCAATGCAAGGTGTTGAAGGTTTATCGCTAGGATAATAATCAACAGCGTCAGAAACTGGGATGCGTTGAGGTGTTGATTCTGCGAGTTAGTTGTCTAACGGAATTAGGCAATAGGGTGGGTCCGAGAGAAAATACTCTACGTTGACACGCTCTACCGTCGGTGCTTTGGGCGACGCAAGCGTGAGTACCTGTATTTAGGTTCACTGCATGAGGGCTTTGACTCGAGATGATACCCGGTTGCGGTGGCCCGCCCGCACAACGTAGATGTGCGTGTGTCTATATACCATAGCCGGTCACAAAAGAAAAAGGTGGTTCAAAGTTCTATTCATTCTACAAATTATATTGCCATTAATATACTATTTACGGTATGACCATGGGATAAAAATATAATTATCGCCACCCTTTATTTGACTGTTTTGTTTCACCAGCAGAATTGCAATCTCGTTAGATATGATTTATTATTACACTGGTGCGGGGTTGTTGGAGAGGGAGAGAGAAACACGTGTTTATTTATTTTTACCGAAGAATATTTGTACGTAATTTGAAAAGAATCGATAAAGGAATTTTCTCCCCATACACACTTTGCCGCTTTGTTACACCCCCTTAGGGGCGGAATTCATAAAATCCTTTCATATTGAATCTCTATGTCATAAATAAAAACGTTCTTCAAAATTTAATGTTTCTAGCTTTAATAGTTTCGGCTTGGCTACCGCCAAACGTTTGAACGACTCATTACCATGAGTCGTTCAACCCGCTTCACAGGCCTAATTTACACAACCAGAGGGTGAAAATTGACAAATGCCGGATATTACCCTAGAATATTTGATTCGAATCGTAATTTGAAAAGAATCAATAAAGATTTTTTTCTCTTCATACAAACTTTGCCACTCTGCTCCACCCCCTTAGGGGTATAATTTCGTAAAATCATTTCTTAGTGAATCTCTACGTCATATAAAGAAACCACAGTCAACATTTAAAGTTGCCAGCTTCAATAATATCGACTTGGCGCTAATGATTTAATGAGTCGTCCAACCCGCTTTGCAGGCCTAATTTACACCCCCAGAGGGAGAAAATCAACAAATGCTGAAACACGTGTTTATTTATTTTTACTGAAGATAATTTGTACGTAATTTGAAAAAAATCGATAAAGATGTTTTTCTCCGAACATTTTTTAAATTGACATAACATTTTTTTAATAAACCAATTGACATAAAATAAAGCCTAAATGTTAAGTGAAGCTTACCACAATATATAAGTGAAAACCGCGTCTAAATCGGATAAGCCTTTTCTGAGATTAGCGTGCACAAACACACAGACAAACAGATAAACAGACAAAAATTTTAAAAATTATTGTTTTGTGTTCTATTAGTGTTGATAAAGGTCCCAGTAATATTTTTTTTCATATATCTTCCATGTACAGACAGCGACCCGTTACATTTTTATACATACATACATATTATCACGCCATATCCCTTGCAGGGTAGGCAGAGAGAACAGAGTGCCAGAGAACTCTATCTCTGCATACTTCACTCGCTTCCTCAACATTCATAATTCTCTTCATACACGCTCGCCGGTTTCGGAGACTCTTGACTCCACCTTCCTTCAGTACATGACCGATCTGGTCTAGGTAGGTTAGTCTCGGTCTCCCTCGGTACCTACATCCTTCCACTTTCGCATTGTATATCTTCTTAACCAGACGTTCGTTCGGTATTCTTTCCACATGTCCGAACCATCGGAGCATGCCTTTTCGCATCTTTACACCAATACTCTCTTTCATACCTACTCGCTCTCTTACGTCGTCGTTACGAATGCGGTCGGTCAGCCTAACTCCACAGATTTTCCACAGAGATCGCATTTCGACCGCATTAATTTTACTTTCATACTCTTTTCTACATACCCAACTCTCGCTTCCATAGAGTAATGTTGGGACAAGCACTGCGTTATGTATTCCTACACGTGCCTTCTGGCTGAGGTGGTGGCTGCCGAGAAGTTGCCCCAACGCTCCGTTCACTCTATTTCCCGCATTCACTCTTCGCTCTATATCAGTGGTGTACCTTCCATCTCGGCTAAATCCACATCCAAGATATACAAATTCGTCCACTTGCTCTAGTATATCATTACCTATTGTTACTCTTACATCTGTTCTGGCTTCGTCTCTTTCAAAGACCATTATTTTGGTTTTGCTCACATTCACGCGTAGACCCCTTTTCTTACAATCTTCTGTCATTGTGTCGACTAGGGTCTGCAGGTCAGTCACTGACTGTGCCTGCAGGACTGCATCATCTGCATAAAGCAGAGCAGTGACCACTGAGTCGCCTATCTGGACTCCCACATTCATATCGTTCAACCTTTGGAGACATTTATCCAGATATATGATAAACACCCTGGCTGACAGAACGCACCCCTGCTTAACGCCGATATTGACGTCAAACCAAGGCGACATTCCATCATCCAGCCGCACACAGGCTCTACAGCCCATGTAACTGGACTGCACAGCCTGTAGCAGTTTACCGTTAATACCATACACCGTTAAAATGTCCCAAAGTTCCTTTCGTACAACCGTGTCAAATGCTCTCTCCAGATCCACAAAACTGCAGAAAACCCTCTGACCTAGAGCCAGATGCTTCTCCACAATGTTGCGCAGAGAGAACACTTGATCCATGCATCCCCTTCCACTCCTGAAACCTCCTTGTGTCTCACACAGTAAACCATCGGACACCATCCTCATTCTCATTTTTATTGTATGTATAGATTACATATACATTTTTATTATATGTATAGATTACATAGGTACAGAACGAAGAAAAATATTTTCTTATTAGAATTCTGTCAGTAAAATAAAATTCGATGAGAAGCGGAGTTCTGACTACAAATGCATAATAATAATGAAATCTAATAACTATGTATATAGTAATAATATGTACGTATCTTTACGAAAACTATGTACTTTCTAGAATAATTTACTATTAAAACAAAACTAGATAAAGTAGTACCTAGTTATTCATCATCGGGCGTAATTTTATTTATTGCATAAGCAAATTCTCAGTAGTATTAATTAATACAGAGATATTGATAGGGCCACACTTTTGATAATAGTGGTAGGGCAACACCGTCAATAATTTTCTGTCTACAGCCGAGAGTCCGTCCAGCCGTAAATGTACCACAGTCTCGCAGAACAATCGACGTCTGAGCTGCAGCAATGTGCTGTTACGTTCGTTCGGTGAGCGAGAGCCAGAAGCCCAATTTTCTGGGTGGCTGGGAGGCTGCTGCTTACCAACCAAAATCCACCCAGAAAGTAACAGCAAGCAAACGAGCAAGCAGCCTAGCTGTATCCCTGATACTGCAAAGGTCCGTGGGCGGCAGTAACACTTACCATTACGTGTGCTGCTTACTCGTTTGCCGCCATAAGCAAAAAATAAAGGGTTTTGTAAACAACAACATTCATCAAAGAGACCTTAGGACTTATAGTCAAGCTATACGTTTAATTCGCCATGAAAGATTCTTCTCGTACACTAATGTGCTCGTGTACGTACGGAGGCAAAGTCCAACCATGATTCAATATCGAATACGCTTGTGCTAAACAACTTAAGAATTCGACATGGATAGTTTAGGTGCATGGTCTACATTACAAAGCCCAAGATATCTTAAGCAAGAAGAGAACTTGGAAAGAATTTAGAAAGCGTCACGGAAAGGCGAATAAGTTTCCTGCGCCAACCTTTGCCAATTCTTTGGTCACTTGCCAAAACAATCGCAACAAACTTCTGTTAACCCTCATTGCCTCCGCCATAGTGATAAAACACTGGCTCATGCGCTAATAACGAAGGCGAAATTATTTGCATCTCTTTTTGCAAATACTGTACCACGATACTAGTATAGCTACTTCTCAACTACTACCCTACAGCAGCACACTGTTCGAAGTAGGTATGTATCAAAGCTAAAAAGCTACCAAGAGCCGTGCACCGTCTAGAATGAACGATTATAGTAGACTAGAGATATTATGAATGTTAAGTTAAGGTGCATTCAAGAATTTAGTATTGCCTAAAACTATGGAAGGTAGAAACTAAGGAATACCATCTTGTATGGGGGATTAGTCAAAAAAGTGTCCACTTGTAAACAGCAAATTATTGTTCGAACACTCACCGAAATAGCGCTAGTGTAGCAAGTGGAAATGATACGAATGTAGCAGTAATAAGCAGAGTGAAGTGTGCTGAGTTACGTAGTCAACTGTGATTTGATAAATAATAACCTATGAACCTATGAAATTTGTGGCGCTCTTTTTAAAGTGCTTCCACTTGCTACTATAGCGCCACCTTGCCACCTTAATTTGCTCCCGTTCATTGGACACTTCTTAATACACTGAGATGTTACTCCTTACTCTATTCTCCATGCCTAAAACTTAGAAACACACAAAAGTCAATAAAAAAAAAAGACAAGCGTCGTAATCGTATTGAAGCTTTCAACTATTAATTGATCTTTACTATTTCTATATTCGGCAGCTTATATTATATTATATATTAATCAATATTCTGGAGAAACTGATCCACTAGAGATGTATATCTAGAGTATGATGCCCACGTATGCAGCGAAGCCCACGAGATAGATGGAGAAGCACTTGTCGTTGCCTTTAACATCTCGAAGACTTTTGACAGAGCTTAACATACTTATCTTAAAATTCTCGTTCTTACTACATTCTAATATTTAAAACAAACTGCTTTTCAAACTGCTGCCCGGCAATGATTTTTATGTAATTAAATTGAATACTACATATGTTAAAGTGTAAACTTAGGTAGGCAGCCGGAGGGAATCGATCGCGGCGACTCATATGAGTCTGGGGCCTGCACACGCTACTCATGAGTCTTCTACTTTAAATAAACTTATTAATACTACGACCTATCTACATTTCGTTGAAGAAGTATTTCAATACATGACTGGAACGGTTACAGAGATCTAGGTGAAACAGTGATGGTATTATCAATTTAACAGGGTCGTGTCATCGTTTAATACAATTCTAACTGCAAAGTTAGAGTATTAAGACTGTACAGTGTGTAAACAATGTCGGATAGATGGCACACGACTCCTTAAAGACGAAAATATAATACGATGCGAAGATCGAATGTCATACAACAGTTCACGTTGGTGTAAGTGGTAGCACGATTGGAACGGATTTCCAATAGGCGTGGGTTCGAATCCCATGTGTGACAGTCATTTTTCGCTCGTAATCACGTTTTTGGAAGGACTTACATAAAATAAACGGCACCTACTTTTTAATAAAATAATATATAAATAGAATATAGCTGCAATGGAACATGCGTTATATGGTTAATACTAGGAGATATCCATGTATGATATAGCGAAATAACGACGTGAGACCATAATGAAACACTAAAATATGTCGTTAGAAAACATAACATTACATCACATCCCCTGGTTTGATCGGTTAACTATAAATAATTTCATAAGTTTACGATCTCTTCATATAGTACTGTTGATATAACTTCTTATAAGAGGTTATATCGAGCAACGTTTGGGTTGCAGTTTTTTTTTTGGCGGCGGCTATGGGTCACACTCTGATAAATCTGTTCAGGGCAACAGAAGAAATGGCGCCCGAACCCATAGACCCGCCCTACCTCCATATACCCAAGGTACCCATGTACCTCTCTTCGCCCAGCGAGCGGGCCACCGGAACACGGTGGGTTGCAGAGTACCGTCTGTAATGCTTTTAATACTGCACAAATCGAACCACTTGGGCGTAATTAATAGACAATTATTGAAAGGTGCCAGATTAATTGATAGACTAGTCGATATTTTCGACTCCAGTCTAAAAGAGAAGTCTGTGCACTTCAAGTAGTCTCTAATTGGAGAAATACAATTCTTATGCCACCCGACACCGCCAAAACCATTGCACTTAATAACTTGATCAAGGAGTCCATTTACCTCTTCTACTTTCATAAGCCTCCCTACAAGAAAGGGTATAATATCATCAACTATAAAAATACTAATTACAATAAATTAAGAGATTTGGAGAAGACTAAAATAAAACTCATATACATAAAAGTTATACAAATTTTATTAACAAAAATAACAGACTAACTTAACAGGACTTTTTCGCTTATATCTTAATCACAATATTAAGGCAGTATTAATTTTAAGTATTAAATATTACCAGTATCATTGAGATACAGTTAACAACCGAAATACTTAAAGTCTAAATTTAATAGAATCCTTATATATGAAGTACACATGTTAGTAATTTTTCAAAATAGTATTTCTTTTTTTAAGATTCAGTACTAAGGAACAAATCATTGAAGCATCATTTTATTCAAATCTAGAATGAATTTAAATATGGAGTATATTAAAATTAATTCTAGATTTGAATATACCACCTAAACAATGAATTAAAATAATATTTTATCAAAAATATATTCGTAGTTCGTTGATTGTTGAAATAATATATTTATATTTATAGCAACAAAAAATATTTATATATAAAAGTGTATAAATCTCTTCAGTTAGTTAACATGAATACATTACCCATGATGGGTAATGTAATCTTCATCGTTTCAGCTCATAAATGTCCCACTGCTGTGCTCGAGGCTTCTCCACACTAAAAGGGAAATTGACCTACTACACCACGCTGGTGAGACGTGTCGGTATGGGGTTTTATTACAAGCTTTCCTTCTCCCGCATAGATGTCATATGGATATTTTATCCCTTAGTCGTCTCTTACGATCACCCACGGGTAAGACAGGGGGGTGGTGAGTTGTATTCTCACTCCGTCACCACACGGAAAATGTATTCTTACTTTGTAAATAATACACACAATATTCATGTACATCAAATATCATATCCAACTACACTTTGTTTTATTTCACAACTTGTGATTATTACCTTATGCTGATGGAGTAAGAATACAAATCAGCGCTACTCTCTTTTCTGTGGATAATAGACAACCAATAAGTATAATAAGCGGATAACATCGACGAAAGAGAAAGCAAACTCGACATAAAACCCTATGCCAAAATGTCGGACCAACATGGTCACTGTCACTGTAACTCACTTCAGATAGGCCCAAGTCAAACAGTGGTACATATAACAATAAACAAACAATAAAGTTTTGTTTGATGCAACTTTTCATAAAATTATTTATTACAGGAATGGTCCCCAGCCAATATACATTTGACAGAGATTATGAATACTAGTTGCTTCCACAATTAGATGTTCCACTTGTCCTTCAGGAGATAATGATAGTGATAGCTGCGTGTTTTTCGTTCTCACCTGCGAACAATACAAATTATATTCAAAGGTTTTTTTTATATAATGTTGAACATAAGTCAAGAAAGGAAATATAAATTTTAACATACAAACATATCATCACGCCATATCCCTTGCAGGGTAGGCAGAGAGAACAGAGTGCCAGAGAACTCAAAGTAATAGAAAAAGCAATTTAATCAATTATATATACCTAAATTAATTACTTTATAATTCAAATACATTAATTATTACATTATATAGTTAAATTAATTTTCTCAAACATGCTTGGAAATTTGAGCATTATTTTGACAACCTTCTTCGAGATAAATCGAAATTGCTATATTGACCAAATACATGCGAGCAGCGGCCGGCAAAAAATGTATGGAAATCCATATCTGTCGTATTTTAGCGCCCAAATAAATATACATATATGTAAATTCATATCTATCATATATTTTAAAAATGGAACGATTTGTTACTTCAAAATACGGTAACCAGATATGCAACTTATCACTTTTATTTAAATTTCGAACTGGCTTGAAAAAGAAACCTGTTTGATAATGAAAAAAAAACAAATGAACCCTTTATTTAGCACGTGAAAAATGTTGTACGTTGTTCGTCATGTATACACTTCTATACTGCCACAAACTTATCTGACCCGGTGGCAAATTGATGAACTAATGACGCCATTTTGAAATGTCATCAAATGTCAATTGTCCTCCCTATATGCTGATATTTCAGTTGGTTGTTTACTCCATGTTTATTTACTTTTTGTGGTTTTAAAATGCGAAATGTGATGCAGTAAATGTTATATTACAAGTTTTAAGTTATATGAAGGAAGAAAAACATCTTCAGGCATCATTAATACCTTTTGAAAAATTATATAAACAGCCACAGGTTAGTGTTGCTAGTTTTTGAAATAAAAAGAACACTATTAATAAACATAATGTATAATTTGTAGTGTTAAATATAATGAATTAATTTGTTCTTAGAGTCTAATTATATTTTGAATATAATTATTATATCTTTATACAAATAATACAATAGTATTCTATTTATGTAAATTTAATTGTAATGAATGTACTTGATTGTTATTAACTGTAACATAATTTTCTTGTAAGTACATAGTATATATATGTATCTCTGTGTATACATCTATCTGTTTATGATCAGAAAATATATGTGTATTTAATGTAAAAAATATTTTTTTTAAGGGTTGGAGAACGATTTGTAAGAAAACTTGTAAAGAAAAAATGGACAGGCCGATGAGAGTGGAGTAAAAATTTCTACACCAAAAAAAAGACTGAAGAGTACGAAAAGTAAAATTGAAGTTGGTGATTTTGATCTCGGTGTCAATAAATGAAAAATACATCAATTTTACAGTGTGCAAAAAATAATTCCCACAATTCCAAAGTTAATGATGTACTTCGAGAGGAGATAGATTTTAAATGGAATCAACGGCTTACAAAGGCGAAGCTTTATGAAATAATTAAGACACAAGTCTAAGCGAAGTTATGAAATTGACGAAATCCATTCTACCATACCCTTGCGATTAAATCCAATTGAAATGATTTGGAGCTCAATGAAACGAAACATAATAGAGCAGAATATTAAAAACTCTAATTCAACAACGCCTAAATTAATTGCAGAGGCTATTAATAAAATAACTATAAACGAATGGAAAAATCACTGAAATCACGTGAAAAAATTTGAAAACGAATACTAAAGGGATACATATTTAGAGGAGCCTTCCATTACGACTTTAGATAGTGACAGTGAGACTGAAAGTGATGAAGTGACTGACGATTCAAATGACCTGGAATATGTTCATAACAAATAATTTGCCCTATATTTGTAGATCATAATTATTGTGTTAAAATATAATTATCTATAAAAACTACATGTTTGTTTCTCTAGTAAGGATAATATAATGTGTTCATAAGCTATACTTGAAACACGTTTATCTACTTCCCATCCGTGAGCCCACGGGTGAATATGCTATAATTCCATTTTTGATGACTTCCACAGAAAATTCTTACAGAATTTATTACAGGAGTTGAATATTGTTTTCTAAACCCGTTACCACATGGGGAAGTACTTACCGATTTTATTGCAAATAGAATTTTACTGGCAGCACTAAATGCGATAACAGCGACGCTGTCACCGGGTCAGATAAGTTTGTGGCACTATACTTGGCACTACTTGGATTTTTGCCACGCATTTGAGAAAAGCACTATACACGCCTTGGCCACAACTAGGAATTGATGGCCTTACGTGTGTGTGCCTCGGCTACGCCTCGGCCCATATTTATACATTCGTCCATCAATGCCTCTTTTGCTGGCCGCTGCAGTCATGTACTATATAAACTTAAATTAATTACATTATGTACTTAACATCAATCAACCATTAATATTGTATGTAAAATCATCTTTTGGAGTTGAGCCTCCTACGCAATAGGAGGAGAATTAACCTACAATACCACGCTAATCGGGCGGTTGCTTTTTTTTCAGTTTCCCTTCTCTTGCAAATACATATGTTATGTCTACATCATATTCCTTAATTAATTCAATTGGCAACCCCCTATCATGCCCGTAGTAGTCGTAAAACGAACGACTAAGGGATGTAACATGCATATAATATGCAAAAGAAAACTCGAAATAAAACACTATACCGAGCTCTGGCGTGGTATAGTATGTGAATCGAGCCTCCTTCACAATAGAAGGGAATCCTATTGTGATGGAGGCTAGATTCCAGTAGCGGGACTTATTTGAGCTGAGATGATAATATGATATTTAGTATTACCATTCCATTAAGTCGTTGTTTGATATGAAGTAAGTGCTGCAATGCTTGCTCGTTGGTCCGCTCGCCACAATCCACGAGTCGTACTCGACCCCATGATACGAGCGGATCGTACACGAACGGTCCGATTACTGACATCAACGCTGCGGTTTGCGCTCGCAATGCACGCATCACTGCTTCACAACTTTTCCTGTGGATATTCTTTTTTATTAATTAACCTGACAAAATTCTGTAAAACCACATTTTAACCAAACCGTCTAGAGCAATGAAGAACAGACTTATATAACATGTTGTAATCACCTCCACACTCCTAATATTGTAACTCATTCCTTAACTTTGATGGGCCGCTTGTCGATTCCATCTATAGACTTAACATTAACATGTAAAACTCGTGGGTGGACGAACTGCAGATTATTCCGCCACGTGCAGAGAGGCCCCGACCACTTGAGGGCGAGTACATCGAGACAACTTATTTACCTAGCATGATGTAGTAAACTAATTTACTTCATCTGGAGGAGGCCCTTACATATAACAGTGAGGTAAGGCTGAGAAGATTTTTAGTAGTTAGGCTGGCTTTAGTAATTGTATGGTAATTAAACTAAAACTAGTCATAAACGTTATTTACTGCCATTGGTACGTCGTCAGATAGCTGACATTGTATATTAGTTGAATATAATATCAGGGAATATTTAGTCCTAATCTTCCTTCAAAACTAAATTTAAACATCATCATCTGAACTCATAAACGTCATACTGGGCTCGAGCCTCCTCCGCAATAGGAGAGAAATTGACTTACTATATCCACGCTATTAAGAAGAGTTGGTATAGCGGTTTTATATTAGCGGTTTTATTTCGAATTTGTCTTCTCTTGTTTATACAACTCTACTACCAACTTGATGACACGTTGATCGATTTTGAGCTAGACGATATTTAGAGATTACGTTTCCGTGTGTAAGTCATCGCTGCTAGTCCACACTTAGCTTAGACCAAAGAGTAAAATTATATTAACTGAAAAAGAGTGTCAACTCGATGGTAAAATATGCATGTATGGAAAGTGCTGCTACCTGGAGCTTAGGCGATGAAATAAAATTGAAGTAATATACATATATACCTACATATCTACATGTGTATATGTAATTATTTAGGATTTTTTACTATGAGACCTACCCTGAATTAATTAATTAATTCTGAAATATAAAACTATATCAGTCGTTAACGAAACGGCAATAGTATAAACTTAACAATGAAAATTGAGATTATTTCCAGAAAGAACATCAATAACCGAAAATAGATTATTGGCAATAAATACATACGCTAGGAACAAAAAATAACAATTCTCAGTTGTCAAACTTTTGACAATCAGGACAAAATGGCAGCTATGTTTGTACAACAATCTGTAGGCGGCGCGACGATCAGTAAAAATAAGTAATGTTTTAACTGTGCCCCTCCCAGGCTTAGACCTATGATTTTCACTAACACTGAGAAATATTGAAAAAGAAGACTACCAAATTTCTACACATGTACGAGTAAATATTAAAGCATATTTATAAGATCGTAAACAATATTCTAATAACTAGTTATTTACCTAAACATGCCTTCATGCTTAAGAGGTCCCATAGCCGACTCCATGTTATGCGTCAGTCGAAAAGGTACACGTTCAGGCCACTCGAAGGCCTCACCCTTATTGAAGAGGCAGTTGAAATCAACGTGCACTGTGTCTCCATTTGTTGAATCAAAAGATATATTTTCGCCGTGCCTATCACCAAGACCTGTGTGAAAGTAACAGTAAAATAAACTTTCAACCTAAATAATAGTTTTATAGCTAAATATATGTTGTTATTGTATATATATTATTTTTCTTAAGACTACCACAATAAGAAAATAATCCTGCTTTTTCGGGGGACTTGACAAACATAGTTAAAGGACACAAATAATATTAGCACTCGGAACAACAACTTATAGATCGCACGCATTATTATCCTGTGTGAAAACCACTATACTGGCATAGTAGGTGGATAACTGAACCACTACGCCATTTGTGCAGTTCTTTTGTTATTATAAGTAGTCGTTAATTATTAGTATTGTTCGTCATCATCATCACAGGCCATATATGTTGTTGCTGTTGGGCTCGAGCCTCCTCCGTAATGGGAGGGAAATTAACTGACTATACCGCGCTGGTCAGACGTGTTGGTATAGGGTTTGGTTTCGGGTTTTCTTTCTCTTGCATAGATGTTAAATGTGATTTTATATCCCTTAGTCGTATCTGACGGCCTCCCACGGGTAAGGTGGGGTGTGGTTTATTGCTTTCTTACTCAGTCACTATATGGGTTTTTATTTTATAAATTACCTAAAATGTATCCAACCATAGACATAACAGCGGTGGTCCTTATATAAGCAGATCTTGCTTGATACCTGTAATAAAAATACAATATTTTAGGTTTTATTCCTTAGATTATAATGCCTTCCACTATTATTCTTCATTCATATGCCTGTCTCTTCATTAGGGCATTTCTTCAATATTGAGTTATTTAGTTGATCGGTCTGGACTTTTCAAATACTGATATTTGATGACATTCACATATTTAAATTTACATATTTTTTATTAATTAAAAATATGTGAATGTCATCAAACATCAGTATTTGAAAAGTCCAGAGCGATCAACTAAATAACTCAATATTGAAGAAATGCCCATTAATAAACGAAAAAGTAAACGACTCTTATAGTAAACTAATCAGACCTGAGTACAAGGCTTTGTTTTAAGTTTTAGTTCTGGATACATCATCTAATATTAACTTAATAACAACCAGACTCAGAAAAAGTTTAATTTTCAAAAGGCTAGATAAAACATATAGTTGAAAATACTTTAAACTACCCGTTTTCAAGTGGATTCTTTAGATTATATACCTTCCGTTATTGTAGTGGTATCCTCATTAATGAAGGAAAAATTGAACCACTTCTATCGTAAACTGATCAGACCTAAGTACAAGTCTATGTTTCAAATTTGGGATGTGGATATATTATCAAATAATAACTACCAAACTTAAGAAACTTTATTTCTAAAAAGTTATATAAAACATTTAGTTGAAAATACTTTAAGCTAACCGTTTTCGATTGGATAGAATATATTTCATTTCAAATCTATTTCAAAATTCGTCTGAATAAAACAACTTACAAAAGGCGATGAATACACGATTTACTTTTATTTATATCTTTTTTTTGTGTGTCTTAGTTGTTAGCCTCAGATGGCTATGACAACTTTACCCGGACTGTGGGTGAGCGCTGAGGGCTCTCAACCCATTTACTTTTATCTGATCACTGAAATATTTATTAGTTTTAAATAATTTGCCGCAAGTTGGCAATTAAGTACTTGAAACAATTTTTTTTGTTCTAATCTTCCAATGTTGAAGTTTTCTGTTTGAAACTTGGTTTAAATTGTTTTTAAACACATAATAGAAACAGTTTAATGTCGGGCTGTTTTAAAACAACTAGGTTTCAACATGCTAGTTCTGATCAAAGCATAACTAAAAAAAGGATATTATGACTTCCGTAATGAAGTGGATTAAAAGTACAATATACCTATCCTTTCCTTATACACTTCTACCGCTTCAGGCGAACGAAGACATTACGGCCTTAAGGAGTATCGCGCAGAAATCCCCAAAATAAAACTGAATTTCAACTCATCTGGCTAATGATAAATACATGAGCCAGATGGGTTAGTAGCCTTTTGTTATAAAGGTAATAAGAACACACACTACATGTACATCCATCCATAATTTTATCGACATCTACTTTAGGGCATAGAAATCCCTGCAAAATGGCGACTAAAGCCACAATCGCTTGGCAAGCAGTTCGGCGGTCGCAGTTTGTCGTATGAGTTTTCCAAGAGCTGCTGCACACTCCCCTGGTTTTTACAACTCTCCAAGGAACTTAAAACGTGGTAATACATATATATTTAACCAACCACTAAATGCAATATCTGTAAAGAGGAAATACATAAATTAAAAAAATATATGTATTTTGCCTTCCATAATATTGTCTATTCTATAACATTTTCCACTTACCATCCATAAGGATCAGAGAAGACCCTTCGAAACCATTCTTGGAAAACTGGTGGATGACGAGGTAAGAGTTGCTCTTCATATATCCGTCTCTTTTTCTCAACAGAATCCTTGTTTGAACACATCATTTCTTTTAACTCGCGATTAGTTGTATGAATACCTGTAATTTATTTTTTTAAATGAAACATTAATTTGATAATACTTATATTGTGGGGGTTTTTACAAACATACAATTAACAGACACAAATTACAGTCAGATTGAGAACAACAATCCTTAGAATTATTAGATTACGCAAAGTATTGACCTGCATCGGAATCGAACCAATAACGCCGGCACGGTAAGTCGATATTTTAACTAATACAATAACTGCGCAATCAAATAAATAGTCTAGCATTTCAAAAAAAAAAATTGTATATCCACATATAAAAATTGTATGTTTGTACAATAATTCGTAAAGTACGTGTAGTTTTCATACACATACATATACATACATACATATCATCACGCCATATCCCTTGCAGGGTAGGCAGAGAGAACAGAGTGCCAGAGAACTCTATCCTTGTATACTTCACTCGCTTTCTCAACATTCATAATTCTCTTCAAACACGCTCGCCGGTTTCGGAGACTCTTGACTCCACCTTCCTTGTCCCTTAGTACGTGACCAATCTGGTCTAGGTAGGTGAGTCTCGGTCTCCCCCGTTATCTACATCCTTCCACTTTCGCATTGTATATCTTCTTAACCAGACGTTCGTTCGACATTCTTTTCACATGTCCGAACCATCGGAGCATTCCCTTTCGTATCTTTACACCAATATTCTCTTTCATACCTACTCGCTCTCTTAAGTCGTCGTTGCGAATGCGGTCGGTCAGCCTAACTCCACAGATTTTCCGTAGAGATCGCATTTCGACCGCATTAATTTTTCTTTCATGCTCTTTTCTGCATACCCAACTCTCGCTTCCATATAGTAATTTCCCGCATTATAGTATATCATGTTTCTAGTAGATATACTATATGATGACTGATAAGTCATCATAGTTTTCCTAATGGATAAAATTCGAAAATTGAAGATGATGACGAATTAGTAAAAGTCGCAGAGAAACCCTGTATACATTAGTTAATACACAAATCAGAACTAGCAATCTGAACTTTGAATGGATTTTGGCAATTGAATTAATTCATATACATTATAACAAATTATTACTGAATTTGAAACTGAACTACCATTTCAGCTTGATCTTTGACTCCATATTACATACTGACAGAAAAGAGGAAATTCATCATCATTGGTATCTCAGCCCATATGTGTCCCACTGCTGGCTCGGGCCGCCTTCATAATGCGAGAAAAATTGACCTACTATACCACGCTGGTCAGACGTGTTGGTATAGGGTTTTGTTTCGAGTTTTCCTTCTCTTGTATAGATGTTATGTGCGTTTTATATCCCTTAGTCGTCTCTTACGATCACCCACGGGCAAGATAGGGGGTGATGAATAGTATTCTTACTCCGTCACTACACGGAAAACCTTATCATTATACATTGTTAATTATGATAATTGAAATTACCTTTCTGCTTATAAATGTGCATAAGAACTGGTCTTAGTCCCACTAAATTAGGCACCCATTCTATTAAACCGCATTCTTCATTTAATGGCAGTACACTATATGTGCGTATATAGAGTCTACGTCGACGGGTCTCCGGTGCGTCTTGAAGGAATCTGTTCACGACTCCATTAAATTCCATCAAACGATAATCTTTGCGTAGGTCGTCGCGTGGTTTTAACATTATTATGTATAATTTACCATCGGATCCTGAAATATTTATTCATACTTAAATATAAAAATGATATTTATAAATTTATCCTTCCACGCATTCTGCACTATAGAACTAATCCTTTTATTGTGAGGGACTTTACAAGGCAGGGTATTTTTTAACATGTTCAAATCTAATTTAACTATACTCGATCTGTTGGTAAATGACATTATTTTCTACTTGCTTGTTTCATTAGGAAAAGAATACAACTTCACTTTAATTATAAAAATATAGCTATGTTATTGATTTAATACAGTAGTTCTTTTTTTACGTTTTCTTCATATAAAACAAAATTTCATCTTCTTCATATTGAGTACTTACTTTAAAATCATTCTCTACCAGTGAGTCAAAGCAATCTCATTATTAGGATTAAGGCCAGCCTACTGAAAATCTTGATTAGGAATTGCGGCAAAAAAATTAAACCTTGTGTGCAACACTGTCATATTACATTCATGACATATATGCACTTTTTCTGGATTACAAAACATAAAATTGCAAATCTTATATACCATACCAATATTATATAAAATGTCAAATGTAATACTTTTTTATTTTACATAATAACACAAGCTTTTGAAATCTATAGAATATATATCGAATTAATTATCTTAACGATTTACTTATTAATTCTCATACACTCCCCGCTCTACCTTATTTATCCTATTGTTAACCATAAAGAACGTGTTGTGCGTACTTGTTTATTAACATTTAAAAAAAAGTTAAGCCCTATATTAAAACTGTTTGATGACTTCCTATACTAATAATAAAAATAAGAATTCATTGGAAAATAAGCATAAGCCAATTAAATAAATAGTCCTCCAAGTGTTTGCGTTAAAATTAATTACCTATTAAAGTAACTTTTCTGGGTTTCTGCAAAGAAGGTAAAATATTGACGTGTTCTTTGATACCGGCGATATAAACAGGCGGTTCAGTTGGTATATTAAAATCTATACGCTCTTGTCTCGCAGCCTTTGATGGTAACACAATTTTGCAAAACTCTTGGAACGGCATCATTATGTGACTAAAGTTATCATCAGCGATCTGACGCGGCAATGTACGTACTAAAGTTGATACCGTTGTAGACTGCAACAAATAAATAATTGCCAAGCTGTAAGACTCGTATACTAATTTAAAAACATGTTTTATACATGTTTTTAAATTAATAAAATCAATACACATAGCAAATAGTTAAAATTCTATGACTATATAGTGTGTATTACCAATGATGGCCTATGATACGGAAACGTGGTAGCTAAAGAAGGCCTTGCTCGGGATTTCCATGCGATAAGATCCGAAACAAGAAAATCCGTATAAGAATCGGTGTTCACCGACATAGCAAGAATTAGCACGCTGACGTAACAATGAGTAAGCCACAATACGTGAAATTTTCTTCAAATCTTCACCAGTGGCGACAACACGAGTACGACGAATCAGGTACACAGAAGACTGCTGGAATTTATTGTATGCGGGTGGCACAGGACCGCAGTTTGTGGTAAACTATGAGGGAGACCTGCATCCAGCAGTGGACGACAAAAGGCTGAATGATAACGAAATAATAATGATAGCAACGAGGTATATATCAATATTTACTCACCGAAGAATTAGTACCAATAGGTTTATTGCATAACTGTATTAAATTCTCAGCTAATTGTGTAAAGTCGTTGATCAACTTCAACATTTGCGGTTTCTTGAGTTCATGATCAGATAATACATCAGTGCATCGTTTGATACGTTGTGAATAACTCGACTTGATCACGGACATCATCATCCATAATGTATGTTGAGGGTAAGCCATTATGAGTTTAACTATTATTTTTTTTAGTTGTAGGTATACCTATAAAAAAATTATTTGTGTTAATTCTTCTTCAGCCTATTTACGTTATACTATTAAACACGGGTTCATGGCAATATGAAGAAAACTTAATAGTGCACTTAGATTAAATTTGGTAGGTATTAGGTTTTATTTCGAGATTTTCGTCGTTTCTTACTCGTTATATTAGCGATGTATTGACGAGAGGTCATATTAAGAGTATGCGTAATCGTAGAGTATGCATGAAGACTGTTATGAGTGTGAATGAAGCGATGGAAGTATGCCAGGATCGTGGTTTGTGGCAATCCGTAGTCTCTGCCTACCCCTCTGGGAAACAGGCGTGAAGCTATGTATGTATATTACATCTCTTTGTGATAGAAAGACCCTTCGAAGATCGAAGAACCCTGTGGGTGGTGAATTGATTTTTTTTGTGTCACCGTAAATTATTTACATGCCAATAAGCTTTATACAATAGTCTGGTGAATTGGGTTTACACCCTCTCACTCCGCGAAAAATATATTTGTATCTAGATATTATAATTGAAAATGTAAAATATTCACATTATGTGCAAGAAAATGTATTAATGTTGTATAATATGACCAGTACGGTATAGTACGTCAATTTGCATACCCGTTGTAGAGGAGGCTCGATCTCAACAGTGAGACGTGTGTGAGCTGAGATGATGAGATGACTGTGATCATAAATTATTTCCTCTTATTGAAAAGAGTAGATTTTTTGCTTTAAGCTAGCTAGTCGGCTAACATTATAGTCAGCACATCTCAAATAAAAACAAATATTTGTTCTGAATGAGTAGTGAATGTAGAACAAGCCTCAGATTGACTATAGACTATTACGCGTTGGTTGAATAGATCTAAAAGTCCAAGCACACACTTGTACTTGTGTATATATATAGTTGTTATTACGGCTTCACTTACGTTAATTTTGTTTTAAATAAATCCCACGGGTATTTTTTGTCATCCAGATTGGCTCGGCCATTCCGCCGTGATTGAGTAACAAACAGTCAACTAAACTTTCGCAGTTAAGTAGTAGTAAAATATTATTACCTCTTTTACAGGATGACAAATCCTAGACACAATTTGAGAGAAAGCCGTTAAGTAAAGATAAAGAGGCAGACGTTCTGAATATGTTTTTATATAGTCCGTCATTTGCGCCAACACTGAATAAATACTTGTGTCTGATGATGTCACTTCGACATCCAACCTGGAAAAAAATGACAAATTATCAGATAATTGTTTCTACGTTAAAGTGGGCTACATTTATTAGTTTGATGCCATATTTGGAAATCCATCCAATTGCTGTGTGGTATCGGCTACGAATACTACCAACACTTACTTTGCTTGTGGATGACGTAAAAGACGACTAAGAGCTTTGTATGCACCTGGGCCAACTCCACCTGATGCCGTTTGGTCAACAATTACATTCCCAAGGAGAGTTGACGTCAGACAGGCCGCCGGTTATAAAACTATTGCCAGTAACTTTTGTAATATGTACTCGTACATATTGCGACTCCGTGTGCTGACGGAGTAAGAATACAATTCACCATCCCCTATCTTACTCGTGGGTGATCGTACGCGACGACTAAGGGATATAAAACACATATAATACGAGAGAATATGCGAGAGAAGGTAAACTCGAAACAAAACCCTATACCAGCACGTCTGACCAGCGTGGTATAGTAGGTCAATTGCCCTACCATTATGGCGGAGGCTCGAGCTCAACAGTGGGACGTGTATGAGATGAGATGATGATGATGACATATTGCGTCGGCCCCAAGTAATTGGGAAAAGAGCAGGTGAATGATGATTTGGAAATCCATCCATATTTTAATATTATTACATCTTTTTTGTTGATATTATAAGTTTCCTACAAGAATATTACAACCATAATAATAGAATTGTGAGGCAAGTAAGAATTGTGAGGCATTATATTCTTAAGCCTTTACCACACGGGGTGGTCAAAAATTTAAAAAAAAAACTATATACGCAGCAAATAGTAGTATTAATATTTACCATATAGAAAGCATTCTGGGCATACTCTGGTACAAATACTTATGTCCATACTGCAACGCTTTGCCGTAACTATTCAGCGCGTATAAACGTCTCGACCATACCATATCCGCTCCAGTTCCGTCAGCACTGCTAACCTTTTCGTAGTATGCACCAAGGCAAACCTACAATAATAATTTAAAATTAATTATTACTTTTATGACAATTAAGCATCTAACATGCTAAACTATTTATAAAAACTCGACTGCACAGATGGCGTAGTGGTTAAGATACTGACCTTCCGTTCCAATTCCATGGGTTCGATTCCTACACAGAACAAAACTTTGTGCGATCCACAAAGTTTTGATCTGAGTCTGTGTGTTAATTGCATGTTTGTAAAGTCTCCCGCAACACAAGGATTATTTCTTTAGAGCAGGGTGGTGTTAAAAATAAAAAATATAAAAACTCGTTTGCAAGTCTAAAAATGGTTTTAATACGCAGGTTTCAAAACTATGACTATTGGAATACATCCCAATCGCTGTACCTATTCAGCTATTGTGACCATTGCGTGCAGTAACATCACGTGTTAATTTGCCTGTGCACGGGAGAGAAAATGATGAATGAGAAAATGTCCGAAATTCGGTAATGTTATGGTGGCACCACACTTCGCTATGTGTTATTCGTTATGCGCCTTATTGGCCGCATGCGGCGAAGTGTGGAGGTCTCATTGGTCTGTATTTGCTTTACGCGCACACATAACGCATAAGCACGAATAGCAAATACGCGTATCCATCCACTTGTCGGTTTTTGCACACTTCAAAGGACACAAATAAGCCGAATATGTGTGTCGACTGCCCACACTTCGTTCATTTATTCGTTATGTTCACTCGCTACGGCGCGGTCATGTCTACACGGTCTTTTTGTAACTTGGTACTTATACAACAGGTATTGGTCAGATGCATTGAAGTAAAAATAAGCTGCCGCCACAGTCAACACGTCCATTTTCTATTTATGTGTCGGCGTGCCAAATATTTGGCATGATGGCACGAAGTGTGGAGTAGCATGTTCGTAATAAAGTGTTTGTCAAATATTTGGGCAAATAAATAGTAGCCGCATAACGAATAACACATAGCGAAGTGTGGTGCCACCATTATATTTTATATGAAGAGAATTTACACTACAGCATGTGTCGCTTTTACATAGCTTACTCAAAAATATTTATTATTGTGGGCTGTGCTTTGTAGCCGTCCACGGCGCGATGGCCACAATACAATACGTATGTAATTTGTCTGCGTTAATTGCATGTTTGTAAAGTCCCCCGCAATACAAGGATTATTTCCTTAGTGCAGGGTGGTATGTTTTAAAAAATAAAACTCAGCTTTTTTATATCTTGTTAACAGAAACAAAATAATTGCTTGAATTCTCGTCTTTAGGGAAACGTTTTATCACACCATTTATCAGGAAACTTATAAAATCATTCAAATGTATCCACTTCCATTCAAAATAAAATATATGATTTATTTAAACACATTTTACTTACCAAACTCTTTTCCCATTGCTTGAAAACGTCAACAGCGTCCTTATAATATCCAATGTTAACATCAACATCGACGTTTGTGGTTTCATCATTATACTTAGCGATGAGCAATTTTGCTTTGGCGCAGATTTTTCTGTAATATAGTTAAATGTTTAGATAATAATAATCATCATCATCATCATCACCTAATGGTGAAGTAAGATAATTCTTAAACATGTAAACATGACACTGCTGGTCTCGAGGCTCTTTCCAAAAGGAAGGAAATTGCTCTATTATACCACACGATAGTCAAACTGGTTGGTATATGGTAAGGGTTCTATTTCGTGTTTTCCTTCTCTTGCAGTGATATCATACACTTAATCGTCTTCTAGTCACAGGACTGAAAGTGGTGGTGACATTTTATATTCTTATGACTCCGGAACAATACAGAAAATATTAAATACTTTTTATTAATTTAGCATTTGACATACTAGCCTATTTATAAAAAGTCATTTAAAGCCAACAAGTGCGAGTTGTACTCGCGCACGAAGGGTTCCGTAAATAATAAAAAAATATGTCATGTAACTAAAAATTTAAGGTTTTCTGATGTTTCCTTTATATGTGCTATAAATCATTACTTCATGCCAAATTTCGAGATTCTAGGTCGACTGGAAGTATCCTTTAGGTTGTGATTCCCTTGCAAGTATTTGCAAGTTTGAAAATATGTGGCTTAATTTGCAGTTTCTTTTGATTCCGTTGACATAGAAGTTTGATTTTGTTACAGCTTAAAGGTGTTATAAACCTGAGTATTTGGTATTTGATATGAATTTCAATTTAATACTCTCTACACGTTCAGGTGGAAAGGGGTAGTGAGTTTAAAATTATTAAAAATATTTTTTATATATGATGTAATTAAAAATTTACGGTTTTCACAATTGTTCTTTTATCTGTGCTATAAGACGTTGCTTCGTACCAAATTTCAAGATTCTGAGTTTACGGGAAGTACCCTGTAGGTTTTCATTCCCTTGCGATTGACGAAAATTTGCAGAAATTTGCGACATAAACAGCTGTATCTTTTCATTGCGTTAGCTTAGAAGTTTGATTTTTTTCACAGCTCCAAGGGACAGTAGACCTGAGTATTTGATATATATTTCAGCTTGATACCTCCACGCGTTCCTGAGAAAAAGGATCTTGACAGACAGACAGACAGACAGACAGACACAGACAGACAGACAGACAGACGGACAGACGGACGGACGGACAACAAAGTGATTCTATAAGGGTTACGTTTTTTCCTTTCGAGTTACGGAACCCTAAACATTATTAATAACGTTACCTAGAATTCATTTTTAATTCTTTAAACGCTCCGACTCGTACGGTAAAGGAATGGGGACGAGAAGGAATGGTAGGCGGTTTGGGCCTACAGTTTTCTCGCTCACCGAACGAAGCGCAGCAGCAAATTGCTAGTATAGAGACGTTGATTTTCTGCTACTTATTATCCCGGACGAGTCGAACCGCTTATAGCTATAGATTTGGATAGGAGCGCTTATCATATTTATTCCTCCACTGCCCTACGCAATAGTAACACACAATTACCAAAACAATAAATGTTCCTCCCCACAAAAGGATTGTAGAAGTGTTAGCGTCAAGTTTCTTATGCAACCATTCAACCACTGTACACTTACCGCTGTTCATTGTTAAGCTGATCTAACGCGGGATAGGTGTCGTCTAAGCCTCTTCGTAGGGTTGTGAATGCTTGTTCGTGTTGACCACGGGCCCAGTACATTTTTGATTTTTCTATAAACAATTCCTCGGGTTGATATTCTTCTGCGTTCAAGATGTACATGTAAGACTGAAAATTGCATATATCAATTAATGATATTTGTCTTACAATAACGGTTTAAAAATACCGAGTTTGACAACCCTATCTTGCCCTCGAAAGTACCACTAGTATCGCTTCCTTCAACCCTTGGCTGGCCGGACGCGTTACCCGTTCGGGTATCGTTTCTATCGACGCCCCAACAACAAAAACTATATTGTGTTGCCGGGGCGTCTCCCTTACACGGTTCGCCTCTCTGCGGTTGACGACTAGGACGGCATCAGGCGCAGGTACTCGTGTTAGCGTTGAGGGTCTATTCCCTAACACGCCCCGCGGGAAAGGTATGCCTCGCGAAATGCGGCGACCACGTCCCAGTTCCTGATGCTGTCGAGCATCGTCTCGGCGATGGTCGGCAGCGTTAGGTAGGCACCGATAATTAAAACGAGTTCATGACGCTGCTGAGACTAGGGCAGACCCTAGTCTTACAGACCTCGAGCGCCTGCTACGCCGTGTCCTCGTCGTAATTGCAATGGTAGCAAGACGGTATCCTCTCCCTTCTCGCAACCGTATGCACTTGTCGAAGCAACCAGCTTGTGGCTTTACAATCAAGTTCTAATAATGTTTTCTTACTGGAGAATTTTTATTATTTTAGTTAGTGCACTCTATAATAAAAAAATTATGAAATATATACCTGTTGATATATGCCAGCTTTTCGAGCATGTTTCGCACTTTGTAACCAAAGATTGCCTATGCATGATTTTAATTTATTAGCTGTTAGAGGATGCGTCGGCTCCAATAGTTGCTATAACAAATATTTACACATTAGTAATTGTCTATTCAAAAAAAAGTATCTCAAACCATCAAAAATGACACTATATGGTATATACCAGGTGTGGCCAACTTTTGTGCACATAAGATCTACTTTTTATTTTAAAATTATGTCGCAATCGACCTATTTCTTAGGTAAGAAGGGGGATGTTTATGCAATGTGCTTTTATACCGACGTGCTTTTTTTATGGGTAAATAAGGAACATACATGAATATTTATTTAATGGGCTAAAAAAGTTATGTCCAGGGAAATTATAACAATATGAGTAATTATTAATAATATTTATTCATTCAAACTATTTAAATTTTTGACCAGAGCATGAATTCGTCCCCTCATGGAACTTGCGAGTAATCGACCAAAATTGGTCGCGCGATCGACCGATCGAACGCGATCGTCTTGTTGGCCACCCCTGGTATATACGATATAATGACATGTCAATGTATAAAAAACAGGGCATATCGTAATTTATTGTAAGTATATAGAGGAAAAATATTGTATTCACTAAAAAATAAGTGCATATGGTTACAAAAGCGCAAATATGTACGTAACAAAAATTTTGTACCTGTATTAATTGACTAACTGTACAGATCACGTAGTGGTTAAAGTACCGACCTATCGTACTAGGTATCGTGAGTTTGATTCCACAGAACAATACTTTGTCCAACCACAAATTATTGTTCTCAGTCTGTGTGTAATGTGTGTCCATTAAGTATATGTTTGTAAAATGCCCCAAAGCAATGCAAGGATTATTTCCTTAGTGCATGTGTCGTGCATACATATATATCATCACGCCATATCCCTTGCAGGTTAGACAGAGAAAACAGAGTGCCAGAGAACTCTATCCTTGGATATTTCACTCGCTTCCTCAACATTCATAATTCTCTTCATACACGCTCGCCGGTTTCGAAGACTCTTTACTCCACCTTCCTTCAGTAAGTGACCAATCTGGTCTAGGTAAGTTAGTCTCTGTCTCCCCCGGTACCTACATCCTTCCGTTCGAATTCTAATCCGCTCGTTCGGCATTCTTTCCACATGTCCGAACCATCGAAGCATTCCCTTTCGCATCTTTACACCAACTCTCTTTCATACCTACTCGCTCTCTTAAGTCGTCGTTACGAATGCGATCGGTCATCCTAACTCCACAGATTTTCCGTAGATTTGCCGCATGTGTCGTCTTTTATAAAAAAAAATATTTAAACTGTATTGATCTTTATACTTCGTTACGACATAATAAGTATGCAATCACATGACGGCAGATCATAAAAAACATATGTTAATATGTATTTCACTAAAAAGCATGGACATATATAAAAATACATTTTTTGTAATAAAATTATATAAAAAGAAATCACAGTAGTAAAAGTAAGCGTAAAGCGCACACGATAACAAAATCATCATTTTCTTGCTCTTATCCCAACTATTTGGGGTCGACGCAATATGTCCTCTTTTTCCATACAGCCCTATCAGACGTTATCTCTGTAGTCACTTCCTGTTTATACATTGATATGTGAAGCATGATTGCTTCACGCAGTCCATCCATCCTTTCTTTGGTCTCCCTTTACCCCTAGAGCCTTCAACATTCATACTCAAAACCTTCCTCGCAACATTACTTTCATCCCGTCTCATCACATGTCCATACCAGGTCAAACGTTCACTCCTTAACTTATCCGTCACTGGCGCTACTTTCAAATATTCTCTTATACGCTCATTCCTTATCTTATCCATTCTCGTCACGCCGTACATCTATCTCAACATTCGCACGTTAATAAAATACCGTGCAAGAAATACTTACAGTATGAAAGAGAGTATTGGTGTTAAGATGCGAAAGGGAATGCTCCGATGGTTCGGACATGTGGAAAGAATGCCGAACGAACGCCTGGTTAAGAAGATATACAATGCGAAAGTGGAAGGATGTAGGTACCGAGGGAGACCGAGACTAACCTACCTAGACCAGATCGGTCATGTACTGAAGGAAGGTGGAGTCAAGAGTCTCCGAAACCGGCGAGCGTGTATGAACAGAATTATGAATGTTGAGGAAGCGAGTGAAGTATGCAGAGATAGAGTTCTCTGGCACTCTGTTCTCTCTGCCTACCCTGCAAGGGATATGGCGTGATGATATGTATGTAAGAAATACTTCTTACGTAACTTGCTGAAGAATCTGTAAATGAAAATGATATTTGTACCTGTGATTGATGTAGTAGAATTCTGCGTAATCTGAGAAGGGGCTCGATGGTTCTGACATCAGATTGCACAACAGACAGTCGTCGCCGCCATTCATCTAACAATTGTATTAGCAGTTCTGTACTTTGGGATCCACCGTCTCTTAGCTCTTTTAATCTGTGGACAATATATACAAATAGTTTAGACTCCATGAGATTTTGTGTGAACGAAGTGTCATGCGGTAGTCTTACATTGAATTTTAGTGTTGTAAAGTATTATATTAAATAATTTTGATGACATATTATTTAATACAGATAAAATGCTAGTGTAGGGAATATAATATAAATAGAATATAACAGGGCCTTTTTGATCCCGCAAAATGAATAGTCATCATCATCCATCATTCTCCTACTCTTATCCCAATTACTTGGGGTCGATACAATATGTAGGTACTCTTGTTTCATGGGTACATATTGTAAAAGTTATTAGCAATAATTTTATGACCGGCCGCCTGCCAGACGTCAACCGTCCTTGGAAATGTAATTGTTGACCAAACAGCATCAGATGCGAGTTGGCCCAGGTCGTTATCCTTATAGGCTCTTAGTCGTCTTTTACGACATCCACGAGCACAGTAAGGGTTGGTATTATTCGTGATCGCTACCACACAGCTTATCTCGCAAAATTAATAGTATAGCTACGATTATTTATGGTAATGGCCGACTTACTCACGACGATACAATAGGACAAAATTTCACTGCACAAAAAATAAATCAAAAACGTATTCCTTAAATAGTCATTACATCACGTTTTTATCTTCTAAAATTCCTATAAAATAGATACTGGAGCAGTGAGATCGGTAGATGAATGGATGTAAATAAAGTCACTTGTTGCAACGCAAAACCATCTCTGACGCTGTTCAGTTCCTCTGAAAACTAACTACAAATAAGTAAGAAAAATCGTTAGATGCAATAGGGACCAACTTATCTTCTCTCACTATCTACAGCTATTAAGGTACTGACAGACAAAAAGAACAGAGAATTCTTTAATATGAGAATATTCTCATTTATGCCATCACACCAAAGTTTTAATTTTTTTTTATAAAGCCCACAAAAATAAAGTCTTAAAAAGTTTGCCCTTTTATTCGTCACTTTTATTTTTTAGAAGATAAAAAACTACATGTGATGTAATATTTATCTACATTAGTCGTTATGAAAACTCAAATAAATGCTTTTCATCTTACCTTTGTAACACTACCTCAGCGTGTCTAAATTCAGTCACAATATGCAATCCTAGTACACTTTGGTATCCACTCCTCAAAGCATTCTCCCCTTTACTTTCATCATCCATTTGAGTGAGAAGCTTACTCGTCGTTTCTTTACACGATAGAACAAAAGCGTCGTGGTCTTGAGCACGGTAAGCCAGTAACACGCGGCCCATGAGTAGACCCCAATTTTCTTTAGACGGTGGCTATAAAGTAAAATCTATCATTAGTTTAAAAATAGAGATTAAGCAGAGGGATAATGATTTAAATTTCACACTCCGATGTAATGAATACCTTCAGAACTTGAGTTTGCAATACTTTTAGCCCATATAAGTGCCTTAAGCAAGAACTCCCCACACAAGGCTCCCCTTGTTTTGTTTGTTTGTGCTACTATACCACTTTGGCAAGAGCATAGAACTATTAAAGTATCGTAAAAAACCTCATTAAGAGACATAAGTAAATCACTGAAGGGAAGATCGTATGTCCATTCTTGCATGAGCCTTACATGGGCTGAGAAAAACAACATATTGCTTACAATATTTATCCAACCATCTAATAGATGGTTCTAATATATGTAGTTAGTTTTGTATTAGTCAAGTTTCATAGTTATGTAACTCAATGCACCCATAAACTGCCCATTGTCATGCCTGGGTCTCCTTCATCAAGTGAGGATAGTTTGCCTTTCTTATATAAAGTTTCTTTCTGTCTCAATCAGACCCGACGTTTCGAACACTTTACAATGATCATGGTCACGGAAGGACTAAGATGTCTTACGCCCAATATGTCATTGTTATTACAGAAATTTATATCTACCCTATAAACTAACAACAACTAACAAAACTATTCAGCTACCACCGGATCGGAACGCGGCCACACTGAGAAAGATTCGGCAAGAAATTTCTTTCCGGATCTTTCTAAAATTGTAATTTACCACAATAATAATAATCATAAATTAAATGTTTTAATAATAATAGATCATAAACAATATACAATGTTATATATAGAATCATTTACTTTTTGTACTGGCAATGAATTTGTATTAAATGTGGGTCAAAATTTAATATCCTATAAGGTAGATATAAATTTCTGTAATAACAATGACATATTGGACGTAGGACACCTTAGTCCTCCCGTGACCATGATCACTGTAAAGTGTTCGAAACGTCGGGCAATTAAAAATCAAATACAAACGCGATAGAACCCGTAAAAGTAGTTTCATTTCAAATACAAATTGAATCACTTACAACGGGTTTTTTAACCAGTTCTTCAAGTTGCTCAAATCTGCCGAGTCTCCACAATGGTTCAGCGGATAATTCCATCATGTCGTCCTCGGAATCATGCTCACTTAGTAAACGGTATGCTGTGAATGGCTGATCGAGTCCAAGGTAACAATCTATCATACCCTGAAAGTGCCTCAAATTTGAAAACATGCTTTCAACCTTTTACCTTTTTTGGTACTAATCCCAGTCACATTCGCAACACTGTAACGCCAGTAAGCCAGGATCCGCAAAATTGAAAACGAAAAACTGGAGGCGTTGGCAAAATTTCACTTCCAGCCTCCTATGCAAAGCGAAAGATATGATGCAAAATTGACTAATAACTCAATAAGAGGATGCACGGCTACAAGAAGCTCAGTAGTACCACGGATATAACGGATGTAATATATACTTTGTGACCCATAAATTTGATAGCAATAATAGATGTGACAAGAACGCCTGAATGCACGGGATTTTTCTTGTGTTGAAATATATAATTCAGAATGGCTAATATAATACATAGAACAGTTACTATAGTCCTTAAAATATAGCTTGATCTCTGTGACAGATAGCGACAAAACCGATAAAGTAATTATGAATACGCGTCATGTTTACAACTTTAATTTGTATTTTTTTTATTTCTTATGGTGACAAACGAGCAAGCAGCACAACTGATGGTAAGTGTCACTGCCGCCCATGAACCTTTGCAATACCAAGGGTATAAGCTTGGGCCGCTGCATACCAATAAAATCTCCAAGCCCACCCAGTTGGGCTTCCGGCTCTCTCGCTCACTGAATGAAGCGCAATAGCACATTGCCATTACTCAGACGTCGATCTTCTGCGAGAATGTGGTACTATCCCGGACGGACCGGCCCGCGGCTGTAGACAGAAAACTGTCAACAGCGTGGTCTTACCAAAATTGATTATATCGCCTGTATTTTCATTCTTTAGATGCCAGTTATATCTCAACTGAATTATGAATATAAAAATATGAATATTTACACCAAAACTAGTACCTCATATGTTTTAAAATACTTAGTAACCATTTTATAAAAGCATAGTGCTTACGCAAGTGCAAGATCATACTGAACTGAGAATAAGATAGAGATGGGGCTATCGATAAATGTAAATCTATATCATTCTTATTAATTATTTTTAAAACAAAACCAATACATTACCTATATAAACCACATGGTTACTCTATAAAATAAGTAAATTGTGTTAATTTAGTATTCAGACATCAGTTATAATATTAATAAGACCATTTCTATTATATTAAAAAGTGTGTGTGTCAGCTCCGAAGCACGACTGGAGTTTATTCCTTAAGTACGATTATCAAAACAGACGCAAAAAAAGCTCGTTTGACTAAAAATAATATATATATATATATATATATATATATATATATATATATATATATATATATATATATATATATATATATACTTATATTATATACTTATTTACCTTTATTAAGACTGTTCAGTGAAGTATTATCTCACGTCAGAAAGTGAAAGGTGCGCGGAATAGGTTGCGCACCAAAAACGTAACGAGGTCATTCGATCACTAGATTTTACTCCTCAAATTTTTCTCATATATGAAAATCGATTCTTAAGGAGTAAACTCCAAAAAGATAATTTCTTTTATAAAATAAACATGATTATTCATGAAATAATCTGTGACCAAGAACTCATCATCAACCTACAAGAATGCTCCAGCGATGATGATAATAGTGACGATGAACTTGGATGTATTCCTTTCGAATAATAAAAAGAATTAATTAACAGTTTAGTTTAAATTAAATAAAATCCATTAATTTAAATTCAATAAGATTTTCATGCATTGTTTTTCCATTGCAGTAGCTAATAACTTTAAAAAATAAGGAATTATATCGACAAAAATACGGACTGCATCGTAAGCGTGCGGCACTAGTGAGAACTGTCACAGAGATCAAGCTATATTTTATAGACTATAATAATAGTATTTAGAAATATAAGTAATACTATACAATCTTCCCGTGTAGTAACAAGTTAAGGACAAAATAGCTCAACAGTCCTTCCTTTGTCGTGGGAGTTGAAAAAAAGCCTGAGGGAACTGCACCTACAATCTCCTTGTAAACTTATAACATCAACCGAGTTCCTGAATTGGCCTACCAAGCATGGTAATTATAGCATCATTCTTCCCTTAGTGATGCCTACGTGGACGGTGATAGGCTGATGCTCGTAATTAAGGCAACAATCAACTTACTTGCATACTATGTCTGTCTAGTTGTCCTTCTTGAGCTAAACGTTCATAGCAGAGTGCCGCGTCCTGCAAGCGACCCGTCACGACTTGTGCCAGAATTAATTCCTTCAGCGAAGGTTCAGAACTTTTCATCGATAAAATGCCTATAACAATAAAAGGTACAATATTACATACTTTAGGAGCTCATTACGACTTTAAACATATAGTAAAAACTCTTAAGTACAAAAAATAAAAACTATATATTATATTTACGATTTATTTATTGCAATATATTTTTTTAATTAATATTAAATGTCCACAGGGTCAGACATACATAATGTTGTGAGAAAAGTTTTATGCGGGTTCAGATTGAACATAATGTTGAGAAAAGTTTTAAGCATAAATGTTGAAGAATTAAATGGTAAGGACAAACCGTCGATGGAGATGACATACAATAGTGTATGGAAGATGAACGTATCACATCCACCCCAAGTAATTGGAACAAGAGCAGCTTTCGGATAACCTGCTCTTATTCCAATTACTTGGGGTCGATATAGTCTACTCAAATATAGACCACAACATATTTTTGCTGCTCAAGTCCTATTTTTTAGGTAAAGTTTCTTCTATAGTAAGAAAGAAATGAACATACTCTACCGCGACGTCTAGATCGAAAAGGGAGTTCGAAATAAAGGCATCATAGTCCTTTATTTTGAACTTCCTTTCTGTTGGCGTTTCATAATCGTATCTTTAGACACCACACGAAAAGAAGATGTGTCGTTATATTCTAAATCGATTTTGTTAATATTATATTCTATATAATGTATTACGTAACACAAAGAGACTATATTTTTAGTTAATTATTTTTTTAATTATAATAGCTTACCAGCGACAGAGTCCGGTTCATCTAGCAACGCGTATATTTCAGCAAGGAAAGGTAGCTGTTCTTGCACTCTGTTCTTCTGTTCATGCATGTACAATTCGAGATATTGCAATGCCCTTTCTAATTCACCACATACAAAATTACCGCGTGCAATCATTAGCTTATCGAATTTATCCAAAAACGATGAAATTGCCCTGTAAAAAAAAATATTACAAATTTGAAATAAAGTTATTGTACGAATTCTAGCGTTTGTATTTGATTTTTAATTTTCCAATATTTCGAACACTTTGCAGTGTTCTTGGTCACGAGAGACCGAAGGTGTATTACGTCCAACAAGTCATAGTTTTTACAGAGTTTTGTATCTACCCGCTACAGTATTAGTCATTCATATAGGGTTTTAGTTCGAGTTTTCCTTCTCTTGCATAGATGTTATATGCATATATCACCCTTAGTCGTCTTTTACGATCACCCACGGGTAAGATAAGGGGTGGTGAATTGTATTCTTACTCCGTCACCACACGGAAAATTATGCTATTAAATATGTTGTTTATGGTCAGTTCTTATTAAACATTAAATTTATAATAATTATTATATTATGGCAATCTACTAGTTTAAAAAAATAGTATCATACCCTCAGTTTTCTTGCCGGTTATTTCTGTGTGGTCGCGTTCCGATCCGGCGATAGCTTAATAGTATTGTTAGTTTTTTTATATATAAATAATGCAGCTAGTACTTTCGCAGTGATTGCGGCGTAAATTTCATGAATATCGTAAAAGTGTTCAACGGTTTACTCATGACCGAGTAACAAACGTCCAAACATTTTTCACCAGTTTCATATTTAGAATATTGGTAGGATGTACTTACTTATGGTTATCATTTTCCAATGGCTTCGGTTTCGAATGACACCATTCCAAAATCCATCTATTCATAAAATCTAGCAATGTATAAATTGTTTTACTACATTTGCTTTGGTTTCCTTCCTCAGTCTGCACAGAATTGATACTAGGGGTCATTCTTATATGTCGTAACAATTTATATTTAGATCTTTCGGTAGCAACAGGATTTTCATGTTCAAAACTCTCCAATTCTATAAAAGATAATTTACACGGTGATCTTTGAATTGCACAAGTTAGGATTATATTTTATATTTGACAGCTTCTGCCCGCGGCTTTGCCCGCGTAAAAAGTTACTTTCCTAAAGTTTTCCATTACCTATTTTTATTTTACCCCTTCAGTGTAAATTTTTGCAACATGTTAATGTCATATTTATTTATATTTAATCAATAGCCTAAAAATAAGTTTCAAGCTTCTGGCTTTAAAAATGACGATACTTCCTCATAACTTTTCATCCCCTTTACAACACTTTTTTGCATTAAAACGTAGCCTATGTCCTTTGTCAGGCTCTAGACCATTTGCGTACCAAATTTCATTTAGATCGGTTGAGTAGTTTTGCCGTGAAAGAGCGACAGACAGACAGAGTTACTTTCGCATTTATAATATTAGTAAGGATAACCAACATGCTATATATATTAGGCAAATTTTCCTTACATTTTGGTAGAGACTCTTTTGCTCAATATAAGGACACAACAGTATGCAGAAGACGAAGTATCACTATCCCTTCTCGTGTATGTCGTTAAAGACAACTAAAAGACCAAAGTAATTAACATTATTGCATATGAAGGAAAACTCAACATAAAACCCTTTACAAATTTGTTTGAACTTAGTGACATACGTCAATGTTATGCCCAATATTAAGACATATAGCATACTAGCTTCTGCTCGCGGCTTCGCCCGCGTAAAATGTTACTTTCCTTAAGTTTTTCATCCCCTACTTTTATTTTACCACTTAAGGGTAATTTTTTTTACAAAATTTTAATGTCATATTTATTTATGTCTAATCAATAGCATCGTTAGCAATAGATATGTCATCGTTTAATACAATTCTAACTGTAAAGTTTGAAGTGTTAAGTCTATACAATGTGTAAACATTGTCCGATAGATGGCATACGTCACCTTGAAGACGTAAGATATAATATGATTCGAAATTTGCATGTCCTAAAATAGTTCACAATGGTGTAAGTGGCAGCACGGTTGGGCCGGATTCCCAATAGGTGCGGGTTCGAACCCCGTTTGTGACATCATTTTTCGTTTCGTATCGGGTATTTATAAATAATTAAGCATATTAAATGCTAAAAATTTCAGTAATTTGAATAACAAGGTTGTGTCATCGTTTAATACAATTCTAACTGTAAAGTTTGAAGTGTTAAGTCTATACAATGTGTAAACATTGTCCGATAGATGGCATACGTCACATTGAAGACGTAAGATATAATATGATTCGAAATTTGCATGTCCTAAAATAGTTCACAATGGTGTAAGTGGCAGCACGGTTGGGCCGGATTCCCAATAGGTGCGGGTTCGAACCCCGTTTGTGACATCATTTTTCGTTTCGTATCGGGTATTTATAAATAATTAAGCATATTAAATGCTAAAAATTTCAGTAATTTGAATAACAAGGTTGTGTCATCGTTTAATACAATTCTAACTGTAAAGTTTGAAGTGTTAAGTCTATACAATGTGTAAACATTGTCCGATAGATGGCATACGTCACCTTGAAGACGTAAGATATAATATGATTCGAAATTTGCATGTCCTAAAATAGTTCACAATGGTGTAAGTGGCAGCACGGTTGGGCCGGATTCCCAATAGGTGCGGCTTCGAACCCCGTTTGTGACATCATTTTTCGTTTCGTATCGGGTATTTATAAACAATAGCCTAAAAATAAGTTTCAAGCTTCTGGCTTTAAAAATGACAATACTTCCTCATAACTTTTCATCCCCTTTACAACCCTTTTTTGCATTAAAAAGTAGCCTATGTCCTTTGTCAGGCTCTAGACCATTTGCGTACCAAATTTCATTTAGATCGGTTGAGTAGTTTTGCCGTGAAAGAGCGACAGACAGACAGAGTTACTTTCGCATTTATAATATTAGTAAGGATAAAAAACAAAAATATTTAGATGTAATTGATGATTAAGTTACTTACTAATAACAGCCATTATTTCTTCTTGTATATATTGAGCGTTGCCTCTAGACATAACAGCGTGTAGCATTACATAAGGCAGGAACAAAAATAAGGTTCTAACGTCACGACGCATGCTTGGATGTACTGTGCGCAAGAGTTCGCGAATGCTCGACGATTCTATCAGGGGAATCAATTGACCCGCCCAACTAAAAGGACACAGATTATAATTTTTAACCAACTTAGTAAATAAACAGAGAGGCTTCTTAGACAAAGGACGAGACCTCACACATGGCATTTTGCGAGGAGATCTGATGTATAAGCCTAGGCGGATCTTCGAAGTAACCGCCGTTTGGTAGCCCCTAAAGGCTTGGACTAAATATGACCACACCAGAAAAAAAGCCTCATACAACTTGGCAAAGGAGTGGATCCTCCAATTGAGTCACCTAAGCCACTAATATGCCAGCACTGACGCATACCGATACAAAGTTTTGTATTGAAATGCGCATTCGAGTCCATTTTCGGCATCATTACCTGGTTATACATTCATCTATCATCACCTTGGCACATATATGTCCCACTGCTGGGATCGAACCTCCTCCAGCTACTATACCACGCTGGTCAGAAGGATTCGCATAGGGTTTTATGTCGAGATTTCCTTCTTTTGCAAAGATGGTACCCGCATATTAAACCTCTTGGTCATATATTCCTGAAATCGAATAATTTAGAGGTGCATCAGGTACACCCAACAATATATTATACCTACGTTCGGATCAAACCACCGAAATCAAAGAATCTATTTCAGTAGCCCGCTCATTTATGGTGAGTAATGATACGAAAAATTAAGAGCCTCACACAATTATGCCGGACCCCCGAACAGTTTGGGTGAAATGTGATGAGACCATAATTATCGAAATAAGAAGTAACAAATGTAGGCCATAATCGCCCATTATAATTTTCACTCAAATCTGATAAGACTATCAAAGTCAAAAACAAACATGCACATTTAAAAAATATAAAATTAACAGGATTAAGATACGAATAAAATCTAATAAAATATTACTCACTTGTGAGCCCATTCCAGAAACGTCGTTGCGTATGTAGATCCAAATAATGGGTGTGCTTTTTTCGGCTGAGATGGATACGCCAAAGTATATCTGCATAAACACATTTAGTCAATAACCTTATTCCTCTGAAACTATATAAAGCTTACTGATGACTAACCCAACCCTGAGAGGATAAATCCGTTATTGTTCAATACTGGCCAGGGCTTTTTTTTTTTGGCGCCGGGCTATGGAGTGGTCACAGCAGCTAAATCTGTCGGGGACTCGCCCAACACGTACCTCTCTTCGCCTAGCCAGCGTGCCACCGGAACCCGGTCTATGGCTTCGGTGGCCCAACTGGCCAGGGCTATACTAACTTATCTGGATCTTCTATTACGGGTTTTCTTTCACTTGTTATCTGTCTACATCATTTACGACAGCCAGAGAAAACGAATTTTTAGCGTCACTTTTTTTAACGAATCCATGATATTATTAGGTACAACTAAAATAAATGATTCTTTTATATAATTATTTGAATATACTATAATAATTTCTAAACTAAAAATCACAATTTAAAAAGTTTTGAAGGCCTTCATCATTATTACTTCGGCTCATATATGTCTCATTAGCTGGGCTCAAGCCTCTTGCACAATAGACGGCAAAATTACCATGATATGAGATGCTAGTCAGAGGAATGGGTATAGAGTTTTATTTCGAGTTTACCTTCTCTTACATAGATGTTATCAGTATATTATACGACTTAGTCGTATTTAACGACAGTCATGTTCAAGATAGAGGCTGTTTAATTGTATTCTTACTATGTCACTAGATAGAAAAGCCATAATCGCGAAGAGTGACGATCAGAAGCTGCGCCATATAGAAGTATATAGACGGTGATAGGTGATATGTGTAATCATTTGATGATATGTTAGGAATACAATATGTCATCACTTTCTTAACTGCACATAAGGGTCGTAACACCAGCTGAGAGATCACCAAAGAATGGATAACAGCATTGTCTTGGAATATTTATAAAATCATCTGTAATCGCCCAAATGCTTAGCAATTATGGTATATATAGGAGAGGCCTTGTCCTACCGTAGCCCAGTCTAAGATAGGATAAGTTATTCTAACTTATACGAGTGAAAAATCAATGAAAGATTTATCACATAAAATTAGAAGAATTGAATTACCGATATAATTCAGGAATTATTTAAAACATCAATAATGGCGTACCTCGAACTAAGCAAAGGTTGCATGATCTGATGTATGTGTTCGGGGAAACTATCCCATACATCTTTTTTGCTACCAGTTGGCGATATGTCATAAATCTTCAATATCTCTTGTATTGTTAATGCGTAGCAATCCATATTCTGTTAACAATAAAAAATATTCAAAACGTAATAACACAATAAAATTAACATGAGCGAATCCGCGGGCAGAAGTTATTCAGTTTCTATAAAATTACTGAAATTTAGCATTTTAATATGCTTATTTATAAAAACCCGATTACGAGCGAAAAATGATTGTCACAAGTGGGATTCGAACCCATACCTATTGGAAATCCTTTCCTATCGTGCTGCTACTTACACCACCGTGTACTATTGTAGGACATTCAATTCTCGCATCGTATTATATTTTCGTCTTTAAGGAGACATGTGCCATTTACCCGACATTGTTTACACATTGTACAGACTTAATACTTAAACTTTGCAGTTAGAATTGTATTTGTATTGTAGTAATAAAGGATATGGGGATTATAACATTGTGTCTTAAAATATTTTGATACATACAATTGAATTAAAACCCTGGGTGGGTTTTTCTTTTATTTCTTTAAAGTCTTTTAGAATGAACTAATATTTTCATCCAGTCACATTTCAATCAGTTAAATATCAACTAAATAAAAATTAAAAGAATAGATTGAATAGCCAACCACTTCTGAGCTTCCCCTAAATATGTTTGCTTACGAGCATTATTTAATTAGTTACCATTGTATCCTTTTCGTACTGAAAAGCTCTAGAAAGTTCCATAAGAGCAGTAGCAGCGAAGCAATTGTCACCTATTGAGAATGCAAAAGGTGATCTATCTGGTTGCACATATTGTCTAGGCAGGTGGCCGGCTTCGATGGCACCGAGTTGACCAAGGCATGCACCACTTGAAAGACTTACTTGAGTATCTGAATCCTTGCAACCTGAAAGCAGAAGCATAAGTTGAAAACAAAGGTTTACAGTCAACCAGCGATGACACATAGCGGATGTATACTTAGCTATTATGTAAACATATTAGTGGTAGGACCACGCTGTTGACAGTTCGCTGTCTACAGCCGCGGGCCGGTCCGTCCGGGGTGGTGCCACACTCTCGCAGAAGATCGACGCCTGAGCAGTGGTAACATACTATTGTGCTTCGTTCGGTGAGCAAGAGAACCGATAGCCCAGTTTTCTGGGTGGGTTGGGATTATTGGTAGGCAGCAACCTAGCTATACCTCTGGGATTGCAAAGGTCCATGGGCGGCAGTAACACTTACCATCGGGTGTGCTGCTTGCACGTTTGCCACCATATGCAATAAAAAAAAAACATTCGAACCAAAATAATTTCTGATGTTGACGCGAGTATACATACAGATATAATATAAAACTATTTATATACATTTTGTTTCGTATGTAATTTGATTTCTACATTCCTGATGTGTCGAATACATTTTGGCGTTCATGGTTATAGGACTAAGGTATTTCACGTGCAGCGGGTAGATAGCGCATACATAAAATCGTTTCTCATAACGATGGCGTTTTTCACATGTAGTAAAAAAAAAGAAAAAAAAACACCCCCATCCATGACTATCTCTCGTTTTTGGGCGAATTAATTCATCCTCATACCAAAATAAGAATTTATGCCTGAAATGTATCATTTCAAATATGTTCTCGCGGTAAACATTGGCTGTTTTGATATAAGCACACCAATATTTGTCATATTATAATGGGTTGAGAGCCCTCAGCGCTCACCCACAGTCCGGGTAAAGTTGTCATAGCCATCTGAGGCTAACAACTAAGACACACAAAAAAAAAAAAAAAAGTCATATTATAATTGTATTGACCAAATTGTTTATAACAGCAAGATGCGAGCCTCAATTAATCAAATAGCCTGTATTTTCCGATCCCTAAAAAGGGAGACCGGGCGGACCCAACGAATTACGGGCCGATTATGATAACATCCTTACTCTCCAAAGTAATGGAGAAAATCATAAACCGCCAGCTTCTGCAGTACCTTGAGGATCGCCAGTTGATCAGTGACCGCCAATACGGCTTTCGTCATGGTCGATCAACTGGTGATCTCGTGTACCTTATGCACCGTTGGGCAGAGGCTTTAGAGGGCAACGGTGAGGCGCTAGCACTCAGCCTAGATATCGCAAAGGCGTTCGATAGGGTCTGACACAGGGCCCTTCTATCGAAGCTACCGTCTTATGAAATCCTCGAGGGACTCTGTAAATAGATCGCCAGCTTTCTGGATAGTCGGAGTATAAGAGTCGTCGTCGATGGCTCTTGCTCCGATACCATGACCATTAACGCTGGCGTACCGCAGGGCTCGGTGCTCTCCCCGACACTGTTTATCCTGCATATCAATGACATGCTCTATAGAGAATATGCATTGTTATGCGGATGACGGCACGGGTGACGAGCGGTATACCGAGCATCAGAATATCCCTCGGAGTATATTACAGGAAAGAAGGACTCAACTTGTGTCTGAAGTTGAGCGCTCTCTGGGGCGGGCCTCGAATTGGGTTGAACGGAACTTATTCCAGTTCAATCCCACTACGACACAAGTTTGCGCATTCACTGCAAAGACTCTCTCCACAGCCTCAGTTCCAAAGTGTAACTCTCCAAATTTCCGAAGTATTGGGATCCTCGGCGTCGAACTATCAAGCAAAGTCCAGTTTGGGAGTCATTTGGAGGACAAAGCCAAATTGGAAGTAGAAAACTGGGCGTCCTGAACAGAGTCAGGCGGTACTTCACACCGAGACAATGTCTTGTGCTATATAAGGCACAAGTCCGCCCTCATGTGGAGTACTGCTCACATCTCTGGGCAGGCGCGCCCAAATATCAACTAAACGCACTTGACTCCCTACAAAGACGTGCTGTTCGAATCGTCGGTTATCCCAATCTCGCGGCAAGACTGGAGTCATTGGAGAGCCGGAGAGACTTTGGGTATCTCTGTGTACTCTACAGGCTATTTCACGGGGAGTGCTCCGAGGAACTGTTTGACACCCGTTGTGGAAGAGGTTCGAGCCCAACAATGGGACATATATGAGCTGAAATGAAGATGATATGGAGTAGAGTAGGGTAGGGAATCCAAAAGTGGGACATATACGAACTGAGATGATGATACCAGGTTTAACCTGCCAAGTGCCATTCGTTCGATTCCCTTGGAGGATAATACTTTGTGCAGTCCACAATTGTTGTAAGCCTGGGCATAGTTTTTACCTGTTAATTGTACATTTGTAAAGTTTCCTGAAATACAAGGATGTGTTACCATAAACCCATCCTGCAGTGGGTGCAGTGTTATCATAAAAAAAATTGCTAAATACCGAGTTTTATAGCTTTATGTTCAAAAACAGGCAATTTTCATAAAAACTTTCATTCCATTTTTAGATGTGTAAAGAAGTTATTCTTTTTTTAAATTAATTACTCACCAAGAAGTAAATGATCAATAAGCTCAACTATAACAGTATCAATGCTTTTCCCACTAAATATTGCTTTGTGTATTTCACTCCTATTATTTTTCAGTAACTTATCCAGATGAGAGAACGCTATCGCCTTTATAGTTGGTATATCATGATTCAAATGCTGCAAGTACCATTTTATTTTCTCCAAAAACTCTTCTGGTTGAGTTCTCTTTACATGCCTTTTAATTGTTACCTTTATTGTCTCTGATACTTTAGTATCTTCCAGAAAGAAAAGGTCTGATATGTGAGAACTTAATAAGTTCTCATTGCTCAAAACTAAATATTGAAATATTTTATTAATTTCTTGTGGCGCATAGTCTAGCTGCTGCATTAGTGATACTGCAAGATTAGACAATAAGGGTCCAAGAAACATTGAATCTATATTATGTATAAATGCGCCCCAGGCTTCTGCCAGAATTTTCGGAAATTCTTTAGCTAAAGGAAGAGCAGATCTCAATGTTGCCAACACTTTGAACCTCAAAGGAGTTATATACTGAACTCCCATCAATTGCATTATATCAGGAAAGCTTTTCAATGCCTTACGTTTTACTGACAATGCAACTTTAGCATTCACCAGTTTATGATCAAAGTATGCTAGAACACCTAGAAATTTTGGGTTCAGGAAATCTGCAACTTGTGATGTAGACATAGACATGTTTCCAGTCGGAGTTGAAACATCAGGGTCGTGACAAGCTAGATATTTACAAGCCTTCAACACTTTATCTGAATCACAGCAATATTGCAAAAGAAATTCAGTCAGTATTACTCTAAAATGTCTTTTTATTAAATTCAATATAGACATTTTAGTTAACCTTTCAATGATATCATAACATTTTTTAGCTGCTTCCTTAGATTCATTTAAGTAAACATGAACATAAATATGTGGAAATCTTTCGATTAGAAAGTCCGGCACTGAGCATTGCACTTGTGACGCAATCTCTTCAATCATGGCCGGTACGTCATCTATCATGACGGAATAAGGTATTAAATAAGGTAAGAAATGATGCACATCTTTTGATACAAATTCTCTATACCCAACAAATCCGAATGCTCTTACAACCTTTAAAAGAGATATGGCAAATTCTTTACCACTATACAAGCTGCATTCTACAAAGAGTTTGCAGTAATCTTTCTTATACCTGTGATAAACTTGATTAGGACTGTATCCATGAAATTCACAAACATCTCTAAGGCTAACTACAGCTTTTGGTCCAAGTGAACATTGTGGGTGCATTATAAAATAAACAAAAAGCTTGGTAGCTGGTAAAATGACTGCTTCGTTAGAACACAATGCAAATTCTTTTATGAAATTTAATGTATTTGTCTGACGGCTATGGTCATTGTTCTCTAGGCTTGTCTTAGTTGATTGAACTAACATGTTAATACATATATTAAATACTTCATTTCTTTGAGAGTTCAATTCTATATCTTCATAATCCTGTTAAATAAAAACGTTAAAATAATCGAGCCACTAAGCATAAATCATAAATTAAAGAGTTATGAGTTCAATTCTCATACATAGCAGTTCTGTGTGATACATAGAAAATTATTCTGAGATTGAGTGTTGCTTGTGTCATCATCATTATCCCAGCTTTTATTCCAATTACTTGGTGTTGACGAATGATCGACCCCCTATCTGATGTCAACTCTCCTTGGGAATATAATTAATGACCAGATGGAATGAGGTGGAGTTGGCCCAAGTCGATATAAAGCTTTTAGTCGTCTTTTACGACATCCACGAGCAAAATAAGGGTTGGTAGTAATTGCATTGTTGTGTTAATTATATATTTATAAAGTATGGATTTATTACTTAGTGCGGTACATTGTCTTGAAATAATACATAAATATACTTACATCCTTGTTACTATATAGTGGTCTTAATGCTTTCAAAACATGCTGAACATTATTTTCGTTTATAACTTCCTGTGAAACTCCATACTTTAATACATAATAATGATTGCATAATCTTCTAAATAGTTCCCAGAACCCACTGCCTTCAAAATCCGAATACTGCTTCCAATTTAAAAACTTTGCAAATAAAATTTTAAGACTATTAAGAGTAGAATGCTGACTTGGAGTATGTGTATTGAGTTCGGTATATATTTCTGTTCTTAAAAAAGTTTTGTTGGCTGGAATTTGTTCTGCATATTCAATGTTATGACAATTGGAACATATAAGTTGCATGCTTATAATATCATTTTTGAATATAGAATGTCCAGAATAATCTTTTGTTGTGCTGATGACAATTTTAAATGAACCCAAAGAAATACATGAAAGTGCTGATACAACACTACAAACTTCTGCCTGGATATTTGAATCTTTCGTTAAAAAAGCAGGCATAAGCAAATCCCCTATGAGTTTACTTGCTGAAAATATCTTGTTAAGAACTATTAATGGACAAAGAGGTATGGCCTGAAAAATAAGAAAATAATTTGGTTTAATTGAATACTTTCTAGATAGTAAAATATTTTTAAATTAAGCACTTTGTTGTTTTTAATTTATATCAGTTGTTGGTTTGTCTTTTCCAGCACAGATATAATCTTTGACCTACATGTAGATTAACAATACCCATTCAGCAGACCATCGACGTCTGCTAATTGCATTGCTACAAACAGGTAATATTGCTAGAATTGCCATACATAACAACATAACAATAGGTTGGCAATCGCTGTTGGTGATAAGTTTTTCAGAAACACTGCCCATTCCTCTGATCCTACAGCAACTTACGAAACTATTTACGACACCCATGGTGAAATTGACAGCGTTGATTCTGATTTTTTTTATTATTTTAAGCTATTGCATAGCTTCTATCGCGGGCCTTGAGCGTGGAGACCGAATCCAGAAATTCCGTAACGAAAATAACCTAACACCCCCCACTCCGACCGGCACAGCGGTGATACTTTTTAGTTTTGCCATCTATCGATGAATAGCAGAACTTTTAATGACTTTTTGAAATATCACGCTTGTCTCTTTAGTTCAGCAACTCGCCTCTAGGTGGCATTGGTTGTATCGGCGTTACTGCGCATGCGTAATCCCCCTCTTCGCCCCGCAATCTGGTGACTCATGCCTGCTTAGAGTTTCGGCGTTAGGGCACCTCCTCTTTGTATTTACTTCATGGTACGACTCTACGAAGCTCGCACGAATCGAGACGAGCTGCTCCGAAATCGGACGAATACGTAATCAGCTGTTTGTGAGAAAGTATATAGGTGTATAGGTATTTATCATCTATGTACAACAGTGAATATCTGTACTCGAAAATAAATAACTATAATTGCATAAGTTGATAAAAAATGCTATGCAATAGCTTCACCGCGGCAGTCCCTGAGTGCCACCCGGTTTTTTTTATTACTTATGGTGGCAAACGAGCAGATAGCACACCTGATGGTAAGTGTCACTGCCGCTCTTTTGCAAATACCAAGGGTATAGCTAGGCCGCTGCCTACCAATACAAACCCCAAACCCACCCCAGTGCGCAATAGTATATTGCCATTACTCAGATGTCGATCTTCTGCAAGAGTGTGGTACTACCCGGACGGACCCGCGGCTGTAGACAGAGAACTGTCCACAGCGTGGTTCCACCACCATTTATTACTAAATGAGTAATCCAGGTAAAATATGATATCTTTTTATATAATAAATAACAGGGTAAAGATTTTTAGGGCAGCAGGACACATTAATCATGTTACAATGCACCTATACGGGGTAGTCCTTAAATTGGAGACTCATTACTTAAAATGAGCTATACAAGTTATACTTACTTCATGGCACAAATCCAAAGTTTTTTTCCTAATTACACTGCTAATAGTATTCCAGGTATCACTAACATTATCCTTCAGAATGAGTCTTGCAGCTAATATGTATGTGATAATCACAGAATTAGTATTACTGTTGTATCCCAAACTTTGTTCAGAAAATTGTGATGTGTTTTGGAGACTTAAAAGTTGAAGAATTTTTATAGATTCTTCTCTTGAAATACACTTACATAACATTACTGTACTTAAAATTATGTTCATAAAAGACTTAGTACAGGCAGTTTCTTTTATTATTATGTGCTTATGATACTTTAAAATCTTTGATAATGAGTGCCATATGATAATAATGTGTTCCTTTTCTAGTATTTGTGTATTTGATTCCTCTTGGACTTGACTTTGTATAAAAACCAGTTCCAAAATTTGCAAGCCTGATAAGCTTCTTTTTAAGTGGTAATTTATTAAAAATATATCCAGTTTAGGATCCTCACAGGTTTTCAATGACATAATAACATTTATAGCTTGTTTATAATAGAAGTTGTCTTTTAAATACAAACATCCATTTTTTTTAAACTGTGTATCAAAATGTTGTAAAATATGTTTACAATAACACTCTTGCAGTGTTTCTATTTCACTAGCATCCATATTTGAAATATCAATTATATCTTTTGGCAATTCCAGGTATTTACTAAGCGACAAACATTTCAATTTTAAATCATTGCTGAACAGCTTTACCCCTTGTGTCTTCAAAATTACTGAGCAAATATTTATTAAAATAAATTCATTATATTTTTCAATGGCTCCATCACAGATTTTTATAAAATTCAACATAAGTTTATTAAAAGTCTCCAAATATAAGTCATCAATTTCACTTTTTTCATAGAAAACATTTATAGATTTTAAAAAAGCTTCTAAAGAATATACTAATTCAGTAAAAACGCAAGGAAAACTGTTGTGAAATTTACAAATACCGACTTGGCTATAATTATGTATCAAATTAATGAAGAACTTTAAACTTATCAGTTTCAAATCGGCACTAAAATTGTTCAGTATATACAAAACATCATTGAAAAAGTTTTCATATTCTGTCTTGTGTTTATTGATATAAATTGAATTTGTTGATAAACTTTCAGAAAGCAGTTCCAATGTTAAATTAATTAATGTTTTACATGTACTCAAGTCCTTCACATGAACAAAAATAGGCTCTAAATTTAATTGCACATTGGGAATGTTGACTTGCTCAGATTTAAAATTATCCAATACTTTTTCAGTTGAAGATTCTCTTGGATTTTCTTTATAATATTGAATAAGCTTATTAACAATTGAGAAATATTCGGAATGTAGTTGATTATAAAATGATGCACTATTCATGCACAGTATGTTGAGTATTTTTAGTTGAGCTTCTTTGCTGGTAATATGTATCCTGTAATCACAAAATAGTTACATATTAGTTTGTTATTACTTAAAAATATCAAACAAATTATAATCTAAATAAATAAAACTATTACTCATGAATATATATTTTGTTTTCTAATGTTTACGCGAGTATTACACATTTGAAATAAAACTACTTTTACGGATTCTATCGCGTTTGTATTTGTATGTGTATAAATATAAACGCGATAGAATCCGTAAAAGTAGTTTTATTTCAAATATATTTTGTTTTCTTAATTAAATAATAATCAAATATTTAAGTAAACCTTTTATTTAATAGTAAAATAATAAAGTATAAGTACTCATCATCACCATCATCGTCACAGCCCATAAATGTCCCACTGTTGGGCTCGGGTCTCCTCCGCAATGGGAGGGAAATTAACCTATATACCACGCTGGTCAGGCATGTTGGTATAGGGTTTTATTTCAAGTTTTCCTTCTCTCGCATAGATGTTATATGCGTTTTATATCCCTTAGTCGTCTTGAACCATCACCCACAGGTAAGATGGGGTGGTGAATAGTATTCTTACTCCGTCACCACACAGAAAAGTATAAGTACTACACGGAAAAGTATAAGTACTAAAGAGGAAAATACAATTTTTTATTGAAATAAACTTAAGCTGACAAATATGTATTTATTGTTTTATATATAATAAATGATATCTTAATTTTAATATTTTAGTTTGACAAAGAGTAATTTTGGGCCTGAAATATATTTTATACATATTCTTTTATGGAACTTCTATAGTCATATGACTATGAATAAAAACTTAAAACATTGGACTTTGTAATTACTTATTTTTCACCATTAATGGGGGCAAATAATCTTCTAAATGGTGTATTTAATATTAACATTTATGTTGTATTATGTGCGATCTATCATACTGACTAACACCCCTTAGATAAATTAATAAATTATTTACATTCACAAGACTGGTCCAACATTAAAAATAAAGATATTATTTTAAAATATATATTTAAGCAACAGAATAATCCATTTGACCGATCTTTCCGAAGCTCAATCACAGTAAAGAGGCTGCCACTTTTTAAGAACAAATTTTAACACCAATAATGAAATAGTTACCTGTTTAATTCCTTAACTGACCAGACATAAAATAATCGTCCTACCAACCAAGTATTAAAAGCATTATAATAGGAATCTGGAAACTTTGAAGTGCCAGGGCGTGGGACCAACACTTCGGAGGAATCTCTGAAAAAACATTATCACTGGTTATAATATATATTTAAATTATTGTGCCCCTATTTGGCATGGCGTAAATAATGTAGGATTTTTAATCCGAATACAAAATCAAATATATTGCACTGCCATCTTTTGTAGGTGCTATAAATGATGAATGCTATAATCCATCATATCCTAAAGGTGTGATAATTGCAGAATTATTTATTACCCATCTAACAAACGAAGAAAACAGGGAGAATCATGCTCCGACACGATTGTTGAAGCTAAGAACAATTCTAGTGTTTTACTCACATATGTCTCCGTGTGGTGACGGAGTAAGAACACAGTTCACTACCCCCTATCTTGCCCGTGGGTGATCATAAGAGCTGACTAAGGGATATAAAACTCATATAACATCTATGCAAGAGAAGGAAAACTCGAAACAAAACCCTATACCAATACTTCTGACCAGCGTGGTACAGTAGGTTAATTTCCCTCCCATTACAGAGGAGGCCAGAGCCTAACAGTGGCACATATATGGGCTGTGATAATGACGACTCACATATGACTGAATTTCCACTTAACATGAGTTAGAGTTACAAAATTTCAATTAACGATATGCACTAGCTGTTTAGATTACAAATAAAGTATTATTACGAAAGAAACAAATGTTCAATGCCGAACGAATGTCTGGTTAAGATATACAATGCGAAAGTGGAAGGATGTAGGTACCGGGGGAGACCGAGACTAACCTACCTAGACCAAATTGGTCACGTACTGATGGTGGAGTCAAGAGTCTCCAAAACCGGCGAGCGTGTATGAAGAGAATTACGAATGTAGAGGAAACGAGTGAAGTATGCAAGGATAGAGTTCTCAGGCACTCTGTTCTCTCTGCTTACCCTGCAAGGTAAGGTGATATGGTGTGATGATATGTATGTAAACAAATGTTCATTTAGAAGATTAGACATTTGAATGTTTATACGTCATTTTATTTTTAAATATAGACTTTCATATTATTCCCAAACAGAGGTATAGTTAATATAGTTACAGTTAATAATAACTTTACTTGCCCTGATAATTTTAAAATCGAAGTTAACAATCTGTCGAGACCATCAGCTGCATTATCCAAATTGTTAAACAACACCATAGTTGGGGCATTAAACATTTGCCACACAGTAAATGGTCCATCTTGATTATCGTCTTCCATTGTAATATTAAGTTTTATATACTAATACTAATAAAATAAGCACTATAATAATAAAATCATATAAAGTATAAAAGATGAACAAGTCTATTTTCTTCGTCCCGCGCTGAAACTGGTGCACAGACTACACAAAATAGTAATCTGTGCTGTTGACATAGAGACTAGAGTAAGGAGTACCATCTCAGTGTATTAAGAAGTGTCCAATGAACGGAAGCAAATTAAGGTGGCGCTATAGTAGCAAGTGGAAGCATTTTAAAAAGAGCGCCACAAATTTCATAGGTTCATAGGTTATTATTTATCAAATCACAGCTGACTACGTAACTCAGCACACTTCACTCTGCTTATTACTGCTACATTCATATCATTTCCACTTGCTACACTAGCGCTATTTCGGTGAGTGTTCGAACAATAATTTGCTGTTTAAAAGTGGACACTTTTTTGACTATAGTCTCTAAAATATAGCATGATCTGACAGTTCTCACTAGTGCCGGACGCTTACGATGCAGTCCGTATTTTTGTCGATATAATTCCTTATTTTTTAAAGTTATTTGCTACTGCAATTGAAAAACAATCTATATAAGTCTTATTGAATTTCAATAAAATGGATGGGTGAATCGATCAAAAATGTAAAACAATCTATGATAATCTTATTGAATTGAAAGCAATGGATTTTTTTTAATTTAAACTAAAGCTGTTAATTATTTATTTTTATTATTCGAAAGGAGTGCATAAAAGTTTATTGTCACCATTATCATTATCGCTGGGACATTCCTGTAGGTTGATCACGAGTTCTTGGTCACTGAGTATTTCATGAATAATCATGTTTATTTTATAAAAGAATTTATATTTTTAATTTAAAAGAAATGGTCTTATTAATATTATAAATGATGTCTGAATACTAAATTAACACAATTTTCTTATTTTATAGAGTAACCAAGTGGTTTATATATGTAATGATTTGGTTTTACTTGTTTTATAAATAATTACTAAGAATGTTATCGATTTACGTTTATCGATTGTCCCATCTCTATCTTTTTCTCCGTCCAGCATGACCTTGTATTTGCGTAAGCATCATATTTTTGTAAAATGGTAACTAAATATTTTAAAATATATGAGGTACAAGTTTTGGTGTAAATATTCATATTTTTATATTCATAATTCAGTTGAGATATAACTGGCACATAAAGAGTGAAAATATAAGCGATCATACTGGTAGGACCACGCTTTTGACAGTTTTCTGTCTACAGCCGCGGGTCGGACCGTCTGGGGTAGTACCACAATCTCGCAGAAGATCGACGGCTGAGTAATGGCAATGTGCTATTGCGCTTCGTTCGGTGAGCGAGAGAGCCGGTAGCCCAACTGGGTGGGTTTGGGGATTTTATTGGTAGGCAGCGGCCTAAGCTACCCTTGGTATTGCAATAGTCCATGGGCGGCAGTGACACTTACCATCAGGTGTGCTGCTTGCTCGTTTGCCACCATAAGCAATAAAAAAAAATACAAAATAAAATTGTAAAAATGACGCGTATTCAAAATTACTTCATCGGTTTTGTATCAATCTGTCACAGAGATCAAGCTATATTTTAAAGACTATTATCCCCCATACAAGATGGTACTCCTTACTCTAGTCTCCATGGCTGTTGACATCTGGAACCACAGAGTTTTTTTTTGGTTCTGTTCGTCCATTTGAACAGGCAAAGGGATTAAAACGCCATATAGCCAAGTCTTATTTAATTATTTTTCATATATTGTTCATCATTTCTTCATATTGTGTAGCCTTAATAGTCATTGATTGCTTTCCATTTAGTTAACACAGAGGGACTCTGCGGTACATTGTGAAACACTGCCAAACACTGTGTAAAAGTTTAAATGAAACAGCTAGTTGTCTCAAAATAACACTAGAGTGCATCAATATCGCAAAATTCTAGGCGTCGTGTACCTAAATGCAAGTTCCTTGACAAAGTCTTGGCTCAATAATTCATAAACATAACCACATTATCAGGGCTCACTTCAATAATGCAATATTTACATTCTACATTTTTATTAAATTTTAATTAGCAGGAAGAGCTAAGCTCAATTTAATAATCTCAAATAATACTACTAGAATATGCCGTAAATAAATTACGAGGTTAAGACGTAATGATACTTAATTCAAGCAAAGTAGTACCTATATATTTAAAGTACTCTATGAAAATAGGTAAGCATCTGTCAAACACCACTTTTTCGAGTGTCGAACAGTGTACGGCTGTGTTCAACAGTGTCGTTGATGGAAAGCGCTTTATCGAACACTGCGTTACACTGCGTCACTTTTTGTATTAAATGGAAAGCACACATTGTCCGTCAGTAAGTCAAGTCGTTACCATTAATCGGGTGCTGATAACCTAATCACTGATTTTCTTTGGGAATTTTGGCAAAATATGAAAATACACGTAAACCTCTATTATACCATATTCACTACACTTCAGCACTTTAACTGTACCATATTGAATAAAATACCACCAAAATTGTTCAATATAACACTACAAAACACTAAAGAAATGAATATAATAGAAGAGCGTGACATGACATTTCCACATTCGCGCCAAAACTCTGGAACCACAGAGTATATTATTTTTTTAATGAATTTTTAAACAGTTTTATGTACCTACCTGAAACAAGAAAATATCATGCGGCGCTCTTAACTTAGGTACTTGTATAATATTATTATTATTAAAAGTTGTCAAGTAAAAAATTACCTTGAAAAGTAAAATCAAACTATAACTGCCCGTATATGGCCTATGATGACCAATGCACAAAGGAACCGAGGGTTACAAATACTATCAAACCGTTTAATCCGATAGCTACGCGGCCACCGTGGTTCATTGACCTCGAATTGCGGACCAGGCAATATATGAAACAGTGCTGCCAGAGCTATTTTGACTCTTTCATTAATCACATCAACACCTTAGTGGACGGGAATGGGTCGGGATGACCAACTATTTAAATTCTACTACTATAATAAAATTACTGCGTTCTGACGTTCCCGACTCTTATTTTTGGCCATGGACACTAGAGTAAGGAGTACCATCTCAGTGTATTAAGAAGTGTCCAATGAACGGGAGCAAATTAAGGTGGCGCTATAGTAGCAAGTGGAAGCATTTTAAAAAGAGCGCCACAAATTTCATAGGTTATTATTTATCAAATCACAGTTGACTACGTAACTCAGCACACTTCACTCTGCTTATTACTGCTACATTCATATCATTTCCACTTGCTACACTAGCGCTATTTCGGTGAGTGTTCGAACAATAATTTGCTGTTTACAAGTGGACACTTTTTGGACTAATCCCCCATACAAGATGGTACTCCTTACTCTAGTCTCCATGTTTTTGGCGAAGCCTGGGGGGGCACACTTAAAACATTTCTTATTTTTACTGACCGTCGCGCCGCCTACAGATTGGTTGTACAAACTTAGCTGCTGCCATTTTGTCCTGCCTGTCAAACGTTTGACAACTGAGAATTGTTATTTTTTGTTTCTAGCGTAGGTACTTATTGTCATCGATCTATTTTCGGTTATTGATATTTTTCTGAAAATTATCTCAAGTTTCAATGTTAGGCTGATATTATTATTGTTTAATTATCAGCTGATATGGTTTTTTTTTTTATATTTCAGGGTTGCTTTCATAGTAAAAGAAAATTCTATGTAATTACACATACACATGTAGATATGTATATATATTACTTCAACTTTAGTTCACCGCCTAAACTCTGGGTGGCAGCACTTTCCATACATGCATATTTTATCATCGAGTTGCCACTCTTTTTCAATTTAATAACTTTACTCTTTGGGCGAAGCAGACGATGATATTACGCTCGCTCAGCAAAAAACGTAAACGGCTCGCGAGACACGTTATATCCACGATACCACCCTCGCCCTTGAAGACGGTAGGTACCCCACGGTCGCGAGGCGTAAAAATAGTTCAACTCAATTTCGTTATGAAAATGATTTCATATAGACTTTTGCCGGGAATGTAAAACGTCATGTAGTGCTCTTCTATTATATTCGATATCTTAGTGTTTTAACGTTTTATATTAGATAATTTTGATGGCACTTTATGTAATGTGATGTGACAGAACTGCTAGGATGTAGTGAATATCATATTAAAGTGCTTTATAACGTTTTCGTTTTTCATCAAAATTCCCACAAAATACCATTAACAGTGTGGCCATAGCACTGTTAATGGTGACAATTTGACTTAGACAACGACTGACTTGAAAGACTAAAAACGTGAAAATATTTATAACTTGACACTGGCACCAATAGCTCGTATATGTAGCTGATTGCCAATACATAAGAAGAAGAATGGGATAAGAGCGAGATAATGATGATAGATATGAGAGTATTTTAATGATTTAATGTCTTTGAATGGTGGACGATTACCCCGGGACATTACGAATATATATATATATATATACAAGAGCACCACATGACGTTTTCAAATTCCCGTCAAAAGTCGCTCTTATCCCAATTACTTGGAGTCGACGCAATATGTCATCTTCTTTCTTCTTCTCTTTGTGTATTGGCAATCAGCTACTTATACCAGCTATTGGTGCCAGTGTCAAGTTATAATTATTTTTACGTTTATAGTATTTTCAAGTTAGTCATTGTCTAAGTCAAATCGTCACCTTCAACAGTGTTATGGCCACACTGTTAATGGTATCTTGTGGGAATTTTGATGGAAAACGAAAACCTTGTAAAGCACTTTTATATGATATTCATTACATCCCAGCACTTCTGTCGCATCATATTACATAAAATGCCATCAAAATTATCTAATATAACACATTAAAACACTAAGATATCGAATATAATACAAGAGCACCACATGGCGTTTTCAAATTCTCGTCAAAAGTCCATCTTCTTTCATACAGTCTTATCAGACGTCATCTCTGTGTCACTCCCTGTATATCTATGTTATGCATTACGTAGTCCATCCATCTTCTCTTTAGTCTTCCTTTACGGCTTTACCCCCAAAGTCTTCAACATTCATACTTATAACTTTCCTCACTTTACTTTCATCCCGTCTCATCACATGTCAACCATCCACTCTAATTTTTCGTCACTAGCACAATTTTTACACTTCCTCTATGTTAATTTTTATATATCAATGATATGCAAATCTCTCATTCGAGATGGAATCTTTAGTTTGACCCACGTAATATTCTGGCAAACAACTTTTTCACTTTTAGAATGCGCGATTTGGTAATAGAATCTCTTTATGACGTTGACATCCAAAATTAAAGTGAAAGTTGAAAACTAAATCGTTTTTTTTCCCTCTATGCAGGATGCATTCTGTATTATAAAATTAATATTCACAAATCTACATATGTATATGGGTGAAATAATAAAAAAAAACAATATCACATTTTCTTTTTTTTTATTGAGTATGTTGTATTATACATTACATAACTTAAAATATTGTAACAAAACAATTACCGCGTAAACGAAAATAATAAAAACATAAAAAAATTCTCATTTATATTAATCTAAATAAACTACAAACGACGAATATTTTATACATGATACATTTACATAGATTACAAGACCATTCTAATTAAAAGATAACTAACTATAGCTGATGCATTAATGTGATGGATAATATTTTTATAACCAGTTAATTTATTATCGTAGATGAGACAAAAACTCATAATAAATTAAGACTTCTTAACCGTAATATAATTGTGAATGCGGCCGCAATTAAATAAGCGAAGCCATAACATATAAACGACATGAATAAGCAGCATAAATGAAAGTAAAATCTTGAGTAACTTTAGAATTTTGAGATAAAATATAATTTGTACATGTCGTACAAATAAGACTGTTTTCTAAATACTTTGCTACTTTGTATAAATAATGACAATGACGATTATAAAGAAACTTAACAATATCGAAGTTTAGCTTTTCCGTTTATTTATACGTTCAATAAATAAAGAGCTCTAAAATTTATTTGTCCAATTTGCAAACGGTTTGTATTTAGAATCTATATTTTTGCCTTGTTATTTATTCAAAGCAGCATACACATAGTAAAGGCATTTTAAATAACTATCAAAATCTCAAATTTATCTATACATGACCATATTTTGGTTTTTGAACTGACAATGTAGCACAATAGCTAAGTGCATAAATAACAATATTATATTACACATGATGTCTATTACGTACTTTAGATTCAAATATTATAATTCTCAGTCAAAACTGAAATTTCTGCTCCATTTGTATAATAGCAACTCAGTCAAAACTTATTAATTCCGCAGTATTATTATTATGTTCAGACTTTACTGATGTTTGTGCCTGTTGATTGGCAATTTGAGGTTGACCTTGAGGCATTGTATTGAAGTTCGGTTGCTGTAATTTAATCTGTTGCCCAGGCATATTTTGTGTCATAGGAGGACCTTGTTGCATTTGTTGGGGGCCCTGTCCCTGCATTGGTTGGCCCTGTGGAGCCATAGATCCCATTTGAATCTGATGTAACATCTGAACTTGGTGCGTTTGACCAGGAGGCAATTGTCCTTGAGGTATTTGCTGACCTTGTGGTATTTGCTGACCTTGTGGTATTTGCTGACCTGTAGGTACCTGATGACCTTGTGGCATCTGTTGACCTGGAGGTAATTGTTGACCTAAACTCATTTGCTGACCTTGACTGACCTGAGGTATTTGTCCCTGACCCATCTGGCCTAGCTGGTTTTGACCCTGATTCATTAAGGGATTATGTTGATGTACATTTTGAACCTGATTGGGTATTTGTTGTCCTTGAATTATCATTTGCTGACCTGGTTGTTGCATACCTGGCAAACCTTGATTTTGTGGCAATTGTTGCTGATGAGTTTGATTTTGTGTTTGCTGTAATTGTTGTCCTTGAACTGCCATACTTTGCTGTGTGGGAGGCATATTATTATTCATCTGCATACCTTGAGGCTGGTTTGGCAAATTTTGACCTTGCACTAATTGCTGTCCTTGTAAAGACATTGGTTGTCCAGGCATAGGCATTTGTGATGGTGATTGCATTGATAAAGTTTGAGACCCTGGTTGTTGAGTTGGATTTTGAATATTCATATTTTGAAATTGAGATACAGGCACTTGCTGGTTAGTATTTGGTTGATTTCCTTGAATAAGTGGCATTCTCATATTTTGCATCTGTAATCCCATCATAGGGTTACTTGGATTAACTAATGGTCGTGTCATGTCTTGTTGAGCAACAGACATGTGTGGCATCATAGAATTGGGTGGTTGCTGCGGCTGATTTGTTAGATTTTGCTTTGGTAGTTGCATATTTTGGCTATTTTGTGGAGGAACTGTTTGTCCAGGCATTCCATTTGCAATGCTTTGCGGTACTATTTGATGCATGCCTGGTTGTACTGGCATGCGTAACTGGTGCATTTGTTGCATTAACATCTGTTGCTGTAATGGCAATTGTTGGCCAAGAGCTGGTCGTAAATTCGGCTGAGTCATAGACTGTTGAGTGCTAACTGCTGTCGGATTAATAGTAGCAGCAGTTGTAGGTATACCAAATGTATTGGGCATTTGCGGCATAGACTGAATAGTTCCCATTTGATTTATGTTCATTGGCATATTAGCTGTCGACATCTGTGGCTGACCAGGCATTGTGATATTGTTTTCTGTGGTAGCTTGAGGCATCATTTGAGGATGAAACTGTGGGTTTCCATACATGGGCTGATTTGGAAAGCCAGTTTGGTATTGTTGCATAGAAACACCGGGCATGTAATAGCTGTTTGCGGACATCAAGTATTGATGCTTTTGCTGTTCTTGCCTCATTTGCATTTCTCTTTCTTGTTCCTAAAAAAAAATATATCATAATTAAAAACTAATCAATTAACACAGGAGTGTGTTTTAGTAGTGATAAGACCACACTCTTGACAGTTCTCTGTCTGCAGCCGCAGGCCGGTCCTTTTGGGGCTCTACTACACTCCTGCAGAAGATCAACGTATGTGTAATGGCAATGTGCTGTTGCGCTTCGTTCGGTGAGCGAGAGAGGCGGAAGCCAAGCCAAGCCAATTGGGTGGGTTTGGGGTTTGTATTGGTAGGCAGCGGCCTAGCTGTAACTCTGGTATTACAAAGGTCCATGGGCGGCAGTGACACTTACCATCAGGTGTGCTGCTTGCTCGTTTGCCACCACTAGCAATAAAAAAAACAGGAATAATACAAAATGTATATAGTAGGTAGAACGTGGTACTGGGTCAACCATAGATATCATAGAATCTTTCGGTCCAATGGTGATGGGGAGGAAAAATGCTGGTTTATGTTACCGCATGCCGCCCTTCCGTCGCCCCAGACAGAATGGGCAGGATGTGACCACACCAAAAAAAATGTAAAATGTGGTTGATATCCTGGTATTGCTGAGATCCATGGTTTGCAGTTACCACTTATCATTAAATGCTTACCTGCTCATCAGCTATCTGAAATGGCCCAGTATACCAAGCTACTATATGGTTCGACATAGTGTTTTATATAGAGTGCTTTCTGTTACAGTCAATTTTTTTGCGTATTTATATCTTGTGGTTTTTTACTTTTCTGCCATTTCATTTCATTTATCTTACAACATCATCGGGAAAGGAAGCAGTAACGACACAGTAGTTTTAGTTTATATGATTTTTATACCTGAACTCTTTGCAAAGCAAGCTGTCGCTGGTACTGCAAATATTCATGCTTTTTCTTCCTCATAGCTTGCAGTTTGGCGGCCATTTGCATTTGCCTTTGGCGTTCGGCAGCTTCGGCCGCAGCAGCTAATCTCGCAGCATGTTCAGCTCTAAGCGTATCGAGTGCAGCGCGGCTATCGCGAATTTGAGTTACTTTATCCTGAAAAAAAAAAGGATATTTATACGTAGTAATGTCTCTTTAGTTTAGTGGCATATAAATACAATACTTGTTATAATTTCACGGTTGTGGGATATTGGTTTCTTTTTTTTCGGGCCAGGCTATAGTACGGTTATAACCCGCCTTAGCTGTCCAGAACGAAGGCAGGTATGGCGCGCGACCTGACGTACACGAACCTCTCTATGCCATGTGGGCAGGCCCACTGGCAATTGGTACTATTTCTAAGGAAATTTTCAGAAGCAATTCTAAGACTTGTGGTGCTTTTTTGGCTTAAACTACATGAAATTTAGTTTAGGTCTCAGAATTCAAATATTTCAGACATTAATCTTTCCATGTGGCAATTGGATAACAATACAATTGTAGCCATGATGAGTGTGGGTAGCAGTTTTCTCCTAGGAAACATATAACACTCCACTGCCATCGCCAATTCATTTGCCAAGTGTGGCGATCTTGACATTATTTTCCTATTTTACGAGGTATATATATAGGCTTCACTCCAGCAGTGGATGGTGAAAGGATGAATGACACATGAATATTATTTCATCAGTAAAAAAGTTTTATAGGTTCTGAAGAGCTAATAGTGCCAAATACGAAACTAATGCTATGCTTGCATTCTCTAGTATTTAAACAAATTATATTTCACACTTCCTATTAAAGTATATAGACACAGAAAGTCACCACTGTATTCTTGTGTACTAAATGATTACATCAATTATAAAAATAATCTTAGTATGACTTATAATTGATTGAAACAGGCGACACATGGCGGCAATCCATTATTATTTTAAAATGGAGGAAAGGAATGGAGGAATGAAGGACCTTAGTATGACTCTCACTACCCCTTATTATACTTGTGGATATTGTAAGACTATATCCTTTAGGATATAATATGCATATAACATCTATGCAAGAGAAGAAAACTCGAAACAAACCCTATACCCTAGACCAGCGTGGTATGGTAGGTCAATTTCCCTCCTACTTTGGAGGAGATTTAAGCCCAATGGAACACATACTAGCCGAGATGATGATTGTTCGATTGAGATATATTACCTGTAAACTTTCCAAATAAACACGTTTGTCGTCTTGTTGCTGAATATAGCGTAGTAGACGTGAATGCATTGCCGTTATGTTCATGAAGAGCGTCTGAACAGCTGTATCGTTGGCAATGGAACGTCCTCTGCGAAAATATAATAAAATTAAATGACATTATGACTATTCTTAGAGTACCGTATGTCTAAAACAAAAAGGGACTGTATATATCTGTTAGTTTTTCGCAGCCAATTTATTCTCATTCTATTGAATTCATTAAGTTGAAATTTGGTGCATATATGACCCAACCACGAATACCAAGTGGAAACAAATAAATTTTCAACAACGAGTCATTTTTGAAGAAGGAATAATATCATAGTGGCAAATTAATTATAAAGTTTTTTGTATAGACTTCAAACGCGTATTTTCAATAATGTTAAAATAAATGTTATTTTTTTTTTAAATAAAACTATTAAAAAACATTAATATAAAAGTGCATGCATATTTTTATAAGTGTCATTGAACTGTTTATCTTTTCTATAGTGTTTTATACAAAAACCGCCGTATAGCGAGGTTCCCAGAATTGACGGATGCTCTAGAGGTGGCAGTATGCTTCAGAAAAGAGCTTCATGTACAATAAATATACCCATTGTATAGAAAATACCACTGCTGTCACGGCATATATATTTATACGAATCACAAACTATCACCACATAATATAATCATAATTTAATATGGGTTACCATATTTAAAATATAGACACATTAATGACCTTATCTTTATGTGTGTTTGACTATGGGTAATTTTTAATAAAAAAAGTAGTGGATCAGTGGATCCCTGGATGGTTTAGATCAGTGGTCGGCAACACGCGGCCCGCGGGCTGCATACGACCTGCGAACGTCTTATTTGCGGCCCGTGAATGTTTTGTAAATAAGTTATAAATGTTAAAATAAATGCATGAAAGAACCGAGATCGACCGTATATGATATATTCTAGGGTTAGTATCACAAGTGTGGCCCGCCTTTTGTGTATTTTTTCACCTTGAGGCCCTTGCCCTGACAAAAGGTTGCCGACCACTGGTTTAGATTCTCAATTAGACCTGTGGTATGGTGTTATCATATAGTAATGTATATTAAGTTTTGTACAGAATAAGGTGTGTTGGATCAACTAATATATTTTAATGAATCTCAGTATATTTTAAAAAGAAATGATTCGATAAGAAGTAACCCACTATTAAACCCTTTTTTTAATTTATCAGATTATGGTCCGGAGACACTCCGTCCATTTCATTCGGAGCGATGGAAGGGCGGCGTGCGGCATTATAACCCGACCACTTGTAGATTCCTTGACATTTGTAGCACTATTACACAGCCTACGCATGCAGCACAAAACGTAAGTAAAATAAACTTACGTAAACGTATTAATTTGAGTAGAGATTATACCTAACTCATTGGATTTTCCTGCCTTTAGAGAAAATATCATGCACAAAAGAATAACTTCGTTTTATAGGCACACTTACAAACACTCATATACGAATACAAATTACACATGGAACAACTATTCATGTGTACCCAAATATTAATGGGAAATAAAGAAAAGGTAAGAGAGAGGTTGTTTATTAGCCCACTATATCAACCGTGACATTACTTACCGCGAGGAGTTGCTTTTCATCCTATTTACAAAGATTTCCACTTGCGACTTCAATGACTCAACAAACTCATCGATCTCTTTGTCTTCCGCATCATCGTCCTGGGCCTTAGTGGTTGAAGGTTTTGGGAATTCCTAATAACAACAATTACAATAAGTTTTGTTTCAAATTTAGATAAATCAACAAGGTAATAAACTACGACTACACCATAATATGTCACCGACTATTTCTTTTGCTACAGGGATCATACAGGCTCACTGAGGGAGTGGTTCATTATGGAGGCCATACGCGCTAGGTTATGCATGATGGTTTTAACTGTGCATGCATAACCGATAGGCAAGCCCTAGCGTGTGTGTGATAAAACTGTACAGAGTTATCTTTGCATATACATGCAATCGAGTAAATATCAAAATTGATATTTTTGCCGCTCGGTTATGTTTGCGCGCGAGCATAACCGAGCGTGTGTGGCGGTCCGGCGAGCTTGCCTGACACAGGTCTTTGTTTTTAATTGTCGTACTACGTAGTTAAACTGTGATGTAGGCATCCTACACATACCTTCACGTAGCTCAACTGAGATTTAATGGCAAAACTGTGCATGCAAACCCTAACGTGTATGTGTAATATGAAACTCGGTTATGCCTCTGTCGGTTATGCATGCACAGTTAAAACCATCATGCATAACCTAGCGTGTATGGCCTCCATTATAGGTTCTGACGTAAAAATTTAGTGCTATTCTGAATTTACAATGATTTATCATCAAGGTGCTATATAGCAATGTCAGACTGCCACTACAGCAGGCATGGCAAGTAGTGCAAAATGGGGCGCGACAGTCTTTTGATTTAGGGATCTTTGATTGCTTGAGGAAGAGCTGGGATATATCTTGTACTATATTCATCTCAGCTCATATATGTTCCACTGTCAGGCTCAAGCCTCCTCAATAATGGGAAGTAAATTGACCTATACCACGCTGGTCCGATGTGTTGATATAGCGTTTTATATCGAGTTTTCCTTCTCGTGCATAGATGTTATATGCGTTATGTATCACATAGTCGTTTCTTACGATCACCCACGGGTAAGATATCTAAGGGATGGTGAATTGTATTCTTACGCCGTCACCACACGGAAAATCTTGTACAATTATTAACTTTATTTATGCTGAATGTGTGAGTTATCAGGTTGAAAACCCTCAGCGCTCATTCATAAGCCGACTAAACATATAAAACGTATGCTACCTAAAACTGGCAAAAAAAAAAAGAAAAGGGAGAAAAATAAATAGCTCTACTTTTACGTACAAGCCTTTCAGTTTAGAAAAAATGTTAGAATCAGCACAGGTACATATAGAGCTCATAGTCTACTTTTACGACAACCACAAGCAATGATAATGCAAATTCGTAACCGCCTATACCAGTATTATCATAATATCTAATCATTCAATAATAGTATAATATATATTTGCTTATTTGTCTTAACATATTCATAGGTACAAAATGTTTATTTATTTTTTTAATTATTAAAAATAAAATGTTGCCATCCATTGTCTATTATGGTCGTCGTACAAGATGATCAAGGCAATTAATAATTAGGAGTTCGTGCAAATTTATGTGTTGTTGGAAATCTTGGTGCTGGTTAATTAATTAATTACCTTATATCCATCTATCCATAAGGGTATCACCATCTAAGTCATAGGCGGCTATAATCCCTATGTTTGATCCCAAACGAGCCATTGCAGTTAGGTATAAGTTGTCCAGGAGTGTTGCTGTTCATTTTCCTAATTTACAGCTTATGTTAGGTTAGGTTTAGGATGCAAGATTATTGCCGAATGCGGATATGCATTCGGTAACAAATACGTCGATGGTAGGTCTATACTCATAAGTTCTGAAGCATAGTTATTTCTTATTACCTCGCTAATTTCAGATGTATTCGCAGTGGGCGCAGGTGCTGTAGGAGCCACGGCAGTGTCTCTACTAGATAAACGTTGTTCCCAGTAGCTTCGGTCCAAGTACCGCGAGAGCTCAGTGTTCGACTGAGTGCTGTGTTCAGGAGATGCGCTGACAGAAGATGGTGTTGGTGACACTAAAACCAATAGCATTTTTAATATTGTACCTTCATTCTATGGAGTAAAACATAGGGCCTAATTGAAGCGCAAGGGCGCTATACATCGTTATGGCATGGCAGGCATCGATAAACGATAAGGTTTGCAGTAGTGCTACATTAAAAAAAGGTGTAAAAACAAAAATCCGACTACAAAAAATTACTGATTAATTGTTATTTATAAATCAAGAAAATATGCATGTTAAGAACATAGCCGTAGTCGGCAGCCAACTTGCCCTAAGGGTCGCTTAATGTCACCAACGTCAAAGAATCTCTACCGGCGATTAATCCAATTGAAAGTGAGAAGGTAATAAGGCAGGTTATGAGAGGGCACGTCTCAATACCGTCATCCTCAGGGCTGTCCGGATAGGGTATGTCCAAACCATAGCCTATCAAAAAAAAAAAAAAGAAACGCTTACCGCTATTTTCTTATAAAATTGTAAAACGGTGCGAGACTGCTAAAAAAATTATTATACATATTAAGGGGACATCAGAATGTATATATATGTTATACTTCATTAAAAAATATTTAATAATATGAATCATATATGCATTCACACTCATACGCACACGCAGTAGTTAGTAACGTTTTTTTTTGTTAAATTGTAATAACATTTAAATTAAATCCGTTCTAAGATATATAAAAAAAAAATACAGTACAGAGAGATTACTAACCGGTGGGATGGTGAGGCGTTGGATCAGGTGCGATGTGCGATCGGGATTTGCGTTCCTTCTCTTTCTGTTCAGCCTCAGATTGGCTAAGAGCTAGCGCTAGTTGCAACTCTTCTTCCTCTTGTAGCTCCTCTGCTGTTTTACCACCGGTACGCTTCTGTAAATTACAATTGAAATAATAACTTAATTTTCTTAATAAACCATGTATATCCTATTGTGCATAATAGGATAAAGTATATGACAACAATAAGAAACTATACAGACAAATTAACAGCTATAAATTACATTGGCTAGATATTCTTATTACAAAGCTATAATTAATTTTTCGTCTAAATTACTCTTTTAATTTAGTCAGCATACGTGGATTGTTGGGCACGGGCCTTCCTAAGAATGGGAAAAATTTGGTAAAATAAAAAAGGTCCGATTTTAGAGAACTGTGGGCCAATGGGTTGATAAATTTTATTTTATAATACAGTAGTGTCAGTTACCACACAAAGCTATGTGTGAAATATACAGAAATCCATATATTGTTTTCTTTTCGAAAATACAGGTGAATTGAGAACCTCCTCCTTTTTTGAAGTCGGTCACAGTGGAACTGGATTAGTCCAAGAATAAATTCGAAATTAATAAATGTTAAATTATAAATTCATGGTCACAAATAACTTACAGTTAAGTTTCTCATCAAGGCAGTAAAGTGTTTTCAAGATTGATTTATTAAAATGTTTCTTTTATCCAGGAGAAGTCTATATTTACAGTGAATATTAAATATTTTTGTTTTGTGCTTAGAAATCATATACCTATGTAATATATACCTATTTTATACACCATGTGTAGATGCAGTTGGATGTATAAGAGGGAAACCTAGCCCAGGAGCTTACAGTGTAAGTTTAACTTCAGAATAGATAATCTTTGGTATTTATGTGAATATATGGAATCAGATTTTATAGCATTTGTATTTGATTTTTAATTTTTCGACGTTTCGAACACTTTAATTCAGGGTCACGGGAGGACTCTGGTGAGACTGCATTAAATCCTTAAAAATAGTATTATTTTAAATTCAGTATAAATGGTCAAGCTCACTGCGAAATCTGCAGTAATCGGTTAAATTATATAATTATATGTTAAATATAATAATATGTATGTATACAAAAGTATTGATAAACATATGTATATTTAAATATGACACAGTGATCAGAAGGCTTACACTGTCAAGTGGCTGATAGTAGTCTTCTATAAAGAATTAATTCTAACATAAGCAAATATGTAATACCGTGAAACAAGATACTATTGTGGAAGAAAACATAAGAATTATTACAAATTAAGTAAAAAATTACCACAGGTGTGTTATTAATAATCATTAAAAATTGTAACTATGAATTTGTTAAAATAAGAATTATACTAATAATAATATTAGTATAGATATTCTTATTTTATTCATAGAAGTCAAATTTTGGGAGTTTGTTTATATCTGCAGTAATCTCTGGACACACTGCACTTATTGAAATAAAACTTTTACCATTTGCAATGTACATTATTTACGATAGGCAGACTATATATAATGTGAAAATTACCTTAATTACCTAAAGTTATGAAGATATGAGTCAATTAAGTCAGCATAAATCATGCGTCTTGATAACTTTAAAATGTATGCAGCCTGAAATGTATGGATCATGACTAAGACATACAACAATAAAATCAATGAAAGAAACTAAAAAAATAAAATCTGTATCAACTCATCTGGGTGGTATGGTAAACTTTACAAATTTACTTCTCATTATGTGCACGTGTGAACCTTTCACATGAAGGATGTACATGATATTGCAAATGACATAAAAGTCTTAAAATTATCATCAGAAAAATTAGAAAAAGTTTTCCATTATAAATTTGGGATTAAGAAAACAAGTTTTTTTTTTATTATATGCGAGACATTTATTGAGTTTATTAAAATTAATATAAAACATTACTAATCCCAACAGTTTCAAATAAAATTTAGTCTCACTATACACAACCTGCAGGTTACAAAGTATGCAGCTCATCAAATTACTTTATGTACCTAATTAAAATGATACAAACAGTTATTTAATAAATATTCTTTTTAAATATATTTTTTTCTAAGTCAACCTGAAATATCTAAGTCAAGTTTATGAATGTTGAGGAAGTGAGTGAAGTATGCAAGGATAGAGTTCTCTGGCACTCTGTTCTCTCTGCCTACCCTGCAAGGGATATGGCGTGATGATATGTATGTATGTAAGTTTATATAGTTCAAACAAAATTAGGTTGAGTATGGTTAACCTAAAGATTTGATATTAAATATGCCAATAATACATTCAATAATAATTACTACTTCAGTAAATTAAAAAAAATATTAATAAATTCAAATCTTGATAAGTCAGTATATACCAATCATTATCTAAATAGAGCAGGCTAGTATGTAAAAATATAAATTATTATCTAAGAAGTAAATTAAAACTTTAATTGTGTTTTATAAAATAAAGTCCATAATTTTAATTCTCTTTCAGTCGTCTAACAAACTTTGGGGTCTCAGGCATAGTGAGGGGAAGAACAGATTTTTCTAAAAGGAATGGAGGCATAGCTGGAACAGGTTTAGCATGATGTACAAGTTTGGCTCTCAGATCCGCTCTAGCTTTCTCCTCAGCTTCAAGTTGCTCTCTTTCACGCTGCTGCTTTAATTGTTGTTGTTCCTCTTCCTTTTCCTTCAACCGCTTATCAAATTGCTCCCTTTCAGCTGCTCGCTTTTCAGTAGTTAGAGCAAATGGTAATGGTTTTATCAATTGCAATGACTTAAGAATAGGTTTAAATGGTTCTTTATAAAGTACTGTAGGAGGTTTGGCCTCAAACTTAAAATTTTCTTTGTTTTCTGAAGATGTTGAGGAACTAGACTTGATGGCAGTATAATGCATACGCTTTTTCACAACACCTGGAACAGGTTGTGCTTTAAAACAACATGCTTGCTTCCGTTCCTCTTCGATTTGTTTTTTTATTATTTCTTGCCTTCGGCGTTTCAGTTCCTCGTCCCTTTTTTCAAAGGAAAATGGCTCAGGTTTCACCGGACCCAGCCTAGTGTGTGCTTTTTCTTCAGTCTTCTTACTCTTCTGTCCAAGTTTAATATTATACCCAATGTTATCTGCGGAATTAACTCTCTTATAGTGGAACTTTGGGCTAACTGGTTTTGTTGATTGAACTGGTGGTTTTACAGGTATGTGTGGTTTTTCTAGAATATGTTTAGGGGCAGGCCTTGCTTTGAAATTCTGAACAACATCTAAAGATGGCACTTCTTTCTTATGGTGAATTTCAGTCAATTTAAAAGGTTCTGGAACAGTAATTGGCTTCTTTTGAACTTCAGGAAGATGTATTGGACCTTCTATAACAGACTTAGGAATAGGATGAGCTTTGATTTTGAATTTTTTGATTTCTTCTATTTCCAATTCTTCTTTTTCTCTTTGTGATAAGATGTGAACAGGTCTTGAGCGTGCTTTGCATCGCAAAAGGGGCGATTGAGGAATAGTGAGCCCAGAAGGGCGACTAGAACCGCGAGACTGAAATATTTTAGGGCGCGAAGAATGAAAACGCCCAGGTGTGTCTCTTTGATAGTGATAAATAGCTTCAGCCATGGATACAAACTTCGTTTTCGATAACTCTTGTGGTACTCCAGATGGTTTACGATACCTATTGTATACGTCTTCATGTTCACAAGATTTCAAATTTGCAAAGTCTTCACGAAGCGCTGTTATATCGCTCATAGATAGAGATTTCTTCATGCCGATACATTCCTCGAAAGAACGCTCAAACTGATTGTGATCACCAAAATCTTCTTCAATTGGAGTAACTGGTTCGTCCTTGATGCGTAAATTCCCATTTGGTGTGAAATAAATTTCACCACGAAAACTAGTCACATTTTGTGCCATTTTTATATTAAAATTAAATTATATTGCGAAATAATACGGAACAATAATAAACGACTTCTTTATATATCGTTTCGAATTCGTTATTTTCAAATGAACGAAGAATAAACTTAGTTTGACGTCAAAATAATGTTGCCATATATTAATTTAGATTACCCAGTTTTAGTAATAAAAACATACAAATATAAAGGACAAAACAGAAAAATAATTAGTGCTTTAGATCTCGTCCAAAGCGAATTTGTATATATAAACGATACACAAAATCTACACGTGTAATAAATATAAATACGAATGTTATAAATCTGTATGAAAATTTTTCAAGCACGCAATTCATTTCATATCATTTGAACTAGCGTCTGTATGGTTCAGATAAATAATTATCTATAAATACAATTCGAGAGATAGCACTACGATCAAGTTATAAGAATTTAATTATATTTTTTTAATGTTTATACGAACTATTATCCGTATTTTTAAATTCGCCTGCGCCACTTTCGTTCCAGAGGATTCATACTCGTTTCAAACACACAAACATTTATATTCTACCCCATTCTCTGGCAAACTAAGCTCTATAGAAGTATATATTTGGCCCCTTTCTTCACCTTATCTGGATTTATCGAATGTTTGATAAATAAAAAAATAAGAAAATTACGCGAGTCCTCACAAAGCTTAGTTTCTTGCCAGTTTATTAATTGACAAGCTTTTATTTAAGTTCACTTGTATGTATATACTGGAATTTGGTATTATTTTTTTTTAATTACTTCCTCTAAAGCTATAACCAAGCTTTTATCTAGGAATAGAAAAAAGTATTTTTTGTAAAGTAGTATATTTTGGTTCGTGCCTATGTTCAACAGTGGACGTTTACGGGCTGATGGATGGATGTTATTTTGGTTGAAATACATTTTAGGCTCAGAATGATAAACTTCGACCCTTCGTCAATTTAAAATATTAAAACTGTGGCATTATAAAAATATTAGTTTTAACCTAAATACATTTTAGCCAACTCTTCTTTTTAGCGTATTTGAATATTTTATTGTTAAATAAAAATTTAAAAAAATAAATATATAATTTTATTATATCAATACATTTTCCAACACAGTGATGTTAATTTTATATATGGCAAGGTTATGTAATGTCTATGTTCTGAAACTATTTCATAGGAACACATACCGATCCATAAAAAACTATTGTGAATGATTATACTTTATTTAATATTAACAAATATATTTATTTTATATATAAATAAATATATTCTAATTTATCTATAGTAACCAATACATTTATAGTAATGTTACAACTAATATTATAACCTCAGTTTCTCAACGACAATGTTAAATGTCAAAAGTGTCAAAGTCTACACCACAAGCCTATGTTTCTGTTTTGTACTTTTGTTAGTGGAATGCCATTTCATGTACCGCGTTTCTTTTTTTTCGATAAAGTATTAGTTATTAATATATAAATTTTAGATAAGACTGTTTAGTGTCCAGTTTATCATTTGACTTTAATTACATTCGGCAATGGCACAAGCAGCTCTACCTAATCCAAACACGCTACTACCTCTTGAACTTGTGGACAAATGTATAGGTTCGCGAATACATATCATTATGAAAAATGACAAAGAAATGGTTGGAACATTACAAGGCTTTGACGATTTTGTGAACATGTTATTAGATGACGTCACCGAATATGAATCAACACCAGAAGGAAGAAAAATAACCAAATTGGACCAAATTCTGCTAAACGGTAACAACATAGCAATGTTAGTACCTGGTGGGGAAATGCCAGGAGACTCATACGATGCGCAATAATGTTTCATATAAATAAATAATACTTATAACCTTTTAGCATTTCTTTTATTGTAATTTTGATTTTCATAAAGTGACTGATAATGCACAGTAATATCAACATTGTTTTCTGTATCAAGTTATTGTAGTGATAAACAAATAACCATATTACATACCTGACTAATATAGAAGCATACAAAGTGGACTCTAAATTAGCTAACTTCAATTTGTGATATTGAAAACAACCTGCATATAATATGCTTTTATAACAAGCAGGTGTGTAATAACATAAGAAATGTACTTCTAACCTCTTAATAAATTAACATTACTTTCATATACTTTGAATTTGAAAGCCTTAATCTATATACAAAAATTGAGCATTATGTATAGATATGCATGACATCCCGCAATATGTACAAAAATCATTTCATATATTCCTTTATTTTTTATAGCATATCTATCTAATTCCAGAGATATGTACAAAAATCACTTTATCATATTTTTTTTTTATATACATAACAATTAGGTTATCCCATGTATGGCAATCATTTTTCGCTCATAATCAAGTTTTAGGTTAACTGACTTTCCGCATATTGCACCTAATGAAAATGGTAATCATTGTTTAATTGTAGTAACATTGATATTTATTTATAATAACATTATACTGAATTATTATCATTGCAAATTTGTTGTGAAGTAATATCTGTTAATTATTGCAAAATTGGAGCCACACTTTTTGGTGAAATATGAGAGAGGCTTACGTCTTACACCTCAACTTACAGACTAGTGAATTAATGTAGTTATTATTTATCCTATGGGCTGTGTACTGCCCTTTTCTTGTATAGATTTTTGTTGTTAATTCTAACTAATATTATTATTGCCTCTATGTGTTTGTTAAGTTTTATTACCATATTGGGTTATTGTAACTATTTGATTGGTTGTCTTGATGTTTTGCATTAATTATTCAGGTCAAAAATTACTGTTTTAGTTGGTAATCAGACAAGTGAAGCCATAGGCATAACTAGTATACTATAATAACTTACTTGTGGTTGTGTAGGCCCATAATCACTTGAAGTATCAACAATTTCCAATTTTGCAGACGATGCAGGTGGTGGCCTACTAACTTTATCAAAGCAGGCATCACACACACGAACCTGTAAAAATCTTGCTGTTGAATAAATAGTTACATAAAATCCTTCTTTGTTACTTATTTTTTTTTTTTGTAAATTATTATTTACTACTATCAAATTATGCTTAATTATTATAACATATGAGTTAAAAAATAATATTATAAATCATTTTTGTAATACAAAACTATCTGCTATTGTTCAGATAATTGGCCTGTTTGGTTTCTTACGATCTTTATGATTATACTTTGTACAAGTGATATGAAATACTTATATGTATGAGAAAACCATTGGTAAATATTAAAAAAATGAGAAATATGGCCATGTATCAATGTTTATATATAAACATGTATGGATATATTAAGTATTAATTTATAAAAACAGTTCTTTTAGGTGGCAAAGGATTAGAAAAGACAAGGAATTAGTCATCTTGATTTTCTATATTTTCTTGTGTTTTCTCCTTACAACATGCTCACCCAAAATGGGATAACTAATTTTTTTTTTATATTGTTTATGTTGGCCATAAATGCTTGAATTAACATGTTTACCTACAAATTGTTTGCAAGGGCATAGGATTACATATCTAACTACTAGAAAATAAATATTAGGCAAATTTCTCCATTACAATGACTTTTACATTCTATACGTAGGTATTGTGATAAGGAATGACATGAACATACCTCTTTTTCGATACCAAACTTCGGTAAAGTGGATGTTTTGGAACTGCACTGCTGACAAAACACCTGGCCGCAAGCACGACAATGATGGCGACGTACCATCAATGAAAATGCAACACGACATCTATATGAAAACAATGATGTGTTTCTAGTTAATATACATTATCCAGCTATTATACAGCATCTAATATTACCAACAGTCAATATATGAGCCAACAGCTGTTGCTGCCTGTGTGGTAGCAGCTACAAATACTACCAACCCTTACTTTGCTCGTGGATGTCGAAAAAGACAACTAAGAGCCTTATGATGATCTGGGCTAAATCCATCTGATGCTGTTTGATCAACAATTACATTCCCAAGGAGGGTTGATGTCTGGCAGGCGGCCGGTCATTAAACTATTGCCAATAACTTTCACAATATGTACTATGAAACAAGAGTTTATATTGTAGGTATCGACCCCAAGTAATTGGGATAAGATTAGGAGAATGATGATATGAGCCAACAACTACAAAGAAGTCTTATAACAAACACAAAATGCCCATTATGTTACTGAACATATATTTGACTCAAGTGTTTTAAAAAAATACAATATCAAATATACATACCTAAATATATATATATATATATATATATATTTATGTTTGTAAAAAAAAAAAAATCAAAATCATGATCATCATTCTGTATGGATGGATAAAATATGTCATCATGATCATCATTACAAACTCTGTTTTTATTATCTGTCGAATGGGTTATACAGATCTCTTGAATGAGAATGTTTTAGTGTTAGTTCACCAGTTTTGTATTTGAAATCATATAACTGAGTATGAGTAGGTAAACCATAACGAAGCGAGGTCGAGACTATAGGAATAATATAAAAATACAAAATAAACTGTGTTACTATTATGAATAAATAATTATGCTGCTTTATCACATCACTTACCTGTGACAAACTTCCCCATCTGCCCATTCAGGTGCTGTGTCGGCAGAGAACATCGCATCAGATTCCTTTAGTGGCGGGAATTTGTAGCCTTCTGCCTTCAGTATATTCACAGTATCCTTGGTAACAATTCAAAGAATTATAATTATTACACAGCTCAGTTCACACAGCAGTGATGACTAATAATAGCGATGCTGTGTTCGACACGACAACACTTATTTTGCAATCATAATAACATTATCATATTAATTCAATGAAATGTTTTTGTACTATACATCTAGAACAAGAACTGGAAAGCACAAAGGCATATCAATTTTACATATGTTGTTAAGAGATTGTGATTCACCTGTCTGACTGATAACACATGACGTAGTCGAATAGATACGTATTAGGTATAAATGCTATGTAGGTATTCATTATTACACACAACAAGCTTATTAGCTTACTAGTATTTATTTCTAAGCCAGTATGAGAAGTAGTTATGTTGGCAAATTTAAAAACAGGTTACCTAAACGCCATTCATTTTACGAACTTTGGTAACCATATTACGTTTCTAAGGATATATATTATTTAAATAAAAAAAATGTGTTTACGATACCTAAAGATAACTGTGATAAATAGCCATAAATACGTGAGTATAGAGAAATCATAATAAAGGACATTGACATTATAACTCGTAGCAGCGTAAACAAAACAATTACCTACCAAGTTTAGACTTCACAGTCGCCTGTCTGATTAATTTTAATTGAATTAACACTTATTAAGAGACTTTATTACATGAGAAATAGTGTTTTTATGACACAAAACGATCCTCCATCCAGTGTAAAGAGGTTATGACTTAAATGTATTATAATTAAGTTATATTACAGGTGTGATTCAATCAATAATGTAAAAAGTCGACGCCGTTCAACCTTGGAATGGACGCAAAAACGTTCAGTGAACTGAAAGCGTTTTGCTAAGTTATTAGCGACTAGGAACTCATAAGATTATAGCTAGTTTTATTTAGAAGTGCCAAAATACGGATTATGATGTCTCCTTTTGATATTAAGTATATTTGATTTTACGGTAAATTATATCTAAGTTTTAATTTTTCCGTTAAATTTTAATTACCTATGTGATTAATAATGATAGTGTAGTACTCAGTGCATGTATATATCAGCTCTATGTAGTTGTAATTAATACAGTCACAATTCTATATTGGGCAACGTGACTATAGATATTTTCCCTTTAGGTTTTGCTTTATAGCTATTTTCCCTTTAGATTTATAAAAAAATAGAAGCTTGACACCATTCTATCTGATGGTATATAGTTACAGGTGGTAAGCACACTAGTTTAGAGTATAATGAGTTACACGCTATTTTCTTTTTCAGCCCTTATCCGCTATAATATTGCACAGACGGACCCCGCGAGGCAAATTGCTCTAATCTGTCACACTAGACAGACGGTTTAACCTATGGCTTAATTACCCGTGTGCATTTTGCAGTGATATTATCTGTTTATATTCATCACTCGTATTTTATGTCTACTACTAATCTCTTCAGTCACTACACGCAAGTAGGCACATTAAAATATTTGGTAGTACGTGCCAGACTTTAAGGATCCCTTACCTTAGTTGCATTATACAATATATCCTTGAAGAAGTAAGGATACATAAGTCCGTCACTAGCTTTACCATAAATAGACATAGAAATACATTCTGCAGATCATAAGAAGAAATAAATAAAATTAGTGATCGTCATCTTAGATCGTATAGGTCCGTTCCACTGCTCGGCTCAAGCTTCCTCCACAATAGAAATGGATCTACTATACCCACGTAGTGAAACAGTTTAGAAAAGGGTCTAATTCTGTTTTTATTCTCTTGAATAGATCTTGTCTGCATATCATATCTCTTAGTCATATTTGTAAAGTATTCTTAGCTGTATTCATACTCCGTAGAGATAAGTCCCTATGGATTCAGAATACAGTTCGTTATTTCTACACCACATGGAAAGTTGTTTTGAATAATAGGTAAAAAGCCAGGTAGCAATCTGCTCAAAAACTAAAAGAGGAGGCTTACTGCATGTTTTGAGATTCTACACTGCCCTGCTATATTATAGAGTACTTACTAATTTTATTAGCATGATTTTGACTCACTTTAAATAGCCTGATTAAATAAAAAACTGGGTACTCGTACCGAGAACCGATACCTGTATAGTTATTGGTAAATTATTGTATAATAAATAATTTGGTATTAAGACTGGTCATAGAGCTGATCTGGTGATGGAGCCGGAATAGGACAGTGGAACTCTTCAATGGCTGCTAATATATCCCTCGAGTTTGGAGTTATACATATATGATTCGTATTATTTTAAAGTAGAGGAGAAAGGAAGGCCCACCACTTTCCCAAGGTTAATCAAAATACCGCAGACCTCAGGAAGGGAAGGCATACGGGATAGGGTCAAAGTGGATATAAGGAAATCTTACTCTTGTGATGAGCATCCTCCAGAACTTTACCATGCAATTTGTCGCAGAACTTCGAATAACGATTCGACACGTGGCTTGCCTCTAAACGAGGTCTCCTCAGGTTGGTTGAAGTTCTGGAGGCCGCTGATCACAGGAGTAAGATATCTTTATATCCAATTCCCCTTGATCCCATCCCGTATTCCTTCCTTTCTTGCGGTGAGCGATATATTGATTAACCGTGGTAAAGTGGTGGGCCTTCCTTCATTTTGAAATAATAATGGAATTCCGCCATATATCGCCTGTTTCAATCAATTATATGATTCGTATGGACGAGTCTAATAGATTGAGTTCGAGCTCTGATGATGGATCCAGAAATTGAATAGAGGAATTCTTCCGTAGCTGTTATTAAAAACCACGAGTTGCGACTTCGACCCGAATATGCTTTCCATCCATCCATCAGACCGTAAACGTCCACTGTTGGACATAGGCCTCCCCACGTGAATGCCATTCAACACGGTCCCGCGCCACCTGCATCCAGCGGTTTCCTGCGACCTTGATAATGTCGTCAGTCCACCTAGTGGGGGGTCGTCCAACGCGGCGCCGTCCGATTTGTGGTCTCCACTCGACAACCTTTCTTCCCCAACGGTTATCGGTTCGTCGAGCGATGTGGCCTGCCCATTGCCACTTCAACGCGCTAATTCTTCGGGCTATATCAGTTACACCCGTTCTTCTACGGATATCCGTATTTCGGATTCTATCACGTAGAGAAATATCGAGCATAGCCCTCTCCATAGCACGCTGAGCAACTTTGAGCCTTTTGATGAGGCCAACATTTAGAGACCACATTTCAGTTCCGTAAATCATCGCTGGTAACACACACTGGTTATAATATAAACCTTTGTTTTCAGACACTGCGGAATATTAGACGAGAAGATCCTCCTAAGTTTCCCGAACGCTGCCCAGCCGAGTTGGATTCGTCGGCTGACCTCTTTCTCGAAATTGGATCTACCTAATTGGACTGTTTGTCCTAGGTAAACATAGTGATCGACAACTTCGAGAATCGCATTGCCAACCAGGTACAGAAATGACATGGGCATTAGACATGACTTTCGTCTTGTCCATGTTCATTTGCAGCCCTACTAGTTGGGAGGCCTTGCTGAGGTCATGAATGAATGTCATGAATATGCTTTACCAAAGAGATAAGTCGGTCGACTTGTTAGTCTAACGATGCAAGCAATACTATTTTTTAGAATTTTTAATTTTTTTTCTGATTAATTGAATGATCATATAAAAGTTTTATATTTATAACAAAACTATTTTTTAAACTTCTTTTCTCATTAATTAAAAAGTTATAACAAAAAAATATTTTTTGAATCCAGAACAAATCAATATAATGAATATATAAGTTTTAGAAATGACAAAAGTATTTTCTTTTTACAAATTCCCAATTCACGTCCTGTGTCAATCAATATGTGCGGAAAGTAGCCTGCTATCTCATACTGGTTTTGCATAGCGTTTAGATTCAAATTTTATGTTGGCATGCTTAAATCGTCTTTTATGACGCCGGCACTACTTTTAATAAATTATTCTTTCTTAATCCGTCACCATACGGAAACCAATAATATTAATATTTTTCGTGTGACGGAGTAAGAACACAATTCACCACCCTCTATATTTTCCATGGGTGTCGTAAAAGGCGACTAAAGGATGTGCACATAACATCTATGCAAGAGAAGGAAAACTCGAAATAAAACCCTTTGTCAAATAATTTGATCAGTGTGGTATAATAGGTCAATTTTCCTCCTATTGTGGAGGAGGCTTGAGCTCATGGAAGTATATGAGCTGAGATGGTCTATGATCAATGGAAAAGTATATGAGCTGAGATGATGATCTTGAATATTTACATGGCAGTCCAGAGTAGTGTACGGTATATCAATAAACTTGGACAAGCTTAGTTTCAAACCAAAATATGGGTGTTGTTATATGTATGGCCATCATTTCTGAGATAAAGACGTAATACGCCCCCATAAATTGTATTAATATAGAGTTTAATGAAAATCAATCATACATACTTGCACTGATCTGTATTTAGGAGAGTTCCTAAAGGCGAAAGCCCATGCTTGTATAAGTTCCAATATCTTGTTGCGAAGATTTTCGTGTTGTGTTGTCTTCACCAGATCACGGAGCATTTCACAAAATGCCTTCGATGTCACTTCATCGTGGATACCAGAACCTATGTGGAACATTAATAACAATATACACTAACAAAGTAGGAGGAATAAAAATTGGAAAAAGAAACTGGTAGTTGTGTTGTATGTGTCTGTGGTGGAAGACTCTAACAATGTGTTACCACAAATTCATTTCCAGCGGTTGTGGTAAGAAGCGTCTCACAGACTTTCCTGTTTTTATAAAAAAACAACACCGTGCAGGAAGGTAATAATTCCTGCATAATGGGGGACTTTACAAATGTATAATTACACGGACACAACAATTTGTGGATCGCACAAAATAATGTCCTACGTGGTAACCGAACCCACGACATTAGCACGATTAGTCGGTATCCTAACCACTACACGGTCTGTGCAATCAAACTTCAGTGCCGGGCTATCTGTGCAGTCGACGTTAGAAGATAATAAAATTTCAAGGGAAGAAAACTTGTAAAAAATGCTTATTTAAATTTTTGATGTCGTAAAAGACGCCTATGAGCTTTATATTGACCTGGGCCAACTCGATCTTATACCGCACGATGGAAGATGAGTGTATACTGCATCGATCCCATAATGATGATATACCACATGTCTTCCTTCATAGTGTAAAGGAAATTTGCTTGCTACTTCAAGCAGACTATTAAGATAGAGTTGAAATAAAATTTCAAGTTTATTATTTGCCGCAATAATGTTACTTGTTTAATGCCCATTTTCAGTAATGGTTATCTTGTGTGACATATTACCTCTTTGCTTCAATAATGTGTTATTAAAAATATCATTTTAGAGGAGTGATTTCAAGTTTCAAAACATAATTGCAACGATATTTTTTTTTATCGTAATCTGATTTAAATCATAGATGATTTAATTGTAGAATAATTAAAATCCATCAATTATTATATATCAATTATTTTTTTAAACTGAAAAAAGACACCTCCAAAATTTAAATTTTCAAGATAACACATTATTGGCCCAAAGAAGCGATATGTAGAGTAATGAGGACCTTATTTCTTATATTTATATAATTTCAAATTTCAAAGTACTCATCAGTGAGATATACATCATTTACATACAAAAAATAATATATTTGAGTAACAAGTGAAAAGTAACCCCTATTGCCAGAGTCAAAGAGATATCCACTGCCGTCCTGCCCATCTTAATATGAAGTTGTTGGAAATTTGTTTGTAAAAGAAGATAATACATTCTACAACAATAGAGAGTATTGAAAGAGAGTATGGTAGACACAGCAAAAGAAGTATGTGGAAGTTCAAAGAAGCATAGAAACACAAATGGTGATGCATGGTGGGATGCGGAAGTGGCAGCTTCCGTAGAGCAAAAGAAGAAAGCGTGGCTGGACTATGTCTCTTCTTTGAATCTGAATGACAGTATGACTGAACAGAAGAAAGAAATATATCGGCAATGTAAGAATGACACCAAGGCCTTAGTGAAAGAGAAACGTGATAGAGCAATTATGAGTGCAGAAGATAGGCTGACTAAAAACTTCGAGGGTAACACCAAACTCTTTTGGAGGGAGGTGAAGAAGTCTCGGGGTGGTTGGTCAGCCTTCAGAATGAATAAAATAAGGTCTAAAGGTGGAGACATTCTTACACAAACACAAGACGTGTTAAGCCGATGGAGTGAATATTTTGGCGATATGTATGCGGATGCTGCGGTTGACGCCGATGTCGCATGTGGTCTAGTAGATCAACATCCGGCGACGGCGTCCTCCGATGGCATCAATATGGATGAAGTTGAATGGGCGATAAGAAGTTTAAAAAATGGTAAGGCAGCGGGCATTGATATGGTGTCTGCCGAGATGATCAAGCTTGGTGGCTCCTGTGTCCGAGAGGCGTTCCTGTTGCTCCTCAATTTATGTTGGAGCTCGGGAATGGTTCCCGGGGACTGGAATAGCGCGGTCATCGTGCCTTTGTTTAAAAACAAGGGTTCACGTTATGACTGCGCAAATTACAGAGCAAGCTTGACCAGTTTGGCAGCAAAAGTGTATGGTAAAATTATTGAAAGGAGAATGAGGATGGTGTCCGATGGTTTACTGTGTGAGACACAAGGAGGTTTCAGGAATGGAAGGGGATGCATGGATCAAGAGTTCTCTCTGCGCAACATTGTGGAGAAGCATCTGGCCCTAGGTCAGAGGGTTTTCTGCAGTTTTGTGGATCTGGAGAGAGCATTTGACACGGTTGTACGAAAGGAACTTTGGGACATTTTACCGGAGTATGGTATTAACGGTAAACTGCTGCAGGCTGTGCAATCCAGTTACATGGGCTGTAGAGCCTGTGTGCGGCTGGATGATGGAATGTCGCCTTGGTTTGACGTCAATATTGGCGTTAAGCAGGGCTGCGTTCTATCAGCCAGGCTGTTTATCATATATCTGGATAAATGTCTCCAAAGGTTGAACGATATGAATGTGGGAGTCCAGATGGGTGACTCAGTGGTCTCTGCTCTGCTTTATGCAGATGATGCAGTCCTGCTGGCACAGTCAGCGACTGACCTGCAGACCCTAGTCGACACAATGACAGAAGATTGTAAGAAAAGGGGTCTACGCGTGAATGTGAGCAAAACCAAAATAATGGTCTTTGAAAGAGATGAAGCCAGAACAGATGTAAGAGTAACAATCGGTAATGATGTACTAGAGCAAGTGGATGAATTTGTATATCTTGGATGTGGATTTAGCCGAGATGGAAGGTACACCACTGATATAGAGCGAAGAGTGAATGCGGGAAATAGAGTGAACGGAGCGTTGGGGCAACTTCTCGGCAGCCACCACCTCAGCCAGAAGGCACGTGCAATACAGCAATACATAACGCAGTGCTTGTCCCAACATTACTATATGGAAGCGAGAGTTGGGTATGCAGAAAAGAGTATGAAAGTAAAATTAATGCGGTCGAAATGCGATCTCTTCGGAAAATCTGTGGAGTTAGGCTGACCGACCGCATTCGTAACGACGACGTAAGAGAGCGAGTAGGTATGAAAGAGAGTATTGGTGTAAAGATGCGAAAGGGAATGCTCCGATGGTTCGGACATGTGGAAAGAATGCCGAACGAACGTCTGGTTAAGAAGATATACAATGCGAAAGTAGAAGGATGTAGGTACCGAGGGAGACCGAGACTAACCTAACTAGACCAGATCGGTCAAGTACTGAAGGAAGGTGGAGTCAAGAGTCTCCGAAACCGGCGAGCGTGTATGAAGGGAATTATGAATGTTGAGGAAGCGAGTGAAGTATGCAGAGATAGAGTTCTCTGGCACTCTGTTCTCTCTGCCTACCCTGCAAGGGATATGGCGTGATTATATGTATGTATGTACAACAATTTATTTTTTCAGTGCAGTGATAGTTTGATGATAACGATATGCATGGTAGGTCTGATTATTAAATAAATATAATTGCTAAGTCCACATTCAAAGGCAATGAATTATCATCAGACAAGCAGCTGGATCTTTTTTGAAGGTTTTTGCAATAGAAATCATTCAAAAACAAGTGATATTACAAAGGTGATTAAAACATCCAATAGTATTGGTGATTTTAATAATTAATTAATTAGATTTTAGTAATTATCTAATAATTAACTAAATTAAGTAATAATTCAGTAAACATTATGTAACTGTAGCTTAGAATATCTCTACTGATAAAACTCTTATTAAAAAGATTGTAATAAGTGACTAATAAATTTGAATGATATCTCAGAGCTCAGTCTGATATCCTCAGCGGTATAAGTGTGTATATTAGTTGGGTATTTAATACTAGATATTGATAACAATATAGTAATAGTTATCAACATGAATCATATTATTTATTGCCTGTATTAGCAGCATTTTATATTGTTAGTGTAAAACTGAAGTTTTGGTTCAAACTCATTGAATGTAAACATCAACTTTGTATCTTAGTATGCAATTCAGTTATGTGGCTTAGCATGTATAATGAATTATGATCACAGTTCTTTTTGAGTTTCCCAATGCAGTAGTCTGCTTTTTTTCTTAATGCTCCTGGAAGCCTCTTTACATCTCCCAGGAAAATAATGGGCGGTGAAATATTGTCTTAACATGTTGGTATATATGGAAATTGGACTTATTGAATATAATTTATAAATCAAGTTTAAAAACTTATTTGAACGAAAAATTACTAACAAAGGAAATCCATTTCAATTGTCTTATCAATTAAACCTGCAGGGGTTTTACGTGACAACCAAATGGTGGCTCGCATTGTCGACATAACGAGAGATGTTCCAAGATGATTCAAGTGCCCGCGTGTGTTAATCATTTTTCGTTCGCAAATAAGTTAACATGGTATCTTAACATGTTAAATGCTAAATCTTAACAGTAATTTCAAATGAAACATGTACACTTAATTTGATGTCTTTGCATATATGTACATATTTAAGAGACGATAAGCGAGTGAAGTATGCAGAGATAGAGTTCTCTAGCACTCTGTTCTCTCTGCCTACCCTGCAAGGGATATGGCGTGATGATATGTATGTATGTACATATTTAAGTTGAAGAAGATACATTAATTTATTCTCATTTGCTTATATAATCCCATAAATGAATAGCTAATAATTTATTAATATAGTAGTAACTGTTACTTTGAATGCGACTTACCACAATTTTTAACAACACTTTCAAGAGTTAGCAATGCAAACATTGCCTGATGCGGATTTTGGGAGTACAGCTTCTTTTTGACTGCTGCAACTGCATACTTTGGTCTATAACAAATAACAAAATAATGTCTTAATAGATAATCATGTCATGACCTATAGAGCTGTGACACAAATGCTAGTGTCCAACTGACAATAGTGATAGTCCATGATAGTCTATAAACAATGAAATCTAAATGTCGAAAAAATAAAAACACAAATAAAGACACTCAAAAGCAAACTAGATTTATAAATAGTTCACAGTTAGGGTTTTCCGTGTGGTGACAGAGTAGTAGTGGAAGGATGTAGGTACCGGGGTAGACCGAGACTAACCTACCTAGACCAGATCGGTCATGTACTGAAGGAAGGTGGAGTCAAGAGTCTCCGAAACCGGCGAGCGTGTATGAAGAGAATTATGAATGTTGAGGAAGCAAGTGAAGTATGCAAAGATAGAGTTCTCTGGCACTCTGTTCTCTCTGCCTACCCTGCAAGGGATATGGCGTGATGATATGTATGTGACAGAGTAAGAATACAATTCACCAGCCCCTATCTTACCCGTGGGTAGGACCCTGATCGTACGAGATGACCAAGGGATATAAAACGCATATAACATCTATGCGAGAAAAGTAAACCTCGAAACATAACCCTATACCAACACGTCTGACCAGCTGGTATAGTAGATCAATTACTCTTCCACTATGGAGGAGGCTCGAGCCCAACAGTAGGACATGTATGAGCTGAGATGATGATGATGATTACAGTTAGAGAGGTGAAGTGGTAATAGATCGGCCATATCTGTTGAAGTACCAATGGTCAAAGGACAACTATTGCTGTGGACTAACTATTGCTTATAGATCAGGGAGGATAGTCTACTCTCTGTATGTAAACACACTTATGTTAATTATACAGGGTGCCGATTTTATTAGTAGAATAACTTAAACTAGGTGTAGGAATGACGTCATAAAAAACATTAAAGTTAGTTGCAGACTCCTAGCTCTGCCCAATCCCGAGATAAAGTGATTTGTTTCTTATCAAAACAGTAGGTTTGTCAGCGTACATTGACCTGTAGGTACATTTCGACCCAGCTGTGCGGCGGTGAGCGCAGCGCGAGCGGGTCTATTTGCCTACTAGTTCAGTGTCACACGCATGAGTATATGCCTACATGAAATTTTTATAGTACAAGTGTATTGACCGCTTATCAGTATGGCAATTTAATCAAAACTTAGGTACTATATTTTTTACTGATTTGGATAGTGTATCATGGTCTGATACACCCCCTTCAAGGATTCTACTAATTAAATCGGCATCCTGTATAATATTACATAAGTTATAAATATTTGCTTAATAACTGATAATTTTAAAGATGCATTAGTATAGATATTTGTTTGACCCAAGCACAGTTGTTTAAAATGATTTTAACTTTATTTACATATAATACTAATGTTATGTAACAGATGTGGTAGTGGTAGAATCACATTGTTGGGTTTTCCGTCTACAGTCGTGGGCCAGTTCATCCATGATAGTATCACTTTAGTAGAAAATCAATATCTGAGCAAGGGCATGGTGCGATTGCGCTTTGTTTGGGGAATGAGACAGGTGGAAGCCCAATTTTCTGGGTAGGTTTGGTTTGGTAGGCAGTGGCCTACTTGAAAGGTATTGCAAGTCTATGAGCAGCAATAATACTTATCCATCAGGTGTGCTTCTTGCTGGTTTGCTAATATAAACAATTAAAAAGAAATTGTGTTATAGGTTTACATCTACTCTTATATACATACATATATACATATCATCACGCATCCCTTGCAGGGTAGGCAGAGAGAACAGAGTGACAGAGAACTCTATCCTTGCATACTTTGCTCGCTTCCTCAACATTCATAATTCTCTTCATACTTTTCCTTACTTAGAACAAAAAAATATGAATATATTTATTTAGATTTATGCAGAATATAATTTATTTGGTCAGTTAGTAATTTTTATTCAATTAATTTTGTTTTTCTTACAGTAAATAGTTTCCAAATGATTGTATAGTAATCATTTAAGTGATTATGGAGTAAAAATACAATTCCAATCTCTTCCTATCTCAAGAATATTAGAAGAAAATATTAGACAACACATCGTTGCTACAGAATAAAATCTCAAAATATAGGTAACTCAATTTCTATCCCATGTTCGAGAACAATAAAGAAAATATAATTATGTAGAAAGGAAAGCAGAGATTACTATTTCTTGTAATTAGCTCAATAACTTTAAATAATTGTTTATCTAGATAGAAAGATGAAAATGTTCTAAATGACATTCTTTTAATAAGATTTATGTCTAATAGTAAATATTGACATGTTGATAGGTGGAGGTGGATATTACAGACTGGACACTTAAACATGATAACCATATCAATGAATAACCATAAAATTTGGCTTTCATGGCAATGACATCCGAAACACTCAGCACTGAAGACAACATTAGTATACCATTATACTAGTATGCATGTGTCTTAATTATAATACAAATATGTATTATATATATAGCAGATTATTGGAGCTCAGGAGGATAATAATAATTATTATTATCCTTTAAAGACAACATCCTAAACTAAGGAAATAATCCTTTTATTGCTTGTATCTCGGTACAGGTGACTTTACAAACATATAAAATTAATGGACACAAATTGCACCCATGGTCATAACATGTTGCATTCGCACTAAGTATTGTCATGTATAAGAATCAAATCCACGCCACTAGAACGGTAGGTTGGTATTTTAACCACTGCACCATCTGTGCAATCTTTTATTAATGTATTGAGTATAAAAAAAATATAAAGGATCCCATAGTAATTTTTGTTGCAGTCTACTATGGGAAGCTACAACAGAATTGAAATCTATATTATGTTTTAAAAATTATGCAGTTTTACATTAAAACAAACATTATTTTTAGGTGTAAGCATTATAATATCTAATTCTTGATGTTTCTTATAAAAACCAGGTCAGTAATAACTGTATATCAAGTGGCTGGCAAATTCTGTATGCTTAAATTATTATTATGACCTTTTGCAGGAACAACGGTTTCGACGTTTATAATGATAATAAGCTACTTACGAACAATCATTTTGTCTAATCAAATCACATATTTGGAGGATTGTCGGCCAATCGGGATCCAGACGTAGATTACTTGTCGCTTTATCTAAAACAAATTATTTCACCATTAATTATGGGTAATCGTCATCAACTTTATTACGAGCTGTCTGGTTGAACCATAAAGCTTCACTATGATTGAGATCACATATTAATGTTTATTTTCTCTTTTTTTAGAAAGAAAAATAAGAAAGATAAATGCTAATCAGTGAAAAGTGATTTGTAAAAATATGACAAGAAATTGATATTTTTGCCTTGTGTGTAGACTTCGTCAATTTGCGCAAGGTCATAATATTCTCTTTACTCACCAAGTAACTTATCGAAATTATTAGCTCGAAACATTTTTCTTGCTAAGGGCAATAATAAACTTTTGTTTTAGAAAATCAACAATGATTGATTTAATGGACAGAAAAATGACAGCACACTTTTGTCATTTCTACTTTTTTGACAGTTGGCAGTAATGAACGTCATCAGAAAATAACATTTTTAGAAATTGTATTACCAGATACAAAAATTCAACATTAGGTTTTTTTCTCCCAGGTTTCTTTATGTGAACTATTATATTATTTTCTCCCAGGTTTCTTTATGTGAACGTGACGGTTTTACTAACTTTTACTATCCCGTTTGTCTAGTCTATATACATCTATACTCTGTCTAATCTAAGAAGTGCACTTTGACAGCTGTCTGAGTAAGTTGTCTAGGTATGTGAACCAAATAATCGCTATCGAAAATATCCGATTTTACTGAGAAATCGATATTGATTCTTTATAATTAATAATCGGTTTATTTTTTATTTTTCAAAAAGGTGATGAATTTGTTAAGTGCTAAATTAGTAATAAACAAATTTAATTACTTCAGCATAGAATCTATTGATCATATTTAGTAGGATTAGGTTAATTAAAAACAAAAACTGGATTTGAAAATGGCTATTTATTAAGAATTACCACTATTACTTGAATTATCAGCGTCGCGAACATTAATAATTATTTCCTCATCAATCAAAGTGTCGAAATGTACATCTCTGTCAAAATCTCTATTCGATTAATTGTATTATTCTAATATTTTTACCGATTATTTGGATAATCGTGAATTGAAAGTTGTCGAGCACTACTGTATAGAACGTGATGACATTGTTAGGTCGTCACTAACAGTTACTATTTACCATGTTATTTCTATTTTAAATTAGTTTTACGAGTTTCAACATTAGATTATTGAACAAGAAAGTCACTTGCAATGTTAATTATGTAAATAACTTAATAGTTGTTTAAAATTTCAGATTTAGTATTTACAATCATGTGTATACGTTTGACCGAGGTTATTGTGTATTAAAAAATGTAAAACATCAAAATGCACTTCTTAGATTAGATGCACTATAGGCATTTTCTTTATAAATGAAAGTAATATGAACAAGAGACTTCTCAAATACATTCATTCTAATAAAATCCTCGAACCTAACCAATATGACTTAATTAAAAATAAAAGCACACAAAATGCTTTGATAGTTCTTACTAATACATTACTGAAATATATTGATAATAAATACAAAACCTTAACTGTATTTTTAGATCTAACACAGGCATTTATTAGCGTATCCATTCCATAGATAAGCTTGAGACGGTTGTAGGTATTGTTCTGGATTAATTCCATAGTCATTTATTAGAAAGTACGCAGTGTGTGAAGATTGGTTGTCACATCAGTAATAAAAAATCAGTCTTGTATAGTGTTGCGCAAGATAATGTGCCGGCCCAACTCTGTTCTTATTGTACACTAACGATCTGTGTTTACTTCCTATAGAAAACTTCAGAATTACATATGTCGCTGATACAGCTATAATTGTGGATGGTGGAATTGGGAAGTTGCTCATAAAAATGCCGAAATTGCAATCGAAAAGGTTATGTCCTGGTTGTTCATTAATCTTCTCACACTGAATATCGATAAGACCAGATAAGCCTTCAGAATGAATAAAATAAGGTCTAAAGGTGGAGACATTCTTACACAAACACAAGACGTGTTAACCCGATGGAGTGAATATTTTGGCGATATGTATGCGGATACTACGGTTGGCGCCAGTGTCATGTGGTTTAGTATGGTATCCGATGGTTTACTGTGTGAGACACAAGGAGGTTTCAAGAGTGGAAGGGGATGCATGGATCAAGTGTTCTCTCTGCGCAACATTGTGGAGAAGCATCTGGCTCTAGGTCAGAGGGTTTTCTGCAGTTTTGTGGATCTGGAGAGAGTATTTGACACGGTTGTACGAAAACTTGTACGGAACTTTGGAACATTTTACCGGAGTATGGTATTAACGGTAAACTGCTACAGGCTGTGCAGTCCAGTTACATGGGCTGTAGAGCCTGTGTGTGGCTGGATGATAGAATGTCGCCTTGGTTTGACGTCAATATCGGCGTTAAGCAGGGGTGCATTCTGTCAGCCAGGCTGTTTATCATATATCTGGATAAATGTCTCCAAAGGTCGAACGATATGAATGTGGGAGTCCGGATGGGCGACTCAGTGGTCACTGGTCTGCTCTATGCAGATGATGCAGTCCTGCTGGCACAGTCAGCGACTGACCTGCAGACCCTAGTCGACACAATGACAGAAGATTGTAAGAACACAGACATTCACGCGTAGACCCCTTGTCTACGCGTGAATGTGAGCCAAACCAAAATAATGGTCTTTGAAAGAGATGAAGCCAGAACAGATGTAAGAGTAACAATAGGTAATGATGTACTAGAGCAAGTGGATGAATTTGTATATCTTGGATGTGGATTTAACCGAGATGGAAGGTACGCCACTGATATAGAGATAGAAAATCTGTGGAGTTAGGCTGACCGACCGCATTCGTAACGACGACGTAAGAGAGCGAGTAGGTATGAAAGAGAGTATTGGTGTAAAGATGCGAAAGGGAATGCTCCGATGGTTCGGACATGTGGAAAGAACGCCGAACGAACGTCTGGATAAAAAGATATACCATGTGAAAGTGGAAGGATGTAGGTACCGAGGGAGACCGAGAGTCACCTACCTAGACCAGATCGGTCATGTACTGAAGGAAGGTGGAGGCAAGAGTCTCCGAAACCGGCGAGCGTGTATGAAGAGAATTATGAATGTTGAGGAAGCGAGTGAAGTATGCAAGGATAGAGTTCTCTGGCACTCTGTTCTCTCTGCCTACCTTGCAAGGGATATGGCGTGATGATATGTATGTATGTATATCGCTTTAACAATCCATCAATTACATGTATATCCATTAATAATCTGCAAATTAAAGTTCACACATGTAATCCTAGTACTCCAAACTGCAAATGATTGTGCATTATAGCCATAGCTAGCATCAAATATCTTGGAATTCAAATAGATTCTCGACTCCATTGGCATAAACATATTGAATCCCTTACAGTACGTGTTAGGAAACTTATCTTCATTTTAAGGACTCTGAGATCGTCCGCAGATCTCAAAACATTAAAAATAATATACTATTCCTTGGTCCACTCTATTCTTACATATGGTATACCAGTATGAGGAAGTGCCGCGGTAAGCATTTTAATTAAATTAGAGCGAGCACAGAGAGCTATTTTAAAAAGACTCTTATAGTATTCCACATTTACTGTGAATGCTCTTTACTAACTGTCAGACAGTTTTTTTTTTGTACTGCAAATGATACTTACAAAGTATCGTTTGCAGTACAAAAATCTATGATACCCTATAAGACAAGAGGGTAGACCGGATGGGCCACTGAAGAAAAGAACGCGTACCAGTGGCCCACCCGCAATGCGTAGAGAGGTACATTGTAGGGCGGGTCTACGGGGTCGTGCGCCGCTTCTCCCGTCGCCCCGGACGGATTAGCGGGGCGTGACCGATCCGTAGCCCGCCGCCAAAAAAAAAAAAAAACCCTATAAGACAAACGATAAACGTAAGAATGACACAGTATGTGAGAACATACGTCATAGAACTTTTGCTGGACTTTTGACTTAGACAATGAACCGACATGACTGACGACTAAAATATAAATTTATTATAATTTTTTAAACTTATTTTACTTGACATTGGCGAAATTGTGGTTAATCACTCACAGAGGCCATTCACGAAGAAGAAGAAGAAGAAGAAGAACTTTTGCTGCAAAAAAAATATTATGTCATTTGCTCCAGTTTTATATAATCGTGTGAATAAAGAATGTTGCATTTATTCATTAACAAAAAATAGATGCAAAATTATTGTTGTGAAGTGGCTTCAGACTTTAAATTATGAAAAAACAGAAATCTTTTCAAACTTATTTTATAACGGAAGCACGCTCGCACGCATACTTACACAGAAATCTCTCTCTTCTCTCTCTCTTTTTTTTTTCGTTGTAAGTTTTGTTGTTTATGAATAATGAACTATGAACATGAATGGCATCGGTATATACGATACAATGCTTCGCATTAGTGCATGAATTGATGTTACACGTAGGTAACACTTTTTTGCGGTGAACTATTGATGTGGTCGCACCCCGCCAAATCGGTTAGGGGCGACGGAAGAGGCGGCGCGCGTCCCCATAGACCCACCCTGCAAGCATCTCTTTTCGCCGTGCGACCGGGCCACCGGCACCCCATCGTTGTCTTCGGTGGCCACGTAGGTAACACCTACAGATCTCGTTTGTGTAATTTATTATTTTTGTTGAATTATAATGGTATACATATAATTCTTTGTTAATAAAGTTATTATTATATTTACTAGTAAATTATTCTGTATGAATATGGAAATCTAGAGGAATAAAGTGAATCCAAAAGAAAATGTAAAAAATGTATGAAGGATGATATCACTAGAAAGGGTGTGAGGACGGCCATGATAGCTGACAAAAGTTGAACTCCAACTTTCCTTGATGTTCATTGATATGGAAACTTACATATTAACTTACTTTAAGATGCAATTTTAAATTATTTTTTGTTTTAAAATAACTTCTAGATGCAGTCTCTGATATCACATTCTTTAACACAGGGTAGGTACTTACTTTTCATTAATTTATGTATTTTATAATCAGTGGCGTGGCTAACATGTGTGGCACAGGGGACGGATATTGTAGGTGAAACCCCTAAAATCAATCAAAACTGTTAAAATAAAAAAAGAAAAGTAATAATAATTTACGTTTTATTAAAATACGAGTATAACAACTATGAATTTTCATCAAATATTTTAAATGAATGCGGTCGGAACAAAAGACATTCCCCAAGCCCACGGACGAGCAATCTCTATATCCAGGGAATCCCCTGAGGCCCTGACTCGTGACTGGCGACAATTATGCGCGAATGTGAAATTCCATTTTGGGACCCAGATCGAATAATAGTGTGTACACTGAAAAAAATAAATTTATTAAACTTGAGGCACCTATTTGGGCTCACTGTGAAACATGGGCCTGAATGAAGAAAACTGTATAGGCAAGTAGGTACTCGTATCTACATAATTATTGTTATATAAAGTCTATTAGTGGCGGTTATGTAAACTGTCAGTTTTACGATTTTTTATAGGTAGATATGGCAATATAACTGATGTTCAAGGTCGGGTATCACCCCTAAGTAGGTGACACCTGATGTGGGGCGCCCTCTCCCTCCTAGCTACGCCACTGTTATTTTAATTATGTATTTATATTGTAGGATGAAAAATGTCAAAGAAAAATCGTCCCCCGTTTTACATCTCCAAAATTCCCAAATAATTGTTCTGTAACTGCGTGGTGATTATTGTAGTACATTCAGGAGTTATATATTTGAAGTCGATAACAAGGGATCGATGAAAATACAAATTTATTTGGCCTGTAATGTAACCGAATATGACACAGATGCTTTAATTTCCTACATAAGTATTTATTTCTTTAGTAGGTAATTTTATTTAAATGCAGTAACTTTGCGAAAAATAAGTGACTCATTACGTTGCAGTATTAACCGTGTTATTGATTACATATTTTAGCAAAAATATTTGTAATTGATATCATAATAAATAAATAGTGATAGCTCACCACTCGCTCACCTTGCGATAAATAACATACCTATCGTGTTCGTGTCATCTTGGAGTCTTATCATATTTAGTAATGCTGACACACCTCGTGTACTAAAATTATCAGTCTTGGCGTTGACTTACATACAATTTGATTTAAATGGTTCTATAACGGAACAATAAAACAATGTACACAAGAATTAATTATTATATTTTTATAACTTTTGTGACTTAGTGTTTATTATTGTAGGCGCCTATCTCGTAAATGGTTAATTACAATGAGTGTTAGTGAGATAAAAATTATAAAAGATCAAATTGACGCAAATCATAAATTACTTATTAAATTAGACTCTGATTTAAAAAAGTGTAACAATCAACTAACATCTCTAAAGTTAATGGTGTCTTCATTACAAGTGCAAATGACCGTTATGCAAAGAATGTACAAGGATATAATGGAACTGAGAAAAATAATTGTGCTTTTACATCCACACCTGAAAAAACCTTGACAATTTGCAGATAATATATTTGTGTACTGTGTTGAAAATATAGTTTAATGTTATTTATAAGCAACATTGCGTTTTAATATTTTTTTTTTATAATGTGTAGCTAGTTCCTTAGCTGAACATAGTGGTGTTTTAATCAAAGTAGTTTCATTTAGTTTAGAATAATCTATAACGAAGCCTTGTTTATCATTATCATAATCAATCATGTCCATAAAACGATGTCCCCATAATATTTCTTGTGCTGTGTAACTTGATTTGACTTGGACAGGTTGGCCAGTCGATTCTATAGTTCCTTCAAAGATTACCAAAATTTCTAGGTTTGCTTTCATGGCATCATATGCTGACATTGTATAAAAAGGACTTTTCTCATTTATCGTATGCACAGCTGATATTGGAAATATGAAAGAAATATTCTCACTAGTGTCAATATTTAGATCCAATTTCAATTGGTTATCCAAAACGCCAATAGGGCTTTGCCTGATTAGGTAAGCGTTAACGTTAACCGCAATAATTCTGGATTTCCTAGTATTACCAATTCTAAATATGAGGCATAATTCACGATCTCTTTTATTGACAATTGCGTTTTTGGAAAAAATAAGTGTTTGCGCACGATTCTTTGGTCGTGTTAATTTCGCAAAAACGATACCAACTATAAATGCCTGTGTAATTGTGCCCATGATGCTTTCCAAGCACATTGTTATAATTGCCATTGGACATTCCAAAGTAATTGATCTGGTGCCATAACCAATAGTGGTATGAACTTCAATGCTAAAGAGGAATACTGATGTGATATCATAAATTTCTTTTACACATGGAACCCATTCAGATGAATTTACTGCATGTGGTAAGTGCTCAAATTCGAAGTCACCGTGTAAATTTAAAATAATCCACCACACACATGTAAAAGTTACCCAAACGGTTATATATGTAAGAATGCACAGCAATAATGTCCACCTCCATCTCGAGTCTATAAAAACTTTTATAATATCTGGGAATACACGGTATCTAGACATTTTCCACTTTTCCAAATTGAATTGACCAGATTTAAAAAGAACGCGTCCATTTTTTCTTTTACCAGATCGTCTTCTTTGGCTGTACCTGTAAATTATAAATTTAAATTGATTTGGACTTGATATATAGAAAAAAATCTGTGCCTTTTAATATCAAATAGCATTCATATTATAAAGTAGCCAAGAATCTAAAAATATGAGCTTGCTACAGTGTTCCTTGTAATATTTAATAGATATATAAAAATTGCAATAAATGTCTATGAATTTAGTGTTCAGAAAATAGGCCGGGATCGATAACGTACGAGTAAATATACATTTTAAATGATTTATTACATGGGATACATAATCAAATAGCTTTAAAAATATGTGACCTATATTATTTGTAAGTCCAAATTGGTTTACTGTTTTATTAAACACTTGCACTTAAAACGTTTCTTGTAAATGCGTGATGGAGTAAGAGTATAATATATCTTTTCATTCCATTGCGATCCCGGGGGTTAGTGTAAAAAAACTAAGGAATAAAAGCAACTAATATCACTGCAAGAGAAGGAGCTTTCGAAAAAAAGGCGTATGCTAACTCGTATGTCCAGCGTGGCATAGCAGGTCAATTTGTCTCCTATTATGGTAAAAATTCAACTCCAGCAGTAGGATAAGCTGAGATAACGATGAATATTTCTACAACAAAGCAATTTTGCAAATTTTTACCGTTAGTATAGACATCTCTTTAATGATTAAAAAATTAGATGACTTGTTAAAATTTCTCACCTGCAAATTCTAGCATTCTGATTTAATTTCAAACATACTTCATTTTTAATGTCATTGGTATCTGTACGTTGAGGTTTATCTTCAATAAGATTTTCTTTTTCTTGCAAATCCATTAACTTTAAATTACTCGTGTAAAGAACAATAACATTATAATTTTATCTCATTATGACGTGAGAGCTCTCAGGCTTCCTACTCACTGACATTGCAATCCATTCGCGTATCTAATATTTTATATTTGAATAAAAGATAAAATTTTGAGTACTTGAGATTTTCTTAATATCACTGCGATTGTTTGAGTCTTTATATGAATAGATAAGGTTTCGGAATGATAGCGGTGTATAATTAGAATTAGTTTACTCATATTGTAATAATATATACATGGGTAAATCCATTATAAGATTCTTATATTCAAGATTTATTTTCATAGATGTGTGGTAGAGGCTACGAATACTAGCAACCCTTACTTTGCTCGTGGATGTCGTAAAAGACGATTAAGAACCTTATTACGACCTGGGCCAACTCCAGCTGATGCCGTTTGGTCAACAATTATATTCCTAAGGCTAAGGAGGGTTGACGTCTGGCAGGCGGGCGGTCATAAAACTATGGTCAATAACTTTTACAGTATGTGCTATGAAAGAAGAGTACATATTGTTTCGACCCCAAGCAATTGGGATAAGAGTAGGAGAATTATGATGATGATGATTCAAGAAATTTTTAATTAGTTAGATTCAGCTTGTGGTGATGGGCGTACGTAAAAATGTACGAATATGTACTATCGCTTCTTTTCCGTTGAGGGTTTTAAAATAAGAATGCAAGCAGATAAAAACCCGTCTGATCAGCGCGGTATACTCGTAGGTAGAACGTCACTTTAATTCCCATTATAGAAGAGGCTTCTACCTCATAGTGGGATGTGTATCAGCTGAGAAGAAATATAACAGATTCAGTAAAATAAAGTAAATACAGACCAACGCCTGATAACGTATGCAGTGCAAATTTGATTCTATGCGTATTATGGTATTCCGATTGATGTGGTGTTTTAGTGAGAAATATTTTATAGTGACATTAAATTGCCTATTTATATAATGGAAAATATAACGAGTATGTCAACCCATTATAAATTATAATGATAGCTTAATATTGACTAAAATAGCGTGATTACCAAAAAGTTTCTGTCCCTAATAATAATCCCTAGGATAAATAGTTTTATTTTCCGCATGGTGACGAAATACGGATACAATTTACCAACCATTTCCTTCTCCTAGGTTTTGTATAATACGATTATCTACTTATATGCAGATAATATGACAGCAAAAGAGGTAAACCTTGCCTTTAGTAGTACTACAAACCTGTTGAAGTAAAATCCGTCACCACGGACATCGGAGGGGATGCTGTCATATCATGGTCCACTGAAAAAGAACACTTAAGTTGCCTTTTATTGTAGAAAATATCACTGCAGAGAAGAGAAATTGGAAATAAAAAGCCTTTACCTCTTTTTTTAGATACATTTTTTTATCCCTAGTGTGGGGAGGCCTATGCTTAATAGATACGCGTTGAAGAAGAAGAAGAAGAAATGTTTTTGGACGTAACTGCATAGTAAGTATGAAGCAAACTAAAAGACAAGATGTTATCTAAAAACGTTAATGATATTCCATTTGATAGATAAATGCGGTCCGAGATGATAAAACATGCTATTTGCCTGCTTTAGATATTACCTAAGTTCATAGTGTTGAATTATTGGATTAATTTAAATATCTCCACAGAATTTATATTCTGTACATAATAATTTGTATGTGATTTGTGTTTTACTCGGCCTAGTAGGTACTATGTACATTGTATTGCATAGATCCAAATACTTATTCCTAAAGACGGTTTGTACGACACCAGCGAAAAATATTAAACTTATTGATTTTTTTAATATTTGTGGCATATCGATGATTTAATTATTTTCTTATTTTTAAATTCTAACAGGAAAAATACAAATCGTATTTAGTGTTTTTAATTCACGTCATACATTTTTATCTTATCGCAAAGATGTAACGCATATTATCTTTTCGCAGAGTTGTAACGCATATTCACGTAACATAATTCATCACTTAATTGTAGTTCCGTGTAATAAGTGATGAGACATTTGTTTTTCATCGGTGAGTTTCAACGAGCAGCGCGTTATGACAATGCATGTTTATTAACTCATATCGTATGATACCGAAGGCTTCCTAAATGGCTGGTACAATTTTGACGATTTTTTTGTGTGTTCAAGTGGATTCTGAAATGGTTTAGATTAACAATTGGATCCGGAAGGAGGCTCTGTGATCGATTGCAAGGATTTCTATTCTTATTTTTTTAGATTTGTACAGAAGTACGTCGATTGGATCAGCTACCAAATGGAACTGATTAAACTTATTTATAAAGTGAAAGAGATGTCACCAGAGGGGTTACTTAAATCCATATCTATTCAAGAGGTCACCACAGGAAAGACTTGACCCCACATCTAATGGAACACCGTATCAATTACTTCATCAATAGTATAGTGGCATCTACCTGTAGTGAAATTAGACTAAATCGGCATAGTATGTAAAATATTCGTCAAATGACATGTCAAATGTAGAGAAAACTTCCCTAAAAACGAAAATATGAACGAAATATTGATCACTATCATCCGTGTGGTGACGGAGTAATAATACAATTCATCACCCCTTATCTTACCCGTGGGTGATCGTAAGAGACGACTAAGGGATAGAAAACGCATATAACATATATGCAAGAGAAGGAAAACTCGAAACAAAACTGTACCCCCACGTCTGACCAACGCGGTATAGTAGGTTAATTGTCCTCCCATTACGGAGGAGGCCCGGGCCCAACAGTGGGACATATATGGACTGTGATGCTGATGTTTGATCACTATAGATTGGGTCCACAGTAGCTTAATTAGTGAAGCAATTGAAAAAAAAAATCTTATAATTCCCTTGTATAGCTTCTTCTTCTTATGTATTGGCAATCAGCTACATATACGAGCTATTGGTGCCAGTGTCAAGTTATAAATATTTTCACGTTTTTAGTCTTTCAAGTCAGTCGTTGTCTAAGTCAAATTGTCACCATTAACAGTGCAATGGCCACACTGTTAATGGTATCTTGTGGGAATTTTGATGGAAAACGAAAACGTTGTAAAGCACTTTTATATTATATTCATTACATCCCAGTAGCGCCGCCGCTTCATATTGCATAAAATGCCATCAAAATTATCTAATATAACACGTTAACTCACTAAAATATCGAATATAGTACAAGAGCACCACATGACGTTTTCAAATTCCCGTCAAAAACACTTTGTATAGCTTTTTATACATTGTAAAGACTTGTTAACAATGATGATTTTATTGATAATTGACAAGTTATTGACAACTAAAACGAATTTTTAATACACGTAGGTTCTAATCCTCAGTATATTCATCTCTTTCCTTTTCACGATCTGAGTATATTAAAAAAACCTAGCTTTTTAAATGCTTAATCAAAAATATGTACCATTATTTCAATAGTGGTAGGACCACGCTGTGGATAGTTCTCTGTCTACAGCCACGGGTCGGTCCGTGTGGGGTAGTACCACACTCTCGCAGAAGATCGACGTCTGAGTAATGGTAATGTGCTATTGCGCTTCTTTCGGTAAGCGAGAGAGGCGGAAGCCCAACTAGGGTAGGTTTAGGTCCATGGGCGGCAGTGACACTTACCATCGAGTGCGCTGTATGCGCGTTTGTCACCACAAGCAACAAAAAATAAATAATAATACTTTAATTCAAATAAACTTTTCTAAACAAAAAACACTAAAAGCTCTCGTATTAACTAAAATTCGCTACATATATTGGGCAAGTGTAATAATAATTGGCAATTGAATGAATTAATAAATAAATAAAAGGAAAACAACCTGTATACGTCTATGTTTGTATATCCACGGTCGAACATTGCAATAATTTTCAGGGAGGTCAATGTTATCAGAGGACAACGACGGGATGTTTTAATGTTTTCCTCTTTGTAACAACTCTTTTTATTAAAGTTTGTTTGCACTCAAACGTAAGTATACATACTATAGATGCAATTCAACATCCATTCCACTTTCATTCATTCATTATGAGAGTGAAAAAAACCAGCTAAGAAATCCCCGAAAGAACGGGTAGCAGCGAGTGCTGCTGGAGAGTTTCTTGGAAACTCATAACACTAGTTGCTATTATCTATCCGTTTACCAAAGGTGAAGATTATACAAAAGTATGTAGTAGCGAGTAGTACATAGTTGACTACACAGATGTCGTAGTGGTTAAGATGCCGACGTATTGTGTGTTTTTTTTAGTTGCTTTTGGTGGCAAACGAGCATGCAGCACACCTGGTGGTAAATGTTACTGCCGCCCATGAACTTTCAGGGCCGCTACCTACCAATACAAACCCCAAATCCACCTAGTTGGGCTGCCGGCTCTCTCGCTCACAGAACGAAGTGCAATAGCATATTACTATTACTCAGACGTCGATCTTCTGCGAGAGTATGGTACTACCCCGGACAGAGCAGCCCGCGGCTGTTGACAGAAAACTGTCAACAGTGTAGTCCTACCAATATGTAAATTGTGTTAAGGTAATGGGTTCGATTCCCTCGGACAATACTTTGTGAGCATCCACAAATTGTTATTCGCAGTATGGATGTGATTTGTGTTCGTTAATTATATGTTTATAAAATCTCCACAATATAAGGACTATTAACTTGGTGTTGCCTTTTTAAAATAAAAAAAATAAGACAGTGTATTAGTATTATTCTCCTCTTTGTGAGGAGTTTAATATCTATATTAATTTGAGCGAAGACATAGCTATAATATGGAATAAAGTTTAGCAAATAATATTAGTTTTAATTTCTAGTATTGGCAGTTCCATCGCAGCGGAAAGAGCAGTGGCCATGACAGACGAAAGAGCATCGCGACACGCGGGGACGTAATTCGATAATCGACGTGCTCTTGAACGCACTGTCAGTCTATTTGTCATGTCGACTGACTGTAGTTGAGGATGTTGGTATTACTGGGATAGTTTCATCAACAGCCTGTATATACAGCTGCTTATAGTTTTTGATACTTTGAATATAATGGTTTTATAATAATATTTATGACCATGAATACAAGTCCTTCAGTTGAGTACCTACATTGTTAATTTAATCTGAATATATGTCATCATTCTTCTACTCTTATCTCTATTACTTGGGGTCGATACAATATGTACTCTTCTTTCATAGTACATATTGTAAAAGTTATTGGCAATAGGTACTTTTATGACCAGCCGCCTGCCAGACGTGAACCCTCCTTAGGAATGTAATTGTCGACCAAACTAAATCACAAAAACGTTATAAGGCTCTTAGTCGTCTTTAACGACATCCACGAGCAAAGTAAGGGTTGGTAGTATTCGAAGCCGCTACCACACAGCAGTTAATCTGAATATAAGTAAGTCTTCTTTATAACTTATAGCATAATATTCCACTTCTTTATATGAAGTTGCTTAATCACAATAACATTTTGTCAGTATGTTAAGCTGTTGCTATTAATTGAGCGCTTATAAACAAGTTACGATTCATTTGGAAATTTTGGTAGAGCATAAAAATACACGCAAAGCACTATTATATCATGATCACTACATTTTAGCACCTTCTTTGCAAGTGAAAATAGCAAAATTATTCATTATAACATTGTAAAATACTAAAGTATTGTACATAATTTAGGAGCGCCACATGTTATTTTCATATTCCAACTTAAACTTCAAAAATATAGTGGTGCACACAAAATGTGGCCAATTTATTTATGGTGAATAAAGAAAATAGTAAATATACACCATAGATAAAGATTTGACAATATATTATATAGATTGCATCAATGGATTATCTGGTCTAAATAGCGAACTTGCAGCCAAAATATAGCAGGTTTGGGTTTGACGTTTGACAACATCTTGTAATTAATTATTGTTAGCCTGGTTGTAATTTCTATTGATAAAGTCTCCAGCGAATCCCTCGTATTGTGTAGACACATTTATATGGATATAATTATGCCATTAAAACATCATATGATAGTAATGGAACAAGAGTACAAGGCATTAACACCCCTTCCCTTCATACCTATATCGTCAGAAGTGGTTAGACAACAAAAACATATGAAATGTTTGCAATCGCAAGGAAACTAAAAACAGAATCTTAATGATAGGAAATTGTAAGCCTTTTTTTAACAGACTTTGGAATGACTGACATGAAGAATGGGTGGCATAATACACCAAGATCCTGCTATATAAATCGTCTCCGTAAATTGAACTACCACTGAAACCGTTTCGTTGACCTTTTATGCTGATACAATTAGGTATCAGGGGCGGCTTTACCTATAGTGCAGAGGGTGCGGTGCACCCGGGCGCCGGGTATTAGGGGGCGCCGGGTGTTAGGAGGCGCCGGGTGTTAGGAGGTGCCGAGAGCCACTCGGGACACATAGAGGCTCCACTGCAACGCTCAGCACGGAGCGGGCACATCGTACGCAACGAGTGCTTAACCATCTATATATGTAATGGGTGCATTATTTGACAGGTTTGGGTAGGTTGCTTTGTGGCTATGCTCACTGTAATTTCATAAACTGATCGCATTTACCTGGTTTCGTATCAAAACAACGAGACTAAGCATGCGAGGTTCGGAGTTTAGTCGAGCTTGTTGTAACTACCAACCTATTCCATTTTCTTCATGCATTTTGATACAAAAGGGCGCCAGATTATTGATTGCACCCGGACGCTAAATGTGCTAGAGCCGCCCCTGCCGGAGGTATGGCAGTTTGGGTTAATTTACCTCTTATTGCAAATGAGACTTATGATGACTAGTAAAACCTACATGAATTATCACAAGCAAATGAATAAAATAATTATTCTGTATGGCGATACTCCGGCTTATGGGTATTCCACCATAATGCTAGGCCATTAACCAGTAGATCAAAGACCTTGAATTATGGCAGTATAGCGGCTTTACACCGAGCAAGAGAAAATAAGAGACGTTTAACATAAAATGAAGAACTATCGTAACCTATCCAGTGCCTTGCTTAATATAGGGTTAACGAAAGTACTCGATAGATTGGCATAGTGTTTCATTTCATGTCAAACTTCTCTTCTTTTCTCATACCTTAATTGCTTCTCATAAGACCCACCTTTAAAAACAAGATTTTATATTCAGGTTTCCTTCTTCTGTATAGAAGTTATTTGCATATTAGGCGTCTTCTACGATGTACACGACCACGAAATGGAATAATGAATTGTAATCTTACTTCGTCACCACTAGGAAACGTAAAGATTACACTTTATTTTATTTTTAGACTCTATTACTTAAGATTGTCTATGCTGTGTTATTAAATGAGATTAACACATTTATTAGTAGTGTTGCCCAAATGCAAGACTCTCGCGTGTCTCGCAAGTCTTGCAAATCGCGCTGTTGGAATAACACAGAATCAATTGTTTTGATAGAAATGAAAAATCCAACTAAATTAATGAAATTCCATTCATCTAGTGGCACTAGCTGTACAACTATCAATAATTAGGTACATACCGCTTCAGGGGAGTGGTATAATCACACCTATCTATCATGAGACTGTTTAAAATAACATCAAATTATTTCCCCGTGTACTGTACTGTATTAAGAATACAAAATGTTGATAATCCTTTCTTTGCCAAAGGAATCGTTAAATGCTGTATAAGGGAGCACTGCGAGACTCTTGCAGCGAGTTTTGTTCTTGCATTTGGGCAACACTATTTATAAGTAAACAAAAGTGTAGTAATAGCGCTATTGCCTTGGTCGCCAATCTCCATGTTTCTTTGTTCGCCAATCTGTAGTTTTGCTTCAACAATGACGAGAGGGCAAAGTTGTTTGTATTTGTCGAGGAAGTCTCAGCCAATTGACTTGATTGTAGTAATGCATTACTTAGATATATAGCCCTTTTCCTTTACAAATTAAAGAATTAGTACTTTATAATACACATCTATTTTTACATTTATGAACAGAAGTTTTGTATTTACAACACTTGATAGGTTCCTTAAGAAGGCTAAGAAATGTGTCCTTAATCTTACCTCAGCTCATATACGTCTCACTGCTAGATTCAAGCCTCCTCCACAATAAGAGGGAAATTGACCTATTATATGCAGCCCAGAAAAGTTTTTGTTAATAAGACACCACGTAGGAATCGAACCTGCGATATAAGCACGACAGGTCGGTATCTTAACCACTACAACATCTGTGAAGTCAAGTTTTTTTTTGAGTCCAGGTCATAGTATATGACCCGTTTCCAGAATATCTCTGATATTGATTGAGGGACTTTGGATGTAATTATCTTATGTTGTACTATTTGCACTTATTTTCATTTTTGTTGCTATAAGATTTATTTATCAAATTTTTATATGTTACCGAAGTTTTATTTTATGAAAATATACCAGATGCTTTATATTATCAAACATTTTTTTAGGCTATGACAGATTTTAACCTATGTCTGTGCCAAATTATATAAAGGAGCGTCTAGCTATTCTAGCGTGATTGAGTAGCAGACATTCATCCATTCAAACTTTCACATTGATGATAGCAATAAAATGACTTTTTTCATATGGTGACGGAGTAAGAATAAAATTTAGCACCCCTGTCTTACCCGTGAGTAATCGTAAAAGACGAGTAATTGATAAAATATACTTATAACATCTATGCAAAAGTAGGAAAACTTGAAATAAAACCCTATATAAAAACGTCTGACTAGCGTAGTTGTAGTAGGTTAATTATACTTCTACTGTGGAGGAGGATCGAGCCCAGCAGTGGGACATACATATATCAGCTGAGATAATGATGATGAAAATTATTTAATATGCACTCTGAAAAGCCATGTGCGTTCGTTCTGTGGTGGATACGGATATTATTTTTTGGATTTGTATACAGTTATGGATATTATAAAATCACGATACCGAATTCAAATTCTTTTACGGATATGAACTTAGTTCTGATCATCCAATCATTTCAATTACGATATTGAATTTTTAGGGAGTTGGTAAAGGCCACGCTAATGATCACGCTTAGGGCATTGTATAAGGAAATATTACAATGCCCCAAGCGTGATCATTAGCGTATTAGTCCTCTATGAAAACGTTTACATTTAAGTTGTGGTTTTGGCCGATTGAAAAATTTATCGTAACAATGTCTCATAGAAACCCGAAGAACCTATACGAAATTATTCGAAATATTTATATCAGATTAGCAAACCCAGCTCGTTGGTTTATTTGTAGAAGTCGATATATCGCAGCATCAACCGGTGCCGCGTTACTTCAAAGGAAATTATCCGTGAAAAAAATACATAATATACATACCAATTTTCATAATGATCGGTCAAATAATTTTTGAGTTTAGCGTTGTCATAATTATATACAAACATCCTCTTTTATAGATTCGTTTAGGGTTCTGGATAGACTTTCATTTCGTTATCTGATAATTTCTGTTACTATTACGGAGCTTTCGAAGTTTTCTTTTTTTCTCACTCTGCTACATCTGCGAAACACGACACTAATACAAATAATAGAAGCTAAGATTATAGAAAAATAATTAAAAATAAAATCAAGATATTACATAAAACTAGAGCTGAAATCATCATCATTCTCCTGCTCTTGTTCCAATAACTCGAGGTCGACGCAATATGTACCACTCTTCCTACACATTGCAAAGGTTATTGGCAATAATTTTATGACCGGCTGACTGCCTGACATCAACCCTTCTTGGGAATTTGATTCAATTGAAATTCAATTGCTGACCAAATGGCATCAGGTAGTGTTGGTCCAGGTCGATATAGGTAAGGCTCTTAGTGCCCCTGGATACCATGAGTATGGCGCCCTAACTGATGATGCGCGTCACACCCTAGACTAGAGGTATGTCCCGCCTGGGCGCCTCAGCGCCACGACCTGTCGGCGGTGATAGGAATAGACCTGTCGTTGTTGACCATCATATTTAAGATGCTTGACAGCGACAGGTGCTGGTCGTCGATGGCCTCCTTCTGTGAGGAGGTCATCTCTTCGAAGGAGGCCGCGGAGCGGGTACGCAAGGCATTTGCTTTTTCAGAGTCGCTCCGTAGGTGGCGGCCAGGAAGGGGGAAGTGCCGCGCATCTCCTCCCGCCGCCTCGACTGTCGACTGGACGTGGCCAGATGGCCTAGCGTTAGGGTGTCGGGAATAGAATGTCAATAGACGATCTAGCCGGCATCCCGTAAAAGCGCGGAAGAGACCGCTGTGGTTTTAGTGGGTATTTCGGTCGAACCAGCTGACCGGCGAGTCACACGCACCCCCTCGTCTGTCACCGGCCAGAGCTAGTGCGTAAATGCATTTCCACAGCGTGAACTAAAAAAAAAGGTAAGGCTCTTAGTCGTCTTTTATGACATCTACGGGCAAAGTAAGAGTTGGTAGTATTCGTAGCCGCTACCACACAGCGAAAATTAGAGCTGAAATAACAACAATATATTGACGTCATTAATTTTAGAATTCGTTGCAGCATTGTTCCTAGTTAAATAAATGGTGATCAGTATATAATAGTGCCAAGAGTATACTGTAATTAAGATGGAAACAAATAGTGTTAGATACACGCAGACAGGTAATCAATTATTGGCTTTAACACCGATGATCGACAGGCAGAAAAGATGAATTAGAGGTATCGTTAACTACGAGCTGTCGGCGAACAAAGGAATAAGTGCAATTTCGAAGCCATATTTGAAATAATTACACGTTAATTAGATACGTTAACACATAGATACACGCATACATGCTTTTACTTTTAAAGAGCCTTTTTTTTAGCGGCCGGCTATGGTGTGGTTAAATCCGTCCGGGGTGACAGAAAAAACCGACCTAAAAGGACACCCTGTGAGAAATCACACTTTTAATAGTTTTCTGTCTACAGTCGCTGGCGTGTCCGTTCGGGGTAGTACCACACTCTCGCAGAAAATCGAAGTCTGGGCAGTAGTAATTAGCAATGTGCTGTTGCGTTTTGTTGATGAGCGATAAAGCCAGCAGCCCATTTTTCTGCGAGGGTTTGAGGTTCTCTATATCCCTGGTATAGCAAAGGTCCATGGAAGGTAGTAACATTTACCATCAGGCGTGCTCCTTGCTCGTTTGCCACCATAAGGCAATAAAAGCTTTTTTATATTGCTTATGGCTACTAAATTTAAAAAAAACCAGTCAATTTCCGTCCTATTGTTGAGTTGACTCGAGCTCAGCAGTGGGACGTGTATAAGTTGAGATGATGATGATTAACAGCACTTTTAAGATAAGTCTAGTGAAGTCTTTTTTCTTTCTTTCTTTCTTTAGAAGGCATTAACACTACCAGTAAGTGCAAAATTTGGTGTATCTGCTTTTGTTTATATCTACAACGATTTCGTGATTGTGAGCCAATTCTGAATACATCAGCTATATGATGGCAGTAGTTCAAATTCAAATTCATTTATTATGCATAGGCCCTGCGAGGGCACTTACATATTGTCAGTTTTAACATATTATATTAATTCAATTAACTACCACCGGATCGGAAGTAGACCACTACTGAGAAGATCCGGCAAGAAACTCAGCGGGTTAGTCTATTATTATTATTTCTTTTAAAACATTTTTTATACAAAAAATGGTACAACATATGTAATAAGAAATAGCTCCAGTGTGATGCCCTTCGAATCCAATAGTTCAAATAGAATGTAAAATAACGACGGCTGGACCAGATCCCACAGGCGGCACCCGATCACGAGTTAACTACTAGGGCAGCCATCACTCCCCTCAACCACCTTGGAGGGAAGGGAGAGACCCGCCCCACGCAGCTACCGCAAGAAAACCTTTCAGTGAGCATGACCAATACCATGAGCTACAAACGCTAACCAAAGTCAAAATTCGTTGGGCAAAACACGCTACGCTTTACAAGTATGTAAAAATATTATAAAATAAAAACGAACAGTTTACAAAGATATAGTAATTGCTGAATGAGGAGCTGCTAATAGCCAGTCTGTAGTATCGCTTAGATAATCCTCGATTTTATAATAACCTCTTTTACAGAGTCTGTTTTTGACAGCCCTTTTAAATTTATTCACAGGCATGTCTCGGATATCTCTTGGTAATTTATTATAAAAGCGTATACATTGCCCCATGAATGACCGATTAATTCTTTCCAGACGAGTAGTGTGTACAACTAATTTGTCCTTATTCTCGGAATAAGGTAAATACTCGTATTAACACAATGAATGTCACAATATCTTTCAAAATTACTGATATTTCTTTTTACATACAATACATTCTCGTATATATATTGTGATACAACAGTCAGAATATTTACTTCTTTGAATTTCTCTCGAAGTGAAACTCTTGGGCCTAGATTATAAATTGCGCGGACAGCCCTTTTTTGGAGAACAAAGATACTACTCAGATCCGCGGAGCATCCCTACAGTAATATGTCGTATGACATAAGACTATGAAAATAAGCGAAATAAACTATTCTAGCTGTTTCAATATCAGTCAATACTCGAATTTTTTTGACCGTATAAGCCGCTGAGCTAAGTCTGTTTGACAATTTATCAATATGAAGGCCCCATTGGAGTCTAGCATCTATAGTGATACCTAAAAATACAGTTGATTCCACAAGGTCTAGAGCCACACAATTCATTTGAACATTGGTTCCCACTTGTCTCACATTAGGTGTGGTAAACTTAATACATACATTTTGTTTTCTTCTCATTAAGAACTAGATTATTTGTACTGAATCAATGAACAACGTTTGACAGTGCGTTGTTCACATCGTCATAATTAAGCTTTTGTCTTTTGATTTTAAATAGCAAAGATGTGTCATCTGCGAACAACACAATGTTTTGACTTTCTCCTATATAGTAGGTTAAGTCATTCATGTAAACAAGAAACAGAAATGGCCCCAGAATGGATCCTTGTGGAACGCCCATTTTGATGACAGAACCAGATGATCGTGCACCATTAACATCGACCCTCTGAATTCTGTTGTTTAGGTAGGAAGTTAAAAGCTCAAGAGCGTTATTCCTGATCCCATAGTGGTATAGTTTTTTGATAAGGGTTTCGTGGTGCACACAATCAAATGCCTTAGACAAATCACAAAATATACCCAATGCTTCATGCAATTCCTCCCAGGCTGCAAATATATTCTTTAACAATTCTACACCCGCATCAGTAGTAGAGCAATTCTTTGTGAAACCAAATTGATTTTTATGAAAAATACTATGTTTATTAAAATGACTTAACATCTGATTGAGTAAAATTTTCTCAAATACTTTACTAAAGGTACGGCCAAACCTGCGCGACCAAAGCGACTGCGAAGCGGGAGCGTCAACCCCGCGACAGACGCTACCGGACGCTAGCCGTGATATCTTATGGCGCCATGCACACCTAAGCGACCACGGCGCGGGACTTATTGTACGCGTTTTTAGACGCTCGAGTTTCGCGTCCCGCGTATTGGACGCGCAGGTTTGGCCGTACCTTTAATATTGGTAGTATGGAAATAGGGCGAAAATTGTTAACATCTGACATACTACCAGATTTGTGCAAGAGAATTACTCTACTAATTTTCATGAGTAGAAGTAGAAATTAAAAAGAAAGTCTTCCGCTAACCGTTGAGGAATATATCGTTTTGTCGTTGTTGACCGCCGGAAAGTTTATTCCCAGGATACAAAGTTTAAAAACACGCAATTAACGAAAAAAATTATAACTAGACTTAGAAAAATCGTTTGTAGATCACATAAGAAACTATCTGCGTGGAAATTGAACCCACGACACTAACCTCAGGATATTACTAGACCACTATGCCCTCAGTACAGTCAAATCCTGATGTCGCAGCCTCCTCTACTAAATAACGCAACATGAAGAAACGAACATTTCTACTATTATACCATGAAAAAATTATTCTATCCAGCACTAATAAGGGACGCGATAGAGAACTATGCGATTTTTTATTAATTTAAGGGAACGTACCCATACAATGTGACCCATTTTTTTCTTCTACCACCCATTTAGGCTTCCGGCTCCCTCGCTCACCGATCGAAGCACAATAGCACATTGCCATTACTCATACATCGATCTTCTGCGAAAGTGTGGTACTACCCCGGACGGACCGGTCCGCGGCTGCAGACAGAGAGCTGTCAATAGCGTGGTCCAACCACTATAATAACTTCCTCGTAATCGTAAAATAATGCTATACAAAGTTGATAGAAGAATAACATTTCTGTCTTACCTATCATTAAGTTATTATTGCTTTACAATTACCTATAGTGCTATCTGTTCTAAGAATACATCCATTATGAAAGCTATCAGAGTTAGTAGGTACCTGGAAACAACGTCGAATAGTTCGATTATTTTTAACTTAAGTAAGATAACTAAGATATGTCTTAATGGTATATTAGTCAGGATGAAACAGTTTAAAACCAGAATTGCTATCAGACCCATATAGAGAATTAGATAAAACAAAATTGGACATGCAAAATCTTATCTGTATAGTTTAAAAGCATATACGGTCAATTGTTTCTGAGCGCGTGCACAGTTAAATAATCGCGATCCACAATTGGTTTAGGTACGAGGTGGCACTCTAGCAGGTCAGTCCACGCTGTTCTGGCGACCGGCGCACACGCAGCTCTCCCGCGACAACCCTAACGTAACCCCGCCCCTAACAATCGATGTTGCCAATGTTTTGTGCTTGTGGATGTTAGTGTATACATACTTCTAAAATGTACAGCATAAATAATTATGGTAAGTAGTTGTAAAAGTTATCTGAAAGCTCAAAATAATCTTAGAACATTGTAATAAACTGAATTGTGATAATTAGTTTACCTTCTAGGTTATGTCTTTATTTGACTATCAGTTGTCTTATTATCATTACATTTAAAACGTCGAAATTATGTCAATAAATATCAAACTTGTAAACATCATAGTACAAAGGTTTACCTTTCAAAGATGCAAAGATGTTTGAATCTACTGAACTGTCATAATTATAAAAATAATTAATAAATTCTTACGATAAATATTGCATATATATGCACTTAATCAGTGATAAAACTTTAGATTTTTGTTAGATATCAATAAAAAAATATTATAAAAATAAAAACTTAACTAACGAGTTTACATACGTCAACAAGGATGAAATCAAATGAATTGCGCTCGTTCAAGGTAACTTTTGTGTTTTTTTTTAAGCCCGGAATATCAGGTTTTATTGTAAATGTTAAACGTAAAACTCATTTGAATTTCAAATACAATACAACGTATAATTAATAATCCTACATTTTCGAACAGCTGATATACACTATAACGTTTCAACTTCCATTCATTTTTTCATTCATTCATCTCAGGTTATAACGTCCCATTGCAGGGTTCGAACCTCCTCGATATTACGAAGATAATTGACGCACTATACCAATCTGGAGAGATAGGTTGGTATAGGGTTTTATTTCGAATTTTCTCTGTTGAACACGTGTTATATGCATATTATATGCCTTAGTCGTCTTTTACGACACCCGCAGGCAATATATGGGCGGCCACCGAAGTCAAAGATCGGGTACCGGTGGCCCGCTCGCACGGCGAAGAGAGAGGAGTTTTACGGTGGGTCTATGGGATCACGCGCCGCCTTTCCGTCACCCCGGACCGATTTGGCGGGGCGAGACGCATCCATAATCCACCAAAAAAAAAAAAAAAGGCAATATATGGGCGGTAAGCTGTTACTCTGTAAAAATACGGAAGGCTTCCATTCAGTGGAATAAGTCAAAAGTATTTGTTTTTTTTTTGTTGACGTTGACGCCACATACCTTTACATGTTAGGCGCGAACCTCTTCAACAGTGGTAGAGAAATGTAATTACTATTACATGCTGACACTAGTCAAGTCTACTTGACAGTTTTGTTTTTAAGATTCCATTTTTTGCATTGACATTTTACCTGAGATAAGGGTTTGCCTCTTCTTTTTTTGTCGTTTTTAGCTCATATACATCTTATTAGAGACGGACCTCCTTTTTTTTCCGTGGACTATGGATGTGGTCGCGCATCGCCAAATCGGTCCGGGGCGACGGAAGAGGCGGCGCGCAACCCCATAGACCCACCCTGCAAACACCTCTCTTCGCCGTGCGAGCGGACCACAGGTACCCGATCTTTTCTATCTTCTGATCTTTCCGAGACGGGCCTCCTCCATATAAGCAAGGAAAATGTTATTTACCCTCTGGTTAGCGTTGACCTTAGAGGTTGGACTAGAAGAGTTGGCGTAGGTTTTTGATTAAAAGTTCATTCTCCTGCAGTACTCTTACATGTTTATACAGACTTTAGTTGTTTTCTATGACACTCGCAGTGAAGGAAGAGTTGATAAATTGTATCTTTACTCCATCAACATATGTTTTTTTTTCTGCATGGTGATGTGATGTTCTACAGAAGAAGCATTCAAAGCATTTCTGTAAGAAAAGTATAATACTAATCAATAGTGGGAAACCTATGGGCTGAAGAAGAAGTAAAATGAAATGGCAATTCAAGGCTTGGTGATATTATAATCTCATTTAGTCACATATAAAAATATTTAAAATTCATCATACTCCTACTGTTTTCCTAATTACTTGGGGTCGATACAATATGTATTCTTCTTTCAAAGTACATATTGTAAAAGTTATTGGCAATAGTTTTACGCCCGGTTGCCTACCAGACGTCAACTCTCCTTGGGAATGCAATTGTTGACTAAAGGGCATCAGATAGAGTTGGCTCAGGTCGTTATAAGTAAACGAATAAAATAAAGTAAAAGAATAAAATAATTATAAGAATAAAATAAAATCTTAGGCTTTTCTGTCATGCGTAAAAGGTTACATAGATACTATTATTGAAAACTCTATAATTTTTTTTCTCATAAGTTTTTTACATTATAAAATATAATAGTCCATTAATTTTAATATTTGAAACGCCATTTTGAAGGTTATTTTCCTCTTTAATGATGAATATAATAAGTAAATATGTTAAACTTGCTTCTGCCCGCGGCTTCGCCCGCGTAAAAGGTTACTTTCATAGTTTTTCATCCCCTATTTTTATTTTAGCCCTTAAGAGTAAATTCTTTACGATGTTTTAATGTTTTATTTATTTATATCTAATCAATAGCCTAAAAATAAGTTTCAAACTTCTGGCTTTAAAAATAACGATAATTCCTTACAATTTTCATCCCCCTTTACAACCTTTTTTTTGCATTAAAAAGTAGCATATGTCCTTTATGTGCTCAACGAGGTCTCAACACGAAGAGATTTATTCTTGTATTCACTGAACGAATTAACACTGACCGCTATTTTAATTTTAAGTACATAGAAATAAGAAATTTGTAATGTTTAGAATTATCGTAATATATACTTATGTACTAATACTGTCTTCCGCTATCGAATTGGGTTTTATTACCTGTAATAGTAGTTGTGTATCGAAATAAATAAATAAATATTAAATAAATATCGGCGAGTCCCACACTCCCTCCCAGCACGACATCGGCGGGAAGGGGTTAGCGCGTAAATGCATTTCCACAGCGTAATAAAAAAAAAAAAAAAAAGGCTCCAGACTATCCGTGTACCAAATTTCATTTAGATGGGTTCAATAGTTTTGGCGTGAAAGAGCGACAGACAGACAAAGTTACTTTCGAATTTATAATATTAGTAAGGATTATAAATTCTTTAGGAACTCAACTTAGTTGCCCATAAGAAGAAAACGTTAACTTTAAGAACGTATAAAAAGGTAATAATAATATAACGACGCTAGGTTACAGTTATATACGTAGGTATTAAATTCTCTAAGAGTGTGAAAGAGAAATATTCACACAGGTGTATTAATAATGTTTTATTATCTTATTACAACAGATTTAACTTGGCCTAAAACTACAGGCAAAAACTATATATTGAAATATTCAATTTATAAATATATAAAATATTTATAATTTCGTAACTATGGATCTACGTTGGCCTATTCATAGTATTCATATTCATTAGTGGTAGTACCACGCTGTTGACGGGTCTCTGGCTACAGCCGCGGGCCGGTCCGTCCGGGGTAGCATTACACTCTCGCAGAAGATCGACTCCAGCGGTTGAGGGAGAATTTAGAATCCCCTGTAGCAGGACGAGAAACTGTAGCCGCGGTAAGTCCATATCTCTACCGCTGGATAAACAGAAAACACGGCAACCTATTATTTAGGCTGCCTTAGTGGCCTATACCAGATCGCAAGGCGAGAAGGGACTCCCGAATGTCACCAGTGTGGTGCACTCATCGACAACGCGTGCCACACTCCGGGTGAATGCTCCACATGGAGCACGCAGCGGCACGCAATAGCAATCATTGGAGGAGATCTGTCACTGCCGGCCGTAATCCCTAAAATGCTCGGCAGCGATGGATGCTGGTCAGCCATGGCCTTCTTCTACGAAGCCGTGATAGCGCTAAAGGAGGCCGCTGAACGGGCGTGAGAAGCTGACGCCCACGCCGACCCCATTCGCAGAAGACAATTAGGTAGACGGCGCAGAGACTACGCGCGTCTCAACCTCCCTTGATAGCTGAAATCTGGGACGTGGCCGCTGCGCCAAACGTCGGGGACGCCTGAGGCCGTCCTAGCTGAAGCCGCGGATGACTGGAACGTGAAGTAGTTTGTCATTCGCAGAAAGGCTTCTCTGGTTAGCGGACCACGTGAGAGCGACGTGGACGGGGATGGTACCATAAAAGGTAATCCGCTAGGCTAGCTACGGATGTCAAACCAGTGCTCGGCTCAATAGTGATGGGGAGGGAATACGGTGGGCCACGCGTCGCCCTTCTATCGCTCCAGACAGAATGAACAGCGTGTGTCCAGTTTTTTTTTAAAGACAACACTTGGCGCTAAGGAAATAATCTTTGTATTGCGGGTGACTTTACAAACACATAATTCAACGGACACAAATTACATCCAGACTCAGAAAAACAATCTGTAGCTATCACATAAAGTGTGGTCCCACATAGGAATCGAACTTACGACACTGGCACGGTAGGTCTGCATCTTAACCTCTACGCCATCTGTGCAATTTTTTTAAACAATACATAATACTTACATATATGTATATAATTCAATGCTATTTGCTGTTCATATTGCAATAATTTAAGTACCTATACAAAAACTACAAGAACTATTCTTTCTCGAGGGTGCCTAATAGAGTATCTAGTAGTAATAATAACTAAGTAGGACATCTTTTGTAGTAAAAATAAGAAAAATCGTAACATAACCATACTTGTACATAATGAGCAACGTGCGTTTTGCCATTGAACCGTTTCAAACAAAAGAACGAATTTGAACATAAATAATATCTACGTTACATATCAATAGAGCAGATGTATTATTGTTACATGACAGAAATCAATAAAATTTTACAAATATTATAAATTTCATATTTAGTGTTCGTTTCATACATTCTTATTTAGTAATCATACTTTGTGAAGAATTTTCAATGTTTGGATATATGTAACTCGATTACGCGTAAATCATTGAACTGATATGGATGAAAATCAGCATACAGACAAACCATTTCCTGGATTAATACATAGTCTTAACACTCTGCCGGGTGGGCCACCGACGACGAAGGCCGGGTTCCAGTAGCCTACTCGCACGGCGTGGAGAGGAACTTGTGGAGCGGGTCTATAGGGACGCGCGCCACTTCATTTGTCACCCCTGACGGATTTAGCGGGGTGTGACCGTAAGTCACAGAAAGAAAAGTCTTAACACTCTATCTTGTTAATCTGTTCTCCTGGAGTAATAGTTCAACTTTGGGATTACTTTTTACGCGGGTGAAGCTGCAAGAAGACGGTACTATAAATATATAAAATAAAAAACTATTTAAATAAATATGCGTTTGTTATAACCCATTAATATATTGCTATTTACCTCACGTAGTGCTTCTACGTAATATGGGTCTCAATTAATTTCCAAAACTCGACTAAAACTGAGGACAGTTTAAAACTTAATACATAGTATTAAACTCAGCCCTTCATAATAACTAGACGGACTCACAATAAAATAAGTTATTCAAAATGATATAAATCTGTTTTAGCTTGTTCATTAGAAATAAAAAAATAATTAAATTTTAGGGAACAAACAATTCTATAATATATGATAAATTGTCTTCGTAAATAGCTCTCGTCTATACAACGTAGATTACCTACTTATATATTTTTCGTTATTTAAAGCACTCGTGATTTAAAATTATTTTATTAATTCTATTATTTTAAAATAATATCCGTATTCATCATTGACATTTTCAGTTGATGATTTGTTATTACTGCGGTGGTTATACCAACAATGTTTACCTAGCAACGTATTAACGTCTGGTTGTTTTTATTATTGCCCATTTTGTTAACATTTATGATCATTGCTTATTTCTTTTATGTTGCAGCGTAATATTTTATAGCCTTTTTTTATTGATTATGGTAGCAAACGAGCAAGCAGCACACCTGATGGTGGGTGTCACTGCCGCCCATAGACCTTTGCAATACCAAGGGTATAGTTAGGCCGCTGCCTACCAATACAAACCACAACCCCCAACCCACCCAGGAGGTCTTCTGGCTTTCTCGCTCATCGAACAAAGTGCAATAGCACTTTGCCATTACTCAGCCGTCGATCTTCTGCGAGCGTGTGATACTGCCCCAGACGGATCGGCCAGTGGCTGTAGACAGAGAATTGTCAACAGCGTGGTCCTACCACTGATCAAACTATAACTTTATTAGGTAGATGGGCTAACATGAAAGAAAAAGTTTACTAAAAATCAACTTCTAGTTCTTTAGATTACCGCGTTCAAACAAACAGGCTGTTGATTGCAGGTGACACAGGACCGTTGTGAATGGAAATCTCGTAGAGAGGCCTATGTCCAACAGTGTACATCTACAGCCTTATGAATGGATACCTAGGATGAATACAGCAATTTGATGTGTAATCAGTGTTCGTAATAATTTGGGCGATGACCTTTTATAAGTACACATAGTATCATGGTGGTATCAAGGTAATGTCTGTCATTATACATATCGCAAGTAAATTATATTGCACGCCTCATAAGCGAAGCGTTGAGGTCTTGCTCTACTCTCGACATATGAAAATCAAGCACTTTTCAAACATAAAAATGATTGTATTTTTCTCACATTGCACTTATAGGATAATATTATAATACATATGTCAAGAAAAAAAATCGTTTAAATGTATTTGATATTTTTAAAAAGCAATTATTTTGTTTAAAGTAAGAAAATAGTTGATTAAAAAAAATATTCGAGGACGTCGGATAAAATATTTTGTATCTGGCAGGATCACGACCATAAAAATTAATGTATCAAAATATTTATTTTTTAGAATTTTATTTTTTATTTTGAAAGTATCTATCCTTGGTCTGCCCGGTCATAAAGAAGTTTATTGTGATCCAGTCATCTATTTATGCTTATAATTGCTTTATGTATTATGTGACTAAACTTCACCTAAATAGCAATACCAATTTTGAAATTTTCTGTATGCGTTCAGATGGTTTCAATAACTGTTCGTTTGTCTCGCGAAAACTTAAAGCAAATTGATCGTTTTGAATATTTCTTTTTTTTTGTTCGTTATGATACGTGCGTGTTTTAGAAAGTTAATAACATATTGGAATTTAATACATGCATGGTTTAGAGATAAAGAAAAAAGGAAAACCCTAAAAGTCGAGAAATATGAAATTGGTAATTTTGTAGGGAAATATAAAATTATATGTACTTTTAAAATATGTGGTTCTTAATGAACCTATCGTCTAAGAGTCCTTGAATTATAAAACTCATATTTCTTTCATAACCACTTCAGATTACTTTTTCAATGACTTGATAATAGAAGAAGTCTTAATTTGGTTGTATTTTTCTCTGTTTAGCTTTTATTGTGCCCATAAATGTCTCACTGTTGGGCTCGGGCCTCCTCCGTAATGGGAGGGAAATTAACTTATAGTCTATAAAATATAGCATGATCTCTGTGACAGTTCTCACTAGTGCCGCACGCTTACGACGCAGTCCAAATTTTTGTCGATATAATTCCTTATTTTTTAAAGTTATTTGCCACTGCAATTGAAAAACAATGTATGAAAATATTATTGAATTTCAATCAAATGGATGGATGAATCGATTATAAATTTAAAACAATCTATGAAAATCTTGTTGAATTTAAATTAATGGATTTTATTTAATTTAAACTAAAGCTGTTAATTAATTCTTTTTATTATTCGAACGGAGTACATCCAAGTTCATCATCAATATTATCATCATCGCTGGCGCATTCCTGTAGGTTGATGATGAGTTCTTGGTCACAGATTATTCCATGAATAATCATGTTTATTTTATAAAAGAAATTATCTTTTTAATATAAAAGTAAAGGTCTTATTAATATTATAACTGATGTCTGAATATTAAATGAACACAATTTACTTATATTCATATTTTTATATTCATAATTCAGTTGAGATACAACTACAACAAGTGGCATGTAAAGAATGAAAATATAGGCGACATACATACATATCATCACGCCATATCCCTTGCAGGGTAGGCAGAGAGAACAGAGTGCCAGAGAACTCTATCTCTGCATACTTCACTCGCTTCCTCAACATTCATAATTCTCTTTATACACGCTCGCCGGTTTCGGAGACTCTTGACTCCACCTTCCTTCAGTACATGACCGATCTGGTCTAGGTAGGTTAGTCTCGGTCTCCCTTGGTACCTACATCCTTCCACTTTCGCATTGTATATCTTCTTAACCAGACGTTTGTTCGGCATTCTTTCCACATGTCCGAACCATCTCAGCATTCCATTTCGCATCTTTACACCAATACTCTCTTTCATACCTACTCGCTCTCTTACGTCGTCGTTACGAATGCGGTCGGTCAGCCTAACTCCACAGATTTTCCGCAGAGATCGCATTAATTTTACTTTCATACTCTTTTCTGCATACCCAACTCTCGCTTCCATACAGTAATGTTGGGACAAGCACTGCGTTATGTATTGCTACACGTGCCTTCTGGCTGAGGTGGTGGCTGCCGAGAAGTTGCCCCAACGCTCCGTTCACTCTATTTTCCGCATTCACTCTTCGCTCTATATCAGTGGTGTACCTTCCATCTCGGCTAAATCCACATCCAAGATATACAAATTCATCCACTTGCTCTAATACATCATTACCTATTGTTACTCTTACATCTGTTCTGGTTTCAACTCTTTCAAAGACCATTATTTTGGTTTTGCTCACATTCACGCGTAGACCCCTTTTCTTACAATCTTCTGTCATTGTGTCGACTAGGGTCTGCAGGTCAGTCGCTGACTGTGCCAGCAGGACTGCATCATCTGCATATAGCAGAGCAGTGACCACTGAGTCGCCCATCTGGACTCCCACATTCATATCGTTCAACCTTAGGAGACATTTATCCAGATATATGATAAACAGCCTGGCTGACAGAACGCGCCCCTACTTAACGCCGATATTGACATCAAACCAAGGCGACATTCCATCATCCAGCCGCACACAGGCTCTACAGCCCATGTAACTGGACTGCACAGCCTGTAGCAGTTTACCGTTAATACCATACTCCGGTAAAATGTCCCAAAGTTCATTTCGTACAACCGTGTCAAATGCTCTCTCCAGATCCACAAAACTGCAGAAAACCCTCTGACCTAGAGCCAGATGCTTCTCCACAATATTGCGCAGAGAGAACACTTGAACCATGCATCCCCTTCCACTCCTGAAACCTCCTTGTGTCTCACACAGTAAACCATAATAAAATAGTAGTAGTAAAATAGTAGTAGTAGTAAAATATAGGCGATACAAAATAAAATTGTGAACATGACGCGTATTCATAATTACTTCATTGGTTTTGTCGCTATCTGTCACAGAGATCAAGCTATATTTTAAGGACTATAAGTATTATACCGCGCTAGTCAGACGTGTTGGCATAGGATTTTGTTTTGAGTTTTCCTTCTCTCACATAGATGTTATATGCGTTTTATATCCCTTAGTCGTCTCGTACGATCACCCACGGGCAAGATATGGGGTGGTGAATAGTATTCTTACTCCGTCACCACACGGAAAATTGTGTACTTAATGTAATTTTCTTATAAAATATAGGTAATGCAATATAATTTTAATTTTTTTTGTCGTCCTTCATTGTGAAATATAGTTTAAAGTTCATACTAATCAAATCAGAGATTGGCTAACTCATGCTATCTGTATGACAATTACTTTAATAGACAGCTCTGTCCCAATACTGACTTCCTGGCTACGAATCGGCCATTTAACCTACCAATTGTTTCAGCGCTCTATTTTTCTTATAAGAAAATATTACCGCCATAAAATACTTAGTAAATTTGACGTCTCGTTAATATTTCTATGACGTTTTATAGTAATTGGTAGAATCTCTATGTATTTTTTTTAAGATTTTTTTTCGTTGTGAAACATCTACCATAACTCTACTACATTTCATCAATTTTAATGTTTGATGCACCGTTTTGAAGATTTTATTTGCCTATCTAATGTCGAAACGTAAGTACATATTTTAAAATCCATATCTTCATTTAAATATGAGTAGATTCTTTTTTTTTTTGCTCTTGGTGGCAAACGAGCAAGCAGCACATCTGGTGATAAATGTTACTGCCGCCCATAAACATTTGCAATGTCAGGGCTACATCTAGTGTACATCGGTCGTGAGGAGGGAGTCGACTCCGTCCTGCCACCAGTGCGGTAGTGACGAGGACACGGCGAAACATACACTCGAGGTATGTACGAGCTGGGACGGGCAGCGCCGTGACCTCGTCGCTGTCATCGGTGCCAACTTGACGCTGCCGGCTGTCATGAAAACGAATGGTCGACAGCGTCAGGAACTGGGACGCGGTCGCCGCCTTCTGCGAGGCTGTCATCTCGCAGAAGGAGGCGGCGGAACGAGTCCGGGAGGATTCCCTCCATGCGGACTCGATCCGCCGCCGGCGCCTCGGTCGGCGCAGGCGCGAATATCTGCGCCTGATGCCGCCCTAACCGAGGCTTCGGGTGATTGGACCGGGGAATAGCCCGGTCACCTGACGTGAGGCCACCGCGTGAGGACGACGCCCCGACGGCGAAAGCTGTAGGGGCGTCGACACGAGAGGAACCCGCGAGGGTAAACCGCCGGGCGGGCCACCGATGACAAAGATCGGGTACCGGTGGTCCGCTTGCACGGCGAAAAGAGGTGTTTGTAGGGTGGGTCTATGGGGCTTGTGCACCGCCTCTTCCGTCACCCCAGACCGATTAGGCGGGGCGCGACCACGTCCATAGACCACCACAAAAAAAAAAAAAGGCTACATCTAGGCCGCTGCCTACTAATGAAAACCACAAATCCACCCAGAAAGTAGGTCTGCCGGCTCTCTCGTTCACCGAACGAAGCACAGTAGCACATTACTACTGCTCATGCGTCGGTTTTCTGCGAGAGTGCGGTACTACACTGGACGGACCGGTCTGCGGCTGGAGACAGAAAACTATCAACAGTGTGTTTCTACCACTATTGTTCTTCATTCTCGTAAACTAAAAGTTCATCAAACTGTATACATATATCGTTGCTAGAGGACAGTTACAAAGTTGAAAAAAATTCTCTCATATTGCGAAATATTTATAGGTGTCTTTTAGAATTCATAGAATTTCATAGTGGTAGGTCGACGCTGTTGATAGTTTTCTGTTTGCAGACGCGGGCCGGTCCGCCCGGGGTAGTACGACACTCTCGCAGAAGATTGACGTCTGAGTAATGGCAATGTGCTATTGCGCTTCGTTCGGTGAGCGAGAGAGTCGAAAGCCCAACTGGATGGGTTTGGGTTTATATTCGTAGGCAGCGGCCCAGCTATACTTCTGGTATAGGAAAGGTATATGGGCGGCGGTAACACTAACCATGAGGTGTGCTGCTTGGCTCGTTTGCCACCAAAAGCATTAAATAAATTACAGCGAGATATATATATAATATCTTAATATATATAAATTACGCGTTACGTTGTTTGTCCGCGATGGACACCCAGAGTACTTCACCGATTTTAATTAAATTTGCAAAGCATGTGTAGTTTGATCCAACTTAAAAGTTAGGATAGCTTCCATCTCAATTTATAGTCGCAATATTAATTTATTGCAAATTATTTGTTTATTATTTGACAGTCACAATTATCTGTTATCTCCAAACGATTCTAACAGATGGCGGTATCTGTTGACTGGATTGAGTAAGTATTTAATTGATGGCGCTATGTTAAATGTACAAGCGTTTCATATAAGCTACAATTTATTAGCATATCCACCACATGTTACTGAGGCTACCTTAGCCACAGTTATATATATATATATATATATTGCTGTTGTGTTATTAAATTCAATGTCGATAATAATAATAATCAATAAATATATTTTTTTGCTTTAACGTATTTTATATAACTTTACAAATGATTTGCCTATTCTAAATAATAAAATTAATGTGGCATAACAGAAATAATTATATTTCTAGAAATAAGTACATCTCTATTTTTTTAAGATTTAAAATTTCATTTAGCTTTTCCATAACATTGATTAGGTAGTAACTTAAAGAATGCTATTTAAATTCCTAAAGAGTTTTAGGATATAATTTTCGCCTATGTTATAGTTAGTATTCTATGTCAAGTCTTATAAAGTTTCTAACTATTACGATTTTTGTTGTTGGCTGCATAGAAAATACATAGTGCCGTGGTTCATTTTAATCAGATTAAACACTCATTTATCAATTTGTTATTTCGAGCAAATGGAATAGTAATTTAAAAAAAAAATCATAAAATTATTGGTCTAGTAATTTTTAGCTTCATGTAAAAATAATTAAGACTGTTTTTGCTTTTCCCCAACAATAATTCAAATTTCGTATTTTACTGGTGCAAATTGTTTCAGAAAATCTCTAGAATAATTACAGAAATAGATTTACATTATAATAACCAAGTCTGATCAGCTTGGTATAGTAGGTAAAATGCTTCATGGAGTAGGCTCGTGTCCAACTGTGAGACGTATATGAGGAAGAAGATGAAGCCTTAAAATTTATTACCGAACTCAAAGAATCGGTACCAGCTGTCCGCTCAAATTTTTGTACTGGCAATGAATTTGTATTAATTTGTACTAAAAATGTTGGTCAAAATTTAATATCTTATAGGGTAGATATAAATTTCTGTAATAACAATGACATATTGGACGTAAGACACCTTAGTCCTCCCGTGACCATGATCACTGTAAAGTGTTCGAAACGTCGGGCAATTAAAAATCAAATACAAACGCGATAGAATCCGTAAAATTAGTTTTATTTCAAAAGAAATAGCAATTTTTTTTACATTTTCAATAGTCTCTATTTTTTATAAATTCTCAAAATCTGATTCAATAAAAAAGTCTATAAGGTCGAACTAATGATTATAGAAGCTGCTTATAAAATTTTACGAGGATCAATTCAGAATTGCAATATGTAGATAGAACAGCCAGATATTTGCCCATCCGGACAAACATGAAAGTATTTTCCAGTTTAAGATAAAACGAAGACGCTTTGCGTGCCCTCGGTTAATAATGTTTTTAAATAATCAATTTAAAGAACAATCTTTGGGCGTAAACTTACACGGGATCGATAAGTCACTACTGACTGAGTAGAATTTCAAATTAATTGAATCATTGACGCACCTGTGGTATTATATTATCGAAAGACACTGAATATATCATTGAAAATAAGGTTAATATTATACTGCAGCTGATATATAATCAATTATTTCATCGATAATTTAGTAATTGCTAATAGTCAATCATGAGTACGGCCTTTAACATGTCTCAGCGATGTTTGTCTTTGTGGTAATCATTTTAAAATAATTACAAGCTTTGACAGGATTAGTGATGGATATAGGCTTAGATTCGCGAGGTCCGGATCTAGGGCTTACTGCCTTAACACAAAACAAAAGTTTAATTTTATATTTTAATACTTCTGCAGCTTTTATAATCTGAAGATGTCATTATATTTTGAATAGTAATGGGCCACGCTGTTGACAGTTTTTTGTTTACAGCCGCGGGCCGGTCCGTTTGGGGTAGTACCACACTCTCACAGAAGATGTCTATCTTCTGCGAGAGTGATGGCAATGTGCTATTGCGCTTTGCTCGGTGAGCGAGAGAGCCGGAAGCCCAACTGAGTGGGATTGGGGATTTTATTGAGAGGCAGCGGCCTAATATAAAATATTAAACAAATAGGTAATAAAAATATTGTTAAGTAATTATTCTATACAAGAATTTAACTAACTTGGATCTAGGGCGCCATCGAATCTGTCACTAGACAGAATATATCCTTTTGAGATTCAGTCATTTTGAGAATATAAAGGTTGTATAACTAAACACAACTGCTAACTCTGATCCATTCTTTTCATTTTCAACCCACATCGTTTTCTCGTTGTTGTGTCACTGTTTCACAAAAAAAAATCTATATACTACACTGAACATTTAGATTGGAATAGAGTTTTATTTAGGCCCCATAATCCACCATATTCCCTCCCCATTACCATTGGGCCGGCCACTGCCCGGCGGGTTACACCCTCAGGTACCATCCTCATCGACACCCCAACTTCCTGCTGGGATGTCGCCCTCATGCGGTCAGCCTCTCGGCGGGTGACAGGCTATTCAATCACCCGTGGCCTCGGCTAGGGCTGCATCAGGCGCAAGTATATATTCAACCTTAAAAATCTTCGCAGTTCCTGTATTATACATATGTATATTGATATTGACATTATTGGCTATCTGCCTAAATGATAGTTGCATTTCCATGTTAAGCGTTTCTGAGCCGAATTTTAAGTAGTGGTGATATGCAGGACTTTATTTAAAATTTACCTTCAATAAGGAAAGGTTTCGTATTGTGCGATATGACTTTATAAATATCCGCATTTCAAAACATAGAATGCAGCATCCTTGTGCTTTATGATATGTTATATATCGAATAGTAAACCTATTAACCTATATGTTATCTAATACTAAATCAAAATTTGGGTATTTTACACTGAGTTTTACATTCTTAATATTTTCTAATTTTTCGAAAGGCGAATGATTGATTTTGCTGTAACGCAACTATTATCATTATCCAGCACTTATCCCAAGTACTTGGGGTTGACGCAATATGTTTTTCTCTTCCCTCGTACATATTGCAGTAGTTTTATAACCGGCCGCCTGCATGATATCAACCCTTTTTAGGAATGTAGTCGTTCACCAGACGGTATCAGGTGGAGTTAGCCCAGATCGATGTATATTTAAAAAATACTTGATGTTTCTAGTGAAAAATTCTTAATGATGACATTACTATTTCTATGATTTTAAATATGTCCACAAGATTGTTTCGTTCGACTGCAAATTACTTTAAGGATCTCACCACCGTAAGACAATGGTTTATCGAATTTAGTCGACGATCTGTTTCACAAATTGGCGTAAATCGTAAAGAGTGTCATTCAACTGCGAACATTGACGTAAATGTAAAAGAATCTGGAATCACTACGTTTTAGTAAATATGGCTATTATTGAGTGATTGGAGAATATATGATTATTGATATGAGGGAAATCCTAAAATTTTAAACTAAGAATTAACAGTAAAGAAACTTTGTTGTAGTTATTTCTGTACTGATCTGAGAACAGAAAAGGCCTCGAATTTATTGATGCACATAAATATTGCTTAATTAAGACCACAAACATTTTAATGCTATTTACGACATAGCCACAGGAAGCCCAAATCCGATTTTTATTTTGAACTACAGAAAATGCAGCAATGAATGGTTTCAAATGCGAGGACAAACCAATAACATTGAGATAGCGAAGAGGTAAAGATTGAATTTTTTTTCTCGAACGAATCTAGTTTATAGCGTTTCATCTGAAGATCGAAGGAGTTAATACTGAGTAGTGTGTCATTATTTGCTCATCTACTGCATTTGGGAAGGTTCGAAAGAAGTGACTGAAAAGTCGTACCTAATTGCACTTTCATAATACTTCTTGGCACATAACTAATAAAGACAATGGTTTGTGATTTCCAAAAATTAGAATGCGTGCAGACCAAACTTTATATAGTCTGCTTAGCAGTTTGCGGCTATTTTACCCAGACTCCAAGAGATATTTTTTTTTGAATATATAAGTATCAGTGGTATTATAAAATGGAGGAGAGGAAGGAAGACCCACCACTTGCCCACGGTTAATCAATATACCGTACACCTCAAGAAAGAAAGGAATACGGGATCGGATCATGGTGGATTAGGATATAAGGAAATCTTACTCCTGTGATGAGCACCGCCTCCAGAACTTCTACTTGCAAGTTGCCGCAGAACTTCGAATAAAGATTCGACGTGTGTTTCGCCTCTAAACGAGGCATCCTCAGGATGGGCCGGCTTCAAATGCGGTATATTGATTAACCGTGGGAAAGTGGTGGGTCTTCCTTCTTCTCCTCCATTTTATAATAATAATGGATATCCGCTATGTATCGCCTAATTCAATCAATTAGTATCAGTGGTATCGAAATAAAATAAAGTACAGTATAAATGAATTCTATCGCTTCTTTTTTGTGGTGGGCTACGGTAAAAGGCGGCATGCGGCCCCATAACTCGCCGTATTCCCTTCCCATCACTATTAGATTGCCCACTGGTATCGATTCCTTGACTATCCCGGCTTGATAACTACAGCAATAATTAGCAATAGAGATGCTAGATCTACAATACATAATCTCAGTAAATTAAATAATTCGACAGTATATATTTGGTATATAGATATTTATCATTATAAATTATAGTATGAACCGACGGTGGCTTTCTCTTGTTGTAGCTGTCATAATTTCCTGTTATTTAAATAAAAGATTGTACGTATGATCATCACCGTAGCATGTAGATAATGTTCATTATTAGCGCACAATGAAAAGCAATTCAACCATTTACCGTTGTCGTGTGAAGTACTCGCTTAATTCTAATTTAATTCCCTATTATCTACACTATTAGCGTAATGTAATCACTTATAGCTATTGGGACGCCTATTTAATAATTTTTTTGAAGTAAAATCTTCTTTAGCGGCGTTGTGTACTTTTTAGAATGCGTAAAAAATATTAAACTCTCGTCAGGATACGTGACCTGATCGAAAATTCGTAAGATGAAGACAGTAGACCGTAAGAGAGAGATAATATGTGTATAATATAATATATTTAATATGTGTATTTATTGTATGGTCACACCTATACATACTCCTTGGAGCACGCTTTTATTTTTGTATTTGTTTTTTTTACCCATAGGTTTAAGTTTCCACTTCTGTCGGAAGTTTCATTTTGTATTTTTTTTATTTTATTAGTGTTTTTCGTTCTTAAAACTTTGAAAGGTATATGAGAGAGATGTGTAAAACACGGCAATTTCTCGCAAACGGAAATTTCTTTATCAGCATCTACAGTATTGTGCAAATTAAAAGAATCATGGGCATATTTTAATGCAAAACCGTTTATTGATTGTAATTTATCTTACGGAATAATATAATTATAATTATGCTAATTAATAAGAAATATGTCACCATTTAGCTTTAATGACTGCTTTTACATGTTTAGGCATAGACTCCACTAGTACAGAGACACTAGTCTACTAGTGTCTCTGTACTAGTGGAGTCTAGTGGAGAGACACTAGTAGACAGTATTCAGAAATCCGCTCATCACAATACCACACCTAAATTACCACTTCTATCATATTTGTTTTTGTTGTACAGTCGATTTTCCGTAGTCTATCTTTGCAAATGACCCATAAATTTTCAAGATCGGGTGAATTCCTGGGACAATCTAGAATAGTTATCATCTTATCCTTGAAATATTTCATAATTTATCGCGATTTGTGGCAAGGAGCCGAGTCCTGTTGAAAAATTGCTCCTTGGCGTTGGTTTTTTTTAAGTTCATCGTTTAAATGCTGTTCCAACATGGATTTATATTTGGCACTGTTCATCATATCTTCAATTGGGACCAGTCTTCCGACACCCATGTATAAAAAACATCCCCAAAACATTTTTTTAACTGGGTGTTTTACAATCTGGTCAATATCTGCTTCCTGACGAATCTAGACCGCTGTCTCTGAACTATGAAATGAGTTTCATCAGTAAATAGGACTTTTTCCAATCGTGTACACTCCAGTTCGCGTAGTTTTTCGACCATAGTAGCCTCTTTTTCTTCATTTTATCAGTGAGAAGTTGTTTTTTGGTGCTCGAATAGCTCTCCTACCTGATCCCAAAAGCCTTCTATGGACAACTGAGTCGTGGACTGTTACACCTGATGCTTCTAAGTCTTGCTGCAGGTCGTAACTTGTTTTCCTAGGATTCAATTTGCTTGTTCGAAGCAAAAAAACTATCATCTCTTCGTGTTGTTTTCCTTTTTCTCCCGCAGTTCCCCATTCTCTTCACTTCAGCTGATCCCACGTCTCGTTTATGCGTTAAAATCTTATTTACTGCTCCTTGATTCACACCATACTCTTTTGCAATGTCTCTCTGCGACATAGACGTGTGCTTACTCAACGTGATCCATAAAATAATAAGGTATTGAAAGTAATACAATACCACCACAATTTTTTTCAATTTTCCGCCCAAAAAACCCGGTGTCTGTAATAGGAAACCATGTGTCATAGATCATCAGAATAATAACACAGTTAATTTATGTATCTAAAGTGCGATGCAATATATTGATTATACGATTAAAATCTGTGTTATTTTTAAAGAATATTATCATAATATACGTGATGAGAAGCAGTAAATACTAGTTTCATTTACATATAATAGCTTGAGCAACGTAATCGTAATATATTTAATATCTATGACCAGAATATTTTAAATAACTAGTTTTACGAGGAAAGACCGCACAGATAGAGACTTTGTATTATTCAATATATGAATTTGCTGACGATTAAACGAATTATGACTTCAAAAATCCTTCATTATAATTTTAATTAACGTTGACAATGAAGTTTTTTCACAGGCACATTATCTTACAATAATATGTTATGTATTTATTTAATTTGATTGTAATATCTAAGGATATAAACACTGTTAGGTATGTACATATATATATATGTGTATAATAGTATAAATATCTGGATGACCGAGCGAGAAAGGCAAAGAATTAAAAAAGGGAAACTAAGGATCCAAACCGAGCACCGCTTTGTTTGGATGAGACTGCTCTATTTTTAAACTGAGCTATGTCTATTCTTAATGACAGTGTCAAAATTTATCATCGTATTCTAATAATTTCAAGGAAAAATTAAAAGTTTTGTTGCCTAAAAATACTGACAAAATAATATTTTCTATAAATGAAGCCTAGTTAGATCGATTAATCGCCTTCGAAACCCTCTGCAACTCGTTGTAATTATTATTATAATAACTAAATACAGCCTATACAATAAAAAAAGGATAGAAAATACTTTGCACATTTGTTGCCTGTTAATAAATTAGTGTTACTAGTGTTTTCTACCTTTTTTTTATTTTCAAACCTTATACAATATCATTAATTACCACGGACGTCTTTCGATATATAGGGTATGAAAAAAAGCTTAATAGAACCTATCATGTAGATGTTTGTGTTTTGCTTTTGACTATAACGTAGATCTATTTAGTTGACCCTATAACGTAGTTCACTAATGTGTTCATTACTCACAAAATGTCATTCACTTTTAATGAACCCTGTGGGACTATTATTGGGTGATGCATAGTAATGCATCCACTCAAGTAATTCCATGGTAGAGGGAATCGGAAGATGTGGAAAATGTTTTTAAAAAGGTAACTGTTACCTTAAATTCATAAGGGCATTACACAGAAGTACCAAAGGCCACTTTATTAATTACTGAACACACGCGGCAATTGAGGCCGACCTTCACAATAGTCAGGTGTACCATGTACAATGTTGTATAAACGTTTTATGATACATGTGAAGATATTGACAAGTCAAGAAACATACATAAGGCCACGTACGTCATTTCACATGAAAGTTTTGTATGAGGACTATACGTTTGGTTGCAATTTGCATTAAAAAATCGGATAAACACATATTCAAATCAGCCACGTATAGTATTAACATCTTTTTTTGGTTCTATTCTATTCGGACTGGCAAAGGGAACAAATTCCATACAGCCAAGTGTTTTTTTTTTATTTAATAGGCTTTGTCGCTTAGCGACCATATCGCCTTGCACCCAAGTCTTGTATGATTTTATTCACAAATTATGATAATGCTTGGTCATATTGAATAGTCATTGTCAAGTCAATCTATTAATTGGGCGCTGAAAACCAAATACAACACCCAGACAATGATTTGTCTTATAGCAGAACACGAAAATACACGAAAAAGTACTGTTATATTATATTCGTTCGTAGCGTCAACAATGTCGTATTACTTGAGTTCAATATTGTCATTCGTGAATACAGATTCTTTATTTTGTATGCGCAAACTACAAACAAGCGTATAGAAAACGTCAATTGATGAAAATATGCGGAAGGAGTGACGTAACTTACATAGCAGATGTTAGTTATATATATGTCTATAATACCATATATATTTACAAAATTTCGCTTCATATTTTTTTTTTAAATTTCTCTTCTTATACCTACCTGCCACTAGCATAGGGAAATTGTAAAAAAAAAAAATTCATACACCATGTATGTATGAATTATAATAATTCGATCTTCCTTCTTGATTAGTAGAATCATCATCTCAGCTCATATATGTCCCACTGTTGGGCGCGAGCCTCCTCCATAATGGGAGGGTAATTGACCTACTATACCACGCTGGTCAGACGTGTTGGTATAGGGTTTTGTTTTGAGCTTTCCTTTTCTCACATAGATATTAATGCGTTTTATATCCCTTAGTCGTCTCGTACGATCACCCACGGGTAAGATAGGGGGTGGTGAATTATATTCTTACTCCGTCACCACACGGAACACCCTACCCCTATACCCTACTAATATATTGATATTATTTTCTTACGTTTATGTTATCGTCTCTTACGATACTATGGGAAAGTAAGCAATGAGGTACAATGTATTCTTAGTTATTACATACATACATACATATCATCACGCCATATCCCTTGCAGGGTAGGCAGAGAGAATAGAGTGCCAGAGAACTCTATCTTTGCATACTTCACTCGATTCCTCAACATTCATAATTCTCTTCATACACGCTCGCCGGTTTCGGAGACACTTCCTTCAGTACGTGACCAATCTGGTCTAAGTAAGTTAGTCTCGGTCGCCCCCGGTACCTACACTACTTCCACTTTCTTAGTTATTAGTGGTTGAAATTCCAATTTACTGTGTCAAGTGACACCGGTTCGATTCCCATTTAGTACATAGACATACCTTGTCCGATCCCCAAATTATTGTTCCAAGTTTGGATATTATTTGTATCGGTTAATTATATAATTGTAAAATTCTACTGTTCCATTTTTCTATAGAAAATCATTTTGACGTAACTCACTTTACTTTGTCATTTTTCTTCTTCAATCCACCCTGCCTATCAACCCATCAACGTCCACTATTGGCCTTAGACTTTCCCAAGGATAAATAATGAAATAATCGACACGCTTGACCTGTAAGATAGCAGTTGATTTATAACATTCTTAGTACTTTTTCTTGTCGTCCATTAACTGGCTTTCACAGCTCCACTGGAGAGTAAACGTATATTCTTAACCTGTTATAATACCGTAAACACTCTCTTTTGTTCTATAAGGATAAAATTTACGAAATATTGCACATATGATTCCACAATAGTGGGTGTTTAAGACGTGATAAAGACATCCTACACTTAGTAATCAGAACGTTAACTGTGTGAATACGGTAAAGCATGAAGATCAACTACATCCTAATGAGTGCAAGGACGCAATGTATCAAATACAACGGAACATAACACTTCGGTGGCCGTAGTTTTCAGGAAAACGGAAAGATTATATTAAGTGAAGCTTATCAGTAATGTTCATTATACTGGATGTACCGGTAGTCAGTACAAATTAGGCCATACAGTCTTTTATATTCGTTATCTTTCTTTTCAAACCATATAAATCCCAGTATTGGATTTATAAAATATAGAGAAAGTAATTGATGCGTATTATTTAAAAATTATTCAAAATGTTCTGACGCAATGATGATATCTCATCATCATCTCATCTCAGCTCATGTACGTCCCACTGTTGGGCTTGAGCCTCCTCCATAATGATAGGGAAATTGACCTACTATACCACGCTGGTCGGGGGTATTGGTATAGGGTTTTGTCTCGAGTTTTCCTGATGATGATATCTAACGACTTCAAATTCTTTTGTTTTCATTACAAGGTAAAAGATGGCAGTAATTCATGTAATGACAAACATGTTGTTACGTCGGTTTGTTTCAATTAGATATAGTTAATCTTTACGTTGTTTTATAGAATGTAGGAATTTCATTATTTGTAAAGGATCATAGATATAGTTTAAACATTAATGAAATTTTAATTTATATTTACTGCTGCTACTCGACAATAGATGGCACTGTAAGCACATTTAATCATTAAAAAATATCAGTATTTTGTAATTTTTATTGTTTTCTTACAATCTAATTTCGAGTACATCACTACAATAGTGCATATCACACTTCAAATTTAGGATCTTAATCTTACATCATAGTGTAGTGCGAAGTAATTAAGAGCACAGATGCTCCAGGCTAATTGAATTCGTCATGACATTCGTGAACTCTATAAACTACTTATGACTAGAATATACATTTTATAAATGTCCTATTCCATTTTTAAATTAAATTTCTCCAAAGGCCTTTAGGTATTGGACCCATCTCCACATGTAAGTCTCTCAAAGGACTGAGTATCTTGGAAGATTCTGGGAAAATAAATGGAGATGGATGGAAAATGAATTATAATAACACACTGACATTACGGACTTGAATGTCCCAGAGAGTCGATCAGGGCGTTATATCCAGCTCGCCTTCATTGGTTGGTTGGAGTGGCAACCAAGAAACACGCGCAGGATTCTAAAATCTGTCTTGTTTTAAATCTGAGAAGGGTAGCCAGCGGTGTATGCTCGTGGACGGAAGTGAACATTTTCAAAGGCATAACTATGGAGAGACCATTGCTGGTGTCCGTTTATCAGAGATTTGTGATGTTAAAACCGACGATAATAATTAGTGTAAATCAATTTTGCCCGTATGGCTGGTGTTACATGTGGCGGTCGTTTAGGGGTATATTCAGCCAGTTGGTAAGCCACCATCTACCAAAGTTCAAGACATATCGATATTGAAGACAGACGAAAGTTTTAAACTCAGTAGATATAGTAAACCACTCTATTAAACACCCAACCCCATAGCTAAATATTAGATGCCATCATTTTACACCTACCATTGGCAGTTTACGAGTGTTAAGTGCAGAAGTAACGTGACATCGGTAGATTCGCCGTCCCATTTTTTATATGGATACATATTATAATATATCTTTATTAAGACGGAAGCATGTAGGTACCAGGGGAGACCGAGACTAACCTACCTAGACCAGATTGGTCACGTACTGAAGGAAGGTGGAGTCAAGAGTCTCCGAAACCGGCGAGCGTGTATGAAGAGTTATGAATGTTGAGGAAGCGAGTGAAGTATGCAAGGATAGAGTTCTTTGGCACTCTGTTCTCTCCGCCTACCCTGCAAGGGATATGGCGTGATGATATGCATGTATGTATATTTATTAAGACGTCCATGTCTTTTTAGTTAATTAGTTACATATTGTAGGTACTTATTTATTATAAAACATTGCAACTAAAATTAGTATCTACTAACAAAACTAACGTATAATATTGTGAGTACTAATTTTAGTTGGAATGTTTTTTTCATTATATAACTCGCCCACTTCGCATTAGGCATTTTTTTTAGTAAAAGAAGGACACCACCCTTTTTTTTTTTTTTTGGTGGACTATGGATTAGCCTCGCCCCGCCAAATCGGCCCGGGGTGACGGAGAAGGCGGCGCGTGACCCCATAGACCCACCGTAAAACTCCTCTCTCTTCGCCGTGCGAGCGGGTCACCGGGACCCGATTTTTAACTTCGGTGGCCCGCCCGGCGGTTCACCCTCGCGGGTTCCTCTCGTCGACGCCCCGACAGATTTCGCCGTCGGGGCGTCGCCCTCACGCGGTGGCCTCACGTCGGGTGACCGGACAATTCCCCGGTCCGATCACCCGAAGCCTCGGTTAGGGCGGCATCAGGCGCAGGTATTCGCGCCTGCGCCGCCCCGGCCGCTGGCGGCGGCCCGGGGCGCGGGAATCCTCCCTTGCCCGTTCCGCCGCTTCCTTCTGCGAGATGACAGCCTCGCAGAAGGCGGCGACCGCGTCCCAGTTCCTGATGCTGTGGACCATCGCCCTCGCGACGGCCGGCAGCGTCAGGTCGGCACCGATGACAGCGACGAGGTCACGGCGCTGCCGCTCCCATCCCGGACACACCTCCAGCGTGTGTTGCGCCGTGTCCTCGTCACTCCTGCAGTGGTGGCAGGCCGGAGTCCACTCCCTATACACGACCCTGTGCAGGTACAACCCGAAACACCCATGCCCCGTCAATACCTGCACCAGCCGAAAGGTGAGGACTCCGTGCCGCCGCTCCATCCACTCTATCAATACGGGCCGGAGGGCCTCAACGGTCTCCACACCGTGCCTAGGCCTCTCCAGCCGCGTAGCCCAACGGGCGATGACGTCTCGGCGGGCATCCACGCGCCAGGTGGCTATCTCGCTCAACGATGGGGAGCCACCTTCCTCGCGCGCTGTGATAACCCGCCGGTAGAGGTCGGAGAGCATCTCCGCCTCTAGGTCCCACGGGGGTGTCCCGGCCAACAGGCACGCCGCCTCTGTCGACACCGTGCGGTACCCGCGAATGGCTCTGACCGCCACGGCTCTCTGTGGCCTCCACAGAACCGCCCTGAGCTGGGCGTTCAGAGCCCTCGCCCACACGGGTGCGCCGTACATGGCCATCGAGCGGATGACCCCCGCATACAGCCGTCGGCCCTCGAAACTGGGTCCGCCCACGTTCGGCATGAGTCGAGAAAGGGCGGACGCCGCGCCGACAAGCCGGGGAGCAATCTGTCGGAAATGCTCCCGGAACCACCATCGCCCGTCGAGCACCAGACCCAAGTACCTCATATGGGCCTGGATGCTGATGTGGATGGAGTTTACCACTATCGAGGCGCCGATGGGTAGCCTCACACGGGGCCCATGGAAAAGTAGGGCCTCCGTCTTGTTTAGGGCCACCCTGAGCCCCAGCGCCTCGATCCGCCTGACCATCTCCTCGGTGCCGAGAGTGGCCAGGCTCGCCGCCTCTTCGAGTGTCCTGCCCCGGGCTGTGACGAGCGTGTCGTCAGCGTAGCACACCAAGCTCAGCCCGGGGGGGAGACTCCCTCTCAACGACATGGGCGTCCGCACAATGTCCCCTGCGGGACCCGCGCAGAGGATACTGCGGCCCTCCAAATAGTCTGCCACCAGCCGCCTGAGGTACAGGGGCACTCCATGGAACCGGAGCGCCTCCCTGATGCAGCCGAATGGCAGACTATTGAATGCGTTGGCGATGTCCAACGACACCGCCAACAGCACTCCCTTCCCGGCGACGGCCTCCGCGGCCGCCTGCCTCAGGCGTAATAGGGCCCCGATGGTCGAACGCCCCCTCCGAAACCCATACTGAACGTCCGACAGATCGGGCCCCACCTCCTCCAGGTGTCGGACGATGCGGGCAGCGAGCACACGCTCCAGCAGCTTACCCACATCGTCGAGGAGCACGATGGGCCTGTAGGCCGACGGCAAATCCGGGGACCGTCCCGGCTTTGGCAGGAGAACCAACCTCCCTTCCTTCTAGCACTCAGGGAACCGTCCAGACGTCAGACAGGCGTTGAACAGCTGCCTGAGGCGAGGCTCGAAGTGCTCGAGGAGCGACGTCAGCACCCGGACTGGAATTCCGTCCGGGCCGGGGGCCGTGGTGGCGGAACGAATCTTCGCCACGGCCGCCCCCACTTCCGACTCCATCACGGGCGGAACACTCTCGTCGTCGTCGGCCTCCCGGTCCTGATCTGGCGGAGCCATGACCGGGGGCGTGTGTTCCGACTGCCGTGGAAACAGCTCCTCGACCACCCTACGAAGGAAGTCGGGCTGGAGGGTCTCGGTGAGGGGGGGGGGCCCGCGCGCGAAGCTTGTTCAGCGCCGCGCGATATGGGCGACCCCAGGGGTCACGGTCGAGACCGTCCAGCATCTCCTGCCAACTCGCGCCCTTGGCGGCTCGGATGGCCAGCCGAAAGGCAGTCCGCGCACTGCGGTACGCCTCGTATAGCTGGCCCTCCCGCTCGACGTCGCGGTGACGCCGCCGGCTGTGGGTGTAGGACCTTCGGGCACTGATACACGCCGCACGAAGGTCCGCCAGTCTTGGGGACCACCAGTAGACCCCCTGCCTCGGAGGCGGACGCCGCCGCACTCTGGGCATGGCCGCATCGCAGATCTGCGTTAACGCACTGCGAATGCGGACAGCCTCAGCGTCCACTCCGTCTGCTGGGGGTGGTGAGGACAGCCACGTACTGACAATGGCCGCCTCCGCCAGTAGATCCCTGTCAAGACGACCCACAGCCCACCGCGGAAACGCGGGAGCTCCGTCCGCCCTGTGACCCCTACCGGGTTCCCGGGGGGAGACCTCCATCCGGATGTACCGGTGGTCCGACAGGGTCTCCGCCTCCTCCAGGACACTCCAGTTCCTCACCCGTGGCGCGACAGCGGGGCTAGCGAACGACAAGTCCACTATCGACCCGCCCTGCCGCCGCACACACGTGTTCACCGAGCCTCTGTTCAGAACACAGTGGCCCAGTGAAGCCGCCCACTCGTTGACCGCCCGCTCGCGGTCGTCCGTCGTAGGGGACCCCCACGCCGTGGATTTGGCGTTGAAGTCCCCCAGAACCAGGACGAGGCCCGGTGCCAGTCGCCGTATCGAGGCCTCCAAGGTGGTGAGTGAGGCCCCGAAATCGTCCATCCTCCTAGTGGGGGAGAGGTATACGCTGTAGAGCGTGACCCCTCCCCACTCCGCCGCGACAAATTCCTCGCCCCTATCCAAAAGGGACAAGGACGGGAAGTGCCGCTGCGTTGAGACGACGATTGCCGCAGTACCGTTTCGACTGACCACCCAATTGGGGCGATCAGGCACGGCGTACGGTTCCGCGACTACGGCTGCACCAATCGACCACTCCGCCATGGATTGCAGGAGGAGATCCTGCGCTCCGGCGGAGTGGTTGGTGTTAGCCTGCAGGAGGAGGTGCATGGCTGGTGTACCCATTATCGGGTTGTGTCCATGACCTCCTCGCCAGCGGGCGATCGGACCGCGCTAGGAGCGGGAGCGGCCGTGGTCGTAGGGCCGCCCCGCGCCTTTGGGGCCGAAGCTGGAGGTTTGCACGCCCCAGAGCCCATGCGGTGCTTGGCGGGCTTATTGCCCGCCGCACACGCGGGGCAGTGGGGCGGGGCGGCGCAAGATGCCGCCACGTGCCCGGTCTGACCGCAGCGGAAACACAATCCGCCGCAGTCGAAGCAATTAGTGCACGTCGGTCGAGTGTGTCCGACCGCCATGCACTTGTAGCACCTCGCGGGCCGGTGCTCAAGCACGGTTACCCGCGCCGAGCTCCAGCCCACGAGGAGCCTGCCTGAGCCGGCCAGTTGCCTGACCGACTCCACCGGGCACTGCGCCCAGGCAGCACCTACGCCACCCGGACCGGGACGAATGGCACCGACCCGGACGGTGTCTATGGGACACCCGGTTTTCGAGGCAATAGCCTCCCGGATGTCTTCCACCGTCACCGAATCGTCCAAACCCGAAATGCGCATTTCGGCGCACTTGACGGGCCTGGCGATCTTGATGCCACCCTCCACGGCGAATAAACCTCGCAGCTTCTTGGCCACGCTGTCGGCCGTCTTGGCGCCCTCGGCCCCAGGGAACTCGAGAATTCGAGCCCCCGTCCGGGCCTTGCGGGTCCTGGCTTCGACGCCTCCAATATCGGAGACGTCTAGCTCCCGCCGGGCCTTCCTCAAGACGGCCTCGTAGCTGAGGCCCTTCTCGGCCGCCTCGGGCAGCACAGTGGTCACCACTGCGGCCGTCTTCGGCGACTTGAGCCCCTTGCGCGGTCTCTTCTTCCGTCCGGCTCCTGCCTGTGGAGCGGGGACCTCAGCGGCGTGCTTGGCCTCCGCTCTCCTTCTTTGGCCGCGACTCCTTCTGTCGCGCTCGGCCACCTGCCAACCCTGTTCGGGTACGGCAGTCGTGCCAGACGCGGAAGGTCTCGTCGCAGCCTCGCTGGTCGTCGCCGGCGGTGTTATTGCGGGCGACTTCAGCGGTCCGACAGGAGCCGGAGCCGTCTTCCTCCTCAGGGCGGGTCCCTTCGGAGCTGGGCCGGGGCCTTTTGGCTTAGGCCCGGCCGCGGCCGCGGCGTAGCTCCCCACGCGGCCACCCTGACAAGGCAGCGGGGCGGGGGCTGGTGCCACATGCGGCCGCTTGTCCGCGGCGAGAGGTGGTCGGACACGTGGTTCTGGAGGCAACCTCGCCTCCAGAACGGCGAAGCGCGCATCGACGAGCTTGCCCACTGCGCCGAAAGGACACCACCCTGCTCTAAGAAAATTATCCTTGTTTTGCGGTAAATTGTACAGACATGCAATTAATGTAGACAAATTACACCCAGTCTCAGAACAAGATTTTGTGGATCGCACAGAGTATTGTATATTGTCCTGCGTGGGAAACGAACCCAGGACACAAACACGTAAGGTCGGTATCTTAACCACTACGCCATCTGTGCAGTTAAGTAATACTTCTGACAGCAGGCATCCTTTCTTTTCATTATATAAGAAAACTATTATGCATATTCCACAACAGTTTAACTTTCAATTGGTGCATTTATATTTTTGGGATATTTACTCCCTAGTTTAAATAAGAACTCCATTGCTCTTATGATTATACTTACCAAAAAAAAAAACACAAAGCAGTCACGAGGACTGCCGACAGAAGTGAAAATTTAAACCTATGAAAACAAAAAAAAAAAAAAAGCGCGCCCCAGGGAGTACCTATGCATAGGTGTGATCATAACAGCCAGCCGGCAAAAATCCAGTTGTAGTGGGACATCTTCTAATTTAATCTAGCCTATTGCTTCAAAAGAAAAGAAAGATTTATAATAATAAAAAAAACTACTCTTAAAAAGAAAAAAATGTTTAAATAAGTAAATCTATAAAATATATCAATATGCCCACGTTTCTACAAAAAGAAGTGAAATCCCACCAAAAACATTCTGTAAAAAACTAGCCAAGTCTCGATGGAGCTGCTTCTCGTATCTTTAAAAAGTAATGAAATCTAGAAAAAGTCGTGTCAAGTCTAAGGCCTACACACAAGTATTATTGAAATATGCAGCTTTATCAAGCCTACAATTGACTGGTTATCGAATAAACATTTTCCAAGTGACAATTTTCCAACGTCAATGGATAGCGGTTCTGGTGACATATTGGTGCAATGGTGTCATGGAGCACCTGGTTTTGTACCCTTGTGTACCCTTGAATGGCCAGGTCTCACAACATTAACTATAATAATAAAAAAATCGCAGTAAGGAACCTTAGACTTGGCACTACTTTGTCTAGATTTCATTACTTTTTAGAGATAAACAAGCAGCTCCATCGAGACTTGGCTTGTCTTTTACAGAATGTTTTTGGTGGGATTACTTTTTCATTTTGAAATAAAATTATTAGTTTGTATTTAATTCTCAATTTACATTAAAAATATTAAAATTTATATATAGAATAATTTTCTTTTTGTACTGGCAATGAATTTGTATTAAATATGTGGGTCAAAATTTAATAACTAATACTGTAACGGGTAGGTATAAATCTTTGTAAACGATGACTTATTAGATGTGAGACATCGTAGTCCTCCCTCGACCATGGACGCTATAAAGTGTTCGAAAGGTCGGGAAAATATAAATCAAATACAAAGGCGATAAAATTAGTAAAAATAATGTTATTTCAAGTGTTTAATACTCGTGTAAACATCAGAAATTATTACTTTTCAACAATAACAATTTGTATTTTTTTGTTTTCAGATTTAAATGGAGAATAATAATCAAAAAACCAGATACAGAACTAGAAAAGATGGCGGTTAAGGACGCGTTAAGTAAAATGCTAATAATAAAAAACTATGTGAGGACAATTTGGTGACAATTGCTACCATATAAAAATGTCGGAAGCGGCTTCATCATATGAAATGCAAGTACGCAACGATGAACAAAAGGATGGTAAAACTAAGCCAGGGCTGTCCGCAGGCAAAATATTTTATAAGCCAGGCGTCATTGAGGAAGAGACGGATGAAACCAGCGCGTTTGATAGTTCAGTTGTTGACAGCCCTATGCTTGGTGTCGGACATGGAGGCAGCGGCTTTTTAAGACCACCTATATCTATATATCCATCGTGCAGTCTTCATAGGATACCTACGTATAGCAGTTCTATAGGACAGAGCACTGTGTATCGTCAGGATACTTGTAGGTAAGATATTGTTTGTACCATCATTAACCCCCTAAAACTAATGAAAGTAGCATTAACCTTTAATTATACAACTAATTCCTATCTAGAAGGTAATAATGTACCAGTAAGTAGTATTTTGATGTATTGAAATTCGATTTCTATCTTTGTACATATTCTCATATATTAAGAGGTAAAATAAATGAACCTATACATAACATGATCCACATTTTATAATTTATTTACCCTCTCTCCCACCTTTTTTTATTTTTATTTTTGCAGTGGACTATGGATGCGTCTCGCCCCGCCAAATCGGTCCGTGGTGACGGAAGAGGCGGCGCGTGACCCCATAGACCCACTGTGCAACTCCTCTCTTCACCGTGCGAGCGGGCCACCGGTACCCGATCTTTGTCTTCGGTGGCCACCCTCTTTCCCTCCTCCGTGAACTACCATAGTAACCAAGACCCGTTCTCCGCCTTTAATTTGCACGTCGTAAGTTAGGTTTTAAATATTTTTTTTCAGTAACAGAACTGAAAACATTAATTTCGACTTTCCCTTTCCTTGCAGTGGTGTTATCAGATTCAATCTTTTCATCGATTTTTATGATACACGCGGGAAAGTACCTTATAATTAAAAACGATTAAATATTTTTATTGGAAAAACCTTTCTATGTATACATTCTCAATATGTAATTAATGAGTCATAAAATGTTATATAAGAGCAATAATTAATTGCTACCATTTCTGCCGGCCGTCCATGGGGTTGGTTCTGAAGGTCGAAATTTTCAGAACGAAAACGTTGAAACCAAAAACGTACCGTGCTTTCTTTTGCGAAACCAGCGCCGTACACGTCATTAATACTTCGAGCTGTTTCTGCAGCACTGGTGCCACGGTAAAACTCGTAGTCGTAAATATACCGATATTTCATTGTGTGGTTATAAGCGACGCCAAAGAGAAAAAATGGGGAAAAAAAAATGAATGATTGTTTTCAAAACTCAAATGTACCAGTTAAATGAATTTATAAATTTGAATTTGGTATTCTTAACCAAAGACGAGATATTTCAGATCAAATTGGTCAATATAAGACTAATATAATAAACTATAAGACCTAATATAAGCTGAAGAAAATTCATGCTGCCAGTCGTAATTATAAAATCATACCGGGTTGAGAGCCCTCAGCGCTCGCCCATAGTCCAGGTTAAGCTGTGAAAGCAATCTGCGGCTAACAGCTAAAAGACACAATAAAAAAAAAATAATATATAAAATCCTAAAAATGACACTGGCCACTGATCTTTATAAGGCATTTAAAAACGCATAAGTACGTAGCTATTACCAGATAATCGCCAATAATATACGATAATTTGTAACTTTCATTTGACCGGTAGGGGGCTTCAATTATTTATATCCATGTTCAGATTAGTTATGCTTTTATTACTGCAATTAACGTTTATCTGATTTATTTCACCTAGCTAAAAACTCCATGAAAACAAAGCCTGCGATTTTAAAGGATATCAGTATGCGATAAGCTTGCTTAAATTTTATAACATTAATTTGTAATAAATTAAAAAAATAATTTTGCGATTGGATGAGAACACAGCTGTCACCGTCCTTTATTTGTTTGTGGAAGTCAAAAAAATCGAATGAGGACTCATTAGGATAATAGGTAGTCGTGCCCTTCTAGAAAACCTTACCGCGATCGCTAACAAGCATGGCGATTATAGCTATAACCCTAACAAAGAATGACCGCGTTATGGATTTCTATTGGGAGGCAGTTTCACGCAGACAAGCCAAGAGAGTAGGGGCACTCTAGATTGCAAGTCAGTCAATAACATACACCATTCCAATTTGTTTACTCGTGTATTGGTAGAAAAATATCTGATTATTAATCTTTACGTTAGGATTTCAGACGGCAAGTGTGCGTTAGCAGTTGGTCCGTAGAAAATTTTCAATACCGGTTCGGTTATTGAAACTAAACACTAAGAAACGGCAATATTTTCGTTCTTCATTGTATTGTAGCAAATAGAAGTCATATGGCGAATAGGTGTATATGTCTTACACCTTTACCTACTATTCTAGAATAAGCGTAAGACTATAAAAACATAATTAATCATTATTGTCATCAATTATATATCAAATATATTGTCATCAATTGCAATTATTATCTAAACTCAACACAATTGTAGACACGACATTGCGCTGAATCAATCCTTGAGTCGTGATATCTAATCGTAAATGATAAAAAAAGGAACTTATCGAAATAGTTTTTGGTGTGCGTTCAGTATTTGCAATCATTTAGTTTTGTCAGTTTTCTTTGAATGTTCTTTTGTATTTGATGTTTAAATTATGTATTTATTAAATAAAATGCGTCGACGGCGTAAATAGTGCTGTGTTAAAAAGTTACATGTGATATCGAAGGGTTATCGAAGGCTAGTTTATTAATATTTTTTAAATCATAAAGAAGGTATGTTTAGTCATTCTTACACATGCCTTTTCAGTGTAAATCATTACGAGACTTGTACAGATAATTTAGTGGATGACAGTGATTTTTGGTTGATAATTTTATTTTGCAACTACGTAGAACACTGTGACATTCTGTATGAATACGGAGTGCACCACCCCTTTTCTTGCTTGAGGGTGTCGTAATAACATTGATGCAAGAGAAGGCAAATTCGAATGAATGCATATACTAACCCGTTTGACTGGTATGGTATAGGTGCCGGGGTAGCCACGGATCTCAAGGTAGCAGGGTGGTATACCAGGGGCCCGCGCAAATGGCTATGGGGAGGGAATACGGTGGGTCATGTGGCCACGCGCTGCCCTTCCGTCGCCCCGGACGGAACGGTTGGCGTGTATCCGGACCATAGCCTACCAAAAAAGTAAATGGTACAGTGGGTAAATTTTTTTCCCAGTATGAAAAAGGCCCAAACTCAACAGTGGAATGTATATGGATTTAGAGCAAGAAAATAGAACACTATGGGTTAAACTTTTATATAGGTATATTTTTTAAAGATAATCTTTGTACTTAATAATAAATTAATATGTTTGGTACAAATTAATTCTAATCTTGTGCGCAATCTTTAACGTTGAGTTTCTTAAAGTAATAATTACAACAATACGGACAACAAATTTTATGTTATAGTTGACTAATAGAGGCGTGGTATTATAGTAGGCGGCCATCTTTATACTTATAAAAAACAATATTCTCTATGTACTCCAAAACGGCTAGACTGATTTTAATGAAACATTCAGATAATCTTCAGTTTCGCACATTAATATGTTCTTTATTTATTTTCTATTATAGTAAATATTATCTCGACCTGACTACTTATCCTAATTTAACAAATAATATATTGTTAGAAGTGTCTTGTTCGTTGGCTATGTTACGTCACACTACATTCAATATTGTGTCCTGTAGATGCCATAAAGTTCTGAATTAAAAAAAAAACTTTTTTAAATAGAGTCGTATTAGTTGACTAGGTATCTATCAAATGTAAGGACTTAAATAGCAGATTTTGAAAAAGTAAATAAAACAAGTTGTTGTTTGCCGATATACTATGCCTACGCATTTGCTTGGTAATTGCGTACTTAGTAACATCAGCAAAAAAAGGTTAAACTAGGTTTAACCACTGAAAAATTAGATTTGCTGTCGAATAATGGATCCCGACTGTTCAATTCTTATGTTCCATTATTAAAATATATTTTATTTTCTGCAATAGTATTTATTCAATAATATATTATAGAATTCTAGATCACCGGACATCTAAGTGCTTGTTTTTTTCTTTTCAGTTTTTTATTATGTACGTAGTTTAGATCGCTTTTTATGCAGTCGGGTTTTTTGATTCGCTTAATTATTTTTTTATTTTATACCTTTTATATAATTATTATTCTATAATTATGTTATTTATTAATAAGTAGGTACCTAATTATATATAGTTTTTCGACTGAAGTTGAGTACTAAATCGTTAGAAGTTGGAGATGGGCGACCGCGTCAGACATTAGATAGGTACTTTTGGTAGGACTACCTATGGCATATTGGACAATATACCTACTAGATACTTAAGTATATGTCTATCCACATTTACACACACAGCCCTACGAATTTTTAGTCTTTTCATCGTGAATTTTTACTATCTAAAAACCTATATGTGAGAAAGCTTGTTACGAAACTTTAAATCAATATAGATCCTAAACGGTCAGTTGATCAAAGTCAAAATCAAGTCAGTTCAGTTGTGTAGGTTTCTTTCGCTACATAGAATTCCTTTCGGAGGACTTTCTTAAAATTCTACTTCATCTGACCTTTATAGGGCAGAAAGAAAGTCTACAGCAAATTCCAAGTTTGTAGGCGCTATATTCAAAAAATGTGATTTTTACAGCCCAGCAACCCCCCTTACGGGTGGAATTTCGTAAAACCCGTTTTTAGCTGATCACTACTCAGCGAAAGGAATATTCCTACCAAATTTAAAGTCTGTAGACCTTATGGTTCCAGAGATAGCGTGATGAGTCAATACGTAGGTGGAAATCTCTTATCTATACTATCTATACTAATATTATAAAGCGGAAGAGTTTGTTTGTTTGTTTGTTTAAACGCGCTAATCTCAGGAACTACTGGTCCGATTTGAAAAATTCTTTTTTTGTTAGATAGTCCATTTATAGAGGAAGGCTTTAGGCTATATAACATTACGCTGCGACCAATAGGAGCAGAGCAACAATGATGAATGTGTAAAAATCGGGTTTATGTTTCCTTTTGAGAGCTTCCGCTGCGTAAACGGTTAAAGTTGCGTAAAAATTATGTACTACATAATTGTTCCCCTTTCAAAGTTCTAAATAAAAGTCCGCGACAGCATATGTCTATCTTTTAAGATTGGCTCACTATAACCTTTTTTATGCTAATCAAATTTGTTTTAAAATAATGTGATATTTTCGAAGGTGTTTTTATAAACATAATATTAATCCTTATCCAAATAAATGAGTTATTCATCACAAGTATTTAATTTAAAACAAAATTGCTCTTTACACTATTTGATTTCAATGAATATCTTAGGAAATATCGCAGTTTAAAAATAACATCGCAGCAAAATAATGATCAAGTACTGGGCGCGCATTTACGATAAAAATACTGGATCTTATAATCTTATATTAAAAAAAAACTCAAACTAATGTTATTTCAAAGTACTTCTGCACACACTACATTTTAATTTTGTTTTCTTCTCATGACCTTCCGTCGGCTTTACACATCCTAAATAATAATAATAAGTATAGGAAGTATTAGTGCCTGCCCTCATGTATGGCAGTGAAAGTTAGATTTGGCGGGGAAGACATGAAAATAGAATAAATGCTGTAGAGCTGATAGCTCTTCGTAAGCTGTGTGTGATGTAAGTATGAAAGATAAAATTAGGTATAATGTTATAAAAGAGCGCTGGTATGCTGAGGTGGGTTGGACACGAAGTGGAAGAAATAATGAGTGGGCAGAGGTTGACGAAGCAAACATATAAAGCAATCGTGAATGGGACGAATACAAGGGGAAGACCTTTTCTGGACCAAATTGGCGATTTGTTCACGAGAGATCATCATCATCATCATTCTCCTACTCTTATCCCAATTACTTGGGGTCGATACAATAAGTACTCTTCATTCATAGTACATATTATAAAAGTTATTGGCAATAGTTTTATGACCGGCCGCCTGCCAGACGTCAACCCTAATTGGGAATGTAATTGTTGACCAAACGGCATCAGATGGAGTTGGCCCAAGTCGTTATAAGGCTCTTAGTCGTCTTTTACGACATCCACAAGCAAAGTGAGGATTGGTAGTATTCATAGCCGCTACCACACAGCGATTTCATACACATTAAAAGTATGTGTAATCGTAAATAGGCGTAAGTGTATGTATGTATGTATAATATACATACATTGTATATATCTATAGAAAGTATAGATAAGACCCAATACTTTTACTTGCATTACTTCATATGGTACTACATTGCATTATATGGATTACGTCAAACTTGAATCACTTTTAAATACTTATTTCGCGTAACTACAAATACACACAAAAAAAAAGAAACACATACATGCACGCACACTACATCACAAACACACGCACACCACACACACACATATACACATACGCACACGCACACACACAAACACACACACACACACACGCACACCACACACACACACACAACCAAACAAACGCACAACACACGCATACACACACACACACACACACACACACAACGTGTGAGCGCGCTCACTAACACGTTAATTCTCACTCATTCATTTATTATAGATTTCTTTATCATTAGTCTTTATTACGTAAGATATATATATTCATTATTTATAATGTATGTTACTGTAAAATAATTTGATGTTCAAGATTTATGTATTTCGGGAAGGAACTGTCTCTTGAAACACAGGTATTACCTAATTCAAGAGGCAAAGACATCTATGTCAACTGTCATATGTATTTAATTTTCAATAAAGATTATTATTATTATTTTACTTAAGGTTAAATGTTCTACTCTTACTAATAAAAGGGTCATGTAGGTACCTAAAACAGCTTTAACGTATGTATTATTTAAAAATATTTCCACCTTTTACGTAAACGAATTCGCGGGCAGAAGCTAGTATATATATATATATTATATATATATATATATATATATATATATATATATATATATATATATATATATATATATATATATATATATATATATATATATATATATATATATATATATATATATATATATATATATATATATATATATTTATACATGTTGTTGTTTTCTGTTCTCTCTGCCTACCCTGCAAGGGATATGGCGTGATGGTATGTATGTATGTATGTATATATATATATATATATATATATATAAGATATATTTGTATATATATATACCAATAAGCCAATTTATTGTTAGGTATCCACTATCCACGTTAAGGTCATTGAAGTCAAGGTTTCGGTTCCGCGGTCCGAATAATAGGCGGATGTGATGGGAGCAGAAGATGAATTCGGGGGGACAATGGATGTCTTGAGAATTTAGTTCCAACTGGTTCACCAACTACCTACCTAAGCTATAGTGTTTTTTTAAAGTGATGTTTATTACGCCATCTGTCGGTTATTTTTGAAAAAATATCTCGGATCGTACATCTAATTTTACAGGTACAGCTATAATATACAATTATATATTATTTATTACTAAATTAAACATTTGTTTTATCCGTGTCTTATCTTGCCCGTGGCTGATCGTAGGAGACGACTAAGGGATATAAATCGCATATAACATCTATACAAGTGAAGGGAAACTCGAAACAAAATCCTATTCCAATACGTCTGACCAGCGTGGTTATAGTAGGCGAATATCCTTATCATTATGGAGGAAGCTTGAGCCCAACAGTGGGACATATTATATGAGCTGAGATAAGATGAAACATTTGTTTAAAGATTTACCTTTAAAATTAAATTTACTTAATTTAAACTATAGAAAGACTATAATACATACATATCATCACGCCATATCCCTTGCAGGGTAGGCAGAGAGAACAGAGTGCCAGAGAACCCTATCCTTGCACATTTCACTCGCTTCTTCAACATAATAGTAGTCTTTTTAAAAAGCTACCTAGTCAGTGTGATAAGACTGGCTTAATATAAAGTTTCTTTCAAATAACATTGAGAATTAGGTAGATAGGAAGTACATATTATGTCTATCTTACATTATCGGTCATCAGAAATATTTTAATACTCATAAGCTTAGACTTGTCGTGGATTTCATCGGGCAAACAAGTTTTTATCTGGTGAAATGTTGAAAAGTCCTATGTTTCATTTCACCTAAACCACATTGATTCATCTCAGCTCATATATAACTTATTGAGCTGGAACCTCCTTCATAATTGGAGGGAAATTGACCTACTATACCACGCTAGTCAGACGTGTTGGTATAGGGTTTTGTTTAGAGATTTTCTTCTCTTGCATAGATTTTATACGGGATTTTATATTCTTTAGTCGTCTTTTATGATCACCCACGGGTAAGATAGAGAGGGTGGTGGATAGTTTTCTTACACCGTCACCACATTGGAAAACCACATTGATTATGCATTCAAAATTATGTTTATTGCTAACACTGAACTTCGTAGTTCAGATAACAATTAACGAGATTTCCTTTTCTTTATTCGTTTTAATAGTTGACTAGTTTGATCGTCAGTGGTTACTTTAGCTTATGAACTTCAGCAATACTAGAGACAAGACAATGTTTTAAGTGCAGGATTAGAGAGAATGGGGACACTAAAGGGAGGGCAAGGAGAGTTTGTATCTCTTGCTCTTTAGGTGTGAATCGCTTACATTGTTTATTACCACCACTTACTAAATATTTTTTTTTGTTGTTTTGAAGATATCTTCTGTGCGGTCAAAAATTGTGAGATAAGTAGGATTACGATGATATTTATTTATATGTTGTAAAAACGTAGATGCGTAAGTCTTATGTTGTTATTAAAACGTCTGAATAGATTTTTTTTAGCCAATATGCTAAGATGTAGGCGTTTTGTCTTATCCTAATTACTTGGGGTCGACACAATCTTCTTTCAGCATGATATATTATAAAAGTTTACCAGTAGTTTTATGGCCAATAAACATCCCCCCCACCTTTACTTGACGTCAACCCTCTTTGGGAATGTAACTGTTGACTAGACAATATTAGAAGGAGCTGGCCCAAATCGAAGTAAGAGTCCTAGTCGTTATTCACAACACTCATGAGTATTGTAAGGATTGATAGTATTCGTAGTCGTACATTTTCTTTCTTTCTTTCACTTACTTCGATCCGGAAAGTCATTTACTTTCCGTGTTGACATTATATATTTATTTCACCACAACGCGGCCTCCCCGTGAATAAACTTTATTGTTAAAAGGAATGATAAATAATTACTAAATATATCCGGTACTGTTTACAAATTTAATCATAAATATGAATATAATCGTTGATAACAGGCTGGCTGTTGATAAAAAACCTATCTTAATCAAGTACTTAGCATAGAATACTGTTTTAAAAATATACGACGCTATTGACCCATTTTGTTTACCTTCGTTTAGGTTAATTAGTATTAAGCTCCATCAATTAGATTAAACAGATATAATCTTAAACCTAGGTTATTGACAGTAAGATAGGTGGAATACTATGTTTTGAATAGACATCACTTTAAAATTTTTGTTTCTTTTGTAACAAAATAGTAATTTTTTAGTAAAAATATTTTATTAGTATTTATACTATACATAGGTATATGTCATTATTTTACTGAAGCAATGTTGGTTCCTTGCTGAAGTCTCCACATTTTTTTTATTGCTTTTGCTGGCAAACGATCAAGTAGTACACCTGATGGTAAGTGTCACTGCCGCCCTTAGCAATACCAAGGGTATAGCTATGCCGCTGCCTACTAATACAAAACCCAAACCCATGGGCGTACCGAGGTAGGGGCAGGGGGGTCAGCTGCCAGGGGGGGCCGCTGCCCCCCCCCTAGAAGATAAAATATACGTCAATTTTCCTGGCAAGTGTTCAATATACTCGACCGACCATCATGACCATCATATGAGCTGCCCCCTCCTATCTGAAATCCTGGGTACGCCCTTGCCCAAACCTACCCCAGTTGGGCTTCCGGATTCCGAATCCGGCTCCGAATGGATTCTTTGAAGTTTTTTATATCTCAAATCACGCATAAACCCTTTAATCATTATCTATAATATAGACAATGATTAAATTTAATCATTTTCTTTAATCTTTGTCTATGAAATAGACAAAGATTAAGGAGTTTAACTTACTACTAGTTACTAGAAGCTAGCAAATAGATTGATTCCACAAAATTATTGTGCGTCTAAATTTATTTTTAGTTAAGCAAAACCTGAATAAGTATATTGTTTCAATAGTAAAGAATGTAGATGGTTGCTTCTTATACATAGTTGCATTTAAAACTATCTTATATGAATTAAACATTTCAATCCTTAGTTAATAGACTGATGAGGGATATCCAAACGTGAAACAATATAAACAAAGTGAGCATAAGGTAATATACCCATACTACAACATACCTGTTCAGGGTTTAAATAATTACAAAAAATGGGTCATGCATTATGGGTACGTTTCCTAAATATATAGTTGGAGACAAGGCAATACAAATTGCCCGTATATGAGTTCACAATTCCAGGAGTGTCGTACTATTAGGGTAAAGACTACGGCTATAACACTCCAGATTTGAGATTGTATCTTTTATTCGAATTCGTCATTCATTCATGTAACAAGGTTTTATGTAGACAAGAATTGGAGCAATTATATCTTTTAATAAGTAAAACTTGCTGCTATTCTCTAATGTCACTACTCCATAACATAGTTTGTGTACCGAACGTAAGTAGAGTACTGATTTCCTATAAGGAAATCGATGACTAACTCGAGGCAGGTTTTGGTTATTTTTATTAGATGGGTATGTACTCAACTTACGTTCGGTATACAAACTTTTAAAATAAATTAAAGCGCAGTTTATTCGGTAAACATTTAAAAGTTATTACAATCGGCCGTCTGCCTGACGTTTACCCTCTGTGGGAATGCAATCGTCTATATATCGGTTTGCGCCAATATAATATGAAATGGAATTATTTTTGTAACTTTAAACTCTTTGATCTAGAACCTCTAAAAATGTTAACATGCGATTGTCAACTCGAGTACTGACTTCAGTTACTGGTTCGAGTTTTATGGGTTTTTCTGCAGGCATTCTTAATTGCTATGAATTTGTTGCTCGAAGTTATACTCGGGTTATTTCGTAATAATCTAAACGTTTTCTGAGTTCCATATGTGTTTAACTCATCCTTTTGCCCTTTCAATGATAAAGGTATGAGTTTATAAACATATAAATAATAAATATTGACTTAAAGAATAAACCAAATATCACTTATACATAGGGCTAGCAAATTATCAAAATTGGAATCTTGGAGTTTTGAAAAAATAATGAAAAAAAGGAGGTTTTAACAATCATCATCATTATACTACTCTTATCAAAATTATTTGGGGTCGATACAATATGTACTCTTCTTTCATAGTACATATTGTAAAAGTTATTGGTAATAGTTTTATGATCGGCCGCCTGCCAGACGTCAGCCTTCCTTGGGAATGTAATCGTTGACCAAACGACATCAGATGAAATTGGCCCAAGTCGTTATAAGGATCTTAGTTGTTTTTTACGGCATCCACGAGCAAAGTAAGGGTTTGTAGTATTCGTAGCCGCTACCATACAGCAGGGTTTTCCACAATCATATTAGTATAAATAATATACACATATTTATTTAATTTATTTATTTATTTAATTATTACAACTGTTACCTTATTTCATATGTCATACATATCTAGTGACTGGTACCTTAGCTAAGCTGTTGTAGCAACTTGTATTAAAGGTACCAGTTCGTTTTTTCTAAATAATGAGAAATTATATGGTAACATTTGGTGAAATAAAAAATAAAAATAATGAATTGAAAAGTTTGTGTGTGAGTATGTTTATGTGGGTCTGTGTGTAGTATGTGGGTCTGTGTGTGAGTGTGTGAATGGTTGTGTTAGTCTTTATATTTTATGGTAACTTATTTCTTGAGAGAACGTTAGATTGTGAGCATATTTTCTGTTTTGTCGTAATCCAATTTTAATAGATAATTTGTGATTGTCTTTTTGAAATCGTATTCTTTAAGTGTATATATGTTTAATGTCTTTGATATAATATTGTAAAGTTGTGGCCCTAAGTACCATACAAACCGTTTACTAAATGACAGGTTGCATATATGGGGGTGACAGATTATGTCTTTACGACGCTTCTCGATGATTTTATATGGGGTGTTATGATGTTGGAGGGAGACTACAGTATAAATAAAAAGCTGTCTGACGGTTAGTACCTCCCAAATTCTGTATAAATCTATTGTTGGAAAGAGACGTGGGTGAAAATTACTGACTTTCAGAACGGCTCTTTGTGCTCTCTCTAACTTTACCATGGATGTTTTTGGTGCACTACCCCATACTGCTATACAATACATATATACATGATACGCATTTATAAACTAGTTAAGATGGATTTTTTGTCAAATTAAATTGCTGAAATAATCGTTTTCTAGATTTGGTTTTTAAATAACCCAAGAATAGTTTTGATTTGTGACAAACAAACGGCAGTCTACGCGAAGTGCGTAATCCACACACTAGAATCATGCAACCCGTATTTATTTAAGAACTGTGCTGTGTTAAAACATAACCCAAAATTGTACCAATAACACTCATGTATCTAGATCAAATCCGGTGGTTTAGCAGCCCTATCTAAATCAGGTGTTTATTCCGTTATCACGATTATTTTGTCGTTTATTTGCAGCGTAATAATGCGCCGTGTCACAGAATGTTTGCTCGAAGGCGTGGTGTAAATTAGTCCTGCTGAATATCACGATCTACATAAGTCATAGATATTAAAGCTATTAGTGCTGGCGTTATGCTAATTTGTTGATGGTTATTATTACGCGGGTGTGGCACGACAAACATTTTAGTGTCAACTTGGAGAGTATATATTATATTGAACTTTAAAGTCCGTGTTTACACAAATTTTAAATTACCAATTTATATGTACACCACGTGAGGTTAAAATATGCTTATTATTAAAGATATTTTGCTCTTTTAATTTGCAGTTTTAAATTTATAAGTTGTTACTTGCTTGGAGTAGTTAATCGGTCTTAATTGGCCAGTAGCTGGATGTCCATACTGATTTTCGAGGCTATTCTTTTGTTACCGAAAATTCAATTTTAAATATAATATCCATTTATCTAAACATATGTTATGTTGTGCCGAGGTAGAATTTGAAATTAAAGACTAGATTGAAAGTTACAGACATCTAAATAATATTTTTTTTGCAAGAATTTTAACGAATTATTATTGAAATAATGCTGATATTAATTGAGTTATTTTATATTATATTTATATGGCTGTTTTTCTAGAACCCTAATATAAAAAAGTCAAAAGTCCTTCTGTAACCATGAACGCTGCAAAGTGTTCCAAACATCAGGAAATTATAAATCAAATACAAACGCGATAAATCCGTAAAACTAGTTCTATTTCAAATGTGTAATACTCGCGTAAACATTGCATCATTACATTACCCTAATACAAATAAATAACGTTGTAGGAAAAGTGGTTTAATGAAGAAAATAGATTTCTCTTCCATGAGCTCACCTCATATAATAATGTGTATAATGATGGTGTCGTGAATTCTAGTATTACTTTGTGATCATACGGCAATTATTTGCTAAATAAAATACTGCTATTCGCTAAATTTGCACACGCCTACTTGTTTTATTATCACAGGATGTGATGACAACTATGGCTACGTTTACGTCCAATACGATTCAATACAGAACAGATACCTTTTTGACTTACTCCGTCTGTCTGTAAGTTTTTGCTGTTAAATTCCAGAACAAATTGTAATCGTGTAGGCTTATATTGCCATCTAGTGCATAATAGCAGTGTATTTTACAAAATATAACTGGTTCTTTCGATATAAAATTAGAGTAAACCTTTAAGGAGCTTTTCACTAGAAACTTTCTAGCTTTATTACTCCAAATATGTATGACGATGCAAATAAAATTTGAGATGTTACTTTACGATTTATGTAACAATAATTTTAACATGGGATATTTTCTGTGTGCTTACTTTGCGCGTAGATGTTGTAGAAGATGACTAAGATATTTCTATTGACCTGGACCAGTTCTACCTAATTCCATCTGGTCAACATTTACATTCTCTATGAGGCTTCACGCCAGGCAGGCAGCCGGTCATAAAACTATTCCCAATTATTTTTGCAGTATGTGCGATAGAAGGGGAGTACATATTCTGTCACCCCCAACTAATTGGTATAAAAGCAGGATGATGATGATGATAAATTTTAATATGGGCATGAATAACAATATTTCCTAGGCTCATATTAATCGTCACAAAATTTTGACAAAGGCATAATCAAGTATGAAATGTTTATTAAATAATGTTTTATTTTTCAATATTGACGTGAGTTTTACTGGTAAATACATACATTATCAATTATTAATTGTATTTATTGTAAATAAATGTAAATAAGTCGTTATTGTTGAACATCTAACAAATATTTATAGCGTCAGTGCGACCTTCAGAAAATGATCGAGAGCAAGAAATTAGTACTGGGTAAAAGATTCATATTAGCGTGCCAATTTGCACTGTCAAATTAGCTATTTTAATGAAAAGGCGGGGGTTGGACCCATCGTAATATATGTACAGGTTGTTTAATATTATATTCTTTTACATTATTAATTATATTAAATTAATTAAAATTTAACGGATCAAAACACATAATCAAAAGTTCGGTTTCTTTAAATTATAATAATCCTTAAGACAAAGTGTTTAGATATTATTCTATTGATCGACTATATTATATACTCTAAATTATATAAATAGGAATGTTTTGAGTTTGTTAAAATTGCCGTTAAAATGTTCTGTTAAATTGATATGTAGAGACAAAGATCAAGTAATTAAAAGAGTTTTCAAAATTAAATAGTAATTGATTGAAAGGTAAATAAGCTTTAGTTTATATTACATTTTTAAATTTAATTATTAATAATAAATACTTAATTCATAATCGAAATTAATATTGGTATTATTTCTTCCATAGTATATAAGTTTCTTATTCATAATCTTTCACAATATTTAAAAATATTTTAGGTAATCATCACCTATATTTTCGTTTCAATAATCTTCCTGTTTCTATAAATTGCTCTACATTTTAAACATATGGCCCTTTTCGTCTCGTGTGAGCTGTGTGGTAGCAGCTACGAATACTACCAACCCTTACTTTGCTCGTGGATGTCGTAAAAGACAACTAAGAGCCTTCTCACAACACATCACACAATTCCATCTGATGCCGTTCGGTCAAAAATTACATTCCCAAAGAGGGTTGACGTCTGGCAGGCGTCCGGTTATAAAACTATTGCCAATAACTTTTACAATATGTAGTATGAAAGAACAGTACATATTGTATCGACCCCAAGCAATTGGGATAAGAGTAGGAGGATGAATGGCCCTTTTCGTCTCGTGCTTTATTTCATTAGTTAATTACTGTTATTATTTCTAAAGATATTATATTAATATTTATAGAGCACTTTCAGAATATAAAATGTGTTTTAATATTTTCCCGTGTAATAACAGTATATCTGATAAATGACGTATAATACCATAATTGCCGCTCTTGGCAGTTGGTTTGGCGATTACAGAAAGTTGCCCAGAAAAGTACTGCTGATCATTTTCATAGTAAATTCTTAGCGGAATTTTTCGACAGCAAATTAAGATATATATTTTTATTGTTAGTTTATTATCACGCGTCAATACAGTAAAACATTTTTTATTTACACCTAATGCAGGTTGTCGCTAATATAAAAAATATGTAATTGTTCTTCATCATCATCTCAGCTCATATATGTCCCACTGTTGAGCTCGAGCCTCCTCCGTAATGGGAAGGAAATTGACCTACTATACCACGCTGGTCAGACGTGTTGGTACAGGGTTATGTTTCGAGTTTTCCTTCTCTCGCATAGACGTTATATGCATTTTATATCCCTTAGTCGTCTCTTACGATCACCCACAGGTAAGATAGGGGGTGATGAATTGTATTCTTACTCCGTCACCACATGGAAAGTCCTCTTATGATAACTATATATGCGCCATTATCATTGATTGCTTATATATTTAAACATTCTTACAGAAAAAAGCATTTTTTTTACAGAGAAAATAATAACAATCTAGATTCCTAGATTGTTATTATTATTAAAACAATTCTGCTGTCAGGTGAAATCACGAAAGAGCGAGATAGATGATATTATTGTAATAAGTCAATCTTTGTTGTAGTGGTGATGAATTTTGTGAAAATACTGACATTATTTTCCTTATTTTATTTGAAAGGACATTGTCTACACACACTGCCTAAACCATCTAGATTGACGGAAGAGAGGTGTAGGTACTTCACTAAAACCTGTTGTAATACTCTTCACCGTTATTTGAGCGGGCCATGTGGAAATCCAACAAAATATAATACGATTGTGAACCCAATCGCCAGGCTTAGCAATTACGGTAGTATGCCTTAGTCACATACAGACTGAAGAATTAATACCAATTTTCTTCGCAAAATTATGGTTGACAAGATTTAGAAAGCTCAACTGGGTGAGTTTGGGGATTATAATGGTAGGCAGCGGCCTAGCTATAGCCTTGGTTATAGTAAAGGTCTATGGGTGGCAGTGACACTTACCATCAGGTGTGCTGCTTGCTCGTTTGCCACCATAAGCAATATAAAAAAAAGTTAAACCATGTATAAATTATGGGAGAATTGAATAAAATGAACGGTATAAATTCGTTATTTCTAATTGTGCGAATATTAGTGACCACGACAGTTTGAAATTCTATATTCTTTTTTAAAACACTTTTTATTCCATTCCTTGAACAGTATTTTAAGCGTAGGCACCTCAATTTGTTATACAGAACGCTAAATGAGATTCACATAGTGCGATTTATAACTAGTTGTTGATGTTTAAATTAGATATAAGTATACTATTCAGACATAAAATATAAAACATAATATTCTAATACAATATTAGCTTACGTGTCTAATATAAATTATATTATATTGATGAACAAATGAACATAAATCATTTTATTAATATTTAAACATTTACTTGTAAAATATCTATATAATGACGACGAACAGTCATTTGAGTGTTTGGAGTTTTCTGTTAGAGTTTTTTTATGAAATTATATGGTGACGGAGTAAGAATACAATTCACTACCCCTTACCCGCGGGATATCACTTAAAAGACACTAAAGGTATATAATATGCAAATAATATCTATTCAAGAGAAGGAGAACATGAAATAAAACCCTAAGCCAACCACGTTGACCAGACTGCACAGATGGCGTAATGGTTAAGATACCGACCTTCCGTGGCAGTGCCGTGGGTTCGATTCCCACGCAGGACATTACTTTGTGCGATCTACAAAGTGTTGTTCTGAGTCTGGGTGTAATTTGTCTGCGTTAATTGCATGTTTGTAAAGTCCCCCGCAATACAAGGATTATTTCTTAGTGCAAGGTGGTGTCTATTAACCAAAAAAAAAGCTTGGTATTGAGAGGTCAATTGCCCTGTTGGTTTGAAAGAGTGTCGAACTCAACAGTGCGACGTATCTGAGCTGAAATAATGATGAATTTCTGTAGACTGTTAATCCTAATTAGTTATTTATATGAATTGAAAAACCGTCACTGTTTGTTTAAAAGTAAATGCGGCTGTAGGTGGTAAATCATATTGGTTTTGAGTTACCCTAAATATACCACATAAGACAAAATACTTCACTTGTCAGCGTGGCTTATTAGACAGGTAGTAACAATCTACAGCCTTTTCACCAGGCGCCGCGTAAATGAATGTGCATATGCATATTATACTCGTAGGTGAGAATGGAGGAGGCGGCGGGGCGACTCTGAGAGGAAATCCTCTTCGGTGAGACGCTCCGCCGCCGGCGCCTGGGGCGGCGTAGGCGCGAGTATCTGCGCCTAATGCCGCCCTAGCCGAGGCCGCGGGTGACTGGACTGGGGAATAGTCCTTCACCCGTAGAGAGGCTGACCGCGTGAGGGCGACGCCCCGGCAGTTAGCTGGGGCGTCGAAGGGGGATGGTACCTGAAAGGGTAACCCGCCGGGCTGGCCACGGAAGGCAAGGAAGCGGTACCAGTGGCCGGCCCTATGGCTATGTGAGGGAATACAGTGGGTTATGGGGCCACACGCTGCCCTTCCGTCGCCCCGGACGGTGCGGGCGACGTGCGACCGGTCCATCGCCTACCAAAAAAAAAGGTGAGAATGGAGTGGTGATATTGTGATTGTATTTTGTCATTAACGAGCCTATGTATCGTTAGTTATTGTAATATATTCGACAAAAATAGTAATATACTCAATTAAAAGTCAAAAAGAACCTGTGCTGTAGCCATGACATTCATATTCACCCAGCAAGAGCATTTCTTTACTTGATAGTTGTAGTTCTGTCGAGTAATATAACTTCCCAATTGCTACTTTAGCGTACTAATCTTGTTGACTAGGTGCACCAACAATAAATATATTTGTAAATATTCTTTCTATATGACAGTCAAAATTTTATCTAAATTTATTTTCTGCCTCAAATAATTTGATTTTGACAGCAAATTTGAGCGAAACTGGGAGTAAGACTATTATCAGTACACCGTACCTATAATTTCAGTTCTTAAGTATATCACTTATAATTTGCTGGCGGCCCAAGCTCTTTAATCGTTGGCTGATTGTGGAATTGCCCCACCATAATAATTAACGTCTACTCGTCCCTAAAATGAACTAGCAAACATCTAATGCTAGCAAAATTTTTGATACTGAGCAAGCTTAGATTGTTCTAATCTATACCTTAATCTTGTCTGTAGATTAAGTCATAAATTATTTCACTATATAAAAGGTAACATCTAGATAACTCACTCCTAATAGGTACATATATCAAAGCTAGAATTAAAGCAACGCGTATCGGAGCGCTAAAAATCACTTTAAATCTGTTTTATTCTGGTAATATGTTATTGTACACATATAGATAGTCATATATCTCGTATCATCCTGTAGTACAGATAACGTCAACGCTAACTAAAATTTGTTTTCCGTACAAGTTGATAATTTCCTATATAGAATCTTGCAATACAATTATACAACGTTTAGCGCGTTCTTGTAGCGGGCGGGCACGAGAGAGTCAGTCGTGATCGAGACATTATCGCGCGCGATGCTTCAGGCTGCCCACTGAGGGATGGTGGCGCAGACGCTCCGCTGCTAGTGAGTCGAGCGCACGACGCCTCACCAGTCACCATGCACCACGACCCTGAGTCACCCACCTGCCGTGAGGAGTCTCAATTGCTGCCTGACGAATGGCTCAAAGTTAAGGCCGTCGGCGCGAACGGCAATCTATCTCCTGGTGTCTACTACCCCACAGGCAGCAAGAGGTTCGTCGATTCAAGACACCCTGTGCCGTCTCCGACTGATACAAACCCGTACTGTATCTGCTTTTGTCTGTCTATACGCTTGTCAAATGTCCTTTTTGTATAATTGTTTGTGATTATGAGAAACTATTTAAGTTAATTAGAAAGCCTATTCTCTATATTAGAACTCGTATATTACACATATTAACATTGATGAAGGTCACAAATATCGTACAGAACAATTCAAGCGTGAGCTAGACATTCACGCTTCCAGGACCGTACCTACTGTACACATATAATTATTTTTGTGGAACTCTAATATTTATAAATATTCTTATTTACTGTTTGTTTGTTTTTAGGAGCAGATCTCATAGACATGGCGCAACTAGACGGACAAGGCGACGGGCAATACTCAAAAATGGAGAGTGTAATATACTTAAGTCGAGGATCTCTCAGCGGCGGTTGAGATTCCTACAAGATATGTTCACGACTCTTGTGGACGCCCAATGGAGATGGACGCTTCTAATATTTACACTCTCATTTATTCTATCATGGCTGGGATTCGCACTGATCTGGTGGTTGATATCATTCACACATGGTGATTTAGAACCTGATCATTTACCACCAATGCAAGATACTTCAAACTGGAAACCATGCGTACTCAATATTAATGACTTCACGTCATGTTTCTTATTCAGTATTGAAACTCAACACACCATTGGTTATGGTTCACGTACAACCACGGAAGAATGCCCCGAAGCTATATTTATCATGTGCCTTCAGAGTATTGTCGGTGTCATGATTCAAGCCTTCATGGTGGGAATAGTGTTTGCTAAAATGACTCGACCTAAACATAGAACGCAAACCTTATTATTCTCGAAATACTGCGTTGTGTGCCAAAGGGACGGCGAATTGTGTTTAATGTTTAGAGTCGGTGACTTGAGGAAATCACATATTATCGGAGCTAGCGTAAGAGCCCAGTTGATACGATCTAGAACGACGAAGGAAGGCGAAGTATTGTCCCACTACCAGACAGAACTGGAATTGAATGCTGATGGATGTGACAGCAACTTATTCTTCATTTGGCCTATAACAATGGTACATAAGATTAACGCTGACAGCCCATTCTACGGTGTATCCGCTGCAGATGTATTGCAGGAAAGATTTGAGATTGTAGTAATTTTGGAAGGTACGATAGAATCTACTGGACAAACAACGCAAGCCCGTTCTAGTTATACTACCAGTGAAATGATGTGGGGACATAGATTTGTTCCAATGGTGACATATAATCGTGAACGGCAAGGTTATGAGGTCGACTATTCGAAGTTTGATGATACCTCGCAGGTGGACACTCCTCTGTGTTCCGCTAAGGAGCTGGACGAGTTCTACGGCAGTCAGGGTGATCGTAGATCGATCGGTAAGTTTTTTTTACGTCTTAAATATGGATATAGGTATGGTCATGGTGGTTGGGTACGTGTGCGAAATGAAAAATAACGCTTTAAGTGTGTGGCATTACTGTGTGCTTTTATCGTAAATTTATAGAGGATTTAAGAATTTCTTATATAATATATTACATATTATGTACATTAAATTTAAACAGAAATATTAGTAAATTTAATTTTCGTATATCAAATACTTGACCTATGTGATTTTCTAGTTCATATGCAATTCAAATAGCTTATTTTATGAAATTTTATTGAAGTAAAAGTAAATTAATAATAGGTTTTAATATAATAAATCAATCTTCAAGTTTCTTGTACGGTGATATTCTCGTTGATAATATCAACTATTATTATTATTAAACGTAAGATATCATTTTATTAGTATTTATCTAGGGTCAATATACGCACTTCTTACTTACTTCACGCGATAAATACAAATTTATTGCTAAAAGGATTTATTGCATATTCCACGTCGTTTGACCTAAATATGCATTATCAAAATTATTGCCAATATTTAATGTCATTATGAAAAAATAAAGTACATATCTCTTATATATAGGTATATAATCAGTGTCTACACGTATGAAAGGCATAAGATACCTAACAAATAAAAATACCTATAGTTTTAATAAATATTGTTGTATTTTTGTTGATATTAATTAATATATTTTAATCCTTGCACTGTATCTAAAGCTATTACACAAACAGGTATTAGATTATACTAAAAACTTCATACTTGTAAAATAAATGATTTATTTACTAATACACTTTGTTATGGATTTGCCTAACGCACATAACATTCTTTTAATGTTTTTAACTAATACATCTATATCAGTTTCATTAATCTTGATACATACTACAAAATTTAATAACAATTAATCAACAAAATTAAATAGATTCATAAATTAAACAGATTATATATTTTTTATGCAAAAACATAAAATCAGATTTTTTTAAATTGAATTATTAAATTATTTTTCATAAATACGACGATGATATTAAGTTCTTTTTTTGTTTATTTTTTCTTTATCATAAATGTAGTGCAACAGTGAAGATAATTTTGTGATTGATACATTTATACAGCTCTAAACCATAGTTGTTTATTAAATCCATAAGGATTGTAACTTCCCCGAAGTAGAAAAATAACTTTATTTTTTTTATTTCAACCGACTAGTTTATATATCTGTCTAGTACATGTGCTTATAAACTAGGTATTTGAATAGTGACAATATAATATGATAAGGTTTTCATAACGAGTATTCATAACGAGTATTCATAACGCGTACAGTAAATAATGCTCATGATCTCTTATGAAGCGTATCACATACTGATGCACAATTGTTATTATATATATTATAATTTATTAATAGTTTAACAAACTTTAAGCATTTAATGTTAAGTAATATTTCAATATACTTATGTTAAAAAAATAATTTATTTTAACATACGTTAAAATATCGAAATATTCTTTAGTAATAGGTATATACTCGTATATCGCCGGATTAAGGGATTCGAGTTCGAATTTAAAATGAATTTTGTCACATGTGTCTTCCTCAGCTTATACACATCCTATTAGTTAGTCACGAACCTCTTTCAGAGGTACAACTTTGCGCTGGCCAAACGTGTTAGTTTAAGATTTTACTTCAAATAATACTTCTCATCATCCATCCATATTATTTTAGCGACAGCAATGTTGTCCTCGTCATAGGGGTGTAATGCCATATTTGCCACACTTAGGACATGGCTTGGCGATTACACTTGATATTATTAATTTCTCAGAAGCTGCTGCCCATAAGTGCTAAGATTATGATATATCATAGATTTTATTCTATGAAATTTATAATACTCTGGCCCCTAACTTATATTTATCTGATGTGCTTTGTGAATTTTAATTTATAACATTGAGCTTAATTTTTCTTGGTTACTCTAGAATCTTAGGCAGTTGGATGGTGTACATAAAAAAGAACTCCATCTCAGCTTACATATGTCCCACTGTTGGGCTCGAGCCCCCTCCATAATGAAAGGGAAATTGACGTACTGTACCACGCTGGTAAGACGTGTTGGTATAGGATTTTGTTTAGAGTTTTCTTTCTCTTGCAAAGATGTTATATGCGTTTTATATCCCTTATTCATCTCTTACGATCACTCACAGGTAAGTAAGATAGGGAGTGGTGAATTGTATTCTTACTCCGTCACCACACGGAAAATAGAACTTATCTAGAATCTATTGTTCATATGTATATTTTTCGTTTAAGTAAATAGATATCGTTCATTATGGAACTAACCTACGCAAAACTAATGTTTAAGCGTGCGTATTTTTGTGTCGTTTTAAGTTATTATAACATGTAATTGTTCAAGCTAAAATATATGTTCTGATAGATTGATTATTAATACATTTAGATCATAATAATGAACCTATGAAATATCTAGTACAATTAGGTTCCTTTTTAAATATATTATATTATTTTAATGATATAAATTAATATTTTGTATGATAAAATACGAATACATAAGCTTGTCATTTTCTTGCGCATAGCTAACTTTGCCATTTTCTTTCGCATGGGCATTAACAAAGACGATTAAAGACTTAAGCAGATAACATTGACACAAGAGAAAAATATTCAAAACTAAACTTATATGTCTATCCGCTTATTCGTGTGAAAATGGTATAATAAAACGACCCAAGCAAATAACGCCACTGCAATAAAAGAAAATCTCTATATTACTCGCCTAACATGCTTGATATTATAGGTCAATTTTTCTTCCCTTTGTGGAGTAGGCTCAAGGTACATGCTCGAGCTGAGGTAGCGATTATGAAACAGTATGCCAAAATGTGTGATCATCATAACATAACAGACCAATTCCCCTATTACTCTGACAGAGGCTCGTGTAACAGTGGAACTTGTAAAAGTAGCATAAAATAACCAAAGATATCAAATATTCTCTTCTTTAATAGAGCACTCGTTGATAATGTATTAATATGTTGTTAGGCACTTGATTTTTATATATATAACAAGCACATATTTCTAATTAGCATGAGTAAATAAGATCACAGGTTTCTAGTTAACACTTCATGTGCGAATGGTTCTGACTTCTGAGTACCATGTATATAAATTACTTTAGAGGCATGCACGCTAATTTAAAATGTTATACCGAGTTTTATTATAATTACTCGTACGTGTATGGACTACGTCAATAAAATTAACGTCAAAGTTTGAGTATTAACCATATGATAGTTATTTGGAAGATTGTGTATATAATAATAAGAATAGGTTTGATGATATTTTCAATACGTTAATACAATGAGATTTGCTTTAATTGGTTTTGCTTATTTTAATAAGAGCCAAAGGTGGTAGGACCACGCTGTTGACAGTTTTCTGTCTACAGCCCACGCCCAGGTAGTACCACACTCTCGCATAAGATCGACGTCTGAGTAATAGCAATAGGCTATTGCGCTTAATAGCCGGAAGCCCGACTGGGTGGGTTTGGGGTTTGTATTGGTAGGTAGCGGCCTATCTATACCCTTGGTATTGCAAAGGTCCATGGGTATGTATGTATGTAGTATGTAGTAGCACTTACCATCAGGTGTGCTGCTTACTCATTTGCCACCATAAGCGAATAAAAAAAAAACAAAAGAGCCACTATAACTTTATATCACAATAGAGGGCGCACAGTCGACTGTACCTTATTTTGACATATTATGTATCAAATTGAACATTTTTTATCTCGTTAGATGTTTATTATTCGTATTTGTTGTAAATTTGACAAAAATATTTTCATATGAGAAATATACTCCTAAGCTAATGAAACGCATACATTTTACGGTAAGTGGTATTGCGCCATTGTGTGTTTCACATTTTACAGCAGATAAGATTATTTTTTAAATAAGATCCCTTTTAGATTGAATACCACAACAGTACAGATAAATATAATTGTTATAAAATTTAGTCACTTAAATGCACCTAAGTAATATTTTTAACTTTTCAAAGTGTTCCTGTAGTACCTTTCTGTTAATCATTGTCAGAGTATCTGCATTTATGACATTAAAAGATTCTATACGTGATTCCATACCTGTGTATAGTGTGTCCTGTTGGGTATCGCAAACACCAGATTGCATCGCTGACTTGGTATATAAGCTTACAAAAAAAAAACCAAAGCCTATAAAGAAGCCAAGGCATTATAACTTCATATTTTATGTTTTCCGTGTGGTGACGGAGTAATAATACAATTCACCATCCCTATTTTACCCGTGGTTGATCGTAAGAGACGACTAAGGGATATAAAATGCACATAACACACATCTATGCAAGAGAAGGAAAAAAAAACTCGAAACAAAACCCTATACCAACGCGTCTGACTAGCGTGGTATAGTAGGTTAATTTCGCTCTTATTACGGAGGAGGCCCGAGCCCAACAGTGCGACATATATGGGCTGTGATGATGATGATTTTATAAATGTTAATTCTTACAATCATACTAAACATTTTGCCTATAATTGTATAAAGCTCTTAAGGTCTTAAGTTGAATTCCAGTGATTTAACAATAAAAATCTCAATACACAGCAAGAGACTTCCAATCATAATTAGTATATAAGGTACAGTCGCTGATAGCATCTACTATTTTCTAATTACATCTATATCATCTATCATATATGTAATTACATTCACATTTAAGTTTGGCTTCCTATTCAATTAACAATTCAATAATTTTTAAAACTCTAAACATTATCATCATCATCATCACAGCAGATAAATGTTCCAATGTTGGACTCGGGCCTCCTCCGTAATGGGAGCGAAATTAACCTACTATACCGCGCTGGTCAGACGTGTTGATATAAAGTTTTGTTTCGAGTTTCCTTCTCTCGCATAGATGTTATATGCGTTTTATATCCCTTACTCGTCTCGTACGATCACCCACGGGCAAGATATGGGGTGGTGAATAGTATTCTTACTCCGTCACCACACGGAAAATTTTAAACATGTTATCAGTATATTTTAAGTTTGTGTATTAATAAAAAAAATGTTTCCTTTTATCTTACAAGACTTTGCCGTATTTGTTTCTCTCATGTCTTATTTATAGAGGATCAGACCAGATTATGAGTATTCTAGAGTAGTTCTCATAGATACTTTAAAAAAATTTCAAGATCTTACATAATCAACAATAGTTTCTCATTGTGACGGTTATCAAATCTCAACAGGATGTACCATTTTGCCAATTTGTATCCCCTTTTGATACAGGATACATTTGTTTTGTCAAATGCTTTAAGACAATGATCGGTTTAACGGCCATATCTCATTTAAATGCTGCAATTTGTATTGTTTTAAAACGTATGATTGAAAGCAGATGAGTAGTAAGCATTATTTTAATAGATCTTACGGCGTTTTTAATGTTTGAATATTTTAAATGTTTTTGTGTTAGTCATTTATTTGAACTGTATGTAACATTGCATATGATATTTCTGTGAAGCAGATACTGAATATTTGCTTTTTGTGTCATTAACTTATATTTCGTCGAAGATTATTTACTTATCATGTGTATACGCAAATATTACATACATATATTCCTTGTATTTGATGTCATTAGTAGCTAGTTAGGATAGAATAGTTCAACCACAAAACCTTTTTTGTATATAATGATGATTTTTAATGTTTACGCAAGTATTACACATTTGAAATAAAACTATTTTTACAGATTCTAACGCGTTTGTATTTGATTTTTAATTTCCTGACGTTTCGAACACTTTACAGCGTTTATGGTCACGGTCCTCTCGTGACCATGAACGCTGTAAAGTATTCGAAACGTAGGGCAATTAAAAATCAAATACAAATGCAATAGATTTTTTTTTTTTTTTTTTTTTTTTTATTGCTTATGGCGGCAAACGAGCAGACAGCACACCTGATGGTAAGTGTCACTGCCGCCCATGGACCTTTGCCAATGGTATAGCTAGGCCGCTGCCTACCAATACAACCCTGAACCCACCCCAGTTAGGCTTCCGGCTCTCTCGCTCACCGAACGAAGCGCAATAGCACATTGCTATTACTCAGACGTCGATCTTCTGCGAGAGTGTGGTACTACCCCGGACGGACCGGCCCGCGGCTGTAGACAGAGAACTGTCCACAGCGTGGTCCTACCACAATAAAAGTAATTTTATTCCAATTTTTTTTTGTATATTTTATAATTATATATATTTATTATGTAATATAAATCAATACCCTATCATTATGGAGGAGGCTCGAGCCCAACAGTGGGACATATGAGCTGAAATGATGATGATGATAAATCAATTAAAAATACTTAATCGTAGTACCGTGATTAATATTAGCTTTCATTTTCTTCTTCTTTCATAAAGTTTTCACTACATCTGTATTAACGCTACAGTTTATTAATCAATCTTTAATATAAAAATAACATTTCATTATGCATTTATTTAAATTTAAAAGCATTTATCTAATTTTTACTAAATGTATTAATATTCTACAAGGTCTACTAATATATTATCAACGTACTGAAAATATCAACAAACGAAATACATTTATTCTCATATCAGGCATATAAACCTACATGATGTACAAAGATTGATATGATGTACATGTCTATGTTTGCTTCTCTTATCATGAAAAACATTCGCCACTGACCTTAAAAGAAGTCTTACCTTGCCTCATGTATTTTTATACTATTTTTAACTGGGTTAAGTACAACATATTTGGGAAAATATATTGACATATTTATTAGCAGATGCATTACACCTTGAATTATGAGACGTATCATCGCTAAGTTATACTATGAACGTAAACGTCTATTTAGCAGAATATAATTTAATAATATGCGATATACGAAAGTGGAAGGATGTAGGTACCGGGGGAGACCGAGACTAACCTACCTAGACCAGATTGGTCACGTACTGAAGGAAGGTGGAGTCAAGAGTCTCCGAAGCCGGCGAGCGTGTATGAAGAGAATTATGAATGTTGAGGAAGCGAGTGAAGTATGCAAGGATAGAGTTCTCTGGCACTCTGTTCTCTCTGCCTACCCTGCAAGGTATATGGCGTGATGATATGTATGTATGTATTTTAATAATAATAATATACAAATCTTATGTTATTTTTTTTTCATAAAAATATGAGGTATTAGGAATATAAGACATCAGGCCTTCCGCGTAAAATGTTATTACATTTAATTGTATGTTTATGTATGTATATGTAATTGTGTATGTGTTTGTGTATGTAATACAGAGAGCGGGGAACAACACTTGATGCTGAAGATGCCACCTCATGCCCACGATCAACAGGAGCCAAAGGCGGAACAAAATGACGGCGATTTTACTGTTACACTCTAAATTTATTTGTTTTATCTGTACATCTTATTAGATGTAATGTGAAATAAAAATTATAACTTATGAATGCAATGCAGTTCGTAGAATAATAAATCAGTATTCATTCTGTTGGAGAGATAATAATTTTGTTTATCTATATAATTTCCAACATGTCAGTTTCTTAAATATCAAAATAAAATAAATAGATATATAAATATTAAGACGAAAAATAAAAACGATATGCGAAAATTATTAAATATTAATTATATAAAAAATAAAAATAATTGTAATTACACATCTACACATATTTCAAGATTGTGATATCAATAAGTATAAATTTAGTATTTACATAAGCGTTATTTACTGATATAGATGTCACAAAAAAATTAATAGAGTCATCACTGAAAATAATAATTTAGTCTTATAAAGAAAGATCTGATTAAATAAATAAGTATTAACCATTTATATTCCAATGTCACTAGTCAATTATAAGTAGTTTATACACAAATCATTATGTACGTAATAAAATACGTAGAAATAGTCTTGTAGGTTGTGTTTATTGTAAATTCAACACATTCCGTTTGTTTCAAATACCGTGCAATGTTACTTTTATATTAATTTATTTATATATTACTTTATTAGTGTTAAGTATCAAATATAAATTACTTTAGGAAATATCTTTAATGTGATAATTTTAGTAAAATTATTTAGTGTATAAAATGTACATAATATGCTTAGATATTTTAAACATCACACAATTATTGTTCAAAATTGATTAAAGATTTTACATATATTGTCATGTTAACGGTGTATTATGTTGTTCGATGTAAATATTGAATTAATATTTATGTTGTGACGTTAATTTGTGTTTGATTTATAATACCTTAGAAATTCTATCACTCTATTGCTTAGAAACATTCAAAAGTTGATTATTTGTATACGCAAAAGACATGTAATATATTAATCGAAGTATTTTATCTAAAATCTTGAAACGATTCAAAGAATTTCTTTATCTTTCATTCTATTTGCAATGCAACTGAAACTGTATTCCATTATCGATCAAAATTGTTTTCCTTTTGAAGTACATTCCTGATCATTAACTTTATAAGTGATAGTAGTAAACTTTGATCATTTCATAGATATATCAGTGACTGGGGCTAAAAATGATTGATGTTGCTTCAATATTTGAACACTAGTTAAGCGTAGAGTGATAGAAAACTTCCCCACAAGGTAATGTATAAAGAGTGTCTGTGGAGATTATCGTCCGCTTATCTGTGATTACATGTGAATTGTGTTGTGATGTCAGTGCTGTGATGCCTAAATCCTTTATAATCCTCTCCTTTATCTTTTCAAATTTCAACAGATATCTTTGAAATATTGGTCGAGTGGGAATTATCTTTTTTTTCAGTCATAGTTGTGTATTAATTTCTGTGACACGTGAGTTTATAAACACAAATTATATATTATCAAAATAATTACATTAAAGCTAATCTAATCCCTAAACGTTTTTGACACGAACGAGCATAACGTATTTAAAATTAAAAATTAAAAAACACATTTTGACTAAACTACGAATAAGTATATGTAGCTCGCGCAAAGAATTGCTAAGGTAATCGGTAACTTAACACTTATTGGCGATGGTCGATTGAATCTGTCTTAATCTATGTACATGTGTACTGACTGATTAACGACCAACCGTTGCAGACTATTCCTGCAGGTGCCCATAAAATTATTAATTATATTGGATTTATTCATGAAGAAACCTGCATAGTTCAAAGATTATATTAACTAGATGTTAGTTTTATAACCCGGCATTAGGTTCAACATGGAGAATATAGTATAAAACCTCTTAATTAATAAAAAACATCTCTTGTAACTGCATAGTAAGGAATAAAAAGTATTTATATTATTTTTGGGCATGTGAAATATTTACGATAACGTCGGCATAAAACATGCGCAGATAATATGAGAAATGTTTACTTGCTTCAAATGTTAAGCCAGTCTGTATCAGATTTTTTGCATCCTTATCTATTTAACTAAGAATATAAAGTGTCAGTGGTGATACTTTATGTCTGAAGACATATCGTATTATAAGGAAAGGCAGACGTAAAATAAAACTTCGGCTAACATGGTACAGCAGTTCATTTTCCCTACTATTGTAGAAGGCCTTCGTATTTTCTGCAATGGGAAAAAAAATAACTTATATACTAAGGCGGCCAACCGTCCCGTAATGACAGTAGTATTTTTTTTTTTGTGTCTTAGTTGTTAGCTTCAGATGGCTATGGCAACTTTACCCGGACTGTGTGTGAGCGCTGAGGGCTCTCAACCCGTTAACAGTAGTAATCGCGCCTTGAAATATTTAATAAAATAGTGCCGCAAATTGACTAAGGCGTCCCGCATGTCCCGCTCGTGTAGTATTCCACATCGAACATACCGTTCGTATGTTCCGCCGAGGCACCGCAGCTGCAGCGTGTGGTCAAACGTATGTACGGCTGCGTACGCATGTAGTCCGTATGTCGTGCCGCGTGCGGTATACACTTACGTTAACTATACCCTATGTCAATGAGACTAGTGGTAGAGTCTGTGATAGTATCCTCTCTGCAACCATGATTTTTCGACTGGTGTACAATATTACAGCAGAAAATCGATATCTAAATATTAGCAATTTACTTCTGCACTTTATTCGATAGCCAAGAGAGCTACATGCCCAAACGCACATTACAGTAGGCAGCAACAATAGTTGTGCCCCTAGTGTGGCAGAAAGCCCGGATCGGCCGCTTATTCGCCTGCTACCAAAGGCAATAAAAATACCTATTATAATGAAAAGGGAAGATATTCTATGATGTAGCATGTCTTTTAACCTAAATAAATTGGAATTAGTAAGAGATGGCGCCTTGACTGCCTGCTAAAAATAGTATTTTTAATTGCTTATGGTGGCAAAAGAGAAAGCAGCACACCTGATGGTAAGTGTTACTGCCTCTCATGGGCCTTTGCAATTACAGTGGTTCCAGCTAGGTCGCTCCTGTTATGGTCTGGTCGCACCCCGCTAAATCCGTCCGTGGCGACAGACGAAGCGGCGCGCTACTCCATAGACCCGTCCTGCATTGTACCTCTCTACGCCGTGCGAGTGAGCCACCGGTTTTGTCGTCGGTGGCCATATTGATACGCTCTACTGGCACATCCATTTGGCACTGGCTTCCACCGAAATAGTGAAATTAGTCTTACTGTATCTACACTTGATATTAATGGCACAAAGTTTCATTTCTAGTTTTATTTTTCTTATAATGACGTTATCGACCTACGTCTATTAATCCTTTCTCACGATATCCCCGGGAAAGGAAGGGGTGGGAGGGGCGTTATATTGTACTAAAAATATTCGTCTAAATTCATTATACTACCTACATTATAATTATTTTTTTATTTTAATTATTAAAAAATAGATAAAATAAAATTATTAAAAACAATAAAAATAAAATTTTACAATTCATTTTTATAAAAATATATAAAAATAAATATTACAAATATACTGTCATTTCATCCTATTTTTTTACTTGTGTTTTAAGTGGTCTTAGCTATTGGCTATTTGGTGATGGAACTGTTTTATTTTTTAAATATAATTTATTGTATTTTCTCATCATCATTTCGGCTCATATACTTCCCAATGCTGATCTTGAGCAGGAAGTCACAATATAAAGAAAATTGAGCTACTAGACTTCGCTGGTCGGACAAGTTGATATAGAATTTTAAATCAAGTTTTCCAGTCTTGCATAAATGTTATATGCATATTACATTTCTCTGTCTTTTACGAAACTCAAGGCCAAAATGGGCTGATGAAGCGTATTCTTACTCCGTCACTATAGGAAATTTTATTGTATTAAATATAAGAAGAGAAAAAGAAACTTGTGAAGCTTAGAGTACAATTGAGGGTAAGCCCTCAATTGTATTCTAAGCTTCACTTGTTTCTCATATCTACGTACGTACAGTACACGTGTACCTACGCGTGTACGTAGATATATCTCAATGCGCGTCGAACACTCTTCAGTGTTTATAGTTTCGGTAGGGCTAAGGTTTTAAGTAGTCCGTCACCCGCCGAGAGGCCGACCGCGTGAGGAAAGACCGACATCCTACTCGAGGGGGGGACGTCAGTCGAGGAGAGGGTACTCCTCAGGAGTATTCCGTCGGGCTGGCCACTGACGTCAAGTCACTCTGCTCCGGTGGTCGGCCCAACGATGAAGGCGACGTCACGGGTGGGTTATGGGTGTGCGTGTTTACGCCCCTCTGTCGCCCCGGACGGAGTGATGCGAGGAGTGGGCCGACCGTAACCCACCCCAAAAAAAAAGGGCTAAGGTTTTTCCGATAATGTTAACGTTATAACTACATGATCACGTTAATGATAAATGTTAGAAACGTTACCAAAATGATAAAATCTATAAAAACAGTTCAATTTTGTATGTAAAATACTGTATGCGACATTACAGAAATCATTAGCTTCTTGAAGCATCATTATTATCGTGTATATTAAAAGGCTGTTTTATTATATACTAGGTAGTGAAAATGCTTAGTTTGAGTTAATTATAACGCGACCTTACGTCCTGTTGTTATGAGACAGTACCGTTTTCACGCTATCTATCTCATTTTTCCTAGTCAAAACAAAAATGTCCTGTTTTAATTAACACGATTAACATCAACAAATATTATAATATTTTCTAATTGTACTATTTATACGCACTTGAAAGAAGAAATATTTTAAATCTAAAATGCTCTCTCAACAAATAAATCAATAACATATGGATATGAGACTGCAATCAATGGTTGATTAATACAAATTATATAATTATTGTTAATAATACATATTTCACATGTCTTTGCTAATAGAAGTACTTATTTTTACTTATTTATGCAAACGTCGCGGTGCGAAAAAAAATTTCATGTTATTTACTCGTATATAGTTAATTTCTTACAATTAATGTCGTTTTGCCGTTGAGCCAGAACTAATGTGGAGTGCTTAGTTTATTAATAACTTATTTTTATATCGATGCTTGAAAACCAATAATTATGAAGCGACATGTTAATGAAAACCTAGTTTTTCATAAATCATGAAAATTAAAGTCCCTTGTTCGTCGAAAACTGTATTGTTGTGTTTTTTTTTGTTACCAAGAGACATCAAAACGCTATTGCAGTATAACCAGTCGACGTAGATTTTTTTTGCTAATTGGTAAAGTGGTAGGACTACACCATTGACAGTTCTCTGTCTACAGCCGCGGATCGGTCCGTCTGGGGTAGTACCACGCTCACGCAGAAGATCGACGTCTGCGTAATGGCAATGTGCCGTTGGGTTTTATTCGGTGAGCGAGAGAGCCGGAAGCCCAACTGGTAAGCAGCGACTTATCTATACTCTTGGTATAGCGAATGTCTGACACTGACCATCAGGTGCGCTGCTTGCTCGTTTGCCACAATAAGCAATAAAAAAAAATAATGATGTATATAACTCAATATCGCTTAACATGTTGCTTGTTAATTATTGCCTTTCAAGCGTCGATATCATTTTATTACAGAGTGTAATTATATTACCAATATCACATAGGTAACTAATTAGGCTAGTTTATGATTACTCGTAAATCCAAGTTACGAATTTTGAGCGATTCGAGCAATTCTGATGATCAGGTTGAACGATATGAGAATAGAAAAGTCGAAATTACGTCCATTGTTATAAGAATAGTAATTATAGAATGCAGTTCCACATTTGTGGTCATCAACGATAGGCTTTTAAAATAAAATAATAGATATAATTTATGTTGCCAGAGTTATCAAATAAGTAACAATAATGATAAAAATATTAAAATATTAATAATTTAAATATTATTTGTAATATGACGGAGTAAGTTGATCAGTAACTCTTCCTTTCCCACTTTCACTCCTCTTCCTTTCCCGGCTAAAATTTATTATGGAATATAGCAGACAACGGCAAGTGAAGTTAAACTGGAAATAAAACTATATGCCAATCCATCTGGAAAGCGTGATGTCATAGGCTATTTTTTCTTTATAAAAAATGTAAGATACAAAATGATTGTATAACTTGCCTCGTTTCTACCCTTCTACTCTACGAAGTAAGTGAACATAATATCGATGTAGGTACAGACACGATTTGATTAGAGTTTTATTGTAGATCCTTAGGTGCTAATGCAAATACTATCATGAAAATTGAATCAACACGACGTGACATTAGTGGTTTGGGGCTATTAAAATGACGCCATTCTCGTATTAAATATATTTCAAATTATTGTTATTATTTTTGTTTTGTATATGGTGAAGGTGTTAGGGAAGATGTGTGGTAGCGGCGACGAATACTACCAACCCTTACTTTGCTCGTGGATGTCGTAAAAGCCGACTAAGAGCCTTATAACGACCTGGGCCAACTCCATCTGATGCCGTTTGGTCAACAATTACATTCCCAACGTTGACGGCCGATCATAAAACTATTGCCAATAACTTTTACAATAATGACTATGAAAGAGGAGTAGGTACATATTGTATCGACCTCAAGTAATTGGGATAAGAGTTGGTGATGTTGAAGGTGTTAGGAAACAATTCAACGCTTCTGCCGAGAAAGACTTCAATGAAATACTTCGTATTTTTAATATCTACAATAACATTTCTGTAAAATTATAAGTCATTTCACAAGAAGGTCAATTTTCTTTTTCTGTGCAAGCAAACCTGTGTCAAATAGAGTACTAAATATTATCTAATTTTAAGTCTATGTTCCAGGCTATATGGCGCTCGGCACATCTATGACAAGCGAAGTTGTATTGCGGGACTCCGTCAATTCTCAAGCAAGACCCTTGCCTCCAATTCCTATTGTTCCCAACGCTGATCTTACTAATATAGCCGACAGACTCGTAGTAGATGCAATTAAACGAGCAAGCTTGACTCGACGGCCATCAGCTATTCCTAAGTTCCCCTCAAATTATTTTAGCAGTCCTACTGAGGAGTCATCGTCGTCTAGTGAAGAAGAAACGACAAGACGAAGGAAGTCCAAGAAGAATGATAAAATCTAAGTCAAAGATATTTCTAGCAATGAGTCAACTTGTCGCAAGTTTGTCGCATGATCGATCAATCTCTATCTGACTCAAGCGAATAATTTGTTGATAATGTTTTACTTACGCTTATAGATTTTTTTATATAATAATGGTTTTTATTATACATTATATAATATTTTTGTAAATTATTACCAATTAGGTAACTACTAAAATAAATAATTTTATGTTTGTCTATAGTAGCAGCAGAAACTTGTCCCACTAGATAACGTTTAATGTATTAAATATTGCTAAACTAAGATTTAATTTAAGTTAATCTATGCTATAAATGCTTGCGAGTATTCAATCTAACAAGTACCTACCTCGTAATATAGGTACTCAAAGTACATCAGCGCCATCTAGCGTCAAGTAGTTTAGTCGATACAAATATAAAGGGTTGTGATGATGTACCTATGAATACTATTACTACTTTTATTTACTTAATAAACTTTTTACTAATTAAAATATATACATAGCTATGAAGTTGGTTTTATTTAATTATGTCCCTGTTTGCCTGAGCTTATATCCATATGGCCACTCGTACTGTATTGTTTGGGCAGGTCCTGAAACACCATATAAAATCTGGCTTTAAATATTAATTATAAAATAATCCCGAAAAACATTGGATGCTCGTATGCCTATTTTCTTTCCTTACCAAAATTACAAGTAGCTAAAATTTAATAGGCGCGGATATAAAAAAATATAAATGAATTCTAAATAAAACTTCGAACTGTTCAAAAACTGTCTCTTCTAACAATAAGTATGACTTTAGAAATAAATAATTTTGGTAAATTGTGTTTTTTTTAATGTAAAGTCCATTTTTTCTCTCAATAGGATATTGTAATTTGCATTTAAGTCAACGAATGCCTCTCGTTCAATTTTCTCTATTAGTTGCTACTTATTTAAGTATAATACGACCAACGTGTATACCAATAGCTCTGTGGTAGCGGCTACGAACACTACCAAACCGTACTTTGCTCGTGGATGTCGTAAAAGACGACTAAGAGCCTTATAACGACCTGGGCCAACATCAATTACATTCTCAAGGAGGGTTGACGTCTGGCAGGCGGCCGGTCATAAAACTATTGTCAATAACTTTTACAATATGTACTATGAAAGAAGAGTACATATTGTATCGACCTCAAGCAATTGGGATAAGAGTTGGAGAATGATAGCAACCAATGGATTTTCTCATGTCTCTGACAACTTAAGCATCGTCACCTCATCAACATGAGGTGAGTGAACATATACTAGATATCACATCCTTCTTATTATTTATCTTATGCAGATATATCCAACATTTAGGAAATCAGTGCAAGGTTTAAAATAAAAGTCGAGTAAAATTGTATTAAAATTGTATATTTTCGTAATCTGTCATATACTATCAGGAGATAAAAAGCGTTTGGACATATTACCGCAGCGCCCGCGCCGACCTGGCCATATGAAATACGTAATAAACATTAAAATAATACTATGATTTGTTTAAAAACACAATGTTTAATAATCACTTCAATTGTTGTATCATTATCAGTACATATTGCATAAATACAATTTTATCTCTAAGTGTATCAAATGTATCAAGAATTTGTCGACAATGGTGCTTGCAGGGCAGTGGGCCCACTAAATTCTTAACAATTTAGTTCAGATAATTAAGTAACATTTTTTATCACATATTTGCACATTGTTTATTAGTTCATAAAAAAACTATGTACGATATCATATATAAAAAAAGCGACAACAGTAAGCTTTTCATTAAGTACCTACATAGCGCCATTAATTGAAAAATAAAAATCAAATATTAATTTTGGATTTGATCCAAACAGCATTTTAGTAAATTTTCAATTCTTTGGAATACAAATATTAACCAACATTGACTAAAACGTCTAAAGCTCTCTTTTAAACTCTTGAATTCAAGTATATTTATTTCGGAAATATAAGGGTTTCTTAAAATATAATCTAATTCCATCTTTAGTTTCACTATAGATAGGAAAAGTATACACATAACTACTACGGTTAACTCTTAACCTTACACACAAACGCAGAGGCACGTCTCCTAAGATTTTAAAGCTCCATGTCATTTAAAAACTATAAGCTCTCGTATAGACTAGAAATAATTTGCTGCCTGACATATTCTCAAAAAAACTGTAATACAATGATCTAATAATTTCTCGCATTTAAGCTGGTATTATACATATATATGAAATAATACCAAATTTACGGATTTTTACTCTTTTTAATATTTTTTACTATAATATTAGTAGTCCTTAGACTTTCGTATACCAGTTTTCACCAACCAACCCTAAATTTTAGGTACCACGTAAAGCAGTACAATAAATAACATCAGTGGTTGATTGATGTTAAAAATCATTGATACTTAAATTGTTATCAGTTTTACCTAAAATTTAAGTGTTGTTGGTGAAAACATGCATTATTCTAATGAACAGGAATAAAATATAAAGGGAGATTGATAGATAGTCCATAAAATACATTGTATCACTCTCCTGAACATAAATGTGGAAAATAGCGCAGTAAAATTTTTAAACGCGATTAATATTTGTAAGATTAGTTTTATTTTATAAACGAAATGGTTGCTGTTTTTTTTTAACTAAAAGTCTTCATTGTGTGTGTCATCATAAAATATATTTATCTACAAAGTACTTTAATATCACACAACAAATATTTCCTAATTAATACGAAGCGTAAGCTTGTTATGTCTGCTACAGTAACTAAATTAACTAAATAAATACTTGGTCTAAATACAACCCCATCTGGTACATCGATGTCACATACATAAATTGGAAATTTTATAATGACACTACTTCTTTGTAAATTGAGAATAATTAAAATACAAAGGATATTTTAGACTTTATATTTTGGCTTAAAATGCAATAGTGAAATATTAGTAACACAATTATATAAAATTCTTACCGGAGGCTTTTCATAGATTCAACTAAAGGATAAAGAATTAACATATTTGCAAGAAAGGCATCTCGAAAGAAAACCCTTCAAAATAGAACCCTTCAGTCTGCCCACCATATTATAATATAGGTCAGTTATTCTCCAACTATGAAAGTAACTCATTCCATTTCGGCATTCATCAAGGAACGACATTTCACCCAAACGTATGGAGATTCTTTTTATGTAAAATATTTTCAAAGAAATTATAATGAATCAAAAATTTACATACGGGTTTATCATTTACTAAATGAGATACATACATAATTCATTAATGGTTTATTTAAAAGGACAGTAATTGAATATATAAAATTAGTGTTACGTTTTTTCACCATCGTTTATAAGTTTTTAAATTAGCACTATGGGCCAATCAGTCGTAGATATATTTACGTTTAGAATATTTTGTTTAGTTTTATACTGAGATTTTGGATTGTTATATAATAATATAAGATTTAATTTTGAACAATTACATATTTCTTCAATAAATTTCTTACTATTCGTTAATAGGATAGATATTTTCAATGCTCTCGGTGTGTATTGAGAATGTGACATGTGACCGTTTTTGCCGCGTGATTGTGGACGGGTTGTGGTCACGCAGCGGGAGTCAGGCGGGTTCTGCCTCCGGTGACGTCACCAGGATGGGGATCACTGGCGTTTTGCTTATATGGTTTTCGCTTGGTGATCTAGAATTGATTAAACAAAATTATTTAAGTATATTGCATAATAGGCTTGGCTTTCGAAATGGAACATACATGGGCTGAGAAAATAAGAAAGAGATGAACTGTCAGCCCAACTGATAAAGAAAAGTAAGGGATACAATGGTGGCACAGCTTATATCAATATTTGAAATACAAGACACTGAAAAGAAAGCCTTTAAAGAAAGCCGATCAAATTAGCGCCTTCCAATATGGAAACAAACATTTTTACTTTCTTAAATTTCTAGATTATGACTTAAATTACTTAGCGTGGTGACAGAGTGAGAATACAGTGATCATTAACCTATTCCTCTACCGGAAATATCGTAAAAAGTAAATAAGGATTGTAAGCAGGTAACATCACTGCAAGACAAAGAAAACTCGAAATATTCACCGAATTCTATACCAACCTGAATAGCTAACGTGGTATAGTAGGCTAATTTCCCTCACCTGAAAGAGGTTTGTGCTCGATAGTGAGACATATATGAGCTAAGAAGAAGATGATTATGCTGGTGGGGCCACATATATTATAGACATATTAGTCAGAAATCATCATTCATCATACTCCTGTTCTTATCCCAATTACTTGGGATCGACGCAATATGTACTCTGCTTCCATCGTACACATTGTAAAAGTTACAGGCAATAGTTGTATGACCGGCCGCCTGCCTGACGTCAACCCTTTTTGGGAATGATCGACTTGTGATTCCAGATACCATTTACATATACACCTTTAACTTTGTGTAATGTATATATAGACAAAGATAATCCAAAAAGTTTGTATAGTTAAGAATTAGTGGTAATTGAAGCAAAAAATATGTGAAATATTTTTTTAGACAACAAATAGCCGCAGTAAGGAATGAATCTAACGAGACACTTTACAAATTCACAATTAACGAACACCCAATATGAGGTGTATAGGATATAGAACAACAATCTATGAATTATATAAAAAATATACTCTGTGGGTCAAACCCATCTTGGGTAGGTACAATATGGGAAGTCTTTATTTAGACTACTACTCTATTTACGGAGTCATTTAAAAAATAAACTTACTTTTTCATTTTAATATGCTCTTCATGTCTATATTCATGGCCGTTGCCCGCATGACCGATGCCATTCGGAATTACGCCATGCACTCTTTTCATGCTAGTGTGACTATGGCTCCTGTGCATATGCTCTTTCTCATGATGCTTATAATCAGGATGATGAATTGGATGATGATTTGGGAGATGATTTGGGAGATGATTTGGGAGATGATTTGGAAGATGATTTGGAAGATGATTTCTAAGAGCTTCTTGACTGCACTCAACAGCTAAATGAGTGTGACTTGGATTTCTAGATTTTTCATTGATATGCTGAACGAAGTTATTCTGTGCCATAATTCTATTTTCTCTGGCTCTTGCTTCAGGTATTTTGATCTCAATGTGCTCATCTAAAGACATGGAATCGACGGAACTAATGTCTAGAGTATCGGCGGAGAATGTTTTAGGAATGGTGCCCAGCATACGATCTGAAATAAATATATATAAAATTTTGTTAATTAAATAATGTCGGTAATTATACTCTTTTGGCTACATTTCGATTGTATCACTGCAGTTAGTAGTTAAATAAATATCAGATAACTACAAGATATAATATGATAGATAAATGTAAGCAGAAGCAGATGCACTCTCTATTCCGTTATTCTTGTAATCATATAGGTCGACTGGAAACACATCAGCCGTAGAACCGGCAGCTTTACCTTCTTCTTAAAAACAGTAAACAAGTAATAATTTATTGAAAAATATTTTCGAGAAACGGTGCCTGATTTGGATTAAAATTCAGAACTCAGACTGGGATGCTAATTCAATACCTCCGTATTAGCAGTTCTTCAGTTTACCATTAAGGTATCACTTAGTATAAAAAAATAAAGAAACATTGTAAAAGAAACCTAAAGGCGTTGCCATTTAAGCGGCCTTTTTTTTCTTGCGGTGGACTATGGAGATGGTCGCGCCGCGCCAAAACAGTCCGGGGCGACGGAAGTGCCGGCGCGCAACCCCATAGACCCACCTTGCAAGCACCTTTCTTCGCCGTGCGAGCGGGCCACCGGTACCCCATCTTTGCCTTCGGTGGCCCGCCCGGTGGTTTACCCTCACGGGTTCCTCTTGAGTAGTAAGATGGTAGGTGAGGTTTTTGTATGCCTATTGCGGCAGGTAGTCCTGCATTTGATCAATGAGCGCCAGTATCATAAACCATCAAGTATATTGCTTGCTCATTTACCACCAAAAGCAATAAAAAAAGGTAAGTAGCTAAATATATTTACCTAATTTCTGGGAGGTAGATACGCTAGCCCGAAGTTCATCGAGTTGTTTAGCGGAACATAGTGGTGTGTCCACCTCATATGTGTTGTTGAATCTAGTATAGTCAACCTGGAAAGAACGTAAGACAAAGTTAGATAATTACCCTAATAGATAAACTCGGCGTTACCCGAGTTTAAATTATTTTGTTCAATTATGTATTATAAACATAGTGAGGATCTCTATCTGATGCCGTTTGATCAACAATTACATTCCCAATGAAGGTTGACGTCTGGCCACCTGACGCCAATAACTTTTACAATATGTACTATGAAAGAAGAGTGCATATTGTATCGACCCCAAGTAATTAGGATAAGAGTAGGAGAATGATGATGATGAAACATAGTGAGGCATGATTCATTTATTGTAAAATGTATACAGTAATTCCCCCTATAACACGGTTTTCTTGTAATGCTTTTTCATATTACACGATTTCAGTAACCTTTATAACACGGGTATTCTCCTATATCTATATAACGCGGGGATTTAACATGTTATATGTACATATTTCGTTCATAACATAGTTTTTTCTTAATATTCAATTTAAATCCCCTTTAACGAGAAAAGTTAAATGTGAAGCAATTGTACATAAAGCGTTATATGGGTCATACACGCATATACGAGTATACTGTTACAACGCGTTTCCTATAACGCGGAATCAATCTACCGTATTAATAGATTACTGTATGTTAATCCATTTTTGTTTTAATTTTATAGAGTCTACAGTATTTTTGGTATCTCACGAAACATTTGAAAAATTCAACAAATGCAATAGGTATAAACATTTTAATTTTAATGTTTATTTTAAATACTAAAATATTTATTTATTTATATGTTATGTTTATATATTTATTTAGTTATTAGAAGATAATAGAAATCGCTATTAATTTTAGTATTTAATGACTTTGATTACGAAATGTAGTAACATGTACAAGGAAATACGTTTAAAAGCGGGTTCTAAAAGAAGCCGAGGCCCACTCGTGACAACGCTACATACGAATAGGCATTAAATAAATGATTACAAAAAGAAAGTTCAATTATGATAAAATGTCTCCTATTGTGGAATAGGCTTGAGCTCAACAGTGGAACGTATATGAACTGAGTTGGTGATGATAAAAATAAATAATATCGTGACTCTGCTATTTTTAAATATTTATTTGTGAGATAATAAATTCAAATATATCCGTGTGGTGACAGAGTAAGAATACAATTTACCACCATCATCTTATCCGTAGGTGATCGTAAGAGACGAGTAAGGGATATAAAACGCATATAACATCTATGCAAGAGAAGGAAAACCCAAAACAAAACCCTATTCCAACACGTCTCATCAGCGTGGTATAGTAGGCGAATTTCCTTCCCATTATGATGGAGGCTCGAACCCAACTGTGGGAAATATATGAGCTGAGATGATGATGATGATGACGAAATTCAAATAGTGCTAAGTTTCATTATAATACATTCACATAACGTGTATTTTTCGAACATAATTAAAATAATTAAAACGTAAAATTTTATACGCTGATATAGTTGTTGTATCTATTATTATTTATTTAAATTATTATTGTAAAAAAAGTAAGGAGATCGTTACGTATTGATCTATAAATAATATGATATCAATATAAATATATTGATTTATAAGTTTATAACATGTTTACGGTAAACGGATTATTAAATATTATAAAAGACATTTATTATTGTTTTGAGTTCACCATCAATCATATCGATAACCTCGTAAATATGAAATCACAAACAGCTCATGAAATTATCACTACAATATAATACACCGCACTAAAAAATAACACACTCTTACGGAAGACTTGTAAAATATAAGATACTAGCAGACCCGGCCACGCGTTGCTGTGACCAAGCTACCCTCAGTAACACGTGGGCTAATAAATTGTAGCTTATATGAAACGTTTGTACGTTTAACATAGCGCCACCTATTAAATACTTACTCAATCCAGTCAACAGATACCGCCATCTGTTAGAATCGTTTAAAGATAACAGATAATTCTGACTGTCAAATAATAGATAAATAATTTGCAATAAAATAATATTGCGACTATAAATTGAGATGGAAGCTATCCTATCTTTTAAGTTGGAACAAACTACACATGCTGTGCAAATTTGATTAAAATCGGTTAAGTACTTTAGGAGTCCATCGTGGACAAACAACGTGACGCGTAATTTATGTATATTAAGATTTCTCTCGTTTTTAAATATAAATATAATTTTTGGTTACGTAGCTCCTCTACAATTGAAGGGAAACTAGACTCAAGCACCACTCTAGCCGAATGGGTTGACATAGAGCCTTTATTTTAAACTCTCGTTCTCTTACAATGATGTTTAATTTACAGACTAGTTAAATATATATCCTACGAGGTACCCTGCATTAAAGGGCGCTACTAGACCACTACTGATTCATTACCGCATGTTGATGGCGTAAATATAATAAAACATGATTAAGGAATATGAGCTGATAATGTCATTAATAAGGGAAATAAAACTCGATTTAAAATCCTACCAAACCAGTCTGACGAAAGTGGTACAGTGGATCAATTTCTTTTCTATTGTTGAGAAGGCGTATGCGCAATACTAGGACATATATACGAGAGCTGAAGAAAAAGGAAAACTTTCTCGACCACTTTTACTATATCAATGATAAAGTATGTTGAAAAAATCAGCCATCACACAGTCATTACCCATCGGTCATATAAATACATGTCTCAATGGCACAAATATGCCATTGAGACAATATGGTAGTTAAATTATTCTAGTATCTTCTTATCATCTCAGCTTATATATGTCCCAATGTTTGGCTCGAGCCTCCTCCATAATGGTAGGGAAAATTGAACTACTATACTACGCTGGTCGGACGTGTTGGTATAGGGTTTTGTTTCGAGTTTACCTTCTCTCACATAGATGTTATATACGTTTTATATCCCTTAGTCGTCTGTTACAATCACCCACGGTTAAGATAGGAGGTGGTGAATTTTTAATTATTACTCTTACTCCTACTTTAATTCTTACATCATATACATTAATTCTTACTCCGTCACCACACGGATTATCTTCTTATATCATATATTCTAATATCAAATATAGCAAATATCTTTAATCATTATCACCATACATCTTATCTCAATTACTTGCAGTCTACGCAATATTTACTCGTCTTCCATAATACTGCAAAGGTTTTGACAATAGTTTTATAATCGGTCGTCGGTCTAATAATCAAATTTTTTATTATTCATTATGGTGGCAAACGAGCACACAGCACCCCTGATGGTAAGTGTCGCGGGACCTTTGCAATACCAAGGGTACAGCTAGGCCGCTGCCTACCAATATAAACCCCAAACCCACCTCAGTTGGGCTTCCGGCTCTCTCGCTCACCGGCCGAAGCGCAATAGCACATTGCCTTTACTCAGACGTCGATCTTCTACTAGAGTGTGATACTACCCCGGACTGACCGGCTCGCAGCTGTAGACAGAGAACTGTCCACAGCATGGTTCTACCACATTTAAATCAAACCTCCTTGGGAATGTAATTATTAATATCAAACTTCCTTGGGAATGTAATTATTAATCAGACGGCATCAGATGGAGTTGGCCCAGATTTATGTTAAGCTGTTAGTGGTCTATTACAACAGCCAAGAGCAGTGTAAGTGTTGGTAATAGCCATTGCCTATATCTTTAGTAATCCATATTTATGTAAACTGTTTATAAAATCCGATTACGAAATGAAAAATGATGTCGCAAGCGGGATTCGAACCCGCGCCTATTGGGATTCCGGCCCAATCGTGCTGCCACTACACCACCGCGACTAATTGTAGGACATGCAAATTTCACTTCGTATTATATTTACGTCTTAAGGTGACGGTATGCTATCTACCCGACAATGTTTACACATTGTTATAGGCTTAATACTTCAAACTTTACAGTTAGAATTGTATTAAACGATGACACAACCTTGTTATTTAAATTACTGAAATTTAGCATTTAATATGCTTAATTATTTATAAAATCCGATTACGAAATGTAGTGGCAGCACGATTGGGCCGGAATCCCAATAGGCGCGGGTTCGAATCCCGCTTGCGACATCATTTTTCATTTATGTAAACTGTTTAAGTTTCAACTATGTCATATCGCATAAAATTTACGATTGTAAATTATTACAGTAATAAGTTATTGTAATTGTTCAATAACTTATACATTCTCTATCGTTCTATTAAAGCGTAGTTCACCTTGTAAATGTATATTTACTATGCATCGGTAATATCTATTTTTAGATGTAAAGGGTTTCCAATTGGTTAAATCTGAGTGATTAATCATTTAATTGTGTGTAAGTACATTTTACATTTAGTTTGAATGTTTGGTTAATAAGTTTATTTATTTTAGTATAGACAAATTTTCTTCTTCTTCTTATATATTGGCAATCAGCTACATATACGAGCTATTGGTGCCTGTGTCAAGTTATAAATATTTTCACGTTTTTAGACTTTCAAGTTAGTCATTGTCTAAGTCAAATTGTCGCCATTAACAGTGCAATGGCCACATTGTTAATGGTATCTTGTGGGAATTTTGACGGAAAACGAAAACGTTGTAAAGCACTTTTATATGATATTCACTACATCCCAGTAGTTCCGCCGCTTCATATTACATAAAATGCCATCAAAATTATCTAATATAACACTTTAAAACACTAAGATATCGAATATAATACAAGAGCACCACATGACGTTTTCAAATTCCCGTCAAAAGTCTTCAAAAAAATCAATACGACAACTTTGAATTAAAGGTAAAGCGTCAAAGATCAAAAAAAATAATGACAGATTTGTCACTTGCCAGCTATAAAATTCAGGAGATGACATTTATATTTACAAACACTTGACTTTCAGATGGATTTCTTTTTATTGAATTGACTTAGACAATGAACCGACATGACTGACGACTAAAATATAAATCTATTGGACTTTTGACGGGAATTTGAAAGTGTCATGTGGTGCTCTTGTATTATATTCGATATCTTAGTGTTTTAACATGTTATACTAGATAATTTTGATGGCATTTTATGCAATATGAAGCGGCGGAACTACTGGGATGCAGTGAATATCATATAAAAGTGTTTTACAACGTTTTCGTTTTCCATCAAAATTCCCACAAGATAGCATTAACAGTGTGGCCATTGCACTGTTAATGGCGACAATTTGACTTAGACAATGACTAACTTGAAAGACTAAAAACGTAAAAATAATTATAACTTGACACTAGCACCAATAGCTCGTATAAGTAGCTGATTACCAATATATAAGAAGAAGAAGAAGAATAAATCTATTATAATTTTTTAAACTTATTTTACTTGACATTGGCGAAGTTGTGGTTAATCACTCACAGACGTCATTCACTAAGAAGAAGAAGAAGACTTTCAGATGTTTCTTCACCTATAATATTATATTGCTTCAAAAATGTCTTCCTTAAATCACAAATAGGATATTGCACGTTTACATTTTTTTGTTAGTGCATTCGGATAGGCTAAGGAAAGAAATCCCATACAGCCTATAAATGTTTAGCACTACGTCGAGAATGGCACGAAATTTCAAAAGTATATTTTTCTTTCATTTTGGTTTATGGCATTGACTGAATAATAAATGATAAATAATATAAAAATTATGAGACGTGCACTTTTGGATTTTCCAAATTATTTATTTATTTACTGACATCGGACACTCTTATAACCGTAGTTTCGTGGACGTTAATATCTTGTAAATTTACGTATCTAATCATTTTCATTTTGTTATGTTCTATAGACTGTTTTCGCCATAAAAGAAATTACAATCTGGTCTACAGATTTTAAGCATTAATGGACAAACATTATTTAACTTAGGTAACTAAAACTACCAAATTAGGTTAGTTAACCAATTAAAATATAAAATACTTGTTATATATTTTATAAAATAAGTACAATTACATTAATAATATTAAGAATATTTTAATTGCTATTATTGAATTATTAAAATTAAGGTGTAAATTAATTAATTCTTTTTATTTATTCAACAAGAACTCCGTCTTTATGATGACCTTACCAGTCACGATTTATTTTAAACACTAAGTAATTTATGGGAAATACGTGGATATCTTTATTAGTATAATAACTTCTATTAAAAATAATGATGTTCAAATTTATGAACAAATACAATATAATTTGTTTCATCCTGCATTATTCATAGCCGTTGATTTCTTTGAAGTACCAATTCTTGACCATGCACCGGGTATCCGATTTATATATAACAAGGGCGACTATGAATCAATTAATGGACATATTCGATCAATCAACTGGCAACATGAATTCTCGTCTCGTTCGATGGATGAGGCCGTAGAATTTTTCATTAAATTTATGACTAATTTACAAGATAAATTAATACCTAAAAAGACCATACGTAACAAAGCATACCCAATATGGTACAGCCCAGCGTTAATTAAGATTATCAAAGAGAAATATAAATATTTTAAGAAATTTAAAAATTATGGCAACAAAAATGACGAGATAGCTTTTAAACTTTTACGCGATAGAGTTAAAATATTGGAATCCTTGTGCTATAATAAATATCTTAATTTAACTGAAAAATCTATCAAAGACAACCCTAAGCATTTTTGGTCTTTCGTTAAAAACCGGCACACTTGCAATAAAATTCCTAATATTCTGAAATATGATGAAAAAATATTTAACGACGGTCAATCTATTACCGAAGCTTTTTCTTCATATTTTTATTCTACGTTTGCTAATACTGGTACTACGAGCAACGACCATAGTCCTACCATTGACTACTCACCTTCAGTCGAAAATCCGGTGACCGCTATTCACAATATTAAGATTGATGATGAGCTCGTTTATGAACTTATCAGTAAACTGGATACCACTAAGGGAGCTGGACCAGATAATCTGTCACCTAAGCTTTTGACTCAATGTGCTCAATCCATCGTTAAGCCTATAACCCTTTTATTTAAAAAATCGCTGTCTCTCTGCTTGGTTCCTACGTTATGGAAGTCAGCTTATATTACGCCGGTTCACAAAAAAGGTTCAAAAATAGAAATTCTTAACTATAGACCCATATCAAAATTATGTACTGTTGCAAAAATTTTTGAAAGGGTAGTTTTTAATCAATTATATCATGCTCTGTCATCATCATTCAATCCTTTCCAACACGGTTTCTTGAAAGGCCGATCGACTGTTACTAATTTAACACTTTTTAACGATTATGTAACAGCGGCTATGGATAACGGCGGTCAAGTAGATGTGGTTTATACTGACTACAGTAAGGCATTCGATCGTATTGACCACAATATCTTGAACGCCAAACTGCAGACCATAGGAATACATGGCGACTTATTAAGGTGGTTTTCTTCATATATAGATAACAGATCACAAGCTGTGGTACTCAACAACTACATATCAAGGTGGATTTCCATTCCCAGTGGAGTTCCACAGGGATCTCTGCTTGGCCCATTGTTGTTTACAATATATGTGAACGATATTCACACTTGCTTGCAATCATGTCAACTATTATGCTTTGCGGACGACATGAAGTTGTTTGCCACTATTTCAACTCCTGAAGACATAATTGCACTTCAGTCGGATCTAACGCGATTAGAAAAGTATTGCCTAGCGAACAAACTCGACCTTAACCCTGAAAAATGTTCAGTAGTTACTTTTAGTAGAAAACGCGACCATTTATCTGCTCATTATACTTTTGGGGGTCAAACTATAGCAAGAACTGATAGAATACGTGACTTGGGTATTCATCATGATAGCAAGTTACTCTTTGACACACACGTTGATGCTATTGTCAAGAAAGCCTCTAAATCATTAGGTTTCATAATGAGACTCTCTAAATGCTTTACTGAAGCAAAAACACTCAAAATTTTATATTGTACGTTCGTACGCAATAATTTGGAATATGCATCTCAGATATGGAACCCGCTTTACTTCAAATATATTGACCGTATAGAAAATATACAAAAGCGATTTATTAAATACCTTTGTTTTCACCAAAAGATCCCTTACCAGTCCAATCAATACCTGCAACTCTGTAAAAAATTTCATTTATTGCCACTTATTAAACGCCGTGAGATCGCTGACTACCTATTCTTTTTAAAGGTCATACAGAATCATATAGACAGTCCAGAGCTTCTATATAAAATTAACTTTAATGTTCCATATAAATCTAGTCGTTTCCATCCACCAGTACAGATACCACATGCAGCAACAAATTATAGGCAAAACAGTCTTATGATACGCGCAAGCAGAGGCTTTAATAATCTCAGTAAACAGCATGATATTGACCCATTTGTGACAAATATAAATGTAGCACGTAGGCTTTTAAGTCTAGATTTTTTTAATTAGTCTATATATTGTGTGTAGGTATATGTAAGTAGATATAGTATGTATAGTTAGAATGCTCTCAATTCATTTATACGATGACTATAAGTGAAGACTTGTAATTAGCTAACAGTGTTATAAACAATTAGTCTATTAAGATATAACAAGCTGTAAGTTTTCCATGATTTACAAAATAAATAAATAAATAAATAATGATAAACCTACTAAGTATGTATTTTACACTACCTAATAGTTATAGGATCAATGAACGAAAAATTACATTACTTTTGCAAAAAAAAAAACATCCAATACATCCAATTATAGTTGTTTGATTTGACTGCACAGATGATACTCGTATAGTGGTTTAGATTTAGATATCCTTACACCTATCATATTAAATGTCGTGGAATTGATTCTCACGTAGGATAATACTTTATGCGATCCAAAAATTGTTATTTTATTTTTGTAGTCTCATGCATTATAAGGATTATTTCTGTAGTCATCATCCTACTCCTATCCCAATTACTTGGGGTCGATACAATATTTACTCTTCTTTCATAGTACATATTGTAAAAGTTATTGCCAATAGTTATATGACCCGCCGCCTGTCAGACGTCAATCTTCCTTGGGAATGTAATTGTTGACCAAACGGTATCAGATGGAGTTAGCCCAGGTCGTTATAAGGCTCTTTATCAGCTTTTACGACATCCACGATCAAAGTTAGGGTTGGTAGTATTCGTAGCCACTACCACACAGCTAAGCTTTATTTCTTTAGTGCAAGGATTTATCTCTTCTAAAGTAATAATACTGAGAGCTAATTAAAAAAAAAACCGCTTAATGTCGTTTCAGAAAACAGAGAGAGAAACGGAGAGATTAGTGGATGGATATTTGTTATACATCATTTCATTTTAAACTAATTAAAATTACCTCAATAATCTTCTTCACTTCTCTTTATCTTTTACACGAATAAAATCATATGCAGTAGAATTGCACACATTAAAATTGTTTTATAAATTATTATTTACATATAAATAAAACAACAAACCTCATATTCGCCGGTATCTTTTCTGAACGATACCATAGTCTCGAATCGATGGCCCCAAAGGATCTCTGATGGTAAGAAGCTGCTACGGGCTTGTGTTGTCATTCCCGTGGACTCGATCACTCCCTCTGTAACCATAATAAACCTGTGTTAAACTTTATATAACTTTTATATTAATATTGTAAACTGAATATAAGTGTAAAATTTGTGAGTTAGTATTTTACTTATCTATTGATTCGATTTTGATAATTTTTTTTAATATTAGAAAGCTATATTGTTCTTTAATTTTGTTATAATTAACCTTTTACTTCAAGAACAAGAAGAGACTGGAGAAATGACTTATTGAGCCAAATCACTTATCGAGCCACGAAGAAACCTTATTTAAGACAGAACTATTAAACATTATTTATTTAGATCTGTTTATATAGATTGCCTCATTAATCTAGTGGCTGTTTTTGTGAGATTTCGAAATCGGGGCGGATAGTTATAATATTTTTCTCTTAAATATTTTTTACAGTAACATATAGTCTATAATTATTTTGCTGTAAGTCAGTAACCCAAGTACAACAACCTTCTTGTTGCTATAAAAAAAAAAACAAATGGTGCGTAGGAGATATAGTAAAAAGCACGATAAAACCAATCTAACTTTTTCTTGGTCCCAAATAAAGTTTCTTTTAAAAATACATTTTTATCTATAGATAACGTTAGAAATAAATAAGATGTAATTAAAGTTCACTGTAAATATTCAAGGTTAATTATGAAATTCGTTACTTGCATTGTTCCAATGGCAGAACGAATTTCTTTGTTTTTTTTTAACTAGCCAATTATTTCCGCAATTATTTTTATGAATCACAAACAATTGTTATAAATATAAACTAACTGTTGTTGTTTAGTGACATTATTCATAGATGCCAGTAAAAGTACTTTATTTTGGCTATTACAATATGTAAAGTATTCCGTGTGGTGACGGAGTAAGAATACTATTTACCACCCCCTATCTTACCCATGGGTGATCGTACGAGGCGCATATAATAACTATGCGCGAGAAGGAAAACTCGAAACAAAACCCTATACCAACACGTCTGACCAGCGCAGTATAGTAGGTTAATTTCCCTCCCATTACGGAGGAGGCCCGAACCCAACAGTGGGATATTTATGGGCTGTGATGATGATGATGGTGATGAATATGTAAAGTATTCCATTTTATAAAATTTTCCCTTTACATTTAAGAAAAACAAGTGACAATCCACGTAATATATTATGTTTTATTATAATTTGAATGTACTTCAATCGATTTGTAAACATTAAGGCCATTTTTATCGGTGATCCTTATATTTTAAGTAGCACCTAAAGTAATAGATATAATACGACTTTGATGTTATTAAATTTTTAATTGATGTTATTTTAAATAAAATAACACCTGAAGCGATTTTTTTTAAATCCTGAAATTTTGCTACCATGTTTTTTTATTGCTTACGGTGCCAATAGAGCAAGTAACACACCTGATGGTAAGTGGAACTGCTGCTTATAGATCTTGGTAATAACCGGGGTAAAGCTAGGCTGCTGCCTACCAACCAAAACCCACCTAGAAATTTGGGTTTCCAGCTCTCATCCTCACCGAATGATGCGCTACAGCACATTACCATTCCTCTGACGTCGAATTTCTACGATTTTACGGTACCTACTGCCCTGGATAGACCGTGCGGCGGCTTAAGACAGAAATCTATTAAAAGTGTGACCTTAATACTGCTCTCTGTATAAAATATATATGTAATTATATCAAAATATATAGATTAAAGTATAAGGCAATGGACTCACACTATATCAAATAAATGTCAAAACACCACGGTACGGTGTAAAATGTTTATTATTTTATATGTTCCATTCGTCGTTACCAAGTATTAGTTGTATCAAATAAAAGAGTTAATGTATGTGAGCTATTTTCATTACCATCGACTGTATAGCTACTAGATTTAAAACTGTCATAGTATAGAAAATCACGTGCAACGCGTGATATCAACTTTTTTTTTTATTAAACAAGCTTCATCTCGAACATACTATTGGCAATTAAATGGTTAAACTTTCTTCTGTGATTTTTTTTAAATCATAGTTGTAGTTATTTTTACGATCTAATAAACTTTTCTACTTTATATATCTTTATGTATATAAATCAATTTCATCACAATAGTTAAGTTTAATTAATTGATTTAAAATGAAGGTTGATTAAAAACCAAATTTATTGGTTTTCGAACGATTGGATAGAAAAAAAACTATATGTTGATTTATTGGTAGTATTTGAGTGCCAATTTTAATATCAGATGAGTCCTGAGTACAAATTTATCAATTAGTATTTATAAAGAGCGCACAAACAACTTCAAAAATAATAATTTCTGATGTTTACTCGTGTATTACACATTTTAAATAAAACTATTTTTACAGATTCTATCGCGTTTGTATGACGGTCAAAGGAGGACTGTCGCACAGTCCTCCCGTGACCATGTAAAGTGACGCTATACATTGTTCCAAACGTCTAAATATGAATACAGTAGAATCAGTAAAAATAGTTTTATTACAAACTTAAAAAAATATTTTAGTTTGTCAGCCGTCTATCATGGGTATTGTCATATTGCATTTCCCTGCTCTTATCCCAATAATTTTATGAACAGCCTGATGTTAACCCTCCTTGGGAATGTAATTGCTGACCAAACAGCATTTATCTGAAGTTAGCCCAGGTTGATATAAAGCTCTTAGTCATCTTTTACGATATCCACGAGCAAAGTAAAGATTGGCAGTATTTGTAGCCGCTACCATGTAGCAAATTTATCATATTACAAAAAATATGTTACTGTATTTTAAAAGAGCTTTGAAGTTGATACAAATCACTACATTGATTTTATTGGGGCAGGTAGTACTCATGAAGAGTGTTTTAGGTTATAAGACAGTATCGGATGAGTTATAAGCATCACAGAACATATCGACCTATACGAAGAACAAAGATACATATGATTATGACACCAAATAGTTTTTATTGTTGATTATAAAGCTAAGCTGATCTACATATAAGAGGAACTAATATTATGAAATGAATCAATCCTATACAAAACAATGAAGAAAAATTATGTTGCTGATTTTGTGTTTGAAAAATTTTAAATCGCTCTCGTCGAAAGTAATGATTATGCAGATGTTAATTTATTCTACGGATAGCTCGATATATGAATAAAATAGTTCAAAACACGACTTACCCAACATAACAACAATCTCAAAACGTTCTCTCAGCATATCGGATGCCGAAAGATTGTACAGTGGTGATTTTTCATTAATTTTGTGAACTATAGTCATCGGCCAGATGAACATCAGTCTGTCTTCTTCTCCATCTGCGCCAACCTTCAACTCTTGCTGATAAAAAGGTAGCACTTCGCCCTCTCTAGTTGTCTATATTTTAAAATAAAATAAAAAACAACATTATTGAAATTGCTTGAATGTTTAGTTTTTAACATTACGTAAGTGCGAAACCGACATTTTTTGGGTTGATTTCTCTACGGTCTGATACATTTAGACATTTGAATGACATAACCAAAACTATTGCATGAAATATTCGGTTGTTTTACAACGATAGATAAATTTCGCACTCACGCTATGCATAAATATGGCTAGTTAATGAATTTGTTTCAAAAATAATATTCTATTTCTATTCAAAATGTTTTATTTTTGTAACAAAACTTGTTAATATTATTAGTAACAGCAACTAGGAATGTTTAGTTCATATGAATAAATTAGTTACTGCTTGCATACTGAAGGAATAATACTACATTCTCTCATATTTCGACTAAAATTATTAATGTAAGCTGTTATTGAATGAATATAGGTTGTGCGTATTCCAATACTTAGCTGAAATTAATGAACTAAATGTATTTTATTTGAAATGAAACTATTTTACGGATTCTATCATCTGTCTGTGTTTGTATTTGATTTTTAATTATAAAGAACTCTTCTGGGAGTCCACTCGTCACCATAAACACTGTAGAGTGTTCGAAACGTCGGGAAATTAAAAATCAAATATAAACGCGATAGAATCCGTAAAAATAGTTTTATTTCAAATGTATTACACTCGCGTAAACGTCAGATATCATTAAACAATATGTACATTTTGGATTATCATATTGGTGATATTTACAGTTCAGTTCATATTAAAGATGAGGAAGAACAAGTAAATAACGGGTTTTTCAACAAGAACTTTGTTTTCTAAAACAAAATAAGACAAGAAATTTAGATAATTCAAATTTTTATTGTATTACGAAGAGAAAAGTTCGGCAATTATGAATGAAAAATCTGGCAAATGTCGAGATCGAGATGTCAAAATCGCGAGATGTTAACAACTCAATTTTGGTCTATTATTGATGACGTGGATATCACTGACATGTGGTTTCAAAAGGACAGTGCCACGTGTCACACATCCAATGAAACGATCAATTTATTGCAAACCAAATTGCTCGATCGCATAATTTCACGAAAATCAGCTGTTATGTGGCCAGCCAGATTGTGTGATTTAACACTACTGGATTATTTTTTATGGGGCTATGTTAAGGACAGAGTCTATACGGAGCCAATCGAATCGATTGCAGCCTTAAAACTCAAAAACCGTGATTAATGAAGTGGACCCGCCATTTTGTCAAAAAGTGATTAAAAACTTTGATGAAAGAATCGACATCTGTCAGCGTGGTCGTGGTGGACATTTGCCAGATATCATTTTTCATTCATAATTGGCGAACTTTTCTCTTCGTAATACAATAAAAATTTTAATCATCTCCATCTAAATTTCTTGTTTTATTTTGTTTTAGAAAACAATGTTCTTGTTGAAAAACCCTTTACTTTTGAGTTATAGTTTCATTCTGTCAAGAATTTGGCTAGACTACACAATTTCATATAAACATCGATAATGAAACGAACGTAAAAAATATTTATTCATCATCATCATCATCACAGCCCATATATGTCCCACTGTCGGGCTCGGGCCTCCTCCGTAGTGGGAGGGAAATTAACCTACTATACCGCGTTGGTCAGACGTGTTGGTGTAGGGTTTTGTTTCGAGTTTTCCTTCTCTTGCATAGATGTTATATGGGTTTTTATATCCCTTAGTCGTCTCTTACGATAATCTACAGGTAAGATATGGGGTGGTGAATTGTATTCTTACTCCGTCACCACACGCAGATATATATTTATTATTAGTGTTGAATTCGTTCCACTATGTAATTTCCAACATAAATTGTAATGCTCTTATTTTTAGTTATCTCATTTAATTTTTATAAGTTACTACCATATTAAAATCAATAAAGCACACACAACATAAACATATGGTACACAAAACAATGCAATAATACCTTATCCTTTAAGTCCAGTAGCATGAAAATTATATTCACAATGCCATTTTAATACAGTCTTAAGAAAATAATTTGATTATAATAACACGCCGTGTAAATAATAATGCAATTTTAATGTTTGTTACTCAATCACGCCGAATGACTTAACATATCGGAATGAAATTTGGCGCAGAGATAGATTATAAGCTGGAACAGCACATATTATATTTTTTATCACGGCAGAATATATTGTTTCCAATGGGATAGATTTTATTGTCAAAGTTTATAATAAACGAGTATAGTTAGTTTCTTATATCAAACATCAATTTTATGTAGGTACACTAATATTTTTCATTGCCTCCTATGTATATAGGCCAATGTATCCTATGTATATGCGCAACAATGGCCCATATACATATAACACATCGATGTATGTGACAGCTATATTCGTTTGCTTTTAATCTTATTTAATTACCTAAATTAAAGCCATAAAAGAAACGCAGATCCACAAGTAATTTACAGTGCACATACAAACAAATTATCTTTATAAAACCAAATAATAGTGTAATGGAATAATTAACAATATAAATTCAACAGAACACAATGCAGTAACAGAAAAAGAAAAGAAGAAATAAGCAAGCATAATACGAAACAAAAACATTATCGTTCATAGATGGGTCGTATATTTATTAGCAAATAAATGCAGAAATAATAGCACTAAAATGCACATATATACATAGAGTACTGGTTTTACGGGTATACCTTTTTTCTGATAATCTGGGCGCGCACGTGAGCTTCCAGAATGTGCGACTTGCGGATATCGCCGACTCTGAACAGAAGGCAGAATTCCCCGTCCCTCAGACAAATAACAGCGTTTCGAGAGAACAGAAGAGTTGTGTTGCGCTTTTTGGCACGCGCTAGCTTTGCAAATATAAGACCCACCTATGAACAAGAGAGAAAAGTTTTGAAATATTGTATTCCAAAACCTGGAGAGTCGAAACCTGAATATAATTATTGTAAAACGTTGTAATGTTTCTAAGAGTACACAGATTTCGATTCCCCACAAGTTAGAGAATGGAGTCAGTGTATATTCATGCTAGACATATATGAGTAGTTAGCCGTGCTGACTGAAATCCCCAATCACTAACCAGTCTCCGATTTTGGCCAAAGAATTATACCTTGCGGTGGATTATTTGTGCTCTTATGTGCGCCTCAACAATATGTGATTTTCTCATGTCACCAACACGGAACATCAGACACAATTGGCCGTCACGCAAGCAAATGACAGTTTTCGTTGAATACAACAGCGTCTGGGTTCGTTTTTTAGGTCTAGACATTTTTGCAAACACGATTCCAACCTAAAATGACATTAACATCAATATAGTTTCTATCAACCAAGTATTCTGAAATGCAAGCACTGGAGTTGCCCGAGACGCAATGCCTGATAATGACGTAATTGCCTTAGATATATTACGCATTTATACAAATCTGGTTTAACTGTGAAGGTAGTAACAGCGATTTGATGAAATAAGTAATGATCTTTTAGACCTGTAATAATTTTTAAGAGAACATCTGGCTGGAATATGCGTTACGTTAAAACACCTGGCGTTCATCCAAGTTTATTTTAATATTAAATTATCACATTAGCTTCCCAGTAGACTAGTTTTTTTTTCAGTTTATCTTCGAATCCCTTTAAAACGTTGATTAAATTTTTCATTTTAAAGATCAAGGTTACATTATGTTTAAAATAGTTTTAAATTATTATTGCAGACTATTCTGATAAGTGTTATTTAGTTATCATAGGTATGTATGTACTTTTGTCCGTAGTTATATAATATTTTTATATTATTAATTTAAAAAGTTTAAAACATTCAAATTTATATTACTATTATAAATCTTTCTTCGTTTGATTGAATACAATAATATATAAAATTACATTGTCAATCACTTTGATACAATATCTCACCAAGTAAAATTGTCTATAACAAAGTAATTTCTACAATAAAATTGCTTTAAAACGTAAAAATTATACTTCGATAAGTAATAAAACGAAATAAGAACATCATCTAAATAGATGAAATCAACCAAATACGCATTAGTGAGGATAACTCTAAAAACTACGGGCCAGATCATGATTAAATTTACATGAAAAAATATGAGAAGTACCAGCTTTCAAGTCAAAACATCAAAATCGGTTCACTTAGAAAAAGCTTTAAAATAACACATAAAAAGAAAATCCAGTCGAATTAAGAGTTCTTTTCTTGAAGTCGTTTAATAAAATGAGTTAGTTATATCGGCTTCTAGCGCATATAACTGCAGACATACAAAATCAAATATATTTCACTGCTAGTCATTAGCATCTGTCATTAGCGGATGGAAACTGAATGGGTTCAAATAGGGTGGTAGGTAATTTGAAAGCTTCCTTCTTTTGAGTTATATATTTGTTTTTTCATCTTACTTAAGAATTTTGCTGTGAGCAAAAGAAGAGGTACAGGGATATCATAGCAGACAAAGATAGTACATTTATTAAAGACAGCACCCTGCATCAAAGATTGAATCCATATGTCGAGAGGTACTCGACCACCATCCTCGGGGGTCAGGTACATAAAATTAATAGATATAAATTACAACCAGACAACCTTTTACGTAAAAAATAATTGAACTACATGGGAATCGAGCCCACAGTTACACAAGATCAATACTTATGTACTACGTCATTTGAGAAATGTGTGATTATACTGTCTACAAAAATACTTAATAAAGCTTACCATGAATGCTTGTATAAATACTCCGACTATACTTTGTATACACATGACGAATATTGCTTCAGGGCATTCTTCATTAGTTGTTCTAGAACCATAACCGATCGTGTGTTGGGTTTCAACGGAAAAGAGGAAACAACCAGTGAAGGTGTTGACATTATTGAGACAGGGAGTGAAGGCTTTGTTTTCTATTGGTAAAGGAGGTGAAAGGTCTCCATGCGTAAAAATGATGAGCCACCAGATGAGAGCAAATAACAACCAGGAGAGGATGAAGGAGAGTGCGAACACGAGTAGCGTCCAGCGCCACTGAGCGTCCACTAGGGTCGTGAAGATGTCCTGAAGGTATCGGCGCCTGCGCTTTGCCACGTTCCATTGGACGACATTGCAGTCTCCGTGTTTGAAGATTACGCGTTTTCTGACACGTCTCGCTGCGTAACGGGCTTGACGGTATCTGGAAAAAAATAAAAGTTTTATTTTAGAAAACAGACATTCTATAAGTTAAGGGTACAAATAGCATACATGATATTCATTCATCTTTATATCTCTCATAATAAAAGGATAATTGGTTTACTGTCATACTACTCAGCCGATTTTGTCATAAGTTTTGCTTCCAGTTTTACAATCTCTTATGTATGGTCATTCTTATTTATCATTATCATCACATCAGTTCATGTACTTTCTATTGTTGGGCTCGAGCTTTCTCGAAAAATGGAAAAATGGACCGACTACCACGTTAGTCGGACAGGTTGGTATAAGATTTTATTTCGAGTACGTATATATTTTCTTGCATAGAACGTCTATGTTGTATATAATATCCCCTACTCTATTAGGATACGCAAGGGTATGAAAGTAGTTAATAAATTGTATTCTTCTCCTTCACCACACGGAAATAATTATTGCGATATAATCAATATTATAGCTTAACATTTTCATTACATCGTTGTAACTTTTATTATAAAACTATCTTTCTTAAATTAATTAATATTCCACTAACTTTTAGTGCATTATTGTTTAGATATGGATTAAAGTATATAGCTAAATCTATATTCAGAATTTGGTTTTTAAAAATATGAGTACTCCCGCTACGAACATTAACAGTTTATAACTAACAGGTGCTTCTTGAATATTGGCTAATGAAATAATAACAATATTTATATTCATCTACTTCTTATACATATTTGTTTGTATATATCAAAATAAATACTTAATTTTAATGCATATATTTCATAATAAATCAGGGCTAATACGATTAGTCTGTTTACTTTAGATTTTTTCTTTTCTTTTTTTGTACTTATGAAACGACTAAGGCATGTGAAGTATTAGATGTCATCATTGCATGAGAAACAAATGTTGAAATGAAGCCAATCGTTTTATCCGCAGAATTTGTTTGATTCAATATTAAGATTCACTCTTAGCGCGGCGCGGTTCATGAATCTGTATATTATATGGTTTAAGAAATGAAAAAAAGTTAGATTCGGTATAATTTCGAACATATTATGCAAAAGAGAACATGGAAAAACCTAACATATTTATAGCTTATGTGTTAATAGACAATTATAAACTACAACTGCAATATTTAAAATTCCCTTCAGAATATAATATGTGATACTACTCCGTAGTGAGAGGAAAATTGACCTACCATACCACGCTGCCGCTGGTCAGACGTGTTGGTTTACGGATCCACTATATATACAATTTTTTTTAATGATTATGTGTACAAATTTGCAATATCTAAGTTTGCCTGCGTTTTCGTTAGCTATGCTGTATAAAATTTTGTATTTTTCATCGTTAAAAACATTTTAAATGTCATTTATGTAATACTAATGCCATTTTAGATTAACAATTAAATATTGTCATGATATTACAAATCATGTAAGTAGGTACTTAAGTAGGTCTTAATGAAACTTTCTATTTCTTTTTCTGTCTTATTCCAATTACTTAGGGTTGATTCAATACTTACTCTTCTTTCATAGTACATATTTAAGAAATTATTGGCAATAGTTTTATTTGTTTTGGCATATAGACCGGCCGTTTGCCAGACGTTAATCCTCCTTTGGAATGTAATTGTTGACCAAACAGCATCAGATCATCAGGAAATTGGCCTAGTCGTTTTTTACGACATCCAAGAGCTAAGTAAGGGTTGGTAATATTCGAAGCCGCTCAGATAAAGCTTCAAAAAAAATTTTTTTTTCTTTAAATATTTAAATATAAAAATAACGAATCGAATGTTTAATGTACAACTGTGATTCATAATTAAATCTGCACACTTATCTGAATAATGGCTCTCAAAAATTCCACGAAGCAACATAAAAAATTATGACATTGAAAATTGATTGCACTGTCACTTGATTCAAAGCTGACCTGATAGATAACTTTCGCATAGCAAATTTAATATTCATGGAGCATATATTCTGCACTACTATATTGGATGAAATAGAATTTCTAACTAAATAAATCAAAATTATATCCCATATAAAATGGTTGTAACTATCTAATCGAAACGGTTAATGTATATAAATCCTATATTTAACAGGTAGCTTTAAACATTTGACGCACTTTATATAAATACTTCATATATCTTATCGCGTCCGGGCTATCACGGTTGTACTATAAAACTTATAACTAATTTAGCTTTTAAAAGCTTTTTTACGCATAACGCAGAAGATTATAAGTGTTCATTTATGTTTGCTATTGTGGATATGTGCTTTATACGAAAAAATACCTACCTTCAATAGGCTAATAGAAATTGATGGAATATACTAGAAAACCTTTTAGCACCTACCGTAGAACAGTTCTATATATATATATATTTTTTTTTTTATTATAAGACACCGCCCTGCCTGCCTGGAAATAATCCTTGTATTGCGGGGGACTTTACAAACATGCAATTAACGCAGACAAATTGAACAACACTTTGTGGATCGCACAAAGTATTGTCCTGCGTGGGAATCGAACCCGCGGCACTGGCACGGAAGGTCGGTATCTTAACCACTACACCATCTGTGCAGTCGAATATTGTGCTAGTAGTCTGCTCAAAAGTCGGAAAGAGGATACACAGCAGACTAAGGGCTTTACGCCAAAATTCCACTCGGATGAACTAGTGAAAACTGCTCTTTAGAAATTTCAATCTTTTCAATGTCTTTCTTAAAAATATCTAGAGCAGAGATATTAACATTTAAAGTTAGTCACAATACTTTATCCGTGTGGTGACGGAGTAAGAATACAATTCACCACCCCATATCTTACCCGTGGGTGATCGTACGAGACGACTATGGGATATAAAATGCATATAACATCTATGCGAGAGAAGGAAAACTCGAAACAAAACCCTATACCAATACGTCTGACCAGCGCGGTGAAGTAGGTTAATTGCCCTCCCATTACGGAGGAGTCCTGAGCCCAACAATGAGACATTTATGGGCTGTGATGATGATGATGGTGGATATGTACTTTACATGAAAAAATACCTAATTTCTATAATAACCTTCAAAAGGCTAATGGAAATTGGTGGAATATATTAGAAAACCTTTTAGCTTCTACCGTAGAATAGTTCTGTAGTATTCCGCTCAAAAGTCGAAAAGAGGATACACAGCAGAATAAGGACCTTAGGGTCAAAATTCAAGTCGGATGAACTAGTGAAAACTGCTCTTTAGAAATTTCAATCTTTTCAATCTCTGTTTTTATAATGTCTAGAGTCTGTTTTTATAATGTTACATTAATAGTGTAACATTATGTAAGTGAAGGAAAACTCGAAATAAAACCTTATACCAACACGTCAGACCGATGTGGTATAGTATCTGAAGCGGTGTGGTAGGTCAATTTCCCTCCTAGCGTGGAGGAGGCTCTTGGTCAGCAGTGGGTCATATATGTACGAGCTGAGATGATGATATTATTATGATGATGACTTTGAATAACGGAATACTATTTTGATAAAAAAAAATAAAACCTAATAAATATAGGCATTCTATCAGTATATTAATGTATATATATGTATTTGTGTGTATGTATCTATGTTTGTGTATGAATGTATGTATATGTATATATTTATGTGTTCTTTTAGGCTCCTTTAATGTTGTCACAATCTTAATAAATTTACGTGTTTACCCATGTGTAGCCATACATAACGCTGGCAGAAATTGCTGAAAGAATCAGCAGATTGCCAAAAAAAAAATATAGGCATTTAGTTAAATATGTAAATTTGTGTAATTCGTGTAAACATAGAAATAACCTTGTTTGAAAATACGGGAAATACATATATATGATCAAAAAATTCTATGATACTTCTGTGTTCATATTATACAGGTTATTAAAAAACACCTTGGAATATTTCTGCGATGGATATAGACGTAATCACTGTTTACAGAAAAATGTTAGAAAGTATTATTCCACTCGTAATTTAGATGCTATTTGACAGGCTCGTTTAAAATGAAATAATACTAATGATGCTTTTAGAGATTCACCATGAAAATACAATTATTTTGTTCCTACTGTCTTTTTTCGAATTCGAATTTCGAATATTTTACAGTATTTATTTTCACAGGGAACAATCCTACCTTCAATTCAAGGAATGAAATTGTATATGTTTAAATACAATAATAACAACATTCATACTTACGCTTTAAATTCATTACATTCATTTACACATTCCCTTCACTCATACAGATTACGAGTCCGCCATCTTATACAACGTTACACGAGAACAACGACTGTCAACGACACATTCGTACCAAAAATTGTCGAGCTAACGATTTGTAGAATCTTATACAATTATTATAACATTCACCTATTTTTATTTCTTTTGTTCCCATCGTGAACAATACTTATCATCATCATCATTATCATTAAGGTTTAAGCGGTAGACTCTGTAGCATTACGTTTGACCAGCGTATATACATTTCCCTCCCATTATAGAGAAGGCTCCTGCCCAATATATACATATGTAGGCTGAATAAGATGAAAAACAGATCGAACATGTGTTGTAAATTAGTCAATGAATTATTCTAATAAAATAATTTTGGTGTACTTCTATTTCACATAAAGTCTTTGATAAAAATAACTAAAATTCTGCTGTGCTGCATTAAAAATTAAAAATCATAAAAGTGTGTGTCAGCTCCGACGCACGACTGGAGTTTACTCCTTAAGTACGATTATTATTTACATTTATTAAAACTGTTCAGTGAAGTATTATCTCACGTCAGAAAGTGAAAGGTGCGCAGAATAGGTTGCGCACCAAAAACGTAACGAGGTCATTCGATCACTAGATTTTACTCCTCAAATTTTTCTCATACCGAACGCCTTATATGAAAATCGTTTCTTAAGGAGTATACTCCAAAAATCAACCTCTACCCTCTACGTCTATACAGACAACCTTTATAACAGATTTATTTCAAACCGTTACCAAGGTTTGTAAATATAAACTTAATGACTTCTAATGTTTATGCGAGTATTACACATTTGAAATAAAACTACTTTTACGGATTCTATCTATAGGACCTGTCCTCCCGTGACCATGATCACTGTAAAGTGTTCGAAACGTCGGGAAATTATAAATCAAATACAAACGCGATAGAATCCGTAAAAGTAGTTTTATTTCTAATATAAACTTGTTGGTAGGTACATCACGAATGCATCACGCATAGTTTTTAATGTATTGTTTATAATTAATCTTTTATGGCAACCGCAATATGAGTTAATTAAATACTTAAGATACGATTTTTTATTTCACTACGTATTACTACGTGTTTTAGTTATTTGAAATGCAATTGATTGGTAAAATTTGGTATATTATGTAGATGACTGTGGTCAGAAAAAATATCACTCACATAGTCCTAATATCAATTATTTTCACAACTGGTTAAAACACAGCCATTGGAAACCATTTAACTTAAACCAGAACAGGAAAATCGTGTGGTAATTTTACGCAAGATTAATAAGAATTATCATGAACATTTATGTTGTGCGTGGGTCGATCTTAGCTATTTCCAAGAACTAAGTTTCTTTTCGGAATCAAGAATATTTAAGAAGTTGTTATTATTATATTTTTTTGCTATATTTAGATGTTAACAATAATTATTACACCACCTTTTGAATACAGTATATAAGTTTTTTTTAAACATACGTTTAAATACGAACTATTGCTGTATTCATGCTTATTTTATATTAATTTTAATGAATATTTCTGTATTGAGTGAGTAAGAATTAAATCATCATCCCTTCATTTCCTGTCGGTATAATAAAAGACTGTCCATGTGGTGACGGAATAAGAATACAATTCACCAACCCTTATCTTACCCGTGGGTGATCGTAAGAGACGACTAAGGGATATAAAACGCATATATCATCTATGCAAGAGAAGAAAAACTCGAAACAAAACCCTATACCAACACGTCTGACCAGCGCGGTATAGTAGATTAATTGCCCTTCCATTACGGAGGAGGCCCGAACCCAACAGTGGGACATATATGGGCTGTAATGATGATGATGATAGTAAAAGACTTATGGAATCTAAATTACCTCGATAAAGTCTTTACTAACATAATTATAAAAAAATGTCCTATACCAAACAGCGTGATTTATAAGCTCGATTTCCCTGCGATAGTCAAGCAGGTACATACTCAATAGTGACATGGATTCTGAAGAAAGGGAAAGAACATATGTGCTTCCTATGTTTAATAGAAATATATATAATTCTACTGTACGTGTGTATGTTACTAAACTCCTCCTAAACAGCTGTGTGTTCGAGGGGATTCGAGAATGGTTTAGATTTTCGATTGAACCCAGTAGGTGGCACCGTTGTCGGTAAGCCCAATGGTTGGACCGATTGGGATGAAATTTTCTATGTATATTCCAAAGGGTCCCCGGATGATTTCAAAATACAATTGGACGCAGTAGGTGGCGCTGCTGTCGGCATATCACTTAAAGTTTTTCCGGGCAGGACGACGTCTACCGGGGCAGTTAGTAGAAATATAAAATGTTGTGGATATAATGGTATTTATTATTTACAGCTGTGCTCATAGTTATATTTTCGTGAACTTTGTATTATTGTTAATTGTTGCACAGAGTATTTTTAGCATATTTCTCAATCAGTTTTCAACTACCGCAGTATGAGTAGTGTGCCCCATATTACTTAAGTCATCTATAGACATATTTTCTGTACAACTTTATAGTATACTAGGTTCTGCTCGCGGCTTCGCCCACGTAAAAGGTTACTTTCCTAAAGCTTTTCATGCCCTATTTTTATTTTACTCCTTAAGGCTAAATTTTTACAACATTTTAATGTCATATTTATATCTAATCAATAGCCTAAAAAAAGTTTCAAGCTTCTGGCTTTAAAAATGACGAAACTTCCTTACAACTTTTCATCCCCCTTTACAACCCTTTTTTTTGAATTAAAAAGTAGCCTATGTCCTTTATCAGGCTCTAGACTATCTGTGTACTAAATTTCATTTAGATCGGTTGAGTAGCTTTGGCGTGAAAGAGCGACAGACAGACAGACAAACAGAGTTACTTTCGCATTTATAATATTAGTAAGGATAATAAGTTTAAGCCAACTCAAATATAGGTACTTCCTTTGTTGACCTTGTGTGACCTATTTCCTTAATTTAAAATTAAAAGTTTTGTGTGATATCAAAGATTTTACACTAGATTATACAATTTTAATTCAAAGTTCCCGTTATGAAGCAAATGTCTTATGAGTACAATAATATATGTAATAATGTTTACACGCTTTAAAAGTACTTACACATATGTATAGCGAACCTTTATAGCAAACGTTATGTCGATTTCCTGTAACTATTCTACAGAAACTAGCAATATAACCCAAAGATCAATAATACGGGTTTTACAATCGTTACTATAATGTTTAAAGTAGCCGTAGGATGATTATAGTTGGAAAAATACACAAGATTGTTACACGAATACAAATTTTCATGGACTATTAACGTCACTTTTGTTAAACAATGACAATCGCCAAGTGATTCTGGGAAAAAATACAGGAGCAATAATTTAGCCAACAACTTGTTGCCAAATGTTTGGATATCTTTCTACGCGTAGAGTGTCTGTGTTTCTTTGCTTTTGCGCTGTGACGTAGATATTTGTATTTGTAATTAAAACATAGCCACTCACTTCTGTTGCTCCTCTCTCCACGCTGTTTCTGACGAGTTCACCGGCTTTCCTGTCATAAGCATTGACACTTGACTTATACATCTCTTTAATCCTGACATTCTAATTGATACGGAATTCACTTTTGTGTTTATCGGATTAGTAACGTTTGGACTTTCACTTGTAACAGTAATCAATATATTTTATACGCCCACTAACAACAGATATGAAATCCAATCGTACAACTTGTTCTCTTTTAATGTTTGAACTGATTAGAAACTTAAAATTATTATCACCAATTAATATTTTATTTATAATGCTTTTAGTCACTCAAGATATTTACAAGATTGTCTCCACTCTATCACTCAGTAAAACATTAATAAGAGATTCACTAAATACTTCTTTAAAATCAAACAGTAACACAACAAATTTGCGCAACATGTTTGTAATTGTTTCGATGCAAAAACGAAAACGCAAAAGCCAATATGGCGACAAATTTTACAAAGTATGTTTCTATTATGATCTAAGAACTTTACACTCGCACCGAATGCGGTGAGAATTGGCCCAATACTGAAACGTGTGGATGTTTAATGAAACAGATGCGAAGATATTCACAAACAAACATTATTCAGGCGTCCTGTGCCAACGTTGCCAGTGGCACACGGCGCCGCGTCGTAGCGGCGACATTGCCTATTCTATTTTTTGTATAAATATCCACTTTGATGACTGTCTTTTTGATAGCGGCTTCATATTCTATATTTATACCTATTAAAATTTACATGGACATAATCATTTTATAAAAATGTTGAGCGTGTGAACTACTAATCGGATTTTAATTAAATTATGCAAATGTAAGAAACATTTTGAGCTTAATCCAATTTGATTGACGAGTTAGTTTTTATTTTCTGTATAGTTTCTTTAAGACGATCAATATGGTGAGTAAAACGTTATCTATCTTCTGTAATTTGTGACCTTGTAACCTAGCAATAAACCTGGGAATGTTAGTTAGTTTATGTATTATGTTCAACCTTTTATTAATCATCTATATTAATAATAAGTTATGAAAACCAATAAGTTAAACCATATTTTATACTTCGAAAATACGCAATGTGTTTGTGTTTTACTGCATATGTTTACCTTTTTCAATTCCATATCAAAGTAGAAGTGGTCCAAAATAGTCACAAGATAACTTTATACAGAATGAAATGAATTGAAATTCCTACTTTCATAACACACAATATTTTCATTTTATATCAATATAAAAACTTGATTACGAGCGAAAAAGTGTTTGTCAAACATGGGGTTTGAACCCACACCTATTGGAAATCCGTTCCAATCGTACTACCATTTACACCAGCGTGATTTTTCCCTTGTATTCTTACTTCGCTACCACAATATCCGATTATACTTATTATTTTTTTGGGTTTTATACTAGAATATTACTATATTATTGGACTGGAAAAATCAAATTAAGATCAAAAAATATGTTGAATACATGAGTACAGTATCTTGGGTATTCTTGAAGGGGAAAGATGCGAAGACGCCCCGATGGCGAAAGCTGTCGGGGCGTCGACACGAGAGGAACCCGCAAGGATAAACCGCTGGGCGGGCCACCGAAGACAAAGATCGGGTACCGATAGCCCGCTCGCACGGCGAACAGAGGTGCTTGCAGGGTGGGTCCATGGGGTTGCGCGCCTCCTCTTCTACCGCCCCGGACCGATTTGTCGGGGCGCGACCACATAATTTTTTTATTTTTTGGCTGGCTATGGTTTGGATACACCCGCTCATTCCGTTCGGGGCGACGGAAGGGTGGCGTGCGACTGCATAACCCACCATGGTCCACCCATCGTCATTAGACCAATTACTGGTACCGCTTTCTTAATATCCGTGGTCAGTCTGCGAATCAATTGCTTTCGCCAGCTCAATTACTAATCCAGGCAATTACTGCAATTAGGGCATTATCCTCTTGCTAATATGGAACTCTATACCGAACACTAGACATTGATAGGCTAATAGACAGATGCAATACATAAATAGACAATGATTCATTTAAAAATATTGTCTAATTTAAAATTTAACAGTGTTGCAAATATTTAGACATTTTATATGTTCTGTGATGTTAAAATGCTAATGAATGTTTATTTGTACGCCAGATAAAGCCATAACATCAATTTACTACGAGTTTATGCTCTATCTATTACTATTTTACGATGGTTGTGTTTCTTGCAACGAAATGCTTATTAACAACATTGTTAATTTCAGGCCTTTAGCTATAGTAAGTAAACTAATCTGAGCTCCTACGTAAGGTAAGGAATGGCTGGAAAAATTATCATATATGCAATTTCACTAGACTCTACATTGAATAATTTTTAAATTTACACTACACTATATGAAATTTGAGATTCAGATAATATTTTGCCAGTAAGAAAACCAATGTTTTAAATGTTTCATTAAGTTAAATCGACTCATATGAGTAGTGAATTTAATATGCTCTGAAATGTAATATACGTCGCGGGTGTGAATCTACAGATATTCTTTCGTTTAATAATTTTGTTTTAAAGAAGCGTTACAAGTTTGTTATATGGACTTTATGCACCTTTCATAATGAGAAACATTAATTGTAAAAACGTAAACGATGTTTCTTTAAGACAGAAATATATTATTAAAATATTTTTCTAATATCAAAAGATGATTGAATTTGAATACACACTTGTGTTTCTTTAAACCCTTTTACGTCTCCTGTAGAAGACTGAGAGGGTTGGTGATACACATCACAACACGAAGTATTTCATTTATAAGTATACGATTCCAAAAGAGTATCACCATCATCTTCTCCCTTTTACTTGACATCAACGCAATATGCACTCTTCTTCTGTCATACAAATTGTAAGTTTTAGTAATAGTTTTATGACCAGCTGTCTGCCTTACATGAATCCTCCTTGGGAATGTAATTATTAACTAGATGGCATCAGATAGAGTTCGTCTAGGTAGATGTAAAACTGTCATTTTTTGAAGACACCCACGAGCTATGTAAGGGTTGGTATTATTCGTAACCGCCGCCACACAGTAAGATAAATATATATACGAGTACATAATTCAAGTCCGTTTTATTTTAAATTATAATTAAATATCCATATATGTATTTAGCATATATGACGATCAATGTCCAGTTTTATCCTAAACAAAGAATGAGTCTTCTTTTCATTGTACTCAACTTTTCAGTATCCTTTTTTAACGCGAATATTATTATACAAATAAAAAAAAAGCACTTTATATTTTTACTAAAAGAATACGTTTCCCATATTGAAGCGCAATTATACTTTTCTAGTTTTAATTGAAGGTTTTTAATTAATTTCTAAAACTAAATAAATTCACATCTAGAATTAAACAAGCCATCGGTCTCCCAATTAATATGGGTTTAAAGTAGACTGACTTTATCTATTAATATAACATATGTACTGATGATTACATCTGGGTGATGTCAACTATTTACGTCAGCCGTAGTAAAACAAATATTTAACAGATTCTAAATTTTTATTCACATTAAAACCTAGAATCCAAATTGAGATAATGTTGTTGAATAAATACTAAAATTGTAAATATTGATATGAAACTTGCTAATGATGATTATTTGAGGTCAACTAAAGGCCAGACTTGTTTAGGCTATACAAAAGTCCATAATTGCTAATTAAAAATAATGTTTGCGTTGGTTGTAGAGGAGAGGTTGTAGATCTCTCTCTCTAGATGGGTGTGGAATGAGAAGGCAGAGAGCAAAGGCATCAAGAACGAGGCCAGTAAGGCCCACCTGGAAAACTCCCTAATTTCAACTCCAATCGCCAACCGTAGGGAGGCCAATAGTGAATGCCGATATGCAGATGAATGAATGGATTATTATACGAGACTTTTTATTACAGATATCATTAGATATTATCTTTAGATATTCTAATTGGCATATGGCTGGCAACATCCTCCTAGGCAACTTAAGTTGGATTTTTATTTTATGACTGCTTAGTTATTTCGGCCTGCTTGTTCTCTTCTTGTATCTCGTATACCACTTTCTAGTAAGGAAGTTCTGGGGCTATAAATACATTATTCTTCGTCCGTTACCATAGGAAAGACTATTACACTTTTTGATCGATGATATTTTTTTTTAATTTTAAGAAAATTTGTTTATATTATGCATCTTATTCTATATTTCTTTCCTCTTACCTTCTTTTCTCCTTTGTTCTCTTCTAACGAAATTCTACTTTTGATAAATTTTGATTTAAAGAAGCAGTTTACTTAGAGAGGACTTGGACGGATCGTGTTTATGTTACAGGCATGTATCATCATTATCTATGTGGTGACGGAGTAAGAATACGATTCACCACCCCCTATCTTACCCGTGGACGATCGTAAGAGACGACTAAGAGATATAAAACGCATATAACATCTATGCGAGAGATGGAAAACTCGAAACAATACCCTATACCAACACGTCTGTCCAATGTGGTATAGTAGGTTAATTTCCCTCCCATTACGGAGAAGGCTCGAGTCCAACAGTGGGACACATATGGGCTGCGATGATGATAATAATGTATCATAAATACGACCAATCCAGGTCCACTGGGCATCAGCAAGATATTTTCATCACATGATTCATGTCATACTTAAGCAATATAAATATAAAGAATAAATTTTCGGGTTGTCAATGGACATGGGCCAAGGCATTGTTAAAAAGGTTTGTTTAATATTTTCCATTATAATTACCAATTAGCTTTTCTTATTGTTAAGGACGTGTTGTCTTTTGTTAGCTCTTGATGATATTCTAACTGCGTATAAAATAATAAATCTTTGTAATATGCAGGCATTTACATATGTATTATCAACATAAATTACACTTGGACTCCGAAAAAATTAAGTCACTCAGGATACTCGACGCGGGAAGTCGGCGGGAAGAAGTTTTTAATTTTATTTCATATGGTGGTAAACGAGCAAACAGTGCACCTGATGGTAAGTGTTACTGCCGCCTAAAACTACTACCAAAGGTATAGTTAGGCCGCTGCCCACCGATAGAAACACTGAACACAGTTGGGCTGCCGGCTCTCCCTTAGAATTATTCACTGATAAATGTTATAAATATTTGAATTAATTAATTACATGGTATTGGAAGTCTACTTTGTTCATCCCAAAAAAACGTCAGTCAAATAACATTCTCTACCAGTCGGATAACTTTATAAATACTGCTTAGAACAAAGTATCCAATGCTAAGAAATACCTCACATCTAAGCTCACATTTGTTCCACTGTTAGGCTCCAACCTCCTCCATATTGGGAGGGAAATTTACCTACTACACTGTTCAGACGTGTTGGTACAGAGTTTTGTTTCGAGTTTTCCTTCTCTTAGCATAAATGTTATTATATGCATATTTATATCCCTTAGTCGTCTCGTACGATCACCTACTGGTAAGATATGGGGTGGTGAATTGTATTCTTACTCCGTCACTATACGGAAAAGAGAGAAATACCTATGACATCCTTAAATTTCTCTGAGGTTCAGAACCTTCAGCGCTCACCAATGAAAGCACTAACCTTTAGCTCTACGTTCATAAATATAATGCTAATAGCTATAACATAGACACGACAAATAACCGTTTAATTCTAGTATCTAACAAATACAAATAATTATTTTTGTCATCATTACGATTTTGATATGGAGTTTCAGCGGGAATAATGGGATTATATTTGTATTTTTAATCAGCCATTGCAAGCAATTATTACGTTCAACATTTTTTGTTCTAGCTTTATTGAATTAACTTTTTAATCATTCATTAAAGTCAAATGTTATTATTACTAGTGCCACGTGATGAAAACACGTGCTGTAGTTGATATGAGGAATAGTATTAGCTGAATAATATTAATAACTTCTACATGAATATCACAAGACTAAATATTATGTGCCAAATGTATGAAACTATATTAATTTAATTGATGTCTACAAGCGAACGACCCGCATGAAAGTATTTCGAATAAAAATGTTTTATAAATAGAAAAATCAATTGCTGTAAATTAATTCTTTAGTTTTGTAAAAATTTTAAAATGGCTTGAATTGTTTGATTATTTTTCTTGTGTTTTATTCCAATAACTGTGCATGCAGAAGAAATTACAAAACATCGAAGGAATAACTTTAAAAACGAAATTGTATATACTTTAAGGAGAATTGTCTTTTACAGTTATGAATAAAGAGGAAGATTAAACTAACTGAATAGATAATTCATCCGTGTGGTGAAAGAGTACGAATAAAATTCACCACCCCCTATCTTACCCGTGAATGATCGTGAAAGACGACAAGGGATAAAATATGTTAAAATATATTACATCTATGCAAGAGAAGTAAGACTCGAAATAAAGCCCTACCTATACTAACACGTTTTACCAGCGTGGTGTAGTAGGTCAATTTCCCTCCTATGGTGGAGGAGTGGGACATATACGAGTTGAGATGATGATGATAAGATGATAAATAAGATTATAATAGACAATAACTGATGAAAAGTTACATTCAACTCAATTTCACAAAGCTCTAATACACTTTGTAAGTAACAGTTTATTATGCATGGGTTAATTTTCTTTTACACGTATGTATTTTCATTCCACGGATTTATTAATATTAATAATAACCACTACACTTTTGAAATAAAACTACTTTTACGGATTCTATCACGTTTGTATTTGATTTTTAATTGCCCGACGTTTCGAACACTTTACAGTGATCATGATCACGGGAGGACTAAGGTGTCTTACGTCCATTATGTCATTGTTATTGCAGAAATTTATTTATATCTACCCTTTAAGATATTAAATTTTGACCCACATTTTAATACACAATTAATAAAAAAAAATTCTTAGTTTTGTAAAATTGCTGCAATAATAATTATCATGAATTAAATACTTTAATAATAACAAATCATAAACAACATATTTTTTTTATATATAGAATCATTCTCTTTTTGTACTGGCAATGAATTTGTATTAATTTTATATTAAAATGTAGGTCAAAATTTAATATCTTATAGGGTAGACATAAATAAATTTCTGCAATAACAATGACATATTGGACGTAAGACACCTTAGTTCTCCCGTGACCATGGTCACTGTAAAGTGTTCGAAACGTCGGGAACTTAAAAATCAAATACAAACGCGATAGAATCCGTAAAAGTAGTTTTATTTCAAATGTGTAATACTCGCGTAAATATTAGAAGTCATTACACCACTACACTACTTTAGGCCGCAGTATAATGTTTGATACATTTCTAGGTAAATAAAAAATATGCCATCTCATACAGAATTTTTCAAATCCGATTGGTACTTTTCAGGACTTTTTGTTAAATATCAATCTCATTACAAGTAAATACTTAAATCATCGTAACAATAAACAAGGTATGTATGAGATTGACGCAATACGTCTATTATTTTTATTGTTTTTTTTAACTGACTCTAAATAAAATTTACTAAAGTGCATTGGCATAAAAAGCAGAATAAATAGCAAGGATATTCACTAACTAGTACCTATAATCTTCTTCAACCTCCTAAATATTTAATTAAGAACCAGCCAATTGCGAGTCAGCTCATGAAGGCTGCCATCTATAGGATTTAACTCTATATACTGTCCAAATAAATAAAAGAAAAACGCAATAAAACACCGTTCTTGGCGTTGTTTAATTTTTAACGTTCTTTTAGTTTTTATTATGTATTATTAGGCATAGAAACTATAGAAATACAAACTGGCAGATAGACAGATAGACATTGCAGGGAGCTCTTGCTCTATAATAGATTCCGTTGGCACTCTTTAGGTATAAAAATCATGGAATCGTATAAAAATTGTGACGAAGACCCAGCAGTTAGGATTCATATGTTAGGAATGATAAATATTCGTTTCCTTATTATAATATTCCTCATTAGATTACTACGTTATTGTTATATTTGCTATCAACACAGCATTCTTGTACTGCATACCGGAAGAAGCGTAAACATTGAGTATATTCTACAAGCCACGTTTATTATACAACGCTTAAAACAGGTGCCAAATAACTCGTCACTATTATAGACGTCACTCGTTAGGTTCCCGCCTCAGTAATCTGTGCAGTTTTAAACGAAATGTTCAAGAATAATTACACGTTCAGACGCAATTTCTTTTGTTTGTTTTTTTTTTATTTTTAAAAGAATATCGTCAGAGGTTTAATGTGAAATTCAAATTCTAGATAGCTGTCATAATATTTATGTGTATGATAATGGAATATATGGGCTTTAAAATATTTATATTACTCTAAAAGAATGCCATTCACAATGAAATCTGTCTCTCACTTTAATATTTTAAATGAGAACTATTATAACAAGGATTGACATTGTTTTGCCAATATATGAGGATAAAATTGACCAGATATACAATGTATTTTTAATGAAATAGGTGGTGAATTGTATAGATTTAATTGATAGTACTGAAAATTAGTAATTACACTAAATTTTACACTCTTTAAATTTTAATTTTAAATTAGGTACTCATGACTATCAGATCTGATGTATATAAAATTTGTTTTATTTTTGTTTATAATGAAGTATAGAATTTTAAGATGGAGTGACTGTGTGATGGCGGCTACGAAAACTACCAACACTTACCTTTGGATGTCGTAAAAAATGACTAAGAGCTTTACATCGACCTGGGCCATTCCATTTGATGCCATCTGGTCAATACGTACATTCTCGTTGATGGTTGATGTCAGGCAGACGACCGGGCATAAATTTTTTGCCAAAACATTTAGCATTGTGTAGAGAATGTGAAGAGTATATATTAAGTCCAAATAATTGAGATAAAGGCAGACAAATAATGACGATGGTAAGTAAAGTTCAGATATTTTCACTAATATACATATATCCATGTTCATTGTATAAACTTATTATTACGTGTATAAATATTTGGGGTACGACCAACCAAGAATTAGACCCACTAATGTAATCTAATGAATTCGCTTGTATGTAATGATTATTATCTATTATATTTATAACCTCTTAATGCTGAATCAATGTAAAGCCAAAAATTATTCACTTCTGATAGCTCTTGACATTTGAATGTGCAAACAACCAGAAGCAAATAAACTCTTCAATTTTATAATAGTAGTCCTCATTGTTTTAAACGCGTATAATGCCCAATCTGCCGTAATGTAGGTATAATGATTTCTGATGTTTACGCAAGTACATTTGAAATAAAAGCGTTCATGACCATGACCATGAATGATGTGAAATGTTCGAAACGTCGAGAAATTAAAAATCAAATACAAACGCGATAGAATTCCTAAAAATAGTCATATATCAAAAGTACTATAGGTATTTATAATGTATTTTGTTACATTTCTATCCTAGAATATCTACCACTCTCTCCTTACATGCTTCCATCCAAAGGTTGCCTGGTAGAAATCGCTTTTAGCGATCAGGCCGCCCATTGTACTATCTTCACTTGGAATTGTTATTATAAATGTATTAATCTAGGTGTACAATAAAGTATAAATAAATAAATATCATGATCTTTAGTGCAACTATGTAGTAGTGTCATGTTTCTTAGTTTAACATTTTCTCAAATAAGGCTTATTTATCGAAAAATATATATTCTAAAATTATAACTACATTTGCGATTGCAACATTGTCCTTTACTTATTATGTACAGGTAAAGGTAAACTTTCCGAGAAGATTATTAGGATTACAAAGTGTTAAATTAATTTTTAAAACCCCTGGATCGGATCACAATCTTCACAGAGTCAAAGACAATCTTATCATATTTATAATAGAAATATAAACAACGAAACGTATTAAGCATATACAGAACGACTTTAGTATAAAGTTCATTACACTTCTACCCGACAGTCACCTCTTGGATGCTGAACAAAAACAGGTGTCCACGTGTATATTGTGTATATATACATATATGTATACATAAACATAAAAGTCATGATGTTACGTACCTATAGCTGCTGACACTGAGGCTGAAGTGACCTTACAGCGGCGTTCACACTTTATTCTTAGTACCTAATGTCATATTGAAGGATGTTTTTGTTACAACTGTCAAAGGCCAAAGTAGTGTTTGAAGTATCTACTACAACAAAATCACTGTGTTTTAATCCGTTTACAAAGTAGATATAATAACGGTGCTCATTTGGCTTCTATTGATGTTGATGATTAATAATGATTGCAATATTTTTTGATATAAATATAAACTTAGATGCTTTAACGTTTAAAAATGCACTACCATTAACATACAATATATTCAAGCTCAAGATTTTTAGATTAAAGTTATAATTCTATTAGTTATAGTTCAAATTAGCCATATAACGACCTGGGACAACTCCATCTGATGCCGTTTGGTCAATAATTACATTCCCAAGGAGGGTTGACGTCTGACAGGCGGCCGGTCATAAAATTATTGCCAACTAACTTCTGCCCGCGGCTTCGCCCGCGTAAAAGGTTACTTTCCTAAAGTTTTTGATCCCCTATTTTTATTTTTGATCGTCGGTAATACAGTGCAACGGTATTGCAATACTCAGGGTTGGAACTTCATTACTGGACTGCTAGATGGCGTTGAAGAAGTTAGATTATGAGATTTTTTGACAATTTTTTTTATTTTTCATATAAAAATTTTGATTTTTTTTTAATAAAAAGTATTCTATGTTACTTTTAATACCTCCAACAATATGTGTACAATGTTTCATGATGATCGGTTGAGTAGTTTTAGCGTGAAAGCGTAACAAACAAACTTACATTCACATTTATATATTAGTAGAGATAACTTTTACAATATGTGCTATGAAAGAAGAGTACATATTGTAATCGACCCCAAGCAATTGGGATAAGAGTAGGAGAATGATGATGAGTTATAGTTCAAATTGAGTAATGATAAAAATTATTAAATTTCAGGCAAGTTATTATATCTTCTAGAAAAAGACAAAACGAACCCAAGCTAAAACCGAGTACACCGTTTCCATACGAATGATATAAATATCTAATAAATACTAAGAAAAAAAATTATATCTATTTTTTTTTAATTTCAATTCGACTGCACCAATGGCGTAGTGGTTAAGCTATTGACCTTGCGTGCCAGTGCTAGAGGTTCGATTCCTATGCAGGACAATACTTTGTGCAATCCACAAACTGTTGTTATAAGTCTAGGTATAATTTATCTGCGTTAATTATATGTTTGTAAAGTCCCCCTCAATACAAGGAATTACTCCCTTAGTGCACGGTGGTGTCTTTTAAAAGAAAAGTTACTAGAAACAATAAGTTATATAAAGTACTATGTGTATGTACATTATTGCGTTGAAATAAATAAATGTACCTAACGTATTTGTTGAGTTTTATATGAGATTTCATTTTATTTATGTCTAACGTCGTAATAAGGAGAATCATTTTATTCTTTAGTGATTCAAATGACGCATATCAACGTCATAAGAAATACGTTGAGTGAGGGATTTTAAAATAACAAATCAATTATTCCTATTAACGATACTATAATATCTTAGAATACCGCGTCATATTTACTAATTCTGACAGTGCCTTGGAAACGTACAATATTCGCATCGTGAAGCTCTTGTGCCAAGACCGTGTTGATCAAAGTACATAAGAATAATATGTTATAGCGACTTTAAAATGTGTCATTTCATATTATTACTTTTATTAATCTTTAAGGGATATATATTTTACATTTAAATGTTTTATGTGATTCGTAAAATATGTTGGGGGTATATGACGTAGCATAAAGCGATACCACAGATTAATAAAGCGATACTACGTAAGATATTTTGTATGTACTTCATTTTTAAAAAGATTTTACTTTTATTTTTTAAAAAGACTACTACTATTTTACCATTCCTTAAATATTTCTAATTTTATCAAAGCTTTCTTTTGTTTCTTAGTCTAACTATACAATTCAACAAAATAACGTTTTCGGTCAAGGGACATTAGCATTTAACCTCTATAAAGGGATATTGATTCTCTATGATTATGAGCTTTAATTGTGTACTATGTATAGGCAAAAATTTTAATGTTCTTGAAGATCAGTTGAAAACTGTAGTACCTCGAAGTGGTCGATACCGGCTGGTTAAAAATTCCAGATTAGAGAGAGAGATTCCATATGGAGAAATAGTAATTACGAAAAAGGTAATATGATATTAACGCTGAGTTTTTTGCTGGATCTTCTCAGTAGCGGTCTCATTCTGATCCGGTGGTTATAAGATTAAATTAAAATGTAAAAAATTACAATATGTATTTATCATTTTTTATATTTTAATTGGTGTAAAGATGCGAAAGGGAATGCTCCGATGGTTCGGACATGTGGAAAGAATGCCGAACGAACGTCTGGTTAAGAAGATATACAATGCGAAAGTGGAAGGATGTAGATACCGGGGGAGACCGAGACTCACCTACCTAGACCAGATTGGTTACGTACTGAAGGAAGGTGGAGTCAAGAGTCTCCGAAACCGCGAGCGTGTATGAAGAGAATTTTGGATGTTGAGGAAGCGAGTAAAGTATGCAAGGATAGAGTTCTCTGGCACTCTGTTCTCTCTGCCTACCCTGCGAGGGATATGGCGTGATGATATGTATGTATGTACATTTTAATTTATCCCTGCAAGGGCAAGTGCACTTGTGTTTATGCATAATAAATGAATTTGAATTTGGACGAAACTTAGGTGATGAAATGACTAATATATTAAATCATAAAATTATTATCTTTGCTAACAAATGGGTATTTATATTTTCTAGAGTGTATATTTTTGGTCGAGTTAACAATCCTTTACTGTGTCAAGGTAGATAATATTTATGAATGAAGCAATTTTATTTAAAATAAAGGGCAGTGAAATTAGAGCACATACCTATCATTTTCTATGATCTAAAGTTAAATAATAGGTTCACAGTCATAATTTTAGTCAGGGACACCTTTTGCCTTTAGAGTCCGGATGAACTTCGTTCTAAATGAAATAGAACCGGTCGGTGTTGCCAAGTCGGTCTGTCTGGTGACACGTGAATCGAAAATAGCTGTCTAACTCACTATCATTTTACATTCACCAGTAATCCATTATAGTAGTTTCTGGAGATTTGGCTACTCTACAACAGATGGCATTGTAATAAATTTTAGAAAATAGAATTTCATTAAAAATTACTTTAAAACTATGCTGAGTAGAGAGCATCAAACACTATTTATTACTTTATTATCTGTCGTATCATTTTTGTACAATGGAGTTGATTCACCATATTCTGTGTTCTAGGCACAATTAAAAGACAGTAACACTATAAGAGATTTGTTACAAGGTTTACGATGTTCCGTTAACCTCCCTTATTAACGTAACTAACTGGTGCTTGTTAGGAGCAACCGCCATCTACTTTTATTTTTATATTTCTCATGGTGGCAAACGAGCAAGCAGCACACCTGATGGTAAGTGTCACTGCCGCCTATGGACCTTTGCAATACCAAGGGTATAGCTTAGGCCGCTGCTTACCAATAAAATCCCCAAACCCACCCCAGTTAGGCTTCCGGCTCATCGAACGAAGCGCAATAGCACATTGCCATTACTCAGACGTCGATCTTCTGCGAGAGTTTGGTACTACCCTGGACGGACCGGCCCGCGGCTGTAGACACAAAACTGTCAACAGCGTGGTCCTACCACTATTAAATTCAAGTATATCCAATATTTAAAATGAAATCCATTGCCAACTATACGTTTATAAAATATTTTTTGTGATATATATACCGTCATTAATTTAAATACGGTTCAACGTTTCATTATAGTTAAATTCTGAGTCATCTCATTTAACAATTATAAATTTTGAATGGTAATTAAATTTTGAATGGTAATGTCTATAAAAACTATACAGGTAGATACTTTTCTGCTTACGTATTTCTGTTTCTGTTTAGCTGACTCAATAGTATGATTAATGTAATGTGTTTTAATTTTGCCGTTGGTCCAAAGTTCAATTAATAAAATACAATTGAAAGATTTTTAAATGCTTAACTGACAATTTTCATTTCTGCTGATAATAGATATATTATAGTAATACAATTTTAATTAAGTATCAAGTTGAATTTATTATTCAATTTGACAATTAATATGCAGAAATGTTTATTTTAATAATATTAAATAAATATGTAAACGTTTTCCGTACGGTGACGGAGTAAGAATACTGGTGAATTATCGTACTATCTTACCCGTGGGTGATCGTAAGAGACGACTAAGAGATTTAAAACACATACAACATCTATGCTAGAGAAATAAAACACGAAACAAAACCAACCAACACGTCTGACCAGCGTGGTGAAGGTCAATTTCCCTTCTATTACGTAAGAGGCTCGAGCTCAATAATAGTGGGACATATATGAGCTGAGATGATGATGATGTAAACGTATTTATTGGTAGTATTTTTAATGATCACTCTTACTCTATATTTGCTGGTCTATCCGTAATTACCAACTGTATCAACCTTATACATAAATATAGAGTGATTCGAATACTAGATTAGCTATAAATTATTATTCGGGTTTATACAAGATTTCTAAAGAAATTCTTAATGGCTTGATGTTTGGAGCTCTGATTGGTAAATACCAATAACGTCAGTCTTTGGATTTCTAAAGAAATTCTCAGTAGTATATACTACTTACTATATTTGGAACACTGATTGGTAGATACCAATAGCGGTAGCCTCTGGATTTCTAAAGAATTCCTTAATAGGATTTTGTTTTGAATTCTTATTATATGCCTAAAAATTGTAAGCTGAAATATAGCATGCAATGAGTCTAAAATATTAAGAGCCTAAGGAACAATATTGTTGCTATAATATGCTATGCTATGTATGAGAACGGAAGTCCTCAAAAAATGTTTATCTTTCTTTAATCCATCATTGATTTTTAAATTGTTATTCCCAAATTCATCATCATAATCACAGCTCATTTATGTCCCACTGTTGGGCTTGGGCATCCTCCGTAATGGGAGGGAGATTAACCTACTATACCACGCCGGTCAGACGTGTTGGTATAGGGTTTTGTTTCGAGTTTTCAATCTCTTGCATAGATGTTATATACGTTTTATATCCCTTAGTCGTCTCTTACGATTACCCATGGGTAAGATAGGGGTTGGTGAATAGTATTCGTACTCTGTCACAACACGGAAAGTGTTAATAACAATATTGTTCATATAATTTGTTTTAATTTTTTAGCTCTAAAGTAGTTAATGTACTTCTTACGCATTCTCTTTTTAGTACTGCTAAGTTTATGTACTATATATAGATTTTAATATGTAAATGTATTATGTTGCAGACATTGGTGTGGGTTACGGTTACTTAGTTTTAAGAATAGATATAGATATTGTTAATAAATATGTAACTGTTTTTATGTTACAATAAACTAAAATAAAAATAAAATGCTTTCTGTCTTCAAGAAATGTTTAAGTGTTATTTTTAATCCATCATTGATTTTTAAATTGTTGCTCTTAATGTTGATTAGTTGCTTGCAGTTTAAAAATAAATGGTCGGTCCTTCGTTCTATAAGAAAAAGTTGGTTCTTAAAATTGTCAAGGTTACATTAAATAGTAGATAAATAATTACAGTAAAGACAATTCAAGCAAAAATTTACCGCCTTTACATAATTGAAATGATTTCGGAGATATAGAGACAATTTTAAGGTTAAAATTATCGATTATTTTTTATTGAAATATCATTGGCATATGCTTTTTATGAAAACTTCATTCGAATAATAAATTCTAACAGATTTCCTATAGATCTATGGTCAAATCTTTCCAACAATTCACCAACCCCCATCTTACCCGTGATCGTTAGAGACGACTAAGGAATATAAGATGCATATAACATATAGGCAAGAGAAGGAAAACTCGAAAGAAAATCCTATACCAACACGTCTAACTAGCGTGGTATGTCAATTTCCCTTTTTTTTTCTTGCGGTAGACTATGGATGTGGTCGCACCCCGCCAAATCGGTCCGAGGTACGGGCGGCGCGCAGCCCCATAGATCCACCCTGTAAGAACACCTCTCGTCGCCGTGCGAGTGGGCCACTGGTAACCGATCTTTGTCTTCGGTGGCCCATCCGACGAATATGGCAATTTCCCTCCTATTATGGAGGAGGCTTGAGCCAGTGGGACGTAGGTATATAAGCAGAGACGAAATGAATTTATAAAGGTTCAATCTAAATAAAATTGGTTAAATCATTGTTTTGATCATCCATTCTGCCTGGCAAAACATTAACCCACACATCACTAAACAGTCTATCATATTTATACTTTTTACTACAGACATTCGCCGAAACGCCTTTATTGTTCTTATTGAACTAACATCGAACGAATTCAACATAGACATGACTCAGTGGTTGTGTAACTATTACCAAAGTTCTATTCAGAACATATTACAACATTCGCGTAGGTAAAATTATACGTTATATCTTTTTTTTTATTATCCTTAATATATGGTTAACCTGAAATTTTATTTATGTTTTATATTTTGAATGACAATTATCAGATGCATAACTATAGATGTATGGTACGTGCTTCTTTAAATAGGGCTAGGTCGTTTCTAGTATCAAAACAAATATATATTATATGATCATAATATGAGACGCAAGCATGATACGTGAATACATAGATACTCACCAAAATGGTCTTTTATTCTTTACTAAGTTATTTCAGCTCATATACGACCTGCTGCTGGGCTCAAGCCTCCTCCACAATAGAAAGGAAATTAACCACACTGGTCAAAAGGGTTAGTTACCATTTGAAAAAAAGAAATAATGAAAAATAATTCATTTCTCCGTCGCAAGGGATACGTATTTATATAACTTAGTCAACCATTAAAATTAGTTAGTTACCATTTGTAAGCAATTTTCAGTCTAAATGTCAACTTCCTTTGCAAGGTATCCTAAGTTACATTCCCACGCAGAATAATACTTTGTGGCAATCCAAACTGTTCTAAATCTGGGTATAAATTATTGCATGTTTATAAAATCTTTTGCAATGAAGGTATATATTATTATATAAGAAAAAATCCTGCACAAGCAGGGAGATAGGCTGATGTGTGGTGGCGGCTTCGAATACTACCAAGCCGTATACTAACCCGTCGTAAAAAATGAATCAAAGCTTTACATCGAGCTAGGCCAACTTCATCTGATGTCATCTGGTCTACAATTACATTCCAGGCTTGATGTCAGACGGGTTATAAAACTTTTGCCACTACTTTTTCAATATTTACGATTTAACCTCCAAGTAATTATAACAAGGGTAGGAAAATATTGACGATAATGCAGTTTTTGATTTGAAAAGACAAATGGCACTAAACATAATACTAGTATTGCAGGGGACATTAAAATATCCAATTAACATATACAAATTACACCCAGACTCAGAAAAACAATTTGTGGATTGCACGAACTATTGTCCTATGTGGGATTCGCACCTATAATACTTGTCCCGGTAGGTTGGTATCTTAATCAGTACGTCATTTATACAATTAGTAGTTTTTTAAAGAATGAAAAAAACAATACGTGCTTACAATAAACTTGTAAAACAGTTTAATGTCATCATCATCATCATCACAGCCCATATATGTGGCACTGTTGGGCTCGGGCCTCCTCCGTAATGGGAGGGAAATTAACCTACTATACCGCGCTGGTCAGATGTGTGGATATAAGGTTTTGTTTCGAGTTTTCATTCTCTTGTATAGATGTTATATGCATTTCATATCCCTTAGTCGTCTCTTACGATCACCCACGGGTAAGATGTGGTGATGAATTGTATTCTTACTTCGTCACCACAAGGTTTAATGTACTCAGAATTAATTCATACATATCAGTCATGAAAGCAAGTTATACCTATACTAAATGAGAAAGGATTATAAACACGTAGATCTGGTTGTGATAACGTATAGAGTCGAGCAAGACGCCGCCCGCCGGTGAACAGTTTCATGGCGCCAGCGTTTAAAACAGGATTATGTTGCAAATAATATAATTGCATCGGATGCCTGCGTAAATCACGATTATTATACATATATGTGTGCAGATTTTTATACTAATAAAATACACATAATATCCTGAACTAAAGCTATTTATATAAACTTATTTATGAGCTAATTAAAAATGATTACCACACGTGGCACTCGAGTCCACGTTTGTTGGAAATCTGTTTCAACAGTTCAAATAAATACGGGTACAAATCCTGGGTGTGATAATTATTTTTTTACTAAATGATTTTTTTTTATATAGCCTAGCATGTCCAATATGCTAATTAACAAAAAAATATTAATAATTTTTATTAGATACTCTTGAAATTGCAAATGTTTTTTTTACTACTTTTCACTTAAAAATACCATAAAAGCTATCACTGGAAATCAAAATTAAACTAATTGAGCATTTTAAATCAAATTTTAAGTAGTAGTAGTGTTTTACTGTTAAGATTTGATTGATAGGAAGTATATGCGTTCTATCCAAGCAAAGCTACGGGTGCCATATCTAACACATAAATATTTGGTCATTTAACTATTAAACAAAACATTCAGGTCAAAACTGTACAGTAATGAAATAGAAGGACTATTTAAATATATGAGCACAAATATTAAAAATGTATATTAATTATTAATGAAATATTCAATTCTAATTATAAATATTTCGAAAAATAAAAAAAGAACATAATATACATGAATCATGAATTTTATTTATATATAATTAATTATATTATGTTTATCTTCCGTATAAAAATTCCGGTCATAAATATTTCTTGAAACATGTTCTTACATAAATTTATAAGATTATATATAGTATTATCATTCTTCATGATTTTATTTCTAAATCTAAATCAACTATATAATTTTCAGTTCATCAGCTTTGGAAATTATCTAAATTAGCACGGTTTTAGTTTTAAGATTCGGAATATCTATTCAATTTTCAAATGAAACCATACGGGTCGATGACTTCGTCGTCGTATTCAACTAAATCGTTATATAATTAAGATAGTTATTAAATCAATGTATTTATGAAAACAATTAATAAGTAAATAAAATGTGTTAATTACGTTCGTACTATTATAAATACTCTTAGTATCATTAAGTGTTGTGCCTGAAGCTGTCACACACATTCATCGATATTTTTAATATACAGATTAATTCAGTCTGGATCAAACTAATTCAAGATCATTCGATAGTAATAGAATATCCACACTTACTAATAGAATATCCACACTTATTTAAGGAGTATATCGAATATACCTACTACTTAAGTGGATGTTAAAAGTTCTTAAATATTATTCTCGATTGAATATTGAAAGGAAAACGCTCAGTATCCAGTAAGGTTAAATACTACTTTCTTTCATATTAATTATTAATTAATATATTTTAGTGATGTATTTTCTTTTATTTTAAGAGTTTATATTTCAAATGGTGGTGACATTAATACTCGTGGCTACGAATACAACTTGTCTTGAAATACTCTATTCTAGCGATGTAAATAACTAATATCGCTGAAAGAGTAACAAAATTCAATTTAAAACCTTTAAGATTAAAAAATAAACACCAGCTCACGCGGCTAATATGATACAGGAATACAATTTACCTTTCATTGCAGAGAGGCTATAAAAAAAGAATGACGTGATAGAGCTTACATCTATGTCAATGATGACTTTCCGATAGACGAAATTTCTTATCACATATAATAATATCTGGACATACATTAACTCCTTTTGTCAGTACCGACTAGTATGTCCGACAATAATATTTATAGACGTCATCGCAAGAACAAATAAAATATTTCATTAGTAATAAAAGAACAAATTCATTTACGTACACAATGGTTCACTTACCATTATATATAATAACGAAAGAATAATATACAAAATCTTTAGTTACTTTATGAATCATCACTTCAGATACTTCTTATACATTATAGCTGACGTTAGAACACATTATCGCACTCGAGAATCTTCTTCGTGGCAAAATAAATACAAATGTGTAAATAGATAGATTACTTATAGTAAAATTTTCTGGGAACATTTAGCTTTGTAAAATGTTAATCATCTGAAAAACATAAACCAGATGCGAAAGTAATCGAGATAAAATATCTATAATATTATTCCCTCGAAACAGATCTCCATTATTCATACTTCTACATATTATTGCAATTACTTGTATTGTTATAAAGCCACACTAACATACCTCCATTATGATTCAGTTGTAGTGACGTCATAGCAAGTAAAATAATTATTTACTGACACTAATTGAGGGGCCTATGGTGGAATGGTTTACAAATAGGCGGATCAGAATAATTGTATAAGGCTTCTATATATAATATTATATTGCCATATTGTTATATAAATATTAATAATGATTTTAAAGTTGCAGTTATAAATAATTACACAATACGTACTCTTTGGATTACGACGGTAATTCTATAACTTCTTCAGGCAATAAAAATAGAAGAAGATAAGACCTTATAAAAGACTTTTTTTTAATCTATTCTACTCTATTCCTTTCTATTCTAAATTATTTGATTGCACTCTATTGTAATCTATTTTATTTAATATTATTTCTCTATGTATCAGTTGTTTGCTATCTACTATTCTATGTAAAATTCACCAATGATTTCTTATGACGTTGATTAACAATAAGTTATCAGCTTACCTGGTGTGATGAATTATAAGTCCGCCGAAACAAGAAACGCTAATTATAATTTAAAATATATTTGATACTAGATACTGTATCCCGCATGTTTCCCTCTACGGATAAGTAATCACCAACATATCATATACTAAAACGTTCTCCGAAGCACGCTGTATTATACACACATACCATATGTGATATAAATATGATTACAGTCGGTTCAGTAGTTTTCATAGTATACAACAAAAAAAAACCGGCTCTTCATTTATTAGTATAAATAGATAGATATATAGAAAAGTCGTTGGATTCAAATTTCAAATATAAGATCGATGATACTACCACTCTGTTTTGTTAAATTTCCATTCCGCCTATTTATCAGACAAGGTTATGATAATATGATAATAAGATAATATTTAATATACAAGTTGGAGATGACAATGCGACAATAAATGAAAACACCGGCATTACTAGTGTATAGGAGTGTTTTGAAACTATCTAAAAAGTCTTCACATGAAAATTTAAAAAAAATTCAAACAAACTTTTTATCATAAATATTGAAACAAAATAGAACACCGTTTGTAAATATTAGTTCACTGACTTGTAATCCGACCGAGTAGATCCTTTCATTATGCCGCATTCATTAGGTACTTTTAATTTTCTTATCTAAGTCTGATGACACAGTTTATATGGATCTTATTGGTTAGGAATAAGGTATAAAATGCATTAATCTGTATTGCGTTTGGCGAAAACTTGAAGTGGTAAACTGGCGATATGTAGGTACCTACCTTCATATTAGTTTATACTGATGCGGCGTGGGAGGTCTTTGATCTTAGTGATAGCCTAATAATTTTTATTTTTATTACAGAGTGTGTAAAATGTTAATAATACAAAGTAATGTGCTGTGGCTAAACTATACGACATATTATATTCAAAGTTTCTATACAGGCTGGACAAGTCATCAGATACACTAAATTAAAATTATTGTCGTATGGTCGTCTCCACTTGTATAACGCTGCTATCTAATACTATCTATAATATAAGAGCTGAGCCACAAAATTTTAAACAACTCCGGGATAGTGTGGTTTATACGGGACCTCTACTATAGCAACTACGAAACGTTCAATGGCAAATTTGTCACGTGTAAAACCACGAGCACAGCTGTTATACTATAAATGAAATAAGTACACACAATAAAAGCAATATCTGGGTTTCTTTAATAATATTCATTGCGTCATGGAAACTTATAATTTGCATTATTGGCTCGAGTTTTAGGAAGCTTAATCCAAAAATAATATAAGCAATTTATAAAATCGAACGTTGCGTGGGTTTAACTATTTTTACATTTTTTAGTTTACCACAGAGGTTAACTTTAATCAACTTTTTCCGTGTAGTAACGGTTCGTGAGGTGACGGAGTAAGTCTTTAATTCTTTTTTTGCCAATGGTTATAAACATGACTAAAAGATTTGATATACAAATATCTATTACAATAAAAAAAAAGCTTGAAATAAAACCAACCCATTCGACTAACGTGGTGTAGTAATTCAATTTCCCTCTAATTGTGAAATTGGTAAGATGATTGTAATGGATTGCCAATAGATGTAGGTTCAACTACCACGTGTGGCAATCATTCTTTACTCGCAAAATGAACTTTTATATACATATAACTCGTAAATTATTGTCACTTTTATAAATCTCTTTTTACATTTTTCATAATTCCTTGAACAATATTATAATTTACAATAGTGTCATCTAGTGGCCGGCATAGTAACCCTCCTTACAAAAATAAACTTTACTCAGCTTTTTTTTTTCAAAACCCAACTGATGAAGCTGGCGTTATATATGTATATGTATAGGTATACATAATAATATCTTACGAGAGAATTATAAAAATATAATACGTACATCTTACATAATTAGTCTTGCTGTCTATGTTGAATAATTAAATGGCTTTTGGTTATATATACCTAAGCTTCTATTATATAAGATTAAATTATTTATTATCATCATCATCTCAGCTCGTATATGTCCCACTGCTGGGCTCGAGCCTCCTTCATGATGGGAGGGAAATTGATCTACTATACCACGCTGGTCAGACGTGTTGGTATATGGTAGGGTTTTGTTTAGAATTTTACTTCTCATAGATGTTATATGCATTTTATATCCCTTAGTCGTCTCTTATGATCACCCACGGGTAAGATAGAGGGTAATGAATTGTATTCTTACTCCGTCAACACACGGGAGACATTGAAGTTGAGATCCTAATTAACCTCTAAGGTCTTTGACGATAAACGTAGCGTAGTTTTACTAGACATTTTGTATATTCATAGCTATTAATAAATCAAATTTAATATATTCATAATTACAGTCTGAAAATCTTTTAAATGATTATAGCATCAGAGTTTTTCTATACGAGAATTTTCTTAGAACAAATCACTTCTGACGTGACTCATTTTTTTTAATTTATTACGGCGCTTAATCTGCCTTTAAAAATTTTTGAGTAAATTTATTTTCTTAGAAATACAATTGAAGTAGCTAACATAAATTTTACAGCAATGGTTCTAAAAGCTGTTTGTAGTCATGCTTGCACAGGTGACATATACAACGAAGCGTCAGTACGTCAGCATTTCGTAACGGTGTGCGTCATTGGTATTTGCAGTCTCAGTAAAGACATTTCAACACAACGTCCAAGAAAAACAGCTATGAGGGAAAGTGTTGCTAACTTTGGCACTAGCCAATTCTAACTACTTTCAAGACCTAAATATATCTATACATCCAAAATTTATTGGTATATCTCTATATCGTGATAGGTTCAGAATGCAATGCACCATATACTTTGCTTTTGATAAAAAGGAACACTCTCCTGAGAATTATACATACATACATACATACATACATACATATATATCATCACGCCATATCCCTTGCAGGGTAGGCAGAGAGAACAGAGTGCCAGAGAACTCTATCTCTGCATACTTCACTCGCTTCCTCAACATTCATAATTCTCTTCATACACGCTCGCCGGTTTCGGAGACTCTTGACTCCACCTTCCTTCAGTACATGACCGATCTGGTCTAGGTAGGTTAGTCTCGGTCTCCCTCGGTACCTACATCCTTCCACTTTCGCATTGTATATCTTCTTAACCAGACGTTCGTTCGGCATTCTTTCCACATGTCCGAACCATCGGAGCATTCCCTTTCGCATCTTTACACCAATACTCTCTTTCATACCTACTCGCTCTCTTACGTCGTCGTTACGAATGCGGTCGGTCAGCCTAACTCCACAGATTTGCCGAAGAGATCGCATTTCGACCGCATTAATTTTACTTTCATACTCTTTTCTGCATACCCAACTCGCGCTTCCATACAGTAATGTTGGGACAAGCACTGCGTTATGTATTGCTACACGTGCCTTCTGGCTGAGGTGGTGGCTGCCGAGAAGTTGCCCCAACGCTCCGTTCACTCTATTTCCCGCATTCACTCTTCGCTCTATATCATTGGTGTACCATCCATCTCGGCTAAATCCACATCCAAGATATACAAATTCATCCACTTGCTCTAGTACATCATTACCTATTGTTACTCTTACATCTGTTCTGGCTTCATCTCTTTCAAAGACCATTATTTTGGTTTTGCTCACATTCACGCGTAGACCCCTTTTCTTACAATCTTCTGTCATTGTGTCGAATAGGGTCTGCAGGTCAGTCGCTGACTGTGCCAGCAGGACTGCATCATCTGCATAAAGCAGAGCAGAGACCACTGAGTCACCCATCTGGACTCCCACATTCATATCGTTCAACATTTGGAGACATTTATCCAGATATATGATAAACAGCCTGGCTGATAGAACGCAGCCCTGCTTAACGCCGATATTGACGTCAAACCAAGGCGACATTCCATCATCCAGCCGCACACAGGCTCTACAGCCCATGTAACTGGATTGCACAGCCTGCAGCAGTTTACCGTTAATACCATACTCCGGTAAAATGTCCCAAAGTTCCTTTCGTACAACCGTGTCAAATGCTCTCTCCAGATCCACAAAACTGCAGAAAACCCTCTGACCTAGGGCCAGATGCTTCTCCACAATGTTGCGCAGAGAGAACACTTGATCCATGCATCCCCTTCCACTCATGAAACCTCCTTGTGTCTCACACAGTAAACCATCGGACACCATCCTCATTCTCCTTTCAATAATTTTACCATACACTTTTGCTGCCAAACTGGTCAAGCTTATGGCTCTGTAATTTGCGCAGTCATAACGTGAACCCTTGTTTTTAAACAAAGGCACGATGACTGCGCTATTCCAGTCCCCGGGAACCATTCCCGAGCTCCAACATAAATTGAGGAGCAACAAGAACGCCTCCCGGACACAGGAGCCACCAAGCTTGATCATCTCGGCAGACACCATATCAATGCCCGCTGCCTTACCATTTTTCAAGCTTCTTATCGCCCATTCAACTTCATCCATACTGATGCCATCGGAGGATGCCGTCGCCGAATGTTGATCTACTAGACCACATGCGACACCGGCGCCAACCATGGTATCCGCATACATATCGCCAAAATATTCACTCCATCGGCTTAACACGTCTTGTGTTTGTGTAAGAATGTCTCCACCTTTAGACCTTATTTCATTCATTCTGAAGGCTGACCAACCACCCCGAGACTTCTTCACCTCCCTCCAAAAGAGTTTGGTGTTACCCTCGAAGTTTTTAGTCAGCCTATCTTCTGCACTCATACTTGCTCTATCACGTTTCTCTTTCACTAAGGCCTTGGTGTCATTCTTACATTGCCGATATATTTCTTTCTTCTGTTCAGTCATACTGTCATTCAGATTCAAAGAAGAGACATAGTCCAGCCACGCTTTCTTCTTTTGCTCTACGGAAGCTGCCACTTCCGCATCCCACCATGCATCACCATTTGTGTTTCTATGCTTCTTTGAACTTCCACATACTTCTTTCGCTGTGTCTACCATACTCTCTTTCAATACTCTCTAGCATTCTTCAATGTCCGATTGCGGCTGGCTTGCCATCGTCAGCCGTTCTCGGACACCCTCTGCATACTTTTCTCTTACACACTCTTCTTGCAACCTTTCAACCTTTATTCTTTCAAGCCCTCCGAATTGGACACGCTCTCGCCAGTGCCTCCACTTTCTGAACAGACCACTAAATCTCGCAATAACGAGATAGTGGTCCGTATCGACTGTGGGGCTCTTGCGTCCAATATTTTGCTTCGGAGGCGACTGTCTACCAAAATTAAATCTATTATACTTTTCTGTTCATTCCTTCTCCATGTATACATATGGATGTCCTTATGTTGGAAAAATGTGTTTGACACAATAAGGTTTCTCTCCATGCATACATCCGCTATGAGCCTACCTGCGTCGTTCACTCTCTTATCACCAAATGGACCAAGTACGTCCTCATAGTCGGGACGCTTGGTCCCCACCCATCCGTTCAAATCTCCGCATACAATCACGCGTTCACTGGTTTCTGCCATATCCAAAACTTCCCTAACATTATCCCAAAACTTCTCTAGGTCTGATGCCACCGAGGATCCTACGGGAGCATATGCTACAACCATGAATACCTTGGTGACACCAAGTTTTATACGGACCCAAAGAAGTTTGGGATCATACATTCCGTAATCCTTCACACCTGAGGCCAAGCGAGAGGACAGCAGTACTCCTACCCCCATGCTGGCTCGATCGCTCTGTGGTACACCAGACCACAGAGCCATCCCGCCACCAGGAAGATCGCAGGCGTCGCTGCCCCTTCGCTTGGTCTCTGTTACACAGAGCACGTCTAGCTGTTTGTCCGCCATGACGGATATCAGCTCGTGCAACTTACCTTCCACACAACCTCTTACATTCCACGTGCCCACCCGGCACTCTGCTCTCCTCGACTCGCCTGACTGGGCAAGGCGTGATGGGTGGCGGCCCCCATCGCCGCAACTGCCGAAGTTCGTACCGACGGGGGCGGGTCGGTACGCGTCGCCTCCGGGGGACACCCTAACCCGCCTAATAGAAATATACTTTACCTGAAATAACCCTTTTTGAGAATTAATTGTTGACCAGACGGCATCAGATAGAATTGGCACAGATCGATGTAAAGCTTTTAGTCGTCTCTTAGGATGCTCTCGAGCAATGTAAGGATTGCTTTTCGTAGCCGCCACCAAGCAGGTATTTGAGGGCAAAAGAGTTAGAGCTTCGAAATATAATTTCATACCAAGATAAGGATCTGATTTTACAATACATGTACTTATTTATTTGTAAATTATGATTTCATCATTTTCCTACTCTTATCCCAATTCTTTGGGGTCGATACAATATATATGTATGTACTCTTCTTTCATTGTACATATTGTGAAAGTTATTGGCAAAATCCTCATTGGGAATGTAATTGTTAACTAAAAGGCATCAGTTAGAGTTGGGCCAGGTTGTTATAAGGCTCTTAGTCGTCTTTTACGACATCCACGAGCAAAGGGTTGTAGTATTCGAAGCCGCTACCACACAGTAAATTATGATTTATTTTTCATATTTTAGATGACATGTAAAACCGTCAGTCGAAGTGACAATTCAAGTGTTATCTTGTCGGATTTAGAAAGTGGGAATATTGAGTGAGTCTATGCCTAAACATATCACGCACTTAGTCTGTTAATACTAGCCTTAGTAAGTGAAATTCTGTCATAATGACATCATCATTTGATTGAAGGCTTCAGCCGTTAGCAATTTATCAATCACTAATAAAGTCATGATGCAAAATTATGCTAGTCATGTTCCTAGTGCCCAAAGTGAAACTCATAAAGCCTGTGTCTACTTTACTTCGGATTGCATTAGTACTTGATATCAGTTAGAATATTATTAAGCAATGTACCAGCGGTTTTATTTGCGTATTTATTTATTTATCGTCATTATTTTGTCTCGAAATTTTAATAATGTCTATTATCATTTTTGTTATCTCAACATTGCTATGACCACAAGCAATAGACAGAACCATTATTGTAGATGTCCTATTATAGAATTTTGCCTGATTGACTAATATTCATATACATCACTCCACTTCTACTTATTATAATTTTACGTCATCATTCTCCTACTCTTATCCCAATTGCTTAGGGTCGATACAATATGTACTCTTCTTTCATAATACATATTGTAAAAGTTATTGGCAACAGTTTTATGACCGGCCACCTGCCTGACTTCAACCCTCCTTGGGAATGTAATTGTTGACCAAATGCCATTAGATAGAGTTGGCGCAGGTCGTTATAAGGTTCTTAGTCGTCTTTTACGACATCAACGAGCAAAGTAAGGGTTGGTAGTATTCGTAACCGCTACCACACAATGTTTAATTTTACATATTACTGTATAATCTTACGTATTACTCGATAAAGTCATTCGCAGTAAGATTTTATGGAACATAATTCATATAAAAAAGTATACAAAAAAAAATGTATACAAAAAAAAACTTTATAATATTAATATAGATATATCTCAAAATTAAAATAAAAAGATTTTACATCTTTATGGGTGAATTTTCAAAGTTACAATAATCACAATTAAAGTAGAACAAAATAGTAACCACTAAAGTGTTACATAAATAGCAATGAATTCAGGTCGAGCATGAACGGAACGCTATATAGTACCGGCGATAAGGCATGCAAGGAAGAGTATCGAATTTACGCTGCCAGTAATTGTATGTCGGTATCCGCTCTCTTTTCATTGATCTCATATTAATTTTAGTTTAAGCACATAAATCATGTATTTATTACTGATTTAATTACATACACACATACATAGCTTCACGCCTGTTTCCCAGAAGGGTAGGCAGAGACTACGGATTGCCACAAACCACGATCCTACCATACTTCCATCGCTTCATTCACACTCATAATAGTCTTCATGCATGCTCTACAATTACGCATACTCTTAATATGACCTCTCGTCAATACATCGCCAATTATGACGAGGTCTTCCCCTTGTATTCATCCCATTCACGCTTGCTTTATATATTTTCTTCGTCAACCTCTCCTCACTCATTCTTTCTAAGTGTCCAAACCACCTCAGCATACCCTTTTTGATCTTTGTCACTACTTCTTCATTCACACCACAACGCTCTCTTATAACACTATTCCTAATTTTATCTTTTATATTTTCACTGATTTAATTAACGTAGAAATAATAAATATAGCTCTACAAATATAAGTTTTAATTTGGATGTGACCTAACACGTCTGGCATTTTACATTTGACACCTACTTATCTTCATCATCATTATCATAATGTAAAATGTTTTAAAAGAAAATATAATTTAGGTGGCATAATTTAAAATGTTTTAAAAGAAAATGAAATATATTCTATACCCGTTTTTGTGACTGAGCATCTAATTGGCTGGTCAGATTTTAATAAAATCATTGGTTTGTATTTGAGTGAGTTCTTGGATGATTTAGTGTCACAATTGTGCCTGATGGGTGTGGCACTACGATCAAGTCCTGCTATTATTATATATTTGTACAAAGTCTGCTGCATTAGCTAATTATTTTACAGATTAACTAGACAAAAATCTAGAAATGAAGCATTCATTTCGCAATTTAGATTAATTATCATTTAATTTTTTTTAAACTGTTTAATTGCAATTAATCAGCAACGGACAAATAAGTTCACTTAATATGTAATAATATATTTTAATAAAAAAATAATAATTCTAAAACTGAAAATTAAATAGTAAAAATTCATTTAGAAATAAAATATATAAGGGAAAAGAAACAAGATAACTGAATTACACTTCATTCATTTAGAAAGAAATTATATGACTATGCTAATTGTCTTTTCCTGTTACGCATGCACCTCTACGGCGCCTTTATAATATACATAGATTTATACAGAACATAGTCATGTATTTCTTTCACGTATAAAAAGTAGTACCTACGTCAAGGGAAGTGAATAAATTTAGTTCGACTTTTTCAGAAAACTGTTGCATATTATCAACTATAATAGTGCTGTATCGACGTTATCAATAAGTGATTTATTAATATAATAGGTATATGTTAGCTCATTAGTTATATTTTTTAAATTGATAAATAATTATCTATAATACTAAAAATACTTTAGTAATTTATTTAAGAGAAAAAATACTAAATGTGTATTATTATTGAATTATCACTGCAATATGTAAATATTTCTATAAACAGCAGGGGAAAAGAGTTAAGCATTAAACTCGTCTTAGAATGCACAGATGACATAGTTGTTCAGATACCGAAGTACCGTGGCAAGCGTCATAGATCCGATACCCAGTAGTACCTACAATACTTTGGGCGAACCACCAGCTGTTGTTACGAGTCTATGTATAATTTATGTCCGTAATTTGCAAAGGACTTTCAAAAATATAGTTTGTAAATTCCCACGGAAGGATTGTTTGTTGGTTGTTGTCTTTGAACTGAAAAAGTGATTTAATTGCTCGTTAATGCATTTTTTGTTAACCAGTCTATCCCACAGGAATAGCATAACTTTTCGGTATATAAAGAATCAATTGATTTTAGACAAATTCGTTTTACCATGCCGATGTGATTGAGCAACAAATACCCATCCATATCAACTCTTGAATATATAAAAATTATTATTATAGATTAGACTAAATTAACCACTATTGCTTGCCCTTTATTATGAACCCTATATCGCTACTACGATTTTTTTAAAGGAAAAGATGTGCAACGGCTTAGACTTTGAATTCTATATACAAACAATGCATTGTGTATTCGTTTTATAGTTATGATATGCGGCAATTAGGGCTTTTCATTTTATTTTCTGCCAATATTACACAGTAAATATTATGAAAAAATCATCAAAGCTTGCGAAACTATAATAAAGAAATAATATTACTCATAAAACTATCATAATGTGTAATAAGTACTTTAGGTAGAGTTATAAATCATATGAAACGATCTTTCGCTTTTTTCATTATAATCCAAACGTCTTTATTATGAGAAACTATGTCTGTTTTTATTTTTACATATATATATATTTTTACGAAATTTTTATGTGGCTATAAAATGTTGTTTCAGATTTCAGATGCTTTTAAAATTATAGAATATTTTGCATAGGATGAATCTTAAACCGTTTTGTTTTGGTACATAAACGAAATAACTAAAAAAAATAGATGACGTAGCTTGTAAAATAATAGTTAATATATTGTCTTTAATATTTTATATAATAAATGAAGTAAAAACTATATTAAAAACAGTTTTTTAATAAGACCACTACTGCAATGAGGGTTAGGGGCCTTGCGTCGCGGGGAAGTCAGTATACAAATAATTACCCAGACTAAGAAATTATTAAGCTCAACATCATCAATTAATCTTTCTTCATGGTCCATCGTTATACAATGCCATATGACCATTCATTAGACAGTTTATTATTATACTATTTTATATTAAACTTACCTATTAACTAAATAATAATATCAATATAAAATCTATTACCTGGAGCAATAACCTAACTTAATGACCCACTATTAGTAGATAAATAAAATTACGTATTCGCACACTGATATCTTTTAACCCACAACATTTTTTTTAACAGATAATTAGAATGTTGTGAGTTAAAAAAAATTTCAATGTACTTTAGTTATTTAATCAAAACATTAGAATATATTACGAATTAAAAACTACTAAATGATCAGCATTGACATCGACAAAGAGAGTAATCTCTTTGTTATTCAAAATTATTTTGGATACAGCATGACTATTTCGTTTCATAGACGGACACATAGTTGAAGCTTTATCTTCTTAACATATTAAAATTAAGTGTCACCTTCACGCTAAACATCGAATCCATGTAAATAATTACAATGCAATTTTACAATTGTTTATAGATTGTTCTAGCTTAAAGAATAAGATAGTTTTAATAGTTACCAGTGCTACATTTCTATGTAAAATATAGTAATAAAAGAAACGTCATCCATTTTTATGTAATTAGCGTTTGCATGAAGCCGGTATATGCATTTAGTATTATATGTATAAGCTATTATTAATTTAATCAATTTAAATCAAAATGGATTTGTCAAAAGTCAAGCTAGCGTATTCAAACAAAAAAATCTACATGTGAGTATTTTTATCATTTATTAAATAATCATAGGAATAATATTCGTTATCATCTTGTGACCTTAATGAATATGCGTGTTTTTTTTTTAATTAAGCTGTGGTTTCATTATATTATAGCTTATGTACAATATAAATTATTATAAGGTGTTGGATTTTTTACAATTTTTACAACTCTTTTTTTATTAATTATTTTTTTAAGGCGCCAAGAAGGTAACGCTTGCATTGCAGCAAACTTTATAAGTGTAATTCTGTGACTCTGGATTAAATTATTAGTTATAAAATATTTATGCTTTAGTCATTTTTATGCTCGTACTAGTTATTATAAACTCATAAACCTGCTTTGCTTGATTGGTATTAGTGACTTATTGTTTAATTGCAACATGGTCAATCTATCACATTTTATTTTTGCTAAAAGCCAAGATAACAAAAGTCATTACAAACGTAAATAATGTAGTTATAGCCTCAGAAATCGTAGGGTGTTAGCCAATAATGAGGAATTTGACAACAAAATCTTGGCAAACTATAAGTCGACCGGTTATTTAACATTATAGCATTTAAAGTTTTATTTTACATAGACAGTCTATAACTAAATAGATGATTTGTACTGAAGTATTGAACTCGTTCAAATACAGTAACCAAATAACACAAAAACGATCCATTATATTTCGACATTGATTGAATATTGTTATGTTAACAACCTTGTAATGAATGATCTAATAGCAAATATATAGATCGCAGGCTGCGTTGATTTTTAACATTTTTTAATTTATAATTTATTGTAAATATTGGAACAGATCGTTACTAATATTATAAATTCGAAAGTAACTCTGTCTGTCTGTCTGTCTGTCGCTCTTTCACGCCAAAACTACTGAATCGATCTAAATGAAATTTGGTACACAGATAGTCTAGAGCCTGACAAAGGACATAGACTACTTTTTAATGCAAAAACGGGTTTTAAAGGGTGATGAAAGTTGTAAGGAAGTATTGTCATTTTTAAAGCCAGAAGCTTGAAACTTATTTTTAGGATACTGATTAAATATAAATAAATACGTCATTAAAATTGTGTAAAAAAATACCCTTAAGGAGTAAAATAAAAACAGGGGATGAAAAACTTTAGGAAAGTAATCTTATACGCGGGCGAAGCCGCGGGCAGAAGCTAAAATAATATATAAAAATCATTAATTTTACAATGTATATTGTAATCTACGTATACAATGTGAATTACCATAACAATATTTCTGAAGTGAAATTTCTAATGCGACTTACAACAAGGTTGTGTTAAACGTTTAACGCAATGGCACTCGAACGCATGCGCGTAGTATACCTGTTACAGACCAGCGCGAGCGTTAGCAACGAGTAGCGTCTAATATTCCATCGCAAGAGGGAGAGATAAAGAAAGATACACAAAAGTAGAAAGTAGGAGAGAGAAAGAGAGTGAGTCAGTAGATCCCAAGCACAGGCGCGTGGTATTCTTGATATGCAGCGAAGTAAACAGTGTGAACGTCGTCAAATTAGCTGCAGTACACGTTGTTCTATTTTAATTTATAATATTCATTATTTTCATAGGTTTAAATTTTCACTTCTGTCGGCAGTCCTCATGACTGCTTTGTGTTTTTTTTTGTCATGCCACAATATTAAAAGCTTATATTTTTTTAAACAGTCCTTATCTTTTATGCATGTATTTGTATATAGTAATTGTATATAATAAATGAGTAATATAAGAAGATTATTAAATACAGTAAATACTCATGGGTGGTCTACATAATAATACAACTATAAAACTTATCTACACAATTTGATATGTTGATCACATGGCACATGACATGTGTATCAATGTGTACGAAATATAAAATAAACATAAATACACATCATTATGTTTATTTTATAATTCATAACGGCTACCAAACAATACGTAAACTATAATGTATTCGTTTATATGTTGTAATTGAAAGATAAAAATATAGGCTGACATTGATCGTTTATGACCCTGAATTTTATTTCAATAAGATTATTTAATGCATTTCCGAAGAGCATTGTTTTAAAGTTGTCTGTCTATCGGCGTCATGTTTCCTACGTATTTAAATAAGGACGTCCGTTTCCTTTCCTTAGAAAGTTAAACGCAAAAAAATCATTCGGTTCGCATCGATGACGATTTATAAACGGAACATCCATTCTTGACATTTATGATATAATGATTACTAACTTTAGTATAACATTTGACGCATTACATCAAGTTTAATGGCATTATAATAAATAGTTTTGCTGTCAATAGTCAATTTAGATTTATTGGCATTCGTCAGTCAATACATAATTTACATGTAAAATTAAATTTTAATCACATATAATTATTATGTATACTCAGTTACTTAAGTATTTATAATATAATAGAATATGTGTCTAGACATTGATTTTATTGTTTAAAGATGCATAGTAGAGATAAACTAGAACTAAAATTTGCGGTTACCATCATTCTCGAGGTGGCTTACTGTCAGTCTTAAAATTGTGCCAAAAACCTTGCAGTCTATTCAATAGATTTAAATATATAGAAATATATTTAAATCTATCTATAATACTTAGAAAAAAAGAAACAAAGAAAAAAGTTAAGCAGCTATGCCAACATATACTAGGATAATAACTCAAAATTCTTGTCTAGTTAAGTAGATGGGCTTCTTTATCTGTTTAGCTGTTTTTATATCACAACTTTAGTGTTGTTATATAGCCATATTGAATTCTAAATTACGATTAGAATGTAGTGTTTTCAAAATTGCTTATATTTTTCAGTTACAAAAATGATTTTAATTTCTTTTATAATGTAAAACGACAATTATAAAGTGATATAAGACAATGTGCGAGTTTCACATCTATTTGTATTAAATCAATGCGAAGACTACAATTACAAATACAAAGAGAAGTGTAATCATGATGTCATCAATAAAAAGTAATATACCGAGGCGCCTCGCCGCAGACGAAGCCTTTAAGGTTGTATGGGCGCCATTCGCTCTTGACCCAACGTCTTCTAATGAAATTCCTATGTGAACTCGTATGGAACGCGTAACCTCAATAACTTAAAGTGCAGTGCCAAGGGCAAAGGAAGATAGAAGTTTAAGGTTAACTTTGTATAAGAATTTTAAATGACACGCGGTCTAACACATTTTGGTTATAACTTATATTCAAGTATAATTTATTTCATTAAAATATTAAAAAAAAATTAATGCAACTTATTTTATTATTTTATCTGTGGTAAGACTACAGATAATATAGCTGATAATATAAGTCAAAACTATAAATGATTTATCTGTGTTTAATTCAGTTAACGACATTACTGTTTGGCTTTTTTTCTTAGGTTTAAGGTTTATTCAATATGTAATGTTAATATTTTAATCGTAAGTACTTTATAATTTACTTTTTTTTTTATAGGATTATTCAAAGTGCCAATTATATTATTACAAAAACTGGAATATACTTGATAGTACAGGATAGTTTGACAAACAGGCTACTATATCCGTCCACTCATGTACGTTGACACATGTTGCGAAGTTTACAATGGTTGAATGAATAGACGAAGTATGAATACACGTATTAATAATGAAAGAATACTCACCTAAGAAGAAGGTTGAGAGAACTATCATTCCTTGTCGTTGGTACATCCTTAACACTAGAAGGTTCGCTTCGAACACCACGCAGAGAAAGTCTCAATTGCTTAGGAATGGAGCTGAGAAGGCCACTGCTGTTTCTACGCTGATTCAAGCTCTTGGACCGTGTCAACTTGTTCCCCTCCAAATCCACAGCTTGGGGATTAGTAGACACCTCCTCAATTGTTGCATCGGACACATTAGTCTTTATTATCGTAGGAACGGCAGTCTTCACCTCTCCCAACAATTTTTCCCAAGGCGACGCGAGGTCCTCCTCCGAAATCGTCTCGAAACTCCTCGGACCCACCGACGACGAGGTCTTGTCAGACATATTGAGCACTAATAAGTAGGGGAAAGCAAAGGAACGTAGCACGACGGACACCTACAGGGCACTTCGTCACTTCGGGTTTTTAGTTTCTTGACAGCACTTCACTCTTATCATAATATCCATTTGTAAATCATAATGTTTGGGGTAGAAATGTTGACACTGAAACAAAGAAAAAATATTTTATAAATACTTACATTCCTCTTCTATCTTATATAGTTATAATTTAGTAGTGGTAGGACCACGCTGTTGATAGCACTCTGTCTACAGCTGCGAGCCGGTCCGTCCGGGGTAGTACCACACTCTCGCAGAAGATCGACGTCTGAGTGATGGCAATTTGCTATTGCGCTTTATTCGGTGAGCGAGAGAGCCGAAAGCCCGACTGGGTGCATTTGAGGATTCCATTGGTAGGCAACGACCTAGCTATACCCCTTGGTATTGCAAAGGTCTATGAGCGGCAGTAACACTTACCATCAGATGTGTTGCTTGCTCGTTTGCCACCACAAGCAATAAAAAAAAAAGTTCGCATTAGATACAAGCCTCTGGCATAAAAAAGACTTTTTTTGCGGTAGGCCATGGAGTGGTCGGGCCGTGCCAAATCGGTCAGGGGTGACGGAAGAGGCGGCACGCAACCCCTTAGACCCACCCTGCAAAGCGCCTCTCTTCGCCGTGCGAGTGGGCTATCGGTAACCGATCCTCGTCTTCGGTGGCCATAAAAAAAAGACCTACGAAATGACGCTAGTAAGATGAATTGGCGTAATATTAGAGGAGGTAGTAGGAGCTTTTTTTGCGGTAGGCTACGGTACGTCACGCCCCGCTTATCCATCCGGGGCGATAGAGAAGCGGCGCATTACGCCGTAGACCTGTTCTTCAACGTACCTCTAGACGTCATGCAGTATAGGATATAGAGTTATCTTTCTTTTAGTTGATGATATCTATTTACAACTTTTAGTTCTTTTATGCGACATTAAGTGGCACATAAGCTGTAATGAAAGATTAATTTCTCAATACGTTACCATGTGAAAAAAAATAATTACACTTATAAAATACTACACACGTATAACTATAATTATATATAAGTATTTACGTTATTATAAAACAATGCATGCGACGAAAAAGAAAGTCGGTAACTGAATATACTTTCATAAATTTCTTAAGCTTTAATTTTGTATAACGGTTTCAATGCAATAAAGCAATATACGTCGGATACGAAGCGGTGTTGTTTGTATAGCATTTACGATAGAAATATTTCGAATTTACTGACTGCAACTGATGTTCAGGAAAGTGCTTAATAGGCATAATGCCTTTCTAAATAATTCTCTAAGATTTTGTGTTATTGTTTGAAGAGAAAGGCGAAGTTTCTAGTAAGCTAGAGAAACGCTAACGTATGTAGTCTTAATTAGTAAGTACACAGATTTAAGGCTGTATGTCTGTCAATTAAATGCATATCTTTAACCACTTGAATGATAATTACTATTTCATTCTTTCACTTAACCTTCTTTTAACAGGTACCTTGTATGAATGTAAATTTTTACGATCGCAAATTATATGTTCTAATGTCGAGAAAGTGTGTTCGCAATTGTCTATGTTATACTTTTGTAACGATCATTAAATGTGTTATAAAATTGGTCTAATAATTGCTTTGGCTTATAGAGATTGAATAATACTACCAACTTAATTATTACCCATGTCTTCGTATGCCTTATTTTGGATAAAGTCAATCAATCTAGTGGTAGTTTTACGTTGTTTAGAATTTTCTGTCTGCCCAAAAACGTTATCCGAGTTATAATAATTTGTCTTTCGTTGAGTGAGAGAATCTAAAATCTATACCTATCCCCAATTTAGCTGGTATTACAGAGTGCCATGAAGAGCAATTACTACTTACCATCAAGGGAACTGCGTCCTTGTCCTCGCGAAAATAATAAAGAAAAAATGTATAATCATTTATTTCTTTTGTCATATAAATCTCTAATATGACAATCAAAGACTTGTTAAACAGGAAACATTGGAATAGCAGGAGCACAGACACTGCCTACTATAAATGAGGAGTCGTGCCTTCAGTTCTTTCGTTAAGAAAACGAAGCGCAATAGCCAGTTCCTACTATTCGAGCGTCGGTTTTCTAGTAGATTATAGTACTACAATGGACGAGACGACTTATTTATAGTTGCAGACAGTAATTGCCAGTGATGTGATTCTACAACTAAAGTAAAAAGTACTAAACTGTATAATTTCTATGTTAAGTACATTGAAGTATAAAAATTAGCAGTACTTAAAATAAACCGTTAATTAAATGACCGAAGTGTTATTTAAATGACTGAAATGTTATTTAAATTAAAATATAAAATTTTTCATTTACAAAATTTGAAAAACATTGTAACGTAAGAAAACAATAATCACGTTAATTTTAAAAGAAGTTGTAATGTAAGAAGAGATATATTATATTTGACTGTTGTATTTAGACAATGAGGAATAGAATGAAATATTTGCTGTATTATCATAGGAATAATAGTAACTAGAACAAAACGTGAAACAAATTGATATTGTAAGCAGAATAATTTAAAAACAAAGTTAATAAAAGAGTCATCTTCTAGAACAGTTATTTTATTTTGGTATGGAATATTTAGGTTGCCAAACGTCACAGCAACATTACACAACACATGTGATCAAATTGCACGTTTTATAACATTAAGATAACAGAAATTTACCTACATAACATGTATATGTATTTACATATAACAAAATAGATACATACATACATATCATCACGCCATATCCCTTGCAGGGTAGGCAGAGAGAACAGAGTGCCAGAGAACTCTATCTCTGCATACTTCACTCGCTTCCTCAACATTCATAATTCTCTTCATACACGCTCGCCGGTTTCGGAGACTCTTGACTCCACCTTCCTTCAGTACATGACCGATCTGGTCTAGGTAGGTTAGTCTCGGTCTCCCTCGGTACCTACATCCTTCCACTTTCGCATTGTATATCTTCTTAACCAGGCGTTCGTTCGGCATTCTTTCCACATGTCCGAACCATCGGAGCATTCCCTTTCGCATCTTTACACCAATACTGATACAAAATAGATGTTATACCAAAACCAATAATTTTATTTAAAAGGCTTAGAATTAATGTTATACGATATTGATGGCAAAAATATAATACCCAACGGTACTTTGGTGATCGTATTTTAAAACGAAACGTCTGCCAAATGTCCCACAGTACGCAAATGTGGGTCAATGCTCCAGTGTACTGTTCACCTCGATGAATCACGAGTTGATAGCAAATGTACGGTTACTGTTATTAAAGCCGAAATATCAGTTTTGAAAATTCAATAACCCCAACCCTTTGAAGTTATAAATCAGCACTATCAGTACTAACAGATTATTTAAGAGAAGTAATGTAGATTCTAAAAGTATTCTAACTAAAGTACTAAAACTTTGCAATTTTATATTGTTAAGAAATTCTTTAAAAGAAGTAATGTAGATTCTAAAAGTACTCTAACTAAAGTACTAAAACTTTGCAATTTTATATTGTTAAGAAATTCTTTAAAAGAAGTAATGTAGATTCTAAAAGTACTCTAACTAAAGTACTAAAACTTTGCAATTTTATATTGTTAAGAAATTCTTTAAAAGAAGTAATGTAGATTCTAAAAGTACTCTAACTAAAGTACTAAAACTTTGCAATTTTATATTGTTAAGAAATTCTTTAAAAGAAGTAATGTAGATTCTAAAAGTACTCTAACTAAAGTACTAAAACTTTGCAATTTTATATTGTTAAGAAATTCTTTAAAAGAAGTAATGTAGATTCTAAAAGTACTCTAACTAAAGTACTAAAACTTTGCAATTTTATATTGTTAAGAAATTCTTTAAAAGAAGTAATGTAGATTCTAAAAGTATTCTAACTAAAGTACTAAAACTTTGCAATTTTATATTGTTAAGAAATTCTTTAAAAGAAGTAATGTAGATTCTAAAAGTACTCTAACTAAAGTACTAAAACTTTGCAATTTTATATTGTTAAGAAATTCTTTAAAAGAAGTAATGTAGATTCTAAAAGTACTCTAATTGAAGTACTAAAACTTTGCAATTTTATATTGTTAAGAAATTCTTTAAAAGAAGTAATGTAGATTCTAAAAGTACTCTAACTAAAGTACTAAAACTTTGCAATTTTATATTGTTAAGAAATTCTTTAAAAGAAGTAATGTAGATTCTAAAAGTACTCTAACTGAAGTACTAAAACTTTGCAATTTTATATTGTTAAGAAATTCTTTAAAAGAAGTAATGTAGATTCTAAAAGTACTCTAACTAAAGTACTAAAACTTTGCAATTTTATATTGTTAAGAAATTCTTTAAAAGAAGTAATGTAGATTCTAAAAGTATTCTAACTAAAGTACTAAAATTTTGCATTTGCATTTACCTTGCAGGGTAGGCAGAGAGAACGGGATTTGCATAGATTCGTTTTGAAGTTTTCTTTTCTTAGATATATCTATTTATGTGTTTACTCGCAGTTAAAGAATGAATGTTGAATAACATATCACTTCTACACCATATGGAATGACTCTGTAGATATGAAAATACAATACAATAAATTTCAGTTTTTATTATTGCCTTAGAGTTAGACTCTTCAGCCATTATAAAAAAAAAGAAGATTGTTATTTTTTAAAGAAATACATAATTAAAAATATAGATTAATAACATATTATTTATGAATATGTTAAATTTGTTAAATTGTTAGCATACCACACATAAACCTACATAAGATCAAACAGAATCCGACAATGGTTTGCGCAAAAAAAAAATACTAATAGATCTATTTAAATCCATTTTTCATTTCAAACCTTGACTTAAATTTAATTAATTTTATCTTAATTATGATTAACTGTCACACAAACTCACTTTGTTAATAATTACAATTATAATATGTTAAGGCGAAATGTAGGTGACTTGACTCTGTCTTTCTTTTCGGGTATAAAGACGTGACATTATATAAAGAATATAATCACAATATTTTTATAAGTGTTTCCAATCTTCCTTTCAAAGAATCCTAATTCCTTACAGTCTATATTTATAGGATGGAAATCTCCATCTCAAATAAACGAAATATCATACGATACCGCATTGGATGTACGATTTCGAAGACCAATAACTCACGAACGTACTGGATCGTAAATGGAATATTATAAAGAAAATAACAGATATATTAGTGGTAGGTGACCACACAGTACTACAATCGCAGAAAATCGACGTCTGAGTAATGTCAATGTACTATTGCGCTTCGTTCGGTGAGTGAGAGAGCCGGAAGCCCAACTGGGTGAGTTTGGGGCTTGTACTGGTAGGCAGCGGCCTAACTATACACTTGGTATTGCAAAGGTCTATAGACTGCAGTATCACTTAACATCGGGTGTGCTACTTGCTCGTCTGCTACCATAAGCAATAAAAAAAAAAGAAAAAGTATCCTATGTCTATATTTCCAATAATATTAGAGAAAACTTGAAAAAGTAAAGTTGTTTTCTATGGTTTGGTTGTGTGTATAGAAGGTACATCGGCCGAGACAATATATTTTTATATAATATTAGTTTTACCATATGGTTTAAGAATACAATGATTTACTACTCTTTCTACTTTCGCGTCATAACGTCTGACTGAGGCTTTTAGACCAAGTTATTTTTTTTTTTTTGGGACTAATCCCACCACACATTCCCACCATTGTAACTCCTATAAGCCAGGATCCACAATGGTCACTATAAATGACACCGAGGTTTGACCCTCAGGCAGTCCCGGGAAATGATTTTAATTGTCTTGGAACCCGCAACAAATTTAATTAGAAAAGTTAAAGAGGAGGAGTTGGAAAAGAGTGATTCCACTTCCCTCCCAGGCAAAGCGGGAAACAGAAAGCAATATTGACTAGTCAGTCAATAAGTAAAGGGTTGTACAGCTACGATAAGCGCAGCAGTACGGCACCACGGATACGGGATAACTTAACGGGGCCTATATGTGAGCCTTAAGATTGGTTGCAGTAGTAGGTATGGCAGAAACGCCTAAACGCCCAAGACCTTTTAGACCAAGTTATTAAAACTTGCCACTGACGTCAAGAATTCGGTACAAGTGTTCCAATAACGATGGGGAAGGAATACGGTAGGTTATGGAGCCTGGACGAAACGGACGGCGTGTCCCGACCATAGTCTGCCAAATAAAAAAAGGTTATTAAAACTCAAGTGCTGCCGATTGCCAGGCATGACGATTGTGACGTTATCTCTATTATCACCGAACAGCATATGATAGATATAGCCAGGATACAAGTAAGTACCATGAAGTCGTGCTGGCTTTATTTACCACGTGACTATACACTGTACATTAAGGATGTAATTATCATTGTATTAGTGCAGTATTTACATAGAATTTGCATAGTTATCTGTGAATCCTGATTGCTCATACCAACAGATGCAATGTTTTATACGATGGATGATTACACGCTTTCGTCATGCAGTCACGCGGATTTTAAAAGCGTCACAATTAATTCCCATATTTTTTTTCTCTTGTATGCTGACAGCAATACGATCAACCATCCTAGATAACCAGGGCAATCCACTGTGCTATATAGTTCTGCCTCTTCTGTTAAATATTATTAGCTTCCTTAGTAGGGGGCATCGTATCTGCGGAGGTTTTATTGCATGTGACAAATTGGTGGCGTAAATTGCATTACCTTCTCGCTCATGGCAACCACTTCATATATAAGTTGGCATACTACTGTAGCAATCAATCTTAACGCTCACATATAGGCCCCGTTAAGCCCTTCCGTATCCGTGGTGCCGTACTGCTGCGCTTATCGTAGCCGTACACCTCTTTAAATATTGGCTGACTAGTCATTTTGTTTTCCTGTCTCTCGCTTTGCCTAGGAGCGAAGTGGAATCACTCTTTCCAACTCCTCCTCTTTTACCTTTTCTAATTAAATTTGTTGTGGGTCCCAAGACAATTAAAATCATATCCCGGGACTGCCTGAGGGTCAAACCTCGGTGTCATTTATGGAGACCATTGTGGATCCTGGCTTACAGGAGTTACAATGGTGGGAATGTGTGGTGGGATTAGTCCCAAAAAAAAAATAAGTTGACATGGAATTTTCGTTTCAGTTTTCATTCTCCTACAGTACAGACCTACAGTAAGAAAAATCTTATAGTTATGACGAAAAAATTCAATTCACCACCCTTTCTTACGCGTTGGTTTCGTAAAAGAGGTCATATGAAATAATATGTAAATGACATCTAGTGAGAGAAGAAAATCTCGAAATATATAACTCTATACTGTAATACTATAATAGCTCTAAAACAAACTCATCTCAACAACATGACATAGTACGTCAGTTTCTCTCCTATTGTGAAGGCATCTAGATACTAACAGTAGAACATATGTGAGCTGAGACGATGTTGAAGATGGGATTGCGTCCTTCCCTTAATATACGCTGTGATATCGTTATAAAGAAAGACGTGATAATAAATTGCATTATTAATTGCTATTTCCTCTCGGATTTGATTTCATTAAGTTTTTAGTTAAAAGATTTCAATGGCAGTATAGGTTTTCGAATTTTACTCAATACGTGTTTATTAAAAAAAAATCTGAAATAAGCAACAAGGGAGTTTCACACCCCACCTATAACTTAGTGGACAAAAAAATCATTTAAATATGTGAAAGTGCGTTTATGCATTCATCCTACTTTCACGGCACAGCTTGTTGCTGCAGATTGTTGCGAAATTTGGCACACATTTATAATGTGTCGTACAAATGATTAAGTTTTTGGTATATCTACAAATTTCTTCCATGTAGTGACGGAGTGAAAATATAATTCACCATCTATCTTACTCGTGGGTGATCGTAGGAGATGACTAAGGGATGTAAAACGCACATAACATCTATGAAAGCGAAGGTAAAGTTTTTGTCTGGACTAGGATTTTGTTGATATACAAGGTACCAACACGTATGACCAGCGTGGTATAGTAAGTCAATTTCCCTCCCATTATGGAGGAGGCTCGAACCCAACAGCGAGACATATATGAGCTGAGTTAATATAAATTTAACAATGTTATTGGGTATTTTGAACTTCTCTTAAATTCAACTCTGATGTCGTTATTTAGGTGAAACTAAAAACATTCGCGGCAACTCGGCTATTGACTTAACCTTGTAAACAAGTTTTATAAAGACGTCAAATTTTGTAAAGAAGTCTTCTTCTTATTCTTCTTCTTCTTATATATTGGCAATCAGCTACATATACGAGCTATTGGTGCCAGTGTCAAGTTATAAATATTTTCACGTTTTTAGTCTTTCAAGTCAGTCGTTGTCTAACTCAAATTGTCACCATTAACAGTGCAATGGCCACACTGTTAATGGTATCGTGTGGAAATTTTGATGGAAACCGAAAACGTTGTAAAGCACTTTTATATGATATTCACTATATCCCAGTATTTCCGCACATCACATTACATAAAATGGCATCAAAATTATCTAATATAACACGTTAAAACACTAAGATATCGAATATAATACAAGAGCACCACATGACGTTTTCAAATTCCTGTCAAAAGTCTGTAAAGAAGTCAATTACCGATATTTTGTTTTCGTTTCAAATTTATAGTTTCAAATATTATTTTTTTTAAGTTCGTTTTCATATTTTAATTTAAAAATAAAAGTAACTTTATAATTAATTCTGATATTTATGGAACTAGATACTATCTACACATAAAATAAAACAAAATACAACAATTTTAACATTTGTTAATATCTTGTGGAATTGTGACGGTGTTTAGTATTTCATTTTACTTGTTCTATAACAGGATACTAAAAGTTAACCGTAGTCTCGGAACAATAAAAATAAAATTAAACCGACAATAGTTTTATAAAATTTTATCTCATAAATTTAGATATTTCAAAAGTTTTCATGATGGCGCATTCTCTTTTTAATAGCGCCAATTATTATGCATAGAAAAGTCTTTATCATTTGTTTTCATATACGTACTCAGCAGTTTCATAATTTAAAAGCAGCACAACGATGAGAATACAATTTGATATCTTCATTATCACCAAATCATCGCTATTATTAAGAATATAACAGACATAATATTTCATCAAAAAGTACTTCTTCTTAAATTCTAGTAATGTTAACAATTTTAATATATCTTTTAAATAAAAATAAATTTCAATCACTAAGTTAGCTCAGCTTGCTACTCACGAAACTAATATGTGTAACCTCACTATTCTTCAATTCAAATATCAGTTTGATCTTAAACTTGCCGACTGATCTATGCCTTGTTTACGTTTGGGTATATTCCTATTATAAATTTGCTGAACCATCAACAACAATTAAAATTTTATTGAGGTATTCGATTCTGTCCGTCAAATTAGCAACTATTAAATTCTGTTGCTACCAATTGATATAGCCAAGTGATCTTAACGAAGTGTTTTGCAACAATAGAGAACAAAAAAAAAACGTGGTCACATGTCTATTTAGATCATAGAACTGTATATACTTTTGCGTTTTTTGGTGAGAGGAAATATTAGCGAGTCGCCCGCTGTGCGGTTAACCTACATTGATAAATCTAGTGAAATTTGTAACTTAGTTTTACTGACAAATTGGTCAAGCAAATTATATTACATACTAATTCTCTCGTTTTACTGAACATTTTTGTAATTTACATAAAAATGTGGCGAAAAAGACAAAATACTTCTATCTATCTACCTATTTTTCACTTCCAGAGGGTATGAGATAAGTCAGGTAGGGTATGAGATAAGTCGATGAAATTGTAGAGCATGATATAGTTAATAAAATTTTAAACAATAGCACTCTATAGTCCCGGTGTTCCGCTCAATTGGCGGTATGTAATAATAGAACGACAGGATATGAGCAACACCTCGCCCCGAACGGTTATAATTTATATATATGTATATGTATTATATGTATATATGTATGCTGTATTAATTTTATAAAAGCAGCGCGAACTCAAATTATTTAAGTAGTACAGACTAAATTATTATTTGACACTTATGGTCATCAAAGTTGCAAAAATATATAATCAAATAAACTCCAGTCAAATAAGACTCTACATAAATAAGACTTCAAATAAAAAGTATAACGAGTAACTGTACGAAAACGTGAAACTATTTCAGTATTTACTATTTCAATCGATTTAAAACTTAATTTTTTTAGTTTTGTTTTTTATATTTGAAAGGTACTCCTCCGCTCCGGTGGCAACTGCGTTCAATTACGGACTAAATGGTTTCGAATCCTGCGTAAATAAAAGCAATTTTCAAGTTCTACGTAGATAAAAATAAAGCAACCTAAATACCGTAAATTTGCATTTGATATCTCAACAAAATATAAAAAATATCACGTCATTAATACCTAAAATATGAATACATATTTTTTAAATATATTAAGATGAAATGCAAACCATAAATTTTAACGTAATAAAAAGAAATTTTTACGCATATATATATATTGGAACACCATCAAAAAATGGCTGCCAATTTTTTTAAGTTTATTAAACTCAAAGTTTGCGGCATATCACGAAATTCAGGACACGACAGCGAACCGAAATTAATATTCTTGGTAGCTTCATTCTCGGTTATTTAGTCTTAAATTTATACATTTGTTCCTCAGAATTAGCACACTTCCGTAGTTTCGTGAATGAATACAACCGATATATATAAAGTTCATCGATCCGTTCTTCGTAACAATTATTTTAGAGTTCCTTAAGTTCATTAACTGGTCCAATTTTATAAAATCTTGTTATTTTTTTTTATAATAAGTACAATATAATTCTACTTTATTGACCCTTGTTTATTTTTATATTTATCTTATTAGACATAAAAAATGCGGAAGAATATACATATTTGTTTATTTATACGTGTAATATTTACGTCAGTGTTATAACTAACCTTGACGAATTAGTTTTATCTACATTATTGTATTATTTTAAAAGTATTATGGAATATACCACTATTGTGTATAAAGATACCGCGAGATATCTTTATATCACGACAAAGCTTCTCATAGTATATACATATATGTATATGTAGTCATATATATTATATATTTATTAATAGCTAATATAATATATGACTATACTATATATAAGACTGCACAGATGTGCAGTCATATATAGTTTAAGCCATTTGGCTTAGTAGTTGAGACCGACTTCGGGTGTAATTTGTCTGCGTTAATTGCATTTTTGTAGTCCTCCGCAATACAAGGATTATTACCTTAGTGCAGGGCGGTGTTTTTTAAAGAAAAAAATCATTCATCATTCTCCTACTCTTTTCCAAATTAATTGGGGTCGATACAATATGTACTCTTCTTTCATAGTACATATTGTAAAAGTTATTGGCAATCGCTTTATAACAGGCTATTGACCAAGCGGCATCAGATGGAGTTATCCCAGATCAATATTCGTAGCCGCTACCACACAGCGAATATCTTAATATGTTGCGGTATATTAATATGAATAAAAATCACATACTTACATACATACCATCACGCCATGTCCTTTGCAGGGTAGGCAGACAAAACAGAGTGCCAGAGAACTCTATCCTTGCATACTTCACTCGCTTCCTCAACATTCATAATTCTCTTCATACACGCTCGCCGTTTTCGGAGACTCTTGACTCCACCTTCCTTCAGTACATGACTGATCTGGTCTAGGTAGGTGAGTCTCGGTCTCCGCCGGTACCTACATCCTTCCACTTTCGCATTGTATATCTTCATACATACTTACATATTTTAAATATTAATTTCACTATTCCTAATCATATTTATTTTTATCGCAAAAGCAACAAAAGTGTTTATTCATACGTATTGTTCCATAAATTGACAATAAACTTGAACTTGAATAAAATCGCTGACGTCGCGTCGCTTTATTGTTGCCAAGGTATCGGTTGGCAAGCCCTACAAATCATGACAATACCTATTTATTGTAACAATGACTCTTACATCATAGTTCATGTATCTTTGATAAGAAACAGGAGACCTTGTTGCTAACCACTTTATATTAAACATTTATGTTAGTTTTTAATAAATGTACACGTTCAATTTATTTATGTCGAAACTCGTAACCGACTTTCGTCTTATTACAGCGTAATAATTTCAATGCGCTAACTGAAGTGAAAGTAAAATTATTTCAGAAAAAATAACTATTCTAAATTCGTAGTATATACTGAAAAAAAATTTGATGGTATATTTTTTTATTATTTAGACATTGCAAGGGGATAAAATTATAATTCATAATTCGTGTTTATGAAGCGTAAGCTATAAATTAAGTAATAGGCAATCTTTCTGTGTAATGGATTAAGAACATATATCACCTATAATCTCACAGTTGGCAAGAAAAAAAGACAGCTAAAGTATGTAAATAAGATCATTGTAATTGACTTTAAAACTTCATGTCAATCTGTTTGATGTAAGTCAGTCAGTGTATAAAATATTTTTATTGAATACGCCTGTATCGAGATTGACGAGTACTTCCATTCTTAGAAGTATAATGTATATAATAATTCAATCAAAGATTTTAATATTAATTAAAATAAGGTAAATCATTTTAGCTCATATATGTCCCACTGTTGGGCTCGAGTGTTCGCCATAACGGGAGGGAAATTGACCTACTATATCACGCTGGTCAGACGTGTTGGTATAGGGTTTTGTTACGAGTTTTTCTTTAAATAAAGCAAAACTATTATCATAATAATAATTCATTTATTGCTTGCAATTTACGGCCCATATATCAATCTCAGTGAGGTGATGGGTTTAAGAATATAATGTCTCAATACTGTACTGTACAATATTTTTTTATTACCCTGCGATTGTAAAAATCTTATGACAAATCATCACAGAAATTAGCAGTAGCTCTCCTGGGAAATTTATTTAACACTGACTGAGAATTCTAATCTGGCCGCCAAAGATGGTGATTATTGCATTCTCATTGGAAAAGCCTGTGCCCAGTAAATATTAATGGCCCGATGAGGAATGAATACAAAACACCCAACCATAACCCACATTAGCTTTCGTATTTTATCATAGTTCGACTTTACTATAAGTGCGACTTTAGTGCAAGTGTGAATGAAAATTGTGTTCTGTAGACGTTCCATCGCACTTTATATTTTTATAAATGTCTATAAGTATTAAACCCGTTAGCTTACCTAGGAATTTGAAAGGTTTAGGTAATCTTATTTGTACATACAAAAATACCATTATATATTATCGTATTACTTCAGTAGCATCGTGAATAAGAAATACAAAATTTCGTGCTGTCTACTGAAAATATTGTTTCTTTTTCTACTATTTATAATATGCACGAATTATACAATATAAATCGTCCTCTTAAATCACTCTGTCTATTGAGGCAAACCGCGTTAAAATCCGTTCATTACTTTAAAAAATCTAATTGTACAGACAAAAGTGGAGCTTTTATTTTATACTATGTAAAGATAGATAATAATAATGAAAACGAAACAAACGTTTTTAAACGTCGTTTAATAAAACGATTAAAATTTAATATATTGATGTTGGTTATGACGTATCTCTTCACGAGTGTTGGAACAGAATGAAATTAATTAGCGTTCGGAACTCAGACTCGGCTAGAACAATGAGGACATAATGATAACCGTTGACCTTGTATACTCCACTAACATTTAAAAATAACAATAAATTTTCTACGCGAAATAAAGTTGATGACGTATCTTCAAGTATATTTATCCATCCATCAGATTATGAATGTTCACAGTTGAATGTAAGCCTTTATAACGGAGATAATACTAAAACGGCACCCTTAACACGTGGATTCGTAATTATTAACAAATTTTCTCAGAGAAAAGTGCTGTTACACATTCTCCTGGTGATTTCGCGTTTTTATAAGTCCTACGAGAAACAAAGTGTTGGTGACATATTATATTATCAATCCGCTCTCAGCCATAATGTAATACCAAAGAGAGTAAACAGTTTTTATCTATCTAATATATCTGCATTGAACGTGGTAGAAAGTCTTCGTTTGGTATCTAAGACTATAAAGCCTTATGACATCAGGTAAAATATAAATCTATATTATATTTTCATAATATCATACGCTTTTATACAATTTGGGTAACAAGGTAATAAAATATTCCTAATAAAAAGCACTATTACGATTAACCGAGCGCAGGACTTGAGAAATTTCGATTCGGAATCGTGAAAATCAACATGTATGCTAACATTATTGATTTTCAACTCATCATCATTCTCCTGCTCTTATCCCAATTATTTGAGTTTTTTTTTTATTTTATTACGCAGTGGTCCGAAATGCTTTTAAGCACCAACCTCCCGGAACGAGGAGTGTGGGACTCGCTAGCCTCGGGGCTAGAATACCCACTAAAACGTATCCACTGCGCTCGCTGTTAGCCGAGAGGGCTATGACAGCTTAACCGGACTGTGGGTGAGCGCTGAGGCCTCTCAACCCGCTAATTATTTGGGGTCGTTTATTACGCTTTTACGACATCCACGAGCAAAGTAAGGGTTGGTAGTATTCATAGTCGCTATCACACAGCTTTTCTTTTGTTTGATTTTCAACTATAATCGACGTAAAAACCCGATTACGAGCGAAAAATGATTGTCACAAGTGGGATAAATCAATCAATCAAGCAATCATTTTTCGCTCGTAATCGGATTTTTATAAATAATCAAGCATATTAAATGCTAAATTTTAGTAATTTGTATAGTCGATGTATTTTAGTGAAGTTGTAGTGAAAGCAAACCAATATGCCATGTTTTTAATTAAAATGTTATGAACCGCTATCATAATTTAAAAACATTGAATATGTTAATCTACACTATATTATTAAAACAAATGCTTTTCCTCTTGATTAAATGAATTATTATCAAAAACATACTTGTTTACGTTTTTTTTTATTAACTACGTGGCCCGTTTTTGTATCATTATTATGTGCAAAAAACATATATATGACTTTTTAAAGATACATTTTCCTCCTATAGATATTTTCCAGGAACCTTCATGTATTTAACTTACAAAATGTGTTGCATTATCCCTGATTAATTTTATCTTCATTGGCATAAAGGTGCGTATTTTTTTTATGCCTCTTGACAATATTTTATTAATTTTTTAAACTAATAGCTAATTTATTCAGAAAAGAAGCATATGATATCTTATTAAATTTGTGTTCTGTGATATTTTATTAAAGTTATAACCAGCGCAAAAAATAATAAAAAGTAACGTGAAATTAACTTCAAAAGTTTTGTTTCAATAATTGCCCATACCATAATGGACGTAATTCTCGAGGATACATTTTCAAGACTATTTATTATGAGTGAGCGTATGAGCGTAGTCTATATAGTGCATACACTTGAGTGCAAGATGACGTAGCTGGTAACCCTGACTGACTTTTTTGTTTAACAAATGCAAGACGATGAGCTATGATACTGAATTTATAATGCCTTCCACGCTAGGGCTACCAGTCGATACCAATATTATTTACTATTCATATTATAAAAAAAATATATTTGTCATTTGTTTGGGTATATTTGTATAAAGAATCGTACGTTTTTACCGATGACGGAGAGGAAAATCATTGGTTGCTCTTTGATAAGGCTAAAGGAAAATTTCAATATACATATTGTCAATATACAAATTGCTGTGCACTTTATTTAAAATATTTTGTCAAAAACCATCTATGTAAGGGTGATTTTTGACTGAGCGACATTGATTTTCATGTATAGAATAAAAATACTTACTTTATTCATTCTTTTAAAAAATATTCTATTATATGGCTACAGTGATAAGTAGTATTTGTATCTTATTACTCTATTTTTATCTCAATAGATCCTTATTACCTTTGGCCTGCTCGCTTAATAATGAGGAGTTTTGGAATACCCTGAGTTATGGGATTCCAAGATGCTCTTTCATCGCCTCAGTTGGCTAAGTGAGATACGACCAAAATGCGTGAAATTATATATAGTTACAAACAATTAACCTAACTTTAACCTGCCTTTTTACATCTCTAATTAATAGAATTACCAGGAACTATTCCTCAGCTTCGATGGCTCACCCAGCGGCTTACATCTTTGTATATCATTACCAAATATGTACCGAATATGTCGCTCTCACACGGTTTGCTATAAGTTGTTTTTATTTTGAAACCTCACCTTGCACTGAAGAAATAAACGCAGACAAATTGTAATTTGTCTGGGTGATCGTGGTGTAATTTGGCTCTGTTGTTGGTGTACCCAGACTCAGAACAACACTTTGTGGTTCGTACAAAGTACTGTCCTGCGTAGGAATCGAACCCGCGGCACTGGTACGGAAGGTCTTAACGACTACGCCATCTGTGCAGTCATAATGTGTTATGAATATGAGTGGTGAATTTATCCTCACTTCGATCAATCAGAAATTTTCCACCCTTTTTTTTTTGCAATGGACTATGGATGCGTCTCGCCCCGCCAAATCGGTCCGGGGTGACAGAATAGGCGACACATAGACCCACTGTGCAACTCCTCTCTTCGCTGTGCGAGCGAGCCACCGGTACCCGATCTTTGTCTTCGGTGGCCAGTAATTTTCCACCCTAGTTATAATTGTTTTTATTTTATGTTTACGTCAATCAATTCACTCTAAAGGCGCCATTATAATCAGTACATTCAATAAAGATAAAGCCACTGACTATAGTTATCCAATTAAGTTGTTTGCTGTAAATTATATTTATATGTACAGTAATTATGACGGTGTTTAATCAAATCGGACTTGTAATATTAAATCTAAGTGATAGATATAATCTTGAATACAGTTTTAAAACAAAGCTGTGTGGTAGCGGCTACGAATACTACCAACCCTTACTTTGCTCGTGGATGTTGTAAAAGATGATTAAGAGCTTTATAACGACCTGGGCCAACTCCATCTGATGCCGTTTGGTCAACAATTATATTCCCAAAGAGGGTTGACGACTGGCAGGCGGCCAGTCATAAAACTATTGTCAATAACTTTTACAATATGTACTATGAAGAAGGAGTACATATTGTATCGACCCCAAGTAATTGGGATAAGAGTAGGAGAATGATGAAAATTTAATACAAATCCAAATTAAACATTGTATAATTGATGTCTCATCTCAGCTCATATATGTCCCACTGTTGGGCTCGAGCCTCTTTCATAATCGGAGGGAAATTGATCTACTATACCACGCTGGGCAGGCGTGTTGGTCTTTACCAACACGCCTGACCAGCGAGCAGAACCTAGTAGTACATAAACGCGTGACGATGTGCATATTTTAATAACCCTTATCGGAACATCTGATTGTCACTTGTTTTGCTCTTATAAGGTTTTGTCTCGAGTTTTCCTTCTCTTACATATATGTTATATGCGTTTTATATAAATCTCTCAGTCATCTCATACGGTTACCCATGGGTAATAAAACCTTAATTCATCATCATCATCATCATCACAGCCCATAACGTCCCACTGTTGGGCTCGGGCCTCCTCCGTAATGGGAGGGAAATTAACCTACTATACCGCGCTGGTCAGACGTGTTGGTATAGGGTTTTGTTTCGAGTTTTCCTTCTCTTGCATAGATGTTATATGCGTTTTATATCCCTTAGTCGTCTTGTACGATCACACACGAATACGATATGGGGTGGTGAATTGTATTCTTTCTCTGTTACCACACTGAAACTTAGTTTTAGTTTATTACAAATTAAATCTATACCTTTTTTTTTTTTTTTTTTTTTTTTTTGGTGGGCTATGGGTGCGTCTCGCTCCGCTGACTCGGTCCGGGGTGACGGAAAGGCGGCGCGTGACCCCATAGACCCACCGTAAAACCTTCTCTCTTCGCCGTGCGAGCGGACCACCGGTACTCGATTTTAACTTCAGTGGCCAATTAAATCTATACCTAAAAGATAGTGCAAATAGATACGTGTGTGTGTAGTTAAAATCATTCCACATACATATATCGTTAGCTCTTGGCCCAAATAGACAAGGGTAATCATTAAGCACAATGTCCGACTGAATTATATGTATGTGCAACTAAATTTGTAACCATTTTGTTTATTTAAAAAAATACGCAAAATTATCAACGTTATAGATTATTTTCTGTGGACGTGAAGATTTTTTTAATTAAAATTTTCAGTAATATGCAAGACAGAATGATTACGTTACGTCGTTTAAATTAATCATCCATTTATAAACATATCTACAACTATGTCTATATGTTGCCGATAGGTCAAAGATACGTGCACTGGATATGAACTCGTATATTTGTCCTTAGCCTTATCAGGAGGTTATCAGAATCACCATATTCCATAGTAATTATTATCCCGAACAGAAACTATGGAGAGATATTACATCATATATATCTATGGTAACATTTTTCTATAGATTAGATGTATAAACTCGCTTATTATTACTTTGAACTCAAATTCTATGACAACATAATAAAACTCAACTATTGGGAGTTAAAAATCTGAAGCTATGAAAAAGTACATAATCCTTACTAAGATTATAAATGCGAAAGTAACTTTGTCGGTCTGTCGCTCTTTCACGCCAAAACTACTGAACCGATCTAAATGTAATTTGGTACACAGATAGTCTAGAGCCTGATAAAGAACATAGGCTACTTTTTAATGCAAAAAAAAAGTTGTAAAGGGGGATGAAAAGTTGTAAGGAAGTACCGTCATTTTTAAAGCTAGAAACTTATTTTTAGGCTGTTGATTAGATATAAATAAATATGACATTAACATGTTGTAAAAATTTTACCTTAAGGGGTAAAATAAAAATAGGGGATGAAAAACTTTAGCAAAGTTTCTTTTTACGTGGGCGAAGCCGCGGGCAGAAGCTAGTACTACATAAACGCGTGATGAAGTGCATATTTTAATAACCCTTATCGGAACATTTGATTGTCACTTATTTTGATGGTATAAATAGTACTGATATTAATTACAACCTCACTCAACCTTGACTACAATGGCGATGTACGTTGACGTGATTTTGCACACTTAATGTGGGAATTGCGAATCTAATTTTCATGAAACGTAATATTAGGTACGTTGGAAGTAGAAGCACTTTTATTCGCATTTATTTATTGAATGAAAAGTTTTATTATATATAAAACTTTACCTTTCCATGTGGTTATTTATTGAAAAGTTTTATTATATATAAAACTTTTCCTTTCCATGTGGTGACGGAGTAAGATTACCATTGACAAGTCTCTATCTTGACCGTTGGTGCATTGAAAAACTACTAGATACGATATGATTAAAATAAATAAAAGGCTATACCAACCCGTCTTACCAACGTATGTAGTAAATCAGTTTCCCTCCCATTATGAAGGAAACTTTAGCCCAATATTGAGACATAATATAATGAGCTGATATACTCTATTGTAACAAAACTATCAAATAGTTGTCAAAAAAGTACCTTTTTTGATCAGATATTCACTATTTATAAACCTTTTTATGTTTGGCATATTCAGAAATAGACTAGTAATTATGATTAATTTTATTCAAGTATTTATATTACGTCCTCTGTGTCCTCTCTTTTAAACAATTGAATCATTTATTTGCCTACAAACAAAAGCGACTTGTAAAGCATACTCGTACTGTTTTTCTGTTCATAACTTTCATTACAATATATTATAATTAATGTATTTTTAAGAAATGAGTTAACATTGCAAAAATACAATACACATATTACACATTATTTTACAATACATTTACATATGTGAGTTGCCAATTATTTGTACATTTTTTTTTATTTTCAATATGTTTTTGTAGGAAGAACATTCAGAACCTATTATAATGAGCAACGATGAGAAACGAAATAACGATAATTATAGTTATTATACCTACTCTCACATCAAACGTGGTTAGAATATAATGTTTTTTACTTAATATATTATAAAACATCACTAATGAATATCTAATAAAATAAATATTTGTTTATAAACTCTTTGACTTAATGATGTTTAGAAAAAAAGGATCAAACGCAAAATAGAATTTTGTGCGATCTTTAAATAATTATTGTGATCCCAAATATAATTTGCTTCCGCTAATTATTTGTTATTATAGGACGTTACATTTTATTTTCTACTGCCCGGTTGCATTCATCATTAAAAAAAAAAACTTCTAATACTGACAGGGTAACAAAATATATAGAGCGTAATGCGACCTATTGCAACATATCAACCTTGAAAGCATTCAAATGGTTATTCTAGTAAATTTCAGTGTAAAAAAGACCTTTTTCATTTAAATGCCTGTATTAAGGAAATAAATTCTTATATCATTGAGAACTTTACAAAAATACTAAGTATATTTTTACAGACACTAATTACAATTAAACTTAGATTAGCCATTTATAGAGCAGAGTTATCCTGGAAAAAGAATGATATTCCATATGCAGCCCAGTACTTGAAGTACTACGCTACCTGTATAATCAAATATTTCCTTTTTCCTACTGTTCATTCTATGTAATTTAAAATTGCCTCACTTCTAAAACAAACAATATACATATATACTTTAAAAACGCTAAATGGAATATCAATTATACATTGGATAAATCTAGAATATTCAAGAATATTTTGTTTCAAAAACTGTTAATTAACATTCGTTAATGATTTCTTGGTCTTTGAAAGAGATAAAACCAGAACAGATGTAAGAGTAACAATAGGTAATGATGTACTAGAGCAAGTGGATGAATTTGTATATCTTGGATGTGGATTTAGTCGAGATGGAAAGTACACCACTGATATAGAGCGAAGAGTGAATGCGGGAAATAGAGTGAACGGAGCGTTGGGGCAACTTCTCGGCAGCCACCACCTCAGCCAGAAGGCACGTGTAGCAATACATAACGCAGTGCTTGTCCCAACATTACTGTATGGAAGCGAGAGTTGGGTATGCAGAAAAGAGTATGATAGTAAAATTAATGCGGTCGAAATGCGATCTCTGCGGAAAATCTGTGGAGTTAGGCTAACCGACCGCATTCGTAACGACGACGTAAGAGAGCGAGTAGGTATGAAAGAGAGTATTGGTGCAAAGATGCGAAAGGGAATGCTCCGATGGTTCGGACATGTGGAAAGAATGCCGAACGAACGTCTGGTTAAGAAGATATACAATGCGAAAGTGGAAGGATGTAGGTACCGAGGGAGACCGAGACTAACCTACCTAGACCAGATCGGTCATGTACTGAAGGAAGGTGGAGTCAAGAGTCTCCGAAACCGGCGAGCGTGTATGAAGAGAATTATGAATGTTGAGGAAGCGAGTGAAGTATGCAGAGATAGAGTTCTCTGGCACTCTGTTCTCTCTGCCTACCCTGCAAGGGATATGGCGTGATGATATGTATGTATGTATGTTAATGATTTCTTATGCAAATAGTTATCTTTAACTTATTATTGTCTAAAATATATTGTATTATATTGTAAGAATATTTTGTAAAGAGCACTGCATATATAAACTTTTATACATATTGCAGTCACTGGTAATTGAATAACAAAGAATATGAATTTAAATATTAGCTTAACATGTTGTAAGATTATATATGTCTTAAGGTTGAAATATTGTCATTTCGCAAAACATGTGACTACCGACGTCCTTTATTTCATAATAATCCATTTGCATTTTATCTTTTTATACTATTATTACTTGCTTTTTTTCTGATTATGATGAAAAGGTAATATATTGAATAGCTTGACCTTTCAACATTGTGTGTACAATATTGTACGTATTTTATGTATCCTATATGTTATAATGAGAGCCGGGTTATCCGTCATACAGGTTTATCCTAGTACGGACACCAGCTCCTCACAAAGGCTCCAAATAATGTATACATATCCTATATTTAATGTCATTTACCTATGTTTTAATTGTGATCCTTTGTGATGAGAAAATAAATGGTTATTATTATATTATTATTATTGTCATCTACCAAACAGTATTAATTGAATTTGAATCAGTCTTCATTGGCTAGCAATTAAGTTGATACGCGTTAGTAAACACATTAATATTTTTTATTTCTATGTGTAATTTATAGGTCTAAACGAATTGCTCAATGGCATAAGTAGCAGACTCTTATACGGAGTGTTGGGATTCGATTTCTGCGCAGGACAATTCTTTGTGCAATTGACAAATGATCACTCTGAGCCTGAAAGTTATTCTTGTCCGTTAATTGTATGTAAAGCTTCCCACGACACATAGTTTATTTTTTTAATGCAATGATAATTTTTACTACAGTTGACCATAATTTCAGTGTGACAAGGCCAAATATGTATTGAAATAATATGGCTGTACAGCATAGTTCTAGAAACCACACTGATACTGAAGCATTTTTTTGACTCAAAGCGTAATAACGCCAAAAATAGTAATCGAAAGATTTAAAGCAGTTATTATTTGCCTGTTATTTAACATAAATTCGAATAACATTGAAATTAAGTGTGTATGAATCAAAATTATAAGCCAATTAGTACAACTTTGACTACGAATAATTTTAGCCAAAATTTTATTCATAAAGATATCGTTACATTTAATTTAAATTATCGCTTTGTTATTACTAACAAAATGCCTTGAAATCGTTATTCAACAACGATATTTCTGTATTACGATTTTTATTTCGGAAGAACCATTATTGTGTCTCAATCAATCAACATTTCATGAAGCGTTAATAATTGTCTCAATTAATACATCTTCATGAAGCGTTTATACGTGTTTCAATCAATAAATTATTTTCATAGTGCAATTTCAATAGTACCATGGAAGCGTTGCTCAATTTAAAAATTTTAATATATCGATTTTTATTTACGAAGAACTGTTATAATATCTCAATCAATTAACATCATTTCATGAAACGATAATAAGTGTCTCAATTATATGTATCTCAATTATATCTTCATGAAGCGTTTACAAGAGTTTTAATCAAACAATTATTTTCACAGTGCAACTTAAAAAGTGCCTCAGAAGCGTTGTTCAACTTAAATATATTCAATACTTCGATTTCCGAGTTATAGTTTATCAATCAATTAACATCATTTCATGAAGCGTTGATAAATGTCTCAATTGATAAATCTTCATAAAGCATTTATACGTGTATCAATCGTTATAATATTAGTGGGTGACATATTTGAATCTATAATTAATACATGCATTTTCAAAGAATGTATTGAGAGGTCCCGAAAGATCAACATGTTTCTATATACGCTATCATTTGATATCTCAATTTATCTATTAACATAATATCTTGCGTAGTATTTAAAACTAACTGATTAAATATTTATACAATATAATAACTACTACTAATGCATTGAATGATTAATAATAAATGTATGATTCACAACTAATGCATTATCGTTTATCATTCTCCTGCTCTTATCCCACTTACTTGTGGTCGAGGCAATATATATTCTTCCTCCATCGTACATATTATAACCGACCGCCTGCCTGACGTCAACCCTCCTGAGAATTTAATCGTTGATGAAGTGGTATTAGGTGCAGTTTGTTTTGATCGATATAAAACTTTCAGTCGTTTTTCACGACATCCACGAGCAAGGTAAGCAAAATTGGTAGTGTTCGTATCCGCTACCACACAGCATCTATGTTGTTGATCCATAACTAATACATTGAATGAATATCATATTATTCGTTTTTAAACCATTAAATTTGCTATTTTAGATAAATTATAATTTCATTCTTTAATAATTATTATAATATGTGCTATAATATACGAGTATAAAACTATTTTACTTTAAAAGACACTAAGTACTCGTTATAGAAGTTCTATGTTTTGGATGCTCTAAAAATAACAGCATAATCTATAGTCGTCATTTAGGTTTTTATAATGTATTGTTCCCGTGTGGTGACGGTGTAAGAATACAATTCGCCAACCTATCTTACCCGTGGGTGATCGTAAGAGACGACTAAGGGATATAAAACGCATTTAACATCTATGCGAGAGAAAGAAAACTCGAAATAAAACCCTATACCAACACGCCTGAACAGCGTGGTATAGTACTGCCGAGCGGGCCACCGAAGACAAAGATCGGGTACCGGTGGCCCGCTCGTACGGCGAAGAAGAGGTGCTTGCAGGGTGGGTCAATGGGGTTGCGCGCCGCCTCTTCCGTCACCCCGGACCGATTTGGCGGGGAGAGACGTCCATAGCCCACCGCAAAAAAAAAAAAAGCGTGGTATAGTAGGTTAATTTCCCTTCTATTATGGAGGAGACTCGAGCCCAACAGTGGGACATATATGAGCTGAGATGATGATGATGAATGTATTGATAAAGGAGTAACTACGATTTGATTAAAGCCATATTAACAAACAGAATTTGAAATACTCCTTAAATGGTGTAACCATGTTTATTCAATCATTGTTGTGTGACTCTACATTTTATGAAATACAAGGCAGGTATTTTTTTGTAATTGTGTATAATGCAATAATTTCGTTTTAATATTTTTTTATATTGTCATATATTGTGAAAGTATAAATATATGTTTTACCCGTAGATGTCGTGAAAGACTCTACGATAAGTGTGGATGGACCGGGAATTAGTCCGCCACCCGCAGAGAGGCCGATCGCGTGAGAGCAACGTCCTAGCAACTGTTGGTATTACGAGTTTCCTAGGAAAGCCCTGCCATTGAGCTTCAGGTGCTCCCACAGCAAAAGTTAGATAAAATGATACATGGTATTCTTAAGCTATAACTTCACGTGGTTTGGTTTTCTGCAGTATTATTTTTAGTATTTTACAGCTCTACATTTATGAAGGATTTCTGCTTGAAAGGGGGTTTAATACATCCATATTTCACTTTATAAAGTATTATTATACGTTATTAGGTTTGGATACCTTTAATTTATGTCCTTTTGCTTGAGTGCTGAATAGACTCTCCATGGAGTAAAGAAAACCCTCAAAAATAAAGCACGATCAGAAGCTATCTGATGAATTTTGATATGTACGCAAGCATTATACTTATACATATGAAATAAAACTATTTTAGAGATTTTATCGCGTTTGTGTTTAATTTTTAGTTTCCCAGCGAAAATGTTTTAGCGTTCACTCTCATCCTCCCGTGACCAATTATGGTCATTTTAATTTATACATAGGCATGCATATCAATGCATTCATATAGAAGTTAGAGAGAAGACCATAATATGCATTCTTGTAAGTATATATTTAAATTAACTTTTCAAAAGAATATTATACTTACTTACAAAGTTTATTAAGAAATGTGAACGGCATGAGTCTGTTATGTAGTCGTTTATTGTGGACTTATTTATTATAATCTGTGAACTATCTAAATTTATTCCTTACAATTTATGTATTGTGTGAAAAATGAAAGTGAACGTCTCGTGTTAAGCTGACAATGCATTTCTATACCTATTAAGATGGCCATTTACAATTATTATAGAACAAGCAGTTGTTTATAATAGGATTTAACGGCCACAATTTCCTAATTTAGCATGTAAATGCAAGGATTAACAATTGCATTAACGTAAAGGGTCACAGTAAACACAAGGAGACTATTAAACAACTAGCTTCCTTAAACACTTGAAACGATTATAGCATTTAGTTACTAAGTAATAATGTTGCAAATTCTGTAAATGTTAAAACATCATAAAAATAAACTACCCATTGTATCTATCTACCTACTAACCAATCGTATAGAAATAGGTACAACGATCAACTGTTAATTTTATCGATATCTCGAATCGATGATTCATTACATAAAAACCTGTACAGTTCTTTTTTTTGTAGTTGCTATGCTGTTCTCGAAAAATGTCTTTGACATTTTGGTTATTTATTTTTTATCGATGATAAATAAAATCGTGATCTAGGTAAGTTTATTGAACGTAAATAACGATTATAAAACGGCTCGTACATACCAAATGACAGTTATTTGCAATTTATGTCAAACAAATCAAGCAAATTTACAGTTGATATATACTGGGACGTGATTAAGTTAAATATATACAGACTTGTAGTATTATTGGGAACAATAGACGTCATACCTTTCTACTTTTAGTACAAAACGAGATAGTAGAGTTAAAACTGGTCCAATACTAAAATATCCTTATCTATTTAGGTGGGAGAGGTCAGACGGCAGTCGTTCACTGACATAAAAATAGTCTGAACCTAGTTAAGCTAGACCCTAAAATGGCAAGATAACATTGTGAATAAAGTTATTGTTATTGTAATATGTTATTGATATTTCACTGAATTATTACTTAGTAGCTTCTACTCCCGGCTTCACCCGCATAGCTTTAGTACTAGTAGTTTAGTAACTGACCAAAGTTAAACAATTATACCAAGGTAACATCACCGAAATAAAAAGTATCCTTTGCGTTAATCCAGAAAATAGTATATTTATGTGCCAATTTTCATTTAAATCTGTTCAACGGTTTACGCTTGATTGAGTAACGAACATCCAAACATCCTGACATGTTTACAAATTTTCATATTTATAATAATAGTAGGGTTAGTATTTGCAATATATACAATGACCTCCCCGTTATAGAATAAGTGTAACACTGTTCTTTGGTGTTCCGAAATCTCACTAGGGCTCTACATACACTAGGGCTCTACTAGGTAGCCAAAAATTACAATCTTGTTTTTTTCCTCTTTAGCTCATTCATATACGTCCCAGCCTACATCCTAACCTCCTTGAGGTAAAGAACATGAGCTTACTACATCACGATGATGAAACAAATCAGCATAAAGTTTCATTTCGAGTTTTACTTCTGTTGCAATACATATTATCTACTCTATCTCGTAAAAATTAAATTCCTTCAATTTTTACGATACCCGGTAAAGGTAGTGTTAGCTCCTGTATTCTTACTCTGTTACCAAGAAGAAATTCATTCTCAAGTTAATAATACTTAGTAATAGCGAGATAGATGTAAACCTTACTCAAATTTAAGGCGTATATTAATATTATTTAATCTTAATGATATCTGATGTTTACGCGAGTTTTACACATTTGAAATAAAACTATTTTTACGGATTCTATCACTGTTGTAATTGATTTTAATTGTCCGAGTTCTTTAACGTATAATTTATAGCGTTCATGGTCATGGGAGGACTAAATTAGAAAATTATTGAATCTTTCATCATCATCATCTCAGCTCATATATGTCCCACTGTTGGGCTCGAGCCTCCGTCACAATGGGAGGGAAATCGACCTATTATATCACGCCGGGCAGACGTGTTGGTATAGGGTTTTATTTCGAGTTTTTCTTTTCTCGCATAGGTATTATATGCGTTTTATATCCCTTAGTCGTCTCGTACAATCACCCAATGGTAAGATGGAGGGAGTGGTGAATTATATTCTTACTCCGTCACCACACGGAAACGGATTGAATCTTTACATAAAAGAAAAAGACAAGTTGCATAGACCCCACATATATGGAAGGTATTTAGAGTGAGATATTTTCTTATCGAATAACAATGGAAACAAACCTATTAGGTTTTATAGGCGTAATATAATAGTGACCTACATACGAGTAATTCAGGTCAGCCATCACGAAATTTCTCAATATAACTTATTCTAAGAATATTTCAGACTACTTAGCAGATAGCGTTGGTTTGGTTGATAATTATTGCTACAATGAGTCGAACATATTAATATTTGTTATATGAGTGTCTAGAATATACAGTTTCTCAGTACATCATTCAACAGACCCTTTTTTTTTTTTTTTTATTTGCATTGGGGCCGGTTTACAAGTGTAGTTAAAACTGAATTTTACTACGTGGCTATTCGCTTTTTAGGATTTATGTAAAATATAATATCACGATCCTTGTAGATGAATGTCACATCGGTAGCAGCCTATCGATTTTGCACGGTGGCGACGGAGGCAGCGTGCCTGTTGGCCGGGAGTCCCCCGTGGGACCTGGAGGCGAAAATGCTCGCCGATTTGTATCGGCGGGTGTAGGGGGTGCGCGCGGAAGGCGGCGTGGTCTCTTTGAGGGAACTCACCGCCTGGCGCGTTGACGCCCGCCTAGATGTCATTGCCCCTTGGGCAGTCCGGCTGGAGAGGCCTCGGTTCGGTGTGCGGACCGTAGAGGCCTTCCGGCCGGTGCTGATTCAGTGGTTGGAACGGCGGCACGGGGTGCTCTCCTTCCGACTGGTGCAGGTTTTGACGGGGCATGGATGCTTCGCCAAATACCTGCACAAAGTCGTCAGGAGGGAGAGTACACCGTCCTGCCACCACTGCGATTGCGACGAAGACACGGCGCAGCATACGCTCGAGGTTTGTGCCGCTTGGGCAGAGCAGCGTCGTGAACTCGTCGCAATCATCGGTGCCGACCTGACGCTGCCGACCATCGCCAGGGCGATGCTCGACAGCGTCAGGAACTGGGACGCGGTCGCAACCTTCCGCGAGGCAGTAGTCTCGCGGAAGGAGGCGGCGGAGCGCGTGCGCGAGGAGCGTCTCCTCGACGGCGCGAGCCGCCGCCGGCGACTGGGGCGGCGCAGGCGCGATTACCTGCGCCTGATGCCGCCCTAGCCAAGGCCGCGGGTGACTGGATCGGGGAATTAATCCGTCACCCGCCGAGAGGCCGACCGCGTAAGGAAAGACCGACATCCTACCCGAGGGGGGGGATGTCGGTCGAGGAGAGGGTACTCCTCAGGAGTATTCAGTCGGGCCGACCACTGACGTCAAGTCACTCTGCTCCGGTGGTCGGCCCAACGACGAAGGCGACGTCACGGGTGGGTTACAGGTGTACGCGCTTACGCCCCTCTGTCACCCCGGATGGGGTGGTGCGAGAAATGCGCCGACCGTAGCCCACCCCCAAAAAAAAAAAAAAAAAGCCTATCGATTTTGTTATTTTGATTTACCGTTTTTAACGACCCGTTTGAGAATTCTTCTTCTCGAATATTCTTCTTAAACCGTCAAAACACATATCGCCTCTTTACTTCAATAAATAATATGTTATCTTGAAAAATGACATTTTAGAGGAGTATTTTTCAAGTTTCAAAAAGTAATTGTTTGGCAACGAATATTTTTTTATCGTAAATCTGATTTAAATCATAGATGATTTAATTATAGAATAATGAAATAATTAAAATCATAGATTTATATATCAATTATTTTTTGAAATTTAAAAAATACTCCTCTAAAATTTAATTTTTCAAAATAACACATTATTGAAGCAAAGAGGCGATATGAGTTTTAAATAAATTGGTTTTAAAACAATTTTACCTGGGTTAAATATATGTATGATGTCATTATCGTCATTTAAAAGGTAAACAATTTCAAGCTGAACACATAGGGTTTATTTGAACATTATAACTCACACAGAAATATTCCATACTATAAAATAATATTGCAAAACTTCAATATCAAGTACCTTTGCTGATAACAGTTTGTAAATAGTGGTTTTCTTATCATATTTGTGATATTAACACGTGGACAATTGTAGACGCAATAGTGCGAGCATAATTTACTTATAGCAGTTTATCAGCAGAAAGAGAGACGGTAAGAAAGCAGTAATAACTTAAAATAATGATAACAGACTTTCGCGCAGAGTTTTTGGGTTCCAAGCCACGGTATATATTGATGACTGGGCATATGTATGTTATATAGTATTTTTTTTGTCTTATATGGCTTATTTTAATACTAAAAGAAATGCCCTAACAGGAAAAATGCTTATGAAAATATGAAAGATTTGTTCCCTGAAGAGCATATCAAGGCGATCATTTGGTCTGAGACTATCATGAACGATATCAGAGTCTTATTATATAAACTGATATCAGTTTCAAATCATAGACTTCCATGAGTTGCTGAGCTCAAATGACTTTGTACATGAAAAAATGTTGTCCTGATAAATTTTCTTAGATTTATTTTACTTGACCAAACGCCAAATCAATAATAGTTAAAAGGATAACTTTCATTAGACACATTCGACTTTATTGTCATCCCTTACATCTTTTTCCACGATAGAATAGCAAGCGATATAATACAACTTAATTACGCTCCTACTTTTTCTCTCACATTATATGGAATGGATCTATTATTTTTTACCAAAGTTCTAAATTTCTTGTTATTAAGGTAAATTTTCTGATGGAGAACCTATTAACGCCTTCATAAGGTCTTAAAACCGGCATCCCAATTTTAATAGCTGTATGATAGAGCCGGTCATTAATAAGAAACAATAAAATCCAGTATATAGTCCTGAATAAGATTACTCGTCTAACCAGTTAGGGATATTATGTCTATTAACCTTTGATTTGTGAAGGTAGTTTACTTAAAGTACATATATAGGTATGTATATTATAAAGTCCAATTAATGTGTATTTATAATAGTTATTATTATTATATTATAAAGATAAACTATTTTATATTAATTTAATTACAATATTCTAAATGATTATTTTTGTTTTCCGTGTGGTTACTAATTTACCGTGTTGTGACAGAGTAAGAATACAATTCCCCACCTTCTATCTTACCCAAGGATGATTGTAAGAGACGATGAAGGGATATAAAATGCATACAAGAATGCATACAACATTTATACAGGAGAAGAAAATCTCGAAAGGAAACCCTATACCAACACGTTTGACCAACGTGGTATAGTAGGTTAACATCCCTGACATTATGAAGGAGAATCGAACCCAACAGTAAAACTAATATGAACTGAGATAAATAAATTAAAATGTTGTTTAAATTTAAATATTAGTAACCTATAGCGCTATTTAAAATTAAATACTTAATGTACCTATTTAATATTCCAAGTGATTGGTAACGTTTAGTGCTTAGTTCTTTAACATTATATGAATCTTTTAGATCGACTGATGTAATTCAACATTTCCGATCCAATACCGATCCCAATTCAAGATACCTAGTTCCGACCGGAGGTACACTTGGAAGGGGAACTATTAAGCCTACACGCGCATACTAATGCAATATTAATTATTTGCGATACGCAAAACAGTTCAAGAACTTTAATATAGGTTTACGACTTTTGCGTTGATATGAATGTAACTGTGACAACATACGAGCATTACGCATTACCATAACAAATACGCTTGTTGAGCACGATGATGAGGATTGTCAATGACAATTTAATGACTTTCGTCCGTATTTTATTGTAAACTAACTTCTGCCCGCGGCTTCACCGACGTAAAAGGTTATTTTCCTAAAGTTTTTCATCCCCTATTTTTATTTCTTTTTTATTTTTATTCTTTACAAAATTTTAATGTCATATTTATTTATATCTAATCAATAGCCTTAAAATAAGTTTCAAGCTTCGGGCTTTAAAAATGACAATACTTCCTTACAACTTTTCATCCCCCTTTACAACCCTTTTTTGCATTAAAAAGTGGCCTATGTCCTTTGTCAGGCTCTAGACCATCTGTGTACCAAATTGTATTTAGGTCGGTTCATTAGTTTTGGCGTGAAAGAGCGACAGACAGACAGACAGACAGAGTTACTTTCGCATTTATAATATTAGTAAGGATTTACAACTAAAACTATAAACGTGAGTTGAATTCTAGCATACTATTTAGCTTTATATCTTTCTAATTTCCATTTAATAGAGTAGGCGTCTCTTGTCATTTGTAGGATATGTAATGATAATAAGATACAACAGCTTTGCTAAGCGATTTTTTGTAATTTTTGTAATATAAAATTTTAATTTTTCAATCTAATAAATTACTTTTGATCGGGAATTCAAAACGTACTGCTTAATTCACGCGCATATGTGCGCTATAACCTTAGCTCAACGTGGCAAAATAATTATAATCATAATTTTATATAAACCAAACTAACGAACTATATGTGGGTACGATTTTTCAAAATATAATATAAAATAAATAAAAAAGAAATTGAAAAACGAATAGGGCGGCTATTTGTCATCTTAGATAAACAACGAATTCTGTGTTGATTCCATTTAATTTTGGATAAGGACAAGTGCTGATCTCATTTAATTTCGGAAAAAGACTATTGTTATTAGTCTCTCTTTTAGTATCTTATTTTAAATTATCGTTAAATGGAACAAACGTTTGACATATGTACATAACTCCACGTTTCAGAGTTTTAAACGTTATCGTAACTAGGTATTTATGTATATATAAATATATACATTCAAATACCTACCTATGTGTTAGTACAGTTTATCGTTTAAATTATTTTCAATGCCGACAATATACATATATCAAACATGTAGAGTTACTTTGAGTATACCTACTTGAATTATTATTAATTTGTATATAAATGGAGTTGTAATGTTTCTTTTTATACTATCGGGTCGAGAGCCTTCGGGCTCGCCCGCAGTCCGGTTAAGCTGTAAAAGCCTCTTCGGCTAACAGCTCGCAGTTGGTATGTTTTAGTGGGTATTCAGTGTCCCCTTCAGGGCCTGTGAGTCCCACATACCCCGCCCGGGGCGGGTATGCGACAAATGCATTTTTAACCACTGCGTTACCAAAAAAAAAAAAAAAAATCTTTTTATACTCTTCTTTGGCATTGTAGCATATGTATAGGCCGGACTTTAATTGTAGATTCCAGAAGTAAAATGGATGTTTCTGTTATAAAATTTTCGGTAACAGCACTATGCTGCTATGTTCGGGAGATGATAATAGGTTAATAAAATGCCGCGTTATGCGAGACTCAAAAGTTTTATGAATGAATAGGGGTTATAACTCTCCCACAAACTCTTTTGTGGCTCCTAGCTGGGTAACACCTATTGAATGAAAGGAAAGTAAATAAAAATGTAACACGTCTCCTTAAAGACGTAAATATAATACGATACGAGAATTGAATGTCCTACAATAGTTCACGATGGTGTAATTGGCAGCACGATTAGGACGGATTTCCAATAAGTGTGGGTTCGAATCCCACTTGTGACATTTTTCACTCGTATTCGGTTTTTATAAATAAACAAGCATATTAAATGCTAAATTTCAGTAATTTAAATAAAAATGATTAGAATTTAAGACTGTTTGGTTAGCCCTACAGAAGGTCATTTAACCACCATCGTTGCTCGTGCTCACCAGTCTAACGTATATGAGCTATAAATGTCAAGCATGTTGTAAATTGCGTTGATAATTTTAACCTCCTTTAAAGAATTTATTTCAACGCTATTTAGCACTATACTCTTACATATATAGCTAACAATGTTTTATATTCAGATGTTTAAAGCATATTCTTAGATATATTTTATCAGCAACATGCAACAACTTACAGAAAATTAACTACAAATTATAATTTTAAGATTAAAAGACACTTACCTTCATATATGGACCTATCATAAAGAAATTTTATTAATTGTTTCGCGAAATAGAATTTCACGAAACCAATCAGATAAATAATTTAAAAGTTCTCTTCACACTTGAAAAGTTTACTTAAATAATAGTTTCACAGCAAAATACTATCACAGAATTTTTACATGCGAAAACACAGACACAGTTAACATGTGGTTCGCAATGTCACGATTTCACAAATTTTACATGTAATTAAAAAAAAAAATTAACTTTATTTCTTTTTAGGCATTATTTTAAATTAGGAATACTGCCAAACCAGGAACTTGCAATTGGATGTTGATTTTAAATTTGCGGCGGGAAATATTTTATTAAAGCGCGCGACGCGAATGTCTACCGTGTGTTGTCTACGCGGTGACTGGCTAAATACCGCTAAGCCCACCACACTTGTATATTCGCAGACATTTAAAAAATAAATGCGTAAAGACACGGTGATGGAAGACTGGTTCGTTTCATTGGAATTATCTAACTAGCGTTTCCAACGTACGATTGACGCTACAGCAAATCAAATGGCGCCAACGTCATTTCAATCTAACCTATCGTTTCTTTGAAATATATCGAAACTATGACCAATTAATTGCTACCAGCATTTATTTTGGCATATATAAATGTATCAGTTTAATTGTACCTGCTGTCTTTCACTGAAACTCTATCTTCTAAAGGTTTGAACCTTTTAATATATTATAATTAATGAAACAAAGTGGTATAACTATACTATAGTACGGGACGGTACATACTATAATAAGTCGTATATTGTTAATTTAAATAATATATTAAGATTATTGTAAGATTTAGAGTCTCCTAGGTTATTATTATTAGACCACCGAAGACAAAGATCGGGTACCGGTGGTCCGCTCGCACGGCGAAGAGAGAGGATTTTATGGTGGGTCTATGGGGTCACGCGCCGCCTTCTCCGTCACCCCGGACCGATTTGACGGGGCGAGACGCACCCATAGCCACCCAATAAAAAAAAAAAAAAAAAAAAGGTTATTATTATTAGAGGCTGTCGCCGGCAAAGGAGTGCTGTTAGCGGTGTCGTTGGACATCGCCAACGCCTTCAATAGTCTGCCATTCAGCTGCATCAGGGAGGCGCTCCGGTTCCATGGAGTGCCTCTGTACCTCAGGCGGCTGGTGGCAGACTATTTGGAGGGGCGCAGTGTTCTCTACGCGAGCCCCGCAGGGGTCATTGTGCGGACGCCCATGTCGTGCGGTGTTCGGCAGGAGTCGGTTCTGGGGCCGACTCTGTGGGACATCGGTTACGACTGGGCGTTGAGAGGGAGTCTCCCTCCCTGGCTGAGCGTTATTTGCTATGCTGACGACACGCTCGTCACAGCCCGGGGCAGAACACTCGAAGAGGCGGCGAGCCTGGCAACTCTCGGCACCAAGGAGATGGTCAGGCGTATTGAGGCGCTGGGGCTCAGGGTGGCCCTAAACAAGACGGAGGCCCTACTACTCCATGGGCCCCATGTGAGGCTGCCCATCGGCGCCTCGTTAGTCGTCAACTCCATCCACATCAGTATCCAGGCCCATATGAGGTACCTGGGTCTGGTGCTCGACGGGCGATGGTGGTTCCGGGAGCATTTTCGTCAAATTGCTCCCCAGCTGGTCGGCGCGGCGTCCGCCCTTTCTTGGTTCATGCCGAACGTGGGCGGACTCAGTTTCGAGGACCGACGGCTGTATGCGGGGGTGATCCGCTCAATGGCCATGTACGGCGCACCTGTGTGGGCGAGGGCTCTGAACGCCCAGCTCAGGGCGGTGCTATGGAGGCCACAGCGAGCCATGGCGGTCAGAGCCATTCGCGGGTACCGCACGGTGTCTACCGAGGCGGCATGCCTATTGGCCGGGACACCCCCATGGGACCTAGAGGTGGAGGTGCTCTCCGACCTCTACCGGCGGGTTACCTCAATGCGCGAAGAGGGTGGCTCCCCATTGTTCAACGAGATAGCCACCTGGCGCGAGGGCGCCCGCCGAGAAGTCATCGCCCGTTGGGCTACGCGGCTGGAGAGGCCTAGACACGGTGTTTTTACCGTTAAGGCCCTCCGGCCCGTACTGATGGAGTGGATGGAGCGGCGGCACGGAGTCCTCTCTTTCCGGTTGGTGCAGGTCTTATCGGGGCATGGTTGTTTCGACAAGTACCTGCACACGATCGTGCGGAGGGAGTGAACTCCGTCCTGCCATCATTGCAGTAGCGACGAGGACACGGCGCAACATACGCTCGAGGTATGTTCGGGCTGGGACGGGCAGCGCCGTGACCTCGTCGCTGTCATCGGTGCCGACCTGACGCTGCCGGCTGTTGCGCGAGCGATGGTCGACAGCGTCAGGAATTGGGACGCGGTCGCCGCCTTCTGCGAGGCTGTCATCTCGCAGAAGGAGGCGGCGGAATGGGCCCGGAAGGATTCCCGTGACCCGGGCCACCGCCCGCGGCCGGGGCGGCGCAGGCGCGAGTACCTGCGCCTGATGCCGCCCTAACCGAAGCTTCGGGTGATCGGACCGAGGAATTGTCCGGTCATCCGACGTGAGGCCACCGCGTGAGGACGACGCCTCGACGGCGAAAGCTGCCGGGGCATTGACAGGAGAGGAGCCCGAGAGGGCATACCGCCGAGCGGGCCACCGAAGACAAAGATCGGGTACCGGTGGCCCGCTCGCACGGCGAAGAAGATGCAGGGTGGGTCAATGGGGTTGCGCGCCGCCTCTTCCATCGCCCCGGACTGATTTGGCGGGGTGCGACGTCCATAGCCCAAAAAAAAAAAGGTTATTATTATTAGGTACTTATCAAATGGAAATTAGAAAAAACGCAAAAAGATGAGATGTAAGTACATCTCAGCTACACCTACCTAAGCAACAAACTTGTAATATTCAAGAATTGAAGAACCATTTCGCTATATTTTAATTTAATATTACCTAATATTTAAGAATTACTTTAAAGAGGTTAGAGTAATAAATATAGTTGTATTAGGTACAAATGATAATGCTAGGAATGGTAATGCTAGGAACCATTATCATCTTAAAAAAATACATTATTTTATACTAACCATATTATTAAAAAACGTGTGTGTACTTATGTGCACGCGTTAAAAGTTATATTTCTTTGGCGTAACAAGATAAAAATCTTTTCATAAATTTTATCGTTGGCCTTATTCTACGTTTGTAGATAAAACGACAATAACAATAGAAAAAAGGTATTTAATATATTGAAAGTTTTATTATAACGCATTATCTAGTTAAATAAAGTTTATTTAAATATCACAAAAAAGAACGAAAGAAATGTTATAGAAATCTATAGGGTGTCGGATACTCGTGACGGTGTGCGCGCGCAACGTAAAAATTTACTCTCAACACTTTTCCCTAACGCGCCAAAAGAAGTATAACTTCAAAAACATAAATATCAGCAAGCTCGTCTTCTACCTGAAGGCTATATATACATATATATATATATATATATATATATATATATATATATATATATATATATATATATATATATATATATATATATATATATATATATATATATATATATATATATATATATATATATATATATATATATGTATATACTTAATAGGTTTCATATTTAATAATAATTAACTGACTCATTCATTATTACATCATAAATGACGTGGCATCGAACTGATACAGTAGGCTTCACTGCGGATGACAGATAAGTCTCCGAGAGACCTTGTAATTCTGGATTTATATCTCGATTTTTGAGGACTTTTTACTTGAAGTAGATTTCAAGTAACTATACTTAGACTAAATAAAATACATGTTAAAATAGTAGACACAAAACAGTATAACTTATAAAATAAATACTTTAGACACTTCTGTTCATTAAATATTGAACCCTACTTGTCCACTGCAACTCAACACTTGAAGTGGAACTTTATTAAAATGACATAAGCATTATAACTTAAGGAAAATATGCATGCTTTATTTATTATCATTAATCACTATGTATATTAATTTCAATAATATTATTTATGTATAAATATAATAAATATTTCATAAATAAGATGTAAAAACAGTTCTAATGATGTTTAGGAAAATGAAGCTTCTATGACGGTAATATGATTGCCTATCTAACCTTCCAAGGTCGACACGCCTCGTACATGGGCAATAAAAACGGCAATACAATATCAATCTCTATATTAAAACATTATTAGTATTTATATAGATAACACGTATTCCATTTTCGACAATATTTTGCTATCACGAAGAAAGTTCTGCTCCCCTGTTTATAGTGTTTCTGCCTAAGTTAATCAATCTTAGGTATAAAGAACGGCTCATAACTTCATTTTCGTATAATTTGTACCTAACACAGCCTCTACCAACGCTGCTGATGAACGAACTGGAGACAGTCTGCTATTAATAATGAGACTTATCGCTTAGTTACAGCTATATGGATAAAAGTGCCTCATTAGACAAAGAAGACAAATGAAAAAATACCGCGGCAGTGATCCACTTAAAAGACGGAGAGAAGTCTCTTAATAAGTTTTAGGACCGTCGTTGGCAGTTGGGGGTGCTCTGATATATCATCAGATACCTGCAAAAAATTGTAGCTCTTGTATGCACAAAAAAAAATAGATATTGTAGGAAGCATAGGACGTATTTAGTTGGAATATGTACTCCCTGTAGATTGTTTGCAACTCATTCTCCTTGAGTTAAGTTATTTATTTTATTCATTTGGAAAACAAACACTTGTAAAATAAATGTTTATATTAATATATTTAGTACTGTGGTAATAAAATTAATAAAAGTACAACAATGTTTTCACGACTTACAATAAATTATGTAATTTATATACTACATATTAGAGATTGCAATCCGGTATGTTCCTCAACCCGGCCGGGCCTGGTGGCATTCGTCGCCAGCCCGGCCAGGTCCGCCGGGCCCGGCCGGGTTGTGTGTTAGCGATGAAACCTTTAAAGTATTTTATGAAAATTTTATATATATATGAATGGAAAAAGACAATGATTCAGGGTTATATTTATTTCAAACTGGCTTATGAACAATTATCACAATAATCAGTCTCACTCAAGTCTCAAAATCACACTTAATACAGAATTGATTACTTTTACTTATGAACGGAAAAGTAACATTAGTATTAGTAATTATTCATTATTATAAGTTTAAACAAGCGGGTCTTTCTCTTTACTCCTTATAGTGTCTATTTGAAAACATAGTATTAAAATAAGAAACTAATAACGCAGCTTAAAGTACTAAACGTGTCATAATAACTTAGATTACATAGATAGATAAACTTTGGTAGCTTTGGTATAAACAAAACAAATTCTTATTTGCTAAAAGTAAAGTATTAAGTTTTTTTTTAAACTTTGGTTATTAAGACTAGTGAGTGTTACTATTACTAATTAAGCATATAGCGAAATATTATAGACTAGGCTGTATTGTAACTGTAAACAACCAAACTTGTATAGAAATGTAACATAAAACGCACGGGCCCGACCCGGCCGGGCCCGGTTTGCAATCTCTACTACATACATATCATCGCGCTATATCCCTTGCAGGGTAGGCAGAGAGAATAGAGTGCCAGAGAACTCTATCCTTGTATACTTCACTCGCTTCCTCAACATTCATAATTCTCTTCATACACGCTCACGGGTTTCGGAGACTCTTGTCTCCACCTTCCTTCAGTACGTGACCTATCTGGTCTAGGTAGGATAGTCTCGGTCTCCCCCGGTACCTACATCCTTCCACTTTCGCATTGTATATCTTCTTAACCAGACGTTCGTTCGGCATTCTTTCCACATGTCCGAACCATCGGAGCATTCCCTTTCGCATCTTTACACCAATACTCTCTCATTTCATACCTACCCACTCTCTTACGTCGTTGTTACGAATGCGATCGGTCAGCCTAACTCCACAGATTTTCCGTAGAGATCGCATTTCGACCGCATTAATTTTACTTTCATGCTCTTTTCTGCATACCCAACTCTCGCTTCCATACAGTAATGTTGGGACAAGCACTGCGTTATGTATTGCTACACGTGCCTTCTGGCTGACGTGGTGGCTACCGAGAAGTACTTATATACTAAATATAGTTTATTGTCGTACGAAGAGTAGTACGGCATTAGATAGAGTTAGAGTTAGTTTTAAGATTAATTTCATCAGAAACTAAAGTTGCGGGCTACAAGAAGGTGGCAGCTGATAGTCATCATTCTTTCTAATATTGCTTCTGAAAGAATATGAAGCTGTACTCACTAGGCAGCTATTTGGAGATATCTGCCTACGTCTTAAAAGCTGTTTAGAACTTTTTGATGCTCGTAAAGATATTTAGATTTTTTAACAAATAAACTAGTATTCGCCCATCACGAACCACATACCGTACAACAATTTGATATCATTTTACCAAATACTTTTTCAGTTATTTATTTTACCCACGTAGTGATTTATTTTGAATAAGAAACGATTGAGGGATGTAAGTAATCGGCAAGGTTAGGATGGAAACAAATTCCTATACTAAACCGCCTGACAAGTACGGTGGTACAGTAGAACTATACTATCTTTGTTATGTGCGAGCCTTGACCGAGAAGTGGGAAGTTAATGAGTTAAAAAGAAGGAGGAGAGAAGTCACTCGAAATAAAAATTTATATATCATGTTGCAAAGATATGGGCTGTGGTGATGATGATGATGATTAAACTCTATACCAATTCGTCAGGTATTTCTTTTCTTTCAGAGATATTATCTACATATCGAGAAAGGGTGATAATAAATTATTTTCCTACACCGTCACCACGCTATAGAAGCCTATGCTGCCCAGCTAAGCATCATGCTGTATTCATGTACAACTTTGATATTCAAAATAATCCTTTTAAATATTTAGGTTCTTATTAATAGCTTTTATGTTGTATATAATTGAATATTGTTTTTATTGCATGCAGTTTTTAATGTATAGTCTGTACCTCAATTAGCTAGGTAACTCAAATAACTAGCTAGACCTTGCTAGGCCATACATGATTAGATTAAAATTGAGTCTACATTCGAAGGCTGTATGCAGCGTGAGTTTGTCCATATACAATTATGAATGCAAGTAATAAAAATATTAAAGAATGGTTTGTGTATGTGAAAGGCGTTCTGAAATGCATTTCGTTGCTCCTAAATTAAATAACACCAGATTTTCAATATATTTTTAACAACATCCATTTATATGGATAGTAATGACCATAATGCCCATATTGGTATATCCGGTGTTGTCCAGATCATGACCGAAACAAAATAAATTCTAAAAGAAACATGATACTCATGTAAGGGGCCATCTATTAATCACGTGAGGTTTGAAATTGGGTTTGACAAAAATCTCGAAATATCACAAAGGGAAGGGGGGGTATAGTAGGAAATCACTTGTATTTATTTTTTCGTCAAACGCTGCGATTTCCCAACTGAAAAGCGGCGTGTAGTGTGACTTTGACTTACCGTTGCCAGGCAACGAACGAAGTTTAAAGTAGGTGATCTGTATAAAGACCTTTCTGCGAAGTAAACCTTAATATATAATACTTCTTTATAGGTACTAAAAATTCACGTAATGTTGGTGGGGGAAGGGGGGTCATAGTCTTAAACCTCACCATGTATCACCAAGGGCGAGGGGGAGTAAAAAATGCTAAAAAAAGATCACGTGATTTATGGACGTCCCCTAAGTCCAAATGCATGGGTTGCAAAGACAGAATTCGTGGCGAATATGTACATATAAACGTTTATAAATTTAATTCTTTCCAAGACAACTTTAAGTAATAACCATTATTTCTCCTTCGATGTTAACGTGAGAATCGATCCGATCGCACGAAGAATTTAACTAAGTACTTAGTATTCATTGACCAATGCCTACTTAGAATAACCTTCTAGATGATAATTATTACGTTACCTTGTACGTAGCTGATTTAAGTTGACAACCTTTTAGTTAAAAACGTATTCGTTCCGTGCCTTTTAGTAGTTTTTATTGTTTATAAGAATAGATGTAATGATTTCTGATGGTTTTCAATAGTATTATTGTAGAGATTTTTATCAGTTTCACTGCTTTCGGCTATACTGGTAAGTCTCCTCTAGGATAGCAAGTAAATTGACCTATCATGTAAGTTCCACGGGTATAGGGTTTTACCTTGCATAGATGTTATACGCATATTATCTCTCTTATTTGTATATTACGACTCCCACAGGCAAAAAGGGGCATCAGCCAAGTACAACCTTTTTATTTTTAGTTACTTTACTTTTAATTAACTACTGGAACTAAATTATTCATCATTATCATCATCATCACAGCCCATAAATGTCCCACTGTTGGGCTCGGGCCTCCTCCACAGTGGGAGGGCAATTAACCTACTATACCGCGCTGGTCAGACGTGTTGGTATAGGGTTTTGTTTCGAGTTTTCCTTCTCTCGGATAGTTGTTATATGCGTTTTATATCCCTTAGTCGTCTCCTACGATCACCCACGGGTAAGATATGGAGTGGTGAATAGCATTCTTACTCCGTCACCACACGGAAACTAAATTATTATTTATAATATATTGTAGTTTTTTTTTAAAGACACTAACCTGCACTAAGAAAATAATCGTTGTATTGCGGGAATCTTTACAAATATGTAATTAACGCAGACATATTCCACCCAGACTCAGAACTACAGTTTGTGGATCGCATAAATTGTTGTCCTGCGTATGAATTCCAACCTACGGCACTGGCTCGGTATTTCAACCACTACGCCACCTGTGTAGCAGTTCGTAATAAATATATTGAAATTAATATTTAATAATATATAATATTTTAATTTGCTGTGTGGTAGTGGCTAAGAATACTACCAACCCTTACTTTGCTCGTGGATGTCGTAAAAGACGACTTAGCCTTATAACGACCTGGGCCAACTCCATCTGCTGCCGTTCGGTCAACAATTACATTCCCAGGCAGGCGGCCGCTCATAAAACGAATGCCAATAACTTTTACAATATGTACCGTGAAATAAGAATACCTATTGTATCGAGCCCAAGTAATTGGGATAAGAGTAGGGGAATGATGATGGATAATATTTTAATTTGCTCGAACAAAATATTTTATATGCAAATTCCTTTACGATTTAATAAATTGTGCATGCATTAATTTTTTAGACAAATTTGCAACTGACACGAACTTGTTTTATAGCAAAAAACCATTTTTATTGGATTTTAGATTGATAGTTTGAAGATTTTAATTACAATTGTATTTTCAGATTAACATTATAATCACAGTCAATTAAAATTTTTTGCCAATCTAAAATAAAAGTAGTTTTTAACAATAATTTTGAGCGATTAATGTAAATTAGATATTATTTTTAACTTAAAAGTATTTAACTTAATACTTACTGGGTATACGAAGCCATCGTTCGTTGTCATTACGACAATTCTATCATCTTCATCTCAGCTCATATATGCTCCACGGTTGGGCGCGACTGCGCGAGCCTCCTCCATACGGAGGGAAATTGACTCGCAAATCACGCTGACGCAGACGTATTGGCATAAGTTTTGTTTCAAGGTTTCCTTCTCTTGCATAGATGTTATATACGTTTTATATCCCTTAGTCGTCTCTTACGATTACCCATGGGTAAGATGGAGGGTGAATTGTACTTACTGCGTCACCACACGGAATAATTTAGACAATGGTTTTTTTCTATACATCGCGACACATACTTTTTATAGATATCCTTTTTTGTATTATTCATGTACTTTTCGATATAGCCCATAACGAGTGTACGAAATTTCATAATGATGAGTGAAACAGTCAAAGCGTTAATAAACAAATAACGAAATTGTGAGGGTATTTCTACTCTTTGGTAACACATAAGACCATTTTAGTTTGTAATAGCGTAGCTAAAATACACGTACATATACGATTAGGGCCATTCATAAATCATGTAAGGCATTTTTGTTGTTGATTAAATGTTATAAATTCTTACTATAGGCAGGAAAGGGTACCTAGTGAACCTGATATCACGTAAGATATTAAATTGAAAATTACTAATTTTGGTCAAAACTGTGATAGATTAATAAGATTAATGTTATTGCAGTGACAATGATATCTTTTACTTATTTTTTTTTTTTTTGGTAGGCTATGGCCCGGTCACACGTCGCCCACACCGTCCGGGGCAACGGAAGGGGAGCGCGTGGCCCCATAACCCACCGTATTCCCTCCCCATCGCCATTGGGCCGGCCACTGGTACCGCTTCCTTGAGTGACAATGATACCTGCTTGTAGTAAGAAGTTTGTAATAAAAGATGTAAAAAATCTTATTAAGGGACAGGAGGGAGTAGTTGCAATCTTATGATGTCTTATGGTAGGGGGGGGTGGGCGCCAAATCGGCCCTAAGACCATTTTGGTTTGTAATAGCGTAGTTAAAATACACGTACATATACAATTAGGGGCCATTCATAAATTATTTAAGGCGTTTTTATTGTTGACTAAATATTATAAATTCCCACTATAGGCAGAGAGGGGTTAGTGAACCTGACATTACGTAAGATATTAAATTGAAAATTACTAATTTTGGTCAAAACTGTGATAGATTAATAAGATTAATGTTATTGCAGTAATTATCCTGCTCTTATCCCAATTACTTGGGATCGACTCAATATATACTCTCCTTCCAAAGTACGTGTTGCAAAAGTGATTGTCAGTAGTTTTATGACTAGCCATTGCACCCTCCACCCTCCTGATGTTATCTATCTACCTGACGTTAACCCTCCTTGAGAATGTAATTGTTGACCAAACGCCATCACGTGAAGCTGGGACAGGTCGACGTAAAACTTAGTTGTCTTTTACGACACCCACGAGCAAAAGAAACGTTGATAGCATCCGTAGCCGACCCATTAATAACCATTTGCGAAATAAAATTTCTTCAAGTTGAAAAGACAACTTAATTCTAAGTTACATGAGCTTATATTACTGGAGGGTTTATTTGTGTGCACTGAAAACTCACCGATAGTTAGCAACAGGTTACTGATCTTATGTCCAATGATTGTAGTCATCATTAGTTTTATGGTAATTGGTATTTTGCTATGTGATATGAATGGATACCTGGTACGGTGCTTAACAAAACAAAGGTGTCTATATTATTAATGGTTTTGGTCATCATTAGTTTTATTACAATTAGTATTTCGTTACATAATAATTGTGTCTACTTGATACAGATACCCCACACCCTCCTTTGTTTTCTTTTTTGGCGGCGAGCTACGGTACGTCAAACCCCGCTAAACCGTCCGGGGCGACAAAAAAAGATAAGAAAAGACCACGGAGCAAATACAAAGAGGAGACGGCCTAAGTAACTGTGCACTGTGATTCTCAAGTAGGCCTTGACGTCATCACGTTAACATCAATAGTAGGCGTGGCCTATTAGTCTTCTGTCGTCGCTGCCGGTGTTCGCACGGTGCATAAAATTATATTTTTGGTGTATTTTTATGTTATTACGAAGAAAACCATGAAGTGTTGTGTTTTATCATGTAAAAACTACTCCGATAAACGAACAGATGCTATGGAAAGAATCACATTTCATTTGTAAGTATATTTATTCATAATTTATCAAAATAATTTCTAGAAAGTTCTTTTGACGGTATCATATTCAAAAATAATTTTACTCAACGTTAGATGGCACCACTTTGCGTAATAGGACCTAGAACAATAAAAGCACATACAGTTCAAACTATTAAGATTATTGTAATAACTAATAACCATGAGTATTAAAATTTATACCCAAAGCCTTTTACCTCGACAAAAATATGAGTTTTATATGTAGTTAATAATTATTTTGTAAGCAATACGCCAGCTGTCGTTAACCATGAAGAACTATAAAAGTGTCAAAAATCCAGGGTCGTAATTAGAATATAATTATAACATTCGGATTTTTCATCAAAGAAAAATATTTTTTACACTACTTTAAATGAACCTATTATAATTAAACTGTAAATTTTGTATGTTTTAGAATACCGTCCAATGACGATGTTAAGAAGCAATGGATTTCAAAAATTAATAGAAAAAACTGGACTCCTACGAAATATACAAAGATTTGTTCTTCTCATTTTAACAATGAAGATTTCGTAGTAACAAGCAAAGGCTTTAGAAAACTAAAGAAGGGAACAGTACCTTGTTTAAATCTAGATTCATGTGTTAGTTCCTTTGCAGTTTGTATTATCAGTTACTGTTATGTGTATAGGCTGCTAACTTATTATTGAATATATTATAGAGTTAGTCCGTCACTCTCCGAGAGGCCGACCGCACGAGGAAAGACCGACGTCCTCCCCGAGATGGGGGACGTCGGTTAAGGGGAGGGTGCTCCTCAGGGGGTATTCCGTCAGGCCGACCACTGACGTCGAGACATTCTGCTCCGGTGGTCGGCCCAACGACGAAAGCGACATACCAGGAGTGGGTTACGGGTGTGCGTGCTTACAGACAAAACAGAGAGGCTCTGTCGCCCCGGACAGAGTGGTGCGAGGAGTACGCCGACCATGACCTACCCGCCAAAAAAGAAAGAGGCTGCTAATTTCATATTTTTTTATTATTTATGTTGTAGCTTAGAAAGAAGTTACCGGAGCCTAGCCTAGCCTTCCCTAAAACAATCCATACGATTGGCAGTGAAGAATTTTGTCATTGAAAGAGTGCGTGCTTCTACAACTGGCCTCCACGTTTAAAGGACTGTATTGCAGCCAATGGAAACCACTTCGAACAAGCTTTTTATATTTTAAATTGTTTTATATTTATGTATTAAACTAACACTGTAAAAGTAATAAATATTTTTTGCAATAGAAAAAGGTTTTTCTTTGTTACAGTATTTAGGGCAAGACTAGGTATAGCTCAAGAAATATATGATACAAAAGAGTATTTCATTTTTATTATTAGAACCAATGTCACCCTTTCTCCTTTATTTATTAATAATGTAATTGCACTCGATGCAATTTCTTGATAAGATTAACGAGGTTGAGCACGTCACAAAAATATTCAAAATGGTGGTGGCGTCGAAGACCGGGTCTTCAAGTTACCTTTGGCATGGCTAAGTTTTAGATGGCCCGTGCGTCAATGAAACGGCTGCTACCAGGGAGGGGCTGGTCTGCTCGCTTGAAATACTCTTTTACATATCTTGGTCATTGACACTATTGTTGCATTATCAATTGTATAAAGCCTTATTTTAATAAAGTGGTTTGATTCTTTTTTATATGGAAAAGACAAAAAGGAAGGAAATAATACCGTGTAACTAACATATTTACTAAAAGTCCAACTACTTTCATTCGACAATTTGTTAGAAACCCAAACAAATAATTGTATTAATTGGTCATATGAAAAGGACACAAATATGAAGAAAAAAAAGGTTTCTAAACTTCTGAGTTTATCAGAATGACAGTAAAGAAAAGATGGATTTTTCATAAAATATTAACATTATGAACAATGCTGACAAGCCTTATAAAGAAATTTGCGGTTAAAAACAGTAGTCATTCACCTATTCGCTATGCAGAATTATTTGATTATAAACATTTGTATTTGAATAGAGCAAACAGCTACTAAGATTTGTTTGTATCTTTGAAATAAAAAAAAATTAGCACTCCTTGATATAGGTAAATTCTGAGTACGTCCCTGTTACACCATACACTTACTGACATCTAATGCAAGATAGCTCAACTGCATACAATATAGGAAATTAGTAGTTGTGCTAATAGCCGGTAGATGGACATAAAGGAGGGAGTGAGACAAGTACTATTACTTGTCTCACTTTCTTCATTAGCAGCGACCCCCTCACCCCCTGTAAATGACACGCATTGTTTCATAGAAAATATTCATTACAACAGCTCCTCTTTGTATTTGCTCCATGGAAAAGACTGACCCGCCCTACAAAATATCTCTCGACGCCGTATCGGTGGGTCATTGGGACGCGTTCTTTTCTTCAGTGACCCATCCGGCGGCCTACCCTCGCGGCTATCCTTTTAGGTTGATACGCCACACCCTAACCCGTTGTCTATTGAGACAGCAGGTCGGTATGAAGCCTCCATATAATGTTTATCCAATTCCAAACATAACCTCTTTCTCAAATATGCAAAATATTTTTCAAATGTCGAAAAAAAATATGTTTAATCAGGTACACAGTTGAAATGTCGATTCTACTTACAAGGTATGTTTTATTCTTTAATTAAACTACTATGTTTACCGTTAGGTATTCCTATTTACCAATATACATTAACATACAAAGGATTCTACTCATATTTACGGTTTATTCTAACCATAACCTAAAGTACATTTACCTTTTTAATTAAAAGTGTAAAATTGAAGTATTATGTCTGTAAGAGAATAAGCCCGCATCTTACTACTTTAGTGGTTTTAGCGAGGACATATAAATCGTAAAATTCCATTTTTTTTAATCTCTAGGTCGTTAATTGCTTGGAGCTGTTTCCACGGCAGTCGGAAGACACGCCCCCGGTCATGGCTCCGCCAGATCAGGACCGGGAGGACGACGACGACGAGAGTGTTCCGCCCGTGACGGAGTCGGAAGTGGGGGCGGCCGTGGCGAAGATTCGTTCCGCCACCACGGCCCCCGGCCCGGACGGAATTCCAGTCCGGGTGCTGACGTCGCTCCTCGAGCACTTCGAGCCTCGCCTCAGGCAGCTGTTCAACGCCTGTCTGACGTCTGGACGGTTCCCTGAGTGCTGGAAGGAAGGGAGGTTGGTTCTCCTGCCAAAGCCGGGACGGTCCCCGGATTTGCCGTCGGCCTACAGGCCCATCGTGCTCCTCGACGATGTGGGTAAGCTGCTGGAGCGTGTGCTCGCTGCCCGCATCGTCCGACACCTGGAGGAGGTGGGGCCCGATCTGTCGGACGCTCAGTATGGGTTTCGGAGGGGGCGTTCGACCATCGGGGCCCTATTACGCCTGAGGCAGGCGGCCGCGGAGGCCGTCGCCGGGAAGGGAGTGCTGTTGGCGGTGTCGTTGGACATCGCCAACGCATTCAATAGTCTGCCATTCGGCTGCATCAGGGAGGCGCTCCGGTTCCATGGAGTGCCCCTGTACCTCAGGCGGCTGGTGGCAGACTATTTGGAGGGCCGCAGTATCCTCTGCGCGGGTCCCGCAGGGGACATTGTGCGGACGCCCATGTCGTGCGGCGTTCCACAGGGGTCGGTTCTGGGGCCGACTCTGTGGGACATCGGGTACGACTGGGCGTTGAGAGGGAGTCTCCCCCCTGGGCTGAGCTTGGTGTGCTATGCTGACGACACGCTCGTCACAGCCCGGGGCAGGACACTCGAAGAGGCGGCGAGCCTGGCCACTCTCGGCACCGAGGAGATGGTCAGGCGGATCGAGGCGCTGGGGCTCAGGGTGGCCCTAAACAAGACGGAGGCCCTACTTTTCCATGGGCCCCGTGTGAGGCTGCCCATCGGCGCCTCGATAGTGGTAAACTCCATCCACATCAGCATCCAGGCCCATATGAGGTACTTGGGTCTGGTGCTCGACGGGCGATGGTGGTTCCGGGAGCATTTCCGACAGATTGCTCCCCGGCTTGTCGGCGCGGCGTCCGCCCTTTCTCGACTCATGCCGAATGTGGGCGGACCCAGTTTTGAGGCCCGACGGCTGTATGCGGGGGTCATCCGCTCGATGGCCATGTACGGCGCACCCGTGTGGGCGAGGGCTCTGAACGCCCAGCTCAGGGCGATTCTGTGGAGGCCACAGAGAGCCATGGCGGTCAGAGCCATTCGCGGGTACCGCACGGTGTCGACAGAGGCGGCGTGCCTGTTGGCCGGGACACCCCCGTGGGACCTAGAGGCGGAGATGCTCTCCGACCTCTACCGGCGGGTTATCACAGCGCGCGAGGAAGGTGGCTCCCCATCGTTGAGCGAGATAGCCACCTGGCGCGTGGATGCCCGCCGAGACGTCATCGCCCGTTGGGCTACGCGGCTGGAGAGGCCTAGGCACGGTGTGGAGACCGTTGAGGCCCTCCGGCCCGTATTGATAGAGTGGATGGAGCGGCGGCACGGAGTCCTCACCTTTCGGCTGGTGCAGGTATTGACGGGGCACGGGTGTTTCGGGTTGTACCTGCACAGGGTCGTGTATAGGGAGTGGACTCCGGCCTGCCACCACTGCAGGAGTGACGAGGACACGGCGCAACACACGCTGGAGGTGTGTCCGGGATGGGAGCGGCAGCGCCGTGACCTCGTCGCTGTCATCGGTGCCGACCTGACGCTGCCGGCCGTCGCGAGAGCGATGGTCGACAGCATCAGGAACTGGGACGCGGTCGCCGCCTTCTGCGAGGCTGTCATCTCGCAGAAGGAAGCGGCGGAACGGGCAAGGGAGGATTCCCGCGCCCCGGGCCGCCGCCAACGGCCGGGGCGGCGCAGGCGCGAATACCTGCGCCTGATGCCGCCCTAACCGAGGCTTCGGGTGATCGGACCGGGGAATTGTCCGGTCACCCGACGTGAGGCCACCGCGTGAGGGCGACGCCCCGACGGCGAAATCTGTTGGGGCGTCGACGAGAGGAACCCGCGAGGGTGAACCGCCGGGCGGGCCACCGAAGTTAAAAATCGGGTCCCGGTGACCCGCTCGCACGGCGAAGAGAGAGGAGTTTTACGGTGGGTCTATGGGGTCACGCGCCGCCTTTTCCGTCACCCCGGACCGATTTGGCGGGGCGAGACTAATCCATAGTCCACCAAAAAAAAAAAAAAAAAAAAAAGGTCGTTAATTGCTTTTAATTTTTTTTAACATTCTTAGTTAGCATAGTTGATATTTACGGTTAATATTTTTTTATTGCTTATGGGGGCAAACGAGCAAGCAGCACACCTGATGGTAATTGTCACTGCTGCCCACGGACCTTTGCTATACCAAGGGTATAGCTATAAGCTAGGCCGCTGCCTAAAATTACAATCCCCAAACCCACTCTGGCTCTCTCGCTCACCGAACAAAGCGCAATAGCACATTGCCATTACTTAAACTTTGATCTTCTACGAGAGTGTGGTACTACCCCGGACGGATCGGCCCGCAGCTGTAGACAGAGAACTATCGACAGCGTGGTCCTATTAGTATTACATTTTTTAGGCATTTGAGGCTCAATATATCATTTTTATCAGCTTAAATATCATCTTAATCTAATAAAAAAAATACTTTAGTATTTCTTATATTCTTAGTATCATCATCTGGAATAATTCCAGATGGATACAATCTATTTATCTGTCCATGCTCTCCTAATCTCAATCCGTAGACTTTCATTCTTGGAAAAATAATATAAAAGCCTTATAATATGTTTATTATATGTATTTACCTAAAGTTATGATAAATATCCGTCAATAAATACTCGTGAATTACGGACGTACCTCTTGAGAGTTTCAAGGTGGTCATACCCTTGTGCGTCAATAGTTTAAGTTTTACGAAAGTAATGTATAGTACAATTGTTGCTAGTAAAGTTCTTGAATGTCTGCATATATACATTTAGTTTTTAAAAATGATTCACATTTTTTTAATGAGTTTGAAAAGCAATAGGTAAGGTAACATACTAATCCTTATCAAAATATATACTGGTTTAATTTACACCAAAATGTACTTTTTATATCATTTAATTAAGATATATATCTGGGGAAAAACCTCAAAATTAGCTCGCAAAACAAAATAAACTCAACATTAACTGTGGTAGCTGCATGTAAATGTGCTAGTGGGTTCATGTAAATTATGATATAAATAAAATCTGACATGAACAACTAGTATATTCTAAACTAAGAATTTAATAAGGAATCTATAAAGACTGATTCGGTGACAATCAAAATTTAAGAAATAGTGACAATGTAATTTAATTGATTGTCATTCAATATTTTAGATCATATCCGTCCCACTGCTGAGCTCGAGTCTCCTCAACAACGGGAATAAAATTGACCCACTATATCACACTGGACAAACTGGTTGATATTTTTCATTGCTAGCGGCGGTAGATAAGCAAGCCCATGGACCATTGCAGTACCAGGGGTACAGCTAGGCTGCTGCCCATCAATGAAAACCGAAATCCCACTCAAAAAATTGGGCTGCTGCCTCTATGCTGCTCACCGAAATAAGCATAAAATATATATAAAATAAAATTTTGTATAGGTTTTTATTTCGAGTTTGCCATCTCTTGCATATATGTTACTAGCTAGCTCAATCCACATCGTCTGTGACGCGCACGCAAAAGGAGCTCTTTAAAAATATTTTCTCTCCGTTTTTCCAACATTTTTCATTGATTCTGCGTTCCCGTTCGCCGTAGGGTAATTATATAGCCTATAGCATTCCTTGGTAAATGGGCTATCCAACACTATAATAATTGTTCAATTCGAACCAGTACTTCCTAAGATCAGCGCGTTCAACTAAGCAAACTGTCCACCTTTATAATATTAAGTGTTTTTTTAACTATTTTTTTAATTAGGTGTTCTGTCGGTGACCGACTATGCCACTCCCATAGTACAATTATTTTATTAAATTAACTTAATGTAAAATATCTAAATAAATATCCAGGCGGAAGGAAGGAGGGAAGGAAGGAAGGAAGGATGCCAGGAAGGCATCATTTGATGCAGGTGAAGCCAGAATGCTATTAAACTGACCATTATTCATTCTAATGTTATTCTGTAGAAAATTATTACGTAGGGTATTGCCCCGGACATATTATACCAACAGATGCTGTGTCTTCAACTGAGTTACAATGATAACAATTCGGGAAATCTACTTTGCCCATTAGGTATTTAAACATATTTGATGGAATTTGACCAGAGCGGATCCTAATCATGGCAACTACCTGCTATCTGTTCATGGGTTTCTAAATGTAGATTTGCATATCATATATCATTTAAACGTCTTTTACAACATAATAGTTTCTGGTGTTTACGCGAGTATTATACATTTGAAATAAAACTACTTTTACGGATACCTAATATCGCATTTGTATTTGATCGCGTTTGCGTTTGTATTTGACAAACGCGATATAATCCGTAAAAGTAGTTTTATTTCAAATGTCTTTTAGAACATCTACTGGCAAGGAAGGAAGTGATGAATTATATTTCTACTCCGTCACCACACGGAAAGTAATTTTAATTGATTTGTAAATATTTAGATTTATCTTACCTCATCTTACGGCCAAGTGTTCTTAACTTAAGTGTTACTCAACCAGATAAATCTAGTTGTCAATAAGTCGCAAGTGTTTAGTTATCTTTTTATCACTGGTGCTCTATCGTTGATTGCATCATCATATTAAATATTTCGAGTGATCAGAATCAATACTAAATCTAGAAAATCATTTTATGATAATCGATATGTTTTTACCCGACTGCAAAGGAGTGGTATTGTGTTTAACAGTCTATGTATGTATGTACGTATGTTTGTATGTTCCTTTGAAGCACTATATATACCAAACGCCTGGGCCGATTTTTATGATTCGCACGTCAATCGATTCCTCTTAATCCGGCAAGTGTCACAAAGATATGACGTTATTGAAAATTCAATATGGCGACTACTGGACGCCATATTGTGAAAATAAAAAAAATTAAAGTCAACAAACTATTTCGAGTGGGGTATCGTTAAATAGGTATTTAAAAATCATTTTTAGTTTTCTCTCAACATTTTTCGATTTGACTGGCCGTTTAGGATCTATATCGATTTAAAGTTTCATAACAACCTTTCTCACATATACGTTTTTTAGACAGTAGAAATTTACGATGAAAAGACAAAAAATTCATATAACTGGATGTGGATGGACATATACTGAAGTATCTAGTAGGTATATTGTCCAATATACCATAGGTAGTCCTACCTAAAGTATCTAATGTCTGACGCGGTCGCCCATCTCCAATTTCTAACGATTTAGTACTCAACTTCAGTCGAAAAACTATATATAGTTAGGTACTTACCTACTTATTAATAAATAAGATAACTATAGCTACCTAGGTATTTATAACTAAAAAGTGTAAAATAAAAAAAATGATTAAAAAAAATCAAAAAACCCGACTGCGTAAAAAGTCAACAAAACTACGTACATAATAAAAAAACTGAAAAGAAAAAAACAAGCACTTAGATGTCCGGTGGTCTAGAATTCCATAATATATTATTGAATAAATACCATTGCAGAAAATGAAATATATTTTAATAATAGAACATGACAACTGAACAGTCGGGATCCTTTATTCAACAGCAAATCTAATTTTTTAATTGATCCTGACTGTTCAGTTGTCATGTTCTATTATTAAAATATATTTCATTTTCTGCAATGGTATTTATTCAATAATATATTATGGAATTCTAGACCACCGGACATCTAAGTGCTTGTTTTTTTCTTTTCAGTTTTTTTATTATGTACGTAGTTTTTCTTAAGTAATCATCATTCTCCTACTCTTGTCCCAATTACTTGGGGTCGACGCAATATGTAGCCCTCTTCCTATATATTGCAAAGGCAATAGTTTTATGAGTGGCCGCCTGCCTGAAATCAACCCTCCTTGGGAATGCAATTGCTGACCAAATAGCATCAGGTAGTGTTGGCCCAGGTCGATATAAGGCTCTTAGTCGTCTTTTACGACATCCACGAGCAAAGTAAGGGTTGGTAGTATTTGTAGCCGCTACCACACAGTAAATATGTTTTTCTTAAGTATTTAGCGAATATATCAAAGCTAATTTATTTAAGTTTTGATAGGAATTATAATTACAATTTTACAATTAAGAGTTTTAACGGGAAAGGAAAAGTGACATGTGGTGCTCTTGTATTATATTCAATATCTTGATGTTTTAACATATTATGTTGAGTAATTTTGGTGGGAATTTTATGTAATTTGATGCGCAGGAAGTACTGAGGTGTAGTGAATATGATATGGCAGTGCTTTACATACGTTTTCGTTTTCCACTAAAATTTCCAAAAGATAACTTTAACAGTGTGACCATGGCAATGTTGAAAGCGACGATTTGATTTACTGATAGAGCAACAAAGATTTGGCTTAAAGGTCTTAGTAATAGTCATGCGCAATATAGATCACCGCGCTGAAAAGAGTGATACATATCTTTTGAGTGTAAAGATACATATCACTCATTTAGCTCACTTAGCTCAGCAGTCAACCACATTATTAAATCACTCCTCTAGCTCACTTTCAAAGATCGTTCACTTTAAATCTACCACTCACTTTAAATCTATCACTCACTTTAAATCTATCGCTCACTTTAAATCTATCGCTCAAACAAATCTATAACTCATTTTTCGCATTAGCTTGATAATGTTTCGAATTTACTTTTCAGATAATTATATTTCTTAGAAGATTTTGTCAAATTCATCTATTTTCTAAAATCTATTTTCTAATAATAAATATTAATTATTAAACTTTATAGCTAAGGAAATAGAGTGTATTCTCTTTTGACAACTTAATTACATCGATACGAAAACAGCGTGAAATATCATTCTCGTCGGCCGGCCACGCAACGCACCTATCTCGCTCATTTTGTGAGAGGTGAAACATTCTGCGATGCGAAGCCTTCTCTCTTCGCCGTGCGAGCGGACCACCGGTACTCGATTTTAACTTCGGTGGCCCGCCCGGCGGTTTACCCTCGCGGGTTCCTCTCGTCGACGCCCCGACAGATTTCGCCGTTGGGGCGTCGCCCTCACGCGGTGGCCTCACGTCGAGTGACCGGACAATTCCCCGGTCCGATCACCCAAGGCCTCGGTTGGGCGGCATCAGGCGCAGGTATTTGCGCCTGCGCCGCCCCGGCCGCTGACGGCGGCCCGGGTCGCGGGAATCCTCCCGGACTCGTTCCGCCGCCTCCTTCCGCGAGATGACAGCCTCGCAGAAGGCGGCGACCGCGTCCCAGATCCTGACGCTGTCGACCATCACCCTCGCGACAGCCGGCAGCGTCAGGTCGGCACCGATAACAGCGACGAGGTCACGGCGCTGCCCGTCCCAGCTCGGACATACCTCGAGCGTGTGTTGCGCCGGGTCCTCGTCACTGCTGCAATGGTGGCAGAACGAAGTCCACTCCCTACACGCGACCGTGTGCAGGTACAAGCCGAAGCATCCGTGCCCCGACAAAACCTGCACCAGTCGGAAGGAGAAGACTCCGTGCCGCCGCTCCACCCACTCCATCAGTACGGGCCGGAGGGCCTCGACGGTGACGACACCGTGTCTAGGCCTCTCCAGCCGCGTAGCCCAACGGGCGATGACCCGGCCAGGTGGCTATCTCGCTCAGCGATGGGGAGCCACCTTCGTCGCGCAGTGAGGTCACCCGCCGGTAGAGGTCGGAGAGCATCTCCGCCTCTAGGTCCCACGGGGGTGTCCCGGCCAGTAGGCATGCCGCCTCGGTCGATACCGTGCGGTACCCGCGAATGGCTCTGACCGCCATGACTCTCTGGGGTCTCCACAGAACAGCCCTGAGTTGGGCGTTCAGAGCCCTCGCCCACACGGGTGCGCCGTACATGACCATCGAACGGATCACCCCCGCATACAGCCGTCGGCCCTCGAAGCTGGGTCCGCCCACGTTCAGCATGAGCCGCGAAAGGGCGGACGCCGCGCCGACCAGCCGGGGAGCATTTCGGCGAAAATGCTCCCGGAACCACCATCGCCCGTCGAGCACCAGACCCAAGTACTTCATATGGGCCTGGATGCTGATGTGGACGGAGTTGACGACTAGCGAGGCGCCGATTGGCGGCCTTACGCGTGGCCCATGGAACAATAGGGCCTCCGTCTTATTTAGGGCCACCCTGAGCCCCAGCGCCTCGATTCGCCCGACCATCTCCTCGGTGCCGAGAGTGGCCAGGCTCGCCGCCTCTTCGAGTGTCCTGCCCCGGGCTGTGACGATCGTATCGTCAGCGTAGCATATCACGCTCAGCCCGGGGGGGAGACTCCCTCTCAAACGCCCAGTCGTACCCGATGTCCCACAGAGTCGGCCCTAGAACCGACCCCTGTGGAACACCGCACGACATGTGAGCAATGAGCTAGAACTGAGCTACTGAGCTAGTGATATATTCGGCGGTAAAGTGAGTGAGTGATAGATTGTGTCTATGTGAGTGATATAGCTCTTTTATATCACTCACTCAGGAGCTACACAACTTTACTTAGTAACCAAGCCATAAACTCTAAAAAAAGAATATATAATAACAATTTCTTTATATTTTGGAGGTGTGGAATTTACTACGCCATCGCTGTAGTAATTATAATTATTCTACTTTATATTAAATACTATATTTTATAGTATAATAATTATTATACTTTATATTATTTATACTTCTTTGTATGTGTATTTTAAACATTTGACTGGAAGTTTATATGTACGATTGCTACAAAAAAAAAAACCTGTCAAGGGACACCCGGATGGAACGAAGTTCTATTTTAATTATATAATTTTTTTCTGCCTTAAGCGATTTTTATCGTTATATTTTAGCCAATTTGCAAAATATCTTTATAAATTATAGCCTATGTGTTATTCTGATGTGCAAGCTATATTACTATAAATTTCATCAAAATCCATTCAGTAGTTTTTACGTGAAAGAGCAACAAACATGTTCACATCCATACATTATTACAAAATTTCACGTTTATAATATTAATAATAGGATATACAATTCCACTAGACTACCAAAACCTGTCGGCCCCGAGCTCGAACGCGAGTCGGCCACGCGGCCCGGTCACGGGCGAAAATAATTTCGTTGCGCATTATTTTGATTTTGCTATATCTCTTAAGGTATTGATTTAATTTGCATGGTCTGAAGGAAAAAAAATATCTTCATGAAATGCTCAAGCCAACTAATGTATTTAAAATGATAAGGATTAATACAGTATTTGTGTAAATAGCTTTTCAATTACCGTTTTATAATAGAACATTTTTTAAAGTATTAAAATGGATATAGTATGTTATCCTTAAGAGATAGATATATACTATCGCGGACTTTTTTGTAGGCCTTTTTAAGCTGTATAATACTGTAGTACTTTATTTTGATCTATTTCGTAGGGTTCAGCCAGCGTTTGCAATGTAAGCGCAAAATAATGTGTTTATTTACGACATCACATTAGAAACCTCTAAAATTATCAGTGTTTCTCTAGTACATTATGCATATATTATACATATAAACCTTCCTCTTGAATCACTCTATCTATAAAAAAAATCGTCGCGACACCACACTGTTCAATGCGAAATAGAAATGAAAATATCTGGCTTGCTTTCTATAAGAGAGCCGACGAGCGACGCCGCACAGCTTACAATAGCTTACTATAGCAAGTGTCGTGACAACTTTTCGTAAGAATTTTTTCCGTCTAGCCCCCCACAACGCGCGATAAGGAACTTCGTTCCAATAATATAATTATTATACTAATTAAATATAATTGTTAGAAATACACCATTACAAATATTTTTTGTCATATTTTTCTTTATAGTATCATCATTCAGCCTTTTGTCATCCACTGCTGGGCATAGGCCTACCTCATATTTCGCTACAAAGTGCGGTTTTGTGCATCTAACGACTCCCAGCAAACTTCACCAGGTCGTCGGTCTACCTGGCGTGGGGGCGACCAACACTGCAACATCCGATACGTGGTCGCCATAGTCTACAATGTGTCGCCATGGTCGTCTATAGTATACAATGTATTGTAATGAATATCGAATACAATAACTCAAAACAAGCAAAGTAAATCTTTTTGTTCGTGTTCAATCTGCGTATACTTTTAATACAATTTTGTGCGTACCGTTTAAATAACATAAACTGATGCAGTGCAACGACCTTAAAACATAAAATATTTGTTTAAACTTCGTGGCAAATAAATTCTGCGTGTGGTCCCCCGCAATCGGATTACAAAGTAACGCAATAAAGTGCAATATCTTATTTCCTTATGACGAAAGAGGTAGGCAGTAGTGTCGTATCCAAATTCCACTCAACGTCCCACTGCGGGGCTCGAGCCTTCTCCAAATTAAGAGGGAAACTGACTTTACCACAATAGTCAGATGTGTTAGTCTTATTTTGAGTTTTCCTTCTCTTACATAAATATTATCATTATCATCACTATTGAGCTCGGACCTGTTCCATAATAGGAGGGAAATTGACCTACTATACCACGCTGGTCATTCGTCTTGATATACGGTTTTATTTCGAATTTAATTTTTCTTACACATACGCCATATGCATATTTTATTCCTTGACCGTCTTTTACGATACACACGGACAAGAGAGGGGGCAGTGAATTGTATTCTTACTCTTTTTTATTACTTATGTTGGCAAACGAGCAAACAGCATCCTTAATGGTAAGTGCTACTGCCACCCATAGACCTTTGCAATACCAAAGGTATAGGCAAAGGCCTACCAAGACAAACCCCAAACCCACCCAGTTGGACTTCCGGCTCTCTCGCTCACGGAACGAAGCGCAATCACATTGCAATTACTCAGACGTCGATCTTCTGCGAGAGTGTGGTACTACTCCGGACGGACCGGCCGGCTGTAGACAGAAAACTATCAACAGCGTGGTCCTACAACTAAAAACTCCGTCACCACACGGAAAATAGACAGATGTTATATGTATATTATATTCCTTAGTCGTCTTTAACGATATCTACGGAAGCAAGTAAGCGGTGAATTGAATTTTTACTCCATCAATACATTGACGAAGAAAAAGATCTATATATATCTAATAACGTTGAATGGTCTCAGGATTCGTGTTGTTGCTGTAATTTTAATGTCTGACAGCCTAATAACTAAAAAAATAAATATGCAACTAAACGCGATGGTTACAAGCTTGAAATTTAACTAACAGAAAAAGTTTTAATAAATTTTAGTGAAAAATTCAATAGTAGATTTCTACGATTGCATTTAGATTATAAATTATTTGGAACTAATCCTAACACTCACCCGCTAATATTACTCTGATATCGAAATACGTATTCTTAAAAGTCCAGGTAGCTTTTAAGTCTGAGGATCCAATGAATTCGGTTAAGATATTTTTTATTTATTTTCTATGCGATATGAGTGACGGGGGAGATGTGACTTTTAGACGCTAATAGCTTCACCACCGTCATTCAGCCTTTTGCAGTCCACTGTTAAACGTAGGCCTCCCTAATACTCATATAAGGGGATAGTGTTGTTATTGCCATGTTTGGTAGGCAGGTTAGCGATCGCAGTGTGTTACTATTAGTTAGTAAGTTTCCCAGGAGGGAGTTGCTACCCACTCTCCCGGTGAACCGTTAGTCGAATTTTACGAATCCCACGGGCAAGTAAGTTAGGTTAAGTTCTTATCTGGGGAGCCAATTATCTTGAAATTATATACTTCTTTGTTGATAAAGACATGAAACTAAAAAAACATAACAATTACCAACATGATGCTACAAGTGGGCCACAGGTTAGCCATAACTGTCACTTCCAATTAGCTTCTTGATGAAACATCTTTACGATGGCGGCATTAATGAATTTTATACTCATGTTTGGAAACAAGTATACCTATAGTTCAAATAAAATTGTGATTCTAATGTTGTAGTAATACGAGTATCAGCGCACGCCCCCGTCTAGCTGCGGTTTTGGCCGTTCTGTCCTCGCATTTCAAATCCTTGATGACTTCAAAATATTAATTTTAACGATATTCTGTAAAGGGCAAATTTAATATACCATACATTAAATGCAAATTGTATTTAATTGGATAAGAAATAATACTGGGAGGGTTGGGGCAACGACTTTTTAGTATATAAATATTTAATTTATACATACATACATACCATCACGCCATGTCCCTTGCAGGGTAGGCAGAGAGAACAGAGTGCCAGAGAACTCTATCCTTGCATACTTTACTCGCTTCCTCAACATTCATAATTCTCTTCATACACGCTCGCCGGTTTCGGAGACTCTTGACTCCACCTTCCTTCAGTACATGACCGATCTGGTCTAGGTAGGTTAGTCTCGGTCTCCCCCGGTACCTACATCCTTCCATTTTCGCATTGTATATCTTCTTAACCAGACGTTCGTTCGGCATTCTTTCCACATGTCTGAACCATCGGAGCATTCCCTTTCGCATCTTTACACCAATACTCTCTTTCATACCTACTCGCTCTCTTATCTCGTCGTTACGAATGCGATCGATCAGCCTAACTCCACAGATTTTCCGTAGAGATCGCATTTCGACCGCATTAATTTTACTTTCATCTCTCTTTTCTGCATACCCAACTCTCGCTTCCATACAGTAATGTTGGGACAAGCACTACGTTATGTATTGCTACACGTGCCTTCTGGCTAAGGTGGTGGCTGCCGAGAAGTTGCCCCAACGCTGCGTTCACTCTATTTCCCGCATTCACTCTTCGTTCAATATAAGTGGTGTACCTTCCATCTTGGCTAAATCCACATCCAAGATATATAAATTTATCCACTTGCTCTAGTACATCATTACCTATTGTTACTCTTACATCTGTTCTGGCTTCATCTCTTTCAAAGACCATTATTTTGGTTTTGCTCACATTCACGCGCCCATCTGGACTTCCACATTTATATCGTTCAACCTTTGGAGACATTTATCCAGACATATGATAAACAGCCTGGCTGACAGAACGCACCCTTGCATAACGCCGATATTGACGTCAAACCAAGGCGACATTCCATCATCCAGCCGCACACAGGCTCTACAGCCTATGTAACTGGACTGCACAGCCTGTAGCAGTTTACCGTTAATACCATACTCCGGTAAAATGTCCCAAAGTTCCTTTCGTACAACCGTGTCAAATGCTCTCTCCAGATCCACAAAACTGCAGAAAACCCTCTGACCTAGAGCCAGATGCTTCTCCACAATGTTGCGCAGAGAGAACACTTGATCCATGCATATCCTTCCACTCCTGAAACCTCTTTGTGTCTCACACAGTAAACCACCGGACACCATCCTCATCCTCGTTTCAATAATTTTACCGTACACTTTTGCTGCCAAACTGGTCAAGCTTATGGCTCTGTAATTTGCGCAGTCATAACGTGAACCCTTGTTTTTAAACAAAGGCACGATGACTGCGCTATTTATAATTTGCAATAAATATAAAAATATAAAGAAATAATTAGAAATTAACAATCGTTTATTTTTTGTTCGACGAACCGACAACCTGTCTTGTTTAGAAGAAAAGTGTACCTTGTAGTTCATCTAATCTAAGAAGTGCATTCTGGCGTTTTGCTTTTTACAAATACACAATAACCTTGGTCAAACGTATACGTATGATTGCAAACAATAAATCGGAAATTTTAAAGAACTATTAAGTTATTTACATAATTAACAAATTGGGTGACTTTCTTGTACAATAATCTAATGTTGAAACTCGTAAAACTAATTTAAAATAAAAATAACATGTTAAATAATAATTGTTATTGACGATCTAACAATGTCATGTCATCACGTTCTATACAGTAGTGCTTGACAACAACTTACAATGAATGTCCAAATAATCGGTAAAAATATTAGAATAATATAATTAATCGAATAGAGATTTTGACAGAGAAGTACATTTCGACAATTTGAGGAAATAATTATTAATCTTCGCAACGATGATAATTTAATTAATAGTAGTGAATCTTAATAAATAGCTATTTTCAAATCCAGTTTTTATTTTTATTTTATTTGGGATAACAACAGTCGTTACAAATACATATAACATAAAATATCCACAGTTATGTACAATGTTTATAAAGAACAGACTTTCTTTTTAGATACAATACATTATAAATAATTAGAGCAGAAAAAAAATCAGGTAGATACATAATAAACAATTCTATAATCTAATAAATGAATGTGCAACTACCCACCACTACATCAAGATCTGCCTGCGCTTCTAGCTCTTGGTTAGAATATGTAATCTAGTTTGTGTTTACTTAACCTAGTCCTACTAAATATGATGAATAGATTCTATGCTGAAATAATTAAATTTGTTTAGTATTAATTTAGCACTTAATTTATTCATCACCTTTTTAAAAATAAATAATTAACCAATTATTAATTAAAAAGAATCAATATCGATTTCTCAGTAAAATCGGATATTTTCGATAGCGATTATTTGGTTCACATACCTAGACAACTTAAATACTCCGACGGCTGTCAAAGTGCACTTCTTAGATTAGATAGACTATAATATTATAATAATACAGAATTTTATTAAGTTACAATTTTTCGTCTACGGATTTCTGTACAACAGATTATTTATTTTCATTTGCGAAATCTCAAGCACGCACTCTGTATGTAAGATGTGCGTTGTTGCACTTAGTCATGACGTAACGACCACGTTTCTGTAACGCAAGTAGTAGTTTTATGACTTGTTAAAACCACAAAGAAACCAAATCATTCGGTTTGCTATTTATACAATCAAAACAATCGGAATGAAAATAAGTTTATGTAGTTATATACAGACACCCACTAACACCTGCAATCCCTCCAATAATAAACACGTTCAAAGATTATGACCTCCGCGGCGAGCGTATTAAATCTGCGCAATTTCAAACAAATCCGTTTCAGTAATGACGTTTACGTTTATTATGCCGTGTTTGTTATTATTGCTTGTATTTTTAGAAAATTACTACAAAATAGTAAAACATCTTTTTTTAAAAGCAACACCCCGCTATAAAGAATTTTTGTGTCGTTGGGTCTTTACAATTGATTAATAGTTAGATAGATTGTAAATAAAATATATTCGGTGTTCTCAAATATAGTTACCAATTTACGGACACAAATTTCACCCATCAGCAATCGTTTAGAGCTTCTACAAAGTATTGTACTAAGTGAAAATCAAAGTGAGGCCCTCAGCACTAAAAGCAAATCAAAACCAATCCAACATTTGCGCCAATTCCACCGATTCCAAAGGAGTTTAAAAGTGGTAAAACTACTGGGAGCATAATAGTGTTTACTAATTCACAGGAGTGATAATTCATATCGACCTGGTCCAATACCACTTGGTGCAGTTTGGTCAACAATTACATTCCCAAGGAGGGTTGACGTCAGGCAGGCGGCCGGTACCCTGGAAGTTTGTCCCGCCTGGGGGCCTCAGCGCCACGACCTGTCGTCGGTCATAGGAGCGGACCTGTCGTTGTCGGCCGTCATCAACAAGGTGCTTGACAGTGACAGGTGCTGGACGTTGATGGCCTCCTTTTGCGAGGAAGTCAACTCCGCAAAGGAGGCCGCGGAGCGGGAACGCGAAGCACTCGCATCTGCGCATTCGCTCCGCCGGGGCGACCAGGGAGAGGGAGGCACCGTTATGCGCACCTCCTCCCACCGCCTTGACGGTCGACTGGACGTGGCCATATGGCCTAGCGTAGGGGTGTCGGGGATAGAATGTCAATAGACGATGTCTCCGGCATCCCGTAAAAGCGCGGAATGGACCGCTATTGGTTTCTACATCTTAATGGCCGGCGAGTCCCACACACCCCACCGTATGTCACCGGCGGGGGATAGTGCGTAAAAGCATTTTCACAACGTTAAAAAAAAAATAGGCAGGCGGCCGGTTACATAACTATTGCCAATTACTTTTGCAATATGTAGGAAGAGGAGTTCGTATTGCGTCGACCCCAATTAATTGAGATAAGAGCAGGAGAATGATGATAACGAGTGATCATGTTAAAGTGTATTTTTAAATACATTGAATTCTCTATTAGCCAATTTTTACTTAACGTTATTACGCTTTGCTTAGGAGGAATGTGGAATTTTTCAACTCTTGTTTTTCTTTTCTAATTCAATTTGTTGTGCCTCCCAAGACAATTGAAAGCGTTTCCCGAGACTTCCTGAGGGTCAAACCTCAGTGTCTTATACGGAAACCATTGTGGATTCTGGCTTACAAGAATTACAGTGGTAGGAATGTGTGGTAGAATTAGTCCAAAGAAAAAAAATACATTGAATTCTATATAATATATTCTGTAAAATATATATGCATTGGTTAAAGCTAGATGGCTAAGATAGGCATTATAAAGTTACCCACCATGTAGTTCTAGAATAACTTTAACAATTTCAACCTTATACACTTCTACACTACAGCCAATACTAAGACTATAAAAAAAAATATAAAACAAATTAACATAAGGGGCTAAAAACTTTTACAAACAAGAAAATAATGTTACCTCGTCGTATTTGAAAAAAATCATTAATCTGTGGCTCTATAGTGTATTTGGAACTACATTTTAGTATTACGTGTATCGTATCAAAATTGAAGGTAAAGAAACTTAAGAGCTGATAGATATTTACTTTATTTCAAATCACGTGAAGTTAGTTTAATATATTAATAAATAAAGTAAAATGTAAACTAGTTTTATATATAAGAAATGTTTTAGAGCTAATTAAAAATCAAATACAAACGCGATAGAATCCATAAAAATACTTTTATTGCAAAAGTGTACTCGCGTAAACATCAGAAATCATTGTTTTAAAACTAGTTTACATACATATACATGAATATAAGGAATCATTCTTATATTGCGGATAAACATATAACGAATTCAACCCAGACACATTGATAACGATCATTAGTGAATCACACAAAGAATTATTCTGCGTAGGTAGGAGAGTCGAGTCTCGGCATGAGAGCTCGGACCCAGATAATCAGGCAATCGAAATTTCATTGTTAATACAATAATTTCTGCAAACAGAAAATAAATTATAAGCAAAAAAGATTTTCCCGTACCGGGAATCGAACCCGAGCCTCCTGGGTGAAAGCCAGGTATCCTAGCCACTAGACCATACGGGACTTGAGAGAGAGATTGAAATAATAAATTTTATTCTAAATCAATCTAAATTTAATTAATTAATTTAAATGTACTAGTACTTTATTAAATAAAAGAATAAATATTTACAAATCCAAATTATATAATTAAGCGTTATAAACTACGTAGTACTAGTAATTTAACTTTTATATTCATCTATGTATTATACTTGCATCTAGTAGTAATAGTCAATAACTGAATGTATCATACCATTCTATTAAGTTCTACTATTGCCCGTCAGGTGGCAGGACTAAGAATTCATATTTAAAATTAATAGACGGAATTAAAACGCGTATTTAGCTATTCAATTTGTAAGCAGGAGCGGCTTTACCTATAGCGCAGAGGATACGGTGCACCCGGGCGTCGAGTGTTAGGGGGCACCGAGAGCCACACAGAGCCTTCACTGCAATGCTCCGCACGGAGCGGGCGCACCGTACGTAGCGAGTGCCTAACGTAGTAGGTGCGTTATTTGATAGGTTTGGGTAGGTTGCTTGGTCGCCATGCTTACTATAACTTCATAATTCGATCGCGTTTATCTGGTTTCGTATCAAAACAACGAGACTAAGCATGCGACAACGCATTCCCGCGAGATTCAGAGTTTAGTCGAACGTGTTGTAACACTTGTAACTATCAACCTATCCCATTTTGTTCACCCATTTTGATACAAGAGGGCGCCAGATGATTGATTGCAACCGGGCGCTACATATGCTAGAGCCACCCCTGTTTGTAAGTTAGAATAAACTAAACTCAATATATTTTTAAGCAGTTTTCTTTATATTTAAATAGATTTGTGCACATTAAAATTAAGACATTTATATACTGGGTGTTAGAGACAATAAATGTTTTAACGTTCATAACCTTCTACTTAAGATTACCACCATTAAAATTAAGCGCCCTCTCTTATTAAAGATTTAAACTACTATCTGCCGTGTGAATAAATAAAATGCTTTGTATAGTGTCAGTTCTTAAATATAATTTCGAAGGAGAGGTGGCCACTAGATGGCAGTTGATCTACTTGCAAATTATTAGAGCAGCAACAGACGTCATGTATTACAATTACTTTGATTTATTCTCATAGTAAGAAATAGAAAACGCTATCTCTATAATTTCAGTACTCATTATTAGTCACGATAGAGTGTAATTCGTATGGTGGCAGAATAACAAAATAATGCTCACTACCACAATTCTGTGTTTGATAAAAAAAAACAAAAGGATGCAAGATGACATCATTGCAACATAAGGAAAGCTCGTAATAAAATATACCAACCTGTTCGACCAGTGAGATTTTTTATTGCTGGTAGTGAGTGGCAAACGAGCAAGCTAGACACCTGATGTTAAGTGTTATTATCGTTCATGGCCCTTTCCAATACCAGGGATAGGTACAGCTAGGCCGCTGCCTACCATTGAAAACCCTAAACTTACTCAGAAAGTTGGACTACTGGCTCTCTCTTTCACTGAACATAGCGCAACAACACATTGCCACTACTTAGGTGATTTTATGAGAGAGTATGGTACTACCCCGGACGGACCGGTCCACGGGTGTAAGCAGAAAACTGTCAACAGTAAAGTATGTCAAATTTCTTAACACTAGAGTAGCCCCGAGTCGGAGAGTCAGTATCTATATCTACATGAGTTTATTAAAATTTAGATGATTAGCTGTTCCATCGCTATTAACTACATTTTTTTTTTTTTAAATTAACAGTTGTAATTCTGACGGTAGTTTTTATAAGTTAATTCCATCTGATGAACTAAAATTTGGTAAATTTGATACTCTATTCCAGATGATGATTTATAGAGATAAATCACAGATACATCACATTCAACATAGAGGTGCCGAATGACATCCAGACCCGTTTTACCGTTCTTGCGTAATTAAGTGGCAAACATCCATCCAAACTTTCGTGTTCTAATAATATTAAATGTTATCCTAAGATTACAGGAAAGCCATGGCCTAAAAGTGATAGTGAAATATGCATTTTACGTACCTACACGTGAAAAATTAATTTATCTTTGGATTATTTCATTCATAAACCTGCCCATACCTAGGTGGGGGCACCTTTCTTTAGTAATGTTATATTGCTTTTATCATTTAATCTTTCAAGTAAATACTTTACCTACCTTCTTAAATAAAACATTTGAGCCTAGCAGTGGGACGTATATCTATATGAGCTGAGATGAAATGAACACGAATATTGATAATGTATTTATTTTTATTCTATTATCTAATTCTTTATTTAGATATTTATCAGCCGATCAAACAAGTGAAGCGAACACGGAAGATCCTTACTCACGATGCTCAAGAACCCCATTGAATTTAGAATAACTTGCATTCGTCATCGACTTAGTCACTCATAGCTTTTGTTGTTACAAATTCTATACAGATATAACCTATATACATTGTATTTATAATCCTTGAGGCGACCCTAGTCGTAAGGTATTAATACAAATTTCTGAGGGCTTTTACTCTATTGTTTGTTATCGTACAGGTCAGTTTTAAATATAATAGATATCCACTATAGTCCAAGAGCCAGTAACAGATATATATGACCAAGTTCCTCTCAAGTGATAATTAATAAAATGCATCAGAAAATGGAACCATAAAGTCTCGTGAACGTCAGCTAAGGCTCGGTGGGGGGGATGAGCAGTAGAAAAAAAAACATTCACTCATTTCCTCTCGGCTAAAAATTTATTAAATTATAGCTAACCCAATATCTCAACAAAAAAAAATCAGCTGGCTATAACATAGTGTATTGTACGTCAGCTGATGTCTCGATCATGGAAAAAAAATCTTCACTTTCAGTGATATCCTCTCAAATAAAAATTTACCTGATGGTAGCTTATATGTAACTATTGATAAATATATACGTCAGCTGGCTGTATCTCGGTGGAAAAATCGTCAGCTGATAATTTGAAGGTGACGTAGAAGTTAGTCAGAAGCACTATGTTATAGCCAGCTGATTTTTTTTTGTTGAGATATTGGGTTAGCTATAACTTGATAAATTTTTAGCCGAGAGGAAATGAGTGAATGTATTTTTTTTTTCTTCGAGCGTGGGAGGTTACAACTGCTCATCGCCCCCACCGTGCTGCAGCTGACGGTCATAAGGCTTCATGATACTATTGTCTGATGTGTATCACCAACTATCTCTCGAGAAGAAATAATTAACCATATTTTCACCTGGCTCTCGGACCACTACATATGTTATGCTGTGCAGTCGCAAAAATGAAAATTAAAATCTAATATAAAAGTTACAAATATCTAAACATTAAATTCTTTATAAGAATTTTCAATAAAAGTTTGAGCTTAAATACATTAAATAAAACGTATGAAATCTTGTAGAAAAATAATAATTAGAGATTTGAAATATAAAACCTACAGAAAAATGTATGGATATCCTATCCAGCGATTAGACTCGTGTTAAACGTTTATTTTCTTAGTCGCTACCACACAGCAATTAAGCTTATTAATCATTATTATCTCTTAATTATTATTATACCCATTAATAATAACAGTTGGGTATGCAGAAAAGAGTATGATAGTAAAATTAATGCGGTCGAAATGCGATCTCTGCGGCAAATCTGTGGAGTTAGGCTGACCGACCGCATTCGTAACGACGATGTAAGAGAGCGAGTAAGTATGAAAGAGAGTATTGGTGTTAAGATGCGAAAGGGAATGCTCCGATGGTTCGGACATGTGGAAAGAATGCCGAACGAACGCCTGGTTAAGAAGATATACAATGCGAAAGTGGAAGGATGTATGTACCGAGGGAGACCGAGACTAACCTACCTAGACCAGATCGGTCATGTACAGAAGGAAGGTAGAGTCAAGAGTCTCCGAAACCGGCGAGCGTGTATGAAGAGAATTATAAATGTCGAGGAAGCGAGTGAAGTATGCAGAGATAGAGTTCTCTGGCACTCTGTTCTCTCTGCCTACCCTGCAAAGGATATGGCGTGATGATATGTATGTAATAATAACAGACATCTAATGTTGAAGACTATGTAATTTGGAGAAACTAAATTGGGGCATTAGATAATGTGGTGATTAAATATAAATAAGATAATAGATAACATATTTCTGTTTGTAAGTAGTATTTACTTACATTTTTCAACTGTCACCACACTGATATAAGAAACTATATCGCAGATTAACCTATACGATAATAACGAAGTCATTAAAATTGCAAAGGCCGCTACCTAGTATAGAGGGTTGAAAAAATTCATCATCTCAGCTCATATATGTCCCACTGTTGGGCTCGAGCCTCCTCCATAATGGGAGGGAAATAGACCTACTATACCACGCTGGTCAGACGTATTGGTATAGGGCTTTGTTTCGAGCTTCCCTTCTCTTGCATAGATGTTATATACGTTTAAAATTTCTTAGTCGTCTCTTACGATCATTCACGGGTAAGATATTGTGTGGTGAATTGCATTCTTACTCCTTCACCACACGAAAAAAAATATTTATTTATTAAAGCACTTCGACACCTCGATAATTATTGCCCCTGAGATTGCAGAAATTATGTAGGTTTATTAAATAATACGTGAAAATGACCAATCAAACTACAGTTAGCTGTACTCTTGATATTGCATAGACCCATGGGCGGCTGCAACACTTAAATACAGGTATGCTGCTTGCTCGTTTGCCACCAACAGCAATAATGAAATGAAACATAGAACCTTCTCCTTTTTGAAGTCAGTTAAAAAAAGCTTCCTCTTCTATCAGATTGCAAAATTTATGTAGGTAAACTTTAAATAATACATGAAAATAAGCAATCAAATATACTTCGACACCTATCAGTTTATTATGAGTGAATGCTATATAAGTGGCTTTTTTGTTGGACCGGTCATGGTATCGAATCATTCTGACTGGCTGATTAGACGATGTATCATGTAAGGACCCAACCAACCGCATTGCCCCTGTCAGCTTATTGAGAGGGTTTTTACAGCTACCACGGAAATACAAATACCATTGAGGAACTCGTTCTTGGGGAACTGCTTCCTTAATGCCAGTATTCTCTACGCTGGATAAATAATAACTTTATATTATATGGCAGTAGAACTATCCAGGTGTCACAGTTTACGTCATCTGGCTGTTGGGTAGATGTGATAGAAATATTTGATCTATGAATATAACAACTGTTTGTTAACATTTATATGGTTGATGATATATCCCGCTGAAATAATGAAGGAAGAGCGACAGAGACTTGTAATAGTTTTCTCTTAGAATCCTCTGACTATACGATCTTAATATACCATATCTATCTATCTCCTAAGCGGCGTTCAAAAACTTAATTCAATAATAAACAACATTATGAACTAGTTTATTATGATTCACGACTTCATTTCACATTTTTTTTTTATATTTATTTAGATATAACACTGGTTACTTATACACGTATCTATGTGATAAATCATTCATACATTTTCTCCTAAGAATCGAAAGTGATTTAAAACGATATCGAGATACAACGTTGAGAGCGAATGCGGCCAAGTGCAAACGCGTGACAGATTAATCAATATCGATCAATCATATTAGCCTATAATACCTAAATAATAAACTTACCTTCTGTTATTAACTGTTATGAAAAGGCAGATTAGTCATCTTAAATTGATCAAAAGTACATGAGAATATAGATGTAGGAAAGATGTGAAAAAAAAGAAGTTCTTTATAATAAACATTTCCAAAACTTCTTTGTAGTGAACATTTCCAAAACTTCTTTGTAATAAACATTTCCAAGACTTCTTTGTAATAAACATTTCCAAAACTTGAACTCACTATGTGCAGCATAACCGTCGAATAATTTCATTACCATAGACGTTTTCTCGGGTCAATTTTGGTATTAAATACTTAACATTTCTTAACAAACTCGTAACAACTACTTTTCTTTTTTAAATACTTATAAATTTAAAAAAATGGGCATATGATTTATCTGTGGAAATGAAAAGGAGAAAATCTTAATTATTGCATACCACGTAAAGAATTAAAGGAACAGAAAAACAGTACTCCATACAAATATTCCAACAATTATTGTGTATAATAATAACTGAAGTATATAAATAAATATGATTGTCTCACGATAGCAGAAAAATAATATTGCCCTGCTTGTGATAGAAAGTCAGCAAGCGTACATCATAAATAATAACCCTAATTGAATTTTTCATTCAATCCAACACAGGCTGGATATAATTCAATGAATTGTAAAGACAATTTTAAAAGCATAAATTCCTGACGAATACCAATAATTAACTTGAAACTAAAACATCAAGTCTTAATAATTAAATTGTGTTTTTCTCCCTTAGTTACGAACTCACAAAGGTTGATGTATGTCTAACCGTCTAACGTGACCATTTATTTTTTGACTCAAAACGGGACATTTTAGTCGGGTGGTAAATTAAAAAACACTTTTTAAAGGTATTCAGAAAAAAATAGTTAACTTTAACTTAAAAGTTATGAATTAAAAAATATACGCGAAACGTTTAGTTACTATATTTATCAGAGGAAAAATTTGCCTTAATATAACTGGTGAAGACTTTAAGTAAGAATAAAACTCTTGGCACGTTTTTAAATTACTCAAATCCAACCTTTGCGCGGTTGCCGAAAACGGGACAATCCCAGAGTTCGTTACGAGGACACCGGGACTGGTTATTATAAAAAGGAACAGTCCCGTTCAAAACGGGACTTCTGGTCACATTATATACACTACCGTCCAAAAGTTTGGAAGCACACCTGTTTTCAAACAAAACAAATAAATGCCGACTAATAGCGGTAAAAATTAGCAATAATCTTAAGTTTTACAACCTTTTACGACTGTCTACACAAACACAAAAGGATTATTATCCTACATTCATCAAGTTTTATGGAATTCCTTAATATTGACGAAACACGTGTTTTATGACTTAATCCGTCGGCTACTTTATCCTATGCAATGGTGTAGTTTTATTGATAATGTTTGCTGGTTTTAACTTTTTTAGACCTTATTCAGTCGCACTTGAGCATTGGCACGTGAAAGTTGTGATATTAACATTGTCTGTATTCGAAAGATATCGGCTACTACTTTGACCGTATTTTTTCTTCTGAAAATGGCAAAACGCAAGCAAATCACGCTTGAACAGTGAAGCGCTATTTGCACTCTACGCGAGGAAGGATACAGTGAACGTCAAATCGCAGAAAGGCTCGGAATTTCTTGTAAAGGTGTCCACTATACCCTTGCTAGAAAACAAGAAACGGGGAAAAATGAAGATAGAAAGAGATCTGGTAGGCCCAAATCCACAACAAATCAAGAGGACAACTTCATTAGAGTTCTTTCTAAACGGAATCGACGCTTAACTGCACCACAGATCACTGCAGCTCTGAATGATACGCGAGAAACACCCATTTCAACAACTACTGTTAAAAGACGCTTACTGTCTGCGGGATTAAGAGGATGTGTTGCTGCTAAAAAACCCAAACTAACAAATCGACATAAGAAAAATAGACTAGAATGGGCAAAAGCGCATAAAAACTGGACTATAGAACAATGGGAAAATGTCCTTTGGAGTGACGAATCAAAATTTCAGATTTTCGGATCCAATAGACGTGTCTTTGTACGCCGGTCAAAAGAAGAGAGGGCTTCAGAGGCATGTACAGTGCCTACCATCAAACATGGTGGTGGTAATGTCATGGTTTGGGGGTGTTTTGGCAACAGTAAACCCGGCAATCTTGTGAGGATAACCGGAAAATTAAACAAGGAAGGCTATTTAAAAATTCTCCAAGATTCTGCCATACCCAGTGGACTAAGTCTCATTGGTTCTGGATTAATTTTTCAACAGGATAATGATCCTAAGCATTCGTCTAAATTGTGCCAGAACTTTTTAAACAAGAAAAAAGCTGAAAACATTTTAAACATCATGCAATGGCCATCTCAATCCCCTGATCTTTCTCCCATTGAACTTGTTTGGGATGAACTTGACAGGAGGGTGAAAAGTCGTTGTCCTACGAGCTCAGAACATTTGTGGCAGCTATTAGAGAACGAATGGAACAAATTAGATAAAGATTATTTTAAAAAATTGATTAATAGAATGCTCAGAATATGTGAGAAGATTATAAAGGAGAAAGGTGGACACTTTGATGAAGCTAAAATTTAATCTAATTTACCATTGTATATTATTTTTTTATTTTGTTTAGGTTAGTTTCTGTTTGTTCTTTATTTTTTTATCAATACATTTAAATTTAAATGACTTAGTTTGGTTTTATTCGATTTTACCTTGCTGCTTCCAAACTTTTGGACGGTAGTGTATGTCCATCTTAAAAGGAAGTTAAGTATATCATCTTTGAAGGCTTTCTCAATGAACTCGTATTATAATGTCAGTATGACATTACAAAATTTTTAATAATCATCTATCAGTAAATAGTCTTTCTCATTTACCAATTAATTTTTAATATTAAAGTTTGCATAATAATATCTAGTTTTTACGTGATCACCATCATCATCATTATTTCAGCTCATATACGTCCCACTGCTAGCCTTTAGCCTCCTCCATAACAAGATGAAAATTGGTTGACTATATCACGTCAGTCAAATGAGTTGGTAGGGCTTTAGTTCGGACCACCGAAGACAAAGATCGGGTACCGGTGGTCCGCTCGCACGGCGAAGAGAGAGGATTTTACGGTGGGTCTATGGGGTCACGCGCCGCCTTCTCCGTCACCCCGGACCGATTTGGCGGGGCGAGACGCACCCATAGCCCACCAATAAAAAAAAAAAAAAAAAAAAGGCTTTAGTTCGAGGTTTCCTTCTCTTATATATATATATATATATATATTACTCGTATTATATATTAGTATTATATATATTTTCCCTTAGTCGTATTTCACGATACCAACGAGCAAAATAGTTCAATTGTATTCCTACTCCGTCATTACAAGGATATTAAGAGTGTAACACATATTAAATAAAGCATTTTTTACGGATTTTATTGCGTGTGATAGTATTATCAGTTTGCTACCAACAATGGCCTTAAACCTTTCGATTCAGTTCAAAAACATTTTAAACTTTTACGAAAATACAGCATTGGTATAGCTATCAACTTTATCTGCCGACTTTATCTGCGACATGATCTGCTTAGAAATCATATGTGTCCCTTTTAAATATTATTTTCATTATTTGTTATATGGTATAAAATATTAAATATATTCCCTGAGATATTTGATATTACTATTTAGTGAGTTTCTACATCATAAAAATGAGACGCTGTTTAGTACCTTCTTGTAGTAATTTTTATTTCAATAATAAATGAAACGATGGTATCACTGCAAGCTTTAATACTCTATTTTGCACCCTTGAGGACCACCAGGGGCTGAAAATTTAGGAGTACTGAAACAACTGTTTATATATTTTTATTGAAGAGTATTTGTGATTAATTTAAATATAATGGTATGAAGTAAAAAATAGTATGAAGATTGTCTTTTCTACCCATACGTACAAACTTTGATACTGGATTTCACCCACTATGAGGTTAAATTTCGTAAAATACTATCATTGTGAGGAACCGCAAAAATTCACTTAAACATGCCTAAAACTTAACATGTTAAATTTATTAACAAAGTCAACTCTCATTTCTACTTATACTAATTTAACGAAAATATATAACGTAAAAGTTCGTAAAAATTTACAACTAAAATATCATTATTTACTTTCAAGTCTCGTCTATATTTATATAATGAACAAACATTAGCTGTTTAAATATTCATAAGCATATTAAAATGCGTAATTAAAAGCTCATAAAATTAATATTCATTATTTTTGCGTCGCATTTTGTCTATAATTTCACTTTCAAACAAAAGCGTACTAGTACATACTTTTATTGGATTACGATGTCACCGCAACGGGAAACAAGGTCAAGCAGCGAACAATAATAATTTTTGTTTCCGTACGATTTCAAATTTGTCGGTTGAACGAACTTCAAACGAACCCTTCTCAGCATCTGCGATATAGCTATATCGATTGTCTGAACAATTTCCAACACAGATACAATACAGCGTTTGTGGACCCCCTGTCTAGCCAGGGGTTGAAACATGACCTTGACGCACCCTTCCCCTGCGACAGTTTAAATTTATACTATATACAATTATAAGAAATAAAAATAAAACGTGGATTTTATTTGCATTGCCTTCATGTAGATATGTTTGTGGATAATGATATATCACTTTTTGTTAATTGTTTGTATGCGCTGCATGTTACGGTGGCTTAATGACGTCTCGCTTGGAACATAGTCCGCTAAGAAGTTGCGACGGTACAGTTGCTCCGGCGCGTCAGTCGTATCGTCTGGGCCGACCGCGCTACACGCTCGCTGCTTCACCCACCGACAATGTTAATAGTGGTGATCCTCGCCGCTGTCGCCGTTGCGGCCGCGCAAAACGAAAGCCTACCGCGACCGCCCATACCGAAACGCGAACAATTTCGTGTTATATACGAATGGAATGCCATAGATTACGAATGGAAAACACCTGAAGACCGAATGGCCTATCTCAATTCAAGCCGATACATTCCGCAAAACGTTTTAATCTCTGGTTTAAATTTCTACCAAGATAATATATTCCTGACAATGCCGAGGATGCTGGATGGAGTGCCTGCGACTTTGGCGACTATTCCTGCAAACCCAGTAGACACAGCGCCGAAATTACGACCGTTCCCTAGCTGGGAACTGAATGCTGTTGGCGACTGCAACGCTCTCCAATTCGTGCAAAATATTGAAATCGATAAGTATGGTGTGATGTGGATCTTAGATAACGGTAGAGTGGGTACATTAACTCAGAACCCGGATCCTAAATGTCCTCCATCAATAGTTCTCATAGATCTCACGACTGGCAAAAATGAGATGGAGCGTATACCGTTACCGGCTGATGTTGTGAATCCCAATACTACATATTTAAACGATCTTGTGGTGGATAATCGCGATGGTGATTACGCCTATATCACGGACAATAGTGCTGTCGATCCGGGTATAATAGTTTTTCGTCGTAGTGACAAAAAATCGTGGAAAGTTCGCGACCCAAAATCAATGTCTTCAGCTCCTGAAGCCACATTTTTCCGAATCAATGGCACTTTTGTCAATCTTCCAGTGAACATAGACGGCATTGCACTCGGACCTCAGTTTAGAGAAGAGAATGGTAAAGTTGATAGAAAAGTTTACTACAGCCCGCTTTCTAGTTTTAATTTATATGAAATTAGAGCATCAATTCTGCGTAGAGAATCTTTGCTAACGGTAGGCGATAATGTAGAACCCTACGTTGTTAATTTAGGAAGAAAAGCTTCGCAGACTGATGGCATGAAGATGGATTCATCTGGAATACTTTTCTATGGTTTAATAGGAAACTCAACTATTGCTGAATGGAATACCACTATGGATTTCAGTATCGGTCAGCGTACAATAGCTCGCGATCCTACATACATTCAGTGGGTGGACCGTTTCACTTTTGATGATAAAGGAAACGTATATGTAATAGTTAACAGGCTATTTAACTTCGTGAAGAATCAAGTCTCATTAAATGAAGTAAACTACAGGATCCTCAAGTCTCACACTGGTTCGAGGAGCTATGTATTTGGAGAAGATTTACCTGAACTTACGCCACAAGAGAATGCAGCTACAAAGCCTGTAGCTGGAGTTTCCTTAGTGCTGCTAACCATAGCTCATCTACTCGCCTAGTCCCGTTTATTCATTTTAACGTAGCCTAAATGCTAGTTATAACAGGGCTCGGACTGAAGCGTAACATTACCAAAAATATTTAAGTTACCTATGACCTCGTGGTCCATAAAGTGATAACGTGCATGTATAAACGCTTTATATAATTATTACTTTAAAATAGATAATAGTATAAATATATAATATCATAGAAACATGGATGACCTTATCTGGAAGGGTCGTACAGAAGATGCATCGCGGAGATGTGAAAAGGTCGAGGACGTATTGCCAAACGCTGTGCCTCAACAATAAACATTCCATGTATTTGTATAGTGTATTAATACACTATTTATTTATATATATATTTGTAAATATATATTAAAGATTAATAATAGAAATAATATCGATAAACATCTCAATTATTTTCTAGAATAACGTTCCAAAAAAAAATGAATTTATATACGGAGACTAAATGTATCGTGTTTTGTGTTTAGTATAATTAATATAATGGTTATTTAAGTTAAATTGTATAATTATTGTAACTAATAATGTGTGATTGTCGAATAGATGAGGCAGCGTGATTATAATTAAAGGTGTTTATTATATAAAAGTGTTTGTCATTTTTGTGCGTGTTCCATACTCAATTCCATCTGCAAGTAATTAACTGCTAATTTGATGTCATTGCCGTGGTATATTATTAAAGACCGCAAGGTCAGCACAAAAGTTTTTATATTAGAATATGTAATATAAAATCACATTCTCACGATAAATTTAAGAATCAATTTAGCGTTTTCGTATGTAAATAGCGAGCAAATGACTTTGTGATTACATAGTTATTGCGAATTCGCGATTTTAAAATTTAAAAAATAAATCTCATAATTAATATGGCTATTACGATTGGCTCGATAATCTATTGGCATAAGCACGCAGCTGTTAACTGTGCGGAATTAAATGATCGGACAAAAGCAAACCTTTTTTTTACTTCTCAGATAATTCCCAACAGCAGCAAAGAATCAATATCTTCACGCGAATAGATCGCATCAATTACATGGAACTAAAAATATAAACAGGTAAATCTGTAAATGTAGATGACCATGCATGTATGAAACCTATACCTATAGCTATACTATAAGTACTACTTACATTCTTTACTCTTCTTTTAAGATATTTATGAGAAATGGTGTGCTAAATAATATGTTTACTCCATCACCACACATAGTAGTGAGCCAGTAAGGAACTAATATGCGATTACCGCGCTATGGAAAATGTTCCTTTATACGAAGCGTGGAATAAGAATACAATTTGCCTATCTTGCCAGTGGGTGTCGTAAAAGACGAAGAAGCATTATAACATGCAGATCACATCACACAAGCCTCGTGTTCTACCTCTCTGCGGCAAACTAATCCCCAGTCCATCCAACCGCAGATCACATCTATGCGAGAGAAGGAAAACTCGAAATAAATCCTTATACCAACACGTCTGACCACCGTGATATAGTAGGTCAATTTTCCAGCCATTGTGGAAGAGGCTCGAACCGAGCAGTGGGACAATTATTCTGACATGATGAAGAGAAGGAAAACTCAAAATAAAACCTTATACCTACCCATCTGACTAGCATATAACATCAAATTGCCTCGCGGAACGTCATATATGAGTTGAGATGAAGGAAGCGTGTTGATTAAGGTATTAACACCCTATATTCAAAATCTGACGGAAATAATGTGATGGATGGACAAATTAATTTAAAATGTTTCTTCATATCCGTTTACGATATGTTCATATAGTAAGTATGTCAAAATTGAGACAAAACTATTGATATACCATTTTTGTAACATTTAATTTTAACTGGTATGAAATTAAAAGGAGCATCTGGTTCAAAATAAAAACATCAAAACTCTATCTTTATGCAATAGATATAATTATATCTTTTTAGTTTTGAATGTTTAATCTTAGCGTATGATGACGGAGACGGACAGGGGAGAGAAACGATGAAACTGTTATAATCCGTCTGGTCAGCATGAAATAGTACGCTACTTGCCTTGTTATTGTAAACAATGGGATGTTTAGGGGTTGAGAAAGAAGTTTCTATTTAGGATTACTAAGATTATGAAATAATTATAAATGTGCCGTATGTTTTTAAATGTGTTTGTTATACTTTCGTTTATTTTCTGTGATTATATTAAACGAAACTTATCCATTGGATATACATAGGTACTCTAATCCATTATTGGATATAGACCTTTTAAAAGGGGTAATGTCAGGAAGGGACAATCACAGTTTGTGTGATAAATTTTCCAGGAAAGTGTTTCTTTAGTTCTCCTGGTGTACTCACACAGCTTTTATGACTTATAAATTACTATTATTGAGGTAGAAGAAATCAGTTAAAACGCAATATTAGACTAAGAGTCTAAACAAAATTAAGAATATATTCCGTCAGTATAATATAATTTTATAAAAAAAATATTAAAAAATAATTAATAATATGATGAGTTGTTTGACCGCATGCGTGATAAAGAAGACCATAAAATAATTGCAAATATAAAAGTAGTCAAATTATTACAAATAATGTTACGAGGAAAATAAATAGCCAAGTAAACCTACTTGAGATATATATCCTGTGAACTTCAAACCATAATTCAATACAATAAGAATTATTTTTTAAAAAGTAAGTATTTTTTTAATTACATACTGGTATATTTTTTTATTCCTTGTGTATACAAGGCTTAAAAAAATTATACCGTTTACCAGCGAAAAATGACTGTCATGCGTGGTACTTGAACAGCCCCGCATTTATTAGAAATCCGTTCTAATCATTCTGCCACTGCTGCGTGACGACAAGCTCTTGAATGACAATCAATTTGTAGCTCGTATTATTTTGTCGTCTTTATGGAAGAAATGTGCCATCTACTGGACAATGATTACATATCGTACAGAAAATATTATATAAATCGGTATATTAATGAGCTGTATAATTTGCTCTTTTGCTGTGTTGCTTAGCTGAAAGATGACGGTGATTCGTGGCAATGTAGTGTTAATAGTAGATATATTTAGTAGATATATTTTAATTAGATTTAATTTTAATTAGATTTGGTATTTTAATTAGATTTAATTTTAGTAGATATATTTTTTTTAATGTATGGGGTGGACAGCCATCTTATTCACGCTCTGAAATCCATTTATAAGGACTCCAGGGCGTGCGTAAGAATAAACGGATCTTACACGGAATGGTTTAATATTGATAAAGGTGTTAGACAGGGATGTGTAGCATCACCGTGGCTGTTTAACCTATTCATGGATAGTTGTCTGAAAGATCTGAAAGATAATGATTGTGGTTTAAGAATGAATGAGTTACTTATCAAATGTCTTCTTTATGCCGATGATCAGGTATTACTTGCATCGTCGGCTGAGGATTTACAGGCGATGGTAACTACTAGGCATGAAGCTTTTGAAGGAAAAGGCATGAAAGTAAATGTACGTAAGACGAAAATAATGGTTTTTGAAAAGGATAAATGTATGACGGAATGTAAAATTAGTATAAATGGTGAGGAATTGAAACAGGTGAAAGAATTTTTGTATTTGGGTGTATTATTTACTCGAGATGGTAAAAATGATAATGATGTTGAAAGAAGAGTAAATGCTGGTAATAGGGTGAATGGGGCACTGTACACCTTTATGAGAAGCAGAAATGTGTCCAAAAAGGCACGTCTAGCTGTACATAAGGGAGTATTAGTACCTACCCTCATGTATGGTAGTGAAAGTTGGATTTGGCAGAGAAGACATGAAAGTAGAATAAATGCTGTAGAGATGAGAGCTCTTCGTAGTATGTGTGATGTGAGCCTGAAAGATAAAATTAGGAATAGTGTTATAAGAGAGCGCTGTGGTGTGAATGAAGAAGTAGTGACAAAGATCAAAAAGAGTATGCTGAGGTGGTTTGGACACTTAGAAAGAATGAGTGAAGAGAGGTTGACGAAGAAAATATATAAAGCAAGCGTGAGTGGGACGAATACAAGGGGAAGACCTCGTCATAATTTTCTGGATCAAATTAGCCATGTATTGACGAGAGGTCATATTAAGAGTATGCGTAATCGTAGAGTATGCATGAAGACTGTTATGAGTGTGAATGAAGCGATGGAAGTATGCCAGGATCGTGGTTTGTGGCAATCCGTAGTCTCTGCCTACCCCTCTGGGAAACAGGCATGAAGCTATGTATGTATGTATTTTGATAACCTGTGAACCTGTTATCATTTACTGCTTGTTCTTTTCCTTTATTAAAAATCTAAATAAATAAATCACACTCTGAGGCTCGAGCCTCCTACATTTTCTTTTTAAGGCTTATGGTGGCAAACGAGCATGCAGCACACCTGATGTTAAGTGTCACTGCTGCCCATGGACCTTGCTATACCAAGGGTTTAGCTAGGCTGCTGCCTACTATTACAATCTCAAACCCACCCAGTTGGGCTACCGGCTCTCTCGCTCACCGAACGAAGCGCAACAGCATACGTCGATCTTCTGCGAGAGTGTGGTACTACCCCGGACGGACCGACCCGCAGCTGTAGACAGAGTGCTATCAACAGCGTGGTCCTACCACTATTTACATATACACACATTTCTACATAATGAAAGTTCAATTTGTCGATCTAACCACATGCGCTAACATAGAGTTATATTTCGAGGATTCCTTCTATTGCAGCTATATTATTTACCTATGGCGTAAAGAAGCGACCCGAAGCATGAGAACAAAATTAATTCACATTTATTTAAATCACTCTATCATAAATTAATTTATTAATAGAATTGTTAATCTCAGAAATTAAAAATATATCTAGTAAATAATCCGTCAAATTGGCCGAACATAATTATAAAAAACAAAGCAATAAACATGGCTATTATATATTGTAATAAAATACATATACGTACATTTGTCAACAAATCTGACAAAATGTAGAATAACGATAAGACGCGAATATCTACGTACGATAGGACGGTAATATCTACGCATGTTACAAATTTAAAACTGTGAAACATAGTGTACGATAAATAAAAATAATACCGCGAGACCCGCGAAGGAATATTTTTGATGTTTCTGTATTCTTTTCTATGTTTTATTAACCGACTTCCAAAAAGGAGGAGGTTCTCAATTCGAACGCTATTTTTTTTTTTTGTATGTGTGTTACGCGATAGCAACGCCAATTATGGATGGATTTTTATAATTCTTTCTTTGTTAGAAAGAGGATACTCTAAGGGTGATCCCATATGCAGGGTATCAGGATCTGATGCTGGGAACCTGGGAAAATCGAGAGTAATTCCTTAAAATGTAGGGCAAAAATGCTGTTTCTGACGCCTCTGTGCATAATTTATAGTTCATCCAATCTAAGAAGTGCATTTTGACGTTTTGAATTTTTTAATACACAATAACCTCGGTCAAACGTTGATGACACATGATTGTAAACACGAAATCTGAAATTTTAAACAACTATTAAGTTATTTACATAATTAACATTGCGAAAAGTCACCCACTTTCTTGTACAATAATACATACATACATACCATCACGCCATGTCCCTTGCAGGGTAGGCAGAGAGAGTGCCAGAGAACTCTATCCTTGCATACTTCACTCGCTTCCTCAACATTCATAATTCTCTTCATACACGCTCGCCGGTTTCGGAGACTCTTGACTCCACCTTCCTTCAGTACATGACCGATCTGGTCTAGGTAGGTTAGTCTCGGTCTCCCCCGGTACCTACATCCTATCACTTTCGCATTGTATATCTTCTTAACCAGACGTTCATTCGGCATTCTTTTCACATGTCCGAACCATCGGAGCATTCCCTTTCGCATCTTTACACCAATACTCTCTTTCATACCTACTCGCTCTCTTACGTTGTTACGAATGCGATCGGTCAGCCTAACTCCACAGATTTGCCGTAGAGATCGAATTTCGACCGCATTAATTTTACTTTCATATTCTTTTCTGCATACACAACTCTCGCTTCCATACAGTAATGTTGGGGCAAGCACTGCGTTATGTATTGCTACAAGTGCCTTCTGGCTGAGGTAGTGGCTACCGAGAAGTTGCCCCAACGCTTTGTTCACTCTATTTCCCGCATTCACTCTTCGCTCTATATCAGTGGTGTACCTTCCATCTCGGCTAAATCCACATTTTAACGATTTTATGTAAATGAGTATATGTAAATAAATATTAATAATTTCGTTTATTATATTTCAATGCTCCTTGCTTTGAAATACAAAATATAATATTATTATCCATTTTTCTTGACATAGTATAAGTTTTTACATACCTACCTGTAAATAGGTAGGTATAGATACTATAATTTCGTAAATTGTTCTGTTATTCTTTTAAGATTAAACTAATTTAAAGAATTATTTTCTACTTTTTAGTGTAAGTTTATTGTATATCGTTTTATTCGTTTATCGTAGGTATAGTTTTGAAGTCGGTTTTTGTTTTTTTTATAAAATATTTTTTTATTACATCAGTGATGAGAATTGTGGTGGGAACGTGAAATGTGGCAGTAATTTATTGCTTTAAGGAAAATTTGAGAGCATTTTAATGTAATACAGTGAAATTTCTGTAGCTCACAATATGCTCTAGTACGTTCGAATGAATGTAATATGATCAAATAATTACGATGATCATGAATATGATATAATATATTCTATATATTACTGAAGGAAGGTGGAGTCAAGAGTCTCCGAAACTGGCGAGCGTGTATGAAGAGAATTATGAATGTTGAGGGAGCGAGTGAAGTATGGAAGGATAGAGTTCTCTAGCACTCTGTTCGCCCTGCCTACCATGCAAGGGATATGGCATCAGGATATGTATGTATGTATGTTTATTTTATTACATCAGACCATATACGTCTCACTGGGCTTGAGGTTCCTCCACAATAGAACATACTTACGTCACTTCTGATGTGCTGGTATAGGGTTTTATTTCGAGTGAATTCTCTTGCGTTAATGTTGTATACATATTATATCCTTCAGCTATATTTACGACATCCACGAGTAAGATTGAGGGTGGTGAATTGAATTCTAACTCCGTCACCACACGGGAAATAAAATATAGTAATACGTATTCCTGCTCTATCATAATACCGAGATACTCGTTAGTTTCTCTCAGTCAATCAAAGATACATCTTAATAGGACCGCCTTCGCTTTATTGTTATGCTTAATGATCTTACACAAGTTATGGAATCATCATTCATCATTCCAACCACAAATATCGTCACACCCTTGGATAGACAATATAAAGTCCAATACAGGATACCTAAAGATAGTCCTTAGACTGCGCTCCGGACAAATTCCATCAAACAAGTTCGCATTTTTAATGAAAAAAGTCCCATCTCCAAACTGTAACGACTGCGGAACTATTGAGGATGTTCAGCATGTTCTGATGGAATGTGTTCGAAATGAAAGTTATAGGAAGACATGTATCGAAACGATTAGATTCAGTGATATTGGCCTTCTTAATTATTTATTATCAGATCCTACATCTGAAAAGATGAAAGTATTAGTTAAGTTAGTAGAGTTAGGCTTAAGATAATGTTAGTTGTTTCATATATGTATTATTAAATTGTTATTCTTATAGGACGATGTGGTCGCTATGCGACAAAGTCCGTAAAATAAAATTAAAAAAAAAATAAAAATCATTCATCATTCTCCTACTCTTATCCAAATAACTTGGGGTCGATACAATATGTACTCCTCTTTCATAGTAAATATTGTAAAAGTTATTGGCAATAGTTTTATGACCGGCCGCCTGCCAGACGTTAACCCTCCTTGGGAATGTAATTGTTGACCAAACGGCATCAGATGGTGTTGGCGCAGGTCGTTATAAGGCTCTTAGTCGTCTTTTATGACATCCACGAACAAAGTAAGGGCTGGTAGTATTCGTAGCCGCTACCACACAGCAAGATAGCACACAAGTTATGGAATGTGGAGAAAATAGTGAAATGCAATATCTACCTTTTGGTGATAGAGTAAGAATACAATTCACCTCCCCCTGTCTTACCCATAGGTGATCGCAAAAGATGACTAAGGGGTATAAAACTCATATAACATCTATGCAAGGAAAGGAAAACTCGAGACAAAATCCTATACCAACACGTCTGACAAGGTGGTATAGTAGGTCAATTTTCCTCCCATTATAGAGGAGCCTTGAGCCCAATAGTGGGCGGACATATATGAGATGAAGAGTGAAATGCTATTTTACATCGAACAAAAGGTAATAGATTTTACTGGTATATGCTATTTCTTCTTTTCTTTTTGACAATTCTGTTGAGATAGAAGGAATGATATGCAACTACGTAGCTTATCGTATTATACTACTCTGTCAGTATTTGTTAACCATAAATATCTTTTTGACTGACCAAAAAACAAAAAATAGCTAAGTTGCATTTAACCCAAGCTTTGTATTGTTCTTTGTAACCTTTAATTCGCAGCAAAAGGATATTCACTCTATTTTAATATAATACATACCTTCTTTCCTTTTAACAACCCGTATTCTTGTCACCGTTACACTCAACATTCATGCACAATGAAAAGAAAATTAACCTGCTACGCCAGAACAAATATCTTGACATGGCATCATTATGTTTATATGGTTAATTTAGAATGAAACTTGGTTAAATGGGACCTGGGTAAGTAAGAAACCTCTATTATTAAGAATTACAATGAGGCCCGTTACCTTTTCATCACATTACCTCTGTTAATGGGACGTTTCGGACCTCGTTAAGTGAGATTTGACTCTAGGAATTTTTTGATGTTTACCTCTATAATTGGAATTTTGAAACTCAATTTCCTGTATAAGTGAGACAATTTATCACGTTGAGACCGGTTTCGACACATTTGTTTACAAACATTTGAATTTCTTTCACACACAAACAAGATTTCTTACAAACAAGGTAATAAAGGTGTACAAAATATCCAAACGTAAATATAACACATGAACAGTAGCTGACAAATTAATTAGCTTCTATCAGATTATGTTTTTTTTTATTGTTTATGGTGGCAAACGAGCAAGCAGCACACCTGATGGTATGTGTCACTGCTTTGCACTGCACCTTTGCCATACCAAGGGCCTAGCCCGCTGCCTACCATTACAATCCCCAAACCCACCCAGTTGGGCTGCCGGCTCTCTCGCTCACCGAACTAAGCGCAATAGCACATTGCCATTACTCAGACGTCGATCTTTTACGAGAGTGTGGCATAACTCCGATCGGACTGGCCCGCGGCTGTAGACAGAGAATTGTGAACAGCGTGGTCCCACCACTATTAAATTGAATTGGCAAAAAAATTAAATGGATTGTGGTAAGTCGCTTCATTAACTGTGTACGTAAAATAAAATATCAAAGTCGATCCTGTGTACAATTATTTAAAACAACAAGAAAATTTGGTCTCAGTGTATTGATGGAAAAGGTATATTTCGATTTAATGATATATTTCGATCTCTATAAGGGGGGCTCCTATAAAGGAGACAATTATAATTATAAAGCTATATAATTGGCAAACTGGATAAATGATAATCTTTTTAAATGGAACAAGTCCTTGGTCCCTTGAGATCCCAATTAACCAGGTTTAACTGTATTATAATTTATATACATAATAGCTTCTGACCGCGGCTTCGCCCGCGTAATAGGTTAAATTCCTAAAGTTTTCAATCCCCTATTTTTATTTTACCCTATTTTTTTTACAAAATTTTAAATATAAATTTTTTTACAAAATTTTAATGACATATTTATTTACATCGAATCAATAGCCTAAAAATAAGTTTCAAGCTTCTGGCTTTAAAAATGACTATACTTCCTTACAACTTTTCATACCCCTTTACAACACTTTTTTGCATTAAAAAGTAGCCTATGTCTCTTATATCAGGCTCTAGACTATCTGTGTACCAAATTTCATTAAGATCGGTTTAGTATTTTTGGCGTGAAAGAGCGACAGACAGACAGAGTTACTTTCGTGTTTATAATATTAGTAAGGATTATAATTCATCTAGCGGATAACAGAATATGTCTTGCATACTATTTTAGGGAGACACATAAATAAATAGAGAAGAATTTATTGCAATAAAAGATTAGTTTAAATACAATACATACCTTGCTACGTAATCTGAAATCAATATAACATAAGTACCTAGTTGTTTAAGAAGATGTGCGCAAGAACTTGTTAACCGTCTCGTTACTTCAATAGCATAAGCATACAGTGCATTGCGAGATTTAAGGCGTGATAAATGCGTGGCTATATAAATAACTATATAGAATAAGGTGATAAATTTAAAAAAAAATATCGTAAAATATTTTTGATTGATTGATCAGGGGCAGCGACAACAACCGCTGGGGAAAAAAGGTTCTAGAGTGGCGACCACGTACCGGACGACGCAGTGTAGGACGCCCCCCACTAGGTGGACAGACGACCTGGTGAAAGTTGCTGGGCGTCGATGGATGCAGGCGGCACATGACCACACTCTGTGGCGTACCATGAGAGAGACCTACGTCCAGCAGTCAACGGCGATAGGCTGAAATGATGATCAGGAAAAAATGTTCCTAAACTTTTTTAGAGTTGAATTGATATCATTATCATTACACAATTATTACCCTCGAAATAAAAAGGTCAAGTTATCATCATTATATATTTTCTTACGCTTAGCGGATATATTATCAGCTATATTTTGATAATAATACAAGTATAAACGAAAATATAATATTTAATATTCTCGACACTAGTACTTGAATTATACTTTGCGGTGTCAGGTTAAGAATACAACTTGTCCCCACCACCCACTTATTTTCAGTGAAAGTCATAACAGCTTTACATCGAACTGGATAACTGATCCATTTGATATTATCAGGTTAACAAGTACATTGTCAAGGATAGTTTACGTCAGGCAGGCCTGGATATAAAACTATTGCCCAAACTTTTTAAAAAGTAGGTACAGTGGAAACTCGATTATCCGGCCCTCAGTTATTCGGATTCGATTCGATTATCCGGACTACCAATCGTGATCTTACATATACAAGTCAATGCAAGGGAACGTATCAGAACTGACATTACCCACCCGCGCTTCGTGTGATCTAGTTCGTTATTGTTAACTACTACATAATGTTAGGCAATATGCACAAAAACAGCTTTTCTTCAAACATTCTATTATGCGGATTTTCGATTATCCGAATACCATACGACAACAATTAATGCGGTTCATCGAGTTTCCACCGTATATGATGGATAGAAACAGAGTACATATTGCTCGACCTTAAATTATAAGGATAAGAGCAGATTTATAAAGACAACTTAAATTTAATAATAGTGCCTAAGTGTATATTAATTAATGCTATAAACATTGCACCTTGATGTAATCAATATACAGGTGCGGCTAAATATAAACTAGTGATAGGACCATGCTGTTGACAGTTCTCTGTCTACCAGTTCTCTGTTCGTGGTGGTATCACACTCTCGCAGAAGCTCGACGTCTGAGTAATGGCAAAATGCTATTGCGACAGCGAGAGAGCTGGAAGCCCAACTGTGTGGGTTTGGGGTTTGTATTGGTGGGCAGCGGCCTAACTATTCCCTTGGTATTGCAAGAGTCCATGGGCGGCAGTAACACTTACCATCAGGTGCGCTGCTTGCTCGTTTGCCACCATAAGCAATAAAAAAAGAACTATATAAAGATAGAATATGAACTTCTTTAAGTATTAATGATTATTCTTATTGGACAGTGAGCGATAATCAGCGCTTATACTGATAAGAGTACCTCGAGATGACCCGAAGGTCGTCATTATGTCTCAATCATTACCTACTTTCGAACGACAGCCAAAGACTAATTTTAAATGCCCTCTGAAGCATGATGGACTCTCAGATTGGACATTACTAAACAAAATGTAATCTTTCTCAACGTGATTATTTCTTATCGTTTAAAGATTGCAAGTGAGCGCCTCATTTATGAAGTTAAATACTGTTGCGATTGTATTAAACTATTTCTAAAGTCATCATTCTCCTGCTCTTATCCCAACTACTTGGGGTCGACGCAACATGTACCTACCCCTCTTTCTAGATATTGCAAAAGTTATTGACAATATTTTTATGACCGGCCGCCTGCCTGATGTCGACATTCCTTGGAAATGTAATTGTTGACCAAACGACATCAGGTGGTGTTGGGCTAGATCGTTATAAGACTCTTAGTCGTCTTTTACGATATCCAAATATAAAAAAAATATCATATTGGGTCAACTGATATTTTAGGAATGAATAACAAACCAAACTACGCATAATTTGGTAACTCATTTATTTGCTACCGGCGAATATTTCCATTAAAATACAGTTAATCTATCTGTCTCTAAAGCGATACATACGTATTTAGAAGCATATTAATTTTTTAATTACTTTCTTACAGATTATTAGACTAGACTACGGACTTTTTAAGTTTCTTACTTACAAAATATAAAACATGATCTAATATTTTAAGAGCATTTATAACTTTTCCTTGTCTTAACACGCGCTTGGTAATCAACATGGCAATGCAGTAGGCCGCTTAAAGGCCAAGGCAGACATGATGGAACTTAACCTTATTTTTTTTTTGTATTGCAATACCTTCTGTGTACCATCTTATGTGCTTTTTGTATATAAATATAGGGATATTTATACACAAAAAGCACATAAGATGGTGGTTTTTGAACTCAGGGGATTTTAAAAACCACTTCACTTATCTGTAAATTAGTTCACACTCACTTATCTGTAAATTAGTTACATTATTGAGTCTAATCATTTTAATTGTACTAATAATCTTTAATAGACGAATTTACCAAAGGTGTTATTAAAAAAATATAAAAAGTATTATTGTTGGTCAAGAAATTTTATAGAAAACTGATGTTTTATAAGACACTGATTTGAATCGTTACCCACAAGAATTATGATTCACTGATTTTTCTAAATTAATTATTTTTTTCATTGACCACTATAATCACTTGAAATAAATATAATTTTACGGATTCTATTGCGTTTGTATTTGATTTTTAATTTCCCGATTTCGAACACTTTACACTACTTTACAGCGTTCATGGTCACGAGAGGACTAAAATGTATCTGTGTAAGACACCTTAGTCCTCCAGTTTTATATCAAATATGTAATACTCGTGTAAACTTTAAAAACCATTACTATCATAAATAATTACCCATTAAAATAAATTGAGTGAACGGAGCGTTGGGGCAACTTCTAGGCAGCCACCACCTCAGCCAGAAGGCACGTGTACATAACGCAGTGCTTGTCCCAACATTACTGTATGGAAGCGAGAGTTGGGTATGCAGAAAAGAGTATGAAAGTAAAATTAATGCGGTCGAAATGCGATCTCAGCGGCAAATCTGTGGAGTTAGGCTGACCGACCGCATTCGTAACGACGACGTAAGAGAGCGAGTAGGTATGAAAGAGAGTATTGGTGTAAAGATCCGAAAGGGCATGCCCCGATGGTTCGGACATGTGGAAAGAATGCCGAACGAACGTCTGGTTAAGAAGATATACAATGCGAAAGTGGAAGGATGTAGGTACCGAGGGAGACCGAGACTAACCTACCTAGACCAGATCGGTCATGTACTGAAGGAAGGTGGAGTCAAGAGTCTCCGAAACCGGCGAGCGTGTATGAAGAGAATTATGAATGTTGAGGAAGCGAGTGAAGTATGCAGAGATAGAGTTCTCTGGCACTCTGTTCTCTCTGCCTACCCTGCAAGGGATATGGCGTGATGATATATATATGTATGTATGCATGTGTAAAATAAATTGAAAAAATATAAAACTTTAAAAGAAAATTAAAACCTAAGGCATTCAATACGGATTCATTAGCGAGTTTCTCTAAAGACCACTTCATTCCCTTTACCAAAAGTCCTGCTAAGCACTACTCATATCATCATTCTCCTACTCTTATCCTAATTGCTGGGGGTTGATACAATATGTACTCTTCTTTCATTGCATATATTGTAAAAGTTATTGGCAATAGTTTTATGAATGTAATTGTTGACCAAACGGCATCAGATGTAGTTGGTCAATGTCGTTTTATAAGGCTCTTAATCGTCTTTATGACATCCACGAGCAAAGTAAGGCTTGGTAGTATTCGTAGCCCTACCACACCGTTAAGCACATCATATTATATGTATAACTTTTTGTATTCAATACTGGTGTACAATAAATAAATAATAAAATAAATAAAAAACATTTTATAACATAACCTACATATGCCATTATGCATTTTCCAATCATATTTATTGTCATGATGAGTTGTAGTATAAACTATTAAACTAAGTATACTTGAACAGAATTCTGCCGTGATTGCGCCTAATGATTACTTTACTTATTTACCATTAGGTATAATGTATTTGAATGGTATTGAATAATGGAATATAATGTGTTATGTAAGGTCTTATATTTCTTATTATATAATTATTATTCTTATTATATTGTACGTTTAAGCACTAACGCTTTTATGTATATATGAGGCAACTATTGATAAATATTTTCATTGTTATTTATTATAAGTCTTCTATAAGAATCAATCATAGAAGCATTGATGACTCTATGGATATTTTGAACCTAATACTAATTGCACGCCTCATAAGCGAAACGTTGAGGTCTTGCTCTACATCCTCTCGATATATGAAAATCAAGAACTTTTCAAACCTAAAAATGATTGTATTTTTCTCACATTGCACTTATAGGACAATATTATCATACATATGGCAAAAAAAACATTCGTTTAAACGTATTTTATATATATAAAAAGCAATCATTTTGTTTAAAATAAGAAAATAGTTAAAAAAAAAATATTCGAGGACGTCCGGGTATTAATTCTGGATCTGGCACGATCACGGTTGAAAAAAATAATGTATCAAAATATTTCTTTTTTTAAAAGCTTCATAATCGCAACGCGCTGTTTCCTTTCGAAAATGGCTTGGTAATTCTTTGTCGTTTAATTGCAATTAATAAAAAACTAAACTGCTGAGTTATTAGTGTATGTATATCTTATGAAAATTGGGTTCGTTAACATTTTTTTGTTCGTCCATTCGGACAGGCAAAGGAAAGAAATCCCATACAGCCTATTGTAAAAGAACAGCTATGTTTAGCACTACGTCGAGAATGGCACGAAATTTCAAAAGTATTTTTTTTCTTTCATTTTCATTTATGGCATTGACTAATAGTAAATGATAAATAATATAAAAATTATGAGGCGTGCACTTTTGGATGTTCCAAATTTTTTTGATCTACTTTGTCTATTTGGTAGCGCTCCCCAAAGAGTTTCTATTCAACATATTTGGACGGCCTACGTGTTTTCTGGCAATCTCGGCGTTTTTAGAATATTTGTAAAGTTTTGGCGCGATTATGGATATGTCATGTCACGCACGTTGAATATAATATTCATTTCTTTAGTGTTTTGTAGTGTTATGTTGAAAAATTTTGCTGGTATTTTATAAAATATGGTACAATTAAGGTGCTGAAGTGTAGAGTATATGGTACAGTAGTGGTTTACGTGATTTTTGTGTTTGTCCAAAATTTCCAAAGAATCCATATATTTGGTTATCATGGTAACGATTTGACTTGACTACTGACAGACAGTGACTATTAAGGACTAATTATAATGTGAAGAAATGATAAACTTGCCAATATAAAAAAAAAAAAAAGAAATGATAAATATTTCATTTATTGATTTTATTTATGAAGAAAATGAATACGTAAGACAAGGCAACAAGGTCAACTGACTATAGCCTGCCCATAAGGGCGATATTTAAAAAAAGAATATTTGCTATATCAGTAATTCCCTTTGAAAATTAGAATGAATTTTATAATATAAAGATTTTGCGTGAGATTACGGCAATTCTCTACTTACTTTCTAATATGTGGGCGTAGCATGATACGACTAAGAGACAATACGCTGATATCTTCTATGGAAGAGAAGAACAACTTGAACTAACACAGTACCAACCTGTCTGACCAGCGTGGCATAATAGTAAGCAAATTTTCCTCCCATTCTGAAGAAAGCTAGAGTACAGCAGAGGCATACAAGCTGAGACGATGACTATTATGAATATAGAGATTTTATTTATACCTATAATTCATTAAACAAGTTACAAGAATGCGTGAATCATTAACATATTTATAAAGTTCTAATAAACTAGACAATAGTATGTGTCATGTATATTATTTGTAAATAAATATAACAAATAAATTTTACATTACAAGATTACTTCTTTGTTTTGCAAACAATTTTACTTTAGAATAATTGACAGACAAAGGAAAATGTGCAAAGAGGAAAAAAAATATATAGTTTGGAAAATCCAACACGCCTCATTTTTTTTTTTTGGTTCTGTTCGTCCATTCGGACAGGCAAAGGGATCAAAGCCCATACAGCCAAGTCTTATATAATTATTTTTCATATATTGTTCATCATTTCTTCATATTATGTAGCCTTAATAGTCATTGTCTGTCAGTAAGTCAAGTCGTTACCATTAATCGGGCGCTGATAACCTAATCAATGGTTTTCTTTGGGAATTTTGGGCAAATATGAAAATACACGTAAACCACTATTATACCATATTCACTACACTTCAGCACTTAAATGTACCATATTGCATAAAATACCAGCAAAATTATTCAATATAACACCACAAAACACTAAAGAAATGAATATAATACAAGAGCGTGACATGACATTTCCACATTCGCGTCAAAAAAAACTCACACGCCTCATATAAATAAGTCCTTGCCATAAAGAAAAAAATACTATGAAATTTCACGCCATTTTCAACGTAGCGCAAAACATAGCTTGCAAGCATTGTAAACTAACCCATGGCTGTATGGGATTTGTTCCCTTTGCCTGCCCGAATGGACGAACAGAACCAAAACAAAATGTAAACGAACCCAATTTTCATACACTAATGACTAAGCAGTTTAGTTTTTTTTTATTAATTGCAATTAAACGACAAAGAATTACCAAGTCATTTTCGAAAGGAAACAGTGCGTTGCGATTATGAAGCTTTTAAAAAAGAAATACTTCGATACATTAATTTTTACGGTCGTGAGAGTGCTAGATCTATATGAACAGACATCCGGACGTCCTCGAATACTTTATATATATATATATATATATATATATATATATATATATATATATATATATATATATATATATATATATATATATACACTAGTCACAAAAATTAAGGGATATAAAAAAAATCCAAATTTTTGGGTTATTTAAACGAGTTGTAACTCCGAGGAAAATGGTTGTACAGAAAAAATAAAAAAAGTAAATTGTAGCTCCAAGTGTCTAGTTTTCAGATATGACTATAAAAAATTTTTGTCATGTCCAGGTCTGGAAAAATCATAAGAAAACTACCAAAAAAAATTTTTCAAATTTATTCTCGTCTAAAATAAGGTCCACGGGCTTCAAAAAAATTTTTTTGATTGTTTCGTTTAAAAACTCTTTTAGAGAATTTAATTTTCTTTAATTTGACGTATTCAAAAAGCCTGTACAACGATTTGCCGCGGAGTTATCGTCAATTAAAGCAAAAAAGATCTTTTTAACTTTGATAATCAATATCTCTTGAAATAATGTCTGATTTTTTTTTTTCAAACTTCTTAAGCAGTTAATCTTTTTAATCAAAAAAATAAAGATTTTAGAGAGAAAAAAATTTTTTAATTGAAAAAATGAATAAAAATCACAAAATTGCTCATAATGGTGATTTTTGCAAAAACAAAGAATTTGAAGCTTCGGGGCATAATGAAAAAAAAATCGCAGCGCTTTGAATTTTTGAGGGATTTTAGGGGACACTTTGAGGTTAAAAAATTACCGACGATATCCTTCGTTCATCCATTTTATCCAAAGTTATACCAAGTTATCCAAATATCCTTAATTATGCGAATTTTTGTCTTTTTTTCAGTCCGAGTTTTCAATTCAAAAAATTTTTTTTCTAAAAGATGTTTACATTTTCTTATAGAGAATATTGTGTAGTTTTCAAAACCCTCCTTCAATTTTCTATACAATCTTTATTTCCGGAGTTATTGATTATCAAAGTTTAAAAGATTTTTTTTGCTTTGATTGACGATAACTCCGCGGCAAATCATTGTACAGGCTTTTTGAATACGTCAAATTAAAGAATATTAAATTCTCTAAAAGAGCTTTTGAACGAAACAAGCAAAAGAATTTTTTTGAAGCCCATCGACCTTTTTTGGGACGAGAAAAAAATTTAAAAATTTTTTATCGGTAGTTTTCTTAGGATTTCTCCAGACCTGGACATGATAAAAAAAATTTATAGTCATATCTGAAAACTAGACACTTAGAGCTACAATTTGCTTTTTTTATTTCTTCTGTACGACCATTTTCCTCGGAGTTACAGCTCGTTGAAAATCACCCAAAAATTTGGATTTTTTTTTATATCCCTTAATTTTTGTGACTAGTATATATATATATATATATATATATATATATATATATATATATATATATATATAATAGTGACAATAACCTACTATATATAAAGTTTCCCTTCTTCTGCATTGGTTTTGTAGGTTTTCTTCTTATACAACAGCCGCAGAAAGATACGAAAGAAAGACATTGCAATCTTACTCGGTCAGCATAGACAAAATAGGAGAGTACATTCATAATACTAAGCGCACATATCGATTTGTTGATAGTAAATGAACCATCCACACAGGATGTCCCTTATAGATATAATTTCCAACTCAGAAATATAATAGAATCAGTATTATTAATGTTTTTTATTGAATTTTTTTCCGCCCAATCCGAGTTGTTGGATTTCATAAACTTGCAAGAAAATAGTTTGCGCATTATAATTTGCAGCACGTAACACGATAGATTTGTATAAGCGCCAATAATGAAAGTGTTAACTAAAATTTATAAGTGAAAAAATACGCTTGTTTTATTTCACCGAAAGCACAGATATAACTTATCTAAGATACACATATCTGAAGTACAGATACAAGATAGGTATTTTCATCTTGAATCTATAAAACATCTTTTGTGATTCATTTAGTATTTAAATAGCTTTTGTTCAGTAACTTAGTATTTTGGAGTTACTATGGTTGCTAAAATACTTTTAGTAATATATATATATATAAGTGATTAACATTAACGCTGTGTAGCGGCTACGAATACTACCAACCCTTACTTTGATCGTGGATGTCGTAAAAGGCAACTAAGAGCCTTATAACGACTTGGGCCAACTCCATCTGATGCCGTTTGGTCAACAATTACATTCCCAAGGAGGTTTGACGTCTAGCAGGCGGCCGGTCATAAAACTATTGCCAATAACTTTTACAATATTTACTATGAAAGAAGAGTACATATTGTATAGACCCCGAGTACCTAATTGGGATAAGAGTAGGAGAATAATGATGATGATAAGTGATTAACAAAACTAAAATTGGAGATTTTAGATCATATTGATGTTGATATAAAAAAGGTTAAAAGATATATTTTCTTACATGTTTTTAGATGATTCTGATTCCTCTGCTGCAAATGCCGAAATCACAGGATCTACTCCCAACACCGCTGACTTGAAAATATTTCAATACTCAAATAAATATTTCAATGCTTAAATGCTTATCCTACAATAAAAAAAATTAAACCTGTTTGCAAAGTTCTGCCCCTGTGGAGCGACTCATGAGACCTCATCGAAGAAAAATGAGTGATAAATTGTTTGAAGAACTGGATTTACTTAAGTCGCAATTAAAACCTAAAAATATAATATTATTTTGTATCACGTTTGCGAAATCAACGCGATTTACATGTTAAAAAATAAACTTTCATTAAAATAAATGTGTTTTTGCAAAAGTATTTTATCTATAAAAAATATTCATAAGATACATATTTTATATCTAGTATTTTAGATACCATTCCATAAAGTTATTTATATCTGGTATCTAAAATACTTAATTTAAAAGTATTTTGTATGTCAGATACTTTTTATTTACATACATACATACATATCATCACGCCATATCCCTTGTAGGGTAGGCAGAGAGAACAGAGTGCCAGAGAACTCTATCCTTGTATACTTCACTCGCTTCTTCAACATTCATAATTCTCTTCATACACGCTCGCCGGTTTCGGAGACTCTTGACTCCACTTTCTTTCAGTACGTGACCAATCTGGTCTAGGTAGGGGAGTTTCGGTCTCCCCCGGTACCTACATCCTTCTACTTTTTATTTAAGGTATCTTATTCACGGCCAGTGAGGCCGCAAGATATTGTGAGACAAGGAGACAGACAAATTTAATGTAGTCATCATCATAAACAAGAAAAAGATAATGTAATGGTAAAAATAGGCAGACTTGTGGCAATATTCATCCAAATTTTGAATAGCACCTAGGACAATCTTTGATTGCACAGATGGCATAGGTATTGGTTATGAGATCGACCTGCTAGGGCTGTGTGTAATTTGTGTTTGTGAAACCCCCAATACAAAGACTACTTCTTTAGATATGCAAGAGAATTTTTTTTAATTATATCATATATAAAATAAAAATTAAACTCACTATCCCTTTGTTCCTGAACGTGTAGAGATATAACGATTATTTTCATACTCGACACTACTTGCAAGGAAATCAAAACCTAAAGGGTACTTCCAGTCGACCTAGATTCTTGAAATTTGGCATGAAGCTATGTTATATAACACATATAAAAAAAATTGGTTGCCTGTAAAGTCGGTATACGGGCGAAAGTTTTACTTGACAACGACTTTGAGTGGTAAAATAATTTTAATGTGAATATTCATTCGTATAGTAGGAAGAAGGATGAAATAATAGTAACAATTTAAAACATTTATTTATACAAAGAATTATATTTAAAACATTAATTTATACAAAGAATCTCGCACTGAATTTCATATTAACAAAATTTTATTTTTACCTTTACACATACATACGTATTTATATACAAATATACATACAATAACTTGCAATACATTAACAACATAACTTTTTATATCTGTCTCTCTCGCTCTTAGGCGGGCTAACCATGCCCGAGTGGAAGGGACGCGTGCCTCTCACTTGCTCTCATTGTGAGCGCATAACGTGAGCGGAGCGTAACGCAGTTTCTTGAAGTGTCACCCGGCAAACCAATTTATAAGACGTTGTCACGTCAAAATTTTTAGTTACATCACATATTTTCTTTAGTTTTACGGAACCCTTCGTGCGCGAGTACAACTCGCACTTGGCCGTTTTTTTAAGGTACCTACCGTACTAAATGTCATGGGTATGATTCCCACGCAGGAGAATACTTTGTGCAATTCACAGATTGTTATTCTGAGCCTGGGTGTAATGTATCTTCTTTAATTTTATGTTTGTACAGTCCTACGTAATGTTTTAAATATCACCACTTTATCATATACTTCGTTTTATTAATACTAATATATGTATATCATGATAATTATGCGCGAAGATTATTTGCAGTGGAAGTGGAAGTCCTCATTACATTGAACATTGCCTGTTGATAAATGATTAATGTTAACCTTGTACCAATCGAGTTGACGGATTGTCAGATGACAAAACTAGTTCTTCGCAATCCGGAACCAATTGGCCGATTTTCACTAAACATTTTTTATACACTTTGCTTTGAGGATTAATGTAGAAAGTACTGGTCGGTGTTTAATGAAAGTTTGATAAATAATTCGCAGAAATGTTTCACTTATACAATCTGTTTGTTTGTTATAAAAACTTGACATTAATCAAAACAAATAATTAGATCGATACTGTCATCTGGTGCGTAGATATATAGTAATTATCACTTCCCTTTCTTGCTCGTCTATCTTGTAAACGACGACTAAGTACTACGAACGAGTTTTACGAGACATTGGCGAAGTTGCCGTAAACCGCCAACAGAAGCCACTCATTAACAATTTGAAGTTGATGACTAAGTAATATGATTTCTGGCATAAATCTTAGCCACTAACTATCATCTATGCAAGAGCAATAAAATACGAAATGGTAGTATTATTGGCGCTCATGGATCTTTACAATATGAGGGGTACGGCTACCAACCGAAACCTACTCAGAAAGTTAGACTTCTGACTCTCTCGCTCACCAAACGAAGCGCAACAGCACATTGCCACTACTCAGACGTCGCCTTTCTGCGAGAGTGTGGTACTATGTGGGTCGAACGGCCCCGTGGCTTTAGATAGAAGACTGTCAACAGTGGGGCCTTACTATTAATTTCTTTCACTATGGAGTAGCTGGTTATCATATACAGATTATTTAGCTATGAACTAATTTATAAGACAAATGGAATGAATTTCCAATAAATGTTTTTTTTTTACTGTTAATGGTGGCAAACGAGCAAGCAGCGCACTTGATGGTAAGTGTCACTGCCGCCCTTGGACCTTTGCAATACCAAGGGTATAACTAGGCCGCTGCCTACCAATATAAACTCCAAACCCACCCAATTGGGCTTCCGGCTCTCTCACTCACCGAACGAAGCGCAATGGCACATTGCTATGACTCATACGTCGATCTTCTGCGAGAGTGTGGTACTGCCCCGAACGGACCGGCCCGCGGCTGCTGACAGAGAACTGTCAACAGCGTGGTCCTACCACTATTAAAATGTGTATTACATAGTGATTGTAATACATAGGTATTTATAATAAATGTTAACACCCATTGGATTTTTCGATTTTGTAATTTAAAATAGTCTCACATTCTGGTATATAATTTCTTTAGTCCAATTATTGCACAAAAAATGTAATCTGTGTATGTACACAACACGAATGGTTACACAACTAGGTTAAAATTTGTATAGAGCTATACTTTTTACTAAGAATAGTATATTACCCATTTAAGTTTTATGTATTATAGGTACATGGTACTGAAATGTTTATATTTACGACTTTAAAAAATATTAAAAAAACATGGGGCTCTAGTTATAATATTTTTATAATGATTACACTTATATTTCGATTTTATTTAAAATCCATGTTACGTGTCATTTATTTTGACTTTAGTGTTACTTAGAACTTAAGGGTTGTTTATGAAAATGAGCTTCACTATAAAAAATTAAAATTCAAAAAATATGTATATCTAATTACAGCACTGATATCGGATCTCTACTTTTACAAAGTTTTGTTATTTTCGGTACGTCTTATTGATTGAAATATTTTGAACGGCAACACCGATTTTGGTAAAATATTCTGCTGGTGTTGGAAAGGTATATATAGATAATGGTTTTTTTTTATTATATTATAATAAGGTGTTTACAAATATAAATTTCAAATAAGTGTCACGCTGGCTTGCATATAGGTGAGTTTAGGTACCTGTGAAAAATAAAGGCACGTTTTATTTATTTATTTAACTACTGATTACATTTATAATTTCTTACGTTGACTTGTAGGCGGTGATTTACTGGCGGGCGTCTTCAATCCGTGAAGAGGGCGGCAGTGTGTCGCATAGAGAGTTGTCCGCTTGGCGTGAAGTTGGGCAGCACGTCTGAAGAGGCCTCGGTTCGATTTTCGGACCATGGAGGTCGTGGATTCGTTGAGAAGTATGTTACAGGACAGGTTATGGAGTACGCTAGCCGCTCCCTTCGTCACCCCGGACATATCGGGCGGGGTATGACGATACCATAGCCCTGTCTTAAAAAAAAAAAGAACATAGCGAACCATTACATTCTTATTCTGTCAACACACGTATAATATTTTTATATTGAACAATAAACAGATAAGTATCTACTTATATTGTATCTGAGGAAAATAATTATAAATTCAGAAGCTATAAATTCATAACCATCCACGGTTATAGTTATCTTAATTTAGAATGACTTCCCTGAATGCACTTCCTTTTATCCGTCTAGGTCACCCTTGGATTGACAGAAAACTTCAAGGCACTTTCCTGTTATTTTATCAAAATATGTTCTTCTATAATAGCTAATTTTGAAAATATTGTTATTATTACTCTAGCAGTCCTTATTTATCAATCTCTAGTGTTTATACACTAGAGATAAATAAATACACTATGTTATCTTCTTCTTCTTCTTTTTATGTATTGGCAATCAGCTACTTATACGAGCCATTTTTGCCAGTGTCGAGTTATAATTATCTTCACGTTCTTAATCTCTTCAAGTTAGTCATTGTCTGTCAGTCAGTCGAATTGTCGCCATCAACACTGCTATGGTGACACTGTTAATGGTATGTTGTAGGAATTTTGATGGAAGACGAAAACGTTGTAAAGCACTTTTATATGATATTCACTACATCCCAGCTGTTCTGTCACATCATATTACATAAAACACCATAAAAATTATCTAATATAACACGTTAAAACACTAAGATATCGAATATAATACAAGAGCACAACATGACGTTTTAGATTCCCGCCAAAAGTCCCACTATGTTATCATAGGGATGAATAACGAATAACTGTTGCCAATTGAAAATAAATTATAATTTTATTCAGAAATAAAAAATGTATGAATTTGTATAAAATAATTACTGATATTATTTAGTAGCAAAAATTTTGTGAATTAGGTAGCAAATAATCGCTAGAATTCTTGTAATATCAAACATTAATAGTACAGTTAAACATTGTAGTACATAAACTAACCGCAATAAAGAATAAAATATAACAAAATATAAAAAAAAAACATCACATTAAATAATTATTGTGTTGGTAAACATATAACAAAGTTAATATTTTTTGTGGTCTATTGTATTAGTATTATTATTTAAATAACTTGTTTTTATTTCATCTCATCTCATCTCCGCTCATATCTCTCTCTCCTCCATAATGGGAGGGTAATTGACCTATTATACCACGCTGGTCAGACGTGTTGGTATAGGGTTTTGTTTCAAGTTTTCCTTCTCTAGCATAGATGTTATATGCGTTTTATATCCCTTAGTCGTCTCGTACGATCACCCACGGGTTAGGTAGGGGTGGTGAATTGTATTCTTACTCCGTCACCACACGAAAAATATTTTTATTTGTTGATCGATAATATTGTTTTGATAATTTGGTCATCATCATCGTAAACAGCTCATAAACGTCCCACTACAAGGCTAGGTCCTTTTCACCAATGGTAAGGAAATTGACCTATTTACCAACCTAGCCAGATGAGTCGGCCTTTATTTCGAGTTTCAATAGTGGTACGACCACGCTGACAGATCTCTGTCTACAGCAGCGGGCCGGTTCATCCGGGGTAGTACCACACTCTCGCAGAAGATCGACGTCTGAGTAATGGTAATATGCTATTGCGCTTCGTTTGGTGAGTGAGAGAGCCGGTAGCCTAACTGGGTGGGTTTGGGAATTATAAGGGTAGACAGAGGCCTAGCTATACCCTTGGTATAGCAAAGGTCCATGGGCAGCAGAGACACTTACCATCAGGTGTGCTGCTTGCTCGTTTGCCATCATAAGCAATAAAAAAAATCCTTCTCCTGCATAGATATTATAAGGATAATATCCTTTGGTCGTCTTTTACTAAACCCATAAGAGGGGTCGTGGTCACACAGAACAGATTAATAAATTGGTATAGATCATAATCATCCTGCTTTTATCATTTGGGGTCGACACAATATATACTCTTCTTAATATAAAATGGTCTTCTTCTTTTCTTGTTATAAAACTACTAATATGACCGAGCCTTACTCGGTGTTTTCTTTTTAATATATTTAATTATAATAAATATAATGACAAAACTAATAAAAAAGGTAAAAAATAAAAATAGAAACTAAAAAAATATCGAGCAAAAAGGAGCAAAAATCACATTTGTTGTATGGGCCCCCATTAAGTATTTATTTTCTATTGTTTTTTAGTACTTGTTGTTATAGCGGCAACATAAATACATCATTTGGAAAAAATGCAACTGTCTGTCATGGTTCATGAGATGCAGGCTGGTGACAGAGAGACGGACGGACGGACAGCGAAGTTTTAGTTATAGGGTTTTGTTTTAAGCTTTGGGTACGGAACCCTGAAAAGGTTGAACTCCCACAAAAGCTTGGTACAATGGAAATACTCTTTAAAATTGGAATGTCTCGAAAGTCACAATACTTTATTAATACGGCATTTAAAGATTTCTAAGCTTTAAAATGGTCATACACTTTTAGGACAGGGCGTCATAGGAACGTGGAGTTTGAAATTTAAAATTGTTGGACAGCAATTTTCTAAGCCGAATATTGTAATTGAGAGCCATGCTAACACATTGCATCGAACTAACTGAAATCCATCGCTCATAAGATGTATTAACCATTTTTAATTGACTCTGGCGATGGTATTTTTACCGTATAATGATTAGGAAAGGAGAAGATAGTCATTTGCTAAATTTTTGTTCGCTGTTTAATCAACTCTTAATCAACATATTTGCAAATATCGAGACGGCAAGGTTGAGTTATATTAGGAACAATCAATAAGATACGATATGGAGACAGCATATTGATACTGATCAGATGGGTCGCAAGACGCCATGATTTACCTATGTGCTCTACTACAATGGTTTCAATTTCTTTAAACCATTTCCTTGCAAATATTTGAAAACATTCGAAAGGATCAAATATCAAAATAAATCCTTTGAATAAGTGACAAACCCCGCTTCAAACAACCGGTCGAGTTTCTGAATACACCGAAGCCTCCCGGTATCCCAGCTCACATCTTAAAATTGAGAGCTGGCGCGCCCAAATTATACAATGTTTGCAAGTTTACAAGAAAAAGCATTCTAAAATTCTCCAAATGCCATTAAATTACCTCTTCATATTTCAGTGAGTGCAGTTTGCCGTCAAAGTCTACTTCGCAATGACTATAAACGAAGCTCGAGGCCAAATTCTTAAGGTAGCGGGAGTAGACTTAAGAGAAAGCTGCTTCTCCCATGGGTAGTTGTATGTGACATGCTTCAGAGTAAGCTCACAGAGTAGCCTGGTAATCCTCATTTCAATCTGAAAGAAAAACAAAAGATATTGTTTACAAAGAAATACTGTAGTTGGTGTAGTATTGCGGGTGCATGGACCGGGTATTAGTCCGTCACCCGCAGAAAGGTCAGCCTCATGAGGGCGACGCCTCGACATCACAGTTTTTTGTTACCGGGGCGTCTGTAGTGATGATACCCGAAAGTATACCCCGCCGGGGCCACCATGGATGTCAAGGAAGTAGTACCAGAGGTCGGTCTAATTTTGATGTAAAACATGGTGGGTAATGGGGCCGCACACTGCCCTTCCGTCGCCTCGGTCAATGGGCGCAGCTGTTCAAAACGTAGCCTCCTAAGAAAAAAGCCTCGTGTCCGTAATATATAACAAAATTTCATTTTATTGTCATATTTATTAGATCTTTAAATACCCTACACTATAATAAAGATATTTTATAAATAAACAAACATGTAAACATAATAATTTATAAAAAATAATCAAATTAATAACATAAAAAACAATAAATAATCTATTAGAAGCTTTTTCGACTTCTGCGCGGACGAAGACGCGGGCAAATGTTAGTAATTAATAAAATAATAAAAAAAATAAAAAAGGCAAAAAATGAAAAAAAGGAAGCTAAGGATCCGAACCGAGCTCCGTTTTGTTTAGATTATAATACTCAATGTTCCAACTGAGCTATGTCAATTTTTAATGACAGTGTCAAAATTTGCCTTCATATGTTAAAAGTTTTCAGCCAATGACAAATTGTAAATTTTATTGCCTGAAAATACAGAATATTTATTTTTATTGCCTGAAAATACAGAATATTTTCTAGAAATGCAACCTAGCTAGATTGATTAATCGCCCCCAAAACCCCCTACATGCTAAATTTCATGAAAATTGTTTGTGCCGTTTCCGAGATCCAGAATATATATATATACAAGAATTGCTCGTTTAAAGATATAAGATATATAAAATAATAATAATGCATTGCCACCATGTATCGCCTAATTCAATCAATATACTCTTCCATCGTACATATAAATATATTGCAAAAGTTTTGGCACGTCTGTCTGATTTCAACAATTCTTGGGAATGTAATTTTTAAGAAAACGGTAGTGGATGGAGTCGTTCCAAGTCGACGTAAATCTCTTAGCTATCTTTTACGATAAAGTCGAGCAATATAAGAAGTGGATCTGTTCTTTTTTTTCGAAACCGCCAGAACAGAGCCGTATAATCCTTACTAATATTATAAATGCGAAACTAACTCTGTCTGTCTGTCTGTCGCTCTTTCACGCCAAAACTACTAAACCAATCTAAATAAAATTTGGTACACAGATAGTCTAGAGCCTGATAATGAACATAGACTACTTATTAATGCAAAAAAAAAAGGTTGTAAAGGGGGATGAAAGTTGTAAGGAAGTATCGTCATTTTTCGCTTGAAACTTATTTTTAGCCTATTGATTAGATATAAATAAATATGTCATTAAAATTTTGTAAAAAAAATTACCCTTAGAGGTATAATAACAATAGGGGATGAAAAATTTTAGGAAAGTTACCTTTTACGCGGGCGAAGCCGCGGGCAGAAGCTAGTTGTATAATATAATAAGTAAAATATAATAAAGCGATAGACATGACAAAGTAACATGTGAATAGGAATTGAAAATGTTTCTATGTAGTTACATAGAAAAATTTTAAATGGCTATTCCGTCGTTTAAATTATTGTAGCGTATTGTGGTAAATACTTTTTATAATATTTAACTGTAATTTTAAATCAAGACATGTACATACATACATACATATCATCACGCCATATCCCTTGCAGGGTAGGCAGAGAGAACAGAGTGCCAGAGAACTCTATCTCTGCATACTTCACTCGCTTCCTCAACATTCATAATTCTCTTCATACACGCTCGCCGGTTTCGGAGACTCTTGACTCCACCTTCCTTCAGTACATGACCGATCTGGTCTAGGTAGGTTAGTCTCGGTCTCCCTCGGTACCTACATCCTTCCACTTTCGCATTGTATATCTTCTTAACCAGGCGTTCGTTCGGCATTCTTTCCACATGTCCGAACCATCGGAGCATTCCCTTTCGCATCTTTACACCAATACTCTCTTTCATACCTACTCGCTCTCTTACGTCGTCGTTACGAATGCGGTCGGTCAGCCTAACTCCACAGATTTTTCGCAGAGATCGCATTTCGACCGCATTAATTTTACTATCATACTCTTTTCTGCATACCCAACTCTCGCTTCCATACAGTAATGTTAGGACAAGCACTGCGTTATGTATTGCTACACGTGCCTTCTGGCTGAGGTGGTGGCTGCCGAAGAGTTGCCCCAACGCTCCGTTCACTCTATTTCCCGCATTCACTCTTCGCTCTATATCAGTGGTGTACCTTCCATCTCGGCTAAATCCACATCCAAGATATACAAATTCATCCACTTGCTCTAGTACATCATTACCTATTGTTACTCTTACATCTGTTCTGGTTTTATCTCTTTCAAAGACCATTATTTTGGTTTTGCTCACATTCACGCGTAGACCCCTTTTCAAGACATGTAGACTGCATTTAATTGTTATGAAATGAATGCGGTTTATTATTTGCAGTGAATTTCATAAGCAACACTGCAATATGTAGCCCGGTTTTCATTATTGTCTTGAACAATCGCGATATTACAATAAAGAATTTAAAAATCTTAAGAATGCAAATTCTTTACGTGGCCTCCCTGCGGTCATTCACCTTTCTAAACCAAATAACGACTAAACTTATTTGTAATATCTCAAATTATAACGTATAAAATTATTAACATAAAAAAATATAAAGGAAGTATATCTATGTTGTTTTCCGTTTGGTGACGGAGTATACAATTCATCACCCCCTGTCTTCCGTGGGGTCGCAAAAGACAACTAAGAGATTTAATATACCGATAATATCTATACAGGAGAAGGAAAACTCGAAATGAAACTATATCAGCATGTGTGACCAGCGTAGTCTAGTAGGTCCTTTCTATTGTAAAAGAGGCCGAGCCCAGCAGTGGGACATTACATCATTATTTACATCAATCTTTACTCGAAGGGCATCTCACTGGAGCTAATATAGAATAAATATGTATCCAGTCATTGTGAGAAATAATATAATTTAAAAAAAATGACGAGCCCGCTGAGTTTCTTTCCGAGTTTCTTTTTCGTTTTCCGATGATTCGGTGGTAGATTAATTTAAAAAAAAAAGTGTAATATTGACAATATGTAAGTGTCCTTATGGGGCTTATGCGTAATAAATGAATTGATTTGATTTGTACTGAGATGATGATGATGGGTAGTTACTTATGATTCAATAAAGAGGTCCTATTTTCCGTGTGGTGACGGAGTAAGAATACAATTCACCACCCCCTCCCTACTTTACCCGTGGGTGACGTACGAGACGACTAAGGGATATAAAATTCATATAACATCTATGCGAGAGAAGGAAAACTCTAAATAAAACCCTATAGGCCTATACCAACACGTCTGACCAGCGTGGTATAGTAGGTCAATTACCCTTCCATTATGGAGGAGGCTCGAGCAACAGAAGACATACTATATGGGCTGAGATAATGATGATGATGAAAGAGGTCCTCTGGTCCCTTAGTGGATTTAGGTCTACTTAAAAGCCTGTTACCAAAATACTACATAGTATGGGCACAATTTTTTTTGTTTAAAATACGTATCTACACTAATAATAAAAATGTCTTGTCAAGTTTATATACTTGGCGTTACTGTATGTTTATGAAGTGGTGTGTTAGTTAATAGCCAAGAATATTAAGAATCCCTATTTTATGCTTATATTGCTATGCTTGATTATTTATAAAAATCCGATTACGAGCGAAAAATAATTGTCACAAGTGGGATTCGAACCTACACCTATTGGAAATCCATTCCAATCGTGCTGCCACTGACACCAATGTTAACTATTGTAGGACATTCAATTTTTGCATCGTATTATAATTTCGTCTTTAAGGAGACGTGTGCCATCTACACGATCCCTATTTTTAAACATTACTGAAGTAAATAAAATACGACTAAGAACTTTACGTCGACCTATGCCATTTTCAAATAACGTCGCCTAATGACAACTTTGACTCGAGGATTTTATATGTAGGTACAACTATATATTCTCACTGGCGTACCTATGTTATAATATGTATATATATATATAATATGTAATACTATGTTTAATTTCGCATTAGTTCTTTCTAAGATAAGCCGTCGCGTGAACATGCGTTTTTCTCCTTTGTACACAAGTTATAAAAAAAAAAATCCCATTATTACTTTCTGAGAATATACTCATCATTCATCGTTCTCCTACTCTTATCCCAATTACTTGGGGTCGATACAATATGTACTTACTCTTATTTCATAGTACATATTGTAAAAGTTATTGGCAATAGTTTTATGACTGGCCGCCTGCAGACGTCAACCCTTCTTGGGAATGTAATTGTTGATCAAACGGCATCAGATGGTGTTGGCCCAGGTCGTTATAAAGTTCTTAGTCGTCTTTTACGACATCCACGAGCAAAGTAAGGGTTGGTAGTATTCGTAGCCGCTACCACACAGCTCTTCTGAAAATATACTGTTTAAACAAATTAATTATATTAATAGTTATTTTTGTAAAGGCTTTTACTTTTCTTTTTTTTGGATGTGCAAGTGAGTTCCATGTAATAGACTAACAAAAAACGAGTTCGTAGTTTCCTACTGGGCACACTCTGGCCCAATACCGTATCACTAATAATAGAATTGCCTAAGAAATCCTTTCCTCATAATACTCAATAATAATTTTGCCTAAATTATAAATCGAAGCCGAAACTTCACAAGCAGCAGTCATATGTTTATCGTACACCAACGTGAGTGCTCATTTCAACTCACACACGTCTTCTATTTGATCAGAGCCACAAATATCGGGGAATATTACTACCTACCCTACGCTGGTTAAACAAGTTAGCACAGTGATTTGTCAGATCTCTCAGTCTAAACCCTTGTCATCTTTATTATTACTTGTGAAAAACGAATGGCGAAATGACCGATGACGATGAGAATTTTTTTTTTTGAATAGACGAAGCTCTGCACTTATAAAATAATCCATGTATGGGGCGGGTCTTTATAAACTTATAATTTATCATCATCATCACATCCCATATATGACTGCACAGATGGCGTAGTGGTTAAGATACCGACCTTCCGTGCCAGTGCCGTAGGTTCGATTCCCACGCAGGACATTACTTTGTGTGATCCACAAAGTGTTGTTCTGAGTCTGGGTGTAATTTGTCTGCGTTAATTGCATGTTTGTAAAGTCCCCCGCAATACAAGGTTTATATCCTTAGTGCAGGGTGGTGTAATTACCCGTGACTGTAACCTGACGTGTAACCGGTGACCCGGGTCGCCGCCCGCGGCTGGGGCGGCGCAGGCGCGAATACCTGCGCCTGATGCCGCCCTAACCGAGGCTTCGGGTGATCGGACCGGGGAATTGTCCAGTCACCCGACGTGAGGCCACCGCGTGGCGACGCCTCGACGGCGAAAGCTGTCGGGGCATCGACGAGAGAGGAACCCGAGAGGGCATACCGCCGGGCGGACCACCGAAGACAAAGATCGGGTACCGGTGGTCCGCTCGCACGGCGAAGAAGAGATGCTTGCAGGGTGGGTTAATGGGGTTGCGCGCCGCCTCTTCCGTCACCCCGGACCGATTTGGCGGGGTGCGACGTCCATAGCCCACGGCAAAAAAAAAAAAGGGTGGAGTAAATAAAAAGAAAATAGAAAATATATATGTCCCACTGTTGGGCTCGGGCCTCCTCCGTGGGAGAGTAATTAACCTACTATACTGCGCTGGTCAGACGTGTTGGTATAGGGTTTTGTTTGAGTTTTCCATCTCTTGCATAGATGTTATATGCGTTTTATATCCCTTAGTCGTCTCTTACGATCACCCACCGGTAAGATGGGAGTGATGAATTGTATTCTTACTTCGTCACCACACGGATAACTTATAATTAACGAATATAAATTACAACCAGAATCAAGACAACAATTTGGAGATCGTACAGAGCATTACAATACAATAGAATACCATAACTCTTTATTGCACAACATTTATAAGTACAGGAATAACGTTAACGTTGGTATTATTATTTTATTGTCCTGCGTGTGAATCGAACTCACAATACTTGGCATGGTGGCTCGGTTTTTTTAACCGTTATGCCGTCTGTACAGTCGAACTGCAATGATGTTGTCTGCATCACCTAATCAAAGGACTCGGTAACGATCGTAAACTCAATGATGATTGAAGGACGAAACTGTAGATCACGGAGCCGCAAGCCGTTCCTGGCAGAACGGGCGAGTTGTGTCCAGGCCATAGCCTACTCCGCAAAATAAAATAAGATGCTATTGTACCCCATAGCAATTCCGTACAATATCCACGGAAAATATAAGCTGTGTGGTAGCGGTTACGATCGACGTCGTAAAAGACGGCTAAGAGCCTTATAACGACCTGGGCCAACTTCATCTGATGCCGTTTGGTCAACAATTACATTTCCAAGGAGGGTTTATGTCTGGCAGGCGGCCGGTCATAAAACTATTGGCAATAACTTTTACAATATGTACTATGAAAGAAGAGTACATATTGTATAGACCCCTAAGTAATTGGGATAAGAATAGGAGAATCATGATGATCCACGGAAAAGATACATACATACATACATATCATCACGCCATATCCCTTGCAGGGTAGGCAGAGAGAACAGAGTGCCAGAGAACTCTATCTCTGCATACTTCACTCGCTTCCTCAACATTCATAATTCTCTTCATACACGCTCGCCGGTTTCGGAGACTCTTGACTCCACCTTCCTTCAGTACATGACCGATCTGGTCTAGGTAGGTTAGTCTCGGTCTCCCTCGGTACCTACATCCTTCCACTTTCGCATTGTATATCTTCTTAACCAGGCGTTCGTTCGGCATTCTTTCCACATGTCCGAACCATCGGAGCATTCCCTTTCGCATCTTTATACCAATACTCTCTTTCATACCTACTCGCTCTCTTACGTCGTCGTTACGAATGCGGTCGGTCAGCCTAACTCCACAGATTTTCCGCAGAGATCGCATTTCGACCGCATTAATTTTACTATCATACTCTTTTCTGCATACCCAACTCTCGCTTCCATACAGTAATGTTGGGACAAGCACTGCGTTATGTATTGCTACACGTGCCTTCTGGCTGAGGTGGTGGCTGCCGAGAAGTTGCCCCAACGCTCCGTTCACTCTATTTCCCGCATTCACTCTTCGCTCTATATCAGTGGTGTACCTTCCATCTCGGCTAAATCCACATCCAAGATATACAAATTCATCCACTTGCTCTAGTACATCATTACCTATTGTTACTCTTACATCTGTTCTGGTTTTATCTCTTTCAAAGACCATTATTTTGGTTTTGCTCACATTCACGCGTAGACCCCTTTTCTTACAATCTTCTGTCATTGTGTCGACTAGGGTCTGCAGGTCAGTCGCTGACTGTGCCAGCAGGACTGCATCATCTGCATAAAGCAGAGCAGTGACCACTGAGTCGCCCATCTGGACTCCCACATTCATATCGTTCAACCTTTGGAGACATTTATCCAGATATATGATGAACAGCCTGGCTGACAGAACGCACCCCTGCTTAACGCCGATATTGACGTCAAACCAAGGCGACATTCCATCATCCAGCCGCACACAGGCTCTACAGCCCATGTAACTGGACTGCACAGCCTGTAGCAGTTTACCGTTAATACCATACTCCGGTAAAATGTCCCAAAGTTCCTTTCGTACAACCGTGTCAAATGCTCTCTCCAGATCCACAAAACTGCAGAAAACCCTCTGACCTAGAGCCAGATGCTTCTCCACAATGTTGCGCAGAGAGAACACTTGATCCATGCATCCCCTTCCACTCCTGAAACCTCCTTGTGTCTCACACAGTAAACCATCGGACACCATCCTCATTCTCCTTTCAATAATTTTTCCATACACTTTTGCTGCCAAACTGGTCAAGCTTATGGCTCTGTAATTTGCGCAGTCATAACGTGAACCCTTGTTTTTAAACAAAGGCACGATGACTGCGCTATTCCAGTCCCTGGGAACCATTCCCGAACCCCAACATAAATTGAGGAGCAACAGGAACGCCTCCCAGACACAAGAGCCACCGAGCTTGATCATCTCGGCAGACACCATATCAATGCCCGCTGCCTTACCATTTTTCAAACTTCTTATCGCCCATTCAACTTTATCCATACTGATGCCATCGGAGGACGCCGTTGTCGAATGTTGATCTACTAAACCACATCCAACACCGGCGCCAACCGTAGCATCCGCATACATATCGCCAAAATATTCACTCCATCGGCTTAACACGTCTTGTGTTTGTGTAAGAATGTTAATATAATAAGAAAAACCTTTAGACCTTATTTTATTCATTCTGAAGGCTGACCAACCACCCCGAGACTTCTTCACCTCCCTCCAAAAGAGTTTGGTGTTACCCTCGAAGTTTTTAGTCAGCCTATCTTCTGCACTCATACTTGCTCTATCACGTTTCTCTTTCACTAAGGCCTTGGTGTCATTCTTACATTGCCGATATATTTCTTTCTTCTGTTCAGTCATACTGTCATTCAGATTCAAAGAAGAGACATAGTCCAGCCACGCTTTCTTCTTTTGCTCTAACGGAAAAGATAAATATGATAATACATTTTATTGATATTCTAGTCTCTCGTTCCGTAAAATAAAGTATCACTTGTCTATCTATTTACAAACGAACAAATAAAACAAAATAAACTACGTGTCAGAGCGTATTACGCTAATAATTGGTACCTATTGCTACATTTTTATTGCAAATAGCTTGCAATAGGCAACAATGAAGCCTTCATCGCGTTGGTACTAGAAACTATTGTAGTCAAAATATATGCAATGAATAAATTTTTATAATGAGGGTTCCAAAATAAAACTGGCCTCGTGCCATGACGTCGTTAGTGCCATTATATATTCATGAGTCATTTGAGTCCTAAGGTGAAACAAGGTTAAAAATATACCTTTGAATTAGCTGATCTTTAAATTAATTTGTAACTGCGAAAATTTGCAATGCATATACGTTTGTATTTATTTAATTAAGGTAAAACAAAAATTATAATACGCTGCTTATATGGTACGAGAATGATGATTTGCCCGCATTGAAATAATTCAATGCGGGCAAAACTACGGATCTAACTACAGACAATGATACTACAGATATATTTATAAAATTATTTTTAGAGGTTTTCACTACTAATCAATTCAAATATATACTACTAATAAATCCATATGATGACACCCATCTGCTGTGTGGTAGCGGCTACGAATACTACCAACTCTTTGCTCGTGGATGTCGTAAAAGACTATTAAGAGCTATATCGATTTGGACCAAATGCACTTGATGCTGTTTAATCAACAATTGCATTCCCAAGGAGGGTTGATATCAGGCAGACGACCGGTCATAAAACTATTACTAATAACTTTTGTAATATGTATATTTACATATTGCGTCGACACCAAATAATTGAGATAAGAGTAGGAGAATGATGATGAAATCCGTATAGTGACGAAAATAATACAATTTACCTTCCCTTTTCTTGCCCGTGTATGTCGTAAAAGATGACTGAAAGATATAATATGCATACAACTATGAAAAGAAAGGAAGGAAGGAGGCTCGAAATAAAACCCTATAGCAATCTCCATCTGATCAGTGTGGTCAATTTCCCTCTTATTGTGGCGGAAACCCGTAACCAGCAGTGTGACGTTTATAAGCTGTCAATAATGATAATAATAAAATTAAGATGTATTCATTATTATTCTTGTGGTTATATATTTAAAATAAGTCCAGATGGGCGACTCAGTGGTCACTGCTTTGCTCTATGCAGATGATACAGTCCTGCTGGCACAGTCAGCGACTGACATGCAGACCCTAGCGATACAATGACAGAAGATTGTAAGAAAAGGGGTCTAGGCGTGAATGTGAGCAAAACCAAAATAATGGTCTTTGAAAGAGATAAAGCCACAACAGATGTAAGAGTAACAATAAGTAATTATGTACTGGAGCAAGTGGATGAATTTGTATATCTCGGATGTGGATTTAGCCGAAATGGAAGGTACACCACTGATATAGAGCGAAGAGTGAATGCGGGAAATATAGTGAACGGAGCGTTGGGGCAACTTCTCGGTAGCCACCATCTCAGCTAGAAGGCACGTGTAGCAATACACAATGCAGTGCTTGTCCCAACATTACTGTATGAAAGCGAGAGTTGGGTATGCAGAAAAGAGTATGAAAGTAAAATTAATGCGGTCGAAATGCGATCTCTACGGAAAATCTGTGGAGTTAGGCTGATCGATCGCATTCGTAACGATGACGTAAGAGAGCGAGTAGGTATGAAAGAAAGTATTGGTGTAAAGATGCGAAAGGGAATGCTCCGATGGTTCGGACATGTGGAAAGAATGCCGAACGAACGTCTGGTTAAGAAGATATACAATGTGGAAGTGAAAGGATGTAGGTACCGGGGGAGACCGAGACTAACCTACCTAGACCAGATCGGTCATGTACTGAAGGAGTCAAGAGTCTCCGAAACCGGCGAGCGTGTATGAAGAGAATTATGAATGTTGAGGAAGCGAGTGAAGTATGCAAGGATAGAGTTCTCTGGCACTCTGTTCTCTCTGCCTACCCTTCAAGGGACATGGCGTGATGGTATGCATGTATGTATATATTTAAAATTATTGTAGTGATTGAAAATAATAATTGTTTCCTCTCCTTTAAGTCTCGTAAGGAGCTGATAAAATGTCATAATTATCTGTAAAGCAAAGAATATTAAGCCAATTTCTAGTGTCCAACAGTGAATATAAAAAAATAATTCTATGTTTTGTAAATAATCTTTCATCATTCTAATATTTATTTTTTCAAATAACCTTGTTTTGAAACATTTTCATTTAATACATGTTATTGCTCGTATGATTCTAATTAAAGAATAGTATGTACCTATCATTTTATTGCGACAAAATATTAAGAATGTTTGTTAAAAATATTGTGCTGCAACTTTTGTGCTTTAACAACTGAACCGATTGCCGAAATTTCAATATATTTAATGTTATTATTTTATTATTTAGTTTTAAATTGTTAATTAACTTTGCGAATTAGCTTAGAACCAACTTTATAAATCTCTGTATGGTGAAGACTTAATTAAGAATACTCGTATCGCTACCGCTTCAATGATTGTAGATATCGTAACAGATTGATAAGAAATATAAACAAAAAAAAACACTAAGAGAACGAAATGATATGAGCTCGAAACTAAAGCTTTTGCTGACCTACACGGTATGATAGATGGAGGCAGTTTCGTTGATATTGTAGAGAATGCTGATGCTCAATAGCGGAATAATTATAGGCTAAATATATATATATATATATATATAGCGCACGGTGATCCCAACTTACTAATCATATTCTTATCATCTCGGTTCATATATAAGTCCCCCTTTGTTATGTTCTATTGTTAGGTTTAAGTCTCTTTCACAATAGGAGAGAAATTGGTTAGATGGGTTGGCATAGGGTTTTATTTTAAGTTTCCCTTCTCTTGTACAGATGTTTTATGTATATTATATCCTCTGGTTGTACTTTATAATTCCCAAAGATAAGATGGGGATGTGAATTATATTCTTACTCAGTCATTATACGTGAAGCCTTTTTAACGAAAGCCTACTAATAACATCGACTGAAGAAAAGTTTTTACAACTGTACAAAAAAGTTATGGTATCGTATTTATTTTTATGTTCGCATGTCACCGTATATAAGGGGTTAAGTGCCTGCGTTCTGAATACAATGAATGCGAATGAATACAATGTTTTGACTCCCCTTGCTTTCTCGTCAAGTCGGCAAACCGGCAAAGAGAGCATCAGAATTGTCGGCAGTAGCGCTCTCTTGCGAAATTTATAACACCCATGGCGTTGGCCAGCACCTTAGTCACTATCATTAACCCATTCTTTTGATTGTAGGTACCCATTTTATGGAGAAACAAATTTCTGTACAATATATACTTCGAAAATAATCACATGAACAAAATATATACCTCTATACCGAATTACACTCAAATTCTATGAAATATATTATAGCGTAAAAAATTAACAAAAATATATAATATTCGCATAATTTCGCATTTATAATATTAATTGAAATTTTAATTAGATAATTTCACGTTTAATATTAACTCTTATATTAATGTGGTTTATGTGTATTAGTAAATTTTAATAAAAATGTTAAGATTTATGTACCGGAACTTAAAAAACATATCAATCATATTTTTTTTTTATTTTTTATATAATAATACTTGAATATACCAAGTATATGTATATATAATATGGCCCACACGATACGAAGTTTATTTACATATTCATAAGTCTTAACGTACAGAATATAACATTTATTGCTTAAGTATTTAACGATTCAATACTTTCCGTTGGGTGACATGGAGTAAGAATACAATTCAATATTCTATTCTTTTAAAACCAGTGTTGTAAAAGAGGACTAAAAGATGGTAGCTAATAATATTTCTGGAAGAAAAGGAAATCTCAAAAAAAAACTTCACCACAAACCGTTTAACAAGCTTGATGTGGTTTTAAGTTCGTGCACTGTATCCACCTGTGTGGACTGATTATGGATAACTGTTGAACATGAGACTTTCTCCTCGTAGTAGACTCACAACTAGAATGTTACGCTCAATGGTTCTTTACAGCAGTTCCAACGACATCAGTCTATACGTTGGTGGGCCGCCTTACACAGAATTGTCCGATCTATGTTCACCGCTTGAGAACCTTTCTCTGCAGTTGTCAGTTCTTAAATGATGCAGCACCTCCAGCAATCTAATTCTGAAAACTATATTAATTGCATTTATTCTTCTACGGATTCCTGTATTCCGGATTTTATATAGTTGAAAAATTCATAGCTACACAGCGTACTACGTTGTGTATTTATGAACATCATTATGAGGCCAAAAATAGATGAGCTATCGCTGGTAATATACACTAGACAAAATTTAATTATGCAAAATAATCATTATAGTCATACTAACGAAAATCATTAAGAAGTATGACAAAAGCTACGATATTTACAAACTAAATCTATTATTATGTACCTTTTCTTTGGCACGGTTCTCATAAGGATGACTAAAAGTCGCATACAAGTCATATATTTACATGAAAAGAAACTCGAAATACAATAACCGACAAAAAACATTGCACATCGACCCTTGGAAGGGACAATCGACTAATTTCGGCTTCGTATAGCATTGTCCCTGTCGCACACTACCTGTATAACGATGCACGAAGCACTGACAGTTTAGTTCTGTTAAGAGCTACGAAAACAATTATAACTTTTTGATTCTAAATGAAATACACCTATTCTACATGCCCTGTTTTCAAAATTAATGCGGTTTTAAGAACTCTGTAAATGTATATTTTGGATTAGATCCCACTACGCTTTCTTGCATCAACAAACGTCACAAAGATAGTGTGCGACAGGGACAACGCTCAACGAAGCCGAACGTAACCGATTGTCTCTAAAACTAAATCCTTACGCTAACTCGTACAGAGGCATAGTGTAATAAGCCAGTTTTTCAAGTTATGGTTCTTTAGGTTCGTGATGAAAAAATTATGAGAGTGAAATTTTAAGATGCGCGCGTGTGACTGTAACACAAGTGCGAATTATATGTGCTAATAAATTATATTCAGTAGTGGTTAAAATTGAATATTTTGATTGATATTATTTACTATTCACAAATATTATGAAAAAAAATACATATCCTTTTCTAGTCTTTTTATTATTTTATTGTAATTAATTATGCGCATACAATTAAAACTATTTTTTTATGATGCCAAAGAAGTATAACTTAAATACACGCACCCATTTTTTTTCCATTATGTTGAATGTCTTGTGTTAATAGGGTGCTATAAGTTGAAATGAAACCAAAGAATTATATGGATATGCAATCGATTTACAATTGCTTTTTGTACTAAAAATCACTTGTATATCAATTGTATATTTATATAATTCTTTTATATTTCATTACCTCATAAATAAGCGTTTATATCTTTTTGCGCGTGATAAGTGCAGTCACGCAGAAGAAACCCAGGCAGTTGCGTGTTTTTATATTTTTTTTTATGTAGCTATGTATGTCCGTAAATTCGTTGATTACTTACAATAGTTATTATTTTGAGAGTATAGCTTTTTTTATTTTAAATTGTCTTTTATTTTGATATCAATATTTTCTATATGGTGACGGAGTATGAATACCTACAATTGACCAACCTCTTTCTTAGCCGACAATGATAATTGACTAAGATATATGGCATACCTACAGATAATATCGATATTAGAGAAGGAAGACTTGACATAAAATGATCTACTCGTCTTTCTAGTGTCGTGTAGAAGGTCAGATTTTCCCCCTTTTGGCGGAGACCCAGCAAAACATGCTCATATTTGGGATTAGCAAAATATCCCTAGCCTGCAAATAAAAAACATTGCCTAAACATCACATAAACTAACTTTTTAATTCTAGAATATTCTCAATTTTTTTTATTTTTTATGGTGGCAAACGAACAAGCAGCACCACCTTATGGTAAGTGTCACTGATCCCCTTTTTTTTTTTTTGGTGGACTATAGATGCGTCTCGCCCCGCCAAATCGGTCCGGGGTGACGGAAAGGCGGCGCGTGACCCCATAGACCCACCGTAAAACTCCTCTCTTCGCCGTACGAGCGGGCCACCGGTACCCGATTTTTGACTTCGGTGGGTGGTATGTGTCACTGCTCCCCATGGACCTTTGCCAAGGAAATACTACTAATACCAAGGGAATAGCTGCCTATCATTACAATCCCCAAACCCACCTAGTTGGGATGCCGGCTCTATCGCTCACCGAACGAAGCACATTGCCCTTACCCAGACGTCGATTTTCTGCTAGAGTGTGGTACTACCCCGGACGGACCGGCCCGCGGCTGTAGATAGAGAACTGTCAACAGTGTGGTCCTGCCACTATTATTTATTTCATAATGCTGTATTAATAATTAATTAATAAATATTGATACTGACTTATTATTCAATTCTCTTAATAAATATGACTGAAATTATTAATTCATATAATAAATGCATTATAAAAATATATATAAGCACCAGTTCTTTGATTAAAACATTCTTGTGACCGTATTTTTTTTTATATTTATTTTAAATTGTTTCTATGGTAGCAATACAATTGCGTGTCTAAAAACATTCAATAACTGCTCATAATATACACCGATACCAAAAAGTTACCTACCTATTCACATACAAGTGTTCGTAAGTCGTCGTGGCGATAAGATCACTTCAACATTTTTCATTATTTTTTGTTTTCCTTAACATTTGGTATGTATTTTCTAACAAAATCTTGTTTTGATTATGATCTCATAAGTATATGTAAACATTATAAGCAGGACTGTATAGTTAACTATTGATTATAAGGTACTCGCTAAATGATTATTCAAACTATTCATCGCATCATTGCTCAGGTGACGTCCTCTTTGACATGAAGGTCGACTGGTTTTAAGGTGTACGTGTATTCTAATAATAATTATTTTTTGTATTACTTCGATATAAAATACAATGTAGTACGCTTCATTGCTATTACCATTGACTAAAATTGTGTTGTTTTTTTTTTGCAACGGAAAAATAAATATTATTTCAAGTAATTTATATAACATTTTCACATTGAAGAATTGGTTTTCGTTACGTTGACGAATAAATTACACGCGAATCCCAATGCAAGACACAGTAGGTATGATATGGTGTCTGTACATTTAAATACATTTAGTAAATGGTGTGTTAACGTTGTTGTGTACCTACAATACATAATTGAATTTGTATGTGGGCATGCTTGCCTATGTAATTATGTATATATATATATACTACTTCAAACGTGTAGAAATATTTCATTGTCAGATCTAATTTAAGTTCTTGCCTAGGTTTATACCTACACTCCTCAATCTTCGCACAATTCATCTATTTGTACTCTTTTTCTTGTCAGATTAACATAAATATATGCTCATTATCTATACTATATATACTATATACTATATATAATATTATAAAGAGGAAAGATTTGATTGTTTGTTTGTTTGAATTAAATTGGCTTCGAAACTACTTGACTGATTTAAAAAATTATTTCACTGTTAGGAAGCTACACTATCCCCGGTGAACATAGGCTATATAAGATATTCAAAAAAGTTAGAGACCCATACTAAAACTCCAATAATGTAATTATTAATATAATAAATCGCATATGCAAATTAATAATAAGTTAATAAAGATTTTACACCAATACTCTCTTTCATACCTACTCGCTCTCTTACGAACGACGACGTCGTTACAAATGCGGTCGGTCAGCCTAACTCGACAGATTTTCCGCAGAGATCGCATTTCGACCGCATTAATTTTACTTTCATACTCTTTTCTGCATACCCAACTCTCGCTTCCATACAGTAATGTTGGGACAAGCACTGCGTTATGTATTGCTACACGTGCCTTCTGGCTGAGGTGGTGGCTGCCGAGAAGTTGCCCCAACGCTCCGTTCACTCTATTTCCTGCATTCACTCTTCGCTCTATATCAGTGGTGTACCTTCCATCTCGGCTAAATCCACATCCAAGATATACAAATATGCGAAAGGGAATGCTCCGATGGTTCGGACATGTGGAAAGAATGCCGAACGAACGTCTGGTTAAGAAGATATACAATGCGAAAGTGGAAGGATGTAGGTACCGAGGGAGACCGAGACTAACCTACCTAGACCAGATCGGTCATGTACTGAAGGAAGGTGGAGTCAAGAGTCTCCGAAACCGGCGAGCGTGTATGAAGAGAATTATGAATGTTGAGGAAGCGAGTGAAGTATGCAAAGATAGAGTTCTCTGGCACTCTGTTCTCTCTGCCTACCCTGCAAGGGATATGGCATGATGATATGTATGTAATAAAGATTTTTTTTAAAATGACCGCAACATTTATCATCTCTTTCATACGGTAGATATGGGTAGCAAACATGGCAATGATCCTGGTATTACTAAGGTCCATAAGTGACAGTCGACATTTACTACCAGAAGGGTTGCTTACTCGTTTGCCATAAAAAAAAACAATAAAAAAATAAACACTAAATTTTTTTTTAAGTACTTCCAAAGGATTCCGTATCAAAACTTATATATTTAAAACACGCTAATCTTTCGTAGCATAATATCTAGACCACGTTAGTTAACAATGCATTGGTACATCTTTGTGTGGTGACAGAAAAGAATACGACATCACACCTTAATTTATCGTGACGGTTGTAAGAACCGGTTGATGGATTATGTACTAGAAGAATGCACGGTAGCAGTCTTCTGGGCAACTTATAACATCAACTGCAATTACCATTTTTTCTACCAAACGTTAAGATAATGGCATGCACCGTGTCTATTTCCAGGCTAGACTAGTGGATAGATGATCGTATGAATGTTATACGAAGTATAATGAGAAATATAATTTTCAATTACAAGCCTATGGTGGCGCCTAATAAAAGGTAATATGGTGGCGCCTGATGAAAGGTAATATCTTCCTCATAACCCATATAAGTTCCAATGCCAAACATAATCTGATTCCATTGTGCTTTTTTTTATTACTATGGTGGCAAACGAGCAAGCAGCACACTTGATGGTAAGTGTCACTGCCGCCCATGGACCTTTGCAATACCAAAAGTGTAGCTAAGGCCGCTGCCTACCAATAAAATCCCCAAACCGACCCAGTTGGCCTTCCGGCTCTCTCGCTCACCGAACGAAGCGCAATAGCACATTGCCATTACTCAGACGTCGATCTTCTGCGAGAGTGTGGTACTACCCCAGACGGACCGGCCCGCGGCTGTAGAAAGAAAACTGTCAACAGCGTGGTTCTACCACTATTAAATAAATACTGTACGACCTTGTAGTTAGTTTTTTTTTAATTATTATGTGATTACAAAGTCGTCTTTTACGATACTTTCGAAAACGTTTGATTGGAAGTTAAAAGAAAAAACATGGATTACAACTTTGTTTATTATTTCGTGACGAAGTTCTAATTACTTGAGGTTGACGCTGTATATACTCGTCTTCCATCATAAATATTACAAGAATTTTGACAATAGTTTTATGATCGGCCATCTGCCTGACGTCATTTGTCAACCCTGCTTGGAAATATAATTGTTGACGTGCATCAGATGTAGTTGGTCTAGATCAGGAGTCGGCAACCATTTGAGTCGGAAGAGCCAGAAATTAGAATTTATAAAGGTTTAAAGTTTTTAAAGAACCACAATCTTTTTTGCTAATAATAATTTGTGCCTAATCCTCATTAATCAATTTAGAACCATTTTCAAATGTTTTCATTATAAAATATTTTTTGCGTATAGAAAGAGCCGCAACTTCACATCCAAAGAGCCGCATGTGGCTCGCGAGCCGCAGGTTGCCGACCCCTGGTCTAGATCAATGGAAAGTTGTGTCGTCTTTTACGATACTCACAAACAATGTAAGGGTTGGTAGTACTTGTAACCGCCATCACACAGCAAATTGATGAAAACAAAAAAGCGAAACAAAAAAATAATTGCTTCTTAGTGGCGCCCACTTTTGTACAAATAATTTTGTTAGAAAGAAAAACGCTATCACGTTTGATCCGAATACTTTTACAATAAATACAGTCTTACGACCTTACCTACTTAACTATAAAATTTCAAGGTAACATTAAAAAAAAAATGATTACCTGTATGCTATTTAAATACAAGTGAAAAATTACGCCATTAAAATGTTTCACAAATTCATGAGAACTACTTTGAACTAATATTAAAATTATCCAGCTACAGAAATGTGTGAGGAAACGTCATCTTTCCGAAACTGTTCACCGCTGCGTCGAAACATGTCTTTAAGCTTTTAGACTGGACCGGACTTGGCATCAGCATCAACGGCGAATACATCATTCAACTTCGATATGCAATTGTTATCGTATTCTTGGCAGGATTCCTGGAGTACCAGTTGTCTAAACAGCATTTACAATGATCTAAACTACCAAGAGTGACGATTATGACATTATAATATTTTCATAAGGATGCTTCCTACAGATGCTTCTGTCTTCCACCATTTGTCCCGCAGACAATTATACCCCACCAGTCAGAAGAGTTGGCAAAGATTCGGCTTCAGGATTTCCTTATTTTGGTATGAGGTTATCAGTTCACGTCACTTCATCATCTTTTAGAACATCAGTGGTTAGAAAAAGTTAATAAATTATATACCTACGCCTTCCACCATTCGTATACCCTATTTCCTTCACAAGAAGAAAAAAAATTGATCTACAGTACCACGCCGATAAGATAGATTGTTTCATTGTTGTAACAGAGTTCTAATTTTTTTCTACTCTTCAATTTCATGATTCTTCTATTCTTATCCCAATTACTTGGGGTCGATACAATATGTACTCTTCTTTCATAGTACATATTGTAAAAGTTATTGGCAATAGTTTTATGACCGGCCGCCTGCCGGACGTCAACCTTCCTTGGGAATGTAATTTTTGACCAAACGGCATCAGATGGAGTTGGCCCAAGTCGTTATAAGGCTCTTAGTCGTCTTTTACGACATCCGCTAGCAAAGTAAAGGTTGGTAGTATTCGTAGCCGCTATCACACAGCCAACTACTTTTCTATTTGTTAACTTATAAATGATAAGCGTATCCTAAAAGAAAATTATTATGGAACACCAATATTCCTAATATTAAAATAATTTATTCATGCTTTTATATCACTTCATATTGTAAAGTTGGAGTTACATGTTAATTTGTAATTATTTAAATGCAGACAAAACGTTCATATTCAGGCAACCCGCATTATCAAATTCGTTCAACCATTCAAGCATGACTAAGTAGCAGACGGTCAAAGACTTTCGTACCTATTTATTTTCACAAGGATGTCTTTGAAATTAGATTCTTTTAATTATTTTTTTAATTATGTAGTGAAGTGACTATCTAAAAACGTGTTAACATCGTTTCTTTAAACTAAGGTCTGTCTACCTCTCGAGTTGACATCCCTCACGTGGTCGCGTTCTCGTGGGTGGCGGGCTAGTCCCCAGTCCGTTCACCCGCGATATTAGCTAGGGCGATATTAAGCGCAGGAACTCACGCCTGCAGTTGATATCACCCTAGCCGAGCACAGTGTGTCAGCGTGTAGAATCTCCTCTCTGATACTGAAGTTTCAGAAGGCGGCGACACCGTCACAGTTTCTGACATCGTCTTAGCGACGGTCGGCAGCATCAGATCGGCGCCAATGATTGAGGCACGTTGACAGCACTGCTCTGTCCCGGCCACGCGGACCTCGAACGTGTATTGCGTGGTGTCCTCACCACAATCACAATGGTGGCCGTACAATATCCTCTCAACCGTGTGCAGGTACTTAAGCAACCATGCCACGTCAAAACCTGTAACAAGCGGAAGGAGAGCGCTCCGTGCTGCTGACCTAACCATTCATAATCTACTTTTCAATACAAAGAATTTATTTCTACTGTTATTTTCCCTGACGCTCATAATATGTAACAAAATGCCTATAAGCATCAAGGTCCTCAAGCTAAATGAATTATTTGTTTAAAATAATACAATCACAATACTAATCTACATATTCTTTTTTGTTAGTTAATCAATAAGCTTAGTGTTAGTAATAAAGTAATACTCATGAATTATTGATTACTAAGCACTCTCCTTGAACATGAACGTGTAGTTACTACTTATCATTCAATGTTTGTTTTGTTTTGGTTTCAATTCTCTTGGTCAGTCATCAGCCTGGTTTTAGAATTGTTGGGGACTTTTCAATACCCATTGACTCAGAGTTACCATTATTATCATGAGGGTAATTTTCATTTACTTTCTACATTAGCTAAATCCAGCCAAATCTAAAGAGTGCATCCATTAGCCAAATCTAAAGAGTGCAGATATGACGGCTGATAGAAGATTATGGAGGGCAGGAACATGTTGTGCCGACCCCACTTAGCGTGGGATGAGGGCAGGCAAATGAAATTAGCTAAATCCTATAACTCGTGTAAGTTAAAATAATCAATAGTATCCATTAAACATTTTAAGACCTTCTTGATATCAGATATCAAGGTTTCAGACCCTCAAATTTCGGCAAGCGCTTTCAGACATAGAGATATTGGATTAGAAGCACTCGAATTTCTGGAACGAATTCGTTGATTGAACTCTTTCTCGAAATTGTATCTACCTAATTGCATCTACCTACTTATTTGTCCTAAGAAAACATAGTGATCGAAAATTCCGTCTTAACAATAATGAAAGTAAGCAGGTGATATTAGCAAATCTATTTTCAATTTCCTTTAGTGCAATACGATTAATAGTCGGTTTAAAATTGCTGCTCTCCTTTTTATGCTCTCTTTAGATGAAATTTCATATAAAACTATTTAGATACCTTAACATCATTATGTTAAGGTATCTAAATAGTTTTATATGAAATTTAGTTTTATTTCAAATTGAATGTTATTTATAAAACAATACTGAATCATTATTCAGTATTGTTTTATAAATAACATTAAATTTGAAATAAAACTACATTCAGCAATGATATATTGGACGTAAGACACCTTAGTCCTCCCGTGCCCATGATCACTGTAAAGTATTCGAAACATCGGGAAATTAAAAATCAAATACAAACGCGATAGAAACCGTAAAAGTAGTTTTATTTTAAATGTGTAATACTCGCCTAAACTTTAGAAGTCATTAACATTCAATTTTTGCTCGTATTTATAAAGGTAAAAATACAGTAAAAGCGGTAATGAAGATAAAGTCAGCCTACTTTATAAACTAGGCGAGATGGTACCTATGCTTTCGTGTCCAACAACTAGCAAGAATTACCATAAATATCAGACCCTACAATTAATATTGTTTTTTTGGTAGTATAGCTTTCTTTACAGTTTTTTCTATTTAATTCTTTTCTCAATCGACTTTTATTAATCTTGAAAGAAAGGAGTGATAACGCTTTGTATTCTTAGTTCGTCACTTTGCGGATGTTTGTTGTACATACTTGGCATTGTTACGATAAATGACATTCGGTTACATATATATGTATATCTATATAGTATTCCATTTTAGTCCATTCCTCATGCAGTGTTGAATTGAGAATAGAATGATAGAATAATATTATAACATAATTCTAATGCGAGTATTTTATTTTGTGAAATAGTCTGTTTATGGAAGAAATAGTAGTAGGATAACTATTATACATAACGCTTCCTAATAAGAATAAAATTTTAGTAAATCAGAAAATAAAGAAAATAAAATTCTCTGGCACTCTGTTCTCTCTGCCTATCCTGCAATCCTATTATGAATTTCATTATTATTTTCTCTTGCTTTTTGGTGTAAAATACGTTCAAAGCTGCTAACAATTAAGAGAAGTTACTGTCACAGCTAATGTTTCTGGATGCATTCATTGTTCTATTTACTATTCTATCACAATTATCTTGCTTGAAGGGTAAAATGGTGATATCTGCGCCTGATGCCGCCCTAACCGAGGCTTCGGGTGATCGGACGCGGAGAATTGTTCGGTCACCCGACGTGAGGCCACCGCGTGAGGGCGTCGACATGAGAGGAACCCGCGAGGGTAAACCGCCGAGTGGGCCACCGAAGACAAAGATCGGGTACCGGTGGCCCGCTCGCTCGGCGAAGAGAGGTGCTTGCAGGGTGGGTCTATGGGGTTGCGCGCCGCCTCTTTCGTCGCCCCGGACCGATTGATACTGGCGGGGCGCGACCACGTCCATAGCCCACCGCAAAAAAAAAGAAAAAAAACGGGTAAAATGGCGATCACATTTGTTGTTATAATTTTTTTATTAGGAGAGTGCTGCGTCAAATTCTCCTGGTAACGCGCCAGTTAGGTTTACTTCTAAGTAAGAAAAAAAATAAGCGATGGTGGTATATTGTTTTTATACACCAACAAACCTATTACCACAAGGCGAACTATATAAAATAGAGCAACATAGTAGTTATAAAAAATATATAAAATACAAAGTTATTATCACAATGACTTCTTCGTGTTTCAGGAGAAAACAATAATTACTAACATAACAAATTTGTGGTTTTGTTTATAAAATATAATAAAGTGTTGAATCATTTACGCGATAGGCATTATTATAGAAAATATATGCATAATATATTAACTAAAAAGACTATGTTTAATATACAATTTATGAATACATATGGAGTAAGCAAGACATTTAATAAATTAAGATTATTTATTTATTTAATTTATTAAGATCTCCCTTTTATTATTATATCACTCGATGCTGGTGAAGTTCACCTATTATATCAGCTAGAAACGATATCTTAGACCGAACGCTTTCAGCATTCATTTCTCCCACGCATGTATGGCTCAGACAAATTTTAAACGCTCAAGACAACAATTAGGTTGTATCCTTCTTATTTCTGAGATCCATGAACGCCGGTTACCAATTACTAGCCCGCTATTTGTTCGTTTGTTACCAAATACTATAGAAGATAGACTCTGAATATTGAATTGTTTTAAATATTAAGACCTGATATATTTAAACATGCTGGTAGTGTAATGTCTAGACATAATTATAATAGTTACCAATGATGTGGTACTAGATGTACCATGTATATGGTTATGGGTTAAGAACACAAAGTAGTGTAATATAAACTGATTTAAGGTCGTTTTTATTATATGTTGACCGTTAAAATAACACTCCAGCAGTGATAACTACTTTAACACAGCTCAATGCCATTTCAGTCAGGGTCATTTCATCCTCAAAAATATACTGGATGCAATTGTATAAAAGGAATTAGAAGATATTAGCATATGTAGGTAGCTATTTAAAAATATGTTTTTTTTTTTAATGAAACTATTTTAATGCGTTCTAGTGCATTTGTTTTAAATATCAAAAATTATAGCGATAGAATTCATAAAAATAGTTTTATTTCAAATTTGTAATACTCGCGTAAACATCAGAAATAATTTATGGGATATTATTTTTATATTATATTACTTCCCAAAGAGGCTTGATTTTTTTTTTAATTTCATTTATAAAATATGTGATAAGCTACTTCAAGAAATTTACAATTTACACAAAAAAATTAAAACATATGCTACACCTCAGTAGGAGTAAAGTAAATACGACTTTGTTTCGATTTAAAGTTAGAATGACGTTTTCGTGACTTGTTTTGTTAACCTATCTTTAGCATTTAGGTGGATATTTAATTGCATGCAATTAAATAAATATCATATGCATACTAATCTATGATAGATAATAAAGATACTACGCGATAATACTCTAATAAAATAATCTCTCGTACTTTACTAACTGCGATGGGTTCTTTTGCGACCGAAATCGGGTTAAACGGAACATTGCCCGAACATTTTAGCTTTTATCTTCCAAGCATCTTCATAAACGTAATAAATTTACAATTTATCATCATTTTCGTATGAAAGCATGGAATGAGTTGAGTTGGAAAAAAGTTCATCGCCAGATGCTAAACTTAACGATGGACTTTTTTGTAGTACATATGTGCGTAGGAGTCATAAAGATATATATTCATATATAGCTTTTAAGCATACTTTTAATATAATCAAGTGCGACTCGATGATAAATCACATTATTAATCATTAATCACTAACATTTATAAGATACCTGAACAATTACGGCACCATTTATTTATATTGTTTAAATTACTGTCTATAAAGATTTGAACAGCATTGTTTTGCTACCTTTGTTCTAAACATAACAATCATGATATAAGGATAAACAAACAGGTCATTTTGTTTTGTTTTATTATGTGTAGATGTGGTTCACTCTACCTATCATGCTTTGTATATATATAAAAAAAAATATAATATATTATAATTTTTTTATGAACGTATATTTGAGAAGTGTCATTGTCAAATGTAGAGCCGGAAGCCTAACTGGATGGGTTTGGGGTTTGTATTGATAGGCAGCGGCCTAGCTGTGCCCTTGGTATTGCAAAGGTCCATGGGCGGCAGTAACACTTATCATCAGGTGTGCTGCTTGCCCGTTTGGCACCAAAAGCAATAAAAAAATGTATGGCTGCTGATAATAAACATCTTGGTTAGGGTGTTATTGGGCCATTTTAGTTATAGCACTTTGTCTGCAACTAATTATTATTATTTATTTATTTATCTATCTATCACAAAGGTAAATACAAATTATATAACATTATCTCTATGATAACACTCATTCCTTTGTGAAAGGCTGGTCTGTCTGTCTGTATTAAGGAACCCTTTGTCTCGGATCACCAGACTCCCATCTCTAAGATAAATTGTGGTGATAGCTACTAATATAGGTAGTTATTCTATTTTTCACGTTTTCTTATAGTTGTAACTGTGTTTCTTAGGCGGCAATAGACTCGCTTATCATTCATAGTCCTTAAAGAAATACGGGGGCAAAATGTATACATTTTTTATTATACTTCTCTTTAGCTCTTTATCTCAAAATATGATTAAGCTCTTTTCCTATAATCGAGAATATAAAGTGTCTTTATATTTATTACCAATATTTATCAATTATCGGTTTCTTTGAATACTGTGTACGCTCTTGTTATTATCGCGTGAAAAATTTTTTTCCCAGGAAAAAATACCAAAATATGTGACTATATTTTTTTCTTGTGATTGTCTTAAAACCCATTAAATCCTATTAAGTCAACTTAAAGGTACCAAGGAATAGGTAGCAGAGATATATTTATGCGCATGTTACTAATTTTAACAGTGAATAAAAACGTCAGAGGATATCTGTATGCATAACATATTCTAGATAATTTATAAACTTCAATAATCGAATTTTTTATTCTTATCATTTCAATTCATAAACCCTGCTGGACTCGAGCCTCCTCCCCAATGGGAGGAAAAATAGTCTAATATATCAACGCTGGTTAAACGGATTGATATATGTAGGTTTCAATTCAAGATTTCTATTTCTTGCAATGATATTATCTAAATATCATCCCTTAGCCGTATTTTATAATAACCACGGGCAAAAAGAGGGTATTTAATTGTATTCTTATTCCGTAACCACACGGAAAGTTACTTTTGATTTCATCTCTAATTCTCATTCACATCTAACAAAGTCCCTGTAATTCCGAACCGTTTGCGAGCGTGACGCAGTAAAAACGATTGAAACAATGACTATAAAAGCATCAACGTTGGTGACTTATGTAATCTTTGCGTTGATATTATTTTTCCGGTTCCCTTGGCTCTTAGCTATTTTAATAATTTAAACATTAAGCTTACTGTTGACGAATATTATGTGGCGCAATGCAACATACATTATTCAATGATATATGTATAATTTATGTGCATCATTAAGGGCATACATTTATAAATATCCGCCTTTTATTACAGATATTTTTATCTAGATATATAGTGTTATATAATATATAAAAATTGGAATAATTATGCATAAACATAATTGAATAATAACTTATAAAAATGTCTTTATCTTTTTTTTTTTTTGAGGAGGCAGACTATGGCTAGTCACCTTTTCCGCAAATGGATTGGGTGGCAGAAAGAACCACGTGCAAACCCATAACCTCCTTTCCACAACCTCTCTATCACAATAGAGCTGGCCACCGATATTGTGTCTTTGTCTTCAGTGGTAACAAAATAAAAAACCTTTCTTGAAAAATAGATTTTTGTATCGCAGAGGACTTTAAAAACTTAACGATAACAAATTATGCCCAGGCTCATAACAATCGCCGAAGGAGGCGTAAACCGCTGGGTGGACCAACGAAGACAGAAACCGGGTTCCCATGGCCTACTTGGACGGCGTATTTAGGTACATATAGGGTGTGTCTATGGGGTCACGCGCCGTTTCTTATGTCGCCCTAGAGGGATTTAACAGGGTGTGACCACTCCATATTTCGCCATCACAAAAAAGGCTCAACATAATAGCTGTAAAAAAAAATCATCGAATGATAATAAAAATAATACAAAATTTATAAATAGATTGTATTTAGTCCTAAGTACCTTGGAAATTACCGGAACAGTTTGTTTCTCACAACTTTATATACATATATCTATCTTTATAATACTTGATGGTCAACGCAAAGGAAAATATAATCAGTCTTTATAATTAAATATTTATTGCCATGAGATTAAATAGAAGTTCTATTAGTTTATAGTAATTCTGGGTAAAAACGTCCCGTAAATTGAAAGCATTGTTATTTCAATGTCACACGATAATTGCATTTTTTTCTTCATAATTACCGTCTTTGCTTCGGACGAGTGGCTTCGATATCGACTGTACTGAGGACGGCATTACACGGTTCAGCTGTTCTAATCAAGTTCTAAGCAGATTTGAATAGTATATCTGGCAATATCGAGATAAAGTACTCAGTGTCCAGTCTGAGGTATCAAGCTTAGACTCATTAAACGCACTTGTTAATATAATAATGATTTCTGATGTTTACGAGAGGACTGTCTTGACCTGAGGCCCTCCCGTGACCATGAACGCTGTAAAGGGTTCGAAACGTCAGGAAATTAAAAATCAAATACAAACGCGATAGAATACGTGAAAATTGTTTTATTAAAATTATGTACATATTATTAGTGTCCATAATTTCTCGTATAAATACAAAATTCATAATGTACCAGCTCTTTTCGGGGACTAAATGTGAATACTAATGTGAATACATTCAAGATTCAAGCTATCCCATTTCAGGTTTAACATTACAGCTTTTCTTAAATTGCATTGACTTATTTCCTTACATCCTACTGTCGTCTTTTTATTTATAGCTTATGGTGAGTGATAACTGCCACTCATGGGGCATAGCAATATCAGATAGTTACCATAAAAGATACCCGCGGGAAAGAAATGGGTGGTAAATTGTATTCTTACTTATATCCGGAATATCATTATCATCTTGCTCTTAAATCTCAATTACTTGGAGTCGACATAAAATTTTGGAAATACTTTTATTGCCTACCGTCTGTCTGATATCAACCCTCCTGAGAAATGCAATTGTTGACCACACTGCATCAAATGGAGTCAACCCAGGTCAATATAACACTATTAATTATTGTATACGACATTTATGAGTAATTATATTGCTGCAATACTTATGGTAGTATTCGTAGCCATCATGATAAAGTAGTAGGAATAATAGCCTAAGAGAATTAGACGAAAGACGGACCAAACCCAAGAAAATTTATAAGTAGATTTTTTCCATCGGAATTCGTTAGGGGAGGTCACTGGGTAGGCCAAGCGCCGGGTCTTTTTTTTTGCAACGTACGGGACCTGGTATTTCTTTTTTGGAATATGTTCAAGTTTGTCTCCTGAATGTAAATCCAAGTGGGCGCGGCGGGGGAGGGTTCACTTCAGCCGCCATCTTGGAAAGCACGTTTTATTTAATATCTCGCGAACTGCGCATCGTACGATAAAAATTGCAGAGACCATTATTGTAGATAATAATATTTCTCATCTCTCATCTTTTTTATTTGAAACTTTTTTTTGTATAACGCATAGGTTTTTAATTATAGCGAATCAAACTTTTTACAATATGGTTTTTACTAAATATTTATTTAATGGTCAATGATAAATTAAAAATAATGATAACTGAATTGTAGAGCATGAAATTACCTATAAATTTTATAAAAAACTTTTTTTCGTAGCATTTATAGTCTAAGAGCTGCAGCTTGGTAAAACTTGCACCTCGTACATTATCAGTGGCAATATTGCTCGCTGTATACGAAAACCATTTCATAACGCATAAAATGGCATAAAGTGTTCAAAAAAATGTCAATACAGCTGTGCAGCAAATTAATTAAAATTATAAATAATGTGTAGAACAACTAATAATTGTCGATCTTTATTGTTACTTAAAACGGTATCATCATAAAAGATTGTCTATGTAGCAAAAAATAATAGTACATCCCGCTACATCGTAAGAATTGTAATAGTTATTATTTTTATTATTATGTATCTCCAATTGTTATCGAAATCACTAAAATGAAAAGAATTTTACGAATGTTACTTCAAAAAAACGGAAAAAACATTTGTTTACACAAACAAAAAGTGGCGCATTATTTTACGGGGCGAGTCTTATTTTTTTCGATGTCGAGGGAAGACACTCATCGTCTTGTGGATCTATCTCTTCTGTCTCCGCCATATCCGAAGGAGACGAATCAAAGGTTGGGTCTTAGGTTGGTCTTAGGTTGTTGGCATCTAATATGTCTGGCACGTTGTCGCATGTTTGGCCGCTGCAATTGGAGCAAATAATCGAACATTTGAGAACAGCTTTTCGGCATCTGCAGGCAGCTCCGCAATTTTTAGTGCATTTGCACGATATTATTTGCAACAAACTCGACGGTGCAGGAGCCATAGCAGTTTGAATTGGTTCAAGCCCTTGTGCAGTTCACTTCCAACCCCATTTGCAGCGTCGTGATAAAATCCAAGCCAAGTTTGAACCTGGTGGTACACTCTGAAAGAATGGTAGCGTGCCGTATCTTGTGTTGGAGGTAGAAGTGATAAATTCAACCTTGTCTTACTCGCCAATTTCCCGAAGCATTTGTAGCGAAGCGAGTTAATAGAGACTTCTGATTTTGTAAAACGGTTGGGATTTATACCTGAATACTGTTGGAATGTTAAGAGGGAGAAATTCCGAATGACCCGAAATATATACTACAACTTATAGGGACATAATTGAATATACAGCATTATGATCTCATTTACAGCGTTATAGCTCTTAAACTATAAATGCTACGAGAAAAAGTTTCTTATAAAATTTATAGGTAATTTTATGCTCTACAATTCAGTTACCATTATTTTTAATTTATCATTGACCATTAAATAAATATTTAGTAAAAACCATATTGTAAAAAGTTTGATTCGCTATAATTAAAAACCTATGTATTATACAAAAAAAAGTTTCAAATAAAAAAGATATTATTATCTACAATAATGATCTCTACAATTTTTGTCGTACGACGCGTGGTTCCCGAGATATTCAATAAAACGCGTTTTCCAAGATGGCGGCTGAAGTGAACAACCCCCCGCCGCGCCCACTTGGATTTATAATCAGGAGACAACCTTGAACATATTCCAAAAAAAAATACCAGGTCCCGTACGTTGCATTACAAACCTACTTTTTTTGCTACGGCGCTTGGATTAGGGAGTCTACATTTCGGTTTTCGAATTCCCAGTGGTCTTGGATTTGCCGCCTTCTTGATTTTAAGGGTGGTTTTTTGTTTTTTAAAATAACTCGTTTATTTTCAACTTTACACGAAAAATGGTTATTACTAAAGTTGTTTAAATTAAATTTCCTACAATTTTTGTTTTCATCATTTTTTCCGTAGGATCGATATTTTTCGATTCACACCTGAAAAGAAAGTGTGATTTTTTGTTTATTGAATAACTCTTTTTTTTTCCATTTTACACGAATTTATTGGTGGTCATCACCAAAATTTTTCGATAGTAAATTTTCAACAATTTTTGTTCTTATCAATTTTTCTGTAGAATCGATATTTTTCGATATACGCCAGAGAAGAGGTGGGGGTGACATTTTATTATTGCATTATCACGTGTTTTTGCAATTTCACGCGAAAAATGGTTATTACAAAAGTTGTTTGAAATTGAATTTCCTACAATTTCTATCCTTATCGATTTTTTCGTAGGATCGATATTTTTCGATTAACATCCGAAAGGAGGGGGTGGATTTTTGTTTGTCGAATAACTCGTTTATTATTAATTTTACACGAAAAGTTGTCATTACCAAAGTTGTTTGAAATTACTTGTTTAATTAAATTAATAATAAATAATAAATTAATTAATAATAAAATTAATAAATAAATATATAACATAAATAAATATACAAGGTGGAGACGACCATACGACAATAATTTTAATCTAGTGTATCTGATGACTTGCCCAGCCTGTATACAAACTTTGAATACAATATGTCGTATAGTTTAGCCGCAGCACATTACTTTGTATTATTAACAATTTCCACACTCTGTATAAAAATTAAAATTATTCGCCTATCAATGAGCTCCCGCGCCGCATCGGTATAAACCAATATGAAACTAGTACCTACATATCGCCATGTTTACCACTTCAAGTCTTCCCCAAACGTAATACAAATCAATGCATATTATACCTTATTCCTAAATCTTAAGATCCATACATATAAACCGTGTCATCAGACTTAGATGAGAAATTTAAAACTACCTAATGCGGCTTAATGAAAGAAGACCTCGGTCTCATGTTCAAAACTATTATAATAGGTCTGTAGGTCAGTGTGCCATCGTGATCCTGTGACGTGAATGTGCGTAATTAGACGCTTACTTTGTGTTAGAATAGTATTTCTTTCTAATTTACAATGCCTCGTTATAATTACACAGCTTCGGGTATACAGATATGATTTTAATTTATGGAGAATATCACGGAAATGCAGCTTTAACCATACATACGTACCGAAAGAGATATGGAAACACACGTATTTGTACTACCAATGGCCGGACTATTGTGCAAGCTGTCCAGAGGTTACGGGATAATCAATCCTTACTGCCTCATATGGATAGTGCTCCTTCGCGTGTAAGAGTCACCCTAGATGAACAAATTTTAAATTATTTTTCTCGCAAATTTGACACAGGTTGATAATGTAGAGAACTTAAAAAAAGGAATTGTACGATCTTTCGACAAGTTAAAATACATCGCCGTCAATGGCGACCTGTTAACAAGAGTTCGAAATAATATTTTAAGACGATATAATTTGTGCGTTCGGGTCCATGGCGCACATATCGAAAATTTAAGTTTAACGACCAAGTGAATTATTAAAGTTATCGTGATTATTTTAATAAAATAATCAAGTGAGAATGAATAGTATAGCGCCCAATGTATTTACCTACGTTTCGAAGTTGTAACATATGATACCACAAGGTCACTCGCCGCTTGCCGACCACAGGTTAGTGAACTAATATTTACAAACGGTGTTCTATTTTGTTTCAATATTTATGATAAAAAGTTTGTTTGAAAAAATTGTTTTTTAAATATGCATGCGAGGACTTTTTTAATAGTTTCAAAATACTCCTATACACTAGTATTGACGGTGTTTTCATTTATTGTCGTATTGACGTCTCCACTCTGTATAATAATAAATAAATTAAAAATTAATATATAATATTATATAATTAAAATAAATATATAATAATAAATTAATTAAAAATTAATATATAAAAATATATAATAAAAATAAATATATATAATAAAAATAAATAAATTAATAATAAATAAATTAAAATTAATGTCCCTACAACAGAGTGGTCGACTCTGTTGAAACAAATATTTATTTTAAAAACTTGCAAATTTCAATGATAATGCAAATGATAATGCGCTAATAGAATTCCACCCACTCCTTTAGGATGTTAATCGAAAAATATCGATCCTACGAAAAAATTGATAAGGGCAAAAATTGTAGAATATTTAATTTCAAACAACTTTGGTAATGACAACTTTTCGTATGAAATTAATAATAAACGAGTTATTTGACAAACAAAAATTCCACCCTCTCCTTTCGGATGTTAATCGAAAAATATCGATCCTACGAAAAAATTGATAAGAATAAAAATTGTGGGAAATTCAATTTCAAACAACTTTGGTAATAACCATTTTTCGCGTGAAATTGCAAAAAAACGTGATAATGCAATAATAAAATTTCACCCCAACCTCCTCTCTGACGTATATAGAAAAATATCGATTCTACAGAAAAATTGATAAGAACAAAAATTGTTGGAAATTTACTTTCGAACAACTTTGGTGATGACCACCAATAAATTCGTGTAAAATTGAAAAAAGAAAAGAGTTATTCAATAAACAAAAAATCACACTTTCTTTTCGGGTGTGAATCGAAAAATATCGTACCTACGGAAAAAATGATGAAAACAAAAATTGTAGGAAATTTAATTTAAACAACTTTGGTAATAACCATTTGCCGTGTAAAGTTGAAAATAAACGAGTTATTTAAAAAACAAAAAACCACCCTTAAAATCAAGAAGGCGGAAAATTCAAGATCACTGGGAATTCGAAAACCGAAATGTAGACTCCCAGTGACCCCCCCTAACGAATTCCGAAGGAAAAATTCTACTTATAATTTTTCTTGGGTCCAATCAACAATTCGATTGGACTATAATGGTATATATATTATTTGACATAAAACTACTTTTACGGATTCTATCGCATTTGTATTTGATTTTTAATTTCCCGACGTTTCGAACACTTTACAGTGATCATGGTCACGGGAGGACTGAGGTGTCTTACGTCCAATATGTCATTGTTATTGCAGACATTTATATCTACCCTATAAGATATTAAATTTTGATCCACATTTTTAATACAAAATTACTTAATACAAATTCATTGCCAGTACAAAAAGAAAATGATTCTATCTATAAAATTTATGTTGGTTATGGTTTGTTATTATTAAAACATTTAATTTATGATAATTATTATTGTGGCAATTTACAATTTTACAAAACTATTCAGCTACCAAACGAAACGTCGGGAAATTAAAAATCAAATACAAACGCGATAGAATCCGTAAAAGTAGTTTTATTTCAAATGTGTAATACTCGCGTAAACATTAGAAGTCATTATGGTATATTATTTTCATATAACGTGCTAAATTGTTTCTGTAATATCATAGTATTGAGTAAAACATCCGTTTTGATTCAGTGATCAGAGACGTGACGCAATATTGTATGAAAGAACCAATATGAAAGCGAAATGCTAGTATTATGTCGATCATGCTACGGTTCAATGAATATTACTATAGAATTTTCAAGCTTAAAGCTGATTTACTATTATAATTGCTCACAGTTATCGATGAAAAGGCTTACTATTAATAAAAATTGTATTGTTCTTTGAGGAAGTTTTCAATTTGGTTTTTATTTTTTTTTGTGACATAACCTCAAATCATTTTCTATGTGAACCGGTATCGAAGATTCTTTTTTTCTCTATTTGAAACCTTTTGCTATCCATTTGGTGGGACCACCATAAATCTGATCAAGATCTGATAATAATTTTATGAATTATTGTCAATAATGATTATTTGGTTGATTTGAACTACATTGATGCCATTTCTATTTTTTTATTACTTGTAAATTTTACATTATAAGATTTTTACTTTTAATAAAATTTATTTGTGAATATTCTTTTTTAAAGTTATCTTTAGTTAAAACTCTGTACTATGTTATAAATTATAATTTATTGTATTACGATTTTTAAGTGTAAATCATACGACTTACACTTAAAAATCGTGGCAATCACAAATAGGCCTAAATCAAACACCGTCTATTCTTCGGTGTAACTATATGCTTCTGTTAAGGCATTACATCAGGCATTTTTCTATTTAGTCAGACATAAAATTTTAATAAAAGCCTTGGAAATTTCTTTCACTTACTAATGAAAAACACTAACAAGCTATGTCGGATTTCTATATCTAAAAAAAACTTTGTTTCTCTTCAACACCAAATGTCTGTTTGGATTGGTTACTAAATCAAAAGTGCTTCATTTTCGAGAAAAAATACGCATAATTTTTATATACTAGGAGTATTATATACTCTTATTATATAATTAATAAACGAATAATTATATAAAAATATTATTTGTTGCGCTTTAATATAGGTTATAACAGTTATCCTTCTGCCAAACTATACTCCCGAAAAAAAAAGCACTGCAATTATCTTCATATACGTATTTAACACAAATTTTACTTAATTGCTATCTTACTTACACACATACATACATACATATCATCACGCCATATCCCTTGCAGGGTAGGCAGAGAGAACAGAGTGCCAGAGAACTCTATCTCTGCATACTTCACTCGCTTCCTCAACATTCATAATTCTCTTCATACACGCTCGCCGGTTTCGGAGACTCTTGACTCCACCTTCCTTCAGTACCTGACCGATCTGGTCTAGGTAGGTTAGTCTCGGTCTCCCTCGGTACCTACATCCTTCCACTTTCGCATTGTATATCTTCTTAACCAGACGTTCGTTCGGCATTCTTTCCACATGTCCGAACCATCGGAGCATTCCCTTTCGCATCTTTACACCAATACTCTCTTTCATACCTACTCGCTCTCTTAAGTCGTCGTTACGAATGCGGTCGGTCAGCCTAACTCCACAGATTTTCCGAAGAGATCGCATTTCGACCGCATTAATTTTACTTTCATACTCTTTTCTGCATACCCAACTCTCGCTTCCATACAGTAATGTTGGGACAAGCACTGCGTTATGTATTGCTACACGTGCCTTCTGGCTAAGGTGGTGGCTGCCGAGAAGTTGTCCCAACGCTCCGTTCACTCTATTTCCCGCATTCACTGTTCACTCTATATCAGTGGTGTACCTTCCATCTCGGCTAAATCCACATCCAAGATATACAAATTCATCCACTTGCTCTAGTACATCATTACCTATTGTTACTCTTACATCTGCTCTGGCTTCATCTCTTTCAAAGACCATTATTTTGGTTTTGCTCACATTCACGCGTAGACCCCTTTTCTTACAATCTTCTGTCATTGTGTCGACTAGGGTCTGCAGGTCAGTCGCTGACTGTGCCAGCAGGACTGCATCATCTGCATAAAGCAGAGCAGAGACCACTGAGTTACCCATCTGGACTCCCACATTCATATCGTTCAACCTTTGGAGACATTTATCCAGATATATGATAAACAGCCTGGCTGATAGAACGCACCCCTGCTTAACGCCGATATTGACGTCAAACCAAGGCGACATTCCATCATCCAGCCGGACTCAGGTTCTACAGCCCATGTAACTGGACTACACAGCCTGCAGCAGTTTACCATTAATACCATACTCCGGTAAAATGTCCCAAAGCTCCTTTCGTATAACCGTGTCAAATGCTCTCTCCAGATCCACAAAACTGCAGAAAACCCTCTGACCTAGAGCCAGATGCTTCTCCACAATGTTGCGCAGAGAGAACACTTGATCCATGTATCCCCTTCCACTCCTGAAACCTCCTTGTGTCTCACACAGTAAACCATCGGACACCATCCTCATTCTCCTTTCAATAATTTTACCGTACACTTTTGCTGCCAAACTGGTCAAGCTTATGGCTCTATAATTTGCGCAGTCATAACGTGAACCCTTGTTTTTAAACAAAGGCACGATGACTGCGCTATTCCAGTCCCCGGGAATCATTCCCGAGCTCCAACATAAATTGAGGAGCAACAGGCACGCCTCCCGGACACAGGAGCCACCAAGCTTGATCATCTCGGTAGACACCATATCGGCCCGCTGCCTTACAATTTTTCAAACTTCTTATCGCCCATTCAACTTCATCCATACTGATGCCATCGGAGGACGCCGTTCTCGAATGTTGATCTAATAAACCACATGCGACACTGGCGCCAACCATAGCATCCGCCAACATATCGCCAAAATATTCACTCCATCGGCTTAACACGTCTTGTGTTTGTGTAAGAATGTCTCCACCTTTAGACCTTATTTTATTCATTCTGAAGGCTGACCAACCACCCCGAGACTTCTTCACTTCCTCCAAAAGAGTTTGGTGTTACCCTCGAAGTTTTTAGTCAGCCTATCTTCTGCACTCATACTTGCTCTATCACGTTTCTCTTTCACTAAGGCCTTGGTGTCATTCTTACATTGCCGATATATTTCTTTCTTCTGTTCAGTCATACTGTCACTCAGGTTCAAAGAAGAGACATAGTTCAGCCACGCTTTCTTCTTTTGCTCTACGGAAGCTGCCACTTCCGCATCCCACCATGCATCACCATTTGTTTTTCTATGCTTCTTTGAACTTCCACATACTTCTTTCGTTGTATCTACCATACTCTCTTTCAATACTCTCCAGCATTCTTCAATGTCCGATTGCGGCTGGCTTGCCATCGTCAGCCGTTCTCGGACACCCTCTGCATACTTTTCTCTTACACACTCTTCTTGCAACCTTTCAACCTTTATTCTTTCAAGCCCTCCGAAGTGGACACGCTCTCGCCAGTGCCTCCACTTTCTGAACAGACCACTAAATGTAGCAATAACGAGATAGTAGTCCGTATCGACTGTGGAGCCCCTGTAGGCTCTTGCGTCCAATATTTTGCTTCGGAGGTGACTGTCTACCAAAATTAAATCTATTATACTTTTCTGTTCATTCCTTCTCCATGTATACATATGGATGTTCTAATGTTGGAAAAATGTGTTTGACACAATAAGGTTTCTCTCCATGCATACATCCGCTATGAGCCTACCTGCGTCGTTCACTCTCTTATCACCAAATGGACCAAGTACGTCCTCATAGTCGGGACGCTTGGTCCCCACCCATCCGTTCAAATCTCCGCATACAATCACGGTGCCATATCCAGAACTTCCCTAACATTATCCCAAAACTTCTCTAGGTCTGATGCCACCGAGGATCCTACGGGAGCATATGCTACAACCATGAATACATTGGTGACACCTAGTTTTATACGGACCCAAAGAAGTCTAGGATCATACATTCCGTAATCCTTCACACCTGAGGCCAAGCGAGAGGACAACAGCACTCCTACCCCCATGCTGGCTCGATCGCTCTGTAATACACCAGACCACAGAGCCATCCCGCCACCAGGAAGATCGCAGGCGTCGCTGCCCCTTCGCTTGGTCTCTGTTACACAGAGCACGTCTAGCTGTTTGTCCGCCATGACGATATCCGTCATGGCGGACAAACAGCTAGACGTCAGCTCGTGCAACTTCCCTTCCACACAACCTCTTACATTCCACGTGCCCACCCGGCACTCTGCTCTCCTCGACTCGCCTGACTGGGCAAGGCGTGATGGGTGGCGGCCCCCATCGCAGCAACTGCCGAAGTTCGTACCGACGGGGGCGGGTCGGTACGCGTCGCCTCCGGGGGACGCCCTAACCCGCATTGCGGTACGCATATCGAGCCGGATTAGTTGTCTAATTAGACTGGCAGGGGACGCGAACGAGCACGCTCCGGACTATGCCCCCCAATCTACTTATCACACATAATTAGCGTGTAATTAATAAATTAAATTGATATGATTAAATATTTGTAATTATATTTACATAATCAATTTATCACAATGGACAAAAGATTCATTTTACTTCCATTGTATACCTACACAACAATTGTAAAAATCGTTTGTACAAAAAACAACCGAGTCAAGCTATTTCTATTTTGAATTCAAGAATAAAATATTATTTCAGACACTTAAACTTTCAATAAAATTACATAAGACCCGCTGTAAAACTGTTCGAAATAGCTTAGGTATTACTACATATTTTATCATTAAATCACTATTGATAGTGAAATAGTAATTATTGCATAATTAATAAATATATAGTACTATTATTTTATTTACATTTGTGTATAAGAATTAGAAGCATTTTTTTTTCTAAAGCGGTCACATGATATCGTAATAATAATACCTATTCTCAAAATTTTTATCATTACTACACGATCTCAGCGCATATACGTCCCACTACTGTCCACGAGCCTATAATAGGCGTAATAAAATTAAAATTCACCTATTATATCATGCTCGACAATTTGGAATCGAGTTTTATTTCAAGTATTGCCTCTCTCACAATATTTATTACCAGTACATCATATCTCATGATCATCTTTTACGACACCCATGAGCACGAAAGGGGCTGGAAAAATGTCTACTTACTCCTTCATCACTTATTTAATTTTGGAATTACATAAGTAAGGTTCCCATATGGTGACGGAGTAAGAATACAATTAAGACGGAGTAAGAATACAAATACAAAGAAGAGTAAGAATATAATCTTATGGAGGAGGCTCGAGCCCAACAGTGGGATATTTATGAGCTGAGATGATAAGTGAGGTTTATCTTTTAATCTTAGATCCTAATCCCTCAAACTTACCGTATGTCTATGCAGCATGTTCGAGTCGACCGACAGCCGCAGGCAGCTCTACATTCTACTCGGCTTCGTGCAATGATGATTAAGTCTAGCATCTGCTTATTAAAATATAAAGTGTCAATCATTTTAATAGTCATAATATTTTTTAATTGTCTTTAACTATGAAATATATTATGATTAAGGAATAAAACAAAATACATAAGCTTAAAATATTAATGAATTAATGAGTTCATATTTTGCAGTACTAGAAGTACTACGTAATACAAATCCCAGGTAATTAGTTACGTGAACAAAGAAAGAGAAACTAGTCACACAATGTTTTAAGAAATAAGATATTAAATACAGAAACCTTATTTGTCACAAAGTACTCAAAGCACACTTAGCATACTTTCGTTCTATTGTCATCCATGTTCGCAAGCACAATTTAAATGAACATTTACGAGTAATTCTGTATGATAAGATTGAGTAAAGATATACTCGTAAATTGTTTACGTATAAGTCGTGCAAATATAATAAAGAATAAGTGTATTCAAACAGTAATTAATATATAGATATTTGTGTCAGTGAAGTAACGTAATTACTTTGTAGTTTTATTAGAGGATTAATATTGTACTAGTACCAAGTTGTGTCTTAGCTTGTGAAAAAAACTAATCAAGGTTTTAATAGAGACAATTTCGTAATTTATGGTTTAAAAATTATTAAAGTGAAACATTAAAATGTCTCAATAAGGACAACCTTTTTCCTTTATGGACTAATGATTCAATTTATAATATATTCAGTATGACTTTAAGCCATGCCATATATATAGCAGTGACTCCACGTGTTAGCAATCTTAATATTGCTCCTACATGTCGTAAAATTGACTAAAAGCTTAACACAGACCGGCGTCCATTCCACAGTTACTTCAAAACATCATCTGCATTAACATCTCTGTGAATCTTATGAGAAAGCAAAAGATTATGAGATTTTACTATCTTAAGACGCTTGTTTATACTAACAACTGAAATCCTGATCAAATTTTTATATTAGTTCATCATCCTCCTGTCAATCATTCAATTCAATCATTTTCCTGTTCTTATCCCAATTACTTGGGGTCGATACAATATATACTCCTCTTTCTACATATTGCAAAAGTTATTAGCAATAGTTTTATGAACAGCCGCCTGACGTCAACTCTCACTGGGAATGTAATTGTTGACCAAACGACAACGGCTGGTGTTGTCCTGGGTCGATATGAAGCTCTTAGTCGTGTTTTACGACACCCTCGAGCAAAGTTAGCGTTGGTAGTATTCGTAGCCGCTACCACACAATTTTTTATATTAGTTGAAAATCATATTTAAATACAGCATGTGAACCAATTTCTTATCACACTAATATTTCATTGCAAGTCGTAGTTATATTACAGTGTGCTGAGTGTGAGTTTTGTCGTTAACATTACGCGCTCGACGACGTGCGCGTAAGCATGCCATTTGTATGAAGAAATGTAGTTTATACAGCGCCACTAGTGGCGCGTTTTTGAAACTACATTTCTTCATACAAATGGCATGCTTACGCGCACGTCGTCGAGCGCGTAATGTTAACGACAAAACTCACACTCAGCACACAGTCATTTATTTAAACGGAGAAGAAAAGCATTGTGAAGAAATATTCATAACCAGTGGTAATATAAAAATGTTCGAGAAAATCAATGAAATCGAGACCTCAGAGATGATAATCTGTCGGTCTTGGCCGTAATGAATATGAACAACTATGACAGTATCCTCAAATATCCTAACATCTAATCTTATTCTAGAATATCGATCATGACAGTCACTAATATTAAGCATTGTTCTACGGCAAATATTAGGACTAGAAAGACGAATCTGTTTGATAATAATAAAGTTCAAAGGATTATTTTAATAATCCTAAAAGTTTTACAATTTTCAAACACATTCATCTTTTAAAATAAACACATAAAAAAAATCATTTTTCAACTGGAACACATATTGCATTAACTTAGGAAAGGTGATACATACTCGTACGAAAAGACATAAAGAACGTCGAAAAGAGTTAAATGGTAACTCTTTTCTTTCTGCTACTTATATACTTCTATACAGTATGTACAAGACTTTCCTATATTCATTAATATTAATACTTTATTGTCTTTGTGGTGGTATTGGTGTGTTGCCTGCTAAGTAGTCGTTACGATTGTCAGATAGCTGTTGCCATAGCCACCTAGCTTTACAACGCTCGTGGATGTCGTAAAATACGACCAAGAGCTTCATTGATCTAAGACAATTCCATGTAATTCCATTTGATCAACAATTACATTTTCATTGAGAGTTGACGTCAGCCAAGCGGCTGGTCATAAATCTATTGCCAAAATTATTTGCCATATAAACGATGAAAGAGTGTAGATAAGCTGTGTGGCAGTGGCTACGAATACTACCAATCCTTTCTTTGCTCGTGGATGTCGTAAAAGACGACTACGAGCCATATAAGGTACCTGGGCTAATTCCATCTGATGCCGTTTGGTCAACAATTACATTCCCAAGGAGGGTTGACGTCTGGCAGGCAGCCGGTCATAAAACTATTGCCAATAACTTTTACAATATATAGGTACTATGAAAGAAGGGTACATATTGTATCGAACCCAAGTAATTGTGATAAGATTAAGAGAATGATGATGAACGATGAAAGAGTAGAGTAGAGAATATTGCATTGACAATATGTAGTTAAGATAAAAATAATATGATAATAACTAATACTGCAAATACTGCTCAAGCATAAAGGACTCTATTAGACCGGCACAGTGATATTACTTAGCTATTGGTTGAATACGTTTAAATAATTTAAAACGTAATTATAATCAACACTTAATAATTATGTCAAGTTTCGAAAACATTTCAATATTGATATCTCTGGAAAACTTGAAAACATAGCCATTTCTAAAATAGATTTTTGTACATATCTTTGTAAAGTAATTAAGAGAAAATAAAATTCTATAATTGAGTAGATATTACCGGGCTATAACTTCAGAAAAAAAGTGTGGTTTTATCAGAATTAGTAGAGCGAATCGTTAGATTAAGGTTAACCCAATGATATTATGTAATAATCATTGGCTCAATTTATGAAATGATAATTTATAAAATCTAATGTTAAGTGATGAATGAATAATGTAAGATAAGTAAGCATGGTAAGTGAAGCAGTGTTAATGAGACTTCAGATTTTTTTTTATTTGTGTGTAGTCTTAAGTTAACGCTGCCTAATGTTTAACATATGAAATATATTTAATAGAAATGAAAATACCTAGATATATATACGTACCAGCTTCTGCCCGCGGCTTCGCTCGCGTAAAAGGTTACTTTCCTAAAGTTTTTCATCCCCTATTCTTATTTTACCCCTTAAGTACCATTAAGTTATTTTTTTACGAAATTTTAATGACATATTTATTTATATCAATAGCCTAAAAATAAGTTTCAAACTTCTGACTTTTAAAATGACGATAATTTCTTACAACTTATCATCCCCCTTTACAACCCTTTTTTGTATTAAAAAGTAGCCTATGATCGTTATCAGGCTCAAGACTATCTGTGTACCAAATTTCATTTAGATCGGTTCAGTAGTTTTGGCGTGAAAGAGCGACAGACAGACAGAGTTACATTCGCATTTATAATATTAGTAAGGATAGGAGGATAAATAGGATAAGGAAAAGGTTTATATATGTTCCATAAGTTTTGTCGTGAAACGGTCAGCGAGAATTATCTAAATCGTGTTATATTCTTTTTTATTTCAATCTGTATTTGATTTACCATTCATCTTGTTACTATTCACTACTGGACAACAGCATCTTCCATAGAATGCAATGATAATACGATATGTATATAACATCTACGCAAGAGAATAAAAACTCTATCAATATGTCGGACGAGCGCGGTGTTGTAAGTAAATTTTACTCCTATTATGGAGCAAGTTTGAACTCAGCAGTGGGATTTATATAAGCTAAAATGATAATGGTGATACTATATTGTATTCTAAATCTATCACAACATAGCCACCTAGATTATAAACAGAATGAATGAAACGCAAGGTATGGTTACAAGTAGGAAACATTAGCTTCTGCCAGCCGGTTAACAGGTGTGAGTATGTGTCTCCATGCATCCATCAATCTATAGATTTTTACTATTTAATACTGCAGGGTGAATAATATCATAATCGCTATGCTTGTCAGATGATTTTATGGTCGGAATCGGTGTTATAAATTTTCCAGGAAAATATTATTGCCAACTGTCTTAGTGGTCCCTCCGCTGGTCTTTAACCCTCATACAGCAAACTCACAAATAATCTTAATTAGTTACTAGACTGGTAGTTTATATATAATTTTATTTTTATAACGTGTACGTAATTTGTAAATTGCTAGCGGCACGCTTGGTCAACATGCCACACGCTATGGTGACGCCGCGCCGTAACTAAATCAATATTATGTTAAGTGCCATTGTCCGTATCGTGATGGACTAAAATACGAAATGTCATTAACACTCTTAAATTCGGTAAAGGGCAAAAGGCACGGTAATATTAAGTCATTAATACCTATTATTTTATATTTTAACTTTTATAATCTCACTCCTTACATAAACATGCTTATCAACGTGGCATAGCAGGTCAAAGTTTCTCCCTCTGTAAAGGTGGTTCAAGTTCAGCATTGGGATGAATGTGATTTGAGATGATGAATCTCTCTTAGGCATTATTGTCCTAAAGAAAACTTGATTACGAGCGAAAAATGATTGTCACCTATGGTATCAATCGGGACAATTATGTTTCGCTCGTAATCAAGTTTTTATTATTAATCACGCATGTTAAATGCTGAATTTGACTAAGTAAAAAACATAATACATCTGTATTTTTATCCATGCATCAGCCTGTAAATGTCCACTGTTGGACATAGCCAACTGTTGTATTTAGCTATTTAATATTTGGTCCAACACTAAATGTTGCGTTACAATATTGAATTTTTCATCTAATAATGGATTAGGGAGACAGAGTAAGTCTTTAAGTAAGTCCATATTGTGTCTTTTTTAAACAAACACAATTGCACTTTGACGTCACATTCAGACAAGAGTACTAATGGGATTGACTATCTTCCCCATAGATGGACACAATGCTTCACAGTTGGCTAAAGCAAAAAGAGAGCAATATCGTCTACCACTATTTACGGGTCGGTCCAGAAAGCGAACCCTAATTGGTCTAAGTTTAATGATAGACTTTAGTTCTTAATTAACTATTTATCAACTTGTTAAAACGTGCACATGGCACGTAGACTAGATATAAGTGATATACACAATAATGCACATATTTTGAATTCGATCGTACCGCTATTAAGTTTTGTGGTTTTTTTTTATTGCAGAGTTACCTATTTATTACTTACATTCTTAATATTTTTTTTGTATTCATTCACATTGCCCGTCTTGCATTCATCAGTACTGCCCAAATTAGGTTTTTGAACTCCATTCTTATTATAAACCTTTTTTAAAAAGAATAGCGTACCAACCAATATAAATATATATCCATCATTCGAATTGTAAGTCATAATTCACATAAGTCAAAAAAGCCCTATGAATACAAACATTTTTATATCCATGATTTTCAAGTTTTTGAGATAGTTTTTTCTACTATGCCTTTTCTAAAATCCGTATTCGGACTTTTACAAACTATAAAAAGAATTAATTTGCCAAATCATTTTATCTGTATTCAACTGATGTGCCTACTAACGAATTGCATTTTATTTTTATTTGTACAGACTAATATGCATCGTGATGCTATATAATAAGAAAGCAGATTTATAAGTCGGTCAAGTAAATTATTATAAGCCAAATTATCATTATAATTACGGACATGGCATTCATGTACACCCTATTATAAATTATACATATACACCGTTATGTAATAACTAGCAGTATAAAATTAACACACTTTAGCTGGTTAACTACTTAATTAGAACGGAACTGAATGGATAAGGCCTCCGATGAAGACTTCCTACAAGAAATACTTAGATCAAAAGAAATATGCAGACTGAAAGTCAATTTAATGCAGCAAACAACGATTATTTCATTAAATATTTCTCTTTGATACTGAATTTATATAACTTGGATACATCTATATTAATCCGTGTAGTGACGGAGTAAGAATATAATTTACCATTCCCTATTTTACCCGTGGGTGATCGTAAGAGACGA